>OU862932.1:16171997-18694757 GCA_917880885.1 Limnephilus marmoratus
AAATAAATTATAACTGAAACAATGTTAAAAAGCCTTAAAATTAAAATATAACAGTACAAATTCCTCCTACTTTTACAAGATTCTAAATTGACTTTCTAAAATATTAAGTATTTATTATTTGTAAGAATTATTTCTCAATTTATCTTCCGCTCAGCCACTAATGAAGCCGTTCGTACCCAAATTCCATTCCTGACCCGAATAACACGTTTATTAAGAGTCCTGACAGGGTATTATGCTATTAATTTTATTCAACAAGATGTTGCCATCAAAGCCTCCATTGATTTAACATTCCCGTTGAGAGCGCTACAAGTGTCCCTCGCGAAACCTCTGACACTTGACATCCACTCGGAATACTTTGGATCTTGGATCCTCAAGTGATAAAGACCTTGAATTGTGCTCGCTGTCTGTTGTAAACTTATTTAATTTCTCTGTTTTTGAGACAATGCCCTGTACGGGTTGGAGTGGATTAACGTTTGTCTCTTGTTCTTTCGGATCAGAGTGGTACATACTCTTTTCTCTCCACTTAGAATTGAAACGTTGCCTGTAATGGCATCAGACGTGTTCAGATTTGTATACCCAGGTTCTTCCCAACCTTCCTCTTTCCTATTCCTACTTAGTTCTGCATCAATCAATTAGGGATTTCTCTGATGTTAAGTTATTTAATTTCTCTGTTTTTAAGACAATGCCCTACACGGGTTGGAATGGATTTACGTTTGTCTCTCGTTCTTTCGGATGAAAGTGGTATGTACCCTCAGTACAGCCATGCTGAAATAAAATCAGAATTTGGAATCAATATCGTTGCATGGCATCAGACGTTTTTAGTGACCAGATTTGTATAGCCAGGTCGCGGGATTGAATCCCGGCGTGGCAAATAAATTTTATTTGATTAATTTTTGTTTTTCACAATTTATGCGTTTAAAATAATATATTGATGACATAGGCCCTGAGGGAAGTTATTTTCCTCTGGGCTTCCTGTGTGGAGTTAATGTAAAAAATATAGTATATTTGCGGCACGTTCCGAGAGTGGAAGATACTCTCAGAATCGCACTGGTGTAAGACCACCATTCAGAATTGAAACGTTGCTTGAAATGGCTTCTGCCGTGTTTGGTGACCAGATCTGAATAGCCCGGTACTTCCCCACCTTCCTCTTCCCTATCTCCTTCCCCTCCCCCAGGGGCGTGCACTCCATATAGGCACATAAGCACTGCCTACCCTACCGTATTTGTAAAACATAAGTATGTAAATAATATTATAATTTATTAAATTATTGCTAAAAATAAATACACACTTTGAAACATTATGAGCGAAAAAGCTGAGCGACCGAAACTACGCGAGCGCCTCATCAAACGGCGTACTACAAACGTGGCATAAACTGTAACTAGAAACTACACGCGCGCCCTCCGACTGCCTCACTAAAATGCGGCCTTAAGCAGGAATTATTTTTGCTTGGAGCTAACTATATACAAGATATAATATCAATGTTTACAAAATGCACCTAGCAGAGCAGAACTGTTGTTTTCAATTGACTTCTATGAGGTTTTTTTTTTAGTATTAGGCAGTGCTTTCTGGGACCAAATTATAGCAAATGGCAATCAGTGATGACAGTGACATCTGTTGTTATCTAATTCTATCAACCAGTTACAAACAGCAAGAACACTTAGCAAAAACTTGTACGAAGGGAGTTATTTGCAGTAAGTTTTTATTTATTTATTTGAATCAATTCGGCGGTTTTCCTACTGCCTAACCTGATCAAAAACTCTGTGCACGCCACTGCCCTCCCCACTGCCTTCAGCCTCACAACACACCCCAAATGGGGATGCCATAGTCCCACTTGCTCCAGACGGGAGCAGTTGGGACTCTTGTGCGGTATTCATGTAAAAAAAAAACATGTTAGGTCAATTTTCCCTTACTTAAACTGAAATTGATTTTTTAATGTCGAATTTTTTCTTGAATACATAATAATTCATTTGCCGCCTGGAACCAGGACTCGAAGGTCTATAAATTAGTGACATCAATTTTTTTTTTCAAATCGATCGAAGTCACATTTCTATAGATTTTCCTTTCAGCGTCATCATGTAGGAACACCTAACGATTTGCATAAAAAATATGCCGATAATAAACACAACATGGCTAAAAACGCTTAAAAAAGACTTTATTACGCCTTATTAACTTTATTATTGCTTTTCACCTTATTTTCTGGTGTTTTTATTTGACTTCTTCGACCCGCATGCACCTTTAGCCGCGTGGGAGACGCTTGACGAGCGTTTAAAATGCATAATTCCGGCTTTAAAAGCTGACGAGACGAGGCCGGGAACAGACTGGGCGACTAACTCCCGCGTGGGCGTCTTCTGTTTTGTTACAACGACAAAGTGTAATAATTCTGCTAAGTGTACCTATAGAGCAGGCTTTCCCAAACTTGGTTTACTCGTCTTCTTCGTCTGCTTCATGAGCCTCACGGCGTCTCCCTTATTTTTTTTCCAATTTGTCGATCTTTGGCTGCTAAAAAAGCCAAGAAGAACCAAAAAGCACAAAGAAGAACTACAAAAATGCCAAAAAGATACTAAAAGAAGGCCTAGAATTACCAAGAAGAGGCAAGAAAAAACATAAAATAGGAAGACAAGATGAAAAAATATAATGCTTAATTCGCTCCTTCGCCCCTTTCTGTTTTATATTATTATACTGGTTCGGTTGCCTGAGTACCTACTGATTATTCCTACCCATCTTCATAGCATGTTCTACAAGTCCTAAGAAAACAGCGTCCCCTGGTTTACCCGGTCGTATCAGGTCAGGAGTACTGGCTGGAGTGGTACAATCGTACGTTATCGATTTACCGATCCTTGGGGGCTTCTGTCCAAATCTGTAGTACTCGTCGGGTAAACATTTCAATAAATTCGTGGCCGACCTCTGCTTATCTTTCCCAACCAATAACGCTGATGATCCGGATGGTACTGTGGTTCCAACGAGCATCATCATTCTACAAGCCCAGGATAGTTCCACATGAAGATTTTGACTTTCACCTTATCCACTAATTCGACTTTGTATCTCGCAAAAAGATGGCTCTTTCCATGGCGCTTTGTGTGGTAGCCAATCTCGTATTATTTATTAGAGTCCATATTTTCACTTTGAATGTTGATATATCCGAATCTTCTTCTCTAAACTGTACTGGTATGGTTTTCTTTACCAGATATTAGTATTTGACCCAAGTGTACGTACTGTTCTACATTTTTAACGATGTTCTTCAGACGCTTAAATGCCTGTCTTGTGCATAATATATGCCTTGAGTTTTAATGTATCTTTCTGTTTATTTATTCTTTCGTGTTCCCTCAATTTCGCTGGTATGTTTTTCTTTACCTACATAGTTGCCGTGTATATTATTATGCATATATTGTTCTTTGGGAATCCCTGGAATAGATGGTTGGGTACTAGGTGCCCACATTACGATGTGATTCATGGGTTTGCACATATTTAAAGCACTTACAAAACGGACGTATTATGATAAATAAACGGGTATTTAGAAATCGGAACATGATGCCGAGAAGATGAATTGTTATTTAAGATATATAAATTATTTCGTAACTTATTTTGAAATGCTTTGTTAAAAGATACTGGGCGTTTAAACATCTTTTTCTACGTTGCAAGATTGCATTTGCTAGAAAAAGACGCCTGAAGCTTTTTGACTCCCATTATGAAAAGGGATTTAAAAATGTTGTATATTTTTTTATAACGCTTTTCCTGTAAAGGGATCTTTTTTATACGATATTCGTAGAAGAGTGCCGTCGGTCTGAAGCCGGTGGAACTATTTCATATCCAATTTTAGGTATATTGTGGGGCTGACGGAAGTGGGAGGATAGGAGTTGGGGATGACTATTCAGATCTAATTAACAAGTACGGCTAAAGCCATTTGAAGCAATATTGGATTCTGAATGGTGTTTTTCGTCAGGGTGATACTGAGAGTATCTACCATTCGGAATGGATACCTGAACAAACATGATTCCAATGAAAAAAGGATAGAGATCTTATTAGCTTCACTCCTACCACTGTAAGTCTAACATAAATTTCTACGTTCAACCACAGAAAATCGTATCCTAGACTCATTCCCAAGTGTTTCGGTGCCT
Organism: Limnephilus marmoratus; assembly: GCA_917880885.1. Lineage (NCBI taxonomy): Eukaryota > Metazoa > Arthropoda > Insecta > Trichoptera > Limnephilidae > Limnephilus > Limnephilus marmoratus. The sequence goes on from OU862932.1 coordinate 16,176,113, forward strand.
GGGTTCTTTGGGTGCTTTGGGTGCCTGGGTTCTTGAGGTTAGGTTTGGCTAGGCCATGGTGGCGAATGCGTTCGCCCAGTTACTGCGTAGCGGGCCGGATATAGAGAGACTGGTTAAGGTAGGCCTAACCTAGACCTTTCCGGACTCTCTCGACCCATTGGCTTGCAACGCAGGATGAGGAATGGATTCATACATTCGTCACACGTGCACACATTGACTCAGATTTCTACCCACCCCACATGTGTACCTTTGTCCTTCCTAGGGCTTCTTGGTTCTAGAAAATGGATTTTGGCGCAGACGCTATAACAATGAGCTCTATAGCTTGTTTAAGGAGCTAAACGTCGCAAAATTTATAAAATTGTGAAGACTTCGGTGGCTGGGTCATGTGGAGAGAATGACCGAGCATCAAGCACCAAAGTCCCTGCTGAACTCAAGACCAATAGGGCGAAGGAGCCTGGGAAGGCCGAGACTGAGATGGAGCGACAACGTCCTCAAAGACATATCTATCTTGGAGCTTCCAAACTGGAGAGAGCTGGCACAAAACCGAGATGAGTGGAGGAAGACTCTTGAGGAGGCCAAGACCCACCAGGGGTTATAGAGCCAATGGTGATGATGAGAGCTGCTTTCTTTCCTTTCCTTTTTCCTTAAAAAGACCCTCCACACAGCATTCTCAAAGATGGCGAAGTCCTGAGGGATTTTTTCCCTAATATGAAAATAAAACCAAGTACATAAATATTGAAAGGTCTCTCTAACTCGTTTAAATTATTTATCAAAATGAACGAATGTAATACTTTTGATAAGATTGAAATTATTTTAAAATCCGGTCCATTGAGCCACGTCTAGACTTCGTTACATAATAAAATATCATAGTGCAATGATAAAGAAATATCGAGATGGGTCCTTGAGTTGAAATTGGACCAATTGGATTTCAATTGGACACTCTGGAGTATGTGTTTAGTTCTGTGTCGTGAAAATACCTATTTTTCTTCTGGTACCATTTTATCGGAGGTTTGCTAAATTCAGGGTAAGGTATTGCGACCTTCACAAAATGTTATCTAGATTTTTTTAATAATATTTTTAATTGGTTATTGATTTATTTAATGCCAGAGGGTTTTTACAAAAATTAAACTTCTGTTCTGATTGATCTGTTGAGTCGAATTTAGAGTTTAGTATTTTAAATAAAAAAAGTAAGGTCGTTTATTTTACGCCTGTCTTCCAATGTACGTATTTTAAGAGAATTTAATAAGAAATTGTAGTTTAAGTCTTCTGGTGGGATATTAATTTAAAATTTATAAAACAAAGATTTTTTTTGTATTCGCTCAATGTTATTAATGTGAATTATGAAGAGAGAGACCAAACTACTGATTTGTATTCAATTAGGTTTCTAACTAGAGACGTGTATGACAATTTAATGGCTTATAAGGAATAAAAGTTTTTACTTGTTCTTAATAAGAAGCCTAATGTTTTATAAGTAATATATAATATAACACAAGAGTCCCAACTGCGCGTAGATAGTCAGGGGGACTGCAGCTCTCCAACCGGGGTACGTTGTAAGGCTGAAGATAGTGGAGAAGAGAGAAAATAGGGTAGAGGAAGGTTGGGAAACCCTTGGTTATTTATATTAGCCGAGCGATTCTATATCTTTTGTTGGATCGTTATCGAGATAACGGACGTGATTTCCTGTCAGATTTGTGTGATTTTTACATATATCTGTCACATATCTTAGTGTAGATCGTTTTAAACACGAATTCCTGCAAGTATGTATCACCAAACACGGCTAAAACCGTTGCAATTGGCGCACAACGTTTCGTTTCTGAATGGTCTTTCACCAAGGCGACGCCCAGAATATCTCAACCATCCTAGATTGATTTGTTAGAAACTAAATATTTTCGTGCGTTCGATTTGAAAATACCAATCTTTTTGATCGCATGTCAATGCCACAATAATTTAAAACTTCTGTGATATCTGTAACATATAATAAAATAAAACCGGTTTGTAACAGATCTCTGGAGATAATCTGCATCGGAGGGAGATGGGAGATAAATCTGAGATGTGTCACTCGGCCATTCCGTTTTGTTACTTTATCTCTTTATCTGGACCGTTGCTTTCTTGTGTAATGCAAGACGAACATACAGGAGAAGGTTACTTGGAGAGGTTCGGAAAATCAACCAGTTTCACCTTTTGATTGACGGAATTAAGTTGATTAAAGTGGCCAAGTATTTTGTTAATTACTAAAAGGTCACACATTTTCTAGATTGGTCTTCTTATGGATGCTTTTATATTAACCCTAACGATTTGCGGTAACGCATTTTGCGGAAAGTCATTTAGTTTTACATCAAAAAATCAATGCTTTGACTTGCGTTGACAAGTCTCGACATTCTGGATAATTATTTATTTATTTATTCTTAGTACATTTACATTACAAAGGAATAATATATTGTCCTCCACACTAGGAGTTCACCTGTATTGTAGAGGACATTTTTCAGTTGTAAATTATGAATAGTAAAACAAAAGAGTGTAGCTAATACAAAAAGAGAAACAATAAAAATCAAAATATAAAATCGACTTCAATTCGACAAAAATTATACATAAAAGTTAAAAGATTGTAGCCAGTTTCTTATGTTTTTTTTGTATTCAATAATATTAGTTGTTATACATATATTGTGTAGGAAGAGAATTGTATAGTTTTATAGCCTGGTATCTGTAGTGTTTTTGTCCAAAGGATGTGTTTGTTTTTGGTATTTGTAGTTGGTGAGCATTTCTTGTTCTAGTACTGCGAGAATTTTGTGAAGTGTTAAATGTGGATAAGTTCTTGTAAAGGAATTGGGGAACAGCAATTCATTATTTATCGCTATAATGCTGCAGCTCTTTCTCACACTTTAAATAATGATGAGACGCACAAAATACATGTTACTGTTTCCTCCAAAGTACTACGCGACTGGATTTGCGTTTCATATTCTTCATATGCGTGAGGCAAATGTATGAAAATGATTGCATGTTTCCTTTGGGGGGGTGTAGACATACGTTCACCCTTTGTCTCATTTTCGTTGTTTTCACTGTTGTCATTTAGTGTCCTAAGAAAGAGTAGCATTATTATAAAATGTTTAAAGCAAAACTATTAGCGCATTGAAATTTGACGTTTATGAATTTTTGTATTTCACTCGCACTTCAATAATATGCCTGTAACCAGTGGCGTGCACAGAGTTTTTGATCAGGGTAGGCAGTGGAGGTAATCCACCTCTTACCCGCCCTGGTATAAGTAACTGATGGTTACTCCTTCAAGGCTCTCGCAAGATTCTAATTTTTTTTGGTTAAACGAAGCTACATTTATTTATTTTGATCGAATCTAGACCTCCAGTGTCCATGCATACGTTGTTAGTAAGCAGTATGCAAGTGCTTAACAGGAAAAACAAAATGCAAAAAATAGGTTAGTAAGACAAAGATAAATTAAACAGGGCAAAAGAAAAACTCATTCATGAGGCTCCATGAGGCGGCATTGCATCTGTAAAAACCCGCAAGCACCTGCATAAAGTAGAGAACATAAGTAATAAATAAATCTCAAATCAATTGGCAAGTACCAACAAAAAATGTGAATGGCTTTCTGTCTCACCATAAACTACACTTAGCTTCCGTGTCCCTTAGCCTACCACTCAGTGAAGCCTCAAAGAATGTTAACTGAATATTTGGGGTAAAATGCCCGAAGACTAAAGGTAGGCAGTACTAAAAGTAGGCAGTATTATCAGGGTAGGCAGTAGAAAAACCGCCGAATTGATTCAAATAAATAAAAATAAAAAAACTTACTGCAAATAACTCCCTTCGTACTAGTGTACAAGTTGTCGCTGATAAGACAACTAGTTGATAGAAATAGATAACAACAGATGTCACTGTCGTCACTGATTGCCATTTGCTAATTTTTTTCCAGAAAGCACTGCCTAATACTAACAAAAAACCTCATAGAAGCAAATTCAAAACGACCGTCAGTTCTACTCTATGCTCTGTGCATTTCGTAAACATTGATATTATATCTTGTATGAAGTTAGCTCCAAACAGAAATAATTCTGTAATAAAATATACATTTACATATGTTTTTATTTAAAATTCTCGTTAAAATCCTCATGAATCTATGAAATATTTACCACAACTGACTTAATATTTTTTACACGGCGTATTTAAATAGGTTTGAATTAATCATTAAAAAATCCCTTGATGCGTAAATTCTTCGTATAACAAAGCTTTCCATGTGTTCTGGCCCATTTTAATCCCACCAAAAGCCTTTTACGTAATCCCCGCACCCCTCCCCCCATTGTACCCCCGGCTTCTACTCCAAAGCCGTCACATTCAGATCGATTTAAACACCGTTTAGCGTCTCTGTGCTCCTGGTACTCTGTACCTGCACTCAGTTAGTTCTTTATTGTTTAGAGACGTAATGTGCGCACCATTACTAATATTAATCGTATAATGGACAATGTTAAAAAAAAAACATGATTTTCTTATTAAGAAGATCCCGCATTCTGAATTTCTACCGACGATGTTTAATTACACTTATTGAAGGAAACTGTCACTTAAAAAATGTTGAAGTTTGCTTTTAATTCCCAAAAATTAACAATAAAGAAATTGACATTTTGAAGCATTGCTTGCACATCTTGAGACGTTTATCTATCTATCTTCTATCTTCTATCTGTCTATATAAATAAAAATGAATTGCCCAAATCTATGTACGCTCATAACTTCCGAAGGAATGCACCGAATTGGATAATTATTTTTTTGTGTTCGTTATTGTCAGGACAAGGTTTGTATAAAACTACTGGTGAGCTCAGGCATTATGAAATTTCTATAAAAAATTACAATAGGTGGCACGCGAGCTGTTTTACGGGACTGAATGTATGGAATGCGGGAGGGGGGAGGGGAACTCGGATAGTGGGTTCATTGGAGGGGGGGAAACCGGGAAGGGGGAAGGGGGAGTGTTGTGGGGAGAGGGAAGGTGGTGGAGGCGGAGTGAGAACGCGGGAGAGGAAAGGGAACGGGACGAATGGGAAAGGACACGCAGGGAGAAACAATTTATTTATTAAATGGCGTAGCAACGCATGCCGGGTACCAGCTAGTTACCAATAAAACCATTTCTGCCAGTTCAATTTACAACGTATGATTATTGTATGATAACTTGACCAAAACTGACGAAAAATTATGCAAATAAGTTGAAAACATATCAAATTATATGAATATTCAGAAGACAGATTTCTGTTTCATTCAGACATTTTGATTACACAAGACAATAAAAAAAAACGTATTTCTTTATGTTACTTCTCTACTTTGTTTCGAGTTAAATCCTTTTGTTTTGGATATAACCATATCACCATTGTAATGTTATTTAATCCCAGTGATCGGGATTTCTTGATATATGTTCGAGAATCTTTACTAAGGCTCGAGGTTGTTCGCGATTACAAGTTACTTTATTTATGTTTTCGGTTGGTTTCGACCAAACGTCCATTCTAATCTTCGATGTTCCGTCCGTTCGATGCTCTTTGAAATTGTTTCTTTATTTATTAATTTTATTTTAGTAATTTGTACATTTAAGTTTACAAATTTCTAATTAATTTTAATATTTCATATTGCAAACTAAATTTTATGTAGCTCCTACAATACGTCTTGAACTTTCCAATTGGTGTGGACTTCAAAGTCTCTGATAGCTTGTTATACAACTTCATCCCCTTGTATTTATATATCCTTTTTTTGAAGCCTGATTTCTTTGCATGTTCTTGTGTTATGTCTGTGAATATCCTTGTCGAATACAATTTTATTTGAAAAGTATTTTGGTAAAATGTTGTTAATTATTTTATGTATAGATATCACCGTATTCAAGGTCAGCATCTGTTTCACGGTTAGCCAATTCAGTTCATTTAACATTTTGTTTACTTTTGAAAATCTATTCCGCCCTAATATTATTCTCATTGCCCTGTTTTGGAGAAGCATGATAACTCAACACGGAAGATGCCCAGCTGTCGATCGTATGTCATCGGCTATTTCCGTAACCGTTCGGGTATTAGACACAAACGGCGTCGGTTACCACTCCATTAAGGTATTACTTAACTGACATCTGTTGAAGCACCTCAAAACTACATATAATTACCTAAACTAACCACATCTGTTGAAGGACATTGAAAGTACGTACATAACCCAATACACCACACACCATCATCAAAAATTCAAGAATTTCAGAGCTGCACCAAATTTCAATAAAATTTTTAAAATTATTTTTAATATAGACATTCATCTAATGGTACAACTTAAATGACATCTGTTGAAGCACCTCACAACTATATATAACTCCTCATACCAATGACATCTGTTGAAGGAGATTGAAACTACGTACATAACATTACGTATGAAACCTACGCACATAAAAACACTGGAGCGTCAGCGCAAAAAAATTTTTCCTCCGATTGCTCGAGATTTTTTGATGACCGTTTTGAATATTTTCCGACCACATTAAAAAAATCATGCCTCCGAATTTTAATATGGTTACATAAAAACTGATTATATTTCTATATAGCTCATGAATTCACATATCTTTTGTCGATTATCACATATTCGTAGGATTTATATAAAAATATATAATAGTAATCGTACACTTCTAGTTAATTACTTACAAATAAGGGAAAATTTGGCAAAATTGACAGCAAAGCAATCCGAGGTGTTTTAAATAGTGCCATATTGTGACAAAAGCGCTCTAGCGGTTAACCTTAAATACCACACACCATCATCGAGAATTCATGTATTTCAAAGGTATACGAAAGTTTCCATAAAATCTATCTATCTATCTATCTATCTATCTATCTATCTATCTATCTATCTATCTATCTATCTATCTATCTTCTTCTTCTATCTTCTGTCTTCTTCTTCTATCTTCTATATAAATAAAAATGAATCGCCGAAATGTATGTACGCGCATAGCTTCCGAGCGACTACACCAAATAGGATAATTCTTTTTTTTGGGTGTTTCTTATTATCAGGACCAGGTTTGTATAAAACTACTGGTGAGCTCTGGCATTATGAAATTTGTATTAAAAATTTATTTAAGTGGCACGCGAGCTGTTTGAAAACTGAATGTACCGGGACTGAATGTATGGAATGCGGGAGGGGGAACGAGAACTCTAGTAGGGGGTTCGCGGGAGGGTGGGGGAGGGGAACCTGGGAGGGGAGAGGGGAACTCGGGTAAGGGAAGGCGGAGTGGGAACGCGAGAGGGAAAAGGGGACGCAGGAGAGAAAGGGGAAGCGGAAGGGGAATGGGATGAATGGGAAAGGACACGCAGGAGAAACAATTTTTTTATTAAACGGCATAGCAACGCATGCCGGGTATCAGCTAGTTTGTTTTAAAAATAGAAATTCTTCCATATCTGAAATAAATTGTTTCACACAATTGAGATTTTCTCGAGAGGCTGTGACGCAAACTGAAAAAAAAAATGTTAAAAAATAATTGAATTCGCAAAAAGTTGAAAGCAAAAAGTAACGAAGAATGTTGTCTCGGCGAGTTAAAGAAGTTTTAAAAAAACCCCTAGGCGTTCGCGTCCGGGTGAATTTGCATATCATTTTTAATAATATTCGCTTCCACTATTTTTACCGTTCCTTTATAACTGGATGCTGGGGAATAACTTTATATTCAAATCCGAACACTAGATCCGAATACGCGAACTGACTTCGAGAATGAACTATTTTTATCGCTTATTTGAACAAATATTATTTTTACAATGTGAGAATATTTATTCAGTATTTCAGATTTATTTTTTTGTCTTGTTTTTGCGCTACCCTGGTTTAGTCAGGAGAACATTTCGATTTAAAAGATTACTTTTTTTTTCATAAGAAGAAAAGAAGAATTTTTTCAGAAGATATTATTATATTAGGTCCTTACATATGAAATTGGCGTTTTGCATGGGAAGAACATGAAGTCGATTTTTTTTAATGTAATATATTTATTTAATCAAAGTATGTACCATTGCTATATATGCACTTTTGCCATCTCATAGGTAGTTATTTCATCGATCCCTTTACTAAAAAACCACTCGGACGGGAATCAATAAAATTTTTGAAGGCGGTTTGGACTGCCCCATCGGAGTTGAATTTTTTTCCTTGCAAGAAGTTATCCAACATTCTAAAAAAATGGTAATCTGTTGGGGCAAGGTCCGGAGAGTACGGTGGATGTCTTAGACATTCCAATTGAAGCTCCTCTAATTAGGAAGCCGTATGTTGTGCAGTGTGTGGTCTAGCGTTCTAACGCGCATTTCTTGATTTGCTTCACTCAAATCGTGAGGTACCCACCTTTCAAGCTTTTTCACCATGCCAATTTGCTTCAAGTGGATTAAAACAGTTTTATCACTAACACCGCAGCCTGCAGCTAACTCGGACGTGGTTTGCGATGGATCCGCTTCCACAATAGCCTTCAGTTCTTCATTATCAAATTTGGTCTCCGGCCGTCCACGGGGCTTGTTCTGCAGGTCGAAATTTCCCGAACGAAAACGTTGGAACCAAAAACGTACTGTGTTTTCTTTTGCGGCACCGTCGCCATACACATCATTAATCCTTCGAGCCGTTTCTGCAGCACTAGTGCCACGGTGGAACTCGTACTCGTAAATAACGCGATATTTCAAGTTTTCCATTTTGTAAATTAAGTGACGCAAAGAGAAAAAAACAATTAAGGAAAAAACAAATGAATTATAATTTTCGAAACACAAATAAATAGCTGTATAAATTTGAATTTGGAATTCCTAACCAAAGAGAAGATATTTGAGATCAAAGTTGCCAGTACGGCAAAACGCCAATTTCATATGCAAGGACCTTATATTTAAACAATAAACGTATTCCAAGAATTCCCTGTTCCCCCACTACAAAAAAATAGCACTTCTTCAGCTACACAAAGATATATATTTAATAAAAACCTTACTCCACTGCTAAATATTAGCATAAGGAATACTTCTATTGCTGGACTAACTGTACCTCCCGTACGAACCACAACTGCACAGAATCACTATGTATATAAAGGAATAAAATTATTTAATTAACTAGCTGGTCCCGGCATGCGTTGCTATGCCATTTAATAAAGAAATTTTTTCTCCCTGAGTGTCCTTTCCCATTCGTCCCGTTCCCCTTCCGCCTCCCCTTCTTCCCCTGCGTCCTCTTCCCCTCTCGTTCCCACGAAAATTCCCACGAAAAAAACAAAAATTCGTCCTCTTCCCCTCGCGTTCCCACTCCGTCACCTCCACCTTCCCTCTCCCCACTCCACTCCCCCCTCCCTTCCCCCGTGTCCAAACCCCCCTCCCGAGTTCCCCTCCCCCCTCCCAGGCCCCCCTCCCCTCTCCCGCGTTCCCCTTCCACCTTCCACCTTCCCCGCCTTCCCTCTTCCCTTTCTCGCTCCCTCGTCCCGACAACCCTCCTCCCGCGTTCCATATTTTCAATCCCAGTACATTCAGTTTTTAAACAGCCCGCGTGCCACCTTTTACAATTTTTATTCAAATTTCCATTTTTCATGTATAAAATATCTAAAATTCTTGATTCGATTCAAACTATTAGGGGAGTACCTACTTTAAATAAATTTTATCAAATTAAAGATTTTCAAAAATAGAATCCTTATTTAACAATCTTTGTTTTGCAAAATGTCATTTTTAAACACGCGAACTGTCAAACGTGCGATAGTCGTTTAGGTTAGTAATAGGTTTTCTGATATTATCCAATTTTCTGCGCAATTTTCTTATTTTTTCTCTCCGTAAGAACCATCCTCGTACTTCAAGGAATATTCTAAAAAAAGAATTAGCGAAATCGGTTCAGCTGATCTCGAGATTTGCGCTTAGCAACACATTTAGCGATTCATTTTTATATATAAGATTACCCGCTGATATGCGAACAGAAAAAAATTACTACAAATATAAAAAAAAAAATCTAATTTTAGTAGTACCACCATATAATTTTTACTTTCTCTAGATATATGTTTGACTGTTTGTTATTCCTGATGTTTTATGTACATCCTATATTTTCTTGTTTAATTACCGTTATATTCTTTAAAAATTCCACCCTTACAATCTTTAAAAAGTCTACATCTCTTCATAAGTTAAATTCTTAGGTTTGTGATAAGGATTATACGGTTAAATTATGATACAGTTAAATATGACCGAATCTGATAGGGACACATTAGCTCAGTCGGTAGAGGTGCGCCCTGGCAAGGCGGTGGTCCTGGGTTCGAGTCCCAGATGTGATTTTCTATTGATGATGATTTTTCTATTTTCAGATTTTTTATTGAATTTCGCTAATATTGTCTTAATTATCTAACTAACTAACCATCACGCCATTTCCCGACGGACCGCCAAACAACTCGGTCTTGGCACACACCCCTTGCCTCGTTCACATTCATACATCGTCTCATACACGCTCTTCTATTATTCTGACTCTTGACATAGCCCGACTCTAGTATCTGATTTACTTGAACGTGCCATACCTTTCTCGAGCTCCCCGACTTCTTCTACCATTTACATTTGCGTCATATATTCTCCTTACACTCCTTTCCTCGTTCATTCGCTCTACATGCTAGCGTCCCTTTCCATTACGCTTACATCAGCCTTGCATTCTTTGCGGATCTCCACGTTTCTCACACAATCACACGATCTCGTTTTGACAGCATTCAGTTTACTTTCATACTTCCTCTGCCAGTTCCATGCCTCAAAAAGAAGAAGATGGAGAGATATTAAATTATGAATGTTAGAGGAGCGCGCTAGTATTTAAAGCGACAAAATCGATGCGAAAATTGTGAAAATGTTTAATAAAACACGACTCGTTTAAAATAGAGTAAATATCTCGCGGGGGTTGTCTTAAACAACATTTAAAGAAACGCTGTGAATTTTCTCATACATTTTTTTTTTATTGAGTTATTAAGTATATTATGTTTATTATTTTTTACATTTTCATGTGAAACATGTTAGGTGTTATATAAAATATATTGGTAGTCCTCCTCACTAGGAGATTCTGTGCTGAGGGGGACTATGCTTTGGGTAAGTTTTCAGCGACTTCTATGGTTTAACTTCATTGTTTGGATAAGGTTTTTCAGAAACTTCTATGACGATGTTTAAGTATAGTAGTAAGTTCATTTTCCGATAGTTCCTTCAGCCAACATTTAATGTCCTTAATGTAGCTATTTTTTGTTTTAATTTGTTTGATACTAAGTGGGAGTTTGTTATATAACTTTACTGCTAAAAATTCAGAACTTCTTTGTCCAAATGAAGTGTTACACTTTGGTATATTAAGTATGTCTGTTTGTTTGGCTCTGGTTTTATGAGCATGTGATACAACTTGTAAAATGACTGAAATAAACGTGTTTGTAATAATTTTTTTGATTAAGACACATTTATTATGTTATATAAAACCCTTGTCAGATGCCAACTTGAATATAACTCTACGTTATGGTCTCCCTTTTACAACATTCATTCAGACAATATTGAAAAGAAAACTATAAATTACATATTCCTATACTAAACATTGATTACAATTACCTCCTGGATAAAACGTCTCTATTGAAACTTTCAGAAAGAAGAATAAGCACAGATTTAATACTATTACATAAAATACTGGATTACAAAATTGACTGTCCTGAATTACTTCAATTTATCAATATCCATGGGTTCCCAAAAAATCATATCGACATTTATTACCCTCCTACTTCAATAACACCAGGACACTAGCTTATCAAAATTCTCCGTTTCCGAGACTTGACAGTCTCGGAAATAAATATTCTAATCTAGGTGATATATTTCACCTTACAACTAATCAGTATAAATGTTGTATATTCTATCACTTTTATTCTTCTAGGCACAAATAGATTTGCATAATTTCTACAATTTTTGTTTATATTGAATATGAGACTTCTTATCATTATTACATAATACTTATTTCTATTTTATTATTTGTTTTGTTGTTACATTGTACTGTGTATTTTCTTTTCTCATTGCATTATATTTTCTTCATTGTTTGTTACTCAACTTATAAATTATAATGTAAAAGCCCATCAGGGCGTGTAATAAATAAATAAATAAATAAATTTTTGGAGCATACTTTACAATTTTTTTCTGTCGAGGGAATTTTATATAATTTGCGTTTCGGCGCAGGGAATGTCTAGATATTCCGCGTAGCTCAACGATTGAAATTATTATCTTCAAGAATAACGTATATTTTTTAAGAGCTTTAAAACTTAACGTGTTTAAGGGAGATATGTAAGAATTGGTAAAAAATTAACAAAATTTATCTACGTGGTCTTTCCATGGCGATACTGAGAGTAACTTCCACATCGCTTCGTCGTTCATATTAAATTATCCCTTTAACCATTCTCCTGATGTTGCTCTAACTATATTATTGAATGATTAATATGTGCAGTAGAGCGGGGTGAACCCGGCCCCATAGAGAGACTCGGCCCCGGGCCACAAAATTAATTTGTTTAAGTAAACCGAGCCGTTGTACGACTCAATTGTTCGGGCCATTTGATTTATTTATGCGTTAAGACAAATGCCTCTGGCTGAATACCCAATTTCGTATATCTTGGATATAGTTCGGAATAATGTATGGGAGAGCCTTGGGTGCGTTACTTGTCGATGGTCTTCTATTTGAAAAATTACTGTTTGGAAAGGTTCTTAGTTGAAAGTAATAATATAATATTTAGGATGGTGGATTATCTTTCATTAGTTTAGGTTAGTAAATAGCCATTTTCGGCAATGTTTTACTATTTGCCCAATGGTGTTATTAATGGTGGCGCCAGTTTCAATTAAAATCATCTTGTCTATGATACGAAGCTGAATAACTGCTTATTCCCTTGTTCCCTTATTCCTACCTATAAATTGCCAAAAACAAAGTGCAGTGACAAACAGCTTTGTTCGCTTTACTTGTGCCTAAAGTATTGTCACACACAAAAACTGTGAACCGCCTGTAACTGCGCGGAAGTTAATTTTATTGTTGTTCCCGCCTCACGTAAGTGTGCATGGTTTTGGCCAGCACCTCGTGTGTTATTTGGATTCATCCATCGTTGGTTATTTGGATTGATTTGCCCGCTGATATTGTGTATTGTTAAGCCATATGTATTTTGCCCGTGAAACCGCCCGCCGATACATTAATTTAAGTTATCCCGCCGCGGCTGTGGAGAATGCCGTGTTGTGTATTGTGAACCCTTTAGACTTTAGACTAAACCAGCGGCCTAAAGTGAACTATAAAAACCTGAACGGACTATGAAGTGCAGTTTGGTGAGTTTTTGGCATCCCTTTTTTAACCTTCCTTATTTTGGGCAGTTATTTAGTGAACCTTATTTAATTTTGGCGCACGCACACGCACCCGCTTTGCGAAGGAGAAATTTGCCGCAGCCATCTTTGTACGCCCAACCAATTAATATATCTGATTGTTTCATAACGCTGATGGATTTCATTCGTTTTGTTTTCCGATTGTCATACAGGATCGGAGGAATCCAGATTTTTGGAATTCCGCACAATAAGGGTGCCTACCTATACGGTAGAAAGGTGTTAAGTACCGCAATATCGCCAGTCCGTTTACATAAAGTGTGAATCATATCGTATTATATCGTATGCTTTGTGTGAACTTCTTACGTAAATCGACTCGTGACTCAAACTTTATCGTAGTTCTAATAATCGAATAGAACAATCTTATCGAGCGCTTATGGACACATCTGTGACTGTCACCAAACGGAAACCAAGCCAGAAGACACAACAGCAGTGAGTACCTCTTAATTGTGAATTACCTTTCTTGTTTGGTGGTCGGGCATAATTTCACATCGAAATCCATAAGCGTCTTAGTAAAGAGTAGCCGCAAGGTTATTTCTAAACCCCCGTGCATAGTCATGATTCACTGATAGTATTAATACGATAGCGTCAATTAGCGAATATAAGGTTGGGCAATGAACTAACTGATGTCGCTAACATTTTAAATTTAAATTTCGATACATTTAAATTCGACAAATTAGTCCACCACTTCTTAGATGTAAATAATGAATGAGAAATCATTTTATTTTATTTCGATTTTCTTTTGTTTATTGTTCTTATTCCAAAAGCATACAACGAGTAATTAAGTAAAAATTAATGTGTTTTGATTAATTTTAATGTTTTTGTTGCTCGTAGGTATATGAATTGTTATACCTACGAGTTCTCTAAAGTCATCCATGTGGAATTGGATGTATTCCTATTTTTTTACATTGAGTTTATGCTTTATTTGTATATTTTGTAATCTTTTTTATGTAGGTATGTTATACTGTTGTTATAAATGAAATTTGTATTTGATATGTAAAAGCCCAATAGGACGTCAATAAATAAATAAAACTCAATTCAATTCAGTTTATTCATTTTAAAAACATTACAAAATAAAAAGATCTTGAGATCCCTGAGGCGTATGTGTGGTAAAACCATGTATGATCGTGTGAGAAATGTGGAAATCCGCAAAGAATGCAAGGCTGATGTAAGCGTAATGAGTAAGATCAAGATAGGAACGCTCCGATGGTTTGGGCATGTAGAGCGAATGAACGAGGAAAGGAGTGTAAGGAGAATATATGACGCAAATGTGAATGGTAGAAGAAGTCGAGGACGCCCAAGAAAGACATGGCACGACCAAGTGAATCAGATACTTGAGTCGGGCCGTGTCAAGTGTCAGAATAATAGAAGAGAATGTATGAGACGTTGTATGAATGTAAACGAGGCAACCTACCTGCGGGGAAACGGCATGGTTAGTTAGTTAGTTAGTTACAAAATAAAAATTTCAATGAATTTTTAAAAGAGAGAAAATATTAAGATTAGATAAGGGGCCAATCATTTATTACGTAAGACGATTTAGCGGGGGGGAGGGGGGTCCACCATGTCTTATTTTTTCTTACAAGGGGGTTGGAGGGAGTCTCGATAGGTCTCACGTAAGATCACAAAAATGCGCAAAGTTAAAATTATTAGTACCTTTGTAAGTACAAATAAACATTTCTGAAATTTGTTATTTTGAAAAATAAACATTAAAACAAACATAGTGTATTCATTTTTGCCTTTTTTAAATTTTTTTTTATTATTATTAAGTTAAAAGAAACATAATATTTCGCTTTCTTAACTTAAATACAATACGTCCTTTAGATTCTTACGTAATAAATATTAAACAGACGGGGAGAGGGACGGTCTATTTTTATTTTTTTCTTGTAATAGGGGGGGAGGGGGTTGAAAACTAGCAAAATTCGTCTTCATTACATAGTATAAAATAAAGTCGCTCAAAATGTATGTGCGCATAGATCTTTTAAACTACGCAACGGATTTTCATGCGGCTTTCACCAGTAGATAGAGTGATTCAAGGGGAAGGTTTATATGTATAATACATTCTTATTTTAGTAGAGAAAAGCCGAGAAATATTCAATTCAGGCAGCGGGCTGCGGGCAGCTGGCAAGCGTGTGGTGTGGATTGTATAAAGGTTGAGTAACGGCGTTGTGTTCCGTTAGCCACAGCAATGTGGCCGGGTCTGCTAGTACGTAATAAATGAATGGCCTCTAAGCAAATTTAAGCAATTTATACATTAATGAAGCACAATCAGACTAACAACAACAAAGCTTGCCTTCTAAATTGCACTTCATTGATGTTAAACATATCGATATTCGAAGCGATTCAGTATGTACTAGTCAAGTCACATTGAACTAGTACATACAAGAGCAGTTAGTTATAATAAAAAATATATGCTAAATATTATCGTGTAAAAGTTTTAATAATTGGTATTTTTTCGGATTCATACTTCATATCTTATATATCAAAATGAATCGCTAAGCGCAAATCTCGAGAGCCGCTCAACCGATTTCGATAATTATTTTTTTAGAATATTCCTTGAAGTACGAGGATGGTTCTTACGGAAAGAAAAATTAAGAAAATTGGATAATTTCAGAAAACATCGCACGTTTGACAGTTCGCGTGTTTGAGAATGACATTTTGCGAAAAAATGATTGTTCAATCAGGATTCTATTTTTGAAAATCTTTAAGTTGATAAATTTATTAAAAGTAGGTACCTACCCTCATAATAGTTTGAATCGAATCAAGAATTTTAGATATTTTAAATAGGTACCTATGTTAGGTACCAAATTTAATATGCATGAAAAATGAAAATTTTAATAAAAATTGTAAAAGGTGGCACGCGGGCTGTTTAAAAACTGAACGTACTGGGATTGAATATATGGAACGCGGGAGGAGGGTTGGCGGTACGAGGGAGCGGGAAAGGGAAGGGGGAAGGCGGGAAAGGTGAAAGGGGCACGCGGGAGGGGAAGGGGACGTGTGAGGGTAACTCGGGAGGGGGTTCGCGGGACGGGACGGTGGAAGGAGGGGGGGGAGTGGAGTGGGGAGATGGAAGGTGGAGGTGACGGATTGGGAACGAGAGAGGGGAAGAGGACGCAGGAGAAGAAGGGGAGGCGGAAGGGGAACGGGACGAATGGGAAAGGACACTCAGGGAGAAACAATTTCTTTATTAAATGGCATAGCAACGCATGCCGGGATCAGCTAGTTAGTAATAATTATGGTTATAACTCACCACTGTCCAGAATGTGTAGAATGGTCAACTTACGTCAAGACCTTGATTTTTTGTTATTACTTAAATGATTTCTGTGGCTCCTTAAGCAATTGAAGGTATTTCATATTCACCCTAATTTTTGCAAAGTCTTGTCGTGACTTGACACTACTTTTTTCTACTATTTTCTCTGTTTGTCTCTGCTTTCATGTACCATCCTCATCCTTACAATGTTCATTTCTAAATTTCGTGTTACTTTCTTTTAAATTGGACGTAAGTCCGTAAATAAATAAATATTATCTATCATCCTACTTAAGAGCGTTTAACAAGCCAGCGGACGAAAATCCACATTTCGTTGAAAATTGTTCTTACGCTCGTGCAGGGTGGTGACAATGAAAAAGATTAATTATTCTCCATACCAGCTTTTTAAAATTATAACTCAATATCGATCTTATTTCATTCCAAATTTGATTTAATTTATACCTGCTTATATACCTGATATACCTGATGATAAAACTATTAAAATAATGAACTTTTTGTAATTTTTTTTTATTATAAGTATTTATCATTTTTCAATAATGTCTAAGTTAAATAAGAATGTTAAAAAAATCTGAAATATATTAGTTTGTAAGTGCGCAAATAAATACACAAACGGACCAATTTTCGTCAAGAAACACATGTACGTATATATTTTTTAATGATTTTATTTAAATTAAAATTAAAATTGTAATACATGCGATGCCCAGATAATGTATTGATTTATTGTACTGCATGATTATATTATGATTTGAAATAAGTGTGGTATAATACAAAATCTTTTTTGAAAATTTAACAAATCTGTCAACGACCTGTGGTATAACCTTATTATACTAAAAATAAACATTTTTTCACAAAATTTAAAACATACGAATGCTAGATAAAAGAACAATCTTTCGAAATCCATTTATATTTTTTTGTGGAAAAAAGTCAATACGTCTAAAATCTGATATCTATCTATCTATCTTCTTCTTCTATCTTCTATCTTCTATCTTCTATCTTCTTCCTCTATCTTCTATCTTCTATCTATATAAATAAAAATGAATCACCGATATGTATGTACGCGCATAACTTCCGAATGACTGCACCAAATAGGATAATTCTTTTTTTGTTGTATTCGTTATTGTCAGGAGAAGGTTTGTATAAACTACTAATGAGCTCTGGCTTTATGAAATTTGTATAAAAAAATTGCAATAGGTGGAACGCGAGCTGTTTGTAAACTAAATGTACCGGGAATTAATTTAAGGAACGCGGGAGGGGGTGAGGGAACCAAGGAGGGGGTGAGGGAACCAAGGAGGGGGGGGAACCCAAGAGGGGGAGGGGAACTCGGGAGGGCGGTTTGCGGGACGGGTGAGGGGGGGGGAGTGGCGTAGGGAGAGGGAAAGTGGAGGAGGCGGAGTGGAAATGGAGGACGGGAAAGGGAGGGTGGCGGAAGGGGAACGGGATGAATGGGAAAGGACACGCAGGGAGAAATTATTTCTTTATTAAATGGCATAGCAACGCATGCCGGGTACCAGCTAGTATCTGATAAAATGACATATTTCTGGTTTTCTCTGGTAATACCCTCTTAATATATTTGATATTGAGTAAGGAAGATATCAGAAAATAAATATGAGTCGAAAATATCCCGATCGTATATCAAAAGTTCTTTCAGTTCAGGGTAGCAATTTATACCCACTTAGTTTATAGTTTCAACCCAGGAAATGGGATTCCCATCTCAAACCACTTCAATTCCTGATAAAACTTCCCCCCTTAATCATCCATATTTCATATCTTTTCTAAAAGTTTGATAGATTTAAACCGCACTAAATCACATTCCTTCACATACATAATATTTTTCATAACCTTTAATATCCCGCACTCAACTTATCTACGGCTCAACCGGTCATTTTTCAAAACGGCCGGCAACGAAATAATAATGAAAAACCCTCGCGGCAATAAATTTCCCATTGTGCCAACGTGGGTGCTAAGACCCCAAATGAAAATCATAAACTCGGTCTTTCGATAAAGTCCGGGCGCATCTGGCCGCGTCTTACTTTAATGCCACCCGGAAAAGGAGGAAAATTGCTCGAGAATTGCCGCAAAAGTCGGGAATTCTTAAGGGATTTGACTGAAACTCGCGAGGAATACGCCGAGTCATCTTGTTTTTAATATTCTCCAGGTAAATCGGGAAAGTGCTATCAGGGACGGCCCTGAGTCAAATGGCGCCTGGCGCTAGTGAAAACCTCAAGCGGGCTGTGTTAGGTATTAACAGTAGTGACCGACCTAAGATTCGGTTTGGGCAAAAAAATGTAGTTTCGGCATCAGTTTCAATTTCGGCAGAAAATCTGCCGAACCTTCGGCCGCACAGAAACTGTGTTGTGAGTTTATGTATTATTTCTCGCGAATAGTGATTAGGTAAGTGATTGTTTTTGTTTGTTTTGTAGCAGTAAAAAAAAAAAATAATGATTTTTTTCATATACTTCAATTATTGTTTTTTTTTTATTTCATTTAACACGTGTAATAAGAATGTTGTGATTGTAAACGTTATTAAAAGAGGAATGCTCAATTAATGAGGCCCTTCCATTGTAATGTAAGTGTTGATTATTGACAAAATTTTGTTCCAAGAAGTAAGAATCGAGTTCAAGATCTGCTTAATGACCTTCAAAGCTTTGCAAGAAATGGCGCCAGCTATCGGAACTATGTGTCCGACAAAACTTAAGCGATAGACAGCTTACTCTAAGGTCAGCAGATCTAGGTGTTACTAATCGTTTAATCGAACTTTCTAGGTCAAATCTAGCCGTTTTCTATGATCGATCTTTTCGTGTAACTGGCCCGCTCATTTGGAACAAACTTCCCTCAGATCTTACTAATATCCAGAACTTGGCTGAATTCAAAAGGGGTTTAAAAACAAACTTATTTAAAAAATCGTACCTTTCATGAATTTTATCTCCTTTTCAATAAGCCATGTTCTTCAAATTTCCGGTAATCTTTTTGTTTCGATTACCTCCTTACTATAGTTTTATGTGCACTCCTAACTTGTATTATTTCTAAACGTAAATGTCCTGTGCCAAAACAGCACTTTTGTGGTTAATATTTTTCTCTTGGAATTGCTTTGTATATAGGTACTGTATTTTCTTAGTTTCACATTATTTAATACATTTTGGTAAGGATTCTAAGGAACACTATAGGATTAATTTTATGTTTATTATAATTAAGCGCACTTGAAGTGAAATTATTGTTATAATTAACATGTTTTGTTAATTTTTATAAATTATGTTTCTTTTATAGCAGTAATATATAAAAAAAATTAACGTACTTCAATTATTATTATTTTTATTTCATTTAACACGTGTTAACTGTCCAGTGTAAGTGTAAAAAATAAGTCGAATTTCAGTAAACAATAGATTTTTAACACGTGTAAGAAGTTTCGGTTTTAGTGGAAAGTCCTGTTTCGGTCGAACACTAATTTATCAATGCCTTGACTCTTTGGATTCTTGGCGCCTTCGCTAGTCGGCGCCAATTGGGCATGCATTAGACCGGCCCTGAATGCTATATTGTATGAGGAATCAGTGGCGCGTCGCGGTTTTTCTCCTTGTTCCCGATTTTCTGGGTAAAACTTTAAGGACGGGGTTAATTCAAATGTAACATTGTCATCAAATGTCGTATTGTTGTTTTGACAGTTGAAAGGTCTCCGTTAAATGTCGTTTCAGCCTTTGAACAAACTGTGACCAGCAGAACTGGACAACAAACTAACTAACCAACACACTGCTTCCCCGCAGGGGTAAACTCGGTCTTGGCACACACTTCTTGCCTCATTTGCATGCATACATCGTCTCTTACATGCTCTTCTATTATTTCGACTAAGGTATCTGATTCACTTGGTCATGCTATGTCTTCCTGGGGCGTCCCCGATTTCTTCTACCATTCACGTCATATATTCTTCTCACACTACTTTTTTCGTTATTCGCTCTACACGCCCAAATCATCTAAGCATCCCTTACTTTTTTTTTTTTTTACATAAGCTCCACACAGGAGGCCCTGAGGAAAACAATTTCCCTCAGGGCCTATGTCATCTTTGGGGATGCTGTGTGGAGGGTTTTTTTAAATGATAGGAAGGAGAGTTCTGGGAAGGAAAAGGGTTTAAGGGGTGGGTAGGAATCAGGGGTTCAGTGTGTCTTGGTCATCCGCCTCCAAGACCTAGACAAACCTCACCCCATGAACCCGGGCACCCCTGCTAAATCACCAAACGTAGCGAACCACTTGGGGTGACCTATGGCAGAGGTGTTGGTTATCCAATAAAGGTTCCCGGGGCGGCTTTACCCATTCCCACCTCCCAACTTAATGTTATTCATGACGCTTACATCAGCATTGCTTTCTTTGTAGATTTCCGCATTTCTCACACAATCATACATGGTTTTACCCAAAGATATTACAAAAGAGATATGCTATGATGTCCGCGCAACTGTCGGCGGACTACGACCTATTCAAGGTAGTTTGCATACGAAAAGAATTTGTTCATTTCGTTGATTTTTTGAAGGTGTACATTGGTATTGGTTAACAATATAGTTTGAATCCGGAAAGAATTCGTTCATTTAGTTTAACGTTCGTTTGGTTTATTCGTTCATTTAGTTTATTTGAAAATTGGTAAACAATATCGGCGACACCCGGAAGCGCAGTCCCACCTAGTAAAAACTGCAGATAGCAGATCTATTATATTTCAATATCTTTGGTTTTACCACACATACGCCTCAGGGATCTCATTACAACAGCATTCAGTCTACTTTCATCCTTCCTCTGCCAGTTCCACGCCCCACTGCCATACATCAGGGCAGGTACTAGCATTTCAATGTGGACCGCTAGCTTCAATTCTTTTGACAGTTTTTTATTGGCGCCAACCTTCATTTACCCTTCTTTCAATATCTCTTATCAGCCTTCCCATCTCTCGTAACAATAATAATTTATTTTGTAAAGTTTTAATTGTAGTGAAACAAAATTTCAAAACTTGCTATAAGAAATATTTCAATATCTTCATTAAATATATCACATCCCAACCCTCTTTAACCTCGTTCGAAAAAAAAATTACGTCATTTATTTTACCACCGGTATCATATTAGATATTTTATCTGCTCCGTTTTGGGCAGACAATTCTTGCCTTTGTAAATTACGCCTTCCATAAAGTATCTCTCCCTACGTGCTTGCGCGGATTTAGGTAAAAACAGACCGAAACCGTAAATTATACACCTGTATATTAAAGCTGATGTAAAGTGTAAAGTCACCCCAGGCGGGGGAGTTCACCCATTCCACCTTCTGCCAAACGAACTCTCGCTTAGTTTAATATTTTAATATAAATGCATTATGTATTAGAAAGAAGTGCGAAGTTTTAATGGTGGAAGTTTTTTCTCTGCGGATTAAAGGTTTTAATTGAAATGTATATTTTGTTATTTGTTTTTACCGTCTCATATCTTAGCTCTGTATTAATATCTCAAATGTATCTATATGAATATCTTAAATATTCTAAAGCAGCGGTCGTCACACTTTTCTGGTCAAGGGCCACATAGAACAATGTGAGGTATCACCGCGGGCCGCACACTTATGATTTCGGGGGGTGGGGGGGGGTGTTGTACCTTTTTGTTTAGCAAGTTAAAAAAGCAATTATTTCGTATTTAAGTACTGGGTTGCTAGTTGCTACCTCCTTCCTTCTTTTGTGTTCATGATATATTGTCAATTCTTAATAAAAATATACACTTAAAATCATAATATTATAAAAAAAAAAAATTATGTAGATCTGTAATGAAATTTAGTTCAGTTCAATTTTCATCCACTTCCCGAACTATCGAAATGTGTGAATTTTCGCACATGTGATAAAAATGATTACAATACGTAAATAACAAAAATGAACAAATATTATTTGCTTTATTAGTACGTGATAAGCGTGTTTTTTTGGTCTTTTTTAGACAATTTTTTTACCTACCCACGCCCTCACTGTGCCATCTCTACTCCCTCTAATTTTCTATGGGTACTGCCCCCTGAAAGACTCAAACTACAAGGGGGCGTTAGGGCACGTTGAGAACATACGACGTACACTATGCGCGCGTTCAAAATCGACTTAAGATGTTCGTTATTTGGTTTTTGGGGTGTTATGCCGTGTTACGCTCCCTCATTTATTGCCAACGTTTCGGACAGCGTTGCAGTGTATCAGGGCAGATCCGGCAGATCACACATCTGATCACACATCTGCCGGATCTGCTCTGATAATTGCCCTGTGATCTCCCGGATCTGCCCTGATGATGGACACTGTCAGTCAATCACAACGCTGTTCAAAACGTTGGCTAAAGAATGAGGTAGCGCAACACGGCATAACACACCAAAAACAAATAAGGAAAATACTTTTGGCCGTGAAGATCTAAAAACGTATCTGACTTAGGATGTGTTCAAAAACCAGCTGAGCGTTTTAAAATCAAATGTCAATCAATTAAAATTAACGTTTTAAAATTGTAAGGGTACACGTACACAAAATATTTGAAAAAAAACGGATAATATAATTGTATTCGAAAAAAATATGTTTAAAAAGAAAACGGTTGATATTTGTGCGGGCCTCAGAAAAACTGATAATATAATTGTGCATGAAACAAATATATTTAAAAAGAAAACGGCAGATATTTGTGCGGGCCGCACAAACATCCGCCGCGGGCCGCAGTTTGACGACCACGGTTCTAAAGAATAAGAATTTTTTTTTAAATTTTTAATTATTAGTTACATTATTTAAGGATTTTTCGACCACCATGCTCGGCATATATGCCCGTGTTGTTGGGGTCGATATAATAATCAATAACGAATAAAAACTATGTAAATACAGCACAGGAGTTGCAGCATCCCGGAGCCAGTGGGACTATGGCAATAATCATTGGCTAATGTTGCGAGGCTTAAAGGACTAAATAAAATTTTGCAGATACATATATTTTTTTAACATGAATACTGCACAAGAGTCCCAACTGCTCCCGTCTGGAGTCAGTAATTGGGGTATGTTGTGAGGCTGAAGGTAGTGGGGAGGGGAAGGAGATAGGGAAGAGGAAGGTGGAGAAGTACCTGGCTATTCAGATCTGGTCACCGAACACGGCTAAGGCCACTTTAAGCAACGTTTCAATTCTGAATGGTGATCTTACACCAGGGCGATATTGAGAGCATCTTTCACTCTGGAACGGGCAGCAAATAAACGATATATTATTTTAAATTAATAAATTGTGAAATAACATATATTATGTAATATTTTTGCGGTACGTTCCAGAGTGGAAGATACTCTCAGTATCGCCCTGGTGTAAGACCACCATTCAGAATTGAAACGTTGCTTGAAATGGCTTTAGTCATATTTGGTGACCTGATCTGAATAGCCAGGTACTTCTCCACCTTCCTCTTCCCTATCTCCTTCCCCTCCCCACTACAGCCTCACAACATACCCCAATTGAGGATGCCATAGTCCCACTGGCTCCAGACGGGAGCAGTTGGGACTCTTGTGCGGTATTCATGTAAAAAAAAAATAAAAATTGAAACTTCCTCATGAATCACTCTATGTATTGGTGAAAACCACATGAAAATCTAAGCGTACAGACAGCGGGAGCGACTTTACTTTATACTATGTAATAGAAGCTGTTATCAATTTCATATATAAGTTTTTGGAAGCCATTACATTAACATCAGTGATATTTTTTCGTGAAAATGAACCTCTGTTACTTCCAGAATTGCCTCCCCATTTCATACCTGTGTGTTCCAGAAATAACACTTAATCATTCCAGCTTTCCCTCAATTCTCTGCCGGTGTCTACCTTCCAGCTCTTCTCCCTTATTCTCTCCCAAACACGCTTAATCCTGGATTTATACAGCGGACCTGCTGAATATAGCGAATACATTATAAAAAACGAAGGTAAATTTAAGCAAGTTTGGGTTTTCTCCCTCTCTCAACCCCCCCCCCCTCCCCACACCCCCCACCCTGTCCCACTTAGAGTTTTTTCTCCTTTTCGTGGTATAGACATTTATCATTATTATTTAAGTGAAAATTTATTTCATTCATTCGTATTTTTATATTGTACTAGCTGGTCCCGGCATGCGTTGCTATGCCATTTAATAAATAAATTGTTTCTCCCTGCGTGTCCTTTCCCATTCGTCCCGTTCCCCTTCCGCCTCCTTTTCCTCTCCCGCGTCCCCTTCCCCCTCTCGCGTTCCCACACCGCCTTCCCTCTCCCCACTCCCCTCGCCTGCTTCCCCCGTCCCGCGAACCCTCCTCCCGAGTTCCACCCTCCCGCATTCCATTCATTCAGTCCCGGTACATTCAGTTTTCAAACAGCTCGCGTGCCATCTATTGCAATTTTTTATACAAATTTCGTAATGCCAGAGCTCACCAGTAGTTTTATACAAACCTTGTCTTGACTATAACGAACACAACAAAAAAAGAATTATCCAATTTGGTGCAGTCGTTCGGTATGCGCGTACATACATTTCGGCGATTCATTTTTATTTATATATTTTTTATACAAATTTCGTAATGCCAGAGCTCACCAGTAGTTTTATACAAACCTTGTCCTGACTATAACAAACACAACAAAAAAAGAATTATCCAATTTGGTGCAGTCGTTCGGAAGTTATACATTTCGGCGATTCATTTTTATTTATATAGATAGAAGAAGAAGATAGAAGATAGAAGATAGAAGATAGAAGATAGAAGATAGAAGATAGAAGATAGAAGATAGAAGATAGAAGATAGAAGATAGAAGATAGAAGATAGAAGATAGAAGATAGAAGATAGAAGATAGAAGATAGAAGATAGAAGATAGAAGATAGAAGATAGAAGATAGAAGATAGAAGATAGAAGATAGAAGATAGAAGATAGAAGATAGAAGATAGAAGATAGAAGATAGAAGATAGAAGATAGAAGATAGAAGATAGAAGATAGAAGATAGAAGATAGAAGATAGAAGATAGAAGATAGAAGATAGAAGATAGAAGATAGAAGATAGAAGATAGAAGATAGAAGATAGAAGATAGAAGATAGAAGATAGAAGATAGAAGATAGAAGAAGAAGAAGATAGATAGAATATAGATTCAATGGTGGCTCGTTGTAAAGGTTGATAATTAAATGAAAGAAAATATTTTTTACAGAACTTATTTACGTTTTTTTTTATTCCTTATGTAGTCTGATATAATAGGGACAGGTGTAGTCTGACGGCTAGCGCAGTCCAGCGGTAAGGCTCTTGACTAGCACTCCGAAGGTCGCGGGATGGAATCCCGGCGTGGCAAATAAATTTTATTTGATTAATTTGTGTTATTTCACAATTTATTCACTTAAAATAATATATAGTATATTTGCGGCACGTTCCACAGTGGAAGATACTCTCAGTATCGCCCTGGTGTAAGACCACCATTCAAAATTGAAACGTTGCTTGAAATGGCTTTGGCCGTGTTTGGTGACCAGATCTGAATAGCCAGGTACTTCCCTACCTTCTTCCCCTCCCCACTACCTTCAGCCTCACAACATACCCTAATTGGGGATGCCATAGTCCCACTGGCTCCAGACGGGAGCAGTTGGGACCTTTGTGCGGTATTCATGTAAAAAAAAGGTAGGTTTATCAATTTTAAAGGTCGTCACCGAATCTAATAACAATATTGCCTGTTTCGATTCAATTTCTCCAATATGTGAAATGTATTACATAATATTATCTTTATAAACAGCCTTGAATACCAATATAAAAAAGGTGCTAGTAACATTTTTATTATTGAAAAAGTAAATTATTATTTTTTAATCAGCTCTCACCGAAAAAAAAGGTTTTTTTTTAAAAAACACTACTCATTATTCTTTACTATTATTATTGACTTGCTTTTACCCGCGGCGCCGCTCGCATGGTATTAGGGAGAAATTACTGTTTAAAGAATGTTTTTCCGGGATGAAAAGTAGCCTATGTCACTTTCCAGCCCTCCAACTATCTGTGTGCATAAATCCACACCGATCGGTCATTTCGGTGTGACGTGAAAGAGGGACAAACAAAAATACACGCTTTCATATTTATAAAATTAGTTAGGTTTTTATTTAAATTCGTGTTGACATTAAACATTATTTTTATGACCAACATGATTAGAAATTAATGTATTTGTCATGTGATTGGTTAATCATTCTCACAGAAAATGATTTCATCACATATCTCTTAACCGCATGTTGTTGGCTTAAACAATTTATTATTGGTCTATATTTTAATTGGTTCCATGACAACTCAACAAAATGGCATTTCAACACCCCTTTAAAATGTCTTTAAAAGTTATGAAAATAAAAATGGCCCATAATCTAACCTACACAACCTAGTTTTTTCATCATTTTGAGTTGTCACCATTTAAAGATTATGATAATAATACGAAGCTTTTTGAATCACTGGTAATTACCTTGGCCCGGTTTTGTTCCTCATTTTCATCAATGATATAACCAATTGCTTCAACGATGTCGAGGTATTGCTCTTTGCTGATGACATCAAGCTATACAAGAAAATAACTGATGTAAATCACTGCCATATACTTCAGTCAAATATTAGTAAGTTTAAAGATTGGTGCGTTGAAAATAATTTATTCTTAAATGTAGAAAAGTGCAAAACCTTGACATTCTTCAGAAATAAAAATCCTGTTTTATCCGAATATTCCATCAATAACACAGCTTTAGAAAGAGTCACGGAAATGAGAGATCTTGGAATTATTTTGGATGAAAAACTAAGTTTCGCCAATCATATCCACCAAATTGTAAACAAAGGTATGAAAACACTAGGCTTCGTATTAAGAACAACCAAAAACTTTAATTCCATTCAAGTCATTAAATTATTATATGTATCTCTAGTTAGAAGCCTAATGGAATATAACTCGGTAGTTTGGTCTCCATCTTACAAAATTCACATTAATAACATTGAGCGAATACAAAAAAAAATTCTGCGTTTTATAAATTTTAAATTAAATATCCCACTAGAAGACTTGAAATATAATTTATTATTAAATATTTTAAAAATACACACGCTAGAAGACAGACGTAAAATAAACGACTTAACATTTTTATTCAAAATACTTAACTCTAAATTAGACTGTTGTGAACTACTGCAACTCATAAACTTACGAATACCGACAGTAACTATATGACAAAATACACTATTCTACTGAAGCATTCATAAGAGGAACTACATTGCCCACTCTCCGATACAACGATTTCACACTATGGGAAATCAGTACTTAGGTGATATTGACATATTTAGCATAAACTTGGCGAAATTTGTTGATCTGTGAAAAACTTATTCCAAAACTATTCCTAAACCTATCTGTTTTTTTCTGTATTTTTGTATTTTTATGACTTGTGTGCTTTTTTATCAAATTTTATTTCTATTATTTCTGTATATGTTTAAAAATAACCTGTCATAAATTATTTGTATGTACTACCAAAATGTAAAAGCCCTTTGGGCGTTAAATAAATAAATAAAAATTAATGTAAGCATATATGAATACATGGAAGTTGATACTGTATCATTGTAACATTCTATTCTAAATGTTTACTTATACGACCTCTGTAGTAGATTATAGTTAATATGAAGCTACTCCCATTAATAAATTCTAGAAACATCTTCGTATTATTCTCATACGATAGTATATTCCCGTATGTTTCGAATAGTGTTTACGTTTATCGTATTTTTCCCGAGATATGGGGAAAACTTGTCATATTTTTACCAACTCTTGGAAATTTCCACGGCGGCGTTTCCGACTGCCTTGGGAAATGCAGGAAAACGTGCAAGGAATACAAATTTTCTATTGGGAGCAAAAAAATGGATAGCGAAATAAGCTTGCGTAAATATAGCAAAAATTGTCAGAGAAATTTCAGTTTGTTGTTTCATGAAAAATATTATTCCATTTATTTTCGTCTGAAAAGTTGTTGCTGAATAAACTTTTCTTTTAATTTAATTTCACGTAGAGATCTTTTTTGGGATTAAAAAGCATGTTTCATTTATGATTATAATCAATAAGCACTTTTTATTTATTTACTGTGGCCTCCGTGGTCGAGGGGTGAGATTCTCGACTGGCATTTCGAAGGTCATGGATTCAAACGGACCATACATATGACTTGTAAAATAACTGAAACAAACATGTTTATAATAATTTTTGGAGCATACTTTGCGATTTTTTTCTATCGAGTGAATTTTATATAATTTGCGTTTCGGCGCGGGCAATGTCTAGAAATTATCTCCAAGAATAACGTATATTTTTTAAGAGATTTAAAACTTAACGTGTTTAAGGGAGATATGTACAAAATCGGTAGAAATTCGGGTTGCAGGCCCTTAAGAATTGAAACGTTGCTTGAAAAGGCTTTAGCCGTGTTTGGTTACCGGATCTGAATAGTCAGGTACTGTCCCACCTACCTTTTATTTCCTTTCTTCCCCTCCCCACTGCTTCTACCCTGGTTGGGGATGCCATAGTCTCACAGGCTCCAGATGGTTGGAAGCAGTTGGGACTGCTGTTAAATAGACGTAAAAGGATTTTAAAAATGTAAAAATTTTAATAAACTTTGTAAAAAATAATTGAATTTTTGTAGTGGATGTGCACATTTAAATTTTACCAATTTATGAAGCACGTGTATTTATTTAATTTTATAGCTTAACTCACCTGTTTCGTTCTGGATTTGATTTGCGCCGTTTGGAACCAACAATCTGGCATCTTTACTCAGTTTGACTCATGATGGAAAACGACATTGCGAGCTGAACCACTCGGACCCATAAGCTTCTTTTCACGATAATAAAACATTACCAGACGTATGTATGACGTATGAGGCGTACCTGACTTATTAAAATAATTGCGTCGACTTTCATAAAGATACAGCTGTGCATATTTCATGACGCAACAGCACACCTCCCTGATACGGACCAGTCATATTTTTCAACATTATTTCACAGACTGAAACGATTCAATTATTCACAACCAATTTATTTTTCCATGATTTTATATTAAAAAAAGAAGCAATTTCACTCGCATTGTTTAGGAACTAATTTAAAAATTAGAACACTTTCTTTGGCGAAAGAGAATATGATCTAGACAAAAGATGCAGAGAGAAATTTGACCGGGCAAGTTTTTCTTACAAAAAGAAGGTAATTTAAGTAAATTTGTTGGCAAAGTCGGACTTGTTTGTTCCCCTGGCTGGGTCGTTATGCCTCTCATGAATTTAATCTAACGCGGCACGTTTCCTTGTGAGAAGGAATATCGGAGGCTTTTAACGAACTTCCAGGTCAGAGATTCTCCAAATCTGCCAAATTAAATTAAAGCGGCTGGAAAGAATTTTGTAAGTAAAATAGTAAATTTTTCTCTCATTTTCTTTCTTTATTGAAATAAAAATATAATTTTTTGCTAAGTCATTTTGGTAAACTTCATTAATGGCCTTTAGTACTTGCAAAAAAAATCACTCTAAATTGTTGCTAAACACGAAGTCCTTCGAAGATCTATGCTAAAGAATGAGGAACATAAGCAGCGTCTTATGGGCGTATTTCGTGATTCAAATATTTGCCTAATTTGGGCTTATATTTTCGGTATATTCGATCCATATATTCAGTCCCAGTGCATTTAGTTTTAAAACAGCTCGCGTGTCTCCTATTTGCATTTTTTTAATTTTCACTTTTCATATTCTGCAAACTTTCATTTTTGTACATTTTAATAAAAATCAATCAAATTTGATACCTTACATAGGAACCCATTTAAAAAACAGCTGCCTGCTAAATTCACATTCATCAAACGCGCGAACTGTCAAACGTGCGAAGTTAAAATAGTCGTTAAGTTTTTTTTGTGCAATTTTCTTATTTTTTCTTTCCGTAAGAACCTTCAACAAAATATTAGAAAACTTAAAAAAAAAAATGAATGAGCTGCTAGGTAAGTCGTTCTGAAGTTATATCGTGACCAAGGGAAACAGAGATTCATTTTTATATGTATATATATAATCATTATAATCAATGTTTCTGCCTTAGTTAATCGAGTGAGGAATTTTGTGCCACCTTGTACAATTTGAGGAGCGCAGTTAATTATTAAAGTTTAAGTTAATTATTAAAGTCGTAATATTTTCATATAAATTATTTCCATTCTTCTATTGGGAAAACTAAACTTTGAAAACCGCGGATTTAATATCAGGTAGAATTAAAGGCAGCTTAAGTTATGATCTAAAACGTACAACGTTTACGTCGGAGGAACCTTCATGAATTCTGTTTTCGTATTAAAAGATAAGGACCCCGTAGATCCAAACTTGAGATATCAAATTTTGACACGCAGATACAAAGATTATTTTAGATATATTCATTATTCTATTTTCTCAATTCCGCCAGTGTTATTTTATCAAGTAATTGAAATCTATTTTATCATGTTTTTTAATGTAAATATCACGCGAGCGTCTCCCTGGAGCCAGGAATTATGGCAGCTTCAATTGCTGAATATCTTAAGAGGAATTCGACTGAATAATTAATAACCTGCCGCACATGAATGTTGTTTCCTTGTGTAATACTTATGGGGTGTAATAAGAACTACCCACCCGGCACACTATGGGTAATACATATTATTTCATGTATTAATAAATAAATAACATTTTCCACAGTTGTAGGTGCTCTTAGTATTGCCTTGGTGAAATACAACCATTAATAATTTAAAGTTACTTTACTGTCTGTAGTCGTGCTTATTGATCAGATCTTAATGGCAAGGTACTTTCACATATTCTTCGGGTTCCGAGGCTCCTGTGAAATTGAAAATGCTGTGCCGCATTCAAATAGAAAAATCGTCAAGATCGTTGAAGGGAAAAAAAACAGCATTGGTACTAGAATGGATCCCTGCGGTACACCTCCATCAAGAGTTTGGTTTCTATTAATTCTGTTATTGAAATTTATTTTTCTATTAATGAAATGGTCCTCTCATATTCCACTATATTCAGAAGGTCATTTGGAGTAAAACATTGGTGAATGATGATGGTGAATTGGTGATTGGTGAATTATAAAAAAACAGCGTGGGTTCTAACACGAATCCCTGTGGAACTCCTTTATAAATGTTTTGCTCTTAATTAAATCTGTTGGTGTAATTTGTTTTCTATTAATTCATTAAATCAGTCTGTCTTGTTTATAATGTCTAAACGTGTGTATTTTTTTTCTTTGCAGCTCAGTACCGTTCACCGCGTATCACGGAGCATCCCTCGGATATAGTGGTGGCTAAGAACGAACCTGTTACGTTGAACTGTAAGGCGGAGGGCAAGCCAAAACCGGCTATTGAGTGGTTCAAGGATGGCGAGCCCGTGCTGACTTCTGATTCGGATCCCAAGAGCCACCGCGTGCTGCTGGAAGGGTCGCTCTTCTTTCTCAGGTATGTAACCTTACTAGCTAAAAAACCACGTGGAATCCAACATATAGAGGAATGAATAACTATGCTGGGGAGATATAAAGCAATCTCTAAATGACATATCCCGAAAATGTTAAATATTGATTAAATTCTCATTAAAAAAGTAGTATTATCTGTCACTGGCATAAATACTTATTTAACTTTGTCAACTTCAGGCAGATTACACAAAAGCACCAGAGATGATAGAAGTTGATCAATAACAGTTACGACTAAATCCATACTTCCATTTGACAGCTCTCAGTTTTTTGAAAAATTAAAAGGATAGAAAACATAAATAATGTGTTATTTGCAAATGAAAAAAGTGATAATGACAAAAGATTGAGTTGAAAATGTTTAGTCATTTAACAAGTTTGTGCACTATTAAGACTATAAACAAAAAAAGCAAAGAAAACTATCATTCAAAGAGAATTTCTGAACATTGCAAAAAAGTATAGAATAACTTATTATTACAAACCATCAAACATCTAACTAAGTACGTGTGCTAAAATATTTTAGCTACATAAATTTGGAATTTTGAAAGGTATTCATCCGAATGTATGCTAACAAAACCTTGTGAATATCCGAAAGCGTTAGTAGCACTCCAAAGTCGTACACCATACATTGAATTCCACAGGTAGCTTGAGAGTTCTTTGGAGCATGGCAAATAATGTAAATAGTTTTAGCAAACGGATGTTATTGAAGTGTCACTTTCTTTCTGACCGCAGAGCTGCTGAAGTGGCTGTTTGCACATATTTTTGATACAACAAGTGTCTCCAGTCCAGAAGATTGACTTTTTACCGTTGTACAAATACTGCAATGAAGCATTTTGTTTTATTTATAAAGTACACATAATAAAAGTGTCAAGCCAATGACAATATTTGAATATTTCAAGTATCTCAAATACACGCAAACGCACGCGAGGTCGAGAATGGAAAGATTTCCCTTCCACGATTAGTTTAACATCTTGGCACGTCAGTGCTAAACCTCACTCCCAGAATATCCAAGATATCTAAACAACGATAAAGGGTGTAACAGTGGGATTGTAACCAGCGATCCAGAGCATATTTGGAGTAAAAAACGTGATTGTCATTTTGGTGTCCGATGATATTTTATTTCAATTAAAAGCAAAAAATGTGTTTCTATCATACATCACCACTGATCACACTGCTAAGCGTAGTGTTCTCCTCTGTTGCCGTTCTGCTAGAATGAGACGCAGTGCACATCACGTGACTCGTGCTTGCTGAACCCAACTACTAAATTGCGGTGTGTGATGGATTTTTTGTTGTTGTTTCTGATAAAATATATCATCGAACAGGAAAATATCATCCACGAGTACATTTTACAATCCAAATGTTCTCGGGAATCGCTGGTTAAAATCCTTCTGGTACGTGCTTTTACACCCTTTCTACGTATTTCCATCAAAAAGCCTTTTATATGTAAGATTGCAGTTTTATTGTTATTTTGCAATATTTATAATTCCATCAAAACTCGGTAGTTTCACCTCCCTACATTCACATACGAGCAACTTTCTACTTCTTAATCTGTAGTCTCGATGAAACATTCACTGTTTCATTGTGCGCCACATTTGTTTGTTAATGGAGCTGAAAATATGCTGAATTCAACCGTGCCCCTAGTATTTTACCACTGCGATTTGCCAGCTGATATTCTACATTAGACCTGTACAACGTTCAGTGAAGAAAGAACTAAATAAGATGAACATCGTTGGTCAGATACTGTATTATATAGGAAATTATTTTCAATCTGTTTACAGTGGAGGGAAAAAAACTGCTGAAGCAGTGTTTAAAATTCAAGAAGTTCGAAGACTTTGAGATTAAAAAAGAAGAGTTTTAAGGCTCTTTCTTCGATTCTGCAGTCGACCGATTTTGGAAGAATTCTTCCTTCAGGACAAATTTATATTAACAACAAATAATACAGAAATAATTGCCACAGGTGACTTCGGCCACCGTCCCTTTAGCTGGTTGACGTATCACATAGTCATAATTTGCCATATTACAACATGTGAAGATTGTTAAAACCGCGTCCATCAGCGGCATCCATTACTGAAGACCATCAGCACATTTATTATCACATCTATTATCTAACTACTATAGTGGCAGGGAGAATTACAGGGAGAAGGGTCATACAGTTAGTCTTTGTGCCAACGAATTAAGAAATAATTTCGGTGTTTGAAAGTGTTTGATCAATTTCTCCAGAAATAAGAAAACATTGAACCTACTTTGGACACACAAATTTGGTTGGGCTCTTCATTGGAAACTACCAAATTGGAGTCCAGATTTTACATTTTGCTGGTTAAGATGAAGGCATACTAATTAATGCAAAATCATATGTTTTTGTTTTGAAAATTGGATCGCTTAGAAGTATTCATAGATGCTTCAATTAAATACCGCGTGTAGAACATATCTTGGCCCTTAAATATATCGGTCATTTTTTCAATTAGTCTTTTAATATATCTAGAAAAAAATACAGTATTAGGTCTCTAAAAAAAAATCAAGTGCAAACTCTCCTACTTATAAACTACTTTTCGTAAAAAAATTATATTTACGCCCGAACTTCACAAAATAAAATAAAATATGCATTTTCTCGTTGTTATTACTAATACGGCCCACACTCTATGAATTTGGATTCTTGAAGTGACCCTTATGGCATGGACACAAGAACCATGCACTGGGCACACCTATTTCGTATCAGTCCTGCCCCAGCCGTAGCGGGAAATGGACGTGTGACTCCGCGTCGCTTAGTTTCGTGAAATCAATTTTAAATATCCGTTTTATTTTTTTTATTTTTATTTTATTTTATTTATTTTGGAGAAAGTTGACAGCAAATCAGAAATTATAATATAATAAAATAATAGGATGTTATTTATGCCAATTATGAACTTTCCACTGATGATAGTTATAATAATAAAGTGTGATATGTAAGTTTTATTTTTTAGTTACAAAATATAAAAAGGGGGGGGGAGGGAGGAGGAACATAGGAATAGGATTAAGAGGCAAAGGACGGGAATATATATAGGGATTGAACTTTCTAGTTTGAGTCATGATGCTTGCTGAGTTTTCGTTTTATGTCACGTAAAGTTGAGTTAAAAATGTCAATGTGGTAATAATTTGAGTTAAATGAGTGTGTGGATCTGTAGATAAATGAGTTCTGTTTGGAATTGGTCTTGCAAATAGGGAGATTAAAGGTAAGTGACTGCCTGCTGTTGCGATTTGGAACATGGAATGATAGGCGTTGAAGAAGATCAGGACAATCGATTAAGTTATGTGTAATTTTAAATAACATTACCGAATCTGCTATGTTTCTTCGACAAGTTAGCGTTTGTATTTTGAAGAACTTTGCAGAGTCTTCATTACTAACATGAGATCGAAAAGAGCGGAAATTGAGGTATCTTAAAAATCTATTTTGAACGCTTTCAATTCTATTTTTGTGCACTGCATAGCCTGGGTTCCACACCTGAGATGCGTATTCAATATTATTACAATAAACAATGCGTAAAAAGGAATTAATATTTTTACAGGCCTTTACTAAATGAACCTGTAAAAAAATTCTCAAATACAACCTTTCCAAAAGCCTTTTCTCAAGTATTTGTAAACTCCTCCCATAAAGGGCGTGAATTCTAATTTCGATGTTTTCCTGGACCTTAAGTGAATTTGTTTAAGGTAAAATCGCTAAAACGCCTCTGGAATTTTTTTGTGACGGCTCCTCTAACAGTTTGTTTTACTCGCGGCTGTGCACTATCTTGAATAGATCTGCCTTGAAAAAATATATGGTTAATTACTTTTCAAAACATTTTCACATTTTGTTTCTTCATCCTCACGTTTAATACAAATTGACCGTACGCCGAACACATTGCAGTCTTGTATTTTTATTGACAAACTTTTCCCATATATTTTTACGTCTATCGAAAATCATAGAGCGTAAAATTTGGCGAGCGCTCATGTAATATTGAGTAGTGTGGTTGGGGAACATTCTTTGTGAGTTAAAAGTTGCGAGTTTTGTTTTGTGTGGAGATGGGAAAAGAACAGTAATCGTAAAACGTAACAAGAAATTGCTATTTACACAAAATACAAGAACTGTGAAGTGGTTTTATACCCAGTTTTGCCCGCGTCTTGACACTCTAAAAATATATTTTCTCTATATAATTGGCTTGTTAAAATATGTTCAAAACAAAAGAGCGTCTAACTTTGTTTTTTAAAAATTAAATGAATGTGACGAGGATTATGGGGGCTGAAAATAGTTGTTTTGACATAGAAATTCCTGTCAGGAAATGCTATTTATTTCCAGGATAACAGAACCATCGTTCTAGTGTTTTTTACAGGTATCTGCTTATTGTTGAAGTTAAGTTAAACAGAAGAAAAAAAAACTTTTATTTTTGTCCCGTATTCAAATAAACAATTTTTTATTTTATTTATTTGAATACCGCACAAGAGTTGGGAGATGGGTCAGAGGAAGGTCTAGTCACCAAAGACGGGTGAAGCCTTTTCGAGCAACGTTTCAATTCTGAATGGTGTTCTTACACCAGGGTGATACTGAGAGTATCTTCCTCTCTGGAACCTGCAGCAAATATATAGGGTGGCGCAAAAATAATCATCCAATTTTGTTTTTGAATAACTTTTTTACTAAATAAAAAAAAAGATTTTCAGTAATGGAAATCTTTATTTGAACTTTTACATTTTTTTCTGTTAAGTGGAAAAGATGATATCCGTCAAGTGGCTGCCGCCAGTGTTGATACACATTTGTGCCCGTTTTATCGCATTTTCCATGACTTTTCCGCAAGATTTCCGGTGATAACTGTTCGCATTCCTATAGAATATTCTCCTTAAGGGCTGCGATTGTCTGAAGCTTGTTGGCATAAACCCGCGACTTCAAATAGCCCCAAAGAAAAAAGTCTGGGATGGTTAAATCGGGCGATCTTGTTGGTCATACCAAATCGCCAAAACGTGAGATTACGCAACCAGGAAACGCTTCCTTCACAATATCCATTGTGGCTCACGCTGTGTGCGCGGTTGCATCGTCATGTTGAAACCACATGTTCACCAAACCCCGCTCATCCAATTCCGGCAGTAAGAAGTGGTTTATCATGGCCCTGTAGCGTTCGCCAGTAACAGTGCCCGTATTGCTAATGGCATCCTAAAAAAATACGGCCCAATCGCTCCTCCCGCGTGAACGCCGCACCACACAGTAACTTTGGGTGGATGTAATGGCTCTTCGTGCATCACACGAGGATTTTCAGTGCCTCAGAATTGAAGATTTTGCTTATTGACGTAACCGCTTAGTGGAAATGCGCCTCGTCGCTGATGATGACTTTCGACACAAAATTGCTAAAACCGTTAAAGCTTAAATCGACACAATTATTTCACGCTCTTGCGGAGTATAGCGCTCCATTACTTGTCTGTTAGTATTCTGCAGCAGCTGTCTAGTTCACAAATGTCAAATATGATTGACGTACGACGCCATTTGCAAAAATTATAACATCTCTGATAGGGTGATTAATTTTGCGCCACCTTGTAGGAGAGGTTTGCTGCTATGGATGAATTAGCACACCAAACGTTTCTTATTGGTAAAAATCCCAAGATTTCAAATCGCAAGTATACTTAATACCCTGAAAGAAGCATTTCAAGTTGCTCAAGAAGAAGAAAATAAATAAAATAGTGATTAGTGTACTAAATAAAAATAGATTATATATATATTGTGTTCCGATAAAGGAAATAATAAATAATCATATTTACACGAGTTTTCCATCTTTGGCCTCACCCCGGGAAAAGTTTCAAACTGAGGGTGCTAAGTTTCCCCTGAAAAACGAGAATTTTCTCAATTTCCTCTATCAATTCCTTCCTTGTAATCTTTTTTACGTGCCCCCCGTGGTAATCGAATTTCCAACTTCATTGTCGAAGAATAAAACGGAAAACTTTGTGCCAACTTTTGACGTGTTCAGAAAATCGTAAAATCGATGTTTTATGGACTTTTTATCTTTTTTCAGTCGTATCTTCAAACGGTTCAAACTTTTAACTTGTTATGTTCTTACTTGGAAATGCGTCTGTCAAGAAGCTATCGACTTGCAAATTCCAAGAACAAAATAAAATATTGAAGGATTCGTTAAGATACCTAGGTACTATTAAATTCAGAACACTTATATCTACATATTGTTACTATAAGCGACACGTTTACTAAGTTATCGTTTTATTTTAAATTATAATTTCACAACACAAAATAATTGCGTCGTACGAAAAAAAAGTTTTTTTTATCACTTTCATTACATAGTATAAAATGAATCGCTCAAAATGTATGTGCGCGTTAATCTTTTAAACTACGCAAAGGATTTTCATACGGTTTTCACCAATGGATAGAGTGATTGATGAAGAATGTTTATATGTATACTACTCGTACATGTAAATTATATTAGAGAAAAGCCGAGAAATTTAAAGAAAACATATTTTTGTGTGATTTAAAACGGCTGGCGGGCCGTACTATAGTCACTTTTGAAATTCGTTCTACGGAAGAAATTGGAAAATAGATGTCCTAGATTAAGTAGGTATTTGATTTGAATTATTTTATTTGATGAAGTCGCTCAAAATGTATGTGCGCAAAGATCTTTTAAACTATGCAACGGATATTCATGCGGTTTTCACCAATAGATTGATTCAAGAGGAAGGTTAATATGTATAAAAACATATTAGAGAAAAGTCGATAAATTCAAATATTCAATTCAGGCAGCGGGCAGCGGGCAGCGGGCAGCTAGCAAGCGGGTGGTGTGGATTTTATAAAGGTTGGGTAATGTCGTTGTGTTTTGTTAGCCACAGCAACGTGTGGTCGGGTCTGCTAGTAAAATATAAATAAGAGTTATTGTTACGATTGTTCTGATGATAGCCAACGTCTGATAGGAGCGGACATCTGGTAAGGAAGACAAATAATAATACGCACCTTTTAATATAGTTATGTGGATCTAGAAATTCCAGAAAGAAAAGTTACAAAACTCATAATTCGAGAGCTTTTACTGCGTCAAAAATCAGTTATCTACCTTGCATTTAAGATAATCTTACATAAATCGAAACATCATACATATCGGGGTGTTAAGGGACGTAGTTGACTTACTTTAACCAGTGATTCCTGACATTATTTGAAGTAAAAAATGTAAATAAAATTTTGGTCTCCGGTGACATTTTTTTCTACAAAAACAAAACAAATTGTAGGTATTAGACAGTCAGGAGGCGGGGTTAGGTGTTGGTCGGTTACTCGGCTGAGTAACCAGTGACGACACGCGGAAGAATTTTTTTGTTTGATTTTGAAGAAAAAAAATTGTAAAAAAAGTCATAAAAGTCACCGGACACCAAAATTTTATTTATGTTTTTTACTCCAAATAATCTCAGGAATCACTGGTTGAAGTAAGTCAAGTACGTTCCTTAACGCCCTGTATATGATAAGTATGATAACACATTAAGTTTTGTCCACCTGAAATTTCAGAAATAAAATTATCCGCAAAACGAAGAAGTCATTTGGAGTTTGCGTCAGTTGTTTGGTCTCCATTTTATAAAATCCATACGAACAAAATTGAAGCAATTCAAAACAAATTCCTCAAATATCTTTGTTACAAGTCATATGTAAGATTTAATAATTATGCAGAGGCAGCCTCATACTTTAAAATTGATTCATTGAGTGTACGAAGGCATCATAAGGATGCAATATTCCTGTATAAATTAGTTAACAATAATATTCAATGCCCAGAGTTGCTAAATAAAATTCAATTTAATGTACCTGCGCGTACAACACGCTCTTCTGTCCTGTTCAGGATTGATCAATGCAAGACAAACTGTAAGCAAAATTCTTGTCTGAACAGACTATGCAATAGTTACAATAGCATATTATTCAAGGTGGACATTTTCAATTCCGAACCTACCAAATATAAGGGGTACATAAAAGAGTATTTCTCTGATGTTTCATGAATATGTTATGTGTCTATGTTTCTATCGTTTATCTTTAATTCTGTTATGATTTGATTTATATGTACAACCTGGCTTCTTATGGTTACCAATGTATTGATATTTTATGTTTTATGTAAATTTTAGTTTTATATACTTAATCTTTTGTTTTATAAAATTTTTGATCTCATACTGCTTTATTATAAATTTATTATTTAATTTTTTTATTATGCTGTTAATCAGAGGTAAAGTCACATGGAGGAAATACATAATTGGTTTTATTTTGGCTATACAAACATGTACAAACTGGAAAAATGTAAACTGTCGATTTCCCGAAAATAAATAAATAAATAAAAAATAAAAAAAATGCATTATTACCCGAAAGCTCACAATTCGGGGGCTTTAACTGCGTCATGCTGCTCTATATACAGTCATACTGCATTTTTACGCGTCATATCACATATCAATTTTGTAGCAAAGATAATCTTATAGATATCAAAACACAAACGGCCTACTGAACTTCAACCTTTGATCCTTATAAATATCAATACGCAAACAGTCAGTTCAATTCCAACTTTTGATAACACATAGAGTTTCGTTGACCTAGAAAATTCTCTTCAAAATTCATCACCAGAAAGCTCAAAAATTGATAGCTTTTTACTGCGTCATGCAATCATATTACCTTATAGCTAAGATAACCTTGTGGATATCAAAACACAACAGTCAACTCCAACCTTTGATAACACATAGAGTTTCGTTGACCTAGAAATTTCAGAATAAAAATTCTCTCAAAATTCATTACCACAAAGCTCAAAAATCGATTGCTTTTAAGATAACCTTATAAATATCACAACGCAAATAGTCAATTCAACTTTTGATAACACATAGAGTTTCGTTGACCTAATCGATGGATTTTACTGCGTCGTACAATCAGAATACCTTATAGCTAAGATAACCTTAAAACATCAAAACGCAAACAGTCAGTCCAACTTCAATCCTTTACTTACACATTGCGGTCATCCCTTCGACACTAAGCAAACAGCCGATACCAAAAAGCTACCGTGCCAAGTGGACCGAATAAAGCCGGGCAGGGCCGTGTGTAGTCTGTAGTCCTATAGTGGGTAGCGTAGGCGCGGTGTTTTCACTATTGCCTGTTTGTCAACTCGAACTCCTGTAAATACAAGTGAACTGAGTAAAGGCGATGTCTGTCAGGGGCGCAGCGAATGGTAGAAAGGTATTGGAGGCTGCTAGGGGGCCTTGACTTTAAAGGGACTTAGTAAAAAATGTTCTCAATTCTCTAAAGACCTAAATATATTATATTATCTGAAAGGGAGTTTGGCCAAGGTGTTGTTTAAGGAAAGAAAGGAGTGGAACATGTTTTTTTTAATTAAGCACATTTTTTCCGCATAAAGAAGGAAACATTATTCAGATCTAAGCTAAGCGTCCACCTTTCGGCATCGTACGCATCGGACGCATCGCATCACACAGATGAATTTTTCACAATGCGTCCACCTCATCGGCAGCGATCGCGTTTGCCGCCGCAACTACCAGCAATCGGATTGCCGACGCCACTTTATAGGTGGTAATTCACGCACAGATGCTTTAGCAGTCAGGGATAGCTTCAAGAGTTACTTTAACTCAGTAGTAGGGTCGATAGAATGGCAATTGAGGCGAGTTCGGGCTGGAAGGCGTGAAAATGTATGAGTAACAAAATAAAAATTTACAAACTTTCCGTTTTCATTTAATCTGTTTCCAATCTGTTCCCATATATTATCCCTTATTTGTTGGTTTGAATAATTAGGGTGCTTAAAATTATACATTTCTTCATGTTCTTCTGCAGAAATGGCGAAATGCGGGGCGAGCGCGCGGGGTGCGTCCACCTGACCGGCATTCCGAATGACGTCATCGGCACGCATTGCAAAAGTTGCCTTTTGAAGCAACGGCATCGGCATTGCCGAGGAGCAGATTCGAGCGATCCTTACGATGTGGATTGGTGGACGCACTTGTGTGACTTTCTGTACAAATAATACTACGATCCGTTTGATGCGATGCGTCCGATGCGTATGATGCCGAAAGGTGGACGCTTAGCTCTAGTCGCCATTCATAATAATTAGGACGAGTATCTTCTACTCTGGAACGAAGTGAAAATATATTTTTTTAGTATTACGTAATAATATTTTCTTATTCGTTAATATTGGGGTTCATTTATAGTTATCAATTTTGATTTTTAAAGATTCGTTTTATTTTACTTTTTTGCCCATTGGCACTTTAGGAACAAGGTGTAAATTATTTTTTAAAATATTATTTTGTGTAATTTTTAATATAAATTTTAAATGTTTTAATGTTGTTACTTATTGGTTAGTATTAATGATTCATTCTTAGTTACACTTAGTCTGTATTAACTGGAGTCACTGCTGAAAACTAGCTGCATTTTAGGAGAAA
Source organism: Limnephilus marmoratus (assembly GCA_917880885.1). Taxonomy (NCBI): domain Eukaryota; kingdom Metazoa; phylum Arthropoda; class Insecta; order Trichoptera; family Limnephilidae; genus Limnephilus; species Limnephilus marmoratus. The sequence continues at coordinate 16,218,437 of OU862932.1, forward strand.
ACCTGAATTGTAGCTGAGCAGTGACCTTTTCGTCTATAGTTTTAAAGAAAAAAAGAACATAATATGTAATATTGTGAAAAAATCCCTTGATGAGTAAACGTTTTATTATTTTAATTGTGCAATCTTTTGCGCTTAAAGTTTCTTTATTAGTGGATCGGTGTTTTAGTCTACATTTTTCTTGCCCGGCGCAGCCCACAACGCCACAACGTCACTACGCCACTGTAAGAACCCTTTGTCTGAAGAGCGTCGGATCCGCTAAGTGGGTTAATCCCGTCCTAAATAACCCTGTGTTTGGCTTTCGCGACCAATGGTTGTATTTAAACTTTACGCCGAGAGGGCTAGTCAAAGTTGCGGCGGACGAATCTAACATTACTCTCACAAGGGTCCTTATATCCTACAAACACCCTTCACTTGTTAAAAAAATAGTACTTATTATAAAACTTCTGAAGTACTAATCTGCAGGCAGGATGTGATGATTCACACCTTTATTATTAATAATATTACTTGACTGATTATCTAGGGCCCCTCTACACATCAGTGATGCTTCATACATATGTATATGGTATTGATTTACACACGTGAAATTATATAGAAAACACACTTTACAAAAATTTGAAACAATATTAGCAAATTATCATGAAATTAAATATACATTTTTATTTAAGTGTTTACCGATGTCGTGGGGTGTAAAAGACTAGAGATGTAACATTAATTATCTTGTATATAAAAATCTCGTGTCACGGTGTTTGTGGTCGCACTCCTCCAAAACAGCTTGACCGATTTTTATGAAATTTTTAGGTATGAGAATAGGTTTTAAAGCATACTTCGTACCGCCAGGTGATTAGGGTATCGCTATCCAGAAATAAATCAATTTTTTTTACAATTTTTTTTTTGTATGTTTATTTTTATTTGGCATCAAAAATACCTATAATTCCAAATTTTAACTCTCCCAACTCCACCCTCCCATTTTTTAATCGCAATTTTAGATTTGTATGAACAAATTTAACTGTCTTTCGTATTTCAAACAGAACGAAATTATTTATGTTGTTGAATGACAGATGGCGCTACGTCCGCCTCACCGAACTTTCATCCACACATGCGCAAGGCATTCACGAGAAGCGTCGCGTCATTTTGATATTTCATTCGGCATCATGTTCTCGCGTGGGTTCGGCATCGAGCTTATTTGTGTTGGCTAAAGACGGACTGACAAAAAACATCGTACACTCAATTGCTCTTCGAAATTCATACTGATTGTCTTTATTTCATTTTCTTACTTTAGTTGGTGTTTTTTTTTTTTTTATCGGCGGTCATCGTCTACAGAGCTCCATTCCTCTTTTTGTCATAGATCCCATCCCCATAGACTTACAACACAAACGTTTTTTTTTTTTTTATTTAACAACCAAAATATTCACTAGAAATAATTTATATGGCAGAACAACGTTTGCTGGTGATAAATAAATTTAAAATACAAACCATTCAATTTTACACAAGTGTGTGAAAATTAAATTGATCTTGATGACAATAAAAGCTGGCCCTTAAATAATGTTTTCAACTCTATTATATTTATTTATTTATTTATTTATATTTTATTAACGCCCTAGTGGGCTTTTACAAGAAAAGAAGCAAATATATAATTAACAATATTAATTACATGTATTACATAAACAATAAAACAGAATAAATATGAATGCAATCGACTCGTTAGGTAAAGAATATTACAACATAAAAAAGAAATAAAATGAAATCGTACAAGCTGCACTTACAAAAAACTAAAACAATTCAGCTTTAAATATTTATACATATTATTAACAATAATAATAAGACCTGACATAGAACAAAGTGTAAATAGAACTGCAAAAATATTATAAAGTAAGTATACATTTTACTGGTGAGGTTTAGATGAGAAAATATTTTATGAGAAAAACAAAAAAATAATAAAAGTTAATTATTAGCAGATAGAATCGAGATTAGTTGATTTTTGAAACATTCAAAACTGTCAATATTAAATATATCTATAGATTCGCAGTATTTATTTGCAAGGTTATGGATTCTTGGAATTGGTGAGTATATAGAGTAATTAGTGTTGAGTTTATTGTTGCATTTAAAAATATCTTTACTACGAGTTTGTCTAGCGGGTATGCTAATGCAAATTAGTTCCAACAAATTAGGGCTGTCAATTAAAGATTTTATAATTATGTATAAAAATAATAAATCAATTAACACTATTCTATCTGATAATTTAAGAAGTCTGGTTTCAGCGCGTAAGCAATTATTATTTATAAATTCGATTGGAATTTTCATTTTAGAATTGATGTACCGAAGAAATTTGTTTTGTACCTTTTCCAATGATTGAGAATGAACATTGTAGTATGGTGACCATACAGAGGAATTGTATTCTAATCTGCTTCGTACTAGTGAGCAATACAGATGTTTTAATGTTAACATACTTTTAAAATTTGCCCCCATTCTCAAGATAAAACCTAGTATTCTATAAATTTCTATGTGTTCAATTTCGCGTTTCATATCTAGCCTTATTTTTGTAAGATTACGATAATGAGGGAAGATACTTTCAGGAATCAATAGAATTTCCATTTTGAATCTCTCCTCACTATCTCAAAATAATGTAAATATCAAAAGAGATTGTGTTCAGTAATAATAATACACCCCTCCTCACAGACAGAATCAATTCCGAAAACACGTTATTCCTACAGGCAGGAAGATAAAGATAATGTATTCTTACGACGTCTTCGATAGGCATCAGCAACATAGATATTCGAACAGATACCCCATTTGTATTGTAAGACCGCCTTTAAGGTCCTTCAAAACCAATCCAAGAACATTAGAAAATACTGTATCGTTTAGCTGGGTGGTCCGACGCGTAGCTTCTGTTTCTTGGTCTCTGGTTCGGTTCCCGGAACCGGCTCACTTTGGCTGGAGTTTACGAGCAGTGCCTCTTGGCCTAGTGGTTAACGGCGTTGCGCGCCGAATCGCGCTGCTAGAATGTCACGTTCGAACGCCGCGAGTGCCATACGAAATCTCGCCGAGAAACGGCGACAAAAATACGGTAAATAGGTCGTAAACGCGTCCATACCGCGTATTGGGGTTTCGAAGTAAAATTTTAATTTTGTTTTTCGTGGAATCAATCATAAAACGGAGCGTAATGTTATGGTGCTGTTTGGAATCGACGGAGACGTATGGAAATTGGTATCGGAGACTGAAACAATAAACGACAATCGTTCAACGATGCTTTTTATGATACAATTTGCAAGTGACCATTTGTGTCCACTTGCGATAAATAGAAAACTATTGGATGCTCTTTCCCACATGAACCACATGGCAGAAGAGTTCGAGGTCAAAGCAGTAAGCTGCTTATACCTAAATCCTAGAATTGAAGGATGACAATTGTTTGCACCTTATTCCATCGAGATAGTTCTTCTCAATACTGTCCTAATGAGAGATCATTGTTAGAAACCGATACATTATTTGGAATGGTTTCGTTTTTGGACTTGAATTTTATTGGGTCTTTGGATACGGATTTTGTCTTCGTATGCTAATAATTGGAAAGGATTGAAGAATGACAATTGTTTGCCTATATTCCATCAATTAAGTTCTTTTCAGTATCGTCCCTAATGATAGATCATCATTAGAAATCGATACATTACTTAGAATGGCTTCCTTTGGGGACTTTATTTGGTCTTTGGTAGTGGATTTTCTCTCCGTATTCTAATATTTCTAATTGTTTGTTTGGTTGCAGAGTGGTCCACGGGAAGAAGGAGCAAGATGGAGGAGTTTACTGGTGCGTGGCCCAGAATCTCGCCGGCAAGGCAGTCAGCAGAAATGCAACATTGACCGTAGCAGGTGAGTCCTTATCTCCTTTTCTTCTGCGAATTATTTGTCCGGATTGTATTTACAATTCATACTGGCGTCTTAATTGACTCCAGTTAAAATTGTATTCGAAAGTTTATGGTCGTCATTACCTCCTATTTGTCACTGGATAGATAACTTTTACACTACACAAGAACATAATAGGCCACTTGCATCACATTTTTTTTAATTTTTTTTCCGGTTTAGGCAAATATTCTAAGACATTCTGTATTTTTTTTTTTTTTTAATCGTATTTTTGAAAATCTGGGGATTTTTTGAAAATTTCAATACGAAAAATCAGACCATTTTTTATAAACCGGAAAGACGGGACATAATTTTATAGGTGTGAAAAAACGATAATTACATAGCCGAAAATCATTTAAAAAAAAAAGAACGTTTTCCACACGAATGGCACAGGAGAATAAACGAGGCATACCAAAAATATTACATCTCATAAATATTTTTTTCCTTGATCCATCTTATTGATCATAAATCATTATAATGTACAGCGTCTATATTACTAAATTCAATGTAATATACTTGAACTTGTAAATTGTAATAATAATAAGAATATTATAAAATATTATTTTGTTAAAATCAGCACCATAATCATTATACCTCTAAAACATGTACCGACATCCTCTTCACGTTCTGAAGAGAACCCCGTAGCCATTAATTGTACGGGGTTCTCTTCAGAACATCTGTCAAAAAATCAAACCAAATGATAAGTTCGCAGAGAACAAACAATAAATCTAGTGAACGAATTCAAAAATTCGCCTGAAATCAAAGTGATGCCATATAAAAAAATAAATCAGTGTGGAATTTTATAAAATTAATAGGAACATTTTCGGCGACGGGACATTTTCATGTAGTGACGTCACGAGCCCAAATAATGGATTTATTTATTTAAAAATAAAAAAAACTGTACATTTCTATAACTTTTTACTAACATTTTCGTAATCTTAGTAAAAAACTATATCCACACGATTTTTTCCAAGTCGTTATGAAGTCCATGCAAGTGGCCTATTATGAATCTTTCCATAATTTATTAATTATATTGTTTTTCTATTTCTGTAAAATTAAATTAAGTCGGTAGAAACCTCGTTTTTACTTTAACGATTTATATCGATAATTTTCGGCTGACAGTAAGATAGTAAGTAGAGTCTGTCAAATAAGAGTAGAAAATATGAAAAATTGAACTAAAAAATTTGTAGGCTGGCAACACCAATTTACCTGTCAAATATTCTTTTAAAGTGCATTCACACTAAAAGTGCAGAACACCGTATACACATTTAAAAAAACATTTTTTTGTTCCTAAAAAAAAAAAAAAAATCGAGGAAGCACTGTTGTTAAGGTACCTACTTAATGACATAAATTTGATTAAATTGTGTTCTACAAAGTGATTGGCTTCCATTTAATTTAACATTAATTTGAATTTAACAGTAGTTAGAAAGGAAGAATAATTAATGGTGAGTTTAGTTACACTACTTTTAGATCTGAATGAGTTAAATATATTCAGATATAAAATTAGAGACATGATCTGAAGCCTGGACAACGCTAGTAAGTACTTATGCTAATATTAAATAAATGTGAGCAGTGAACAATTTCTAAAGTGTGCTTTATATTTTATTACAAAATCGTTATTCTTCATTATGTTAACACACAATTGCAAAGATATAATAACAATTTGCTTATATGCAATTCTAATTTTGAGATCAGTGGAATGAAATTTTATTTTTTTTCACTTTTATGCCTACTTAATTTTTAATAAAAATGTTGGTTACACGTTACACAGCTTTAGATTATAACCATGATTATATTTTTAGTATTGCCATCTGTATAACAGTGGCGCCCTCCTATGTTTTCTACTCTTATTTGACAGACTGTACACAAGCAGTTCCAATATTGAAAGTGACGAAGACTTTTAGAAGAAAACACCCTATATATGTGTGTGTTTTATTTAAAATAAAAAAATTGTATTGTTTGTATACAGAACGTGTGTTGATGGCGTTCAAACCAGGAAATTTTAACTCATATAAGAAGTAACATATCAAAAAGCAAACCTTCACGCTACCTTCACGCTACCTTCACGCTACCTTCACGCTAGTGGTCGATATCTATATTATTAAAAAAATATATTTGTAATAGTGTCAAAATCCAGAGAGGAAATTGGAGAATACGTTCAAATGAACAAAACGCCACCCGGTTTCCTCTTAATCGTTGATGTTGTTTTTTTTTAATGTTTTTCGATAATGCAAGAAAAAAATAAAATATCACGGAGGCGAGATGAATACATTTTGAAGAATCATTCAAAACCACTCAAAATTAGAAAAAGGTGCTTCATAATATGGCTATTGCTGTACTTGATGACTAGGTCAACACCGTTATTACGGAGGCGTCTACTAATATCTACAGGAATTCCAAAAACTGAAAAAATCGAACTAATATCTATGAGAACCAAAGTGTTGACGAATATCTACAGCTCAAACTGTTGAATAATATCTATGAGAACCAAAGTGTTGACGAATATCTACAGCTCAAACTGCTGACTAATATCTATGAGAACCAAAGTGTTGACGAATATCTACAGCACTGGCAGAGGTTGGATTTGCAATTATGTATAGCATATTGGAATAACGTAATATTGCGTATGCAGTTTAAAAAACTTAATTTATGTAAGAATGTATGTAAAAATCCCTAATATCGGACTCTTGGACACATTTAGCTGATTAGTCCAACCTACGCTCTGCAGATATTAGTTCAACCTACGCTCTGTTGATATTAGTCAACACTGGGACCGTCATAGATATTCGTCCGACCTTAGCTCTGTAGATATTAGTCAACACTGAAGTTCGTAGATATTAGTTCAACATATGAGCTGTAGATATTCGTCCGACATACAGGCTGTAGATATTAGTGTCTGGAGTCGTTATTACTAGCACTTCTTATCTCTCTCTTCTCTAAGCCGTTCAGCATTTTCCAAAACTAGAATTTTTTTTACGTTAACTCCATACAAGAGGCCCTGAGGAAAATAATTTCCCTCGGGGCCTGTGTCTACTTTGGGGAGGCTGTGTTGAGGGTCTTTTTGTGATAAAGAAGGAGTAAACCTGGATCTTGAAGGGACCCATATTGTAGGAGGGATAAAACACAAAGAAAGGTCTGGCCCCGCTGAAAAGGGAAATGGCCCGTTCTCATGTGACAAAAAATGTCAACTCTGTACAAATGTTGGGCGCGCTTTTGGCATGTTTCCCGACTGCGCACCGGTTCCGAAGGTATCAATGACGCTTGTTCCTCGAAGCATCTTCCATTGAATTACCGGTAGAACAAGAATAGCATTCCCACCTGTGCTCTAAATATTGCAATCCGTTTATTAAGATAGTATAATTTATCAAACGGATCGCCCGTCTCTCCACAGAGTCGTGGGTTTTTCAGATATTTTGTGTAAAACCGTGGAGTAATAGTGCACTCTTGGAGAAGAAATTGTTACTTATGAAAAATAAATGTGTTTTCGTTTCTTTTAAAAATTAAATCTAGTGGAAAAAGTTTTTTGACAAGTTTGATGGCAAAAGTACGGTTGTTGTTATTTATTTTTTTATAATAATATATATTTAATGTTCAATTTTAGGACTGGAGAATTTTTAATAAAATAATCCCTCAAAAGCTTAAAAATGATTTAGTGAATTCCTCTATCTGCCTACCCCTGCTTGGAATTACTGGTTATGGTGTATCGCGTTTATGTTTTATCGCATATCCTTACTAATGAAAAGCTATTAAACATGTGTTTGTAGGTCCCCAGCATCGAGGGAAGAAGAAAATAAAAAGCCGATATTATAAACAAAGATGCCACATCTTGTTGCGTATTTACACAAAGTTTTGTTTGTTTTAATGCCTATATGGAAAGTCTAAACAAATAACCTCCACAAAGGTCTGAAAATTGTTTAAGATGCTATGCAGTTATGGAGACCAGGGCCGAACTAGCTGATCAATATATATTATAAAAGAAAATGTACAATACGCGTCCTGCTAAAACTCAGAAACTAGTACCGGTACGATCAAGGGCGTTATATGATGTGGTAACTCTGAATCTCCCATACGGTTCCATGACAGTTCATCCTGCGACAATTCATCCGGCGACAGTTCATCCTGCGACAGTTCATCCGGCCGACAGTTCATCCTGCCGACAGTTCATCCTGCCGACAATTATCTTTGCTGCCGACAGTTCATCCCGCCGACAATTCATCCGGCGACAATTCATCCTGCCTGATCATTTAGAAGATTTTTCTTCAAGTAAGTATGCAAAGAGGATATACGGCCGTACAACCTAACCTAACCTAACCTAACCTAACCTATTTAGTAAAAATATTTTTACAGCGGATTTCCACTCAAGATGCCTTCAGATATAAGTATATCGATTTTGGTTGTACGGCCGTATATCCTCTTTGCATACTTACTTAATAAAAATCTTCTAAATGATCAGGCAGGATGAATTGTTGCCGGATGAATTGTCGGCGGGATGAACTGTCAGCAGGATGAACTGTCGGCCGGATGAACTGTCGCAGGATGAACTGTCGCCGGATGGATTGTGAGGACGAATTGTGGGGTCACCCTCCCATACATGAAGAAGATTCTCGTTGTACCCTAATTCTTTTGAAGATATAAGAGCTGGAAGTTTCGCCCTCTAGAAATTTTTAGAATAGTCCAGAACATTCCACAACATTTACTTCAGTGAAAACCTATTATTGGTTAAATTTCTGTACATATTTCATCAAACATTATTAATAACTAGCTGGTTCCCGGTATGCGTTGCTATGCTACTTAATAAATAAATTGTTTCTCCCTGCGTGTCCTTTCCCATTCGTCCCGTTCCCCTTTCGCCTCCCCTTCCTCTCCCGCATCCCCTTCCCTTCTCCCTCTCGACTTCTCCTCCCCCCTCCCTCATTTTTTTGAAATTTTTTGTACGAATTTCATTATGCCAGAACTTACCGCTTCTTTTATACAAACCTTGTCCTGACAATAACGAACAAACAAAAAATAATTATTTAATTTGGTGCAGTCGTTCGGAAGTTATAGGCATACATACATTTCGGCGATTCATTTTTATTTATATAGATTGTAACTGTTGGTTTTCACTTCACCACAATCTAAACATCTGCCTTGATCATGGACATATGAATATATCTGGACCTGCCCTAAGTGATAAAAGCGTATTTCTTCCCCCTCCCCATAACGGTTCCATGGAGCCAGCTCGGATCGACGAGAGCCTCGCTTAAATCTAAAAAAATGTGACGTCATCATTCGTCTCCTGACCAGCGCCAAGCACGCATCATACATTTTACGAACAAAAATCAGAGCCTGTGCTATACATTATACCCTAATATGTGTGAATATAGCGAATGTGGGCGTTTCTCCAGTGAGCTCGTCGCTGGTTACAGGGGTAAGGAAATTATGAAACATTTTTTGTAAAAGTGTCTTAACTAAATACGGCAACAAAATATTCCTCTGTGAAAAAGTTAACGAACTTTCATTTCCCGCCTTTGGACTACGAAAATATGTTAATAACATGGCGGGCAATTCGCGCTCCTATGTAAAAAGGTATATTCATTAAAAAGCAGATTTTGCTTTTAAGAACTAAATGGTGATATTATAATGCGAGATGCCTATATACTGTCAGATTGATTTTTTAACGAATCACAGTCATCTTTCCCCTCTTCGCCCTTCCATAGTTTGGTTTTACCCCTCATCTGTATTTTCTTGTCTATCTATTTGGATGTCAATGGCCTTGATGATGAATATTGTAACACCGTCCAAAACGTTGTCTAAAGTAAGATGAAGCGCAATACAACATAATAAGTGAGCCCAAAAATTTATCACACTTATATTATTGTCGTCCATAGTTCATCCCTGTGCCTAGAGTCAATATTTACCCTGCTAGCGACAGCATTTGGTGCGTGTTAGCATTAGCGGCCCGACAAATTGTTGTACCCAAAACAAACAATATCTCCTCTCTAAACTCCCTCGGTTCTGTGGTCTGGGCCCAATTCAGATCTCCTACTATTATTATTATTATATTATATCGGATTGGGATTCTAAGAACATGGTTCTAGGGGCGTTTGCATCAGTGTGAGAAAAGTAAACAACCATGTTACCAAACAAGCGATATCTGATTTAGAAATATGTGGTTGCAGATGTTCAGAAAAACATATATAAACTTACATATCCATGCGATTGAGGACCGCTACTGTATACATAACATATATATACAAATACCGAAATTCTTTCTAGAACGCATTTTTAATTTCATTGATCTGCCTGGGGTCTAGGAGTTGAAAGATCTTATCTATGAATTAGGTAGAGAAAACTCGTGTTCTGTGACAAAACGGAATATTGAAGAAAAGTGAAAAATGAAATTTCACCTAACTTCAAATATTTTTTTTTGTTTTTTTTTTTATTTATTTTAGCATATAAAATATAATATACATTTAGATAATGTAGTAATTTGCGTACATGTTCATTTTAAAATACGTTAATACCACTCTTCCATGGAAGCATTAGCTTGTGTCTGGAAGAGTAGTGTACATTTTTAATGCTATATTTAAGTTCTTAAATTACAATGTGAATGTAAAAAACAATAAGTTGTAAGTTTTGTGATATGTAATTAGTTGCTAAAAACAATACAAAATTTAACTTATTTGAAGAACAGAGTATCACTTGGAAACTGAGTTATAAGTAGTTGTTCTTGAGATTAGATTAGTCGGAAACTTTTTTTTTAGTTTTTTTTTTTATATTATCTTTAAAATATTTTTTAACAGTGTTTATTAATTGGATTTTATCATTAATTTTTCTAATTTCATCCGGTAATCGGTTGAAAATAAGTCTTCCTTGATAAGTATAATAATTTTGTGCAAAGGAAGTGTTTAATTTTGGGCATGAGAAAATATATTTATGTCTAGTACGGTTTTCAGTTATAAATTGATATTTTTCTTTTTCTTTTATAGTTTGAATCAATGCATTTCTATTGTATAGATCTTTGAAAGATGGTACTTGGAATTCCTTAAATAATTGATCCGTTGGGTAGTCAGAAGGTTTTTTCAATATGATTTTAATTATTAGCCTCTGCACAACTTCAATTGGGGAAAGATTAGTTTTGTATGCGGATCCCCAGCTAATGATAGCATATTGTAAAGTTGATTGAACCAAAGCGTAATATATTAGATATAAGTTTTTTACAGATCAAAAATTTCTGATTCTTAAAAATATATAAATCAATTTTCTAATTTTTTTTACAACTTGACAAATTTGTTCCTTCCATTTCAAATTTTTATCGTATTATTTGTCTCTGTTCTGATGTACTTCAATCAAAATGTTTGAGATTAGTTGAAATATATTCGGGAAAACTCCATTAAAGATGGAGGTTTGACGAGATTACAAGTTGCTTTATTTATGTTATCGTAAAGTTTACAATGAAAATTTAACTGGACTAGACGTCCGTTCTATCGGAAGCTCTAAATTATTCTGAAGATAGGGAACCAAACACTGCCGGAGCACAGCTGTTTATCGTGTATCATCGGCTATTTCCATAACCTTTCGAGCATTAGACACGAGCGACGATAGTCGACACTTTTCTATGATACTACTCAACTCACATGTTGAGGCCTTACATATAACCAACCATTTGTATTAGAAAGGGGGCATTCATTAATTACGCGAGCAGTTTTTCTTCCAATCTAGACCCCCCCCCTCCTTGGTAAGATAAATTTGGGCCACTTCGTATATTCTTTTCAAGTAACGTGAGATTTTGCTGGACCCTCCCCCCTCCCCCCTCCCCCTTATGAGCTCACGTATAATTAATGTATGCCCCCGAAGGCGTTGAAACTACATGTATAATCCTGTATGTATGACACATCTTTCACTTACTAATTCAAAGCTACCTAATTAAATTATACTCGTATTATTATATTTTAAATATTTATTTTAACAACTATTTAAATAATAACAATTATTTTCGATGACTGGTCACGGGCCTCCATGGTAGAAGGGTAAGGCTCTCGACTAGCAAATCCCTGAGTGCGCAAACAATTTTTATTTGATTGATTTATCTTATTTCACGGTTTAATAATTTAAAAGAATATGAGGTATATTCGCGGCACTTTGCAGAGTGCAAGATAATCTAAGCATCACTCTGGTATAAACGCACCATATAGAATTGAAATGGCTTTAGCCGTGTTTGGTGACTAGATCTGTACAGCCAGGTTCTTCCCTACCTTCCTCTCCCCCGTCTTCACCCCCTCCCCACTTATCTTCAGCCTCACAACATACCCCAATTGGGGATGCTATAGTCTCACTGACTCCAGGCGATGGGGAGCAGTTGGGACTCTTGTGCGCTATTCACATTTTAAATAATCCTGCATTGTTGTTATCTGAAATCGTTAAAAAGAACTAAATACCTATATTGTGTTACTCACATTTGTGGGCTGTGAACCCGCGACCTCTTAGGTACAACGCAAATAAAACCCCGCCTAATGAGGTTGTAGAACTAGTTTTACCAATGACTCCGTCAGGTTAAAAAACAAGTAATATCTGATACCCTAATCCAGTGATAGGCAAAGTACGGCCCGCGCTCCAGCTCCGGCCCGGTATACGTAATATCTTCTAATATATAAAATTCTCGTGTCACGGTGTTTGTTGCCATACTCCTCCGAAACGGCTGGACCAACTTTGATGAAATTTTTTATGCTTATATGTTAGGTCTGAGAATCGACCAACATCTATTTTTCATACCCCTAAAAGTAAAGGGTGTTCCACTCCAAAGAAAATTATTTTCCCATACATTTTGTATGGAACGAATTCTCCAATTTTGAAAGAACTGCAGCAATATTGTAAGGGGTATAATATTGAACTGTGAACCGGGGGAGGGGGAGGGGGGAGGGGGAGGGGGGAGGGGAGGGGAGGGGGAAGGGGGAGGGGGGGAGGGGGAGGGGGAGGTGGAGGGGGGGGAGGGGGAGGTGGAGGGGGGGAGGGGGAGGGGGAGGGGGAGGGGGAGGGGGAGGGGGAGGGGGAGGGGGAGGGGGAGGGGGAGGGGCAGGGGCAGGGGGAGGGGGAGGGGGAGGGGGAGGGGGAGGGGGAGGGGGAGGGGGAGGGGGAGGGGGAGGGGGAGGGGGAGGGGGAGGGGGAGGGGGGAAAGGAACTCAGGAAGGGGGGTGAGCGGGACGGGGGAAGGGGAGAAGTGCAGTGGGGAGAGGGAGAGGGAACGCGAGAGGGGAAAGGATACGCAGGGAGAAACAATTTAGATCAAGGTATGGTATACGCAGGGAGAAACAATTTAGATCAATTCAGCTAATAAGTTGACAACAGTTTTTGATTCTGAGGCGGTACGAAGTTCGCCGGATCAGCTAGTATATTATAAATTTCGAAGGATCGTCGGCGTCAAAATATAATTATCGCGGACTATTATAGCCAACTGTATAAAGTAAATTATTTGAATTTGAAAAAGAAGCCATTTCTAGACTAGCCACGCAGTTCATGTGTTGCGTTGCGATGTGAATTTGAAACTAGGTTTCAGATTTTAAGAATATTCAGTCATCGCTGGATGTTTTTTCAATGCCGTTTAATGTGGACCCGGAGAATGTCCCTGCAGAATTGCAGTTAGAAATTGTTGAAATGCAGTGCAGCCCCCAATTAAAACAATTGTTCTTAAATTCCGAAAAATTTGATTTTTATAGAACACTGCCGAAAACTGAATATCCAAAGATAATTGATCACGCCAAGAAAATAATAGCGATGTTTGGGTCGTCAGACTCAGACAGAAATTGATTAACTGATGAGCACCTTTTCTCGCTGCTAAAGGTTACTTCGTCGCTGCTCAAACCTGCATTTGAAGACATTATGGCCAATCAAAAACAATTTCATATGTCTCATACACCAACCATAACATAATCTGTAACTTAAATTAGCGTTTGTGTGCAAAGTTTTATAATTAAAATATAGATTTTAAAACAAAATGCATTTTGGCTAAACTCCTGGCCCCCTCCTCTGAATTTTTTTTTGATTTTCTGGCCCCCCATGAAGAAACTTTGCCCACCACTGCCCTAATCAGTATATAATTACTACTTTATCTGTCGATTTGTTTAATCGACTCCTCAACAATGATCATTAACCTAGGTGCGAATAGCGATAATGAAGGGTGACGAAATGCTATTTAAATTAACTAGTGATTTGCTGGGGAAATGTTGTTTACTGGGACACTAATGAGTCTTGGAGAAATAACCCCTAACTACTTTAAATCAACTCCAATTTAACATTTGCATAAAGGTGCACTAATTGCTTCGTGGTAACTCCTTCCAAACAACCAGATTTATGGTGCAAATAAAATTAGGAACATAAATAGCACCTGTTTGGAGCCAAATGTCCCAGATATGGAACCAATTTTGGCGCAACTCTGGCTATTTTCGGTGTAGTTTTATCTGCTTCTTGATTTTCGTGTACATTATCTGTGTTGCATCGTTTCATTTAAAGAGGCTCGGTGGAACCGCCGCCTATTCAGTCTTTGCCTTTAGAATTTTGAACGATTTTGAATCGACTGAGTAATGAATGGATGACGTAAGCTAATGAATAAGATAACAAAATATCATTGAAGAAGAAGATGACAATAATAATCTAAACAAAAATATAAAAGAAAACAAGACACAGAAAAACAGAAAAAAATATAAGAGACTGTCTTTTAGACTTTTAAAGAAAGTTGCATTTATAAAATCTGATATATTTATCCGTGACGCTATCTAGGTTACAAACCAATTCTTAGAATGATTGTTTCAAATAAAAAGAGTAGTTGCCTATAATATGGAAAAAAAATGGTTGAAGATAATATTGTTAATTCTAAAATTTGAAATATGAGATTGACCAACACGACGGTTTGACAGAAGGTGGCAAAGGCGCAATTTTCAATTTCAAAGGAGGTTCTGGGTTCGAGTCCCAGTTGCGACCATTGTCTTTTTCTGTTTTTCTTTGTCTTGTTCTCTTTCATATTTTCGTTTAGATTATTATTGTTATCTTCTTATTCAATGATATATTATATTCAATGATATATCATAATCATAATTACATGTATAAAATGAAGTCGCTCAAAATGTATGTGCGCGTTAATCTTTTAAACTACGCAACGGATTTTCATACGGTTATCACCAATAGATAGAGTGATTAAAGAGAAATGTTTATAAATATAAAACATGCAAATAATATTAGAGAAAAGCCGAGAAATTCAAAGAAAACACATTTTTGTGCGATTTAAAACGGCTGGCGGGCCGTACTATAGTCACTTATGAAATTCATTCTAAGGAAGAAATTGGAAAATAGATGTCCTAGAGTAAGTAGGTATTTTTTTTCCCTTTTCAATTATCCAGTGTTGTATTGCAAGCATTGTATAATTTAGTGGCGAGTTAATTAGTTTATATTTATTATACATGCTTATTATAGTAGAGAAAAGCTGATAAATTCAAATATTCAATTCAGGCAGCGGGCAGCGGGCAGCGGGCTGCTGGCAAGCGGGTGGTGTGGATTTTATAAAGGTTGGGTAATGGCGTTGTGTTTCGTTAGCCACAGCAACGTGTGGCCGAGTCTGCTAGTTGTGTATAAGATAACAAAAGTTTGGATGAAGAAAGAAGTGCCAGAAACATGAATGGTAGAAGAAGTTGGGGAAGGAAGTTTTAAGCTAGACATGACACGATCAAGTGAATCAAATGCTTGAATTTGATCAAGAGTTAAAATAACAGAGAGCACGCAAACTAGTCACATCAAGAGCTAGTATGGAAGTCATCGACGTTCATCCTCTTCCCTCTCTCATGTCTTGTTTGAAAATGAAAAGAAGATGCTAGAACGATGACCTCACGTACGATCTCTTATTGGGACTTGTATATGAGACGATGTATGCTAGTTGTCTTTAAAACAGAGATCGGTGACACGACAGTTGATCTGTCGACAATTGGCCCCCCTGCGTACTTAAATATTGTATCTCCCTATACCAGCTACGTCTATTTTATATTTTTGATTTCTAGAAGTATCTTTTCTGAATCACTATTTTCCAATTTACGGTTAGGGCAAAGCCACCATGATCCCTTTCCCAAAGAGAGTTTCTTATATGTTTCTTCCATGATCCCAACGCATTGGAAATGGAAACTGTTGTAGCATCCAGCGGTTCATTCTGACTATCTCAAAGATGTAATGTTATAAGTTAGTGAGGTATTATAAAAGTTAACAAACCTACTTTTAAATTTCTACAAAGCTACTTACAAGTATTTAAAATTCCATTGCATTTTATCTCTCCATTCTAATATTATTCCCTTGTAAATTATGTACCGGAGTGTAAACAAAGCGCGGTCCTAAGCCCTTGGGACAAGTACCGAATAAGGGCTAAACAGTTACCAGCTAACTGACGAACCAAATTACAAGTTATCTCTCCCTCCACACATTAGTCATGTGGCATGTGGATTGTGGATGGTTCAACAATCGGCGATGTTCAAACTAAATACTATATTCAATTGTGTTTAGCATAAATACTAACAAAGAACTCTAAGATTAACTTAACTTTAACTTTCGACTACTCTCACGTATCATTTTACAACCAAAACTTCACTTTCTAAAAGACAATTCATGTTCGAAATTGAAAAAACAATGTTAATAAGTATTTAAATGATGAAAATATTAGCGATACTCAATCGAAAATCTGGAGACAGAAAAATCAAAAAAGATATTGGCACCTCTGGGACTCGAACCCAGGACCTTCTGCTTACATGGCAACAGTAAGTTATCGATTTAAAAATTGGCATCTCGATTTAAAAAGAGAGGAGAGCGATTAAAAATTTAAAAAATATTAAAATTTGCTGACTACAGACAATCATTTTTATTTTATTTTTTTGGTTATTCATCGTTAGGAATTCTGTTACAATTTGTGATGTGCTTTGCCCGTCTCCTGTGCTGAGAGTAAGCGCAGTTTAAAACATACACAGTTTATAGGAAGTGTCCTGCAGGTAAGTATGTTTCAGTATCTATTTGTAAATAATAAAATTAGACAGAGCCTAAGATTCATAATAAATTGTAATGCGCCCTTGAGGTGATTTTTCACAAAACCGGCGCTCTTATCCAATTATTATTATTATTTATATCAAAAATACAAATAACTTCACAATGTTGCGTTTAAAATAACAGAAAATCTTCAAACATAATGCAAACATAATTCAAAACATATACATCACACAAATAATATTTACAGTAGCTGCTTTTTCAGACAAAATTGTGTTTTTTAAAATACTTTTTTACTTTTTAGGCATTGTGTAACAATTTCTGACATTTGTTACGTTTTAAAACTAATTTAAATTGTTGACCGGCCAACTCAGAATGAAACCAACTCAGAAACACCTCAGAAAGGTCATTAAGAGTGATGATAAAAAATGGTTAAATAGGTTTAGTTAGGTTAGGGTTACCGGCTATTTTAAAATTATTTTTTCATAGCTTTTAATGACCTTTCTGAGTTGGTTTCATTCTGAGTTGGCATGGAACCATTCAAATTAAATAAGAATACAGTTACTGTGGTAGTGTTAAATTAAAATGAACCCTTGACAGCATCAGAAAAACCATAGAAGTAAAAAAAATCTTACTCCACGAAATCAATTTAGCCCACGAACAACGCATTTGTAGGGATGTTTTTTTTTAAATCACTAGCTTCTTTTGAATTATAAAATCTAACTTGAATTTTTTTTGTTTTGTAAGTTCAAACTTCAAAAGTTAATTTTCCCAAAAAAGTCTGTGGCTTTAAAAATACGATATTTTGAAAAAAAAAATCATATTGCTTCAGAAATCCTCCTAGAACCCTGAAAAAACCATCATTCGGGAGGCAAATTTTTTCAGTGTTTTGGCTTTTTCCAAACCCCCGCAATTCTAAATGATCGTATTTCAGATTAATGAGTTTTTAGATCCGATTTTAAAACTCGAGGGTTGGTTCTATTCCCAAATAGGCTGTGACTCTAAAATTCTAAAATCCCCGACACAAGCATCCCTTTGTTTGTCAATAGAGTTGGGTGGGAGGGGGTGGTGCAGGGGGGCAATTTAGCAGACGTTTCATTAGTTTTAACATCCGCCGCGTGGTGGCTCCCACTGAGGAGCTTTAATTAAATTCTGCACGCGTTCATAAATAAAACTAATGTATCGATTACATAATTTAGCAGTGCTGGCTTCGTGATTCTTGAGTTTTGGGGTTTCGAACCCTAGAGGGAGGTCTTGGAAAGGACATTTCAAGCTTTGCTTGCAAATTTTGGATATTTGTTGGTAGCATGGTGCCTCTATTGATTATGAAATTGTTTAAATGTTTTACAGGCAGCTAGTTTAATCGAAGTACTAATACTAATAATTAATACTTACGTAGCAGAGCTTAAGGCCTGGTAGTACACGCTCAAAAAGAAGAAGAAGGAGAGATTTGTAAATACGAATGTTAGAGGAAACGCGCTAATATGAAAAACGATAACATTTAACCCATAATTGTGAAAATGTGTAATAAAACACGACACGTTTAAAATAGTGAAAAAATCTTCCGGGGAATGTCTAAAAAAGCATTAAAAGCTAAAGAAACATTATGAATTTTTTCATACATGACTTGTAAAATAACTGAAAAAAACAGCGTTCATAATAATTTTCGAAGCGTCCCGCGATTTTTTTTCTTTCGACGAATTTTATATAATTGCCGTTTCTGCGTGGGGAATGAATAGATATTATCTTCAAGAATAACATATGTTTTTTTTAAGAGCTACTTAAAGTGTTAACGGAAAATATGTAATAAATCGGTAGAAGTCAAGCCTTAAGTTCTTTGTGGATGATTCGGAGATCAAAACCACAGATTCAAAACCTAGTGCAACTAACTGAAAAAGTACGTTCGAAGACCGAGTCAAGTCCGTAAGGCCGTAAAGAACTTTTCAAACATCTCTCTGGGGTCTAGGAGTCGAAACGTTTTGTGAAAAAATAACGACACCAACTTTTCTTCAAATGTTTTCGAATACTTTTTAAGAGTAACACGGGCACCTAGAAATGTTAACAGGTATATTACAAAACTGACGCTGTGATCCCCGAAAACTGAGCGAAAGAGACAATAGCACATCAGTAAAAAAAATCGAGGTTTTACATTCTCCTATTTTCTATTCCAAAACTGGGATGATTTTAAAGATATTTTCAGCAACTGTATTAAAGAAAATATTCTCTGTCTGTAAGTTTTTTTTTTAAATACTCTTGTCAAATTCGTATACTGTACGTAATTAACCAGACAAACTTAAAGATTTTTGGTGGGTCCTTACTCCTTTAAGAAGTATTCGTAACTTATCAAAACGGCAAATCAAATGGACATGCTAGCGGTTAATATCTGTATCATATGAAAACATATTTGCGCTAGTGTCAAAATCCAGGGAGGAAATGGACAATAGGTTTTTATGGTTTAAAAGCCGCCCTTGTTTAAAAAAATATTGAAAAAGTCATGTTCTATGGTAGTTGAATTGATAACATGCATTGAACTGATAAATAATTGATTTACGAAAGCATTGTGCAACATAGTTGTGAATGATGAATACTTGGAGCAGGTGGATGAGTTTTTTTATTTTGGAAGTATGTTTATGAGAGATGGGAAGGCTGTTGGAGTTATTGAAAGAAGGGTAAATGCAGGTAACTCTATTAATGGAGGACTGAACGCCGTTGGCACCAACAGAAAACTGTTCAAAGACGCGAAGCTAGCCGTCCATAATGGAGTACTGATACCTACCCTGATGTATTGCAGTGAGGCATGGAACTGGCAGAGGAAGGATGAAAGTGGACCGAATGCTGTAGAAATGAGATCCATGTGGCGTATGTGTGGTAAAACCATGTATGATCGTGTGAGAAACGTGGAGATCCGCAAAAAATACAAGGCTGATGTGAGCGTGATGAGTAAGATCAAGAAAGGAATGCTCCGATGGTTTGGGCATGTAGAGCGAATGAACGGGGAAAGGAGTGTAAGGAGAATATATGACGCAAATATGAATGGTAGAAAAGTCGCGGACGCCCGAGAAAGACATGCCATGAATCAGATTCTTGAGTCGGGCTATGTCCAGAGTCATAATAATAGAAGAGCATGTGTGAGACGATGTATGAATGTGAACGAGGTAAGGAGTGCGTGCCAAGACCGAGTTGTTTGGCGGTCCGTCCTCTCTGCCTACCCATGCTGGGAAACGGCATGATGGTTAGTTAGTTAGCATCTTGATCTAGAGATATGTTATTAACACTGTCTTGTTAATAGTTGTTTATTGGCAAGTAACAATTTCTTCCATCTCTCCAAGATTTACAGCTGGAATAAAATTATATTACCCGAGAATTCAATAGAAACATCATATGCCGTAACTTCGATTGAATGACGCCATCAATATGTATATCTCTTATCTCAGGGGTGCGTCACACTTTTACATCTCCTACACTCTATCAATATCAGAAGTTGGCAGAAACTGCCATGCATCATTCCCCCAATTACCTCGTATATGTCAGGTCTAATGGCCATGGAAAAACCGTGGCTTAGTGGCGAGACGCTAGTCCATTTGCAACTAATACGTCCCCAGGGGTTCGCGGTTCTAACCCCAGTCTGCAATGCCCCTGGGAGCAAACTCAAAGCCGTACTACCCTGTTCGATAGATGCAACAAAGGAATCAATTCGTGGTGGCTTAGGAACAACTCAGGTGTTACGCAAGGTTTCACTTTTGGGCCAGCATTATTTTAATGAAATTTTCAAAATAATGAAATCTTTGTTGCTATGGAACAGGCGTTAGGAAAGGTTTAAAGAAGTGTGTTGATCCTGATATTGTAATCGTTCTATCGATATTTTTAGTCAAAAAGATTGAAAAGTTCTATAAGCTTGAGATAAGTACGTGCTAAAAAAAAAACAAGTGTGCTTTAGACCACACGACTGAAGTAAAACTTCACTAACTTATAAAAGAATATATTGCAATTTGGGAGGCGGGAATGGGTACCGCCGCCCCGGGAACCTTAATTGGATAACCAACACCTCTGCCACAGGTCACCCCAAGTGGTTCGCTACGTTTGGTGATTTAGCAGGGGTGCCCGGGTTCATGGGGTGAGGTTTGTCTAGGTCTTGGAGGCAGATGACTAGGACACACTGAACCCCAGATTCCTACCCACCCCTTAAACCCTTTTCCTTCCCAGAACTCTCCTCTTCTTCCTTTCCTTAAAAAACCCTCATTGGCCCTGAGTGAAATTATTTTCCTCAGGGCCTCCTGTGTGGAGCTCATGTAAAATAATAAAAAAAAAAATATATATATATATATGACATTGACATTGGGGTGACGTAAGTCCATGGGGTGACCTACGACCTTTAGGTGACCTACGGCCTTGGGGTGACCTACGACCTTAGGGTGACCTACGACCGTGGGGTGACCTACGACCTTGGGGTGAGCTATGACCTTGGGGTGACCTATGACCTTGGGGTGACCTACGACCTTAGGGTGACCATCATTATCCTTATCACTCCCCAAGTCAAGTGTGCGTAAAGGCCATCGATCACCGTTCGCATCGATTACCGTTCGCATCACACTTTTCGTAACACGTAACACATCACCACTTTTTGTAACACATCACCACTTTTCGTAACGCATTCACCAGCTTACCTCCCAAGTCGAGCGTGCGTCAAGAAGTTTTACTTCAAAAAATATAACATATACTTTGTTTTAAACGCTCACTTAATTCCTGTTAAGATCAATTAATCTTTATTTTATTTAATAGTTTTTCTATAACAAAAACATTATCAAGCAAAAGATTTTGAAAAATATGCGTACTTTTATTCTCGTTTTAATATAATTTACACAACAATGGCTTCGATTTGAAAACTCCCGTTTCCAAATTTCGATGTCAGTATTTTACGAACTCCCTTCGGGTAACGGTACGCTGTTTTCTAAAGGGGTGGTAAAGGTAATACGGAACTACCCGGCGTTTAAGGGAGGTGGAAGGTGGAAGATGTGGGTGGCATCCTTTAGTGAAAAGTCGCATTTGGTCTTTGGAACTTGGTAATGGCTTGAAGGTGCATAATGGAATCTGTAGTTTGGCCTAATGCCTACGTGAAATATTCATTGTAGGGGAACTGTTAACTGTTAAATAGACCAGAAATAAAATTAAACCATTTTGCATTGTTAAGATCTTTATAGCGTCTTAGATAAAAGGTAGTTGTGATTGGACTTTTCTTGTTGGTAGTTATTTTATAGTTGTTGGCAAATTGTGTGATGGAATAAATAACATAACTGAACCCTTTTTTCAGGTCTAAGAAAACTGCTAAATAGAGTAAGAATAAAAGTTAAACATTTCACATTAACTAGATTTTTCTGGCGTCTTTAAGATAAGTTGGTCGGAATTGGAATTCTTTTGTTAGAAGTTTTTTAAACTTGTAGAAAAACTGTAATGGAAAATAATCAAATAAACAACTTTTTTTTAAAAATTTTAGAATAAGTAATTCGCAGAGTTAAGATTCTATCAAATTTATTTCAATAAAATTAACAAACGTATATTGAAATAAATTCATCGAAATGACGTGTCTAGAAAAACGAGTATTGTTATGGCGTAGTAAATTCCCAAGAAATACAATTTTTTTTTTCAATTTTTGTTTAGATTTATTAGATGTGATGTTATTGGGAATGGTTTTTTTATACTGGTACACATATTGGCGCCATTTTAAATGTCTCCGATTGCTTTTCGGATAAAAATGTCAATTATCTCCCTGATTCGACAAAAAATGTTTTAAAAGTATTTGTAGCTCCTATGTTTGTTATTTTGAACTTTAAACGATGCTATTGAAATGCTTTATCTATTATTACCATAGATGTGGCAAATCCGAACTTCGTAGACTACTTTATAACGATGTTAAAAATATTTATTTTTAAATATTTACTTCACGTAGAATTTCTGATCAGTTGTTTACGGTTGAAATTAAGTCCTTTTTCCATAGATATGCACCTTTCATTATCAAATATACCTCAGAAAATATACGGTAATTCCATAGACATCCAAATAGATAGACAAGAAGATACAGATGAGGGGTAAAACCAAACTATGGAAGGGCGAAGAGGGGAAAGATGACCGTGATTCGTTAAAAAATCAATCTGACAGTATATAGGCATCTCGCATTATAATATCACCATTTAGTTCTTAAAAGCAAAATCTGCTTTTTAATGAATAGACCTTTTTACATGGGAGCGCGAATTGCCCGCCACGTTATTAAACTTTGCCCTTTTTCTCACAGGAATATTTTGTTGCCGTATTTAGTTAAGACACTTTTACAAATGATTCATAATTTACTTACCCCTGTAACCAGCGACGAGGTCACTGAAGAAACGCCCACATTCACTATATACACATATACTAGGGTATAATGTATAGCACAAGCTCTCATATTTGTTCGTAAAATGTACGATACGAACTCCGCGCTGGTCAGGACAAGAATGATGACGTCACATTTTTTAGATTTAAGCGAGGCTCTCGTCGATCCGAGCTGGCTCCATGGAACCGTTATGGGGACGGGGAAATAATACGCTTTTATCACTTAGGGCAGGTCCAGATATATTCATATGACCATGGGTAATTCAAAATATTCTATGGTGACTCGAATAAGTACCTCTCACGGCAGTTTCAAAGTAACAACCACGCAGGATTCACGCGATTATAAACTTTACGATTTTTTAATACTTTTTTATGAATCCTACAAATATGAGGTAAACGGTAAAATACAGGTGAATTCATTGGCTATATAGCAGTATAATAAGTTTTATGTCTCCATGTTAAATTCGAAGGTATGATTTTTTAATGATGGCGAAAAGTTTAAAAAATGATTTTCTTAAAATGTCGAGCAAACAGAGTAAAAAGTTTGAAAATGCGTTGCCGCTACAATGGATTCCTTAAAATGATCTGATTAATTCAAAGTTAAGGTTAATATAATAAAATATTTAAATAAACAAAAATTTTAACAAAACCAAAAAACGACTTCAAAAAATGCACTAAAAAGTAAAAAATAATTTCGTATTCTTCTACAACTTTATAATCAACTTGCCTTTTCTACTCATCAATATGTACGTACGATTGTTATTTTTGGGGTCGGTGTCGGTGGGAGAGGAGCTGTCAAGTGAACACGTCGGGCCGCGGGTACCTTGGTTGACACCGACTCCAAAAATAATAATCGTACCTACATATTGATGAGTAGAAAAGGTAAGTTGATTATAAAGTTGTAGAAGAATACGAAATTATTTTTTTACTTTTTAGTGCATTTTTTGAAGTCGTTTTTTGGTTTTGTTAAAATTTTTGTTTATTTTTTGATTTTTAGTGAATCCGAAGTAAATTAATTTGTCTGAATATGGGTAGATCTACTAAACGTGCTGCTCATATGAGACAGACATAATTTGACCATAACGACATTAGGGTCAAATTAAGAGATTCGGCCGAGTTTCGTTAATTTGCTCCTAAGAATTGAAGAGTTCCGTTACTTTGTCATGGATCCGATAATCAGAACCTAACCAAACTCTCATTAATTTATCCTTGAAGTACATCCTTTCCAATAAAAAAAGAATCATTGAAATCGGTTGGCGTGATATGAGTTATTCGTCCATTTGTCGCGCACATACTTTATGCAAATTTAAGACTTATATGGTTTTCTCATGGATTCCATTGTCAGAACTAAACCAAATTAAAATGGGACCACATGGAAAGCACCAGCTTTCAAATAAAAAAAGAATCATCAAAATCGGTTCACCCAGTCGAAAGTTCTGAGGTAACAAACATAAAAAAAAAAAAAAAAAAAAAAAAAAATACAGTCGAATTGAGAACCTCCTCCTTTTCGAAGTCGTTTAAAAATATCAGCGAATACAATTTCGAAATGAAAGCAAATTAGAGTAAGGTAGAGAAATAACGTAAATTTTTCGATTTTTCTAGATCTTGGATTAAATCATAGAAAATGTATGTAATAGCACCAACGAGATTTTGTTGTCTGGATATATTTTATAATGTCACCCTACAATATTGTTAACTATCTATGAAATTAAATCTTACACTAAATGAGTGATAGAGAAAATGACCATAAAAACATGTTATTTCCGTTGCCAACTATCACCTCATTCAATGGTGGTGAGAATTGGAAACCAATTTACTACGTGACCTCGTGCAATTGTTCCCACCTGATCTATTTTCTCCAGTCGTTGTTTTTACTGTTCCACTTCTATTCCTTTATTTGCTTTTTCTGCACTAAAGGGCATTTAGCAAAGCTTGCCAATTAAATGAAAAAATGAATGAAAACTGCTATTATATATCTTCAAAAATCATTTATAAATTTAAGACGCAAAAATGATGAACTTTGAAAGTTAGTGATTATTTGTGGAACCTCTTTGTGTGTAAAAAAAGCAACAGAAAAATTCTCGTAACTTTGTTTCCATCATGAGCTGTGTAGCTTTGAAATAACTATTAAACTATCTAATAACAAAACGTTAGGTACTAACTATTTTAACTTTATATTTCTATTTTTTAAAATGATCTCCAAAATCTACTCCAGAGCAAAACCAAGTATTTTTTTAATAGTTTTTGAAGTGAAAACTTCTTTAGCACCGTTGTGATTTGTAACGCAATGAAACGAAAAATAGCGATACTAAAAAGAGACAAACACATACAACTATAGGATTTAGCCTGCGATAGAATGAGATAGTATAATCGGTCTCCTCTTTGTGCGGTGCTTCGTAACCTCCCCACTCTTGTCTACTTTAGTTTTCTGAAGGTGTCACTTCTACCGAGTTCTTTTTATGTGACACCTCAAAAGTGTGCCACTGTCTACAGTGTAAAGACAGGGGATCTATGTTGCCATCCCGGTTGGGAAGCGTTGTGAGGCGGGTTAAAATAGAGGCTGTTGGAAGGGATTTATTGATGCGTTTCTTAAAGATACCCGGATTATATGAAGGACGAAAAACAGATCCCTGTAACTTGTACCACGTAAGAGCCGACTTCCACAAAACGAGTCGAAGTAACGACCCGTTCTCATGAAGCCAACATCAACTGTTAACGGTTGTTCCGCAGAATTAACAATCAGAACATATTAATATTTATGGAATATATTGCAAAGACCACAGTGCCTTAGAAACATCTCTACATATCACAAATTAAAGTCCTCCGCCGCGCCTCTCTCTGTTCGCGATAAACTCAAAAACTGCTGAACGGATTTTCATACGGTTTTCACCAATAGATTTATGAGTAATATTTAGGTGTATAATTTTTCAAGATTTTCTGTAAATTGGTTGAAATATATAATATGTAAAGAAGAATGTCTGTATGTGGTGGACGAGCGGGCTGGCAAGCGGGCGGTATTTTTTTTTTACATGAGCTCCACACAGGAGGCCCTGAGGAAAATAATTTCCCTCAGAGCCTATCTCATCTTTAGGGATACTGTGTGGAGGGTTTTTTAAGGAGAGGAAGGAGAGGAGAGTTCTGGGAAGGAAAAGGATTCAAGGGGTGGGTAGGAATCTGGGGCTCAGTGTGTCCTGGTCATCCGCCTCCAAGACCTAGACAAAACCTCACCCCATGAACCCGGGCACCCCTGCTAAATCACCAAACGTAGCGAACCACTTGGGGTGACCTATGGCAGAGGTGTTGGTTATCCAATAAAGGTTCCCGGCGGTACCAATTCCCGCCTCCCAAATTGTAAATATGGTATGGATTTGATTTATATGAAAATCTACAGTTTTATGCCGAGGTTGATGAAATTTCGCACGGGTGACCTTCAAAATAAGAGGAAGGTCGCTGTCTACATTTGATTTCGAAAACTCTGTGTAAAACCCGGGAATCGCAGGGGACTTCAGGTACAAAATAAGTAAAGCAGGAGTCCACGTTCGTATGATTTTAACACCCATTATCGCTTATTTCAAAACCCTTTTTTTCTTTACAAGGCTTTCAATAATTTCCTCTGAAATGTTGAATATTTTATATGTTGAGAACACCCTTTCGACTACGGACTCTAAAGAAACCATTTTTGTGGAAGGAACATTTCTGCTCCATTTTCAAGACCCTTACGACGTCCTTTGGGAAATCCTGAAATGGACAATATTTTTCATTTCCAGAGTTGCCTTTTTAATCTAGTAGGTACTCTGCTAGATTGTAGATTATTAATTCGTAAACCAGGGAAGGATTAACTAAGTACCTACTTATGGTGGACCCTCTTTTTGAGGGGAAATAATGATTTTTGGTTTTTATATAGTTGAATGGATGTTTCACAGCTCCGTAGATTATCGAGTTACCCTAGAGATTAAAAAAGCGATAAAAGCTTTAGATTTAAAATTTAATAATATTATTATCATTCTATAAAATAAAGGTTTATTTTATTTTTAAAGAAAGACAAACATTACCGGGGTACGAATAACCTGTCAACATTTGAAAAATCTCTTATTATTATCCCCACACCAAGTAGAAAACGTTGCCTAAAACGTGATGCAGGACTTGCCAGTCAACGAATTGAACACACGAAGTCTGGGTATGACCCAAACGCAAAGCCAACTCTGCCACTGACTGTTTTCTTTTTTAAAGAAAGACAAACATTCCCGGGTTACGAATAACCCGAGAATATTTGAAAATCTCCTACTAACACCACACTAAGTAGAAAATGTTGCCTTAATCGTGATGCAGGACATAGCCAGCCAAGGAATTGAACACACGGAGCCTGGGTGTGATCCAAACGCAAAGCCAACTCTGCCACTTACTGGTTGATTGCCAATGTTTAAAAATAACCACAGCTGATTTTATAAAATAGTAAGTACATTTAATAGTCATGCGGTCGAGGGGTAAGGCTCTATATTTCAATGTCTTTGGGTACGGCTCTTGACTCGCAATCCGAAGGTCGCGGGATCGAATCTCGGCATGAGCAAACAAATTTTATTCGATTAATTTGTGTTATTTGACAAATAATTTATTAAAAATAATGTTTAGTATATTTGCGGCACGTTCCAGAGTTAAAGATACTCTTAGTATCGTCCTGGTGTAAGACCACTATTCAGAATTTAAACGTTGTTCTAAATGGCTTTAGCCGTGTTTGGCGGTCAAATCTGTACTTGCCAGGTACTTCACCATATTCCATCTCCTTCCCCATCACACTACCCGCCTCACAACATACTCTGATTTTGCATGCCAAGTCTCACTGGCTCGTGTAAAATATAAAAAATATTATGAAAGATTAAATAAATATGTCTTTTTCTATTATGCGTTTCTAGTGAAAGCAAAAGCACGCTTCATCCAACAGAGTTACCATTTACTACGCCCTGTGTGAGACCAGTTCTTACCCCGTCAGCCCCGGGGGAAACCTGGCTAGCACGGCCCAGCCGGCGACGTGACCGGGCTACAGATCGGCGTCGGCGTAATTCCGCTCACGGGGCGGAATTTGCGTCACAACGTCCCCGGCGTCGCGACGCTCGAATGATCCCGGGGCAATCACCGAAAACACGTACGAGATGGTTGAATATACTTGTTGGTACGTTAACGCAGAATGGTTAAATATTAAAAATTATTTCACGAGTATATACGTAATTTAAAAAAAAATCATAAATTAATACGTTATTTGATACCATGCAAGTTGAGAGAAATCTTCGCTGAAATTTTAACAACAATGTAATTCAGGCCACTGAATTTTTTTAACCCGTTTAATCACAGGAGACCATATATGTCCCAACTCACAAAAGTCTCATATAAATCGCTGTAACTCCCTGACCATTATAATATAATAATAATAATCTTTATTCCAGGATGTGGAGAGGATATTGCAATCCTACACGTCCCATATAGTTATACATATTTATATATTTACACAGTAAAGAAATAAGAACATAAATAGAAAATTAAAAAAATAATTGTAATAAAAATTTATAATAACAAAAGTAAATAATCAATTATTATGCAGGGCGTGATCTTGAGTGCGCTCGGGCCCATCGCTCACTCAGGAGTGGCGCTTGGTGCTGGAAGGCTGCGGTCACCAACGTGTTGTGGGAGGCCATTAGCCGCATCCTGGCTCCAGTGACCCGGTGTCTCATCAGGCTGGCGAATCCGTGGAGTCCTAATTCTGTGAACATTGTTGAAGTACTGCTGTATGCAGGCATCATTATATTGGATCCGGAGATGTTCCATTGAGCTTACTCGGTATTGACACCATGTTTCACATGTATACAGGCTAGTGCAGAATGCATTAAATAATGTTTTTTTAACATTATTGCTTCATCGGAAGAATCTTCGGGCAATCATATTAAACAAAACACTGACCCTTCTCCTCTGTCGTTCATTATCACCATTATCCGAGATTTATAGTGAGAAATATGATCTAAATGGTGTTAGAAAGGTAAAACGCCACGCTTTATATTCAAATCTAAAAAATAACAACCAAAAAAGTTAAATTTACACCTTTATGAAACAAAGTTTTGAATCGCAATTTGAAAAAAAATTGGAACTTTTGGAATTTTTCATTAATTATTATTTTCACATGGAAAGCCAAAAATATGAAATATTCGACCTTAGACGTTCTTGACTTCCTATAACCAATGAATCCACCTCGGAGTAATAATTTTAATGAAATCTCCGGTGATATTTTTGATTTGCGTATTTTTTTCGGTGACCGGACAACTCGGAATGAAACCAACTCAAAACCATCTCAGATAAGTCATTTAGAGTGATAAAAAAAATATACAAAAATTGGTTAAATAGGTTACTTTAGGTTAGGATTTTCGGCTAATTTAAAATGATTTTTTTCATCGCTTTTAATGACTTTTTAAGCTGAGGTGTTGAGTTGACTTTATTCTCAGTTGGCATGGAACCATTTTTTTCAACTATAAACTTAAAAAATCATTAGGTATTGGACAGTTAGGGTGGGGTGAGGGTTGATTTAGTACTCGGCTGAGTGACCAGAGATGACACGTGTAAGAAAAAAAAAATACAAAAAATATGAATACATTCAAAAAGTCACCGGAGACCAACAATTCATTTACATATTTTATTCCAAATAATCTCTTGTTAAAGTTAGTCAAGTACGTCCCTTGAAACCCTGCAGAGTATCAGATTTATTTTACCATATAGGTAGGTTCTATTAGAGCTTCTCTACATCTCTACATATTAAAAATTAAAGTCCCCCGCGCCGTCTATCTGTCTGTCTGTTCGCGATAAACTCGAAAACTACTGAACGGATTTTCATGCGGTTTTCACCAATAGAAGTGTTTCGTGAGGAAGGTTTAGGTTTGTAATTTGTCAAGGATTTGTGTAAATTGGTTGAAACATAACGATAATTGTTAGAATGTCGGAAAAAGTCAAGCCGCCTGGTAGCTTTCATCGAAAACGCTGCCTAATCCTTTTGGGATATAACAAAACAATTCATGGTGGAATATTCCTCTTTTATAGATCTACAAAAAAGTCTGCGATGGCATATATTTATCTTTTACGGATAGCTTACTATACCCACTCTATCTTCTAAAATAATGGTCACGTACAATAAAACAATGAAAAGTTATTTAGACGGATACAGTATTAATCCTTTTTAACTTAAATACGTTAGTTACCCCAAGCATTTCATGCACATTATTATAATCTTACACACCATCTCTACGTACTATAAATTAAAGTCCTCCGCGGCATCTGTCTGTCTCTTCGTGACAAACTCAAAGACGGCGGTGATTACAATGGTTGGATTTTACAAAGTGTTTTATTAGCCACAGCAACGCGTGGCCGGGCCAGTTAGTTGTTATTATTAGAGAAATGCCACTGTAAAATAAAGTTTGTAAAATAAATTATATAATAATACGTGAATAATCGTTTTACCCAGCTTTTAGTTGTTCGCAGAGAAGAAATTAGAGAAAAAGTTATACATCCTTACTAAAAGTTAAATTCCATTTCGTATTAATTTATTTGGAACTTCTTGGTTGTTAATAGAAGGTATTAAAAATGTACTAAACTCATTTCATTCATTAGGGTCATAATTCAACCAAAATTCTTCGTAATTTTCTGTGAATAAAGAACTAGAGAGGTTGTGGGAGCACTTGGGATCTGTTTCACGATTATGTCATTAGAACAATATTGAGATAATAACTTGTATCCCGTCTAAGGGACCATTCAAGTATTACGTAAGCACTATAGGGGACTCCAGATACTAATATCTACAACCTGTAAGTCGGACGAATATCTACAGCTCATATGTTGGACTAATATCTATGAACTTCAGAGTGAGGACTAATATCAGTGGAGCGTAGGTTGGACTAATATCTACAGAGGGCAGCTGAGCAAGAGGTTGTACGGAAAAGCATATAAATTACTTCAACAAGGCTTAAACGGTTAAAGTACGTACATAAAGTTTTTTCGTAAAATTACGTATTTTGCTGTTTACGAGGACAATAATTTATTGAACAAACATGGAGGTCATAATACAAAGATATTTATTTATTTATTTCGAAATACACGGCACCACAACCTAACCTAACCTAACTGACATAGAAATGGTCATGGTAACAGACTAAATAATTTAGAAGCACTCGAAATAAAGGACGCTGTTAAAACAAAAACCCAAATCCTTAATAATCAGCTAAATGTGTCCAATAGTCCGATATTAGGGATTTTTACATACATACATACATAAATTAAGTTTTTTAAACTGCATGCGCAATATTATGTTACTCCCATATGCTATACATAATTCCAAATCCAACCCCTGCCAGTGCTGTAGATATTCGTCCTCACTTTGGTTCTTATAGATGTTTGTCCGATTTGGGCAGGGAGTCTTTGATTTGTTTATTTTTGATTACATGGGGGGTGGAGTCTGGATGGCGATTACGTCAGCAGTATCAATATATATTTTTTTTACTTTTTCGGATTTTCCACAAAATTTAGTCGATTTTGGTATGAACACGTATGGAAAACCTACTTGTCTAAACTCGAATACGAAACGCATTTTCGGGGATAATCGAAAATAATGGATACGTTTACTGGCTTAGAACCGAGTATGAGAATTACCGCGCGCTATTCATTTGTCTAAATTTCTGCCGCCAATCTATTGTTTCGTTTCGGTACGATTGACGATTTGACGTGTTGTAAGGTAATTTAAACAAATAAGGACAAAACAAAGCTGCTGACTGTAGGCCGAACGCAACATCAGGTGAGAGTAGAGATGTCTGGAGATCCACTAAAGAACACCAAGGAGTATGTCTACCTCGGGAACAAAATAACATGGGACGATCGGTCTAAGAGCGAGGTCGACAGCCGTATACACCAGGCTAGGCTTGTATTCAATAAAAGGTCGAAAATAATAGAATATAATATAGACCTAAAACTGAGAATACTCCTCATCAAGACCTATGTATGGAGTATCTTGATGTACGGCTGCGAAGCATGGTGCCTATCCGAAAGAGAGACTAGAGGCTTTTGAGATGTGGTTCTATAGAAGACAATTGGGAATTTCCTGGAGAGACCACATTACAAATGAGGAGGTTCTCCAAAGAATCGAAGGAAGAAGGCACCTGCTCAGGACCTTGTCCAAAAGGCGTGCAAGATTGATCGACCATGTAATACGACAAGAAGGCCTCTTGCATGCCATAATGGAGGGTATGACCGAGGGGACAAACTCTAGGGGACGCCCACGTCGAGAGTATCTGGAGGACCTGCTGGTGGACGTGCGCTGCTCATCATATGCAGACTTCAAAAGAGCCGCCCAAGACAGGGAAGAGTGGAAGAGACGAATAGAGAAAATTGCTTTGAAAAGGGAGTAGGAGCAGGAGCCGCTTCGCGCGAAGAACTCGAGTTTAAGAGCCCACTCCAGCTGAACCTACACATCGCTAATCGTCACCATCGTAAGTCGTGCGTGGTTTAACGAATCACATTGCTTTGAGAAGTAAGTCTTCGATTAAGTTTTATATTCGAGCTGCTTTGTCTACAGCTGCAGAATCTCGGACAAATTCCGTGAAATTCCCCTTTCATTGTCCCTTAAATGAACCGCCGCGTTCTGCCGGGCGAATCCAACGCGTTTATGAATTTCTAATCAAGTTTCTAAACTTTGCGGAAATTCTGCGCCGTAAATTCAAACTTGTTAAACCGTACCGGAATTTATGCCATAGGACCTGCAACCCTACAACCCCAGCAAGGTAAGGAGTAAGGAACCAACATTCTAAGCTTAAATTAATAGTAAATTGTCACACTTATAAATTATTTCATCTGTATCTTTTGGGTTATATTTTGCGTTAAGGGGCCGCATCCGCACTCAAAAAGAAGAAGATGGAGAGATATGCAATTACGAATGTTAGAAGAGCGCGCTAATATTTAAAGCGATAAAATCGATGCGAAAAATTGTAAAAATGTTTAATAAAACACGACTCGTTTGAAATAGAGCAAAAATCTCACGGGGTTTGGCTTAAACAACATTTAATAAAACACTTTTTCATACATATAACTTATAAAATAACTTTTTTTTTTTTTTTTTAAAGTTTTCTTTATTCACTGAAAAATTTTTTTTACAAATGTTGGGGATTTTTCGACCACCATGCTAGGCACATGCCCGTGTTGTGGTGGTCGAAACAAACGTGTTTATAATAATTTTTGGAGCATACTTTGCGATTTTTTTCTATCGAAGGAATTTTATATAATTTGCGTTTTAATGCGGGCAATGTTGTAAAGGAAGCCTCAAGTCTCAGCACTTTTCGAAGGATATGTGCATTATATGTAAAAAATAGTTTTTGATTATTTACCAATGTTATTCTCATATCTTATTCTTTTATAATGTATTTTTGTCTAGCTATCTTTTTTATTTAGTATTCTTTTTTAAAATGTATTTGTAAATGTTACTGTACATACTTGTTAATTGTATTTTTTTATATTTTCCCACTAGATGTATGAAAATATTTACGTACATCTAAATAAAAATTTCAAAAAAAAAAAAAAAAAAAAAAAAAAAATGTCTAGATATTATCTTCAAGAATAACGTGGGCCATATTCGAATCAAAGAACTGGTTTTACTGTAACTAATTAAGAAATTTAATTATAGCTACACCCAGAACATGCAAATGGTTTTCCTTAAATTCTGTCTGCATATAGTCTGCAACCAGAATTTTAAAACTGCACTTTGAACACGAGAATGGTTTCCATCAAAATGCTTCAGCAGATGAAATCACAACTGAAATTTATCTTGCTGGCTGCTTATTCGTTTTAAACTGCTACATTGCATTGTATTTAAATAAAAGCTGAAATAAAAAGGCTGTTTTACTTCTCAGTCATATGATGGCTGCCATCGTGTAATAAACAAATCATGACACGCATTACGACGTAAAAATTTTAAGTTAGTTTGAATAATGACGAATTGACGACGTAAGTGATTGCACGTATTAAATTGAGTTAAATATCGTGAGTATATGTCTTTGACATATACTCACGATATTAGATAATATATGAAGCATTTGGTCGTATCATCCAGGAATATAGCTCCATTATTTGGGCCCCTTCTGAACAAAATCATATCCTAGAAATATAAAAATGACAAAAGAGGTTTTTGCGTTACCTGTATTGCTCATTCTGAACAAATCGGTTTCAATTTCGAAAATGGCAATAAAATAATTTTCTGTTTTAAATATATTACGGGTAGGTATTTCGATTTATTACTTTATTACAATCAGTTGCAATTTTTAAATATAACACTTGAATTCAAAGCAAATTCATTGACCCAGAGTTACAGACCCTCAACCGAATTTAGTATCTTTGATAAGTCATTTTATAACAAATCTAATTATGTACCACCTGTCCTTATATCGGTCTGACCGATATAAGGACAGGTGGTACATCGAGAAAGTTAAGTTGCCTTCCGGGTCTATCCGCGCATCTTCAGGAAAAAAACTCTCTGGCAGGTCTGAAATAATACTCGTAATCCTTTCGTTAAAAAGTTTTACGGTCAGTTGATGGAATAGTTCTTTTGGGTTATTTATTGTTAACCCATATAGTTACTGTTATAATTTTGTATTGTTTTTTGATCTGTGTTATACTTGCAAATTAATTGTACCTACTCCTAACAAAGCTTAATTGTGTTTACCGTAAAGTAATTATGAATTTTATTTCATTACCACTGCTACAATTTGAGGTTCACAAGCGACGGTTAGTCGACCGCAGCTTTAGTCAAGCTCGCTCTGTGATACGTGATAACTAACATTCGCGAAACCAACGTTTAATTTAAGATTTACTAAGCATTAACATACCTTACATGTCGTGGCTCTAGCAGTGAGGAGATAACAAGGAAGTATATGTCGCAGAGTTTAATTTAATTTAATACCCTACAATTTGCCAAAATCTTGTATAAACAATCCCGATTGTATACTGTTATTATAATCTATCTATTCTATCTATCTATCTATCTATCTATACAAATAAAAATGAGTCGTCGAAATGTATGTACGCGCATAACTTTCGAACGACTGCACCAAATTGGATAATTCTTTTTTTTGAGTGTTCGTTATTGTCAGGACAAGGTTTGTATAAGACTTCTGGTGAGCTCTGGCATTATAAAATTTGTATAAAAAAATTGCTATTGGTGGCACGCGAGCTGTTTGAAAACTGAATGTATGGAAAGCGGGAGAGTGGGAGGGAGGGGGGAGGGGAACCAGGGAGGGGGAGGGGAACCTGGGAGGGGAGGGGGCTGGGAGGGGGGATGGGAACTCGAGAGGGGCGTTCGCCGGACGGGGGAAGGGGGGAGTGGAGTGGGGAGAGGGAAGGTGGAGGTGACGGAGTGGGAACACGAGAGGGGAAGTAGAGAAGAAGGGGAAGCGGAAGGGGAACGGGACGAATGGGAAAGGACACGCAGGGAGAAACAATTTCTTTATTAAATGGCATAGCTACCCATGCTGGGTACCAGCTAGTGTATCATAATAGTTTTTGATATAGTTCCCACATTATTTTGTAACAGTTTGAAATTATAATGCCTAAGTAAGCACCCAGTCAATAAGTCGGTTGATACACATTAATTCGAATTGATTTTTAATTCCTAATTGGAAAGACAAATTAGAACAAATGGAATCCTGCATTCTTCTGTTGCATAAAACATACTTACTATGGGCAAGTTAATTTTTCAAACAGTTCCGAATAGAAAGAGGACGTTTATTTTAATGAGGGAGAATATACTACGGTGGATCTCTGTTGACCTGTGAGCTAATACTTCGTTTAGTTTTGAGTTTAATCTATTAATATTGATTTACCATTTAATATTCTGTTCGATTTGAACTGGCGTCCTTGTAATAATTTTCACACCGTGATGATCTTTTTTAAAATCATTCGATTCTATTTTAAACGCTTCATTGATAGATTTTATTTGCTTCAAATAATTAAAACTATTTAGTTTCTTTTAGGCTAAACACGACCCTGAGTTTAGAATAATATTATTTTATTTATGATACTAGAGTCCATGTTCTGGTTTTGTTTTTTTTTTATTGAATAATATAATTTAATTGTTTTGCCACAATTCTTTTATTTTAACTATTAATGTCTTTTTAAAATATTGTACTATTTATCAAGCATTACAACTTAATGTGTTTATGGGCTCTTCGGGTCATATGGTCTCCGGTCACATGGTCTAAAAACATAGCCGAGTTATGCTGAAGGTGACCGAAGATAGACGTGTGAAGTCATTATTTTTCAGGAGCTCCGCATATAAAAACTAGCTTTTAGCCAGGAAGGATGTTCGTTCTCCGAAGTATAATTATAATTTACTGTTTGTTCCAGAATGCGATTTATCCATTTCGCTTTAAGTAATAAAAATTAGTCGTATCATTCGTGTTATTTTTAGTAATTTTAGTTAAACGAATTTTCACTTTTGCAAATAAAATTCTTCCTTGGGTTTTTCAAGTAAGCTCCCAACCTATAGAAATAAATGTATTCGGCCTGATATTATATGGGGGCATTCCTTTACCGATAAGGAACAAAGGGTTAATTTCTTAAATTGTTTATTTTTAAGTAGTTTTATATCTGTACAGTTCAAATAGAATGCATAAATATTTGTTGCAGCCGCCAAAATACAAAGCGTTTTCTGGCGGTTCTTTTATGACCCGAACTGAAGGAACTTAATCCCTTAGCTGTACCTTAGGTTTAAGTTGTAGGTACCTTTATTGATGTGCCCTTTTTGGCGAACTTTTAAAAGTAATTTTACGGTTTTATTGTGGGTTAAATTTAAGAATATGAGAACTGGGAATTTTTAATGTTAGTTTCCCCCATTTCTCCATTTCAGTATTGTATGATGTACTTAATTTTATTGGTGGCCCTTTTTGCCGACTCTCGGGTAATTGTTTTATTGCGGGATTTTAAAATTCAGTTTAGGAGCCGCTCAAATAGTGTCCCCACATTGTTATACCTTTTTGTATTAGTGTATTTTTGCTTTAAATATGGTGAATTTTAGAACAGAGAGTTAGTCTTGCTGTGAGAGTGAAGGAGTCTTGTTATTGCGGTTGAACTGGAAGATACACCGAGGTGTATCTTCAGTTGCGCAGAGGGAAGATAGGCCCTTTGCGTTAGTCTCGCTAGTAGAGTGAACCGAGAAGGTACACGCTGTGTGCCTTCAATTGTGTAATTGTACTGAAGCTGGTAGGTACGAGTAATACCTACGGTTCAGTACTGGAAAACTGACCAGAGAGAGATCGAAGTAGAGACTTCGATATTTGTCAGTGTGGTGTGGTCGTGGACCCTCTTGTAATAAATATATTTGTTGCATTAAATAAAGTGTGCTGAAGAAGAAGAAGAAAAAGAAGTGTTTTCCTGCCAACTCCATTCTGTTGTGTTCTCGTACCACGATAGTAGAAACAATTTACTATACGTCAACAAACAGCCACTGTGATTTAAAGAACCTAGGTCTTTCAAAAAGCATCCTGTTATACTGGAGAGGACTGGTCCTAGAACCTAAAAATAATTAATGTCTCTGGAGAGATCAGTTATCTTAATTAAATTTATTGAACAGTTGTCTTATTTAAATTTATTGAACAAACTGCTTGTTTGTATTTGCTAATGTATTTATTCTAAGTTGGATAATATGAGAGCCTGGGCCCTTGGATAAGCACTTCGATAAAGTTTTATCAACAATATCGGTAATTTGTCAGCGTTCCCAAGCACGACCGCAGATCAGCGACATACCAACAACAGTTTACATATACTAATTTAAGCGTGGCAACTTTGGTTTGTACGGGAACGTTGACAAGTAACCGACATTGTCTATAAAATCTTTATGAATGTGCTTCTGCTGGGACACAACTGCCTTAAATTCGTTATCATCTATATATATAAATCAAAATATGTTTACAATTATTATAAGCAATAATTATCAGCCTGAAACACTCATCCACATTGAAAAATCTTCCGAGAAAAGATACATGACGCCAACGGGACTTGAACCCGTGTCCTCTCGATTGCCGGTCGATTGCTCTGACCACTGAGCTATGGCGGCTTATCTCGTACCCGCCAAATGATTCAATATATGCTAGTGTTTCATTCAACAATTACTGCTTATTATATTTTTTCCACCTGAAAACAACCAACTTTATTTTTGCGAGAGAAACATTGTAAGTGTTAAATCCCTCGCTAGGTGATGCGAGGGATTTAACACTTACAATGTTTCTCTCGCAAAAATAAAGTTGGTTGTTTTCAGGTGGAAAAAATATAATAAGCAGTAATTGTTGAATGAAACACTAGCATATATTGAATCATTTGGCGGGTACGAGATAAGCCGCCATAGCTCAGTGGTCAGAGCAATCGACCGGCAATCGAGAGGACACGGGTTCAAGTCCCGTTGGCGTCATGTATCTTTTCTCGGAAGATTTTTCAATGTGGATGAGTGTTTCAGGCTGATAATTATTGCTTATAATAATTGTTACCCTTTGTGCTATGCATAAAAAATCTTGTCTTAAAAACGTTAGTTTTACAATTAAAAAAAAAAAATTACAAAATATGTTTGCTTGGGTGTATATGAGAGGTCTACGCGTTGCTAAATCATTCATCCGATTGCGATTAAACTTTGGGGATTTGATGTGCGCATGCCCGCGGTTGTTTTCTGTATACAATAGCTGAGCTCTGGTGTCATGAAATTATTCGTTGCTAAACCGTTCATCCGATTGCGATGAAACTTTGGTGAGTTGTTGTGAGCACGCCCGCAAAGGTTTCTATATATACCAGTGAGCTCTGGCATTATGAAATTTGTATAAAAAATGCAATAGATGGCATGGTTTGAAAACTTAATTTCCAACCGACTAATCGACTCTCAAACGAAAATTTGTAACAGAAATATCAGAAAAAGATGCGGACACATCTAGGAATAGATCGTCTTGTGAAACGTTTTACTTCATGTCGGTGCCAAAATATAACGTAATTAAACTTATTTGGTTTAACTTCGTCGTATTTAAATGTGTGCATCGACATCTTACTGTCAGAATGGAATATTGAGGTTATGAAAGTTAAATCTTGTAGTAAGGTAATGCTAAGCTCAGGGTAGGTAAGACATGTGAATATGGTAATCAATACTAAATGAAATTAAAGGCTATAAAGGGAATATAATATTTAATCATAAATACAAGGTTTGATCAACAAAAGAGACTCTAAATAAATTAAATGATTATCTCAGGGTATGGTGACTGCTCCAAGAAAACAGTGCATATTGTATCATAAGTTGCTTCTAAGAATGAAAGATGGAAAGCGCCAGTCGTTTATTAAAATTGCCCTAGAACTATTAAACGACAAATAGTATGTTAAATTATGTATGAGAAAACCAATGAAAATATAATAACGATACGTGATTGATAATTCCCATGAGGTCTGTGAATCTGTGAGATCTTCTGCCCGTCGTGTTTCTGTCAGGATCCACATGCCGTCGGCCGTCTCACAAGTCGCCTGGAACCAAACTGAAGTACTACTGTGTCCGCGGCGCTCTCGAACTATTGCGAAGCATGGGCACCAACCTCGGAATACAGATGGCTTGTAATGCTGCCAACCACACTGGTCGAATCCATTGAGCAATATAGTGTCTTAGCGGTTCTTACCGCTACATTACCCCTCCACCAAAGAGAAAATATTTCCTCCTGGAAATCATGAGGTCCATGTGTCACTTCCTGAAGAGAACTGCATACTATGTGAGCCTTGGTCGTAAATGTTAGTCTTGGAAGACGCCAAAATATAATGATTGTTAGCCGGAAGGATCCTGGTGATAGAAGTACTCCCAATCCATATAATGTACTTCATGGAGGAAGCGGTGACCACCGTACTGCAATACTGTAGGCATGACTTCAATGTAAAGCGATGAAAAGAAAGTCGCGTCAAACTATGCAGCATCTCTCCTATTATGATGCATTCAATAACTGATGACCCAAGATGGCCCAAGGTAGAGATGGAAAAAAAACGCCGAAATCAGACCATTCCTCCGTCTGCGTACATCGCCGCACTAATTGGATCTTGATTTGCGTTTATGATTAATAATCCAAACTGGAGCAGAAGAAAGTCATTGAGTGAGGTTCTGTGTAGGTGATGAAAATTTTCCCGCGCTGCTAGCTCTGCCGCCCAATATGAATGAAGATGTATGATGGTCAAGACTGCATTTTGTGAAAGCTGAAGAAAATCCTTGAGTGACAGAAAGTGCAAGAAGTTCCATATAGAGTGGAGATCAGAAAACTGCAATGAAATGCGCCATCCGAGTAAGATGATGAACTTCCGATGTGAAGTAGTTCGAATAGTTGAAGATGTAGTCCAGATTGTGAGACCCAAATAATCCAGTTTCTTGTCGTTCCCTAAAACTGAACCTGCCTAAAATTGGTTTTCTCAAAACAAAATCTAATTAAAAAAAGAAACTTTAAAATATTATATTACATTAAAACAGTGCCAAACTACTAAAAACTTCATCGACTGAGATCCTAAAAGGCAAAAAGTCACCCTGACCATATTGAAAATAACCTTGAAATAATTATATAGAATACATCATTTAATTCTATGTATATTCTATTGTTAATCACCACAGAAGCACAACGCAATATTCAAATTATAAAAATTAATCGATCAAATTCAAAAATGAAAAATGCCAATATGATTATATTCAATTAGACTTCACAAAAACAGCAAGTAAAATTTATATCAATAAATATTAAATCATTTCCCAAGAATATAGTGTTGATTATAATTTGAGAACATAGATGTCGCTGAATTCGCCCAGAAAATAATTCCAAATTTATTAAATATTTAACAATGTCTAACTTCAGACTTAAAAAAAAAAAATTTTGTCTCTCTAATTCCAAATGTAAAGAAAAAATAATCATGGTCGAAGTGCAGTAAAAAGATCAACATTAATAATCAAATATGAACTCATAAAATCAAACTGAAACAGAGATCAGGAACAAAGTGAACACATAACACTCAACGTAGAAAATTAATGAAAGTTAATTGTTATTTTAAAACAAAAGAAATATCTTTTATTACTATTTAAAATTCTTATAAAAAATAATGTAAAAATATCTTCATTGTAAAATGACCCCGTTTATAATGTGAAAGATAAATTTGTAGAAAAAAATTATACTATCTTCCGAAATATTTTCCTGAACAATTAATTGACACGCATAAAAATATAACTGTTAAACCTAAACAACCACAAGACATAAATACTAAATACGTACACATAATCTCGTGTAAATCCTCAAAGAGATAGAATTGCAGTGAAATTTATCACCATTTAATGTAATATTAATACCATATTACGATGTACCACATGTGTTTAGTGTTAAACCACCACCTACGGCCCTATGCCAAACTGTCATTCCGCTAAAACCTCCGAGGAGATGGGAAATGAATTGTTCCCATTATCCAGAACTAACCAGAACCAGATAAAATATGCAAATCTTATCATCAAAATCAACAATAACCAAGAGTCTGTTTACACATCATTTAAAAATCCTCCGAAGAGATGATATGAAACCAACTTCCAAATATTGATCAATAAAATAAGCGTAGCCACGCCCC
Organism: Limnephilus marmoratus; assembly: GCA_917880885.1. Lineage (NCBI taxonomy): Eukaryota > Metazoa > Arthropoda > Insecta > Trichoptera > Limnephilidae > Limnephilus > Limnephilus marmoratus. Next base: position 16,260,338 of record OU862932.1, read on the forward strand.
ATGTGTATATTCATGTGCTAAACGTTCGCATTTTCCGCGAAAACCTGACGAGGTAATACCTGATCAGAATATTAATCTGCGACACCAGCTATTTGGTACAATCGCAGGAATGACCTGTTTTATGCAGGTACTTACTTCACCACCCAGTGAAAATAACCTGACTATGTATTACGAACACAAGACAAATTACAGACAGACAAAACGTACACGAACACAATTGAAAAATATGAGCATTTATTTGTGACGGAACAAACCAACGCTGTATTTATCAAATAAAATATTTAATAACAATTAATAAATCATAAAATAATCCCTCAAAAGAGACATGGTACTTATGGAAGTGTAATTTGATGTGCGCTCAAATTTTATCTGATATCACGCAAAAACCAATTTAAGTATCGCAGTAAATCATGACAAAAATTGTTCGATTTATATTTATATTAATTCAGAAATGCCACTACTGACATCTATCGTCAAACTATGTAACCTGAATATTACTATGCTTTTAATAAGCGAGGCCTCACAACTCAATGCTAGAAAGTACTACTAACTGACCACAGATGTCACTATGAGAAAAAATTCCTGAAAAAAAAAAAAAATAAAAAAATAAATTTTTGTAAAATCCGTACTAAGAGAAAAAAACACAGCACGAACTAACAATATGTTATCACATGTAGAACCCTAAAAGGATGTAATAACAATCCCAGAATGAACCGTAAATTAAACTCCTGAAACGTACATATGAAAAATCCCGATGAAATCAATACGTATGCCCATTTTTAGTAGAAAACCTGAGAACAAAGTTAAATGTGCAAAAGATCTGAAGTTAAAAAAAAAATTTAAGAAAATGACCCAATTATATAAATCCAACAGAACAATAAAACTAAATATTTGAGAGATCAAAGTAATCATTGTGATCTGTAAATCCCGATTAAAACCAGCAATTTTCAATCGAGACACATATCAAAAATGTCATCCGATGCTAACAAAATGAACGAATCTACGCTGATAAAGTTTAATATATTGTGATTCTACAGCATACTGTACAGATACACTGCTATCAGAATATAGGAAAAGTTTATCAACCCCCAATAAAATTAGATATATATCGATAATTAAACCAAAAAGATTTTAAATCCCCATTAACTAAACGATAGATTTGTCAAAAGGAATGAGCTAAAACATCGATCTTCATGTCAGCTCATCAAATTTGAAAAACCATCAACTGCAAAACGGATCTAATAATTTAAAAAAATTACCAAAAGAAGATAATAACAGAATTAATGATTTAAAAACTTCCCAAAAGTCAAAATCTGTCAATACAATTATATCCACTAGTAATAAAATAAATGAAAAAAAAATTAAACCCGCTTGTTGCGAAGAACTGGTCCCAGCAAAACCCCCGCAGATCTGCGTGAAGAAATCTGACGTCTAAAATGATTTCCACCGCTTATCATTAGAAAAATGCTGGCCATACTGAAAACATATTTATGAAAAGTTATTTAAAGAAATAAAATATTTGAAACATGGTTAAAGGAAGAAAACAACAAACGGCTGACAAAGATAGCCTTGTTCGTGACAAAAATTCACTTGGGTCGCATGAAAAAAAAATTTTTTTGTCAATACCCTAAATCACCAGGATGTAAATGTTCAAAAATACGATAATCTTTAAGAAATAATGAAGAAGCTCAGATAATTTCCAGTAAAAGTGTATGGGGCGCAGAATCACCAAGGTCCCTATTCATAAATGAAAAATAAAATTTAGTTGTAAGGATTTTCCTAATAATTTTTAAAGAACATCAATAATTCGAAAATGACGCTTAACAATCTGAAACAAAATTTCAATCTGAAACCGATTTAAATCACAAGAAAGAATTTTTAAATAATTATTAACTTACATAATTTAATTATTATTGTGGTCCAATTTAAATTGTACTCGGCAATATAACCTATAATCCCAGATTAACGCCATGTGATTCCTGAAGCCATGAATGCTACATTGTGACAAACTGAGGCTAAAAGTACCTACATTTTCTGAAAAAAAATCGGAAAAAATAATTAGACGATTTTTGTATTTCATGTATTGAACACAACAAGGAATATGATAAAAAATGATCGTTCAAATTCAACGAACAATTAAGATTCAAATAGTCAAATAGTGGTTACAAAGTTTGTCATAATTAATCTGCGAGAAGCGAACAATATTTGAGCATTAATTAATTATTCACGGCTACAATAAAAGTTTCAAAGGGAATTGAATAAAATAATGAGTTTGATCCAGGCTGACAAAGAGAATATGCAATAATAAATTAACATTAAATGTTCAAAAAGACTTACATGTAAATCCATCTAGAAACGCAGATGACCTCATAGAATTCCACCGTCAAAAAAATGTATACCCACTAGATAATATATTTTAAACGAAACAAAATATGATAAAATAGTTCAAAGCACGTTGGGTCGCCACTGAAACGTTTTACGTCACGTTGGTGCCAAAATATAACGTAATTAAACTTATTTGGTTTAACTTCGTCGTATTTAAATGTGTGCATCGACATCTTACTGTCAGAATGGAATATTGAGGTTATGAAAGTTAAATCTTGTAGTAAGGTAATGCTAAGCTCAGGGTAGGTAAGACATGTGAATATGGTAATCAATACTAAATGAAATTAAAGGCTATAAAGGGAATATAATATTTAATCATAAATACAAGGTTTGATCAACAAAAGAGACTCTAAATAAATTAAATGATTATCTCAGGGTATGGTGACTGCTCCAAGAAAACAGTGCATATTGTATCATAAGTTGCTTCTAAGAATGAAAGATGGAAAGCGCCAGTCGTTTATTAAAATTGCCCTAGAACTATTAAACGACAAATAGTATGTTAAATTATGTATGAGAAAACCAATGAAAATATAATAACGATACGTGATTGATAATTCCCATGAGGTCTGTGAATCTGTGAGATCTTCTGCCCGTCGTGTTTCTGTCAGGATCCACATGCCGTCGGCCGTCTCACAAGTCGCCTGGAACCAAACTGAAGTACTACTGTGTCCGCGGCGCTCTCGAACTATTGCGAAGCATGGGCACCAACCTCGGAATACAGATGGCTTGTAATGCTGCCAACCACACTGGTCGAATCCATTGAGCAATATAGTGTCTTAGCGGTTCTTACCGCTACACTTGTAGGTCTCATCTTCTAGATAGAGTTGATATAGTTTGGGTCACTAATATTGTCTTCAATGATTAAACATTACACAGTGAGATTTTATTCATTAAGTTATTAAAAAAATGCTTTTAAGAGCGTTTAACCAGCAAGCGGACGAAAATCCACATTTCGACGAAAGTTGTTCTTACGATCGTGCAGGGCGGTTACAATGAGAAAGATTAGTTATTCTCCGTACCAGGTTTTTAAAATTATAACTCAATATCGGTTTTATTTCATTCCAAATTTGCATTAATTTATACCTACATCCAAAAATGCTGAAAGGCGTGATGATAAACCTATTAAAATAATGTACTTTTTGTAATTATTTTTTGATAAGAATGTTAAAAAAATCTGAAATATTTTAGTTTGTAAGTACGCAAATAAATACACAAACGGACCAATGTTCGTCAAGATACACATATACGTATATATTTTTTAATGATTTTATTTAAACTAAAATTAAAATTCTAAAACATGCGATACCCAATTAATGTATTGATTTATTTTATTGCATAATTATATGATTTGAAATGGGTGTGGTATAATACAAATTTTTTTTTGAAAATTTAACAAATCTACCAACGAACTATGGTAAAACCTTATTATACTAAAAATAATATTTTTTTCTCAAAATTTAAAACTTGCGAATGCTAGATAAAAGAACAATCTTTCGAAATCCATTTATAATTTTTTGTGGAAAAGAGTCAATGCGTCTAAAATCTGATTTAAAAATGACATATTTCTGGTTTTCTCTTGTAATACCCTCTTAAGTTTATCGAGTTCGTTCGTGTCCTAGAAAATTGATAAATATCTATTTCATCACTTTTTGTGGTGACATTGTATCGAAGTCATGAACAAACCTTCTTCATCAATCTTTTTACAAATGTAGATTTCAAGCGGAACGTAAACCAATGATATAAATCTACGACATCAATATGGCTTTGACATACTAAAACTATCAACAAGAAAAAAATACTTATTCTATTTGATTGGAAACGAAAAACCTTCGAACTTATACATCAACCCATTAGATAGAAAAACCTTTTCCTCATTCGCTGAAACTTTCCACTATAACTTAGTTAATTCCCAATAGTTTCCGATAGGCCATAAGGACAGCCTCGCTAATAGAACCTTCCAAGATAAACGAATGAACGCGACACCCCAAATATGGTTCCGTATTATATTATTAGTTCCGCCCTAATCCTGTAAGCCAGTCCAAGGGATGGAAAGTCGGAGCCTCCCCTAAGAATTATACTAATGGTTTGTGGTGAACACACATAAACTTATAAATATTTCATGGATTTATCAAACGAAAGAGCGGAGTGATTTTTGCGGGAAGTTAATGATTTTACCCACTCTGGTGAAATGCGATAATTTTATTACTGTTTGGTCAAAGGACCAGCATTGTGGATTGAATTATTTATTATTCTAACGCAAATCGAGTAGTGTTGGGTTTGAAAGCGGTTTAAAATGTCAACAGTGTAATACCGGTAATACAGTAATTTATCAATTTAGCAATGGTATCAATCGGCTTACCTTCTAAGTATTCCTACCAAAAATTATTTATTTATTAAATCAACCGTTTACATTTATTTCAGTTTATACATAGTATTAAATAGCCAAAATAAAACCAATTATGGATTTCCTCCTTGTGACTTTACTTCTACTGAGACAGCATAATAATAAGTAAATTAATTTTATAAAAAAAAATCAAAAATAAAACAAAAAGAAAACAAATATATAAAACAATTTTTTTTTTTAACATAAAATGAAAAATTTCAAAACAAAAAATCTATCAATACATTGGTAGCCATGGAGAGAGGTTGTACATATAAATCAAATCATAACAAAATATAAACAATAAAAACATAACATTATTAACGAGCCATCAGAGAAATATTCTTTTATGGACCTCTTATATTTGGTAAGTTCGCAATTGAAAATGTCCACAGCTATTAAAACTATTGCATAGTCTGTTCAGGCAAGAATTCTGTTTACAGTTTGTCTTTCATTGATCCACCCTGAACAGTACAGAAGAGCGTGTTCAACGTGCAGGTACATTGAGGTGAATTTTATTTAGCAACTCTGGGCATTGAATATTATTGTTGACTACTTTATACAGGAATAGTGCATCCATATGATGCCTTCGTACACTCAATGAATCAATTTTAAAGTGTGAAGCTGCCTCTGCATAATTATTAAATCTTACAAATGACGGACAAATTATTAAATCTTAGAAATAATAGATATGTATGTAAATATCCCTTATAGCGCGCTAAAGCAACTGAAATACCGGCCCATGTTGTAATGAATTATGCCCTTTAAACCAGTCAACAAATTCTTTTAAAATTATCACAACCTTTACGATTCAAATTTTTTTTAGTGCAAACTTCTTTAGCTTCATTGTGATTTGAAACTCGGTGAAACGAAAAAGCGACACTAAAAAGAGACAAACACATACATCTATAGGATTTAGCCTACTTGAGAATAATCGTTCTCCTTTTTGTGTGGTGCTTCGTAACCTTCCCACTCTTGTTACTTTAGTTTTCTGAAGGTTTCACTTTTTCCGCGTGTGTCCAGCACCCTTTTTTTTTTAATGTTTCATACGTGCATTTCTCTGAAATTGACTATTAGTAGACCCAATGTCTACTACTAGTAGAGATGTCAGGAGTTCCACTAAAGAACACCAAGGAGTTTGTACACCTCGGGAGCAAAATAACATGGGACGGTCGGTCTAAGAGCGAGGTCGACAGCCATATACACCAGGCTAGGCTTGCATTCAATAAAAGGTCGAAAATAATAGAATCGAATAATATAGACCTAAAACTGAGAATACTCCTCATCAAGACCTATGTATGGAGTATCTTGATGTACGGTTGCGAAACATAGTGCTATCCGAAAGAGATAAACGGAGACTAGAGGCTTTTGAGATGTGTTCCTATAGAAGACTATTAGGAATTTCCTGGAGAGACCACATTACAAATGAGGAGGATCTCCAAAGAATCGAAGGAGGAAGGCACCTGCTCAGGACCTTGTCCGAAAGGCGTGCAAGATGGATCGACCATGTAATACGACAAGAAGGCCTCTTGCATGCCATAATGGAGGGTATGACCGAGGGGACAAACTCTAGGGGACGCCCACCCCGAGAGTACCTGGAGGACCTGCTGGTGGACGTGCGCTGCTCATCGTATGCAGACTTCAAAAGAGCCGCCCAAGACAGGGAAGAGTGGAAGAGATGAATAGAGGAAATTGCTGCAAATCAATCCCAGGATTGAAACCAGAGAAAGAGACCCAATAGATGGCGCTTCTAGATCGTGCCGTTTGATGCTTAGGACTGTCGAAAGTTGAAACTGTTTCACTGCATACTAAAAAAATAGATGTATTAGAGTAAAAAGAAATAGTTTTTACGTGTTGATTTTTTCATGCAGAAATTGTTGGGTTTCAGATCAAGTAAAAAAAAATTATTTGACACATTGCTTGTAGTTTTAGGCATTCTTTAAATTGTCTGGGTAAGATAAATTATCATCATAAAGATATATTTCTATTGCATTGCTTCCCTATGCATTCATTATGAGTAATGCCCGGATACTATGCACTATTATTACCCTATTATTCACTTGGTGAAAACTTAACACCAGAGTGAACTGTGTTGCAACCACTGAAGAGACGGACCGATAGACGTGCTAAAATAAGCACAATTTTTCCTTACTTCTCGTGAAATCGATCAAATAATCTAAATTCAAACTGATAGAGATACTAGCACCAAAGTCATAATCTCTTATCCCTTTCGCTAAAGCAACTTTTAGCCAAAGAACTTTTAGACAACGATATTAAAACAAATATGTATTAAACTTTTTTCAGTTAATTTATTTGTAATTGTAACCGGTTTCAGCCTGTTGAAACCACCTTCATACGGGTACGATTGTATCTTAATCTACGGTTTACACACATAACAAATTTGGTTATTACCATTAGGCATAATTCAACTGTCAAAGTCGACATAGAAACAAATATGAGAAAACCCAGTCCAAATCATCTTCATACGGGTACATTTGTATCTTAATCTACGGTTTACACACATAACAAATTTGGTTATAACCAGTAGGCATAATTCAACTGTCAAAGTCGACATAGAAACAAATATGAGAAAACACAGTCAATCGTCAAAGATGACATAAAACCAAATATGAGAAAACCCAGTCAATCAATCGTCAAAGACGACATAGAAACAAATTTGAGAAAACCCAGTCAATCAATTGTCAAAGACGACATAGAAACAAATATGAGAAAACCCAGTCAATCAATCTTCAAAGACGACATAGAAACAAATATGAGAAAACCCAGTCCAAACCATCTTCATACGGGTACATTCGTATCTTAATCTACGGTTTACACACATAACAAATTTGTTTATTACCAGTAGCCATAATTCAACTGTCAAAGTCGACATAGAAACAAATATGAGAAAACACAGTCAATCGTCAAAGATGACATAAAACCAAATATGAAAAAACCCAGTCAATCAATCGTCAAAGACGACATAGAAACAAATATGAGAAAACCCAGTCAATCAATTGTCAAAGACGACATAGAAACAAATATGAGAAAACCCAGTCAATCAATCGTCAAAGACGACATAGAAACAAATATGAGAAAAATTAATAAATTACTTTGTTTTTACCACTTTTATTGTTTACAAAACCGACAGGTTTCGTCAGCACAACTCAAAGTTGAACTCAAAGTTCTGTCAAAACCCTGAAGAAGTCAGCTTTGCTGACGAAACATGTCGGTTTTGTAAACAATAAAAGTGGTATAAACAAAGTAATTTATTAATTTAAATCAAAATAGTGCCACAAAATAAGTTTGCTGTGTTAGAAGAAGAAATAGGAGAAAACCCAGTCAATCAATTGTCAAAGACGAAATAGAAACAAATATGAGAAAACCCGGTCAAGCAATCGTCAAAGATGACATACCAAAATATATGAAGAAATCCTTATAATTTTAACAAAATCTCCACTCCCCTCTTCCAATATATTATGTAAATAAACCGTAGAAGAAACAATTGTACCAGTCTGAAGATGGCCTTAACAGGCTGAAACTGGTTTCTGTCACAATTAAATTAATTGGAAAAAAGTTTTATATTGTTTTAAAAATGACACTTTGCAACAAAGCAATTCCACTGGTCATTAGACAAAATAGAACTTATTTTAAATATAAATCAAGTCTTGGATTATCAGCCAAGACAGATCAACATCAAAGATATTACCAAAACCTATTTATAAATATCTATGCAATTCCAATGGTACGATATTGATTGTCTTTCTTTTACGTAACATTGTTATTTGTATTTTTTGTTATAAACTGTGCCTCCACTTACAATTCATTCATTTCCAATGGTATGATGTTGATTTTCTTTTATAATGTAATACTGTGTTGTTATTTGTATTTTTGTAATTAACTGCTTATGTTTTAAATTGCGCCTGCTCTCAACAGAGGAATTCCTAGTGACTAGTGAGTCAGACATTGCACATTATTAATGTAATATAATTAATGAAGATAAACAATAACAAAATAAATATTTATGGAACAAAATTTCAACTTCATTGGTCTTTCTGCAGGAGTCGAAAGGTCTTATGCCATCAGTTTTCTTTCAATTCGGTATAGATCTCACTTCTAGGAAGTGTCTGTTCATTGACTGCAATACAGACCGAAGTAATGCTGCAGGTAGGGAGTGCTAACTTATCATAACATGCATAAATAAACATGAATAGTAGTGTGAATGCGAATACTGATGATGTCTGCATTTTAGTAGTAAATTGAGCGGGTGGATGTGGAAAGGAGTGTTTTAAGATTGTAATATATGTCTCATAAGGTGTTAATAAGCGAAAGGATTAATAAGCCTGATGAGTCATGTCCTTAAATTATTCCTTAAAATAATATATGTCAGGATACGCAGGACTTGGATGACACTCTGTTTCGCTTCAGAAATGTGTTTGAGACGCGTCAAGCATTATTGTCTATCGACGCACTATTGCAAAAGTATCGTGACCAAAGAAAGAAAGTCTTTGCCTATTTTATTGACTACGAAAAGGCATTTGACCGGGTAAAACATGCTGACCTAATGAAAATGCTTGCGGATTGACAGCAGAAATAAGACATGGGAATGAGAGTTCAAATGCAATTGCCATTCAACGTGGAGTATGACAAGGCTGTATCCTGTCGCCACTACTGTTTAATCTCTATTTCAGCCATGTCTTTAAAAGAGCCCTAAGTAATACTGAGAAGGTCTGAAGATCAACGGAGCTGTCATTAATAACATAAGATACGCAGATGATACTGTATTACCAGCTGACTGTATCGATGACCTCCAAGACCTATTAAATCTTGTTAATAATGCCAACATTTAATATTATTTAAGCGTTCAGTTACTAAATTCCAAAATATTTAAAAAGCTTAGACATCGATTTTAGCAAATTCGCTAAACGCAAATCCCTCATTCGCATGAATCACGACAGTGCAAATTGTCAGCACGCTCTAGCACTATTAGCTCCCTTCTCCCACTAGTGCCAGACCTGAGGAGTGTGCCAGAACTTAATAGATAAAACCTCCAACCCCCTTTGATACTTTTATCTCCGTGTTTGCAAACACAGTACAGTACTGCAGCATGGTGCTAGTGCTGTATACTGTTCAACCTCGGGGGGAATGATTCGCTAAACTTATTATTATTTACACCCCTATTAGACAGGGGTGGCGAATTTGATTTGATAGTTTTGTATTACTTTAAATTGTCCAAAGAAAAAAAGGACGTTATCTTTCAAACTTCTTCGTTTTCGTATAGTGGAGGAGAGTTGGTGGTGATTGAAGTGGGATGTTGAGATTTCTGTCTTCAGACTTCATGTCCGGGTTAAATCTTCCCCACAGGAAAAACTAAACCCTTTCACACACTTTTTCACAAATGATCATCTAGTCAATTCACGCTATGCAATAGGCCACTTGCAAAAAAAAAATCTGGTTTAGGCAAATATTCTAAGTATCCCTGGCGATTTTTTGAAAATTTCAATCTGAAAAATCAGACCATTTTTTATAAACCGGAAAAACGGGACATAATTTTATAGGTGCGAAAAAACGACAATTACATAGCGGAAAATCATTTTAAAAAAAGAACGTTTTCCAGAAGAAAGGGCACAGGAGAATAACGAGGCATACCAAAAATATTACATCTCATAAATATTTTTTTCCTCGATCCATCTTATTGTTCATAAATCATTACAATATTCAACGTCTATATTACTAAATCTAATGTAATATACTTGAACTTGTAAATTATAATAATAATAAGAATATTAAAATTTGATTTTGTTAAAATCAGCACCATAACCATTATACCTCTAAAACACTTACGGACATCATTAAATGTACGGGGTTCTCTTCATTACATCTGTCAAAAAGTCAAACCAAATGATAAGTTCGCAGAGAACAAACAATAAATCTAGTGAACGTTAAATGTCAAATTCAAAAATTCGCCTGAAATCAAAGTGATGCCATATAAAAAAAATAAGTCAAAAAATAAGTCCCACAGGATTTTACAAAATTAATGGGAACATTTTCGGAGACGGGACATTTTTATGTAGTGACGTCACGAGCACAAATAATAGATTTATTTATTTAAAAATAAACAAAAGCTGTACATTTCTAAAGAATTTTAGTAACATTTTGTTTTGTTTCAACAACATGTCAACCTACCAGAGACCAAATGGGAAAATAATTAACCGACTCCAGATATTTTCGTATCGGAGGGTTCGGCTTGGTAGAACTCCTAATTGGACCTATAAATCCTACTGATCCCTCAATATAAATATTTAAAAAAAACTTTTGTAATCCTACATGTATTTAAAATGACTGATTTTTGCTATTTATTTATAAATTTTTTGACAAAAACTACTGAACAGAAATTGTTAAATACTGTTTTGATTTGTTCATGAGGTGAGATTTGTATAAGTATTGGCAGTGGATGCCTTTGCCTACATTCTGCGAATCGGGCCGGATCGGAAAAGATTGGTTGAGGGAGACCTTTTAACTTCTCCAACCAGACTCTATCGGCCTTATAACCCAGCGGGACCGATGGATTCATACGTTCGTCACTTTTGATCACATTGACCCCAAGATTCCTACCCACCTCTCAAACTTTTTTCCTTCCCAGAACTTCCTCTCCTTCCTTTCCCCAGAAACTCTCCATACAGCTTCCACAAAGATAGTCCAATCATAGGCCCCAAGGATTTTTTTCTTCAGGACCTCCTGTGTGGAGATAATATAAAAAAGACGCCTTCAAAAAGATGGAGGACTCCAAAAGAATTTCTGTGGCAGAGTCCCATTTGCTCGTGTCTTGTAGGTCTATGGCATCCCGATTTTGGGGATATTATTACTTTCCCTATTTTATACTGCCTATTTTCCTTTTCCTCCCAATTCTCTTTAGCGTCACGCCATTGTTTAAATAAGGATACCACAGTTCTACTGACTAAAGGCAGTTTGAAAAATTCTATTTTTTTTTCTCTTCACACATTTTTTGCTCCTCATGATATTTCCGGATTAGGGATGCCATAGTATCACTGGCGCCGAGCAGTAGAACTTCTGTTTTGTATGATGTTAAAAATATCTCCAAATAATTAGCAACTTTTATGATAATTAATTTCAATAGAACCCTGCTTTTGTTCGGTAAAATTCTAGTCTGGTTGAATTATTGACCTGTTTTATCGCGACCATTTGACAATTCAACTGTTTGATATTTCTCGGTTCCGTTTCAAGATGATGGCCGTGATACTTTTATCCCGCTAGAGTTCGCATTATCGTACTTCAAATAGGAAACTCAATATAATGGTACCTACATGCCTGAAGAAAGTTTGAAAAAATCAATATTTTCATGGTGACATTTTTTTTGAAAATTGTAAAATTACGTGTTCGAAATTTAAAACAAATATAACGGAAATATCAATGGTTTGTAATTAAGTAGGAAGGTGTTTATTTATTTATTTGACATAATATCTAACATTTTTAAATACACTTCAGCTATGTCGGCCTCACTGGGCAGTTCACCTGTGCAGAGGCCTCCATTTTATAAATCAAAAATTTGTACATATTACATTAAAAATAATATAAAAATAATGCTGCATTAAAAAAAAGTTAAAAATAAACTAAAAATAAAAATTAATAATTTAGGTAAAATGTATTTTTTTAATGATGTGTTTTATATTTATTTTTGTGTGTTACGTGTATGTGTATTATTCTTATTATGTAGGTAATGAAATTTTGGAAATGTTGTCTTTTTTGGTCTTTAATCCAATTTTTAATTTTGAGTATGAATTTATTTTAGTTTTCTTCTATTTTATTTTCAAGATTAAGACTGTTGAATGCTTTTATAGCATGATATTTATAGTGCCTTTTTCCAAAGCTTGTAATCACTGTCGGAGTTTTTATGTTATTTTTGTACGATTGTCTTACTGGTCTGTTAGTGATATTCTGAGATTGTTGAAAATTGTTTTATTGGTCGAAAATGTAGTTTAGTAGAGTTTTTACGTATAATTGGTGTATATCTAGTACGTCACAACTGTTTAATATTTGGTCTGTATCAGTTAGTATGTTTTTTAAGAATTACCTATAAGATCGTTTTCTGCGCGATTTCTAAGTGAACGATAGCTGATTTTGTTGCTCCTCCCCAGACAATTATTCCATATTCTATTATTGATTGATAAAGTGCAAAATATGTTGTTTTCATTTGTTTTATTTTATATATGTTCCTTATGTTTATGAAAATGTGTATTGTTTTGAGGATATATTTGTAATTAAGTTATTATTTAATCAAGAAGGAAATGCAATTCTTATAATTTCAAAAGAAATTTTGGTTTTGGTTTATTAAATATGAGAAAATTAGAAACATTTTTTACAAGTTTACTGTTCACAGAAGTGAATATGAAATAACGAGGAGATTGCATTGACCTGTATTTGATCTAGTTTTCGTACAATGGAAAAAGTTTGGTTTCCCCTGCAGAAAACTTATTATTTGTACACCCTTATTGTAGCAGGGGTGGAAAAATGTCTGGTTTTGTGCAGAAGATCTGTTTTAGACATTAATCTTCATGATTTCGTTATTTTATTTATCACAAATGGGAAAGTTTACGGAGCTGGGGGTGTGTCGTTTAAATGGCCAGGCATTGGACACAGATAAGTTACATAATCGTGATAAAGGAGGAAATAAAAAGTCATCAAAATGTGTGCTTTAGGTTATTTCACCGGTCCAATGATGTTCCAATTATCATTGTTTTGAGTATTGTTAAGAATCACACTCGCTTTCGAATCTGCTACATGACTCGATTTAATTAATCGAGAAATCGAATCTGACAAAAATTCACAACACAGAATTAAATGAATTTATAAACTTTTAATGTGAGGTAAATTAGAGTTCTATTTTTTATAAGAAAAATTCTCTTTTTATAACTTTTGAAGGTAATTCCCATCAATGTAATATATTATTGAAGAAGAAGATAATTATTGGTGATTATAATCTAAATGAAAATATGAAAGATAACAAGACACAGAAAAATAGAAAAAGATAATGGTCGCAACTGGAACTCGAACCCAGACCTCTCGTCTGACCGGGACGTGCGCGTCAACCAATCCGAGTCGCTATCCAGGTTTTAAACCAATTCTTAGAATGATTGTTTCCAATAAAAAGGGTAGTTGCCCGTAATATGCAAAAAATAATTAGTTTAAGATAATATGGCTAATTCTACAATTTGAAATATGAGATTGACAAATATGACGGTTTGACGGAAGGTGGCAATGGTGAAATTGGTTAACGCGCACGTCCCGGTTAGACGAGAGGTCTGGGTTCGAATCCCAGTTGCGACCGTTATCCTTTTCTATTTTACTGTGTCTTGGTCGAGATGGTAAATAGACTGTGGAAACCGCCCTGCCCACCCACATAGAGACCCTTTATAATTTTAAACTATGATAAAGGCTTTGACAACCTCTGTGGCAGAGTAGTGAGATACTCAAACCCAGAAAGTAGGTACTACGGAAATGTTGTGTTACATTAATGTGTGCATTTTAGAAAACACAAATTGGTTCACCTTTTTGGTTGTCCCTTTCTATCAAATCTTATCTAGAATTGCTTCCCCTCCATTCTACAATTTCTACATGCCATGTCTTGTAAATCTCTCCACTCAAATTGCCCATTTTAATAACAGTATTATTTAGTCTTGTCTCTTCCATCCATTGATTCGATGATCAAGAACACCATCGATGGATGCAACCACAATAAAAATTGTATATATACCAGCGCACACCCGTGAAAAATCACGGGATAGTTCGAATTCTTTAAAAAGACAAATAAGGTCCAATTTTGAAAATGACACACTTTTATTATAAAATTATTTTCTCTTAAAATGTTATATTAATAGGTAGATACTTGATTGCTTGTTTGAAATTTTCACATAATCAGTTCCAATTTTGGTCACAAAAAATAGTTGATGTACTATCGCAGACCCATCAAAAATCACGGGACAGTCTGAATTCTCAAACAAGATAAATCAGTTCTACTTTTGAAAATGATCTAATTTTCTGTTAAAATATTATATTAATAGGTAGGTACTTTATCGTTTGTTTGAATTCTGCACATAATCAGTTAACAATTTTGATGATTACACTTAAATTCAAATGAAATTTGAGTTCATTGAATCAGAGTTACACTTGGTTACAGGACGTACAGACAACCGAAATTTTTGATAATATGACGTGCTTTGTTCCGGAGTTACTTAAAGTATCATTATAGACCTGGTTCTCCTTTAAAAACCGAAGTTCTTATACTTTTCGATTAGAACTTTGTTCAGTTAGTAAGTAGGTCACGAATATTAACGCGGTATTTTACGATAATATGTATTTAATACGCCTCATTATAAAACTATTATTTTGCTAAAATTAATAATCCGAAACCTTACAAAATTATTTATAAACAAAACAAGGAGCCCCGTATCAAATACTTATCAAATTCCCAAAAACAACAAAATCAAATAATTTACATAACAATGTTCTCAAACATAATAATAATTATTATAACAATAATAACGTGAACAACATATTATTATCAAAATATATACCCGGAGTACAGAATACACAGTGGATATCTGATATCTCTCTCCCCTGAGAGGCACCCCTTCGTATCTGGGTTCGTTTCTGCTACCTCCCTACATGTGAGATAACAAAATCAACACGCACCCCCAAACGCGCTGCATACCCACACGGAGACTTTCGAGGGTGGCAAATCGCATGATGGTTTAAAATGGGACTCGGGAGGGGGTCCCGGTTATTGGGTTCTAACTTTTATGAAAATGACAATGAAAATGGCGAATAAAATAATTAATTTTTGGTATTATTTTCTACTAACAATTTAAAATATAACAACCAATTTATTACCAAATACTCGTAGATAAATTCACTTTAACAAAACTAAATAATTGATACCTTACTTTTTATGTTTTTTTTTATTTGAAATTTAAAATAATGTAATACGTATATATGTGTATCCGTACATGTGCGTGTATATATTATTTTTCCACTTTACGTCTTGTGTTTTTTCAATTTTTAAAATTTTTTTTGGTTTTAAAAATAAAAAAAAATAAAATCATTTTTTTTTAAATAGCCATAAAACTGGCACACTATATTTGACTATTTTTTTGTGAGTGCCATCACTTTACTTTTATTTTATTTTTACTTGTTTTTTTTTATTAATGTATATATTATTTCTCGATCCTACATCTGGTGTTTTTCAGTTTTCATCATTATTTATATATATTTATTTTTTCTACTTTAATGGTTTTTTTACCTTTTCTGTATCTTTTATGTATCACACAATATTAGACAGTATATATAGACTACCTTTAGATTGTTTATCTAGTTCCTATCTCTGTAATATTAGGCAAAAAAGAAGTTAATAATTATTGACTTTTTTATTTATTATTTGGGCATGATGTGTACATTTGTTATTGGGTTGTAACCTAATTATTATAATTTATTGTTTTCTTTAATGCATGTAATGTTATTAACCTGTAAATTTTCCTAATAAAATAAAATAAAAAAATAAAAAAAGCCATTTTCGTCCAAGTTTTCTCATAATTTTTCTTATTGCGTAATATTATTGATAATAAAGTATGGAAAACAATAGGCGTCATTTCCATTTTTAACCTTTTTAAATGTCAACATTTTTATTCTACGTAACTCATATCCCATATCAAGTTAATTTATTTGGAAAAAAATAACAATATTATGCGTAACTCGCAATAATATTTTAAAACTATTCTATCAATCTTCTATTTATACAGTGATTCCTGATATTGTTTGGAGTAAAATGTAAATGGAATTTTGGTCTCCGGTGACTTTTTAAATATTTTTATTTAAAAAAAATTCTTCTTTTAAACTTAACAATTTTAAATGGTAATCTGTTGGGGCAAGGTCCGGAGAGTACGGTGGATGTCTTAGACATTCCAATTGAAGCTCCTCTAATTTGGTAGCCGTCTGTTGTGCATCGTGTGGTCTAGCGTTGTCATAAAAGCTGCCTAGAGCGATTAACCAGCCTCGGTTGTTTAGCAGCTAGCTTTTCCATCATGGTTTGCAGTTGCTGACAATAGACATCTGCCGTAATCGTCTGGCCAGATTTAAGAAAGCTGTAGTGAACGACCGAAAAGTTTTCTTTTGCGGCACCGTCGCCATACACATCATTAATCCTTCGAGCCGTTTCTGCAGCACTGGTGGCACGGTGGAACTCGTACTCGTAAATAACGCGATATTTCAAGTTTTCCATTTTATAAACTAAGTGACGAAAAAAACAATTACGGAAAAAACAAATGAATTATAATTTTCGAAACACAAGTACATGAGTAAATAGCTGTATAAATTTGAATTTGGAATTCCTAACCAAAGAGAAGATATTTGAGATCAAAGTTGCCAGTACGGCAAAACGCCAATTTCATATGTAAGGTCCCAATATAAACATTATAATATTCTTCTTTGTATAAACATTGTAATATAACATATATGTGGTTAGCTGGAACAAATGGGGTTTACCCTAAGCAACACCTTTTGTATTTTTTATTTGTACAATAAATATTTTGTGACTTGATTTGATTTGAATAAAGTTAGTCAATAGAATGAATTAATTTTTTTGTTAATTTTTTAAGCCACAACATATTTTTTATGTGAAACGTGTCGCTTATTACTAACAGAAAAAGAATTTGAAATATATTTTTCCCATTTTTGTTACCTTGACTTAAAAAAGATAAATTATATTGTTTCCAACTGTAGCCCAAAACCTTCGCCTCCACCCCCTGATTAACGCTAAATACCCCGCCTTTCGAAACCATCACTAGTTAATCCACCCTTTGGCGAAAGAGAAGTGCGACACCGTTGATAGTCACCCTATACTGTGTTCGCAGTACTGGATGCAGTCTAGCCTGGCTCGTAGGTAACTAACTTTGCGGGCGTCCTGTACTCTGTACTATTCACCCTGTGTCTGTGCTATACGTACTTAAATGCAGGGGTGCTCAGACATCAAGAGACAAGAGACCACAAAAATTTCAGGACACAAGCTATTAACTGCACAATTAGGAACTTTTATTATTAACACACAGATGTAAAATCACACGTAATATGTTTACTATAATTATTTATTATTATCATCAAATCAATTTAAAAGGCGCGTATGGGTACCGCCGCCCCAGGAAACATTTCATTGATCACCTCAACTGGTCGCTATGTTTATTGACTTAACAGGGGTGCCCGAATTCATAAGGTTTGTTTAAGTCTTGGCGGCTGATGCGTTTGTCCACCTTCTGCGTGGCGAGCCGGATCGGGAGAGGCCGATTGAGGGAGACCTTTTTAATTCTCCAGTTGGACTCTCTCGACCCATCATCTCATACCGCAGTGAGGGGGATGGATTCATACGTCCTTCACTCCTGGACACATTAACCCCTAGATTCCTAACCATTCCTCATACCCTTTTCCTTCCCAAAACTTCCTCTTCTTCCTTTCCCTAAAAAGAACCTCCGTACAGCATTTTCAAAGATGATTTGAAAATTTGCTGTAATCTGTTCGTGCAATTGGAAAACATTGCTTGAAATGAGTTTAGTCTGAAGATTACAGATCTGAATAGTCATGTACTTCCTAACCTTCTTCTCCCCCGTCTCCTCTCTTTGTCAGTGCCAAACAAACAAACAAAAAATTCAAGGTGTGCAATTGACATGCTGTAGAAGTGAAACCTTCAGAAAGAGTGGAGAGACGACGAAGCACCGCACAAAGAGGAGACCGATTATCCTACCTCATTCTCTCGCAGGCTTAATCCTATAGATGTATGTGTTTGTCTCTTTTTAGTATCGCTATTTTTGGTTTTATCGAGTTTCAAATCACAACGGTGCTAAAGAAATTTTTGCTCAATAAATTACAAGTGTGCAGTTCACTCTCGGTTTAACTGAAACCTTCAGAAAATTAAAATAGAGAAGAGTGCGGAGACTACAATTCACCGCACAAAGAGGAGACCGATTATCCTACCTAAAATATTCTTATACATCATTTTAAAAACAGAAAATCTCCTAATGAAACTCGGATACATAACACAAGAGTCTCAAAAAAGGATATACGAGATGTTCCAAAATTCAAGATAAGTTTTGGCCAAAGAAACCACATATATCTGGCAACCAAACTTTACAACATCCTTCTTCCAAGTTTGAAAAAGATAAATAAGTTTAAGGAAAAAATCAAAACATGGGCGAAAGAAATTAATGCAGACATACTAGAGAATGTATTAAAAACATCATAGAAACTAAATAACGGAAAATCAAAGAAATCTACCAGTCCGCCTCAGCACAGGACCACCTAGTGAGGAGGACTAAGAACAAACAGATGAAATATTTATATACATTATCATATCTTGTAATTCTTATCAAACCTGTAATTAAATAGTCACTAATAAAAAATAAAAAAGATAGAAGAAAGCAGGCTAAATCCTATAGATGTAATGTAATCCTAAACATTCCTTCCCGTAGACTCCGAAATTAATGAATTGCTGTTCCTCAATCAACATTCTACTAATTATGGATATCATTCTCCTTTATCCAGAATGTCGAAACTTGTCAACGCAAATCAAAGCATTGGATTTTTTGGTGTAAGCCTAAATGACTTTCGGCAGTCGTTACGCAATGTGGTTTTTTAAAGTCTTTTTAAATCCATCTTCAAGCTACTTGTAGTTATCTTCTCTATGTACTTTTATATTATTTGTATTTTGTCAATGCTCTTCATCTATAAGTAATCTCCTTTCATTGTGATCTCTCTTTTTTTTTCTATTCGTGTTATTGTTATATTGTTAATTGGACTATTTGTCCGTAAATAAATAAATAAAAGGTAAAAGATGTGTTTGTCTCTTTTTAGTGTCGCTTTTTCGTTTCATTGAGTTTAAAATCTCAACGGTGCTAAAAAAGTTTTCACTTAAAAGAACGACCCCCGTAAAAATATAGCCATGCCACCGCTTGACTACCCCTACTTGGTATGGTGTATCGCATGCACTTATCTAGTTATCTACTAGAGACAGGTTGTGTATTCGTGTGATGGCTTCATCATCGCACTCGGCGACGCCATTTAATATTCTGATGTGATAATCGAACGTTTGCCGTGCAACCATACTACCAAACAACCTCACAACCGACCCTAACGGGGTGGCATTGAGAGCAGCCTGCACGTTGTTATTTATTATTATTTAATACTTTTTTCCACACACAAGAAAGGCATATTCGATGCTCTTGTAAAAACATGTTTCGTGTGTATTTATGTAAGTTCATTTATGATTATAACCATAGACATCCAAATCAACAGACCAGAAGATGCAGATGAGGAGTAAAATCAAACTATGGGGGCGAAGAGAGGAAGAAGAGACTGTGATTCGTTAAAAATCGCATTATAATATCACCATTTAGTTCTTAAAAGCATAATCTGCTTTGAATGAATAGACCTTTTTACACGGGAGCGCGAATTGCTTGCCACGTTAATAACATATTTTCGAAAGCCAAATGCTCGCCCCGAAAAGATTCGCCCCCATTCACATAGCAATATTTTGTTGCCGTGTTTAGTAAGACACTTTTACAAATGTTTCATTATTTACTTACCCCTGTAACCAGCGACGAGCACACTGGAGAACCGCCCACATTCGCTATGTCCAATAATATGTGAGTATAAATGTATAGCACTAGCTACCGTTTTTGGCGTGTTATTTCGTAAAATATATGAATGTTAGTTCCGCGCTGGTCACGACAAGAATGATGACGTCACATATTTTAGATTCAAGCGAGGTTCTCTCCCCTCCCCATGGCTCCAAGGCGGAGCTCTAGCCGGCTAGGGGGAGGGGGAAATAATACGTTTTTATCACTTAGGGCAGGTCCAGATATATTCATATGTCCGTGATTATGACCTACTTTTGTATTTTCTTGGGTCAAAGGGGGTGTATAAACTACAACACATTTCTTCGTTTGATTCGTAGTTGGTTTGAAAACTCGGCTGTCATTCATTCTATCAGCATTCATTTGTATGTTTCCGATATTTATCTCCATCATCGCATACAGCACATACAGTTCTATCTCCCAGTCTGCAGAACTAACTTGTCGATGATCTTGCCGGTCGGGAGATCAATCTTGCTGTTGAGCGGAATCATTTCGGATATCGACATATTTAGCATCAATGAACTACTAGTATGGTTGACAATATTACTGTTTATATTTATGTAATTCTCCTTTACATCTCATCACCTAAAAACTAAATACACAAAATATTAATTTCTCAGAAGGACGTGCACAAAATACAATATCTTTTGAGACGCTGATATTTGCCATTTGTCCTCGGATCATTTTAATAAATAAGTATTATAAAAATTGAAACAAATTGTTAATTATGAACCCTCTACCATATGCTGTGTGTAATTTTCTCATTCTCATTATGTTGTTTTTCTTTTTTTAATCATGTTTATCTTTGAACATTATCCTATGACGTATGAGTGCATTATTTTTA
Organism: Limnephilus marmoratus; assembly: GCA_917880885.1. Lineage (NCBI taxonomy): Eukaryota > Metazoa > Arthropoda > Insecta > Trichoptera > Limnephilidae > Limnephilus > Limnephilus marmoratus. The sequence goes on from OU862932.1 coordinate 16,281,639, forward strand.
TATACTTACATACGTATATGTATAATATCTATCGTATATACTTTTATATGCGTTTTTTTTATTTCATTTCCTTTTTTTAAATCTTTTTCTACCAACCACTTTTCTTTAAACCCCTATGTTTTTCTGTATATAAAATAAATATTAGCGGAAACTTCGCTGGTTCATGCAACCTTTTAATCATTTTAATAAAATATGTATAACTGTTTGTTTCCCTAATAAATTAAAATAGAATTAAAATGATCTTTACATAGTAAAAATCAAAGTCGCTCCCGCTGTCTGTACGCTTAGATCTTTTAAACTACGCAACGGATTTTCATGCGGTTTTCACCAATAGATAGAGTGATTCATGAGGAAGGTTTAGGTATATAATTTGTCAAGGTTTTGTGTAAATAAGTTTAAATATGTAATATATAAAGGGAGCGGGCTGGCAATGGTCGGGTAATGGCGTTGTCGGTAGACATTGTGTTTCGTTAGCCACAGCAACGTGTGGCCGAGTCTACTAGTTTAAAATAAGTATTTAGCAACGCACCAAAATGAACAATGATTTAAAAATAACAAACAAATTGATTTCACTGCCAACTTTACTAATAATTTAAAATGCGCCATTTTTTTAAATATCTACTCAGAGGCACAGAAAAGCACATTAACGTCAATAATTGAGGTTATGTACCCACGTTTAATAATTTTGTAGGAAATTGTTTTCGTATTTTAAATCAATCTCCAACATGGTTTCTATAACATATCTCACAGTGATACCAAAAGAAATAGCATGACTTTTATTAGTTCGTATCAGACTGGGAGAAATATCTCCCGAAAAGGCTCTACGGATGTTCTCCCAAATTTGCTTTAAGGGTTAAATATCTTATCAGTACCTAATATTATTAACTGAAGCTAGTAGTATAAGAACATTTAATTCGCTTATATTGCTGTTTATGAGTGTCACCGTGGTACGAATGCAGTCACCCCAATCTATCCAATACCCGGACATATTCTGCCCATGAAACTGGCCGAAACACCCCCCTGTCCATGACATTAGTCCGAGCATTAGAGCCAGCATTAGGGGTACAATTACTCCACTGACAAAACCCCCACTCATCCCCCGGCTAGCCGAAATGGCACAGGTTACGCGGACGATCATTAAACCTTCTAATTAAGATCAGTATTGTTCATTTTGGGCACAGAGTTGCTTTCGATGAGGACTTTTGAGTAAAATTTAATTAAGTATCTGATACTAATAAAAAAAAATTAAATATATCTAAGACTAAGATGGAGCGACAACGTCCTCAAAGACATATCCATCTTAGAGCTTCTGAACTGGAGAGTGCTGGCACAAAACCGAGATGAGTGGAGGAAGACTCTTGAGGAGGCCAAGACCCACCAGGGGTTGTAGAGCCAATAGTGATGATGATGATGACTAATTGGTCAGATATTTCTTTGAACATAATGTTTGAAATGAATATCTCCGATACGCATCAAGCGTAAGATTGATTTTTTTTTTTTAATTAATGTACACGATTGATTAATTATCCATTTACAGTACAAGATTTCTTATTCTAACATTTTTAAAGTGAAAGCTTCTTTAGCACCGTTGTGATTTGAAACTCAATGAAACGAAAAATAGCGATGCGTACATCTTTAAGATTTAGCCTGCGAGATAATGAAATAGTATAATGGGTCTCCTCTTTGTGCTGTGCTTTGTAGCCTCCCCACTCTTGTCGACTTTAGTTTTCTGAAAGTTTCATTTCTACCGCGTCTGAATTGCTCACTCTAAATTTTTTAGGAAAATTTATGAAGACAGGTGTAAGAAAAGGTTTGAAAGTTATTTAAAGAGATGGTAATATTAAATATTATATCTTTTTTTGTATTAGCTCCACACAGGAGACCCTGGGGAAAAATACCTCAGGGCCTATATCATCTTTGGGGATGCTGTGTAGAGGGCCTTTTTGGGAAAAGGAAGGAGAGGAAGTTCTGGGAGTTAAAAATGTATGACCTCCCACTGCGGTGCAAGGCGATGGGTTGAGAGAATCCGTCTGGGAAGGTATCGGTTAGGTATCCCTCAACCAATCTCTCCCGATCCAGTCCGTCACGCAATAGGTGCGCAAACATTTTTTCCATCAAGACCTATACATCTCACATATCCATGAACTCGGGCATCCCTGCTAAGTCACCAAACGTAGCGAACCACTTAGGGCGTCCTACGTCAAGGGTGTAGGTAACACCCTTGCCATAGGTCACCCTGAGTGGATTGCTACGTTTGATGATTTAGCAGGGGTGCCCGGGTTCATGGGGTGAGGTTTGTCTACGTCTTGGAGGCGGATGACCAAGACACACTGAACCCCAGATTCCTACACACCTCTTAAACTCTTTTCCTTCCCAGAACTCTCCTCTCCTTCCCTCCTTCCCGTTCTTATAAAAACCCTCCACACAGCATCCCCAAAGATGAAATAGGCAAATTATTTTCCTCAGGGCCTCCTGTGTGAAGCCCATGTAAAAAAATAGGTTGCCCAATAAATGGTTCCCGGGCCGCTGTACCCACACCCGCCTTAAAAGTTACAATTGTTTTAGAAATTGCATTCACTAGCACTATTCACTTTGTCACGCTAAGCTGTGCTTGAACATGTGTTCTTCGGTGTCGTAAGAAGAAGTGTAAAAGATACATAAACCTATTATAAAGCTTTCGAAATCCTTTTTGTAGATGTTATGGATTCAACAGAAAATAAATGATTCTGAAATGTGGAATATATTGCGAGAAGATACCGGACGGGAAAAAATGTATGCTCTTATTCATCCCCATAACAAAACACATAGATTATGCCATAGACATTAGGCCAATGTTGGTAGAATACATAAAATATACAAGTTGTGAAAAATGCGGTATTTTAGGTGATTTTTCATGGAAATAATGATGAAGAAACAATAAGGAATATGTCATATAAGACTGGTTGGAAATCTCAACATACTGCGTATACACATGACAAAAATAGCATGAGCCTTGTTTGCTTTTACATCGTTCCTTTCCCATAATTCGGTGGTTCCCATAAATGGTTCGCCTAGCGCTTTTTTGTCATCTTTATACGCAGCATTAGAAGAGTAGAACACGTTTTGAACATACTAAATTCAATTACACATCTGCCCTGATGGTGGATTCAAAGGTAAGACTCAAACTGGAAAGTTTCATACTGTAACTCTGTGTGAAGTGTTGGCTGGAGAAGAAGGTAGTGCAACTGAATAATACCCCAAAAATAAATTATGATAAAACCTTTCGCCGTGAATGATGATGATGCCGATGGGACGAGAGATTCCTGGTCTAGGTTAGGTCTCCGTTAACCAGTCTTTCCCAATCTGGCCCGCCACGCAGTACGTGGGAAAACGTGTTTGCCGCCAAGACCTCCGGGCACCCCTGCTGAGTCATTAAACATAGCGAACCACTTGGGGTGACCTACGGTTGTCCAATAAATGATTTCCGGGCGGCAATACCTATAACAGCCTCCCAAATTAGGCTAAAAATTATATTAAAAATTTACACCAAAATATGTAATTAAGAACTCTTATGAACTGATTGCCTTATTGAAAAATTTTGTACTTCCCATTAATGCTAAACTTGTGTCTTTTGATGTCATTAATCTATTTCCTAATGTGCCTATTACTGAAAGTAAAGCAATTATTTCCAAATTATTGAAAGATTCTACATTACCTACAGATCTGTCTAGTGACCTAACTCGTTTATTTAACTAAGTTTTAAATCAAAATTATTTTCAATACAATAATGTCATATACCAACAAAAAGAAGGCCTTCCAATGGGAGCCCCCACCAGTCCTCTTATTGCTGATATATTTATGAATGATTTGGAAACAACTGTTTTTAATTCAAAATCACCTCTTTTAAACAATGTTTTACTATGGAAGAGATATGTGGATGATATCTTCGTCATTTGGACAGGATCTGAACGTCAACTCAACAACTTTCTTAACCTTTTAAATTCCTTTCATAACCAAATAAAATTTACGATAGAAATAGGCAATGAAAAATTAAACTTTTTGGATTTAACTTTATCTATTATAAATAATAAAATCGATTTTAGTATATATCGCAAGCCAACATACACTGACATAGTAATTCATAGGACCTCCAACCACCCTGTCTCACAAAAACACTCCACCTTCCATTCCATGATACACCGCTTAGTAAATGTCCCAATGTCTAATAATAATTTCCTTTCTGAACTTTCAATAATAAAACAAATTGCTATAAATAACGGATATGAACCAAAATTAATTGATAACATCCTAAATAAAAAACTTATCAAAATTTCAAAAAATAAATATCTATACAATTCTAATAATATTAATGATAAAGAATGGCGTAAAATTTTGTATATTAATAATTTTTCAGTTCAATGTTGCAAAAATCTTCCTTCTAATATTAAACCAGCGTTTTATACAAGAAATAATATCGGTAATTTTTTGAGAAATACTAAAGATAAAGACCATAAATTGACTAATTCCGGAATATATAAACTCAAATGCAATGATTGTCCCTCATTTTATATTGGAAAAACCACTCGTAATTTTGAAATCAGAATCAAAAAACATTTAAGGTGTCTTAATAATAATAATTTTTCTGAGTTTGCTAACCATATCATTGAAAATAACCATAGTTTTGAAAAAAATACAGGGATAAATATTCTTCATATTAATCATAAAGGAAAACGTTTAGATAACTTAGAAGCCTTGGAAATTAAAAAATCCCTTAAAAATAATGAATCTATTATCAACAAACAAAAAATATTGTCATATAGCCCAATCATGGATTTGTTCCCCTACCCACCCACTCTACACTAATACCTACCTACCCAATCTACATTATTATCTAGCAACAGCTCCACCCCTACCATAATAAAACATTGTTCGAAACTGTCAAATTAGTATAAGCGTTCCCTGACGAAGGAACGTTTGTTCCGAAACCGGTCGGATTTGCACATCAAATAAGTGGTTTATACAAAGTAAAATTATTTCATTATAAAAATTATTCGCTCAAGTGAATGAGAGGTGAACTCTCGGTTGCCCTAAAAAAAACATGGCACGATCAAGTGTTTAAAATACTAGAGTTGAGTCTTGTTTTCATGTGGGTATCTTGTGCAACGTCGATATAAGTGACAAGAATGTATGAATTTGAATTAAGCAACTACATATATTGCAAGATGGAATTGTATGGTGCAATGAAATCGTGTAGTGATTAGATAGTTTTTAAATTATCATTTTTTTATTATTATTTGTTGAGTTTGGGCTCAGTTTTCAAATTATAATAAATAAGAATAAACACAGATTTAAGAGGGCATTACCAGAGAAAACCAGAAATATGTCACTTTCAAATCAGATTTTAGACGTATTGACTCTTTTCCACAAAAAATTATAAATGGATTTCGAAAGATTGTTCTTTTATCTAGCATTCGCATGTAATAAATTTTGAGAATTTTTTAAAATTTTTAGTATAATAAGGTTATTCCATAGGTCGTAGGCAGATTTGTTAAATTTTCAAAAAAGATTTTGTATTATACCACACCCATTTCAAATAATATAATCATGCAGTAAAATAAATCAATACATTATCTAGCAAACGCATGTTTTAGAATTTTAATAATAATAATAATAATAGTAATTGGACAATTTATAGAGCGCCGTTTTTGTGAAAAATCGCCTCAAGGGCGCTTTACAATTTATCATTATTTTAGTTTCAATAAAATCATTAAAAAATATGTACGTACATGTGTTTCTTGACGAAAATTGGTCCATTTGTGTATTTATTTGCGCACTTACAAACTAATATATTTCAGATTTTTTTAGCATTCTTATTAAATTTAGACATTATTGAAAAATGATAAATACTTATAATTAAAAAATAATTACTAAAAGTACATTATTTTAATAGTTTTATCATCACACCTTTCAGCATTTTTGGATGAATGTATAAATTAAAGCTAATTTGGATTGAAATAAATTCGATATTGAGTTATAATTTAAAAAAGCTGGTACGGAGAATAATTAATCTTTCTAATTGTAACCGCGCTGCATGATCGTTAAGAACAGCTTTCGACGAAATGTGGATTTTCGTCCGCTGGCTGGTTAAACGTTCTTAATACAAACATAAAATACAGACATAAAATATTGCATTACAAAATTGATTGTCCTGAATTACTTCAACTAATCATCATCCACGTACTCCAACGATCTTGTCGACATTTACTACCTTTTTACTTTAACAACACCAAGACACTTCTCTTACCAAAATTCCCCGATCCCGAGACTTCACAGTTTCCTAAATAAATATTCTGGTCTGGGAGATACATTTAACCTTAAAAATAACCAGTATAAACATTGTTTATTCCAATTCTTTTGTAACTAGAGACAAATAGACGTGTATAATTTCTGCAATTTTAGTATGTATTGAATATTTATTTATGTGTGACTTCTTATCATTTTTACCAATGTATTTTATTTTATTATATGCTTTTGTTGTTTTCTTTTATCATTGTATTATATTATTTTATTAATAATTCTTATTTTTAAAAAGAAAATTCCCGGGTTACGAATTACCCAACAATGTTTGAAAATCTCCTACTACCACCACAGAAAGCCGAAAATGTTGCTTGTGTAGTGATGGAGGACTTAGCCAATCGAGGAATCGAACACGCGACGCTCGGGTGGGACCCAAGTGCTATGCCCACTCAACCACTGACTATACTTTATTGTTTTAGTTTTGAAGTATTTAAAATAACTGTGTAACTTGTAAACTACAATTTATAAACTAGAATATAAAAGCCCATTAGGGCTTGTAATAAATATAAAAAATAAAAATTAAATTATAAATCATGAATTTCTCGCCACTGAACCAAGTTCTTAAAACATTACTATGTAATTACGTATGTATAAAATATGTGTATGGCGTAAAAATAGCACGCATGCCCTACAGTTCCACGACCCGGCATTAAAATTACAAGCTGGGGAGGCGAGAGCTCTGTCGTAAAACGAATTGCATGCTTGTTCGGGAGATAAAGCCTCATCATGTGTGCGCCTCGCGCCGGGCGCCGCCGACTATTTGCACCCTTCGCATCTCTGTCGCCTTGCACGCGCCGCACTTTGTACTTTGTACTCTGTCACCAATGTCTCCCAACTAGGGCTGTTTGATAGCGTATCTTATTGTAGATAAAATTTCGTGTGTGTGAGGGTTCAAGTATGCATGTATCTATTTGTTAGAAATACATCCTTGTATCCTCAGAACCACAGACCATGCTCAAAACGCTTTTTTGTGGTTGTACATGGTGTCCGTAAACTCGTGGTATAAGCTAGAAACTAGTGATTTTACGCTTTAGAGAATTAAAAAAATTGGATCTGAGCATTTCGGTGTTTTTAACCTTTTCTCTGATTTTTCTATTTTTTTTATTTTATATGAATACCGCACAAGAGTCCCAACTGCTCCCGTCTGGAGTCAGTGAGAGTATGGCATCCCCAATTGGGGTATGTTGTGAGGCTGAAGGTAGTGGGGAGGGGAACGACATGGGAAAGAGGAAGGTGGGAAGTACCTGGCTATTCAGATCTGGTCACTAAACACGGCTAAAGCCATTTCAAGTCTGAATGGTGGTCTTACACCAGGACGATACTGAGAGTATCTTCCACTCTGGAACGTGCCGCAAATATATTACGTATTATTTGAAATTAACAAATTGTGAAATAACACAAATTAATCAAATAAAATTTATTTGCCACGCCGGGATTTGATCCCGCGACCTTCGGAATGGGAGTCAAGAGCCTTACCACTGGATTACGCCGTCATAGGGTAAAAATAAGACGGATTCACGCTTGGACGCTTTATAAAAGACGTTAAACAGCTGAAAAAAAAACATATTCATCGGATGAGGTGCGTACAGGTCTTGGCGGTGGATACGCCTGCCCACTAGCTGCTTGGCTAGCCGGAAAAGGAGAAGCCGTTTGGAAAGATCGTTCCATCGTCCTGCATCGCAGCGAAAGGGATAGATTCTCAAGTCCGTCACTCCTGGACACACTGCCCCTAAATCTCTACCCATCTTTCTTACCTTTTCTTTTCTCAGCACCTCCTCTCCTTCATTTCCTTAAAAAAACTTCCAAAATAATATAGGCCCTTAGGGAATTAATGTTCCTAAGGGACTCTTATGTGAAAATGAAAAAAAAAATAATCCTTAACGACCGATAAAAAAAAACTGACCAAAAAATCCAAATTTGGACACAATTTACTCAAAAAAAGTTGGGAGGCGGGAATGGGTACCGCCGCCCCGGGAACCTTTATTAGATAACCAACACCTCTGCCATAGGTCACCCCAAGTGGTTCGCTACGTTTGGTGATTTAGCAGGGGTGCCCGGGTTCATGGGGTGAGGTTTGTCTAGGTCTCGGAGGCGGATGACCAAGACACACTGAACCCTAGATTCCCACCCACCCCTTAAACCCTTTTCCTTCCCAGAACTCTCCTCTCCTTCCTTTCCTTAAAAAAAACCCTCCACACAGCATCCCCAAGGATGACATAGGCCCTGAGGGAAATTATTTTCCTCAGGGCCTCCTGTGTGGAGCTCATGTAAAAAAAAGGTAATTCTTTCCATGTGAAATTCCACCTGTTACTTTTTAAAAATTTGTATGTCGTTCCTCACAATTTTTACGACGATTCCTAGTCACTCAATGAAGAACTTATAATGAATTTTCGTTATTTGTTTTTGGGGTGTTATGCCCTGATGATAGACACCGCAACGCTGTCCAAAATGTTGGCTAAAGAAGGAGGTAGCGCAACACGGCATAACACCCCAAAAACAAATAACGAAAATACTTTTGGCCGTGAAAATCTTAAAACGTGTCTTATAATAAATTGGTTACCATTCCAGTTAACTTGTATATCTTATTATATTAATTACATAGATTATCTTCTTCATGTTTCCAGCTAATATTTCACAATACCAAACTTAATATACACAGAATCAATATGCGCACAGGCAAAGTTTTCCGCGTTTCAAACTGCCGCTGTTCTTACGGTCTGCTTTCGCTTGCCATGCGCCAGAAACTTGCACGAACACCTGTATCGAGTTGCCGGAAGAAGTTGCCGTAATCCCGCCAGGCTAATGTGTGCTCAAGTGATTGCAAGTTTCAGTTTCCTGCTTAGTTCGGGGTATAATTTCAATTTGAACTAGGGGAGTGTTGGGCGCCAAACTAACTATTTAATTAGGGAACAAATTTCTTAGTGCGGTGTTATGTGAAATGTTTGGAAGAATTTAAATTTGGAACTTAATTAACATAAAATTTTCGCACAGGAGTAAGTACTATTCTCTGTAGTATATATATTTTAGAGTTTATTCTCTTTTTGGTCCGACCGTATGTTTACATGTTGTTGCATCCGAAACTGTTCACGAATTACAGCTTCAGATGCACTTGGAAATGGTCTGTAAATACTAGACTATACAATGAAAGAGAAATAGTGTTTGCTGGAATTGGTTGATAATATGTGTAGGAAAAAATAATGGATACAAGGAAGGAGGACAACCAATCACTTACCTCTGCGAAGGCGCATGCAATACATGAACTCGAAGAGCCAATCAGCAAAATCACTACAGCTAAAACTACACGAATGCCATAGAAATCATGTACCAAATGCACAACGAATATATGCCAAAATAATATTATTGAATCTATTAAAAAATACTGAATGCTCTACTAGCCTGCGTATCCATCACACTAGATCGAATAAAAATGACATAAAAAACATTCCAAGTTATAAAACCACATTCAGACAAAAAACTACACTTACTTTGCAACTAAACTCCATAACATTCTTACCCAATACATAAAATAAAAAATTTTATGAGTACAAATCAAGAATAAAAACATGGCTGAAAGAGGTCAACGAAAACCCTCTAATGAAGACACTAAAAACGACATGTAGGCAAATAAACTATAATTAAACAATTTTAGTTCCCCTCGGCACAGGGACCGCTAGTGAGGAGGACTAAGAAATACAATATCTTTACCTAACATAACATATAATTTACATATGAAATTTAAAATCAGCATTTTTTCAGATTTTTACAACGGAGCCTGCCTAGAAGGTCTAGTTAGGTATTGATGTTCGTGTACGGCCTAACCCAACGTACGTTCTATGGGGTAATATTTGTTGATCGCCTGACCGGGGTTCAGATTTAATTTAAAGATTTGGAAAAGAGGATTTGCTCTGCGAATATCGTCTCTTGGGTACGAACAACGCAAGCAAGCGTGACCCAATTTGTTTTATGATATTTATCACAGCGTAGCAATACTTTACTGATATTTCTGACAAAAGCAAACATAAAGCCATCAGCCTCGCATCTTTTGTAACACAAAAAGCTCAAACAATAAATCTTTTTACCCCCAGGAGCTGCGATGTTATGGAAGACGCCATTTTAAAGAATAATTATTTTTAAGACCTTTGTTTTTTTAAATAAAAAAATGGCAATTCTGGTTATTAAATATCTTGGGGTTGATACTAGAAGTCTGACAGAAAATAATGAGGATCCAGCAGAAATCAGAAGGAGAATCACAGCAGCCAACAAAACATACTTCTCTTTGCTGCCAGTGTTTAAGTCACGTAGTGTCCACAGAAAAACCAAAATAACCATAAATAAGACCATTGTTAGAACTGTATTGGCATATGGATGTGAGGCGCTGACACTGACGGTAAAGATGGCTGAAATGCTGGATACTTTTGAAATAAAAGTGCTGAGAAGAATATGTGGCCCCGTGAAAGAGGATGAACAGTGGCGCATCCGGCACAATACAGAATTGTATGATATATATAAGGCACCTAGCATCTCAACACATATGAAACTCCTCAGGCTGAGATGGGCTGGGCATGTACAGAGAATGCCGGATACACGCGTCCCAAAAAGAATTTTGACTGGACACCCAGGTGGAAAGAGAAAAGTGGGAAGACCCAGACTGAGGTGGGAAGACGAAGTAAGAGGGGATGCAGCACAGCTTCTCCAGGTACCAAATTGGAAGTCAGCCGCTGAGGACAGGAGGAGTTGGAGGCGACTGTTGCAGGAGGCCAAAGCTCGATATGGGCTGTAGCGCCATCGAAGAAGAAGAAGAAGATGATACTAGAAGTGCCTATGTCAGTTTTGATATTTTGATTTAGGTCCCAGAAAGTTCTCTTAAACTCTTTTATTTAAATGTTATGAATACCTATGTCAGGTGCTCTGGATTGATGAATTTATGGCAATACAGAGAAGTCAAAATTTTGATTCTGCGTTTTTTACGCCGAATTACAAGAAATAACAAGAAATCGATACACAATCTACGTCTTTGGCCGATTCAGCAATTTGCCATTGTCGCTTGTGGCAAGCCCGAGATTTTATCCTATTATTAAAATTTTAAGTTATAATTCCCTAATATAATTTAAAGTTATAATTCAGGGATTTACAACATTAATAATTCCGGAACGCCTCATAGGTCATACATATATCTGGTAATGTTATAGTATCGTGAAAACAAGCTGAGGGGCCCGAGTGGTTAATATTCACATAAAACAATCATGTTCAGCCTGAAATCTTGACAAATCAGTTTCAATTTTGAAAATGTGTTCAAATATTTATTATAGGCTGGTACCTACTTTATCGGTCGTCTGAATTCTTCACACATTCAGTTCCAATTCTGAAATGATAAAGTCATGACTTTATGTTTTCAAAATTTTTCAAAATTCAATGCAATTTTTAGATCATTTATCCAAATTTCACGCATTGCTTTTCACGCATTGCTAACTCACAGCACCACTCTGGGCACAGCACATACAACCTAAATTATTAAATTATTATGTTCGATTTCATGAACCTTTATTTAAACGAGAAAAAGACTTTTATTGTTGTTAATTTTTCAAGGTTTATGTCACCGCTAATTATTTTAATCTAGAAAGTTATAATCTTTCACGGATTCAGCAGTTTTCAGCTTTTTCTATGAATTTTCCGTTGCCCTGTATACTCTGTTACTCTGCATATATTTTTAATATCTTCTATAAACAACATTTTTTTTATAAAATAACAGTTCCATGACAAATCAACAAAGTGGCATTTAAACACCTCTTTGAAAAGTCGTGAAAAATGGTTTAAAAAAATTAATTACGAAATAGCCCGTAACCTAACCTAACGTAACCTATGACTTTTCAAAGGAGTGATGAAGTACTACTTTGTTGAGTTGTCAAAATAACATATACCTTTGAAACCTTATTAACCTCTGCCATAGGTCACCCCGAGTGGTTCGCTCTCTTGACTCAAAACGGGTGCCCAGCTTCCTCGGGGTGAGGTTTGTCGGAATCTGATGTCGGACGACCTGGAAACGCTGAACCCTAAATTCTTACCCACCGCTCTTACCCTTTTCCTTGCCAGAACTTCATCTCCTTCGTTTCCTTAAAAAGACCCTTCACACAGTCCTGTATGGATCTAATGTAAAAAAAATGCATTTTCTGAACATTGACTGACAAATAATTAGTTTTTCAATGGATAAGTGCGATAATTCTAGTTTCTAGAAAGTGGCTAGCTATAAGTGGTGTCATCCCCTGTCATCTACAATCCTTTATCCCCGCATAAAAAGCGCCTTGATTTACTGTCTATAAACATAAGGTGACAGGTTCCGCCCTAAAGACAGGAACATACATAAAGCCAGCCTACGACAAAGGGCTGCATTCCCTCATCCCTTGCTTGTACCTATACATTATCGCGGGCACTAAGAAAAATATCCTACATCAGCAAAGGGCGTAAAAACGCTTGGTAGGTTTACAGCCCTGTACCTACAATGAAAATCTTGTAGTAGTTGTGTTAAACCTTTTAAATGTACACTTTTCAGAGAAGCATTATTGAAAAATGTTGATTTTTTTTGTGAATACTATTATTTGCAGTGGCGGCTTGCGTTTTTTGGTCAATGACCCTCAAAAAAAGTGTCTAATGTACGAACGTTTAAGGCAAATAGCCGAAGGCATATGTAGATGCCTGGACTTCATCAGTGTCGCGAGTCCATCCGCAGAATAACTTAGAGCCTCATATAGAAAGGACGTCTTCAAATATTCCTAAGGTCCAATTAATTATTCACTGTGAACATTACACTAAATGGGATCGAAATGTAAACGTAGTCTCCTTCAACGGAAGCAATCTACGTAATCTTAATCACTGGGATTGAAGAACACTATATAATTTAAGTAATCGTGATCACTGGGATTAAAGAACACTATATACTTTAAGTAATCTGAATCACTGGGATTAAAGAACACTATATAATTTAAGTAATCTTAATCACTGGGATTAAAGAACACTATATAATTTAAGTAATCTTAATCACTGGGATTAAAGAACACCATATACTTTAAGATCTGAATCACTGGGATTAAAGAACACCATATACTTTAAGATCTGAATTACTGGGATAAAAGAACATTATATAATTTAAGTAATCTTAATCACTGGGATTAAAGACCACTATATAATTTAAGTAATCTTAATCACTGGGATTAAAGACCACTATAAAATTGAAGTAATCTTTATCACTGGGATTAAAGAACATAATATTATTTAAGTAATATTAATCACTGGCATTAAATACCACTATATAATTTAAGTAATTTTAATCACTGGGATTAAATACCACTATATAATTTAAGTAATCTTAATCACTGGGATTAAAGACCACTATGTAATTTAAGTAATCTTAATCACTGGGATCAAATACCACTATATAATTTAAGTAATCTTAATCACTGGGATTAAAGAACATAATATTATTTAAGTAATATTAATCACTGGGATTAAAGACCACTACATAATTTAAGTAATCTTAATCACTGGGATCAAATACCACTATATAATTTAAGTAATCTTAATCACTGGGATTAAAGAACATAATATTATTTAAGTAATATTAATCACTGGGATTAAAGACCACTACATAATTTAAGTAATCTTAATCACTGCGATTAAAGACCACTATATAATTTAAGTGATCTTAATCACTGGGATTAAAGAACATAATATTATTTAAGTAATATTAATCACCGGGATTAAAGACCACTACATAATTTAAGTAATCTTAATCACTGGGATTAAAGAATACTATAATTATTTAAATAATATTAATCACTGGGATTAAAGAACACCATAATAAGGAACATTAAAAAATAATTGCTTTTGAGTAACGCTTACCACTGATTGCTTCCTGCTTTGTTCGTTTACCTTCAACCCTTATTTGAGATAAACATTTGGGACGCACGAGATGGGATCGATCGGATTAGAAGGATAAAAACATAATATCAGCACGGTTCCTTATCTCGCAAATTGGTCCATTGGAATCTTATAAATGTTCCGCTGACTCAGGTTTTTCAATTGATTCGGTATCTCTGAGAATCTACCCGTTTGTTCATCCCGGCTTTTCCCGATGAAATGGAATGTGAGTAACTAGGTCGATCGCGTTTTAACGGAATAGGATTTTCACAAAAAGATTGCTTGGTTAACGAACCGTAAGTGATATTGTCTTAAATAGACAAGAAATCTAATGTGGTGTTTACACTAGCGATATTGGATGCTGTCTTTAATTACCAGAGTGGAAGATACTCTCAATATCGCCCTGGTGTAAGACCACCATTCAGAATTGAAACGTTGCTTGAAATGGCTTTAGCCGTGTTTGGTGACCAGATCTGAATAGCCAGGTACTTTCCAACCTTCCTCTTCCATAACTCCTTCCCCTCCTTACTACCTTCAGCCTCACAACATACCCCAATTGGGGATGCCATAGTCCCACTGGCTCCAGGCGGGATCAGTTGGGACTCTTGTGCGGTATTCGTGTAAAAAAATTGACAGTTTTTTGAACACTCAGTTGTCGATCGGATATCATCGGCTATTTCTGCAACCGTTAGGGTATTATACACGAACGGTGATAGTTGACACTCTCCACTACAGAAAAATAATGTATAATTTTGTTGTTCGTTAAAATATAGTAAATAAATTTAAATACTTTGTGTTTTTTTCTTTGTTACGTACTTAGTACCTACTATAGAAATACATTTAATTAAACGAAGACAATATTAGCGAAACTCAATCGAAAATAGAAACATCAGTTAAAGATATTGGCACCTCCAGATGTGCCAACATCTTTTTCAGAGTTTTCTTTTTCCAGATTTTCGATTGAGTTTCTCTAATATTGTCTTCATTTAATTAAATATTACTATTTGAGGTTTTATACTCATAAAGTTAAAAATAAAACTAAGAAATACATTTGTTCATTTATATACCAATACTAGAAAATATATTGTTAAGTGTAATTTTTAACTTTCCAAAACAATTGCTACTTTTGATTTGCTAATTTGTTTATATTAACTAACTAACCATCACGCCGTTTCTCCGCAGGGGTAGACAGAGAGGACGGACCGCCAAACAACTCGGTCTTGGCACACACTCTTTGCCTCACTCACATTTATACATCGTCTCATACATTCTCTTCTATTATTCTGACTTTTGACATGGCCCGACTCAAGTATTTGATTCACTTGATCGTGCCACGTCTTCCTCGGGCGTCTCCGACTTCTTCTACCATTCACATTCGCATCGTATATTCTTCTTACACTACTTTCTTCGTTCATTCGCTCTACATGCCCAAACCATCTGAGGGTCCCTTTCTTAATCTTACTCATTATGCTTACATCAGCCTTACATTCTTTGCGGATATCCACATTTCTCACACGATCATACATTGTTTTACCACACATACGTCTCAGGGATCTCATTTCAACAGCATTCAGCTTACTTTCATCCTTCCTCTGCCAGTTCCATGCCTCACTGCCATACATCAGGGTAGGTACCAGGACTCCATTGTGGACTGCTAGCTTCGCTTCCTTTGACAGTTTTTTATCAGCGCCAACGGCATTCAGTCCACCATTAATGGAGTTACCGGCATTCACCCTTCTTTCAATATCTCTATCAGCCTTCCCATCTCTCGTAAACACACTACCCAGATACACAAACTCATCCACCTGCTCCAAGTATTCATCATTCACAACTATGTTGCATACTGTTTTCGTACTCTCTCTTTCAAACACCATGACTTTAGACTTACTTACATTCATCATTAACTCATTCTTCATACATATTTCATTCATCCTAGATACGAGAGACTGTAGATCTTCCATAGTATTAGAAATCAGCACCGCATCATCAGCATACAACAGGCAACATACTTTCAGATTACCCAATTTCGCGCCCAATCCCACCTCTTTTAATTCTTGCATACAATTATCCATGTACATATTGAATAACCATGGTGACATTACGCAGCCTTGCTTAACACCTTTTGTGATGTCAAACCACCCCGTAAAACCACCGTTCACCCTAACACACGCAACGCTTCCCTCGTACAGAGACGCAATTGCCTGTATGAGATTTGTATTCACTCCATACTTGGACAACACCTTCCATAACTTTTTCCTGTCGACTCGGTCATATGCTTTTTGTAGATCTACAAAAGCGCAGAAAAGTTTCTGGTTTTTCGCCAGAAACTTCTCAGTGAGAAAATCTGGTCCATGCATCCCCTTCCACTCATAAAGGCACCTGTTTATATTAGAACATAATATAATATATGTAACCATTTTACGTCATATTTGTGTACCTACTATCTAAAGTTAAAGAAATACATAATACCTGCAAATTCAAGAAAACGGTTTTAGTATATGATTTTTAGTTCCTTTCTATACTTATTCTACCAATTTTATATTTCACCAAAACGACACAACACTTTTACAAAAATTTTCCCCCGCATTTATTATTTTTCCGTTAATTTCGCACCTTCCTAATATTTTGTACTAAACATACATTTTTCTTTTTTTACAGGTGAGTCCTAGAATGATCCTTCAATTAAAATCGAAAACAGCTTGACTGCACATCATAAAACAGGTAATAAGTTCCACTTTTAAGATATCTAATAACAACCAACTTTTCAAATCAACTTTTGCAAAAAAACACGAATCTTACCTAGCACCACACATTTTCAATACCTTCCTAACACAAACAAAAACTTACGTCACCCCAAATAATTTGAATTGGCTTTTCAAAAGATTTGTAATATGGTTGAATGAAAAGGAAAGAACAGACATTCAAAATATTCTAAATAAATAACATTTCATACAAGTTCTCACGAAATTATATAATATTCAAATAAAACAAATACGAGAAACTGCAATTTTGCAATATTAATTATTATGATTAATTATTACTTCTATTATGTAACCGCTATATTCAACTGTCACAAAATTTTAATTTACTTTTATCTAAAAAACAAAGTATGTATGTAAATATTTAATATACCAATATATAATTTATCTTTTTTATCTTTTTACATACATATATATATTTGTTTAAATACACACATTTCTTTTGGAACAAACATAATATGTGATTTACTCGCCTCGGAACAGACTTTGTCTAGTGAGGCGGGTAAAAGAAAAGAAAACAATGTAAATAACCATGAAACTAAATAAACGCCCGGGTTGCCGGCACTGAAACTGAAACTGAACCC
This sequence comes from Limnephilus marmoratus, assembly GCA_917880885.1. Taxonomy (NCBI): domain Eukaryota; kingdom Metazoa; phylum Arthropoda; class Insecta; order Trichoptera; family Limnephilidae; genus Limnephilus; species Limnephilus marmoratus. The sequence goes on from OU862932.1 coordinate 16,299,229, forward strand.
CCACAGGTGAAGGGTGAATTGAACAGGTGTCCTCTCAGTGAGGCTCTCGAGGAGGGATGAGTGTCTTGAACTCCAGCCAATAGAGTGGAAGTGCAGCCTTCGAGGGTCGGCACTAGACAAATAAACTTGAAAAAAATACTGCCTTGAGATTTTTACCTCTTTGACTGTATTGTTTAGTTTAAGTTCTTATAGTAGAACCTATTCCATATTCCTCGTACAGCTTTTTATGTGTTTTTTTGTGTTTTGCCCCAGAGAGTCCACAGAGAGTCCACACAAAAGGCCTTGAGGAGAATAATTTCCTTCAGGGTCTGTGTCATCTTAGGGGATGCAGTGTGGAAGGCCTTTTTAAGGAAAGTAAGGAGAGGAAGTTCTGGGAAGGAAAAAGGTACGAGCGGTAGGAATTTGTCGGTCAGTGTGTCCAGTAGTGACGGAAGCATGAATCCATTTCTTCAACGACCAGTGCAAGGTCGAGAGAGTCCGGCTGGAGGGGACAAAAAGCCTCCCTCAACCAATCTCTCAGGTGGGCAGATGTATCCGCCGCTAATACCTAGACAAACCTCACTCCTTAAACTCCCAGGAGTGACCTATGACAGAAGTTTTTTTCGTTATTTGTTTTTGGGGTGTTATGCCGTGTTGCGCTACCTCCTTCTTTAGCCAACCTTTTGGTTAGCGTTGCAGTGTCCATCACCAGGACAGATCCGGCAGATCCGACAGATGTGTATTATAAACACTGCATTTTATGGACACTGCAACGTTGTCCGAAACGTAGGCTAAAGAAGGAGGTAGAAATCGTTGTGACTCTCTTACTATCATGTTGAGAAATATGATCTAAACGGTATTTAAAAGATTAAAATACCACGCTACTCGTGTATGGTAAAATCTAAAAGTTAACCACAAAAGAATTAAAATTGACAACTTTATTAATCATGACTTTTAGATTTTTTTCAAATTATTTTTACATGAAAACGACAAGAAAGTGAGGTAACGATAACATTTTTAATACATTTGTATAATAAAATATGTGGTTTTTTATCATTACCAGTTATTTTAAATTTTAAAAGCCTGTTTTAAAACTTTTTAAAGTTTGTATTAAAAAAATACATGGTAATTTCCATAAACATATGAATATTAGTAGACCTGCCGTAAGTGATAAAAGCGTATTATTTCCCCCTCCCCATACCGGTTCCTTGGAACCGGCTGGGATTGAGTATGGTTTTGCGTGAATCTAAAAAATGTGACATCATTCTTCTGCGAGCCAGCGTCGAGCGCTCATCGGTGTATTTTACGAAATAACACCGCAAAAAAGATGGTTTGTGTTTTGAAAACGTGTAAATATATACTATCACTCGAGATACATGGCGTGTGGTCGTCGGTGTTTACGGGGTAAGTAAATTATGAAACCTTTGTAAAAGTGTCCTAACTAAATACGGCAACAAAATATTGGAGTCTGAAAATAAGCGAACTTTACTTTGCCGTATTTAGACTTCGCAAATTTGTTCAATACCCGGCGAGCAATTCGCGCTCCCATGTAAAAAGGTCTATTCATGTATTCATTCAAAAGCAAAGTTTACTTTTAAGAACTAAATGGTGATATTATAATGCGAGATGCCTATATACTGTCATATTGAGTTATCGACGAATCACATATCTCCAAAGTCATCTTCCTGCTGTGCGCCCCGCTGTGTTTGTTTTCTATGGTAATTTCTAATGAAAAAATTCAAAAGTTTATTTTATCACCTTTCAACAACAGTTTTTAGTTTTCGGATTCGCTAATAAATTGATTATGATTTTTATAAATATTGTAAATATTCTGACCTGACAGAATATGGTCGAGGCCTGAGGGGTTATCGAAGCGGAAGTCATTCTCTAACCTCGGCGACCGCGTGACAAATACTGTTGCATGTCTCTATAAGGGCTGCTTTATTGTGATGTTACGTATTTACATGTTGTTGTTTTACGATTCTCCGAAATATTCAGGAAAAGCTGTTGAAACGATGTTGGCCACACTTTCTCCCTTCAGTAAGCGATGCATCATTCACCGATTTGACACGGAAGTCAAATGTTTTGGAGGAAAAAGTTTTATGTCCTGTTTTACTGCCAGGAAAACTGGACATCGGCCAAACCTAGAACATCCATTTTCAACATTTTCGTTGAAATAGTTTATGCGCAGGGTGTAACAGCACGTACCCAAACGATTTTAACCAGCGATTCCTGAGCGTATTTGTAGTACAAAAATATATTTCATTTTGATCTCAGATGATATTTTTTCAACAAAATAATGTAAATTAATTTCGACGGATTATTATTTTATTTAGTAAAGTTATGATTTTAATTTTTAAAAATTATGTGTATTTTTATTTTAATAAGGTTATACCGTTGGTCGTTAGCAAGTTTGTCAAATTTTCCAACAAAATGTTATATTATACAACACACAATTCAAATCATACTATCATACAGTCAAATAAATCAATAAGTTTTCTAGGAAAGATAATTTTCAGAATTTTAATTTTAGTTCAAATAAAATCATTAAAAAATACGCGCACACGTGTTTGCGACAAAAATACTTCAGTTTTTCTATTTATTTACGATTTTACAAACGTTAACGTATTTCAGATTTTTTACATGCTTATTTGCTTAGACTAATAGTGCATAATTTTAATAATTTCGTCACCACGCGTTTGATCATTTTTATTGCAAACTTGAATGTAGGTATACATTAAAGCAAATTTTGAATGAAATAAAATCGATATTGATATAATTTGAATTGGCATTATTAAACGTGTAGGTAGGTTTATGATCGTTTTACGATTGCGAGTTCCTAACTAACCATCACGCTGTTTCCCCGCAGGGGTAGGCAGAGAGGACGGACTACCGAACAACTCAGCCTTGGCACACACTCCTTGCCGGGTTCACATTCATACATCATCTCACAAATGCTCTTCTATTATTCTGATTCTTGACATGGCCCGACGATTCACTTGATCGTTAGCTTGTGTCGCTCTCCATAGAGAGAAAAAATGGCCTTATTTTTAAACGCCCGGTGTCTCAAAAGTTTCGTTTGATCTGTAGATATTCGAAAACGTAAAAATAAATGAAATTATTGTTCACTATTAGCCCGCTAAAATGGCCGGAAGTCTTAAAATAAACAAAAATTTTAACAAAACAAAAAACGACTTCAAAAAATGCACTAAAAAGTAAAAAAATAATTTCGTATTCTTCTACAACTTATAATCAACTTACTTTTTCTAATCATCAATATGTAGGTACGATTGTTACTTTTGGAGTCGGTGTCAGTCAAGGTAGGTTTGTAACTACATACATAGTTATAGGTGAGGTGTGCTTGTATCGCACAAGCGACTTGACGAGGCGAGAGGCGATAGCGAAGCTGCGGCGGCGCGGGGAGCTGTCAAGTGAACCCGCCGGGCCGGGTACCTTTGCTGACACTGACTCCAAAAATAACAATCGTACCTACATATTGATGATTAAAAAAAGTAAGTTGATTATAAGTTGTAGAAGAATACGAAATTATTTTTTTACTTTTTAGTGCATTTTTTGAAGTCGTTTTTTGTTTTGTTAAAATTTTTGTTTATTTTTTGATTTTTAGTGAATCTGAAGTACACTAACTAATTTGTCTGAATATGGGTAAACCTACTAAACGTACTGCTCATATGAGACAGACATAATTTGACCATAGCGACGTTAAGGTCAAATTAAGAGATTCGGCCGAGTTTCATTAATTTGTCATGGATCTGATAATCAGAACCTAACCAAACTCTCATTAAATTACCCTTGAAGTACATCCTTTCTAATAAAAAAAGAATCATCGAAATCGGTTGGCGTGATATTGAGTTATTCGTCCATTTGTCGCGCACATACTTATGCAAATTTAAGACTTATATGGTTTTCTCATGGATGCTATTGTCGGAACTGGATCAAATTAAAATGGGACCACACGGAAAGCATCAGCTTTTAAATAAAAAAAGAATCATCAATATCGGTTCACCCAGTCAAAAGTTCTGGCGTAACAAACAAAAAAAAAAAAAAAAAAAAAAAAAAATACAGTCGAATTGAGAACCTCCTCCTTTTTGAAGTCGTTTAAAAAAATAGATTTCGTGATTTGGAAAAAATATAAAACAAATGGTCCGTATTTCATATTTTGTACCAAACTTATTTTTCATTTATTATTGCAGTACAACGAAGGCAAAAAAAAATTTTTTTTAAACATATGTTATGTGTTGGTTAAAAATATAAAAGAGGAAAATAACAATTTTTCTGGATAAAATCAGAATTCTTGTTGACCTACCTATTTGTATTCATAAACATCTTTTTTTTAATTTTGTCAGCTATACGCATTTTTTAATAACAAAGAAACGTAAAAAGGTTAAATTATTGAAAAAAAAAAATAATAAAAATACTTCATTTAAAAAAAAATTGGTTTATTTTCTGATTTTCAATGCATTTTAGCGGGCTAATAACGATTTTTAAAAAAATAAATTTTAATGCAGTTCTCATTTTCTTTGTAAGACCCAACTTTTGAAACCCCGAGCGTTTCTGCATTCAAAAGTTGAAATAATTGACACACCCTATTGATCGTGCCATGTCTTCCTCGTGCGTTTTCGACTTCTTCTACCATTTCATTTGCGTCATGCACTCCTTCTCCTTACACTTCTTCCCTCATTTCGCATCCTCTGCAGGTCACGTTTCTCACACGGTCGTACGTGGTTTTACCACACGTACGTCTCAGGGATCTCATTTCAACAGCATTCAGTCTACTTTCATCCTCCTCTGCAAGTTCTATGCCTATACATGAGGAGGTACCAGCACTCCATTGCATTTTTCCACCTGCATTTACCCTTCTTTCAATGTCTCTATCAGCCTTCCCATCACTCGTAAACATACTTCCCAAGTACATAAACTCATCCACCTGCTCCAAGTATTAATCAATCACAACGTTATTAGCTTTGTTCTTCAGAGCGTTTAACCAGCCAGCGGACGAAAATCCACATTTCGTCGAAAGTTGTTCTTACGATCGTGCAGGGCGGTTACAATGAGAAAGATTAATTATTCTCCGTACCAGCTTTTTTAAATTATAACTCAATATCGAATTTATATCAATCCAAATTAGCTTTAATTTATACCTTCACCCAAAAATGCTGAAAGGCGTGATGATAAAACTATTAAAATAATGTACTTTTTGTAATTATTTTTTGATTATAAGTATTTATCATTTTTCAATAATGTCAAAATTTCATAAGTATTTAAAAAAAAACTGAAATATTTTAGTTTGTAAGTGCGCAAATAAATACACAAATGGACCAATTTTCGTCAAGAAACACATCTACCTACATATTTTTTAATGATTTTATTGAAACTAAAATTAAAATTCTAAAACATGCGTTTGCTAGATAATGTATTGATTTATTTTACTGCATGATTATATTATTTGAAATGGGTGTGGTATAATACAAAATGTTTTTTGAAAATTGAACAAATCTGCCAATGACCTATGGAATAACCTTATTATACTAAAAATTAAAAAAAATTCTCAAAATTTATTACATGCGAATGCTAGATAAAAGAACAATCTTTCGAAATCCATTTATAATTTTTTTGTGGAAAAGAGGCAATACGTCTAAAATCTGATTTGAAAATGACATATTTCTGGTTTTCTCTGGTAATGCCCTCTTAATTTGTTAAAACACAACATTCATGCAAAAGTTGATCGACCAGAGCTTATATTCCCTTTGAGCAAGACTGCCCCACCCGCGGGGATCAGTCAAATAAGTTGGTGCCAGATATCCGAGTAATACATTCGAAACCTCATTCAATTCTCAAGTCATCCATAATTTCCAAACACCGATCTCGATAATGCCCAACGCTATTCGCAAAGCTGCGAGCTTAGCCCACGCTCTATTCGAAGCTCGTTGATTTAAATTCAGGATCCGTACGAATCAACAAATTCACATATCCACAGTATCAAATTCCGACATATATCAAATATCTATCTCCGATATTGTAAGCCGGTCATTGGCGTGCCGTCGATAGAGACAGACTAAATAATGTATTTATTAAACAAATTATTTTATGCATCTAAACGTATTACAGAATAACTAAAGATATTTATTTATTTATAATACACTAGCTGGTCCCGGCATGCGTTGCTATGCCATTTAATAAATAAATTGTTTCTCCCTGAGTGTCCTTTCTCATTCGTCCCTTTTCCCTTCCGCCTCCCTTTCTTCTCCTGCTTCCTCTTCCCCTCTCGCGTTTCCACTCCGTCACCTCCACCTTCCCTCTCCTCACTCCACCCCCCCCTTCCCCCATCCTGCGAACCCCCCTCCCGAGTTCCCATCCCCCCTCTCAGGTCCCCCTCCACCCTCCAGCGTACCCCTTCCACCTTCCCCGCCTTTCCTCTTACCTTTCCCGCTCCCTCATCCCGCCAACCCTCCTCCCGCGTTCCATATATTCAATCCCAGTACATTCAGTTATTAAACAGCCCGCGTTCCACCTTTTACAATTTTTATTCTAATTTCCATTCCATTTATATTAAATTTGGTACCTAACATAGGTACCTATTTAAAATATCTAAAATTCTTGATTCGTTTCAAACTATTAGGGGGGTACCTACTTTAAATAAATTTTTCAACCTTTCTAAAATAGAATCCTGATTGAACAATCGTTTATTGTTTTGCAAAATGTCATTCTCAAACACGCGAACTGTCAAACGTGCGGGTTTTCTGAAATAATCCAATTTTCTGCCCAATTTTCTTAATTTTTCTCTCCGTAAGAACCATCCTCGTACTTCAAGGAATATTCTAAAAAAAGAATTAGCGAAATCGGTTCAGCTGATCTCGAGATTTGCGCTTACCAACACATTTAGCGATTCATTTTTATATTATAGATAGATTACAAAATGATACTTTGTCTGTCCAACTGGGAAGGATACCCGTTTCAGGACAGCCAAATTGTATATTTAGTTCATAATATGCTTAACAAAGGAATGGATTCGTTCAAGATATTACAGGAATTTGCTTCTGTCAAGACCACTTTTGAGAACATTAAAAATTGTATTCTGAATGAAGGTATGGTTTCTTTATGTCTTTGAATGAATCGCAAAGATGTGATTATTTTTCAAGGTCATTTTGGAGAACATTAATAATTGCATTCAGAGTGAATGAGTGGTTTCTTTAGTGAGATCACAAGTAGGAGATTCTTTCCAGACCATTTTAGAGAACATTTATAATTGCATAATTAGAATTTACACATTTATAATTTATGACACACGGGTTCAAGTCCCGTTGGCAGCATGTATCTTTTCTCGGAAGATTTTTTCAATGTAGATGAGTGTTTCAGGCTTATAATTATTGCTTATAATAATTTTTAAAGGAATGAATTTTGTATAGGGTAGGCAGTAAACTTTTGCACTTTTGTAATCGTGCTAGCGGAGATTACGAACTGGGGAGAAGAGCGGGGTCACTTAAGCCTGGCTCTTCGCTTCTTGGAAATGGATCGCTTTACGGGAGAGCAACGTGCTTTCTGGGTAAAACATTTTTACAAAAAATAAAACTTATCATGCTCTGAAACTCAAAAAAACTTGTTGGGTGTTTTAAATCGATAGTGTAGATGTAATATGTAATACAACTCACTACAAGAAAATAAACACAGGTTTTTTTTTTAAAATTGGTATTTTAAAGGTTTTAACAAAATGACCGCAATATTCAGTATTTTATGTTATCATGAAAAAAAATGGGAGCTTACATATTTTAAAATTCATTTGAAAACGTTTAAGATAATAAATATTAACCACTCAAACGAAAACAAAAAAGAAATAGAAAAAAAAAATCGTTTGCGCCTAGGAATTGAACCATGGTTTTTTTTTTCACATTTTTCGTTTGAGAGTTGTTTATCTTATCTTCCCGGGGTGGCGGTACCCATAACCGTCTCCAAAATTTAAACTGTCTGCATTTACACGAGGAAAAATGTTGGTTCTTTTGCATCGAATCTCTTTTATGTCATAAGTTTTTTTTGTGGCTGATTAAAATCTGTTGAAAAGAGCCATGTTATTTTACTGAAGACAGTTATTTTGTCTGATAAACTACCTACAATGACTTACAGCACGTCCCTGTAACCTTCAATGTGGATTCTACAGACTGTAGAGGGTAGGTAAGTTTAGTCTGGCTTACTGACTCCGAATGCTGTGAGGAGATAGCGCCTACTTGTCGAACCTTATTTGTAGAGTCGCGTTGCCTTGCAAGGGCTGAATATCAAATAATAATATTATTATTACTGCCGACTGGTACAGGGGTGTTATAGAAGGCACTAAACCATATATAAACATGTGTAATAAAAAAATATTGTTTTTATTGTGGACACAAAACGTGATAGTGTCTGTCCTTCGTTTTTGACATACTTTACGCGGTGTAACACTGGGAAAGTAATATAATTTATATGGTAAAAAATATAATATATTCCATGTACATTTGTTACTTATTTATTTTTTTATTTAACTAGCTGGTTCCCGGCATGCGTTGCTATGCCATTTAATAAAGAAATTGTTTTACCCTGCGTGTCCTTTCCCATTCGTCCCGTTCCTTTTCCTCTCCCGCGTTCCCTTCCCCTCTCGCGTTCCCACTCCGATTCCTACACCTTCCCTCTCCCCTCTCCACTCCCCCCTTCCCTCATGCCGCGAAGTTCCCCTTCCCGCATTCCATACATTTAGTCCCAGCACATTCAGTTTTCAAACAGCTCGCGTGCCACCTACTGCAATTTTTTTATACAAATTTCGTAATGCCAGAGCTCACCAGTAGTTTTATACAAACCTTGTCCTGACAATAACGAACACAAAAATAAAAGAATTATCCAATTTGGTGCAGTCGTTCGGAAGTTATGCGCGTACATAAATTTCGGCGATTCATTTTTATTTATAAAATATTTGTCTGCTACCGGTTTTGACAGATCCGTACTTTCACTAGCAAACTTTAAACTAACTTAAAATTTTCTACAAAAAATGTCTAGACATTGTTAAATAGTTAATGATCAAGAAATACAAAAAAAAAATAATGAAATCGAGTGCAGTTAACACACGGTAGAAGTGAAAACTTCGCCCACACAATCTCAACCAAAAGGAGCCTTTAAAAGTGAAATAATAAATAATTAAAAAAGCTTATAATCAAAGCAGCCAATGCGGTAAGATTTCATTCTATCCCATTCTCTCGCAGGCTTAATCCTATAGATGCATGTGTTTGTATCTTTTTAGTCTCATTTCCGTTTCATCCGAGTTTCAAATCACAATGGTGTTAATGAAGATACGTTTTTAGATTTTCACGGCCAAAAGTATTTTCGTTATTTGTTTTTTGGGTGTTATGCCGTGTTGTGCTATCTCATTCTTTAGCCAACGTTTCAGACACTGCAAAGCTATAGTGCTAATTAAGTTTTACTTCAAAAATAACTGAAATGTACGTACGGGTACATTCGATTTTGGAGGCGGGTATGGGTAACGCCACCCCTTAAACCATTTATTGGATAACCGACACCCTTGATATAGGTCACCCCAGCTACGTTTGCTGATTCAGCAGGGGTACATGGGGTGAGGTTTGTCTGGATTTAGGTGGCGAATGCGTTTGCCCCCATGCTGCGTGGCGGGCCGGATTGGGAGAGACTGTTTGAGTGAGGCCTAACCTACACCTCTCCAGTAGGACTTCCTCGACCCGTCGACTTGCACCGCAGTGGGAGGGATGGATTCATACGTCTGTAACTCCTTGATTCACTGACCCCCTTATCCATGCCCATCCCTCATTCCTTTTTCCATACTTCCTCTCGTTCCTTTCCATAAATAGACCCTCCACATAGATTTCCCTCAGGGCCTCCTGTGTGGAGCTTATATAAAAAAAATACATCTCGTATCCATATAGTCCCTACCTTTTCCTATTTATTTGGGACTGATAGTGCATAAAACATGTTTTTTTATAATACCACAAAATCTCTAGACTGGTGAGCTCTAGCGTCAAGAAATTTGAGAACTTTTTTCGTTCAGCAAATTTCTAAGGCCACCTAACTAATTTCATATGGCAGCTTAATATCCACCGTGAGCTTGGAGCTTCTAAATACGGTTATATCATTAAAAATAGGTAAGACTAGTATATTGTTTCTGTTTTTATTCAATATGAAAACAATATTACGTGAAAAGCATGTTAATCTGCTGTCGGATACAAATATCCAACTCATCGTTTCTTTCTGGGGTGGTTTTTATGAAACTATTTTTGATATGAATATTAGAAAGTCGTTTGCCTGTCGTTTGTCGAAAGCCTCCACCCCTGTCTGAATTTCCATAGATAAGAAGCCTATGACTCTGAGAAATTTATTTCGGGAGGATTTTATTGATCTATGGCTACCTAGACTCGTAAAAGTTGTCATAAAATATTCATAGATGGCAATAAAGTAGGGAAAATGCCCAAAATGGCGGCGGAAATACATTCTTGGGTGATTTTTGATGTGATATGATTCCGAAACGAGGTTTTTAGTGGAGATTGACAGTGACAGGAACTCATTTTCCAGGCAATTCTTACTCGCTGATGATGATACACGGATGTGATATGCCAAATAACTTGGATTATCTACCGTCACACGTTTCTCCGCGGGAGTAAGCAGATGACTGTAGGCTGGCCTTTTTAAAATGTCAACTGTCCGAATATTGTCTGTTATAAGGGTACGTCCATAGACATCCAAATTTAATAGACGAGAAGATACAGATGAGGGGTAAAACCAAACTACGGGGGGACGAAGAGGGGAAAGATGACTGTGATTCGTTAAACAATCAATCTGACAATATATAGGCATCTCGCATTATATTATCACCATTTAGTTCTTAAAAGCAAAATCTGCTTTTGAATGAATAGACCTTTTTACATGGGAGCGCGAATTGCTTGCCACGTTATTAACATATTTGCGAAGTCCAAATACGGCAAAGTAAAGTTCGCCACTTTTCACAGACGAATATTTTGTTGTCGTATTTAGTTAAGACACTTTTACAAATGTTTCATAATTTACTTACCTGCCCCTGTAACCAGCGACGAGCATACTGGGGAACCGCCCACATTCGTTATGATCGACATAAGAATAATGACGTCACGAAACTCCCCAAACCGTTCCATGGAACCGGTTTGGGGTTATTCATATGTCTATGGGTACGTCGTCGTGAGGCTGAGGGTACTGTGGAGAAGAAAAGATGGGGAAGAGAAAGGTGGGAAGAGAAACCTGGTTATATAGATCTGATCACCAAACACGACTAAAGCCATTTGAAGCTAAGTTTCGATTCTGCATGCATTTTATAACGGCGATACGAAGAATATTTTTTTTACATTAGCTCCACACGTAAAGCCCTGCGAAAAATAATTCCCAACAGGGCCTACGTCATCTTTGGGGATGTGTGTGGAGGGTTTTTTTAAGGAAAGGAATAAGAGAAATTTCTGGGTAGGAAATTGGTATGAGGGGTGGGGTAGGAATGTGGGGGTCAGTGTGTCCAGGAGTGACGGACGTGTGAATCCATCCCTCCAACCGCGGTGTAAGGTGATGGGTCGAGAGATTCCGGCTGGAGAGGAAAAAAGTCCTCCCTCAACCAGTCTCTCTCGATCCCGGGTGGGCAGACGCTTCGGCCGCCAAAACTTCCTCTCCCATGAACCCGGGCACGCCTGCTAAGTCACCAAACGTAGCGAACCACTTTGGCAGAGGTGTTGGTTATCCAATAAATGGTTCCCGGGGCGGCGGTACCCATATCTGCTTCTCAAATTGTAATCTTCCTCTATCTTATCGACCCAAATTAATTGGAAAATAACGCTAATTCCTTGAACTAACAAAAATTAATGCGTGCACTAGGATTTGATCCCGCGACATCATGAATTCGTAGTCGTGGACTTTACCTCTTGACCAACAAATTCAACAAAAGAATAGAATAGACAATAGTACCCAGAAACACGCGATACAAATTGTTGCACCAAAAATGTGGTGAATTTGAACACAATAATTTTCTCTGCTTATTTCTTCGGGGACATGAAATGATGTCTGTACCAAATGATAATCCCACCCCAGAGTCCAGTGGCGGCGAACTACGGCCTCCGACCGCAAAACACGGGTAACCAGCCCTGGACACGTTGGCTAAACATTATATATATCTGTCTCGTTGCGTTTGTGGGAATTCAGCTAAAGTTTTCAGATAGGGGTGTTCAACCTAATATTAACCAAGCTTAAATATTAATAGAAAAATGAAATAATTTAACTTTGTATAAACCACTTATTTGATGCGCAAATCCGACCGGTTTCGGAACAAACGTTCCTTCGTCAGGGAAAGCTTATACTAATTTGACAGTTTATTTAAATATTAATTTAAACTCCGACTTACAAAATATCTCAATGAAGTTAATAAATAAAAATATCTATTTATAAAGATTTGTCAAAGAATTTATATGTAAAAATGCAAAATTTCATGTAAATTAAAAAAAAAATAACTTATATCAATGACGTAGCTATTCCAAATTCCTGTAATATTCAAAAATTTGTCTCTGAAAGAATAAGAAAATATACTGATTTAGGAGATGAGATTAAAAGAATTTTGCATTCTCAGACTATAAAAATATTACCATTTGTTATTTCGGCTAGTGGCATTATACCTAGCTCTCTCGTTCAAAATATAGGCATATTAGATTTGTCAAAGAATTTATATATAAAAATGCAAAAATCAGTCATTTTAAATACATGTAGGACTACAAAAGATTTTTTAAATATTTATATTGAGGGATCAGTAGGATTTATAGGTTCAATTAGGAGTTCCACAAAGCCGGACCCTCTGATATGAAAATATCTGGACTCGGTGAATTTTTTTCCCATTTGGTCTCTGGTGGGTTGACATGTTGTTCTTGCATTGTTTTGTATTTATAATACTTATATAGTGCAATTGCACCGCGTGGATTGACTAGATGATCATACGGGAAGTGTGAGAAAGGGTTTAGTTTTTCCTGTGGGGAAAATTTAACCCGGACATTTAAATCTGGTGCGTTAAAAAGTGAGTACTTTAAACAAATTGCTCTCTACTAACAGCCCTCCACACCAAATGACACTAATTTCTCGAAAAATCATTTCGAAATCCGATGCTCCATCGATGATCTGAGTTATTTAAATATATTGCGTTAAAAGTGCAGTTGATTTCTAAAAATAAATTAACTAACTAACCACCGCGCCGTTTCCCCGAAGATGTAGGCAGAGAGGACGGACCGCCAAACAACTCGGTCTTGGCACACTCTCCTTACCTCATTCTCATTCATACATCGTCTCATACATACTTTTATATTATTCTGACTCTTGACATGGTCCGTCTCAAATATCTGATTCACTTGATCGTGTCATGTCTTCCTCGGGGGTCCCCGACTTCTTCGGCCATTCACATTTATCTCATATATTCTTCTTACACTCCTTCTCTCGCTTCGCATTCTCCGCGGATTTCCACGTTTCTCACAAGATCGTACATGGTTTTACAACATACGTCTCAGGGATCTCATTTCAACAGCATTCAGTCTACTTTCATCCTTCCTCTGCCAGTTCCATGCCTCACTGCTCTACATCAGGGTAGGTATCAGCACTCCATTATGGATGACTAGCTTCGCTTCTTTATCGGAAAATTTTTGAAAAAACGCATTTCCGGGTCACCTGATCTCTCGTTTTGGTGATTTACACTGGCCGGCAAAATTGCCTGATTTAAACGTTCCAGACTTCTTTTTGTGGGGTTTCTTGAAGTCACGGGTCTATGTCAACAAGCATCAGATTCTTGAAGCCCTCAAAGAGAATATCTGTCAAGAATGCGAGAACCTATCGCTGGAAGTTCTGGAAAGAGTGATTAAAAATGCCTGATGGGCCCGTGGTCAACAATTCTGGCGACGGCCACTTGGCCGATATCATTTTCTCAACTTATTGGAAAAAATTAAGACAACAAATAAACACAACCCAAAAGCAGAATCAAAATGTTACATTCATTAAAAATAAACAAAAATTTTAACAAAACAAAAAAACGACTTAAAAAATGCACTAAAATGTAAAAAAATAATTTCGTATTCTTCTGCAACTTTATAATCAACTTACCTTTTCTACTCATCAATATGTAGGTACGATTGTTATTTTTGGAGTCGGTCCCAACCAAGGTACCCGCGGCCCGGCGTGTTCACTTGACAGCTCCTCTCCCGCCGACACCGACTCCAAAAATAACAATCGTACGTACATATTGATGAGTAGAAAAGGTAAGTTGATTATAAAGTTGTAGAAGAATATACGATACGATACGATACGATTGTACCACCCCAGCCAGGAGTACTCCTGTCCCGGTGAGACCGGTACACCAGGGGGCACTGATTTGTTAGGACTGGAACACATGCTCTAAGGATGGGAAGGAGGTTGGAGTTTAATCGACCGGTATACATGGCAACCTAATAAGCCAATATTGGAATTAAGGATGGGCAGGAATAAAGGAACGGATTGAGCGTTGTTTTTTCTCCCTCTTTCTATGTATCTTCCTTCTTCTTGCCTCTTCTCGGCTCTATTGGATCTTCTTGAGTCTTCTTGAATCTTCTCGGCTCTTCTTGGCTTTTCTTGTCTCTTCTTGCTTCTCCTTGCTTCTTCTTGAGTCATCTTGTCTCTTTTTTGATGTTTAGTGAATCTGAAGTACACTAACTAATTCGATTAAGATTCGGCCGAGAATCGTAAATTTGTTCTTCAGAATTGGAGAGTTCCGTTACTTTGTCGTGGATACCATAATCAGAACCTAACCAAACTCTCATCAAACTACCCTTGAAGTACATCCTTTCCAATAAAAAAAGAATCATCGAAATCGGTTGGCGTGATATTGAGTTATTCGTCCATTTGTCACGCACATACTTGATGCAAATTTAAGACTTATATGATTTTTCTCATGGATGCCATTGTCAGAACTGGACCAAATTAAAATGGGACCACACGGGAAGCACAAGCTTTCAAATAAAAAAAGAATCATCAATATCGGTTCACCCAGTCGAAAGTTCTGAGGTAACAAACATAAAAAAAAATTTTAAAAAATACAGTCGAATTGAGAACCTCCTCCTTTTCGAAGTCGTTTAAAAATACAGCCGAAGAACATCGGGTGACAACTTTTGCGCCACTTTGTACAATAGACATTGAAGTAATCTGTAATCACCGCGGGCCTTACTAATAATCATGTTTTGTGGGGTAAACGGCTTTGCAAGAAAGATTGTATATTACGTGAATTCTGTTACATTCGCCAGTTATAATAACATATTTCAACAAACCCTCTAACTAAAATTCAAAATACTTCACAACTAAAAGTTGTGAACACCTGTAAAACCGTATCCAAGTCTCATCCCCCGGGCACCGTATAGCCCTGCCGACCCCGGCCAGGGGGCGGAACCGGGGGATGAAATAAGGGAGCGGTAAGAGGGAGGGATGATGAAGAGAACAACGAAATTTGCGGTTCTCTTTGAGTCCGCGGGGAATCGACTCGAAGCCCGATGCAACAGTACACCGAACGAACAAAGTTGAATAATTTCTCATCCACGTACATTGTACCGCGGAGTCGGAGTTACCGCCGCAATCCTCAACGTGCCAGTAACGTTTGAGCACAACATTTTGAATTTCTAACTCGTAAAGAAGTTACTGGAAAGATGCCTTGCGTAGTGGTTAGGTGCTTAATGGAGTTCGAAGGTTCTTGTTCGCGATTCGAATATATCTGAGAGGCGGGTGTGGGTATCGGCGCCCCGGGAACCATTTATTGAATAACTTAACAACTCTGCTATTGTGGTTTTTTTTTTACGTTAACTCCACATAGGAGGCCCTGAGGAAAATGATTTCCCTCAGGGCCTATGTCATCTGGGATGCTTTGTGGAGGGTCTTTTTGAGGAGAGGAAGGAATGAACATTGGTCTTGAAGAGACCCATGTTGTAGGAAGGAGGAAACACAGAGGCCAGCAAATCATTCCACAGCCGAACTGTTGAACACAAGAATGAGTCGAAGAAACGACTCGTTCTCATGTGACAAATGTCAACCGTGTACAAATGTTGGGCACGCGTTTCCTTCAGCACCGGTGCCGAAGGGATCAATGATGCTAGTTCCTCGGAGCATCTTCCATTGTAATACCGGTAGAACAAGGATAGCATTCTCACCCGACGCCTGTGCTCTAAAGATTGCAATCTGTCTGTTAAGATGGGAGAATTTTGGATAGAATCTATTAAACGGACCGCTCGTTTCTGCACAGAGTCGAGGAGGTATTTTGGAGCTGCAGACCAGAGGTGGCTGCCAAATTCAACCGTGGGGCGCACTTGTGATTTATACAGGGTTAGCAGTTGTGTACTATTAAAGTATCTGCGGGCCCTGTACAGTACGCCCAGTTTTTGGGAGGCTAACTTTACTCTGGCTTCGATGGAGCCCCCATACCTGAGCTGGTCACTTTGGGTTACACCAAGCATATCAATGGAGGGCCTGTTCGGAAGATTGCTTCCGTTGAAAGAGACTAGATTTTCATTTCCATCCCTTTTAGACGTAATGAGACAAGATTTTTGTCTTTGAAACATTAAATTCAACGAGATTATTTTTACCCCAAGAGAAAACACTCTCGAGGTAACCGTCCATTCTTTACGGCTACGTTTGGTGACTTAGCATCGGCGCCCGGGTTCATGGGAGTGAGGTTTGTCTAGGTCTGGAGGCGAATGCGTTTGCTCACCTACTGCGTAATTTCCCGCTAAGCACTTGCATACTGCTTACTAACAACGTATGTAGGGACACTGGAAGTCTAGATTCGTTCAAAATTAAATGTAGATTCGTTCATTCAAAAAATTAGAGTCCTTGTGCGAGCCTTGAAGGAGTAACCATCTGTTACTTATACCAGGGTGGGTAAGTGGTGGATAACCTCCAATAAACCATTATATATGTAAACTAGTGCAATAGTGTAAGAGACAATCTGAAGCATTTTTTCACAGAAATGGTACGTGAATTATCCATTTATTATGATATACACTAAAGATAATGCAGAAAATCAATGGAGGTCGCACATTAAAATAAAAATGGATATATTTATCCAAGACACTATCTAGATTGCATTTAGTTCGGGTAGAATCTTGCAATCACACTTTAAGACACCAACCAATAAAAATACGCTTTAAAAAATGAACATGATGTTCGATGTTGGTAGATACGTTTTTAAATTTTAACGTCCAAAAGTATTTTCGTTATTTGTTTTTGGGGTGTTATGCCGTGTTGCGCAACCTCCTTCTTTAGCCAACGTTTCGGACAGCGTTACAGTGTCCATCATCTGCCCTGCACATCTGCCCTGATGGTGGACACTGTAACGCTGTCCAAAACGTTGAATAACAACTCAAAAACAAATAACTAAAATGATATTAGTAGTTGTATGAAACAGTTAAGAGGGCAATACCAGAGAAAACCAGAAATATGTTATTTTTAAATCAGATTTTAGACGTATTGACTCTTTTCCACAAAAAATTATAAATGGATTTCGAAAGATTGTTCTTTTATCTAGCTTATGTTTTAATTTTTAAGAAAAAATGTTTATTTTTAGTATAATAAGGTTATACTATAGGTCGTTGGCAGATTTGTTAAATTTTCAAAAAACATTTTGTATTATACCACACCCATTTCAAATCATGTAGTCAGACAGAAAAATAAATCAATACATTATCTGGAAATCGCATGTTTTAGAATTTTAATTTCAGTTTAAATAAAATCATTAAAAAATATATACGTACATGTGTTTCTTGGCGAAAATTGGTCCGTTTGTGTATTTATTTGCGCACTTACAAACTAATATATTTCAGATTTTTTTAACATTCTTATTTAACTTAGACATTATTGAAAAATGGTAAATACTTATAATCAAAAAATAATTACAAAAAGTACATTATTTTAATAGTTTTATCATCACGCCTTTAAGCATGTTTGCATGTAGATATAAATTATAGCAAAAATGGAATGAAATAAAATCGATATTAAGTTATAATTTTAAAAAGTTGGTACGGAAAATAATTAATCTTTCTCATTGTAACTGCCTTGCACGATCGTAAGAACAACTTTCGACGAAATGTGGATTTTCGGCCGCTGGCTAACCAAACGCTCTTAAACATGAAGCTACGTAAATCCCCCATTAATTAATATTATAAGATGGCATTATTCTGTTTTGACTTTATAAAGCTTTCAAGAAATGTTTGTTTTCCTCAGCCTCTCGGTAATGAGACAAACTGTGTCTCATATTTTCAAATTCCCAAAATCCTCAAATTTCAAATTTCGCCGAAATTTCATTTGTCGTCTTTGCCAAATTGCGGGAGTGAAATTGCCTCAATTTCGCACCCCTTACCGTGCTTTCTCCTCCCCCGCCTTATTTCTACTACACTCAACAATATCAGACCCTTTCCTCCCCTCATGATGGCCGCATCACATCCCCAAGTCCCCTGTCAATCGTACAATTTGCATTTTGCATCCTAAGCTGGAAATCTGTCAATCTTTGAAAAAATAAACAAACTCGCGGTTTAGGGGAAATCAATATGGTGTTCTTTGTGTTCAGGCGGTGCATCAGAATAAGATGAGAGCGCTAACATTTACAGCGACAAAATCGATGCGAAAATTGCGAATATGTTTAATAAAACACGACTCTTTAAAATAGATCAAAAATCTCGCGGGCATTATCACAGCATTTAAAGAAACACTGTGAATTTTTTCATACATATAACTTGTAAAATAACTGAAACAAATGTGTTAATAATAATTTTTTGAGCATACTTTGAGATTTTTTTCTATCGAGGGAATTTTATATAATTTGCGTTTCGGCGCGGGCAAAGTCTATATATTATTTTCAAGAATAACATATATTTTTAAGAGCTTTAAAACTTACCGTGTTTCAGGGAAATATGTAATATATCGGTACAAATCCGGGTTGCGCGCCCTTAAAGTTAAAAAAACAAAGTATTTATTTCATGTAATCTAATTCAGAGAACCTCGATGTAACTTCTCTGTTTATTAATCGCGAAATACAATTATTTTTTTAATAAATTCCACCCCTTTTTAAAAGGGTCTCGCAGCTGTTTTAGCCACTTCTCTCTTCCGTAGCATTCTCGTCATTTTTTCCTCTGGCTAACCTTACGGAAACACCTCCTAAGGACGGTTTTACGATCCTCTAAAGTTGGCCCGCCCGTAAATTCTCCTTGTTCCGTGTACGGGCTGTATATTAGAACCTCGGTACGTTAGTGTGGTATGTCTGCAGGCTGCCATAGCATTGCTGTAATTTTAAGTGTAATAATTTCGGCGCCTTTCACTCGTCGAGGGATGGCAAACGGTCTAGTTCAAATATAAACTCGTTTTTTACTAAGTCTTCTTCTTCTACTCTGTGACTTGCTGTCCAGCTTTGGATAAATACTTCTCTCAATTTCTATTCTCTTTCAGTGTCAGTCTCGTCTTTCAGCGACCTCTGATTCTCTTTCCAAACCGAAGAAACTTCTTTACGCACGCTTGACTTGGGGAGTAAGCTGCAGAATGCGTGATGAGAGCGTTACGAAAAGTGTGATCGTGCGAGGCGAACGGAAGTTGAGGGGAGATTTTTTTTTTTACATGAGCTCCTGAGGAAAATAATTTCCCTCGGGGCCTATGTCATCTTTAGGGATGCTGTGTGGAGGGTTTTCTTTGGAAAGGAAGGAGAGGAGAGTTCTGGTAAGGAAAAGGGTTTAAGGGGTGGGTAGGAATCTGGGGTTCAGTGTGTCCTGGTCATCTGCCTCCAAGACCTCGACAAACCTCACCCCGTGAACCCGGGCACCCCTGCTAAATCACCAAACGTAGCGAACCACTTGGGGTGACCTATGGCAGAGGCGTTGGTTATCCAATAAAGGTTCCTGGGGCGGCGGTACCCATTCCCGCCTCCCAAATTGAAAATAAGTTAGTGAAGATAGAAAAAGAGAGAGTAACGTTTTCTATACCTGTAAGGGCAAAGAGAGGTGCGAGCACACATTTTCTTTCTCTCGTAGCCAGTTACGTTTCATATATCTAAGACACAGTGCCGGCCTATTGTCTGTATTACACTGTAGGAGCAAGAGAGAGCAATGCGCGCGCACATTTTCTTTCTCTCTTCTTTTATAAGTTTGTTTTCTTTTATAAGTTACTTCAGTCGTGTGGTCTAAAGCACACTCGTTTTTTTTTCAAATGTTTCTGGCTTTCACCCTTCAAGGGTGTTCTTAGATATCATTTCATATTATGGAGATAAAAAAGGTGAATTTATATATTCATTTTATTTTAAGGGGAAATTTCAAAATCGTGTAGAAGATTGGAGTCGAGTTCAGACTTAAAAGAGATGAGGTGTTGAAAGGGGGAAGGTAGTTTTAGATGAGGCTTGATAACAAGAATTGTTTAGAAAAGGACAACAAAAACTAGTGATCTAGAGTTCCCATTTCTAGACCACAAAATGTACATTTTGGGGAGTGTCAAGGCCGTGAATATTAAAAAGGTGAGGAGGAACTGAACAATGTCTAATTCTCATTCGAATAAGTGAGAAAATTTCTTTTTTTGGATAAAAGGGGGAATTGTTGAAACCATGGTTTTGATGGGATAGTCCTTTGTATTGAGGCATAGCACGCCCTCTTGGATTGACTAGCAATGTGCCAATACCCTGCCCAAACACTGCGAGATCTATCTTTGATAATGAAAAAAATATAAGATTGGTAATGTAGTATACGGGGGTAACAATAGAGTTGGATGCTCCTTATTTTGACAAGGAATTCCACGGTGCCAACAAGTCCAGGAATCCAAATCAAAATTACGGTTTTTTCAGAGCTTTGATTGGAGGATATCAGCACTCGAATAAGGCATTTCAAAGTGATCATCAGGATGACGAAGAGGACTGGATTTAAGTTTTTGGAAGGAACTGAGTGAGTCAGGGAGAACAAGAGGATATTCAAAATGATAAATTTCCCAAAATTATGACATCCTATGTGCATTAGAAAGTATTGGGGAGGGTAAGGGAGTACATTGAACATTTTTCAAAAAAATTCACACATGAATAATTAACATTATTTCAGGTACAGACAACCAAAATTAGTATTTTTGATTATTATAATTTTCTCACAACGGACAAAACAGTTGACGATCTCCCTCAGTCTGTCGGACAAGGAAATTTGTGCAAAGGTAGAATTTAGTGAGTTTAATACTTGCGCCGGGTGCCTACCAGACCAGGCAGGGGGGGACAGAGGTATCAGCATTACCAACAGTGCCACTAGTACCTCCTAAATACCTCCGTTGTAGCCTGCTAGAAGCTACTAGAGATACACTGATAGGAGTGTGTTTTGGGCTTATCCGTGTGCCAGACATATTTCAAATTTTTGCTATTCAACTGGGAGGCGGATGTGGGTTCCGTTTCCATTGAATAACTAAACTAACACCTCTACCGTCGGTCATCCGAAGTGGTTTTTTATTTATTTATTTTTTTTTTATTAGAAAGAAAAAGTTATTCAATATTACAGGAAATCAAATAAAATAAAATATTACAGAAAAAATAAAAGTCCCAATAAACTACTTTTAAGTAGTTTGTCAATGGGTGCTTTTACTTTGAAGTTTTTTTTTTTTAAATAAAACTTATTATGCAGTTAGACATTTTTTTGTGTTACTACAAAAAGTGTTAATACAAACTGTTTTTTTCGGCGAGCCAATTTTTCAATATAATATTTGTTTTTACATTATTTGTACATTTTTTAATTTTAGCAGGTAACATATTTAAGCAAGTAGGTATCATGTAGTCCAGCGTTCTTTGTCCATATTTGTTTAAGTGCTTAGGTATGATTAGTCCTTCATTTAACGTAAATCGAGTATTGTAAGTGTGGTCCAGTCTATTTATGTAAATAGGGCTATTCATATGCTGAAAAACAATTTTATGCCACAGAATTGCTCTTACTGAGAGAATTTTAAGATTCTCGTAAAAGTACGGAACATTGTGCCTTTGTTCGTATAAACTTTTATGGGCTAATAATTTAACTAATGAATTTTGAACTGATTGAACATGATTTACATTTGTCTTGCAGGAAAGTCCCCATGCTGTAATTCCGTACCTTATAATAGACTCAGCTAATGATAAATAAATTATTCGAAGTGTGCGTATTGGAACATAGAATTTAAGTTTATATAATCTACTAACAATAGATCTCAGACGTCCACAGACTTTATTTATTTGTAAATCCCATTTGAAAAAGCAGTCAATAATTACACCTAAATAAACATATTCTTTAACCACTTCAATATTTTCACATGAACACAACGCAGGGATACCAACATGAAAACAATCTGAACCGTGTGTTTTTATTTCTGGTGTAATAATATTTGCCTTGGCATTGGGTGATCTAATGTGTATCAATTGTTTTTTTTTTGCATTTATGATTAAACCAGAGTCATGAGACCATTTCAAAAGCTCAATGTAATCATTTTGTAAGAGTTCAATACATAATTTTAAATCACTGCGAGAAATCACTAGTGCAGTATCATCCGCATACACGAAGTATTTTACATGTTTAAAAATGTACTTAATAAAAGATACATAAATGATATATAAAATTGGACCTAATATACGCTACGTTTGTTGACTTAGCAGAGGTGTCTGGGTTCATTAGGTGAGGTTTGTCTGGGTCTTGGCCGCGATTTGCCCATCAACTGCATTCCAGGCTGGATCGGGAGAATGGTTGAGGGAGTCCCTTTGACTTCTCCAGCAGGACTTGATCTCGCCTTGAATGGGAAATTGTTTTTATCTATTTTGTGAATAATTTTATTAAAAAAATGAATCAAGAAAACCTGTCACAGATAATCTCAGCCTTAAAATATGATTTTCAAAAAGTTGTTTCTTATATGCGTTCATACATTTCAAAAGAATTTTATTATGTGGTTTACGCTTACATTTTTTTATGAAGAAATCAACAATTTTATCTTAATTCTGCTTAATCGAAACGATAGAAAAAACCTCAATTTATCCACAGCATATTTTTTGGTATTCACAATGTAAACCGATTGGTAGTAAAGTTTAATACAAATTTCACATTAGGTCTCGCCTGAAGGGTGAAAGCCAGAAACAAAAAAAAAACACTTTTCCTTGTACACAATGGCAATCAACATAACCTAGGTTTTTAATTTTTCCGTAAACTTAAACAATATCAGATATTATCAAAATTCTGTTGGTCCCAAATACTGATATCAGCTTGCCATGTAGAAAGAACACATTGTGACAGCGTACCAATCACATAACATTGGAGCAGGACGAGAAAAACTGCAAACTGTAGGATTTACAAACTGTTTCCGAATTACAGCTTCAGATGCACTTGGAAATAGACGAAATGAGACATAATGGTGTTTGCTGGAATCGGGTGATAATATGCGAATGGGAAAAATAATGGATTACAAGGAAGAAGGAAACCAATCACTTACCTCTGCGAAGGCGAACAACACAATTACAAATATAGTTTATTTAGTTCCACCGCAGTACCTCGAGGTAATTATCGCCAGAACACAAATAAGTATAAAACGATCTCGATAAAGTCAAAAACTTTCTTTTAGTTCATGAACGATATTATGAGTACGAACAACCAACAAAATGCTTTTAATGTAGTCCCAAATCTTCTTCTGTTTTTTTTTCAAAAACAAAAGCACTTGAATTCACCCTTGTCATTGTTCCATTTTCAAATGCTTTTCCAGCAAGGTGCTATGGTTAGGGAGGGTAGGTACTGGATAAATGAACTACACATATCATAATTTCAAAACCAAACAGTGGCGAAGGACTGTAGTCGTGGAGTAGATATAATCACACTTCTCTATAATATCTGCTCAGTGTGCAGTGGCTAGTCAGCTATACTGAGGCCAAATACGAGCACATTTCGTTCCGGATGCCTCTGTTCTGTGCTCCGTTCTGCGGAGGGAATTTGACATGTTTTCTGTTCTGTTTACGATGAAATGAATACTTACTGCTTTTACATTGGAAGCTGTTTTATGGATGTGGTTTAAAAGAAAGAGTTTTGGTGGAATGGACGGTTTAATTTACGACACTCTGACTGCTTCTCCCTGTAGGATTTTTATTTTAGTTTCTGGAATAAAATAGTTGGATCGCACATTTTTCAAACAATAAACCAGGGAATCTGCAAATAATGGAAAATATTCGAGTGTTCGATTTCGCTCCTTCGAAATTTCACCATTTTATTTTACCGTACTATAAACATTATCATTTTTTAGATTTTTTGAAATGAAGACTACTTCAGCACAATTGTATTTTGAAACTCGATGAATCGAAAAATAGCGACTCTAAAAAGACATAAACACATAAATCTATAGGATTTAGCCTACAAGAGAATGAGATAGTATAATCGGTCTCCACTTTGTGCGGTGCTTCGTAGCCTATCGGTCTCCTCTTTGTGCGGTGCTTCGTAACCTCCCCTACTTTAGTTTTTGAAGAAAAAATCTTGCCTTCTTTATTTTTCGGAAGGTTTCACTTCTACCACGTGTTAACTGCTCACTTGTATTTTTTATTCATTTTTTTTTAAATTGATCGTTTAGTTGATTAGTCAGACATCTCCAAAAAATTGACATTTAAGTGGAGTATGTTAAAGTGTGCCCTATACCTGGTACAATACTCAGATTACTGATAATCATCAATAAATCAATTATATTGATGTCATTTTATGTTCATGTTTTCTGGGTCACTAGCAGGATATTTCAAAATGTAATACTAATATACCGGACCGCTATTTGATAGATATGTAAAACACAGGCAAGTGTAATATTTGATTTATCGTGAGCATTCGAATATTGCTTTCCTCATCATCGAAAAACTTAGTATTTGGAGATGTCTTACTAATCAACTAGATGATTGGATTATCAAAATTGTTCTAAAAATTAGGAGTAACTTGATGTACTGATAAAACAGCCTAAAAATTAAATTCTGAAGAAGAAAAAATGATTTCGGCCATTTCAAGCAAGTAAATCTCAGTACTTATACGTTACATTCCACCGCGAGTTAATGAGGCGCGTAACACCAACCCTCTCGGGGGTAGTTACTGAGGTAGGTACTGTATACACCACATACCCGGAGTCACCCGGGCCCCGGTGGTGAAGGGTAAGAAGAAGGCGACCTTTCCGCCGGCCGAGACGTCGGCGTCGTTAGGCGACGCATGACATTTGGAGAAACCAGCCCGCAAATTAGTCTCGCAAGACGGATCGGGGAATGGGCTAAATGGGACGATGCACTGAATAGAATATATCTAGAATCGCGATCTGTACAGTCTGAAATAAAATGTTATCAATTCACATTAGACATTTCCACAACGAGGCCCTGGAGAGGGAAATAAAATTGAGTTACTGCTCAAGAAAGAGTTTCCACATTTGAAATGATCAATTTTGTCGAAAAGGATCAATGTCATCAAACACCTTTTGGTTCCTAAAACCAAGACAGAAACCTGGTCTTTTGGTAAATTCAAAATTCATGACTATGCTAACATATTTATAAATATATAATAACATATTACAGCCTTTTTAAGATTTTGACATTTGCAAATGATCAATTTTGTCGAATGGGATCAATGTCACCAAACACCTTTTGGTTACTAAAACTCTGACAGAAACCTGATATTTTGGTAAATTCAAAATTCATGATTATGCTAACATATTTATAAATATTATATTTGCTTTCCATTTTTTTCACTACTTTCATTCACTATCACTATCACTATCACTATCACTATCACTATCACTATCACTATCACTATCACTATCACTATCACTATCACTATCACTATCACTATCACTATCACTATCACTATCACTATCACTATCACTATCACTATCACTATCACTATCACTATCACTATCACTATCACTATCACTATCACTATCACTATCACTATCACTATCACTATCACTATCACTATCACTATCACTATCACTATCACTATCACTATCACTATCACTATCACTATCACTATCACTATCACTATCACTATCACTATCACTATCACTATCACTATCACTATCACTATCACTATCACTATCACTATCACTATCACTATCACTATCACTATCACTATCACTATCACTATCACTATCACTATCACTATCACTATCACTATCACTATCACTATCACTATCACTATCACTATCACTATCACTATCACTATCACTATCACTGTCACTGTCACTGTCACTGTCACTGTCACTGTCACTGTCACTGTCACTGTCACTGTCACTGTCACTGTCACTGTCACTGTCACTGTCACTGTCACTGTCACTGTCACTGTCACTGTCACTGTCACTGTCACTGTCACTGTCACTGTCACTGTCACTGTCACTGTCACTGTCACTGTCACTGTCACTGTCACTGTCACTGTCACTGTCACTGTCACTGTCACTGTCACTGTCACTGTCACTGTCACTGTCACTGTCACTGTCACTGTCACTGTCACTGTCACTGTCACTGTCACTGTCACTGTCACTGTCACTGTCACTGTCACTGTCACTGTCACTTTCACTGTCACTGTCACTGTCACTGTCACTGTCACCGTCACCGTCACTGTCACCGTCACCGTCACAATCACTATCACTATCCAACATTGCTTGATATGGCTTTTGGTGATCAGATCTAAAGAAATCAGGTACCGTCCATCCTTCCTCATCTCTCTCTGCTTTCCTCACCCTTTAGCGTCATAACATACACCAATTGGGAATTCCATGGTCCCACTAGCTCCGGGCTGATTGGATAATGTAGTATTAACAATGAAAAAAGTTCTTTGAAGCACTGATTTTCTGCGAAAGAAAGAATTGTGATATTTAAAAAAAATGTTTTATCAATTTCATTAGACGTTAGGAAAAATTGAGCGCACTTCGGTCTCATGGCCACACCCACAATATATTTCTGTCGGTTAATCTTTTCGGTGGGTTGTGGGGTTAAGGAAATGTTTCGGTTTTCTGGGCTTGAAGTTGTTTGACATCGAGTTTTGACAAGGGACAAACTCATTTCTCTGGCAGTATTAGTAATATGACTTGGGTTATGTTTGGTGTTTAGTTATTGTGTTTTGAACTTATTGCTGTTTGATCTTTACTGTTTGAAATTTCGGAAATACAAACACTTTGATCACTACCATCATAAGTACTAAATAACTACCATCACGCCATTTCTATGCCACTGTTAAATATTGCAAAAAGAGCCCCCACGTTGAAGCCAGTGTTAAATATTACGCTGGGGGCCAGGTAGGCACCCAGTGTTAGAGTGTAATCAGTGTAATTTAATGGTAAACAAACCCATGTCCGGACTCGGACATCAGGGAAAGAGTCCCCTTTCGACCAGCTCAGTTGGGCGGGAACATGATCTCCTCAAGGGCGGGCAGTTCGGCCGCAGCAGTCTACAGGCGTCTAGAGTGAAGCCTCCAGAGTATATTGGTTAGGAACTTCTCAACAATTAAAGACGGGACGGTTGACTTACATGGTTTATTCAGTAACACAGGGAACAAGTACATAGAAAGTACATTTCTTTATTAGCACGCACTCCTCACTCCATTAAAAATCATAAATCGCCTCTAATCCTAAAATAAAGTTATTTTGACACGACGTGATCCGACTCAATTATTTGATTCATATCGTGTATTCCTCAAATTCTTCTATTTATATACTAATAGACTTACGTCCAATTTACAATAAAAAAATGTAAATTAAAAGAGTAAAGGATGGTATATGAAAGCAGAGACAAAATCGGAGATAAACATAAGAAAATAGAGGTGACGACTAAGTCAAGACTTAGCTAGAAGTCAAAATAGTTATAAAATATTTTTAATTATTTACAGCCTTACTAAAAAAAACCACAGCACGACCGATAACCTATGTTGCTGCCGCAACAGGAATAAAACAAATATACACTGAAACACGAAATATTACTAATAAGGTTTGTTCTTAAAATGCATTTTAAATCTGGCAACAACGTAATTCTTTATAGTGTACATTAGAGATGCCACGAATAGTGATTTTGCCGAACACCGAATCTCGAAATATTCGGCAGCCGAATATTCGGTGACCCTTAGTACATTTCGCAAACAGTTTTCATGAATTAAAAATAATAAAAATACTTTTGAATGTAGCTATTACTTTGTGGTTATCCATAATAAAACATTGTTCGAAACTGTCAAATTAGTATAAGCTTTCCCTGACGAAGGAACGTTTGTTCCGAAACCGGTCGGATTTGCACATCAAATAAGTGGTTTATACAAAGTTAAATTATTGTTGTTAAATTATTTTATTTTTCTATAATAAAAATAGTTTTCTTGAATTAAAATGAATTGAACTCATGAGTTAAAAATCGTTTTCGTGAATCAAAATGAATTGAACTCATGAATTAAACATCGTTTTCATGAATTAATAAAAATCAATTACATTTCGCAAATGAAATTGATTTTTACATGAAAACTATTCGCCTAGATCGGACAGCAGACCCTTACAAGGGGTGATCAGCAAACGCAAAACAGTATCCAAGCCCAGCAGAATTGGCTAAGATTTATTTATCATCTCCCGGTAGAAGTATATAGTGAGCGGCTGTTTTCGGAAGCAGGTATAGACTGGGAGACGAGATACGTAAACACCACGTCATCGAGTACACGGATGAAACTATTTTGTAGTGATAATTGACATTTAGAAAACCTTCAAAAAGCTGGTCTGCCGGTGCGCCTCTTGGCAGGAGCCGCGCAGTCATGGAAATAGTGAGCGATTTTTTTCGAAAAAATTACGTCATTGAGTACACGAACGGGAATGGTCTCATATGATAAAGGTCGATTAGAAAATTAGAAAAAAGCAGGTCTGCCAACCGGCAGCCTGGCACGTTCGCAGGCAGCCGGCGTCAAAGTGGGGTAAAAAATTAGTTCATTATTCTACGTGAGTCTACGGGAAGGTATATTGAAAGTGGTTAGCTCTATCATTTAATTTCGCGTCATGTCGAGGTGTACCAGCAAGTTAATCAGCAATCAGGAGTTAAAAATATAGATCTTGTTTTGCTGCCCGTTGATTTTTTTTTTCAATTAGAAACAAAAACCAAAAATCTATCACACGTCGCCACTGATCACACTGCCACACATCGCAATGGATCACGTGATACCCAGTGGCGACGTCTTAAGGAAAATATTTTTTTGTTGTTTTTAATTGCACACATTTTAACTCCAAATGTGCTCAGAAATCGCTGATTAAAAAAATTTCAGGTACTTGACGATACGTCCTATATACTCTCCTGTCAATCTTTTCTCCGTCCATTCCCTCTATACGTCGTAACCATAAAAGTGTCCCTTTCTTTGTATTAATTGCGAGACCTAATATTCCATTAGAACCTCCGAAGGTCATACATTTTGAAAGTATTTTTTATCTTTTATTCCATGACGCGGAAATTGTCATTTGTTCGTTGTTGGAAAGAGAAATGATCATTCTTCTGAAATGTTTGTTTCAAATATTTAATACTTGATTCAATGGACAAAATCCAAAAAATTGTCAAAGTGCGTGATTACAAGTTGGCGGTAATTTTGAGAGATGAAAGTAAAAAACATTGGAGATTCGAAAGTAAAGCTCAGGTATGGGGGCTCCATTGAAGCCAGAGTAAAGTTAGGGTGCCAAAAACTGGGCGTACTGTACAGGACCCGCAGATACTTTAATAGTACACAACTGCTAACCCTGTACAAATCACAAGTGCGCCCCATGGTTAAATTTGGCAGCCACCTCTGGTCTGGAGCTCCAAAATACCTGAAAAATACCCTCGACTCTGTGCAGAAATGGGGCGGTCCGTTTAATAGATTTTCTCATCTTAACAGACGGATTACAGTCTTTAGAGCACAGGCGTCGGGTAGGACTGCTATTCGTGTTCTACCGGTATTACAATGGAAGATGCTCCGAGGAACTAGCGACATTGATCCCTTCGGCATCGGTGCATAGTCGGGAAACACGCCAAACGCGTGCCCAACATTTGTACACGGTTGACATTTGTCACATGAGATCGGGTCTTCAACGGGACACGTTCTTGTGTTCAACAGCTCGGCTGTGGAATGATTTGCCAGCCTCTGTGTTTCCTCCTTCCTACAACATTACTTCCTTCCTTACTTATACTTCCTTCAAGACCAATGTTCATTCCTTCCTCTCCTCAAAAGACCTTCCACACAGCATCCCAGATGACATAGGCCCTGAGGAAAATTATTTTCCTCTGGGCCTCCTGTGTGGAGTTAATGTGAAAAAAAGAGTAAAAGGATATATTATGAATTTAAGTTAGTTTATATTATTACATTACAGAAGAAGGTTAGTTATAACCGAAACTAGTTGACTATTGTGTTTTATAAATAAAGTCGTATAAAACCAAGTAATTTTAATTGTAATGTTACGCCACGAAGATATTGCTTTCTCTGATTAAAATAATAATTATTAGAAATAAGCAAAGCGTAAATTAAAATGTAAAAGTGTAACTATATTTATATTAGGCCTCATGAAATGGGTCTGTATCATAGACATATGAATATTAGTAGACCAGAACATAAAGATGAAGGGGGAAACCAACTACAGCGGGGCGCAGAGCGGGAAGATGACTTTGGAGATATGTAATTCGTCGATAACTCAATATGACAGTATCTCGCATTATAATATCACCATTTAGTTCTTAAAAGTAAACTCTACTTTTGAATGAATAGATCTTTTTACATGGGAGCGCGAATTGCTCGCCGCGTATTGAACAAATTTGCGAAGTCTAATACGGCAAAGAAAAGTTCGTTTATTTTCAGTCTCCAATATTTTGTTCTCATATTTAGTTTCAAAATTTAGTTACCCCGTAAATATCGACGAGCACACGCCATGTATCTCGAGTGATGGTATATATTTACACGTTTTCAAAACACAAACCATGTTTTTTGCGGTGTTATTTCGTAAAATGCACCGATGAGCGCTCGACGCTCGCTTGCAGAAGAATGATGACGTCACATTTTTTAGATTCACGCGAAGCCAAACTCAATCCCAGCCGGTTCCAAGGAACCGGTATGGGGAGGGGGAAATAATACGCTTTTATCACTTAGGCCAGGTCTACTAATATTCATATGTCCATGGTCTGTATTAAAATTATCACGTTCAGTTTTAGGGAGATATTATTCAAAATTAATAAAATACTTAGCTCTAACCATTTTTATTGTTTATAATATCAACATGTTTCGTAAGCATTGCATTAAATGGTGCCACAAAATAAGTTTGCTGTGTTTGAAGAAGATATTATTACTATATTAAAAATGTGTTTGAAAATATCCAACCAGTCACATTCTGTGTCTATTCGTCTGTTGCCAATTTTCAAGTAAAAACAACGCTTATCTCAAAAGTGTTGTAGTTACAAAATCATTTTGTATGAATATCTTGTACCGTTTGTTATATCAAATATTCCAAATATCTGTGACACGATATGTAAATCCAGCGTAGAAACTAGAAACATCCAACTACAGCCAGCATCAATAATGACTGAATACAAACTACAAAAAACGAAAAAAATTAAAACAAAACTTTCATTTAATTTTTTTTTACGTAATTAAAAATCAACTCTCCCAGAAACCACAAACCGCGAATGATAACATTGGTTTAAAGCACATGATGACTTCTAATAATCTAGCATCGTAACATGACAGATATTTTCCACATTTTCAACATTTCTTTTTAAACTTTTCTTTCGTTTTCAATAATTGAAAAAAATAATGGTGGATGAAGTTGGCGACACCAGAGGAATGATTTCACATCATGTGAATCAGTTACTGGAATTGGGTCATATCATGAATCATGTGAATCAAATACTGGAATTGGGTCATATCATGAATCATAATAAATCATTGGTTTAGTAACACACATAATTAATATTGTGAGTATAAATTTCCTTCTATTCATGTAAAAGCCCACTAGGGCGTAAATAAAAATAAATAAAATAAATAAATAAATAGTGTTAAAAATAGAGACATCTATGAGATGATTTCTGTAGATAATCATTGATTTAATCTTGATCAGGTTATTAAGAAATAATGAATACTAGAGACATCTAGGTAATTTTTATTGAAGCTAGTTAGTGTTGCTGGCTGACTAGAATATGCCACGTGACTCAGTAGGTTCCGACAACCATCTGTTTATTATTATTGTCTGTTGTTGTAAGCCTTATTTACGGGTATTTTCTATTTTTTAATAGTATAAAAAGGGTGTTGTTCAAAATACTTCCCTCTCTCGCATTAATCGATACCTAGGGTACAGTTCCCTTAAGCCCCCAGGCGGGGTCCGGGCCAAATTATTATAAAGTGTTGATTTTCATTGTTGTAAATTCAAAGTGATTGTAAATAAAAAAGTCCACTACCCCGATGAAATGAAGTTATTGATATGGTTAAAATTACCTAGATGTCTCTAGTAATCATTATTTCTTAATAACCTGATCAAGATTAAATCAATGATTATCTACAGCAATCATCCCATGGATGTCTCTATTCTTAACAAATAGTACGATTGCCATACTAACATATGTTGTTCTAATACTATTTATGTTTGTGAATGAAGCAAATATTGTGTACCAATACAGTTTTGTGTGAGTTGTGTGGTGGGTCCATCTTCCATGCCAATCCAGAGGGGAGACAGCGGAAAACTCCTTGTAAGGAAACGGCGTGATGGTTAGTAAAAAAAAATAGAGAAGTGGAATATACTCTCAGTATCGCCCTGAGTAGGCTTTAGCCATGTTTGGTGACTAGATCTGAATAGCCAGGTACCTCTCCACCTTTCACTTTCCCATCTCCTTCCCCTCCTCATTTATTTTGAATAATTTAGGATTCCATAGTCTCACTGGCCCCATTAAAAAATCAGAGTGTGCAATTCATACGCGGTAGAAGAAAACTAAAGTAGATAAAATTGGGGAGACTACGAGGCACCACAGAAAGACGAGACCGATGGGCTACGAAGTACCGCACAAAGAGGATATCGATTATAGTATCTCATTTTCTCGCATGCTAAATCCTATAGACGTATGTGTTTGTCTCTTTTTATTTTTTCCCCGTTTGTAAGCCTTTTCAATGGTGTTCAAGAATCTATACTGCTCACTGTACTTCTAAACTCTTACGCAGACAAATTCGTAACATTGGTAGTTTGCATCGAAGCAATTTCTTATCAGAGTAATTCAGAGTCCCCGGGGTGATGTTCAGACGACCGAGTCTGGAGTCTAGTGTCTTGTCTGTGTCTGGTGAATCTTGTCTTGTCTGCAAACTTATCGGAAGTTGCCTATGTTTCCTGTTGCGACGGAAGACAATGAATGGAAGTTAGACTGTTCGCCAGATCTGAGATCATTATGAAGATGTATTTTAGCTATAGCAAGTTTAGCAAAGTAGTATTTATATTTGAAAATACACCTATCTAAAGAGCTTCACGCCACTTTCTTGTAGAAAAAAGGTTTGTTCATTCTTACTCTCCTAGTATACAAATACAAGTAAATATTTTGTTTTTTTTTTATTATTTTTTATTAAAACGACTGTATAAAATATGTACATACAAAATATAACAAAACGGAATGGTGAAATTAAGCATAGATATGGTATTTCTTAGTCATCCTCACTAGCGGATCCTGTGCCGAGGCGGACTAGTTATTTAATCAGAGTTTATTATCTGTCTTCTATGTCGTTATCATTGTCTTTTTAGGGTTTTTTAAACGACTTCGGAAAGGAGGAGGTTCTCAATTCGACTGTATTTTTTTTTAATTTTTATTTTTTTTATGTTTGTTACCTCAGAACTTTCGACTGGGTGAACCGATATTGATAATTCTTTTTTTATTTGAAAGCTAGTGCTTCCCATGTGGTCCCATTTTAATTTGGTCCAGTTCTGACAATGACATCCATGAGAAAATCATATAAGTCTTAAATTTGCATTAAATATGTGCGCGACAAATGGACGATTAACTCAATATCACGCCAACCGATTTCAATCATTGTTTTTTTATTGGAAAGGATGTACTTCAAGGGTAGTTTGATGAAAGTTTAGTTAGGTTCTGATCATGGGCTCCATGACAAAGTAATGGAACTCTCCAATTCTTAAGAGCAAATTTACGATACTCGGCCGAATCTTAATCGAATTAGTTAGTGTACTTCAGATTCACTAAAAATCAAAAAATAAACAAAAATTTTAACAAAACAAAAAAACGACTTCAAAAAATGCACTAAAAAGTAAAAAAATAATTTCGTATTCTTTCTTCTACAACTTAATAATGAACTTACTTTTTCTACTCATCAATATGTAGGTACGATTGTTATTTTTGGAGTCGGTGTCAGCCAAGATACCGGCCCGGCGTGTTCACAAGTCGCGCATGTGACACAAGCACATCTCACCTATAACTATGTATGAAGTTACAAACCTACCTTGGCTGACACCGACTCCAAAAATAACAATCTTACCTACATATTGAGGAGTAGAAAAAGTAAGTTCATTATTAAGTTGTAGAAGAATACGATTTTTTTTTTTACTTTTTAGTGCATTTTTTTAAGTCGTTTTTTTGTTTTGTTAAAATTTTTGTTTATTCATTGACCTTTTTCAGACAGATTTTTATTCTTGATTTGTACTCATTAATTTTTTTATTACTTTTATTAGGGAAGTTGTGGAGTTTTGTAGCAAAGTAAGTGTAGTTTCTTTGTCTAAATGCGGTTTTATAATTCGGAATGTTTTTTATGTAATTTTTATTTGATCTCTAGAATAAGAAGAGGATTTAGTATTTTTGAATAGTTTGAACTATAGTAATGCAATAGTAAATTGGTCACTACATTAGAAATATGAATTTAATTTTATCAATTTTATCACATTTTGCTGGAAAACTGTAGCCAGTTTACCAAAATGCAATGTTGCCAGTTCTTTCGCAGCACAGTAAAATTCATATTTTATTAGTAATAATTTGATATAAAAAATGTACAGTATTTATTATTCAATGTGTAACTAAAACACCGTTTAACGGTTGGGAAGCGTTTTTTTTTTAATAAGTAAGGCTGTTGGTCATTATGCTCGAGACGATCTTGCATTATTTTTCTTGAAGGAACTCTTTTAGTCAGTCTGATTGTTTTATATAATTTTTATTTATTTACTAGCTGGTACCCGGCATGCGTTGCTATGCCATTTAATAAAGAAATTGTTTCTCATTTCGTGTCCTTTCCCATTCGTCCCGTTCCCCTTTCGCCTCCCCTTCTTCTCCTGCGTTTCCTTTCCCCTCTCGCGTTCCCTCTCCGTCTCCTTCACCTTCCCTCTCCCCGCTCCACTCTACCCGAGATCCCCTCCCCCTTCCCTCCTCCCGCATTCCATACATTCAGTTTTCAAACAGCTCGCGTGCCACCAATAGCAATTTTTTATTACAAACTTCATAATGCCAGGGCTCACCAGAAGTTTTATACAAACCTTCTTCTGACAATAATGAACACACAAAAAAAGAATTATCCAATTTGGTGCAGTCGTTCGAAAGTTATGCGCGTACATACATTTCGGCGATTCATTTTTATTTATATAGAAGATAGATAGATAGATAGAGATAGATAGAAGATATAGATTGATTAACGCCCTTTCTCGGGGCGTTTTACATGTGAATGGTAAGAAATATATAGTATTTATTGTACATAACTGAACTGCCTCAGTAACAATACTTTATATTTGTTTAAAGATAAATTGAAGATATCCTCTGACTCGGTATAATTGTTTCCCTCCATTAGAATTCTGGGCAAAGAGGAATACATGTGGTAGTTAATCTCAGAATTTCTGCACTGAAATAAATCCTGACTTCTAGTATTACGTAGTGGTATCCGGAAGCTTATCAATTCAAGCAATACCGGACTATCAACTAAATCATTTAGAATTTTATATTGAATTATCAAGTCAGTGAAAATTCTTCTGTCTGACAATTTGGGCATATTCATATTATTTAACAGAGTGTTGTAGTTCAACATAATTGCTGGAATACCCATTTTAAAATTTAGAAAACGTGAGAACTTATTTTGTATTCTTTCAACAGCTTGAAATTGTATATTAGAATGTGGGTTCCAGACGGGAGAATTGTACTCCAGTTGACTTCTTACATAGGCAAAATATAACAGTTTAATACACTTAGTATTGTTAAAAATTCTAGTTATAAATCCCAACATTTTAAGCCATCGTTAGGGATTTCTGTCATATTATTAAATCATTTTATATGTTCTGCTATTTGCTTAATGGCATGACAGTCGTTTCACCCTTCATTATTAAACTTCTAATTCTGATTACAGTATCAAAACATTCCCAAACAAATCAGACTCTACTATTGTTCCAACAAAATCGTTTGTCTTTGATATCTTACTGCTATTAGTGCCTCAAACAGCTGATTATTCTTCACGATGCCTCAAACTAAACTCATTTTACCATTCCTTCAGTAACAATCGCTCCTTCATAAGGCAAACCTATTATTGTGAACCGCCACTGACAAGAATTCCAAGAAGTGTGGTCTATTCCTGTATAAAAGAAAACTTGTGTCCCCAATTTATGGAAGATCTTGATTTTCGGCTCATGAGAGAATTTAGTAATTTAAATTTTTTTTATCAATTGCCAAAGGTCACCCCCAGTGATTGGCTACGTTTGCTGCTTAAGAGCGTTAACCAGCCAGCGGACGAAAATCCACATTTCGTCGAAAGTTGTTCTTCCGATCGTGCAGGGCGGTTACAATGAGAAAGATTAATTATTCTCCGTACCAGCTTTTTAAAATTATAACTCAATATCGAATTTATTTCAATCCAAATTAGCTTTATACCTTCATCCAAAAATGCTGAAAGGCGTGATGATAAAACTATTAAAATAGTGTACTTTTTGTAGTTATTTTTTGATTATAAGTATTTATCATTTTTCAATAATATCTAAATTTAATAAGAATGTTAAAAAAATCTGAAATATATTAGTTTGTAAGTGCGCAAATAAATACACAAATGGACCAATTTTCGTCAACCTAGACCTTTTCGTCAACCTTTTCGCCTTTCAACCTTTTCGTCAACCTTTCGTCACATGTACCTAGATATTTTTTAATGATTTTATTGAAACTAAAATTAAAATTCTAATACATATCTCTGCTAGATAACCTATTGATTTATTTTACTGCATGATTACATTATTTGAAATGGGTGTGGTATAATACAAAAACTTTTTTGAAAATTTAACAAATCTGCCAACGACCTATGGAATAACCTTATTATACTAAAAATTAAAAAAAATTCTAAAAATTTATTACATAACTTCACTAGATAAAAGAACAATATTTCGAAATCCATTTATAATTTTTTGTGGAAAAGAGTCAATACGTCTAAAAACTTTTTTGAAAATGACGTATTTCCGGCTTTCTCTGGTAATGCCCTCTTAATAGAGGTGCCAGGGTTCGTGGGGATGAGGTTTGTCATTGTCTTGGCGGCTGATGCATCTGTCCACCCGGGCCAGATAGAGAGAGACCAGTTGAGGGAAGCCTTTTGACCACTCCAGTCGGATTTCTCGACCAATTACCTTTCTCCGCAGTTGGAGGGATGCATTTATTCGTCTGTCAGTACTGCGCACACTGAATCCCGGATTCCTGCTCACCTCTCATACCTTTATCCTTCCCAGAATTTATTTATTTGTAAGAGACAAACAGCTTATGCATAAAATAAAGAGATACATATGTACAAAGTTAAATTAAATCAAGGTAAAAATGTCTCCTATGTTAAAGTTATTTGAAGAAGGAGTTTTATTATATCTTAAAATTAATATTAGGTGAGGATGAGAGGAAGAGGAAAATAGGATTAGGATAGGAGATGCTCCCGATTCATTCCACACTCTTGTATTAATTTTGTATTTACGCGTTACTTCTATTCGGTATTTCTGAAGGGTATTGTATTGTAAAATTTTGTGTCTATTACGCACGTAAATGAGAAATTGGAAAATTTTTCTAATGTTAGTTCTACATGTGGGCAAATGAAATAAATTGGATTGTCTTGTTGATCTTGTCGGAATTGAAGGGCCCGCAACCCGGATTTGTACCGAATTATTACACATTTCCCTTAAACACGGTAAGTTTTAAAGCTCTTAAAAAATATATGTTATTCTTGAAGATAATATCTAGACTTTTCCCGCGCCGAAACGCAAATTATATAAAATTCCCTCGATAGAAAAAAATTGCAATGTTTGCTCCAAAAATTATTATTAGCACGTTTGTTTCACATATTTTACAAGTTATATGTATGAAAAAATTCACAGTGTTTCTTTAAATGCTGCTTAAGATAATGCCCGCGAGATTTTTGCTCTATTTTAAAAGAGTCGTGTTTTATTAAACATTTTCGCAATTTTCGCATCGATTTTGTCGCTGTAAATGTTAGCGCTCTCCTCTAACATTCGTAATTTCGTATCTCTTCATCTTCTTCTTTTCGGGCCCGGTTGCAGAGCCATAAGTCGGTAAGCTCTGGCGAGTCCAGGCCATTGTTCAGAATTTTAAATAACAAGGTTTAGTCAAAAATTAAACGTCGTGCATAGATGGACTTGAAGTTATACAAGTTAATAGATTCGGTGTAATTTAAAAAGTGTGAGTTAAGAATTACCTCTCTTTACTTATACTTTCCTTAAAAAGACTCTCCACACAGCATCCCCTAATATTTTGAGATTAAGATAAAATTGAGTTTACTTAGGGCACACGGTCACGCTTACAACAATCTTCTATGGATTTGTTTCTTCAGCGTTACCCACAGACAGAAATGTGAAATTTTCCCAGATGATGCCTATTTTCAACCCTTTGTCCAAAATATTTCACAAATTGTTGAAAATAATTATTACATTTATAACCGTGGAATAAAGCAATTAGAACCGATTTAATTTCTTCGGAAAATTTAACAATGTAATGTTAATTGTTTAGGGTATTATTGTTGGAATGGTGGCTATTATTTAAGTATTTATCAGGGCTTTGTGGAAATATGTATAACGTTTGTTTACGGCCCTTTTTCGACGACTTCCATGGAAAAGCTTGAGGTTCTTGGTTCCAATTTAAATTATTTTATTTTATTATAAATGAAGAAAATATTTGTGAAACTTAATCAAAAATATGAAACAGAAAAATCAGAAAAAGATACAGTCACATCTAGGACTCGAACCCAGAGCCTATGACTTGCCGGGTTAGTGCTCTACCAACTGAGCTTATATATCCTTATCCGATTCGGTCACATTTAACTTTATCCTTCTTCGACTAAGAACTATTAACATTATCTTCACTTTCATTCACATGAACGCTGAGTTTTTAAAAAAATATTAAAAAGTCTATTTTTAATCGGATCGTAAAAACACGACGTCAAGTTGGCATTATTGAAATTTTAGTGGTGACGTCACTGTTCGACGTGTCGTGACGTTACCGTAAAGTCATTGTATGGGAATGTATAATATGACACAAGCCGTCGTATTAATTTATTTGTTTAATTACATACTGTTTATAGAGATTTAAAAATAAAGGTATCTCTTATTAGTTCATCTCTATTATTGAAAATATTCAAAAACTACTGCACAAAAATAATAGTAAAGCTACTTCTAGGGAGAATACTTCGAACAACGGAATTCAAAATGGCGGCAGTTGATCAGCTGATTGCCCGATGATATATTAATTTTTCAGGAGTGATGACGTCACACGATTCACCATACATACGGTGGTTTTCGGGGGGTCTTGAAAAATTAAAACTTTGACAATTATTTTAACTGTTAAAACTAAGTCTAAAAATAAAAATAAAATTGCAGATATTTAGGTTAGGTCATTATTCATAAAAAATTGGACTGGAGTTCTTTATTATATTCCTCTGCATCGGTTCTATAGAATTTATATAACATATATTCACTGCCTGAATACTGTTCCACAAATAATTATGTTTATCACATGTTTATAAAAGCTCGTATAATATATAAGTAAGTAAATAACACTGAAGATTTTCGAGAAGAAATTTTGTGTAAATGCTCGCTTTTATATGTCAAGTATTCAAATTCTAGTGAAAGGTTGACTTATGACTGCTTTTAGTCAGTCAACCTCCGGGGACACAGACTGATAGAGTGTTGGGCAATCGTACACCCACTTAGATAATAGTCTCAGTCGATCCCTCAGAAATAAGGAGAAATCTTTTGAGAGTGTTTTAATTTCTGTTTCGCCTGTCTCAACACAGGTATTCCCTAGTGAGACAGGCATCGAATAATGTTATGTAAACATACCTTTTATAGATAAATAAATAAATAAATAAATTTATTACAATACTGGCGCAAACCCGTGAAATATAACACGTTAGTCTGAATTCTTAATAAATAATCAGTGACAATTTTTGTAATAAAAAAATATAATTAGTTATGGCTTGTCTGAATTCTTCTCACAATAGACTCCAATTTTGAAAATGTCACTTAAATTCAAAGCATATTTGTGAACCAGATTTCAAGCCGGACTTACTAACACACATACAGATACCCGATATTAGTACGTTTGATGGATGACCAGTGCACACGACTCCAGATATTAATATCTACAGCCTGTATGTCGGACGAATATCTACAGCTTATATGTTGAACTAATATCTACGAACTTCAGAGTGTTGACTAATATCTACAGAGCTAAGTCGGAGTGGTCGGACGAATATCTATGACGGTCCCAGTGTTGACTAATATCTACAGAGCGTGGGTTGGACTAATCAGCCAAATGTGTCCAATAGTCCGATATTAGGGATTTTTACATACATAATTACATAAATTAAGTTTTTTAAACTACATACGCAACATTACGTTATTCCAATATGCTGTACATAATTGCAAATCCAACCTCTGCCAGTGCTGTAGATATTCGTCAACACTTTTGTTCTCATAGATATTAGTCAGCAGTTTGAGCTGTAGATATTCGTCAGCACTTTGGTTCTCATAGATATTAGTCAACAGTTTGAGCTGTAGATATTCGTCAACACTTTGATTCTCATAGATAATTAGTTCGATTTTTTCAGTTTTGGAATTCCTGTAGATATTAGTAGACGCCTTCGTGTACACCTGTCAAAAATCACGGGTTATTATAATTGAAGGATTTGTCAAGCTAAAAGTATTTATTAAAAAAAATTGCTGTAAATTTTAAATGTGTATTTCATTTGTTTAAATTTTTGACAGATATAGTCATTTTTATGTTTTCTAACGGTGTTCATTCGAAAAATGTGGATCGTCTATGATCGTCTCTAATTTTTAACAAAAAATTATAAATAATAGTACCTACCTATTATTAACAAAACAGATTTTACGGGGTGTAACCGTACTTAAGTATTTTAACCAGCGATTCCTTAGCATATTTGGAGTACTAAAAGTAGATGTCATTTTGCTGTCCGATGATATATTTTTTCAATTAAAAAATTCTATAAAGATGAATATCACACATCGCAACTGAGTAGACGGGTAAAGCCTGATGGGACACATGATAAGCACTCCATCTAGTGATTTTAGAAGTCAGGATTGCCACTAACTACCAGATGTATTCCTCTTTGCCCAGAATACTAATGGAGGGAAACAATTATATTAAAAGTCAGTAGACATCTTCAATTTTTCTTTAAACAAATATAAAATATTTTTACTGAGGCATTTCATACAAAAAAACTGTATATTTTTTACCATTCATATGTAAAAGCCCCGAAAAAGGGCGTTAATAAATAAATAAATCTCGTTCCACCAGCAAGGTAATACACGAAACAGCACATGTATCACGTGATCCTTCGCGACGAGTAGGAGTTTGATTGAAATGTATATATTTTTTGTTTTTTAGAAAAAATATTATCGGACAGCAAAATGACATCTACTTTCAGCACTCCAAATGTGTTCAAGAATCACTGGTTAACAGCCTGTATATATTTTATAATTAAACATGATTTGAGAAAAAATAATTTTCCAGTTACCCGTAGAAGGACTGTTGTAATTCTTTTACGATTTATAGTTTTAAATATTCGATAAAATATTAGGTCCTTACATATGAAATTGGCGTTTTGCCGTACTGCCAACTTTGATCTCAAATATCCTCTCTTTGGTTAGGAATTCCAAATTCAAATTTATACAGCTATTTACTCATGTATTTGTGTTTCGAAAATTATAATTCATTTGTTTTTTCCTTAATTGTTTTTTTTCTTTGCGTCACTTAGTTTACAAAATGGAAAACTTGAAATATCGCGTTATTTACGAGTACGAGTTCCACCGTGGCACCAGTACTGCAGAAACGGC
Source organism: Limnephilus marmoratus (assembly GCA_917880885.1). NCBI lineage: Eukaryota > Metazoa > Arthropoda > Insecta > Trichoptera > Limnephilidae > Limnephilus > Limnephilus marmoratus. The sequence goes on from OU862932.1 coordinate 16,341,538, forward strand.
TCGAAGGATTAATGATGTGTAAGGCGACGGTACCGCAAAAGAAAACACAGTGCGTTTTTGGTTCCAACATTTTCGTTCTGGAAATTTCGACCTGCAGAACAAGCCCCGTGGACGGCCGGAGACCAAAGTTGATAATGAAGAATTGATGGCTATTTTGGAAGCAGATCCATCGCAAACCACGTCCGAGTTAGCTGCAGGCTGCGGTGTTAGTGATAAAACTGTTTTAATCCACTTGAAGCAAATTGGGAAGGTAAAAAAGTTTGAAAGGTGGTTACCTCACGAATTGAGTGAAGCAAATCAACAAACGCGCCTTAAAACGCTAGACCACACACTGCACAACAGACGGCTACCAAATTAGAGGAGCTTCAATTGGAATGTCTAAGACATCCACCGTACTCTCCGGACCTTGCCCCAACAGATTACCATTTTTTTCGAAATTTGTATAACTTCTTGCAAGGGAAAAAAATTGAACTCCGATGGGGCAGTCCAAACCGCCTTCAAAGATTTTATTGATTCCCGTCCGAATGGTTTTTTAGTAAAGGGATCGATGAACTACCTATGATATTTAAAAAAAATCGTCTTTATGTTCCTCCCATACAAAACGCCAATTTCATATGTAAGGACCTAATATTAATTCTTCTGATACGGAGGACCGTTGAAATCAAAAACTTTTGTGATTGACATAACATTCTAACCTCAACCCCAAGTTTCAAAGGTTTAAAGCTCAACCACCGATTAATGACGAGTAACATAAAGAAAGGGGTGCTTGCTTCATTAAACTTATTTCCTGGCCGGGGGAGGTTTGGTAAAATGCTGACGGGGTAGGCTCCATGACGAAATGTCAAGAAATGATTATTATTACGTTAGGGGGGTGGGATGGGGTAGGGCGCCATTGGGAGGTGGGCGGAATCAAGAAAGGATGGAGGAATGTTATAGATTATACTGAATGAAGTTTTGCAGGGGTGTAGCAGATTATCGATGGTATTTATTTGCATATTGTTCATTTTGAGTGTTAATTACAGAGAAGTAAATGATGTCGTAGCATGTTTATTTAGATAGATAAATTTATATGATGGATGGCCCGTTAATGGTGTAAATCGTTGGCTCCGAATACTTTCGCGTAGAGTTTAATCTTTGGCTTAACCCGTCATATGAATTTGTTTGATTTTGGGAACAGCTCACACAGGTCTCATAGAAATTTTCCTTAACTTTCATGGTGCGAAATGTGATCTAAACGGTGTTAGAAAGAGAAAACGGCACGCGCTATATTCAAGTCTAGAAGTAAACTGCACATTAATTAAAATGTGCATTTCTATGAAACCAAAGTTTCCGATGTCAATTTGAAAAAAAAAAATTATGAAACTATTAACTTTACTTTTTTTAATTACATATTTTATTGTGAAATGTCAAAAAAGTAATTTGATAAGATATGTGCTTTTTCTTTTCTTCATTGTCAGTAATTTTAATAAGAAAATACTTAAAGTGAGCCATTTTCAAACTTTTTTTATTTTTGCGTTAAAAATTTTAATATTTTTAAAAAATTATGTTTATTTCTAATAATAACATTTGAAAGCGCGTTCCACTTTTTAACATTTTATCGCAAGGCAGAAATTTTTTGACCTTCTGACAGAATATGCTCGGGGCTTGAGGGGTTAAGAAAATTGGAACGATGAAGATTTGGGAAGTAACTGAATCGAAAGGTTTCATAGTCGGAGAAACGCCAAACAAATGCCCAACCGTTATGGAATGATTTTGCTGTCTCTGTATTTCCTTCCTCCTTGGTCTCTCTAAAACCCATGTTCTTTCCTAATGAAGACTCTCCGCACAGCATCTTCAAAGATGACCCAGACCCTAAAAGAGTTTACATTTAAAAAACATCCACTTCATTCATCAATTTTTATGCCGATTTTCTCCTCCCCCCCCCCCCCTCGATCTCTAACCCCCCTCAAAATGTTAATGTATAATATTTGTAAGATGCACGACTGATTCTGATGAAGAGACCATTGTTCTCGAAACATGTTGTATATTATCTTATAAAATGGTGTGAACAAAGCAATTTTATTTTTATTGCATTCATTAAACCAGTTAATTTACTTTATTTGTAATGTAAAGTAGTTATTATCGTGAATCTATTTGCCTTTCGGTCCAGAGTAACCAATCTTAAAAGGGTATATTGCAAAAAAAAATTATAATCTGTTCTTTCATATACGTGAATTTAATTACTTTAGGAAAAACTCCTTTTCAAAGTTATGCTATAAAATATTAACATCAATTATTTGTTCATACACAATATGAATATGAATTATAGTTTTGTCCGTAAACAAACTCTAATCTTTCAAGAAAGGCTAACAAATACAATATTACATTTGTTAGCCTCTGTTGGAAGATTTAATTTTGTTTATGGACAAAACTATTTATTCATGTTCATATTGGTTTTTAATTCATCTTAATATTTTAAAGCATAACTTGCCAAAGTGGTTTTTTTCAAAACCTTACTAAATTACATTAGCATCTACGAAAGAGCAGATTATGAATTCTTTTGGGTATCACCTTATGATTTTAAAGCATAACTTGCACAAAGCGTTTTTTCCTAAAATTATTAAATTAGAGCCATTCATAAAATAGCAGTTTTATATTTAGCAATTATATGTTAAAACACTACTAAACTTAATTTTTGACCAAAAAAACACACTTTAACAAACAAAAAATATCACTAATAGACCGGTTAGACAAGTGTACAAAGAAAACAAAAACTCCGACGGTCAACACTACGTTTGGACAAAGACACCATTAATACCATGCTATAAAAGCATTCAACAGTCTTTCACTTGCAACAAAAATTGATAAAAACAAAAATAAATAAAAAAATGGATTAAAGAACAAAAAAGACAATAATTACCAAAATTTTATAACATAGAAGAATAAAACATATACACGCAACACACAAAACCAATATAAAACACGAAGCACTCACAAACACATAAATCGTAATATATTGCCGATTTTCGTTTAATTTTATTTTGTTAATTTATTTTAATTTTTAAGCTTTATTTTAAGATTAAATTTATCTTTATTTTAAGTGGTTTTTTTCTTTTTTTCGTCACCAACACAATATATATATATATTTTTTTTTTTTCTCAAACTGTATTATGTATAAATTATTATATTATAAAATGGGGGCCTCAGCACGGGTAAACAACCCAGTGAGGCCAACATTACTGAAATGTACTATAAAATATTATAAAATAATGTATCAACAAAAAAAATGACCATTCTGTAGAAATTCTCACACTTTACTCTTGTGTGTTATTTTCTTCTAGCAAGTTCCATCCCTGCTCTACAAAACGCTGGTTCGTATCATTAGCGAGTGGGGAGGTTTTTATCCATCTCTTTCCCCTCCCCTATTCCCATCAGCCCATCAGCTGGCAGTGGGCTATAACGGCGCATTAGTTGTCAGTCGTCAGGAGATGGAGAAGTGGTGGCATCCTTATCCTTTCTCGGATTGTGCTTTTTATACTCGCAACTCACTTGTCCCAATATTAGTACAATCTTGACTCTGAGGGAGTGTGGGTCTTATTATCTGAATGGGGCACTGAAAAGAAAATCCGTAGAAGTGTGATCTAAATTGATTTGAAAAAAAAACCGAACCCGCTTTTTACTTAATGCTTTTTGACGCCTATGTCACAGACTGGACATTGAAATTTATGAAAATACCTATTTGATTCACTTAAGGTTCCGTTATATTTTTTTTATTTTTTTGCATTAACTCCACACACGAGGCCCTGAGGAAAATAATTTCCCTCAGGGCCTATGTCATCTGGGATGTTGTGTGGAAGGTCTTTTTGAGGAGAGGAAGTTCTATGCCTCACTGCCATACATCAGGGTAGGTATCAGCACTCCTTTGTGAGCTGCTATCTTCACGTCTTATGACAGTTTTTTTTTTATTAGCGTCAACGGCATTTTTTTTTACAGGAGGCCCTGAGGAAAATAATTTCCTTCAGGGCCTATGTCATCTGGGATACTGTGTGAAGGGTCTTTTTGAGGAAAGGAAGGAATGAACATTGAAGAGATCTATGTTGTGGGAAGGAGGAAACACAGAGGCCAGCAAATCATTCCACAGCCGAGCTGTTGAACACAAGAATGAGTCGAAGAAACGACCCGTTCTCATGTTACAAATTTCAACCGTGTACAAATATTGGGCACGCGTTCGGCGTGTTTCCCGACTATACACCGGTGCCGAAGGGATCAATGACGCTAGTTCCTCGGAGCATCTTCCATTGTAATACTGGTAGAACAAGGATAGCATTCCCACCCGTGCGGACCCTGTACGGTACGCCCAGTTTTTGGGAGGCTAACTTTACTCTGGCTTCGATGTAGCCCCCATACCTGAGCTGGTCACTTAGAGTTACACCAAGCATATCAATGTTCGGAAGATTGCTACCGTTGAAAGATACTAGATTTTCCGTTTTGACCTTTCCGAAAGATGAAGAAGATTACTGAAGATTATTTTTTTATATTAGCTCCACACAGGAGGCCCGGAGGAAAATAATTCCATGACGGTCTATGTCATCTTTGGGGATGATGTGTGGAAGGTATTTTCAGAAAAGGAATGAGAGGAAATTCTTGGAAGGAAGAAGGTGTGAGGGGTGGATAGGAATCTGGGGGTCAGAATCCATCCCTCTCACTGCGGTACAAGGCAATTTTCCGAGGAAATCGTGCTGGAGAGCCCAAAACGTCTTCCTCAACCATTCTCCCGATCTTTGCCGTTGGTGGGCAGACTCATCCACCGCTAAGACCCGGACAAACCTTACCCCATGAACCCGGGCACCCCTGCTAAGTCACCAAACATAGCGAACCACTTGGGGTGACCTATGGCAGAGGTGTTGGTTATCCAAAAATTATTCCGGTGGCGGCGGTACCCAAACCGAACCCAAATGAATACTGACAAAAGTCGATATACTTATATCTGAATGCCTTCAGATATATGTAAATCGACTTTGGTTGCACGGCCGTATATCCTCTTTGCATACTTACTTGAAAAAAACATCTTCTAAACTTTCGGCTGGACCAATTGTCGCCGGATCAATTTTTTGTCGCCGGACCAAATGTCGGCCGGATGAACTGTCGACCGGACCAACTGTCGCCGGACCAACTGCCGCCGGACCAATTGTCGGGTCACCCATTAACATGATATGGCATAGTTTAGGCATTTTCGACTCGCGGTTTTCGAGTAACACGCTAACCCAAAATGGACACAAAGAAAACCGCGCATTACATTCTAATACGTGACAGCTATAAAACATGACACTGTAAACAACACCACACTACATCTAATTCCATCGCAAACTAACTTCCTCCCTACTAGGAAATTATATCTATTTCAAATGTCCTCTCCCGTCTTCCTCTGTTCCTCTCCCAGCATCTCTGATCTGCGCTTTTTGCCTTTGGGACACAGATGTTCCGCTTAATCTCTATGCTTTTTGTTGCGCGGTTTTTGTCCCTTCCTTTCCCCCCTTCAATTAGGTGAAAAGTTACGCAGACGAATTGAGAACAGAGATAAATAGACATGTTTTGTTGGAAGTTGTTGTAGTTTTAGGTTTTTTGTTTTTGTCGCAAGAAAAGTCTAATGTGGAGGGAGATAACTAAAGAACTACCTCATTTGTTACGCTGTAGGAAGTAAGGATGGATTGACGTAAAACTCTGTATTAGCAGTTTTTGCCTTATCCACATTCGTGTGCATGGAAGCTGCACATGGGAGCTGCTGACGGAAGTAGCGACATACTTTGATAAATTCTTGAATTAAAAACCGATTTAAAACTGAAATCTCACGTACACAGATGTTATTTGTGGCGCGGCGCGTAAAGCGTGGCGTCAGACATAGTCTCATCAATGTATTTTTTTTATATTCCAACCTTGACTTATGTAGGTCTTGCCTTAGTGAAGCATCACGACTTCTTCTGTCCCTCACTTGCGCATTATAATATGTTCTTGGTAGGTACTCCTTTCTCTACCTTACGCTCTATCTATCAAAAAAAAAATCGAAATGTTTCTTCATTACATCATCATTATCATTATATTTATTACATGGTATAAAATGAAGTCGCTCAAAATGTATGTGCGCGTTAATCTTTTAAACTACGTAACGGATTTTCATACGGTTTTCACCAATAGATAGAATGATTGAAGAGGAATGTTTATATGTATAATACATGTAAATTATATTAGAGAAAAGCTGAGAAATTTAAAGAAAACATATTTTTGTGTGATTTAAAACGGCTGGCGGGCCGTACTATAGTCACTTTTGAAATTCGTTCTACGGAAGAAATTGGAAAATATAGAGTCTGTCAATTAAGAGTAGAAAATATTAAAAATTGAACTACTAAATTTGTAGGCTGGCAACACCAATTTAACTTTCAAATATTCTTTCAAATCGCAATGACACTGTATGTATAAAACACTGTAAGTCGCATTTAAAAACCTTATTTTTGTTCTTAAAGAAAAAATTTTATTCGAAGAAGCACTGTTGTTAAGGTATCTTATAAATTTGATTAAATGGCGTTTTATAATGTGATTTGATTTCATTTAATATGACATAAATTTGAATTTAACAGTAGGTAAAAAGGAAGAATATCTAATGGTGAGTAGTTACACTATTTTTAGGTCGAAGTGAGTTAAATATATTCGGATCTAAAATTAGAGACATGATCCAAAACCCGGACAACGCTGGCGCTGGGTACGCAAGTATTAAATAAAATTAAATAAATGAGCAATTTCCAACTGTGCTTTTCATTTTACTATAATATCGGTATTCCTCTTTGTATTAACAAAAATTGCAAAGGTATAATATACCTATATGGAATTCTAATTTTGAGATTGATAGGTATCAAAATTGCCATAAAAAAATATTTTTCCCACTTTTATGTATTTTTGATTTTATACAAAAAATGTAGGTTACACAGCTTTACTTTAAGGTTAAACGTAACGTACTTATCATCTACGCATTCACAGATGGCGCCAATTAATTTATTGTGGGTTTTTAACACCTTTGGCTTGTTATGCTTTAAAATATTAAGGTGAATTAATTGTTTGCGCCCGTACATATTTAATATGAATACAAATAAATAGTTTTGTCCACAAACAAACTCAAATCTTGCAAGAAAGGCTGACAAATATAATGTTGGATTGAGTCACCGATACAAAATTGGATTTGTCAGCCTTTCTTGAAAGATTTGGGTTTGTTTGTGAACAAAACTATTTTTTCTAGTTCATATTAAATATGTACGGGCGCAAACAATTAATTCACCTTAATATTTTAAAGCATTACGTGCAAAAAGTGTTAAAAACCTACAATAATTTAATTGGCGCCATCTGTGAATGCGTAGGTTATAACGTACGTGACGTTTAACCTTAACACCATGAGTTATGTATTTAGTATTGCCATTTGATCAACAGTGGCGCCCTCCTATGTTTTCTACTCTTATTTGACAGACTGTATGTCCTAGAGTAAGTAGGTATTTGATTTTAATTATTTTATTTGATGAAGTCGCTCAAAATGTATGTGCGCATAGATCTTTTAAAAATAGATAGAGTGATTCAAGAGGAAGATTTATATGTATAAAACCATACTTATCATAGTAGAGAAAAGTCGAGAAATTCAAATATTCAATTCAGGCAGCGGGCAGGGGGCAGCTGGCAAGCGGGTGGTGTGGATTTTATAAAGGTTGGGTAATGGTGTTGTGTTTCGTTAGCCACAGCAACGTGTGGCCGGGTCTGCTAGTTTGTAATAAAATAAAATATTTTACTTTATTTTGCGAAGTTCAGACACAAATATTTAAATGTTTTACGATCATTTTGTAAAAAGCCTAAAACGCCATATTAAACAATAAATCTATAACCGAAAAAAGGTTCGTAAGTAGAAGATTTTGAACTTTAAAGCAGTTTTTATAGCTTGATACTTTACTTTTTTCTGGGCTTATGAAAAGCTTATTTTACAAAAAATCTCGATTATTTCAAAGACGAAAACGTGTTCTACTCGCTGTATTTAATTAAAGCTTCTGGAATATTTCTAAGAGATCAAATTTTCATTCCGCGGTTAAATATCTCCGGCAAATATCTACTAAAACCTAATCTAACAAAATAGGGACAAAAATAATACAGACATCCAAAGACAGTAAAGTTAGGTTAGTTTAGTTTTAGTAGATAGTTTTTTGGGGCATGTTTTGTCTGTTGTATATATGTCGCAGGGTGAAAACGCGCGGTATTACCAAAAACACACGATTTTGCGCTTCGTAGTGCTTTGCCTTGACGTCATGTTTGAAAAAGTCATAAATCCATATTCCACGGTTTGGCAGTTGCATATCTTGGTGATATTTTACAGTTCCACAGTTCACACGCTTTGAAGTCAGAGTGGAAACGTTCCATTTCCGTTTTCCTTATTCCAAAATTTTTATCCGTTCGACCCCGCTCCGTTCCGCTCCTGCCCGCTACCCGCGCCGCTACCCGCACCGCTTCCCGCTGCTTGGAAACTACATCATAATGCAGCACTAAGAAGAAGGCGCTGTTGATTGACACAGCGATTCGTTAACGAGGCGTTAAACCGCTTTACACTTTCGAGACGGGGTAGAAATAAGAAATAAAAATAACACATGGATAATAGAATAAAAAAAAGATCTAGCAAAGAAGCGTGCGACTATCTGCGCGGAGATTCAAAGTGTTGGCGTTCTTGAAAGTTATCCGTTTGGTTTGTAGGTAGTGTGGAGGACGAACAAGGACACTGATTTGCATCGTCCGGCCACCCGATTGGTCCCTCAGGCACCAATTGGATGCAGACCTTTCCTCCAGCAACTGGCCTCGCTTGCATCAAAAACTAACGATTCATTCTGCTTTAACTTTCGGTCAGGAGTCGCTGGTCTTTAATATTTGTTCGCCCTTCACATTACTTTATTATTGCATATATTGAAATTGGAGATTTATGTGTCTGTAAATAGTGTTAATAAACTTGTAAGTATTGAATCGTCTTACTTATTCGCTTTGCCATCTACACACTTACACAATAAACACATAACCCCAAAGTAGAAACAAAGGCCGCTGTACGTAAGTGAGATTTGCAGAACTGTTGGTGAACATTGTTGGCGATAATTTTGGGCACGCGGTGTCATACTTTAATGGTTCATGGTCCATCTCCCTTATCTCTATAATCTATTGAAAAATTCGTCAATTTTGCAACGATGTGCAAATGTTTTTAAATTTTTTTAAATGGTATTATTTTTTTTATCAATTCTGTATTATGTGATATGCCACGCCTATAAAAAAAATTACAAATTACAATACAATATTAAATTTACTCATTTGGGAGGCGGGTATGGGTACCGCCGCTCCCAAAAACCATTAATTGGATAACCAACCTCCGCCATAGGGTTCATGGGGTGAGGTTTGTCGAGGTCTTGGCGGCCGATGTTTCTGCCCACTTGCCGCGTGGCGGGCCGGATCGAGAGAGAGACTGGTTGAGGAGTTATTTTGATCTCTTCAGCCAGAATCCCTAGACCCATCGCCTTGCACGGCAGTTGAAGGGATTCATACGTTCGTCACTCCTGTCCACTAACCCACCCCTTATACTTATTTCTTTTCCAGACTTCCTCTTTTTCCTTTCATGCCCTAAGATGACATAGACCCTGAGGGAAATTATTTTCTTCTGGGCCTCCTGGGTGGAGCAAATGTGAAAAAAAAATTACAATAAAAAACCATCAGCATTGAACCGTTGAAAATATGTCGAATGGCCAGTGTAAGTGCATTATATGGCTTTGTTGTAAAATATATAATTTTGTAAAGAAATTATGTACTTGGTTAAATAAATTTATGATATATTTTTTTATAACCAAATAAAATCCAGACTGCTGTCCAGAAACACCAAGATATTAGTGTGCAAAACACTTATCAGAACAGTACTCACATACGCAGCTGAGACTTGGGTACTGAGAGGAATCTGCGTGTACTGGATGTTTTAAAAGGAAAATTTTGAGACGTATCTTCGGACTGATTTCAGAAAATGGATTTTGGCGCAGACGTTATAACAATGAGCTATATACTATTAAGGATCTAAACTTCACAAAATTTATAAAACTGGGAAGACTTCGGTGGCTGGGTCATGTAGAGAGAATGACCGAGCATCGAGCACAAAAGTCCCTGCTGAACTCAAGACTGACAGGGCGAAGGAGCCTGGAAAGACCAAGTTTAAGATGGAGCAACAACGTCTTCAAAGATGTATCTACCTTGGAGATTGTAAACTGGAGAGAGCTGGCACAAAACCGTGATTAGTGGAGGAAGACTCTTGAGGAGACCAAGACCCACCAGGGGTTGTATTTTTTATACTAATACCTAATACTACGTTAAAGTCTGACATGTTCGCGAAAGTGTTAACAACTTCGTTAATAGCTCATTCGTTGTACTAACGATTCTAACGAATGGACGTCTTTAATTACCGCCCGGCGCAGCTGACAGCCGTTCTATTTTCAAATTCAAATATCCAGCGTTCTAACGGGCCAATGAAGTCGTTGCTAGCGCCCGTGACAGTAGTTCGGATAAGATGAAGAATGGGACCGATAGGGGAGACATGACCAAGCCAAAGGTGATTAAGATAAACGAATAGATGAGCGCACTAAAAGGTGGCGTCTTTAGGAATAATTTAGATTATCAACTCATTATTTAAAGATCCAGATAAGGAATGAGGTACTTAGAAATTCTTCAAAAGTTTGTTTAAATAAACTAATGAGTTAATTTTTTTTAAAGACAAGCTTATTGGTTAGTTGGTCGAGTGGTCCAAATCGGTGGTCCAACTGGGTCGCTTGATCACTTTGTTTCAGCACAGATTTTTGAGGTTAAAATTCTTCAGCACTTTGAAACTCGATGAAACGAAAAAACGAAACTAAAAAGAGACAAACTCATACATCTGTAGGATTTAGGCTGCGAGAGAATAAGATAGAATAATCGTACTCCTCTTTGTGCGGTGCTTTGTAGCCTCCCCACTCTTGTCAATTTTAGTTTTCTGAAGGTTTCACCTCTACCGCGTGTGAACTGCATACTTGTGTTTATTTTATTTTATTTTTGAAGTGAAAACTTCTTTAGCACCGCTGTGATTTGAAACTCGATGAAACGAAAAATAGCGACACTAAAAAGAGACAAACACATACAGTTTGGCAAGAAAGTGTAGAAAATAAATGATGGCGCTGCGATCGTTTTCTAGTTTTAAATGGCAACACCAAGATGGCTCATAAGACAAAGAACGTATGTTTTAAAAAACACTTCTGGTAAAATGCATATTTCATAGCGTATTTGTATTTTCAAAAAATTTGCACAAAAAACTGTAATTTAATAGAAGCAAAATAAAACAAAACAGGTTTTAAGTGGGCGTTTATTCCGATATAAAAACGTGGGTACTTAAAAATTTAAGTCTATTAATTCAACACCCGACATGTAATTATTGTCTTCGTCCTCGTGTGATTCTTCTTCTTCCGTATCTTTATCTTCATCTAAACGCAGTTCATCGATATCATCATATATATTACTGCCTCATGCATAATATTCTGCATCAATTTTCATCACGTGTTTGCAACAATTTTTCCAATCATCAGCACTTATGCTATTACATAATGCCCATTTTCCGTTTTCCCAGTGTTTCAAATTTTCCATCTGCCTTTTCCCCTTCCTTGACAATTCGTCTTACCGTTGATTCAGATTTACCTGTGTGTGAAAAATCATTAAAATTATTATTATAGAAGGGAGTTTTAAAAACACACACTAGATAATATTCACTTGGAAAGAAAGAAAGAGAAAACGTGAAAAAAGTAACTTTTCTACGAGTTTAATATTATTTTTTTTATTGAGTTATTCCCTTTTTCCTGTGGCCGCACATTAACTGTCAAAATGAAGTGTCAAAATCAGATTTTTTTACCATAACCTCAAATCAGATTGTAATGGTTATTATCGCTCGAAAATTGGCATAAATCTTGTAATACTAATGAAATTTATTAAACAAACTATACTACATTTCTGCAGTTCGTTTGCAAACATCTTCTAAATTAAAAAGAAGCTTCTTCGCGTGACACTCGGCTAGGCAGCGTTGAAAAACGCAGAATATAACCCCTCTTGTATCACTATGTAATAATTTATTCATTTTAATTAAATTCAGGCAAACAAAGAATAAAAATATTATCAAATCAGCGATATTCTACTCAGATTTAAGACAATAAATCAACCGTAACACGCGCTAATATGACAGCCATAGGCGGCCATAGGAAACGTCATATAATTCGGTGTTGCCATAGTAATGAACACGTTTAGTTCCAATTGAATTAATTTCTACACTTTCTTGCCAAACTATACATCCATATTATTCAGCCTGCTAGAGAATGCGATAGTATAATCGGTTTCCTCTTTGTGCGGTGCTTTGTAGCCTATCGGCATCCTTTCTGTTCGGTGCTTCGTAGCCTCCCCACTATTGTCTACTTTAGTTTTCTGAAGGTTTCACTTCTACCGCGTGTGAATTGCACACTCTGATTTTATTGTTTTTTTTTTACATTAGCTCCACACAGAAGGTCCTGAGAATAATAATTACCCGGTGATGGGTGGAAGAAGGGGGTAGGAAGTGGGGTAGGAAGGGGGGATCGCTTTATTTAAGGTATACTAATAAAAAGATGGGGTCACCATGGGGTAACCTATGTCCCTGGGGTGACCTACGACTGTGGGGTGACCTACGACTGTGGGGTGACCTACGACCTTGGGGTGACCTACGACCTTGGGGTGACCTACAACCTTGGGGTGACCTAAGACCTTGGAGCGACCTAAGACCTTGGGGTGACCTACGACCTTGGGGTGACCTAGGACCTTGGGGTGACCTACGACCTTGGGGTGACCTACGACCTTAGGGTGACCATCCTTATCCTTATCACTCCCCAAGTCAAGCGTGTGTAAAGCCCCGACCGTTCGCCTCGCTATCGATCACCGTTCGCATCGATTACCGTTCGCATCACACTTTTCGTAACTCATCACCACTTTTTGTAACACATCATCACTTTTCGTAACGCATTCACCAGCTTACCCCCCAAGTCGAGCGTGCGTAAAGAAGTTTTTCTTCAAAAAGGTAGAGTTCATAGGGTGTTGGTTGCATTAGATGGGTATCTACTATCTACATAGAGGGTGTAACACGACTTACCCGAGGGATTTTAACCATCGATTCCTGAGCATATTTGGAGAAAAAAATGTAAATGAAATTTTGGTCTCTGGTGATATTTTTGATGTTTTTTTTATTTATTTTTTCTACAAAAACTTTAAAAAATGGTAGGTGTTGGACAGTTGGAGGCGGGGTGAGGGGTTGGTCCGTTACTCGGCTGAGTGACCAATGACAACAAGCGGAAGAAATTTGTTTTTGTTTGAATTAGACGATAAAAAATAAAAAAATGTCTTAAAAAAAGTCACCGGATACCAAAATTTCATTTACATTTTTTACTTCGAATATGCTCAGAAATCGCTGTTTAACCGAGACCGCCTGTGTGATTTTATGGATTGTGGTGCAGAGTCAAAAATGTCAAATTGTGTATAGTGTGTGTTGAAAATGTGTGATCATGTGATCGTGGTGATCATCCAAATATTATTATTAAATACAGTTTTTTTCTCTTTTTACAGGTGAGTCCATGTTCCATGAGTCAACTACCTTCCTTTTACACCTTGGAATCGTAAGTAGTGACTGCCCACTGTTTTTACGAAGCAATTTATATACGCTCGGGTAATTGTAGCATTTAAGTAAATTATATTTACCCTGCGGGGTAAACAGTGAGCACTGATGGAGGAACTACTCTCAGTAAGGCAAGTACTTAGGTACCTTCCTACGTACGTAATGAAGCCTGTTCCAATATATGGATCAACTTTTTTTTAAGATTTATTACGAGGTTCGTCCGTTCTTTGGTTCCAAATATCCATGACGGGAATTGAACCCGGAGTTAAAGAGAGAAAATTCAATATTTATATCGATCGTTCAGTTGATTAGACAGACATCTTAATGGTTATGCCTGTCGGGAGAGCTGTCTTGTTGTTAAGAGGGCATTACCAGAGAAAACCAGAAATATGTCATTTTCCAATCAGATTTTAGACGTATTGACTCTTTTCCACAAAAAAATTATAAATGGATTTCGAAAGATTGTTCTTTTATCATTCGCATGTAATAAATTTTGAGAAAAAATTTAAATTTTAGTATAATAAGGTTATTCCATAGGTCGTTGGCAGATTTGTTAAATATTCAAAAAAGATTTTGTATTATACCACACCCATTTCAAATAATATAATCATGCAGTAAAATAAATCAATACATTATCTAGCAAACGCATGATTTAGAATTTTAATTTTAGTTTCAATAAAATCATTAAAAAATATGTACGTACATATGTTTCTTGGTCCATTTGTGTATTTATATGCGCTCTTACAAACTAATATATTTCAGATTTTTTAACATTCTTATTAAATTTAGACATTATTGAAAAATGATAAATACTTATAATCAAAAAATAATTACAAAAAGTACATTATTTTAATAGTTTTATCATCACGCCTTTCAGCATTTTTGGATGAAGGTATAAATTAAAGCTAATTTGGATTGAAATAAATTCGATATTGAGATATAATTTTAAAAAGCTGGTACGGAGAATAATTAATATTTCTTATTGTAACCTCCCTGCACGATCGTAAGAACATCATTCGACGAAATGTGGATTTTCGTCCGCTGGCTGGTTAAACGCTCTTAAATAGAATCACTTCGAATATCGATATGTTTAATATCGATGAAGCACAATTCAGACAACAAGCTTTGTTTTTGTTAGTATGATTGTGCTTCATTGAAATATAAATTACTTAAAACTGTTTAAATTTTAAATCTTCCCTAGTCCACTCTTTTAAAACGCATTGAAATTTTATTTTATAATTTTTTTAAAATGAATAAATAATTGAATTGAATCTCAAAAATAAAACATGTGTGCAGTTCACACGCGGTAAAAGTGAAACCTTCAGAAAACTAAAGTAGACAAGAGTGGGGAGGCTAAGAAGCATAGCACAAAGAAAAGACAGATTAATAATTATAATAATTGTTACCCTTTGTGCTATGCATAAAAAAAAAAAAATCTTGTCTTAAAAACATTAGTTTTACAATTAAAAATAATAATTAATATTTGACAAGTTTAAGTATTTCCCCAATAAATGAAGACATAATTTGTCTCGACGCCACCTAGCGAGGGACTTAACACTTACAATGTTTCTCTCGCAAAAATAAAGTTGGTTGTTTTCAGGTGGAAAAAATATAATAAGCAGTAATTGTTGAATGAAACACTAGCATATTTTGAATCATTTGGCGGGTATGAGATAAGCCGCCATAGCTCAGTGGTCAGAGCAATCGACCAGCAATCAAGAGGACACGGGTTCAAGTCCCGTTGGCGTCATGTATCTTTTCTCGGAAGATTTTTCAATGTGGATGAGTGTTTCAGGCTGATAATTATTGCTTATAATAATTGTTACCCTTTGTGCTATGCATAAAAAAAAAAAATCTTGTCTTAAAAACATTAGTTTTACAATTAAAAATAATAATTACAGATTACTATAACTCATTCTCTCGCAGGCTCAATCCTATAGATTTATGTGTTTGTTTCTTTTTAGTATCGTTTTTTCGTTTCATCGAGTTTCAAATAATAACGGTAGAAGTGAAACCTTCAGATAACTAATTAGGCAAGAGTGGGGAGGCTACGAAGCACCGCACAAATAGGAGACCGATTATTTACGAAGCACCGCACAAAAAGGACACCCATTATTCTATCTCATTCTTTCGCAGGCTAAATCCTATATGTAGATTTATGCCTTTGTCTCTTTTTAGTGTCGCTTCGTCATTTCAACGAGTTTCAAATCACAACGGTTACTACAGAAGTTTTCACTTCAAAAAAATCTGAGTGCGCAATTCACACGCGGTAGAAGTGAAACGTTCAGAAAACTTATGTAGACAAGTGTGGGGAGAAGTGTGATTTTTTCTGGGTCACTAGTAGGAATTAATTTTAAAAATGTCATACTAATGTACCGGACCGCCTCCCGGTGTTATTTTATAGCATGTTCAGTATATAAAACACTGAAACGTGTAATATTTGATTCATGGTGAGCATTCGCATATTGCTTTGCTCATTATCTCAAAACATAGTATTTGGAGATGTCTGACTAATCAACGGGACGATCTTCTTAATGGTGTTCTCTTCTTTTGAGCTTTCCTTTTTGCCACAAAGGTTGTAATTCTATTTACATGTTTATGCGTGAAAAATGATAGACAGCGGATAATTATTAAAAAATATGTTTTATGAAACATTTGTTTTTTAAAGCGGATGACAAACAGAAACGAGATATCGTCACAAATGGATATTTAAAACGTTTGTTTTAGTGATACCTGGCGACATCTAGCGGATGTGTGTAGAGTTACATGTACAATGTAAAATTAATATTTTAATTAACACATCACCAAAATGGCTGACAAGTCAATTAGTGAAATGTAATACATTACATTAGCGTTTTGGGTACAGGATATTTCGAAATAATATTATAAATACGCACTGAAGAGATTAACTGATAGAATTGTGTTGTGGGTGGGTCCGTGTGTCCGAAGTAAACTCAATTTTTCCTGACTTTTGCTGAAATTGCTTAGACATTTTCAAATTTTTTCTTGAACAAATAACTAATTTGATATGGCATGGAAGCGTACCTACTGTCTCCGAGTTATAACCAAAATGTACAGAATATCAAAGCGGATATCCGACCAATGTTATGTATTTGGTGTGTAGATAGAAACGAAAACGGTGCAAAACTTACCAGTGATTTCATGCTAATAATGGCACATAGTCCATCTCCCTAGTTTCACTTACCTATTAGCCTAATATACAGTTGACAAGGGTCGTATTTAGTAGTTAGACAAGTTACTAGTAAAATGTCTAAATCCCAGTAGAAAATTGCAGTATCATCTGCGTATAAAAAGTTTCAGCGTTTAAATCTAATTGCGTAATATTATGTAAATTTGGAACAGTAGTGGTCCTGGTATGGATCCCTGCGGAACTTCATAGTTTATTGGAACATGGTTGCTATTTTGATTGTTAATGCTCACAGATAATAGAAATTTCTCTTATCTAAGGTTAATGCAAAAGAATTGCTTTTTGGTGTTTGTTTTTTTCTATTCTATTTCTATTTTACTACGAATAAAGTTAGGAATCACTGGTTAAAGTAAATCAAGTACGCCCGTTAACACTCTGTATTCTGTATATTGATTTTATCGAAATTGGTAAATTCCACAATTTTATGAAAGATTGGAGATGAATTCAGACTTAGAAGAGATGATATCGCGAACGGAAGGGAGGCAATTTTTGATGATGTTTGATAGAAAAGAGGACATTTATTTTTAGTGGGACAACCAATAAAATTACGATGTAAATCTAAATTTCACAATTCTAGACCACAAAAAGAACAATCTAGGGAGGCATGTCTCTTCAAGACCTGTAGTGTTCTGTTATTTAGTGGACACACTAACAGACTCTCCAAATACTTGGATGGAGATTACTTTGTGGGAATGAAGAGATTCTTGTTGTTATCTGGATTTATTTATACTTCGCGTATACAATTGGGACGGCGGTATTCTACCTAACTAGGAGCTAGCTATAATGGTTCTGGCGAGTGATAACTGAAACACCGCCTCTGAGCCCTCCGATCCCCTTCCGGAGAACTTAAGCACTACGCGGCCTACCATCTAGTGGAATCTACCGATAGATGATATCACCGCCATCTGTGTATACAAGGCGGAAGCTTTTACGATACACCTCAGTTCACTACTTCCTTTCCTCTAAAAGACTCTCTACACGGCATCTTCAAATAGATAGATATGAGAGAAATTCTTTCCTCAGGACCTCCAGTGTGAAGTTAATATAAAAATAATTAAAAAAAAACATTACCTTCGCGGACCCTGGCAAACAAAAGAATTCCCTGGACCCTCCGTATACTGCGCAGCGTTGCCGAAGTTATTACGAATGTTTCGTAAATTTAGATTGGTGATTGGCGATTTTTTTTTATTTCACCCCGCCTCTTACCAAATTGAATTTCTGCACATTAACACATCAAGCGCATTCTATTGTTTGCCAGACTCTACGATTGTAAATTAATTAGAAGAAGAAGAAAAGAAACAAAATGTCCACATAATTTAGCAGCACGAGATGGTTGGTATGTGAAAGCCAGCCAGTGCCAGCGAGGCAGTGAGCAGCTAGTCTCGCTTGTCACGCGTAAAGTACAATTCCGAGATATGAATTCCTTCTCGCGGTGCATTTGTCCTAGAAATAAGTATAAATAAGTCCGCGAGCTTTTCCCGCGCCGCTACCACTAAACTAAACTGAGCTTGACGAGAATGGCTTTCGCAGTCGTTGGGACAATGGTACAAAACATGGCTTACAATTCATTTTATGTAATTTAAAATGACTTGTTTGTTTCTACCAGTGGAACTTCCAGGAAAACTTTGTTTTTGTCTGTCTCAAATGGTATATATACTTCACGCAGTAAAATGATCATTAATGTAGTAAGACCAACAACCAACCAACAAATAAATTCCTGCAACGTGCAACGAAAACAGCTTTCGCCCAGCGGCAATTCTCTCAAATTGCTCCCAAAATGATCATCTCGCTGAGTATTGATACCAGGAAATCGAAAACAGACTGATAATTGTTTTTATTATAAGTGTTCAGAATAGGTTATTTTTAAAGGGAAGAAACTATTTTAAAGAATGGCTGACATAAAATAAAGTTAATTTGTTTTTTTTTACATGAGCTCCACACAGGAGGCCCTGAGGAAAATAATTTCCCTAGGATCTAGGTCATCTTTGGGGAGGCTATATGGAGGGTTTTTTAAGGCTTGGAAGGAAAGGGGTTTAAGGGGTAGGTAGGAATATGGGGTTCAGTGTGTCTTGGTCATCCACCTCCAAGACGTAGACAAACCTCAACCCATGAACCCGGAAATCGCCAAACTTAGCGAACTACTTGGGGCGACCTATGGCAGAGGTGTTGGTTATCCAATAAAGGTTCCCGGGCGGCAGTTCTTGCCTCCCAAATTGAGTTTGTATTATTAAATGAAGACAATATTAGCGAAACTCATTGGAAAATCTGAAAACAGAAAAATCAGAAAAAGATACGATCACATCTTAGGACTCGTACCCAGAACCTTCACAGTGCAGATGCAGCTCTACCAACTGAGCTAGCTAATGTGTCCCTTTCCGATTTGGTCATATTTAACTGTATCATACTTCGACTAAGAACTACCAACACCATCTTTCTTTTTTTTAAATATTTTTATTGGCTGCTGTCTTGATGTATGAGTTTTTTGATTTTCAATTGCATTTCGCTAAAATGTCCCGGTAAGGCGCACATCCCGGTAAGACTAGAGCGTTTTCTGTGGGCATTTTGGAGGTCTGGGGGGAGGGGGGGGGGGAGGCGTTTTTAAATTTTTAGCATTTAGGGGGCGCTGCGAGTAGGCATTGTGTTAATATAGAAAATAAGCGCATTCACAAGCTATTCACACTCATACGTTATTTTGAACTTTATTTTATTTTATTTGTACGACAATGTTTAAATTTTAAACTTCGTTTCAGGAGGGAGGGGGCGCTGGATAATTTTACTGTGGTAAATGGGGCGATTCTTTCAATACGGTTAAGAAACGCTGGATTAGAGGTTCTGGATTCGAGACCCAGTTGCGACCGATATCTTTTTATTTTTCTGTGTCTTGTACTCTTTCATATTTTAGTTTAGATTAATTAGTGTTATTTTCTTTTTCGACAATTAACTAGACATAGTTATTGCGTGCCTCGACAAGTTTCTAGCGCGAAATCAGTCGGGCATTAGCCGCGTTGTGAGCTACACGTGCCAAAACTTGAAAAAGGTATTTATTATCCATGCCCGTAACTTTTCTTTCTGTGAGGATTGTAGCAATAATAATGATCTAAATTAGTGTTTTCGACTGTTTTCGCAATTGTTTATGTTAGTAGATACAATTGAAAACTGAAAATTGCTATATTTAACTTTGATTTTTCTAGAAGAAGCCAAAATTTGTTGATTTTTTTAGACATTAAGTTTCAAAGCATTGTTCGTATGATTAAAAGTTTATTTCTAAGATGTTTTTGGTGTTTTATTACATTGATAACAGTTAAATAATGCTCGTAAGGAATAATATTAATTTTCTCAAATAGATACTGAAATGTGTGACATTGTCTATTCCGGTAACAATTACCCGGCCCCCACCTCCGTGTAACAATTTTCCACCCCCATCTCGCTGGGTTAATTTTTTTGCTCTTTAGCTAAGATTTTCCCATCAAAATAAATAATAATAATATGTAAAATGAGTAGTGATAACTACGCCTACAGATCTAAAGTCAAAAATTACAAGTCTTGACAATATCTACAGGAGAATCTTATTCTTGGTCGCAGAAAGCACAGATTCTGTGTACCTTTGCCTTATACCTTATACCATACCAACAATAATCATAATACTATCTTCCATGCGACTCTTTCTCTGAGAGGCCATTAGTTACCTTTGTGCGGATATTTTAACCTTTGTGCTTTTATAGACTCTTTGAGTTAGAGTTTTATGTTATGTGGAGCCGTGGGAATGAATGCAGGTTGTTGAAGAGGATAGTGAACACAATACAATGTGCTGCTCTCACGGATTTTTTTTTTATATTTTATTTATTTAAATTATTTGAAAGTTTGTAGTAAGTATTGAGTATTTTTAACCCGTTTAATCACAGGAGACCCAAGTTGTCCCAAAACATCATATGCCGTTATAATAACAGGAGACCCAGATTGTCCCAGAGCGACCGTGCATTATTAAAAGTTAGATATATCTCTCTTTCTGTAATGCGAATATTTGTGATTTCTTTTATGTTAGAAAAGGAAAAAAATAATGCTTCTCATTATCTTAGAATTATATGAGCTAGGTTGTTCAGATATTTTACAAACCTGATCAAAAGTGATGGTTTGATTTTGCGCCAATTTGTGACGTAAACCACATTTAATTTTAAAATAAAATTGTATGAAAGTGATAAAAAGTGAGGTGACAGTTTTATTACAAATTTTGTTTAGAAAAGGAATCTGAATTTAAAATTTGAAGTTTATTCTATTTTAATTACTTTAATTCAAATATTCGCAGGTATGCATTTTTTAGCCAATTTACGTGTCCAATATAAAAATTTTAATATTTATAAACAAAAATGTTGATTTCTAATAAACACATCGGAAAGATTATTTTATCTAAATTTTAGAACAATTTTTATTTTTGCAAAAGCGTTAAAAAAAACTAATAAATAGGAACATTTAAAATGCATGGGAAGAACCAGGAATTTTGCGCGCAAACTTTGACAGGCAAAAGTTGACAGAAAATTATTTTCTTATTATTCGAAGGGTTAATATATTTTGTCCATTGTAGGTACCTCATTGAATATTGAAATTTTTTTTAGTAAAAAATGTAGGTGGTTTTTTTAGGATGACCTTAATTATAAATTTTTGAACTATTTTGAAATGATTTAAAATAACATCATATGTTCCTCCCCAGCCCAAAATACCGTATTGTAATACAGATTGAACAATTGCATGTTACACTATTTTTTGGTTTTCTAGTATAAGAATATTTCTAAATCTTGTAAATGTATAAATACATTTCCTAATTCTTTTGACAAGTTTACAAATACGTGTTTTCCGTTTAAAATATGTACCTATCTATATGTACACTAAGATATTTAATTTTGGAAATTGGATTAAGTGTAGATTAACGTAGATTATAATATTATAAAATACAGCATGTTTCACGCTCATACCGCGAAAAATTAGTCGTTAATCAAATCAATTTAAATTTAGGAGGCGGGTATGGGTACCACCGCCCCGGGAACGATTTACTGAATAACCAACACCTCTGCCATAGGTCACCCCAAGTGATTTGCTACGTTTGGTGACTTAGTAGTAGTGCTCTTGGTTCATGGAGGTTTGCCTATGTATTTGCTTCGAATGCGTCTGTCCACCTACTGAGTGGCAAGCCGGCTCGGGAGGGACTGTTTGAGGGAGACCTTTTGACCTCTCCAGCTGGATTCTCTGTGAACTTCCACCGCGGTGGGAGCTATTGCTCCTATTGCAGCTATTGCTGCTATTATAATAGATTCATACGTCCGTCACTCCTGGACACACTGACCCCCAGATTCCTACCCCCCACTCATACTTTTTCTTTCCCAGAACTTCCACTCCTTCCGTTCCTAGAAAAAAGTTTTTGGTACTACTTAAGAGGTTTTCAAATATGTCAGGTTATTGGTGAAGTGGAAATATTGGTATTTCTTTATGTCTAAATTTGAACATAGGCTTAGCTAGGACTCACACCTCTCCAAATAATATATAAAATGATGATTTAAAGGTTTAGGTGAGAATTAATATACTTAGTTGGAAAAATTATCCATAGATGTCAGTTGGTGCAAATTTCCCTCCAGCCAAAGGGGTAATAAGATATAAAAAGCTCGGTTTTAGGTTTTTATAATCTCTTCTCTTCGCTATAGCTTTCTAACAAGTAAACATAAACTCCTTGGTCTGTCTTGGATAGTTTGGATCTCCTGAATATTCACAATGTAATTGGGAATAGATCCATAAATTTACGAGTCCTTTAAAGTTTCCTGAAGATGCGTTATCATTTACAAGTTCCTTCCTCCAAAACTTAACATTTGGTCCTTTGAGCCGGATGTTCAAATTTAGACACTTTATAAAATTAATTTTAAAAAAGAGTATCATCATTACATATTATAAAATGAAGTCGCTCAAAATGTATGTGCGCACAGATCTTTTAAACTACGCAACGGATTTTCATGCGGTTTTCACCAATAGATAGAGTGATTCAAGAGGAAGGTTTGTATCTATAATACATGCTTTTTATAGTAGAGAAAAGCCGAGAAATTCAAATATTCAATTCAGGCAGCGGGCAGCTGGTAAACGTGTGGTGTGGATTTTATAAAGGTTGGGTAATGGCGTTGTGTTTCGTTAGCCACAGCAACGTGTGGCCGGGTCTGCTAGTTATTACATAAATAAGACCTTTGTCTTTCCAACAAATCTCTGGGAAAAATTTAAAAGTCGTGATTTCTAATTTTAGTGGAATTACGTTTTTAGTGTTAACATCAATTGACGTGAGCTATGAACAAATAAAAAAGAAACGTCAAACAACAAGTGTTACATACGTCAATCAGCGATTCAGGCATTTAAAAAATTTAATTACTGTTTTTTTTTTTAAATAACATCTGACAAGAACAGGTAACTACTTAATTAGAAATCTCAGTGTTGAATGCGTATACCGATGTAAGTACGAAGTACCAAATATAATCGAAACGTCAATCAAACAAAAATCATGAGGTTTTTTTTTACGTGTTGGAAAAATGAACTTTTAGTATATGCTTACCATTCTAACTGTAGAATTATTTTTGTTTTTGTTTGTTGGAATCGAAACTCCAATGTTGACTGCAAGCCTCATTTTATTTGACGACTAGCTGACCTGACGAACTTCGTACCGCCTGAGAATGAATAACTGTTGTGTTAACTTATATCCGTTGTTCTTAACAGGAATGGTCGATCTTAATACCTTAGAAGCTCGCCGAAAAATATTTTTGGGGAAACATTTTTTTAAGCTGATCTCCGGTACTGTATTGAATCCACATATGTTGAAGGAGATTAACCTATATGTCCCTAACGCGTGTACTCGTGGGAGATCCCACGCACTTTTTTATGCTCCGATAGCGAGAACTTCTTCCTTTCAGAATGCGCCATTAAACAGAGCAATTTAACTGCTTAAGGCGATCCACTAGTTCACTACTGTGCCGTGGACAGTAGTTCTTCGGTGGACGCCATAGGGGTCACTTTGAATAACCGAATTCGTCGACTAGCGGCCGTATTGTAAAATATCAACGCGAAAATGCATATTTTATTTTATTTTGGGAAGATCGGGTGTAAATATCAACTTTTTTTGCGATTATTATAAAATAAACTGAATTTGCCACATTACACAATAAAACCATATCCGAAAAGGGGTTTATAAATAGGAGAGTTTGGACTTGAAAGTGTGTTTTTTAGAACTTATACTTTATTTTTTTATAGGCTTATTAAAAAACTTATAAAAAAAATTACCGAGATTTTTAAGGGCCAAGGTATGTTCTACACGCAGTATTTAATTGAAGCATCTACAATACTTCTAAGCGATCAAATTTTCAAAACAAAAACATATGATTTTGCATTATTTACTATGACTTCATCTTAACGATTCTGTATTGAGCATCGACATCTTCAATGTTACCTATATAGAGAGTTCAGTATCTATCTTTTGACATACGTCAAAACATAGTGAAACTGCCCCATGGACTTTATTTTAAATCTTCTCCGTAATAATTTGGTGTGTATGGAGAACCTGAAAAAATAAAAAATAAATAATAATACATAAATATTATGATTGTTGTAGTTAGTAGACTTCCTCTGTCCTGGGTTCCACTTCTTGACCCGAAAGTTCGACTTTTTGACTTGGTGAGCAACGTATCCAAAAGCATACACCTATCTTCCATCCGATAACCATTGAATATCTATTAGTAATATATCGATGGTCTTAGGTAATTTGCAAATGTCTCGCACTTTAAGGACCCGAAACACCTAATTTGATTAACCCTTTGAACCTGCCCTCAAAAAGGCTTTATATGGGTAATATATGACATTAATATTTACGATGATGTACAGTCTGACAAACAAATGTAGAAAGGGAGTGCGCTATAATAATTGAAATTGTTTTAAATGGCAACATCGAGATCAAGAAGGCAGAAATTAAAAAAAAAATACTGTCGTCCAAGTGAATATTTTCATATACATATATATAAAGTGTACACGGTTTTCGAAAATGGGTGGTCTTTCCAGAACGAGACATTAATCATTTACTGGATAAACAAAACCTCTTCCATAGGTCACTCCACGTTTGGTGACTTAACAGGGGTGCCCGGGTTCATCGGGTGAATTCTGTTTAGATCTTGGCGGCAGATGCGTCTGCCGACTAGCCGTGTGGCGGGCCAGATCGGGGGAGGCCGTTTTGGGCCGCGTTTTGACCTCTCAAGCTGCTCTTTCTCGACCCATCGTCTTGCACTGCAGCGGAAGGGATGGATTTATAGGTTCATCATTCCTGAACACACTGACCCCTAGATTCCTACCCACCCCCTCATACCTTTTTCATTTCTAGAACTTACTCTCTTTCCTTACTTAACAAGACAGCAACCCCAAAGATAACATAGATTTGAGGGAATTATTTTCTCCAGGGCCTCCCGTGTGGAGCTAATGTATAAAAAAACTTCATTGACAGAGTTAGTAACTTTTTTGTCTCTTTATTTCCACTGATAAGTAGATGCGTTGGGTATCTTCCAAATAAGTTATAGGTTCGAGTAGTACGATAAATAAATAAACCAACTAGGAACCACTAGTATTAAACTGGACAGACGTCCTTACAAAGCTAGGTTACCTTAAATAGTTGCGGACTGTGGGCCAGCCCAATCTCACCGGTGCCTTCGGCCATCATCGTAACCGTTCTTACCTAAGACACGAACGCCGATAGATGGTACTCTTCTGATATCCTACTCAACCGCCATCTGTTGGGTTAGTTGAACTTCGTATAAACTAAGCTATCGACATCTATTGAAAGAAGGTGAAACTTCATAATAATCAACAGTAGAACGGTTCGTCAGAAGTTACCTTACCATTGTAATAATCCAGGTACCAATGCAGAAATAAACTCGGTAATGAACCGATTGCACAGTGCAGGGAATAAATATTACATGAACACCAACGGTACTGAATGTCTATCGGCCTATAAAAATATTGTTTTTAAATTTTTATGTCTATCTTGATGTTTATAAATTTTCAATATGTATCGAAATTTATATGATATATTATATATTATTATATATTATCTCCGTTTGTTGTTTTTGGGTTATTTTTTTTTACTTGGTACTTATTTTAATTGTTATATCTCTTAATTCTTTGATTATGTAAAATGTATTATTAATTATATCATATGTAAAATCCCTAATTGGGTGTGTACAAAATAAATAAATAAATAAAACACTACAGTAACTATGTAAAAAAAATTCTTCCCCTTTATTAATTTTCTAAATTTTATTGTCAAACTGTACTGTACTGATATGTAATGTGGTACTCGTACTGATGTCGTGAATGGTGTATGGCATAATGTTACACAGGTGACCTCTGCTCCGGTCGCCGTCCGCCACAGGCGCGACGTATTTATTGACGGACCCCCTCCGAAGCGTTGTGAATACGATAATTCGGAATTATGACCTACCGTCGAGAGCACCATCGCACTCCTTTTTCCTTTTCATCCTTCGGTCGTGGGAGAGAGGGAGAGGTTATAACGGAGCTATCGGAGGTACGCCTTTACGCCCTTCCGAGCTCATTACATGGCCGGTGAGTTACGGCAAGGCTTCGCGCTTTTACGGTCATTATTATTATTGTTATTATTTTACTTATATTATTAAATTAAGTGTTGGTTCCTCTTTGACGGCGATCTTTGTACGGTGGTGGCTGTAAAACACAGCTGAGTGTATGACTGTGTGATTTATGTCATTCTTAAAAACGGAAGGCGTTGGTCATAGGGCGAAACGACTTTATATATTCATGTACGTAATGCAGAAGGTGTGGTACTTTATTTTAGTATTTTTTTACATTAACTCCAAACACGAGGCTCTGAAGAAAATAATTTCCCTCAGGGCCTATGTCATCTGAGATGTTGTGTAGAGGGTCTTTTTAAGGTGAGGAAGGAATGAACATTGGTCTTGAAGAGACCTATGTTTAGGAAGGAGGAAACACAGAAGCCGGCAAATCATGGAGGATACTTTATTTTAACTTTTTGACACCAACCGTACACAAATCAAATGAGTGGTTATAGTAATTCATAAAATCTTATAAGACATGTTTCTGTGAAATATTTGTAATGTGATTCTTTATATGTTGTGTCTGTATGTTGCTTCTGTGAAATGTTTTGTAAAATTTTTCTTCATATATTGTGTCTGCATATTGGGTTGGGATGGGTTTAAATTTTCAAAAGTACCAATAAGGAACTCCAGTGAAAAATATTATGGCTTTAAAAAAATATGTTCATATAGACCAATAAACGCTGATTCTGAATATATAACTTTTATTTCATAATATTAAACGCAGAGTTTTTAAAAAATTATTAAAAAGTGCATTTTTAAACCTCTCCTGAAAACACAGCGTTAAGTTGGCATTACTGAAATGGTGAAACGTGACGTCACGCGTCACGCTGTCACCTGGTGATCGCGTGTATTGTATTGTATTGACCAGTATTGACATTTGAAATGACACTTAAGCAATTCAACATTTCGTGTTTTTGGTTTATTTTCATACTGTTTATAGAGATTTAGATAAATAATAGTTATTGTGTTTATTGAAACATAATTTAGGCCCTCAACAATTTACGAAAGGGGCTATATTTGCGGACAATCGGGAATAAATTTTGCCTATTTGAGGTTAACTATTCGTGTCATATTTTGACATTGTATTTTCAAATTGTTTTTAGTAAAGGGAATCGCTTGCTATCGTCATGCAGTGTATTATGCCAGTTTATGTGTGTGTTATACATAAAACAATGTACAAAATCACGCCTGGACCAACAAAATTGAAGAACGATATCACTTGTATTTGCAAAGATGATTCATTATTTTTATATTGCACTTTGTTAAAATACAATAACAGTAGCGGTGAAATGTGGACATGTTACCAATGTTTTTCTATATTAAAAGCAGTTAATCTTAAATAAAAAACGCCTCAATTTCTTACACAAAAGTCATTGAGTCATCATATCTTCACTTTATTCCGCCATTTTCTGAAATACAAAATCAGGGATGCTCTGCCCAAAAAAATTATTTCCCTAGATTTCGAAGTGAAATTTCCCTAGAATTTCACATTAACGCAATTACCTACGTAGCCACCTGATTGTGTAACACTAATCCTGTTATATGATTTATTAATTGGAAAGATATCGGAACTTGGTAAATATACTTATAATAAATACTGTGCTTTTCCAAATAAAACACTTTTTGCTACGTGAAGTAATAATTTAAAAGTACGAATACACTCACCACTGAATTAGAAACTGAATTCCAAATAAAAAAAAAACACTTTGCAAAATAAAAATCAACCGCAATCACCGAAAAAATGGAACTTAAAACATAAATTAATTTCTTTTTCAGAGCTCCCATTTATCTTTTTAGATACATATAATATCATTTTGAGTTGTCAGTGTTAAAAATAACATTGCATGGTAAGTACAACAATAATTAAGATTCATGGGAATTCCAAAAAATATATATTTATATATATTTATATATATGTATAAATAATACCAGTAATATTGTAATATGTAATAAAAAATTTGCCAGAGTTCGAAATTTCCCTAGATTTTGTCCTGATTTCCCTTATCCCTAAAAAATATTTTTCTCCCCTAGATCTAGGGAAATTTCCCTCGACATAATATCACTGATTCAAAAAGACAACTTGAAAATAATAAACTACAGGTGGGTGAAGGCCACCATAGATACGGTGCGTTTCTAGGAGTTTTTAAAAATTAAAACTTTGACAATTATTTTAACTATTAAAACTAACTATAAAAATAAAAATAAAAATGCAGTTATTTAAGTTTGAAGGTCTTTATTCATAAAAAAAAATAAAAAAATTGGACTGGAGTTCTCTATTGGCGATCCTTTAATGAGTTTTGATAACTCATGGGAATGCTACTTCGTTGTATGGATGTTTTATTTAAATAATATTCCACAGCCGAGCTGTTGAACACAAGAACGAGTTGAAGAAGCGACCCATTCAAATGTCAACCGTGTACATATGTTGGGCACGCGTTTGGCGTGTTTCCCGAATATGCACCGGTGCAGAAGGCATCAATGACGCTAGTTCCTCTAAGCATCTTCCATTGAAATACCGGTATAACAAGGCAAGCATTCCTACCCGACGCCTGTGCTCTAAAGATTGCAATCCGTTTGTTACATTAGGAGAATCTATCAAACGGACCGCCCGTTTCAGCACAGAATCGAGGGTTTTCGGGTATTTTGGGGCTCCAGATGAGGTGGCTGCTAAATTCAACCATGGCTGCCAAATTCAACCGAATTGCACAACGCACTTGTGATTTGTACGGGATTAGCGGTTGTGTACTATTAAAGTATCTGCGGGCCCAGTACGTCCAGTTTTTGAGAGCCTAACTTAACTCTGGCTTCGATGGAGCCCCCATATATGAGCTGGTCACTTTTTCGGACTTATTTTTGGGGTATTATTTGTGTCCCATTCTTTGTTAGGTTAGGTTTTAGTACATATTTTGTTGGGACACATTTTGTCCGTAGGATATTTTGTGTACTACACGCCACTGAAAGTACCTACTGTAGAAACAAGTGTACAAACAGTGCAGTGTGTTCAAGTACACAATAGATTCTCTAGTCTCCATAACCACTGCCGGTGTCTAAAATTCAATAAACACTGTTTAATTTTCTATGGCCGCAGAGGGCAGTGTCTTTGTAATAAAATTAACGGCGTATTGTCTTTCAGAGACAATGATGAATGAATAATAACCTATTGCTTCTTTAACCCTCGACCATTAAAATACTAAAACATGGAATTTAGAATACTTGCGTATTGTGTATTTTATTTCGTGCTTCAAACATCGAGTGGTTTTGACTGGTTGTTAGGTAGTAAAAATGTCTTGTATGTATTGATGTGTCTACCATTTTATTGTTTTGAGATATCCATACTTTAGTACGATGCTTCTTGACTCTCGTTTGGAAGAAGACAGCTTTATTATCATTTATTTATTTAGTTGTATTATTAACCCTTCGACTTTTACATAATTCATTCATTTTTCCAAAATAAATAATCCCATATTTTTTTCAGTAGGTATTCTTTAAATGATGAAAATTTAAATTGTGTGAGTGAAATTATGGATCTAGGCATTATGTTCGACAGTAATCCCACCTTTGTATGTCATATTAATAATATTATCAACAAAGCATTAAAGACTCGTGGCTTTGTTTGAAAGCTGCAAAAGATTTCAATGATTTAGACACATTTATTATGTTATATAAAACCCTTGTCAGATGCCAACTTGAATATAACTCTACGTTATGGTCTCCCTTTTACAACATTCATTCAGACAACATTGAAAAGATTCAACGGAAGTTTCTAAGGTTTATACGCTATAAATTGCATATTCCTATACTTCTTTCGTATGGTGGGGGGTCAGAGGGGGACATCTAGGTCTGCGAGCCAGTCTAGGGCCTCAGGCGTTGCCCTGTGGACCTCATAAATCCCGCCGGGGAATGAATGGAGCGGGCATTCGTTGACTACATGTTCGGTGGTCTGCACCGCACCGCATTCACACGTCGCCGACTCTTTAAGGCCCCATCTATGCATCATGTGAGCACAACGGCTATGGGAGCACCTTATTCTATTGATGGCAGTCCAGAGTTTGCGAGGCAATGAGAACCCAGGCTGTCTCTCAGTGGGGTCTTGCACGAGATCGGCGTTTTTGACGTTAGCTGATTGCCACTCAAGCTTCCACCTATCTTCTGGGGTGAGAGGTGTTCGAAGGAGTCTTTCTCCTTCCGTCCAGAAGGGTTTTCGAGACTTTAAGCGGCATGCCGGGTGAGAAACGACATCATCGTGCAAGGATATTTCGCTTTTTTGCAGCGCCTTCTTGTATTCCCTCAGTGTTGCAATCTCTCGCCTGATATTTGGCGGGGTTATATTTGCAAGTACGGGGAGCCAAGGAAGAGGAGTCGATTTTAAGGTTCCGCTGATGATTCGCATTGTGGCATTAAGCTGAACGTCGACCATGGAAGTGTGGGCGCTTCTGGCCCATACTGGTGCACAGTATTCAGCTGCTGAGAAAACCAGGGCAATGGATGCCGTTCTGAGCGTGTTGGCGTCGCATCCCCAGCTAGTACCAGCCAGCTTATTGACTAAGTTTAGTCTTGTCCTGGTTTTTTTGCCCACTGTTTCCATGTGTTTCCGGTAATTCAGGCTCCTGTCCAAAGTTATTCCAAGATAGCGGGGATGGGGGTCATGGTAAATATTTTTTCCATCAAACTGAACACAGAGTTTTGCGTTTGCTTGTGAATTACTGAGATGGAAAGCTGTCACAACTGTTTTCGACCCATTTGGCTTTAGTCGCCAATTGAGGAAAAATTCTTCCATAGCCTTGAGGTCAGAATTAAGGATCTCTTCTGCTGCATTGAGGGTTTTGGCTTGGACTGTGATGGCGAAGTCATCTGCGTAAGCAAATTTTCTGCCTTCAGTGTGAGGAAGATCTCGAGTATAGATATTGAAGAGTGATGGGGCCAGCACTGAGCCTTGGGCAAGGCCATTATTCAGGTGCATTTTTTTGCTTTTTAGCCCTCCTAGAAAAACCCTGAAAGTACGGCCAGTTAGTAGTTGCTCAATAAGTCGTACTGTGTTGCCATCCTCTATGGTGTCGTAGAGCTTGACAAGGAGGCCTTTGTGCCACACCGTGTCGTAAGCCGCAGAGAGATCAATGAACGCTGCCGCAGTCTTAAGCCGTTTCTGGAATCCAGATTCGATGTGTGTTGTCAGAGCTAGCACCTGGTCACAGCAGTTACGGCCTGGTCTGAAGCCAGCTTGCTCTTGTGGAACCACTTTCTCCAGAATTGGGGTAAGTCTGCGGAGCACCACTCGCTCTAGGAGTTTATACATGGTACTTAAAAGCGAGATGGGCCGATAGCTGTTTGGATCTTCTGGTGGCTTGTTGGGTTTGAGGATCGCAATAACTTTAGTTTTTTTCCAGATATTTGGAATTACTCCAGTTTTAAAAATTTCAGTAAACAGTTTTGCGATCCATAACTTTGTCCGTGGCCCAGCATGTTTCAAAAAGTCTGGAAGAACTCCGTCGCATCCAGCTGCTTTCCCAGCTTTTGTTGAAGTGAGGGCGATGTCTACATCATCAGCTGTAACGGCGACCACATCGTTAGGGTTCACCGGCCATTTTAGCCGCGCCGCTTTCAGAGATTTTTTGATCTGGTGGCTTATGTTAGACCTTGTTGTCGTTTTTGAACTGCGGAGTAGTTGGTGAGCAACAGCATTTGGGGACACTTTGGGGGTTGTCTTAATTGGCTGATTTGCAGCTCCGAGTCGCCTGAGTGTTTGCCACGCTTTTCTGCTCGAGTGTTCGAAACTCATTTCTTCCATTAGTTCGTTCCACCTGTTCATGCGCCCGTCATCCAGAGACTGGAGAAGATCAGAAGCAGTGTCTGGGTCGTTATTCCTCTCGTATTCAGCTAGAAGGCGTTTGCTTTCTGAGCTCCATGTTGGGATATACACTTTTCTGTAACCTCTAGGGATGAATTTCTTCGCAGCTACCGAATTCATACCAGCTATGAATTCCTATACTAAACATTGATTACAATTACCTCCTGGATAAAACGTCTCTATTGAAACTTTCAGAAAGAAGAATAAGCACAGATTTAATACTATTACATAAAATACTGCATCACAAAATTGACTGTCCTGAATTACTTCAATTTATCAATATTCATGTTCCCCAAAAATCATGTCGACATTTATTACCCTTCTACTTCAATAACACCAGGACACTAGCTTATCAAAATTCTCCGTTTCCGAAACTTCACAGTCTCGGAAATAAATATTCTAATCTAGGTGATATATTTCATCTTACAACTAATCAGTATAAATGTTGTATATTCTATCACTTTTATTCTTCTAGGCACAAATAGATTTACATAATTTCTGCAATTTTTTGTTTATATTGAATATGAGGCTTCTTATCATTTTTACATAATATATACTTTTATTTTATTATTTGTTTTGTTGTTACATTGTATTGTGTATTTTCTTTTCTCATTTTATTCATTGTTTGTTACTCAACTTATAAACTATAATGTAAAAGCCCATCAGGGCTTGTAATAAATAAATAAACAAATAATACCCCTCATAGCACACGACAAAATACACTATTCTACTGTAGCATTCATAAGCGGAACTACATTGCCGATTCTCCGATACAACGATCTCACACTGTGGGAAATCAGTACTTAGGTGATATTGACATATTTAACATCAACATGGCGAATTTTGTCGATCTTATAAAAAACTTATACCAAAACTATTCCTTAATATATCTGTGTTTTTGTGAACCAATCAAATCGCTGTGTTTTTGATTTTTTTTGTATTTTTATGACTTGTGTGCATTTTTTATCTAATATTATTTTTATTGTATCTTTATTTGTTTAAAAATCATTCGTCATGAATTAATTGTACTACCAAACATGTAAAAGCCCTCTGGGCGTTAAATAAATAAAACAATATTAGAATGCTAAATGCTGATAATTTTTTCGAAACAGCTAGACCTTGATTGTTTTAAATACTTTTGGTTATATTCCATACTAGCTGGTACCCGGCATGCGTTGCAATGCCATTTAACAAAGAAATTGTTTCTCCCTGCGTGTCTTTTCCCATTCGTTCCGTTCCCCTTCCGTCTCCCCTTCTCATACTGCGTCCCCTTCCCCTCTCGAGTCCCCACTCCGTCTCATCCACCACTCCCCTCCCGAGTTCCCCTTCCCCCCTCCCGCGAACCTCCTACCCGAGTCCCCCTCCCCCTTTCCCCCTCCCGCATTCCATACATTCAGTTTTCAAACAGCTCGCGTGCAATTTTTTTAATGCAAAGTTCATAATGCCAGAGCTCACTGGAAGTTTTATACAAACCTTGTCCTGACAATAACGAACACACAAAAAAAAGAATTATCCAATTTGGTGCAGTCGTTCGAAAGTTACATTTCGGCGATTCATTTTTATTTATACAGATTTTTTTCATTTAACGTCAAATCATTATGTGCAGTGTGCGTAATACATGTATTTCGTTTTTATTTTGTTAAATTTTTCAGTTACTTTGTTAATTTTTTTCATATCAATTAATTAAAACGTTACATTAAAAATCAATTTTCTATGACGTGCGTAAAATAATTTCTGCAATTGTAGTTCGTGTCTCGATTAATAACACCATTACAACTCCCATAATGAAGTCATTAATTCATTTGCCCATTAAAATGGGTTTAATGTAGTAATCCAACCAATAGAGAGTATTACAAATAATGTTCCGAATGAAATATACACCCTACACGTGTTTATTAAATCGCCATTTTGTGGAAGGCTGAAATTAATTTTAACGTGCTACGTGATATTCTTGGATCGAAAACTTGTTAATTCTTAAATAACTAGCGCCTATTTATAATAAGCCACTTGCATCACATTTTTTTTTAAATTCCGGTTTAGGTTATTCAAAGACATTCTGTATTTTTTTAAATAGTATTTTTTAAACCCTGGCGATTTTTTTAACATTTTAATCCGATAAATCAGACCATTTTTTATAAACCGGAAAGACGGGACAAAATTTTATGAGTGCGACAAAACGATAATTACATAGCCGAAAATCATTTTAAAAAAAGGACGTTTTCCACACGAATGGCACAGGAGAATAACGAGGCATACCAAAAATATTACATCTCATAAATATTTTTTTCCTTAATCCGTCTTATTGATCAGAAATCATTATAATGTACAACGTATATATGTTTTACTAAATCCAATGTAATATACTTGTACTTGTAAATTATAATTATAATAAGAATAATAATTATAATAATGATTTGATTTAATTTAATTTGATTAAATATTTAATTTGATTTAACTCTCAATATAGACCCATTACATGTCTACCGACAATATACAAAATTTTAACCTCTTGCTTGACAGATTTAATATATACTCATTTGGATGAAAAAAATATTTTATCTGAACAACAAAAAGGTTGTCGCAGAAAACATATGGGATGTAAAAAACAGTTAGTTATTGATTCTGTAATTTTAAAACAAATTCAAAATCAAAAGCGTAATTTACATACTTGTTATATAGATTATCAAAAAGCTTTTGATAGTGTCCCGCACTCGTGGTTAATCAAAATATTAAAAATATATAAAGTTAACCCAATTATAATTAGCTTTTTGAAAAATATTATGTCCTTTTGGAATACAGATTTGCTAGTGAATTTAAAAGGTAAGAAAATAGTAGTACCGGGCATTTCAATAAAAAGAGGGATTTTTCAAGGAGACTCATTGAGCCCTCTTTGGTTTTGCTTAGCATTGAATCCCCTTTCTAAAATGTTAATTAAAAGCAAGTTTGGAATAAAAATTAGGGGTAATACAAGAGAGAGTAGTATAGTTTCACATCTATTATATATGGATGATATAAAATTATTTTCAAATTCTGAATCAAATTTAGAGAAAATGATTAAGGTAGTTAAAATTTTTTCAGATGATATTAAAATGACTTTTGGTTTAGATAAATGTATAACTATCCATATAGAGAAAGGCAAAATTGTAGATGGAGACAAGTATGAAAGGGGATGAGGTTTATAAATATTTAGGATACCCGCAATTGAATAGATTAGATCACACTAGTATTAAAAATGATATTAGGATTAAATTTCAAACTAGGATCAGAAAAATTTTAAAATGCAATCTATCTGCTAAAAATTCAGTAAAAGCAATAAATACTTGGACAACACCTCTACTAACGTACTCATTTGGCATAATTAAATGGTCCA
The DNA here is from genome assembly GCA_917880885.1 of Limnephilus marmoratus. Classification (NCBI taxonomy): domain Eukaryota; kingdom Metazoa; phylum Arthropoda; class Insecta; order Trichoptera; family Limnephilidae; genus Limnephilus; species Limnephilus marmoratus. The sequence goes on from OU862932.1 coordinate 16,377,337, forward strand.
ATACAGATTTAGATAGTTTAGAACGATTAATTAGAACTACGTTAACAAAATTTAAATGCCATCATCCAAATTCAGCCATAGAACGAATTAATTTACCTAGAAATTTAGGAGGTAGAGGTGTAGTCAAAATAACATATTTGAAACACAATCAGGTAGAAATGCTTAGAAATTTTTTCCATAGGAAAGCTAATAGCTCAGAAATGCACAAAATAATTTGCAAGGCAGATAGAAATATTACACCTTTAAATTTATATGACGAGAATGCCAACATTCTTATAAATACTAACCAGGAATTATTAGATTCCTGGTCAAATAAAATTATTCACGCAAAACACTTCAATTATCTCAACCAAACGTATGTTGACAAACTTTCGTCAAACAAATGGTTGAGTATTGGAGAGTTGAGCGCAGAAATAGAAGGATTTATGCTTGCCATTCAAGATAGAGTCATTAATACTAAAAATTATAGAAAGCATATAATCAAAGATATAAATCAAATTGATGATTTATGTAGAAAATGTTTGGCTTTTCCCGAAACTATAGAAAATATTATATCGGGATGTTCTATATTAGCACCTTCCGAGTATACATTTAGGCACAATCAGGTTTTAAAAATAATTCACCAAAGTTTGGTAATTAAACATAACTTGATTGACTGCCGTAATATAGTATCATATTATGAATATGAAGCAAATTCATTTTTAGAAAATGAATTTTATAAAATATATTATGATAAAACTATACAAACAGACAGAACAATTAGTCATAATAGACCTGATATAGTTTTACATGACAAAATTAAAAAAATAACTTATATCATTGATGTAGCTATTCCAAATTCCTGTAATATTCAAAAAACTATTTCTGAAAAAATAAGAAAATACACAGATTTAGGAAATGAGATTAAAAGAATTTGGCATTCTCGGACTATAAAAATATTGCCATTTGTTATTTTGGCCACTGGCATAATACCTAGGAATCTGATTCAAAATTTAAGCATATTAGATTTGTCAAAGAATTTGTATATAAAAATGCAAAAATCAGTCATTTTAAATACATGTAGGATTACAAAGGATTTTTTAAATATTTATATTGAGGGATCAGTAGGATTTATAGGTTCAATTAGAAATGCCACAGAGCCGAACCCTCTGATATGAAAATATCTGGAGTCGGTGAATTATATTCCCATTTGGTCTCTAGTAGGTTGACATGTTGTTCTTGTATTGTTTTGTATTTATAATACTTATATAGTGCAATTGCATAGCGTGGGTTGACTAGATGATCATTTGGGGAAGTGTGTGAAAGGGTTTAGTTTTTCCTTCTTTTTTTTCTTTTTTTTTTTTGGGGAAAATTTAACCCGGACGTTTAAATCTGGTGCGTAAAAAAATTTGATTTTAGCGCCTTTTTTGTGAAAAATCACCTCAAGGGCGCTGTACAAACTTATAATACATTTCTAAAATCTAAAAAAAACTACAAGCTAGGCAAACAATTAAAAAACAACTTATGGCTAAAAATTGCATACACTGGTTCATTGATCACCGAAACGAAAATATATGTACAATATTTTGACCAATGAACGCGATGCTGCCTAAAACTTAATGAAAACAGGACCATACTTACCTACCTGGGAGGTCGCTTGAAATTAACACTGTATATTGTCCATTTAAAGAAATTTAGATAGAGTTCGCACGCAGAGGACATTATTGTGAACACAATATTATTAATATTTATTTTTTTAAATCAACACCATTACCACGGAGTTCTCTTCACAACATCTGTCAAAAAGTCAAACCAAATGATAATAACAAATAATAAATCTAGTGAACGTTAAATATCAAATTCAAAAATTCGTATGTAAGTGTTGCCATATAAAAAATAAATAAATCAGTGTTGAATTTTACAAAATTAATAGGACCATTTTCGGAGACGGAACATTTTCATGTAGTGACGTCACGAGCCCAAATAATGTATTTATTTATTTAAAAAAAAAAAAACTGTACATTTCTAAAAAATTTTAGCAAAATTTTCGTAATCTTAGTAAAAAAAATCTATCCCTCGATTGTTTCCAAGTCGTTATGAAATCCATGCAAGTGGCCTATTGTAGGATTTGTGGAGCTGAAAGTATTAATTAAAAAATGCATCAGAATCATTGTCTCAAATGACTTGAAAAATTACGACATCTATCAAACATTTAAACAACAGAAATACACTTTTTTAAATAATGAATTATTAAGTAATACAATAATTTTTAAATCGTTATTAAATGCTTCGGGAACCATTTATTGGATAACTAACACCTCTATAGGTCATCCCAAATAATTCGTTGCGTTTGGTGACTTAGCAGGGGTGCCCGGGTTCATGGGGTGAGGTGTCTCCGGGTCTTGGTGGTGAGATCCGGAGAGGTTAGAGATCCGAGATCAGGGGAGATTAGTTTAGAGATCCGGATCCGGATCAGGAGAGACTGGTCGAGGGTTGACGGAGACCTTTTGACCTCTCCAGCCGGACTCTCTCGACCCATCGCCTTGCACCGTGGTGGGCGGGAAAGATTCATATGTCTGTCGCTCCTGGATACACTGAATACCAGAATCCTACGTCCTACCATCCCTCATACCGTTTTCTTTCCCAGAATTTCATCCCCTTCCTTTTCTCAAAAGACCCTCCATACGGTATCTCCAAAGATGGGACCGATTGACGTTTTCTGGAAGTCTAAATGAATATTCAATTTCTATTTGAAAGAAATAAATTTCAAAGAAATAAATTGATTCTCCCTACATGTCCTTTCCCGTGCATCCCTGTTCCCTTCCACCTTCCCCCTCCCTTGTGTCTTCCCTCACCGCAAACCCCACCTTCCCCCTGCCTTTCCTCCCTACCGCTAAAATATATGAAATACACACATTTTGATTTATAGAAATTTCATAACGCCAGAGCTTAGCATTATATACAGCCTATGTTACTCGCTGATAATGTAGCTTTCTTTTGGTGAAACATTTTTTCTTATCGGTTTAGTAGTTTCAGAGCCTATTCAATGCTAACAATCAAATCTTTCCTATTTATGTATTGTATTAGAAAGATACTTAACTTTTTTTTATGTTGTACCCATCAATATATCATTGGAGAAGAAAATAATATTAAAAATATGAAAAAGAACATGACACAGAAACATAAAAAAGGTAACGGTCGCAATTGGGACTGTAATAATAAAAATGAATAAACAAAATAAACGTTAAAAACTCGAACACAGTGCCTTGCAGTTCGATCAGAAAACATATTAATAATACAAATAAAATATATTGTGAATTTGAGTACACAGATTTTATTGGTCCTTTGATCTTGCGTGGGAGTCGAACCATTTGTGCTGGCATCAAAGGAAAACAGTTACCACTGAGCCACAATCACGCGTAATCGTTTCTAAAAGTTTTATAGGCAATTTTGTGTTTTCATTACAATTTTCTGTATTGTAAATGTAGAGAATAGTGGCAGTTGGTCCCATAGAATCTTCAGTAATTGTGTACTCTGTGCACTGACATTATACTGTTCGGTTTTCGGAAAAACTCTTATAGGTCTCATATAAATCGGTGTGTCTCCCTTACTATCATGGTTAGAAATACGATCTAAAGGGTGTTTGAAAGAAAAAATACCACGCTTTATCATATCTAAAATTTAACAAAAAAATATTTACAATGTACACCTTTATGAATCCAAAGTTTCCGACCGCAATTTGAAAAAGAATTATGAAACTTTGTGAATGTTTTTATTATTTTTACCTAAAACGACAATAAAGTGAGTTGACGATAACGTTTATAATACATTTACTTAATAAGTTATGTATGTGTTTTTATTTTTTTCGTTTTCACTGCTTTTAGTTAAAAAAATCGTAAGGTGAGCCATTTTTAATATTTTTTTATAAATGTATTAATAAATGCATGTAAAATGTTTGCATTAAAAAATTATATATTTATTTCAAATTATAAAATTTTTAAGCGTATTTCATCATTTTTCCAAAACAATTTTTAGTTTTTGGATACATTCCGAAAGATTTTTTATTGTTTTTATTTTTTACATTTATTTTTATTTTTTATTGCAAAACGGGAATATTTCAGACAAAATACAGTCAAGTGGTTAAAATTAACACAACAGATAACAGCCATTTTGCCATACATTAATGGTTGTTTATCAGTTGTGTAAAATTTACAACACGTCCACATAGGAGGCCATTAGGAAAAAAAAATTCTTCAGAGCTTTTGTCATCTTTGGGGATGCTATGTGGAGGGTATTTCAGGGAGAGGCAGGAGAGGAAATTCTGGGAACGAAAAATACAAGTACACACGCGGTAGAAGTGAAACCTTCAGAAAACTGAAGTAGACAAGAGTGGGGAGGCTACGAACCGCCGCACAAAGAGAAGGCCGATTATTCTAACTCATTTTTTCCATATATATTATTCTATCTCATTTTCTCATCCTATAGATGTATTTAGTGTCACTTTTTCGATTCATCGAGTTTCAAATCACATCGGTGCTAAAAAAATTTTGACTTCAAAAGGATAGGAGGGGTGAGTAGGCAATTGGGGGTCAATGTGTGCATGGTGACGGACGTATAAATCCATCCCTTCCACTGCAGTGTCAGCCGATGGGTCGAGAGATTTTTTTTGTAACATGCTCTGATGTGGATACGGACATCTCATAATCATGCAACTTCAACGGTCATGAAAAAGTCATTAAAAGTGGTGAAAAATATGTTAAAAATTGGTTAAATAGGGTAGTTTATAGGCTGTTTTTCAAATGATTTTGAAGTGAAAACTTCTTTAGCACCGTTATGATTTTAAACTCGATAAAACGACAAATAGCAACACTAAAAAGAGACAAACACATACATCTATACGATTTAGCCTACGAGAGAATGAGATTCTATAATCAGTATTGTCCTTGGGCGGTACTTCGTAGCCTGTCGGTTTCCTCTTTGTGTGGTGCTTCGTTGCCTCCCCACGCGTGTCTACTTTAGTTTTCTGAAGCTAAACTGCACACTAGTATTTTTTTTTCATAATTTTAAACTTTTCAAAGGAATGTTGAAGTTGCATGATTTGAGTTGTCATGGAACTGGTTGAAAGGTGAGTGAAATGCTTGCAATACTGTGTAAGTGTGAAGCAATTCATGTGAAGAACACGCAGGAAACATTTTGCGGACCAATTGTATTTTAAAACTTTCCAAAATTAAATAATTTACCGCCTCCAGGTGCAATGCCTTCTGAAAAGCTCCCATAAAAAGAACCGTTACTTTAAAACAGTTTCGCGAAACCGTTACTTAGGAACTGAAACGTTTTCACTCGTTCTCGTAAAATAATCATAACTCCCTTTAACCGACCATCTCTAGTACGTTAAATTTTGTAGTACGAGTAGGTGCACAATGTCTCTTAGGACAACTGAGAATTTATTTAAGCAAGGGAAGAATATGACAACATAAATCTAAACTCCCTTCTGGAGAGAAAGGCTTTAAATTCTCGTAACTTTTGAAGTAACAAAATGTTACCGACGTTCCTTTTAAGAGTATATCTCGAATGGCGTCAAAAATTATGTTTCTTCTTCAGTTTTATGAGGAATAGACATTTTGACAATAATTATTCTTGGTATCTAGTAAGTACTTCTTCCCTGTCTCTTTCATTTACTCACTCAAAACAAACCTCAAGTGTTTTGATACGTTTGGAGACCGGGTTTTTGAGGCGAGGCTTGTTTGGGATTTGTCGGCGGATGCATCTGCCCATCAACTGTGTGGAAGGTCGGATCGGGAGAGACTGCTTGAGGGAGACATTTTTGCAGCAGGACTACCTCGAAACATCGCCTTGCAGCGCAGAGGGAGGGTTGGATTCGTAGGTCCGTTACTCCTGGATACACTGACCCTCACGTTCTTACCCACTACCCGATCCTCATACCTTTAACCTTCCCAGAACTTCCATTTCTAAAAAGACTCTTCACATAGCATCGCCAAAGATGACACAGGTCCTGCGAATTATTGAAGTGAAACTTCTTTACCACCGTTGTGATTGAAACTCAATGACCGGTTAGTGGTTGAGTGGGCATAGCGCTTGGGTCGCACCTGGGCGTCACGTGTTCGATTCCTCGGCTGGCTAAGTCCTCCATTACAAAACAATCAACATTTTCGGCTTTCTGTTGTGGTAGTAGGAGATTTTCAAACATTGTTGGGTTATTCGTAACCCGGGAATGCTTGTCTTTCTTTTAATAAAAAAAAAAACGAAAAAGAGACAGACACGTAAATCTATAGGATTTAGCCTGCGAGGGAGTGAGATAGAATAATCGGTCTCCTCTTTATCCGGTGCATTGTAGACCATCGGTCTGCTCTTTGCGAGGTGCTTCGTAGCCTTCTCACCCTTTGTCTACTTTAGTTTTCTTGAGGTTTCACTTCTACCGCGTGTGAACTGCAAACTTATAATTTTTTTCTCAGGGCCTCCTGTGTGGAGTTAATGTAAAAAAATATATATGCGTGTCCCAATTTATGATGCTATTGTCCTACTGACTCCGCACAGTTGCGGTTTTCACACAGATGTTTTGGAGTTATTTCTAGCTTCGGCCCTATACATAACGATATTAATTTGTTCATGGTAGTTATGAGTTGTTTACGCCTTTCAAGTGATTTTTACCAAAAATGGTGCAATTTAAAAGATCCACTTAGTAAGGCACCGCAGGCCTACAATATATACAACTTTAAAATTCGAGTGGCTTCAGGTGATTGTGAAGGTAAAGACCGCTCTCATTAATCCAAACTGAGAGAAAGCTTTTAAGAAAGATAAAAAAAAACATTTTTCAGGAAACTTGGCAATGGTTTTGATATCTATTTAATAGTGTTTTTGATCATTCAAGCAGTGTCAACTCGAGCTTTTATTATGTGTATTTAACATTATTTATGAAACATTATTCATTTCAACATATTACGTAAAAATACATTTCTTTTAAAATATACATATACAATTTAACAAGCCTGGTTAGGCATTACAATATGTTTATTTTGTTTGTTCGAAAATATATTTGGATTTAACAGAGACACCTGAAATGTTTTAAGAATAGTATTCGAACCATTGAATAACTGTCACCTGTTGTTTTGGAAAATTGTGCTGTTTTATTTATTCATTGTAAAAACTAAAACTAACTAGTTGTGTATGGTTGAAAACTAACTGCTTGTGTATATTTCAAAGTCACAAAAGAATTACTAATCTGGAATTTAAGTGGACAAATTTACGGAGGCCTCCCCAGCTACAAAAAAAACTGCAAACAAGGTTGGTGGACTGTTATTTTTCCTGGAGTTTTAGATTGCCATTCTTTGTGATATATATTTTTTCGCGCAAGTAGATTTTCATAATCAAATCTATGAGTAATAAGCTCAGAGGGTCTGGGGTTATTTACACACCTCAGGCTCGCATATTAAAATGCAAAGCCTTTTTCGCTAAAAATTTTTTTCATTTATTTTTATTTTTAACTTAATTTACCAGATTTTCGATTGAGCTTCGTTAGTATTGTCTTCATTTAATTAAATACTACATTTTTTTTCAGTTTGGTTAGCGAAAAGGGCCATACCATATATTTCTCTAGTAATTTTTTTATGTGAATACCGCAGTCCCAACTGCTCCCGTATGGAGTTAGTGGGACTAAAGCATCCCCAATTGGGGTATTTTGTGAAGCTGAAGTTAGTGGGATGCGAAGGAGATGAGGAAGAGGAAGGTGAGGGAGAGGAAGGTAGGGAAGTACCTGCCTATTCAAATCTGGTCACGTTTCACGAAACGTTTCAATTCTGAATGGTGGTCTTACACCAGAGCGAGGTTGAGAGTATCTTCTATTCTAGAACGTGTCGCAAATATACTTTAATTAATTAATTGTGAAATAACACAAATTAATCAAATAAAATTTATTTGCGCACGCCGGGATTTGAACCTAAGTGATTCGCTTGCTTTATGGGTTTCGAAACTCAACAAGTAAGTCAACATCAATATAATCACGTCAATTCCCTATATCAAATCAACTTTCGCAAAAAAACATGAATCGTACCTGGCTCCACACATTTTCAATATCTTCCTAACACAAACAAAAACTTACGTAACCATAAATAACTCGAACTGGCTATTCAAAAGATTTTTAATATGGTTGACTGAAAAGAAAAGAACAGATATTCGAAATATCCTAAATAACTAACACGAGTACTTTAGACACATTCTACATAATTTCCTCACGAAATTATTTAATATTAAAATACAAATTAATTATCATGTTCCCACTGTATTTATACTTTCTTATTAATTAATTATCATGCACCTATACTGTATTTGCATTTATTTCCACGTGAATTTTAAATTACATATTATGAAATCTTTTTATGGAAATATATTAAAAAAAAAATTTTTAATGTAATGATTTAATGTATTATAACAACATTATGTTTGCATGCATGTGTGTACATGTTTATGTTCTTATATGTATATTTTTTTTTATTTTGTTTTATCTTTTATTTTGTCTTCTTATATTATTTTTTATATTTTTAACTTTTTATATCCATGTCTACTTCGATACATATCTTTTTCACTAAATAAAAATTGTTATTTACCCGCCTCGGAACAGACTTTGTCTAGTGAGGTGGGTAAAAGAAATATATGTACATAATGAAAATAAAATAAACGCCCGGGTTACCGGCACTGAAACTGAAACTGAACTATATTGCTTTTAATAAAGTACTGTTTAAAAATGGCACAAAAGTAATGCAAATAATTATTCCGGAATTTATTGCAAGTGGGCATATTTATTAAGAGTGCATTATTTATCTTTATTGGCGAAGGTACCATTATATCAAATCTCACTTTTACATCTAGAGCCTCGCTCTCGAGCCTTATCTTTGCAAAAACCAGACTGGATCCGAACCCACGCCGTAAGCCTTGCACGTTAACTACACTCCACTCGACCACCGGTTCAGGAGAGCGATGACAGTTATACCTCTATCATTTCATTAAAAATAAATAAAGAAATTAAAGTCTATCGAAAGACAATAGTAATAGATTATACAGAACTAATTAAAACATTCCACGAAGATCTAATCGGACGTTAAAAATCTTGATATTCCATAGGCCATAAAAACTTTGATGAGATGAACATGTTGAAAGAATATCAGATGAGAGGACACCTAAAATTTGCGTCCCAGTGGCAGACTGAGGAAGTGGTGAACAGTTTATGTGAAAGAGGATTCGAAGAGGACGAGAAGGACAGTGCAGAGCATTTGTGAAAGAGGCCAAATTTCACCCTGGGAAGACGGCCGCGATGATCACTGAATTATCTCTCTCGGATTTAGGGGAACCAGTTTTTGTTTGTAGTCGCTGGAAATTAGCAATCCGCAATAAACTTCTAATACCAACTTGATATTTGGAAGTTAAGTACGGAACTTGAAGAAGAACAAAAGTGGACTGAAAGGATTTGAATACGATGGCGCACGTACTGTAAAATCATTTATGATTGTGTTACAAATCCTCAGATCCAAGCACATTTGTAAGGCCGATCTAAGCGTAATGAACAAGATTAAGAATGGGATTGATGTGTAAAAATATGGACGAAGAGATGATTGGTAGGAGATTATACAGTTGAGCCGGGTCATGAAAAGTCGGAATGACAGAATTGTATGAATGTGAATGGTAGCATTGTGTGTATCTGTTGTGTATCTAAAAGCTTCCGCCTTTTAGACACAGATGGCGGTGATATGAACTATCAGTAGATTCCGCTAGATGGCAGGTAGCGTAGTACCTAAGTTGTCCGACAGGGGATCGGAGGGGCTCAGAGTGAGTGTTTTCTGTAAACACTGAGCAGAACCATTTTAGCTAGCTTCTAGTTAGGTAGACTAACGCAGTCCCCATTGTATACGCGAAGTATAATTTTTTTTTTTTTTACATGTGCTCCACACAGGAGGCCCTGAGGAAAATAATTTCCCTCAGGGCCTATGTCATCTTTGGGGATGCTGTGTGAAGGGTTTTTTGGGGGAAAGGAAGGAGAGGAGAGTTCTGGGAAGGAAAAGGGTTTAAGGGGTGGGTAGAAATCTGGGGTTCAGTGTGTCCTAGTCATCTACCTCCAATACCTAGACAAACCTCACCCCATGAACCCGGGCACCCCTGCTAAATCACCAAACGTAGCGAACCACTTGGGGTGACCTATGGCAGAGGTGTTGGTTATCCAATAAAGGTTCCCGGAGCGGCGGTACCCAATCCCGCCTCCCAAATTGATCCAGATAACAAACAAGAATCTATTCATTTCCACAAGTAATCTCCATCCAAGTATTTGGAGAGTCTGTTAGTGTGTCCACTAAATAACAGAACACTAGAGTATCTAACCTTATCGATATCAGAAAAGCACATGTCTCTAGTAATATCTTGAATGCTTCTGAGGAATGAAATTGAAAAATGTTGTATGGCTGGTTGCTGAACTGGTACTAAAGTTGTTGAGTGTTTTTAAAACTGCAAAACTTTGGTACAGTCTGTTTTTATGTTTAAAACCATTACAAACCACCCTGTGTGTATCAAAATAACTCACCGCGCACTTTATTGAGATCAAGACGAGAAAAATGGCAGACAACAACATGCAATTCGACTATCCTCTCCGTTACACGCATAAATATCTCTTATCTGCGGCGTTTCGACAAAATAAATTCATTGTCAATAATAACCGGTGGAGTGGGTAGTTTTTTTTTCACCCACTCCGTCCCCGGTACTGCGGGCGCGCGGGCCCCATACAAAATGTGACGGGTGTGCCGAGAAAAACGGGCCGGTCGGCTTTTCAAACCTACACGCGGCTATAATTTATGCGAAAACGGCTGTGGGCCGACGATAAACATATTTATGACTGCACAAGAGATTTGACGGGCTTGCGCGAGAGATCAGGACAAAATTATAATAGAAATTAACATTTTTATTTGTTTCTTTTTATTGTTTTGTGCAGTTAACACGATCGCGTCATGTTTCTTTTGACATTGTAGATTTTAGATTGAGAATAATAATGTTGAATCGGTTTTCTTCCTGTTTCTTGCTCCCACGTAATACGACTTTTAGCGAAAGAAATTACAATATTTGAAGAAAGTTAAACGAAAAACATCAAGACTTCAATAAAAATAGTGTTGGAATAAATATTTTACATGATCCCCAAAACTCACGAAGTTTGATATTAAATATGTCAATATCACCTAAGTACCTACCTACTGATTTCCCATACTGTGAAATCGTTATGTTGGAGAGTGGGCAATGTAGTTACGCTTATGAATGCTGCAGTAGAAAAGTGTATTTTTTCGTGTTGTTACTGTGGTATTCGTAAGTGTATGAGTTTTATGGATTTGATCAGATCCCATGCAGTGCAAAAGAGCCTATTTCGAAATTATCTAGGTACCTACGTACTTCATAAACTATAAAAATTATTATTTTTATAGATTACGCTACTTTCAAACAGGGACGGACAGAGAGGATGGAACGTCACATGACTATCTTGACGCTCACTCCTAGAGTTAGGAAATATTAGGTCTATGGCATCTCCAATTGGGTTATGTTGTCAAGCAGAAGGGTTTTGCAGAAGGTAAGGAGAAATAAGGGAAGAATTGGTTCAGGAGTATTTCACCACTAAACTTGGCTAAATCCATTTCGATTCTAAACAATGGTCTTTCACCAAAATTATCTACCACTCTGGAACATGCTGCAAATATACCATAATTATTTCTTTTAAATTACACAAATATAGTCGGAAAAAACACCTAACGCACGTCCAACATTTCTGAACGATTTACGTTTGTCACGTGTTAACGAAATGTTTCTGAGACTCGTTCTTGAATTCATCAGCTCGGCTGTGGAACGATTTTCTGGCATCTGTGTTCCTACTCATAAAAGATGGGTCTCTTCAAGACCCATCATCCCAATTTGGGAGGCGGGTATGGGTTCGGGAACCATTTATTGGATAACCAACACCTCTGCCATAGGTCACCCCAAGTGGTTCGCTAATTTTGGTGACTTAGCAGGGGTGCCCGGGTTCATGCGGGTGAGGTTTGTCCAGGTCTTCGCGGCCGATGTGTCTGCTCACCTGCTGCGTGGTGGACAGGATCGAGAGAGACTGGTTGAGGGAGGTCTTTTATCCTCTCCAGGCCAGAATCTCCCGATTCATCGCCTTGCACCACAGTTGGAGGGATGGATTCATACGTCCGTCACTCCTGAACTCACTGACCCCCAGTTTCTTACCCATCCCTCGTACCTTTTTCCTTCCCAGAACTTCCTCTTCTTTCTTTCCTTAAAACAACACTCCGTACAGCATCTCCTAAGATGACATAGACCCTGAGGGAAATTATTTTCCTCACAGCCTCCTGTGTGGAGCATAACGTAGGTCCTGACGGACATTATTTTCCTGAGAGTATCCTATAGAGTTAGTATAAAAAAAACATGTTCTCGCGTACCGGGTTTGGTTGATACTTGATTTTTAACTTTGAAATTTGATGAATCAACCCGTTTAACAAACCGGTGGTCTTTACTTACCATAAAGAGTTTGAGTAAAAGCACTGGAGTACAGTAAACTTATAATATTATCGTGAATATGATGCAAAGTTATTTTGGTTCGACTCTTTGTCATACCGACATCAAATTTAATACCTTCCATTGTGCGTTTTGGTTTTTCGAAATTCCCCTCTGAAATACGTTAGGCCTGAGTGTAGGTACATTAAATATTCGAACGCCCACGTGACTATAACAACAGTTGTGACGTCATTGCGTTGCAAATTTTTGCCGAGATCCAGGTCGAATTTTTCAAGGTTTGAAATATGACTTTATGAAGGTGGACACCTCATGTATTGAGAACATTGAGATGAAATAATCTAGATAGACACACCAGAAACCAAATCATTGTTCGATAGGATTGGAACAGGCTTGTGTACAATGTGTACATAGCATTAGGATAGAAAAAGATTGAATCCCAGTCGCCTAGGCGGGAACCCGACGCATCTGTCCACCCGTCCAACAAAAGGTCGAAACTCATAAACTTGATGTAGGTAAATCAGAAATTATAATTGGATTTCTTCTACCTTCTTTGTAGTTGTTTGTATCATATAAAACAATAAAAATCGATAAAAACGGAGTGTGCAATTCACACGCGGTAGAAGTGAAACCTTTCTGAAAAATAAAGTAGACAAGAGGTGGAGACTATGAAGACCCGCAGAAGGAGTCCGATAGAGAAGACCGATTATCCTATCTCATTCTTTCGCAGACTAAATTCTATAGATGTATGTGTTTGTGTCTTTTTAGTGTCGCTATTTTCATTTCATCGCGTTCCAAACAAGTTTTCACTTCGAAAATTCAAGTGTGCAGTTCACAAGCGGGAGAAGTGAAACCTTCAAAAAACTTAAATAGACAAGAGTGGGGAGGCTACGAAGCACCGCACAAAGAAGAGACCGATTATACTATCTCATTCTCTCGCAGGCTAAATCCTACAGATGCATGTGTTTGTCTTTTTTAGTGTCGCATTTTTGTTTCTATCGAGTTGTTTTTTAATTCACATTTCGTTTCAAATCACAACGGTACTAAAGAAGTTTTCACTTTAAAAAATCATGGATGAGCAAATAATTTCTTTGATAAAAAAAAACAGTTTAATATTTTTTTTGCATTTTTTGATATTTCTGTGGGAAGCGAACAGCTGAAACACGTAAAAAATAATACACGTTGAAGAACTAAAATCATTTTCGATTACTTATACCTAATAAAAGCAATAACTATTATGCATTTTATTCGAAATGTGCGTGCGTAAACTAAATAAGTTATGCATTTTCGAAGGCCATTATTGAAATTATTTCATGCATTCTATCATTCAAAAAGATGAGGTCATATAATAAAATGATGATAATCATGCCGTTTATTTTTATACCTCAATCTATCTCTTGCTGATGGACGAATCACATGTAGAAAGATAAATATTCTAATCCAATCTTTCACTATTATTGTACCACCCATCACAAAATTTTGCGTTTGTTTCTCGAACCCTTTCATTATAGAACATATTGTTATATTAGGTCTTATAAAGACAAAACAAAGCTGCTGACTGTAGGCCGAACGCAACATCAGATGAGAGTAGAGATGTCAGGAGTTCCACTAAAGAACACCAAGGAGTTTGTCTACCTCGGGAGCAAAATAACATGGGATGGTCGGTCTAAGAGCGAGGTCAACAGCCGTATACACCAGGCTAGGGTTGCATTCAATAAAAGGTCGAAAATAATAGAATCGAATAATATAGACCTAAAACTGAGAATACTCCTCATCAAAACCTATATACAGAGTATCTTGATGTACGGCTGCGAAACATGGTGCCTATCCGAAAGAGATAAACGGAGACTAGAGGCTTTTGAGATGTGGTCCTATAGAAGACTATTAGGAATTTCCTGGAGAGACCACACTACAAATGAGGAGGTTCTCCAAAGAATCGAAGGAGGAATGCACCTGCTAAGGACCTTGTCCGAAAGGCGCGCAAGATGGATCGGCCATATAATAAGACAAGAAGGCCTCTTTCATGCTATAATGGAGGGTACGACCGAGGGGACAAACTCTAGGGGAAGCCCACGCCGAGAGTACCTGGAGGACCTGCTGGTGGACGTGCGCTGCTCATCATATGCAGACTTCAAAAGAGTCGCACAAGAGAGGGAAGAGTGGAAGAGACGAATAGATGAAATTGCTGCAAACCAATCCCAGGATTGAAACCAGAGAGAGAGAGAGAGGTCGTTACATATGAAATTGGCGTTTTTACTGGCAACTTTGATCTCAAATATCTTCTCTTTGGTTAGGAATTCCAAATTCAAATTTATACAACTATCAACTCACGTATTTGTGTTTCGAAAATTATAATTCATTTGTTTTTTATTAATTGTTTTTTTTCTTTGCGTCACTTAGTTTACAAGATGGAAAACTTGAAATATCGCGTTATTTACGAGTACGAGTTCCACCGTGGCACCAGTGCCGCAGAAGCGGCTCGAAGGATTAATGATGTGTATGGCGACGGTGCCGCAAAAGAAAACACAGTGCGTTTTTGGTTCCAACGTTTTCGTTCTGGAAATTTCGGCCTGCAGAACAAGCCCCGTGGACGGCCGGAGACCAAAGTTGATAATGAAGAATTGAAGGTTATTGTGGAAGCGGATCCATCGCAAACCACGTCCGAGTTAGCTGCAGGCTGCGGTGTTAGTGATAAAACTGTTTTAATCCACTTGAAGCAAATTGGGAAGGTGAACAAGCTTGAAAGGTGGGTACCTCACGAATTGAGTGAAGCAAATCAATAAACGCGTGTTAGAAGCTAGACCACACACTGCACAACAGACGGCTACCAAATTAGAGGAGCTTGAATTGGAATGTCTAAGACATCCACCGTACTCTCCGGACCTTGCCCCAACCAGATTACCATTTTTTTCGAAATTTGGATAACTTCTTGCAAGGGAAAAAATTCAACTCCGATGGGGCAGTCCAAACCGCCTTCAAAGATTTTATTGATGCCCGTCCGAATGGTTTCTTTAGTAAAGGGATCGATGAACTACCTATGAGATGGCAAAAGTGCATAGATAGCATTGGTACATACTTTGATTAAATAAATATATTATATTAAAAAAAATCGACTTTACGTTCCTCCCACACAAAACGCCAATTTCATATTATGTAAGGACCTAATACCTCCTCGATGAAACTACATAGACATTGCCTGCTCCACTGTGTGGTCTGGTAGTCTCCGTCTTATGTGCCAATACCATCTCAACTGTCGTTCCTCCAGCTTACTGTTTATGTCCGTGACACCTACAACGAAGGGTACCACGAATGCCTGAACTTTTAATCCTTTTTTTGAGTGATAATACTTATAATACATTCGTATTTCTGCGGTTTCGAGTTGCCTAGAGTAGGAGTTGTTACATAGTCCAACATTTGGAGCCATACATTATCGCGAGCTTATATTATTATTATTATATTATCATACAGCCATAAAAACATTAAAATTATTATTATTATTGTTTGGGAATGATAGTAAATGATTTGATATTAATTTGTTCCCAGTTCAGTAAAATGATTTGATATTAATTTTTCCCAGTTCAATTCGATTTCTTGCCGACGCAGGTTTACCCTAGTGATTTTTGCATCGATGTTTTTGTAATAATTTTATGCGTCTGCTTGTAGGTCCATGTGTACCTCTTTGACGAGTCGCGGTAGCAGTGTGCAATGAATCACCCAGATTAATGACGAAAGCTCAATAAACACTGGTCTCTCGTCTCTCGAGTGCACTTTTCGAAACGGAGTGGAAGATATTAATATAATTTTCAGAAACGAAACAGAAATGAAACGTGTTCGAAATTTCTTGAGTCATAACATTAACGATATTGGAAAATATATATACCGCCGTTTTTTTTCAATCCACCTCAAGGGCGCTGTACAAATTTAGACTTCCTAGGCTCTATCTAATTATTGAAGTGAAATTTCCTTTGATAGTAGTGGTATAAAGCGCCTGACGGCTAGATATTCAGCGGAGTAACGATCGAATCCTACGAAATCCGTAGTTTAATAAATAATTACATCCGGAGGGTTTATTCCAAGCCTTAGGCCCAGGTACTCCGAAAGCACGATCTCCAAACTAAGAATTATTTTTTGGCTTGCGTTTAGATTCTATTAGTCTGTCTCTAGCTGATGATGTTGTTGATCTAAGGGTTGACTGCCTCGGACCAGTATTTTCAGGTACACATAGTTCAGAGATGTGAGGTGGGGTCATTTCATTGATTGATTTAAACACCATCCAGCACAATTTGTACTGATTTTTTTCAGGGCACTTGAGCCAGTGGTGTTCTGAAATGTGAAAAATGCGGAAGCTGCGTGTCATCATCATAAGGATTGTATGTAATTTTGAGGGGCTCTTTAGATATACATCCCAGGTTTTTAATAGTTTATATGGCAAGCAGGCTTTGTGTAATTATTGTAATACCTTTCTATAAAATATAAAAGGCATGTTTTTTGCATACTTTCTCGTCTCCCTCGACATAAATACTCATTTTTCGTAATAATAAAACTAAATCTAACTGTTTGAATAAGAAATATTCCTTATTAACCGAAAAGCGGAGTAAAACTAAACTAAAACAAAATTCGAGTACAGTTTACACGCGGTAGAAGCGAAACTTTACCAAAAGAATCTCAACCAATACTTGAAAAGTGAGGTCATAATCAAAGCAACCAATGAGCGCAGACCAGCGTAATTTCCATTACATATCTCAACTAATAAGAGCCTTTAAAATGACAATATAATCAAAGCGTTCAATGAGCGCAGTCGATGCGTCTCAGGTGCAGTAATCGTCATTTCCGTTTCATCCGAAATCTAAATCGTAGCGGGGCTACAGAAGTTTCACTTCAATAATGATGGTTATATTATTTAACATAACCCTTTCTTTTCATTTCACTTGTGGGATTGTCTTTCATGTACTTTTAATATACTTTTGTAATATTCTTTGATTTAGTGGCTCACTAGCACTAGCCCACAATAAAAAGGATTACAACGTAAGTTCGATGTCTTCAGTTTATTGGTAAATATAATGGATTCAAGTAGTATTGTATTTATGTCAATAGTAGCGACTGTTTACTAAGGCTTCTAGAATGGATCTGCCAGCGGCGGGGCCCGTCAGCTGTTCTCTTGTACTGAGAGCCCGCTCGTCAATCTTCGGAAACCCGAACGTTTCCGAGCGGCGTGATATCCGAACACACCTACATTTACATACACTACAACTTTCAATACATTAAACATTATTGAGCACTTCTTAATCCATTACAAAATTAATAATAGTTTCAACCACAAATTAATATTCTAATCTAACCCCAATTAACCCATAAAGCTTGTGGAGCCATCATAAAGGTATAACGGGGAATTTGCTTCTCCATATCGCATGCAACATGCATCACGCACTTGCCTTGCACGTACCGGGTACCGAACCCTCGTCCTCGCCGTGGGAGGACAGCTGATAAGGCGGTGACGTGCACCACTGGGCCGCGGGGCAGATCACACCAGATTACCGGAGTGAGTAACGCTGTATTGCTGAACAAACAATGATTCAGTTGCTCCAAAGAAAAAGATAATTGTTTTGGAAGATGAGCGATTGTTTTTGAAATGAAGTGGGAAGCATGCAAATTTTTGAAGTGAAAACTTCTTTAGCATCGTTGTTATTTGAAACTGGATGAAACGGAAGCGAGCGGTACTAAAAAAGACATCTATAGGGTTTAGCCTGCGAGAGATTGAGATAGCCAAATAATATTTATTTATTACAGGGGCACTCGATTCCAATATAATACGATAAATGCACGGTGCTACGCAAGTCTCCTTTGGTCTAGTAATATAAATTCAGCGGACCAAGGATCGGATCCCATACCTACTGATTTTTTATGTTTTTATTAAAAAAAAAACATTAAAAATGTCACCGGTGATCAAAATTGCGTTTGAATTTTTTTCTCCAAATTTTTTTTTTTTACATGAATACCGCACAAGAGTCCCAACTGCTCCCGTCTGGAGCCAGTGGGACTATGGCATCCCCAATTGGGGGTATGTTGTGAGGCTGGAGATAGAGGAGGGGAAGGAGATAGGGAAGAGGATGGTGGGGAAGTACCTAGCTATTCAGATCTGGTCACCAAACACGGCAGAAGCCATTTCAAGCAACGTTTCAATTATGAATGGTGGTCTTACACCAGGGCGATACTGAGAGTACCTTCCGCTCTGGAACGTGCCGCAAATATACTATATATTATTTAAAATGAATAAATTGTGAAATTCACAAATAAATTAAATAAAATTTATTTGCCACGCCGGGATTCGATCCCGCGACCTTCGGAATGCGAGCCTTACGAATGGGCGCTTGCGCCTTACCGCTGCGCTACGCCGGCCGCCGATACTCGCAATGTCAGGAATCACTGGTTAAAAACAGTCAACTACGTCCCTTGATATCCTGTATAAATAGATTTAGGACGTGTTGTTTCTCAAAATTTAAACAATTTATTTAATTTAAAAGTTAATATTAAACTTCTGTGAAATTCCTGTTCAAGTTGTGATATATGAACGATCGAAGTACCCTCTCTGAAACAACCGGCCCACGATGAAATAATAACAGAACTTGAATAGAACTCGAATTTTAACTTTGAAATTTCTTTGAAAATAAATGAATTGTTCAAATTCTGTAAAAAAATCTGTCCTTGAGAGCCTGCCTTTTTCCTTTTTTTTCATTTATTTTTCCAAATTTTTTCATTTGATATGTACCTACATACAATGAAATGATATGAGTAATTGGGAACCCACTAAGGCGCAGCCTGTGCGCGGCTAATATAATTGTTTACATTTTATAAAGCAAATACAGTCAACTTATAATTAAAATTTGTTTTGTAAAAACAGTTTGTACAAAAAGTCTACACAATACTCAGTTTGTAAAAAACATAAAGGGAATATAAATTTAAAAGAAATTAAAGAATTGAAATAATTTAGTTGTCACTTTCTATTTACCTAAATATATTGTTTACATGTGTGAGGAAGAAGACATATATGGATGTGTACGTATATATGTAAATGTATAGGTGTATGTGTGTATGTATGTAAGTGTATGTATGTATGTGTGTATATATATGAATATACATGTATGTATGTGTAGGTATGCATAAATACACGTTTATGTAAGTATATATATGTATGTGTATGTGCATGTATGTATGTATGTGTATTTATGTACCTTACTTATTTGTGTTTATTTTCGAGGCAACTTCGGCAATTTGTGAGTTATTGGAAACATTTCTACCAATTTTCTAATTTTACTTAAATATTTTTACACTTACTAGACTTCATTTCAAAGTAACTATCCTCCGTTGGTCACCATGATACAGGCAACTGCCTAGTATGGTAACCCAAAATATCTTCTCAAGTAAATGTATTAATTATGTAACATGTACTTGTAAATACTATATAGTATTGTTTGATTTTGGAGACAGCTCACCTTTTCCTGCAGGCGAAAAACGACCACTCTGCTCCTTGCGTTTCACCCACCTCAAGGTTCGCTTTCGCTTGACAAAAAAATTCAGTGCACGTTTCAGTACTTCGATTTTGCGGAGTTTATTTTTGTCGACAAAATTAGCGCTTTATTCACAGAAAAACTGACGCGAATCAACGGCGAAAACTAGAACCAATAGTAAAATTATACTCAATTCGGCCAGGTTACATTTCCCGCCGACAGATTCGCGTTTCCAAAAAAAAAGATATCATTTTGGCCATCAGTTTCAATGCAAATGAAAATGCTTAGATAGTATCTATTAGTTAGCAAGTTAGTAGAGAATTTTACAAAATTATTTTTTCATGAATATGAATTTTCTTTTACGTTCTTAATATTATTCAAAATAATATATGGTCGCCCAGTATAATCTTATATCCATGTTCTCCAATCCCTTATGATAAAAACAACTTTTCATACATCTTTCCGCTCTATTTGTCAATAGATAAATTTTGATTCATACTTTCGATAAAACCGAGATAGTAGATCAAGTATGGCAGGGAAGCGCTCAGTGCTGCCAGGTCTAAAATAAACATGAAGATAATAATTCTGCAGCGGCCGATCAATGCCTCGCGCCTGGCGACACTGGGGCGCCGCGTCGCCTGTGCCTGTAGCCTAAAGGGGGCTACACACTGCTATTATAAAGACTACTACCTCAGTTGGACAAGGTTCTAACTGACATTTAAAAATATATATATATGTTTGAATGCAAAACCATTTTAATTTTTTTTTATCAGAATACCTCACAAGAGTCCCAGCTGTTCCAGTCTCGAGTTAGTGAGACCAAGGTATCCTAAATTGGTGTATGTTGTGGGGCTGAAGTGGGTAGGGGAAGGAGACCCTTTGACTGCAGCCGGACTCTCTCGGAACATCGCCTTACATCGCAGTGGGATTCATACATCCGTCACTCTCACACTGACCCCCAGATTCCAACCCACCCCTTATATCATTTTCCTTCCCAAAACTTCATTTCTTAAAAAGACCCTCCACACAGCATCCCCAAAGATGACATAGGCCCTGAGGGCAATTTATTTCCTAAGGGCCTCCTGTGTGGAGCTAAGGTAAAAAAAGACGGAGATGAGGAAGGTGGGGAAGTACCTGGCTATTCAGATCTGGTCACCAAACACGGCTGATACCATTTCAAGCATCGTTTCAATTCTGAATGGTGGTCTTACACCAGGGCGATACTGCGAGTATCTTCCACTCTGGAACGTGCCGCAAATATACAATATAATATTTTTAAATGAATTAATTGTGAAATAACACAAATTATTCAAATAAAATTTATTTGCCCACGCCGGGATTTGATCCCGCGACCTTCGGATTGCGAGTCAAGAGCCTCCGTCACGGCACTTCTTTTGCTCATTTCTATACACAAAATAATTTTTAGAGCCATCTGTGTTATAATTCCCTAGATATTTCTATGACGAAGTTCTGATGTGAAGTTTTGAAAGCTTCCATTTATTTTAAAAGATTCCATCATCACTTAGAACCTTTTAAGCTTTCCGTTTTTTTTGTATCTGTTGTATCTTTGTTTGTCGTTTTTACGAGGCCTAGTATCTATAGTTCCTCATTTTATATTGATATAGGGTTCTAACTTCGTCTTATCATGTTCTGGAGGTGCCAAAAACGAGACTACTTAACAATTTAAATTTTGAGTTTCAATCTTCTGTAGATTTTTAGTTTTAACATAATTTAAAGGAAAATATTTATTTAGAACGTGACTTTATCTTGCAATGGCATTAGGGAAAGATAGTTAGAACCTTTTGCAATGAATTATTAAGCCCTAGCTGGTTGCATATGGTTTTATCTGCATGTTTAGGTATGTTTTAAAATGTTAAGAATACGTCCAATTTAAATATTTTCCTTTAAAATATGTTAAACTAAAATACACAAGATTCAACGTCAAATCAGAAGTCGGTAATAGATTATGAGAAATGGTCTTTGCAAACTTTGACACTTCATATCTCAGACCAAGGTAAAGGAAAGTTAGAACCCTGTCCAACCAAAGTGACGACTTGTCAACTATTTAAGTACGATCCACACACATGAAGAACAAATCGCTACTGGAAAAATATTATGGATAGTGTGATATATGTGATTATCCATGTAGTGGGTAATTCGGAAATGTTCGGGTCCGCCGAACTTTAACGAACGTCTCACGAGTCGGACAGCAGTCTCATCCATAGGAGCTCGTTAGAACCATTCTAGCTACCTGAGTAATCACTCGCTACCGAGACAATAATACAGTACTTATCAATCCATTGTAATATCACAATAAAAGACGAAAAGAACTTACGTTGTACATCTCATTATTTGTGGGCTAGTAAGGCCACATTAAAGAACATTACAGATAGTAAAAGAATGTTGTGTTTATGGTCAATATTATGATAATAACAATTTTTTGGGGTAGTGGTTCAGATTTGTGATTTTGAATAAGGAAGTTGCTGGTTTGTCTTTAATGTTGAATGAGTCCCAACTACTCCCAACTGTCTGGGTCAGTGGGACTATGGCATCTTCCACTGGGGTACGACATGACATTGAAAGGAGTTGGGAAGAAGCCAATCTGGTAGAGGAATGTATAAGGCTGCTAAAAACTCCTTGAAACGGTGAGCTCTGACATATCCATTGAATATGATTTTATATCTGGATTTTTGAATCTTTAATTGTACCTAAGTATCTTTCAATGTTTTTTAATACCTATATATTTATTAATATTTTTTATATTATTAGTTCTGGGAACTGTACCTACAACTCGTGTTAATATGTTTCTAATTTTCTCTTATTTAATAAATCAAAACCAATTTTTCCTCTGAAATCGTAATTTTTGTAAGAAAGTACCTACTTAAATACCTACCTACTTAATCATTTATATTTTAAATTTCAAATAAGAAATTATACAATTTTTATAAAGAAACATCACTATCTCAATAACAACTCATTTTTCAAACGTTATTCAGGAAATAACCCGTAATGTTGAAAAAATGCGAATAACAAAGTCAAAATACAAAGATGACGTTTTCACATTTGAGAAATTATCTCTACTGAATCATTAAAACGGCCACCATCATGAAGCGGAAATGGAACATACAAACAAATATATGGACAGAAGAAATACAAAACGGTCGAGTTAAAATGCGACTTCGCTACGATTAGTCAAAGATATTTAATCTGCTATGGAACAATTGACGTTAAAAAAACCCTTTTTCTCGGAGAAGCCGGATGTAGTAAAGCAAGTCAATTATTGTATCACCGATTTTTCTGTAATACCAGTATCCCATTTCAAATGGTTTACACTGCCCTGGAAAACCTTAAATCACAAAGCAGAGCTTTTCCTTAAGAGCTTTCCATTTTCTTCGATTAAAAAAAAAACAAACAAAAAATTATCATGGTGGATGAAAATAGTGCCTTACAGATTTATTAGCACGACTTTCAGGTAGAAATAGGGGAAGCAGTTTATTTTTATTAATAATTTCTATAAAACATTTTTTGAATGAGTTCAAAAATTATATTTTGTCATTGATGCCTCTGATTTCTTTTAGTAATTTATTAAGTAAACGTTTTCCTTGGTGTGTATAATGGTGTTAGACCAAATAAATGTTTATTTTAGGGCACACTTCTGTATGTTAAGTCTAGTGCGATTTTCGGTTCCATGACAGTTGCTCCGGCGACAATTGATCCCCCGACAGTTGGTCCGCCGCCAGTTGATCCCCCGCCAGTTTATCTCTCCGACAGTTGATCTATCGACAGTCGATCCCTCTGACAGTTAATCCCCTAAAAGATTATTTCTTCAAGTAAGAATAATAATATTTTTACAGGAGATTTTCACACAACATGCTTTATTAATTATATAAGTATATACTCGTAGACTTAAATATGTACAGTCGTATATCCTCTTTGCATACTTATTTCAGAAATTATCTTTTAGGGAATCAACTGTCGAAATGATCAACTGTCGGGGGGGGTCAACTGTCTGAGGATCAATTGTCTGGGGGATCAACTGTCAGTGGATCAACTGTCGGGGGATCAATTGTCGCCGGAACAATTGTCAGGTTTCCGCGATTTTCAGTTATGAGTGAGCATTTATCTTTTTCTTTTATTATTTGTATAATTTAATTTTTCGCAAATAAATTTCTCAAATAGGAACTTTGAATTCTTCGAACACGCATATTATATATATTCATGTACCTATTTTTTCCTACCTCATAATAACTCTATCTATATTTTTATTATATCCCACATTTTTGATACAGTAAATCTCCCAAGTACACTGTATAACTGTATAGGTACTTATGATTACATGTATCACTTTTATGTACAAGCTTTTTAGGCGTACAAATAAATATTTAAAATGTATTCTTTTCAATTCCTATGCCATCTCTCCCTTTAGAAAATCACCATTAAAAAAATGCTCTACGTAACATAATCCTATATAATATAACGCCTACGACATAATTTGCTTTTGATTACAGTCGGTCTGCCTTTTCCATACATTATCCGCACCACAGCAGCGGCCAACAGTTAGCACTTATCTAGTAGCGATATAACACGGCTACTCTTTATAACTGAAAGTTATACCTGTGAGTGTTATAAGTTATAGTGTTATTCCGATGAGGAATGAGTTATACTTTGAGGTAATTTGGCCGTCAGTCGGGTCTTCTGCGGCTAACGGGAGCCGAAGGCTTTCATTCGGGTTTCGAGTTATTAACACCTTGAGGACTATTTTTTAAATAATCCTATGAAGTTGGAAAATAAGTCCTGAGTCCTTCGTAATAATAACGCCAGAATAGCCAAAATTTTTGAAAATTTCATTGTTTCTCGGCACATTCTGGCTCCGGAATTTTTATTTTTTTTTATGATCTTTAGCAACATTTAGGTACGTGACAACGAAGGTAAATTCATTTGTAGCAATGAAATTATTGATGATTTTATAAACCAAGATTGAATATGATCACTATGTAGGTTCACAAAGAATGAATTTTACGTTAGCTCCACACATGAGGCCCTGAGGAACATAATTTTACTCAGGGTCTATGTCATTTTCGGGGATGCTGTGCGGAAGGCCTTTTTAAGGGAAGGAAGGACAGTAAGTTTAGGGAAGGCAAAGATACGAGGGGTGGGTGGGGATTTATGAGTTAGTGCAGTAGTGACGGACCTATGAATCCATCCCTCTCGTAGCGGTGCAAGTCGATGGGTCGAGAGAGACCAACTGGAGAGGTTAAAAGGTCTCCCCAAAACGGCCTCTGGGTAGGCGCCATGCAGTGGAGAAGTTATCTAAAAGAGTTCATTCGTAACTCCAGGAACATTTCCGTAGCGCTGCAGTATCTCGGTAGGCGGAATAGTTGGCGATAAGCTATTGAGATGCAGTGTAATCAACCCATAGTTCTGACGTATACAGCGAACTAGAAAAAAATTGATAAACCAAAATTTTTTTTTTTTCAAATTAGTTTTCCAACTAGCTCTTTTTATCCCGGTTCCAAAGTGTTGATGACCAACAAACCTGCCACGAGACACTAAGTACTATCGCTGCAAAAGTCTCTACTACCACCTTCGTAAGGCCTGTATATCTAACTCTTACGTACCCGCCGCACACTCCCTGCCGGGGTAGTCGGTGAAGGAGTGAAGAGGTGGGATTCCGCCAGTCCAGGGACCAGACCTGGCGTGGGAAGCCGCCCCGGGCAGGCAGTGAAGAGGCAGAGCGCCAACACTGACAGGATGTCGGGCAGGATTTATGGTGCACATTAATACCTATATGATTTTAGCAGGCGATTGGATTCTTCAAAGACTAGATAATAAAATACAAAAAAAAGTACATACTTAATTTCTTCTAACACAGCAAACTTATTTTGTGGCACCGTTTTAATTCAAATTAATAAAATACTTAGTTTTTATCACTTTTATTGTTTATAAAAACCAACATGTTTCGTGAGCAACGCTCTCTTCTTCTTAATACTGAAATAATTAAACCCTGAAGAAGTGAGCGTTGCTTAATTGCTCACGAAACATGGTGGTTTTTATCTCTATCTCTATCCTCTCTACATATTATAAATTAAAGTCCCCCGCGTCATCTGTCTGTCTGTCTGTTCGCGATAAACTCGAAAACTACTGAACGGATTTTCATGCGGTTTTCACCAATAGATATAGTGTTTCGTGAGGAAGGTTTAGGTATGTAATGTGTCAAGGATTTGTGTAAATTGGTTGAAACATAACGATAATTGTTAGAAGTGTCGGAAAAAGTCAAGCCGCCTGGTAGCTTTCATCGAAAACGCTGCATAATCCTATTGGGATATAACAAAACAATGCATGGTGGGATATTCCTCTTTTATATATATTTTCATGCGGTTTTCACCAATAGATATAGTGTTTCGTGAGGAAGGTTTAGGTATGTAATGTGTCAAGGATTTGTGTAAATTGGTTGAAACATAACGATAATTGTTAGAAGTGTCGGAAAAAGTCAAGCCGCCTGGTAGCTTTCATCGAAAACGCTGCCTAATCCTATCGGGATATAAGAAAACAATGCATGGTGGGATATCCTCTTTTATAGATCTACAAAAAAGTCCGCGAAGGCATATATCTATCTTTTACGGATAGCTTACTATACCCATTCTATCTTCTAAAAAAATGGTCACGTACATTGCGGTAATTGAAAAGTTATTTAGACGGATACAGTATTAATTCTTATTAACTTAAATACGTTAGTTACCCCAAGCATTTCATGCACATTATTATAATCTTTCACACCATCTCTACGTATTATAAATTAAAGTCCTCCGCGGCATCTGTCTGTCTCTTCGAGATAAAAAATCAAAGACGGCGGTGGTTATAAAGGTTGGATAACCATCCAGTAGATGACGTTATGTTTTATTAGCCACAGCAACGCGCGGCCGGGTCAGCTAGTAAACAATAAAAGTGATAAAAACTAAGTATTTTATTAATTTGAATATACATAATTACTATGTCACAATGTGAAAATATTGTAGATACTTATCTAATCTTAATAATATTACATATTTTAAAAATACATATCTGAATAAACCACTGTAGTTAAACCACTTTGAGACGACTTATTTATACGATTCTAAGTTTCAATTTTTTTAAGGTGCCTAAATTGATTTATTACCGGTGAAATCAATTTGCTGAGAAAATAATTGTGATAGTAGATACTCATAATAAATTATTTTCTCAGCAAATTGGTTTTACCGTTAATAAATCAATTTAGACAGACTTCAAAAAATTGAAATTTACAATCATATAAATAGGTCCTCTCAAAGTGGTTTAATCACATGAAAGTGGCCTTATAAGCCGAAACAGCTATCACAAAATTAAAACTAAAATAACTTGCAGAACTAAAAACAATAACATTATTAAATTAAATTATTAAAAATTAAATGGATTTCCACGAATTAAACACAAAAAACAATTAATGAATAGATTAGGTTGTGGGCTATTTTTTCATAACTTTTAAAGACTTTTCAAAGGGGTTGAAATGCCACTTTGTCGCGTTGTCATGGATCCGACCGAATTACATTTAACCACTAAAAAGAATTCGTGGAATATGTAAGCGTAATGTAAGGATGAATAATATTTAAACTCGATGGTGAAAACTGTTATGAATAATATGTATTTGCGAAGCGTTAGATGAAAAAGTTAGTTTCCCAGAAATACAGCAAGAACGGTCAAGTGAATCAAGAATTGATGTCGGGACATGTCAAGAGTTAGAAATAGACTCGACGATGTATGAATGACCTAGAAGTAGATTTTTCGGCATTTTTGATGTGGACATTTTGATGTCGATTGCTGTTTTTGATAGCCATGCTCCGAAGCTAGTCAATGGACATTGAATAATAAGCAAATAGATATATCTTCATGAACTACGGAAGCCATGAAAACCGAAAAAAATGCCTTTCGTATTCTGAGACATCCGTTGATTTTATTTGTCTCCTAAAAATAGAAGAAAAATTCAACTTGGGACTTGGGAATTCAGCTTTTGTTCGAGATTTCAAATCTGAGATAAAACATAAAACAAAAGTCCCATTTTCACCCGTTTGTTTTCGTCTTTTCTTTCCTCGCATTAATCTCAATCTCCGCTATCTCGACACCAGGCAGTTTCCTGCTCGGCAGATAAAAGCCGGTGCTGGGAATTGAACCCTGGAAAGGTTGACGTTATTAATTATTACACGGCGCGTTTGCCACTTAGCCGAGCGCGAAGGGAACAACAAATCTTAAGAACTGTGAAAGTTCTCACTCCGATTTGGATAATGCTATTTTTGGCTAACAATGAGAAAACACGTGATGTTTTTATTATTTTTTTTTAAGGAGAATTGGTGAAATATATACGGGACTTAGGTCCACCCCTCAATACTATTATTTGTAGTATAGAGTCATTAGAAATATTTGATTTACGTACCACTAGATAATGAGACGATGTATGAATGTAAACATAGCAAGGACCGACCGTGTGTGTGGTTGTGTGCCGAGACCGAGTTGTTTGGGGGTACCTACGTCCTCTTTGCCTATCTTTTTTAAGTGACACATTCATTACTAATACGACAATGGTCAAATGTCTGTCTGTAGTTACGTTGTCTTGAAAGTGATTTTCAATATCTGACGGCCTCCTAGGTTGATTAGTTATGGTCTTCGGCTATGAACCAGAAAGTCGCGGTTTGAAGCATGTGTTAGTATATTTTATTTATTTAATTTGTGTTATTTCATAATTAATTCATCAAAAATAATATATTATAGTATGTTTGTGGCATATTCCAGTGTTCGAGATACTCTCAATATCGCCCTGGTGAAAAACCTCCATTCAGAATCGAAGTTTTGCTCGAAGTGGCTTTAGCCGTGTTTTGTAACCTGATCTGAAGAGCCAAGTAGTTCCCCACCGTCCTTCTACCATCTCATTCCCTTTTCTTCCACCTTCGGCCTTACAATATACCCCAATTTAGGATGCCATAGTCTCAGTGACTCAGACTCTCAGGATCGCCTTGATGAAAGACGATTTAGAATGGTCTTTCACCGAGGTGATACTGAGAAAATCTACCAATCTGAATCTATCGATTCTTGCACAGGTAAGACGACATGCGAAGTCCACCTTTTTCTTTTTCGTTAGAATCCCTCATTATCATCACCTTTCAGAAAGCAGCTGAACTGCACTCATGGCAGTCACATCATTTCATTTTCCCTAACCTATTTTTTAAATTATTTTTATAAAATGCTGCAACTCGACGATCTAAATATCGAACTACTGTTACTCTTCATAGAAAAATCGCAACTGAGGTGGCTTGAGCACGTACTAAGAATGTCTGATGACCGAACTCATCAGACGATTCCAGAGTGTGATTCCAGAGGGTAGACGTTCAGTGGGCCGCCACAGACACAGTTGGGCGAGACATCTCCAGAAACTGTGAGGAGAGGATGGGACTGCCATGGACGGAGGCCGAACAAACAGCGCAAGACAGGGACTGATGGAGGCGCCTTGTCGATGCAATAGGTCCCCGACCTAATAGGATAAGGGGAAGAAGATGCTAATGATGAAAATGCTAATAATTTGTTTTTTCTTTGTTTCAGGTAAGGCGTAATTCACAGTTAACATAATTAACAACATTGCATCAAATCATGTGTAGGTAAGTCCGCATTCACATCACGCATAAGTAGTCGCATAGTCACAGTGTGGAATATACCATTCGAATTTGAAACTTTGCTTGAAATGATTTTAGCCGTCTTTGATGACCATGGTCATTCAGCGTTGGTGTCGCGAAACTGCGATTCCACCGTTAATCGGCGTTAAGTGCTGCAGAGCAAAGCCCAAGCAACCCTCGAAGGACCAGTCCCGAAACTACGTGATCGCTAAGTTATACGGGACGATTAAATAAACTATAAACTCGCAAACCTGGTGGATCGTCAGTCGATAGTTCAGATCTGTGCTTTTGGAAAATTAGATATGCCCAGATTGGAAAAGGGAAAATAGGACTCACCGTTGTAGATGGGGCCTCGCTGATCTCCAGTTTGTGGTGTACACTTCACAATATTTAATTTAAGAATAGCAATATTCTTATAGTAAGAGGTTACGATACATGCGCCCTGTCTGAGATGTTATTTTTTACTAAACAGCAAAGCACACTGTCACCTCTCCAAAGCTGAGTACTTTCTTGCAACAATTTTGATGGTGATACTTAGGATGGAAAGATTAGGTAGGTGGGATAAATTCAGGATTTTGACATATGCTACCCACCAAGTCTGCGAATGCAATACCCAATCAATCCCATATAATAATGCGTGAACAAGCGTTATTTTATTTTTTTTTTGACATTTGAAAGATCTCAGTTAAACGCCGATTCGCCGTTTCTACTTTCTATCATGTTGTTATAAGCTGACAAGCTTAACAACATAATATTGGTACCTACTCTTCTGCTTATCACGATGTGTTCAAAAACTGACACGGACTTTAAACGAAGAATCGCCGTTCGATGGGGACCTTTTAACTTTAAAAAAAACAAAAATGGCTGAATGACCATTTGATGACAATGTTACAATTTAATTTCTGCGAAACAATCCGTCCTAAATGATGGATTTTGGGAGGAAAGTGTCAATTTTAAAAGCTTTTCTTTCTCCTCCCTTAAAAATCTCTCTTATACACGTTACGTTTTAAAGCTCTCCGTGAAAAATGTTATTCTTGAAGATAATATCTAGACATTGCCCGCGCCGAAACGCAAATCATATAAAATTCCCTCGATAGAAAAAAATCGCAAAGTATGCTCCAAAAATTATTATAAACACGTTTGTTTCAGTTATTTTACAAGTTATTTGTATGAAAAAATTCACAGTGTTTCTTTAAATACTGTTTACGATAATGCCAGCGAGATCTTTGCTCTATTTTAAACGAGTCGTGTTTTATTAAACATTTTCGCAATTTTCGCATCGATTTGTCGCTGTAAATATTAGCGCTCTCCTCTAACATTCGTAATTTCGTATCCCTCCATCTTCTTCTCTACGGTTGCGGAGCCTTAAGTTAAGAATTTAATTGCTTTCCAAATATAACTACTTTTCTAAGTACGTTTTGTTGAACCGAATTTGAACAATTCATCAAATTACGAAGTTAATTTTCAAGTTCTGTGAAAGTTATAATCAAGTTCCATTGAAGTGAAAACTTATTTAGCACCGTTGTGAATTGAAATTCGATGAAACGAAAAATGGCGACACTAAAAGAGACAAACCAATACACCTATAGGATTTAGCCTGCGAGAGAATGAGATAGTATAATCGGTCTCCTCTTTGTGCGGTGCTTCGTAGCCCCCCCACACTTGTCTATATAAGTTTTCTAAAGGTTTCACTTCTACCGCGTGTGAATTGCACACTCAGATTTTTTTGAAGTGAAAACTTTGAAATTCGATGAATCGAAAAAGCGACACTCAAAAGAGACAAACGCATACATCTGTAGTATTTAATAGAACGGAATATTATAATCGGCCTCCTCATTGTGCTGGCTTTGTAGCCTATCGTTCTCCTCTTTGTGCGATGCCTCCTAGCCTTTCCATTCTTTTACATTTTTCTGAAGGTTTCACTTTTAACGCGTGTGAATTGCACACTCTGATTTTTATGGTTATTTCAGTTTTGTGAAACAAATAGTTAATATTGATATCTATATCAAAAGAACTTGAAAAGAACTTTCACAGTAAAACTAAACTAACTTTGAATTTTGATGAATTTTTGTATATTCTGTGAAACTTCCCGTCATTAGTAAACTCAATGTTTTTGTAACTGTAAGCATATGTGTACGGTTAGTAAGTATTTCAATAGTCAAACAAACAGTTTAACATTTAAATGCAAAACATTCAAAGATTTGCATTTTTAGGAGAACATTCGCAAATAACATTCCTTTTAAACATGACTCGGTGATTTACTATAACGTTTCATAGGCAACACATATTTAATAAAAAAAGAACTTAAAACGACAAAATAAGAAACAAATCATACACAAAAGTCAATTTATCACCATCACGCCGTCACGGCTGGTGTAAATACAACATGTAGAATAACTCAGATATTTAGCAGCTCATTTATAAGACTGTCACATCTCAGTTTTAATGATTTTTTTGCCGTTCGAGCTGTGGCATGCCAGCTCTCGGGTGCTAATGGACAGACGCAAATACCAGACCAAAAAAGACAAATGAATAATATTAAAACGTTTTTTGTGCTTTGACCCTCTCTGTTGGTGAAATGGCTTTTGAAGATGAAACAATGTGTTTTTATGTGTTTCTAGAAGGTACACAGAAACAAAATAAGGATAAATTATTGCAATTATAATAGAAATTGCATTGAATGTAATAATATTTGTTTTGCGTTATTTCCGCACAGAAGGCCCTGAGAAAAAAAAATCCCTCAGGGACTATATCATCTTTGGGATGCCTTTTTGAGAGTCTTTTTAGATAAAGGAAGGAGATGAAGTTCTGGGAAGGAAAAAGTATGA
Organism: Limnephilus marmoratus; assembly: GCA_917880885.1. Classification (NCBI taxonomy): domain Eukaryota; kingdom Metazoa; phylum Arthropoda; class Insecta; order Trichoptera; family Limnephilidae; genus Limnephilus; species Limnephilus marmoratus. The sequence goes on from OU862932.1 coordinate 16,409,872, forward strand.
GTGGTGGGTAGGAATCTGGGAGTCAATGTGTCCAGAAGTGACGGATGAATACGTACGAATCCATCCCTTCCACTGCGGTGCAAAGCGATGGGTCGAGAGATTCCGACCTTAGATGTCTTAGGTTAGGTCTCCCTCAACCAGTCTCTCTCAATCCGGCTCGTCATGCAGTAGGTGGGCAAACGCATTTGCCGCCAAGAACTTGACAAACCTCGGCCCATGAACACGGCTGCTAACTCATCAAGTTTATTAATAATTTTATAATTTTTTTTAAACTACATTTCATTTTGACCTATGTGTATAATGACTTCTTGCCTCAACTTTGATGTTTCAAAGCTCCATATTTTTTTTTACATGAGCTCCAAACAGGAGGCCCTGAGGAAAATAATTTCCCTCAGGGCCTATGTCATCTTTGGGGATGCTGTGTGGAGGGTTTTTTTGGGAAAGGAAGGAGAGGAGAGTTCTGGTAAGGAAAAGGGTGGGTAGGAATCTGGTGTCTAGTGTGTCCTGGTCATCCGCCTGCAATACCTAGACAAACCTCACCCATGAACCCGGGCACCTCTGCTAAATCACCAAACGTAGCGAACCACTTGGAGTGACCTATGGCAGAGGTGTTGTTTATCCAATAAATGTTCCCGGAGCAGCGGTACCCATTCCCGCCTCCCAAATATCTCATCACAAAAACGATGTCTCCGGCTGAAATAGTAGAGTTTACGTAGAAAATCCGTACCGGAAAAGCTGTGAGATTTTTCTGTTTCAGATTTTTTTTTTGCGTACCTAATGGTAAACGTCATGCGCATTCTTGCTGGGACTGTCAATCGATTGTAGAGGACTCCCAACCGTTTGCCATGTCCTTATTAATTATCTACTGTGTCTTCCTCCCAAACAGGTGCTTGTAGGATACGCTGGATACAATCACCCAGCCCTTGCCACCTCGTGAACTTTCACCAACCTGTCTCATTGTCTTGTCTATATTTTGACATACTAACACATATTGTATCTGTATTTCCCGCTAAGCACTTGCATACTGCTTACTAACAACGTATGCAGGGACATTGGAGGTCTAGTTTCGTTATCAAATGTAGAGTCGTTTTCACCAAAAAAATTAGAGTCCTTGCAAGAGCCTTGAAAGGGTAACCATCTGTTACCTATACCAGGGCGGGTAAATGGTGGGTCCTCCAATGGTAAACTTTATTCTTTTCTCACTACGCACATTACTGTTCTTCAAACAATACTCGCTTTATCCACAGTCATTTAAATTATATTTGTAACTCTTATAACTCTTTCTTTAATTATTTTGAATTTCGTCACTGAAAGGGTCTAAGGAAATATTTATTCACGACACGGTAAGAAGGAATTTACAAAACAAATATTATACACATTAAGACATTAGGTTGAAACAGCGACATACCAAACATTGTCTCTGAAGTGTATTTAAAATGGTGTCGAGAGCAATGAGTCGATGTCAGAATTCGACATCCAAACAAATATAACAGCAACGCCTTCTAGCGGTAACAGCCAATCTAGTGGTTCGTATTTTAATTGAAAAGTTACAAGTTCGATAGCTTGTCAAAGATTATTATACAATTCGATGTCACCGGTCAGAATAATTATCACCCAGGCGTCGTGTAATCAATTATCTCGGCTGAATAAGTCCCCCATCACGGCACAAGCAACATGTTCCTCTTACGGTAAGAGATTTTTTAACAATTGTCAGGTTATTATTTAAAAAAAGCACGCGCTAATTTTATTATCTAAAAGCTAATATGACGTCAAGGTAAATAGAAGTATTAGAATAAAAATAATCTTCTTCTTCTATCTTCTATATCTTCTTCTTCTTCTATCTTCTATCTTCTTCTTCTACATAAATAAAAATGAATCGCCGAAATGTATGTACACGCATAACTTTCGAACAACTACACCAAATTGGATAATTATTTTTTTTGTGTGTTCGTTATTGTCAGGACAAGGTTTGTATAAAACTTCTGGTGAGCTCTGGCATTATGAAATTTGTATTAAAATAGTGCTATAGGTGGCACGCGAGCTGTTTGAAAACTGAATGTATGGAATGCGGGAGGGGATGGGGGGAGGGGAACTGGCGTAGGGGGTTCGCGGGACGGGGGGAAGGGGGGGAGTGGAGTGGGGATATGGAAGGTGGAGGAGACGGAGTGGGACCGCGAGAGGGGAAGGGGACGTAGGAGAAGAAGGGGAGGCGGAAAGGGAATGGGATGAATGGGAAAGGACACGCAGGGAGAAACAATTTCTTTATTAAATGGCATAGCAACGCATGCCGGGTACCAGCTAGTTATTATTATATTATATTGTTTTATTATTATTTCTTTTTTTCTTTCTCTCTTCTCTTTCTGTGTGTTATATAGGTACTTACTATGTTTTATATTACTTATTATTATTTCTGTCATTTCACCAAGTGAATTACCTCACTAGAGTCCCAGCTGCTACCGTCTGGAGCCGGTGAGACTATGGCATTCCCAATCGGGGTATGTTATGAGGCTGAAGGAGGTGGGGAGGGGAAGGAGACGAGGAAGAGGAAATTAGGGAAGTAGGTACCTGGCTATTCAGATCTGGTCACCAAACACGGCTAAAGCCTTTTTCGTTATTTGTTTTTGGGATGTTATGCCGTGTTGCGCTACCTCCTTCTTTAGCCAATGTTTCGGATAGCGTTACAGTGTCCATTTCAAGCCACGTTTCAATTCTGAATGGTAGTCTTACACCAGGGCGGATACTGATAGTACCTTCCACTCTTTTTGCCGCAAGTATACCATATATAATTTTAAATAAATTAATTGTGAAATAACACAATTTAATCGAATAAAAATTATTTGCCCACGCCGGGAATCGACTCCGCGACCTTCGAATTGCGGATCAAGAGCCTTACCCATCGACCTTGATTTACCCTATAAAAACCCCATAAAAACTTTATTTTAAATCACATAATAAAATACTTCGATAGATATCACCTCGCTCATTCATTCGTATGCAAAATTGCAACCATTTATAATATTTTATATTTTATTAATTCCATAGCAAATTGCTTCGTTGCAGGTGGATATCACACCTCTCTAGACTATTTAATACCTGTGATATCTTCATAACAGGTAATGGACCATTACTTGCAGCAAAGTTATTGCGTACTATCTCCTCTGGGTCTCGATTTGACAAATAATATTAATAATTATTATAATGATTTCCATATCTAGACACGTATTCCTGGGAACTGTGAACGTCGATTTAGTGGACATTTAATAGTTGTAAATATCTTACTTGTGTGCAGTTTCTCGTAGAGTTAGGATGTGAAATAACATACAATGTATGTTTTTCGTTATATTCATGTTTTTTTATTTTTTTATTATAATATATCATTATTTTAATATTACATTTAATAATAATAATAATATTTGGATGATTTATATAGCGCCGTTTTTGTGAAAAATCACCTCAAGGGCGCTGAACAAACTTATAATACATTTCTAAAATCTAAAAAACTACAAGCTAGACAAACAATTAAAAACAACTTATGGCTAAAAATTGCATACACCGGTTCATTGATCACCGATACGAAAATATATGTACAATATTTTGACCAATGAACGCGATGCTGCCTAAAATTTAATGAAAACAGGACCATACTTACCTGAGAGGTCGCTTGAAATTAACACTGTATATTGTCCATTAAAAGAAATTTAGATAGAGTTCGCACGCAGAGGACATTATTGTGAACACATGTTATTTAATCCTGAGAAATATTTTAATATTAATATGTAATGTATTCTTTGACGAGTGTATTTTGGAAAGTAAAAGCAACATGTAAAGGTGGGTGGTGCAGTAGTACCTATAAGGATTTGATCTTTCTAAATGTGGTTCGTCAAGAGACAGATTGATGTGTAAGGAATCGAGTAATTTTAATTCAGTAAGAAAAGTGTGATTAAGACATAGCACAGACAATACAAGTATGATACTCTCAAATAGGTATATTTAAATTACGGGTATGAGAGCCCAAAAAGGAAGGTTTTTAGTTTGGACCTAAACTCTGTTGGGCTTGTTATGCATATTAATTCCGGAGGGAGTCTATTCCAAGCCTTAGGCCCAGATACTCCGAAAGCACGATCTCCAAACATAGTATTTGGCTTTCGTTTAGGTTCTATTAGTCTGCCTTTAGCAGATGAAGTTGCTGATCTAAGGGTTAATTGTCTCGGACCGGTATTTTCCGGGACGCATAATTCGGAGATGTAAGGTGGGGCCATTTCGTTGATTGATTTAAAAACCATCCAGCACAATTTGTACTGGATTCTCTCAGGGCACTTTAGCCAGTGAAGGTTACGAAGGTGTTCTGAAATATGCGAATATTTAGAAACCCCAGTTATGAGCCTTGCCGCTGCATTAAACACGGATTGAAGTTTGTCAATTTGATATTTTGGTAGACTAGCGTAGATGCCGTTACAGTAATCGAGCCGCGAGACTACATAAGAGTTAATTAATAGTTTTGTCGCCTCTGTAGGAAGGTTTCTTCGAACTGACTTGAGTTATCTTAGGTGAAAAAAAAACTTACAGTAATGACGTATTGCCCATTTCACTAGGTGTTAACCGTGAAATTGTTATTTCAAAGCCCCGTAGCTCATTATTCATTATGGGGTAAATTTTTGAGATCGCTGGCAATGGTTAATACGCACTTTTTTTTAAAAAAATCTTTTGATTCACCTTAATTACATTAAAAGACAACTATTTGCATTGGGGGAAGTGGAAAATATTTCATTCTAAATTTCGATTACGTAAAATTAAAATTAGCTTTCATTCTGTGAAACGAGACCGTCCATTTTCAAACATTTTTTTCAAATGTCATTTTGTTATGTTGGTATTCTTGTTACTGTACGAAAAGATGCTAGAGCAAAGCGTAGCAGGCTTCATGGGAATTCTAGGTTTGTGTAACATGGTTTGTGATACAAAAGAAAGTGCCCCTTTATAACGCCTACTCGCGTCAAGGCAAGAAAAACATCCCAGTTTTCAAGTAGTTTAGCGGCTACGCTAGGTTTGTATAACATGGTTTGTGATTCAAAAGAAAGTGCCCCATACCTTCAAAATCTTCTAGCCGTTCGTTATACATTCGAGTGTATCAGGAATACCAACATACCAAAGTGACAGCGAATGAGCTAATAGCTAATGGCATACAATCTCACAAGACGAAAGCTAATTTTAATTTTACGTAATCGAAATTTAGAATGAAATATTTTCCACTTCCCCCAATGCAAATAGTTGCCTTTTAATGTAATTAAGGTGAATCAAAAGGTTTTTAAAAAAAAGTGCATATTATCCGTTGCCAGCGATCTCCAAATAATTAATCATTATGGAAACAAAACTAAGTTACATTGAGCTGGAAGTTCCGAACCAAAAAAATCTGTGCAAATTTCATTACAGCGTAACTTCCAGGATACCTTAGTTTTATTTTCATTTCGAGCTTTGGTGCTTTTAATATCAATTTCACTGTAAATAAAACAAACGAAATGAATAGGCTATTTATATTTTTGTTCCAAATCCATCAAAAATTTCACCACCAGATGAAAACAAAAGAATTACCACTCGGGCTAAGCCGGGTAGCAATTAAATGTTATTATGTACATTACGAGCTCTGGATCAACGTTTGTAAGTTTTTTGGTGTATGGATATGTTGAAGCTCCATAGTTTATTATTAAAAAAAAACTATTTCCGTTTTCCAAGTAAATTCAGTCATAACAATACTATTTCCATATACTTAATTTCACGACGCCAGAGCTCAATGAAGCATAAGTTTATTGAAATTACCGTGTCGTCTGCATAACTGATTACTTTGTATTTTTTTCCAAGGTTAGACTATTTATGTAAATGAGTAATACTCTGATTTATAATAAACTAGCTGGTTCCCGGCATGCGTTGCTATGCCATTTAATAAAAAAATTGTTTCTCCTTGCGTGTCCTTTCCCATTCGTCCCGTTCCCCTTCCGCCTCGCCTTCATCTCCCGCGTCCCCTTCCCCCTCTCGCGTTCTCACACCGCCTGCCCTCTCCCCGTTCTCCTCCTCCCGAGTTCCACCCTCCCGCACTCCATTCATTCAGTCCCGGTACATTCAGTTTTCAAACAGCTCGCGTGCCACCTATTGCATTTTTATACACATTTCGTAATGCCAGAGCTCACCAGTAGTTTTATACAAACCTTGTCCTGACCATAACGAACACAACAAAAAAAGAATTATACAATTTGGTGCAGTCGTTCGGAAGTTATGCGCGTACATACATTTCGGCGATTCATTTTTATTTATATATAGAAGAAGAAGAAGAAGATAGAAGATAGATAGATAGATAGATAGAAGATAGATAGATAATGTTGAAGCAGTGAAAGGGAATAGAACCCGCAACATTTGAACCCAAAATCATGCATAAAGGCCCGGCTTCCCGCATTTCTACCGATTTATTACATATTTTTCTTAAATACTTTAAGTTTTAAAGCTCTTAAAAAAATAAATATTATTTTTGAAGATAATATCTATACATTCCCCACGCCAAAACGGTAATTATATGAAATTCCCTCAATAGAAGAAAATCGCAAAGTATGTTCCGAAAATTATTATAAACACGTTTTTTCAGTAATTTTACAAGTTATATGTATGAAAAAATTCACAGTGTTTCTCTAAATATAAAGTGTATTAAAATGTTATATTTTGCCTATGTTACAAGTCAACTTGAATACAATTCTCTCATCTGGAATCCACATTATAGTATACATGTACAAGCTGTTGAAAGAATACAAAACAAATTCTTAAGTTTTCTAAATTTCAAAATGGGTATTCCAGCAACTATGTTGAACTACAACACTATTTTAAAAGATATGAATATGCTCAAATTGTCCGACAGAAGAATTTTCACTGACTTGTTATTTCTATATAAAATTCTAAATGATTTAGTTGATAGTCCGGTTTTGCTATAATTGATAAGCTTCCGGATTCCACTACGTAATACTAGAAGTCAGGATTTATTTCAGTGAAGAAATTCTGGGACTAACTCCCATATGTATTCCCCTTTGCCAAGAATACTAATGGAGGGAAACAATTATACCAAGTCAGTGGACATCTTCAATTTATGTTTAAACAAATATAAAATATTGTTACTGAGACAGTTCAGTTATGTACAATGAATACTGTATATTTCTTATTAGTCATGTGTAATGTTTGTAAAAGCCCCTAAAAAGGGCGTTAATAAATAAATAAATAAATAAATGTTTATTTAGACCATCCCCACGAAATTTTTGCTCTATTTTAAACGAGTCGTGTTTTTATTAAACATTTTCACAATTTTCGCTAAAATATTATGGTTTTTAATATTAGCGCGCTTTTTCTAACATTCGTATTTACATATCTCTCCTATATTTATGTATTTTTATTTTTGATCGGGTATACCGCGCCTTCACCAAGGTCGTCTATCAGTGATATAAATTTCCAATAAATACGTTATTAGTTCTGGTAATAATTCTAAACTATAATTATTTGCAGAATGAAATTGTCGTGGAAACGTTAACTCGTGTTTAACTGTCCACTAAATAAGGTAATAATCGGTATTTTAACAGATACTGTCACAAATACGCCCTTACGCTAGCGCTTAACGCTAAAATTTATATTTTACCTAACTTTATTAAACTGCATTCGGTGTAAATGTAATTTGGTACGATCAAGTCGATAAATTAACTGCTAATAAATTACTGCTTTATGAGTACTACATGGAGAACATTTAAGCCATTGGTACAAGAAGATACTTAAAAGCGACTCGACTTCGACTCGTGGGTACCCGCCATACGCTAGTGTTAGTACACGATGCTACGAGCCGACTACGGGTTTGACGTCGGTTGCACGCTACCGACAGTGCTGGTAGCGCGCTACGCGTGTTGCATTCGTATCTGCTACTACTCGTTTGACGTTTGACAGAAATGGCGACGAACTTGAAGAATAATTATACCTACTGGTAATAACCAAATAACAAAAAATTCAATCGTCAAAAACGAAAAGAACAAATATGGGAAATTCCATATTAATTTGAATAGAATCCTTGAATACCGCCCTCATTAATTCCCCTCCCCAACATGGCACGTATATCAACCGTCATTTAAGAAACAATTATAAACAACCAGTCTTGAGATGGTCTAAATAAGCTGAAACCGGTTACGTCACAAATGAAGTTAGCACCCAAAAGTTGAAAATGGTTTTAATCCACGGACGTAGGAATATATGGACCTGCCCTAAGTGATAAAAGCGTATTGTTTCCCCCTCCCCATAACGGTTCCATGGAACCGCCTGGGCTTACGAGAGCCGCCTCCCTTGAATCTCAAAACGTGACGTCATCATTCTTGTTCTGACCAGCGCCGAAGTCACATAGTACATTTTACGAAATAACAAGGCAAAAACGGTAGCTTGTGCTATGAAAACGTGTAAAAATAGAAGTGAAAAAGAGAATAAACCAAATTGTCGTATTACATTCCATAGGTAAGCATTATTTTACTTTATTTTAAGCTTATTCGAATTATATTACAATATTATCAGTTTTGTAACATACGTGTTTACACACAGCCGTAATATGCGTGGGATGGCGTATTTCAGCATATCGCTCGCCATATATTCCGATTGGGAATGTACGGCGAGCGATATGCCGAAATACGCCATCCCACGCATATTACAGTTGTGTGTGTGAAAAAGTGTTAACGCTCAGAGGGCGTGTTCATACACAGCTATTATGAATGGCGACGTAAAACACACAGCCGTTTGCAAAAGAATCAGGGATGTGCCTTCGCCTTTTGCGCTTTGCTAATATTTATTTTTGCGCTTTCCTAATCGTATCATTTGGAACGTCTATCTTTTCATGTGTTATTTCTTGCTGGAAATCCGTCGTATTAATAAAGGATAATAAACCGATCATTTTTAAATTTATCACACTTTAAGGGCCTTATTACTAAACGAGTTTTGAATTTTACGCAACTCATAAACAACCGTTAATATAAGATAAATAGTTGGTTATTCAGTTGTATAAAATTTAAAACACGTTATTAGTAAGGGGTTAAAAGTGGAATAAAGTATGTTTTATTTATTAGGCGTTATTGTATATTTTGCTTTCTTAATTGTACTCCTTCGTGGTATGTTTAGAAGTAAAATGTAGATACAGTGAGCATGTTTGGAATGAAAAATGTATGTGTCATTTTGCTGTCCGATGATATTTTTTATCAATCAAAATTTAAAATAAAATATGTTTCTATCGCACGTCGCCACCGATTATATTATTATATTTGGATCACACCGTCACGTCTCAGCGGACCACGTGTTAGGTAAGCGCGTTGTTTCGTATGTACGGTACTGCTGGAACGAGAACGAGTGTATATCGCGTAATGCTCTAGGTTATTCCGAGTATGTGTATGTATGGAAAACACGTTTTTTGTTTTTAATTCAAAAAGTGTCATCGGACGACAAAATTACATCTAAATTTTGACTCCAAATTCTCTTAGGAATCGCTGGTAAAAGCTGTGTGTATAAAATTTAATTTGTTTTTGAGTTGTTTTTCTTTTCTATTATCTTCTGAAAAGTGAAATGTTATGTACTTTCTTAAAGATTTCCCAAAAAAGAAAACTTGAAGACAATGTGGCGACTTTCATCCGGTAAAAGTGAGCAGACAAGTGTTCGTAACCTTCGTATCTGCTCAGAACATTTCAAAGAGACAGATTTTATAATAAACAAACAGGGCACACGTGTGCTACGTGTAGGTGTGATTCCATCGGTCTCTTTGCCACCTGTTACAGAAAGAATTATCGTTAGTATATAAATTCTTTAATGACTAATAATTCTTTTTTGTAGTTATTCATTACATGTATTTATTTTAATTTTATTATCTATCCATTTCAGAAATTAAGCGACAACTTCTCTGAGAAATCATATGTATGTCTTTCTCTAGCTGATGAAACGATCAATAATACTTATGGATGGATGAACCCTCAAGAGGATTCTGATTTTTCTCTCGTTTCTTGCGCACCTGCTCTACACAGCACACACGTCGTGAGTTCATTCTTATATTTAATTATCCTTTAAATTAATATTTTATTGATAGTGCATATCACAAATTTGTAATAAATATGTAAATTATCGAATTGCAATAATGATTATATACCTAATATTGTCAACTTTGTCTCGTTTCAAAAAGGAATGCGAACCAGAACCTATGACTATGTGCTTGACGGAGATCGAGGCCGTAGCTGCAGCTGCTCAGTCATGTGTGCTCGTTAGTTGTATGGTACCCACTACTATTCCAGAAAGCTTTGTGAGTACCAATTGATTATTGACCTTTGATGACTTCAAAAACACATTGTACTATTATGTAGTGTGCAGACCACTCTAGTAACTGACTAAATGTTTTTATACCTAAAAATATAATATTATGTCTCTATTCCCCAGATTCAGGAACCCCAACCCGTCTTTATGGAAGAACCACTTATTATATCAAAAACCACTCAAAAAAATAAACCAATTGAAGTCAATTACAAAAAAATGGAAAACTTATTATTAGAAAGTAAGTTACTAATTAGAAAATTTAAAAAATTAACGTTGTTTATAAACGTAAAATATTTCTTTAGAAAATATTTTTTATTTGATATACACAGCTTCTCTGACGGTGTTGGAATAAATTATCTTTTTTAATCTTCTTTTTTTATAAATGAAACCGTACAAGAGTCCCAACTGCCCTCAACTGTCTGAAGCAAATGAGACTATGGCATCCCCAATTGGGGTATGTTGTGAGGTTGAAGGTAGTGGGGAGTGGTAGGAGATTATGAAGAGGACGGTGGGGAAATCTGGCTATTCAGATCTGATCAATGATAGTATTTTCCACTCTAGAACGTGCGGCAAACATTTAAAAATTATTTTTAATTAGTAAATTGTGAAATAATTCAAATTTTTAATTTGCATGTTGGGTTTCGAACCCGTGACCTTCCGCTTGCTAGTTGAGAGCGTTACCCCTCGACTACGGAAACCTTCGTATCTATGATTTTTGGGCGTGTAATTTTTTCTCAAGGTCACGGCCGTCATCACAGTCAACATATTAATACCTTCTTACTATGTTGGCTCATCTTTTTAATATATTTTTATTCAGCTGTTATTATTGTACTGTTTTTAGCATCGATAATATAACTCCTGTATATGTTATGTTGTTTTCTCTTAGGCTGTGCTGTTATTTTTGTACGTTATTTAAACCTCTGTAAGTTGTTTATTGAATGCTGTTCTCACAAATATAATGTTATCCTTAACCCTTTTTGTCTTTTTCTTTTCACTTCTTCCATTGTCCATAGAAAATGTAAGAAATAATTTAATGGAAGTTATATATATTATAAAAATATTATTTCTTTAAACAATATTATGTATAGTCTGAGAATACTGTTACTGTGTCGGTGTAGGTATATAATACTGTTTTACTAAGTTTCTGCTGATATATGCTTAAATGTACCTAAACAAAAAATATTATATCCAAAAAATAAATAAAAAGCACCTTCGTCGTCAAAATATTCCAATTAATACGCCACTCCTGGCTACGCACGATCCGATTTGCAGAACCCAGATAAGTTGGGAGGTTTAGGGGGAGGGGGGAAGTTGTTGCTTATACACAATGCGTCGATGTGGTGGTGACAAGTACCTATCTATGTAAATCTGGTCACCAAATACGCTTAAAGCCATTTCAAGCAGTTGGGGCGATACTAAGAGTATCTAAAAAAGGATCAAATAATAATGTAACTGCTACGTGCTACGTATTATTGTAATTAAATAACGTGTGAAATAATTCAAGTAAAATAATTTTAATTAAAAGAGATAATTACATTATTTTTATTAACTAGCAGACCCGGCCACACGTTGCTGTGGCTAACGAAACACAACGCCATTACCCAACCTTTATAAAATCTTCACCACCCGCTTGCCTGCTGCCCGCTGCCTGAATTGAATATTTGAATTTCTCGGCTTTTCTCTACTATAATAAGCATGTAATATACATATAAACCTTTCTCTTGAATCATTCTATCTATTGGTGAAAACCGCATGAAAATCCGTTGCGTATTTTAAAAGATCAATGCGCACATTTTGAGTGCCTTCATTTTATACTATGTAATTATACCAACAGAGCGGTTGTGATAACCCTAAAATATGTCGATAATCACGGATGTGGGCGGTTCTCCAATGTGCTTGTCGCTGGTTACAGGGGTAGGTAAATTATGAAACATTTGTAAAAGTGTCTTAACTAAATATGGCAATAAAATAGTTGTCTGTGAAAAGATGCGAACTTTACTTTGCCTATTCAGACTTCGCAAATATGTTAATAACGTAGCGAGCAATTCGCGCTCCCACGTAAAAAGGTCTATTCATTAAAAAGCAGATGTTATTTTTAAGAACTAAATGGTGATATTATAATGCGAGATGCCTATATACTGTCAGATTAATTTTTCAACCAATCACAGTCACCTTCCCCTCTTCGTACCGCCATAGTTGATTTTTCCCCTCACCTGTTATTTCTGGTCTATTGAATTTGGATGTCTATGTTTTAATCTTATTAATATATAAAACAAAGTTTGGTTAGTTACGCCATTTATAACACAAGAACGGCTGCACTGATTTTTACGATCTTTGATTTGTTGGATTTAAATTCACCCCGAATAGTAGAAAAGCTATTAAAACATCGGAAAAATTCACGAAAAAAAGTTATGAAGAAAATTCTTTTCCTCGTTCATTTTGTATGGAACGAATATTTTGAAAGAGCTGCAGCAATATTGTGATAGGTATAATATTGAATAGTGAGTGAATTCCAAAAATTCAAAAAGGTAAAATGTCAATGCGCTGATTGTTTTGCTTTGTTCATAAACATTTAGCAAAATGGAGCAAAAATCTCGCGGGCATTATCTTAAACAGCATTTAAAGAAACACTGTGATTTTTTTCATACATATAACTTGTAATATAACTGAAACAAACGTGTTAATAATAATTTTTGGAGCATAGGTACTTTGCGATTTTTTTCTATCGAGGGAATTTTATATAATTTGCGTTTCGGCGCGGGCAAAGTCTAGATATTATCTTCAAGAATAACACATATTTTTAAGAGCTTTAAAACTAACCGTGTTTAAGGGAAATAAGTAATAAAGCGGTGCAAATCCGGGTTGCGGGCCCTTAATGCTGCCTCTTTCTTACACAATAAATTTCAACAGTCGAAAATGAGAAAACGTTGAACGTATGTCTGCACCTCTCCACGGGAAAAATAAATAATTATAATAAATCTCCCTCATACGTTTAAAGAAAATGAAAAGCAATTCCCGTAAGTAAGTGGAAAAGCAAGAAAATCACAAAAATTATAAATCTGTATACAAAGCCTCTCGTACTGACAAAAACAAAACATGGATAGTTGCGCATCGATAGTTGCGCATCGATAGTTGCTTCATTGTGTGATTTTTAACTTAATAAAAAAAACTTCATTTAATTCAGCTAATAAGTTAACACAACCGCAATGACGTTATATGTAGACGCGTGGTAGAAATCTCAAAGTGGGAAACCAACAACAAGACAATTGTAAAGTACTCGATTTCTAGTACTTTAGTACTAAACTGCCACGCGTCAAGTAAGGTCGTGTCCTACCAGTAAGTAAATTGCATTAAAAAGCGCCAAAATTCCCTCCTGTGTGATGAGAAAATCTTTCCATTACACGGTAAACAGTAGTAAAAGCGAAGGAATAACATTTCATTTGTAAATGCATGCAAATTACTTATTATTATCGATTATATAAATAATACAATTGCTTTCCGCCCAAAGATTTTATGCGTCATTAGAGAACTCAAGGCCTACTAAAGTACAGGTCTGGATGCGCAACAGCCAAATTACAAAGTCGATGCCGTCGCTAAGTAAAATTTACTTTTTATAATAACAATCTAATGATTCTTTAGTTACTTACCTGCGGTAAAACAACATACAAATCAGCAGAAACAACAAATACAATAACAATCGACGCCATTTGCAAACTATCGTTGTTCATTATAGCTTGAAAATTTGACACCTCAAAATTCGACTGGTGCCCAGGCCGCGTATTTACAATCCCTACCGCGTTTCAGTCGCTTTAAATTTTCAATATCAAAATTTAAATATTTAGAAATAAAATTATTAATTTCTAATATACACATTGGAAAGATTATTTTGTCTAGATTTTAGAACAATTTTTGTTTTTGCAATGTGATAAAAAATAACCAATATAGAGGTATATTTAAAATGTAAATTGTCGTTACCGCGATTGAATCGGTATTGGTTTTGTAAATACGCGCCCAGGCCTCCTACTTTAGTCGGCCTTGAGACAGTATACGACGGAACTTTTGAATTTTGAATACGAAAATGCCGCCCGCGTTCTATCTTTTGTTTCGTCCATATGCACATATTCTATAAGCGTATATCTTTATCATACATGGATAACTTTTGAATTAAGAAATTATTGAAAATCGCTGAATTCAAAAGAGTGTTGATTAATTGCCACATTATATCTTGAGTTTGTGAGACTATGGCAAGTCTATTTATATAACGTCATTGCACAACCGTTATTGATTCTGATGCGATGCGAAGTTTCTCCGGGTCAGCTAGTATATCATTAAAATGGAATTCCACCAGGAATTGTCAGTATCAAAAATAGAAATACCTTGTTTTGTTGCGGTCTGTCCTCTCATGTTATTCTACTATCTATAATGAATTTATTGTATTCTTTTTTCTTTCCCGACACCGTCTTATCACCTACAAGAAATACACGCTACAAGAATTTACAAATGTTACATTTCGCTGCCCACACTCGGCCGAAAAAAGCCAACACTGTGAATATGAAAAATAACAAGTTGATAAGAATAACGAGTATGGTTGTTTTTGCCGTATTATATTCAGTCTTTTCGACAAGTGTTTCAGCGCAGACGAAGGTGGCGTCTCGGCTTCGCCCACGCGAGGAGAACGGACTATAAAATAGTATGGAAAACGGGGCAAATGACGGATCGTGGAGGCTAGAGTTGTATGTGTGTAGTGCGTCCATTGCGAAAGTGCGAAATGGGATAAAAATCATCAATTTTATTTAAAATAAATGTGAAGACAAATGTTTTTCCTTTATTAATTTTATTACCATAAAATACATTTTATGTGGAAAAATGGAGCGTTAATGCTTTTGTATACCGCAGCTAAAACGAGGTGCAACGGTGAACTATGCACTGTCTGAATGGTCTTTGGCAAACAAATTAGATTTTAACACAAAGAAATGTGTCACAATGTCCTTCACTCGTTGTAAAAACATTATATAATTTACGATTATAAAATAAAAGGCGAAACGTTATCACGTGTAAAATCCGTTAAGGATCTCGGTGTCGTCTTTGATCCCGAACTGACATTCTCTTGCCATATATCGCAGCTCACTCAGTCTTGCTACAAATTTCTTGGATTCATCATCAGGACTTGTAAGCAGTTTGATAACCAAGAAGCTATGCTAGCGTTATTCAGTCGCGTACTGAGAAGCAGTACGCGAGCGATGTTTGGACACCATACCACCAGAAGTACATTGATATGTTAGAGCAAATCCAGAAGAAATTCCTCAGGTATGTTTGCGGAAGCATGGAACCTATCCAAGGTTCATGCACCATATTGACTTACTTGAGGAAACTGATTCTGTGAGTCTAGAAACTAGAAGGAAAGCAAGTCTTGCTATTCTGTCTTTCAAAATTTGGAACAATTTCAGCAATAGCCCATTTCTCTTGGGATGCTATGATTTATATGTACCAGACCACTACAGCCGAAGTCGACATCATGACTTATCTAAAGTATCAAACGGCAGAACAGACGTTTTGGCAAAGCATAGCATGACGAGGGGAGTTGTGCTGTTAAATGAAATTGCAAACCATTTGGATGAAAGTGACTAATAATAATAATATATATCTTTATTAAATGAAATTTTCAAGATTATAACTAAAAAGTACATATTCAGTGTTACGTTTACAGTGGTTTAAAATTACATAAGTACAAAAGGATATCAACAGAAAAAAATATAAATATGAACAGTAGATAAATGAAAAATAGAAAATAGTTATAAATTTTGGTTTTTCAGTATACTGCCTCACTAGGCTAGCCTGTGTTGAGGCAGTAATTTTTAAATCAATTTATAATACTTATAAACATACCTACACTTTTATTAAAAAACTTATCACATAATAGATTGGTTACATTAATAATAGTTTTAAATAAAAGCAACCAATACAATTGCTTGTATATTTCTACTGTATAATACCAAATCATTAATAATTTCGAATTTGGATAAATGCACCGGTAAAGGCCCTATCATTATTTTTGATCCAAATTTTTATGTTATTTTTGAAATTTTTTTGGGAATCACATTTTTTTATTCTATCTGGAAGAATGTTGTAAAGTCTTGTTGCAAGGTATCTGAAATTTCGTTGACCAAAAGTAGTATGCGTTTTGGGGATTTGTAGTAAGTCTTTGTCATTGTTTCGAGTACAGCGAGTATTTAATCTTTTTTCATAGTATTTATGTATATTTGTGTATAGATGAGTAAGGATTGTTTTTGCATATATCTGCCGAACGTCAAACACATTCATAATATTGAAGATTAAGTTCGAGTCTGTAATTAGAGGTAGTCTAAGAATTAATTTTATAATAGTTTTCTGTGCCTTTATGATTGGGTCTAGTTCTGATGCAGTACCGCCTCCCCATGCTATGATACCATACTCAATAATAGATTGACAGACTGCAAAATAAACCATTTTCAAGTGTTTTAAGTCGAGAAAGTTGCGTATCGTTCTGAAAAAGTGAATAATTGTACTGTAATTGGAATTATTCTGTTGTACAATAATAAAAAATAAAATAAATAAAAAATAAAACTGTCGAGCCAAGTAAAATTAGCACAGTTTTTCTTCTGTCTGAAATTTCTAGGTCATTTCGTCGTAACCTCATTTCCACCACGAATATTTTAATATAAAATTTCCTTATTTTAATTACTTTACCTAAATCTGCAATGTTGCGTGATTTGAATACAATTATTATGCATTAGCGCAGACGCGCATTTGTTAAGCTGAAATTATTTATAAAATATTTGTCGCATGACTTTCAACGTTTTTTTGTCAAATTTCTTAATATAATTTTTTTTGACTAATTTGAGAGACGACTAGAAATTTACCTTTCGAATTAGTAAATTATTAGTTATAAACTAGTTAGTTATTTTAGTTGCCTAGGAAGTAACGCTTTCTTGAAAATGGAAATAATTTAGAATTAGAAACATAAAAATTTTTAATGCAAACATAAAATGTTTCTAAAATGGCTCTCCTTACGTCTTTTGTAACTAAAATTATTGATAACAGTGATGACGAAAAAACACACATTTTATTTTATTAGACAAATATACTATAAACGTAATGGCAACCTCAATGCTTTGTTGTTTCATGACAAACTATTTAATTAAGAATTCATAAAGTTTCATAATTTTTTTTTATTTTGATTAGGATATTTTGGTTGCATAGAGATGTAGATACATTAAAATTTTTTGTGGTTAACTTTTAGATTTGAATATAAAGCGTGGTATTTTCTTTTTCTAAGACCGTTTAGACAATATTTCTAACATTTTAGTAAGGAAAATACAAATATTTCTATGAGGCGTATATGAATTGTTCCGAAAATACGAGATACAAGATTATTCTTGACTGCATTGATAGCCCACACTAACTACAAAATATTAATTTCTTTCAGATTTCCACCAAGAGTTACTCGATCTCTGGACATATTTTATTTCCCTAAAAGCAAAACGAATTATCTTGGAAATGTATTTATAAGAAGAAGCTGTAGCACATTCAATAGATTATGCCCAAATATCGATGTGTTGAGGACACTCGATCATGTTAAACCACATGTTTAACTAAAAAATGAATATTTCATTGATTTCTTTTTTTCTCCCTTTTTTAGTTCACCACATTCTTTACTTTTAGCAGTTCGAATTTAAATGAAATCACTTCCTGAATTATTGATATCCATTAAAATTTAGTTGTAAAGCTCCGAAAAATTTCACTAAACACTTTTTGGAGATGTAAGAATATGCACTTTATCAGAATTGTTCAGGTATAGGTATTGTTGTGTATTTTTGTATTATGGTTCTATAATAATAATAATAATAATAATTTTTATTTTAGTAATTTGTACATTAAAGTTTACAAATTTCTAATTGATTATAATATTTCATTTTCATTATATTTTTTCAAGTTTTATGTAGCTCCTACAATACATCTTGAACTTTCCAATTGGTGTGGACTTTAAAGTTTCTGGTAGTGTGTTATACAACTTCATTCTCTTGTACAGTAGACTGTTCTGCGTATTCGCTTTGTCCTTTTTTGTAACCTAATTTCCTTGCACGTCCTTGTGTTATATCTGTGAATGTCTTTATTGTATACAATTTTATTTGAGAAGTATTTTGGTAACGTATTGTTCAATATTTTGTGGATAAATACCTTCGTGTTCAAGGTCAGCATCTGTTTCACGGTCAACCAATTTAGTTCCTTTAACATTTTAATTATTTTTGAAAATCTAATATCTAAATCTAATATCAGGTATTTATTTATTTAAGGAACATAAACAGTCTTAGTAACATAATATACATGAGAGGATGACAAAAATCAGACCAATTATTAATGTTCACAGATAGGTATTTAGAAACATAAAAGTAACTGAATGTAAACTAGAATATTTAAGAAAAGAAAAAAAAACAGGACAAAGCAGCAATTAAAAAAATAATTCTAAAAATAATTATTAGGTTTAGGTATTGTTGTGTATTTTTGCATTATGGTTCTAATATCAGGTATAGGTATTGTTGTGTATTTTTGCATTATGGTTCTAATATCAGGTATAGGTATTGTTGTGTATTTTTGCATTATGGTTCTAATATCAGGTATAGGTATTGTTGTGTATTTTTGCATTATGGTTCTAATATCAGGTATAGGTATTGTTGTGTATTTTTGCATTATGGTTCTAATATCAGGTATAGGTATTGTTGTGTATTTTTGCATTATGGTTCTAATATCAGGTATAGGTATTGTTGTGTATTTTTGCATTATGTTTCTAATGTCAGGTATAGGTATTGTTGTGTATTTTTGTATTATGGTTCTAAACTTCAATTTGTCGTTATTTTATTGGTTAATGACATACATTTTCTTATCACTGTCATATATGAATTTATAACGACTGTTTTTAACACTAATTATTAAATAAAATCGAGAGAATTGATTAAAAAAATTGTTGCTAAAATGAAATATTGAATACACTCTCCTGACATCGTAGATCTCCATCCTACATGAATTTTGCAAACCCAGTATTGTTTTGGAAATTTAAGCTTCGATTAAGCAAATATTTGGATCATGAAACACGCCATGAAAGCATTTATTCCATCCTTCTATATTCTGTGGGTAGAGAGCTGAGAGATGCATTTTGTGAACTATATGTGTGAAAAGTTTGTCTAGAGTATTTCGAGTCCAGAATCTAAGTGCTGTTTTTAGTTAATGTTGTTAGTTTTAGATACAGTGCCACCAAATCGTCCTGCAATGCTCACCCTTATAGTTTCCATGGTGGA
Organism: Limnephilus marmoratus; assembly: GCA_917880885.1. NCBI lineage: Eukaryota > Metazoa > Arthropoda > Insecta > Trichoptera > Limnephilidae > Limnephilus > Limnephilus marmoratus. The sequence goes on from OU862932.1 coordinate 16,429,545, forward strand.
AGAGCATCGCGTGCTTATAATGCTGATTATAGATCTAATAAAACGTACGTGGGTGATTTGTACAGAGAAGGATAGCAAAGGCGCCATCGCCCATATTATTAATTCAATTGCTGATACAGACGTTGTGCACATCATCATTATTTTAAGAATTCATCGACTAGATCTATATCCTTATAATTTGTGACTTCGTTAATTTTAGTTTGATTTTCACCGTTGTCACTTTTTTCTGAATTGTATTTACTGCCTTCACAAAGAATGTTATAATAATTTAATAAGTCAAGTACGCCTCATACGTCATTATACTATCATAGCGAGATATATTATCTAAACGGTGTTAGAAAGAGAAAACACCATGATTTATATTCAAATCAGATAGTTAAACGCAAATTAATTAAATTAAATTACACCTTTTTGAAATCAAAGATTACGACCGCAATATTACAAAAAAATTAAATTTTTGATTTTTTCATAAATTATTTTCACATTCAACGGGAAAAAAGTATGCTTCCGATAACATTTTTAAGTAATACACCTTTTTGAAATCAAAGATTACGACCGCAATATTACAAAAAAATTAAATTTTTGATTTTTTCATAAATTATTTTCACATTCAACGGGAAAAAAGTATGCTTCCGATAACATTTTTAAGTAATACAGTAAAATAAAATATGTGTGTTTTAATTTTTTTTTCGATACCAGCCTTTTTTAAAACATTTCTATATAAATTTGAAAGCGTATTTCATCACCTTTCACAAACAATTTTTAGTTTTCGGATACGTTCAGATAAATTCCATTTGTTTTGATTTTATTTTAAAGCGGAAATATTTTGACCTTTTGTCAAAATATGCCCGAAGCCCGAGGGGTTAACGCATTACTATTATAGCATGTCGAAAGGTTTATTTGATAACATTAATTTTAATAACGCAGCTAAAAGCAAATTGTGTATATTACGTAAACAGTAAACACCGCTGTGGGAATAATTTTAATTACAAAGAACGGTTCTTAATACTATCAAATGGTAATATTTATAGGTTAGGTTAATTAATTAAATTGCGCTTTAAGGTTTATATCACTAAATTGCGCTATTGTTATTGTCGTTATACAACGTCTTACGTCAAACGCAGCTTGAATTATTTCAAGGAAGGTTCTCTGTAACATGTTTCCAAGTTATTATTATTACACCAATAACTTCCTCATAGCTATGTTGTAACTTCTCTCTCTTTCTCATAAATCGCTTGTATATCAGAAAGAGATGTTACAACGGAGCTCTTAGAATCAGGACTATAACTCTATACAATATGACTCAGTCCTATGGCACCCAGCCTACAAATTAAAATAATCACACCAACACCGAGTCATCACATAATATATGTATTATTAATTCGCTGTATCGGGGTTTCACTGCCGGTGTGTGTGCTGTTGGAGATATTATTGAACAAACAGGTTGCGCTAACCGCTGGGTTATAGGGCTATAATTAACACGTTACCCTCCCACGATGCTAAGACAGGTATGGAGCATTGCAGTTCGAGGAATGATGTTAGTAAACAGAGTTTACAGTGGAGTTCGGTTAGTGCGAATTTGCTTATGACAAATATTTGTTTAAAACGATTATTTTGTTTTGTTGGAGTGGGCGCATTCACACTTACGGTCATTTGTATGCTTTAAGATTCTTACAGCAATTAGTATTATGTTGTTTGACTTTTGGATACTGATAAGTGTTGCTCAGCCTTTTCCTTCTTAATTCAACGTATGGTGTCAGGGTCCTCAATCTGGCTTAACGTTTTTATAATGATTTTATTTTTTCACAGATTCGATAATTTTATTTAAATTACTTGTCGTCTGCATAACTGATTACGTTGCACTATTTTTATTATTCTAGGTTTATGTCAGTTAAGAGTATTTGTGAGGATGAGGAATAGTACAGGGCCCAAGATGCTGCCTTGCGATACTCCATACCTGAACATCTTCCATTGATATGCCTGTAGAACAGGACATCATTCACGTTTTTATGATATTTTATTTTTTCACGCATTTCTATCTAGATTTGATCATTTTATTGATATTACTGTGGTGTATCTTTATATTGATTTCCAAGGTTTATCTCAGTTAGACTATTTACTTCTTCTTCTTCTTTGTGTGCCGTATCAGGTCCCCCGATATTGGCGATCACTCTTGAGAATGTCTCTCTGTCTTGCGCTGCCCGGAATAGCACCTCCACACTTCTAATGCCGGTCCACTCTCTTATATTACGCAGCCAAGACATTTAACAATATTTGGCTGATTTATAAAGTGCCGTTTTCGTGAAAAATCACCTCAAGGGCGCTGTACATATAAGCATATAATCATATAAAATTAATACGATAGGCTTACAACTAAGATTCAAAATTATAATTAGGGCCTTACATCTAAGATTTACATGTAGCTAGTGACTTACGACTAAGATTTATTACTACTGACTTAAAACTAGTGACATACATGTATATTTACATGGTCTCCTACCAGGCTCTCGGCGACCCTCTATCTTGCCTTTCAATATTAAATGGAGCAAATGATACTTCTCCCTTCGAAGTATATGACCCAGATATGAAATTAGTTAAATTAGACTATTAACGCAGATGATTAATAGTATAGGACCCAAGACGCTGCCTTGCGGTACTCCATACATGGGCATTTTCCATTGATATGCCTGTAGAAAAAGGACAGCATTTCCATCTAACGCCTGTACTCTAAAGATTACAATCCGTTGTAATCTTTCTTTTTTATATATGCTTCATTTGTGACGAAGAGGGAGAGCTTGGATTGTCACACACTTTCTAGTTGCAATAATGACAAACTTGGTATCATATACATACTTATCGTCATAATTTATTCTATCGGTGATTTGTGTAATAATAGTCGAGCTCTTGTCAACTTGTCACCGCGATAATGTCGTGAAAGCTTGCCCCGGCCGCCGCGAGATGTCATTTGATAGGTGGCGCCAGGCAAACTCGTAATTATATATTATTTAGACTTGGACCGTTACATATTGAGATCAAGATTAAAGCCTGGAATTGAGATCAAAGGCCTTTAATTCGTATAACAGCATAATCTTGCAAAATACTTATTACAAATATGACTGATTGGTGTTGCAAGTAAATTGTGTGGGCATTGACCTCTCTGCCTACCATTGCGGATATAAATTACGTTTTTTACCTAACCATAGGGTTCCAACAGCTGTCCTGGAGTCCGTAGGTTGATGGTTTGATTCTCGCCATAGTGCTAAACAATTGTAATATATCCTTTGTTCTCTCCAGAGACATTCGTTATTTGCCAAGTACTGGGACCAGTAATCTCCAGTACTATAGGATGCTTAATTAAAAGACTTAAGACTGTTGTTTCCAATCCTACTTATCAACTGTTGAGCCGAAATTTTGACTTAAGGCGCCGCAACCGGACTCAAAATGAAGAAGATGGAGAGATGTGAAATTACGAATGTTAGAGGAGCGCGCTAACATTTAAAACGACAAAAATCGATGCTAAAATTGCGAATATGTTTAATAAAACACGACTCGTTTAAAATAGAGCAAAAATCTCGTGAAACGTATCTTAAGTATCATTTAAAAAAACATTGTGAATTTTTTCACAACTATAACTTGTAAAATACTTGTAAGTGAAATGAACGTGTCTATAATAATTTTTGGAGCATACTTTGCAAATTTTTTTCTACCGAGGGAATTTCATAAAATTTGCGTTTCGGCGTGGAACGCGTTTAGATATTATCTTCAAAAATAACATATATTTTTTTAAGACCTTAAAAACTTCAAATGTTTGGGAGATGTGTAAGAAATCGGTAGAAATGCGGGTAGCGGCGCCTTAATACTCCCCAAAGGCACAAATACGCTCTTCCCAACGCAACTCTCCGATCAACAGTCGAATCGAGCGTAATTTAACAAATCACTTAGCTGATCGGAGTTTCAGATTGATCGATCGAAAAGTTGGGAACAACGGCCGTTAGGCTCTTATCACAGTGACTGTTTATTGACGTATCGTAATTTATGTATAATTATACTTTGGAGGACAAACATCCTTCTTGGCTGAAAGCTAGGTTATGTCTGCCGAGCTCCTGAATTATAATGACTTCAGTCACCTTCGGCACAACTCTGCAACGAGACCGTGTGACCTGAAAAGCTCAAAGACACATAAAGTCATGTGGGAACAAAATCATAGAATAACATGATACATAACTATGATCAAAACATCTATTGTGGTATATTTGCTCCCCTTTCCATACAGATAGATAATATGTATGTGTGTATCCTAGGTATTGACCCGATAAAACGTCACCATTCAGAAAAAAATCATTATTTTCTTATTGTACTGTATGCTAAACTTTGTCTTCACCATCTCGTCCGCCTCTCCCCTCAATTTCAGTAGTGACGGACTTATGAATCCATTCCTCCCATTGGAGAAGCGATGGGTCTAGAGAGTCCGGCTGGAGAAGTCAAAAGGTTTTAACGGAGTCAACAAGGCCCGCCACGCAGTAGCAAAGATAGGCAAACGCATCCGCCGCCTAGACCTAATTTGACCGTAGCTAGGACGAATTTGACCGTAAGTTCGTCCAATAAGGTGTGTATATTTTTATACACACCTTTCAGATATGATTTTAGATTTTCACGTCAAAAGTTTTTTTTTAAATTTTTTATTTATTTTTGGGGGCATAGCAACACGGCATAACACCCGGAAAAATAAATTAAAAAAAAACACCTGCTTTCACTTATTTCGTTAAGATTCTACTTAGTTTTTTTTTACGTATATGTAATTTATTTAGTTAGAAAATTTGACATCTTATGTCTAATATATTCTTTTCTAAAACTACTATAATATTATTTACTACCTAATTAGGTTTTAGGGCGTCTGCTAGGGCAAATTCGACCTTAGGTCTGTCCAATACACCGGGGCCTCGCATAATTTATTTTTGTTTACGCCTTCTTTACTTCATTTTAGGGTATTGTTCGTTTAATTTAATTTTAAAGTAAATTTCTTCATTTGGAAGCCATCGCCCTATGCAAATATTTTGTTTTATAAATACGAAGCTTCACCAATCCTACTATTAGGTCCTTACATATGAAATTGGCGTTTTGCCGTACTGGCAACTTTGATCTCAAATATCTTCTCTATGGTTAGGAATTCTATCTACTCATGTATTTGTGTTTCGAAAATAATAATTCATTTGTTTTTTTCCTTAATTGTTTTTTATTCTTTGCGTCACTTAGTTTACAAAATGGAAAACTTGAAATATCGCGTTATTTACGAGTACGAGTTCCACCGTGGCACCAGTGCTGCAGAAACGGCTCGAAGGATTAATGATGTGTATGGCGACGGTGCCGCAAAAGACGTTTTCGTTTCAACGTTTTCGTTCTGGAAATTTCAACCTGCAGAACAAGCCCCGTGGACGGCCGGAGACCAAAGTTAATAATGAAGAATTGAAGGCTATTGTGGAAGCGGATCCATCGCAAACCACATCCGAGTTAGCTGCAGGCTGCGGTGTTAGTGATAAAACTGTTTTAATCCACTTGAAGCAAATTGGGAAGGTGAAAAAGCTTCAAAGGTGGGTACCTCACGAATTGAGTGAAGCAAATCAACAAACGCGCGTTAGAACGCTAGACCACACACTGCACAACAGACGGCTACCAAATTAGAGGAGCTTCAATTGGAATGTCTAAGACATCCACCGTACTCTCCGGACCTTGCCCCAACAGATTACCATTTTTTTTGGAAATTTGGATAACTTCTTGCAAGGGAAAAAATTCAACTCCGATGGGGCAGTCCAAACCGCCTTCAAAGATTTTATTGATTCCCGTCCGAATGGTTTTTTTAGTAAAGGGATCTGGTTACGCATTGCAATATGTTTTTTGTTTGTTCGAAATTTTAAATAAATATATATCACAAGCATGGTACTTACTCACTCCTTGGAATTAACAAAGACACCGAAATGGATTGTTTTTCAAAAATAGATTCTAAAACAAGAAAATTACTGACACTGTTTGTTTTTGGAAATTTTTCATGCATTGTGAAATGAAACTTTGAGTTTGTGTATTCATTGACAAATTTCATCTCTTGTAAAAACTTTTGAGTCACCCAAGGATTGCATTGACTGCATCTAATTGTTCATTGGATGACATTAAGGAGGCCTCCACACTTCAAGATATCCAAAAACAAGGTTGGTGGATTTGTTATATTCCCTGGAGTTTCTCTTTTGTGCCATTTGTGATATATTTATTCGCAAGTAGAGTTTTTTCATAATCATAATTTCTTGGGTATTAAGCCCAGAGGGTCTGGGGTTTACACACCTCAGGCTTGCATATTATAATGCAGGATCGATGAACTACCTATGAGATGGCAAAAGTGCATAGATAGCAATGGTACATACTTTGATTAAATAAATATATTATATTTAAAAAAAATCGACTTAATGTTCCTCCCATACAAAACGCCAATTTCATAATATGTAAGGACCTAATATTATAATATCGCGTGATTTTTCACGAGTCTTGCACTAGTTCAATAATAAAATCATCGCTGACTTATATTGATCGTGTACAAGTTCACCTCAGGACCAGTTTTAGTGTTTTCAACATGTAGTTTGTGAGTACTGTGGGTATTAGCAGGCAACTCTCCGGTTTGTATAATATCGTGCTTATAATTTACCGTCACGCGTTCTAAAAATAGTTTATCTGAATCTATTCGAATAACCTGTACACCAACGCATCTGCATAGTTGATTTACAAATAGATGTTTCGCATTTGTCCGGTGCCCATTGTCTACATAATTCAGACCACTGTGCGGTTTCACAGAACCAGATATTCAGAATTAAAATTAACGACTGTTCAAATCTGATAGAGCCCACAGTGGTTCGGAATGCCAATTCAATGGACGTAATCAATTGACTGAATGCGTTGAAATTTAATTTAGTGTCGGGATTTACGGATAGTGATCCGCATTGGACCAGTATGGACTCTGCTTGTGTGGTTAATTGTGGACATAAACAGATAAAGAAATGCTTTATTGCTGCCGTTCAATCATTGCCTAGCCAATATAACAACTTATAAGAACAAACAAGGACATGTTTCAGATATATCTGAGTGTAAATTTACCATGTTGGTACGACCGTTTTAATTCAAGATCGATGAAGCCTGATGAACTAGTTTAAGAAAAGGACTTTTAGATGAATCGACCTTCACGATATCTAAGTTCTATAGGGAAATAACTCTAATTTCTATGTACCTAATCTTAAAAATGATAAAGAAGTGCCAAATGATCCCTATTCATATTTCTTTTTTTATTTTTGAATTAGCTCCACACATACGGATTGTAATCTTTAGAGCACAGGCGTCGGGTGGGAATGTTATCCTTGTCCTACCAGTATTACAATGGAAGATGCTCCGAGGAACTAGCGTCATTGATCCCTTCGGCACCGGTGCATAATCGAGAAACACGCCAAACGCGTGGCCAACATTTGTACACGGTTGACATTTGTCACATAAGAACGGGTCGTTTTGCTCGGCTGTGGAAAGATTTGCCGGCCTCTGTGTTTCCTCCTTCCTACAACATGGGTCTCTTCAAGACCAATGTTCATTCCTTCCTCTCCTCAAAAAGACCCTCCACGCAACATCCCAGAGCATCCCAGCATCGCAGAGAAATTATTTTCCTCAGGGCCTCCTGTGTGGAGTTAATGTAAAGAAAAAACACAGGAGGCCCTGAGGAAAACAATTTCCTTTGGGGAGTATGCCATCTTCGGGGATGCTGTGTGGAGGGTCTTTTTAAGGAATGAAAGGAAAGGAAGTTCTCGGAAGGAAAAGGGTATGAGGGGTAGGTAGGAATTTGGGGTTCAGTGTGTCCAGGAGTGTCGGACGTAAGAATTCATTCCTCCCACTGCGGTGCAAAGCAAAGGATCAAGAGAGTATGGCAGGAGAAGTCAAAGGGACTCCATCAACCATTCTCTCTCGATCCGGCCTGCCATGCAGCTGGTGGGCAGACGCATTCACCGCCAAGACCTAAACAAACCTCATTTCCTAGCCTAACCATGAACCCAGGCAACCCTGTTAAGTCACCAAAAGTAGCGAACCAACTTGACCTATGGCGTCATTAAAAAAAATAAGTCATATTTGTCTTAATTTGGTAGTAAAATCAGATATTTCTTTATGGAGTTATAAAGAAATCAGCACATTCAATAAAAAAAAATTGTCAGATGTTTCCTTATTAAACTACGTTTTACACGTGACACTATAGCCTTTTGCAGTTTAAGTAGAGAAACATCTGGGCTATTGATGTTTCTCTATTGAACCGCAATTTCATATCTTAATCCACACTAAAACTTTTAGGAATTCTGTGGAAATAAATTAATCTTCATCAGTGATTGGATTAAAAGTTCATTGTAACCATCGGTACATTAACTAGTTTAGTTCGTAATACATCGATTTTTAGATGTTTTGGACAAGTAGAGCAGATGAAAGCAGACAAAATTTAAAAAAAAGTGAGTCAAGGGTGCTCTAGGAAGACATGGCAATAAAAGACAAGGAAATCATAAACCTACCTTAGTTATGCGACATGAAGAGACGGTATGCAATAATGAAATACTTCATAATATTAATTATTAAATAAGTAAGCAAAGGCCATCGTGGTATTTTTGGGGTATTATGCCGTGATGCGCTATATCTTTTTTAAGTCGGACAGCGTTACAGTGTCTATCATCAGGGCAGATGTGTCACTCAGTATTTACAACTGAATTATTGCTCCCCACTGTAACTACTGTTCAACTATTATTTTCCTGTGTAACGAACGAGAAAAAAATAAGTTTCAAATTCTCCAAAACAGGGCAATGAGAATAATACTTCGGCGAAATAGATTTTTCTAAAGTAAATAAATTGTTAAAGAAACTAAATTAGGCAACCGTGAGACCGATGCTGATCTTTAACAGGATGATATTTATCCATAAAATAGTGAACAACCTGTTACCAAAATACTTATCAAATAAAATTGTATACAATAAGGACATTCACAGACATAATACAAGGACGTGCAAGGAAATCAGGCATGCAAAAAAGGACAAATCGAATGCGCAGAATAGTTCTAGAAACTGTACAAAGGGATGAAGTTTTGTAACACGCTACCAGAATCTTTAGAGTCCGCACCAATTGGAAGGTTCAAAATGTTTTGTAGGAGCTACATCAAACTGGAAAAATATAGTATGCAATATATAAGGTTGATTAGAAATTTAGATACTTTCATGGGCAAATTACTAAAATAAAAATTATAACCAAATAGAAGCAATGGCTTGATTATTTTATCCCTTTCCTTAGTAAACTGCAAGATCTCCCCGACAAGACACCTTGAACACCTATTCAATGACGAATGTTCGTCTGCCATGAATTCGTCCCACACCCTTTCGCTCATCCACTTTTCCTTTCGTTACCATTTTTGGTATGCAGTACTTGCTCATCGGTCAGTGTTTATTTTCTATACACATACTGAGACGTTTGGCAGTGTAACTGGGTTTTCTATTCTAAGCCTGAAGGGCGAGGGCCTATTAGGAGGTCTAAACGATCTAAACATAGGCAGCAGAATGGTGTGAAGGCAAGCATCGCATCTCCAAGTATAAGGAAACCGGAGACCAAATAAAACAATATACAAAAGTTTCTAAGATGCGACTTTCCTCGAGAACTAGCGCCAATGATGAAGAAGACGTTCATGATAGTATAGGAACTCCTTGTGGAGTCTTCTAAATATCTGCTTATGTGTGATCCAATATTAAACAAAATGTATGAACTTTAATAATAACTTCAGTGTATTCATGTCGCTAAACAAATTGCGATCAAAATCTTGAGTTATGGCATTTAATATCTTCAGCCTTCGGTGTCCTCGCAATGGCTATGTTTTAAGTGACTGTGCTTCCGTTGGTAAAGCAAAGTTCCTCAGAGAGTTCGACAAACTCTCATGAAAATCAGTCCAATTAATGTCGGACAAGAACTTGTATGTTAATGTTATGACATATAAACTGTTCGATCGCCGCTTTGAGGGCCTTTACACCGCTGAAGACATCTTAATAAAACTAGTTGTTTAGGAATTACGTCTAAATATGCACATAATGCATAATCTTCTGCATAATTTTCTAATTATCTGTCTGCCATCTGTGATGAATGCACATAAAATGCAGTAGCAAAGCAAATGCAGTGGTTAGTATAATAATATATGCAGACCCATGGCGCGACCCTGAGGTACCCCACAGTTTAGCATAACAGTCAAATTGATCAATGAATAGCTTTTAATGGCGCTTAATTAAGTTAAAGGCTTGGACCTTCCTTATTTGTAGGTTATCTTCGATGCATTGGACTCTTAGACCATTGTGAGTTTGATTATTATCGCACACGTACTATTACGATTACCCTGTATTTTTGGGATGCTCTTGAGTTATTTTTCCCAGTACTTCTTTCTCCGCCAACCCGCTCTAGATCTGCATATATGTCCAAACCAACTAAACATCGTTTTCTTAATCCTGTGCACAACTGCTACACCTGCCTTACATTTTTTCCAACCTCTTTATTTTTACCGTACATCTCATTAAAACACACGCCTTGGAAATCTCACTTCCGCAACATTCAATCATATTTTTGTAATAATTGAGTTCCGCCAGTTCAGATTTGTTGTTTTTTTTTGTCGTTTTGCCCTAACTCACATAATGTTGTCACATTTTGCCTTGTCTATTTTTACATTACAATATCACATATTGTCATTATGATGTCCAATGTTCTTTAAAATGTACGTAATTTTTTATTAATGTTTTCATTTTCAAATATTTTCCAATTTACATGGTCTAACAATTTTTTTTTATTCTTGATATGGCATAGTATTCAGTTAACGCTATTAAATTCCGTTTTGTTGTCACTATTTACTCTACTTGTTAACCGTTCCGACGACTCGCAATCCGAAGGCGTTTGCAAACAATTTTTATTTGACTAATAATCTGTATTATTTCACAATTAATTCGTACAAAATAATACATAGTATATTTGCGGCACGTTCCAGGGTGGAAGATACTCTCAGTATCGCCCTGGTGTAAGACCACTATCCAGAATTAAAACGTTGCTAGAAATGGCTTTAGCCATGTTTGGTGACCAGATCTGAATAGCCAGGTTCTTTCCCACCTTCCTCTTTCCCATCTCTTTTCCCTCCCCTCTACCTTCAGCCTCACAACGTACCCCAATTAGGAATGCCATAGTATCACTGGCTCCAGACGGGAGCAGCTGGGACTCTTGTGGGCAGCTGGGACTCTTGCGGGCAGCTGGGACTCTCACATAAAAAAATAATTCAGCTGCTCACAAGAGTCCCAGCCGGGAATCTCGCAAAAAAATTAAAAAAGTTCCGTACGTATTTGACAATATCAAAGTGTTCAGGCGGCCGTTTTTATACAAAACTTTTCTTGGATTTTAGGCCATATACTTCTTCTTCTTTGTGTGCCGTATCAGGTCCCCCCGACGTTGGCGATCACTCTTGAAAATGTCTCTCTGTCTTGCGCTGCCCGGAATAGCTCCTCCGCACTTCTAATGCCGGTCCACTCTCATATATTACGCAGCCGAGACATTTGTCTCCTACCAGGCCCTCGGCGACCCTCTATCTTGTCTTTCATTATTAAATATTAAATATAATTACTTAACCAAACAAAAAATATTTGCAATATCTTTTGAATAAAAAATTATTTTTCATTTGGTTGGGTATTTTGGCTCCAAATTCAAAATTAAACTTTGGCAGCTTTGATAACGACGATAAAAATATCTACATTCTTTTGCCAGTTATATCCCTCCCTAACAAACGTCAGGATTAGTATCAAAACTCTATTATGAACTGCTCTGCTTGCCTCTCTTCCTCGGCTTTTTATTATCTCCATCGTTTAATATTTTCGTAAAGGCCAAGTTTGTTTTTGAGTTCGGACAATCGACGTATGAGTAATTATTGTCCATTGTTGAGTCGATAGTACAATACCAAGACGTCTGGTCAACTGTGGTCAATGCTAGTACCATTTGACGTGGTTATTTTCATCTACCACGGCCAGACTGTTGTAAAGTTAAAGTTTGTTGTCCGTCGCTTCCGGCCTTCGACGTTTCGGCCGGCATGCAACTCACGTGTTCGGAGCGACGCTATCGGCGGATATCGCGTGTAGTCTAGTACAGGGATATGGAAATGAGCAATAATACCTGTGATTTATGGCCGAGGTGTCTGCGACTCGAGATCTCACGTAGATTGCTCCATCATTGAGACGGAGAGTCACCTGACAATTTGTAGAATTTTTTTTCTGTTTTAAATAACGATCAGATTTGGCAAAAATTTATGCGACTTGGTCCCAATCCTCAATACTATCGAGTTAATAATAGCAAACAGTTGATAAATAATAGAATAAGTTTTTAAAGTAGAAAATTAGTTATGGCTACGTAAACGTGAAGATGGGGAAATCATACAAATTATGAAGTAACATCAACACAACCTACATCAAGTCAACAAAGAAATCAAAAAATATAGTCAAAAACACGAAGAAGAGGAAATCAACAAAAATAGTAGACAAACGTTAAGATGAGGTAATCGTGATATAACACCAACACAACTACCAACAGTCAGAACAAAAATTTGTGGTGAGGAGGTCTGTGAATATACTACTATGCTACGGTGAACTAGAGATAAGAAGAGCTAAGCAAGGCAAAGCGGAGCCAAGAAGAGTCCAGAAGATCTAAGAAAAGGCGAGAAGATACATGAAGAAACAAGAAGAGCTAAGAAGAGCCAAGAAGAGATTAGAAGATCCTAGAAGCGCTATGAAGAGACAAGAAGATCCTAGAAGAGCCAAGAGCCGAGAAGAGACAAGCAGAAGGAAGACAAAAACAAAGGAAAAAAAAATTATAACGCTCAATCCATTCCTTTATTCCTGACCATCCTAAATTCCAATATTGGCTTATTAGGTTGCCATGTATACCGGTCGATTAAACTCCAACCTCCTTCCATGTGTTCCAAGTCCTAACAAATCAGAGCCCCCTGGTGTACCGGTCTCGCCGGGAAAGGAGTGCTCCTGGCTGGGGTGGTACAATCTTATCGTATCGTTGTATATGCTACGGTAAACTAACCGTGTTTTAATCGATTAGAACTGTCAAACGCATTTGCGATTGCGGGTATGATATCGAAGGTAGGTATACCTACTAATCATTGATTGTGTTGATAACTTTTTTTATCGTGTGAATGTCGACAATTTTAAGACTTGCTAGTCCACCCTTTTACGTGAATACTGCAAAAACATCAATTTCTCAGAAGGACATAAAATATAATAACAGACCAATTTACCAAAAAATTAAAACGAATTGTTAATTACCAACCCCCCCTGCTGTGTATTATTTTCTCATTCTCATCATGTTGTTTTTCCGATTTTAAAATAATACTAATAATACTTGGATGATTTACACAGCGCCGTTCTGTGAAAAATCATCTCAAGTGGGTAACAGTTGACACGTTGGGCGTCAAAAATGACACGCATCTTATCAGTTAGCAGAGAAATTCCGTATGCATGAGCTCTCATCATCATCTCAGGGTCCTGCGTGGGATAAAAAGAAAGCTACTATCTGATGTAAATAAAAGAACTCACATTAAACAAAATGTACTTGTTATTATTGACAAGCAAAAATATAATCTACATAAATTACCTTTGTAAACTCATAAAGAAAGGTGTAAAGAGAGAGAGAGATAATTCAGTTATTTTAGTAGAATCCACTCCAAATGATCATTCGTAGCTTGCGATAGTTAATATGGCGCACCTCTTCTAACCTCAGCGACAAGGGCTCCAGATAGCTGGAGAAGAGCCCCAGAGCTGCCGCTTCGCACACCCATGACTCCGTGAAGCAGTCCACCCACAGATTCCAGATCCATCCACAAAGGCGTCACAATGCGTCCGATGGCCATCTCTGAGCATTGAAAGGATATAAACCGCAGTTCTAGACTGTAAATGTGATTTAAGAAGTGCCTGCAGTCTTCACCAAAGTTGTCCTCGGTGATATTGGATTGTACGTGGCACAAGAATCTCAGTTCTAAGCATAAGAACACCAACCTTAGGTACCAGGCACACAGACATCATAAACACTTCCATTAGATTGTAATATTACATAGGTAACTCGATATCTCGTGATCATCACAATAAAAGTTTTCCTCGCCTCGAAAAAACAATCAACATCCTGCGTGTACCGTGACCCGGTACTATTTAACAGTCTCGTAAAGGCATCACGTCTGTTACACGCATAATATTGCAAATTTACACAATCATTTAGGAGTATCAAAACTCCTTACAAATCAAAACTTCAGACAAATTCCTTGTTCTGTCATGACGCGGCCCTTCTAACAGTTTTTTCTATTTTTTCAAAAACAATCGAACAACGTTCCGGCAATTTGAATTTGTTATCAATCGTTCCAACTGCACCCGAAATTAATAATACTCCTTCTGAGCAAGTAGGTACCGATTGAATAACTACCATGAAAATAATTACGTTACACAGTTTATAGTTTTTAACGTAGCGGTATCATAAACTACGACTCCAGTTACTAATATCTACAGCCTGTATGTCGGACTAATATCTACAGCTCATATGTTGAACGAATATCTACGAACTTCAGAGTGTTGACTAATATCTACAGAGCGTAGGTTGAACTAATATCTACAGAGCGTAGGTTGGACTAATCAGCTAAATGTGTCCAATAGTCCGATATCAGGGATTTTTACATACATACTTACATAAATTAAGTTTTTTAAGCTGCATACGCAATATTACGTTATTCCAATATGCTATACATAATTGCAAATCCAACCTCTGCCAGTACTGTAGATATTCGTCAACACTTTGGTCCTCATAGATATTAGTCAACAGTTTGAGCTGTAGATATTCGTCAACACTTTGATTCTCATAGATATTAGTTCGATTTTTCTTTGGAATTCCTGTAGATATTAGTAGACGCCTCTTAATCTACATCATCCTCAGTTGGGGTAAGTTATGGGAAGGGAACGTAGATGAGAAAGAGGAAGTTTGGGAAGTACCTGGCTATTCAGATCAGGTCACTAAACTCGACTGAAGTAATTTCGAGTGGTATTTCACCACTGTGATACTGACAGTATCTACCACTCGCTGTATACTAGGTATATTTAGATCAATTCTTCCAACCCCACGCCTCATCAAACTTTTCCAGGAGTGCGTGTCCAGGTCCACTTCAATATTTGGGTCAATGAGAATAGCTACCAACTTTTCTCCTTTCCCGACATCGCTCAACTCCATGAAACTTCCCATAACTTCGAATTCTTTCCAAATACACCTCATTCCAGGCAGGTGCCTACATTAACACGTCCGATCATAATGAACCCGGGTTAGGCCTGGAGTCATATTAAAATATGCATGCGTGCACAAGAAACCAGATTGCGTGCGACGCTGTCTGAGAAAGCGTGGCGTTTTAATAATTACAAAAAATTATAATGAATAATAATAAGAAGCGGTGTCTTCGGGCGCCGGTTTGTAAGACATTTACTCCGGGGGCGCTTCTGTTAATCACAAATCTGTAAAAATTACACAACTGTTTTTGGGTACATGGAAATAAATTGTTTACCCAGTTTTTTTTAGCTGATCGGACTTATATAAATGCCGGAGATGAAGGTATTGAACGCTTTTATATTTAGAAAAATGAAACAATACAACTTTGTATAAACCGCTTATATAATGCGTAAATCCTACCGGTTTCGGAACAAACGTTCCTTCTTCAGGGAAAGCTTATACTAATTTGACAGTTTCGAACAATGTTTTATTATGGTAGGGGTGGAGCCGTTGCTAGTTATTAATGTAGAGTGAGTGGGTAGGTATTAATGTAGAGTGGGTGGGTAGGTGCTTTTATATTTAACGTTAAGCTGGGTCCACACATGTTCTTTTGTCCGTTCCGTTCCTCCGTTCCGTACCTCCGTTCCGTATAAAAAACTCTGGACGCAAGTAAAAATAGCCCGTACCTCCGTAACGTCGCTGCGATCATCGGCATCCGCGTGTTCATTCCAGCGACAGAAAGAACGACCTGCGCATGCCGCGATCGCGTCCAGACTGGCGCATACCCGTATCGTATCGCCTTTGAACGGGCCGAATAAACCGACTCCCGATGGATCGGGGCGTACCTCTACCCGTACGTACCTCCGTAACACCGTACCGTTCCGAACGGGCGTCCAAACTAGCGTTCTTGATCGCGACGCTGATACGGAACGGAGGAACGGAACGGACAAAAGAACATGTGTGGACCCAGCTTTAGGCGACGTTTTTTGCGACGGGAATTGCGTTTCATTTTCTTTTTACGTGTGAGTGAGATGTATGATAATGATTATATGTTTCCTTTGAAGGGGGGGGGGGGTGTAGACATACGTTCACCGTTTGTCACATTTTCAAGATGTCACGGTGCGGTGTGTGAGAGAGATGCAATAAAATAATGACTTTTTTTTCTTTGGAAGAAACAGACCTACGTAATATGTACCTACATTGTGTATCTCATCTTTTGAAAGAGCTGCAGCAATATTGTGTTAAGGAACGTACGTTTATTGACTTTTTATACCGTCACGATAAATATAAAAGCGTCTAATTCTCAGTTTAGGCTTGGTGAAAGGCCACCATTCAGGATGGTTTTGCTTTAACTGGCATCAGCCGTGTTTAGTGACCAGATCTGAATAGCCAGGTGCGTTATCAAACCCTATCGCGTCTCCTTTCTCTTTCTAATTTGTTCAGTCTCACAACCCACCTGTTTCATTCACACATTATCCCGCTGGATCTGGACAGCTGATTCCATCCTTTTGAAGTGAAAAACCATTGAAATTTGACACCGTTGCACTTTAGCACCGACGTAATTTGAAACTCGATGAAACGAAAAAGCGACACTAAAAAGAGTCAAACACATACATCTATAGGATTTAGCCTGTGAGAGAAAGAGATAGCAATAAACTAATTATTTAATTCACGGGTACTCACATAGCGGCCCAAGGATCGAATTCTAGGAAATCTTAAAAAAAGCAAATTTTGTGAAATCAATATCCAATCTACAAACCACTCCAAAATGAACAGACAAAAGAAAACACAAAAGAAAGCGACATCTGGCGACTCCGAAGAAGAAAAAAAATACTAATGAGATGACCAAATGTATAAGAAAAGGTGCACTGGGATTCGACGATTGTGTCAGGCCATGTCAAAAGTCAGAATAATAGAAGAGTATGTATGAGACGATGTATGAATGTGAGTGAGGCAAAGAGTGTGTGCCAAGACCGAGTTGTTTAGCGGTCCGTCCTCTCTGCCTACCCCTGCGGTGAAACGGCGTGATGGTTAGTTAGTTAGTTTAGGAAGATTAGGAAGTACCTAACTAATCAGAGCTAGTCACTTAATAAAGCTAAGGCCAGTAGGTAGGTATATCAAGCAACTTTTCTGTTCCAAATTGAATAAACCTCCCAGGCCAATTTGTTCGCTTTTCGGAACAACTTAAAAGGTCTCGTAGAAATCGTTGTGTCTCCTTTACTATCACGGTTAGAAACATGATCTAAACGGTGTTGGAAAGAGAAAACACCATGCTTCATATTGAAATCTAAAAGTTAGTCACAAAATAATTAAAATGTACCTACATACATATGTAACCGAAGTTTCCGACCACAATTTGTGAAAAAAAATAATAATTTAGGGAATTTTTTATCAACATTTAGGGAATATTTACAAAAGATAAAACGTGAGTTAACGGTAAGGTTTTAGTACATTTTCCTGGTGATATGTGTATGTTTTTTATTATCAGTAGTTTTAGTTAAAAGAAAAACATGAGGTGAGCCATTTTTTAATTTTTTTTAGGTTTACCTCAAAAAATTTCATAGTTCAAAAATTATATGTTTATTTTGAATTATAAAATTCGAAAACGTCATCATCGTTCTAAAACAGTTTTGAAAATGATAACTTCTTTTGCACCATTGTGATTTGAAACTGATGAAACCAAAAATAGTGACACTAAAAAGAGACAAACCTCCTCTTTCTGCGGTGCTTCGTAGCCTCCCCTCTCTTGTCTACTTTAGTTTCTAAAGGATTCACTTCTACCGCGTGTGAATTGCACACTCTGATTTTTGGTTTTCAGATGTGTTCAAAAATATTGATTTTATTGCAAAGCGGAAATATTTTGACCTTCTGACAAAATAGGCCCGAGGCTTGAGGGGTTAACTCACCAGAACAATGCTGTCACTGCAGAAGGTGCGAAATAAATATAACGTGACTTAAAAGTTATTTGTGAAAAAAAACGTGTATGATTTTGTATTTGGCCTTCATAAAGTATTGAACCCGCAACCTCTGGTCTCAGAGTCGTGGTATTTACCGCTATTTAAAGAAGGCTTTCGTTATAATATTCCTTTTAATGAACCTTCCGCTTTAACCTCTCGACTAAAAGTCTAGCGCGTTAATGGTAATGCGCGTTTTCACCATGCGACAAAATATCCCCGACTAAATAGCCTCCATTCAAAATATCCTCCGACAAAATATCCTATGACAAAATATCCTACGGACAAAACATCCCCCAACAAAATATCTACTAAAACTTAATTTGACCTAAGGAGTTTTCTTATGTTATCAATAATATAATTTTCAAAAAAGTGTCTTCAATAAGGGATCTAGGAATCACTCTTGATTCTAAATTCATATTTGATGTATGTACACATTAACGACATTAAGTGCAAATCATTTAAAATGATGGGATTTATTCACAGAATATGTAAACCTTTCAAAGATCCTCAATCAATTCTAACTCTTTACAATGCCTTAATTAGAAGTAAACTTGAATATGGAAGCACTATCTGGAATCCACATTACTGCAAATATGAAAACATTGTAGAATCAGTTCAAAAAAAAATACTTAGAATGTTATCCTTCAAATGTGGACTACATGACCATCTTAGATCATACGACGTACGTCGTGATTATTTCAAGATTGATACACTTAAAACTAGAAGGCAATTAACTGATCAAATATGTTTACATAAAATTAATCACGGTCACCTTGATACTACATTATGTCTTAGCAGTATTGAAATAAATGTCACCAATTCCCATTGTTTAAGACGCCATAACATTTTTCACATGAATACATTTAAAAATAATATCGCATACTTTAGCCCTCTGACCTAGATGTGTCGACTATATAACAAGATAGAGTGTGCTGAAGTGCATATTTTCGTTGATAATTTGTACGGGTTCAGAAAATAAGTTCTGGCGCTTTTAAAAAAAAAAACTAACTAATTATATTGTGTGAATTGTCTCTCTATGCATGCCTCTCGTTTTTCATATGTCTCTTACCACTCATTGTAATGTGTTACTCGAGTGACCTTGTATATAATTCTGTATTTTTATTTGTGATGTTTTTGTTTTTGTAATTGTATGTATTTGTATTTAATTGGATGTAATTGTAGATTTTTATAATTGTGAAATAACTGAGTTTTTATAACTGGATAGTTCTCACGTAAGTGTAAACATCTGTAAAACCCAGTATAAATAAATAAATAAAAATAAAGAACCTAACAAAAAAATGGGACAAAAATAATAGAGACATCTTGTAAAGACAATAAACTCTTGTTCAAAAATAGTAAAATGGAACAAAAATAATAGAGACATCTTGTAAAGACAATAAACTCTCGTTCAAAAATAGTAAAATGGAACAAAAATAATAGAGACATCTTGTAAAGACAATAAACTCTTGTTCAAAAATAGTAAAATGGAACAAAAATAATACAGATGACAACATTTTTTGGAATATTTAATTAAATGAAGACAATATTAACGAAACTCAATCGAAAATCTGGAGACAGAAAAAATCAGAAAAAGATGATGGCACCTCTGGGACTCGAACCCAGGACCTTCTGCTTTCATGGCAATAGCTCTAATAAATTGACGGCCGGCGTAGTGCAGCGGTAAGACGCTTGACTCGCATTGGGGAGGTCGCGGGATCGAATCCCGGCGTGGCAAATAAATTTTATTTGATTAATTTGTATATTTCACAATTTATTCATTTAAAATAATATATGGTATATTTGCGGCACGTTCCAGAGTGGAAGATACTCTCAGTATCGCCCTGGTGTAAGACCACCATTCAGAATTGAAACGTCGCCTGAAGTGGCTTTCGCCGTGTTTGGAGACCAGATCTGAATAGCCAGGTACTTCCCCACCTTCCTCTTCCCTCCCTACAACCTTAACCTCGCAACATACCCCAATTGGGGATGCCATAGTCTCACTGGCTCCAGACGGGAGTAACTGGGACTCTTGTGCGGTATTCATGTAAAAAAAAAAAAAAAAAAACTGAACTAAGGTGTCTATACTGTCTATATCCAATTCGGTCACTTTTAACTGTATCATACTTCGACTAAGAACTTCCAACATTATCTTCATTTTTTTAACGCACATATTATTGGCTGCTATCTTTATATATGATTGCAAAATTCCATTCACTTATAAAAGTTAAAAATAAAAATAAAATATTTTGGTCTTTATAGGATACCTGTATTACTTTTTGTGACATTTTTTTGTTAGATTGTGTTAGGTTAGGTTTTAGTAGATATTTAGTTGTTTGTCCGTAGGATATTTTGTCGGGGATATTTTGTCGGTGATATTTTGTCGGAGGATATACCTGTATTACTTTTTGTGTCATTTTTTTGTTAGATTAGGTAAGGTTAGGTTTTAGTAGTTATTTAGTTGTTTGTCCGTAGGATATTTTGTCGGGGATATTTTGTCGCAGGAAGAGAAGTCGCGGAACCGCGTTAATTGCTTTGCTTAAAGGTGTTGTATTCACCTCACTTCATAACTAATGGCATGATGAATAACAATCGAAACGGACCCTTAATTTGCATCCATTTCAGCAGGCGATAAATCGATTGAATTTGCATAATAATTTCGCATTGTTTACGGTTCGGACAATTCTATTATTATGCGTCTGATTGGTACAGGGAATTATTGATGTATCGGCTTTATCGTCTGCATATCAAATTATGCACACGTTTCTGTCATTTATAATCGTCCAATCACAAAATTATCATTATAAGTAGGAACTATTGCTATTAAAAGTCTTCCAGGCTGTATGCTAGCGATGCGCGTGTCTGGAGTGTATGAATTTCATATTTTATTTTACAGGAATCAGGAAACAAAACGCACCTGTTTCCTGCCAGACGTACTTTACAACACTTTTATTCTTGGGTATACAGGATGTTTGTTTTTGAAAGGTAAAGAAATACGCTTTCAAATGTTATTATTAGAAGTAACCACGTATTTTTTTTTTTATGTAAAAAATTGATTGCAAACTTTTTAAAAATTTAATAATGGCTCACCCTGCATTTTTTTTATAATTAAAATTACTGGTAACGAAAAAAATATGCATATTTTTTTAGACAAATGCTTTCATCACCTTACTTTTTTGTCGTTTCGTGTTTTTTTTTTATATATGAATACCGCACAAAAGTTCCAACTGCTCCATCTGAAGCCACTAAGACTATAGCATACCCAATTGGGGTATGTTGTGTGGCTGAAGATAGGGGGGAAGGGGAAGGAGAAGGTGGGGAAGTTCCTGACTATTCAGATCTGGTCACCAAACACGGCTAATGCCATTTCAAGCAACGTTTTAATTCTGAATGGTGGTCTTACACCAGGGCGATACTGAGAGTATCTTCCACTCTGGAACGTGCCGCAAATATACTATATATTATTTTGAATGAACAGATTGTGAAATAACACAAATTAATCAAATAAAATTTATTTGCCGCGACCTTCGGTGTACGATTCAAGAGCCTTACCGCTGGACTACGCCGGCCATGTCATGTAAAAATAATAAACAAAAAAATTCTTAATTTTTTTAAATAGTGGTCGTAAACTTTAATTTCCAAAAGGTGGATATTTTAATTCTTTTGCGGTTAACTTTTAGATTTGAATACATAGCGTAGTGTTTTCTTTTTCCAATACCGTCTAGATCACATTTTTCACTATGATAGTAAGGGAGATACAATAATTTCTATGCGACCTGTATGAGTTGTTCAGAAAAGTGAACAAATTTGCCTTAATTAGGGATTTGTTTAACCAGTGGTTCCTGACATTATTGTTTAAGGTTTTTATTTTATTGATTAAGGTTTTCACGGGTGTAAGATGTAGAACAATTTTCTCGGTTTACCCGCGTAACGTAGTCCTTAAAAGGACTTTTTAACTCCTGACGTTTCGGACAGATCACACTGTCCATCTTCAGAGGCCTTATGTCTTGAGTTTTTGTCTCAAACTGATAGCTTTCGCATGTCTGTTCAATCCAAAAGCTAAAACTTAAGTGAGTGCAAGTCACTTCTTATGTCTAGAACGAAGTGCCCGGGTTGAGGGGGTGGGGGGCGGGGCTGGCAGTGGATACCTGATTGGTTAAGCTAATTGGAGACTCTACTGGTAATTTTGAAAATGCCATTTTTGGGGGATTTTCATCGATTAAGACTTTCCAGGTGTTGGGAATTCTGATTGAGTCATTTCTAGTATTCATATTATTTTTATGTTTATAAATTTCTATTGCTTCGCGGTAAATTCTTTTTGGTTCATTGTATATACTAGCTATTGTTTTTGTATTATTAAAGTCTATTTTATGACCTTCATTAAGGACGTGTTGAACTATGGATGAAGTTAAGCGTTTATTAGTGACATCTACTTTATGTTCTGCAATTCTACATGATATTTTTCTATTGCAACGTCCAATATACACCTTTTCACATGCCCCACAAGGTATTTTATAAATACCATGTGACTCAAGTGGAATGTGGTCCTTCGGACTTCTTAATAGAGACGAGATTTTATTTTCTGATTTATAAATAGTTTTGATTTTATTGCTTTTGAGGATTCGACTGATTTTATCTGTCGAGTCTTTATAAATATACTCGTGTATATGTATATATATATATATATATACGAGTATATTTTTCATTTATTTCATTTTAGGAATTAATTGTCCAAATAAATGTCACCATCGAAAATAACAATTTTTTAAAAAACATTCTTCAGTAAGGTGGATACTAGATGCAATAATATTGATTATTCGGATTTGACAGCTCGTTGTAGGAACCACGGTCGTGCTAACTCTGGCAGGATAAAAAGTTAGTATCCAATGCAGCCACCATCTTAAACCGAAACCGAAACGTAACAAACCAATTTAGAAACAGATGAAATGCCATATAAGAATTAAAACGGGACTCGGTTAAAAATAAAACGTTCTTTTAGTGAATTTTTTTATGAAAATGACTCGTGGAAAGATGAACGAAGAAAGGGGTGTATTGTAAATGTATGACATGGAAGCGAATTGTAGAAAACGTCGAGTACACCCGAGGAAGACATAGTCAATCAAGTGCAACAAATACTTTTTTTTAAATCTGTCTTTTAGTGTTGTTGAAAAATTTATGAAAAACATGTCGAGCTTTTACTAAAACTCTGAAATACTCCAAAGTTTTGCCAGACTTTGCTGCACGAACAAATTTCTTATTTTTCCCACAATTCAACGTTCCAAATAGTAACAACAATCGTATCAATAAAACAACTCGTAATAATTATTATTTCAAAATGTGGACGAATAACTTCATAACATTCAATTTTTCTTTAAAATCCTAATTATTACACGTCGTAAATAGGCAGGGCGCAGGGTATCTAAATGAACTGTAATTACAACATCCCCTTTAATCTGCGTGGCGAATCTTGTCTGGCGATCTGACGGACATGCTGGTATCATAAATCCAGTGTGCCCGTCGCTTATGACACTTTAATGGCGACCCGGGTGCTTAAGAGACCTCAATTACCCCGAATTACTCAATCAACATCATCCACTGGGCACTACACACTACACATGGTCACACTTACACTGTAATTATAAACACTTCATTTGATGGGGCTTTGAGTGACCATTGTGACAGTGTGACTGAGAAATTAATTAGGGTGAATTTGTGTATCAGTTATTTATCAATGTCTTTTTTGACTGTAGTGAATGAACATACTTTTATAATATTTTCTTCTTCAAACACAGCAAACACAGTGGCACCGCTTTAATTCAAAATTAATGTATTACTTACATAGTTTGAACCATGTATTATGTTCAAAAACCGACGTGTTTCGCGAGCAATTTACTTCATCAGGGTTATTTTTAACTAATTACAAAAATAGACATAGACTTAAGGGCCCGCAACCTGGATTTCTACCGATTTATTACATCTTTCCCTTAAACACGGTATGTTTTAAAGCTCTTAAAAAATATATGTTATTCTTGAAGATAATATCTAGACTTTGCCCGCGCCGAAACGCAAATTAATTATATAAAATTCCCTCGATAGAAAAAAATTAAGTATGCTCCAAAAATTATTATTAACTCATTTGCTTCAGTTATTTTACAAGTTATATGTATAAAAAATACACAGTGTTTCTTTAAATGCTGTTTAAGATAATGCTCGCGAGATTTTTACTCTATTTTAAACGAGTTGTGTTTTATTAAACATTTTCGCAATTTTCGCATCGATTTTGTCACTGTAAATGTTAGCGCTCTCCTCTAACATTCGTGATTTCGTATTTCTTCGTCTTCTTCTTTTCGATCCCGGTTGCAGAGCCTTAAAGGCAGTACCGGATTATCCCTAAGGCAGAGTAGGCAACTGCCTAGGGGCCCCGTCTCGGCTAGGGGCCCCGCGTCCCGAGAAAAAATGACTAGCTTCAATTAGTCAATTAGTGAGCAACGAAGTTTCGGAAAAAGTCAGCTTTCAAGATGTTTTAATTTTTTTAATTTTTTTAGGAACATTTACAGGTTAATAACATTAGGTACACGCATTAAAGAAAACGACAAATTATAATAACTAGGTTATAACCCAATAAATAACTAATGTTCTCATCTGCACAAATAATAAATAAAAAAGTCTATAATTAAAACAAATATATATACATAGTTGCATTTTACTTTTCTTTCCTTCTATTTGTTGCAACATTACTTAGTATCTGAAATGTGAAGGTGCCATGTGTGGTTTATATTGGCATTTGTTTTGATTTATTTTTCGCTTTTATTTCTAATTGTATGCTTAAAATATAAATGTTGTACAAGCTTCAGTATGCACTACCTATCTGCTTGCTAAAATTCTTTGGGAAAGATTGTCTGGAAGAGATCACTTTAGTGACAAGACGGCTCAATGTAATGTTTTTTTTTTATAATATATATATTTTTTCTATGTATGTGTCCTTTTATGTGCAATAAATGGTTATCGTATTTTATTCGTTGTTTTATTGAATGGGGTGACGGCATACCTTTCGTAACGTAGTAAAATAACAGATTAATTATGAAAAAAAATAATTTTGGAAGTTAGAAAAGGGTAAAGTGCAGTGGCGGACTAAGCCCGTCAGAAGCCCGGGGCGGCAAAGTTGATTGAACCCCCCCCCTCCTTAGTGAAGTTGGCGTAATTTTACAAGTTTTTTATTCAGTTCACACGGGCCCCTTGACTCTGGGGGGCCTCCAAACGCCTACATGTTCAATTGATCAAATCCTAAACAAGGCTTTAAGGACACTACAAAAAAAGTTCTCTTTTTTATTCATTTTCTGAAAGATGCATTTGTTAATAATGCTCTCACTATTTGAGGAAATTGGTAAATTTGATGGAGATACAGCATTTTATATGAAACCGTTTTAAATAGTTTGCATGTTGAATTATCTTCAGCAAAACTTTGAAAGCATTTTTCTCGAAACTACAACCTGGTTGATAATATATTAGAAAAACTATATATCCGATTTTCCAGTCACTACGGCAGCACTTCTGGATTTTTTTTATAAAGGTCTATTTTTTATGAACAATGAAAATTTTCCACAAAAAAAGGAAAATAAAATTCGTAAAAATTTTTTTTTTTTAGATATCAAAATTCCTCTATGCCATAGACAGTAGATTTTCGAACAGATTAAGACTTGGTGTATGCAAAACGAATGTATAATTTTTTTAATATCTTGTCAACCATGTTGAAAAACGTGTTAAAAAAGTTTCGAGAAAAACACATTCAAAGTTTTGCTGAAGGATAATTCAACATACAAACTATTACAAACGGCTTCACATAAAATGCTGTATCTTCGTCAATTTTTCGAATTTCTTTAAAAAAATTGGTGGGTGGGTTTCAGAAAATGAAATAAATACAAAAGTATTTTTTACAGTGTCCTGGTGCCTTAAGGGGGGGGGGGTAAGGTTTTAAAGGCAAAATAAAGGCATATTGTCGTGAGAGCGAATCTCCGGAGGCGCATCGAAAAAAAGTTGTTGAGCGGTGAACTATATAATAATATTTTTTTTTTTTTTTTTTTATTTTTTTTTATTAGTAATAGAAGGTACATAAATTATAAATAAATTTTATACAGTAATTAATTACATAGTAGATATATTTGATGTACCCCCATAATTAAGCAAGGCTTGTGTGTATGGGGGGGTGTTATTGTATTGCTTTTTATATCATTCAGTTTAAGTTTTCAGTATAATTTTTAAGGTGAGTTTTAAAATTTTTTATATTGGTATTCATGTTTCTAATTTTTTCTGGTAATGAATTAAAAAATTTTGCTCCGAGATATTTATGACTCAATTGTCCAATTTTTTTTTTACATTTTGGAGTGGGAAGTATTGATGTTTGTCTAAGACTTCTGTTATTTTTAAATGGTGCAACTTGATTTTTAATATTATCTTTATAAATTTGTAATGTTGCATGATAAAAGTATAATGCACTTAATTTTCTGACCTTAAATTGTTTGAATAAAAGTTCTGACGAATATGAGTAGGGTTTTTTTAAAATTGTTTTTATTATTAGTTTTTGTGATATGTAAATTGTTTGTGTTTGATTTTTATATGTGCCGCCCCATCCTATAATGCCGTATTGTATAATTGATTGACAGAAAGCGAAGTACGTGGTTCTAAGTAATTTTTCGTTTAAAATATCTCTTAAACATCTAAATATATATGTTAGTTTCCTTATTCTGTTGTTCAGAATATTAATGTGTGGAGACCATTTTAAACGCTGGTCTATTGTTATGCCCAGGTACTTAATATCAGTTTTGCTTTCTATTTTTGAACATGATATATTACATTTGTGGTTTTCTGTATTTGTCACAGAGTGGATTATTAAGTTTATTTCTTTAGGTGTTTCTTGTTTTTTAATGAAAAATGGCAAATAATAGGTTTTTTTAGAATTTAAAGTCAACAGGTTTTTATCAAACCATAATTTTAGTGCATTGATATCTGTATTTGCCATTTTGTTTAATTCAGACCAGGTGTTTGCTTTTAGTAGTAGGACTGTGTCGTCAGCGTAGGAGACAATGTCTCCATATTTAGAAATATTGAATATATCATTGACATATATAATAAATAACAATGGTCCCAAAACTGTACCTTGGGGTATTGAAAAATCGCTATATTTTGAATCGCTGACTTGATTTAGTAATTTTACTTGTTGTGGTCTTTCATGTAAATAACTAGCTATCCATGCTAAGACTTTCCCATTAATTCCTATAGATTTTAATTTATTTATTAATTTTTTATGTGATATGCTGTCGAAAGCTTTTTTCAAGTCTATAAATATTCCGATACATTTTTTATCGGAATCTAGGGCCGTATATAAATAGTTGGTTATTTTTGCTATCGCGTCGTGAGTACTTGTATTTTTTTTGAAGCCGAATTGATTATCATTAATTATTTTATTTTCATCTAAGAATGTCCAAATTTGTTTTTTTACAATTTTCTCATATATTTTTGATATATTTGATAAAAGGGAAATCGGGCGGTAATTTTGTGGGTCTTTAGGACAGTCTGTTTTATAAATGGGAGTTATAATTGCTCTTTTGTAATTATTGGGAAATTCGCCATTTGCTAGACTTAGGTTTATTATATGTGTTATTGGGAGAATTAAGTATGTTTTCATCGCTTTTATTGTCTTAGCATCTATGTTATCAAAGCCGGGGGCAGAACCTCCTTTTAGTTCCGAAATAGTTCTGTCAATGTCGGCTTCTGTGACTGGCTCAAATTTATTTATTTGACATTGTGTTCTGTGTTGTGGATTTGATATATTGGTCGAATTTATGGATTTTGCTAGGTTTTTTCCAACGTTATTAAAATGGTTATTTAAAATATTACAACATTTTTTTGTGTCATTTTGTACATTATATATTAATTTCCCATCTGATATTTCGGATATGTGCTTATATGTTTTATTTTTATTTATTATTTCATTTATTGTTGACCATATTTTTTTATTATTGTCTTTATTTATTACTCATAACTCATCACCGGATCAATTGAAACAAAAAAAATCGAAATACGTTTAAAAGGTAATATGTTTTCCTAGGTCGTCAGATCGATTTTTGTCGATTTTATTTTTGGCAGCATTTTGAAGTGAATAACGCGATTTTTGATAAAAAATTTCGGTGAATTTGTTATTATAAAATGGTAAAAAAAACTCTCAACCCCCTTCAAACCCTCCCCTCCTCCCCCCTCTCCCTAGTCCGCCATTGGCAAAGGGGCCCCGAGACGTGGACTGCCTACGGGCCCCGACATGGTTAATCCGGCCCTGCTTAAAGGTGTCAATGGAAAGATGGGTGTAGAAAAGGGCATAATTTACAAAGGGAACAAGTTAAAACTAAGTAATCTATCGATTTTGAATTTTTATTATACTAATAAAGAAATTGTTTCTCCCTGCGTGTCCTTTCCCATTCGTCCCGTTTCTCCTTTCGCCTCTCCTTCCTCCCCCCGTGTCCTCTTGCCCTCAAGCAATCCCTCTCCACCTTTCCCGCCTTCCCTCTCCCCTCTCCCGCTCATCCGTCGCGCGAAACATCCTTCTGCGTTCCCCTCTCCTCTCCCGCATTCCATATATTCAGTCCTGGTACATTCAGATTTTCAAGCAGCTCGCGTGCCACCTAGTGCATTTTTTTTGAAAATTTTCATTATTTATATATTGAATTAAATACACACATTCATTTATGTACGAGCATATTATAAGAACAATCAGTCCTAACATAGGTAGCTATTTAAAATACCTATAATTTAAAAAGCCATTCCAAGAAACGAAACGTTTCTTGGAATGGCTTTAGCCGTATTTGTGACCAGATCTGAACCGCAAGGCACTTTCCAACCTTCCTATTCTTCATCTAATTCACATTCACTCTCACGGATTCGAATGGCATTGTCCACTTGTGCGTTATTCGCACTTCAAAAAAGACGAAAAACCATTGTTATAAGGACAATCTAGTACGCACACAAGTAGGTGTACAACGATTTAATTTACTAATTAATTGTCGTGTCCAATAATAGGTACACTACGCTCACAATGCTACATTCAATCAATACCATACTTAGTTATCAGCATTGACAACAATACCCACAGTATCAACACTTGAGTACTCAATACACTATTCTCAGTGTGCACGATACTCGGTGTGAACCGTAGTTGAAACACATAATATAATATAATATAGATATGATGTAAACCATAAACACGGTGTGTGTGTCTGTGTGTTAGACATAACAGTAGATATTCGGTCAATTAATGTCGTGTAATCAAATACGTCTCCACGGGCGGGGGTTAATTGTTAATTGCACGAATTTATGGCCAAAATGATCACTTATTCCACCATATTATGTTATATTTATTATTATTATCGTTATTGGATCAAATGATAACGTTATTATTAGGCAACATCCCTTATTGACACCTGGTACAATTAGGCTATATTACTATGCTATTAGGCGTCAGTTGGGAATGCTGTTCTTATATATAAGCAATAATATCTCTATTGAAAGAAATTTGCATCTATAACTAAAAAATACATCTTCTTCCTTGCACTGTCCCAACTCATTGTCTAGGTAGGCTGTTGGGGTCGGGTCTTCTAGTTCTCAGGCTATTATCTTCTTTGGTTCTGAATATGGCTTTTATCCAGGCTGTTTTTCTGTAGTATTTTAGAGCATTGAGTCATCCAGGAGTTCTTTGGTCTTCCTCTGGATGACTGTCGATGAAGCTCCATAGACGTTGCCTATGATTACCTACAATATAACTAAAAATGCTTGTTTAGTGTTAATAGTTTGCATTGGTTTAAAAATTAGATAAGTACATAAACTTAACAACAGAAGATAATATACCTACATATAAACAGTAGGTAGGTAATATTTAAACAAAAGAAATATAGTATTATAATTTGAGGTTTCTCATAACCAGTCCTAATAAGCTAGCCTGTGTTGAGGTAGTCATTTTGCAAGTTAATTTATAATATCTTTGAACGTACCCACACTTGTATTAAAATATATTCACTCAAATAGTTTGGTTGCATTAATAATTTCGAATTTGTGTGAGTTCACCGGTAAAGGCCCAATCACTACCTTTGATACCAATCTTTATATTATCTTTGAAATTGTTTTGTGAATCACATTTTGTATTCTATCTGGAAGAATATTGTAAAGTCCTGTCGCAAGGTATCCAAAGTTTTGTTGACCAAAAGTAGTATGCGTTACAGCTATTTTGTAGTACCTAAGTCTTTGTTATTGTTTCGAGTAGGTACAGTGAGTATTTAATCTTTTTTATTAGTATATATGTGTGTTTATATATCTACCAGTGCAGATGCAATGCCACTTCCCCATTCTATGATGCCATACTCAATGACTGATTGAATGACTGCAAAATAAATCATTGGTTAATAAATCCTTAAAACCTTATTCTGCTGTTATTTCAACGGAAGATTCGGTTATGGTAGAAAGTCCCGTTTCAGTCGGTCACTACAGATTATCAATTAATTATTCATAGTCGAGAAAGGATATTTATTAAACAGAGAAAGTAAGTCAGCAAAATAATATACCTGTGAAAATATATGCCTACGTAAATAATATCAAAGATTTCCCTAGTTTGTGATTATTTTCATCATAACCAATTATATTGGTTATGATGAAAATTATATTGGTACCACAAGGGTCTCATTTAGGCCCAATTTTATTTTTACTGTTTATAAACGATATTGTTGATATATTTGATAAAGATGTAAACGTGTTGTTTTTGCAGATGATTTGAAAATTTTTAAAATAATTAAAATTGCCGAAGATTGTATCTGTTTACAAAATAATTTAAACAAGTTAATTAATTGGTGTTCTCTTAACAAACTTTTCTTGAACATAAATAAGTGTCATTCAATAAGATTTTATAGAATAAGTCAACCAATAATTCATCCGTATGTTCTTAACAACTCTACCCTTACCTCTGTCGAAGAAATTAATGACCTGGGCATAATTTTCGACTCAAAATTAAACTTTATATCCCATATAAACACAATCACTAATAAAGGAATAAAAATGCTTGGCTTCATTCTTCGAAATTCCAGAGGTTTTAGGAATATTTCTACATTAAAAATTTTGTATACATCCTTAGTACGTAGTCAAGTCGAATATAACTCCTCGATCTGGTCCCCCCATTTTAAATTACATTCAGATACAATCGAAAAAATTCAACACAAATTCCTAAGATATATAAATTTTAAACTCAGTATTCCCATTGAAAACATAAATTATAATTACTTAATGAAAGAATTAAATATATTAAAACTCTCAGATCGAAGAATTATATCCGACTTAATATTTATGTTCAAAATTGTAAATGGTAAAATAGACAGTCCTGATTTAACTAAGCTCATCGAATTTCATATACCCACTAGAGCAACTCGCTCCAAAATCTTGTTTCATTGTAACAACAACAGGACTGAGTACACGAAACACTCGCTTTTACCTAGATTACATGAAGTTAGTAATAGATACGCAGACGTGGCGGATCTATTTAACTGCACGGAAACTAGGTACAAGAAGGCTATTCTATCATATATTTTCAATCAATATTAATTTTATTTATACTATAGTATTGAATGTAATTGTAGCTCTTTGTGTCATTTCTTAATCAAATGCCACAATTAATTTATAACTCTTTCTTTTTAATTATTTCTTAAGTACCTACAACAAATATTTTGTGACATGTAATATGTATTTATGGTATATTTATACCGTTAATAAATAAATAAATATTAAAAAATCAATCAAACTATCATCCAGTGTAAGGTGTATATGTGGTGAATATACCACCACATCACGTAGTGGCACCACTCTACCGACAATCCATTCAGTACCTGTATCGTGCATGTAGTCAGTTATTGCACCGCTGCACGCCATATCCCATAGGTAGGGAGCACACGTATTAATTATTATAATTCACTGAATCTATTAATACCGTCACAGGACTGAATCCTCCTCCTTTACCCACTGCCTGCTGGATGTTCTAGTAGTGATGCAAGGATTACGATGGCGATTCTAAACTTTTAACCATCGGCGTATAATAACAATAGATTAACCTCTCAGACCTTGACCGTATTTTGTCAGAGGGTCAAAATATTTTCGCCGTGCAATACAATCCAAATAAATGGAATAATTATGAACATATCACAAAACTAAAAACTATTTTTGAAAGGTGATAAAATACGCTTCAAATTTTATAAATCGAAATAAACATTTTCGAAGCATAAAATTTTGGCATGCAAACGTAAAAAAGTTTTAAAAATGGCTCACCGTTCGTTTTTTTATAGTTATTCCAACTAGCGAATCTACCATCAGATACGGAATAATGTCTTGCGGAAAATCGTGCGAGATAAATACAGGTTTCATTCAAACAACCAAAACCTCTATGACTAAATTTTTGGTAAGCTTTTATGCACAAAGAAGACATATAAATTAATATATGAGCCGGCTAATATATTACCTATTCGAGGAATATTATGGTTTAAAATTGTATGCCTTAACCCTTAACCTATTGTCGGATTCCTTATATAAAGAAAAAGATATCATTCACACGACACAAGATTTAGTCAAAATGAAGGTATGTCCATTACAAACATTACAAATGGGCTACGAATATTCACTTTCCTTGTACCTAAATATTTAATTAGATCCCAATGCATATAAAAAGCGAATCAAATTGTTCTACGGAACTTCAAAAAAATGGTAAATAATTTTTTTTTTATATTGGTATTATTTCTAAATATATTTTTTGTATCCACTGATTGTATGTACGTAATCTTATGTCTAAATATGTCTACGGGTATGTTTAAATATGTTGTGTGCATTTGAGTGTGTGTGACTGTCATTATGTTGCCCATGTTATGTTATCCTTCGTGTATTTTAGGCCTTTGTATTGTTGTCACTTGAAATTTTATTCTTCTAGATCTATTTTCTATGTTGCTATTTCTCGAATGTGTGCTTTAGTGTTATAATTAATATTGTGAAATGGACCTGCTGATAAACTGCTTTTATAATGAATAAAAAAATAAAATAAATTTAAAAACTAGGTACATTGAATGAAGGTAAAGTGCATGTCCACGGAAAGTTCTAACGGAAGTAATACGTGATGTGTTTGACCAATGGAGAACCAATATGAAATCTGCGTGGAACCTTTCTGTACACAATATTTTTAAAATAGTAAAGGAGAGATGGCAAACCCATTTGTAGAGCAGATTTTGAAGAAACATACATTTATAAATTATATAAAATCTTAGGTTGGGTGTTTAAAACTTTGTAACATTTTATTGATGATCAAAAGAACAATCAGCCTATTTTTTTAAGCTGAAATAAAACAATAACTTTGTTTATAAACACGATTTATTTAAAAAAAAATTAATACCGACCTGTTTCGTTTAACACAAATATCTTCAGGGTATAAAATGAAGCTAATCAAAAAATACATTGTGTGAGCTTATATGTAAACATGCACATAGAAAGAGACAAAATCCTACTAATATCCTACTAATATTATAAAGGCGAAAGTTTGTATGGATGTATGTTTGTTACTCTTTCACGCAAAAACTACTGAATGGATTTTAATGAAACTTTACAATAATATAGCTCATGCATCAGAATAGGCTATAGCTTAGAGCTCTGGCATTATGAAATTTATATTAAAAAATCGCAATAGCGCATGCGAGCTGTTTGAAAAATGAATGTAACGGGTATGGAGGGGAGGCGAGGGGGGGATAGGATTTGGGGGCAGGGCGGAGGGGGGCAGGGGGGGTGGGGGGAGGGGGGGTGGGGGAGGGGGGTGGGGGAGGGTGGAGGGGGAGGGATGAGGGAGGATTTGTGGGGGGAGGAGGTGAGGGGGTGAGGGTTGAGAGGGGGCGGGGGAGGGGAGGAGGGGGGCTTGAAGTGGGGATAGGGAAGGTGGAGGAGGCGCTGTGGGTACCCCCCTAATACTATGCGAGCGAAGCCGGGGGCAAAAGCTAGTACAATATAAAGGAGCAGTGTAAAATTAAAATGTTACATGATAATAGGGAGAAAGAGACAGATATCTAATGAGTTACCAGATTATATATGCAGGGACAAATAAGTCACAGGAACAGGTGAATTTTTTTAGCATTTGAACGGTTTCTGTTAGGTGCCGTTTCTCGGTCTATTTCAGTTATTAATCAAATTGTAATAAGTCGTTAAGTTTTTGAGTGATCACTGTACTTTACGGCACAATTTGATCAAAAGCTGCAATGGGCCGAGAATTCTCGTTTAATGGGGAACGTTCAAATATCAAATTGTAATTTAGCGTTGATTGTCGATTTGATCGTAAACCGAATATAACGGAGTTTGAAACAACCCAACTTAAATGATTTTCTCTTCCATCCCTCATTCGGTTGGCGACCCCTGCCATTGTGAAAATAACTGCGTGCATTGCTCTGTACGATGCACGGGATGGCACCGGCTGCAGGGGTGGATAATGAAGTTAATTCCGCACTCGATTTGAAATGCCATTTACGTAAACGTTTGCGTTGCGGACCGCTATTGGCGTGCCCTGGACAATGGTCTCCCTCTATTGCGTATTTATGCACTTAGACAAAAATGTAATTAAAGCACATACTTATTTGTGTCGCTTGAATATGTTAGGTTAGATTAGGTTGTTAGAGAAGTGTTCTTTTGCATAATTTCGATACACTCAGCTTTGTTTGTTAACTGAACATAAAAAATAAAGGGTTTAACCACTTGGACCCAGAAGCTTGTTTTCACGATAATAGAATATAACCAGACAGGTGTATGACTATACGTATCTGACGTATTAATAAATATGTGTTTACATTATTTCGTATTCTTTTTATACCAACTTTACAGATTGACATACTTATCTCTGCAGGCGGCCAATAGAGGAACTAACATTATCTATGAGGCGAAGTTTTGGGATGCTTTTAGGAGGCTAACCCATACTCTTGCCGTAGGTCACCCCAAATGGTGCGCTACGTTATGTTACTTAGCAGGGGTGCCCGGGTTCATAGAGTGAGGTTTTTCTAGGTCTTGGCGGCCAATGCGTTTGCCCACCCACTGCGCGGCGGGCCGAATCGCGAGAAACTAGTTGAGAAAGATCTAACCTAGACCTTTCCAGCCGGACTCTCTCGACCCATCGCAGCATGAGGAATGGATTCATACGTCCGTCACTCCTAGACACTTTTAACTCCCAGATTCCTAACCCCCCTCATATCTTTTTCCTTCCCACGGGTTCATGGGGTGAGGTTTGTCTAGGTCTTGGAGGCGGATGACCAGGACATACTGAACCCCAGATTCCTACCCACCCCTTAAACCCTTTTCCTTCCCAGAACTCTCCTCTCCTTCCTTTCCTTAAAAAAAAACCCTCCACACAGCATCCTCAAAGATGACATAGGCCCTGAGGGAAATTATTTTCCTCAGGGCCTCCTGTGTGGAGCTCATGTAAAAAAAAAAAAAAAAGGACTTCCTTTCCTGAGTTTTCCCAAAAAGACCCCCACACAGTATTACCAAAGATGACGTAGGCCCTGAGGGTTTTTTTTTCTTCAGGGCCTTCTGTGTAGAGTAATGTGTAACTGTGTGTCAATATAAAAAAGTATAAATATGAATGAAGCAGTTGGTGTGTATCGTGAAAAAGTTGTACGGCGGTCAATCGTCTCTGCTAACTTCTGCGGTGTTATTGCTGGATGATAATTTAGTTTGTTTAGTTGGCATTTTAATGTGTTTGCATCATTCACAAGCATAACCAGTATCTATGTGATACTATAGCCAGGTATATAATATAGTGGTGTACGGCGTGTGTGAGCATATTGGAAAACAGGGGAGCAGTCAGATTCATATCTCACGTCATATTAGGCCGGGGGTGTATTCCGCTAAGGGAATTAACGCCAGGGATGTAGTCTGGCTTGTGTAATTTCCTTTTTATATTCTCGCGTCATTAGATTGGAGAATCCAGTACCTACTCATATTAAATTTTACAATACATGACATGAAAAATGTGCCTTGATTTATATCATATAAATATATATTTTTTTACATTAGCTCCACACATGAGGCCCTGAGGAAAATAAATCCCCTCAAGGCCTATGTCATCTTTTATTCGGAGATGCTGTGTGGAGGGTCTTTTAAGGAAAGGAAGGAGAGGAAGTTCTGGGAAGGAACTTTGTGGATTTGATGTGCGCATACCGTGATGGTTTCTATGTATAATAGTGAACTCTGGCGTTATGAAATTATTTCGTGTACTATTCATTCGATTGTGATGAAACTTTGATGAGTTGTAGTGCGCACGCCCGCGAAGGGTTCTATATGTACTGGTGAGCTCTGGCGTTATAAAATTAGTACAAAAATTTGCAATAGGTGGCGCACAAGTTGTTTTGAAAAATGAGTGTATTTAATATGGTTTAGCAGCGTGGAGGAAAGGAGGGAGGGGGGGGGAGGGCAAAACCCGGTTGGGGGAGGGGAATGAAAGAGGGGGAAGGTGGGACGAAAATAATTTATTTATTTAAGCCGCCGCTACCCGAATTTCTACCCATTTCTTACATATCTCCCTTAAACATTTGTAGTTTTTAAGCTCTTAAAAATATATATTATTTTTGAAGATAATGTCTATACATTCCCCATGCTGAAACGCAAATTATATAAAATTTCCTCGTTAGAAAAAATCGCAAAGTATGCTCCGAAAATTATTATAAACACTTTTTTTTCAGTTATTTTATAAGTTATATGTACAGGGTGGGGCAGAGTGGAGTTACTAGTTTCAAAAAATCACTGAAGGCCCCCCAGACCGAGCAGAGCGGCGAGGCGGGTGCCGTTAGGTCGAGGAAATTATGCCGTTTTTTTCATGATGTTTTGAAAATGAAATCGTCTGGCGTGGCGGCCTTGGCGAGCAACACGCATATTGAGCGTTTCAGAGAAGTTTTAGGCCACTCTTCCCAGCATATCTTGCGGAATTCCAGCGAAGACGTCCTCAATCGCCTCATTCAGAGCTTCAAGGGCTCGAGGTCGAAGTTTGTTTACCTCAGCTTTGACGTATCCTCACAGAAAAAGTCACTCGGGGTCAAATCGGGAGAGCGAGGGGCCATGGAATATCCCCCGTAAAGAAATCAGGTGACCTGGAAAGCTTTTGCAAAATTTCGCATGAATGATGGACAGCATGGGCCATTGCTTCATCATGTTGAAACCAGAAGGCTTCTGTGTCGTGTTCCTCTCCATACTCTTTCATTTTGGACGCCTAAGGTTCTCCAACATCTCACAATAATGAGATGAATACCTCAATAACGGTAATGGTTAATCCTTCGTCGCCAGTGCAAAAAACAGCGCCGAGGGTTACAACAGTTACGATTGCAATGCAATCTTCTCTACGTTTCACAAAATCTTGTGGGCTCAATTCCCGTGTATGCATCATCTTGTAGGGGTACAGATGAAGATCTGAGTGTAAGATTTGCCTTATAATTCTGGACAATATTCCAAGCGCAGCGGCATGTTTCCGCGCTGCTCGGTTTGGAGACTCTTCAGTTGACGCTCTTATTACCGCGATGTTTTCAGGGTGTTTCACACTTTTAGGTCGCCCAACTGGTATTTTAGGATCTGCAGTTCCTGTCCACCTTACATTGCTGATCCATTTCCGAACGGTTTTTGGGATCAGGAATACTGTCATCACGATTTAACTCGAACCGGACCCGGAAAGCTCCATGCGTATCCAGAACGCTTTCCCCGTTTTTAAAGAACGTCTCCACAATAAAGTCCCGGCACTTACCTGACCACGGCATGGTCACTAACATAAACGGCATAATTTCCCCGACCTAACGGCACCCGCCCCGTCCCTCTGCTCATTCTGGGGGGCCTTCAGTGATTTTTTGAAACTAGTAACTCCACTCTGCCCCACCCTGTATAAAAAAATTGACAGTGTTTTTTTAAATGCTGTTTTAGACAACCCCCAAGAGATTTTTTCGCTATTTTAAACGAGTCGTGTTTTATTAAACATTTTCACAATTTTCGCCTCAATTTTATCGTATTAAATATTAACGCACTCTCTCCAACATTCGTAATTACATATCTCTCCATCTTCTTCTTTTTGAGCGGGGATACGGCGCCAAGTGACATTTGCAACGCATGCCGGGAACTTGCTAGTAATATTAATAAATTATCTGTTTTGTATGTCTAGAAGTTATTAAAAATAAACCATTAATTTGTACACCAATTCACAATTTTAAAAAAGTAATTTTAAAAATCAACAAATTAAAATGAATAATTACACGCACGTCGCTCTGAGATTGAGATAAATAAATGATCAACGTTCGTGGACATTGATTGAATGGGCGGGTATTGAAATGATAACGAATAACAATAAGAAGGGGGGGACTACTCCGAACAATGGGTGAAGCCAATATTTCATAGACGTTCGATAAGAGAGTGTCATTAATAAGAATAAGAATTTTTTGAGACAATTTTTTTGTTGTATGATTTTTGGAAGAATTTTTGAAAGGCTGTCTAACTTACGAGGGGTTGAATTACCGACGAAATAAACCGATGGTAGCGTGCTTTGGGCGTGTCCGTGTGCCGAAGTAAGCTCATTTCACCTACTTTTGAGGAAAATTGATTTACAAATAGCGAAATTCTTTAATGAACAGATGATCACTTTTTTCTCTCTCGGAGGCTCTGAGGAAAATAATTCCCCCCAGGACCTATGTCATCTTTGGGGATGCTGTGTGGAGGGTCTTTTTAGGAAAGGAAGGTGAGGAAGTTCTGGGAAAGAAAAGGGTATTAGAGTAGGAAGGGTAGGAATTTGGGGGTCAGTGTATCTATCCCTCCCACTGCGGTACAAGACGGTGTTCTGAGAGAGTCCTGCTGGAGAAATCAAAAGGTTTCCCTCAACCAGTATCTTTACCTCGACCAGTATTTGACGGCCGGCATAGTCCAGCGATAAGGCTCTTGACTAGCACTCCGAAGGTCTCGGGATCGAATCCCGGCGTGACAAATAGATTTTATTTGATTAATTTGTGTTATTTCCTAATTTATTCATTTAAAATAATATATTGTTTTTTTGCGGCACGTTCCAGAGTGGAAAGTACTTTCAGTATCGCCCTGGTGTAAGACCACCATTCAGAATTGAAACGTTGCTTGAAATGGCTTTAGCCTTGTTTGGTGACCAGATCTGAATAGCCAGGTACTATCCCCACCTTCCTCTTCCCTATCTCCTTCCCCTGCCCACTTCAGCCTCACAACATACCCCAATTGAGGATGCCATAGTCCCACTGGCTTTAGACGGGAGCAGTTGGGACTCTTGTGCGGTATTCATGTAAAAAAAAATCTCCCGATTCGTCCTGAGACCCGGATAAACCTCACCCCATGAACCCGGGCACCCCTGCTAAATCAACAAACCTACATATGGCAGAGGTGGAAATTATCCAATAAATGGTTCCCGGGGCGGCGGTACAAATTGTGTTAATAAAAAATAAAAATAAATTAGATGGTATTAAAAATAGTTTACTTGCCATCGTGGGTAGGAGAGTAGTAAATTAAATTTATTAATATTATTTGCACCAGTATTGCCCTGCTGAGAGAATCAAAACAGGAAAAAACAGAATCGAAATGTTTTTACTTGAAATGACTTTACATATATTTTGTTACATCTGAATATTGGTTCTCTAGTTTATTCTTCACACCTCCTTAGCTCACCAATGACCAAATCTAAATATTCCATTTTTTTCACATCTCTTTTAGCTCACCGCTTCCTTCTTTCTTATAACATTTTCTAAAAATTAGGAATACCATAATCCCTCTGACTCTAGTCAACAGTAATCTTTTGCAACATCACTCACAAAAAATACTGTTAACAAAACCAGGGCGAAGCCGGGTACGAAAGCTAGTTAACGTAATATATATTCAGCATAATACAAACAAAGCAAACAAATTTAAATAAACCGTACGACTTATGTTTCCCATGGGAACAAACCGTGTTCTAATTTCTAAAGCAGTAATCAGTAGCTACTTTATACCACTAGGCTAATATTTACTTGTAACAAATAAATATATTTTGGGTGTTTCCCTACATTTTATGATGTAACTGTACGGGATCAAATGTTGTTATGAAAGCGTCTTTTATTAACCCGTCTAATCACAGGAGACCCAAGTTGTCCCAAAACATCATATGCCGTTATAATAACAGGAGACCCAGATTGTCCCAGAGCGACAGTGCATTATTAAAAGTAAGATATCTCTCTTCCTGTCATGCGAATATTTGTGATTTCTTTTATGTTAGAAACGGAATGAAATAGTGCTTCTCATTGTCTCAGAATTATATGAGCTAGGTTTTTCAGATATTTTACAAACCCGATCAAAAGTGACGGTTTAATTTTTCGCCAATTTGTGACGTATCACACAATTAATTTTAAAATAAAATTGTATGAAAGTGATAAAAAGTGAGGTGACAGTTTTATTTCAAATTTTATTTAGAAAAGTAGTCTGTATTTTAAATTTTAAGTTTATTCTATTTTAATTACTTTAATTCGAAGATTCACAGGTATACATTTTTAAGCCAATTTAAATTTCCAATATTAAAATTTTAACTTTTAGAAACAAAAATGTTGATTTCTAATAAACACACCGGAAAGATTATTTTATCTAGATTTTAGAACAATTTTTGTTTTTGCAAAAGCGTTAAAATAAACCAATAAATAGGAACATTTAAAATACATGGGAAGAACCAGGAATTTTGCGCGCTAACCTTGATAGGCAAAATTTGACAGAAAATTATTTTCTTGTTATTCGAAGGGTTAAAATGAACTATTTGGTATTCGTAAATGGCGGCGTCTGACTTTTTAACATGTTTGTAGTATCATAAAAACACTACCGCTTTCATCAATGTAAAATCTGAGAATAGTTTGATCAGGAAAATCTGTAAATTGCGTGAATCACAAAATCTGAGAATAGTTTGACCATGACGAAAGTCTGTAAATTGCCCGAATCACAAAATCTGAGAATGGTTTGATCACAATAATCTGTAAATTGCCTGAACCACAAAATCTGAGAATAGTTTGACTATGACGACAGTCTGTAAATTGCTTTAATCACAAAATCTGAGAATAGTTTGATCATGACGGTCTGCAATTGCCTGAATCACATAATTCGAGATTGGTTTGATCATGACGACAATCTGTAAATCGCCTGAATCACAAAATATGAGAATAGTTTGATCATGATAGTCTGTAAATTGCCTGAATCATAAAATCTGAGAATAGTTTGATCCACGGAAGTCTGCAATTGCCTGAATCACATAATCCGAGATTGGTTTGATCATAACGACAATCTGTAAATCGCCTGAATCACAAAATCTGAGAATAGTTTGATCATGATAGTCTGTAAATTGCCTGAATCACAAAATCTGAGACTACTTTGATTACGACAGTCTGTAAATTGCCTGAATCATAAAATCTGAGAATAATTTGATCACGGAAGTCTGCGATTGCCTAAATCACAAAATCTGAGAATATGTTGATCATGAAAATCAATAACTTGCCTGGTTCTCAAAATCTGAGATTATTTTGGTAGTGGAAATCTGTAAATTGCATGGTTTTAAAAATCTGAGAATAGTTTGACCTTGAAAATCTATAAATTACATGGTTCACAAAAACTGAGAATAGTTTGATCATTACCACCTTGAATTAATTAATCATTTATTGCCTAAATCGCAAAATCTGAGAATAGTTGGATCATTACAATCTGTAAGTTGCCTGAATCACAAAATCTGAGAATATAACCAAATTGATCATTTCATTACGATCTGTAAATTGCATGGTTCTCAAAATCTGAGAATGATTTGTACATGCAAATCTGTAAATTGTATGATTCTCAAAATCTGAGAATAGTTTGATCATTAATAATTACGATCTGTAAATGTATGATTCTTAAAATCTAAGAATAGTTTGAAAATCCAAATCTATAAATTGCATGGTTTTCAAAATCTTAGAATAGTTTTAACATGCAAATCTGTAAATTACCAGGTTCTAAAAATCTGAGAATAGTTTGACCATAAACATTAGGACATTGTAAGATTACCCACTACCTTCAGCCTCACAACATACCCTAATTGAGGAAGCCATGGTCTCACTGGCTCCAGACGCGAGCAGCTGAAACTCTTGTGAGGTAGTCATATAAAAAAAGGTAACAGAATTTTCCTACAAAACCTAGGAATACTGAAGAATGAAAATTTGACACGTCCTCTTGTACCATTTGACTATTGACACCTCCTAGGCGTGAGTAAACCTAGTTAAAACTGAATTTATGACTGAATTAACTGCCTCCACGCGCCATTCCGGCGGCGAAGACACGCGCAAAACACCCACCAAATGAGCGTATTAAGCGGCTATACTGCTGCTAGTGCTGCCAAACGGTACTACTCAAATTATTACAGCGCGGGAAATTCAAATTTGGAACCCAATATGGCGGCCGGGCCGTTATTGGTTGACAATGGACCAATGGCCTGTGCTAATCGTAACTCGACACGTGACCATTTTCGTAATTAGAGCCCTATTTAAAATTTTATTTTTATTTTGTTTGCGTTTTTAATAAGCAAGGTGGTGATTTCACACAAAATGGAGCTAGATATAAATAACTAAACTAACTAACTAACCATCACACCGTTTCCCGCAGGGGTAGGCAGAGAGGACAGACCGCCAAACAACACGATCTTGGCACACACTCCTTGCCTCGTTCACATTCATACATCGTCTCATACATGCTCTTCTATCATTCCGACTCTTCACATGGCCCGACTCAAGAATCTGATTCACTTGGTCGTGCCATGTCATCCTCGGCGTCCCCGACTTCTTCTTCCATTCACATTTGCGTCATATATTCTCCTTACACTCCTTTCCTCGGTCATTCGCTCTACGTGCCCAAACCATCTGAGCGTCCCTTTCTTAATCTTACTCATTACGCATACATCAGCCTTGCATTCTTCGCGGATCTCCACATTTCTCACACGATCGTA
Source organism: Limnephilus marmoratus (assembly GCA_917880885.1). Taxonomy (NCBI): domain Eukaryota; kingdom Metazoa; phylum Arthropoda; class Insecta; order Trichoptera; family Limnephilidae; genus Limnephilus; species Limnephilus marmoratus. The sequence goes on from OU862932.1 coordinate 16,472,913, forward strand.
CAGGGTTTTACCACACATACGCCTCAGGGATCTCTCTCTATAGCATTCAGTCTACTTTCATCCTTCCTCTGCCAGTTCCATGTCTCACTGCCCTGCATCAGGATAGGTACCAGCACTCCATTATGGACGGCTAACTTCGCTTCTTTGGACGGCGTTCAATCCTCCAGTTGCCTGCATTTACCCTTCTTTCGATATCTCTGTCAGCCCTTCCAATTCTCGTAAACATACTTCCCAAGTAGACAAACTCATCCACCTGCTCCAAATACTCATCATTCACTACTATGTTGCACATTGTTTTCATACTCTCTCTTTCAAATACCATGGCTTTTTCTAGATATAAATAACTAATTACCATTTATTATTGTTACATTCTAAACGTTATATTTTGTATTTTTGTTTGTTTTGTGCTTTTTTTTGTAAACCAAACTAAAAGTACAAAAAAAATACTTGTACATTCTGTAATAAAACTTTTTAATGTGGCGAAAATATCTTTCAGTATCGTCCTTGTTGGTTTTGAAATGAGAATATGCTTAGTTCCTACCGGGATGTCAATTATCCAGTTCCTATCTCTCCCGAACCATCACCCTGCTGGAAAAGTATTTGAAATTTGGAATAATGGATGAACATGAAAATAGTGCAAATTCGAGTGCTTTAGTTTTGAAAACTGAAGAAGGATTAGGACTGCCTTGGAAACGAGTTGTTGGTTTTTTGTGTACATAATCTCGTTTTTACATTTTTTTTAATCTTGGAAGTACGTAAGTAGTTTAATCAATTTGGGAGGCGGGAATGGGTATCGCCGCCCCGGGAGCCTTTATTGGATAACCAACACCTCTGCCATAGGTCACCCCAAGTGGTTCGCTACGTTTGGTGATTTAGCAGAGGTGCCCGGGTTCATGGGGTGAGGTTTGTCTAGGTCTTGGAGGCGGATGACCAGGACACACTGAACCCCAGATTCCTACCCGCCCCTTAAACCCTTATCCTTCCCAGAACTCTCCTCTTCTTCATTTCATTAAAAAAAACCACCACGCAGCATCCCCAAAGATGACATAGGCCCTGAGGGAAATTATTTTCCTCAGGACCTTCTGTATGGAGCTCATGTAAAAAAAAGTACGTAATATCGTTTGGTACCTACCTATTCATTCGTTTTGGCTATAATTACCTCGAGGCATCGCGGTGGAACCATACAACTATATTGTGATTGTGTTGTGTGCTCCTTTTGTAGAAATACAGTGGTAAGTGATTTGCCATCCCTTTTCCTTCCATACCTTGCTCTTTCCTACACAAATACTGTCACCCAATTCCAGCAGTCACCATTTGCTTAAAATGATTTTGGCCTTGTTTGGTGACCAGATATAAATAGCATATTCTTTCCAACCATCCTTTTCCCCTTCTCCTTCCCATCCTCACTACCTTCAGCCTCACAACATACCCCAATTGAGTTTCTTGTTGGTCTTATTACCAAATAAAACATTGTAAATTTAAAAATAACAATGGTTTTCCTTCTTCCTCCCCTTCGTTATGTCTCTGGTCCAACGTAGACTCTATTGCTAACTAGATACACCGAAGCGAAATCCCGATAGAAATGTACGGTGGCCGTTTCCATGTGCCCGAAGTAGTTGAGATTATTTTTCCCTTTTTCTGGTGAAATTGATCAATCGCTCAAATATCGTAATTCTTTTTTGAGCAGATAATCAATTTCGTTCTTCTATTTGGGGCCAAAGAGTCAAATGATCTTATGTGAACTAGTGATGAGGTCCACGTGAATATACCTGAGGGTCTAGATCAGCGGTTCTTAACCTTGTCGGAGGTACTGACCCCCACCAGTATCATATGTGCATTCACCGAACCCTTCTCACCACCACTCATTCACCGAATCAAATGAGTCGGGGGTGTGTTTTGTGAACCCGCGAGATTAACTCACCGAATCCCTGGGGTTCGATTGAACCCAGCTTAACCCATTCATGACGAAGGTTCCATATGGAACTCGAAAAAGTATTGGCATTCATTTAGTCACACCATGCCGATATGTTAAAATAGTGGTGCCAAATACAGTTTTGCATAGTCTACAGGCATGTATGAACACGTTTGTCTTGGTTGCGTTCAGTTCATTTGTGTGTACCGACGTGGACAGACGTGTCTTTATTGAGTGAGAAAGAAGTGCAATTTTTTCAAAATGTCAAAACAAGTGAAGTAAGTAATCCATTAAATGTATGTAGTAGATTTGAGTTTTTTCTCCAAAACTGAATACGATTTGTAGAGAATGATATTCTCTGCCTATTTACAAACATTTTGTTAGAAAAATAATCATTATTGTACTAAAACGAGTACTGTGAATTAAAGGTTTTGATTTTTGGTTCCATATGGATCTTTCGGCAGATCTCACTATACATAAAATATAATTTTCAAAGATTTCTTTGTTTTTTCGTGTGTTTTAGGGGTTTGATTGTTGAAGACGTGATGTTACTGCTTGAAAAACAATTGGATACGAATTTGGATGATGATGAAGTAGTGGATGTGTATGTGGAGCCGCCAATTGAGAGTGACTTGTTAGGAGCAGATTCAATTATGAAGATGACGGCGGAATAATTGCCAATATCTCTCGAGCACAATTATTTTCTAATTGCCAAATTATTAGGCGTCGTCGACACAAAACGGGAAAAGTACGTCCGATTCTGATTAAGATCCAGAGAACCCTGATCTAGAGCATTTAGGAGATGTGCCCTTGGACTCAGCTTGCGGTGACCTCGACTTATGGAGCGTAGGGAGTGTGACGAACCCGTCGCTCAGGGAGTGGAAACACAAACTTGCAATAGATCCCAAGCCAAGGTGTGTGCTACCGTGCTCAGGCTGAATGTCAAGTCTCGGTGTCACGAACGGTGCCTCCAAGAAACTGGGTCGCATTTCGGAGTATTTTGACCTTACTCCAGCACTTAGGGCTCTGCTGGTGTGGACCTTCTATTTCCCTGGTCAGTCGTGGATAAGTCGTGAAAATTGGACCATTCAAAAACTAGGGGCCTTTGGGAAAATTAGGAGTGCTGAGGCCACGTCTCTGGACTTTCTTCACGGGGCCTGCAGGAGAAACTAGGAGGAGAAGCCGTAGAGAGGAGAGCTGAGGTCAACTCCACGACCCCTCCTCTTGTGGGTCCTTCAGGGAACCAAGGGGAAGTGCACTCTACCGGCGTGGGGACTTTGGGAAACCAAGGAGGAGTGAAGTGGAGAGATGATATCCTCTTTCCGTGTGGGGCCTTCAGGAAACCACGTAGGAGTGAAGAGGAGAAATGAGGCTACCTCTGTGAGCTCTTTCCTGGTGGGGCCTTTAGGGAACCACGTAGGAGTGAAGATGAAGTCCTCTTCCCTCCGGGGGTGTTTGGGGAACCAAGGTGGAGTGGACTCTTCCCTTGTAAGGCCTTTAAGGAACCAAAGGGAGGCGAACTCTCCGTTGTGGAGCCTTCGGGGAACTAAGGAGTGGAGAGGAGAGATGAAGCTTTCTTCCCTCGTGGGGCCTTCAGGGAACTAAGGAACCTCCTTTTGGGCGGAACTGATAGAATGGACCACGTTGTGTGGTTGGACTATGCGTGAAATGCTTCGAGAGTTACCTCAATAAATAAGTTGTTCAAAATTTTACTTTATATAGAATAAAGTTGAAAAAATAATTTTCTGACTAGTTATTTGCCGAAAGTGCCATATGGAACTCACCCTTCTCTAGCTTCCTGGGGGGTGAAGAAACCATTTTTTTAAATTCTGAGAAAAATGTCCATTTTCTACCTCAAAAAACAACCCCCCTGTGAAATTTCAGCACGAAATTCGAGAAAAAAATAGTTCGTCATGAATGGGTTAAGAACCACTGCTCTAGATTGTCTCGCAGGTCAAGATATTTTTTCACGTTTGGAGGACGCGTGCCTCGTACTGAACACTGGTTTGGAAAGAGAATTGGCGTAACAAACCCGTGCACAATTGAATGCCGCTTGCCTTCTATTGAACACGGGTTTGGAAGGTGAAATGTGTTACAAACCCGTTTTGATTTCGAGGCATGGTTGCCTCCTATTGAACACAGAAAATGAAATACGTCGCCGGGCTAGAGATTATCCATCCAGTGTTAGATACCAGCTACTAGGTACACCACTGAGAAGTAGCTCCCAGAAGTGTAAATACGGATCCCGTCTCAAGCGCAAGACAAACACTTGTCGGCTTGGTCCTAATGGTCGGCTCGGCAGGACAAGATGACGTCACAGTCTCCTGCCCGTGTCCCTGTCCCCTAAACTTCAGGACTTACCTACTTCAGTGTAAGTGTCAAGTCTTAAGTGGTAAGCGCGCGGCACTAACGACATCTTCAGGCCGAATGTCGAAGGAGCGCTAATGACTGGGCACATTTATATTATTATAAAGCAGAATAACTCTTTTACGGTGAGGGCTGACGTGATGAAATTTGCATAAATTTTTCCGTTTCGAATGTCTAGGTCAAGGGGTCGGCAATTTGTCCAGTATGAAGAGTCAATTTGTCAAAGAAACAAGATAACAAATATATCAGAGTACAAATATGTAATCGTTTCAATGTTTGGTATAAACAGAGTCGCACATAGATTCCTTAAAATTCTAGTTCCAGATAAGTTAACCGTAAACCTTAAACCAGCCTTGTGTTCCGAAAGTTTCAAAACCATTCTCATACTTCAGAAGGCTCGTTCACGAAATCAAGCGTTCCATGAGCTGAGTTGGTAACAGTGACGCTGATCGAGTCAAAGTTCGTTCAGCGGATCCATCTCATAATGCTGGTTGAGTAGAGGTGAAATTGCAATTGATGTCTGAAGAGCCGCATGCAAATTCCAAATTTATTAATTGTGTTATACTCCAGAATCTCCTCATTCTGAATGAGGTCGGCTTCACCCAAAGTACCTTTGGTAGTTTTTAAAAGTTGTGATAAAATATAAATGATCTTTGAGTCAAGGGTGAAATTTGGTTGCATTATTTTAACTCCTACCTCTATGAATAAATTCCAGAAATAAATTATGTATCTTTTCTTACATTGAATTTTCTTTTTATTTTCAGGTAAGAATCATCAAACAGCTGTAACCTTCCATAATACAACTCTTTAAGTGATCTAATTGGTAAGTGAACACAAACCTGAAAATCAGCAGGCATATTATCAAAAACTTGCCTACCCATAACTTTCTTTTGAGAACCTGCGATTTCCGCGATTTGGGGCTTTCGGGCTTTTGTGTTTCCTCCCTCTTACACTCTTACACTTACAGCATGGTTTTCATAACTGACGACTATAGTTAACAACTTCATTTCCTCAAAGATACCTCCACGCAGCATCCCCAAAATCCATAAATAATACAAATTCATTTAAAATTTTGTCGTGGTTTATTTGGATTCATTCGGAAAAGCTTTTTTGTCGTGAAAACCCCTAGAATGCCTGTTTAAGCATGAAGTTACCTACATATAATGTAGGTAACAGGGTCCAAATAATCACTCAATTTTTATGTTTGAAACACGTTGAAACAGTTGAACGCATTACTAATTCAGTCATTATAATACTGGTACTCAAATATGTTAGAAAAATCCACTAAAACACCATAAAGTGCCACATTTTACATTTTTTTTTACCTGAGCTCTCCACCCAGGAGGCCCTGAGGAAAATAATTTCCCTCAGAGCCTATGTCATCTTTGGGGATGCTGTGTGGAGGGTTTTTTTTTTAGGAAAGGAAGGTGCGAATGGACAGAAGGAGAGTTCTGGGAAGGAAAAGGGTTTAAGTTGTGGATAGATCTGGGGTTCAGTGTGTCCTGGTCATCCGCCTCCAAGACTTAGACAAACCTCACTCCATGAACCCGGGCACCCCTGCTACATCACCAAACGTAGCGAACCACTTATATACACCACATTATACACATTCTGACAGTTTAACACTTTACAGAAATCTTCTGAACATGGATCTTTCTTTACCAATATGTCGAATCTAACTAGAGTGCACTTCCATCTGTTGTTACAAATATAAGTAGTATCTTTCCCGGGGTTTAACAGCACATACTCGAAGTATTTTTACCATATTTCTGAGCATATTTGGAGGAAAAAATGTACCTACGTGTCATTTTGTTGTCCGATGATATTCAAAACAAAAAAAAATCAATCATACGTTGCCACTGATCATAACCCTGTACGTCGCAACGGGATCGAGCGATACGCGCACTGTTACGTGTGTTACCGTGCTGCTGGCAGGAGACGGAATGCTTTTATATATATCAGTTGTGATGTAATATGGAAAAATATTTTTATTGTTTTTAATTGAAAAAATATACTATCGGACTACAAAATGGCGTATGCATTTTTTTATTCCAAATATGCTCAGAAATTGCTAATTAATATCCTTGGGGTACGCGCTGTTACACCCTGTATAAAAGTTTGTATGTATATTTTTAAATCTATAAAGTATTTATCTATTGTATGTATATATCTATTTAAATCTAAAAAATCTATTTGAATTTCAATATTGTTTTCGTAAATGAATGAATTAACTAAATCTTGGTAGTGGAAATCAACTCACTTCCCGACATCCGATCGAGCTGAAACTCGGCAGGTAGACTAGTTTTCGATGGCAATGCATTCAATCAACTGGCATTCACGCACGAAAACGCGCATACACACGTATTTCTCTCAAATTGGTTACTAGGCAACAGCCCAACAAATGGCGCTACTAGGTCGTGCCGTTCGATGCGTAGGATCTTGGAAAAAGTCGAAACTGTTTTACTACATAATAAAAAATATATTTAAAATATAGTCAGAGTTTTTTAAAAACTTCAATTTCACATTTTTCTTTTCACGCATACCTCCCTTTCCTCTTGAGACTCGCAGTTCTTCTGTTGAGATAATGTTATTCCTTTGAAGATTTCTATTCCCGTAGCTTCTCCTTCCAAAGGACGCACTTAGCCCCTTCTTCTGTCCATTCGCACCCGTCACAAAGGTACTTTGGCAGGTACTTTTGAGACTGAAATGTAATATTATTACACCGTGTTATTTTGTCCTTATAAAAACAACCTATTTTTCTTGGGTAAAGGTGTCCAGTCGTGCTGTTATGATTATTAGCTTATCAAGATTTGAAACGGGCCGAGAACCAACGTTTATCGGGAGCAGTTTAAATGTCAAACATTCAAAATGGCGCTGATCTTCGGTTTGATTATCATCAAATAAAAAAAAAAAAATCTTGCTTAAGCGCGTTTAACCAGCCAGCGGCCGAAAATCCACATTTCATCGAAAGTTGTTCTTACGATCGTGCACGGCGATTACAATGACGCAAATGTGAATGGTAGAAGAAGTCGAGGACGCCCAAGAAAGACATGGCACGACCAAGTGAATCAGATACTTGAGTCGGGCCATGTCAAGAGTCAGAATAATAGAAGAGAATGTATGAGACGTTGTATGAATGTAAACGAGGCAAGGAATGTGTGCCAAGACCGGGATGTTTGGCGGTCCGTCCTCTCTGCCTACCCCTGCGGGGAAACGGCATGCTGGTTAGTTAGTTAGTTAGTTAGTTAATATTAATTATTCTCCGTACCAGCTTTTTAAAATTATAACCCAATATTGGTTTTATTTCATTCCAAATTTGCTTTAATTTATACCTAAATCCAAAAACGCTGAAAGGCGTGATGATAAAACTATTAAAATAATGTACTTTTTGTAATTATTTTTTGATTATAAGTATTTATCATTTTTCAATAATGTCTTAGTTAATTAAGAATGTAAAAAAATCTAAAATATATTAGTTTGTAAGTGCGCAAATAAATACACAAACGGACCAATTTTCGTCAAGAAACACATGTACGTATATATTTTTTTTAAACTAAAATTAAAATTCTAAAACATGCGATACCCAGATAATGTATTGATTTATTTTATTGCATGATTATATGATTTGAAATGGGTGTGGTATAATACAAAATCTTTTTTGAAAATTTAACAAATCTGCCAACGACCTATGGTATAACCTTATTATACTAAAAATAAACATTCTTTCGCAAAATTTAAAACATGCGAATGCTAGATAAAAGAACGATCTTTCGAAATCCATTTATAATTTTTTGTGGAAAAGAGTCAATACGTCTAAAATCTGATTTAAAAATGACATATTTCTGGTTTTCTCTAATACCCTCTTAATATCCGAATAAACCGAATGTTTATAATTTTTAATTGTTTTCCTTTTATGATCTCCGTTTTATTGTAAATATGAAAAACATTTTTAATATTTGAATATTGCGCAAGTGTCCCAATTACCCGAAGCCAGTAGAATTATAAATTTACGAATTGGGGTGTGTTGTGGCGGCTGAAGGGAGTGGAAAGGGGGCAAGATTTATTTTATTTTATTATTTAGTGAATTTGTTTACATTACGTTTTTGAAGTGAAAACTTCTTGTTCTAGTAACTGTGTGATTTGAAACTCGATGAAACGAAAAAGCGACACTAAAAAAACATAAACACATAGGATAGGACGACACCAGGATTTTGCCTGCGAGGGAATGCGATAGTTTTCTTTGTGCGGTGCTTCATAGCCTCTCGACTCTTGTCTACTTTAGTTTTCTGAAGATTTTACTCCTACCGAGTGTGAACTGCACACAAATTTTCCATTTTTTTTAAGTTATGTATTTTTTAAAGTATATTCATATTTTCATATATATTTTTTTGTATTAACACAATATATAACAGTTTCTCTTTTATTAGAATCCAATTTAGCTCTTCTCTCGTCTGCTTAATTGTTGCATACTTATCTTTCTTTAGTTTACATCTCCTGTTTCTGTATTGAATAATTTCTAGAATATGAGCAAGGTAAAGGTTAGATTTATTACCTGGCTATTCAGATCTAGCCACTACACTAAAGACATTTTAAGTAACACTTATCATTTTAAATCGTATTTGAAATAAGGCATATTATTTAATTAATAATTTAACACGAAAGAAACAGTGTATTTAATAAGGGAACGTACCCATACTACGTGACCAACCTTTTGCAATTTTCAATGGCATTGCCCTGCACGTTTTCCGTTATTAAATTAAATCTTCACTGTATTTTATTCAGAAATTATTCAAGGAAAAATGTCAAAATAACACGTAAAATAAAATGGCGTACAAAACACTTTAACGGATAATACAATAAATTCAGTCAGTAATAAAACCCCTCGTCGCTATCAATTTCCTAATTAACACGCTTTTAAAAGAATGTTCAAACGTCAAGACGAGGCGGGAAAACAAAACCGAAAACATCTGAAGCTCGTTCCATATTTAAAAACAGCTTTCGGCGGTGGGCCGGCGTTTGTCATAGACAAAAAAATCACGAAAAAAGATGGGGCGATGACATTGAAATGGTGGAAATGATATAGTTGCGTTTTACGGCTAATGCGCTACCGAGAAATATGAACTGCTGACTGCGTAGGAACTTATCTTTAATAATAAAATTGTGGGCACAGAAAGGTGATGAAAACATAAGTATGAAGGTATGTAATCAAAACGGGGCTGTTAGTTTATTTTTACTTTTATTAAGAACTAACTGGTCCCGGCATGCGTTGATATGCCATTTAAGAGCGTTTAACCATCCAGCGGACGAAAATCCACATTTCGTCGAAAGTTGTTCTTCCGATCGTGCAGGGCGGTTACAATGAGAAAGATTGATTATTCTCCGTACCAGCTTTTTAAAATTATAACTCAATATCGAATTTATTTCAATCCAAATTAGCTTTAATTTATACCTTCATCCAAAAATGCTGAAAGGCGTGATGATAAAACTATTAAAATAGTGTACTTTTTGTAGTTATTTTTTGATTATAAGTATTTATCATTTTTTAATAATGTCTAAATTTAATAAGAATGTTAAAAAAATCTGAAATATATTAGTTTGTAAGTGCGCAAATAAATACACAAATGGACCAATTTTCGTCAAGAAACACATGTACGTACATATTTTTTAATGTTTTTATTGAAACTAAAATTAAAATTCTAATACATAACTTTGCTAGATAATGTATTGATTTATTTTACTGCATGATTACATTATTTGAAATGGGTGTGGTATAATACAAAAACTTTTTTGAAAATTTAACAAATCTGCCAACGACCTATAGAATAACCTTATTATACTAAAAATTTTAAAAAAATCTAAAAATTTATTACATAACTATGCTAGATAAAAGAACAATCTTTCGAAATCCATTTATAATTTTTTACGGAAAAGAGTCAATACGTCTAAAAACTTTTTTGAAAATGACGTATTTCCGTATTTCTATGGTAATGCCCTCTTAATAAAGAAATTGTTTCTCTCTGAGTGTCCTTTTCCATTCGTCCCGTTCCCCTTCCGCCACCCCTTTTTCTCCTGCGCCCTCTTCCCCTCTCGCGTTCCCACTCCGTCGCCTCCACCTTCCCTCTCCCCACTCCACACCCCTCCCCCGTCCCGCGAAGCCCCCTCCCGAGTTCCCCTCCCTCCTCCCAGGTTCCCCTCCCCCTCCCTGGTTCCCCTCCCCCATACATTCAGTTTTCAAACCTCGCGTGCCACCAAGAGCAATTTTTTTATTCGAATTTCATAATGCCAGAGCTCACCGGAAGTTTTATAAAAACCTTGTCCTGACAATAACGAACACACACAAAAGAATAATTATCCAATTTGGTGCAGTCGTTCGATAGTTATGCGCTTAACAACACATTCAGCGATTCGTTTTTATATATAAGATTAATTTGGTCGTGGTCACGCCAGATTGTTCTAATTTTCAAAGCAAAATACACGGTGTGAACGATTGTATTGCGAATTTCAAAGCTCTCTTTCTGAACAATTAACTATTTAGCCATCACGCCGTTTCCCCTTAGGGATAGACAGAGAGTATGGACCGCCAAACATCTCGGTCTAGGCATACTCTAGTTGCTTCAATCACATTCATAGATATTCTTCTGTTATTCTGACTCTCGAACAAATAATTGTTATTATTTTTGGAATAATTTAATGAGTAAAACCTCAAATTGTAATATTTAATCATTGCATCTTTTTCTGTCTTTTCTGTTTTTTTTTATTTATTTATTTGAAAGTCATTAATTATTGCCTTCAATGATTAAATAATTATTAACATAAAGTGTAGATTACAAATATTTTCAATTTGGTAGACGGGTAGAAGTACCGCCATTGGTCACCCTAATTAGTTTGCTACGTTTGGTGCCTTAGGACGGGTGCCTTGATTCGTAGGGCGAGGACTGTCCTGGTCTTGGCGGCAGATGCGTCTGCCCAACAACTGCCTGTCGGACAAACGCTCGACCCATCGCTTTTACCGCAGGATTCATACGTAACTTCTGGTTACATTGACCCTCATATACCTACCCTAGCATCATACCTTTTTATATATCTCGGAACTTATTCTTCTTCCTTTACTTAAAAAAACCTCCTTAAAGCATCCTTAAAGATGACATTGGCCCTTAGGGGAATTTTTTTTCTCAGGGTGTTAATGTAAAAAATAAGTTTCAAAATAATAATAATAATTAATAATTGTTGGAAGATTTTTATAGCGCCATTTTCGTGAGAAAATCACCTCAAGGGCGCTTTACAATTAATTTTTAACTATATGGCATCTTCTTAACTTAGTAATTTATGCGTATAGTTGCGTTGAACTTGCAGAAAAAGTTGTTTAAATTCATGACACCAGAGTTCACTTTTACAATTATTTTATGTTTTTCTGTTATCTTTTTTAATTAGTTTATCCCTGACTTCTTTATATTATTCGCATTTTGTATATTATGTAAGCACTTGCATACTGCTTCCCAATACCGTATGCAGGGACACTGGCGGTCTAGTAAAGTAACTGAGTAAGAATTTGTACCGTATTTTGTCAACTTCCCCAACTTCATCAACCCCTCACAACATACTCCAGATGGGGATGCCATAGTCTCACTGAATCCAGGCGGTTGGGAGCAGCTGGGACTCTTGTGCGGTATTCACATAATAACAACAACAACAAAAATATACAAAACGTTAAAATCCGATTTCAAACAATTTTTCTAACCTATCCTCTAACTAACATTCTTTTCATCCTAATAGGTACCTACGCACATGTATGAAGGTATCCTCCATTTTTATGAATATAATATGAGTTTTTTTAGCTGGCAACATGTGTGTGAAGCCGGGCCGGAAATTACCGATGAATAAACGTCACTTCTGACGTTTGTATAAGTTTAAAAATACCACCGCAGCCCTCGTGAAATAATATACATATATAAAGGTGTTCGAAATGGGCGAAGGATTTTCAAAGGGACTCTTTCAACTAAGTTATTCGTCCCCACCCTCCTCTTTCTCATCTTTCGCTCTTACCCACTCTCTTCAGCCGAACAACATACTCCAATTGGGGATGCCATAGTCCCACTGGTTCCGGCAGTTTTATTACACAGCATGGTTCCAGGTACCGGCAGAACATATAATCTAGCATATCGTAGCATAAAAAGTGGAATTGCGTTATTGAAAGAAATTTCCTCCTTAGGTCACTGGTTCATATCCTGGCGTGAGCAAACAAATTTTATATGATTAATTTTTTTAAATTTTATTTCACTTCATACCCATAGTATATTTGCAGCACGTTCAAGAGAAGTAGAAAATATCAGTATCGCTCTAATAAGATCACCTTTCAGAATTTTGATGTTTGGTGACTAGATTTGAATAGCCAGGTACCTTCCTCATTCCCGTCTCCTTCTCCTTCCCACTACCTTCAGCCTCACATTTGGCGTTAACCGTCTCTTTCCTCCCACCGCTTCCTTTTGTCTCTTAACGTACCCTAAATGAGAATAACAATGTCAATGGCATCGGGCAGTTGGGTTGGGACTCTTGTATGGTATTTATTTTAAAAACAGTACAAATCGCAAATCTGGCAGCCATCTCTGCAGAATGATCGCCATAGATCATTTCGGCACGGGCTTCCTCGAAAATGTTTGTTCAATTTCACCCAATAAGATAAAATTGACCTCACTTCGGTCTTTCGAGTCACGTCTACAACACAGACTTCTATGAATTTGTCTCTTTAGAGCGCCATATAATATACCTACATAAAAAACGTTATTTTCGCAAAACCTTGTTTTCCAAAATAAGTCCATCAACTTAAACAAAATCCCTTAGGCTTTATAACACCCTTAAATTTGAATTTGTAGCAAAAAACAACAATAATAATACAAAATCGCGAAAAAGCGAAGCAATATCACAAATTTGATCCAAAAACATCCCTTTTATCTATACAATTGAGATTTTTAATTAGAGAAAGCCAAGATCAAAGTAAATAATGCCCCCATTCAAAACTGCCCCTTTTCATTTGCAGCGGGTTGGGTACCTACCTACCTGCCCGCCCACCTCCTTTGTGCGCGAACAATACGGGCACAGTTGAGTGTCTACGTATGTGCGATATCTATGCTTATTAAAAAACTGCAGTGGATGAATGAAATGGAATACGATGAAATTTGAAAAAAAATATCCCTAAATCATGACAGGGAATTTTTTGAAATAGGTAAGTACCTGCCCAGCCCACCTCGTTTGTGCGCGAACATTATGAGTACAGTTTAGTGTCTACGTATATGCGATATCTATGCATATTAAAAAAACTGCATTTGATGGATGAAATGGATTGCGATGAATTAAAAAGAAAATATCACAAAATCAGAGATTTCTCTGAAGGCAACCAGTGTTATAGATACTAAAGACATTTTTTTTTGTTATTCGGTTGACAAAATAGGTAGGTACCTGCCCAGCTCGTCTCTTCTTTGTGTGCGAACAATACAGTTGAACGTCTACTTGTATACAAAATCTATGGTTAAAAAAACTGCCATGGATGGAACCATAGATATTGATGGAACAAAGTTGAACACGATGTAAATAAAATATTTTAAAAGCAGTTAGAGCGTGACAATGATGTCTTTGTAGAATATAACATCTTATGTAATACGTATATATTTTACAAAATGAACGACAGACGAAGATTCAAGAAAGTGTAACGGATATCTTCCAATATTTGAATTTCTCTTATTTTCATCATTAAAAGCGGAAAATTTCGCATGTGTTGTTTGCAGTGATGACAATTGAAATCGTAGATCTGAAAATAGAGATGAAAATAGCGATCGCATAGAGCGAAAAATGTTGACTTTTGTGTCTAATTGGAATCGGGCTGAAAAAAGATGTCGTGTACAACGGTCATAAGTGTTTTTTCAGGTGCAATAAAAAAACTAATAATATTTTTTACGGACATTATTTCACCAAATATTTATTAAACATTAAAGAATGGATTAAAAAAATCAAACGGAAAATATTAAAAAAGAAAAATTGCGGCTGTCTGAAATAAAAAGACATTTTTTAACCAGTTTTTTGTTACTTTTCCGATTTTTTTTTATATTGTTAAAATTGAAATTTTGTTATAGTTCTGTTAGGGGCGATAGAGTAATGTGTAGAGAAGACTCACACCAAATTTTAAGTAAATTGGTTCACTAGAACTTGAGATATCGTGTCAACCGTCCCGAAAAAAGTAGTTTTGAAAAACACGCGTTTAGTTTTGTTCTTTTTAAATTCTAGTTAGATTCTGTCTAAACCGGTCGAACTAAAATGGCTATAACTTTTAAAATAATATGAATTTTTAAAAATCCTTTTACGGAGATATCTTTGAATATCTAAACTATCGAAATATAGGTTTTTTTTCTAGACTTGAACACCCATTTAAATATCTACAGGAGCGCGTTGAAACCATATTCCCCAGTTCTTTTATCAGTGAAACATGGCTTGCATAATACTTTATACAGTCATAGTAATGTAGAACAACAAAGAGCTCGCACACTTTTACCATTGGGGAGGGAGGGAATGCCAAAGGAAGTAGTCCATCTTTTTTATATTTTTGTTCTTTCTTCTAACTCACTTATCGCCTTTTCCTCCTCAGGGAGGGAAACGAAGTAAAACTGTCTCCCGTTTCTTTATCTGTAAGACAATATTTTTAATCGCCTGCATAAAAGCACTCCGGCGACAATTTTTTTTTCTTTCTTTATTGATGTGAAAACCACTTAAGAGACTATGGCATCCTGGTTGGAAGGATACGAGGAAGGTTGGGTATTTGTAGGTATTTATGTACTTACTGTAAATAGATATATTTTTATGTATACCTAAATTTAGCTTAAAAACCAGACGCTCTGCATCTTGCAAAACTTCTTTCAATTTGGGAGGCGGGTATTAGTACCTCCACTCCTTATTCTTTTAGTGTCCTGTCCATTCAACAGACGTTGGCTATCATGTTGGCTATGCGGACTTTGTTTACTGCGGCCCGGAACAGCTCCGCGGTAGACTGGCCAAACCACTGTCTCAAGTTTTTCAGCCATGATGTTCTCCTTCTTCAGGGGTCCCGTCTTCCGGCAATCTTTCAAGTTGCCTTATCAGTTCTTCAGTAAGCGTCCATGCTTCCGATTCATAAAATAATACCGAAAACACGTAGCATCTGACCACCGTCGCCCAGGAAACCATTTATTGGATAACCATCACCTCCGCCGCTGCATCTGCGTGTTGGGACGGATCGAGGGAGGCATTTTCACATCTCCAGCCAGACTCTCTCAGTTGAAACCGCAGTTGGAGGGATTGATTCATTCGTCTATCACTCCGGAACACACCGATTCCCACCCACCCCCCGTACCTTTTCCTTCCCAAAACTTCCTCTCCTTCCTTTCCCGTAAAATACTTGCTAGCAGTCATGTAAATTAAAAGATTATCGATTTTATTTATTTTTTCATTTATTAATTTTCAACGCCCTAATGGGCTTTTACATGACAAGTTTATAATACAGAGACAGTTTTTTTAAATAAAAAAGATAAACTATAAAAACATAACTAGTATTGTAGTATTTTGATGATGTATTCAAACCAAATTTGAAAAGCCGAAACAAGTTTTCTGAAAGGATCGTCGTGCTGCAACCTGCAACTATACTTGCAACTGTATCAATTCAATTTGGGAGGCGGGAATGGGAACCGCCGCCCCGGGAACCTTTATTGAATACCTAACCAACACCTCCGCCATAGGTCACCCCAAGTGATTTGCTACGTTTAGTGATTTAGCTGGGGTGCCCGGGTTGCGTATTTCCAATCCCTAACGCGGTTGAGTCACTCTAGCGACTGAGCCGCGTTAGGGATTGGAAGGCGTAAATCGCCTTACAAACACTACCTCATTTCAGTCGCGCTAGTGACTGAACCGCGTTAGGGATTGTTATGCATAAATCACCTTACAAAAGCTATACCGATTCAGTCACCTACGCGCTTCGTTGCTCTATCAGTTTCTGTGAGGGAGACGACCGTAATTATAGAGAGGTTAGCAGAGAGGATGGGCAGCGTTTTTTTAGTTAGCATTTTTTTTACATTGAAAATTTATTTTAAGTTAAAAAAAACGCGGGGTTTTTTTTAACTGAGGGCGACGACCGTAATTATAGAAGGGTAAGCAGAGAGAATGGACCGCGTTAATTTTTTAATTAATTTTTTTTTTTTTTACATGGAAAAATATAAAATAAAATATAAATTACTTAAAATATAAATTTTCTATGTAAAAAAAAAAATTAAGTAAAAAATGAACGCGGTCCATCCTCTCTGCTTACCCTATATATTTAAAAAAATATATATATATAAATTTTCTATGTAAAAAAAAAAAAATAAGTTAAAAAAACGCAGTTCATCCTCTCTGCTTACCCTTCTATAATTACGGTTGCCACCCTCAGTTAAAAAAACCCGCGTTTTGTTTAACTAAAAATAAATTTTCAATGTAAAAAAAATGCTAACTGTAAGCGACGTTTCCGCCACTCACATAGACTGTAGATAGAGCGCCGGTCAGTCCTGGGTAGCCGCCGAGATACTTGTCAAGTCACCGGAGCGGCGGCCCTTCTCGGGGGAATAGCTGGGTCCCGGGGAAGCAGAAATGAAAACTCCAAGTTTCAGGTCAAGTCCGGGAGAGGTCCGAGGCCAGGCAGAGGAGGCGGAGAAGTGCTGAGACGGTACCAGATCGAGTTGTATGTATGCGTTGAATGCCTGTCGTTCCCGAGGTACCACTCTATTTATAGCCAGACCCGCCACTCTCGCCACCGGCGGGGGCGGACCCAAATTCTTGCCCACTTTTCCGGCGGTCCGAGTTTTGGCGGGTCGTAACCTCTGCTGTGTTCCACACAGCAGAGATTGCTATTGTCTCAGCCCTTCCCCTTATCCTTCTCCTCTGTTTGACCCCCACGACCTTTCTCCACATAATTTATTCGATTTTATACAGTGATTTATACAACATTTGGCGGGCCCCCCGAACCCATATTATGCGGGGGAAACTTAAATAACTTTCTTAATTCTAAACTTAGCCTAGGTTACATTTTGGTATTACGTAGCGGAGAGTTCGGCCAACACATCCATATTGTTTATTTGCCGATATGTTGGACCGAACTCTCGCAATTCAATCTGATATCATGATTAATTCTAATTTTCCTCCCTTCGAAATACCTCTAGCTATGATGGAGCTTTCCTATTGGTCCGCCCGGAGGGTAGGTGCGGGGAAGGGTAGGGAAGCGGAGCCCGCCCCTCCCCCGCGGGTAGCTTTCTCCCCTCGGGGTGGACACCAGTGGCGTACGGAGAAGTCGAAAACAAAGGCTGACATAGCAAAACCTATTCCCGTCGTCATCCTCTCCGCATGGCCCATATTCATATAAAAAATAGTTTTTATTAAACTAAAAAACAAATTACAAAAGAAACAATAGTAAATTTAAACTTAAAACTAATCCTCAACTAATTTTTAGAAGACGAGGACGGTCTCTGACGGAACTCACTTCCTTGTCTTCGTTTGCATATATCATCTACAAATTTAAAAATGAAGAAGAAGACGGCCGGAATAGAAATCATCTTCTTCTTCGTTCACCCGTCCGGTACACTAACTAAAAAAACGCTGCCCATCCTCTCTGCTAACCTCTCTATAATTACGGTCGTCGCCCTCACAGAAACTGATAGAGCAACGAAGCGCGTAGGTGACTGAATCGGTATAGCTTTTGTAAGGTGATTTATGCATAATAATCCCTAACGCGGTTCAGTCACTAGCGCGACTGAAATGCGGTAGTGTTTGTAAGGCGATTTACGCCTTCCAATCCCTAACGCGGCTTAGTCGCTAGAGTGACTCAACCGCGTTAGGGATTGGAAATACGCGCCCGGGTTCATGGGGTGAGATTTGTCTAGGTCTTGGAGGCGGACCCCTTAAACCCTTTACCTTCCCAAAACTCTCCTCTCCTTCCTTTCCTTAAAAAACCCTCCACACAGCATCTCCAAAGATGACACAGGCCCTGAGGGAAATTATTTACCTCAGGGTCTCCTGTGTGGAACTCATGTAAAGAAAAACTGCATGATTAACCAAAGTATTATTTTCATAAATCAATAGCTTGTAACATTATTTTGAAAGAGCTGGTGTCTAATTGACAGGTACTCAAATGTGAACAAATTTATCAAAAAACAAATAAATGAAAAGTTGTTGGTTTAAGTTTGAGTTTTCATTATACGGACATAATCAAACGAAGGAAGGAACACTCGTATTGATTTTAACCCCTTTCAATAAAAAAAAAAACAATTTTTACCCCCATTTGGTACAATCAATATAGGTAGGTACCGCAGAGGTAACAACATGTATATTTAAAAAATATTATTCGGTCGGTTAGTACCTAGATACCTATTTTTTTAAATCACTTATTTGTAGGTTGGTAGCTATTATTTACAAAATTCTAATTCATCGGAGGCACCTCTTTACAACAATGAAGTATGAAAATAAATAGCTTGCTAGTGTACTTTACATCCAGTTTGGCCTTGTATTTAGGCACGTTGGTTGGGAATGCCTGTTTTTAATATAGTCTCCGAGCATTCTTCTCCAGAACCGCGGGCCCATTCCAAGCGTTGCTGGCTAGGATTTTGGCGATTGGAATTTTACGCTGCTCCTCAAAGTTTGGTAATTTTATGGGTGATTTTTTTTATTTTGCAGGCTTTGTAAACCAATTGTTTTTCAGTCGTTTTAGTTGGAAATGCGACGCGGCTTTGAAGTTAAAAATTTAAAAAGATTACGTTTTTTATGGTTTACGTTAAAAATTACATCCCTGAGGCGTGCTTATATATATATGTGTGTGGTTTTAATATTATACGCGGTGTCCAGAAACTCGTAGTGCAAACAGGAAATTGATGAATCTGCATCACGTAGAAAACCCAAAACAACATTTTTCGATTTTGTTTTTTAGAGCTTTTTTATCTTTTTTCGGTAATTAAAGGGTTAAAAAACGTTCGAATCCGGGTCTAAGCTTCAACGCACTTTAAAATACAATAAACAGCTGATTTTAACCCCCTAGCGACCAAATGTTTGCAATTTGACTTTCAAAAAGTCCAACTTCAAACTTGATTCACTCGAAAACGGAAGTTCACATAAATATCAGTCATCACCAAATCAACCCCAAATAATGTGATCACAAGCTTCCCGCGTGTACTACGAATTTTCGGACACGATGTCTAATAAGATCTTTGGGAATGCTGTGTGGTGCATCTTTTTTAGAAAAAGTTGTTACATGAATACATCTTCTTCTTCAACGCCTATCATTCCATGTTCCAAATCGCAACAGCAGACAATCGCTTACTTTTAATCTCCCTATTGGCAAGACCAGCTCCAAACAGAACTCATTTATGAGTATCTATAGATCCACACATTTATTTAACTTAAATTTTTACCACATTGACATTCTTATCTCGACTTTTCGTGACATAAAACGAAAACTCACTAAGCAAACGAACTAGAAAGTTCAATCCCTATATATTCCCGTCCTTTGCCTCTGAATCCTAATCCTATGTTTCTATTCCCCCTCCAGAAATTGTAACTTAAGAGTAATTAATTAAGAAAACACCCTTACAATGTCACAATTTATCATTCACTGTCATCAGTGGAAAGTTCATAATTGGCAGAATTAACTATTGTAACAAATCTCTTCATTTCGAGCGCATATTGACAAGTGTCAACACTCGAATACTTTCCTTGTCTAGCATTGCTGTCTCTTAGAGACGAGGGATTCTATTGGCCAGAAGTTGCATCCCGCCGCTAGAGTTTTTTCACATGTGGATCGACCCATAAAAGGTCGTGTGTGATCGTAAAATGTTAAGTTTACCCGCCGGGGTGTCCCGCGTAACTTCAGGTCTCCAGAGAGAGAATATACTCGTGAATCTTTTTTATAAAGTGACGAGTAATTAAGGGATAATTATTGTCATTTGGAGTTATTATTGGAATAATAACCATAAAGTTACTGTTGTAGTTTGTACATTTAAGTTATTACTGTTTTTACGATTTTTGAACTGTCTACTTGTGTATATTGATTGTACGCACCCAAAAAAAGACTCGGATTTACAAAAGAAAAGCGTGGATTGATTTCATTTAATCGACCTCCGTAGTCCAGTGGGTAAGACTCTTGACTCACAATCCGGAGGTCGCGGGTTCGAACCCGGCATGCGCAAATAAATTTTATTTGATTAATTTGTGTTATTTCACAATTAATTCATTTAAAATAATATACATATAGTATGTTTGCGGCATGTTCCAGAGTGGAAGATATTATCAGTATCGCCCTGGTGTAAGACCACCATTCAGAATTGAAACGTTGCTTGAAAATGGCTTTAGCCGTGTTTAGTGACCAGATCTGAAAGCCAGGTACTTCCCAACCTTCCTCTTCCCCACCTCCTTCCCCTCCCCACTACCTTCACAACATACCCCAATTGGGGATGCCATAGTCTCACTGGCTCCAGACAGAAGCAGTTGAGATTCTTGTGCGGTATTCACTGTAAAAAAAAAAAATTACCCCGCTATACTATCTTGTTATTGTATTATTGTGTAATCTAAAATTTTTTGTCAACTTTCCCTAAAATAAATAAAATAAAAACATTTTTAAGAGGTGTATGCACACTTTTACACACGTATTTATTGTATCGGTGTGTGGCACCTCCAGTACTTGACACTTGTGTATTAGTCAGATTGCCAGCCCTGGATTTTTTTGTATTTTTTTTTAAATTTTATTTATTTATTTATTTGTTTGTTTACGCCTTGATGGCTTTTACATATAAAATAAATTGTACAGGAACATTATAACAAGTATGCAGTATCATAAGTATATGGTACATAAAATGATAAACAGAGCTAGAAAGATATAAGTAGGCTTAACATAAGTAGGTATTAATATTCAAGTAATTGTTTACAAAGGAGTTCAACCGGCGGATTCGTATTTGGGCTCATGCTACATTATATTCAATAATTAATAACCGTCACAGGTGACCAGACAACTCAGAATGAAACCAACTCAGAAGCACCTCAGAAAGGTCATTAAGAGTGATGATAAAAAATATTAAAAAATTGGTTAAATAGGTTAAGTTAGGTTAGGGTTACCGGCTATTTTAAAATGAGTTTTTCGTAGCTTTTAATGATCTTTCTGAGGTGTTTCTGAGTTAGTTTCATTCTGAGTTGCCATGGAACCGTCACAGGTGACCAGACAACTCAGAATGAAACCAACTCAGAAGCACCTCAGAAAGGTCATTAAGAGTGATGATAAAAAATATTAAAAAATTGGTTAAATAGGTTAAGTTAAGTTAGGGTTACCGGCTATTTTAAAATGAGTTTTTCGTAGCTTTTAATGACCTTTCTGAGGTGTTTCTGAGTTAGTTTCATTCTGAGTTGCCATGGAACCATTGTCACAATATCACACAAAATGTGATTCCAAATATACTTGAAGCATACCGGTATTGCAGTGGTGTAAAACATTTTTAACGATTTATAAAAGTAGGTAATTTTCTTGTAATTAATTATTTTTATTTACTTTTTTTTTTATTATAATTTTTTTGCTATCATAAATGTACGTATGTTTGTTATTACTATGAAAAAGATAAAAAAAAGAAAAGGTACACAGTAATTACATATGTAAATAAGTAAGTAGGTACTATGAATGTAGTTATCATGAATGTAGTTACAGAGCAGTGGGTATTAAGTTTGTTACTGTTAACAATGTGAAACATTTAAGGATTTTTACATTAGTTTGTTAATATCAGGAAAAAAATAAAATAAAAGGTACACAGCAATTACATATATGTATAAAGAAGTAAGTAGATACTGTGAAAGTAGTTACAGAGCAATGGGTATTAAATTTGTTACTTTTAACAATCTGGTACATTTAAGGATTTTTGCATCTGCATACATATACGCTTTTTGAAGGAAGCGATGTTTTTATAAAAAAACTAGCTGATCCGGCGAACTTCGTACCGCCTCAGAATCAAAATTTGTCAACTTATTAGCTGAATTGATCTAAATTGTTTCTCCCTGCGTACACCATACCTTGATCTAAATTGTTTCTCCCTGCGTATCCTTTCCCCTCTCGCGTTCCCTCTCCCTCCCCCCACTCCACTTCTCTCCTTCCCCCGTCCCGCTAACCCCCCTTCCTGAGTTCCTTTCCCCCCTCCCCCGGTTCACAGTTCAATATTATACCCCTTACAATATTGCTGCAGTTCTTTCAAAATAGGAGAATTCGTTCCATACAAAATGTATGGGGAAAATAATTTTCTTCAGAGTGGAACACCCTTTACTTTTAGGGGTATGAAAAATAGATGTTGGTCGATTCTCAGACCTACCAGATAAGCACACAAAATTTCATCAAAATTGGTCCAGCCGTTTCGGAGGAGTATGGTAACAAACACCGTTACACGAGAATTTTATATATTAGATATATCGACAGAGCAAGTTTCATTCCCCACACGATGCAATCTCTGAAGACAAGAGTTGAACATAAAATTAGTGCGAGAAGCAACTACGTTAACGTCAACAAATATAAAATAAAATTTAAAATGTTTGAGGACCTTTGCCTCCTGGGTGGCAGTACTCCGACCGGGAAGTGTGCCATATTAAAAAGGGATCTCCATACAAAAGATTTTCATTCAGCCGCCTTTCGTACTACAAGTTGTTATTAAAAAACACACCGTCCTGCTTTACCCACCTCCCCTTCCCCTTGCCCATCTCTCATCCTGCTCCGGGGAGATTTACTTTTTCATTACAACTCGGTATTTGAAGTTATTGTGGGATTATCGAGATTTAAAGACATTTTTTGCCGGTTTTTTAGGCTCAGCGGGAATGAAAAATATGCCGCGGGAAAATACTCGTAGATAATAATGTAATAATAATATGTATCTATCAGTTAGGAAAGTTTTTTTTTAAATAACGACATTTTTTGGGTAGCAGATGAAAGAGCCGACTTTTGATTAAGTATTTTGACGCAGAATTTTTCATTTTCATTCTCGTTGTCTTATTTTTTCTTTCTTTAAATTTCGTTTATATATATCACTTCCTTTGCGTTATTTTATTATGTATTATTTTTATGTAGGTACGTAGTTTGATTTAAATAACAAGAAATACTTAACCCTGCGACAAAACAAAAGATAAATGGAATTCTTTAGAGGAGGCCTCCACCTTAACCTGAAAGAGGGGTTCTTGCTTATAAATAATTTAAGATACCTATATTACATTTTTCGTAAATAGCATTAAGGGCCCGTAACCCGGATTTGCACCGATTTATTACATATTTCCCTTAAACACGGTAAGTTTTAAAGCTCTTGAAAAAATATATGTTATTCTTGAAGATAATATCTAGACCTTGCCCGCGCCGAAACGCAAATTATATAAAATTCCCTCGATAGAAAAAAAATCGCAAAGTATGCTCCAAAAATTATTATTAACACGTTTGTTTCAGTTATTTTACGAGTTATATGTATGAAAAAATTTACAGTGTTTCTTTAAATGCTGTTTAAGATAATGCCCGCGAGATTTTAGCAAAATTTTAATCGAGTCGTGTTTTATTAAACATTTTCGCAATTTTCGCATCGATTGTGTCGCTGTAAATGTTAGCGCTCTCCTCTAACGTTCGTAATTTCGTATCTCTCCATCTTCTTCTTTTCGGGCCCGGTTGCAGAGCCTTAAGTATACTTTTTCTTACTTTTTATAACTCTGTAACATACATTTGCAAGAAATATTTTTTTTCATTTTTTATTTTTTTATTTATCATTTATTTAGTTTGATTTAACGTCTCCGTGATCGAGTGGTACGGCTCTCGACTAGCAATCCGAAGGTCGCCAGTTCGAATCCCTTCGTGCGCAAAGTAAGTTTTATTTAATTGATTTGTGTTATTTCAGAATTTTTTCATTTAAAATAATATGTGAATATTTGAAATGGCTTTAAAGAAGGCAAACATTTTTGTAAACGGTTACGAATAACCTAACAAGACCTATTTGAAAACCTCATTATACCAGCGATAAGCCGAAAATATTACTAGTGGGATGTTGGAATTCGACGTTTCGATGCCCTTAGGTATTTTGTGGGGAAAAGATTTTGGCATCAGTGGAGAAGGAGATAGAAATACTCTCAGTTTCGCCCTGGTGTAAGACCACTATTCAGAAACAAAATGTTGCTGTTGAAAAGGCTTAACTGCGTATGATAACTATAGATCTGAATAGTCAAGCATTTCCAGACTTTCCCATTCCATTTCGTCCGGAACAGGCATAAAAATAATAAAATAAAAACTGCAAGATATCATATTTTCAATATTTTGACAAAAAGTGTTTTGAAACTCACAATTGGATAACTTGCATAACGCCATTTTTTTAAATGAAAAAAACTGCTTAAGGGTGTGGTACAAATATATAATTATGGACAGTGCGCGCCAAACTTAAAAGCCTTACCCCTTGACCACGGAGGCCGTCGAGATTAGTGGCAAAAATACAGTTGATATTTATTTTAAACTAGCTTCTTCCCGCGGCTTCGCTCGCATGGTGTAAGGGAGGTTCCCACTCCACCCCCTCCACCTCCCCCCCCCCCCTCCCTCCTCCCTCCTCCCCCCCCTCTCCCCCTTCTCCCTCCCTCCCGCTTTCCATACTTTCAGTTTTCAAACCTCGCGTGCCACCAATAGAATTTTTTTATACAAATTTCATAATGCCAGAACTCACCGGAAGTTTTATAAAAACCTTATCCTGACAATAATGAACACACGTGTAGGGGCGTGTAAATAGCCCCAGACACGAGAGAATACTACCCCATGTAAATTAATGAAAGATGAACTTTTCCCTATGTGACACAAAACAGATTATACTGCAATTCCAAAATCCTCAGTGAAAACAAAACAATACTCACTCAGAGAATGCAGCTCTCCACACGATGTCCAGACAAACGACACTAGTTTCTTTCAAATATTGAATTTGCCAAGGCGGTATTGCATAATCTCAACAGATGTTTATCACAGGAAGGAAGTTCAAGCAATGAATATGAATTTTGCACATTAATCGTACGTGCCAAAACCTCACAATAATACTTCAATTATGGGTTAATTTTGATTAGGACTGACATCTCTTGGCTTTAAACAACACTCACGTCGAAAGTAATTGCCTCCCCACAGAGGTAAGAAAATGCATGAATATACTGAATTTCAATGTCACATAGGTAAATTCAATATAATACAACCACCATAGATGGCGCCCCCATGGCCCCATAGCATAAATTATTAATTTAAATGAGACTAATGCCCAAATGTATTTAAATATATTTTATGGCGCGTATCCAACACAAAAAAAAAATATCCAATTTGGTGCAGTCGTTCGAAAGTTATGCGCTTAGCAACACATTTAGCGATTCACTTTTATATATAAGAAGATATTAATACTGTAATACTTTAATAATACTGTAATACTGTAATACTTTAATCAACGCCTGAGGCCCTAGACTGGCTCGCAGACCTAGATGTCCCCCTCTGACCCCCCACCATACGAAAGAAGAATACTTTTGTGTTCAATTGATTAATTTGTTCAATATTACATTTTTTTATACAAATTTCATAATGCCAGAGCTCACCGGAAGTTTTATAAAAACCTTGTCCTGACAATAACGAACATACATGTAGGGGCGTGTAAATAGCCCCAGACACGAGAGAATACTACCCTATGTAAATTAATGAAAGATGAACTTTTCCCTATGTGACACAAAACAGTTGACCCAGCAATTAACCCAAAATCCTCAGTGAAAACAAAACAATACTCACTCAGAGAATGCAGCTCTCCACACGCTCTTAATTCGTAATACCTTAGCCTACCGACATATAGTTTTTACTCCTACAATAAAATAGCACGACTATAAATCAAAATGATAAAAAAAAATATCATCAATTTTATCCACATCGTTGTTAAATATTGCGTTGAATAAAGTGATGGATTTCACCCCTATTACGTTAAAACGTATGAAAGCAACCCTTAAAGTGGATATTACAGTATTAACACAATATAACCCAGGTTCAACCCCCGAATAAGCGCTGACATCCACTGCCATTGTCTGCTGACACGCATTCATCCGTCAATACCACGGCAGTGATTGATGCGATTCGGCAGTGTGATGACGCAGCGCGTTGGGATCTAAGTCAGCAGTCAGCGTCCCCACAATAACGATGATGGAAGGGCCGCATAATGGATGCAAATGAAACATTTTCATTTTTTATTATTTATGATTTATTAAAAAAAATCTCTGTTATGTGTGGAAATCATTTGAGTGGCGCGGTATTGTGATTTTTAATACGATTTTCACAGTTTTTACTATCCACCAACAAATGTGTAGATCTATTTTGTTTCTATGTATAGCACATTTCACATTTCTTACAATAGATTGAATTAAAAGATATATATCCTATGTCCTAAGTAAAGGTAAATCATTTTTAAGAGACCCTTGCTTGGGTAGTGATGTTTTTGAAGGATGAAGTTATTGTTACATACCTGCAGTTCACATGCGATAGAAGTGAAACCTTTAGAAAACTAAAGTCGACAAGAATGGAGAGGCTACGCACAATGAGGAGAATATAATATTTATAACATTATATTTATATAGCACAGTTTTGTGACATTTCACTTCAAGTGCGCTTAAATATAATAAATTTAAAAATAATCCTACAGTGCTCCTTATAATATTGAGAAAATAATAAAAGAATATACAGTATTTACAAAATAATGATAGAAGAACAAAATTAACTAAAGAATATACAGTATTTACAAAACAATGACAGAAGAACAAAATTAACAAAGATAGTACTGTTATAGCACACACGGGACCATAATAATAATAGACAATAGCGGTGCTATTGTAACACAGTACAAAAGAAGAACTTTAAAACTAAAATATAATATATTTTTGAATGTAGCTATTACTTTGTGGTTATCCATTATAGAAAAATGAAATAATTCAACTTTGTATAAACCACTTATATGATGCGCAAATCCGACCGGTTTCGGAACAAACGTTCCTTCGTCAGGGAAAGCTTAAACTAATTTGACAGTTTCGAACAATGTTATATTATGGTAGGGGTGGAGCCGTTGCTAGTTAATAATGTAGATTGGGTGGGTAGGTATTAGTGTAGAGTGGGTGGGTAGGGGAACAAATCCATGATTGGGCTATATGACAATATTTTTTTATCGAAGGAAGCAAACACTTTGTGGTGTGATATTATATATTAAATGAAAGAACACACTTTGTAAAACACCACTTTTTATTATAATTGATATTTAAAAGCCAACCAGGTTTCGCTCGATCTCGAGCTTCATCAGGGCTATTATAACAACTAAAGTTAATTATCTACAGACATACATATACAAAAGACATTAACAGGATGAGTGAAAGAGCTAGCAATATTATAGGCAACACCCTATTGGTGCCAGAAAGTGAAGCAAATTGACAAGAGGGAGACAAAAATAATTACAGGATGAGTAAGTAAAGGGGGGGAGGGAGAGGGAAGGAGTTGTTTAAGAAGAGTTTAGCGGAATAAATTAAAAATGGGACTATCAGATAAATTGATTTGGTTATTAATAATATTTGATTTATTATTAACGGCTTTTTTTATTTCGAGGGCTTCTAGATTGTTTAACCTAATTCCGATTCCATTTTTATGTAATATTTTAGTCCCGGAGGTTTTATCGAATGAGTGGTTAGTTTCTAGTAGATGGTTAGCAAATTCTGAAAAAGCATTACTATTTAAACATCTTAGATGTTCTTTAATTCTTATGTTTACATTTCGGGCCGTTTTTCCAATGTAAAATGCAGAGCAATCATTACAACTTAGTTTATATACGCCAGAGTGGCTAAATTTATCATCAATATCTTTAGTGTTAATTAAATATTTACCTAAGTTGTTATTAGTGTAAAAGGCGGGTTTTATTTCCGGAGGGAATTTTTTTACGCTTAACGAAGAAAAGTTATTCGTAAACAGTACTTTACGCCATTGGAATTGGTGATTAGTATTTATATTATTATTAGGATTATTAAAAAGAAATTTATTTGATGCTACTTGTTTCAACTTTTTATTAAGAATATTATCTACTAGTTTTGTCTCATACCCGTTATTTATAGCAATTTGTTTAATTATGGATAATTCCTTATTTTTTTTTATTTTTTTTCATTAATAATTTTTTTTGGTTACATACATAAAAATATTACAAAAAAACATTTCTTTTGATAAGAAGTAAAAAAAAATAAAATAAAATATGTAGCTTAACGATAAACAATAATACAATTTAACAACAAAAAAAAGATATTACAATATTATACATGTATGGTAACAAAAAAAATCCCACATAGGCATCGCCAGTTCGTGGGTATACTTAAGTTTTTTTTAATGCAGTTAAGATACAAGTAAATTAAATTAAATTAAATAATAATAACTTATTAAAGTTATTATTATTTAATGGTACTGTAATCATCGATGTATCATGGAGTGGAAGGCAGAATGTTTGTGGGATATGGGGTGGTTGGATGAATTATGAATGGTAGTATCAGTATAGGTAGGTTTACGGTGTATATCGAAATCAATTTTATTATTAGTGATACTTAAAGTTAGGTCGAGAAAATTCAAGGTTGAGTTAATACCTATTTCTAAAGTAAATTGAATTTGTTTGTGAAAGGAATTTAAAAATAAACCGCTAAACTCTTCTTAAACAACTCCTTCCCTCTCCCTCCCCCCCTTTACTTACTCATCCTGTAATTATTGTTGTCTCCCTCTTGTCAATTTGCTTCACTTTCTGGCACCAATAGGGTGTTGCCTATAATATTGCTAGCTCTTTCACTCATCCTGTTAATGTCTTTTATATATGTATGTCTGTAGATAATTAACTTTAGTTGTTATAATAGCCCTGATGAAGCTCGAGATCGAGCAAAACCTGGTTGGCTTTTAAATATCAATTATAATAAAAAGTGGTGTTTTACAAAGTGTGTTCTTTCATTTAATATACAATATTTTTGTTTGTTGATAATAGATTCATTATTTTTAGGGGATTTTTTAAGGGACTGTCAAATTAGTATAAGCTTTCCCTGACGAAGGAACGTTTGTTCCGAAACCGGTCGGATTTGCGCATCATAAGTAATTTATACAAAGTTGAATTATTTCATTTTTCTAAAATATAATATACTAACAGAAAGGCAGTTTGCGTTTAGAAATGAGAGATATTCTAACATAAATTCGGATACGAAACATAAAATAAAAATATGCTATGATTTTTTAAATAATTTTGTTTTTAAAGCCCGTTTAAATTCAGCCAAATTCTGGATATTAGTAAGAGTTGAGGGAAGTTTATTCCAAATGAGAGGGCCCGTTACATGAAAAGAGCGATCATAGTAAACAGCTCGATTTGACCTAGAAAGTTCGATTAGACGATTAGTAACATCTAGATCTGCTGACCTTAGAGTAAGCTATCTCTCGCTTAAGTTTTGTCGGACACATGGTTCCGATATATAGGCTGGCACCATTCCTTGCAATGCTTTGAAGGTCATTAAGCAGATCTTGAAATCTATTCTTTCAGGACATCGAAGCCAGTGAAGACGATCCCTTAGAAGCGGGGGAAGGAGACCGATTATTCTCTCTCATTCTCTCGCAGGCAAAATCCTATAGATGTATGTTTGTCTCTTTTTAGTTTCGCTTTTCGTTTCATCGCGTTTCCAATCACAATGGTGCTGAAGAAGTTATCACTTCAATAATATTATAGAATTTTAAACGGAATTGATAAACATCGCTAAGTGGTGTCTTTGGGCATTTTTTTTCATTTTAACTTCACATAGGAGGCTCTGAATAAAATGTTTAGCTAATTTTAATTTTACGTAATCGAAATTTAGAATGAAATATTTTCCACTTCCCCCAAAGCAAATAGTTGCATTTTATTGTAATTAAGGTGAATTAAAAGCTTTTTTTTTTAAAAAGTGCATATTAACCGTTGCCAGCGATCTCCAAAAATTAATGTAAAAAGATTTAATTAATTCAAAAATCTGATTCCGTCCTCTTCCTTCTCATACGTTTTGAAAAATGACACCTCGTACGAACACTCTCTGCAACTACTGTATTCAAATTTTGAATTCATGGTGGGAGACAAATTATCCAGACATAGTCACTGTTTCCCAGCACCTTTGAGCCCCACAGCCGCAGTCACCTTTGAGTCTTCCTAAACGTGGACATTCCCATCAATGCAAAGTAACCGGCTACTTGTCCCGTCTACGGAAGATCCTTCCGTCTGTTGCGGTGTAGTTGTGTCTACACGTCGCTAGATGTCACCAGGGTGTAGGTGGAGTTAAATGGCGGTCGTCATGGTAACCAGGCGCAAACACGACCACGTCAATCAAAGCCTGCTTCCGCCTTTCATGTGGCGAGGCGACCACAGCTACTAGCAATGTACATTTGCCAACCGAGCTTCCCCCATTCATTCATCATTCATCGAAATTAATTGAATTGTAATTTTGATTTTTTACTGTATAACAGTGAACAATATGAAGTATGTTGATTTCCTGGTTCGGTTTTTGTTTTATTTAGGTATTTCAGGGATACTACAAAGAGGGGGTCTCAGAAGAGATCATTTGATTTATCTAATTGTTTGAAAACGGTTTGAAATCGGTACTTTTAGTGCATTTCAGAAATTAGTTTAGTTCTCTTCTCGTATATATTCATAAGATATGGGATTATTTGGGAATTGAATAGTGACAAGAAATTGCGAAATGAGACGAACCAAGAAGAGACTGGAAGAGACATGAATGAACAAGAAGGGTTGGTAAGCAGTTGGAAGACTCAAGAAGAGACAAAACGAGCCAAGAAGGGGCGAGAAGTTAAAAGATGCAAGAAAAGACAAGAAGATGCTAGAAGAGGCAAGAGGATCCAAAGAAAAGGGAGCCAAGAAGAGACAAGAAAAGCCATGAAGAGCCAAGACTAGCCGTGATGAGATAAGAAGATCCAAGAAGGGGCAAGAAGAGATGAGAAAAGCAGAGAAGAGACGGGAAAATCCAAGATGAGACGTAGAGACGAGAAGATCTATGAAGAACATGAAGAGCCAAGAAGAGACATTAAGCGACGAGAATTAGCAAGAAGATCCAAGTAGGGTATAGAAGAGATGAAAAGAATCAAGAAATGGCAAGAAGAGACAAGAAGAAGTAAAAAGGGCCAAGGAGAGACAGAGAAAAATCCCAAAAGAGACTAGAAGAAACAAAGAGCAAAGACAAAAAAAGCCACGAAGGGTCAAGAAGAGCCAAGAAGTGCCGAGAAGAAACGAGAAAATCCAAGAAGAGACAATAATTGGGAATAAGAAGGGTCAAGAAGAGACGAGAAAATTCCAGAAGAGGCAAGAATAGCCAAGAAAAGCCAGAAATAAACAAGAAGATCCAAGAAGAGCCGAGAATAGGCAAGAAAAAAGAACCCATAAAGAAAGGATTTAAAAAATATCGTAATGCTCAATCCATTTCTTTATTCCTGCCCACCCTAAATTCCAATATTGGCTTATTAGGTTGCCATGTATACCGGTCGATTGAACTCCAACCCCCTTCCCATCCTCAGAGCACGCATTCCTAGTCCTAACAAATCAGTGCCCCTGGTGTACCGGTCTCACCGGGACAGGAGTACTCCTGGCTGGGGAGTATAACAATCGTATCGTATCGTATCAATCGTATCGTATCGTATCGTATAACAGTGAACAATATGAAGCGTCAGTAAAATTAGTTATACTAATGAATAGAGAGGAGCTATTCCGGGCAGCACAAGACAGAGAGACATTTTCAAGAGTGATTGCCAACATCAGGGGGAACTGATACGGCACACAAAGAAGAAGAAATATAAACTGATTTTTCATTTCTATGAAAACAACATGAAAAAACACAAATCCAAGGAGTTTTCAAAGAGATAATCACTTTTATACTCATTTGAAAACGTAAAATATCGATTTTTTCGCCGTTGACAGCTGACAAAAGCCATTTGCAAATTTCATACAAAATTCTTTTAAAATCATTCAGACTGACTGCAATCTTCTTCTTCTTTGTGTGCCGTATCAGGTCCCCCGACGTTGGCGATCACTCTTGAGAATATCTCTCTGTCTTGCGCTGCCCGGAATAGCTCCTCCACACTTCTAATGCCGGTCTACTCTTGTATATTACGCAGCCAAGACATTTGTCTTCTATCAGGCCCTCGGCGACCCTCTATCTTGCCTTTCAATATTAAATGGAGCAAGTGATACTTCTCCCCTCGAAGTACATGACCCAGATATGAAATTTTCCTGATTTTTATTAGTGTAAGCAGTTCTCTATCTGCTCTAGCCCGCCTGAGAATTTCTGTGTTGGTGATCATGTCGGTCCATGGGACCTTGAGCATTCTCCGGTGAAGCCACATTTCAAAAGCCTCTAACCTGTTCATGGTATTTACTTTCAAGGTCCATGTTTCACATCCACTGACTACAATAATAAAATAGAACCTAGGTCCCAGATTGATATTGGCGCAAGCGATTCTGACCTTGTCCTTCATACAGTTTATTTATACATAAGGTTTAAAATTGCTAATTAAAAAAAACTTTTTTGGTCATCATCGGCGGGCGAGCCATAGATGAGAGGTTAATTGATAAGTATTCTGCTTTATAAGGTTTTGTATTAACAAGAATTTTGCGAATACAACTAATAAAAGGTCTTCAACAGCACGTCGATTGTATATATATTTTTCAAATTTCCTAGAATATATTGATCTAGAAAATTCAGATACATTAAACAGCATAAGAAATTTTGTACATTTGAAACCCTATTGCCAGAGGGGGCTCTAGGCGTCCAGAAGTGGAAAGTCATTTAAAAAAATTAACGTTATGATACAATATCAAATTAAATAAAAATAATATGTATTTGTAGGTACCTCACGAGTTTGAGAGTCAAATTACATTTAATATGGTAAATTATTTCATGCAGCAAGCGTACAATATGCAAAATCAACCCACGTTTAACAAACCATCTCTTTCAGACGCATAATATTCATCATGCTCTCTCCCTCACAGCAAAGACCCAAACTCTCTTCAGAATCTGAAAGAATTTTTACTAGGCGACATGATGCCATCTCGTTTTTTGTATGGCGCGAAGAGATAGAAGTCATGATATTGGGACATTTGATAAATTGACCCAGCCAATCACAAAGTGCGTGGGAAAGATAGCTTGCATTTAAGACGTTAGATGTCTCTGCTTGCCGCTGCTTGCTATCTCGCGGTGAATTTCAAATACATTAGAATAATACTATTAGTTGTTTTGATTTTCATAAATATTTCATAATAATGTTATGTTTTACTGTTATCTGATAATTTTGGAAGGTTTTTGACTAATTGACTTGAGGGAAAGACCGCCACTGCCTATAACAGCTCGTTTTTCATATTTTTTTGTACAAACAAACATGTTATCTTTTTTTATTGTTAAGATTATGTAAAAAGGCAGTAAGTATCAAGAATTTTGTTAGCACAACAACTAAGTACAAAAGATGTCCCCGAAAAGACGAAATGGATGTTTTCTCTTTTGGCGGGAAAGTGCGCCCTCTAGCGACACATAAATATAATCTCAACCAGCGCGACAAACACTGAACTGATTATCCTAGAAGTGTGATTTACACCGATTCAAATGAAAACTGTTGCCAATTTGCACAAGACTTTTAAACTCCTAGACAGGCCAATAAATTTGGCTATCTGCCATGCAATTCGGTATCTTTTGCGGATACTGAATCGATTCAATACGTAATCGCGTAACAAATTTGTGTGATTGTCTATGGCTTGTAATTGCTTTTTCAACTAGTTTAAAACACGAAATGTCGTAAGTATACATGATTATTAATTCATTTAATGTACGTTTAAAGTTGTAAAGCATGGATTTGACATTTGCGAAGTTAAGTTAAGTTAAACTAGTTGAAAAAGCAATTGCAAGCCATAGACATTCACACAAATTTGTCAGGCGATTACGTATGGAATCGATTCCCACAAAAGACAGAGGATCGCTCTTCTGATAATGAAATAATTTCGATGTATGGAAAATAATTATCATTTTCACCATTAGAAATGAGAAATTCGTGTACTCATATAATACAGATTGTAACAGCTCGTACCGCAAGGATTTTGACCAGCGATTCCTAAGCATATTTGGAGTTAAAAGTGTATATGTCATTTGCTGTCCGATGATATATTTTTTCAATTTTTTTTATTTATTTTGGTACAATTACTTACATTTTACAACATAATTTTATAATGTTGGCCTCACTGGGTGGCTTGCCACATTTTAAAATAAAACAAAATTCAATTAGATGAACTAATAAATTTTAATAAAATACATAAAGTCGTTAATTTAAAAAAAACGATATGTGCAATTCACTCTCGGTAGAAGTGAAACCTACAGAAAACTAAAGTAGGCAAACATGGAGAGGCCACGAAGCACCGCACAAAGAGGAGACCGATTATACTATCTCATCTTGTTTGCAGGCTAAATCCTGTAGATGTATGTGTTTCTCTTTTTAGTGTCGCTATTTTTCTTTTCATTGAGTTTATAATCACAACGGTGCTAAGGAAATTTTCACTTCAAAAATAGCGACATTATAAAGAGACCAACAGATACATCTACAGGATTTATCCTGCGAGAGAATGAGGTAATAATCGGTCTCCTCTCGGTGCGGTGTTTCGTAGCCTTCCCACTCTTGTCTTCTTTAGTTTTCTGAAGATTTCACTTCTATCGCGTGTGAACACTTGTAATTTTTTATTCTTTAATCCATAAAAACATTTTGTTCTTCAAAACAAAAAAAAATCAATCACCTTTCCGTCACACCTCGTCACTTCGTAGTTGGATACATTCTAGCGGGTAACGCGATACACAACACACTTCTACTGTCATTTATTTATTTATTTTGAATTTTACGCCCGGCCGGGCTTTTACATGTTATTTTTTTACAAAGAACGTCTAAATAAGCACAACACAATCAAAGCGAAATAAAAAATAAAAAAATCAAAAACAAAAAAGGAAAGAAAATCGAAAAAATAACATCTAAAACAATAAACCAAGTCAAAAACGAAATAAAATCGAAACTAAATACTCCACCATGCAAGATGGAAAAATATAATACTTGGAAAATTACTATACATTGGTAAGATAAGTCGAAGCAGAGCGATACATAACGTTTTTAAATAAAAATTTAAACGAAAAACACTTCTACGGGTTTATTTCGTCAGTGGCGCCGACCAACTGCCCGAAACTAAAATACGGAAGACAATGTCTCAAATTGCAGAAAAACAGCGAAATGTAATTAAGCTGAGAGCCCGGCTTTTTCAACAGAACACTGTCCCTCCCGGCCGCCATGTTTTTTCTTCTTTTTTCTTTTTTCCTTTTTTTTAAGAGACAGCTTTATGCGCGACGAACGGGCGGGAAAGGGACAAGCGGATTGAGACCGGTGTGAAGCTAGACGCAGCTTTGCATTACACGTTTTTTCACTTTAACTTTGAGATTTTGTAATTATTTATTAGAAAAACGGTGTAGATATCTTAAGTTTTAAGCAGAAAATGATCAGTTTGTGTATCTTACTAATATGACTCGAAAAGGTGTGCTCTGACGTCATTGCACAGATTTTTGTTTCTGGATTTTCTAGATCAAAGCAATTAATGAAGTATCATCTATCGTCGTTCGTGTTTAACGTACGAACGGTTACTTAGATAGCTGTACTTTCATAGTGTCACGCGCCCAGCCGCAGAATAATTTAGAGCTATAATACTCGTATAAATGAAGCAATATATATAACCTCGATCTTATTTCAGAGTTTTCGAACGTGATTTACGTAATTCTTAATTACTGGGATTAAAGTACATTACACTAGGCTTGTTGAAAAAGTATCGATATATCGATATTTTTAATTCAATACATCGATATTTTTAGCCGATATAATTTGATCCGATATATCGATATATCGATACAAAATATCCAATATCGAAAATTGTATCCAAAACGATATTTTTATTTATTTATGTAACTAAAGTCACTAGAATCCAAAACCGTATACGAACGAACGGAAAAAAGTAACTGTATTGGGTCATGACATCCGGCGGTTGAAATTTTAACTATTAATAGCTTACAAATCTATTGTCTTTGTATTTGTGATCTGATCACTAATACTGTATGCTATTTTGCGCCATTTTTTTCTAAGCCACTCCTATGTGTTGGTTCCCAATTGTCTATGATTATTGACTATACCTTGTGCCAAACACGAAGTCCTTTTTGACAGATCAATACGCCAATAGAATGTTACTGAGACGCATACAAACTTTGAACGCGTCTTAGTTTACATATAAGTTAGAAGACAGCTTTTTAGTTTTTGATACCTATTTTTGTAATTATTACCTAATAAAATGAATTCTGTTAAAAAAAAAGCCTTAATTTTTATTGAGATTTTTGTAAGTACATTAAAATAATGCACATTGTGTAGAAAAATTACTATTGATAATATTGAGCTGAAAACACTTATATTTAAAAAATGCAAAATCTTTTGAAAATTTCACCGATATATCGATACATCGATATTTTCTCTTCGATATATCGACGTCGATATTGATATTTGTAGCGCGCCGTTTTTACGCTTGCCACTACACCATCTCTTTCCCCCGTACAGCGCCATCCTGCTCACCCACCCCTAAGCAAACCAGGATGCGCCGACGCCTTCTGCGCATCTCCCACCCTCGAGCCGCTACATAAACCACACCCCGCAACAAGGAATGGGCTATATAACAGGCTGCGCGCCTTAAATTAGTCAGTTCGTCTGCAGCTCGCTCTTGGCTAGTACGCTCTCTTAGTTGCGCTTCGTCCTCTGGCACGACCCTCTAAGGAGTATTCTACTACCATAAGTAAAGCACCAACCAGACCCCCGACTGCTGCCTTAGTTGCGCTTCGTCCTATGGTACGACCCTCTAAGCAGAACCACAGTCAGCTTTTGTTGTTCCCAAAGCCTAACGGCAAGGTTCCCTCCGATCCCTTGCTCAGTTAATTAGTGAATTGATACATTGTGACTATTTTTACCATATTATGTGATCTGTGAACTTACTTTCTTAAATAAATAACCTTTTACCAACAATTGTGTTATATATTTTAATAAATATCGATACATCGAAATATCGATATTTTTTTTCACTTTCGACATTCCTGCATTACACATACCTACGTCAAGAATAGAATAAATAAATTGATAAAATAGCGTGTGAGCTTCTGAGGTATACAACGCCTGACTAGAATCAAAGGCTTGTGACAGCATTCTGTAAATGTCTCAGTTAGTCAGTTCAGTCGCCATACTTCAAATTTTGACATTTTTACGACTAAGCTTTTGAAGTACACTTATGAGTGTTCCACGTTCTGATCTTTGCGGACTGAACCGTTTGGGGATTTGCTATGCGGAAGTCGCGGATGAGTTGCAGCTATTACCAGACTTATGAGTTATTAGTTATGAGTTATTGTACGGTTATGAGTTATGAGTTATATTAGGGTATTACGGGGAGTCTGAAAATCAAACTGTCAGAAGCTGATTCAAACGAGATATACTTATTATTTTATTTTCCCTCAGATTGGACCTTGGTCTTTTCAAGGAAAGGCTTAAGATAAGTTCTGGGAAGGAAAATGGTTTGAGGAATCTGGAGGTCAAAGTGTCCAGGAGTGACAAGTTTTAATGCATCCTTCCCACTGCGGTGCAAGGCGATGAGTTGAGAGGGTCCGACTGAAAAGTTCAAAGGGTCAAAAGGTTTCCCTCAATCGGCTCTTCCACGCAGTTCGTTGGCAGACGCATCCGCCAAGACTTGAACAAACTCCATGAACCTGGGCACCCTTACTAGAGAACAACTCAGGGTGACCTATGGCAGAGGTGTTGGTTATCAAATGAAAACGGGAGAGAGTACCCATACTGGAGGCGTCTACTAATATCTACAGGAATTCCAAAAACTGAAAAAATCGAATTAATATCTATGAGAACCAAGGTGTTGACGAATATCTACAGTTCAAACTGTTGACTAATATCTATGAGAACCAAAGTGTTGACGAATATATAGTTTAGGGTTACCCAATACTATGAAACTAGAGAATACAACTGCTAACAATCCTTTAGATATATGTAACATGTTTTCGAAACACTTCGCCTCTACTTATAATTATAATGTAACTCCCAAAACATCAACTAATATTCCCCAAGCAAACAATGGTATAAACATTTGTTCTATTTCAGTTTCCAAGGAAAAAATAGAAAAAATAATTAATAACATCTCTTGGTCATTGGGCGAAGGTTTCGATAAAATACTATCTCATTTTATAAAAATGTGCGTCAAAGAAATATCGATGCCTCTAGTACTGCTTTTTCAATTATCTTTGAAAGAAGGCGTCTTTCCAGACCAATGGAAATGTGCGCTCATTACGCCAGTATTCAAATCTGGGTCTAAAAACGACGCTAAGAACTATCGTCCAATTTCAAAATTACCTATTTTTAGTAAGATCCTTGAAAAAATTGTTCATGAGCAACTTTATGACTGTGTTCAATCTGTAATAACTGAGAATCAACATGGCTTTATGAAAAAAAGATCAACTGTATCCAATCTTGCTGTATTTACTGAATTTATTTCTAAATCAATGGATAAACGAATCCAAGTTGATGCAGTGTATACAGATTTCTCCAAGGCATTTGACAGAATCGACCATAGTCTACTCTTGTCAAAACTATTAGCTTTAGGAATACATGGTGATTTGTACCGATGGCTAGTCTCCTATCTTGACAAACGTTCCCAGATAATAGCAGTGAATGGTTTTAATTCTGAAATTATCAATGTACCTTCAGGTGTCCCACAAGGGTCTCATCTGGGACCATTGCTTTTCACTATATTTATCAATGACATTGTAAAATGCTTTAAGCACTCTAAAGTTTTGCTCTTTGCTGATGACATGAAAATATTTATTTCTATCAACTCTATTTTTGACTGCTATAAACTTCAAGAAGATCTTAATAGACTTAATATTTATTGCACTGCCAACTATCTCCACTTGAATAGCGACAAATGTTACGTTATTACCTTTACAAAAAAACAAAAAACAATCGAACATGATTATCATATTACAAACAGTCAAGCACTTAAAAAAATCAATCAAATTCGAGACCTCGGTGTTCTTATTGACAATAAACTTTCTTTTAAGGCACATGTGGATACTATTGTTAAGAAATCCATGAGCATGTTAGGATTTTTATTCCGTATTGGAAAAGAGTTCACCAATATCCATACCCTCAAAATATTATATTACTCCTACGTTCGTAGTCATCTTGAATATGCTTCTCCTGTATGGAATCCGCTGTATAATATACACACAAAGCGCATAGAAGCTGTACAAAGAAAATTTGTACATCACTTGAACTTTAAGAGACATGTGCGTCATTATGACATAGACAGCTCTATAAAACACTATGGACTTAAAACTCTAAGAAGTAGGAGAGACATCGCGGATATGACTTACTTATACAAAGTCTTGAGTGGTCATATTGACTGTCCAGCTCTTTTGTCATCAATTAATATTAGAATCCCGAGTAAGAAAACTAGAGACAAGTCATTGTTTCATATCGAAAGTGCTTCAACCAGTCTCAGGCAAAATTCTTTCCTATTAAGAACATGCAATCTTTATAACAAAAAATGTATCGATACCGATATTTTTTCTTGCTTTTTAAGCACTTTTAGACAAATACTTAATGGAGCCTTATAATTACCCATCAATTAACAAATAACTTAATTCATTGTAACGAAATTGATACCGTAATTTCTTATGTATTCTTTGTATTGAATTTTTTTATGTATTTTTATACTGAAAGTTTAAAAGAATGTATATATGTGTATGTATGTGTACATTTATATATTACTTTTCCACCTTACACTTTTAAACACGTCCGGTGTTTTTAATTTTTTTTTAAATTTATTTTGTAATTATCTTATTTAAAAATACTTATTCAATCTAACATAAAACTGGAACACTTTATTTTAATATTTTACTTTCATTTCCCTTTTATTTTTCTTTTCCTTATATTTTTATATATATATTTACATATAACGCTTTCGACATTACGTCTGGTGTTTTTCAATTTTCATTATTATTATAATATATGTTTATACATTTAGTTATTTTTCTACTCTGTTTTTTATCTTATCTTATCTTGTCTGTATCTTTAT
Source organism: Limnephilus marmoratus (assembly GCA_917880885.1). Classification (NCBI taxonomy): domain Eukaryota; kingdom Metazoa; phylum Arthropoda; class Insecta; order Trichoptera; family Limnephilidae; genus Limnephilus; species Limnephilus marmoratus. Next base: position 16,513,473 of record OU862932.1, read on the forward strand.
CTCTATATACTAGACAGTATAGCTAGGTTATCCCTAGACATATCTAGTTCCTAACTATATATTATTAAGCTAAACAAAAAAAAAACTTTATAATTATAGACTTTTTAATTATTATTGGTGCATGATGTGAACATTCGTTATTGGGTTTATAACCTAATTATTGTAATTTGTGATTTTTTAATGCATGTAAAGTTATAAACCTGTAAATGTTCCTAATAAAGAAAATAAAATAAAAAAAATATCTACAGCACAAACTGCTGACTAATATCTATGAGAACCAAAGTGTTGATGAATATCTATATCACTGGCGGAGGTTGGATTTTCAATTATGTATAGCATATTGGAATAACGTAATATTGCGTATGCAGTTTAAAAAACTTAATTTATGTGAGTATGTATGTAAAAATCCCAAATTCGTACTATTGGACACATTTAGCTGATTAGTCCAACCTACGCTCTGTAGATATTAGTTCAACCTACGCTCTGTAGATATTAGTCAACACTGGGACCGTCATAGATATTCGTCCGACCTTAGCTCTGTAGATATTAGTCAACACTCTGAAGTTCGTAGATATTAGTTCAACATATGAGCTGTAGATATTCGTCCGACATACAGGCTGTAGATATTAGTATCTGGAGTCCCCATACTTGCCTGCCAAAAATACTAATATTTGGCAGATATTTTATAGGGCCAGTTCTGTAAAAGCTCTTTTTTTATCTGAATACCGCAAAAGTGTCCCAACTTCTTCTCAAATTTGCTTTGTGTCATTTTCGAAATTGGAACTGATTCTGCAATGAATAATTCTGACAAGCGATATGATTGGTACCTACCAACCCAACCTTGATACCTTGGTACCTTGACTGGTAATAAAATATTTAAACTAACAATTATTTTAATTGTATTTTTCCAAGCAGGATTTATAATGTCACGTTATTTTTCACAAGTCTGAGTTGGTTAAAAATAGTAGTAGTTAGTTTTTGCGAAACTAAAAGTGATGAAACAAGTCGGCACAGTATATAATTTAAAAAAAATATATAAATACCTGAATTCATGAAACAGTTTTTAAAATTAGTTTATTTTAATGTATTACTATTTTTTTATTTTTTTATTTATTTATACATGCATATATATCACAATACATTACAAAATGATACTTTGTTCAACTGGGAAGGATACCCGTTTCAGGACAGCCAAATTGTATATTTAGTTCATAATATTCTTAACAAAGGAATGGTTTCATTCAAGATATCACAAGAATTTGCTTCAACTGCGGTGCAAGGCGATAGGTGGAGGGATTCTGGCTGGAGAGATCAAAATATCTCCTCAACGAGTCTCTCTATCCGGCCCACCACGCGGCAGGCGGGCAGACACATCGGCCGTCAAGACCTAGCCAAACTCATCCCATGAACCCGGACATCCCTATTAAGTCACCAAACATAGACAACCACTTGGGGTTGTTGACCAGACAACTCAAAAGCACCTCAGAAAGGTCATTAAATAAAAAAAATTAGTTAAATAGGTTAAGTTAGGTTAGGGTTACCGGCTATTTTAAAATTATTTTTTTATAGCTTTTATTGACCTTTCTGAGGTGTTTCTGAGTTGGTTTCATTCTGATTGGCATGAAACCCTTGGGGTTACCTATGGCAGAAGTGTTAACTAACTAACTAACTAACTAATCATCACGCCGTTTCCCCGCAGGGGTAGGCAGAGAGGACGGACCGCCAAACAACTCGGTCTTGGCACACACTCTTTGCCTCACTCACATTCATACATCGTCTCATACATACTCTTCTATTATTCTGACTTTTGACATGGCCCGTCTCAAGTATCTGATTCACTTGATCGTGCCATGTCTTCCTCGGGCGTCCCCTACTTCTTCTACCATTCACATTTGCATCATATATCTATTCTTTTTACACTACTTTCTTCGCTCATTTGCTCTACGTGCCCAAACCATCTGAGGGTTCCTTTCTTAATTTTGCTCATTATACTTACATCAGCCTTACATTCTTTGCGGATATCCACATTTCTAACACGATCATACATGGTTTTACCACACATACGTCTCAGGGATCTCATTTCAACAGCATTCAGTTTACTTTCATCAGAAGTGTTGGTTATCCAATAAATGGTTCCCGGGGCGGCGGTACCTATACCCGCCTCCCAAAATGCAAGCGTAAAGCGTTTGTGTTTAATAATTTATAATAGAAATTCCAGACATAAAGTCTCTGAAAAAGCTTTCAAAATTTATCTAAAAGCTCACCATTAGAGAGTTTTACCGCTTCAAAAACAGATTTACTGCTTTCATTTTTGGAGTGAAATTTTAATCCAGAACTTTGCGTCTATATTCAGTGATAATATCTGCCACCCCATCGTGGGCTTAAAATGCATCCTTGTCTTTATCTAAATTGAAATTGAAATCAAATATCCGTGTAAATGCGCAATGAATTGGAAATCATTTCAACAATGTAACGTATTACTTTCCCCTAGAAATTCATGTCTTATCCACTAAACTCAGGCATATTGGCTTGCACCATGCGAAAACTACACTAAATTCGTCTAACATAACTGATGATGAAATAACCGTAGAAAATGTGTCACGGATAATAGATCAAGATATTGGCTTATTAGTTCTTTTACGTAAAAGAATTACAAATGGCGTTGGTTTTATATGTGAATAAATAAATTATAATATTTTTCACTGGAGTTTTCAATTTCAGCCCTCCTTAAATTTATCTAAGAAAAAACATCTATTTTCTACGGTTTAGTCTAGACCAGGGTTTCCCAAACTTTTTCTGCAATGGAATACTTTGCAAACCCATAAATTTTAACGGAACACCTGGCTCATTTTTTGGATTGGTTAATTCCTAATAATATATTTATTCAAAGTTATTACACAATATTTATTAAGTAAATCAACAAAATATGTATAAAAAATGGAATACAAACAAAAAAAATGGAATACAAACATTAAAAAAATGGAAAATAAACAATAAAAAAATGGAAAATAAACGACAAAAAATGGAATATGAAAAACAAAAAATGGAATATGAACAACAAAAAATGGAATATAAACAACAAAAAATGGATTATAAAAAAAGTTAATAAAAACAACAGCAAAAAATGGAATAAATAAAACAATTAATGACATTGACGATTTTGAGTCCTTGAATTGCATATCTTCTTGATATCAGGCATAATATTGGGAAGTTGAATTCTAATATTTGGTGTGGCGTCGAGCCTGTTCCTGCACTAGTACACATCGTATACAGCACAGTAATAAATTTCGGAGATTTTGATTAGTAGTTATGTAAAATGAAGGTTTACTGCGATTACTCTATAACCACATTTTTCCACTTAACATAAAGCTTAGTCTCTCTATCTGGAAGGATCTAGTACCTACCTACTTAAGAACTATTGTGAAATATTTATGCAAATAATGAGAATAATATCAGTGGTGTTGAAATATGAATATGTGTATGTTTTATTAAATTAAATTCTTCCGACAAATTGTCGCGGAACCCCTGTACAGGTTCGACGGAACCCTAGGGTTCCGCGGAACACAGTTTGGGAAACCCTGGTCTAGACTGTTAGGATACCATATAACTTCAGTACACTCATTTATATGTTTAGTAGAGTATTGTTGAGAACTTTTACCATTCTCCTACTGTCAGTTTAATGAAAGTTTAACCCTGAGTGCCTTCGGTCACGGTGATACTTACAAGATACTCGATCCTAGTGCGCGTATCATACGCGCCGATCGTAAGTACCCCCCGTACGATTTTGCTGGTGCCCGTTCACGGCGCTACGCGGTGGCTGTCAGTTTCCAATCAGTATCACGATACCAACAGTGCTGATCGCACGCGACGCGTCGCATCATTTGTGTCTGATACTTATTCGTTTGACGTTTGACAGAAATGGCGTCGGAACTTGAAAGTAATATTAGATTTGTTCTGGAAGTGGAAAAAATGCATGTTTATATAAATGTACTTAACCAGAATACGTAAGAAAGGATTTAGTGGAGAAGGCATGGATTGATGTTGGAAAAAAAGTCATATGACATCGCTTGACATCCACGGCTGCACGTGAAAAATGATCAAGTTCAGTATATTTCGGATAGCGCCGTGTACGGAGACTAGCATTAAAAAGTAGTATATCAGCAGGGTACTTGTGGTTTCGTCACAATTACGTAGATTGTAAATATCTCCGTGAACGGAGGGCCTAAAAGTCTGTTCGGTTTTCGGAACAATTCATATATGCCTCATAGAGATCGTTATGTCTCCCTTACTATCATAGTGAGAAATATGATTTATACGGTGTTAAAAAGAGAAAATACCACGCTTTATATTCAAATATCAAAAAAACACCATAAAAGAAATAAAATGTATACCTTTATAAAACCAAAGTTTTGAATCGCAATTTGAAATAAATTTATGTGACTTTACGAATTTTGTATTAATTATTTTTATATGGAACGACATAAAAGTGAGAACAATAACGTTTGTAATACATTTGTCAATTTTAGTTAAAAAAAACGTAAGGTGAGCGATTTTTAAAACTTTTTATGTTGCAAAATTTTTCATTTACTAGCTGACCCGGAAAACGTTGTTCTGCCATAAAAATTATTTTCAGTGAATATTTTGGTTGTTAAATAAAAAATAACGAATGTATTGTAAGTGTGTGGGGATGGGATCTATGTCAGAAAGAGGAATGGAGCGCTGTAGACGATGACCGCCGATAAAAACATAAAAACACCAACCATTCATTTTCTCAATTTGATGTATTTCATTAAAGTAACGGACATATTCATTGTTTGATCTCTTAAAAGTTAAACGTAAAGTGAAAAAAAATTCTTGCGCACGTGTGGATGAAAGTTCGATGAGGCGGACGTAGCGCCATCTGTCATTCATCAACATAAATAATTTCGTTCTGTTAGAAATACGAACAACGGTTTAGTTGCGATTAAAAAACGGGAGGGTGGGGATAAATTTGGGGTTATAGGTATTTTTTGTTGCCAAATAAACAAAATAAAAAAAAAATGTCGAAAAAGTAGAATTTTTATTCTGGATAGGGACACCCTAATCACCTAGACCTAGCGGAATGAAATATACTTTACGACCTATTCTCATGCCTACCAAATATACATAAAAAATTTCATAAAAATCGGTCGAGCCGTTTCGGAGGAGTTCGAACCATAAACACCGTGACACGAGATTTTTATATATGTAGATTTCGATTTATAAAATTTGAAACAGTATTTTAGCAACAGTTTCTATTTTTCGGATTCTTTCAGAAATATTCCATGTGTATGGATTTTATAGTAAAGCAGAAATATTTTAACACTCAGACAAAATATCGTCGAGGCCTGAGCGGTTGTCAATTTAAGAAAATTTTGTCAACTTTTGACCATCTTCTACAGTTATTAAACCTTTTAACACAATGCAGTACCTTCGTATCGAATCCTGACAAATCGGCTGGAAAAATAAATTGACAGGGTGACTTTTAGAATAATGAATTTAGGGGTGAGTTTCTCGGGGGTGGGCCACCGAATCGCGAATTGAGACGTGGATTTTTTTCTATCTCAATTTTAGAATATAATGATTTATATGGTCCAGTTCTCCTCTTCCTCTGATTTGGCTCTATCTATGGAAGGAAGTTTCCTAAATTGAATTGTATGAGGGGTTTTTTCATCCCCCAAAGAGTCGCTCTTCGAAATGAAATAAGAAATTGTATCGGTTAATAATTAATTAAATGGGTTTTCTTATTACTTAAATCTTTTATCCGATTTTTTATTATATTTTTTTATGTGCGAATTCTAGGAATCAGCGAGACTACGGCGTACAACAATCTTGTGTGGCTAAATGTTATGCAAATGGATATTTCAAAGTTCCATAACTCAACGATGTTAACTAATCGAAAAAAAGTGAAAAAAACTTAGACCCTCTACACAGCATCCTCTAAAATGACATGGGCCCTGAGAGAAATTATTTTACTCAGAGTCTCCCGTGTGGGGCTAACATTAAAAAAATATATGTGTTAGTTCACACACGGTAGAAGTGAAACTTTCAGAAAACTAAAGTATAAAAGAGTGAGGAGGATACGAAGCACCGCACAAAGAGGAGACCAATTACTCTATCTCATTCTCTCGCAGGCTAAATCCTATAGATGTATGTGTTTGTCTCTTTTTAGTGTCGCTTCTTCGATTATCCAGTTTCAAATCACAACGGTGCTTAAAGGACCCGCAACCGTGCACAAAAAGAAGAAGATGGAGAGATATGAAATTACGAATGTTAGAGGAGAGCGCTATTATTAAAAACGACAAAATCGGTGCGAAAATTGTGAAAATGTTGAATAAAACACGGCTCTTTTAAAATGGAGCAAAAATCTCGCGGGGGTTGTCTTAAACAGCATTTAAAGAAACACTGCCTCAATACAGGTTCACCTAGTGAGGCAGGCTATGCACAACTAAAAATACTGTATAACTATACTACTCCTGTGTAACCTTTCTTACGTTACTTACTATTTGTAAATTTTTCTGTACTGATTGATGTAATCTATTTGTAAACTACTTTGAGCATGTAATTTTTTTAGTTATATTGTTGTTATTTCATTGAATAAAGATTATTATTATTATTATTACTGATTTTTTTTTACATATAACTTGTAAAATAACTGAAACAAACGTGTTTATAATAATTTTTGGAGCGTACTTTGCGATTTTTTTCCATCTGTCATCATGTCTAGATATTATCTTAAAAAAATAACGTTTATTTTTTTAAGAGCTTAAAAACTTCAAATGTTTAAGGGAGGTTTGCAAGAAATCGGCAGAAATTCGGGTAGCGGCGTCTTAAGAAGTTTTCAATTTAATTTTTTTTTTAAATAATACACAGAAAAATTATAATTATTATAATATTGGGAGACCCACTGTCGGAGATCAACTGTCGAGTCGCCATTCGCATACACTACAATCACCCTTCTAGGAAGTGTCTATTCAGTGATGTAAATGCCTAAATCCACTTAGAATAATCAGATATTCAGAAAAAACATGTGAATTGCGTTGCTCCAATTACCTTCTGTGATCTAAAATCTTTTTTATGTTATATTTACAAGTATTAGAACTGTGGGACAAGAGACAAGAGACAAGAGGGAATAAGTTACATAATACTTATTAGGTAGTGTCATGCGAGCTTTATTATCCTATAAGAAGTAATGTGACAGAAGGGAAGAATTCCGTCTAATGAAATGGAACTTTTTACTCAAATTTATTTTATGTTCTCAATAAATCGGATTTGCTTTTAATTTAAGTGACTTTTTCAAAATGGGAACTGATTGTGTTAAAAAATCAAACAAGCGATAAATTAAGTACCTACCTTTAATGATATTAAATTTATTAACTCATTTTTTTAAAATTGGAAGTATTAATATCCCGTGATTAGCAGCAATTCTGGTCGAATTGTCCAGTTCAACACATCTTTTTAATGGTGAAATTCTTTTTTGAAACAGATAGTATTCATTGAAGAAGAAAATAGCAATAATAATCTAAATGAAAACATTAAAGAGAACAAGACACATAAAAATAGAAAAAGACAATGGTCGCAACTGGAACTCGAACCCTGACCTCTCGTCTAACAGCGTTAAGCCGCTGCTTCCCGAATTTCTACCGATTTCATACATATCTCCCTTAAACACGTTAAGTTTGAAAGCTCTTAAAAAATATATGTTGTTCTTGAATATAATATCTAGACATTGCCCGCGCCAAAACGCAAATTGTATAAAATTTTCTCGACAGAAAAAAATCGCAAAGTATGCTCCAAAAATGATTATTAACACGTTTATTTCAGTTATTTTACAAGTTATATGCATGAAAAAATTCACAGTGTTTTTTTTTAAATGCTGTTTAAGAAAACCCGGCGATATTTTTGCTCTATTTTAAACGAGTCGTGTTTTATTAAACATTTTCACAATTTTTGCAACGATTTTGTTGCTTTAAATATTAGCGCGCTCCTCTAACATTCGTAATTTCATGTCTCTCCATCTTTTTCTTTTTGAGCCTGGTTGAGGCGCCTTAAAAAATTTCGCTATTGCCACCTGCTGTCAAACCGTCATATTTGTCAATCTCATATTTAAAATTTTAGAATTAAAAATATTATCTTTAACTAATTCTTTTCCATATTACGGGCAACTACCATTTTTATTGGAAACAATCATTTTAAGAATTGGTTTGTGTGAGAATGGTTTTAGTGGCACGCCTGCCTTTTCAAATATGCAAGAGCGAGACGGCAAAACTGAGTATAAAAGGTGATTAATGTACCTGCTCGCTCTCCTTACCTGCAGACAGCTCCGTTAGCTAGCACGTAGCATATAACTTGTATAGTACCAATAATAATTTTCATCTCGTACACATCACACGCCTACAATAAAGACTATAAATAACAGTAGCGCAGCCGGTAGGATCACACACACGAGATGAACATTTATTGGTACTATACAAGTTATATGCTACGTGCTAGCTAACGGAGCTGTCTGTAGGTAAGGAGAGCGAGCAGGTACATTCATCACCTTTTATACTCAGTTCTGCCGTCTCGCTCTTGCATATTTGAAAAGGCAGGCTTGCCACTAAAACCATTCTCACAGTTTGAAACCTGGATAGCGTCTCGGATAAACGACGAGAGGTCTGGGTTCGAGTCCCAGTTGCGACCATTCTCTTTTTCTATTTTTCTGTGTCTTGTTCTCTTTCATATTTTCGTTAATTTTATTAAATTAATGGGAATAACCTTCAAAAGATATAAAAAGAGAGTTTTTCTTATAAAAACATTAGATACTATTCAGTTTCCTTGGTCTGTATAAAAGTTGAAGGATCTTATTTGAATTGACGACATCAGTCTGATATTTTCTTTCTAATCGGTACAGATCACATTTCTAGAAAATTTTTGTTCAGTGATTCCTACATTTCAGCAATCTTGTTCCCTTACTTCAATTAAAAATATATATTTTACATAAAATAATGCAGAATTTAAGGTTATAATAATATCATATTCCTTCACTCGTTATGACAGCGAAAATTCCAACAAATTCATCCCTTTGTGGTGATTGCTTCATTAGGGGTAGGTACGTACCCCCATGTATTGTTATACCACGCGTGTCCACAAGCCATGCACCCCTCGTATCCGAGGGTTTGAATGGAGATGAGGTAGGGCAAGGGGGGTTGCGAATCCATTTCGCACGCCGCATCCGTTAATTGCCCGGAATACCCCCTCTCCCCCTCCACAATTTCTCCTTCCTGTGGACCACCCCACCCTGCCAGGCCTAGTCACTAATCTGTGAACAAGCAAGAGATAGGGATGTTGTCTCATATTATTTATGTCCGTAATATAATCGATTTATGAATAATTACGGCGAAACCGAAATATTATTTCACTAATGATGTACTTTCCAATTTGGGAGACGGATATGGCTACCGCCGCCGCACAGATCATTTAAACTGCATCTCCAAAGATAACATTGGCCATCAGGAAATTTTTCACTTGTTGAAATGATGAACATAAAGAAAATAGCAAAATTGAAATACCCACGGAACAAGGAAGTAGTCCCACCTGACGCTTGTGCTCTAAATTTTGAAATGATATTTTTTTAAACAGACCGCCCTATTCTGCACAGGGTAAAGTGGTTTGGGGCTCCATACCAGAGGTGGCTGCCAAATTCAACTGTGGGGCTCACTTGCGTTTTGTGTAGTGTGGTCATTTGTTGCGCAAGTTTTTTTTTTTTTTTTAGTAATTTGTACATTTAAGTTTACAAAATTTCTAATTAAATATAATATTTCATATTGCAAACTAAATTTTACGTAGCTCCTACAATACATCTTTAACTTTCCAATTGGTGTGGACTTTAATGTTTCTGGTAGCGTGTTATATAACTTCATTCCTTTGTACAGTAAACTGTTCTGCGTATTCGCCTTGTCTTTTTTTGATGCCTGATTTCCTTGCACTATCTCCCTGTGTTATGTCTGTGAATGTCCTTGTTGAATATAATTTCATTTGAGAATTTTTTTGGTAAAATGTTGTTAAATATTTTATGTATAAATATCATCGTATTCAAGGTCAGCATCTGTTTCACGGCGAGCCAATTCAGTTCCTTTAACATTTTGTTTACTTTTGAAAATCTATTTCGCCGAAGTATTATTCTCATTGCCCTGTTTTGGAGAATTTAAAACTTATTTTGTTCTCGTTCGTTACCTAGGAAAAGGATTGTTGAGCAATAGTTAAAATGTGGAGCAATAATTGATTTAAGTTAAAATAGCAATAGTTAAACCGGTCAGTGGTTGAGTGGGCATAGCGCTTGGGTCCCACCTGGGCGTCGCGTCGCGTGTTCGATTCCTCGGCTGGCTAAGTTCTCCATCACAACATAAGCAACATTTTTGGCTTTCTGTGGTAGTAAGCGATGTTCAAACACTGTTGGGTTATTTTTAACTCGTTGTCTGGGAATGTTTGTCTTTCTTTTTTTTTAAAAAAAAGAGGATTCAAATGTAAAAGAACGAAGACTTTTTTAAATATTCAAATGCAGTTTACCTAAAATTTCTGAATCCGCCCATATTCAATTTCTTACACTTGAATACATAGCTAAAATGCATCCCTTCCCAAATCTGTTAGAACTAAGCACAACGCACAGCCGAGTCCAGCGAACAGCGCATTGTAGTGATCGATAGAGTAGTTATTGATGGTGCCGGCCTACCCCCACTCGATCCTCCCGATCCACCCTAATCCACCCTAATACACCAGCCAGACACCCTAATGGGAGGCCGTGCGAAAATTGACGATTTAGACATTAACGGCTATTAATGTTAATCAGGGGTGGAAAGATGCGCCAAATATTATATTGTGAACCTTTGTACCTAATCTAACCATCACACCATTTCCCGCAGGGGTATGCACAAAGGACGAATTGCTAAACAACTCTGTCTTGATACACACTCCTTGCCTCATTCACATCGTCTCATACATTCTCTTCTATTTTTTCTGACTCTTGACATTGCCCGACTCATCGTTGGCAAACAAATTAGATTTTAACACAAAGAAATGTATCACAATGTCCTTCACTGGTTGTAAAAACATTATAATTTACGACTATAAAATAAAAGGCGAAACGTTATCACGTGTAAAATCCGTGAAGGATCTCGGTGTCGTCTTTGATCCCGAACTGACATTCTCTTGCCATACATCGCAGCTCACTCAATCTTGCTACAAACTTCTTGGATTCGTCATCAGGACTTGTAAGCAGTTTGATAACCAAGAAGCTATGCTAGCGTTATTCGATGGCATACTGAGAAGCAAGCTGGAGTACGCGAGCGATGTTTGGGCACCGTACCACCAGAAGTACATTGATATATTAGAGCAAATCCAGAAGAAATTCTTCAAGTATGTTTATACTCGGAAGCATGGAACCTATCCAAGGTTCATGCACCATATTGACTTACTTGAGGAAACTGATTCTGTGAGTCTAGAAACTAGACGGAAAGCAAGTCTTGCTATTCTGTCTTTCAAAATTTGGAACAATTTCATCGATAGCCCATTTCTCTTGGGATGCTGTGATTTATATGTATCAGACCACTACAGCCGAAGTTGACATCATGACTTATTTAAAGTACCGCACGGCAGAACAGACGTCTTGGCAAAGCATAGCATGACGAGGGGAGTGGTGCTGTTAAATGAAATTGCAAACCATTTGGATGTAAGTGACTGTTCTTTATATGCCTTAAAATATTATTGAAGAGTCACTTGCCTAAATGCTGATAGGGTAACTAAATTGTACTGTAATTGGAATTATTCTGTTGTACAATAATAATAAAAAATAAAAAAATAATTTAAAAAGTTGATTCACTAGATTGTACCATGTCTTCTACCCCGCCCCAAACTGACTGACCAGTGACGACATGCAGAAGAATTTTTTTTTGTATGATTTTGAAGAAAAAATTTTGAAAAAAACTTATCAATTTCATTAACATTTTTTACTCCAAATAATGTCAGAAATCACTGATTAAATTAAGTCAAATACGTCCCTAGACACCCTTTACATTTAATGAATTTTTTTTATTTAATTCTGCCTAATTCTGCTCAATTTGGGAGGCGGGAATGGGTACCGCCGCCCCGGGAACCTTAATTGAATAACCAACACCTCTGCCACAGGTCACCCCAAGTGGTTCGCTACGTTTGGTGATTTAGCAGGGGTGCCCGGGTTCATGGGGTGAGGTTTGTCTAGGTCTTGGAGGCGGATGACCAGGACACACTGAACCCCAGATTCCTACCCACCCCTTAAACCCTTTTCCTTCCCAGAACTCTCCTCTCCTCCTTTCCCTAAAAAACCCTCCACACAGCATCCCCAAAGATGACATATTATTTTCCTCAGGGCCTCCTGTGTGGAGCTCATGTAAAAAAAAAATGAAAACGGTAGGAAATATCGAAAGCAATTTTTTTTGTATTTATAATGTAAAGGTAATGTGGACGCCCTAGAAAGACATGGCACAACCAAGTGAATTAGATACTTGAGTCGGGCCATGTCAAGAGTCAGAATAATAGAAGAGCATGTATGCGACGAATCCAACATAAATTTTTACGAAATATAAATTATAGATTAGGAATTCCTATTGAAAATATTAGCTACATGTCACTGTTGAAAATTATGGACCTCGCTACATTAAAAGAAAGAAGAATATGTACTGATCTATTTTTTCTGTATAAAATTGTTAATAACATGTTTGACTCCCCTGAACTCCTTAGACTGATTAATTTTCATGTGCCTAGTAGAACGGTTCGTCAGATTGTACCTTACCATTGTAACAATTCAGGTACCAATTCAGAAACAAACTCAGTAATGAACCGACTGCACAGTACAGGGAATAAATATTACATGAATACCAACGGTACTGAAAGTCTATCAACCTATAAAAACATTGTCATTAAATCTGTATGTCTATCTAGATAAATTTGAAATGTTTATAAATTTTCAATATGTGTCGAATGTATATGAATGTGTATCCTTTATTTTATTCTGTTGCTTTTAAGCTGCAAGAAAATCACTTCTTTAAATGTGTAGCAATTGAACGTGCTACGTAAACACAGTTAAAAGAAAGCTCTAGAATCATCGGTTGATAGTTTTTTATGTGCCATTAAAATTTTCACAATGTTATCAACATATGGAGTGTGACAGTTAAAAATAATAAACAGTACAATTTGTTTCAGCTTGCTGTTCAAAAGAATTGGAATTTGAATTGCTTGAATTTAAATTCTTAAGTAAGTACTTCTCACAGCGCAGGTAGCTACAGTACTCCCTCCCCAGACAACGCAGACATGGCTGCGGTGGAAAGAGGAATAGTCAGATACCGAGGTGATCGGGAAATCGAACCCGCCTTCCAGAACGAGTGGTTGTGTGTGTCCGATCCTTACTGCCATCGAACAACGGAAGGGTTGGTTGTGATGTGGCGGCTGGTGACTCTGATGCGGTTTGCGAGTGTGATGTGAAACTCTCAAGATCTTGAGTAACGTATGCTGGTTTGAGGCGGTCGATGCTCACGGTGATTTCCTTCCCTTTTACCAGTATGGTATATGTTCGTTCGTGCCGACGAACGACTTTATGAGGGCCACTGTAGGGTTGTTGAAGCGGGCTCTTGACTGTGTCGTCCCTCAGAAAGACGTGAGAAGCTGTGGGAAGATTTTGGAAGACGAAACGATGTCCATAACCATGGCGGGTACCTTCAACTGGTCTCAGCTCGTTGAAATGTTTCCGTAGTTCCTTGAGGAAGCTTCCGGTGTCGTCGTTAACATTAGGTCGTGCTGTACATAGAAATTCGCCGGGTAAGCGGAGCGGCTCGCCGTATACTAGCTCGGCTGAGGTTGTCGCGAGGTCATCTCTCCAAGCTGCTCTGATTCCCATGAGTACGGTGGGAAGTGTTTCCGTCCAACGGTTATTCTGATGGCACTTGATCGCTGCTTTCAGTTGACGATGAAATCGTTCCACCATGTCATTTGCTGCGGGGTGGTATGCAGTTGTATGGATTTGCGTCGTGCCTGCCAGGAAATTCAACTGCCTGAACAGCCTCGACTCAAATTGTCTCCCTTGGTCCGTAGTAATGCGGAGTGGAGTGCCGAATCTTGTTATCCAGCCCTTGTAGAAAGCACGCGCCACTGTTTCAGCCTCTTGGTCTGGGATCGGGAATGCCTCTGGCCATCTCGTGAATCTGTCTACGCACGTGAGACAGTATCGGCATCCTTCTGAAGAAGGCATGACGATTATGTCGATGTGGACGTGCTCGAATCTAGCGGAGGGTCTGGGAAAGGCTCCCAGGGGTGCTGACACGTGCCGTGTAATCTTGCTTCGTTGGCATTGAAGGCAATTGCGTGCGAGCTTAATAGTCTCAGCTTTAATGGCCGGCCAGACATAACGTTGAGTTATGAGCTTAACCGTGGCCTTAATTCCAGGGTGAGCCAGCTGATGGACCGCATTGAATGCCGCAGGTCTGAACTTCTTCGTGACGAAGGGTCTGGCTATGGTAGTTGAGACGTCACAGTAGAGATGCGCGTCAGTACCCGGAATATTAATCTTTTTAAGTTGTAGGCTAGAACTTCCTTGCAAGTGTTGTTCCAGTTCAGGGTCGCACATCTGGTCAGCTGCCAGCGCTGCGTAGTCCAGAGGAGTATCTATCGTCTCGACCCTGGAGAGAGCATCCGCGACGATGTTGTCTTTTCCGGAGACATGTCGGATGTCAGTTGTGAACTGGCTGATATAGTCCAGATGGCGGAATTGCCTTGGTGAGCATTTGTCTGCTTTTTGTTGGAAGGCGAACGTGATAGGCTTATGGTCTGTAAATATGGTGAACGACCTGCCTTCCACCATGTGGCGAAAGTATTTCACAGCGAGATAGATGGCTAGTAGTTCTCTGTCGTATGCGCCATATTTCTTTTCAGCTGCCGAAAACTTCTTCGAAAAGAATGCTAGAGGCTCCCAGTGACCTGCGACGAATTGGTGGAGTGCGGCACCGGCTGTAGTATCAGACGCGTCGCTGACGATAGAGAGTGGGGCGTCGCACTTCGGGTGAACGAGCAGGGTTGCCTGAGCCAGAGCTTCCTTGCACTTGCTGAAAGCTTCTACTGTTTCGGCAGTCCAAGACACGAGTTGTTTGCCTTTTTGGTTCCCTTTTAGAAGGTCATTGAGTGGAGCTTGTGTCCTCGCGGCGTTGGGAATGAATCTTCTGTAAAAATTTATTGCTCCCAGGAAACGGCGGAGATCCTTGATGGAAGCTGGTTGGCTGTAGTTGTTGATGGCCTCCACTTTATCTGGGAGGGGTGAAGTGCCAGCGTCGGACACCAGGTATCCTAAGAATTTGACCTTAGTCAGGCCGAAATGGCATTTGGCGGTGTTGATGACAACACCATATTCCTGCAGGCGCTGGAATAATATCTTGAGGTGGGCTAGGTGCTCTTCCTCTGACGTTGAGGCAATAAGGATGTCGTCTATGTAGGCGTAACAGAAATCTAAGCCTCTGGTAACCTCGTCCATGAAGCGTTGGAAGGTCTGGGCTGCGTTGCGGAGGCCGAAAGACATCACCGGAAATTCGAAGAGTCCGAATGGCATAGTGATTGCTGTTTTCGGAATGTCCTCGGGAGCCACAGGGATTTGATTATATGCCCGCACCAGATCAATCGTTGAGAAGATCTTGGTGCCGCTCAGTGCCTGTGCAAAATCTTGGATGTGGCGTACGGGGTATCTGTCCGGAATAGTTCTGGCGTTCAATCTTCTATAATCGCCACATGGTCTCCACTGGTCGTCCTTCTTGGGTACCATGTGCAAGGGAGATGCCCAAGAGCTCTCGGAAGGTCGAGCGATTCCGAGACGGACCATGGCCTCGAACTCCTTCTTGGCGCGTTTTAACTTGTCAGGAGCAAGGCGTCGTGGGCGTTCGACTGTTGGAGGTCCTGGCGTGGTGTTAATATGGTGCAGTGTTGCGTGACGAACTTCCCTCCTGGCGCCGTCAGGGCGAGTGATGTCAGGAAACTGTTGAAGAAGCTTATGATACGGGGACGTTCCTGTGACCGTCTTAATGGAAGCGATCTTGTTGTCGCTTCGTTTTCCCGTGATGGTCAAATTCGTCACCTGGTCCAGCAGCCGTTTATTTCGGACATCCACCAGTAGCTCGTACTTGGCGAGAAAGTCTGCCCCGATGATTGGCCTGGAGACGTCTGCAATGACGAAGCTCCAAGTAAAGTCGCGTCGCAATCCCAGATCCAGGTTGAGCGTTAGGCTGCCATAAGTAGCGATTGTGCTGCCATTTGCTGCTGCCAGTTCGTATGTCGCTTTAGTGGGGCGTCCCTGGACAAGTCGTCGTGGGAAAACGCAGAGATCTGCGCCGGTGTCTATAAGAAATACGGTACGGGTTACCCTGTCGGTAACAAAAAGGCGACTGACTTGGTTGGGGCTGGTGCTGGTCGCCATCAGTTTGGGCCCTGCGCGTTTTCCTGCTGGAAGTTGCAGGGTTTGGTGCACTTGCTTGCCTTCGTCCCATACTTCCAGTGGTACCAGCATGTTCCCTCGGGCTGACGACCTCTGGACCGACTGCGAGAACGATTGCTCCAACGATGCGGGGTGGCGCTCCTCCTATGCTGGCCAGAGCGTAGTGTCGAAATTTCGCGCCTCAAAGTAGCGAGCTCTTGTTGGAGAGGCTGCATCAACCGCTCCATCCGTGTTAGTAGTGGCTGATTGATGGGTTTACCCATTTCCTCGGATGTACCGCTCGTGAGGGACATGATGATGATTGGTGCGCGAAATTTATCACCGAAGAGTTTATTTCGTGCGCGACGTGCTCGCGGTAGATGTACTTGCACGCGTCGTGTTCACTGTCGGATTCACAAATGTAAACTTCGTGGTCACTAATGTGAACGTCGGTGTCACCAATGTAGCAATTAAACGTGCTACGTAAACACAGTTAAAAGAAAGCTCTAGAATCATCGGTTGATAGTTTTTTATGTGCCATTAAAATTTTCACAATGTTATCAACATATGGAGTGTGACAGTTAAAAATAATAAACAGTACAATTTGTTTCAGCTTGCTGTTCAAAAGAATTGGAATTTGAATTGCTTGAATTTGAATTCTTAAGTAAGTACTTCTCACAGCGCAGGTAGCTACAAATGTATGTGAATGTGTATCCTATAATTTACTCTTTTGTTTTAAGTTAAAAAATCTATACTTGATACTTATTTAATTGTTATCTCTTAATTCTTTGATTATAACAAATGTATTTTTAATTTTATCATATGTAAAAGCCCTAATTGATAAATAAATCAATGTATGAATGTGAACGAGGCAAGAAGTGTGTGCCAAGACCGAGTTGTTTGGCGGTCCGTCCTCTCTGCCTACCCCTGCGGGGAACGGCGTGATGGTTAGTTAGTTAGTTGTGTAAACCGATTCATAGTAAAGATTTATCTCAAATTTAGCATTAACCAGTCAGGACTCGAGCCTATCGTGGAAGGTCGAAATATTTCGGCTTTGCAATGTAATCCAAATAAATGGAATATTTCTGAACGCATCCAAAAATTAAAAACTGTTTTTGAAAGGTGATGAGTACGCTTTCAAATTTTATTATTCAAAATAATTAAAACTTTGGATTCATAAAGGTGTACATTTTAAATATTTTTGTTTAATTTGTTGGAAGGGTTAAGGAGTTGGTGGAAAGTGTTTGTCCTGGTGCTCCGTCTCCACATCAGACGAGGCAGTACCAATACTTTACCATAAAGAGGTAGACAGGCTCCTGTCCTGAGGATTGCGGTACTTCCAGGCCGCGATCCGGTGTTCAGAAATTTTATTTGATGACTATTAATAACACTTGTTCATGTTCGAGAGATTAACATTTATTGAGATTAATTTATTTATTTATTGTTTTGGAACATTTACAGAGTGTTACCATAAAAAAAGTCATTAAATTAGCATTGTAAAAAGCGTAGATGTTAATAGTCCACTTAAAAATGTTCACAGAATCCATAGTTTAATGGTTGTTTTTCGCTATGTATACATAGAAGTTTTGGAGGTTATGTGTGTTTATTGTGTAAGTGTGTAGATGACAAAGCGAATAAGTAAGACGATTCAGTACTTACAAGTTTATTAACACTATTTACAGACACATAAATCTCCAATTTAAATATATGCAATAATAAAGTAATATGAAGGGCGAACAAATATTAAAGACCAGCGACTCCTGACCGAGAGTTAAAGCAGAATAAATCGTTAGTTTTTGATGCAAGCGAGGCAAGTTGCTTGAGGAAAGGTCTGCATCCAATTGGTGCCTGAGGGACCAATCGGGTGGCCGGACGATGCAGATCAGTGTCCTTTGTTCGTCCTCCACAAAGTTAACAGAAATTAGAAATTGCAAAATATAAACAGAGATAACAAAAATAGTGATGATAAAATATAGAGATGACAAAGATAAAAAAAAGATCGATATACGATGTAAAAAACAGAAAAACAAAAAAAGTAAAGTACAAATAGAGTAAGAAACAGCCATTCACATTCAAGTTCATGATCAAATATAAGTATTTTCAATTACTTGTTAGGTTAGTCTATTGTTAATTTGCTTTTTAAAGTAAGCGAGACTATTTGCATAGATGTCTATATAGTTACATTCAATGGAATTATACAGACGACACATTCGAGACAGTAGATTGAAGTATGCAATATTGTTTTTAAATAATTCGAGATGAAATATATTCCGACTCCTTAAATTACGTCTATTGGGGACCTTAATAAGAATATTGCTCAGACAATGAGTTGTTACAAGCTCATCACAAATGATTTTGTATAGACTCATTAAGTCAGCAACTTTTCTTCTTTTTTCCAGAGTTGTAAACTTAAAATTTTGGAGTCGTTCCTCGTAAGATTGGAGTAAAGCATTTAGTCCAAGTTTACATGATAACAATCTCAGAATTTTTTATTCAATAGTTTTTGAATATTTTAAGTAGTGTGGGTTCCAGATAACACTACCATATTCCAATTTGCTTCTGACCAATGAGTTGTATGGTGTTATAATGGATTGGATTTTTTAAAATGGTTTCGATATTCTAATTTATATTAATATTTACAAAATTTCGTGTTCGCGTATGAAACGGGCAGAGAGGTAAAATAAGGCGGGTGGCTAGTCGGATCGAGTACTAGAGGCGGAATAATCGCTCGGTCATCGTCGGAGCAACCAGAGAGGTTTTCTCGCGTAATGGGGATACCATACACCGTAAATAAATAAATGTAATGCCCATAAACTTTTAGATATAAAGCGTGGTATTTTTTCTTTCTAACACCATTTAGATCATATTTCTAATCATTATAGTAAGGGAGACAAATGATTTCTGTAAGACCTATATTTCTAAAAACCGAACAAATTGGTTTGAGGGCTTCGCCTAAAAGTGGAAATTTGAAACGGAAAAGTTAAATTACGGCACTTTTCAGATGTTAGAACTGCACTACTTGGACGATGTTAGTGAGGCATTAGAGTTACTATTAGATTTAAGAGCTATTTATTTTTAACACTGAGTTTCGTGGAACCAAGAAAAGTCCTTTTTTTGCATCATTAACCACACTTTTATCTTGTTTAGATTAATTTAACAACATTCGTGGCATTTTCCACACCTTGAATAATCCACCCTTGTGTTAATAAACTTCGTACTGCCTACCCCGTGTGTATATTTTATACCTAACATACATTTTAGGTAGATATGTTAGTACATATAGGGAACATCCCCAACATAACTCAGTTACTCTGTATTTCTACTCTGGGGTAATTTCTTAATTAGCCGAGTATTCGGTCGTCAAAGTGACCCCTCTGTATTGCATTCGATAGGTACTGCTAGAATCGCCCCGGTCACGGAAGAATTAAATTGGATTATACGATGCTGTCTAGAATTTAGTATTATGTTTGTACTGAAATACATTAGTTGATAATTTGGTGAAAAACAATTTACGTTTTGGTAGATATTTAATTAATAACAATGGAGAACTGAATTGAGGCGCTCAGCGGAAGAGTGGCCCAACCCTTACATCAGCGAAAACATCATATTTTTATATACTTTTTGTCAAATCTATGAAGCTTCAGTGGCCTTATTTTAGTTTTCACTGATTTCAAAGGAGGCATCACCGAGGAACCGGCTAAGGGGCGCGGAAGCTGAGTGTGGTTCACGACTAGACCGAACGTCATGCGCATTCTTGCTGGGACTGCCAATCGATTGTAGAGGACACCCAACCGTTTTGCAACGCCCTTATTACTTATCTACTGTGTCTTCCTCCCAAACAGGTGCTTGTAGGATACGCTGGATGCAAGCACCCAGTGCTTGCCACCTCATGGACTTTCACCAACCTGTCCCATCGTCTTGTCTATATTTTGTCATATTGTATCTGTATTTCCCGCTAAGCACTTGCATACTGCTTGCTAACAACGTATGCAGGGACATTTGAGGTCTAGTTTCGTTATCAAATGTAGAGTCGTTTTTACCAAAAAAATTAGAGTCCTTGCAAGAGCCTTGAAGGGGTAACCATCTGTTACCTATACCAGGGCGGGTAAGTGGTCGGTCCTCCAATGATTTCAAAGGATCTTTGAAATTGGGCCACTGTGGCTTTATAGATATGACAAAAAATATATAAGAAATAATGTTTTCGCTGATTACGAATTTTTGTGGGTTGGGCCACTCTTCCACTGGGTGCCTCAATTATGAAGTAACTACCCTCATTTTTTTTTAATGTACTTATTTTTTTTTTTAACTTAATAAATAGAACCTCAAATTTTAATATTTAATTAAATGAAGACAATATTAGCGAAACTCAATCGAAAACACAGAAAAAATCGGAAAAAGATACATCCTCGAATCCAGGACCTTCGCCTTGCCGGCGCGCAGCTCTACTAACTTTGTTAATGTGTCCCTATCCGATTCAGTCATATATAACTGAATCATACTTCGACTAAGAACTACCAACATTATCTTCATTTTCTTAATGCAAATTTTTATTGGCTGCTATCTTTTTTATGATTAAACTTATTTTTATTTGAATCATCTTTATTATTTTCTCACTCATATTTATACATCGTCCCATATTCACATATTATTCTGACTTTTGACATGGTACGACTCAGGCATCTGATTCACTTGATCGTATCATGTTTTCCTCGGGTCTCCTCGATTTCTTCTACCATTCACATTTGCGTCATATATACTTACACTACTTTCTTCGTTCATTCGCCCTACACGCTTCAACCATCTGCCTTTTCTTTCTTTTCTTAATCTTACTCATTACGCTTACATCATACATGGTTTTATCTAGCACGCGCCTCAGGGATCTCATTTTAACAGCATTTAGACTGCTTTCATCCTTCCGCTGCCAGTTCCATGCCTCACTGCCATACATCAGTGTAGGTACCAGCACTCCAATGTGGTCTACTAGCGTCGCTTCTTTTGACAGTTTTAACAGCGCCAATGGCATTCAGTCCCCCATTAATGGAGTTTTTTTTTTCATGAGTTCCACACAGGAGGCCCTGAGGAAAATAATTTCCCTCAGGGCCTATGTCATCTTTGGGGATTCTGTGTGGATGGTTTTTTAAGGGAAGGAAGGAGAGGAGAGTTCTGGGAAGAAAAAGGGCTTAAGGGTGGTTAGGAATCTGGGGTTCAGTGTGTCCTGGTCATCCGCCTCCAAGACCTAGACAAACCTCACCCCATGAACCCGAGCACCCCTGCTATATCACCAAACGTAGCGAACCACTTGGAGTGACCTATGGCAGAGGTGTTGGTTATCCAATAAAGTTTCCCGGGGCGGCGGTACCCATTCCCGCCTCCCAAATTGAAAGTTAAATGAAGTCACCTGCATTTACCCTTCTTTCAAGATCTCTATCAACCTTCCCATCTCTCCTAAACATATTACCCAGATACACAAACTCAACCATCTGCTCCAAGTATTCATCATTCACAAATATATTGCACGCTGTTTTCGTACTCTCTCTCTCTCTCTCTCTCTTTCAAACGTCATGACTTTAGACGATATACTTAGAGTTGGAGTGTTTTAAATTTAGCCAGGTATTGAACCCGAGGCCTTTGTTTCCAATATTGAGTATGCTTACTAATGAAATGGCGCCTTTATCTTATCAATTGGCCTTTACCACTGTGCTCTAATTCCCAAAGTTACCTAACTTATATAGGTTTGACTTTTCGAAATACCAATCACCCCTAAACTAACTTCATTATCTTAAGCCAAGGTGTTTCATTGGCTGCAGCCACCGCCGTTTCCGCTCCATCTTCGGAAGAGGCTCTTCCGGTTCCGGTTTCGGCGCCAACCGGAAGTGGGACCCTACCGAAGGCTTTGTCTCTCTTCCCGCCCAAACCGGACGTCCGGTCTTGATACAAACGACCCAAGGCACGCTTTTCCTTCTACCAGAATTTCGGATTAAATTATTTCCCTTAACGCTTTTGTGTTTTTAATTTTAGAACTTTAATTATTGTTCTTTTTTTAATCGAAAGAGTTGATGCTTTTGTTCCAATTTCGATGAGGGGAGCATTTTACATTTTTTTCTTCAAAAATGTTTATATTACTTTTTAAACTTATCCGTTATGAAGAACTGCTTAAAAAATAGTACCTACCTCCTGTAGCAATTAAAAAAATTAAAAAAAGGTGAAATCTAATTATAATAATTAAAGGCGACGTCCGAATACTCATAGTACAAGCAGAACCATTTTTTTGATAACCAAAACCTCTGCCAAAGTGGCAAGCTAAGTTTTTTTGTGATAGCAAGGGTGCCCGGGTTCATGAGATGAGGTTTAACTAGGTCTTGGCGGCGGATGCCATTATTACTCTGTGGCGTGCCGAATCGGGGGAGACTGGTTGAGGGAGAAGATTTGGCCTGCAGTGTAACTGTCTCAACCCTTCGCCTTGCACCGCAGTGGTAGGGATGGATTAATAACTCCGTCACTTTTGAACATTTTAAACCCCAGATTCCATACCTTTTTTCCTTCCCTTCCTCTCATTCCTTTTCTTTTAAGACCCTCCACACTGCATCCCCAAAGATGACATAGGCACTGAGGGTAATTATTTTCCTCAGGGCCTCCTGTATGGAACTATGTAAAAAAAAAACTACGTAACATAAAGAACAAAAAACTTATTTTCTAATTTGAATAAATACCAGCCGCCTGTTTGGATTTATTCACGAATAACATCGTCAAAAAGCATGTTTTATTTGATTTTTCGAATCACAGGCACAAATATTTAAATGTTTTATGACCGTTTTCTAAAACATTAAATTTTCAACGTTATACAATAAGATCATAACCGAAAAGGGGTTCGTAAGTAGGAGATTTTGAACTTTAAAGCAGTTTTTATAAGCCTGATACTTTTGGCTTATAAAAAGACTAATCAAAAAATAATCCATTATTACAAAGGCAAATATGTATTCTCCTAGCAGTATTTAATTATTTTTCATTGCTTAGAAGTGCATCACTCTTAGGACTCAGCATCTCGAATTTCTACAAATTTATAAAATCCTTTCCTTAAACATTTTAAGTTTTTAAGCTATTAAAAAAATATTTGTTATTTTTAAGGATAAATAGACATTATCTTTAGAAAGATTCACAATATTATCTTTAGAAAGATAATATCTACACAATATTATCTTCAGAAAAGATGTGTAGATATCGCACACCTAGATAAAGTCTAGCACAACTCGAAATAATCCAAAATCGAGTTATTGCCATTTTCGGAGTCTGCGTCGAAAACTACACAAACCACTAAGACATCAGTTTAAAAATCTCCATCAATAAAATTGTAGATGGCACTTAAGTCAGTCTTTCTGAATTGCTCTACGAAAACCCCCACCAACAATAGTAACCCATCACCAGTTACGACATACCAGCTGTAGGGGAAGGTGCTGTCAATACGCACAAAGACTGGATTATTTCGACTCAGTCTTGTATTCGTGACTAATCGCAGTCATAGTGCGTGAATATTTTGAGTTGATTTGGTATTCGTGATTGAACTTGTCTTGTTTCTTGTGCGTTCTACACATCAATACTCCGGTATTGTGAAGATTATAAAACAAAATAAACAGAATAAGAGTGCATTAATTCAAAATTTATCACTAATATGGAATCAATTTGAGTTGATAAAATTATTAAACAGTGATTTTGTCACAAATACTAAAATAACACGAAATTAATTAATAAACGCGTGACATGTGAATTTGATGGTTAAGTAATTAAGCAAATAAATATCCTAGTATCATATGACAATATTTTTAATCGGTCAAATAGAAATCGAGTAAAACGTTTTTCGCTGTTCCTGAAAAAAGATGTATTTTGAGTTGTACTACTCTTTATCTAGGTGTGCGATATTATCTGTAACGGACGTGTTGCACACCCTCTTTTCTAATTTTTATTCTTACAATTTCTTTATGTCTTTATGTAAAATGCCCCGGTGCAACCAAATAAAGCTTGCGTGCCAGGTTGCCACCGGGAGACATTTTCTAACAAATTGTCATTATTTTTCCGCCTCCTTTTTGTTTATTGTTTGCGGCCCCATGAAGGGCCGTTATCATGGCCCGGAGCAACCAGTTTGCGGCCCCATGAAGGGCCGTCATCCTGGCCCGGAGCAACCAGTTTGCGGCCCCATGAAGGGCCGTCATCCTGGCCCGGAGCAAAAGTTTGCGGCCCCGGTCAGGGCCTGTATTGCGGCTTCGCTGCCAAAGAAGAGCAAGTCTGCTATGGCTGCCTTGCCTCCCTTTTATTTTTGCGGCCCTAAAAAGGGCCATTTTTTCGGCTCCACCGCCAGGAGCAACAAGGGTTTGCCCAGACCGGCTTCGCTGCCAAGGAAGAGCAAGTCTGCTCTGGCAACCTTGCCTCCTTTTTCACTAGGAAGAGAGTCTGCTTGCCACCAACAGGCAAGCAGGCTGCTCCTCCTCCTCCGCCAAGAAGACGGACGGCCTTTTTGCCTCCTCCTCCTCCGCCAAGAAGACGGACGGCCTTTTCGCCTCCTCCTCCTCCGCCAAGAAGACGGACGGCCTTTTCGCCTCCTCCTCCTCCGCCAAGAAGACGGACGGCCTTTTCGCCTCCTCCTCCTCCGCCAAGAAGACGGACGGCCTTTTTGCCTCCTCCTCCTCCGCCAAGAAGACGGACGGCCTTTTCGCCTCCTCCTCCTCCGCCAAGAAGACGGACGGCCTTTTCGCCTCCTCCTCCTCCGCCAAGAAGACGGACGGCCTTTTCGCCTCCTCCTCCTCCGCCAAGAAGACGGACGGCCTTGCCTAATTTTTTATTATTACAAGGCTCACAAAGGCAAACATAAAGCCCACAAGGGCAAATCTAAAGCCCTACAAGGCATCCAGAAGAAGCCAACCGGAGTCACTCCTTGGCCGGCTACGCTGCTAGGGACAACAAGAGCCCGCATTCTTCAATATTGCGGCCCCAACAAGGGCCATTATTTAGCCACCAAGGAGGCCAGAATCCCCTCCACATTTTTTATAAAACAATGTCCGATCGCCGTCGGGTTCAATTAACCCAATAAATATGTCGATTTTTTCAAAAATAAAATTATAAGTTATTCTTCAACATTCAAGCAAGTCTTTTATTTACTCTACAAGTGGTCCTTTCTACCTACCTCTGGAAGTCTGCGACCTGCCGCCAGCTGCTGCCTCCTGCCGAAGTTCTGCCTGAACGAGAACCCGGTGCCTACCGCTGCAATCGGCCCTGACTCTGGGCACTGCAAGGCACCGCTCAGGCAGAAACTAGGCGCATCCAGGACCTATACCACTGGATGTAGGGAGGCCAGCCAACCAATATCACCATCATCAGCGTGAGCCAGTGGAAGGCGTGCACAAGACCGGTGCCCCTTATTTTACAGTCTTGTAAAGACCTGATACGTCTGTTACAAGTGGTCCTTCGAGCCGGATCCGCTGCACGCCTGACACGCCACGCCTGATGCCACGTCACGCCTGAGTTACCACGCCTGACGCCACGCTGACGCTACGCCTGACTCTACGCCTGACTCTACGCCTGACGCTACGCCAGACGCTACGCCTGACGCCACGCCTGATGCCATGCCTCATGCCAGGACTGACGCCACGCCTCATGCCAGGACTGACGCCACGCCCCATGTCAGGGCTGATGCCACGCCTGATGCCATGGCCCATGTCAGGGCTGATGCCACGCCTGATGCCACATCACGCCTGATGCCATGCATACCCACGCCCGTGACACGCATGGTGCGACAACTACGACGAGAGCTGCGCCGTCAGCAGCAACTTATTGACATGCTGACGGAAACCCTGCAACCACAACAGCATGGAGCAAGAGGGCCGGCACAAAAAAGTGCGACGGGGCCCGCTCTACCTCATCCTACAGGACTGATGCCACGTGGAGCAAAAGGGCCGGCACAAAAAAGTGCGACGGGGCCCGCTCTACCTCATCCTGCAGGACTGACACCGCGTGGAGCAAAAGGGCCGGCACAAAAAAGTGCGACAGGGCCCGCTCTACCGCATGCTGCTACAGGGTTGCCACAACAAGACGCTTCAGGGTTGGCACGTGATAGCCAAGCCCCGCAGCCAAGCAGCCATGGACAACCACCATGGATGCAGCCTCGTCATGCTTCAGGGTTGGCACGTGATAGCCAAGCCCCGCAGCCAAGCAGCCATGACTCAACACGGATGCAGCCTCACCATGCTTCAGGGCCGGCACGCGATAGCCGAGCCCCGCAGCCAAGCAGCCATGATCAAACAAAATGGATGCCACCTGGTCCTGCCGGCCCCGTACCGCCCGCACCTCTGGTGGACCAGAGGCCGCGTACCGCCGTACGAGAGATGCCTGTCGGACCTGTGCCTCTGGTGGACCAGAGGTACGCCTCACTGGCGCAGCTAGGGCCTGAAGACCCTCCGCCGCCGCCCCCTCACTACAAAGGGGATCCAACATGGATACAACCTGGTCCTGCCGGCCCCGTACCGCCCGCACCTCTGGTGGACCAGAGGCCGCGTACCGCCGTACGAGAGATGCCTGTCGGACCTGTGCCTCTGGTGAACCAGAGGTACGCCTCGCCGGCGCAGCTAGGACCTGAAGGCCCTCCGCCGCCGCCCCTCAACTATGGCAGCAGTCCCCGACGGATGCCGCCTGGACCTTCCGGCCCCGTACCGCCCGCACCTCTGGTGGACCAGAGGCCGCGTACCGCCGTACGTGAGATGCCCGTTGGACCGGTGCCTCTGGTAGACCAGAGGTACGCCTCGCTGACGCAGCCAGGGCCTGGAGCCCCCCTGCCGCAGCCCCTCAACTACTATGGCAGCAGTCCCCGATGGATGCCGCCTGGACCTTCCGGCCCCGTACCGCCCGCACCTCTGGTGGACCAGAGGCCGCGTACCGCCGTACGTGAGATGCCCGTTGGACCGGTGCCTCTGGTAGACCAGAGGTACGCCTCGCTGACGCAGCCAGGGCCTGGAGCCCCCCTGCCGCAGCCCCTCAACTACTATGGCAGCAGTCCCCGATGGATGCCGCCTGGACCTTCCGGCCCCGTACCGCCCGCACCTCTGGTGGACCAGAGGCCGCGTACCGCCGTACGTGAGATGCCCGTTGGACCGGTGCCTCTGGTAGACCAGAGGTACGCCTCGCTGACGCAGCCAGGGCCTGGAGCCCCCCTGCCGCAGCCCCTCAACCACTATGGCAGCAGTCCCCGATGGATGCCGCCTGGACCTTCCGGCCCCGTACCGCCCGCACCTCTGGTGGACCAGAGGCCGCGTACCGCCGTACGAGAGATGCCTGTCGGACCTGTGCCTCTGGTGGACCAGAGGTACGCCTCACCGGCGCAGCCAGGGCCTGAGAGCCCTCCGCCGCCGCCCCCTCATCACAATGAGGGTCAAGGATGGATGCAGCATGGACCTTCCGGCCCCGTACCGCCCGCACCTCTGGTGGACCAGAGGCCGCGTACCGCCGTACGAGAGACGCCCGTTGGACCTGTACCTCTGGTGGACCAGAGGTACGCCTTGCCGGCGCAGCCAGGGCCTGGAGGCCCCCTGCCGCCGCCCCCTTACTACAACGTTGAGGGACCATCATCACACGCCCAGTGGACACCACCTGGGCCATCACAGCCAGTACCGCTGCACAAACAGCAGTACCGACTACCAGCAGCAGCAGCAGCTCCTGTCCAACCTGGTCCTGCCGGCCCCGTACCGCCCGTACCTCCGCTCGAACAGAGGTACCGAGAAGCCGTACGTGAAGAGCCTGCCGAACCTGTACCTCTGGTGGACCAGAGGTATGCACCACCAGCAGCAGCAGAGCCTGCCCAAACTGGTGCAGTCCTTGAGCCAACCGAACGCTCAGTTCCGGACCAAGGAGAACCTTGGCGACTCCAGGAAATTTGGATGCAGCCTGGACCATCCGGCCCCGTGCCGCCCGTACCTCTGCTCGACAAGAGGCAACGTGAAGCCGCACCGGAGAAGCCCGTTGGACCATATGCATCACTGGCGCAGCTAGGGCCTGAAGACCCTCCGCCGCCACCCCCTTCCTACAACCCAGGAAGAGCCAGTTTTACGGCCCCATTAAGGGCCAGTTTTGCGGCCCCATTAAGGGCCAGTTTTGCGGCCCCAAGAAGGGCCAGTTTTGCGGCCCCGAGAAGGGCCAGTTTCGTGACACCGGACCCTGCCGGACCCGCACCACTGCCGGAGCAGTTGTACTCACTGCCGTCTGGACCTTCTGGCCCCGGACCGCCCCTACCCCTGCTTTATCAAAGGCAGCCAGCCGACCAGCAGAGAGCATCTGCCGGATCCGCACCGCTGCCGGAGCAGTGGGATTTGTTGCCACCTGGACCTTCTGGCCCCGGGCCGCCCTCACCCGGGCTCCACCGGACAGCCAGCTCTGCACAGTCAGCCGATCAGCAGAGAGCACCTGCTGGATCCGTACCTCTGCGCGAACAGAGATACCAAGCACTGGCCCAGATGGATGACCAACCACATTCCGCTGTCATAACAGTGGTTTTCCTCATCGGCGCAGCGAAGACGAGCCCGCCCTGCCCCAGCAGTATCACTACCACATTCGTGATACCTGTTATCGGCGCAGCGAAGACGAGCCCGCCCTGCCCCAGCAGTATCACTACCACGTCAGTGGTGCTCATCATTACCGCAGCGAAGACGAGCCCGCCCTGCCCCAGCAGTATCACTACCACATTCGTGATACCTGTTATCGGCGCAGCGAAGACGAGCCCGCCCTGCCCCAGCAATGCCACCATCAAAGAAGTGGCGCTCTTCACACGGGGGGAGCCAATCAACCCCAGCAAAAGGAAAAATTTGCTGGCTGTCATGGACCCCGTGATGCTCCACATCAGCCGACCACACGGCCGAGTCCTGGACGACACCCCCGCCGCAGATGGCCGAGAGAGGACAGCCCGAATCCAGACGAGCCCCGCAGTCTACACCCGACCTGCCGTGAAGCCCGCTGGGATCCTGTCGTTCCCGCCTATGCAGCTTCGCCTACTCATCGTTCGACACGTCCTGATGACTAGTGCAGACAAGCAGCACGGGGGGAGTGTAACGGACGTGTTGCACACCCTCTTTTCTAATTTTTATTCTTACAATTTCTTTATGTCTTTATGTAAAATGCCCCGGTGCAACCAAATAAAGCTTGCGTGCCAGGTTGCCACCGGGAGACATTTTCTAACAAATTGTCATTATTTTTCCGCCTCCTTTTTGTTTATTGTTTGCGGCCCCATGAAGGGCCGTTATCATGGCCCGGAGCAACCAGTTTGCGGCCCCATGAAGGGCCGTCATCCTGGCCCGGAGCAACCAGTTTGCGGCCCCATGAAGGGCCGTCATCCTGGCCCGGAGCAAAAGTTTGCGGCCCCGGTCAGGGCCTGTATTGCGGCTTCGCTGCCAAAGAAGAGCAAGTCTGCTATGGCTGCCTTGCCTCCCTTTTATTTTTGCGGCCCTAAAAAGGGCCATTTTTTCGGCTCCACCGCCAGGAGCAACAAGGGTTTGCCCAGACCGGCTTCGCTGCCAAGGAAGAGCAAGTCTGCTCTGGCAACCTTGCCTCCTTTTTCACTAGGAAGAGAGTCTGCTTGCCACCAACAGGCAAGCAGGCTGCTCCTCCTCCTCCGCCAAGAAGACGGACGGCCTTTTTGCCTCCTCCTCCTCCGCCAAGAAGACGGACGGCCTTTTCGCCTCCTCCTCCTCCGCCAAGAAGACGGACGGCCTTTTCGCCTCCTCCTCCTCCGCCAAGAAGACGGACGGCCTTTTCGCCTCCTCCTCCTCCGCCAAGAAGACGGACGGCCTTTTTGCCTCCTCCTCCTCCGCCAAGAAGACGGACGGCCTTTTCGCCTCCTCCTCCTCCGCCAAGAAGACGGACGGCCTTTTCGCCTCCTCCTCCTCCGCCAAGAAGACGGACGGCCTTTTCGCCTCCTCCTCCTCCGCCAAGAAGACGGACGGCCTTGCCTAATTTTTTATTATTACAAGGCTCACAAAGGCAAACATAAAGCCCACAAGGGCAAATCTAAAGCCCTACAAGGCATCCAGAAGAAGCCAACCGGAGTCACTCCTTGGCCGGCTACGCTGCTAGGGACAACAAGAGCCCGCATTCTTCAATATTGCGGCCCCAACAAGGGCCATTATTTAGCCACCAAGGAGGCCAGAATCCCCTCCACATTTTTTATAAAACAATGTCCGATCGCCGTCGGGTTCAATTAACCCAATAAATATGTCGATTTTTTCAAAAATAAAATTATAAGTTATTCTTCAACATTCAAGCAAGTCTTTTATTTACTCTACAAGTGGTCCTTTCTACCTACCTCTGGAAGTCTGCGACCTGCCGCCAGCTGCTGCCTCCTGCCGAAGTTCTGCCTGAACGAGAACCCGGTGCCTACCGCTGCAATCGGCCCTGACTCTGGGCACTGCAAGGCACCGCTCAGGCAGAAACTAGGCGCATCCAGGACCTATACCACTGGATGTAGGGAGGCCAGCCAACCAATATCACCATCATCAGCGTGAGCCAGTGGAAGGCGTGCACAAGACCGGTGCCCCTTATTTTACAGTCTTGTAAAGACCTGATACGTCTGTTACATTATCTTTAAAGAGATAATATCAATTTTGCCACGCCGACATGGCAATTATATGGAATTCCCTCGATAGAAAAAAATCGCAAAGTATGCGATTTTAAATTTTTACATTAGCTCCACACAGGAGGCCGTGATAAGTTATTTATAAGTATGAAAAAAATCAAAGCGTTCAGATACTACTTAAGACATTTCCCACGAGATTTTGGCTCTATTTTAAACGGGTCGTGTTTTATTAAACATTTTCACTTAATTATTATCGTTTTTAATATTAGCGCGCTCCCTCTAACATTAGTATTTACATAGCTCCCCTTCTTCTTCGGTTTGAACGCTTACTACTGGGTCTTAACCCTTACTGGAACTTTTTCTTTTTTTAATGCAATATTCGGAACCGAATGACAAAACTTTTTGTAAATATGATGTTGTTCAAATTTTTAATGAAGTATCAGTCTTAGTCGCTTCTTGTTATTTTAAAAAGATCTCTGCCACTCAAGAAAACAATTACTTTGTATATGTGCTCATTATTTATTATTACCTTACCCGACTATCACTACAACAATTTCACAGAACCAACACGGATTCATAAAAAATCGGTCTACAACATCCAACCTTGCCCTACTTGTCAACTATTTGCAGAGCAATACGGACGAAAGGATGCAGGTCGATGCTATGTACACCGACTTTTCAAAGGCCTTCGACCGCGTTATCCACTCAATTCTGTTAAATAAACTCACTCGTCTTGGAATACACGGTGACTTGTTTAGATGGATTAAATCATATATTAGCAATCATAGTCGAGTTATCTCAATAAATGGAGTTTTATCCAAAATAATCAACGTAACCTCGGGTGTCCCTCAGGGTTCCCACCTTGGTCCGCTCTTCATATACTTAAATGACATAGGCTCATGTTTCCAACACTCTAAATTTTTAATGTTTGCAGATGATATGAAAAATTATGAAACGGTTCGCTCTCTATCGGACTGTAAAGAGCTACAAAGTGACTTAGATAGGCTCTACAACTATTGCACAGCTAACTACTTAGACCTCAATGTTTCTAAATGTCCTTTACTAGAAACAAGCATAGGTATAATTAACTTTCCATATTCACTATGCGATGAACCCGTGATCTCAAAAAATGAATTTAAGGACCTTGGAGTCTAGTTAGACAGTAAACTTATATTTAATACGCACATTGATTCAATCACTGATAGATCTTACAAAATGTTGGGTTTCATACTACGCCTGAGTAAATTATTTAAAAATCCACATACTCTAGTAATGCTTTACTCCTCACTAGTCAGAAGTACACAGGAATTTGCATCGCCTGTCTGGAATCCCAAATAACCCAATACGTCAATAATATAGAGCGCATACAAAATAAATTTATTAAGTATCTCGGTTACAAATACAACAATAATTATATCTGCACTCTCCAATCCCTGAAATCCAGGCGAACGGTAGCTGACATGACATTTCTCCATAAAATAATACATAACCAAATAGACTGCCCAGAACTTCTATCCCAAATAAATTTTAACATCCCATCTAAAAGAACTCGCCACACCAACCTTTTTTACACAACCAGTAATAATACGAATACTGCAGCCAACTCCTCCATTTCCCGCATCCTTCAAAGATTCAACACAATTAAAAAAACCACAAATACCAATGTATTTTTTGATTCCCTCCCTCTATTTAAGAAAAACATTTCTAGCACACTGAATTCGCACACATAACACACACATCCACACACACACACACACACATACACACACACATACACACGAACATACACACACATAAAAACACTCACACACCCCCTCTCCTTCAATAATTTACTAACTTAGTTTAGGTAAAATGTATAATTTACCACATAAAAACCTAAGTATCTAACAGCGACATGTCATTGGTACCAATTATTGTGTTAAATTCTATAACTTTGGAACTATTTTCTACTGTGTAATTATGTACCCTCTGTTTGCTTCTGCAAAATAAAATAAATAAATAAATTAGGATGCCAAAATTCCCATAAGGGTTAAGCAAAGTTACTCTGTTTTATTTGATCAAAAATCATTTAATGGACCAGCGCGGTATTTCAAGAATTTCTTCTACTTCGACCACATTCTAAGTTCTACCAATTTGAGTCCACGATCGCTCCAGTTATAAAGGCCATAAATAACCCCTAATAACCTATCCGCACATTAATCTTCTCTATCAAAGGAACGAGCAACAAATCTAATATTATTATTTGGAGTAAATATTCGTGAAGGCGCACATTCACTGAACGACTGAAACTCCTCGTCAAAGGAGAGTAAATATTTGGATTAGAGGCAGAAATGGACCCCGGATCAAACGAAACAGGACGACACACGGTTTTAATGGATTCTTAGAATCAACGTTTGTTTACAAGCCCCGCATTAAAACACGAACGCTTCTACATAAAACAATGTAATCTCTTCTGATACGTTCGTTTCTGTAATTTTATGCTAAAATTTAAGCTATTATGATCGAAATATTGTTCAAAAGTGACGGAACCTCCGATTTCCATTCTGAGTGGTGATCGAACGACCTCTTAATTTGGGAGGCGGGTATGGGTACCCCCGCCCGGGAACCATTTATTAGACAACCAACACCCCTGCCACAGGTCACCCCAAGTGGTTCGTTACGTTTGGTGGCTTAGCATGGGTGCCCGGGTTCGTGGGATGAGGTTTGTCTAGGTCTTGCTGGCGGATACGTTTGCCCAACCACTGCGTGGCGGGCTGGATCGGAGGAGACTGATTGAGGGAGGCCTTTTGACCTCTCCAGCCGGATTCTCGCGACCCTTCGCCTTGCACCGCAGTGTGAGGAATAGATTCATGCGTCCGTCTCTCCTGGCCACTCTGACCCCCGGATTCCTACCCACCCCTCATACCTTTTCCTTCCAATATCTTCTTCTCCTTCCTTTCCCTTAAAAAACCCTCCACACAGCATCCTCAAAGATGACATAGGCTCCTAGGGAAATTGTTTTCCTCGGTGCCTCCTGTGTTTTTTTTTTTACAGTGTATACCGCACAAGAATCTCAACTGCTCCCGTCAGGAGCCAGTGAGACTATGGCATCCCCAATTGGGGTATGTTGTGAGGCTGAAGGTAGTGGGGAGGGGAATGAGGTGGGGAAGAGGAAGATTGGGAAGTACCTGGCTATTCAGATCTGGTCACCAAACACGGATAAAGCCATTTTCAAGCAACGTTTCAATTCTGAATGGTGGTCTTACACCAGGGCGATACTGATAGTATCTTCCACTCTGGAACATGCCGCAAATATACTATATATTATTTTAAATGAATTAATTGTGAAATAACACAAATTAATCAAATAAAATTTATTTGCGCATGCCGGGTTCGAACCCGCGACCTTCGAATTGTGAGTCAAGAGTCTTACCCACTGGACTACGGAGGTCGTCACGTCGTGTGGAGCTAATGTAAAAAAAAAAAACTCAGAACCTCCCTTGAAAAGTCATTAAAAGTGATGAAAAAAATAGGTTACGTTAGGTTAGGATTATGGACTATTTTAAAATTATTTTTTTCATGGCTTTTGATAACTTTTTAAAAAAGTGTTGAGTTGACTTGATTCTGAGTTGGCATGAAACCGGTTTTAATACACATACGCTTCAAGGATCTCATTTTTACAGCATTCAGTCTACTTCCTTCCTCTGCCATTTCCTTGCCTCACTGCCATACAACAGGGTAGGTACCAGCACTCCATTTTTGGACGACTAGCTTCGGTTCTTCGAACAGCATTTTGTTGGCGCCAACCGCGATCAGTCCTCCATTAATGGAGTTACCTGAATTTACCCTTCTTTCAATATCTCTATCAGCTTTCCCACCTCTCGTAAACATACTTCCCAAATACATAATCTCATCCACCTGCTCCAAGTATTCATCATTCACATTTATATTGCAGAATGAAAAGATATAAATTAATTATTAAATTTAATTGAAAATCAAACCTACGAAAGACGAAAACGAAGAACCAAAGGATTTAAGACATCCAATCAAAAAATTAAGAAAATAAAATATATTTCATAACTGAAATAAAATACAAACACGTCAAGAAAAATCAACGTGATTTTCAACAAACATTTTTTTGATCTGTATCTTTGATTTTTGTATCTGCTTAAAAAACTTATAAAAAGCAGTACAAATTCTCAAACTACATCGTAAACCAAAATCTCAAACTACATCGAAAACCAGCGGTATAATTGCAAACAAAACTTTTTAGCACTAGGAAAGCTAAACATTCATTACCAAATAGTTAAAACGGAGGACTGTGATCCATTAACCCATAGGTAGAAAAGATACATGCCGCCCACGGGACTCGAACCCGCGTCCTTCTTCTCCTTAAGCCGACGTAGGTCAGTGGTTAAAGAGCAGTTGACCGGATATCAGAAGGACGCGGGTTCGAGTCATGTATCTTTTCTCGTGAGATTTTTTCAATGTAGATGAGTGTTTCAGGCTGATAATAATTAAAAATGATATTATCTCTCTGTATAGAACACCCTCGCTACTGTTTGTTTATATTTTCGTGCGATCAACCAGACCAAATAAATTTAATAAATTTTCAAAAAACTTCCACAATTTTTTTTTATTGTCAATAACGCTCAGGAGTCTCTACTGCTCCCAACCGTCTGGAGCCGGTGATTCGATGGCATCCCCAAATGGGTTATTTTGTGAGGCTGAAGGTAGTGGGAAGAGGGAGGAGACGGGGAAGAGGAAGGTGGGGAGTACCTGCAATTCAGATCTGGTCACCAAATACGACTAAAGACATTTAAAGCAACGTTTTAATTCTGAATAACGGTCTTACACCAGGGCAATACCGACAGCATATTCCACTCTGGAACTTGCCGCAAATATACTACGTATTATTTTTTATTAATAAATGTGACATAACAAAACTAATAAAAGAAAATTTACTGATACATATTTGATGCAAAACATGTTATTATGATAAACAACCTGAGTTAGAACCGCGGTTCCCTTACCAGGCGCAAGAGCTCATCTTTTGTGAAAAGGTAATCATGATAAATGATAACCTTAAATATAATATTTTGTTAAATACGTATTATCTATAAATGTAACCCATATTTTTTTACAATAAAGTAATAAATAAATAGAAAATAAAAATATATAAACACCTACGATGTCATCCCATATGGGATCGTTACACCAGGACACCATTACGGATAGATAGACAACTTACTGTATGACGTCATCTGACCCTGATTCCTACTGCCCACTAAACAAAGCCAAAAAATATAACGTTTCTACCCCGATCTGGGGTACCATAGTTCCGCTGATCAAAACTAGTAAGAAGGAACACCTGTACGGTATTCCCATTAAAATTAACAAAATAAACTGCCTCACATGCTTAAACAATCTGCTTCTAAATTCTAAAACAAAAGTTTTCCGATAGTAGCTAATGGCCCGCTGGTGGTGCTTAAGTTGGGTAATTTACGGTCCCGGGTTCGACACCTACCCCGGGCCCGTGCAAAGCACAGCAGCTAACCGATGCGCGGGATCGGTGAGCGGGGGCAACTCGTCCAAACCGCTGGAGATTTACTACGAACTGTACAGGTTTGTGGGATCGGATGTATTTGTGCAGTTGGGTTTGTTAAAGGATTTTGTATTTTTAACGGAATACAATAGTGCTAAAAAGGAGAAATTAAATTAGATTTATTTTTTTAATTTTATTTAAGTAATTTGTACATTAAAGTTTACAAATTTGTTATTAAACATGTTGCATACCATATTTTTTTCCAGTTTGATTGCTGACAAACTACCTAAGTAGTTTAACGTGTTTAAATGTAATTAAAAAAATGTGAATATACCTTGAACCTTCCAATAAAGAACCCAGGCCATTTTTTTTATGAATAATGGACTTTCTAACTTAAATAACTGCATATTTATTTTTATTTTTAGAGTTAGTTTTAGTAGTTAAAATAATTGTCAAAGTTTTAATTTTTCAAAATCCCCCGAAAACCACCGTATGTGTAGTGAATCATCACTCCCGAAATGTTATTTTTATTTTCAACAGGTGTTGTCATTTTGTATGACAGTTATACGGAAGAAAGTACGATACTTTTCGATAAGTTAAAACATTATTTAGGTGGAATTATAATAATAATAATTATATTTTTTAATATTATTACGAGAGAATGATATAAAAATTGTTTGAAATTGTTATTTTTTTGCCTTTTAAAAATCGAAATCAATTTTAATGGAAACCGAAGGTCCGATCTGATAATAGTAGGGAAGCCCAAGCGGGGATTTTGGGATTTACTCAATCCCGTTGTGGGGACCTATTGGATTGTGGACCTATTGGGGCACCCTTTTAGCGTCTCACGCTCCCCTACTATAAGATCGCTAAATCAGCTGTTCGACTGGCGCCATTTTGAAATTCGGAGTTCGAAGTATTCTACCTAGAAGCAGCATTACTATTTTTTTTTGTAAAGTAGTTTTTGAATATTTTCAATAATAGAGATAAACTAATAAAAGATATCATTATTTTTGAAACTGAATTATTTAGGCCTAAATACGGTATAAATAAACACAACAACTAAATCTCTACAAACAGTATGTGAATAAGATGAAATGTTGTTAATACGATGGCTTGTGTCATGCTTACATTCACATACAATGACTTTACTTTACTTGTGATGTCACCACTAAATATTTTAATAGTACCAACTCGACGGCGTGTTTCAATGAGACGATTAAAAATGGACATTTTAATAATTTTTTAAAAACTCTGTGTTTAATATTTTTAAATAAAACTTATATATTCAGAATCAGCGTTTATTGGTCTATGTGAACATATTTTTTTAAAGTCATAATATTTTTCACTAGAGTTGCTTATTGGTGCAAACTTTAAAGTTTCTGGTAGCGTGTTATAAAACTTCATCCCTTTGTACAGTAAACTATTCTGCGTATTCGCTTTGTCCGTTTGGGGTTATAATTGAGTTGTAAATAGTGATTCAAGTTTTTGTGGAAAGTTTTTGCCGAATTCTTCCCATAAACGATATCTGAATGAGATTATGATTGTGTAGAGTGGATTGATATGTTTGTGTAAAGAATGACTGGCGAAGGACCTTGATTTTGTGTTACTATCACTGCTTGAAACGATGAAAACACATATTACATAGAAAGGAAATGACTCACCGAAAAGGATAAAAGAACTTGTATGCTGGCAAATGCACTTGTCTGCTTTCTCTCCCATCCAACAGGCACAAACAGCAATAGGCGTGAGTTTTGTTTATTTGATAGTACACGGCGGAGTTATTTTAATGGCTGTTCACCGATAGCGGAAGCACAATGACTATATGTTGCGGCGGGCGTTTATTACAGACTGACTATGGGTAAGATTGACGGATAGGGATAGGGATAGGTAGGAAAGGAATTTGCAACATTATTAATACCAATCCCAAGCAGTGACATTATGTATGCGTGCTATGTAG
This sequence comes from Limnephilus marmoratus, assembly GCA_917880885.1. Classification (NCBI taxonomy): domain Eukaryota; kingdom Metazoa; phylum Arthropoda; class Insecta; order Trichoptera; family Limnephilidae; genus Limnephilus; species Limnephilus marmoratus. Next base: position 16,552,033 of record OU862932.1, read on the forward strand.
GTATGTGTGTGTAGGTATGAGTATGGGCGTAACCAATATCCTTTTCTCAATTTTCTTTAGGGTATATTCAACATGTTTGTTAAAGGTTAGTTTGGAATCTAATATAACTCCTAAATATTTCATTTCAGTAACATTTTCAATAATTTCGCCATCAATTTTTATTTTGCTTTCACTGGATGTCTTCTTATATCCAATCACCATACTTTTTTTCTTCATAATAATAATAATATTCGTAGTTAGTGGAAAAAATATTGAACACACAATGTGGTAATATGACTTTAGTAAAATGTAATTCTTTTTCTACAACATTAGCACTTGCTTTGCAATGAATTTTGTGGAAATTTACACCTCAGATTAATTTTTTGAGTGCCACACTTAACAAAGTTCCATTTTCTGAGATTCTATTTTTATTTTGCAACTCTGAATAACCCTTCTTTTGATTGCAGACTGAATATCTTTCAAAAATGAAAACATTTTTGACAAATTCATAAGTTTTTTTTTTCAAATACTTGACTTCGACACCTCACTCACACTGTTAAAAAAAATACCACATTAATCTAGCTAATTATTAAAAAAATAAATATATTTATTGAAAATTTCGAAATGGCAGAATATTTCAATGAAGAAGATGATAATGCTAATAAATCTAAACGAAAATATGAAAAATATTAACACAGAAAACTAAAAAGGTAACGATTGCAACTAGGACTCGAACCCAGGATCTTCGACATTTTTTTTCCAATAGTTTGGCTGCTACCTTTTAAAGTTATCACAACGTACTGAAGAACTGGTTTGTAACCTAGAAAAAAGTTCTCCGGGGCCTAAGTCATTTTAGGGATGATGTGTGGAGGGTATTTTTATGAAAAGGAAGGAGAGGAAGTTCTGGAAAGGAAAAGGGTATGCGGGGTGGGTAGGAATCTGGTGTTAGTGTTTGCGGGAATGACGGACGAATGAATCCATCCCTCCCACTTTACCTAAAAATACCCTCCACACACCATTCCCATGATGACATAGAGAGGGAAATTGTTTTTCTTAGGGCCTACTGTGTGGAGCTAATGTACAAAAATGTGCATCTTCTTTATTACTTAGTATAAAATGAAGTCGCTCAAGCTGTATGTGCGCTTAGATCTTTTAAACTACGCAACGGATTTTCATGCGGTTTTCACCAATAGATAGAGTGATCCATGAGGAAGGTTTTTAGGTGTATAATTTGTCAGGGTTTTGTGTAAATTGTTTGAAATACATAAAATAGCGGCAGCGGGCAGCGTGGTGTGGATTTGATTTAACAGATGGCGTTGGTTATAAAGCTTTCGTTAGTCACAGCAAAGTGTGGTCGGGTCTGCTAGTTTAAAATAAAATAAATAAATAATGTCCATGTAAATGAAGTTATTGAATAAAACAAGTTAAACAAAAGGGTTATCTGCCGGATCTGCCCTGATGATGGACACTGCAACGATGTCCGAAACGTTGGCTAAAGAAGGAGGTAGCGCAACACGGCAAAACACCCCAAAAACAACAAACGAAAATGCTTTTGGCCGTGAAAATCTTAAAACGTACCGGGTTATTTAACACTTTTATTTTTTTAAAGTATTTAGTATTTAGTTGAATAGAACTTCGATTACAAAACCAACCCCATTCAGTTCCTGTCCATTGCCTCGTAAATCCCAAAGTCCGACTGACGCGGGCTATTTTGGTGTCCGGACGTGGCGGCCACCTCTACACACATAGCTAGGTATTGTTGTACCGGCTCGTATAACACTGGCTCGCTGTTATAGTTAGAGGGGTTCGTTGCCAACCCATTGTGTAGTTTGACCTAAACAAACTGGCCAGTGAAAATGATTGGCAAACAACAGAACATCCATTCATTACTTACGCATTATTGGATATTTCCTCAAATTATTTCATACGCTTTAGCCAAAAATGTGGATATTCAATGATGGATTGTTTCAAAAAATTTGAACAATTCATCAAATTTTATAAGTTGACTAGCTGACCCGGCCACGCATTGCTGTGTCTAACTAAACAAAACGCCATCTTTTGGATGGTCACCCAACCGAGATAACCAAGTGTTGTGTCGATAAATTAACTCACACCGCCATCTGTTAGAAATTTATGAAACTTACAAAGCATTGTCCTATAATAAACATTTATTTCGCAATAATAAATAATGAGGTCAATAATCGACATAAAAACTATCCTATATTTTAATTTGGACCAAATTACACACAGTAAATGAAATTTCATCAAAATCGGTTAAGTAGTTTCGAAGTTTATCTCAAACAAAGATCATGACGCCAAATTTTTATATAAGTACTAGCTTTTCCCGCGGCTTCGCTCGCATGGTGTAAGGGGGGTTCCCTCTCCGCCTCCTCCACCCCTCCTCCCTCCTCTTACCGCCTCCCCCCCCCCCCCCCTTCCCCCCTCCCCCTTCCCCTCCCCCCCCTGCTCCCCCATCTCTCCCTCCATTCCGCTTTCCATATATTCAATCCCAGTACATTCAGATTTTAAACAGCCCGCGTGCCACCTTTTACAATTTTTATTCAAATTTCCATTTTTCATGTATATTTAATTTGGTACCTAACATAGGTACCTATTTAAAATATAAAAATTCTTGATTCTATTCAAACTATTAGGGGAGTACCTACTTTAAATAAATTTATCAACTTAAAGATTTTCGAAAATAGAATCCTGATTTAAAAATCATTGTTTTGCCAAATGTCATTCTCTAACACGCGAACTGTGAAAAGTGCGATAGTCGTTAGGTTTTCTGAAATTATACAATTTTCTGCGCAATTTTCTTAATTTTTCTCTCCCTAAGAACCATCCTCGTACTTCAAGGAATATTCAAAAAAAAGAATTAGAGAAATTCAGCTGCTCTCGAGATTTGCGCTTAGCAACACATTTAGCGATTCATTTTTATATATAAGATATTCACGTTTCGTTAAAATCATTATCATTACATAGTATAAAATGAAGTCGCTCAAAAGGTATGTGCGAGTAGATCTTTTAAACAACGCAACGGATTTTCATGCGGTTTTCACCAATAGATAGAGTGATTCAAGAGGAAGGTTAAATATGTATAATACATACTTATTATAGTAGAGAAAAGCCGAGAAATTCCAATATTCAGTTCAGGCAGCAGGCAGCTGGCAAGCGGGTGGTGTGGATTTTATAAAGGTTGGGTAATGGCGTTGTGTTTCGTTAGCCACATAAACGTGTGGCCGGGTCTGCTAGTTAACTTATAAAAGTCTAATTTTCAATTTTTGAAATACCTGTCCAATTAACATACACTTTACGCATTGAAAGAGTCAATAAGAAATTTTTAAGGTTTTTATTCTCGCGGCTCTATGGACGTTACTCCTGGTTTTACCCATCGATTTATATATTAGGCATGACCAATTACCACTTCCTAGAGACACGCAAAGGTATTGCTTTGCTTAAATATTTTTTTCAACTAATAAACGGTCACTTATCTAATAATGAGATACTGGCCCAATTTTTTTTTTGTACCAGAGTCTCACTCTCGAGGACGTCATCACAACCTCCTGTATAGTAGAGCAAGCCGCACTAATTTATTTATGAACTCGCCTGTGGGGAGAGCTACGTGCTTTTTGAATGTGGTGAATAAAATAATAGATTTATTTTTGTGTACTATAGCGCATTTGTAAGATTTTTGGCATTGCATACACACTGCATAAATGGTACAATTATAACGTCTTAGGCTATATTGCCTGTAATTGTTATAAATAAATGCACAATTATTATATATATAAATAAATAAAAAATAAATAAATTAGTTTCTCAGTCTACAGTGTCAATTGGTTCAACCGGTAATACGTCAGTTTAGACACCTTCAAAAATTGACATTAAGAATCGTATAAATAAGTCGTCTCAAAGTTTTTTTTTTTTTTACATTAGCTCCACACAGGAGGCCCTGAGGAAAGTAATTTCCCTCAGGGCCTATGTCATCTTTGGGGATGCTGTGTGGAGGGTTTTTTTAAGAAAGGGAAGGAGAGGAGAGTTCTGGGAATGAAAAGGGTTTAAGGGGTGGGTAGGAATCTAGGGTTCAGTATGTCCTGGTCATCCGCCTCCAAGGCCTAGACAATCCTCACCCCATGAACCCGGGCACCCCTGCTAAATCACCAAACGTAGCGAACTACTTGGGGTGACCTATGGCAGAGGTGTTGGTTATCCAATAAAGGTTCCCGGGGCAGCGGTACCCATTCCCGCCTCCCAAATTGAAACCACAGTTTGAAATGACTTCGTAAGCCGAAACAGCTGTAACAAAAATAAAAACTAAAATACTTGTAACAACACGATTAAATTTTTTTTTTTTTAAATAGTAACACCTTAATTTCACCTTAAATTGTTTTGCAACTTCTTGAATTCTCAAAATAATACAATTGAGTAGTCCATTTATCGCTTACTAATTATAATTCTTTTCTTATTTACAGTCCTTCGAGACGATTTCCGGTCCCAGCCACACGACACGCGGGTCGCGGCCGGAGAGACGGCCCTGCTGGAATGCGGCCCGCCCAAAGGGAACCCCGAACCTGCGGTTTACTGGACTAAGAATGGCCAGAATATTGACATGGAGGCTAACACCAGGTATGTTGAAGAGATTATTACCCACTTCTTCTTCCTCACGAACCTACTAATTGGCTTCCAGCTTTGAACATGAGCTTCCCTACGTCCGGCGTCCTCCGTGAGGCTATCATTTTTTTTAAATTTTCGGCTATCCTAGACGGTTCTCTTTCATAATAAGCCTGCGGATCTCTTTTAATTGTCAGCACATCTCACCTACTGTAAAAGCATTTGGTTTATAAATAGCCCCAAACCATGCAAGTATTCTACCCTTAAAAATGATTTTAATTTACTTCGCGGTTTAAGCATCTCAAAAATGATACCTAATCCTGAATTGCCTAAGTGCATAAATGGCATCAACCTATAAGCGAATTTCTTCCAGCAAAAAACGGTTATTAAAACTTCCACTCGGCATCCACACATTAAAGGGCACGATAATTAATTTGTGTTTTGTGAATATTAAATTAGAATGTCACAACAACAAAATATTTGATGATTAAATTGTTGTTCAAAAGGACCATCTATGGTGCATTTGAACATGTGCAATACATTTAGTGCAACTTGAAATAAACAGTGGAAAGAGAATCATCTTTAACTAGAAGCAGTATATACTTAGGTGCTGAACAACCTATGAATGGACGACGCACGTTATTTACGACATAATTATTACTACTACGTTACGGAGGTCGATCAATAATTATTACCCATGTTTGAAGTCAGGGGGCGTTGCTGAGGGAAGTTGACATTACCGTCGTAAACTGCCGTCTATCAATCGATGGGTGCCGCGATTGCTCAACAAGCGGATAACGCACCAGCACATTCATCCGGAATTGTCGTGGCCAAATTGCATTAATTGCTCTACGAATTGATGCCGCACCCACCGTACTCGCCCGACCTGGCTCTTGTGAACTCTTTCTGTTCCCCTAAATGAAAACATGGTTCAAAAATCAAAATGTGGAAAAAATCAGCACAAACGAGGAGGTTATCGCCGAAACAGATGCGCATTTTGAAGAGTTTGTCAAATCGTATTTTTGGAGAGTTTAAAGAAATGACAGAAACGTTGGGAAAGTGTATTGACCTAAAAGAAGATCACATTGAAAAAAAGACCGTGGTATTTAGAACTACATCATTTAAATAATTCCATGACAGCTCAGAATCAGAATCATGCAATCTCAACACCCTTTTGAAAAGTCAGTTATGTAAGTTATGAAAAAAAAATAACCCTTAACCTAACTTAACGCAATCTATTTAACCAATTTTTTCATCACTTTTAATGACTTTTCTAAGGAGCTGTTAAAGTTGCATGGCTCTGAGTTGTCCGGTCACCATTTAAATATACCTACCTGACGGCATCAAGAATAATTCGTTTTGAAGTAGATACTAGTGTAATCTAAGCTGGCTTTTTGTTTGAATAGCCTTCAGAGGCAGGATCAATGGATTGGATAAGTCACAATCCAAGGGGCGTTTATGTGAAAACCCTCAATAAAAGTCATTTTCAAAAGAGCCTTCTATTGAAATTCGCTGTAACCATAAGTAACAAACAGCTTGCTAGCGTTTCTTACAACATGGTTTTCTTCTAGACCCAGTTTCACTTATTCATTTATAATCTATGTCATGGTCAAGGAATACGTACTCCATTCATTAAAGATCACGGGGCGTCGCGCGTCGCTTAAGACCCTACGTTTCACTCTGACCCCCTACCATTCGAAATAAGAAAACTCCTTCATCTCCTGTAGCGTCCACATTTCACCCCCAAAGATGAGAGAGGCCTTTGGACTTCCTTTGAAAATCCTTTGAGGGCCTATGAGGCAGATGAGTATATTTTTCTAAAACGTTTCGATTTTCTTCCAGGATGTCCCTGGTCGATGGAGGAAGCCTGATGATATCTTCAGTGAGGGCGGGTGATGCAGGTGCCTACCGCTGCGCCGCGCACTCAGTAGTCGGCGTTAGAGAAAGCCGACCCGCTCAGCTGAGCGTGCTGCTACGCCCGCACTTCATCGTGAGGCCGCAAGCGCAAGCTGCCTTGGTTGGACACAACGCCGAGTTCAGATGCCAGGTAACGTATTTTGTATACAAAGATTCTACGGAGTTCGCAATAGAGGTCGGCAATAATCATTGTGCTTTACCAATGTTACTTTTATTTTATTCTTTATTGCTTTATTGTTATTAGAAAAAATACTCAACAGACAGTTACGCAAATCTGCCACATGGAAGCTTGTCTGGAGGCCCTACCATAGTGTACATTTGGTTTTAACTCTAAATGGCTAACGTTGTAGTACCTCAAAAAGCCAAACATTCGACTATTTGACGAACATTTTTTGAAATCCAATTTTTTCATTAGATTTTTAATTTTATGTAATAAAATGATAAGGTTATAACTTTAATAACGTGATGACAAAAACGTAGTTTTATTCTCGTGGTTTAAATGTATTTAAAATGGCACTATTTTAGATAAATTTCTCTTTTCAACTTAATTTCACCTTTCAACACTAAATTAAATGATTGAGAAAAATTGCATTTTTTCTTTGACATTGTGAAGGTGAAATATGTAAAGTAACGATGACTATCGAATTACTTATTACTTATATTTTTTGGTGCAAGTTGCACTAAACCATTAAACATCAAAACAAATTAACTCACCATTGATAAACTACTAAAAAATATATTATTTTAACTTTTCTTCATTTATTATATTATTTCTTTCATATAATATTACTTTTTTTTAAATAAATAAAATACATAAAAACTATTAGCCAAAAGACGAGTAGTCAGTAGATATCTCAAAAAAAAGAACAACATACCAACTAAACACAATCAACGTGGCCATTAAGTTGACACGTGACGGCTATTATACTCTTGGTGGAAAAATTCAAAAGAGACGGGTAGATTTGCATTTGATGTTCGTCATTTTGACAAACGTTAGCTATCAAAGGTTAATAAACAATCTGTTTTTCTGAGAAAATTAATTAATCTTCCAATTCTCTTCAATTATCACCCTATGGCAGAATATACCTAGAGTAAATAACTTTATATTTTAGTTAAAATTGACTTTACAACAACTATAAAAAATATTTGCTGTCTCCGGAGTGCTTTAAGCTATTCCACGAAATTTTCGCGAAATGGAACCCATAATTGCATGGTGTATTTTCACAAGAGAACCCATAGAAATCAACAAAATCTGGACAAGGAAAAACTAAAATTGGCCAAAATCAACCGAGGGAGTTTTACGAGTTTCTGTAGAAAGGGAAGATTTTTTCAAGTAAGCCCAAAAGCTTAGGGAAACTTAGGGAAACCCTTGTACATTGAAAATCCCACTGATTTATATTTAAGTTGTGACGCCTTACGCGGATTATTGTAGGCAGAAAACCCAAAAAATATTTTTTCAGAAGATGTTTTTCCTACAAATCAGTTTGTGTCGAAATGGTTTAAATTCTTCAGTAATCTGTCAAATGAGAAATGTTCTAGCTCTTTATTTTTGATTTGATTAATCATTTCCTTTGATTTTTCGAGACAACGATCGTTTATATTAAAAGTAAAAAAAGATTGGTGTTAAGTAAAAATAATTTTGGAGATTCCAGGCAGCAAAATGCATTCGAATTAATATTTTGGATAAATAGTTTTGCAAATTAGTCTATAAAAAATTAAGCTTAAACGTTGAATTTAATAATAAGGAACTCCAGTGAAAAATATTATGGCTTTAAAAAAATATGTTCATACAGACCAATAAACGCTGATTCTGAATATATAAGTTTTTTTTCATAATATTAAACGTGGAGTTCGTAAAAAAATATTAAAAAGTGCATTTTTAACGTTTCGTTAAAATACACTGTAAAGTTGGTACGATTGAATGGTTAGTGCTGACGTCACGCGTCACCAGTCATTGTATCACATTGTATTGAAATCAATTGAAGTGTGGGTATGACACAAACCATCAGTATTAACAACATTTCATGTTATTCCTTATTTCGTACTGTTTATAGAGATTTAGTTGTATTGTTTATTGAAACAATATTTAAGCCTAAATAATTCAGTATCAAAAATAGAGGTATCTCTATTAGTTTATCTCTATTATTTAAAATATTGAAAAACTACCGCACAAAAAAAAATTGTAATTCTACTTCTAGGGAGAATGCTTCGAAACTTCGAATAACGGTATTCAAAATGGCGGCACTTGATCAGCTGATTGCCCAATTCCATAGTAATTTTTCAGGAGTGATGACATCACACGATTCACCGTAAATACGGTGGTCTTGAAAAATTAAAACTTTGACAATTATTTTAACTATTAAAACTAACTCTAAAAATAAAAATAAAAATGCAGTTATTTAAGTTAGAAGGTCATTATTCATAAAAAAATTAAAAAATTGGACTCAAGTTCTCTATTGTCTTTCTGAAATCAACAAAAAAAATTTGTGCAAGTCAATTTTTTTGTCAGTCGTTACGAAAAGGAACTTGTTGATAATAATTTTTTCAATTTATACGACTTAAATCATGCATTCCATCAAAACTTTGTTAAGACTTTGACTTGAGCTATAGTACATATTTTTGTCTTATTTCGCAACGTTTTATTCGGTAACCCGATAAAAGGGGAAAAAAACGGAACGTAATAAAATAATACCGTATTAAAAAGGTTGGGTTACCGAATATAACAGAACAATGACAAAACGGAACCTAATAAAATAATACCTATGTTAGGTTAGGTGACCCGATGAAACATAAGTTGGCAAAAAAGAACATGATAAAATAATACCGGATAAAACAGAAGACCGGCTAAACAGGACCTTAATATATTATCTAGGTTAGGTTAGGTGGTCGGATAAAACAGGGCAAAACAGAACATGAAGAAATAATACTCAGGTTAGGTTAGGTGGCTGGATAAAACGAACACTGACAAAAAAAACATGATAAAACAATACCTAAATACGTTCGATTAGGTGACCGATTGATAAATCGATAAATTGATAAATCGAAATTAATAAGATTAGATTATGGGTTAGGTTAGGTGGCCGGATAAAATAGCACATTTTCGTAACAAATAAGGTAAAAGATACTTGCGTTAGGTTAGGTGACTGGGTAAAACAGAACATGATAAAATCATACTTAAGTAAAGTTAGGTTACTGGATAAAACAGAACAAGGATAAAAAAGAACAAATGATAAAATTATAGTTTATGTTAGCTTTATGGTCTGGTCGTTTTTGCTCTACTGTTCTGTTTTGTAATGGATTGTATGTATGTATGTTTGTATGCACTATTCTTTTTGTGTCACTCATATCTTTGAAGTGAAAACTTCTTTCGCAACGTTGTGATTTGAAACTCGATGAAACGAAAAATAGCGACACTAAAAAGAGACAAACACATATATCCAAAGGGTTTAGTCTGCGAGGGAATGAAATAGTACAATCGGTCTCCTCTTTATGCGGTGCTTTGTAGCCTCCCCAGTCTTCTCTACTTTAGTTTTCTGAAGTTTTCACTTTAACAGCGTGTGAATTGCACACTCTGTTTTTTTCTTATTTCACAATATATGTTATGACTGTAAAATGGTCAATAAACAAATAAATAAAGGATTTTATTTCCACAGGTCGGCGGGGACCCCTTACCCGAAGTAGTCTGGTCCAAGATCGGCGGTCGTCTCCCAGCGGGGCGCGCTGATGCTGGAGTAGCCCCCGCTTCCTCCACCGGACAGACCTCCACCCTCAACAATAACAACAACAATAACAACGGTAACAGCAATAACGGACTGACGTCGGGCGCTGCGGTTGCAGCCTCGGCGCAACTGGTGCTGCAGAGGGCGGAACCGGCTGATGCTGGGGTTTATGTTTGCACGGCGAAGAACGCAGCAGGAACGGCGACCGCAAATGCTACGCTGGCTGTTTATTGTAAGTGATCTTTAATATTCTATTTGATTTTAAAAATTTAATTGTTATACTCAACTTTAGGTGGCCGAATAAAACAGAATAATAACAAAACAGAACAATGACAAAACAGAATATGTTAAAATAATACTGGATAAAACAGAACACTGACTAAACAGGACTTAAAGGTAATATCTAGGTTAGGTTAGGTGGCCAAGTAAAACCGAACAATGACAAATCAGATTATGTTAAAGTATCTAGGTTAGGTTAGGTGGCCGAATAAAACAGAACAAGGACAAAATCGAACATTGTCAAAACAGAACATTGTCAGAACAGAACAATGACAAAACAGTACAATGACTAATCAAAACAAAGACAAAACAGAACATGTTTAACTAATACTGGATAAATTAGAACACTAGCTAAACAGGACTTCAAAATGATATCTAGGTTATGTTAGGCGGCCGAATAAAACCGAACAATGACAGAACAGAACCTGTTAATATAATACCGGATAAAACAGAAAACACAAGAATTTATTTTATAAGGTTGGTACGGTTGGTAAGGTTTTTAATTAATAGACACTCAAATATGACATATTCAAATTTAAGTGTCTATTAATTTAAAAAAATAATATTCCGTATTATCCGTGCACCGAACTTATACGACTTTTATGTTTATAATATATTGATACCTACTTAAATATACTATCTTCTCTTATATATAAAAATGAATCGCTGAGTGTGTTGCTAAGCGCAAATCTCGAGAGCAGCTGAACCGATTTCGCTAATTCTTTTTTTAGAATATTTCTCGAAGTACAAGGATTGTTCTTACGGAGAGAAAAATTATGAAAATTGCGTAGAAAATTGGATTATTTCAGAAAACCTAACGACTATTCGCACGTTTGACAGTTCGCGTGTTTGAGAATGACATTTTGCAAAACAATGATTATTAAATCAGGATTCTATTTTTCAAAATCCTTAAGTTGATAAATTTATTTAAAGTAGGTACTCCCCTAATAGTTTGAATCGATTAAAGAATTTTAGATATTTTTAATTTTTTTTTTTTTTTCTTTTCTTTATTCATTATATAACTTTTAATACAGTTTTTACAGGTGGTTCGACTACCATGCTAGGCACATGCCCGTATTATGGTAGTCGAATTATTAATATATAATTATATAAATATAAGAATTGTTATTGGTTAATTAATATATAATTTAGTTAGGTACAATGTTTTTATATAACAACGACACCTTTAAGTGGTTTCAATAAGGTAGATTTATATAATAATAAACATATAAATAAACTATTCTTATTGTAGGCTGCTGTTTTGCTAAATAAAATAGGTACGTAAATACATGATAAGTAGATAAATAAATAATGACTCTACTTGTGGAGATGTTGAAAATAAGTCATCCAAATATAAATATTATTATGATAATTATCAAAAGATATATTTTTTTTTAATTTGAATGTAATAAAAATTTAAAATAATAGTGATAAAGCAAATTTACTAACTTTAAAGTAAACTTAACTCGTTGACTTCAGGCATTTTTTAAAATAGTTCCTCCCCTTTGTAAATAACCAATCCTGTACACTTTTGCTATAAAGCTTATCAGTTTTCGATTTCCTAGTATCAATACTCAGTGAGTTGAACATTTTGGGGGCAATATAGGAGAACTGTCGCTGTGCGAAAGTTGTTTTAGTCGTAGGAATTATGCATTTTAGGTGTGACGAGAACCGAGTGCGAATTTTGTTTTGTGTTTTTTCCATCAAATCATTTTTCCATAGGAATATGAGAATTGTCTTTATATATAATTGTCGAATGTCTAACACTGTGAATTTTTTATAAAGTGGTTCTGATGGGTGTGATGGGTTACATTTGAATATTATCCTTAGCAGAAGTTTTTGAATTAGGACTATGGGATATAGAATTGACATTGCACACCCTCCCCATCCCACAATACCATACGTAGCAATTGATTGAAAAAGTGCAAAGTAAACACATCTCAGTGTTTGTAAGTTAAGAATAGATCTGAGAGAGTAGAAAATGTAGCATAATTTGCGAAGTTTTTTTGTTGTAGAATTGATGTGTGCCTCCCAACGCAGGTGATCGTCAATAATAACCCCTAAGTACTTAATTTCGTTTGATATTTTTAGGTCATTGCATGAACAGTTTTTGTGAAGTGATGTAGGCGTGTTAGGGTTCTGTGAACATGAATGTATGGTAAGTTTATGACAGTTTTGGGGGAGATTTGGTTTCTGTATAGAAAAAATTAGGTATTTTGTTTTATCAATATTAAGAGTAAGGAGGTTGGAATCTAACCAGTGTTTTACTACATTTATGCCATAGTTTGCTTTTTAAAAGGTTGAATTCAAATTTTCACCTTCAAATACAATAACTGTGTCATCAGCGAAAGATATTATAGTGCCACCAGTATTCAAATTGCATAAAGAGTTAATGTATATTAGAAAGAGAAGTGGTCCTAATACACTGCCTTGGGGCACGCCATACGTGATTGGTAAACTTGAACTTCTGTATTCTTTAGCGGAATTGATAATAGTTGACTGGGATCTGTTTGTTAGGTAGCTCTTGAACCATTCAAGCGCAATCCCCTTTATTCCAATCTGCATGAGTTTTTTCAGATGTATGCGGTGAGATACAGTATCAAAGGCTTTAGCTAGGTCCAAGAATACAGCAAGGGGTTTGCGACTTTTATCGAGATTATCAGATATTAATTTAGTAAAAGCTGCAATTGCATCTGAGGCACTACGACCTTTGCGGAAGCCGTATTGATTGCTTGACAAGATTTCATTGTCTTCAAGAAATTTGTAGAGTCTTCGTTTTACCGTTTTTTCAATTATTTTTGAGATCGGACTCAGCAAAGATATTGGTCTGTAGTTATTCACGGATGATCTGTCCCCTGATTTAAAGACAGGAATTATTGTTGAATGTTTTACTGTATTTGGGAAAAGGCCAGTTCGAAAACTTAGATTCGTGATATGTTCAAGGGGTTTAGTGATGATAGGTTTGAGGTGTTTAATTAGTTTAGTGGATATGTTGTCAATTCCCGTGGAGTGTGTATTTTTGAGTGAAGTGATGATTTCATTGATTTCTTGTTCTGTTGTTGGAGAGAGAATGAAAGGGTTATAACTCATATTGTCCAGAGAGATATTGTTTGCAAGGCTATCTTCAGATGCTTTATTTTTATTAAGGATATTATTTGCTAGGTCTGATCCGATTGTGGAGAAGAATTGGTTGAAATGATTTGTGATTGTTTCAGAGTTTTCAGTTGCATTTAATGTTTTATCTGCGATGGTGATCTTATTTATGGGCGTTGTCACTTTTTCTGTGTAGCATATTTCTTTGACAATATTCCAGATTTGTTTGTTGTCATTAGCAGCTTCCTCTATCTGTTTCCTATAATAGTCTTCTCTGGCCGTACGTGCTATTTTTTTACAAGCATTTCTGTAACGTTTATAGAATAAGAGAGATTCATAATCAGTAGGATTATTTTTACAATACTTATGGAGTTTGTCACGCTTACAAATGCAGTGTAAAATACCATTTGTTATCCAAGGTTTTAGTTTAATTTTACGACTACTTTGGTTGTTGTTTGTGTTGGATGTAGCATTTTTTAGATGTTTATGAAGGATGTCGATGAGAGATTCACAGGCTAAATTTGGATCACCTAGTTTATAAAAATTTGACCAATTTTCCTCGGAAACCAGTTTGTAGAGGATATCATAAGAAATTTTCTTTAGTTGTATTGTAGATGCTGGTGGTTTTTGTATTTTATGGGAAATGGAGGTGATAGTGGCGTAGTGGTATGTAACAGTGCATTGATATACTAAAGAATTGATATTTAGTTTGCATTTGGCAAAAACGTGGTCTATGCAACTGGCGGATAACTCTGATACACGAGTGGGGGCTGTAATAGCTGGTAGAAATCCTTGCAAAGTTAGTAGATTTATGTAATCGTTGGCTTGAGGATGAATTGTATTTATAATATTGATATTAAGGTCACCAATAATAAGGACATTTTCACGATCTCTAATACATACCAGAATTTGATTAAGTGCTTTTAAAAATGGTGTTATGTTGGATGTGCTCGGTGATCGGTATATACATAGAATAGTAACGCTTTTTTCTATTTCGAGTTTAAGACAATTCGAGTTAGTTAATGTGAGTTCCTTTACAGAGTGTTGTATGTTATTTTTTATGTAAATAATAACGCCATCATTTTGTGATTGGTTATTATGTGTGTTGTAATGGTTATAGTTTTTTTTATGTTTTTAGGAATATAGTTATCTTTAATCCAGCATTCGCTCAAGATAAGCAAGTCAAAGTCTGAGTCAAGTTCTGTAAGTAATATCATAAGTTCATTGAAGTTTTTGTTCATACTTCTAACGTTCATGAAAAATATTTTTAAGTTAGATTTATTTAGGGTTTTTTTAACTTCTATGGAACTATTGGTTTCAATACATGGAATCTGCGACATGTTGTTCAAAAGATTTGTTATATTATCATCCATTTATATAAAATTGGTGTAGTATATATTACATAATAGATAGTTGTAATTTTGTTGGGTTTTGTATGAAGAACAGAAGCGGAAGAAATAATTTGCGAGTAATCTAGAAAATAAATTTTGTGTATAGTTTTTACTGCTGGCGACCGTAGAAAAAAGTTTTGATATTTCAATGCATTAAAAATGAAAAGAATAATAATGAAAAGAATAATAATACTAAAAAGAATAATAATACTATGGGGAATTTTCAGAGAGTAAAGCCAGTTTGTCTGCATTAGATACAAGAATTGCGGGTGTTCCGATATCTCTGCGTACGTAAATTTGTCCCGCTTTGACCCACGCATATTTAACGTTCTTATCCTTAGCAGCTTGGCGAGCCAGGTACCACAGATGGCTACCACGAAATGTCAGGTGTTCCGAAATGTAGACTGGCGAGCTCGGTCCGGCAATTCCCATGTTCAGTGTATTAAGCTTCTCTTCAGGACTCGATGCTTGTTTATGGAAACTTTTAAGATCCGATAGCAGTTGGTCCCGGACATGATTGGAGGTCAATTTAAATATAATCGGTCCATTTTTATTTTTTTGCGAAGTCCTGTAGGCCGCTTCAATGTTTGAGGTATCCACTTTTGAGTGGATAGTGGTGCATATATTGTGGAATATATTTTTCAGATTTTCTCCGTTAGTTTCTGTGATTCCTCTCACCTCCACATTTTTGGCTCTTGAAGTTCTTTCGATGTTTTCGAGTTGGCCTTCTAGAAGTACAACTCGGGATTCGAGGGAAGAATTTTGTTTTGTTAAATCAATGTTTTTTTCTTCTAAGTCCCGAACGCGGCAAAGAATGTCTTCGTATTGCTTGCTCATGTAGGTGATTGTGTCAAGTATTTTATTATTTTGTGCGATGATCGCATTTTGGCTTTTCATAAAGTCGCCATCCACTCCTGTAGGTTTGTCACTACTGGCATCGCAAATCGGCGACTGCGCCTGAGTACCGGTGGTACATTTCTTGCACTTGAGTTGACTGCGCCGTTCCGTTGTTAGTCGTCGGTATGCAGTTTCTGTGATTCCACCACAGAGAAGATGGTAGGCCCCTTTACACGCTCCGCACACAAAGATCGTTCCCGACGAGGTGCCAGTTTCAGGACATACTGAGCAGTTAGGCATGATTAGAAATTTGATTTCTGGTAAATGTTAAAGTTGGTATTTGTTTATTATTTAAAAATAAAACAAAATAATATGATTTTTTTTTTCGCCAGAGCAAGGATTGAACTCGCAGCGATACTGGCTGAGGAAGTTAGGCGGCAGCGACGCGTTAGTCCACAGAGCTACGGCCTCCTTGTGTTGTCTCGAGAAATTCACTCTTATATATTGTATTCCAATGTTTGTAATAATTAATAATAAAAGTTTGATTTATCGGCGATAAACTGACACTTCACTGGCTTGACTTAACCTCTCAAAATATCACAGTAGTACGGCGTGATTGACAATTGGTTTTGTTTATTATTTATATATGGGGGTTTAGTTTAGGTTAATTTAGGTTTAATTGTTTTTATAACAGTTAACTTTCGTTACGGTTGACGTTGTTGTTTATTTTTGCAGTACGAGATTAGTTTTTTTTGCTTTAATAAACTATCACGATGACAAGCTTATTTCAAATTCACGATATTTTAATATTAAAGGCAATGTTCACAGATTTAGTTAGATAGTGCGGAAGGGTAATGTTGTTTAATCACTTTACAATATAGTTTACTAGGATAAAAGAGATTTATATTTGCAAAAACTATTTTTTTTACGGATCACTTCAACAATGCGTTTAATGTGTTAGCGGTGACACAAACCCTATGGGTACCTATGTTAGTTATCAAATTTAATATACATGGAAAATGGAAATTTGAATAAAAATTGTAAAAGGTGGCACGCGGGCTGTTTAAAAACTGAATGTACTGGGATTGAATATATGAAAAGCGGGAGGGAGGGAGAGATGGGAAAGGAGGGCGTGGGGGGAGGTGGTGGGGGGGAGGGAGGGCGATGAGAGGGGGGGGGGGGATGTGGAGGAGGCGGAGTGGGAACCCCCTTACACCATGCGAGCGAAGCCGCGGGAAAAAGCTAGTATTAAGATAAATATACAGGATGTTAACGGACGAACTTGACTTCTGATTCCTGTGATTCCTGATTTACGAAATTTAGTTCCCCGGTGCCTTTTTTTAAGTTGTTATTTATTTTGTTTGTTCTTCAAAACCAAACCAAACTTTTTTTCTTCCGCATGTCGTCAATGGTCACACAGCCGAGTAACCACCTAACCCCTCACTCCGACCATAACTGTCCGATACCTAGTGTTTTTTTTATATTTTCAGTTAGAAAAAGCATCAAAAATGTCAACGGATACCAAAAGATTAATTGTTCTCCGTACCAGCTTTTTGAAATTATAACTCAATATCGATTTTATTTCATTCCAAATTTGCTTTAATTTATACATACATCCAAAAATGCTGAAAGGCGTGATGATAAAACTATTAAAATAATGTACTTTTTGTAATTATCTTTTGATTATAAGTGTTTATCATTTTTCAATAATTAGGCCAGTGCAATTAGCGATCCGCGATCGGAATTATTCCGGTAGTCCCAATTTTTTTTATATATTTTATACTCATCTTGTGATGTAAAATCTGAGTTTTCGACCTTGGGTCACTTGAGCTTTCGCCGCCATTTCGCAGCCAAAATCTAGTTTTTCTCAAATATCTCGTTTCCAATAAAAATTTTGGCTAAAGTAGCTTTACAAGTTTAGTAGAACATAAAATTACCTATAATTTTTATTTGAAGAATTTTCTTATATATCTAATAAATATCGAGACATGCAGTCGTAAAAATGTGTATAAGTTTATAGAAACAGGTAAATTGCTCGCCTTGGTTCGGTTTTTTGTGCGTATCTCTTTTCCAGTACAATTTTGTGAAAAAATTACTGATACCAATTTTATAGAGAATAAAATTTCTAAAAAGATATGTGATTTTTATGTTTTTTGTAGTTTTTTTTATTGATATAAAGTATATATAAATAAATATCAGTAGGTGAAGTGATTACCACGTTATTCGACTTGTTCACATTACATTTTTACATATAATAACTATAAATTAACGAGAGTAAGGGGTCGACCCCCACCCCCCCCCCCCCTTTCCCCCAGGACGGGCCATCAGGTGTCACCAATGTCGCGTCTATCTGGATCAGTGTTGCCAACTCTGCTCTATAGAGCTGCATTTAATTTAGTCGAAGTCGTCAAATCCAAAAATGTGGTTTAGCTTCTTAGATGTTTTTTTTCAGATAATTTAGATCTAAATACAAATTTCATACACAAAAATTATATTTTAAGAGTTATATCTTTGGGAATCGATAATTTCTGTATTGAAGTCTTTGTTGGTTTTTTCTCATAAATTCTCTATAGTCGCCAGCTCCCATGAAACTATTGTTGGTCATAACTTAGACTACACTGGATTATATTTATCTCCACAAAATAATTCCGATCGCGACCCCCTTTCCCCATTTTTTGCGCTAATTGCACTGGCCTAAATGTCTAAGTTAAATAAGAATTAAAAAAAAAATCTGAAATATATTAGTTTGTAAGTTCGCAAATAAATACACAAACCGACCAATTTTCGTCAAGAAACACATGTACGAATATATTTTTTAATGATTTTATTTAAACTAAAATTAAAATTCTAAAACATGCGATACCCAGATAATGAATTGATTTATTTTACTGCATGGATTACATGATTTGAAATGGGTGTGGTATAATACAAAATCTTTTTTGAAAATTTAACAAATCTGCCAACGACCTATGGCATAACCTTATTATACTAAAAATAAACATTTTTTCTCAAAATTTAAAACATGCAAATGCTAGATAAAAGAACAATCTTTCGAAATATATAGAGTCAATACGTCTAAAATCTGATTTAAAAATGAGATATTTCTGGTTTTCTCTGGTAATAAAAGTAAGTCAAGTACGTCCCTTAACACCCTGTATATTAAATTCCTTGGTGTGGATAATGTCGAGCGAGTTTCTAACACTTAATTTTTTTCCATACTTATGTTGAAAAATATCATACATGTTGAAAAATTTCCACACAACACAGGGTTAAACACTCCTAAAAAAAACCATAAAAAATATGATCATAAATTATAAAACAAACACGTTCGCGTGTCGGATTGTTAACATTATTCAAGCTTTTCGGGTAAAATTATCAAATAATTTGTTTAGGGTAGATTTGGGACTATAACAACCCATCACACTATAACTGGGTGGTTATACTTAGCATTGTGATAAAAACATTACCCGCTAAACTTCCAAGCTCTGAACTGTTAAATTCTTTTATCTCAAAAGCTCATTTGTTAAACTAATTGGAATATTACATGTTTACATACGTTGGTAGGTGCTTAAGCTATGATATATTTGTGTAGTTTGTGAAAGTTCTTGGTTTAACGATGAAAACTGTTTTGACTCTATTTTTTATCCGGGATACTTTTTTTAAAAGTGAAATTTCTTTTGCACCGTTGTGCTTTTAATCTCAATGAAACGGAAATGACACTTAAAAGAGTGTGTAGGATTTAGCTTGCGAGATAATGAGATAGAATAATCGGCCTCCTCTTTTGCAGTGCATGGTAGCCTCCCCACTCTTCTCTACTTTAGTTTTCTGTAGGTTTCACTTCTACGTCGTGTGAACTGCATACTTGTGTATGTTTTTTTACATTAACTCCGCCCAGGAGGCCTTGAGGAAAACAATTTCCCTCATGGCCAATGTCATCTTTGAGGATGCTGTGTGGAGGGTCTTTTTAGGGAACGGAAGGAGAGGAAGTTCTGGGAAGGAAAAAGGTATGAGGGATGAATAGGAATTTGGGCGTCAATGTGTTCAGAAGTGCCAGACGTATGAATACATCCCTCCTACTGCGTTACAAAGCGATGGATCGAGAGAGTCCAGCTGGAGAGATATAAAAGGTCTCCCTCAACTAGTCTCTGTATGCTAGTACTTACCCTGATGTATGGCTGTAAAGCATGGAATTTGTAGTGAAGGATGAAAGACTGAATGCTGTAGAAATGAAATCCCTGAGGTGTATGTGTGGTAAAACCATGTATGATCGTGTGAAAAATGTTGAAATTCGCAAAGAATGCAAGGTTGATGTGAGCGTAATGAGTAAGTTTAAGAAAAGTACCCTCAGATGGTTTGTGCATATAGAGCGAATGAACGAAGAAAGGTGTGTAAGGAGAATAAATAACGCATATGTGAATAGTAGAAGAAAGTAGCCCGAGTAAGACATAATGCCATGTAAGACATAGAACATGTATATAGGGACTATGTATGGATGTGAGGCAAAGAGTGTGTGCCAAAACCGAGTTGTTTGGCGGTCCATGTTCTCTGCCTACCCCTGCGGAGAAACGGCGTGATAGTTGGTTGGTTAGGTAATGATTTTAACGGGGAACCCGGCAACCTGTTTCCAGCGGGAATGATCAAGTATTAACATTTTGAACGTCAATCTACCGGGCCATTTTTCAAATGGCGTGTCCGAGTATTTTGTATTTACATAAATTTCACTGATAAGCTTCGAACCAACTTTTATTGTCAACGATATCACAAAATAATAAAGAAACTGGTAAACCTGAGATAGTTTAACAGTGGAAGACGCGTTAGCGCAATCAATTTTGACCTATTAAAAAATTTATATCAGAAGGTTTTCCGAGGTGTGTGTGAGCAGGCCACTGTCTTTTTTTTTTTTTTTTACAGTGAATACCGCACAAGAATCTCAACTGCTCCCGTCTGGAGCCAGTGAGACTATGGCATCCCCAATTGGGGTATGTTGTGAGGCTGAAGGTAGTGGGGAGGGGAAGGAGGTGGGGAAGAGGAAGGTTGGGAAGTACCTGGCTATTCAGATCTGGTCACTAAACACGGCTAAAGCCATTTTCAAGCAACGTTTCAATTCTGAATGGTGGTCTTACACCAGGGCGATACTAATAGTATCTTCCACTCTGGAACATGCCGTAAATATACTATATATTATTTTAAATGAATGAATTGTGAAATAACACAAATTAATCAAATAAAATTTATTTGCGCATGCCGGGTTCGAACCCGCGACCTCCGGAATGTGAGTCAAGAGTCTTAGCCACTGGACTACGGAGGTGTCTGTGTGAGACGAATGGATTTTTCAAATTTACCTCCTGCTATCCCCTACCGCTTCTACGTCTTGTTTTGGAATCCCTCCCTCTGCCCCTCACAATTTTCATAACGCCAGAGCTCACCATAACTAAACTAACCAACTAACCATCACGCCGTTTAGGCAGAGAGGACGGACCGCCAAACCACTCGATCTTGGCACACACTTCTTGCCTCTTTCACATTCATACATCGTCTCATACATGCTCTTCTATTATTCCGACTCTTCACATGGCCCGACTCAAGTATCTGATTCACTTGGTCGTGCCATGTCTTCCTCGGGCGTCCCCGACTTCTTCCATTCGCATTTGCGTCATATATTCTCCTTACACTCTTTTCCTCTTTCATTCGCTCTACAAGCCCAAACCATCTGAGCCTCCCTTTCTTAATTTTACTCATCACGCTTACATCAGCCTTGTATTCTTTGCGGATCTCCACATTTCTCACACGATCACACATGGTTTTACCACACATACGCCTCAGGGATCTCATTTCTACAGCATTCAGTCTACTTTCATCCTTCCTCCACCAGTTCGTTGCTTCACTGCCATACATCAGGGTAGGTACCAGCACTCTATTATGGACGGCTAACTTCGCTTCTTTGGATAGTTTTTTGTTGGTGCCAACAGCGTTCAGTCCTCCATTAATAGAGTTGCCTGTATTTACCCTTCTTTCGATGCTCTATATATGGAAACCTTCGCGAACGTGCACACAACAAATCACCAAAGTTTCATCGCAATCGGATGAATGGTCTAGGAACGCATACGGAACAAACAAATAAACGTTCATTTTTATATATAAAGACTAGCGATTACCCGGCGTGCGTTGCAATGCCACTCAAAGCAACAAAGTGTACTCCTTCCCTCCATGTCGCTAAACTATATGAAAAACATACATTTTTCGAACAGCTCGCGCGCCACCTTTTGTAACTCTTTATACAAATTTCATAACGCCAGAGCTCACCATTATATATACAAACCTTCGCGGGCGTGCACACATCGAATCACCAAAGTTTCATCGCAATTAGGTGATTGATATAGTAACGCGTACGGGACAAACAAAAATTAGTGGCAAAAGTGGAGTTGATATTATTTAATTAGTTGTGACTTTCCTCTTCCCTGTCTCATTTATGGAATTGCCACCGTCATATCGAGAATGAGCAGAAATCATTTGAAAATCTTTGTTTATTTGATCGTGCCACGTATTTTTTAAATTAAATTATATTAAATTTAATAATGTTAATTTGCAAAAATTTTAGTTTTTTATCTTCGTTACAGCTGTTTCGGCTTAGAAGTCCATTTTCAAACTGTGGTTATACCACTTTGAGACGACTTATTTATACGATTTTTAAATGTCAATTTTGTAGGTTAAAAAATTAAATTAAATTTTTTTATAAGAAAAACTCTCTTGTATGGCTTTTGAAGGTTATTCCCATCAACGTCAAATTATTTCCTTTTTTAGGATTATTTATTCCCATCATAATTGAAGAAGAAGATAACAATAATAATTTAACCATAAAAAGAAAGAGAACAAGACACAGAAACAGAAAAAGACGATGGTCGCAACTGGGACTCGAACCCAGACCTCTTGTCTAACCGATACATTTATTCAAGACGCTATCCAGGTTGCAAACCAATTCTTAGATTGATTGTTTCCAATAAAAAGGGTAGTTGCCTAATATGGAAAAATAATTAGTTTAAGATAATATTGTTAATTCTAAAATTTTTAATATGAGATTGACCATTATGATGTCTTGACAGAAGGTGGTAATGGCGAAATTAGTTAACGCGCACGCCCCGGTTAGAATAGAGGTCTAGGTGCGAGTCCCTGTTGCGACAATTGTTTTTTTTTCTGTTTTCTGTGTCTTGTTCTCTTTCATATTTTCGTTTAGATTATTATTGTTATCTTCTTCTTCTTCAATTAAATTAAATTATTTTTTTTTATAAACAGCTGGTACCCGGCATGCGTTGCTATGCCAATTAATAAAGAAATTGCTTCTCCCTGCGTGTCTTTTCCCATTCGTCCCGTTCCCCTTTCCGGGTCCCACTACGCCTCCTCCACTTTCCCTCTCCCCACTCCACTCCCACTTTCTCCATCCTGCGAACCCCCCTCTCGCGTTCCCCTCCCCCTTACCGGGTTCCCCTCCCCCCTCCCGTGAACCCCCTACCCGAGTTCCCTTCCCCCCTCCCGCATTCCATACATTCAATCCCGGTACATTCAGTTTTCGGACAGCTCGCGAGCCACCTATTGCAATTTTTTTATACAAATTTCATAATGCCAGAGCTCACCAGTAGGTTTATACAAACCTTGTCCTGACAATAACGAACACACAAAAAAAGGAGTTATTCAATTTGGTGCAGTCTTTCGGAAGTTATGCGCGAACATACATTTCGGCGATTCTTTTTATTTATATAGATTAAATGCAGTTCTACAAATTAAATACAAAAACAATTAATAAGTATTTTTGGTAACCATATCGATACACCCTCCATAAATCTTTCGCCATTCTGGTGAAGCAAGTCAAACACAGCATTAGCATATCGACTAACATAATTTAACATACATTAATACTTATTATGGTAATAAAGCTCGCCATGCTATTATCCCCTTCCCCTCCCCTTATGAATGTATATTAGTGTTGTTACAAATTGAGGCATTCAGATTGGGAATCAGCCATGTCCATGTTTTCATTTTTTTACCTGTCAAATTATGATTTTGATAGCTTCAAATTAAGGTTATTAAAAATGATCTTCGCGTATTATGATAGCATTGTAAACTGGTTTAAAACATGCCTTGAAAAATTTTAATAATTTTTTTTTTCATTAATTATATTTTTTTAATTACGTTTTCTTATAATGGCACAGAAGGTATTGTGAGCGGAAGGTAGTAAATTAGTGAAATACATGGCTGTTCTGATAATAATAATGTAGTCACTAAATACGCCTAAAGTCATTTCAAGCAACTTTTGAAGCACTTTTAGTCGATTTTAACTATTTGTTCGTTGGCGATCTGCAGTTGTGCTCGGAAACTATGCCAAATTACAATTAGCAAAAAATATGTATTACAAATATTCAAAATACAATAAAATAATGCGCATTTGGTGGTTTAGCAGAGGCGCTCGGGTTCATAAGGTGAGGTTTGTCCAAGTCTTGGCGGCGGATGCGTCTATCCACCAACTTCGTGGCAGGCCGGATCGGAAGAGGCCGGTTGCGGGAGACCCTTTTACCTCTTCAGCCATACTATCTCGACTATCTCGATTGTCTTACACCACTGAGGGAGAAGATTCTATGTCCGTCACTCCTGGAAACCTGACCCTCAGATTCCTACCCACCCCTCTTACCATTTACCTTCCCAGAACTTATTCCCTTTCTTTTCATAAAAAGACCCTCCACACGGCATTCCCAAAGATGATATGGGCATATTTTCCTCGGGGCTTCCTGTGTGGAGCTAATATTAAAAAAAAAACATGTTTTATGGTTTATTTTAAATAAAGTAAAAGTAAGCAAGACAAAAAGCTGATTCTCAGTGACTTTTTTCAAGAACATCACCGCAGAAAGAGTATACACACAATAACATACCTATGCACCAACACACAATCCAAGTAGATATGTGTGTTTGCATCAGCTTTCGAAAACTATTCTCTAAACGCCATCATATAAAAAAATGAAAAAAAAAATACAAGGGTGCAGTTCATACGCGGTAGAAGTGAAACCTTCATAAATCTAAGGTAGAAAAGAGCGGGGAGGCTACGAAGCATCGCACAAAGAGGAGACCGAATATTTTATTTCATTCTATCGCAGGCTAAATCCTATAGATGTACGTGTTGGTCTCTTTTCAGTGTCACTTTTTCATTTCATCAAGTTTCAAATCACAACGGTGCTAAAGAATTTTTCACTTCAAGAAGTCTTGTTAGTTAGTCAAGGTGATCAAAAAGTTCACTACAATGTATTACAATTATTAATAACTAGTTGACCCAGCCACGCGTTGCTGTTTCTAACAAAACACAACGCCATCTCCTGGATGGTTACCCAACCTTTATAACCGCGATAAAGTAACTCAATACAGACATTTTCATATTTCAACCAATTTACCCAAAACCTTGACAAATTATATACCTAAACCTTCCTCGTGAATCACTCTATCCATTGGTGAAAACGATATGAAAATGCTTTCAGTAGTTTTTGAGTTTATCGCGAACAGACGGACAGACTTCAATTTATAATATGTAGAGAAGATTTATATAAATAACTACAACATTATTACTTTAATGCCGTCGTATTTATAACGGTTCAACTCTTGAACATCACGCCGTAATGTCGGTATCTTAAACGTCGTAATTTCGCCGTCGCGACGGTTTAATGTAACACGTATCGTTATTTACGTTAAATTGGCTGTACATTTCGGTGCTTTTATCATCGTATTGCGAATAAAGAGGTAATTTTCGGGTTATATTGATAAACCTACATGAAGGTATTTATTACAGTACATAGTGACTGATACTTCAAACGAAATATTATTTTTATTAATTACTAGCAGACCCGGCCACACGTTGCTGTGGCTAACGACACACAACGCCATTACCCAACCTTTATAAAATCCACACCACCCGCTTGCCAGCTGCTCGCTGCCCGCTGCCTGAATTGAACATTTGAATTTCTCGGCTTTTCTCTACTATAATAAGCATGTATTATACATATAAACCTTCCCCTTGAATCACTCTATCTATTGGTGAAAACCGCATGAAAATCTGTTTCGTAGTTAAAAAGATCTATGCGCACATACATTTTGAGCGACTTCATTTTATACTATGTAATAAAATGCAATTCGAACGATCGCCACTAATTATACAATGTTTGCAATGCAACACTGGATATTTGAAAAGGGAAAATCAAATACCTACTTACTCTAGGACATCTATTTTCCAATTTCTTCCGTAGAACGAATTTCAAAAGTGACTATAGTACGGCCCACCAGCCGTTTTAAAACGCACAAAAATATGTTTTCTTCGAATTTCTCGGCTTTTCTCTAATATAATTTACATGTATTATACATATAAACATTCCTCTTCAATCACTCTATCTATTGGTGAAAACCGTATGAAAATCCGTTGCGTTGTTTAAAAGATTAACGCGCACATACATTTTGAGCGACTTCCTTTTATACTACGTAATGATGATGATGAAGTAATAAAATTTTATTCACCCTTTGTGGAAATGGCGCGGTTCATTTGATGTCAGAGTTTTTTATATCTATTAACTGCACACCTGCGGAAAATAAGGGCCTGTGTCATCTTTTGGGATGTTGTGCGGAGGGTCTTTTTAATGGAAGGCGTGAGAGGAAGTTCTGGGAATGAAAATATATTAGGGGTGGGTAGGAATCTAGTGTGTCCAGGAGTGACTGGCGTATGAATCCATCCTTTCCGCTGCACTGCAAGACAATGGCTTGAGAGAGATAAGATGGAGAGGTCAAAGGATCTCCCCAAATCGGCGTCTCCCGATCTGACCCACTACGCAGCTGGTGGGCAGGCGCTTCCGCCGCCATGACCTGAACACAACTCACCCGATGAATGAATGCTGTGTCGCCAAACATACTGAACCACTGGGGTGACCTATGATAGAGGTGTTGGTTATCCAATAAATGGTTATAAATGGGGTGGCGGTACGCATACCCGTCTCCCAAATTGGAAAGAGTGTCAAGAATATCATGTACTGTTATAATTATACCGAAATCGGCAACAAAACGGCATAATTAAACGTTTTGGTTCGCTGTTAAGAAGGTATTATCAGAGAAAACCAGATATATGAAATTGTTAAATCTGATTTTAGACGTATTGACTATTTTCCACAAAAAATTATAAATGTTTTCGAAAGATTGTTCTTTTATCTAGCATTCGCATGTTTTAAATTTTGAGAAAAAATGTTTATTTTCAATATAATCAGGTTATACCATAATGCTCCGTACACACTTGTGCGGTGTGGTGTGTCGTGACTACAAATTAACCAATCATCGTCGTCGTTTGTCGACACGCCACAACCTACAAATATGTCTCTAACCATAATAAACGTATGAAACCGATGTGCTTCTGGATAACCAAGTGCGCCACGACACACCACACCACACAAGTGTGTTTCCGCCTTAAGTCTTTGGCAGATTTGTTAAATTTTCAAAAAAGATTCGGTATTATACCACACCCATTTCAAATCATATAATCATGCAGTAAAATAAATCAATACATTATCTGGGTATCGCATGTTTTAGAATTTTAATTTTAGATTAAATAAAATCATTATAAAATATATACGTACACGTGTTTCTTGGCGAAAATTGGTCCGTTTGTGTATTTATTTGCGCACTTACAATCTAATATATTTCAGATTTTTTTAACATTTTTATTTAACTTAGACATTATTGAAAAATGATAAATACTTATAATAAAAAAATAATTACAAAAGTACATTATTTTAATAGTTTTATCGTCACGCCTTTCAGCATTTTTGGATGTAGGTATAAATTAAAGCAAATTTGGAATGAAATAAAATCGATATTTAGTTATAATTTCAAAAAGCTGGTACGGAGAATAATTAATCTTTCTCATTGTAACCGCCCTGCACGATCGTAAGAACAACTTACGACGAAATGTTGATTTTCGGCCGCTGGCTGGTTAAACGATCTTAAGAATGAGGCGAAATTTCGGCTAATTATTGACCGAAACCGATACTGCGGCCGAAACCCATTTATTGGCCGAAACTGACCAAAACCGAAATCGAAATCGAAACTTCGGTCTGTCACTAATAACTTCCAAAAAAACCACATTCATAATATTTTAACTTTTTTGCTTAAACAACATTAACTCTTTTTATGTCCGTCAACATTTCGTACCAAATACCAAGCGACCTGTATGCTAATGTTACAAACAATATCAGTATTACCGTAATAAGCCTTTATGTGGGTATCAATTTGATAAAAGGTGTTGTGTGTTTCAAAAAAGAATCCTTTTGAGGTTCTTTGTTTTCTCGTATTAACTTAACAATATGGGAGGCGAGTATGGATACCGCCGTCCCGGAAGCGTATTTACAAAACCTATACCGATTCAGTCGCGGTAACGACAATTTACATTTTAAATATACCTTTATATTGGTTATTTTTTATCACATTGCAAAAACAAAAATTGTTCTAAAATCTAGATAAAATAATCTTTCTGATGTGTATATTAGAAATTAATAATTTTATTTCTAAATATTTAAATTTTAATATTATTCCCATATATTGAAAATACACCTCTATATTGATAATTTTTTATCACTTTGCAAAAACAAAAATTGTTCTAAAATCTAGATAAAATAATCTTTCCAATGTGTATATTAGAAATTAATAATTTTATTTCTAAATATTAAAATTTTGATATTGAAAATTTAAAACGACTGAAACGCGGTAGGGATTGTAAATACGCGTCCCGGAAACCATTTATTGGATAACGGACACCTCTGCCAAAAGTCACCCCAAGTGTTTTTCTAGGTACGTTTGATGACTTAGCAGGGGTGCCCGGGTTTATGGGGTAAGATTTGTCTAGTTCTTGGCGACGGACGTATTTGCCGGGTTTACTGGGTGGTGGGCCGGATCAGGGGAGACTGATTGAGGGAGACCTTTTGAACTCTCCAACCGGACTCTCTCGACCCATAAACTTGCACCGCAGTGGGAGGGGTGAATTCAATCAAGTGGATTCACAAACATCTTTTATTAGATAAATGAATTACAAATTTTATTTTCACCTCGGATTTTGTCGTTTCATGTAAAAATAATGTCTAAAAAATTCACTATGTTAATTTTTTTCAAATTGCTTCTGGAAATTTTGGTTTCATAAAGGTGTACATTTTAAATATTTTGTGGTTAATTTTTAGATTTTAATATAAAGCGTGGTGTTTTCTCTTTCTAATACCATTTAGATCATATTTCTCACTATGATAGTAAGGGAGATACAACGATATAGTATGGTATCCTGTGATTAAACGGGTTAAGTCATTTAACAAAAACAAGTTTAGTAGCAATTAGTAAGTATCAGAATTGAAACGGTACGTACGCATAAGTCCGGGTTTCTCAAAAGTCGCTAGTTCCAAAAGCAGCACACAGCTGAAGCCGAAACGGGGTCCTTTATTCAAATTAGTTTGCGGACTCTTTACAAAACGGTGATTTATGGTAAATTAAAAAAAGGTTCACATAAATCCACGAAAAGGTGTTTAGTTTGTAGTTAGAGAAAGGCGTACGCGGACTTTTGTGGCGTATTGGTTAAATAGCAGATCTGCAAACTTCTTGTGCACCGTTGTGATTTTAAACTCGCTGAAACGAAAAAGCGACACTAAAATGTGAAGGTTTCACTTCTACCGCCTGTGAGCTTGTAATTTTTTTAACCGCGCAAATTTCCAATTGCTCCCAACCAAAGATATTCAAAAACAAAAGAGATATGCTATGGTATCCGCGCAACTGTCGGCGGACTACGCCCTAATTAGAGTAATCTACATACGAAAAGAATTTGTTCATTTCGTTGATTTTTTTAATATGTGCATTAGTATTGGCTAACAATATAGTTTGAATACGGAAAGAATTCGTTCATTTAGATTAACGTTCGTTTGGTTTATTCGTTAATTATTCGTTCATTTACTTTATTTATTAATTGTTAAACAATATCGGCGACACCCGGAACCGCAGTCCCACATAGTAAAAACTGCAGATATCACATCTACTTACATTTCAATATCTTTGCTCCCAACCTAGAGCCAAAGAGCCTAAATGGTAGATATGTACCAATAAAGTAGGTTTATAAATTTATAAAATTCTCGTGAAACCGTCCCATTAAATTCTGCCGGCACTAAATTTCATTCGGCGAAATTCTTCGCGAATTTGAAAATATTTCGCAGGACGGACTTCCGATTTAATTTATTGGCGAATTAATAATAACTAGCACTTCCTGCGGGCATCTTTTGGTTCAGCTTCGTCCAATTTAAGTGTTTATGACCATTTCATTAATCCGATAGGAACTGGTTCCAAAAATAGCCGGTTCCTCGGATCCACTTTAATCCAGTGACAGCCAGTCACCGGGACAAAATAACCGCGACATATGTAATATATAGCCGGCAAAGACGTCATATGTAATATATAGCCGCGTGATTCTATTATTCACAACTAAGTATTACCGTAAATACTCAAATTCACAAATCTGTAGTACTTATACCTGCCAGGGGCACGTCCTCATACAACCTGCTAATGTAAGTGGCGCCATCCTTTGAAGAATTCTTGAATTTGCAACAGAATTACAACGGTAGCTTTATTTGAAATTTCACGTACACATATGTTAATACGGTGCGGCGCGTACGGCGCAGCGTCAGACATGCACTCAAAGCCGGGTTCTTAAATTTCAACCTCGCAGACGCAAGGCTATTAATACTGTTTGAATATTTACAATGTTGCTGACCGAAAAAGTGAAAGGTTTCTGACAATATGGATTAGACTGAAAAGATAAGTTTTAAATCTAGGTCTAAATTCTGCCCAAACCTTCCTCTCCCTACATCTTTCTATGCCCCACTCTCTTCTGCCTCACAGCATACCTATTCTAATTGGGGATACCTCGAGCAGTTGAGACTCTTGTGCAGATTTCACAGTATAAAAAAAAACGAGTGTGCTTTGGACCACACCGCACACGACTGAAGTAAAACTACAAGATAAACCTGGCCCCATGAACCCAGGTATCCCTGCTAAGTTACCAACCTAGGGGTGACATATGACATTGGGATGAAATATGACCATGGGGTGACCTACGACCTTGGGGTGACCTACTACCTTGGTGTGACCTACGACCTTGGGGTGACCTGCGACCTTGGGGTGACCTACGACCTTGGGGTGACCTACGACCTTGGGGTGACCTACGACTTTGGGGTGACCTACAACCTTGGGGTGACCAACGACCTTGGGGTGACCTACGACCTTGGGGTGACCAACCTTATCCTTATCACTCCCCAAGTCAAACGTGCGTAAAGGCGCGACCGTTCACCTCGCCATCGATCACCGTTCGCGTCGATTACCGTTCGCATCACACTTTTCGTAACACATCACCACTTTTCGTAACGCATTCACCTGCTTACCGCCCAAGTAGAGCGTGCGTAAAGAAGTTTTACTTCAATAATGTTATTTCTCAAACTTATTTTTCTCCATTTTTCCCATTTTTGTCCACATTCTCTTACCTACTAAATTCAATCCGCTTCAAAAGATGTATTCGCCAATTTGAGTACCCACTATTATACTATTCGCAAGATAAAATGAAATTTGTGGTATATTATTTAAATAGAACTTTCGTGAAATTGAAAACCTTTCCGGAAAACATAACATTTTCCTGTTTCAAAGCTTTTACTGTAGGTATACCAGGCCATTATGTTCCGGAACACGATAATAGGCCCATTTTAAGCGGGTTCTTATTAAAATATCATCGTCAATTTATATGATAAAACCACCCAATAACCTAGAGAACAGATGAACGCCCCTGAAAACCGTAAAATTTGCATGACTAACCCTGTTTTGAGTTAAAACTCACTCATATAAACAATGGCTTCCAAGATGGCGTCTCGTTTCGCATATTCAACAGCGAGGGTTGCCAATTGTTCATTAAAAGCTCTGGAACATACACAAAAATCATATATTTTATTAGATAAATGTTTTTTAAGGTTGTAAGGCTAAAAGGGAGTGGAGAGGGGAAGGAGATGAGATAAAGGTAGATTCGGAAGTATCTAGTTCTTAAGGCGCGGTATACCCATTCAAAAAGAAGAATATGGAGAGATATATAAGTACGAATGTTAAAGAGAGCGCGCTAATATTAAAAACGTTAATATTTGGGCGAAAATTGTGAAAATGTTTTTTAAAACACGACTCGCTTATAATACAGCAAAAATCTTACGGGGATTGCCTAAAATATCATTTAATGAATCACTGTGAATTTTTTCATACATGTAACTTGTAAAATAACTGAATTAAACATGTTTATAATAATTTTCGGAACATACTTTGCAATTTTTTCTGTCAATGGAATTAAATATTATGATTGCCGTTTCGGCTTGGGAAATGTGTAGATATTATCTTCAAGATTAACATATATTTTTGAGAACTTTAAAATGTACGGTATTTAAGGAAAATATGTAATAAGTCGGGAGAAATGCGGGAATACAAAACTCGACTTAAGTCATTTCAAGCAACTTTTCCGAGAGATAAACAAATAATATGACCTCACCTGGTTTAAAATCGTTTGACACTCTCAATACTTCAATTCGGTCCTGTTATCACGTGGAAAAATGAATGAAACTTTAAAAATCATTTCTAATTTGAAAACGTGCTTTAAAAATAACATTAATTCTGTCACTTAGTAAGTTAAACTGTTAATATTGAAAACATTGTTTAAAAGTTGGCTGGAGATCCTAATTCATGAAATAAGTTGAACAGCAAGAAAAATATTACGGAGTTTTTGTATTTTCAGTTTGAAATGACACGGGATATTCTCGAACATATTTATTTATTTATTTAGCAACGTCCTTTTTAGGGGTTTTTACATATGAATAGTAAAAATTATAGTGTATTTATTAAACATAACTGTATAAATACTGAAGATCTCCACTGACTTGGTATAATTATTGTCCTCTGTTAGTATTCTGGGCAAACAGTTGTTAGTCCCAGAATTTCTGCACTGAAATATATTCTGACTTCTAGTATTACGCAGTGGAATCCGAAAGCTTATCAACGCAACCAATTCTGGACTTTCACCTACGTCTATTAAAATTTTATATAGAAATACCAAGTCAGTAAGAATCCTTCTGTTTGACAATTTAAGCGTATCCACATTTTTTATGGAGTTCTGTAGTTCAATGTAATTACTAGAATACCCATTTTAAAATATAGAAAACGTAAGACTTTATTTTGTATTCTTTCAATAACTTGTACGTGAATATCAAAATGTGGGTTCCAGACGGAAGAATTATACTCAAGTTGGCTTCTAACAAAATGTTTTTTTTTCGGGGTGGTTGGCGACCCTGTTTAAATCCGATTCGTATTGTTTTCTCCGGTCAGAGAAGCAGAAACGTTTTAACATTTTAATAAGCTCAGAGTAAATCTTCAGCGAACGATAACTGTCGGTTGTCGGGATGTGGTTCGAGAAGGCGAATTATTGTAGGGTGTTCAAAAAGTTCACACAAGTGACGCATATGAATGATATTGTAGGTATAGGGTTATTTTTTTTTGTATTGCCAACCTTAGTAAACATTCTGCCAAATCGTAAGTGCTACATGTATCTTAATTTATTTTTAACGGAATTTTGAAGTGGTTTTGACGCAAAGAAGTAAAGGCAGGTCAGGAACTACAATTTTTTTATGTTTTAGTACAAAAAAAAAAAAAAAAACATAAAAATGTCACCTGAGACCAAAATTTCATTTACATTTTTTACTCCAAATAATGTCAGGAATCACTGGTTAAAGTAAGTCAAGTACGTCCCTTAACACCCTGTATACTATCACTCGAGATACATGGCGTGTGTTCGTCGATGTTTACGGGGTAAGTAAATTATGAAACATTTGTAAAAGTGTCCTAACTAAATACGGCAACAAAATATTGAAGACTGAAAATAAACGAACTTTACTTTGCCGTATTTAAACTTCGCGAGCAATTCACGCTCCCATGTAAAAAGGTCTATTCATTCAAAAGTAGAGCTTACTTTTAAGAACTAAATGGTGATATTATGATGCGAGATGCCTATATACTGTCATTGAGTTTTCGACGAATCACATTTCTCCAAAGTCATCTTCCCGCTATGCGCCCCGCTGTAGTTGTTGTCTACCCCCTCACCTTTATGTTCTGGTCTACTAATATTCATATGTACAAATACAAAAAAATCTGTTTAAGATACAAACGACCGGTAAAAATTTCGTGTATTATTCGTACTTTAGTTTTAACGTACAATTAGTTTTTAATGCCCTAAATAATTAAGCACACCAGACCTATCGTGATTTATTTTTTGGCTATTATGCCGTGTTGCGCTTCCTCCTTCTTTAGTCAACGTTTCGGACAACATTTCAGTGTCCATCATCAGGTACAATGTCACGCGCTTAAAACGTAACAAGCATGCGTAATTACAGAGGCAAATTAAATAATAAAAAAAACATTAATATTAATAGAGACGAGACTGGCCAATCCTTGAGTTCTTTATATTTAGTGTTTGACGGCTACACCAAAATTAAACGCAGAAAACCATATTAATTAACTAATTATTATTCTGATATTCCTAAGAGGATAGATTCGCGCAAAACGGCATCGCTTGTACGTGCATAAACACACACTTCACCACAAATCTGCCCTGATG
This sequence comes from Limnephilus marmoratus, assembly GCA_917880885.1. Classification (NCBI taxonomy): domain Eukaryota; kingdom Metazoa; phylum Arthropoda; class Insecta; order Trichoptera; family Limnephilidae; genus Limnephilus; species Limnephilus marmoratus. The sequence goes on from OU862932.1 coordinate 16,586,586, forward strand.
ATGGACACTGTAACGCTATCCGAAAACACGGCATAATACCTCAAAAATAATTCACGACAACGCCTTGAAAATCTCAAAAAATATTACATTCTATTTTCGTCTGTTATATTTTTATTTTTCTAGCTTTGAAAAGATTCAAACAAATAAATATAACAAGAATTCATACTCGAACTTCATTGACTGAAATGTTTTGCTTCATAAAAGAATTGTTTTAAAATTTTCTTACTCCTGTTACCATTCATTGTCTTTAAATTCATTTCTAGGAACTTTTTGAACTCCCCTCGTATTTTGATGTACGGCGTCTGCCGGCGGTGGCGAAAAGGAAATAATGTGGAGCGTTGTTCAAAAAACTAATAAACTAGCGACGGGAAACAGAGGCGTTTGTAATTTGTAGCCCCGCTGCCCGTTGTTGTGTTATATTCCATGGTGGTTTGTTAGTTTCCAAAGTTACCAGATTGCTAAAAGCCGCAAAACTTGATTAAAATTATAAGTATATCGAATCGGAATAAATACTCTCAGTATCGCCATGGTAAGAGACTATCATTCAAAATTATTAAAAAAAATTATTTTCATTTTTTTTACCGTCTCCTTTTTTCATCAGCCATAGTCTTAACAGGCTTGCTATGTATGTCATTTTGTGAGGCGGGTACTGGTACCGCCATTGAACCGTTCATTGGATAACCAACATCTGTCATAATCTTAGTGGTTCGCTACGTTTGGTGACTTAGGAGAGGTGTCCGGGTTCATGGAGGGTGAGATTTATCCTGGATGAGGTAGCAGGGAGGGAAGGGAGAAGAGGAAATGGAAGGTGAGTATTTATTCAGATCTGGTCACCAAACATAGCTAAAGCCGTTTCAAGCAACGTTTCAATTATTCTGAATGGTGGTCTTTCGCCAGGGCGATATTGAAAGTGTCTATCACTCTGAATATGACGATAAATGAATGTATTGTGAAATATCTGACTAAAATTAAAAAAAATATTTTTTTTAGTTTTTGAACCCGCGGCATCCGGATTCGTAGCCGAGTAGCGCAATAACCCAACCACGAAAGCCATTGTCCGAATTTATTACAGGTGTTTTGATAGGTACCGCACGTTTTCATCCTCCAACAAAATATCCCCGACAAAATATCCCTCGACATAATAATTCAATATCCCAAGGACAAAATGTATCTCCACTACGCTGAATTCTGTTTTTTGTTAGGTTAGTTTAGGTTTTAGAAGATATTTTGTGGGTGATGTTTTGTTCGTAGGATATTATATTTTGTCGCGGGATGAAAAGTCGTGGAATCGTTTGGATTTTTTCTCCTAACAAACTTGGAACACACGCGTGGTGTGGCGGTCAATTATCACTTAGCTGCTGACAGATGTTTGAGTGAATCATATTTTTTTGCAAGAATTTGGTCGGTAGTGTGGAGGGCCGTTTTCTTATCTTAATTTCCTCTAACCTTAAAAGATTTCCAAAGAATTCTCAGCAACACCTTCCAGCCATTGAATGCGCTGCACGGAATGCGTTGCTTGTCGTTCGGTTAGGATTTATGAAGCATTTCCCGCCCAAATATGGCGTCGTCGGCGGCCATCTTGAGAGGCGACCATTACCGAGGCCTGTCGCCTGTGCGCGAGGTATGCAAAATGATGCGAAATACACAAAATACCCAAGACTTTTAGCAGGAGGAAAATGCTGGACCGTGTAATCTTGGCTTTCTCACCCGTTATTTGAATCAAAGTAATCGGTCTGTTTGATAAATTCCACACTCATGCCCTTTTTATTAAGTTATTTTGTTTGTTATTTTATTTATATTATTAGTATATTAGTACGAGATCTTGCATCTCATAATGCAGGAAAAGATTGCCGAACGACGGAGCCCTGGAAGAAGGAGAACCTCATGGCTGAAAAACCTGAGACAGTGGTTTGGCCAGTCTACTGTATAGCTATTCCGGGCCGCAGTAAACAAAGTCCACAAAACCAACATGATAGCCAACGTGCGTTGAACAGAGGACAGGGCACAAAAAGAAGAAGAGTTTATATTATAGAAACAAAACAAAATTCAGGGTTGAGACTGACTTGAAGAGGGAGACCTTTTAATCTCTCCAGCAGGACTCTCTCAGATCATCCAGTGGGAGGGATTGATTCATACGCCCGTCACTCTTAGATACATTGACCCTCAGATTCCTACCCAACCCTCGTACCTTTTTCCTTCTCAGAACTTCCTCTCCACAAAAACACCCTAAAAAAACACAGCATTCCCAAAGATGACATAGGCCTTGAGGGATTTTATTCCTCCGTGCCTCCTGTGATTTATTTTTGGAGTATTATGCCGTGTTCAGCTACCTCCTTATTTAGCCAATGTTTCGGACAGCGTTACAGTGTGCATCATCGGGGCAGATGTGTCACATCATTAACGACATTGTAAAGTCAATTAAACGCTCAAAATATATCCTCTTCGGTAATGATTTCAAACTTTTCAAAGCTATTAAAAGGTTTCCACTACAACTCAAAAAAGTGGCATTTTAACGCCCCTTTGAAAATGTCATTAAAAGTTGTGAAAAAAAAGTCCCAAAATTAAAATTGGAAAATAGCGCGTATCCTAACCCATTTAACATTTTATTTTTTTCATCACTTCCATCAAAGGAGGTATTGAAGATGCATTGTTCTGAGTTTTCCGGTCACCATTAAAAGTCACATCGATCCCTTCGTCTGCAGAAACATGATTGAAACTGGACAACAACATCCAGTAATGCATTGTCGTCGCATTTAATTTATCCAAAGACACATTACTCTTCCCCTATCACATTAATAATTATCTTTTCGATAGTTCCCCATTTATCCAAGACCTATTGGCCTGGTTCATTTATTTTATGCACATGCAGTTTTGATACAGCGGTATTTTTTTTCCATTAACTCCACACAGGATGCCTCAGGCCAGTTCTGGGAATGACAAAGATATGAGGGGTGGGTAGGAATCTGGGGATCAGTATGTAGTGACGGACGGATGAGTCCATCCCTCCCACTGCACGACGATGGGTTTAGAGAGTCTGGCTGGATAGGTCTAGTTTAAGTCAATCAGTCTCTCACACAGTGTCCTAGATGGGCAAACGCATTCGCCACCAAGACTTATGTAAACCTCACCCTATGAACCAGGGCACCCCTGCCAAGTCACCAAACGTAGTGAACCACTTGAGATGAGGGGCAGAGGCGTTGGTCTTCCAATAAATGGTTCACAGGACGGCGTATATATATACCTGCCTCCCAAATCGGTTTCTACCGAAGGACAGATTTAATTTAATTTTTAGTACTTTCGCAAGATCATTTCCAAGAAAGTCCAGATAATGTCGGACTAAAAAGCCCCTCGCCGCGCAAGAAGTCGTCCTGACCAAAGCGGAGAAGGTTTTGTTATTTAAATGGGTTCGAGTAATGAGGTTTTGTTCGCCGCAGATTTATAGGCCCAAAGGCCCGAGGCGAGATTTACAAGACCACATTGCTCTTCAAGTTGGTGGACTGGGTGGGGTCGACGTAAGGTCTAAGGTCATGCAGTTTGACGATTTGATTGTAGAATTCACCGGAAATCAAAAGCAGTGTTTTTGCAGTAAAATTTCACTATGGGGAAAAATAAATTTATATTTTTTTTATTTATTTTAGCGACTATATAAAATATTGTACCTATATCTTATCTTATTAATTTTATAAAGGCGAAAGTTTGTATGGATGTATGTTTGTTACTCTTTCACGCAAAAACTACTGAATGGATTTTAATGAAATTTTACAATAATATAGCTCACATATCAGAATAACATATACTAGCTCTGGCATTATGAAATTCGTATAAAAAATTGCAATAGGTGGCACGCGAGCTGTTTGTACTGGGAATGTACCATGTACCGGGAATGAATGTATGGAACTAGGGAGGGGAACTTGGGTAGTATTTTCACGGGAGGGGGGGAGGGGAACCCGGGAGCGGGGAGGGAACCTGGAGGGGAGAGGGGAATTCAAGAGGGCGGGTCGCGGGACGGGGAAAGGGGGGAAGTGGAGTGGGGAGAGGGAAGGTCGAGGATTCGGAGTGGGAATGCGAGAGGAGAAGGGGACGCGGGAGAGGAAGGGGAAGCGGAAGAGGAACGGGACGAATGGGAAAGGACACGCAGGGAGAAACAATTTCTTTATTAAATGGCATCACAACGCATTCCAGTTCATTCCATTTAAGTACCTATAGTTACGGTATTTCTTAGCCCTCCTCACTAGGGGATCCTGTGCCGAGGCTGACTAAAGTTATTTAATTATTGTTTACTAGCAGACCCGGCCACACGTTGCTGCGGCTAACGAAACACAACGCCATTACCCAACCTTTATAAAATCCACACCACCCGCTTGCCAGTTGCCCGCTGCCTGAATTGAATATTTGAATTTCTCGGCTTTTCTCTACTATAATAAGCATGTATTATATACGTAAACCTTCCTCTTGAATCACTCTATCTATTGGTGAAAACCGCGTGAAAATCCGTTACGTAGTTTAAAAGAACCATGCGCACATACATTTTGAGTGACTTCATTTTATACTATGTACTGATGATGATTTGTCTTCTATGTCGTTTTTAGTGTCTTTTTTAGAGTTTTCTCATTGACTTCTTTCAACCAGTTTTTCATTCTTGATTTGTAATCATAATTTTTTTTATTAGTTTTATGTCTTGGGGAAGGATGTTGTGGGATTTTATTGCAAAGTAAGTATAGTTTCTTTGTCCAAATGTGGTTTTATAACTTGAAATGTTTTTGTCATTTTAATTCTATCTAGTGTGATGGATACACGTTCATAGTAGAGGATTCAGTAATTTGGAATAGTTCGCATAAAATATTTTTACCGTATATTCGTTGTAAATTTCGTACGTTAAAGCTATTGAAATTTTCAATTGAAGGAGTTCTAACGGGTACTTTCAGTATGGTCTTTGTGATTCCTTTTTTAATTGTATTCAGATTGTGTATGGACTTATGTGTAGCAGATCCCCATCCTATAATTCCATATTCGATTCGAGGATGATATATAGTAGATGTTAACCCTGGATAGCTAACGTTGCTGAACTACCATAATAAGCTAACCATTCGACTTTTTGACGATCATTTTTAAATTATTATTTTAAACATTTTTTTTCATACTTCATTTACTTTTATAATATTTAAAGAAAATAACGAATATGAATTAAACACTATTTTAATGAAAATTTATATATTTTAATTTTTTTGTATTAAATTAGGAACTTTTTAATGCACATGTTTTTTTTGAGATCAAATAGGTACCTTACGCTTTAAAAGACTATAAATTATAATTTTTTAACAAATAAAATAAAACTTTTTTTAATATATTTTATCAAAGAAGGACATCTGTTATTTACTACATATAAATCGCTTACATATTTTTTACACAAATTGGGCAAAAATCAACAGTATGTTCACCGCAAATCGGCACTTTGCATCTATTACATTGGTTCTTCGTCATTCTCCTTTTCTTGTAGAACACAAACTGCAGCTCTTCCTTGTCTTATTTGAAGCACTTTCTGGCTCAGTAGAACCTCCAGAACAGAATAATGCAGCTATAGCGTAAAAATGAAGAAAAAAATACAAAAAATAATTCAACACGAAGACAGAAAAAGTCATACATAAGCTAACCATTCGTCAAAATGACGACCATGCAGTATGTATCTCAAAAATCAAATTACTTACCAATCGAAGACGACCACCACTCGATGCAGTCAGGCGGGCACTGAGTTGGCGCGAAACCACAGGTGTGTAGGTAAAACAACAAAATAAGGAGATGCTTAATGGTAAAATTACCTACATTAGTCGATTTTTACCAGAACCTTCCCAAATAAGCCAAAACAAAACAAAGTGAGTACAAAACAATTTTAGGCCTTTTACTTACGTTCACACGTTTTCGAGCCAAAAACAAGGGCGTGAAGGAGACAAGTCCTGAGAAGGAAAAGGATATAAGGGGTAGGTCAGCGTGTATAATCTGGAGGTCAGTGTGTCCAGGAGAGACGGATGAATGAATCTATCCCTCCTACTACGATGCAAAGGGATGTTCCGAGAGAATCCTGCTGGAGAGGTCTAAGGATCTACCTCAACCAGTCTCTCCCAATCCGGCCTATCTCGCAGTTGGCAGACTTAGAGATCTGCCGCCAAGATCTGGACAAATTTCACCCCGTGAACCCGGGCACCCCTGCTAAGTCACAAAACGTAGCGAAACACTTGGGATGACTTCTGTAGATTATCTAATAAATGTTTGTTTGGCGGCAGTACCCATAACCGCCTCCCAAATTGCAGTATTCGCATTAAAAATATTAATTACAAAAGACATACTATTGTATGAACTTTAAGGGCCCGCAACCCGGATTTGTACCGATTTATTACATATTCCCCTTAAACACGGTAAGTTTTCAAGCTCTTAAAAAAATATTAGTCCAGTAAAGGAAGGAGTTGTAGAGTGCGTGAGCAGGGACCTAAGCGATTCTTTCAGGACTTGTTTAGGATGCTTAGGGTGTGAACATACTAAAAGTCCTGACGTCTAGGTGGTGAGCTAGGGGGGGAGGGGGGGGGGAAGGTCCCGATTTTCGGGTTTCCGTTTATATCTCAAAAACGGTGCGTCGCAGAGGAAAACTTTTTTAGAATAAGTAAAAGCTCATAAGATTATCTACAACTTTTATTCTATACATAATTTTGAAAATCCCAGCCGTTTTTGAGTTATACGCTCCACAAATGTCAATATTTTCTAAAAAAATCATTTTTCCTCACATTTTTCATCAAACATTCCTTCATATCGTCTAAAATATTCATCCAAGAAAGAAATTTATTCAAGAGAAGTTGTAAATAATTTAATTACCTTTTAGAATATATACACATGTCTAAATAAATCTCCAACCAGTAAATATTTACAGCAATTTTAAGTTTTTTCGTAAAATGTCGTCATTTTCAGAAAAAGCTGTTTTTTCTCTCCAAAATGTTAAGATGGGTTTTTCTTCATGGGAAATTCCTTATTAATTTTTGCACGCAAGAAAGCAGGTAAGTTGTTCTCGAACAGATGATTAGTGAAATTCATTTTATAATCATTATTATTGTGATGGGTAATTAGTTTAGACGTCGGAGATGCTACAATAACGTGCTACGATGCTGTTCGAGTTGGTGAAAAGGCAATGAATGCGATAGTGGGCTTGACATGGGCTAAGCATCCTAAACAAGTCCTGAAAGAATCGCTTAGGTCCCTGCTCACGCACTCTACACCTCCTTTTGGACCATTCGTTTACTGGACTATATATGTTATTCTTGAAGATAATATCTAGACTTTGCCCGCGCCGAAACGCAAATTATATAAATTCCCTCGATAGAAAAAATCGCAAAGTATGCTCCAAAAATTATTATTAACACGTTTGTTTCAGTTATTTTACAAGTTATATGTATGAAAAAATTCACAGGGTTTCTTTAAATGCTGTTTAAGATAATGCCCGCGAGATTTTTGCTCTATTTTAAACGAGTCGTGTTTTATTAAACATTTTTGCAATTTTCGCATCAATTTTGTCGCTGTAAATGTTAGCGCTCTCCTCTAACATTCGTAATTTCCTATCTCTCCATCTTCTTCTTTTCGGGCCCGGTTGCAGAGCCTTAATCACTCAGGACTCAGGATGGGTGTTTCAAAAAAAATTAACGATTCATCAAATATTTTAAGTTAATTTTCACATTCTGTGAAAGTCCTATTCAAGTTCTGTGATTATTTCAGCTTTAGGAAGCATCTATTGACATAATAACGGAACTTAAACAGAAGTAAAAATTAACTTCAAATATTTGATTTTTTTAAACAACCTGACCTTATTAAAAATTCGCAATTCGCAAGGACGGAGGAAGGGTTGCTCTATTATTTATTATTCGCAGCGTCCTAAAAAGCAAACTTGCAAAAGTTGGGCAAGTGGGGTCAAAGGGTAGAAATAAGATTCTATAAAAAACGCATTTATTTTCCTGTCCAACCGACCAAAAAACCTACTATTTATCGACCAACTTTAACCCTAAACAGGACTACAATAATTATTATCATCATGAGCTAAATTTATCGGATAGGGCTCTGGAAAAATCACAAGAAATAGCGTAACGTAGTTCCCGAAGAAAAAAACACAACCAGGGAGGGGGGAGATCGTTAAAAGTAACTGCGACATGATAAAGCCATTCTAACCATTTTATTATTATTTTCTCTACTTCTTCTTCTTGTAACTTATCTAAAATAAGGGCGATTCGCAAAAAGATAAAATAGAGATGCTACGGAAAATACACGGTGCCCGGAAACTAGTAAATCTACATCACATTCCATGTCGATTTTGTAGTATAAATTAATGTTTTAATGAAATAAAACAATAACTTTGTTTAGAACAATAATAAAAATGTTTAAAATTGGTGTTCACTAAAGTTTACTTAAAATAAGCTGGATGGACAGGGTTACAAATGAAGATGTTATGGTTCGGATGAATAAAGAAAAGGAAGTAATTAAAACTATAAAAATCCGAAAACTTCAATATCTTGGACATGCGATGAGACATCCAGAGAAGTGTGAGATCCTGCATCTCATAATGCAGGGAAAGATTGCCGGAAGACGGGGCCCTGGAAGAAGGAGAACCTCATGGCTGAAAAACCTGAGACAGTGGTTTAGCCAGTCTACCGTGGAACTGTTCCGGGCCGCAGTTAACAAAGTCCGCATAGCCAACATGATAGCCAACGTCCGTTGAACGGACAGGGCACAATTTATTTTTTTTATTTTTTTTTAAAGAAAGACAAACATTCCCGGGTTACGAATAACCCAACAATGTTTGAAAATATCCTACCACCACCACAGAAAGCCGAAAATGTTGCTTGTGTTGTGATGGAGGACTTAGCCAGCCGAGGAATCGAACACGCGACGCTCGGGTGGGACCCAAGCGCTATGCCCACTCAACCACCGACCAGTCAAAGAAGACAAGAAGAAGAAGAAAAAAGGTTTTTGGTGTAGATATAGATATAAATACTTATAAAGCGTTTGAAGTTTGCCAGGTTCAAATTATAGTCAACAATATCCATGTTGTTTAAGTATTTTTTACTAAGTTATATTGGGGAATACAAACTATCGTTGGAATGAGATGTATGTACATAAAATGTTAATATTTATTTTTATTCTTAAATGTTTATTTATATTTTATTCTTAAAAGTAAAACCTCAAATTTGTAATGAAGATAATATTAGCGAAACTCAATCGAAAATCTGAAACAGAAAAATCAGAACAAAAGTAAAACCTCAAATTGTCATATTTAATTAATGAAGACAATATTAGAGGAAACTCAATCGAAAATCTGAAACAGAAAAATCATTTTTCTGATTTTTCTGCTTCATATTTTCGGTTGAGTTTCGCTAATATTATCTGCATTAATTGTTAAAAATTTGTCTAGTTGTTTGTAGGTAAATGTGTCGAATTTTAGACCCCGCTTGAAAAGTTTTTAACCTTTTAGTTGCCGAAAAAGAGATTCACCTGTGACCCACTTGAACCGCGAGTTTCTGGACACCACGTACACGATAATATATGAAGAATAGTTTTTACGCTATTTTTATGCGAATACCATCTTTTAAAATAGGTAAGGACGATCCTTGAAGACCTCCGTGGTCAAGCAGTGAAGATCCTCGACTCCTGATCTGGAGGGCGCCTGATCGAAAGTCAACTCGCGTGTTAACAAATAAGTTTTGCTTAATTTATGTGCCATTTACATACATACTCGTACATTCCATAGAAATACTTCTGGAGTGTCTTCCTGGTGCAAGACCACCATTCGGAATTGGTTGAAACGTTGGTTGAAATGCCTATACCAGTATTTAAAATTTAAAAAACCTGGTACTTCTCAACCATTCCATTTCCATAATTAAGTTATAAAGGTCTATAGTCGGCGATGTATTCTGCGAATCAATTTGCAGACTGTAATTTTAAATACGTTTCAAATGACAAAACTGAGGCTGTTGGTAATGATTGGAATTGTAAAGGACCGATTTACCCTCGTCTTCTGATATTCTTGTTGATAAGAATCGTTCTTATCTGATAAACTGCACAACTGAGTCAAACCCAGAGAGAGTTTAAAAAATATGTTAAAATATGGATACATTCTAATGATCGAGCCTATACTGGTGCCCTCACCAAACGCCCAGTCATTGACAGTTGTTATTGTAGTAATAACCTTGCAGTTTATGAATTGTGTAGGTATATGCAAACAATAATGTTCACTAAAATAAAGTTTTTGCTGTATGGAAACCTACTTTACACATTTATAAAAAAAACCATAGATAAAATTGCGAGAAACAATTAACAAAAATTCTGCCTCAATACAGGTTCACCTAGTGAGGCAGGCTATGCACAACTAAAAATACTGTATAACTATACTACTCCTGTGTAACCTTTCTTACGGTACTTCCTATTTGTTAATTTTTCTGTACTGATTGATGTAATCTATTTGTAAACTACTTTGAGCATGTAATTTTTTTTTTAGTTATATTGTTGTTATTTCATTGAATAAAGATTATTATTATTATTATTATACAACATAAGAGATTCGTACTTATAAACCGAAGGAGCACCAAATGGTCACTGCCCGGATTTCTTAATTTGTTGTTAATAGACTGATTGTTCCATGATTTATTTTTGCAAATATCACACATAGGTACTTAAAAGCAGGTTGAGTGGTGGAAGAAGGTAGATGTGTATTAAGGTGGGTTATTTAAAAAATACATATTTTTTTAAATTATAAGAGCGATAAAAGGGTGCCAAGTGGGTTCAAAACGACGTGTTTAAAATTTTTCAAATTTCTGATACGATCTTCTTCCTCCGGATTCACTTCAAAGTTTTGAAATTTTTCATTTTAAGGGATTATTTCCAGTATATATAAAAGTCACTATGAATCCTTTAAACCATATTTTTTGTAATCTTCCATAGCAAATGTAGCATATTTTTTCGAAATCATTTACAAAAAGTACCAAGATTTGAGTCTCTAAAAATAATGCCGAAATTTGAGAGAAGGATTTTTCTTGTTTTTGAATACGCTGCCTTGAAATAATTTGAATTATATTAATATATTTTTTTAATAAATAAATCAAAATATTCCCTCTTATTTCGTTTATTTTTAATGGTTTATCTAACATTTTTTAAGATTTAACAAGGGTGAGGTTTTCTCTATTATGTGAAATTTCAAAATCAATCCGGAGGAAAAAGATGTTATCCAAGTTTTATTAAAAAAAATTACGTGATTTAATGTCTCCATTTAACACCCTTTTATAACTATTAGACAAATCAGAACAAAAATTTTTTTCTTTCCCTTACAGTCGTGACCCACCCTAATGTATATATTTGCATCAATTAGGTCATTAAAGAAATATACCTACTACCTAAAATATACTTTCTACTGCAATGAAAATAATTGGTAGAAATATTAAATGCTAGAAAAATGTTACTGAAATAGAATTTATAAAAAAATATATGTAAAGGATTTTATCGCGCAAAGATCTCAACAGGCCAAAGAAAATTGTACAAGCATAATTAATTACCCACTTAATTATATTATTCTCTCGCTTTTCTTAACTAGCCAATCTAAATCATTGTAATCCCGCCCGCGGAGAAAAAGTCCACCAAAAAATACGTGACCGAAGAAAATTCGTCACAAATCTTTTTCTATATTGTGTTTCTACATTCTGTCGTGGGAGAAAGTTGCGGGTGGAGAAGGAGAAGGGAAAGGGCGGCCATTTCCGGCGCTAACATTCCCCGCTTCCGCGTTCCTATTTTATTATTCTAATGTCACATTTCCCGCCAAGAATCCCGTGACGTAGCGGCGCGCGGCGGTGTTGCCACCATGATAAACAAGAACTGGCGCCAAAATAATTTTTTGTTATTTTTTTAGTATGGCTAATGAAATGCTCGATAGAATATACTTTTTTTAAAAAGAAACGTGAACTTTCACGTGCTACGAATAACCTGATTGTATGTATTTGGATTCCACCTACTACCGTCAGTATATTAAGCCGAAAAGGTTGCTCGTGCAATGATGTACGATCTTGCTGGCAGAGGATTTGAAACCACGACTCTTTGTTATGAGATTTAACTGACGTTCAAACCGACGGCGAATCTTGCTTTATACATCACTACTAATGGGTAGCCCTACCCATACAAAAAAGGCTTCGAATGGTCTACAATGTTCAAGAACATTCCACAATATTTGAGAGTGTTCTGGAATGTTCCACAATAATCTAGGTAGTCCCGAACGTTACAGACAATTCCCGAACATTCCGCAACATTTCAGAATTTTCCGGAATGTTATTAAATGTTGTGGAATGCTTTCGAATACTCTCGAATGTTCTGGACTCTTCTAGAAATTTCTAGAGGTCGAAACCTCCAGTCCTTATATCTTCAAAAGCACGCCCTTTAGGAAAAAACGGGAACCTTCTTCGTGGCTGGGGGATGGAGGGCTACCGCACCATATAACTCTCTTGATGGTACCGGACTCGTTTCTGTGTTTTAGCGGCACGGACGTTGTACACTTTCTTTAATAATATTATATTGATTATACCTGCATTTCCTGCTCTGATCAAAAGATTCTAATATATAATTGAAAAAAATTAATTTATATCATCCTATTACGGACAGTTTCAGACCAGTCTAATAGGATGAAACCGGTCCTGGTGAAATATAAATTAGTGGAAGAAAGTACAAAAGTGTTTTAATTTCAAATTCTAATACAATGGAATTCCACCACGAATTATCAGTGCAAAAACTAGACTCATTAATGATATTATTGTTACCTTCAGTTGAAATGACTGTTTGAAATGACTGCAGCTACTGCTGATTAGTTCGGCTTTTCAGGGCTGTCAGTTAGGCTACGAACGCACAGGCAGGTGGCTGGCTTAGCGCCTAGAGCCTAGTGGCTTGCACTCTGGCTACTTGCTAGGATACATGGTGGCCGCACTAAAGGTGGTTTGCGTGGTGGGTCGCTAGGTGCTTTGGTCATTTGCTTGTCGGCACGTTGACGAGATGTCACTTTCAAAATTAGTTCTAAAACTGCTACTTACAGAAAATTCATTTTTAAAATATTCATAACCATGTACGTCTTTAGATTTTCACGGCCAAAAGTATTTTCGATATTTGTTTTTGGGGTGTTATGCCGTGTTACGCTACCTCCTTTAGCCAAAGTTTCGGACAGCGTTACAGTGTCCATCACCACTATCATCAGGGCAGATGAGCTGCAACATGGCATAACAGCCCAAAAAAAAATCACGAAAATTCATAACCACAATTAACTTCTCAATGTAAAAAAAAATCTCATCATAAATAAATCACTTTTTAGTACTAACCATCTTTTTCTACTTGCTTTTGCTACTGCTACATCTTCCCATAGTTTCTGACAACTGTCTAATAATATTTCATCCAATTTTTTCTTCTAAAATGCCTCGCGCCTAGCGGCAAAAAACCAACACGTTGGTTTACCTGGATACACGCCAAGCGACTATCTACTACCTATCTAGGCGCCAAGCGCGCAGTGCGGCCGGTCGCTAAAATTCGAGAACGTTCGTTTTACTAAGCTACTCGCTAGGTGACTCTCTAGGCTCTAGGCGCTAAGCAAGCCGCCTGCCTATGCGGACGTGGCCTGAGATTCAATAATAACTTTTGTTTAAAAATAGTAATTTTGAAAAAAATTATACATTTATTTGCTGTCATTGGAAATTAAAAACTTTATTTTGTACATATTTTACAGCTCTGTTGAAACTTTTATAGAGGCGAGGCTCTAAAATAACTTTAAATACTGTTGATACAAAATTTCAGCCACCAAATTATACAGATGTACATTTTTTATCCACAAAGCAAGCCTTTTCAAATAGGACTTTTTATAAAAGGAAACCATACGGAAAACCACATTCTTCTTTGTGTTTATTTGCGCGAACATGTACCCAAAAATCCTCCGCAATTCTCACAAAATATATCAATTCTCTTCCTCGAGGAGATATATAAATAAGAGCCGAATCCGCCTACATATAATTTCACTTTATTGTTTCCATCCTCCCAACGCAAATTGGTGCCTCTTTCGCTACTCTATCATCCTTCACATAATAAGGGCGGAAACTCGCACATGTCCCCAATAGTACCTACTATCTCTGAACCAGTGGTGTGCCTTGCTATCTTCAAAATCAGGCAAATGACGACAACATTAGCGAAACTCAATAAAAAATCTGGAAACAGAAAAATCAGAAAAAAATATTTGCACCTTTGGAACTCGAACCCATCGAGTCCCAGAGATGCAAATATCTTTTTCTTATTTTTCTGTTTCCAGATTTTTAATTGAGTTTAGCTAATATTGTCTTCATTTAATTAAATATTACAATTTGAGGTTTTACTCATAAAGTTAAAAATAAAAATGATGTATTTTATGTAATATATTTTTTTTTTTCAAATGAGAAATTAATCAGTTTGTCTAAAGAAACGTCACTATCTCAATGACAAACCTTTTTCTAAACTATATTCAGGCAGGTAGGTACCGTAATATGTGGTGTACCCTTAGAGTCTAAGAGTGTACCTACTGGTGGGATGAAAAGGCAGTAGGTATCGAACCAAAACCTCCTAGATCACAAGGCCGGGACCCTCATTCAAATGAGCCTCCTAATTTGTATGGGATCCCACAAAAATTCTAATTTTACATTATTTTTTTCTATTTATTCTTATTTATTAAATTATTTAAAAATATTTTAGTTACTTAAAAAAATAGAAGGCTGATTGCATTCGTTGTTACTGAAATACTACCATTAGCGTAGAGAACAGAATAATTTTTTTAGGCAGTCATGTTGCCAGTAATAGCATTTTACCCGATTTTGCGGGTATTTTATTTTGGGCGGGTTTTTCGATATTTCGATACGATAAATTGAGTTTTTCGATATTGATATACCGATATTGATATATCGATATTTATCGGTTTTCCAATATATCGTTGCATCCCTATTCAGTGTCCCGGCCTTATGATCTAGGAGGTTTTGATCGAACACGGCCTACGTCATTTTGATCGAACACGGCCTACGTCAGGAACATTTATTTATTTATTTATTTACGGACAAATAGTCCAATTAACAATATAACAATAACACGAATAGAAAAAAAGAGAGATCAAAATGAAAGGAGATTACATATAGATGAAGAGCATTGACAAAATACATATAAAAGTACATAGAGAAGATAACTATAAGTTTGAAGATGGATTTAAAAAGACTTTAAAAAACCGCATTGCGTTACGACTGCCGAAAGTCATTTAGGCTTACACCAAAAAATGCAATGCTTTGATTTGCGTTGACAAGTCTCGACATTCTGGATAAAGGAGAATGATATCCATAATTAGTAGAATGTTGATTGAGGAACAGCAATTCATTATTTCGGAGTCTACGGGAAGGAATGTTGAACTGGATGAGTTGTAACAAAGCAGGTGTGTCAGTAATACTGTTGATAATTTTGAAAATGCATATTAGATCAGAGTCCTTTCTACGTTTTGCTAAAGAGGAAATGTTTAAAATTTGTTCAATTTCATCATACGAGTATTCTCCTCTTTCAAGTCCTAACCTCCAAGCAATTCGTCGTAGGAAGCGATGTTGTACAGATTCGATGTAAAAAATGTGGATAGCATAAAAAGGAGATGTAGCAAATGACACTAGCATATTCAAGGTGAGGGCGGACCAGCGAACAGTAAAGAGTTTTAAGTGTATTTATTTGTTTAAAGTCAGAGGTAATTCTATGAATGAAGCCGAGCAGTTTAAGTGATTTGTTTACGATGTTATTAATGTGATCCCGGAAAGAAAGTTTACAATCCAGAGTGACCCCAACATATGTAAGAAAGTTCGGTTAGATTAAGTTTTACGAATAAAATCGTCGGTAGACATGATTTCTTAGTGTAGAATGAACGGTTCCAACATAAAACATATTTACTGCAAAATACTATTCTTATCTGTTAGAAATGTATCATTTTTCTTATTATCTGTGAATATTTATGTACCGCACGCCTTTGCTCCAGTCTAAAGCATATTTGTCTCGAGTTATTTTTACACCACCGAACATAGAATAAAAAAGAACACAAGAAATGCGACTTGGGCGGGATTCGAGATCCAAAAGTCTGAATATTTCTTGCTTAAAATTCTAATACATTCGTTTCATCGTCGTTAAGTCCTCAGTCTTGTTCGCTTTTGAGTTCAGCTCATGTAGGTCTCATAGAAATTGTTGTATCTACCTCCCTTACTGTCATGCTGAGAAATGTGATCTAAACAGTGTTAGAAAGAGAAAACACCGCGCTTTATATTTAAATCTAAAATTGAACCACTGAAAAATTGAAATGTAAACCACTATAAAACCAGAGTTTCCGAAAGCAATTTGAAAAAAAATTGTGAATTTTTAAATATTTTATCATGAAATGCAAGTGGTAATAACATCTTCTTTTTCTATCTTCTATCTTCTATCTTCTATCTTCTATCTTCTATCTTCTATCTTCTATCTTCTATCTTCTATCTTCTATCTTCTATCTTCTATCTTCTATCTTCTATCTTCTATCTTCTATCTTCTATCTTCTATCTTCTATCTTCTATCTTCTATCTTCTATCTTCTATCTTCTATCTTCTATCTTCTATCTTCTATCTTCTATCTTCTATCTTCTATCTTCTATCTTCTATCTTCTATCTTCTATCTTCTATCTTCTATCTTCTATCTTCTATCTTCTATCTTCTATCTTCTATCTTCTATCTTCTATCTTCTATCTTCTATCTTCTATCTTCTATCTTCTATCTCATATCTCATATCTCATATCTCCTATCTCCTATCTCATATCGAGTTCTATCTTCTATCTTCTATCTTATATCTCATATCTCCTATTTCATTTCTCATATCTCATATCTCATATCTCATATCTTATATCTTCTATCTTCTTCTTCTATTCTATATATATAAAAATGAATCGCCGAAATGTATGTAAGCGCATAACTTCCGAACGACTGCACCAAATTGGATAATTCTTTTTTTGTTGTGTTCGTTATGGTCAGGACAAGGTTTGTATAATACTACTGGTGAGTTCTGGCATTACGAAATTTGTATAAAAAATTACAATAGGTGCTGTTTAAAAACTCAAAGTACCGGGACTGAATGAATGGAATGCGGGAAGGTGGAACTCGGGAGGAGGGTTCGCGGGACCGGGGGAAACGGGCGAGGGGAGTGGGGTGAGGGAAGGCGGTGTGGGAACGCGAGGGGGAAGGGGACGCGGGAGAGGAAGGGGAGGCGGAAGGGGAACGGGACTAATGGGAAAGGACACGCAGGGAGAAACAATTTCTTTATTAGTTGGCATAGCAACGTATGCCGGGAACCAGCTAGTTTATAATACATTTGTTTTTTTTAGTTATCGGTAATATTTATTTGAAAAAAGCGTAAGGTAAGCCATTTAAAAAAAATAATGTTTGCATTCAAAAATTTTACATTAAATGAATTTTATGGTTATTTCCAAATTAAATTTGAAACAGTATTTCATCACCTTTCAAAAACAATTTTCAAGTTTTCCGATGCGTTTAGAAATATTCATTTTGTTCTGATTTTATTGCAAAGCTGAAATAATTTGACCGAGTGATTAAATATACTCGAGGACTGAGGAGTTAATGAATTTTCATTTTCATCAAAAATAATGGCGATGTATGATGTCAGGCAGTGTGTAAGAGAGATAGACCGCGCGGTGCTTTACGAGCTGAAACCAAAAGGTAGGTACTAAATCAGTGTTTACATCGGTTTCCATTAAATCTTCATGGAAGGCATTTGTAAGGGTACACAATTTTCATCCCGCGACAAAATATCGCCGACAAAATATCCTATGAACAAAACATCCTCCAACAAAATATCTACTAATACCTAACCAGCCTAACCTAACCTTATTTTACATTTTACTATTTTTAAACAATAATTTATTGAATTTTTTATGAGAAAAACTCTCTTTTGAAGGTTATTCACATCAATGTAATGTATCATTGAAGAAGAAGATAACAATAATAATCTAAATGAAAATATGAAAGAGAACAAGACACAGAAAAACAGAAAATGACAATGGTCGCAATTAGTTGAAGATAATATTGTTAATTCTAAAATTTTAAATATGAGACTGACAAATATGATGGTTTGACAGAAGGTGGCAATAGCGAAATTGGTTAACGCGCACTTCCCTGTTAGACGAGAGGTCTGGGTCCGAGTCTCAGTTGCGACTATTGTGATTTTTCTGTTTTCCTGTTTTTCTGTGTCTTGTTCTCTTTCTTATTTTCATTTAGATTATTATTGTTATCTTCTTCTTCAATAATAATTTATTGTCTTTACAGAATGTCTATTATTTTTATCCTATTTTTTGTTAGGGTATGTTAGCTTAGGTTAGGTTAGGTTAGAATAAGTTTGGTTAGGTTAAGTTAAGTTAGGTTAGGTTTTGATGGATATGTTGTTGAGGATATTTTGTAGCGGGTTGAAAAGTCGCGAAACCATTTCTAGTGAGTTTTACCCATTCAGTGCCACAGAAGGATACCCTTTGAAAGCATTTCTCTTAGTTCTTATTCAATTTTATTTTCCGTCTCTCCTTTATTCAATGTTTTTACCCTAACTGTACAAGGGTTTCAATGACCAGGGCGAGGGTTCCATTGTAGTCTTGTGTTCCCATGTTAGATAATGTTAAGTGGTGTAGCATATAAATAACGTAGAAATAAATTTTTTAATAATTTTGAATGTAGCTATTACTTTGTGGTTATCCATTATAGAAAAATGAAATAATTTAACTTTGTATAAACCACTTATTTGATCAAATCCGAGTAATTAATTAATTTAATTAATTAATTAATCGGATAATTTAATTTAATTATTAATTAAATTTTTTTATCGTTATTAAAACAACTGTGAAATACTATTCGCTATTTGTACATGCGAGGAGAAACGTTCGGTCGGTTTTTAGTACATACTTAATTGTTGGGTTTAAACGTGGCTAGTTATAATATAATCTCCCCCCCCCCCTCCTCTTCACAAGACGTGGCTAGTTATAATATAATCTTCCCCCCCCCCCCTCTTCACAAGAAAGGAGACCCTATGAACTGCTCTAACTATAAGGGCATAACGCTGCTGAATATCTCATACAAGATCCTATCAAAATGTACCTACTGTGTGGTAGGCTTATGAAATATTCGGATGGCATAATTGGCCAATATCAAACTGGGTTCCGTAAGGGGAAATCTACAACTGATCAAATCTTTTCACTGAGACAGATACTGGAAATAATGGTCAGTCTACAGTCTGTGATAATGGAGAATGGCGTATCAGATACAACCAGGAGCTATACGATCTTTACGAGGACCCTAATATCTCCAAGGAAATCAAAACTGGAAGACTCAAGTGGGCTGGACATATCCAGAGAATGAGCGAAGGAGATATCCCAAGGCGAATTATGGATGGTGCACCTGGGGGTCGGAGAAGAGTTGGAAGACCAAAGCTTCGATGGCTGGATGGAGTGGTGAAGGATGCAAGCACCATCGGCATCCGAAACTGGTGCAACGCAGCACAACACCGACAGTCATGGAGGCAGGCTCTGCTGGAGGCCAAGACCCGACCTGGGTTGTAGAGCCACAGATGATGATGATGAGTTATAATATAATTAATATGATTTTATTATGGAAATAATTAATTTAAATCAAGTTTTTAGTATGCTCTTAGGCTTAGGATGGCGGAATAAGAGTCAAGACACTGCAATAAAGGCTCGATGACCCAGAGCGAGTTTACAAGCTACTATCTACTAAGTTTAAAAGCGGGTAAATCGGCGAGTGAGATTGTCATGATGACACACAAAACTGTCAACTCGCTCAGTAGCGTAGGAAACTGAGGACGCCAGTAACAAGAATAACGGCGACTGCGTGAACTAGTTCTGTGATGTTTGACAGTTGAAATCAGCTGTTTATTGGCAGCCATCTTGAAAAACATAAATAAACCAATCACGAGCAAGCGTGTAGCGAGTAACGTTGACCACCTTTCAACTTTTTTTGTAGATTGTCAACAATCTGCTAGTTAGCAAGTAACACGAAGACACTGAGCGAGTTTACTAACAGATAGTGAATTTCCCAGATGGTAGCTTGTAGACTTGCTCTGTCTCATCGACGATTAACACAGACCATTTTATTCACACGCCATAATGCCAGCCAGGTGATAATAAAGAAGGGAAACCGGACAATCGTGCATTCTTGACAATAAGCTCAAGAAATATCGAAGCGAAGTAATGCGTACGATCATGAATTATTGCTTGAATGTATTGGGAGCATCTCCTTTCCTTATCCTATATTCCTCTTCCTCTCCCATTTTTAAATAGGTACATTATCTGAATTCGATTTTGTTTTCTTGATTGAATACATGAAATGGAATCTTGGAAGTGAAAATTAACCCAATTCCCGACATCCAATCGAGCTGAAACTTGGCATAGAGACTCGTTGTCGATAACAATGCATTTTAGCAATTTTTGGTGACACTCAAGTACACACGCGCGGACATACACGCATTTCTCTGAAATTAGATGACATTATATTTAAATTTGCAGCAGGGTTTAACATCGATCGTCCAATTGATTAGTCAGACATCTCCGAAAAATCGAAATTTGAGTCGTGTTTGCAGTTTTATGGGCCAGTATATCAGTTGAGCTTAAGCTCGGCTTTGGCGGAATGTGGAGCTCAGCGTGGCTTAGCACGTAATCCGTATATCAGTCGTAAACCTAGAGTTGACCAATTTTAAACGCTTAGTCTATGATAATTTCTATGCAGAACCAATCTATTTATGTTAGTATCTATGGACTCTATGGTTAAAACCAAACTTCAAATGTCAAATGTCAAACATCGATATTTTTTATTATTTTCTGGTAAGTTTTACACATTTTTTACGCACAATCGTATTTAAATTACCGAAGAAAGCTCAAACTCCATGCTGAGGGTTAATTTATTCACAATGTAATTTACGTACTTAGCAGATGTATATTGAAATCGGAACATTGGCAAATGTCAAATTTGACAGATGTGTTATTGCCAATAGCGCCACAGCGTCTAGCAAAGGAACTATTCTGCGGCTTAAGCGGCCGATTTGGTCGGTTTAAGTTGAGCGAGGAATGTGCTCCTTAGCAATGACTGATATACCGGCCCTATGTGAAAGTGTAACCTCTAACTGGTACAATACTCAGATTACTTATAAACACCACTAAATCAATTATAATGCAGAAAAACTTGTAGTTAATTAAACCAAAAAAAAAAAAAATCTGGGATACTAGTAGAATTTTTCAAAATGTCATACTATGTACCGGACCGTTATGCCTCCCGGTGTTATTTTATAGCATATTTAATGTGTAAAACATAGACACGTGTAAATAATATTTGATTCATCGCGAGCATTCGAAAATTGCTTTCCTCCGTTATCTCAAAACGTAGTATTTGTAGATGTACGACTAATCAACTAGATGATCAATATACGAAATACATCTCGGTTCTATCCAATTGGGATTTGGCTAAGGTGTTAGCGCCGTTAGCGGTGTTTACTTATTTTAGTCAATCCTTGTGGCGGAAGGTTAAGTCAGCCAAACCAATTTTTTTGTAAGTTTAAGTTAAGAAATCAACCAACTTTTGATAGACTTTATTTTGGTGGCACACGCATTTCTCAGAAATTGTCTACTAACCGGCTCTTGAGATGGCACAACCACGGATTCGATTTAATCATAGATTAAATCTCGCGATTCGATTTAATCTATGATTAATTTGCGAGAATTTGGTCGCTAGTGTGGAAGGCCGTTAAGAGCGTTTAGCCAGCCAGCGGACGAAAATCCACATTTCGTCGAAAGTTGTTCTTACGATCGTGCAGAGCGGTTACAATGAGAAAGATTAATTATTCTCCGTACCAGCTTTTTTAAATTATAACTCAATATCGAATTTATTTCAATCCAAATTAGCTTTAATTTATACCTCCATCCAAAAATGCTGAAAGGCGTGATGATAAAACTATTAAAATAATATACTTTTTGTACTTATTTTTTTATTATAAGTATTTATCATTTTTCAATAATGTCCAAATTTAATAAGAATGTTAAAAAAATCTGAAATATATTAGTTTGTAAGTGCGCAAATAAATACGCAAATGGACCAATTTTCGTCAACAAACACATGTACGTACATATTTTTTAATGATTTTATTGAAACTAAAATTAAAATTCTAAAACATGCGTTTGCTAGATAATGTATTGATTTATTTTACTGCATGATTATATTATTTGAAATGGGTGTGGTATAATACTAAATCTTTTTTGAAAATTTAACAAATCTGCCAACGACCTATGGAATAACCTTATTATACTAAAAATTTAAAAAAAATCTCAAATTTAATTACATACGAATGCTAGATAAAAGAAAAATCTTTCGAAATCCATTTATAATTTTTTGTGGAAAAGAGTCAATACGTCTAAAATCTGATTTGAAAATGACATATTTCTGGTTTTCTCTGGTAATGCCCTCTTAAAGAACTTTTTCATCAAATATTACCTGTGTAATTCAAATTTAGTAATATGAGTAGGTATAATTCACATTTCCAAACTCCATACTATATTATTTATCAGTACATATGTATGTATTATTTGTATTTCTTCATAATATCATAAAAATTCCAGCATCAATAAAACATGAAAAATTTCAAGCGATATAATGTAAAAAATTTATTCATACATTTGAACCTCGTTTATTCCTGCCCACGATCAGTTAGGATCCCACGGATGTAGCTTGAGTTTAAAGTATTGAAAATATTATTTTTTATAATAATGTGTCCCCAGGCATCCATACTCTTTCTAACATCCGTGATTGCATTTAATATGGCAATTTTGATGCCCTTTCTAGTACAAGGCTCGTAAATTTCACGTTTAATATCAGAATTATTTATGAATTTAAAGCCATAATGGCTATTAAAATGTACTAAAAACGTTGCATCGTCTCTAAATATATTCGCGTCTTTATCATATTTCGATATTTACGCGATGCACTTCCTTTTTTGTCATTTTTAAGAGTTTTTCCAAACTGTCATTTTATCTGACCTATAAAGTAGAAATCTGGTGTTTTTTCTCCCAGGCAACAAAAACTCTCAACCGGTTTTATTTTTATGCAAATTTAAATATGTTTTTAGTCTTTACGCAACAGAACCTTATAGTTATATATTTTTTATCAGTACGACCACACGGACTCCATCAAAACCTTGTTCAGGATTTGACATAATATCTTTCTAATATATATTTTTGGACTCCATCAAAACCTTGTTCAGGTTCATGCAAAATATCTTCTAATGAATATTTTTGGACTCCATCAAAAGCTTATTCAGGTTTATACAAAATATCTTTCTAATGTATATTTTTGGACTCCATCAAAAGCTTGTTCAGGATTTGACATAGTATCTTTCTAATGTATATTTTTGGACTCCATCAAAAGCTTGTTCAGGATTTGACATAGTATCTTTCTAATGTATATTTTTGGACTCCATCAAAACTTATTCAGGTTTATACAAAATATTTTTGTAATGTATATTTTTGGACTCCATCAAAACCTTGTTCAGGATTTGACATAATATCTTACTAACTTTAATTTTGGAATCCATTAAAACCTTGTTCAGGATTTGATATAATATCTTTCTAACTATATTTTTGGACTCCATTAAAACCTTGTTTAGGATTTGACATAATATCTTTCTAACTATATTTTTGGACTCCATCGAAACCACGTTCAGGGTTTAACACAATAACTTTGAAATGTATATTTTTGGACTCCACCAAAAACCTTGTTTAGAATTTGACACAATATCTTTATTGTAATGTTTATTTATCTCCTGTTTGTCATTACTTCATTCATGTATAGTATAATAATTTCAAATTTATACGCCCAGTATATTTGGGCATTTGCGGGGTAAGAAGGGACAACGGACTTATATTCTAAACTGGTCCGTTTGATCAATTCCCCTATCGTAACAAACGGATTGCATTATTTAGATTTTAGCATACGGGTTTCAGGTGAGAATGCTGATCTTGTTATACCGGTATTTCTATTGAAGATGCTCCGAAGAACTAATGTCATTAATACCTTCGGCACCGGCGCACAGTCAGGAAACACGCCAAACGCGCGCTCAACATTTGTACATGGTTGACACTTGTCACATGAGAACGAGTTGTTTCTACGACTCATTCTTTAATTCAACAGCTCAGCTGTGAAACGATGTGCCGTTGTTTCCTTCCTCCTAAAACTTGGGTAGATAGCCATGATATAGGAGGGAGGAAACACAGAGTCTTTTGAAGAGTCAAGACCCATGATTAGTTCTTTCTCTCCTCAAAAGATCCTTGCCTCCTCTGTCTGGAGATGATCTTAAAAATTTGTCATTATGTTATGTTTGTCAACTGTTCACAACTTGTTCAAACGCTGAATCCGATCCAGAATCGGCGTTTAAAGGGGACCTATTAAATGTC
This sequence comes from Limnephilus marmoratus, assembly GCA_917880885.1. NCBI lineage: Eukaryota > Metazoa > Arthropoda > Insecta > Trichoptera > Limnephilidae > Limnephilus > Limnephilus marmoratus. The sequence goes on from OU862932.1 coordinate 16,611,142, forward strand.
TATGATTAGCTCAGTGGTCAGAGCAAAGCCTCGGCCAGAGTCCTGAATTCAATTCCTAGTAGAAACCTAATCTTTTTCTGATTTTCTGTTTAACATTTTTCGTTTTGAGAGATTAATATATCTTCTATGATTAAAAAATGTTTATAATTTAATTGTTGTTTCAGCCAAACCAGTGTGGTCCCGCGTGGCAAGTGATCTGACCGTGTGGGAGGGCGAGCCCGCAGCCCTGCCGTGCGCCGCCACTGGAACACCCACCCCGCAGCTGTACTGGGCCAGGGAAGGAGCCCAGGTAACTATGATATTTTACTATTTTTTAGTAGATTACTATTATTTTACTTTATATTACAGGACGGCGATTGTAATAATGTGTTAAAAAAAATTTCGACGGATAAGTTTTAAGATTTTCACAGCCAAAAGTATTTTCGTTATTTGTATTTGGGGTGTTATGCCCTGATGATGGACACTGCAACGCAAAGTTGGCTAAAGAAGGAGGTAGCGCAACACGGCATAACACCCCAAAAACAAATAACGAAAAAAATTTCAACGATTTTTTTTTCACTTAACCCTTATAATTTCTTCAATATTATTTATTTATTATTTGTTTTTTTTCGGAAATCGACTGTTTACTTCTTTTAAAAAAAAATAATTAAATTAAATTTAATAATGTTATTATCAAGTTCTGCAAGTATTTTAGTATTTATTTTTGTTACAGCTGTTTCGGCTTTCAAGGACATTTTCAAACATATTTTTACGTTTACAAATATATTTTAAAATGCATTAAACTGTACGATTTCGCAATAATTTTAAAACGATAAATAATTTAAAATAATATATAGTATATTTGCTGCACGTTCCAGAGTGGAGATACTCTCAGTATCCCCCTGGTGTAAAAGACCACCATTCAGAATTGAAACGTTGCTTGAAATGGCTTTAGCCATGTGTGGTGACCAGATCTGAATAGCCAAGTACTTTTTTTTTGTTTTGAAAAGTTTTAATTTTCGATGTACATTTGTTACTTTAGTTTTAAGTTTGCTCGTTAATGACACGGACGGGTCGAAACCGGTCGCAAAAAAAAAATTAAAGTAACAAAAGTACATCGAAAATTAAAACTTTTCAAAACAAAAATTTCTAGAAATTGTTACATAGTCAGTGCCCAAGAAATACAAAAAATTGTGAAAGCCAGGTACTTCCCCACCTTCCTCTTCCCTAACTCCTTCCCCTCCCCACTACCTTCAGCCTCACAACATACCCCAATTGGGGAAGCCATAGTCTCACTGCCTTCAGACGGGAGTAGCTGAGACTCTTGTGAGGTATCACTATAAAAAAATTTTAATAGATAGGTAATTCGCTTTCTTCAGATTAAAAAAAAATGTTTTAACGCATTGAAATTCGAAAAGTTCACGTTTTTACGTTCTACATACTCACAAAGGAAATTGTGTTGTCTGATGATAAACAAATTAAATAGGTCACAAATACGTTTTTATTTTTCTTTCCTGTCCCATTAGTTTCAGTTCCATGGAGCTGTTTTTGACTGATGCAATCACTTACTCTCAGAAATTATTTCTTTCCCTCGCAACATTATTTTAAATTACCCATTCCTTTCTGAAACTCCCGCTTTCACTTCTGGGCGTCATTTACGGCTGAGTAATGAGGATATAACGCCGAATAACTCAGCTGAATCAATTCTGTATATTCAGAACACAAATCACAGAGAAATTTGAGAAATGAAACATTGCGGCACTTAGATACATTTAGTAGGAATTGCAATAACCAAAACTGCGAAATCGGTTGTTTTAACTCCACACAGGAGGCCCTGAGGAAAATAATTTCCCTCGGGGATTATGTCATCTGAGATGCTGTGTGGATAGGGTTGCCATCTGTCCGGCTTTAGCCGGACATGTTTGGCTTTTTTAGGTCGTGTCCGGCTAAATATTTATATGTCCGGCCTGTCCGGCTTTTGTTAGGCTTTTTGGTTCGCGCGGGTTTTTTCTTCCGAACTTCTGAAATCGGCGGAATATTAAAGAGTTTTCTCTTTAATAAACAGCCAGTGGACCAAGGAACGCAATAAATTGCAAACAATTGCTAAGATGGTGTACACATTGTATAATTTAAAAATGACATGTCAAGGATTTTATTAAATGATTTCCAAAGAAAACGACGTTTTGGAGTAGGTGAAAACGCCAAATATACAAAATGGTAGATTTTTTTAATTTTTGAATAATTTGGAGAAGTCGAGATTTCATTTTAATTTATGTTTTTCGTTTTTTGTCCACAAAGATAAATATGTTTCATTTTATATCTATTTAACGAAAAATTTTAGTCAACTATTTAACCTTGGTTGAAGTTCTCAGGATCAACAGACTCGGCTGGACGCCAAGCGGAATCCTTTGCCCTTTGCTACGGATTGGAGCAAATGGTTCAGGAGCCTACAAGGGTTCCTGATGTCCAGACTCACCGTTCCAATCTGTTAGACCTATTTTTAACTACTGTGCCACACGGTTACAGGATTGAAGTCACAGCGCCTTTAGGATCGTCCGACCACTGCCTGGTGACGACATCAATCCCTGTAAACTTCAGACCACCAAACGAGAGGCTGAAGAGAAAAGTGTGGCACTATAGGTCAGCAGATTGGTTCGGTCTGTGGGCACATTTCAATGCTTTTCCGTGGTCAGCTGTCTGTTTTCGGACTTCGGATCCCTCAAGATGTGCCCAGGAAATTGGTGAAGTCATCACATCCGCGATGGATGGCTTCATCAAATCTACTGTTAAGGAAACTGGTGTAGGCTCAAAGCCGTGGTTCAGTCGACAATGCGCTGAAGCAGTGCGACGAAAAAACGCGGCTTACCGAGCCTACAACACATCTAAAACATCCGAAGACAGAACAGCTTACAACAAAATGGCAAAGGAAACCAAGAGAATCATAAATAGGTCAAAATTCGAGCACGACCAGCAGATCAGCAGAAAGCTGACTGCATGCCCGCATGGCAGCAGGCAATTCTGGTCACTTGCGGGCTCAATAGGTCGCAATTTCTGCAAATCCAGTCTGCCACCTCTTACCAGACCTGACGGCTCACTAGCAAACACCGCCACCGAAAAGGCTAACTTACTAGGTAAAATGTTTGCGGATAACTCAACCCTCGATGACCAAGGTGCTGTCCCGACGTCGGTTCCTCACTGCGGTTTTCATATGAAAAAGCTGAGGATCCGGCATCGGGAAGTACTCCATGTTTTACGAGGGCTTGATGTTAATAAAGCTAGTGGGCCCGACGGAATACCTGCCCTGGTATTGCAGAGGTGCGCTCCAGAATTAGCTCCAATTTTGACGAAGCTTTTTAAACTGTCCCTGAAGACTGGCTCTGTGCCCTCTGGTTGGAAAAAAGCGGTTATCCATCCTATTCCAAAGAAGGGTGACCGCTCCAACCCGGCCAACTACCGCCCCATAGCGATCACATCAGTTCTGTCTAAGGTGATGGAACGTGTGATCAACGACAAACTGCTCACATACCTCGAGAAGAACAAAATTATCAACGACCGTCAATACGGATTCCGGCGGAACCGCTCGTGCGGTGATCTTCTCGCGTATGTGACGCATGTTTGGGGGCGATGCCTGGAACGTTTCGGTGAGACCCAAACGGTTGCACTGGACATCTCCAAGGCCTTTGACCGGGTTTGGCACCGAGGACTTGTCAACAAACTGCTTTCTTACGGACTTCCCGCATCCTTGTGTACGTGGATTGCCGACTTCTTGAGGGGGAGGTCGATTCAGACGGTAGTCGATGGTTTCACCTCTTTCTCACACTCGATAAATGCTGGCGTCCCGCAGGGATCGGTTCTGTCTCCAACTTTGTTTTTGTTGCACATCAACGACCTTTTGTCATGTGCACCAATTCACTGTTATGCGGATGACAGTACAGTTCATGATAGCTTTTTGTTTGACAAGCCCCCAAAGGGCTCACAAACTCCAACAGCTCGTAGGGCTTTGAAGCAAAGAATGGACGGCTACCTCGAAAGTGTTTTCTCTTGGGGTAAAAATAATCTCGTTGAATTTAATGTTTCAAAGACCCAATCTTGTCTGATTACGTCCAAAAGGGATCGAAATGAAAATTTAGTCTCTTTCCTCTGGTCTGGAGCTCCAAAATACCTGAAAAATACCCTCGACTCTGTGCAGAAACGGGCGGTCCGTTTGATAGATTCTCCCATCTTAACAGACGAATTGCAATCTTTAGAGCACAGGCGTCGGGTGGGAATGCTATCCTTGTTCTACCGGTATTACAATGGAAGATGCTCCGAGGAACTAGCATCATTGATCCCTTCGGCACCGGTGCATAGTCGGGAAACACGCCAAACGCGTGCCCAACATTTGTACACGGTTGACATTTGTCACATGAGAACGGGTCGTTTCTTCGACTCGTTCTTGTGTTCAACAGCTCGGCTGTGGAATGATTTGCCGGCCTCTGTGTTTCCTCCTTCCTACAACATGGGTCTCTTCAAGACCAATGTTCATTCCTTCCTCTCCTCAAAAAGACCCTCCACACAGCATCCCAGATGACATAGGCCCTGAGGGAAATTATTTTCCTCAGGGCCTCCTGTGTGGAGTTAATGTAAAAAAAAAAAAAAAAAAACCAGAAAAAAGTTATGTTTTGTTTGTTTGTTTTATAAGTTTAGTATGTTACGAGTATGTCTACAGACAGACGACTCAATATTTTTTATTTTGTTATTGACATATATTCTATACAAATGTCAACTGATGACAAGGATAAGACTGATTAATGATGGTTGTTATTAAATTGGTTAATGCGTGATTAATAAACAACTGTAACTTATAACAGATTTTTTATTATTAGATATGTTTAAAAGTTATGTCCAAGTAGGTACGTCCGGCTTTTAGGGCAAAATGTCCGGCCTTACCGAGCGCAGAGTCAGGCTTTTTTATTTTAGAAGATGGCAACCCTATGTGTGGATGGTCTTTTTGACGAGAGGAAGAAATGAACATCGGTCTTGAAGAGACCTACAGTACTGTGCGAATTAATGTGAACACGTGATAATTAGCACAATTATGTACACTTGTTCTTGCAGTTGTATGTAGCCTATTGTAATAGCGGCCATTTGGTGTTCGTGTTCTATCATTCAGTGAGTTACGAGACACACCAAGCTACAGATGGGTTAATTTTTGTAATTTTTTAGAATTACAGTTTTTTTTGCAGAGGTGAACATAACTAAAGCTTTTTGTTTCTTATTTTTAAAGATGAATATTTCTCCTTAAAAACGCACAAAGATTGTTAATATTTCAAAGACAAAAAAATTACATGCATAGCCAGGTAACTTTCCGGATCTTAACCCAATTGAAAATCGGTGGGCTATAGTTAAAGCAAGACAAGCACAATAAAAATAAAGCTGATTGAGGCAGTAATTTAGAGACACGCAAATATCAGAAAATTGTTGATTCTATGCCAAACCGTGTACAAGAAGTTATAACAGTTAAGGCAGGACAAACTTCGTAGTAAAAAAAAATAATTGTATGTTTCTCTATTTTTTTCTTCAATAAAGAATATTTATTATTTTTTCTAATTCAACACTTGTGTTCAAATTAATTCGCACAGTACTGTATGTTGTAGGAAGGAGGAAAAACAAAGGCCGGCAAATCTTTCCACAGCCGAGCTGTTGAACACAAGAAAGAGTCGAAGAAGCGACCCATTCTCAAGCGACCAAAGTCAACCATGTACATTTGTTGGGCACGCGTTTGGCGTGTTTCCCGACTATCCACCGGTGGATAGTCGAACATAGACAGCATTCCCACCCGACGCCTACAGATCGCTCTACAGATTGCAATCCGTCTGTTAAATCAGAAGAATCTATCAGACGGACCGCCCGTTGCTGCACAGAGTCGAGGGTATTTTCAGGTATTTTGGTGCTCCAGACCAGAAGTGACTGCCAAATTCAACCGTGGGGCGCACTTGTGATTTGTACAGGGTTAGATAGATACTATTAAAGTATCTGCGGGCCCTGTACAGTACGCCCAGTTTTTGGAAGGCTAACTTCGATGGAGCCCCCATATCTGGGCTGGTCACTTAGAGTTACACCAAGCATATCAATGGAGGGCCTGTTCGGAAGATTGCTTCCGTTGAAGAAGGATGTTGTTGTGTTGTCCTAACGTAAATTTCCGATTTTTTTTTTAAATCTGTGCAATTAGCATTAATTAAATTGATATTAGAACTTACCGTTGCATTATTATAGCATTACATTAGCATACTTACTTACATGTTCTGCTTCATATCTAGTTTTAAATAATAGTTAGTACAAACTCTTTTTTTGTAATATTTTGTGGTATTATTAGAAAATTTAAAATAAATCAGTACCTAAATATGGCTCTTTTCCAGGCTGATATAGAGCTTGATAGAAATATTAGGTCCTTACATATGAAATTGGCATTTTGTATGGGAGGAACATAAAGTCGATTTTTTTTAAATATAATATATTTATTTAATCAAAGTAAGCACCATTGCTATCTATGCACTTTTGCCATTTCATATGTAGTTCATCGATCCCTTTACTAAAACAACCATTCGGACGGGAATCAATAAAATCTTTGAAGGCGGTTTGGACTGCCCCATCGGAGTTGAATTTTTTCCCTTGCAAGAAGTTATCCAAATTTCGAAAAAAATGGTAATCTGTTGGGGCAAGGTCCGGAGAGTACGGTGGATGTCTTAGACATTCCAATTGAAGCTCCTCTAATTTGGTAGCCGTCTGTTGTGCAGTGTGTGGTCTAGCGTTCTAACGTGCGTTTGTTCATTTTCTTCACTCAATTCGTGAGGTACCCACCTTTCAAGCTTTTTCACCTTCCCAATTTGCTTCAAGTGAATTAATACAGTTTTATCACTAACACCGCAGCCTGCAGCTAACTCGGACGTGGTTTGCGATGGATCCGCTTCCACAATAGCCTTCAATTCTTAATTATCAACTTTGGTCTCCGGCCGTCCAACGGGCTTGTTCTGCAGGTCGAAATTTCCAGAACGAAAACGTTAGAACCAAAAACGCACTGTGTTTTCTTTTGCGACACCGTCGCCATACACATTATTAATCCTTCGAAGCGTTTCTGCGGCACTGGTGCCACGGTGGAACTCGTACTCGTAAATAACGCGATATTTCAAGTTTTCCATTTTGTAAACTAAGTGACGCAAAGAATAAAAACAATTAAGGAAAAAACAAATAAATTATAATTTTCGATACACAGATCCATGAGTAAATAGCTGTATAAATTTGAATTTGGAATTCCTAACCAAAGAGAAGATATTTGAGATCAAAGTTGCCAGTACGGCAAAACGCTAATTTCATATGTAAGGACCTAATATCTAACTAAAAATGCACCGACAAAGAAATTCTTGTTCGAGAATTTTTGCTGCTTCAGTCGAACAGTTTGTTACTGTTTTTATTTCATGAAACTAGTTATTTTCAGGTCGCTGTGAAATACTGAAAACTGGTCGCTTCCAAAAGTGCCATATTCAAACAGTCTTCATGTGAAATAACATATTTAAAATATATTTATGTTTAGTATACGTTAGAACAAAACATAAATTTCTTCATTCGAATTGTTGGAATGTTTCGTTTAAATGTTTTGGCTTGTTTCCAAATTCTTACACATCATCTTTTAACGCAAGAAAGCGATGAAAAAGAAGAAGGCGTTGGCTCCAATGTGTTTCGCAAACTTATCGTTTCATAAAATACAAAATAACATATTACAGCAATATGTTTCTCATTCCTTGACACAAATAACTACAAAAATATTAATATCTGAATTCATAAAAGAGTGACTTCACAATATCACAAAATCACAATATAATTTGTTTGGTATTGCAATCCCTACTCCTCGCAAAACATTTTGTGTATTGTATTGTGCCAAGATTTAAAAATATATTTTTAAATAGCTTGGTATCTAATTTAATCGATTTATTTAATTTAAATCATTTATTTCAGATTTATAACTGGTGACTTTTTTCGGCTATTTTAAAGTCGATATCTTCGTTTCATTAAAAAATATATGCAATTTTACTTGGAACCCTAAAGACGGGTTTTAAAAGACACACTATGGGGAAAAAGGAGACGATAATAGAGTAAAAATAAAGTGATAGTATATGTAATTATTTTTAGTTTTCTAACTATAATAGTTTTGGGAACATATTTTCTTTCCCCCCGTCAATTTTTCAATTTATACACGTTATAACACATGGTTGATGGATTAGTACTTACAGCCCAATCCATCCGGTTATTTAAATTAATGTTATGGGTAGTTAATAAGAAGATTATAGTTTACTAAACTGAATTTGGTTTATATTTAAATTTCACATTTTACAGAGTAAAATACACGCCAATAACTTTTGATAAAATTAACAGATGAGCAAAGGGTAAACTACGTAAAGCACATCGCGACCAGCCCGGACCAAGGTACCTTCAAGAATGTTCGAGAATTCGTCTTTCTGTCGACTCACAGCGGAAAGTACCTAGGTCTCGGTGTTTTCATATTACATATATTTTTATGGCTGTTATGTGGTGTGCGTAAGCACTGTCCACAATGTTTTCTTCTGAAAGTTGAGGTACTCATTTCGCCATGCCATTATTTTATTGTAAAGTATTAATGTATTAGTTAAGTGTATTAGCTTATTAAAGTATTAATGAATTAAATTAAATAAAAAATATTAAAATAAACAAATAAATATAGAGGGGAAGAGATTGTCCTTCGAAGGTAATGACAAGATTGGGAGGGCTTCCAGAAAACGATGCCTTCAGAGGAGTCCTTGTAATTTAGCCTCCTGGCTTTTATGGGATTGCCGATACTTTGGGGGGTTGAAAGTGAAGACGGGATTTCTGCAATGAACAGATCGGTCGAGATAGCTCTGATCAGGCCCATTCGAGTGACATTGAAAGTTGATAAAGGTATAAGCTTTGAATTTTTAATTTGATGAAATAAAGATGTTTTTGATAGTTATCATTAACAATTTTTAACAAAAAAATGTCAGTCCTTGTTGGCCTTTCATGAAATTTTAGATCTTTGAATTAGGGTCGAAAATGTTAAAAACGCATCTATCTAACAACGAAACGAACTAATTTTAACAACGAAATATTGAGACATGGAACCGTTTTTTAAAACGGTTATTTTAAAATCGCTATACGATGTTAGGTATTGCAATCCCTATTCGCTACACCCAAAACAAACCCTTAAATTACGGCGCTCATTTAAATTTTGATCGGAAAAGTTTCCCCTCCTATTTTACGAAACGGACCAAAGTCTAGCTATTATTATTTACGTTCAAGTATCTCCATCTAACGTCTACAAACTCCATTAATTTCAGTCTAGTTATGTTATAATTAGACACGGGTAATTTTAATCATACCAACTTATACAATTTCATTTTATAGGCATACTGTTGATTTTACTAAAACAGTGGTGTAAAATTTTGGAGGAAGGAACTTGTAACTTGTACTTGCATCTTCAGGAAACTTTAAAGGACTCGTAAATTTATTTGCTCTATTCCCAATTACATTGTGAATATCGGGAGATCCAAACTACCCAAGACAAACCAAGGAGTTTATATTTGCTTGTTAGGAAGTTATAGCGAAGAGAAGAGATTATAAAAACCTAAAACCGAGGTTTTTATAACTTATCTCCTTGGCTGAAGGGAAATTTGCACCTACTGACATCTATGGATAATTTTTCTAACTAATTATATTAGTTCTCACCTAAACCTTCAAATCATTCTGTATATTATTTGGAGAGGTGTGAGTCCTAGCTAAGACTATGTTCAAATTTATACAAGTGGTTTTACTTTAGAGTAGTTTATTTTGTAGTACGAGTACCTATTAGAACGCCTTCGATTGAAATTTTCAATAGCTTTGACGTACTAAATGTACAAAGAATATATGCCAAAAATATATTATTGAAGCTATTCAATAAAATACTGAATCTCTACTAGACAGCGTATCCATCACGAATAAAAAATGACATAAAAAACATTCCAAGTTATAAAACCACATTCGGGCAAAGAAACTACACTTATTTTGCAACTAAACTTCATAACATTCTTCCCTAAGACATAAAAGTAATTAAAAAAAATTAATGAGTACAAATCAAGAATTAAAAATATGGCTAAAAGAGGTCAACAAAAACACACTAATGAAGACACTAAAAACGATATAGAAGACAAATAAACTATTATTAAACAATCTTAGTTCTTCTAACACAGCAAACTTATTTTGTGGCACCATTTTGATTTAAATTAATAAATTACTTTGTTTTTATCACTTTTATTGTTTACAAAACCGACATGTTTCGTCAGCAAAGCTGACTTCTTCAGGGTTTTGACAGAACTAATTTTAAAAATAGACATATATAGGTAATAGAGAAAAATAATCGACATAAACAATAATAAAATTAGAAAGAAAATAATGTTTAAGGGACGAGGGGCATATAGAACAATTAAAATTTTTAAAAGGGGAATAGATTTAATAATGGGTCATTTAAAAACAATTTTTGATGATTAATAATATTTAAATTTGCATTTACACTCTTTCTAATCTCTAAAATTTCTAATTTATCCAACTGTATGCCATTGACATTACAATGAATTAATTCTATTCCACTGTTAAAATTAAAGGTATGACTAGTTTCTATTAAATGGTTGGAAAACTCCGAGAAACTATTATTATTTAAAGCTTTCATATGCTCTTTAATCCTTATTTCAAAGTTATTTTTCTCTATTACCTATATATGTCTATTTTTAAAATTAGTTCTGTCAAAACCCTGAAGAAGTCAGCTTTGCTGACGAAACATGTCGGTTTTGTAAACAATAAAAGTGGTAAAAACAATTTAATTTATTAATTTAAATCTTAGTTCGCCTCGGCACAGGAATCCCTAGTGAGGAGGACTAAGAAGTACAATATCTTTACCTAACATAACCATTATATTTTGTATACTTTTAGGATTTTTTTTTTTTTTTTTTTTTTTTTTGTGTATTACAGACTGTGTCCATTTACAATACACATTACATATATATGATACAAATAACAAGTTATAGATTTTTAGCATTAACATGCCTCTTGAATTCTTCAAGGCTACTATTAAAAATATCGATAGTCTTGGAGGCGTTGTTTAACAGCGCCATACCTCGTGTCATGCTATGCCGAGCCAGTACGTCCGTTCTGCCACGTGGGATACAAAGCAGATCATGGTGACGTCCCTGGCTGTAGTTATTCGGTACGAACAACTTATAGCATTCCAGAAGGTATGGGCTATCTATTAAATTATTAATAATTTTGTACGCCGTTACTGCAAGGGCCCCACTCCTCCTCGAGTGGAGACTTTGGTAGCGCGTTTCGGCAAGCAAATCTTCGTGATGCATGAATCGCGGGTACTCTCCGTGCATTCTCAAATACATGTATCTCAAAAACTTTTTTTGAATCTGTTCTAGTTTTTCAATATATTTTTGTTGGTATGGGGCCCATACAGCAGAGGCGTATTCAATTTTAGACCTTATAATGCAGTTGTACAAAGTCATCATTGCCTCGGGATTGGAAAATTGTTTGCAGAGTCTTATTATAAGGTTATCTCTCTCTCTCTCAGGTTATGTGGGTCCTAGCGATCCGTAATGTAGGAAGGTTCTGCTTTTTTTGTTCCAGAATAAAAAAAGAACAAGAATGTTTGGGAATAAACGAAAACAGGTTTCTACTTGTGAGGTTAAATTGGTTTCAGTAATAAAAGAGTTCATTTCCAAAACAACCAAAGCCCAGTATAATTTTATAAAGAACATAACAATGTTGCCCTTTTGAGGGGCCGGGTTTCACATCCCCAAAAACATAACAGATTCTGAAACATAACAGATTCATAACAGATTTGACAGGAATATAATTAAGCAGAAAGAAATATCGTACCTGCGGACCATGGATCTTTATCTAATTCTACACTGACACGAACTCTTAATTTACTTGAATATAGCGCGTTGATGAACCGCGGGCCATATTCTCTCGCAATCTCCAGGATGGGAACCAGGAAAGACCCCCAGGAAGGCCAGAGAATGAGGACTCCCCGCTAGGGAGTAGTATCCAAGATCAGCACCAGTGCTCCGGTTGAGCCCACCGGATGAAACACGATTTCCGTCAGCACACCTCATCAGGAAATGAACGCCGAGTAACCATCCGTCACAAATATGAGCAGCAATGACCGTACCAGGTCATAAGGACTCTCCCTCGCAAAGCTTTTCAATATGCCAGTCGCGATTATGTAGGTAATTTACAATACCGTTATGTCGCGGACAAATATCGGTCCCAATCGCGGCGACCAATCACATTAGAAACAGCGTTCCGATCACATCAGAAAGAAGCGTTCGCAAAATGTACATCGCCCGGCTCGCGATTAGAATCGTTTAAAACAATTTGTAACGAAGAGATTATCCCATTTTTAAATCCAAAACTATCACTAAAGTGACAAGTCGAATCAACACCGGCTTCCCGTACGGTGCGAATTCAAAAAGTGAAAACCAGAGAGAAAAAAAAGTGTTGCCAATCCATTCCGTGCTGTTCAAATTATCAGGTTAGTGGTCAGGTAAATAATTATATCACAAATTGATAATTATTTACGTGACATTATGACAAATCCGAGAAGCTTGTAGCATGATGTCGTCAACTGCAATATATGGTCCGAAAACGTAAGTTTGGGATCAAAGACTACCCCAAGGTCCTTGATGGATTTTACTTTTGACAATATATCATTTTTGATGCAATAATCGAATTTGATAGGGTTTCTCGAACGTTTATACGACATAGCGACACATTTTTTTGTATTAAAAAATAATTTATTTTCATCAGCCCATGATGAAATTGAATCTAAATCAGTTTGCAATTTGACACAATCTTGACCATCACAAATTTTCTTAAGTAATTTTAGATCGTCAGCAAAAAGCAGGCAAGTGGAATGTTTGATGCATTCTTGAATGTCATCAATTAAGATTATAAATAGTAGAGGACCATTTTAGGATTATTTTATATAGTCGCTTAAATAAAAAATAAAAAAACTTTCTCCATTTTCATAAATGACGCACGACAGAGATGTGATACACAATCGTCATCAGGCTTGCTGAAAGAATGTCTTCAACTCTTTATATTTTTTTAATTATTAAATGTGTAATAATCTTTGTTTTGACGAGTTTTATTTCACATGTACATTTGTTATATGCAGGTGCTTGCAGGTTTTTACAGATGCAATGCCGCCTCATGGAGCCTCATGAATGAGATTTTCTTTTGTCCTGTTTAATTTATCTTTGTCTACTAACCTATTTTTTTGCATTTTGTTTTTTCCTGTTAAGCACTTTCATACTGCTTACTAACAACGTATGCATGGACACTGGAGGTCTAGATTCGTTCAAAATAAATAAATGTAGCTTCGTTTAACAAAAAAATTAGAATCTTGCGAGAGCCTTGAAGGAGTAACCATCTGTTACTTATACCAGGGCGGGTAAGAGGTGGATAACCTCCACTGTACATTTTTTACTTAATTTCTATTTATCTGCTACCGGTTTCGACACATCCGTGTCATTCACTAACAATCTTAAAATTAACTTTAAAATTATTTATATTAAGTACAGAAGTGATTAGATTTTATTAGGTGGGGTAGTGGGAGTGGTAATTTTGGGGGAGAATGGTGGGAGGAGTCAACATAACAAGGAAACATTGTCAATAAAGGTGTAATAACACATTAAATATATAAAGTTGATAGTTTTGAACCAGCGACCTCTGAATTCATAGTCTCGAATCTTAACCGCTCCACAGAGGTTTCTGGTCGTCTGGTACCAGTGCAGTTCTAGAGAGTCGATATTCGTAATTTGAGAGGCGGGTATGGGTTCCGTCGCACTAGGAACCATTTATTGGATAACCAACACTTCTGCCATAGGTCACCCAAGTGTCCCGCTGCGATGGTGACTTAGCAGGGATGTCCGGGTTCATTTGGCCTCTCCAGTTGGTCTCTCTCAACTCATCGTTCTCACCACAGTGGAAGAGACGAATTTATGCCCATTGATTCACAGATTCCTACCCACCCATAATACCTTTTTCCTTCCCAAAATTACTTCTACTTCCTTTCCTTTCAAAGGCCCTCCAAACAGCATCCCCAAATATAACATATGCCCTGAGGGAAATTATTTTCTTCAGGGCCTCCGGTGTGGAGCTATGTAAATAAAAAAAATACGAAAATGCTTAGACAATATTATTTTCCATTAACAATTTGAACCAGAAAGCTTTAAGCCGTGAAGTTTTCGGTGAAAACTTTTTGACGTCGTTCAAAACTGATGTCAAAACTCTACCCCGCTTAAACCGTACCTAATTTTACTGTCAAATGCCATAAACATACCTGAACGGTGTTCAACGTGTTATTTCTAAAAATATATTTTCCTTCATTCTTTAGACTTTCAGGCATTTCATCATTCCATCACAACACAAGCAACATTTTCGGCTTTCTGTGGCGGTAGTAGGAGATTTTCAAACATTGTTAGGTTATTCGTAACCCGGGAATGTTTGTCTTTCTTTTCAAAAAAAAAATCTTTAGTATTCTATACATTAGGCAGTTCTACGACTCTGCTAACTCTATTTATATTTCTGATTTCGTAATTATGTATGTCTCTATTAAAAACAATTTCATACTTTAAATATTTCGGCGTTTGGTTTTTCGTAACTTTATACATACAAAAATTAACCCGTTAAATAGTAGTCCCTTTTTTATTGAAATCCAGTTTAGCCCCTCTCTCATTTGTTTAACCCTTGCGTACTTGCCTTTACCCAGTATACATCTCAAAGCTCCGTTCTGTATAACTTCTTCTAGATTTTTCAAATTATCTTCATTGGCCAAATATAACTAAGACGTCTTTACTTTACTGTGTTCGGGACCGTTAAATAAAATAATATAACTCGTATAATTATAGAATATATTAATGTAATGTTTACTGCGTGGTAGTCGTAGGAGAAGACTGAGAAGAGACCGTTTCTCAAACAAGAAATGCCTTTTATAACCATCATTCATGTCCAAACAAAGAATCCCAAACATGATTCTTTTGTTCCTATTTAAACTTAGATCCACATTCATTACAATAATATTGTAAAGCAGTAATCTAAAGGTGGAGCAAATATAATATTATAGTTTTAAAAAGAATAAATAAATTTGGGATTTAAAAGTATGTTTATAAGAAACCGAAAAGCTGAAAGAAGAATAAATGCAAGTAACTCCATTGACGGAGGACTGAATGCGGTAATCTAATATAAAACAGTAAAAGAAGCAAGGTTAGCAGTCCACAATGCTGTACTGATATCAACCCTTTGTGGATACGAATCGATTCCATACGTAATCGACTGTCAAATTTGTGTGATTTTACATTTATTTATTTAAACGCCCATTGGGCTTTTGCATAGAATGCAGTACATTTTTTTAAATTAGGTACAGTGAAAAGAATGGGTTTACAAAATACAAGTAACATGATATATGTTAAAAACAAAATATAAGCGTTAACAAAATACAGGTAACATAAAATATAAGAAACAAAATATAGTCCATAAATTATAGGAGTTGACATAAAGTAGGTAATGTTTAAAATTGTTGTTCACATTAGTTTATGGGATAGGTAGAAATAAATAGTTGGCACATATGGCGTTTGAAGTTTGCTAAGTTCAAATTATTGTCAGATGCATCCATATTGTTTAAGTATTTGTTACCAAGACTATGTAAACGTTGTATTGGAGAATGTAAATCATAGTTCGAATGAGATGTACGTATATAAAATGTCAATGTTTGTCTAGTTGTTCGTGTAGGTACATGTAGATTTATTAATTGCAGGAGTTCACAACTGTCGAGTTTAGAGTTTAATAATTTTAATAAAAAGGCTAGGTCGTTTATTTTTCGTCTGTTTTCTAATGTTGGAATATTTAAAGTATTCATTAACGACGGGTAATTTATGTGCTCTAAAAGGATGTTAAGTTTAAAATTTACAAAACGTAGAAATTTTCTTTGAATTCTTTCAATGGTATAAATATGAATTTTGTAGAAGCGACCAGACTATGGAGTAATATTCTATTAGGCTTCTAACAAGGGATGTGTACAGTAGTTTAATGATTTGTAACGATTCAAAGTTTTTAATCGTTATATGGCTGTCAATTGCTTTTTTTATGGGTATCGTGGGCTGATGCCAGCCAGCTTCACTGCTTTGCAATGGTACCTCCATGTTATCACGGTGTACAACTTAAAACATTAAATAAATAAATTATTATGTATAATTACAGTAATTCGTGTTTTAAACGATATAAACTAAAATATGAGGCAGCTGAAATCTGACATCGGCCAACGTCACCGATAGAAAAACCAAATAACAACCATGGAAAATCACACAAATTTGACAGTCGATGTCGTATGGAATCGATTCCGCATCCACAAAGGATACAGAATCACATGGCTGATGTATGGAAATGAGACATGGAATTGTCGTAAATTCTTTTTCACGTCTTAACACAAAAAAACATCAGAAACACCCTGTAAATTAAACTATATGTCTCACATTTATTTGCATTAAAACATAGATTGTCAAAGCGATCTGAAAGTGCTTAAACTTTGGCAAGCTGGAGCGACGGCGGCGCGCGGCGCTTGTCGCAAAGTTTCACTGAAAAGTTTGGATAACTCTTTCCGTGTTCTCGGGGCGTGAAGGCGGCCAATCGATCAGCTGTCAATCTGACACTTCAACTGTCATTTTGACAGATTCAATTTGGATAAAGAAGGCATTAGTATGCTAACACATTTTGCAAGAGTCTGATCGAGCCAGGAAGGGACCTATGGGAAGTTTTGAGCTGATAACTTTTTGATTACACAGACCTTTGTGCAAACAGACTTGACGCAAATCAATTTGCTTTTAAATTTTATATAAGAATACAAGAGTCCTAACTGCTCCTGACTCTCCGGAGCCAGTGGGAATATAGCATCCCCAATTAGAGTATGTTCTAGGAAGGTCTAAATCATTGGGAATTCAACATAAAAACTATTTAAAAAACAGAGAATTTCGGTTTTCTGTGAGCACATTTTCTTCTTCAGCGAATGTATGGAGTCACATCGTTTTAAAAGTTGGTATGGAGTAGGTTTTTTATTATAACTAGCTGGTCCCGGCATGCGTTGCTATGTCATTTAATAAAGACATTGTTTGTATCTGAGTGTCCTTTCCCATTCGTCCTGTTCCCCTTCCGCCTCCCCTTCTTCTCCTGCGTCCTCTTTCCCTCTCGCGTTCCCACTCCGTCACCTCCAACTTCCCTCTCCTTACTCCACTCCCCCCCCTTCCCCCTCCCGCGTTCCCCTTCCACCTTCCCCACCTTCCCTTTCCCGCTTCCTCGTCCCACCAACCCTCCTCCCGCGTTCCATATATTCAAGCCCAGTACATTCAGTTTTTAAACAGCCCGCGTGCCACCTTTTACAATTTTTATTCAAATTTTCATTTCTCATGTAAGTATATTAAATTTGGTACCTAACATAGGTACCTATTTAAAATATCTAAAATTCTTGATTCGATTCAAACTATTAGGGGAGTACCTACTTAATAAATTTTTCAACCCCTCAAAAATAGAATCCTGATTGAACAATCATTCATTGTTTTGCAAAATGTCATTCTCTAACACGCGAACTGTCAAACGTGCGATGTTTTCTGTATTTTCTGCGCAATTGTCTTAAGTTGTCTCTCCGTAAGAACCATCCTCGAACTTCAAGGAATATTCTAAAAAAAGAATTAGCGAAATCGGTTCAGCTGCTCTTGAGATTTGCGCTTACCAACAAATTTAGCGATTAATTTTTATATTATAGATATGAGAAAAGCTTAATTTTATATTTGTGACCGATTTAATTTTGCCACAATAACCAAAAAGATGCTACATTTCAAATAAATACTTTTCTTTTAGTGCGAAAACTTTTAATTTGACATTTTTTAAATATAATTTATTTTCAATAATCTTAATACATGTGTGCATTTCACACGCGGTAGAAGTGAAACCTTCAGAAAACTAAAGTAGACAAGAATGGGGAGGCTACGAAGCACCGCATAAAGATGAGACAGATTATTCTATCTCATTCTCTCTCAGTCTAAATCCTATAGATGTACGTGTTTGTCTCTTTTTAGTGTCACTTTTTCGTTTCATTGAGTTTCCAATAACAACTCTGCTTAACTTCAAAAAATAATATTAAAAAACTTGAAAAAACTGTTTCATTTTTAGAAGTAACAGGAACTGTTAAATACCAATAACAATATGACTAGCATTGACACAATGAATCATAAATTTAAAAAAAAAAACCTCGTCACTGCAGATCCTAATGGCGAATTTCGTCTCTAACTCACGTTCCGCCAAAGTTCGAAACCGTATTTATGTTGTATGAAATATCGCATAGATTTTTTTGCTTCATATGTGCGTTCCTGGATCCGCACATATGAAGTCGCGCGTCGTATAACTTTTGGTGGATTTTTACTATGGAATCTTAGCGCGCTGTTTATAATTAGTTCCTAGTATTATAAAAGCAAGTGAGTCTTGTCCGCCATTATTTTTCTTTAGGAGGTCTGCGAAACCGCTTATTAGAGAATATAGCCACTGATTTGTTACCCTAATCACGTTTTCATTAGATATACTTGATAGTTTATCTAGCCCTGCGCATAAGTTGTAGCCTGTTATTACCTCTCTTTCTGTTGCATGCGTCTTTAAATGAAAGAGGGAGAGGTTATACAACAATGCTATCAACGGTACTTCTTTACGTACCGAATCCTTCAAACGTATATTGTTCCTTGGTAGAGTACTGTTTCAAGTTAGAGTGCTCTTCACTTGTAGAGTTCGGTTCCCGGCTTATAATAAAGGTTATTGAGGGGACGAACTTCAAGAAATACTCTTTCTGGCAATGCTTAATGAAGGAAAGTAAGAATGGTAAGAGAAGAAGATAATTAAAATTCTTAAGCCTGTTGGATCGGGAATAGAGTTTATGATGAGGAAAGTTTTACGTACCCAGTGTGTATATATACTGCCTTTTGTAGGGAAAGGTTTATTTATCACACAAGTATCTTCTGATTGCTTCATATATACTACCCGGTTTCGCACGTGATTTTGGTTCTTCTATTCATCACACTCCCGCAGGGAGTCTCCTACTGTAAGCTAAACTGTTGATGTTTTGAATTATCTACAACTTTTAATAGTAAAGAACACCCAGAAATGCCAGAAAAACTATCAAAATTTCAAGAAGCTTACCGATTTTATATTTTTGGGGGAGCACAGTCCCACCCAGTAAAAACTGCGGATAGCATCTCTTATATTTTAATACCTTCCAATTTGGGAGGCGGGAATGGGTACCGCCGCCCCGGGAACCTTTATTGGATAACCAACACCTCTGCCATAGGTCACCCCAAGTGGTTCGCTACGTTTGGTGATTTAGCAGGGGTGCCCGGGTTCATGGGGTGAGGTCTGTCTAGGTCTTGGAGGTGGATGACCAAGGCACACTGAACCCCAGATTCCTACCCACCCCTTAAACCCTTTTCCTTCCCAGAACTTTCCTCTCCTTCCTTTCCTTAAAAAAACCCTCCACACAGCATCCCCAAAGATGACATAGGCCCTGAGGAAAATTGTTTTCCTCAGGGCCTCCTGTGTGAAGCTCATGTAAAAAAAAAAATTAAAAAAACCTTGGGTTGCAATCATTAAAACATAGCAAACGTTAATTTGGGGAAATCGACAGATTATATATTTTATGTATCTAATTATTTTTTAATATTTTTTTATTGTTTGCACGAGGAAAAAGTGAGGTGACGGTTTCGTTTCAAATTCATTATATAAAAGGACTGTATTTTTTAAATATAGTTTTTTTATAAATTTCTCTACACTTTCATCAAATATATTTTGGTAAGAAATTTTTTTCCGCGTTTGAATCTTAAAATATGGCAGTTTTTTTAAAACTAAAGTGTATTTCAAATACACAAATCTAAAAGCTAATTTTATCTTGTTTTCATAAATGGTATTTGTTTTTACGACACCTTCAAAAATAAGAAATATATAGAACATTCAAAATACTTTGGAAAAATTCCATATTTCGTTCAGACATCATTACTAAAACAGAGATAAACTACCCTCCCAGGCTGTGTAAACAATGTGTATTTTTTTCCATGAACAATTTTTAATTAGTAATGTTTTCACATCCGCGGCCGTTTGTCAATTGAATAAATTTTTCATTGGGTTTTTTAGTAAGGCTGTAAGTGTTTATTAATTTTGATTTAAAATGGTTATAAGTTTACCGTGTTTGAAGTACTAATATTATACATATTTTAATTTGCTGTTTCCTTTATTTTGTTATCTCTTTTGAATTTGAATTGTATTTTCTCAAAAAAAAAAACATTTCTACACTACATAGTAAACTGTGCACCACATGTAAAAGTCCTCCGAGCTTTTAAAAAAAAATAAACAATTTTATAAAGTAACATATGGCTTCTTTTCTATTATTTTTGTCGACAATCAGCCAAAATGTCGACAAATTCTTTGTGGAGGGAGGAGGGTGGTTAGTCTAAATTCCCCGTCCTTTGTGATGTGGAGTGACAGCTTCCCCCAAAGCGCCCGTTAATTAGGTCGTTCGCTTTTTTAAGAGTCAGATTTCACACGAAAAATCGACATTTCCGCATTCGCGTAATTTGCTTGTTTTAAACGCGCTTTTTTTTGCTAAAATGCTCTTTTTGCTAAAATCAGAGCAAAACTCGCAAGCTTAGCTCTGCTTTAAGTAATGCGCAATGTACCTATGATATTTATAACCGAACAATTATACACTTCATTTAAACATTGTACACTTTTTTAGTAAGAAGCCAGGTAGAGTATAATTCGCATATTTGGTCCCCATTTTATAAAACACATTCCGACAATATAGAAAGGGTACAGCACAAATTTCTAAGATTTTTTTAACTCTAAGCTGAATATTCCAATTCAAAATATTAATTATGTCCTTTTGATGAATCAACTTCACTTAATTACGCTGTCTGATAGGCGTATCATCTCTGACCTTGTATTATTAAATAAAATTATTAATAATTGCGTTAACAATCCTGAAATTCTCGCCAAAATAAAATTTTACGTACCGACCAGAAATACGAGGCAAAGTGCTACCTTTTTCTGTGACAATTTTAAAACAAACCATGAAGTTCATACACCTGTAAATAGACTAAATCATTTTGGAAATAAATTTGGGAATATTGTAGACATTTTTAAAGATTCCATATTAGTTATAAAACGAAGTCTTTTTAAGTACTTTAGTGAAATGTATGATTTCACGACTCCGTAGTGAATTCACTTTTAATTTTAATTTTCATTAATTATTTTTTTTTTAATATTAATTAATCAATATATATTGTGTACTATGTAGTCGCCACTACTATATTAGTTATTACGTTATTAGCCTTAGGGGTTAAGTTACAAATCGTCAACAAATAATATGAAAAACAACTACCACCATGAAAATAACTAAGCAACCTTATGTCGGTGCATACGTGCGTGAAGTGGTGTAAAGTAATCCCGCGTAATGAGTAAAATTATTCACGTTGAAGGAGCTTTTAATTTTTAATATTGTAAATTAGATTATCACGTTATGGCATCCCCAATTTGGGTATGTTATGAGGCGGAAAGTAATGGGGAGGGGAAGGGGAAGGGGGGGGCAGTACCTGGCTATTCAGATCTGGTCACCAAACTCGGTTAAAGTCATTTTAAGCAACATATCAATCCTGAATTGTCGTCTTACACCGGGCGATATTCAAAGTATCTATAAATGGTGAAACAACACGAATTAATCAAATAAATACTTGTGCACGCCGAGTTTTAAACCGGCGACCACCGGATTTGTAGTCGCGAGCCTTACCCCTCGACCACGGAGGCCGCAAATAGCCAGGGAATTCCCACCCTTACACTCCTCCATTTCCTTCCCTTCGCCACTCCTAGCATCACAATATACCCCAATTGAATTCCATGATCCCACTGGCTGTGGACAGTTGGGACTCTTGTACAACATTCACATTAAATGAAATGAGGAATTTTTTTGGATAATCAATACCTCTCATAGGTCACCCCAAGTGGTTCGCCACGTTTGGTGATTTAGCAGGGGTGCCTGGGTTAATGGGGTGGAATTTGTCCCAGTCTTAGCGACGGATGCGTCTGCCCACCAGCTGCATGGCAGACCGGATCGGGAGAGAATTGTTGAGGGAATCCCTTTGACTTCTCCAACCGTACTCTCTCAGAACATCACCGCAGTGAGTGGGATGGATTCTTACGTCAGTCACTCCTGGACACACTGAACCTCTGATTCCTACCTACCTCTAATACACTTTTCCTTCCCAGAACTTCCTCTCCTTACTTTCCTAAAAAGACCCTTCACACGGCGTCTAGGATGACATAGGTCCTGAGGGGAATTATTTTCCTCAGGGCCTCCTAATGTAAAAAAAAAATAAAAATGGTTAGTCAGTTACCGTAGAACTTGAGATAGGTACCAATAAAGCAGGTTTATAAATTTAGAAAATTCTCGTGAAATCGCCCCATTAAATTCTGCCGGTACTAAATTTCATCCGGCGAAATTCTTCGCGAATTTGAAAATTTACGGCTCTGAAATTCGTCTCTTTTCGCACGGACGGACTTCCGATTAAATTTATTGACGAATTAATAATAATAATATTTGACTCGAGTGTTTTATGCTCCTTTGTCCTCCGCCATTGTCCAAACATTCTAATTAGAGGACACCTCATCGTTCATCATAGAGCCTTTCAACTCACTAAAGTTTCATCGCAAATCGGATGAATAGTATATGAAATAATTTCATAACGCCAGAGCTCACTATTATATGTAGAAACCATTGCAGGAATACGCACATTAAATCATCAAATTTTCATGGTAATCATATAAATGATTTTGGAACGCACACGGGACTTAAACATAGAAACATTCAATATTATATGCGTCTGCTTGGTTCAATATATTCGCACCTCACAATCCGGAAACCTCGGTTTCGCTCGTAAATTCTGAATCACTTTGGATCGAGATTGTAAAATTTCTATGCAAGATAGCTTTCATATTTCAAAGACAATAAAAAGCATTATTTCGTTCTCTTTCTGATTAAAAGAAAAATACATATGTTTGCAAGAGAGGAAGAGAGATATATAGCTTTTAAAATATAAGGTCACTCGGGACGTTTTTGGTCTTATGAAAGTACAACGCAATTACGTGTTTTGGGATGTATTTATTCCTAAACAAGCAGACTGGTTAAGATATCACATGCTTGTAATACTTTTTATTATTTACTAGCGAGTTCCCGGCATGCGTTGCAATGCCACAAAAAATAATTTGTTTCTCCCTGCGTGTCTTTTCCCATTCGTCCCGTTCCCCTTCCGCATCCCCTTCCCCTCCCATGTCCCCTTCCCCTCACGCGTTCCCCCTCCACCTTCCCTCTCCCATCTCCCATTTAATGTAGCAATGCATAGACAACTCACATGTATTCATATTTTGATTTAAAACAATTTTCTCAGTTTACCCGCGTAATGTAGTCCTAAAAGGGACTTTTTAACACCTGACGTTTCGGACAGATCTCATCAAAGGCCTTAGGTCTTGAGTTTTTGTCTTAAACAGGAGTTAAAAAGTCCTTTTCAGGACTACATTACGCGGGTAAACCGAGAAAATTGTTTTACATCTTACACCCGTGAAAACCTTAACCAAAACATATTTTGATTTTTTCTTTTTTACATGAGCTCCACACAGGAGGCCCTG
This sequence comes from Limnephilus marmoratus, assembly GCA_917880885.1. Taxonomy (NCBI): domain Eukaryota; kingdom Metazoa; phylum Arthropoda; class Insecta; order Trichoptera; family Limnephilidae; genus Limnephilus; species Limnephilus marmoratus. The sequence continues at coordinate 16,634,950 of OU862932.1, forward strand.
AGGAAAATAATTTTCCTCAGGGCCTATGTCATCTTTGAGGATGCTGTGTGGAGGTTTTTTTAAGGAAAGCAAGGAGAGGAGACTTCTGGGAAGGAAAAGGGTTTAAGGGGTGGGTAGGAATCTGGGGTTCAGTGTGTCCTGGTTATCCGCCTCCAATACCTAGATAAACCTCACCCCATGAACTCGGGCACCCCTGCTAAATCACCAAACCTAGCGAACCACTTGGGGTGACCTATGACAGAGGTGTTGGTTATCCAATAAAGGTTCCCGGAGCGGCGGCGATACCCATTCCCCCCTCCCAAATGATAAATATATATATATAGATATGCCGGTCAGTGGCTGAGTGGGCATCGCGTTTGGGCCTCACCCGGGCGTCGCGTGTTCGATTCCTCGGCGGGCTGAGTCCTCCATTACGACACAAGCAACATTTTCCGCTTACTGTGGTGGTAGTAGGAGATTTTTCAAACATTGTTGGGTTATTCGTAACCCGGAAATGTTTGTCTTTCTACTAGCGCCCTTGAGGTGATTTTCCACGAAAACGGCGCTATATAAATTAGCCAATTATTATTATTACTAAACTACCAACCCTTCTCTTTCAGATATTCTCATTTATTTCGTCTCCCAATCGGGGTCACTCTAGCAGAAAACAAAGAGTAACAAGAAAATAAATGTAGAACCAAACCTTTTAGTGTCTATTAAAATCCAAAAGCCTTCTTCTACCGATTAAAACTTCGCCATCAGAATCCTGAAGTAATTTGATAACGAACTCAAGTAAAATTGATTGAAAACTGACGGGAATTTCATCCGCGAAGCCATTAAAACTAAATTAATGTCATCTGCTAAGAGCTCGTCTTTCGTAACGGACTTTGTGTCTAGATTGTCTAGAGATCAATTTTGGAGGCGGAAATGGGTACCGCAGGGCCGAGAACCATTATTTATTATATAACCAACACCTCTGCCTTCGGTCACCCCTAGTGGTTCGCTACGTTTGGTGACTTAGCAAGGGTGCCCGGGTTAATGTATGAGGTTTTTCCGGATCAATGCAAATACAGAAAAATTATATCTGGCATTGTTATGAAATTCCGAATCTTCAGATTAAGTGGTTGAAAGGTAGATTAATTACGAAATATAATTAATTGTGCGATATTGACCAAAAATTCTTAAATAATATATGAATTGTGCACGTGCAAGATCAATGATGAGTATGATGACTAATAGTTTTGAAGGTTAGAAAAAGCTTTTTTTTTAAATAATAAATAAATTATAGTATTTAAAATTTTAACCATATAAAAGTGCGACAACTGAGTAATATTTTTTTAATTTTCATTAAATTTTTTTTTTAATTTAGCTGATGGGACCTGGTTTCCGGAGACTCCTTAAAAGAAATTGAAAAAAAAAATCATTTCGATTGAAATTGGAATTTTTGCAGAGTTGTAGGCAAAATAGCACAATTTTTAATATGTATGGGCCTTGTAAATTTCAAATTCCATCATTCAAACGCAGATTTTTTTTAAGGCTCTTGACTAGCAAACTGAAGGTCGCGGGATCGAATTCCGGCGTGGCAAATAAATTTTATTTGATTAATTTGTGTTATTTCACAATTTATTCATTTAAAATAATATATAGTATATTGGCGGCACGTTCCAGAGTGGAAGATACTCCCAGTATGGCCCTGGTGCAAGACCACCATTCAGAATTGAAACGTTGCTTGAAATGGCTTTAGCCGTGTCTGGTGACAAGATCTGAATAGCCAGGTACTTCCATACCTTTCTCTTCCCTATCTCCTTCCCCTCCCCACTAACTTCAGCCTCACAACATACCCCAATAGGGGATGCCATATTCTCACTGGCAGTTGGGAGCATTTGGGAATCTTGTGCGGTATTCATGTAAAAAAAAAAACCTTTCTTAAGGGGTCTTCGCAAACCAGGTCCCATCAGCTTAATTTTTCAAATTTTTGGATGAATTTTTTTTTAAATATTGCTTAAATGTTGCACTTTTATCTGTTTAAAATTTTAAATAATATAATTTATTTATTGTATAATTGTTGTATAATATAAATTAAAGTCCTCCGCGTCGTCTGTCCGTCTGTCTGTCTGTTCGCGATAAACTCGAAAACAACTGAACGTATTTTCATGCGGTTTTCACCAATAGATAGAGTGTTTCGTGAGGAAGTTTAGGTATGTAATTTGTCAAGGATTTGTGTAAATTGGTTGAAACATAACGATACTTGTTAGAAGTGTCGGAAAAAGTCAAGCCGCATGGTAACTTTCATCGAAAACGCTGCCTAATCCTTTTGGGATATAACAAAACAATGCATGGTGGGATATTCCTCTTTTATAGATCTACAATAAAGTCCGCGAAGGCATATATCTATCTTTTACGGATAGCTTACTATACCCATTCTATCTTCTAAAAAAATGGTCATGTACATTGCGGTAATAGAAAAGTTATTTAGACGGATACAGTATTAATCCTTATTAACTTAAATACGTTAGTTACCCCAAGCATTTCGTGCACATTGTTATAATCTTTCACACCATCTCTACGTATTATAAATTAAAGTCCTCCGCGGCATCTGTCTGTTTCTTCGCGATAAACTCAAAGACGGCGGTGGTTATAAAGGTTGGATAACCATCCAGTAGATGACATTGTGTTTTATTAACCACAGCAACGCGTGGCCGGGTCAGCTAGTATTGTATAATTTTTTTTTTTTTAAATGCTTTTTGTAACCTTCGAAATCCATGTAACCCCTTAATTAATTGTATCTACTATGTCTTTTCGCAGGATCTGCTGTTCCCCGGGCGTCAGGACACTGAGGGAGGTATCTCAGTGGCTGGTGATGGCACTCTTCATCTCTCTGCAGCCAGGAGGTCCCACGAGGGGTACTTTACCTGCTCGGCGGTCAGCGCGGCCGGCAGTGCCACCCATAGAATCATGCTACAGGTAACTGCATTACTATTTACTAGGTACTGCGTTTATTCCTGCAAACTTCAATACTAACTTACCACTTCAAGAAATCCTTGCAAATCGGCATCCAGGAAACCATTTAAGTCTGCTTCAGAACTGAACTCAGTGGAGGGTACTTTTAAAGAAAGGAAAGAGAGGAAGTTCTGGGGCGGAAAAGATATGAAGAGTGGGTAGGAATCTGGTGGTCAATATATCTAGGAGTGATGGACGTTTGAATCCATCCGTCCTGCTGCGGTGCAAGGTGCAGGGTCGTGAGAATTCTGCTGAAGAGGTCGAAAGGTCAAATTCAGAATTAAAGCAAATTAGGAAGAGAGGACCATTTATTGGATAACCAACACCTCTGTCGTAGGTCACCCGCTACGTTTGGTGACTTAGTATGGGTGCCCAGGTCTTGGCGGCGGATGCGTCTGCCTGCCAGCTGCATGGTAGGCCGGATCGGGAGAGAGTGATTGAGGGAGTTCCTTTGAATTATCCAGCTATATTCTTTCGAAACATCCCCTTGTACCGCAGTGGGAGGGATGGATTCATACGTCCGTCACTCCTGACCCCCAGATTCCTACCCACCCCTAATACCCTTTTCCTTCCCAGAACTTCCTCTTTTTCATTTCCTAAAAAGACCCTCCACACAGCATTCCCAAAGATGGCATAGACCTTGAGGGGAATTATTTTCCTCAGGGCCACCTGTGTGGATCTAATGTAAAAAAAAAAGGAAACACAGAAGAAAGAGAGAACATAAACTTTGTGAGGGATGGGGAAGGGGGCGGGGGTAGGGGGTGGGGGTAGGGGGGGAGGGGGGGAGGGGGGAGGGGGGAGAGGCAGGGGGGAGGTAAAAGAGGGGAAGCAGAAGGAGAACATCCAGAATTTCAGAAGAGGAACATTCGGAAAACTTGAGTGAGGTTCAGGTTGATTTAATTTTCTTTACTAATTTTTAATTTATTTTCCAGGTTTTGACGAAAGACGATGCACCTCCGCCAATAATTCAATTCGGCCCCTCGAACCAAACTCTACCCCTGAAGAGCAACGCGCAGATGGTGTGCGCAACCATCGGCGCCACCTCTGTCCACTGGGACAAGGACGGGGTGGACATCGTCCCGGCTCAAGAAGGGGGCGCCAAACTTGGAGATGGAGCCGTGGATAAAAGGATCACAATTGTTGGGAATGGAACGCTTTTCATTGATGGTAAGAAAAACTGATAAGTATTTGTGATTTACATCCATCAATCAACTACATAGACGTTAGTATGATTTATACCAGTGTTTCTTAACCGTATTGAAAGAATCGCCCCCTTTACCACGACAAAATTAAAACTGGAACAAAATATTATGAAGTAAAATTAACAACCCACCTCTTTTACTGATACTACTGATCTTACTCCGTATTCACAAATGAACAAATATGTATGAAGTGTCGACCCTCTAACAGTACAAAACTTTCACTCATAGGTGATATTTTGAACCTTTTTGAATGGGCCTTTATTGTACATGAACCACAATGACATTAGAGTAAATTACCGACTGAAAACTGCTGTCACATAAAAACTCTTGAGCCCATGACACATCGTTGAAATTGTTTTTCTGTTGAAAAAAATTAGATTTTTTTTACATTAACTCCACACAGGAGGCCCTGAAGAAAAAAATTCCCCCCGGGCCTATGTCATCTTTGGGGATGGTTTGGGAAAGCTTTTTGGAGGAAATTGGAGAAATTTGGATGTCAGTGTGTCCAGGAGAGACGTTTGAATCTGTCTGTTGAGGAATCTGGCTAGAGGGGTCAAAAAACCTCTCTCAACCAGTGTCTCTCGATCCGGCCCGCCACGCACCAGGTGGGCAGACGCATCAGCCACCAAGACCTGATCAAACCTTATGGGGTGACTCAGGGCCGGATCTACGAAATCTGGCGCCCTGTGCAGTAGGTACCGATGGCGCCCCCCCCCCCTACATTTTTATTTTGATTAAAAATTCGTTCACCAAATTTTTTTTATTTTAATTAATTTTTTTTTACACTAATTTATCAAATAAAATCAAGACATATAAAGGGTGTAACTTTTTCAAGTGACCTGGCGGTAGCTCTCACACTCGTTTTTTTTAAAGAGAGGATCAGGCAGGAGCCCTATACTCTCTGAATCTATTGAATAAACATAAATTAAGGTGCTATTTTAATTATTTTAGGAAAAACTCTTTGCAAGTTATGCTTTAAAATAATACAACGAATTGTTTGTTTGTGCCCGTACCATGATTTAAAATATAGGTTACGAGACAATGCGGGTGGTTTCGCTGAACTAGGTCCATTATACATTCTTGAGATTTACTGCGTTTATGTACCTATATACCCAACGCGAATATTAGAAAAAGCAAATACAAATACGTTCTCATGGCAAGCTTCTGACAGGCAGTCCCGACGAGAGACAGTGAGCAGTGATAATAAGAATATAACCTCAAATTTGTACCTTGCATTTCCCCTGTGTTGAGCGAACAAACACTAAACACTGACGTATGGTATCAACGGCTTACGAACAAAAATACCGCGCTGTGATTGGTTATTGAATTTGGATCGCACCTATTCGTCGTAAAACACGGTAAAAGATATAGGTATGGAAAAATAGATCTTACGTTTAAACTAAATATATGGAATTTGTAAAAAAATTCTGTAACTGACTATAAATTCGTAAGCCGTTGATACCACCCAGATGCGTGCGCATTCTGTTTCTTTGGAAAGTGTTGCTAGAGCGTAATAATTATTTCGTACTATGGGTAATTTTTAAACGATTCAGGGAATATCATAACTAAATTTTAATACAATATATATTTTCTCACGGCGCCCCTTCGGAGTTGGCGCCAGGTTTTTGCACGTTTTTGAACGTATGGCAGATCCGGCGCTGGGGTGACTTAGGTTGACTTATAAATGGTTCCCGGGGCGGCGGTAGCCATACCCGCCTCCCAAATTGCATGGCCCGACTAAAGCATTTGATTTACTTGATTCTTCCTCAGGCGTCCCCGACTCTTCTACCATTTACTTTCGCGTCATATAATTTATTCTCCAAACACACCTTTCATTTGTTTATGTCTTCAGTGAGTGATAACACCGAACAGGCAATCCCTAGACAAAAAAAAAACAGAGTGTGCAATTCACACGTGGTAGAAGTCAAACCTTCAGAAAACTAAAGTAGACAAGAGTAGTGAGGCTACGAAGCATCGCATAAAGAGGAGACCGATTATACTATCTCATTCTCTTGCAGGCTAAATCCTGTAGATGCAAGAGTTTGTCTCTTTTTAGTGTCGCTATTTTTCGTTTCATCGAATTTCAAATTACGACGATGCTAAAGAAGTTTTCACTTCAATAATGAATAAAAAATCTTTCTTTCCAGACCTCCGGCCATCAGACTCGGGTGCTTACACTTGCAGCGCACGTTCCCCTTCTTCTGGCAGTTCCCGCTGGGCGTCCTACCTGTCTGTGGCGGGGGCAGGTAGTGGTGGCGGTGGAGCCCCACGCCGGGCAGCGCCCCCCGGCCTGCTGCCGCCGCGTCCCGCGCGCCCCATCGTGCACAATACCACGGCCAGTGCAGTGACACTCTCTTGGCAGAGGCATCCCAGTGTTTCCAGGTAATGAAACTAGTGACTGAACGAACGTAACCTAACGATGCCCTAAAACCCTGGTGGCAATAATTTTAAATACATTGGCAAATTAGAATGCTTCATTTATAACAGGCCTTATTGATTGTCCAGTTGATTAGTCAGACATCTCCAAATACTAAGTTTTGAGACATTAATGAGGAAAGTAATATATTAATACTCATCATAAATCAAATGTTATTTACAGGTGTATGCGTTTTATATATTTAATATATATATATTTTTTTTTTATATTTATATTTACTATGAATTAACGCCAATTAACGACCTTTACATAGGAATTCAACAATTTGAAATGGATACAGAATATACACATTAAGAAAAAAAAAATTCATATGACAAAAAAATTAAAAAGTACACATTGAAGTGACAGCATAAAGTACAAATAGTAAGTAAGCTATAAATACAAATACAAGAAAAAGAAAATCTCATTTACATGTATACAAGATGTTTTGAAGTAAAGAAATTACCACGTGAAGTACGTAATAAAATAAATTTAAAAATTCCATAAGTAAACTTTGATGAAGAATATAAATATTCAAAGTATATTGATTATAATCCAACTGAAAAGCGCTGACAAATAGCTTTAATTAAATAATGTTTGTATGTTGATAATCTTTCAATATTTATCACATCATCTACAATATATTTATTACCAAGTATATGCAGGCGATTTATTATGGAATACAATTCAGCATTAGAACCTGTATTTTTACAATGGTAAGGTATTTTGTGATGAACAGATCTACTCGGTACATGAAAACTTATTAACGAAAGAAGTTCAGAGGAGTCCAACAAGTTATTAACAATTTTAAATAAATAAAATTAGTCGGAACAAATTCTTCTTTCTTTTACTGTATCAAGTTCCAGTAGATGTAACAGGGAGAAGTAATTAATGTTTTCAATAAATATTTCCAATTTAAAATTAATGTGACGTAAGAATTTATGTTGGACACGCTCAAGGGAATATTCATGTGTACTGTAATACGGATTCCAAATGGTGGAGTTAAATTCTAGTTGGCTTCTAACAAGAGACGTGTTATGTTATGTTAAATATGCTATAAAATAACAACCGGGCAGCATAACTGTCTGGTACATTAGTATGATATTTTGAAATATCCAACTAGTAACCCAGAAAACATATTTTTTGTTTGTTTATTTCACTTCAAGTTTTTCTGCATTATAATTTATTTGGTGGGTGTTGAAGAGGTCCATATTATATAAAGGAGGAAAGCAGATATCAGCTCGTTCCAAATAGTAAGTAGCCAATGAAGAAACGACCCGTTCTCATAAAGCCAACATCAACAACTGTGAACGGCTGTTCCGTTATTGTCGGTGAAGTTTCACGCTTGTATACCAGTGCACTGGGGATCAATGCTGCTAGTTCTTTATAGCAGTATACCTGTAGAAAAGACTCAGCATGCCCACATTGAATCTGCATTAGAGAAGGCAATCAGTCGTTTAACAACGGATTGTCAGTCAGACGATCCGTTCACCTTTGCACAAAATCAAGTATTGTGGGACTCCAGTTTACAGGTGGCTCCCAAATTCAATTGTTGAGTATACTTGAGATATGTACAGGGTTAACAGCTGGTCACTATTACAAAATGCCTTGTTTCTTGGAAGCCAGGTTTGCTCGGGCTTCTATGGAGCTCGAAACTTGAGCTGGTCTGATGTATTTTCTCCAAGCATTTCATATGTGATTGTTTGTCTTTCCAGTTATTCCGTGGAGTACTTCAGTTCCAGTTTACAAACCGGGTGGGTTGTTGCTGCTTCTGGAATCACGGATGAAAATTACATTGTAAGTCACACAATTTACTAGTTAAATTAAAAAATAATCATTAGTTTACTGCAATATTTTTGTAACACACCTCATATCGACGCTGTTAGTCCAACATAGCAGAACAACCATTTGTAAAAATTTTCAGGAAAGCCAAAAACTACTTAGGGATATAAGTGCTCTGTACTGGGAAAGGTTTTTTCACGATACTGACTTAAACCAAGTACAATAGTCTATTAGTCAATGTCTATTGGTCGATTCTTGGACATGTTGGAATCATAGAGCATCCAACCCTATTGTCACCTTCGAAACCACATTCCCCCATCTGACATTTTTTCCATCATCAAAGATAGATCCTGCAATGTTTGGACGAGTATTGGCACATTGCTAGTCAATCCAAGGGAGCCTGCTATGACTCACTACAAAAGACTATCCCATCAAAACTGTGGTTTCAACAATTCCCCCATTTTTCCAAAAAGAAATTTCATTACTTATTCAAATGAGAATTGGACATGGTACCGTTCCTTTTCACCTTTTTTTAAATTCACATCCTTGACTCCCCAGATTGTACATTCTGTGGTCTAGATGTGGGAACTTTAGATCACATTTTTTTGATTGACCCTCTCTAAACATAATGTCCTCTCTTCTATCAAGCGTTATCTAAAATTGCCTCCCCTCTATTCAAAATTTCATCTCTTCTAAGGCCCTCTGTTCATGGAGATACTTACAAACTACATGATTGTGACGCAACCACAAGTATCCTGCAGATATACTGCTCTTTAATGCTGGTTTTCATACACGGCGCTACCCGAAATATACTGAACTTGCCGTGTACGCGCAGCCGTGGAGTTAACACAATGTCAAGCTATGTCAAATGACTTTTTTCTAACATCAATCCATGCCTTCTCCACTAAATCCTTTCTTATATATTCTGGTAAAGTATAGTTATATAAACAAGCATTTTTTTCCACTTTCAGAACCAATCTAATATTACTTTCATGTCCAGACGTCATTTCTGTCAAACGTCAAACTAATAGTAGTAGAAACGAATGATGCAACTCGTAGCGCGCTTCTAGCACCGTCGGTAGTGTGAAACTGACTACAAACCGATAGCTGTCGCTTAGCGCCGTGTACCAGCAAAATTGTATGGCAGGTGTGAGTCACATGCTATGCTTGTGAGGCTCGAGTAGTTTGTAAGTAGTGTCATGTACGGAGGCACTAAGTCTGAACTCGACTCCAATCTTCCATACCATTTTGAAATTTTCCTGTTTAAACAAAATTAATATATAAATTCACCTTTCCTTTACCCATAATTTGAAATGATGGCCTAAAACACCCTTGAAGAGTAAAAGTCAGAAACATTTTAAATAAAAAAGTCACCAATCAATGCGGATTGTGCTATTAAAGTAAAAGCGCCATAAAAACATATTTTTAAAATTTTAGCTCATACGCTGTTTCAATCTACATGGACAATATTATATTTACAAGTATTTATGACCTCGTAGGTGTTTCAAAGTGTAATATTGATTGGTTAACCTTTTATCTCAAAAATTGAAGTAATTGGCAACTTTACAACTTTACACTAATGAGAAGACAGAATGAAGTAACACATTTCTGCCCATTGAATATTTTGTATGAACAAATTTACACACTTGCAATAATTAGCTGTGAATCTCTGCTGCCTTTGTTGAGTCAACCAATTAAAACTTCTTAGGTGTTATTAATAAGAATTACAATTAATGAACAGAGTACAGAATGTAAAAAGACAGACCAGTGCCAATCAAATTATTTATAAAATTCTATTAAGTAGATATGACTTTAGATTTTCACGGCTAAAAGTATTTTTGTTATTTGTTTTTGGGGTGTTATTCCGTGTTGCGCTTCCTCCTTTAGTAACCTCCCGGTAATTGATGGCTACACCAAAGCTAAATGCAGAAAACCATCTTCAAGTATACTGTAATGCCAGCTCGCAGTGGAGTGGAGCTGGCAACACGGTATTGCTTCGAATTACTTAAGCACACATTTCACCACTAACATTTAGACATCTGCCCTGATGATGGACACTGTAATGCTGTCCGAAACGTTGGCTAAAGGAGGAGGTAGCGCAACACGGCATAACACCCCAAAAACAAATAACAAAAAAAAAGTACATCAAATATAAAGTCTAGTACTAAATGTCCCATTAAATATTCCCGAACAGTGAACTCTGGCGACATGATATTTGGACACCTTTTTCTGTCTGAATTTTTTAGGTCAGAGCTAGTATTTACAATTTAAAAATTGTCATATTTTATGCTTCAAACACGAAAAAAGTTGAAAAAAAACTTTCTATAAATATTTTTTTATTAAACTTCAAAGTTAAATTCAAAATTAAAAAATTACATTCCTTTTATTTATAGAATTTACAACAAAACTATCACTTCACTTTTTATCTCATTCATACAATTAAAAATTATAATAATATATCCATGCCATAATATTTTTGTTAGATTGGCGCATCCGCTCGTGCAATATTACCAGATCTACCGAGACATTTTTTATTAGTAATAATTAAAAAAAGAAAATGTACAGTCCTTTCAATGTGTAACAAAAACAAAGTTTAACGGTTGTGAAGGGTTTTTTTATAAGGAATGTTTTTTATAGGCTGAAAGTGTCTACAAAAAAATGATCTGTAAATTTTTTTTGTCTAATATTGAACTCTTTCCACAGGTTACAAACCTCCAGCCGGAAAAGTTGTATCGTTTCGCCCTGCGTGCTTGGAACCAGCACGGGGCGTCGGCACCCAGCGAAATGACCGACCCCATCCTGACCCGCTCCCGTGATATCCAGCCCATCACGCAGTACGAACTGGTGGAAGCGCGCAAGTTCCTGGACTCGGATGTGCTGTCTCTCAAACAAGTCGTCCCATTGAGTTCGACGGGGCTGAAAGTTATTTGGGATGTGAGTTATTATATTTTATTATATTTACAAATAAGGAATGTAAACAGAATAGGCCACTTGCATCACTTTTTTTTTTAATTTTCCAGTTTAGGCAAATATTCTAAGACATTCGTTTTTTTTTTTTCAATCGTATTTTTGAAACCCTGGCGATTTTTCTGAAAATCAGACCATTTTTTTATAAACCGAAAAGACGGGACATAACATAATGGATGCGAAAAAATGATAATTACACAGCCGAAAATCTTTAAAAAAAAAAAGAGCTTTTTCCACATGAATGGCTTAGGAGAATAACGAGGCATACCAAAAATATTACATCTGATAAATATTTTTTTCCTTGATCCATCTTTTTGATCATTAATCATTATAATGTTCAACGTCTATATATGACTAAATCCATTGTAATATACTTGTAATTGTAGATTATAATAATAATAAGAATATTATAAAAATTTGATTTTGTTAAAATCAGCACCATTACCATTATACTTCAAAAACAGGTACAGAAGGCCTAAAATGTACGGGGTTCTCTTCGTAGCATCTGTCAAAATGTCAAACCAAATAATAAGTTCGCAGAGAACAAACAATAAATCTAGCGAATGTTAAATGTCAAATTCAAAAATTCACCTGATATCAAAGTGTTGCCATAGGGAGCGTTCAAGTATTACGTAACGCAATTTTTGAAGATTTTTGACCCCCCCTCCCCCCCATGTAACGCGCCGTAACATTTTCCTGTTCAACCCCCCCCCCCCCCCCCTAAGCGTTACGTAACACCCAAGTAACAATTTTTACCTGAAAGTCACAATTAAGTTGCGCAACGTACTGAAATGTCGCTTAAATACCCTTTTTCTTGATTTTATCGCGTTTGCGGTAATAAATAAAACAAGAGATTTCTAACTCACGATGCATTATAATATACATTTTATTTATTCATATTGTCATTTATGAAAAAAATTGAGAATATTATTATTTTTATCGGCCTTGTATTCCTTCCAGATCTCCACAATTTAACACTGTCTTACCTAGAATAAACCTACATGGTTTTACAACACATACTTTCTTTTACAATAGCTTTAGTGAGAAGGCCCTGAGGAAAGTAATTTCCCAAAGTTTTCCCTGTGGAGCAACACTTTAATCCACTATGATTCACAAGCTGACTCATAGTGGAGTTAAACCCTTTCCACGTCCCGAATGCAGTTATACAAGTTCTCAAAGGGAAGATTTAAAAATCAACAGTATGATTCACAGAAGATAAAAACCATTTTCATGTCCTGACTGCAACTATTAGTGTCCTCCAAAGAGATATCTAAGAAGTCACTTGCTAACTCACGGTGTAGGAAAACCGTTTTCATGTTCCGACTGCAACTATTCATGTACTACGAAGAGAAATCTAAAAATTACACATGGTTACCCACGGTGGAGAAAAATCCATTTCATGTCCTGACTGCAACTATTCTACTTCTCGAAAAAAAATAACGAAAACGGCACTTGCTAACTCACAGTGACGAAAAACCTTTTTCTTGTCCCGATTGCGACTATTCATGCGCTACACAACGATATCCAAAAGTCCACGTGTTGAACCACACTGGATAAAAACCTTTTTCATGTCCCGACTGCAATTATTCATGTAGTGCAAAGGAACTTAGAAATCATTTGCTTACTCAAAGTGATACAAAACCTTTAACATGTTTCTACTGCACTATTCGTGTTCTACAAAGAGTCACCAAAAATCACATGTTAACGCACAGTGGACAAAAACCATTTTCCTGTCCAGAATGCAGTTATACAAGTTCTCAAAGGGACAATTTATAAATCTACCGTGCGATTTACAGAAGAGAAAACCTTTTACATGTCCTGACTGTAACTATTTGTGTTCTTAAAAGGGATATCCAAGAATTCACTTGCTGACTCTACTCATTGTGGAGAAAAGCTTTTTTCATGTTCCGACTGTATTCAGAGAAATCAAAAAATCACATGTTTACTCACAGTGATGAAAAACCCATTTCATGCCCTGACTGCAACTATTCTTCTTCTCGAAAAAAAACTAAAACGGCACTTGCTAATTCACAGTGATGAAAAAACTTTTACTTGTCCCGAGTGCGAATATTCAGGCGCTACAAAACTGTATCTAAAAATTCACATGTTTACCCACACTGGACCAAAACCTTTTTCGTGTCCTGACTGCAATTATTCATGTTGTACAAAAGAACTTCTTAGAAATCATTTGCTGACTCACAGTGCTACAAAACCACTTACATGTTTCTACTGCAACTATTCGTGTTCTACAAAGCGGCACGAAAAATCACATGTTTACCTTCAGCAGACAAAACTATTTTTTTGTCCCAGCGTGGTTTTTCAAGTTCTCGAAAGGGAGATTAAAAAATCCACAGAACGATTCAAAGTGAAGAAAACCTTTTTCATGTTCTGAGTGTAACTATGCATGTACTACGAAACCTAGCTTTAGGTAATATTATTATATTTTAGCAGTAAACTAACCTGTGTGAAATAACTAAAAAGCGTTGTTCTTACTAAAAACTCTCGTATAACATCATTCATATGTTGCATAAATTTTTCTTTTTTTTTTTTTTTTTTTTGCTGTTTTCCAAATTTGGTTGGCATTTTTTGGTTGCGATGCGCTGGCAAGTCAGCATGAGAGCCTTTATAGGCCAATAACAGCTGATGATGTAAATCTCCCGGTTTGGAGGACATTATAATTCCTAAAAACTCACATTAACAACACTGACTACATCAAATTGTGTTTATGCGTATTTCGTGTTTAAAACACTAACGAATACTGACAACGAAAATAAAATAAAAATGACGCACAAAACAGTCGAGGAATTCCCCGTACAACATAAACTAAAAGGTTGCGAATGGTTGCGAACTTGGAAGATTTCAATCCCTTAGTTTTTTATTTAAATAAAGAAAAACATGTTACGTAACGCGTCCTTCGAACCCCCCCCCCCCCTCCCCGTAACGCGCCGTAACGTTTCACCAGACCCCCCCTCCCCCCCCAAGTGCGTTACGTAATACTTGAACGGCCCCATATAAAAAAAAAATCAGTGTGGAATTTCATAAAATTAAAAGAACTTTATTGGAGACGGGACATTTTCATGTAGTGACGTCACGAGCCCAAATAATGGATTTATTTATTAAAAAAAAAACAGTACATGTCTATAATTTTTTACTAACATTCTCGTAATCTTAGTAAAAAAATCTATCCGCACAATTTTTTCCAAGTCGTTATGAAATTCATGCAAGTGGCCTATTTCGTCAAAAATGCGAGACATTTTTATTAAGTTTTGTATTCGCATTTTCACTGCAACTCAATTTGTGAACTATAAATAATTTTAAATGATAGTTGGTATTCACTGCACAATCACACATAAGAGATTCGAACTTATGTATACATACTGAGGGAGTACTAGGCGGTCACAGCCCAGATTTCTTAATTGACTCAATATTAAATTCACTGAGAGATCACCATAGGAGTTCATCATTGCACGGGCTCCTTTAATAGACTGATTGTTCCATGATTTATTGTTGTAAATGTCACAAGTAGGTAAATTGGCCACACTCTGTCAGACAGGGTTAGGTATTTGGAAAGCAAGTTGGGTGGAGGAAGGGAAATGTTTATAATTGTGTCAAGAAGTTCTTTTATTTATTGTTTCTTGTTGTTTCGCCTGACCTTACCGTAAATTTTTTTAGATTATTCAAAATTGATAAAAGTGTACATCTGTTATCCCTTTTTTGCTAAAACAATAAGTAGGCATAAGCAAGACAAATGATGGTTGTTTCTCAATGACATTTCGCAAGGACACCACTTTCGAATGTGTGACCTAAGTTTGTGTTGGGTCAATTCTAAGGCTGCACACACATTTGCAAACCGAGACGCAAACTGAGCTACGAATTATGAGAAAGGAGCGAAGCAAACACAAGTGGCGATTAGCGCCATTTGGGTTTGCTTCGTTCCTTTCGCATAATTTGTGGTTTGATTCACGGTAATTCCTACCTGCTTGAATTTTTTACATTTGAAAAGTCCCCGTTATTCTATTCTAGGTACTCTTTCTATCAAATAGTAATAAACTGACAAGCTAAAAACATGATCATTGTCATTTTTAGAATCGGCATCCTTTTTAATGTCAAAAAACAAAATTGCGCTGGATGTTCATTTGACGACTTTCTCACACGTGAATTTCTGCATAACAAGTGAACCTGAATGCGCAACCTATTGTACATTCATCTTTGGAACAGTTATTTAATTTCTATTTCTTTTCAGCTCCTAACCGACTATGACGAATATCTAGAAGGCGTCTATATCCGTTACCGCCAACTCCCGTACAACTCTGACACCAACGACACAACAACACCAGCAACCGTCACCAATAACAATAACAATAACACAAATGACTCAAGCCAAAACTCAACGGATAAGTTTGCCGTGGTGGCGGCCAGGAATGGGGGCAGCGGAAGCTATTTGCTGCAGCAATTAAAGCCGCATGCGAAATATGAACTGTTTCTCGTGCCGTACTATAAAATGCTACAGGGAAAGCCTTCTAACGCTAGGACGGGGAAGACTTTGGAAGATGGTAAGTATTTCTATATTTAGTGTTGGTCTTTGTATCTCCGTTAACCCTTTCCACTCCAAGCCTTTTTTGTTTTTATTTCGTCAGCTCCATGATAAAGTTTTTCTTTTTTTTTAAAGTATAATTGGTATTTAGTTCATCCATAAAAAAAATTTCAGCTTTTTGACAAATTTCGCTTTATTTTATCAGACTTAACGAGAGTGAGGATTATTTCACTAATACAAATCACAAATAATCCATTCAACGAGTCTTTGCACGAAATCATACACAAACCATGCATAGTTTGAGATAAGATGTTGCCGACAGCACGGTACGATAACTACTAGTGTATTTTTGTAACATCGCTAGCCCTAAACAAAATTCATCCATCCCTTGACCATAACAGGTTTACAACGCCCTTGAGGTGATTTTTGACAAAAACGGCGCAATATAAATTAGCCAAATATTATTATTACTCAAGTATCGTGCGATTCTAGAATATATCTTTTAATCATGATTCAAAAAAATTTGTATAATAAAACCCTCCTATTTTAAAATTGTCCGCAAAATGAAGTATTACATAATCAATGTCGAGTGACGCTCGACATTGGAGTGGAAAGGGTTAATATACTATGTAATGTGAAAGATGTGCACTTGGACCATAATGATTTTTTAATGTTGGGTTGGAAAGACCTTGGTGCTGCCAGTTAAACCATTACACTTAAAGGATTGCAGACTACTATTATTTGTCAGACTGAATATTTACAGATAAGTTATTTCCATTCACAGTGCCCTCCGCCCCTCCAGATAAGGTACACGTGGGAATGATCAACAGTACTTCAGCCTTTGTTCGCTGGCAGCCACCCCCAGTGGAACATCAGAACGGGGTCATCCTTGGATATAAGGTAGGAAACTTTTATTTTCATTGTATTATTTAACAAATAACTGGTAACTCGTGAAATGAAAAAATTAACTCCTTAGCAAACCTACTTGTATAAGTTTATCCAACCCGATCTTAATCTCGCCAATTTACATCAGTTATTGTACATGATAGCCTTTCCTAAAAAGTGTGTGTTTTAATTGACTCATTTTAAAATACTGGTTTTGCCTCAAATAAATCTTGAGTGAAGTAGACTTACACAAAAGGGCTTCCCAGAGAGGTTAGGGGAAGAGTTCGGTTATACTTAAGGCTCTGCAACCGGGCCCGAAAAGAAGAAGATGGAGAGATACGAAATTACGAATGTTAGAGGAGAGCGCTAACATTTACAGCGACAAAATCGATGCGAAAATGTTTAATAAAACACAACTCGTTTAAAATAGAACAAAAATCTCGCAGGCATTATCTTAAACAGCATTTAAAGAAACACTGTGAATTTTTTCATACATATAACTTGTAAAATAACTGAAACAAACGTGTTAACAAAAATTTTTGGAGCATACTTTGTGATTTTTTTCTATCGAGGGAATTTTATATAATTTGCGTTTCGGTGTGGACAAGAATAACATATAATTTTTTAAGAGCTTTAAAACTTACCGTGTTTAAGGGAAATATGTAATAAATCGGTACAAATCCGGGTTGCGGGCCCTTAAGAATAAGGTATTGTCCTTAAAGTTATTAATGACTTTTAACAATGATAGCAGAATTGTCCATATCCTTAAAATTAATAATATTTTTTAATCAAATTTTTGTTCCAAGAAGTAGTTAACATGTTTGTTAATTTTTATAATTTTTTTTTTAATAGCAGTACCTATTATCAAAAAAAAAATATTATTTTTTCACATACTTCAATCATTGTTTTTTATTTCATTTAACACATGTTAACTGTCTGTATAAGTGTAATAAATAAGCCACGTTTCAGTAAACAATAGATTTTTAACATGTCTAAAAAAGTTTCAGTTTTGGTTTCGGCCGAAACCGAGATAGATACCGAAGATTCGGTTTCGGTTTCGATAGAAAGTCCTGTTTCAGTATATCCTTACTTTGTCTGAATTCCAGATACAAATCAAGTCCAACTCCACTGGAAAGATCCTGGGCCAGATGTCTCTGAATGCGAGTACCACCTCCGTTGTTATCAACAGCCTGTCTGCCGGGGGACGCTATGGGGCGCGTGTTGCGGCTGCCACAGCCCGGGGGGCAGGCCCCTTCAGTGCCCCTGCCCCGCTGCTCATGGATAGCACTGCACCTAACCTGCAAGTCAAGTGAGTTGTGATAATAACTAACCTAACCTGCATTCTTAATTAAGTGAGTTATCAGTGATATTATCTGACCTAACGTAGCCTGCAAATCAAGTGAGTTGTGATGTAACCTAACCTATCCTGCAAATCAAGTGAGTTGTGATGTAAACTAACCTATCCTGCAAATAAAGTGAGTTGTGATGTAACCTAACCTATCCTGCAAATCAAGTGAGTTGTGATGTAACCTAACTTATCCTGCAAGTCAAGTGAGTTGTGATGTAACCTAACCTATCCTGCAAGTCAAGTGAGTTGTGATGTAACCTAAATACTACTCTGTTCTTCCACAAGCAACATTCTAATATTGTAATTATGATTTTTTCTCATTTAAATAACAATAGCCAAGAGCAAGGATTGAAGGGTGTAATCCAGAAACATAAAATAAAAAAATTCTAACCTACAAATTTGATCTTTAGGACTGGACCATCCCCCACGGGGTCAGTGAGCCAAGTGGTACGTGAGCCCTGGTTCGTGGTACTGTGCCTGTGCGCACTGCTTGCCGCCATCCTCGCTGTGCTGGCGTTCATCTACCTCCGGAAGCGCAGGACCTCCGACAAACAGCTGGGACACTTTAGCGGTAAGATATTTACATATTTCTAGACTTCAATCTATATCAAATTAGGATGACATGACACGATCGAGTAAATCAAATACTTGGGTTCAGTCTTGCCAAGAGTCAGAATAACAGAAGAGTATGTATCGGATGATGCATGAATGTGAGTGAAGCAAGGAGTGTGTGCCGAGACAGAGTTGTGTGGCAGTCCATCTTCTCTGCCTACCCTTGCAAGGTGTGGTGGTTAGTGTGGTATATAGGATTATACACTTAGTTTCAACATCCTTCAAAAGATAGATAGACGTATGAAGTTTTGACGCGTCTCAATAGATGTCAGTTAATAACACCTTAGAAGAGTGTCAACAATAATAATAACCTTAGAAGAGTGTCAACAATCATGTCAAATGCGTGAACAGTTACGGAAATTGCCGATGATACACGATAAGCATTGGGACTCCGGCAGTTTTGGGTTTTCTAGCTTCAGAATAACTTAGAGCTTCCAACAGAATGGACGTTTGGTCCAGTTAAATATTCTTTGTAAACCTTACGGTAATGTTAATAAAGCAAACTGTAATCTCGACGAACTTCGATCTTTATTGGAGTTTTCTTAATCACTGAGATTGAGGTACGTGTTTGACGGCTTCAGTGATGGAGGGGTAAGACTATCGACTCGCAATCCGAAGGTCGCAGGTTCGAACCTGGCGTGCACAAATAAATTATGTTTAATTAATATGTGTTATTTCACAATTAATTAATTAAAAGTAACATAAAGTGTATTTGCGGCACGTTCCAGAGTGGAAGATACTCAGTATCGCCCTGGTGTAAGACCACCATTCAGAATTAAAACATTTCTTGAAATGGTTTTAACCGTGTTTGGTGACCAGATCTAAATAGTCAGGTACTTCCCCACCTTTCTCGTCCCCATCTCCTTCCCCTCCCCTCTACCTTCAGCCTCACAACATATCCGAATTGGGGATGCCATAGTCTCACTGGCTCCAGAGGGGAGCAGCTGGGACTCTTGTACGGTATTCACATACATTTTTTTTTAAATCACTGTTAGTTTGTTAGGGAAGCTGCACTTTCGATTTCTTTCTACGTGTTCGATTGAATCTTAGATTCCACAATACTTTTAAAGAATTAGGATGCAAGTATAAAGAGCCGTTAAAAAAGTATCAAAGTAAGGTTATGACTCAATCTAAATTTTATTTAATTTGTTGTATTGTTTTCTAATATGAATTTTTATTAAATTCTAGTGCCCGTGGTGACAGCTTCAGAGATCTGCGCTCTGAACAAGGAGTCTTCTCTATGGTTGGAGCGAGGATGGAGGACCAGAGACAATACCCCCAGCAGACTGGATGACAAGGACTGTCAGACCAAATTGTTGCAAGGGTCTTTGGGTAAGAACTCTAAAAGTTAAACCCTAAGTTAGACATTTCTCATTCATTACATTATGGTAAAGCTGACTATTTTAAGATTTAATCAGTTTTATAAAAACAGGACGGCTTCACTGGGCAAGACATGTAGCAAGATTAAAAGAAAGTTGGCCGCTGAATACAAGATGCAATATTAAAAATAACAGAAGCCATTATAAAAAATGTTTACCAAAAAGAAAGTCGCATTGCGGTTTTTCTGGATCTAAGCAAAGCTTTTGATAAGGTGTCTCATAAAATCCTCCTTTAAAAACTAAAGAACAAAGGTATTCAAAATTCTGCTTATGACTGGTTCAAATCATATATAACTGACCGCAGTCACTCACTAAAAGTAGGCAACGTAACAAGCCAAAACAGACACATAATTTACGGAGTTCCCCAAGGAAGTACATTAGGACCCATCCTGTTTTTACTATATATAAAATCCTTGTGTCAGCTAGACATTAGCGGAGATGTTATTTGCATTGCGGATGGCACTGTTCTTATTTTCACTTCTGACTCTTGGACAAGTGTATATAAGAAAGCTACAGAAGTAATCAACAGGATCAAATAATATTGGTTAGACAAAAACCTGCTGAGCTGCTCTTGTATGTTGCTGTTGTACGTATATTACTATTGCTAGAATGCAAGCAAAAGAAGATGCATAGGCGCACATTTCTTGCCATGCGCAGATAGTTGTGATTTATAGTTCGCTAGTTCTCATTGGTGTCTTGCCACGCCCATATTCATTTCCTGCACAGCATTTCACTCCGGACAATGCTAAGAAACGGTCTTTTGTTTTCATTCGAACTATAATCGTGCTGTTTATTTTGTAGGGCTCCAACACCCGCTTGGCGACGGCAACAACTCGGAGTACGCGGAGGTGAACCTGAGCACCTTCTACCAGCAGCAGACAGGGGCGCGCGGGCCTCCGGAGCCCTACGCCACCACGGCTCTCTGCATGCAAGCGCAGGGGCCTAAGTCTCTGGTAAGTCCACAAAAGAGTATTCAAAATCGGCGTGTGAAATAACCCACATAAATTAATCATGATTTTATGCCCACAGTAGGTGAAAACCTAATATGTGTGAATTTTTTTATTCCAAAGAGTTCACAAACCTGTCTGAAGAGATAACATTTCTACAAAATATATAAAAATGGTTTTTTTTTTAATTCCGAGTGTATTTGGCCTAGTTATCATCTTTATTAATGAAAAGTGAAATAAAACATAACGATGTTCATAATTTTCATTGCAGGACCAGATGAACTCGGATGATTCTTGCATGAAATCCACCGTCAGCCCTTCTTCTTCAGAATACACCGATAATGAGCTGCTGATCTCATCTCACCAGCACTCCACTCACCATCTGATACCTATGGTAATAACCAAATTACGAAACATAATTATTATGAAACTAACAGAGGCCCGTGGAAAATCACAGAATATTATAATTCCAATGTGAATTAAATTAATTTGCTGATAAAATGATAAATTAATAGGTACTTTATCGCTCGGCTGAAGTCTTCACACAATCGACCACCATAACACGGGCATGATCCTAGCATGGTGGTCGAAAAATCCACAAATGATGTAACCGACCGAAACAGGACTTTCTACTGAAACCGAATCTTCGGAATCTGTCTCAGTTTCGGCCGAAACCGAAACTGAAACTTTTTTAGACATGTTAAAAAATCTGTTGTTTACTGAAATTTGGCTTATTTTTTACACTTATACGGACAGTTAACATGTGTTAAATGAAATAAAAAAACAATAATTGAAGTTTTAGTTCTCACAACACAATCACACCAGAATAACTCAGCTGATGATGGCGGGTGACACATGAGCCACAAAGTCACCTGTCGTCAGCCAAACGACGCAAACGCAGAGTTTCAGTGCGGCTGAAGATTCGGCAGATTTTCTACCGAAATCGAAACTGATGGCGAAACTAGATTTTTTTGCCGAAACCGAAACTGAACCTTCGGTCGGTCACTAGATGTAACCATTAAAATCAACAATTAAAGAAAAATAAAATAAATCAGTTCCAATTTTGAGAATGAAAGTTATGCGTTTGGTGTGTAGGCTGAAACAAACATTCAAACGATGGCCACTGTGCGTAGATGCGATTTTTTATATGCGTGGTTTTATACTACTACATAATGGATAGCCCATCTCTCTTTTCTATTATCTATAGCTAACCACCACAATATTTCATATTTTAATAATGTTATTTTTTTTAACTTACAGCAAAATCGCAATCAGAATCACAATACAATTCAGCAGTACCACGAACGACTTCCATTGAACCCCTACTCCGAACACATTATTCAGACTTCTCTACCTTACGAAACTGGCAAGGTCAACTGTCGCCAGCCACAATACGGCTGCCAAGAAGGAAACTTCTCCCAACAAAACACCGGAACATACAACTCTTCAAATTCCGGAAACTATGCAGACATACCGCCAGCAGACTACACAAATTCCCAAGACTTCAGAGACAACAATTGCTACGAACGAACCGCAGGAAATTTCAATCCGAACCTTGGGAATTTCGTGTCCCACCCCAACTTGGAAGTAAACCGAACGAACTTCACGCACGATCCTTTACACGGACGAGGAAATTTCAGTAACCCGAGTCTGGAGATGAGGAACTTCAACGGCAGAAACTTTGCAGGAAATTCAGGGAACTACGGAAATCATTATTCCGATAGTTCTGTGCTGGATTGCAGAGAGGATGGATATAGAAAGGACGGAAGGAATTGTGGAATCAATTTGAGGGATATTTTGCCCTCTCCTCCTGAACAGCCCTATGGAAGTTGTGGGGATTACAGGTAAATCGACACTTTACAAAAAATTATCTTATTTTAACCACTCGGACCCATAAGCTTGTTTTCATGATAATATGACATTACCATGCATATTTATGATGTATGAGGCATACCCGACTTATTAATATGAGATTCCAGTTGATTAGTCAGTCATCTCTGAAAAATCAAAATATGAATTGAGTACGCAGTTATATATAAAAGTGTCCATCTGGCACAATACTGAGATTAGTCATAAACGCCAACAAATCAATTATAATGCAGAAAAACTTGTAGTGAATTAAACGAAATGTTGATGTTTTCTAGATCACTAATAGGATATTTCAAAATGTCATACTAATATACCGGACCGTTATGTCTCCCGGTGTTATTTTATATGTAAAACACGGACATGTGTAAGTATTGCGAGCATTTGAATATTGCTTTCCTCATTTTCTTGTGACTTGCAACTGAGATTTATAACTTGCGACCAACAACTAAGACTTATAAATAGTGACTTACAACTAAAATTTATAAGTATGTAGTGACTTAGGTATGGATACCTCTGCCTCGGGAATCTATTATTGGATATCAAACACCTCTGCCATAGGTCACCCCACGTGGTTCGCTAGATTTGTCGTGCCCGGTTTCGTGGGGTGAGGTTTATCTAGGTCTTGGCTACAGATGTGTTTGCCTACTTATGGGCCGTGCTCAGGGCCTCCTGTGTGGAGCTAATACAATAATAATAGCTCTTCCTCGCAGGGATGCTGGGTCCCACAGGGATCGGTTCTGTCTCCGACTTAATTTTTGTTGCACATCAATGACCTTTTATCATGTGCACCAATTTATTATTACGCGGATGACAGTACAGTCCATGATAGTTTAGATTATAAAGACAGATTTTATCCGGACATACATTTACTAGATATTTATAATACAATAATCAGTATTCAAAATTCCCCATTATTAATGAAATTGTTTTTCTAATATAGAAAGGGCAACAATATGCCTGGCCAGCAGCCTAATAGCATCAACATTAGGTCCAACCCGCTGCCACTGTCGCCAACCGCAGCTAAGAAACAGATGGCCGAGAACATCGCCGAGAGCTTACAGGACAACCAACAGTTCAACTGCCGGTTCAATCCACCTATTGGACAGCCACCTCCAGTTAGTATACTATTTATTATTGTATTTCAGAAGGGTGATTTTGTATTATTTGTGTTATCTTTTGCGTTAAAACAGCGTTGTGAGACAACTAAGGCAAAATCCGTCAGATATCGGAAAGTGTCCGTTGCAAATTATCGGCTGTCAAAATCCTGTTATTTTCTAAGGCTTGTCTATGCCTATGTTAAATTATTATTTGTTCATTATTAAAACTACTTGCATATAAGCCTAATCGGCGTTCAATGACTATCCGTTTATTTTATTATTATGTTTGTACATGATGACGTGATATTCGCAAATTTTTCAGCGACTAACATCTTTTAATGAGGAATATGCGGCTAGACGCGTTTTCATTTGTGATGTAAATGTATTTACTGTTAAGAGTTGGGATCTCACACAAGCGCAGTATTTAGTTCATTAGCGCAATACAGAATACTGCATTTAAGAAAATTGAAAAAAATGCCGTATACGGCCGATTCAACATGTGTTACGCTGTCACAAAATTTGCAGAATCACCCATATGATGTAAACTTTAAATTCCTTACAGAAGTCCTTTCAGAAATCCCACAAAAAAATTCAAAGCAATGCTTATGGATACCAAAGGCCAGTTGTTTCACTGAAGTTCAAATGTAACATTGTTATAAAAACGCTATTTAGTTTTTTTTTTTACATTTGAATGTTTTGGTTAAATGGTGGTTTTAGGCCTGTTTGAACTTTTAAACAAGTTGTGATCAGCTGACAAGCATAATTGTCATATAACATTATGCTTCACAATTTGTTCAAAAGTTGAAACGGACCAAAATTCGGCATTTAACGGAGACCATTTATTTGTCAAAAATACAATTGGTGTGGGTAGATTTGCTATTTTATGACAATTTTACATTTGAATCAGTGGAAAAATAGGATTTAACATACATTTGCATTTTTATGGTGCATTTGCAATTTTTTTTAAATATTTTTGTTTTACTTTATTTTAGATTCCTTCATTTCCCCACAATTTCCAGACTGGAGGCTCACAATCTCATGGTCAGATGTCCCATTCTAAACAGCAGCACTATCAGAGCGGACCCTACGCACAACACGGGAATGTGAACTATGCGGATAAGGATGAACCTACTGCTCTAGAAGAAATAGAATATCAGGATATTTTGGAACCTCCAGATTGTTTATCGCAGGTCAGTTTTTTTTCTAAATGTTTAAAACATTCTTGATAAATGACTTAAGACAGGTATATTCTGACCTTCACCTATCCCATCTCTTTCCATTTCACACCATATCCCGATTGGGGATGCCATAGTCAAAAACTGGCTTGAGGATGTTGGGACTCTCGTGCAGTATTCACATTTAATTTATTTATAAAAACAGCACCGGGAATAAATAAATGGTATTCTTGTTTATTTTTTTCATCTAATTGCTGGGGCTAATCCTTCAGATTGTGCTTATTTTTATTATTTTTAGGTTTAAGTCACCAGTTATAAGTCCCAGTGGTAATAGTTAGCTATAAGTCTTGGTTGTAAGTCACTAGTAATAGATCTTCGAATATAAATAAATATAAATCTAAGATTAGTCTAGTTATCTACCGGAGCATTTTTGGCCATATTTTGGCAAATTTGCATACACCCTTGAGCGTTCACTGGCCAATTTGAAGAAAATTTTTAAAACATTTATTGGAATTATTGAAAAAGTTCAAAGATAGCTTGGTTATTTCACTTATCAAGAAAATATGAGAATTGTGAGTTTTTATTGCGTTCCAGGATTGCACCTCTTCAAATCTGGGTGGGGAAAGTGAGAACAACTGCTTTAGCATCAACGAGTGCGACTGCAGCTGCTCGGGTAGTGACATCAGTAGCAGCTGTGCTGGAGACCAGGTACACCTCTTCTTCAAATATCCATTGACTTCAAATATCCAATCCTCTTCACATCTCCCGTAGCTATTAGTGCCCTCCACTTCTAATGGCTGTATGTATTTTAACATTACTTTGTTTCTTGTTTTCAGTTCCCTTGCCCGTCACCAATGAGCTGTTCACAACAAACGCCCACCGCTCAATTTCAACCAGAGTTCCCTGCAAACGACCTGACTCCCCAGAACGGCTTCCCCCCGCACAGCGTCATTTCTCCGCCCACCCAACATAACCTCCAATATCTCAACAATAAAGCCAACAACCCGCAACAATATTCCAGCCACGGTGACAGAACCAATACCCACCACTCCAACAATAGCGACAGGACCAATAACTCTCATCACTCTAACAATGGTGACCCAACAACCCGTTACAACAATGACAGGTCCAATAACAGTGACAGATCTGCCACGCATCATTCCAATAACAGTGACTCTGGAAAGATGGATAAGACCAAAGCGATCACTGCGCAGAGACGGCCGTATAGTCCCGATTACTCGACTGATTCAAGCTATTTCGACAACGATTACGCCAACTCTCGTGTCGTCAGTAATGCAAATAGCAATAGCGGGAGTGGAAGAGGAAAGAGTCTAGTGGGGTCAAGTGGAAGGGGGAGTCACGGCAGCGGTAAAAGTCACCGCTCCCGGTCGAGGAGTTCTGAAAAAAGAGACTTCCATACGACATCCAGTGAGAAGAAGAAATGCGGAGGTTTGTAATTCATTCTTATTAAATATAACTAACTTACTAATCAACAAGATGGCTTAATAATACATAGCTAATTCTAATCAGCAGAGTGGATTTCTCTCTCTAACTACATAAATCATTCTGAACATCTGTAAGAATGTTCCAGAGATACAGGTCCATAACCGACCTCAATTTGGGAGGCGGGAATGGGTACCGCCGCCCCCGGAACTATTTATTCGATTACCAACACCTCTGCCATAGGTCATCCTAAGCGGTTCGCTACTTTTGGAGGCTTAGCAGGAGTGGCCGAGTTCATGGGGTCAGGTCTGTCTAGGACTTGGTGGCGAATAACCTTAACACACTGTATGCCAGATTCCTGCCCAATTCTCACACCTTTTTCCTTTCCAGACTTCCTCTCCTTCATTTCCTTAAAAAGACCCTCCACACAGCATCCCGAAATATAACATAGGCCCTGTATTGTAATTTGCGAGCCTGGGGCGTGTAAATAACCCCAGAATCCTCTTTTTTTTTTTTTACATGAGCCCCACATAGGAGGCCCTGAGGAAAATAATTTCCCTCAGGGCCTATGTCATCTTTGAGGATGCTGTGTGGAGGATTTTTTTTAAGGAAAGGAAGGAGAGGAGAGTTCTGGGAAGGAAAAGGGTTTAAGGGGTGGGTAGGAATCTGGGGTTCAGTATGTCCTGGTCATCCGCCTCCAAGACCTAGACAAACCTCACCCCATGAACCCGGGCACCCCTGCTAAATCACCAAACGTAGCGAACCACTTGGGGTGACCTATGGCAGAGGTGTTGGTTATCCAATAAAGGTTCCCGGGGCGGCAGTACCCATTCCCGCCTCCCAAATTGAACTTAAAAAATCCCAAATCCCTCTGAGCGTAATACTCAAAAATTATGATTGTGACTCTACCTTGCGCGAACAACATATTACAAAAAGCAATCTGACAAATCTCAAAGGAAAAAACAGATTCACTAACCTTAATTGTCGAACTCTGCGACTTGTGGGAGGCCTCCCAATAAATTCCATCCACTTAACTGGTCACTAACTTAAGCAGATATATGCGTTAGAAATATGACAGTAGTCAAGTGCAATAAGCGTGTTTATACGTCAACGCGTGCGTCTCCATAGAAATCGTTCTACCTCCGTTATTCTTTTAGTGACATCCCTAAAACAAAAAGTAAAAGGTCGATAGTAGATCAAGCTGTACATCCCTATTCAAGTTGTCCATAGAAATACACAACAAGAATATTCTGTTAGTGGCGCTGTTGACACATATTTTTACCCGCCAAATTGCCGGGTAAAAATTGCCGGGCCGCTCGACGTTGTTAATATTTTTATATGAAATGATAAAAAAGTGAGATGACAAAAGTGTTTATTATACATTTATACAATAGAATAAGTATTGTTGTTTACATAATCTCTGATTTTATCATTTTGTTATTTTTACATTTTTTTTAATGTTTGCATTCTAAATTTTAATATTTACAAATGTTAATATTTATTTGTAATATAATAATTCTAAAGCTTATTTTGTAAGCTTTCTAAAACAGTTTTTACTATTCGGCTACGTTCAGAAATGTTTCATTTATAGAGCTTTAATTGTGAAGCGGTAATAACACAAAAGTTTTTGTAAAATGTCATTTTGTTTGAGACATCTTAAGCGAATATTTGCGAAAATTCGTAGGGGTTAAATTAATCTCAGTATAATTTTTCGTAATTTTGAAACACGCACAAGTCAGTTTTCAACTTTACACAACTAGAGTTTGGTTCACAATGAATAGCAAGATATTCAAATCACAAGATGATATGACAATTATTCACTGGTCACAATAATATTTGTAAAATATTAAACGTTTAAAAACTGCATTATTTCTTCAAATGGACAAGTGGGCGACATCTCTGGTTCATTTGGTCAAGCATGATGATACAGCAGTTTTTTCGTACAATACATTTAGTGCCTCTTGTCATCTAAAGAGACCGCCATAATCACTTTTAACCTAACTGCTTTTGTAATATAAATATATTTATGGAATTTAATGTTTCAAAGACCCAATCTTGTCTGATTACGTCTAAAAGGGATCGAAATGAAAATCTAGTCTCTTTCAACGGAAGCAATCTTCTGAACAGACCCTCCATCGAAATGCTTGGTGTAACCATAAGTGACCAGCTCAGGTATGGAGGCTCCATCAAAGCCAGAGTAAAGTTAGCCTCCCAAAAACTGGACGTACTTTACAGGGCCCGCAGATACTTTAATAGTATACAACTGCTAACCCTGTACAAATCACAAGTGTGCCCCACGGTTGAATTTGGCAGCCACCTCTGGTCTGGAGCTCCAAAATATCTGAAAAATACCCTCGACTCTGTGCAGAAACGGGCGGTCCGTTTGATAGATACTCCCATCTTAACAGACGGATTGCAATCTTTAGAGCACAGGCGTCGGGTGGGAATGCTATCCTTGTTCTACCGGTATTACAATGGAAGATGCTCCGATGAACTAGCATCATCGATCCCTTCGGCACCGGTGCATAGTCGGGAAACACGCCAAACGCGTGCCCAACATTTGCACACGGTTGACATTTGCCACATGAGAATGGGTCGTTTCTTTGACTCGTTCTTGTGTTCAACAGCTCGGCTGTGAAATGATTTGCCGGCCTCTGTGTTTCCTCCTTCCTACAACATCTTCAAGACCAATGTTCATTCCTTCCTCTCCTCAAAAAGACCCTCCACACAGCATCCCAGATGACATAGGCCCTGAGGGAAATTATTTTCCTCAGGGTCTCCTGTGTGGAGTTAACATAAAAAAAAATAAAAAAAATATTAATTATTTTTTTCAAAACACCAAATTAAAAAAACAAAAAAATTACAATGCCTAACCAGGCCCTGAAGAAAATTATTTTTCCTTTGCGGAGCTAATGTTGAAAAAAAAATATCCATCTCTTTCTCAGTCTGCATTTGGGTCGCTTTCACAGAAGCACCCCACAGTCATAATTTTTGGCGTCCTGAATAATGATAATTTTATTTTTTCAGACAAGACAAGGCAGATGACCAATTCTCAATCAAATAATGGCCAACTGAACTCTGGATCAGCATTCATAGCAGGAACACCTCTAACAAAGATTTGACTGTAGGATAATAATATTAGTCAAAATGACAAACTCAATGTGTTGTTCTTACAATAAAAACAAGCAAAACTTTACTACGATAATTATTCTATAAGTGTAGAACTACATACTCAAGAAAGCAACAGAATTTGAAGTGTTTAATAATATATTATATATTCAAGTGTTATAATAACAACTTGATATCGTCAGTAAAATGGTGGAAACTTAAATGTGGTGAATATGCTATTTGAATTTGTATCATACTTATGTATCGTAGGTTATAAGTCATAAATGTGATTATAAAAAGCATTTTTAGGTTATGTCTAAGTATTATGCGCAGCAGGAAAGATTTAAACAAAGCCATGATCTAATTATAACTCAGGAAAAATTACATTTGGGATTTTGTATGAAAATTCTACTACACACTTATACAAGGTGTCCGGAAACTCGTAGTACAAGCGGGAAACTGGAGAATCCACATCACATTTGGAGTCGATTTTGTGGTTTAACTTTTTTTGATTTGAGCTTTCGTTTTCGAGTAAATCGGGTCCGAAGTTGGAATTTTTTTGGTTAAATTTGAAAAAAATTTTCACTAGGGGGTTGATTTCAGCTGTGTAATGTCTTATAAAATGCAACGAAAGGTAAACCGGGCTCAAAAATTTTTTTAACCCTTTAGTTGCCGAAAAAATGGAAAAATAGAAAAAAAATAATATTAAAATCGAAATGCTTAGATCGAAAAAAATAAGTTTTTTGGGTTCTCTACGTGATGTAGATTCACCAGTTTCCCGCTTGTACTACGAGTTTCCGGACACGTTGTATACTCAATGTTTCATTACAAAAACAAAAATTGTCAGGAATTTTATCAAGCAATAAGTAATCATATTACTGTCTTCACTGTTTGACTTTTGTATTTTTTCAATAGACACACATTTCCAATCTTCAAATCAAATTTTGTGTGCAAATGAAAAGGGATACGAGTCAATATTTTAGTTCAGTACATGCTAAAATGATTATTTTTCTTTGTTTCAATGGAATTCACCACAATGTTATTGTTTGCAATATGTACTTTACTTTTGGTCTCGAAGTAATTTTAAATAAAAAATTGCTATTTTTTATCATCAAAAATGGTTGTCGGGCCTCCGTGTATCGTAAGGGACATTAAATGTATTATGCCTGTTAAAATGCATTTCAGATGGCTTGCAATTTTCCGTTTGAACAATAATTTGAATTTTAGACGAATTTGTTAATGTGACAAGACGAACTCACCTACAATTCAAACATTGTGAATTTTTGCATTCATCGGGTCCTAATTTGATTTCTCACGAAATATTATAATATATTGTAATTGTGAGATGTTTTTTAACGTGGGTATACCATTTGGAAGACTTTTGCAGGAAGACGTTCGCTTTATACATTTCTCGTTTTCATTTAGGCGAATGCGGATTACCATTTTTGATATACATATTTAAGTTAATTATGCAAAATAAATTCATACGTTAATGTTTTTAAGGGTATAATGCCTAGCAATTTTTGCTATTTACACGCCCCAGGCTTGTACAATTATGTTAACTCATCTTTGCATTTCATGTTGCAAGATAACTGAAAGGAGTCTTTTTATAAATTGTTTCTCTGTTTTTGGACTAATCCCTTTTTTCCTTTCGCATACAGACTTAAGCCCCGTTTTAATTGGGCAAGTAGTACTTGACTCGCCAAAAACCGTTTGCATTACTTTCAAGTAGAGTACATTTGTGCCCGCCGCCCGTTGCAAGATGACAGTGGATGACGGGGTGCTTCAAAGCAAAGTAAATACGCTAATTAAGCTTATTTTCATGCATATTTTAATGTTTATTTTAGAAGAGGTGGAAGAATAAATTAGTAAGATTAATAGAAGCATAAATAAATAAATTTAGGGTAGCATCTTCGCTCTATCACCACGGCATTTCCGCGCTTTCACAAAATGGTCGGTCAGGGACGCATGAAGGGGGTACTTACTCGCCCGAAAAATAGAACGAAATGGATTGAATCTACTACAGAGCTAACTCACCCACTCTACTAAAATTTCGGTGTTCGGATGCGTTTAGTTACTACTATACTCTCCACTCGACTAAAATACTTGCCCAATTAGAATTGGGCTTTAGGCCTAATTGGATTATATTTTAAAAACAGTCATGTATTTTTGTTATACAGAGATTGAACCTTGACTTATTAAATAAAACCATCTAAAACATTATTTTGTCCTGCATGTCATCTACATCTATTATATTTATACTATTAAATAACTCTGTATATAACATTGTACAATAATATATAAATGTGTCACTAATTCTCAATAATTATTAGACAGTGTATTTTTCCTTGTAAAGACTTTTATATGTGTTTGTGGTGCCATTTTCTTATAGCTATTTAAAAATGTTGTATAAATTATAAATGAATAAAAATTATAGTAAGCATTATATAAATATATGCAAGAGTGTTTCTTCTAGTGACTATTATAATAATAGCTCTAGTGACTTTATATTTATACTGATTACTAATTACTAACTACAATATTGACACTAATTTCTATTCCAATTATAAAAGTGACCCTACAGACAGATATGTAATTCACTCTATGTAAATATAATCATTATTATTATGTATGTGTTATGGACTCACTACAATAATAAGAATATCTACTTAGTATGTGACTTCATTTATTAAAACATTAAAACAGTTCATTGTGACTCTAAAAACGCTGGTATTTTAAAAAAAAGCGACCATTATTTTTTCAATTCCAATTATATAAGTGACCCTAAAGACACCAATATAAAGCCGGGTACAGATTGCTGTAACGTACAGTGCAATGTGACACGCAATGAAAGAATTTGCCGTCCACATTGTCGCAATGTATCATTCAATGTAACAGAACTCCCATAGTGTGGACGCCTTGCGCGAACAGAGCATTTCAACTCCTGCGCGCCGCAATCCACAAAGCGTCGGTTTTTTCGCCGAATACAAAGGGGCGCGCAGTATGCGCGGAGCGTCAGTGTGGACGGGTTGTTTGTGTATATACTGCGGAACGCGCGCGAACAATGGAGGACTTGTTCTCGGCAGACTGAGCTATGTTCACCGCGCGCATGCCGGAAACAGATGCGAGTAGGTACAAGCTCGGTTCGTGCGTGCGCTGCGTCCACACTTATGAAATGTTCCTTTCGTGTTACGTTACAGTAATCTGTACCCGGCTTAACTGACTATGTAAAAGTAAACTTATTTTTATTTATTGTAGAGGATCAAATATAGTAACTGACTCCAATTATTATAATAGTACATACAATTATAAATATGATTACACTGTAGCCACTCTGAAAACAGTCGTAAATCAATTACAAAAGTGACCCTGACAACAAAATATAAATGAATCAATGTAGTTAAAGTTATTTTGTGAATGATACTCATTTCAATTATTGCAATAGGTATATAGTAATTGACTCTGATAAATTATTATGACAGTATGTACATTTATAAAAATTACAGTAGTGACTCTGGTAATTATAAAGTGACTATTCAGTACTACATCAGTGAACTTAAATATGTTTATAATGACTCATAATTTATTATTCCTAGTGACTTCGTAGTAAAACGTATTATTATGTATATAGTAATTTATACTTGCCCCCATATCAGTGATAATAATTTAATCTTATTTTAGTAGTACTTATGTAGATTTTTGAACTATCAAATCAATCTCATTTTATGTTTTCCCATTTGTAACAAAGTAATTCTTTAAACTTAAAAAAAAAATCTTTTACCACATTTGGCCACTACAAGAAATCAGCATTGATAAGCGGTCGTATCAACCCTCGACGGGGGAGTAAAACTTGAACTAGAAAATAGTCTATAGCTAAACTAATGGGCCTGTGTAAATAAAATGTTGTTAATTCTTTTTGAGTGATTTTTTTTTCTTTTTCAAAAGAAAAACTATCTCAGTGGTCCCTTCAACTAAACCATTATTATACGACAATTATAAATTAGAATGTTGTTGATATCAAAGTTTTGTCGGTACATGGCTAGTTATACAGACACAACGTACTATAAAAATAAGACAATCGCATTGTGCATGTGCCTCTTATCCTAACCTAACCTAACTGAATAAATACGGCGTATGTAGGGATTGGCTAAATGGGGGCTATAAAAAGAAAAGAAGAGGAATGCTATTGATTGAGGTTAGGTTAGGTTATGACGGGCTTGAATAGGGGATCGTAAGCCAAAGCGGTAGATACTCTCAGTATCGCCTCTCAGACCCCCACTCAGATTCCAAACATTGAAATGTGCATAGCAGTCATTAGACCAGATTTGAATAGCCAGTATTTCCTAATCTTAGTCTTCCTCTTCTCTATGTTATTCTCCTCCCCACTCCCTTATAACATATCTATTTGGGGATGTCGTAGTCTCACTGGCTCCGGATAGTTGAGATTCTTGTGCGGTATTCATATAAAATAAAATAAATGTCGAAACGGCTATGCAAAACCATGCAGTTTATTTTGAATTGTATTTATGTGTGTGTAACAGAAATGTACCGTATGTTTTTTTTTTTAAATAATCCGATTGAGTTTTCGTTTATATTTTGTATGGTATAAACAATGTAATCTCAAATATTTAATTAATATATGTACAACTGATATTAGCTGTGTAACCTCTCCTCAAATAATGACAAATCATAAAATTATGCAGTCGAAATAAGAAATTGATACAATTTTGTAAAATTTATGAAAATACTAAATTATTTTTGGCTTTTATTGACAATTATGTTTTAACTCTTGGATTGTAGTTATACGTATTTCTGGCAACACCGCGACGCA
This sequence comes from Limnephilus marmoratus, assembly GCA_917880885.1. Classification (NCBI taxonomy): domain Eukaryota; kingdom Metazoa; phylum Arthropoda; class Insecta; order Trichoptera; family Limnephilidae; genus Limnephilus; species Limnephilus marmoratus. Next base: position 16,669,524 of record OU862932.1, read on the forward strand.
GTTTAAAAAAAAATGTTTTGCCTGACATTTTAATAATATGTGTTCACCATTTTCGTAGCTTTCTTTTTTCAATAACTTTTCTTAACTATTTTTTTAAACTATAATACTCTTAAATGGTGAGTTTTGGTTGCTGGAATTTAACACAACTATTTGCGTCTGAAATTTCATCGTCAACGCAACTACTTTCCGCTCGCAATAATGTTTACGTTATGAGCTATCGAGTTTTTTTATCTAAATGCGTTTTGATTGTCAATAAATAAGATAAGATGCCATTGTTTGTTCAACGTTTCAGATATCGTTTAAAACGAGTTTCAAAACTCTTTTATATACCTTTACATACATTTAAAAAAGGACATATATCGTACGTCCCGTAGAAAAGTGATTGTGATTATCTATGCCACATGAAAACTATATTTAAGTTAGATCACTCTATCTCTGGAGGAGAGGTCGCTAGTTTCTCTCTTCGATGGGATCTCTTGTTTCATCAACCGTCATTGGTTTTCGCTCTCCTGTAAAATTAACTTTTTTGTCTTACAACACTTTTCAATGGGATGCCCGATATATATATAAATATATATTTATTTTTTTTTACATTTAAATAGATATTTAGAAGCTCCTTAGCTCTTGAAAATTATGTGGCACCAGAGCTCGCTGTTCAAGAGTTTTTTGCTGCTTCGTTCATATGGATTTCTGCTTAAAGTTAAAACCTATACCTACAGCATCATTATATCATATTAGTTTCATGAAAAAAAATGAAATTGTAATCTTTGAACTTTCACTAAAATATGTCAAAACGTGCTATGTGATGGGATAGATTACGTTGAAAAGGTCAGCGTTTTGAAGGTTAATTGGGTTTTGAAAGGTTAAGTTTCGTTGATAATATGAATTTAATACCTACTGTATAAAGTATTTTTTTACTTTGATTTTAATCACCGTACTCTCCAATGATATTATTATTATTGCGTAAATTATTTATATTATCCTGTATAGAATGTAGTGTTAAGTTTTTTTATACGTTTATAATAATATGCAAATATGTTGTAAAATATTGTCGTAGAAATCTAGTGAAATGTTGAGGTCCCAATATTAGGAATCATACGCACAATCTGGAAGATTAAAATATCAGAAAATCTCAAAATTTAACCAAATTTCTAGGAATTTATAGAAAGTCAATTTTTATAATATTAATACCGCTTCAAGAATTTTTTATGTTAACCTATTCCATGCGACTGTCGGATATATGTGATCCATTGATAGCTATCGCCATATGCGATTGTCGCATATGTGATACATGAAGTTTCAGTAAAACACATATATGTACACTATCAAAATGTGAAGCTTGATGGAATAGATTGCGAAATGAAACAACATGCATGTTGTACAAGTTAATTCATCTCAGGATACTTTGAGGTCTCCCTCAAAACTCATCGCATCTTTGGGAATGCTGTGGGTAGTATATCTTCAAAGGAAAAAAGAAATAATCCTGGGTCTGAAAGAGACATAACCTAGAAATTTTATGGAATGTATCCATATAAAGAAATCTAATCTATCATTTACTTTAAGTCAGAGCATTTTCATTTTATTTTTAATTCATCTTTTCCAAAGGGTATGTTTTTCTTCCAAATTGTTCGTATCATTTGTAAAAAATACACATATCGAAATAAAAATATTGTTAAATACAAATTTAAATGGTTTTATTTTATTTGATTTCCTCATAATCATAAAAGAGGCATCTATCTCTATTTGTTTAAGGGGGCATACATTAATTACGTGAGTAGTTTATTTTCCAATTTAGACCCCCCCCCCTCCCCTCACGTGAGATCAGTGGTGTATCTGAGGCCCACCCTATCCCATCCTGCCCAATGCTATCCCATGACGCCCCCCGTTGAGGTAAATATGATCACGACGATACGCTGAAAAACTGTTCAAGATTTGGTGAGATTTTACTGGACCCCCCCCCCCCCTCCCTTTTTGAGCTCAATAATTAACCTCTTGTTTGCCAGGGTAGGCCAGCAAAAAGCACCACCAATTATGACGCGGCACCCAGCGGCAGAAATGACATTTCATGTCCAGCGATTCCTGACACTGTCCTTTACAAATTTTGTACATAGAAGGGTCAAAATCGTAGATAAAGGAATTTTTCCCGCGCATGCGCAAGAACTGCGCACATCCCCGCGCTCCGGTAAATTATTAATATAAATTATTTGGAGTGACTAGGCGCATTGCAGGTTTCGCTATGGTAAAGGGCGATAATAGAGCAAGCGATTCTGACCGTGTTCTTTATACACTTTCTTTATACATAAGGGTCAAAATCGCGTGTAAAACTCATGACACACCGGTGCACGAGCGACAAATGATGGGTTAATGTATGCCCCGTAATATTGAAACAGCTTTGGGTTTTTGCTTTTCATATATCCCAAGGTCCTGTTCAAAATATTGTTATCTTCTGTGTTCCTCTCCATTCCTCACAAAGCCTTTACCTGGGAAGAATAAGCAGAATATGACTAAACGCTACCGACCGAAGCTAGTTATAAAATATTATTGTCCAAACATGTGGACAGTACCCACATTATAAGTTGAAAATATTGTTGTCGTCGAGATTGGATCGTTATTGAAACCTTTGCAAAATCGCATTGAAACATCGCTGTCATGTCAGTTTATTATGAGATTCTGAATCAACTATACCTCCAAAGTGACCAGTGGATGAAGGAACAAAATCATCAATCATATAAAGATACGGCTTCAACCCGTCTTCCTTGTTTCCTAGTGATAAAAACGCTATTGAATGCTCTTTGTTCGGTGTTTTACAGTCCATCTAACTACCAATCGGGTATTAGACACCATTAAAGTAAGCTTGCAGAAAGGAAGAAGTATTGGGCGACCTCATAGGAAACTTAGGCAAGAAGCACTGGAAGGAGACAGCAGGAGGTAAAGATTCTTCTCATATCCACTGGAGCGATCACACGAAATAAATAAATTTGCCTCGAGTGCTCGCGATTTCCCAGAAGATAATTTTTTTAATTTTTCGCCAACATTAAAAAAATCGTACCTTCCAATTTTAACAAGGAACAATAAAAACTTATTATAGTGCTCTATATCCAATGAATTAACGTGTATTTTACCGTTTACCTCATATTTGTAGGATTTATAAAAACAATATAAAAATTCGTAAAGTTTATAACTGCGCGAATCCTGTGTGTTGTTACTTTGAAACTGCTGTTAGGGTTCTTATTCAAGTCATCACAGAATATTTTCGATTTCTGTATATTGTCTGTGGTATCTATATTATAAATTATAAATTAAAGTTCCCCGCGTCGTCTGTCTGTCTGTCTGTCTCTCTGTCTGTCTGTCTGTTCGAGATAAACTCGAAAACTACTGAACGGATTTTCATGCGGTTTTCACCAATAGATAGAGTGTTTCGTGAGGAAGGTTTAGGTATGTAATTTGTCAAGGATTTGTGTAAATTGGTTGAAACATAACGATAATTGTTAGAAGTGTCGGAAAAAGTCAAGCCGCCTGGTAGCTTTCATCGAAAATGCTGCCTAATCCTTTTGGAATATAACAATACAATGCATGGTGGAATATTCCTCTTTTATAGATCTACAAAAAAGTCCGCAAAGGCATATATCTATATTTTATGGATAGCTTACTATACCCATTCTATCTTCTGAAAAATGGTCAGGCACATTGTGGTAATTGAAAAGTTATTTAGACGGATACAGTATTAATCCTTATTAACTTAAATACGTTAGTTACCCCAAGCATTTCATGCACATTATTATAATCTTTCACACCATCTCTACGTATTATAAATTAATGTCCTCCGCGGCATCTGTCTGTCTCTTCGCGATAAACTCAAAGACGGCACTGGATATAAAGGTTGGATAACCATCCAGTAGATGACGTTGTGTTTTATTAACCACAGCAACGCGTGGCTGGGTCAGCTAGTACTTGATAATGAAAGGTGCACATCTATGGAAAAAGTACTTAATTTTAATCGTAAACAGCTGATCAAAAATTCGACATGAAAACAAATTATTTTTAACATTGTTCTAACATAGTCCACGAAGTTTGGAATTGCGACATCTATGGTCATAATAGATAAAGCATTTCAATAACTTCATTTTAAAATAAATGGCTGACCGGGGAAATGTTTTAAATAATTACAATAAATGTTTTACGAATGGAAGGAAAATGTCGTCCAATTTTGAACTGCTATCAACCACAGGAAAATAAAAGTGGTCCATTTTTCAATCATAATCGCTCCTGTGGACATAGGGAGCTTAGGCAAGAAGCACTGGAGGGAGACAGCAGGAGGTAAAGATTCTTCTCATAGTCAAAGAAAGCATGAATCTATGATTTTTTCTGCAATCATGAATTATTTATTATAAAATCTCCCAGGAGCACAGAAAGCATGAGTAGGTTATGAGTTGTGAATAATTTAATTTTCACTTAACATATCAAGCGATTTCCGTGTGTTCGGTCTTCGATTCAGCCATTTGATCTAATACAATTTTTTTTACATTAGCTCCACACCGGTGTTCTTCTGATTTCAGGTCTACAGAGGGAATCAGAAGCCCACTACAGAACCAATTTAGTCAGCTCCTAGTTAGGCAGACTAACGAGGTCAATATTGTAATACGCGAAATATTGAATATAACCAGATAAACGAACCAGAATCTATTTATTCCCAAGAAGTAATCTCCATCCAAAGTGTGTTGGAGAATCTGCTTGTGTGTCTATCAAATTACAGAACCTGTCTGTCACCTGAAAAATTAGTATACCCAGAAAAATAGAGAAAGATAATGGTCACAAATGTGTCTTGTTTTCTTTCATATTTTCGTTTAGATTATGATATATTACATTGATGGGAATAACTTTTAAGTAATAAAAAGTGAGTTATTCTTATAAAAAATTGAATGTTCATTTAGACTTTTATAAAAAGGTCAATATATGTTCCATATTAATAAAATCGGATATATTTATCCGAGACGCTATCGAGGTTACAAACCAGTTTTTAGATCGGTTGTTTCCAATGAAAAGGGTAGTTGCCTTGAATATGAAAAAAATTGTCGAAAATAATATTGTTAATTCTAAAATTTTAAAATATGACAGTTTTTTAAAAGGTGGCAATGGCTGAATTGTTAAAAGCGCACGACCCGGTTAGACGAGAGGTTCTGAGTTCGAGTCTCAGTTCCGACCATTATCTGTTTCTATATTTCTGTGTCCTTGTTCTCTTTCATATAATCATTTAGATTATTGGAGTTATCTTTTCATCAACGGTATATTAAATTGATGGGAATAATCTTCAAAAGTTATAAAAAGAGAGTTGTTCTTATAAAAAATTAACAAATTCTGTTTGTGGGATTTTTCTCGGTACTCGGCAAACTCGGTATTAGGTTGCGGGAGCTCTTCGTTTCAGAGTTCTATAAAGTGGCAGTTTCAAAGGTTAATAAAGTGCTGTAAGTGAAAGACGATATATGAATGTGAATGAGGCAAAGAGTGATGGTTAGTTAGTTAGTTAAAGTTGCTCGTCTCCAACGTTATGTTACGTCTTATACGTCAGTTGTTGTCACCTTACAAAGATATTGGAATACAAGTAGATGTGCTATCTGCTGTTTTTACTATGTGGGTCTGCGCTTCCGGGTGTCGCCGATATTGTTTACCAATTGACAAATAAACTAAAAGAACAAATAATTAACGAATAAACCAAACGAACGTTAAACTAAATGAACGAATTCTTTCCTTATTCAAAATATATTGTTAACCAATATTAATGCACATTTTCAAAAAATCAACGAAATGAACAAATTCTTTTTGTATGAAAACTACGCTAATTAGCGCGTAGTCCGGCGACAGTTGCGCGGACACCATAGTATATCTCTTCTGTATTTGAATATCTTCGTCACCTTATATATGTATGATAAATAAAACACATTTTTCGTTTTTACATTACGAAATTAATATAATAGGTTATTTTTTCCTTATAACATAAATGAAACACATTTTTTCATGATATGATTTTAGATTTTCACGGCCAATCGTAATTTATTTTTGGGGTGTTACGCCGTGTTGCGCTACCTCCTTCTTTAGGCAAGACGATAGCGCATAAAGAGATAGCGCTACACGGTATAACATTCTAAAAATAAATAAAGATAATGTATTTACATTACCAAAGTAATATAATAGGTTATTTCTTCCTTATAACATAAATTAACACTTTTTAAATTACAAAAGTAATAAATAGATTGTTTCTTCCTTGTAACATAATTTACAATAATGTTTTTTTTAACGGAAAACTGTAATACAAAACAATTATTTAAACAGATTTTAAATCTTCAGGTTCAGTTTTGTCAGTTGGTACTTCTTCTTTGATCCTGGCTTGTTCCTGGGACTCTTGGCTTAGCTGACGAATTGCCTCAATGCTAGCGGTGTCTATCTTGGTTGACTTGTATGGGTTTTCGATACCGGGCGTGTCAAACGCATTTTCAGACCAGTGTGTCATCTGTGAATTGATTGGCACATCTTGGGGGAGACGCTGCGACATGTTGAGTAGGTTCCGCTTTCCGGTAGTGTCAGTTAATGACGATCAACGGTTTCCAGTATCCAATTGTTTGACTAGAAAAAATAAGAGATTGTGTTTTATTTTATATGTAATGTTGATGGGAGACAAGACAGATGGGCCGTAATCTCGTCGGAAACAAAATGGTCCCCAACATTATTCACCCATACAACTGCAAATCACGTTTACGCACAGCGGCACCACGCCTTTGTTTCTACCTAGACACCAAATGAATAACATTAATTTTTCGAAGAAAACTTCTTCTAAAAGGTTGTTACTTTGTGATGTCATTATTTATTTATTAAAAGAAAATAACTTAGTTTACATCACTTTATTTTTTATATTTTATACTATCAACATGTTTCGTGAACCATGTTCACTTCTTCAGGAATAAAAGTATACTAAATTAAAAAATTAATTATAGATTACATATGGAGAGAAGAAATTGAAGGAGGGGGAAGGGTTGACAATGGTGGGAGTTTCGAAAAATTGGGGATTACCAAGCTATTAACCCTAATCTCAAAGTTTCTATAAATAGAAATAGAAACTTTGAGATTAGGGTTAAAGAGCACCTCAGAGCACTAAATGGCAATAGCGATTCTGAGTTCGCAGACCATTTATTAAAATATGATCATAGCTTTGACATAAATTCAGGTCTTCAAATATTACATGCAGGATATAAAACATCGCAAATCAATAATTTAGAAATTTTAGAAATAAGAAAAAATGTAAATTCCAAAGCTGACATAATTAATAAGCAAAAAATTTTTGTTAACCCTGTTTTAAATATCTTCCCACTTAACCGGCCTTTCTAATAGCTTGGTAATCCCCAATTTTTCGAAACTCCCACCATTGTCAACCCTTCCCCCTCCTTCAATTTCTTCTCTCCATATGTAATCTATAATTAATTTTTTAACTTTAGTATACTTTTATTCCTGAAGAAGTGAACATGGTTCACGAAACATGTTGATAGTAAAAAATATAAAAAATAAAGTGATGTAAACTAAGTTATTTTCTTTTAATAAATGAATAACATTAGTTGGCTCCGCCACTTTGATTTTCCATGCAGTTTGGAAATGCATAGTATGTAATATAGGTGAAAGACAACACGAGTTAATGTTAAGTAGACCCAGAGAGAGCTTTGTACGCATGTCATCGGCGATCATCCTTTTTCTTCTCACACGTCTTGTATGAAAACGAAAAATACAGAAGTAACTAGAACGATGACATCACATACAATCTCTCTGGGACTAGTATACTGTGTATGGCCAGGGGAACTATGTCACTACCAAATTGAGTGACATTGTGAAGCATTATAAAGAAATTGGTTTGAGGAAAGCCGGTTTAAACGTTAGAAAAAAGACAGATGCTGATTGATTGTTTGACATATCTGCTTTTTTACACAGAGACAAGACTGAGAAACTGCTCATTATTTAACCCTAGAAAGATAATCTTATTTTTCCCACGTTAAAGATTATGATATGTCTTGACGTATTGAAATTTAAAAGCGTATATTTGACATATTAACTTATTAAACAGATTAAAAGTAGTTGAATAATTAGTTCAGGGTTTTGTACTTCAAATAAAACCAAAATAAGTATAAAAAATATATTGTAATTAACTCTCGACAGTCAAGATGCCAAACATAACGTCCGTAACCATGTGGGTCGGCCGATGACCCCATGCAATTTTTTTTTTTGGGCATTTAAACCATAGAAATCACTATTTTTTTTTTGTTATTTGTTCATTTATTGGGCGGGGAATATTACCTATATTTGACTAAATATTTTTTCCTGCGATAAACGATTTTTTAACATTTTTTTTAATGGCACATTATGTATCAATCCTTTGCACAGGAATACCTAAAATACTAAAAATATATTTCATGTATTTAGGTAGATACATATAAGAAGGATAGTAATTTTGGGGTCTACCTTAGGCCCCCAGTTGGTTGCGGTAGAGTTAAAAAAAAATGCTGTGAACCTCTTACAAATCAACTACTCGCATAAACTATTAAATCTTTATTATATGAAAAATAATTTTACGCTTAAATCATATTTTTTTTTATGGAAGTTTAAATGCTAATCAGTCATCATATTAAAAAATACTAACATTTTCAAAAATATTCAAAAATCTGTTTCTGAAAAAACGAGAAAATATACAGATTTAGGAAATGAGATTAAAAGAATTTGGCATTTTCAGACTATACAAAATTTGTAACAAATGGTAATATTTAATATTACCATTTGTTATTTAATTTATTTATTTTTATTTATTTATTGCTTCTTCACAATTTATGTACATATATTTTTAGCATGTAATTATTAACCCCACTAGGGTTCGCCTGTATCGGGGTTAATAATTTCACAATTTAATAAAAATAACACACGCAAATATCGGCCATGCAAAACAGTTAAGTAAAAGCAAAATCATAAAATTTAAAAATAAAATGATAAACAGACAAAAAAATAAGTGATAAAAATATATGAATTAATAACAGAGTGTTGAGAGATCAGACAAAATGTTATCATTCATTATATCATTAGTTATATAAAATTAAAAAAATACATGTCCTAAGGTTTTTTTTTAAATAGGTGTAAAAAATAAACAATGAGAAAAAAAAAAACAAAGATTTATAAGCGATTACATTAGAGCGAATCTTTCTTGTGCAATATTAAAGTGACTATCAAATAATTATGAAATAAATATGAAAGAAACCCTTTTGATCACAACATTATTGTTTTCATTCCGTATTATATATATTATTATATTAAGTAACCGTTTTCATTAAAATACGATTGTATTTTATAGTGTAAGTGACACCTTAGAAATGCCATCCGTGTGATCTTTTAGTTTTGATAAAGTTATGGGATACGATAACCCCTATATATTTATTTATTTATTGTTTCTTTACCTTTCTAATTTAGGTGTTATTGTTTAAATTGAAATTTTGAACTTCATTTTGACTTGAGATTAACAAATTTTATAGAGTACACAAAATAATGTGTTGAAAGACAATATTGTTACAATAATATTTCTCACAGAATGGGCCTCTACAAATACATTATAACGTAAAACATGTAGAGTGACCATATGTTGAAATTAGCTTTGAAATAACTTTTTTTTTTTGCAAGTTGTTTAATCTATAATATTAAAAATTTATTTAAAGTTATTTCAGCTACTTATTAGATTTGTCAAAGAATTTATATATAAAAATGCAAAAATCAATGATTTTGAATACACGTAGGATTACAAAAGAATTTTTAAATATTTATATTGAGGGATCAGTAAGATTTATAGGTCCAATTAGGAGTTCTACCAAGCCGAACCCAATTATGAAAATATCTGGAGTCGGTGAATTATTTTCCCATTTGATCTCTAGTAGTTTGACATGTTGTTCTTGTATTGTTTTGTATTTATTATAACTGACGTAAAATCTGAAGTTTAAAAAAAATAATATTAACATTTTAAGAAGAAGTCCGAAAGTTACTCAAAAGATAATCAAACGTCTTTCGAACATATAGTGAATGGACAATTATCATGACAACAACTGATTTAGATTATTTTTCTACGATTAACCTTAAAAAATTAAAATTACTGAACTGAGAAAATAATTATAAAAAATATTACATACATACCAACTGGCACAATAGTTGAAACTCCTGGCAGGCACAATGTATCTGCTCACAGTGGAATCTAACAATGGATGGAAAAGTCAATGTTTTTCATTTTTATTGTCTATTTGGTCTATTACATTACATTGTAACTTACCATAGGCATAAAATAAACTAGATAGTAAGCATGAAAGTTTTCATTTTTTTTTTCTATGAAAGTTTTCTTTCATGGACTATTATGACTTATAATTCAATGGATATCGGTATTTAATATTACGATTAAAGATTCTTACTGCAAATGGACGCTTTTAGATTCGCGGTAACGATATCGTCACGGCAAAAAAAGGCAATAAACATACGTTCCTTATTGCTACAACGCTGCAGTTCTTTCTTACACTTTAAGATACGGGTGACTGACACATAAATTTTCTTTATACAAATGAGAGAGATGTACGAGATAATGATTGTATGTTTTCTTTGTGGGGGTGCAGATAAACATTCACCGTTTGTCTCATTTTCAACTATTGTTATTTAGTGTGTAAGAAAGAACGGCAGCATTTATGTCTAAGGACAAAAGCAAAACCATCAGTGCATTGAAATTGACATTTATGGATTTTTGAAACTCACTCACACTTCAATATTATCCTTGTAACTATATTCCATACTTTCAAAATTATCGTTATGGCAAGTAATATTGGTAGGGGTTTATGGAGATGTCACGGTGAGATGCAAGAAAATGACGACCTTTTTCCTTTAGGGGAAGAAGACCTACGTACATTGTGTATCTCATCTTTTGAAAAAGCTGCAGCAATATTGTGATAAGAAACGTATGTTTATTGCCTTTTTTATACCGTCACGGAACCGTTATCATGAATCGTCATGGTAAATACAAAAGCGTCCAATGGCTGCTTTTAAAATTCCCACGGCAACAGCACGGTGACATCAATGGCACCCTGCTTCTCATTTCTTTTTTTCTCCTTTGGGAAAGCAGACATATGTGCACCGTATGTCTGACTAGTGTGTAATAAATGCAGCATTATTCTAATAAAGAATATATATTTTTGTTTTTTGCCATCCTGTGGGAATATTAAAGCACCCTGTGAGGTAGGTGTACATGTATGTGTACATATTTGGTTTGGAAATTTCTTGTGAATTGATTGGCATTTGAGACACAAAACAAAAGTGTTTCAGTCTTCAAAGACTATCATTACTTTTTATTCCATTTTCACAGTTTAACATATTTTGACTTATGACAGTATAGTCGCTGAAGTTCGATGTACCTACCATATCGTCGCTTTAGTTCGTATTTGTCCAACAGACCATTAGAAAATTTTACACGAGGAAAAGGTTTTCTCTCATTATTTCAATGAAACATTATGGTAGGTGTATAAGACAAAGCTATTTCCGTAAAGGTAAAGGTCTCATTAGTTTAAATAGTTCTTAGTTAAATGATTAACTATCATTTTCAACATTTAATTTTTAATTTTAAAATGGAAATTGAACAAAAACTAAAATGGTCTGTTGGACAAATAAGAACTGAGGCGACGATATGTATATATATCTTATAAATAGTGGTTGATCGTAGACAGGAATGATAGTAGTTGTAACAGACGTATCAAGTCTTTACAAGACTGTAAAATAAGGGGCACCGGTCTTGTGCACGCCTTCCACTAGCTCACGCTGATGATGGTGATATTTGTTGGCTGGCCTCCTTACATCCAGTGGTATAGGTCCTGGATGCGCCTAGTTTCTGCCTGAGCGGTGCCTTGGCAGTGCCCCGAGTCAGGGCCGACTGCAGCGGTAGGCACCGGGTTCCCGTTCAGGCAGAACTTCGGCAGGAGGCAGCAGCTGGCAGCAGGTCGCAGACTTCCAGAGGTAGGTGTCTGGACCACTTGTGGAGTAAATAAAAGACTTGTTTGAATGTTGAAGAATAACTTATAACTTTATTTTTGAAAAAATCGACATATTTATTGGGTTAATTGAACCCGACGGCGATCGGACATTGTTTTATAAAAAAATGTGGAGGGGATTCTGGCCTCCTTGGTGGCTAAATAATGGCCCTTGTTGGGGCCGCAATATTGAAGAATGCGGGCTCTTGTTGTCCCTAGCAGCGTAGCTGGCCTGGGGCAGGCTCTTGTTCTCCCTAGCAGCGAAGCCGGCCAAGGAGTGACTCTTGTTCTCCCTAGCAGCGAAGCCGGCCAAGGAGTGACTCCGGTTGGCTTCTTCTCGATGCCTTGTAGGGCTTTAGATTTGCCCTTGTGGGCTTTATGTTTGCCTTTGTGGGCCTTGTAGGCTTCGCGGGCTAAGTAATAATAAAAAATTAGGCAAGGCCGTCCGTCTTCCTGGCGGAGGAGGAGGAGGCGAAAAGGCCGTCCGTCTTCTTGGCGGAGGAGGAGGAGCAGCCTGCTTGCCTGTTGGTGGCAAGCAGACTCTCTTCCTAGTGAAAAAGGAGGCAAGGTTGCCAGAGCAGACTTGCTCTTCCTTGGCAGCGAAGCCGGTCTGGACAAACCCTTGTTGCTCCTGGCGGTGGAGCCGAAAAAATGGCCCTTTTTAGGGCCGTAAAAATAAAAGGGAGGCAAGGCAGCCATAGCAGACTTGCTCTTCTTTGGCAGCGAAGCCGCAATACAGGCCCTGACCGGGGCCGCAAACTTTTGCTCCGGGCCAGGATAACGGCCCTTCATGGGGCCGCAAACTGGTTGCTCCGGGCAAGGATAACGGCCCTTCATGGGGCCGCAAACTGGTTGCTCCGGGCCAGAATGACGGCCCTTCATGGGGCCGCAAACTGGTTGCTCCGGGCCAGGATGACGGCCCTTCATGGGGCCGCAAACTGGTTGCTCCGGGCCAGGATAATGGCCCTTCATGGGGCCGCAAACTGGTTGCTCCGGGCCATGATAACGGCCCTTCATGGGGCCGCAAACAATAAATAAAAAGGAGGCGGAAAAATAATGACAATTTGTTAGAAAATGTCTCCCGGTGGCAACCTGGCACGCAAGCTTTATTTGGTTGCACCGGGGCATTGTACATAAAGACATAAAGAAATTGTAAGAATAAAAATTAGAAAAGAAGGTGTGCAACACGTCCGTTACAGTAGTAAATGGTAAAAGAAGTCAGGGACCCCCCGGGAAAGTGAATCAAACCAAATATATAAGTGCATACGTCGGGTCATGTCAGAAGTCTGAATAATAGAAAAGTATATAGAGACAAAACTTGAAAGAGATGCTGAATAAAGCTTGCTTCATTCACTTTCTTTAATCAACTCCTTAGAGTGTGTGCCTACACTGCTGTTTAACGGTGTATCCTCTCTGCCTATCCCTCTGGAGTAACGGCATTATTGGTAGTTAGGTTAGATTAGGTTGGGTTAGGTTAATTTAGGTGGTGGTTTATTTTAAATTTAGGTGGTGGTTTATTTTCGATAGTTAACAATGTCCTAATACAACCCTCCTTCAAATAACATTTTTTAAGAAGGTATGAATTAATCTCATATTTTCGTAATATGGGATTAAATCAGTTCAATATTTTTCTTTATTATTCCATTTTTTAATGTTTTTTTCAATAACTATACCTCGGTCTATTCAGTCCAGAAACCCCGCGATCAGATATATGTTTTGATCTGAATCTTGTTTCCGATACTCCAGCTATTCCACATAACTGGTTATTTCTAAATCTATATTGTTCTTCACCTGATGCATTCAATTAGTACTAGTTTAGTGTACTAGTTATTGCCCCCGGCTTATCGCATAGTATTAGGGGCTTTCCAACTCCGCCTCCTCCACCATCCCTATCACCCCTCCCCCCTCCCCCCCCCCGGGATGGTGAGGGGGAATATCCGTATTATAGGGGACCCTCGTATTATTAGTACAGATTAGTATAATTTTAACTATCCACGGGATTTCCATAGTAACCAAAACAAATAAAAAAAAGACAGCGCATGTCAAACAATAACTTACCAAGCAATGCTTTGCTTTTCGTCTGGACAATCCTATTTCCTATTAATTACTATATTATAATGTTATAAAGGTGAAAGTTTGTATGGATGTATGGATGTCTGGATGTCTGGATGTATGGATGTATGGATGTATGGATGTATGGATGTATGGATGTATGGATGTATGGATGTATGGATGTATGGATGTATGGATGTATGGATGTATGGATGTATGGATGTATGGATGTATGGATGTATGGATGTATGGATGTAAGGGTGTATGGATGTATGGATGTATGGATGTATCGATGTATCGATGTATGGATGTATGGATGTATGGATGTATGGATGTATGGATGTATGGATGTATGGATGTAAGGATGTATGGATGTATGGATGTATGGATGTATGGATGTATGGAAGTATGGATGTATGGATGTATGGATGTATGGATGTATGGATGTATGGATGTATGGACGTATGGACGTATGGACGTGTGGACGTATGAACGTATGGACGTATGGGTGTATGGATGTATGGATGTATGGATGTATGGATGTATGGATGTATGGATGTATGGATGTATGGATGTATGGATGTATGGATGTATGGATGTATCGATGTATCGATGTATCGATGTATCGATGTATGGATGTATAGATGTATGGATGTATGGATGTATGGATGTATGGATGTATGGATGAATGGATGTGTGGATGTATGGATGTATGGACGTATGGACGTATGGACGTATGGGCGTATGGACGTATGGGCGTATGGACGTATGGACGTATGGACGTATGGACGTATGGACGTATGGACGTATGGACGTATGGACGTATGGACGTATGGACGTATGGAAGTATGGACGTATGGACGTATGGACGTATGGACGTATGGACGTATGGACGTATGGACGTATGGATGTATGGATGTATGGATGTATGGATGTATGGATGTATGGATGTATGGATGTATGGATGTATGGATGTATGGATGTATGGATGTATGGATGTATGGATGTATGGATGTATGGATGTATCGATGTATCGATGTATCGATGTATCGATGTATCGATGTATCGATGTATGGTTGTATTGATGTATGGATGTATGGATGTATGGATGTATGGATGTATGGATGAATGGATGTGTGGACGTATGGATGTGTGGACGTATGGACGTATGGACGTATGGGCGTATGGACGTATGGGCGTATGGACGTATGGACGTATGGACGTATGGACGTATGGACGTATGGACGTATGGACGTATGGACGTATGGACGTATGGACGTATGGACGTATGGACGTATGGACGTATGGAAGTATGGACGTATGGACGTATGGACGTATGGACGTATGGACGTATGGACGTATGGATGTATGGATGTATGGATGTATGGATGTATGGATGTATGGATGTATGGATGTATGGATGTATGGATGTATGGATGTATGGATGTATGGATGTATGGATGTATGGATGTATGGATGTATGGATGTATGGATGTATGGATGTATGGATGTATGGATGTATGGATGTATGGATGTATGGATGTATGGATGTAAGGATGTATGGATGTATGGATGTATGGATGTATGGATGTATGGAAGTATGGATGTATGGATGTATGGATGTATGGATGTATGGATGTATGGATGTATGGATGTATGGATGTATGGATGTATGGACGTATGGACGTATGGACGTGTGGACGTATGAACGTATGGACGTATGGGTGTATGGATGTATGGATGTATGGATGTATGGATGTATGGATGTATGGATGTATGGATGTATGGATGTATGGATGTATCTATGTATCGATGTATCGATGTATCGATGTATGGATGTATAGATGTATGGATGTATGGATGTATGGATGTATGGATGTATGGATGAATGGATGTGTGGATGTATGGATGTATGGACGTATGGACGTATGGACGTATGGGCGTATGGACGTATGGGCGTATGGACGTATGGACGTATGGACGTATGGACGTATGGACGTATGGACGTATGGACGTATGGACGTATGGACGTATGGACGTATGGACGTATGGAAGTATGGACGTATGGACGTATGGACGTATGGACGTATGGACGTATGGACGTATGGACGTATGGACGTATGGATGTATGGATGTATGGATGTATGGATGTATGGATGTATGGATGTATGGATGTATGGATGTATGGATGTATGGATGTATGGATGTATGGATGTATGGATGTATGGATGTATGGATGTATGGATGTATGGATGTATGGATGTATGGATGTATGGATGTATGGATGTATGGATGTATGGATGTATGGATGTATGGATGTATGGATGTATGGATGTATGGATGTATGGATGTATGGATGTATGGATGTATGGATGTATGGATGTATGGATGTATGGATGTATGGATGTATGGATGTATGGATGTATGGATGTATGGATGTATGGATGTATGGATGTATGGATGTATGGATGTATGGATGTATGGATGTATGGATGTATGGATGTATGGATGTATGGATGTATGGTTGTATGGATGTATGGATGTATGGATGTATGGATGTATGGATGTATGGATGTATGGATGTATGGATGTATGGATGTATAGATGTATGGATGTATGTTACTCTTTCGCGCAAAAACTACTGAATGGATTTTTCAAATTCTTTCACCAATAGAAAGCTACATTATTTGCGAGTACTTGTAACGTAATTATTTTCATGGTAGTTACTCAATCGGTACCTACTTGCTCAGAAGGAGTTTTATTAATTTCGGGTGCCGTTGGAACGATTGATAACAAATTCAAATTGCCGGAACGTTGTTCGTTTGTTTTTTTGTTTGAAGAAAAAAAACTGTTAGAAGGGCCGCGTCATGGCATAACGATGGATTGGTCGGAAGTTTTATTTTGTAAGGAGTTTTGATACTCCTAAATGATTGTGTAAATTTGCAATATTATGCGTGTAACAGACGTGATGCCTTTACGAGACTGTTAAATGGTACCGGGTCGCGGTACACGCAGGATGTTGATTGTTTTTTCGAGGCGAGGAAAACTTTTATTGTGATGATCCGAGATATCGAGTTACCTATGTAATATTACAATCTAATGGAAGTGTTTATGATGTCTGTGTGCCTGGTACCTAAGGTTGGTGTTCTTGTGCTTAGAACTGAGATTCTTGTGCCACGTACAATCCAATATCACCGAGGACAACTTTGGTGAAGACTGCAGGCACTTCTTAAATCACATTTACGGTCTAGAACTGCGGTTTATATCCTTTCAATGCTCAGAGATGGCCATCGGACGCATTGTGACGCCTTTGTGGATGGACTGGAATCTCGGCTCCTTCACTGAGACATGGACATGCGAAGCGGCAGCTCTGGGGCTCTTCTCCAGCTATCTGGAGCCCTTGTCGCTGAGGTTAGAAGAGGTGCGCCATATTAACTATGGCAAGCTACGAATGATCATTTGGAGTGGATTCTACTAAAATAACTGAATTATCTCTCTCTCTCTCTCTCTCTCTCTCTCTCTCTCTACATTTTTTTGAGTTTACAAAGGTATTTATGTAGATTATGTTTTTGCTTGTCAATAATAGCAAGTACATTTTGTTTAATGTGAGTTCTTTTATTTACATCAGATAGTAGCTTTCTTTTTATCCCACGCAGGACCCTGAGATGATGATGAGAGCTCATGCAAACGGAATTTCTCTGCTAACTGATAAGGTACGTGTCATTTTTGGCGCCCAACGTGTCATTTTTGACGCCCAACGTTTTAAAGAGGGTAGATTACTCTCTTGGTGCACGATAAGAGGCTACTATCTGTTATTTACTATCGTCACTATCTGTTATTTACTATCGAATTACTGTTATTTACGTTGAATTTTATTAATTGTTTTTAAGCTATCATAATTAATGACTTTTCTTTGAATGCAGTGTGCTGGGGAACTTGTAATAGAAGTTATAAAAATTTTTTTTTTTTTTTTTTAAATATTTCATTATTTTTATTTTTTTTTGAGAAAAAAAAATATGGCGTTATATACAAAATTACATCGTGGTCCTCTGCATTCTGCGTACGAGAATCGCATAAGATCACCGATCATCAAATTAAATACGGACGCGTATATTTTGATGACAATTTTGGTGAGAATATTAGCCCTCATGTGTTTATATTAATTAAAATCTTAGGTTACTTGTACATATTCATAGATAGGCGTTTATATATAATTAGCTATATTTAGTTACAGGTGTACTTATCTTTATAATTAGTACTATGCGAATATTGTTAGAATAATTAATACTAGTTTTACATAATTAGGTTTATTAAAAAACTATTGTTTTTTTTAATATTTTTTCTTTTTATGCGGTGGCATGAAGGAATACCAAGCCTTCATACTGCTTCATTTATTTTTTTTCTTTTGTGTGACACTTTGCTCACGTGTCTTGAAGCTTGGTACCTCCAAGGCATGTGCTCGGAGTGAGCACTACATTCTAGTGTACTGATGATAGACTTCATTTATTTATCCTCGTTGGACTAGAATAGGAACATCTTCACAAGAGATGTTTCTCTGATCTTAGTGATCAGTGGCGCCCAAAAAATTAGTTTAGTTTATAACTAAATCTGTTTTATTGTTTAATATACCTAATTAAATGTTGAATCTGACAATCTGTTAATATTAAGTTAAGTAATTAAGTCATTATTCACTAAGAAATTTGTTTTCTCACAAATAAAAGGAAGTACTGCTTCGGCGTGCTCCACTATTAAATAATTCCGATCTGGAAATTGACACTCTACCTTTAACACAGGAGAGTGTAGTTTTTCTTGTATAGTTTTTGTTAGTCATAAGTATAATTTGTTAATTGTAAATAGTAATATATGCCTAAGTATTTCACTGCTAATACCAGTGCTATGCTGTAATGTTTGTCGTACTAGTGTCGATCACTTGAGTTATGATCGCACACCTATTAACCACAGTGTCAGTCATCTGAAGTACATGATTGAGCACCAATTTATATCTTTGTTTGTCCGAGAAATTTTGACACTTTGCTTACGTAGTAAGTGAAATTTCGATGGAAGTCATTCGGGTTGTTACCTTAGTCTTATTTCTTGAGCAAGCAATGTTCATACGAAGAGTATATGATATGTATTTTTTGTATTTGTTCTGTTTACAATCAAGATTACTGATGACATTAATATATCTGATAAATAGGTATTTTGGAAAATGTAAACCCTAATTTAACTACTTTTGACGGATAGGTATTTCTCCGGAATATAAAGCCTCGTCTAAAATACTTGACAGATAGGTATTTAGTAATGTAAACCCTACACTGACCACTTTGTACATCAATTTTTATAATTGAATAAAAAAAATAATAATAGACATATTTAAGTCTAGCTATATTGTTAGTTGTTGAGATGTATTGTTTTAGGTCTTTAGCTTAGTCAGACATTTAGTTTAATATAAATAAAGGGAGAGGAGAGAGAAAAAATTAGGTAATTTTTATTTGGTTCTTTATTTTTTCCATTAATAATATCCATGTGATTTTTTTTTCTCATCTTCTTCAAAGATCTCAAAAGTGGGAGCTTGAGTCCTCCGTACTCACAAGTGTTTCTGAGAGATTGACTCCTTTTTGTGTGAGTAAGTGTTTTCCAATCTCATTTTGGAGATGAAAAGGTGGAGATTCCATTCTCATTAAAATAAAATTAAAATAAATATATGTAAAATAGTTATAATAATAAATATAAAATATTTTTAAAAAAAGTTGTGTAACTCCAATCTGCGTATTGGTTTTCTTTTTGGGGTTTCCTTGTTAGTGAATATATATGTATAATTCTTTTGTTTTTTTGATATTTTCTGTGTCATTTTCTTTAATGTTTTAATTATTTTTGCTCCTTATGTACAAGTGCAGGAGTAGAGAGATATTTCATATTCATGTTTTGGTATAATTTTACTTCACTCTGCGGCGTAAAATTTCTGGGGGAAGCGGGGAATTGTAACGTAATTATTTTCATGGTAGTTACTCAATCGGTACCTACTTGCTCAGAAGGAGTTTTATTAATTTCGGGTGCCGTTGGAACGATTGATAACAAATTCAAATTGCCGGAACGTTGTTCGTTTGTTTTTTTGTTTGAAGAAAAAAAACTGTTAGAAGGGCCGCGTCATGGCATAACGATGGATTGGTCGGAAGTTTTATTTTGTAAGGAGTTTTGATACTCCTAAATGATTGTGTAAATTTGCAATATTATGCGTGTAACAGACGTGATGCCTTTACGAGACTGTTAAATGGTACCGGGTCGCGGTACACGCAGGATGTTGATTGTTTTTTCGAGGCGAGGAAAACTTTTATTGTGATGATCCGAGATATCGAGTTACCTATGTAATATTACAATCTAATGGAAGTGTTTATGATGTCTGTGTGCCTGGTACCTAAGGTTGGTGTTCTTGTGCTTAGAACTGAGATTCTTGTGCCACGTACAATCCAATATCACCGAGGACAACTTTGGTGAAGACTGCAGGCACTTCTTAAATCACATTTACGGTCTAGAACTGCGGTTTATATCCTTTCAATGCTCAGAGATGGCCATCGGACGCATTGTGACGCCTTTGTGGATGGACTGGAATCTCGGCTCCTTCACTGAGACATGGACATGCGAAGCGGCAGCTCTGGGGCTCTTCTCCAGCTATCTGGAGCCCTTGTCGCTGAGGTTAGAAGAGGTGCGCCATATTAACTATGGCAAGCTACGAATGATCATTTGGAGTGGATTCTACTAAAATAACTGAATTATCTCTCTCTCTCTCTCTCTCTCTCTCTCTACATTTTTTTGAGTTTACAAAGGTATTTATGTAGATTATGTTTTTGCTTGTCAATAATAACAAGTACATTTTGTTTAATGTGAGTTCTTTTATTTACATCAGATAGTAGCTTTCTTTTTATCCCACGCAGGACCCTGAGATGATGATGAGAGCTCATGCAAACGGAATTTCTCTGCTAACTGATAAGATGCGTGTCATTATTGGCGCCCAGCGTGTCATACTATAGGCTATATATATATTGGTAAGTCTGGCGTTATGAAATTATTTATTATACGTTTATTGTCCAGACGAAAAGCAAAGCGTTGCTAAGTAATTGTTTGACGTGCGCTGTCATTTAGTTATTTGTTTAGGTTACTATGGGGATCCCTTTGATCGTTAAAATTCACTGCGCGTGTTTGATTGTTACGTTTTAATGGGTGGCACGCGAGCTGTTCGAAAAATGAATGTAACGGGTATGGAGGGGGGGGGGGGGGGCGAGTGGCGCGTGCGAAGCCGGGGGCAAAAGCTAGTAAACGTATAATAAATAGTTTCATAACGTCAGAGCTTACCAATATATGTATACAGCCTATATTACTCGCAAATAATGTAGCTTTCCATTAGTGAAAGAATTTTTAAAGTCCATTCAGTATTTTTTGCGTGAAAGAGTAACAAACATATATCCATACATCCATACAAACTTTCGCCTTTATAATTTTAAAATAGGATAAAATTAACAAGCTGTTTTTTTAGGTACGTATCTGTTCGTACTTAGGTAGCGGTCTATAAAAACCAATTTTATTAAACCCAATCCTTTTGTACAGAGCCAAGTAACTAACAGCTCCGCTATGGAGGTTGTCCAAATAAATATTGTCAAAAACAGATTTTTCGGTATTTTATAAAACTGACACAAGTCCCATCTAGTGAATTTACGACCCAAAAAATTATACAAGCATTTCCTGTAAATGACCCTTAACCTCAATAAAGTACCTATTGTTTTTTTACGAAGTTTTGACAATAGGCCTATTACATGCATTTCCAATTGATAAAATCCATACAGGGATAGATTTGTCAATAAGAATACGAATATGCTGGAAAAAAACTTTTAGTGATAATCGTAGAATCTGGAGACAGAAAAATCAGAAAAAGATATTGGCACCTCTGGGACTCGATCCTAGGGCCTTCTGCTTACATGGCGACAGCTCTAAAAGTCAATAGATGTCGCATATTAAAAATAAAATGGATAAAAATTTATCCTGACACTATCTAGATATCATTTAGTTCTGGTTTGAATCTTGTAATCATATATAAAAATAGCAGCCAATAATATCTGCGTTAAGAAAATGAAGATAATGTTTGTAGTTCTTAGTCGAGGTATGATACAGTTAAAAGTGACAGAATTGGATATAGACACCTTTAGCTCAGTTAGGTAGAGCTGTTACCATGTAAGCAGAAGGTCCTGGGTTCGAGTCCCAGAGGTGCCAATATCTTTTTCTGATTTTTCTGTCTCCAGATTTTCGATTGAGTTTCGCTAATATTGTCTTCATTTAATTAAATATTACAATTTGAGGTTTTACTCTTGAAGTTAAAAATAAAAATAAATAATCGTAGAAGATAAGAAAAACCAACCCACATCGGGACGCTCTCATTTATATATAGCTGAATTGCGATATAACTTTGGTGATTTGTTGTGCTCACGCCCCCGAAGGCTTCAAATTCTAGAAATGGTGAGCTCTGGCATTATTAAAATATATCCTACACCATTCATTTCATTGCAATGAAACTTTGGTGATTTGTTGTGCTCACGCCCCCGAAAGTTTCAAATTCTAGAAATGGTGAGCTCTGGCATTATGAAAATATATCCTACACCATTCATCCCATTGCGATGAAACTCTGGTGATTTTTTGTGCTCACGCCCGCGAAGGTTTCAAATTCTAGAAATGGTGAGCTCTGACATTATGAAAATATATCCTACTTATATCTACACCATTCATTCCATTGCGATGAAACTTTGGTGATTTGTTGTGCTCTATGTATAATGGTGAGCTCTGGCGTTATGGAATTTGCATTAAAAAAATTACGATAGGTGGCGCGCGAGTTGTTGGAAAAATGTGTGTATTTCATATAGTTTAGCAACAGGAAGGGAAGGCGGGAGGGGGAGGTATATCCGGGAGGGGATCGAAGGTGGGCGTGGTTCGCGGGAGGGGAACGCATGAATGGGAAATGGATGGGAAAGGAAAAGGGAAAAAATGGGAAAGGACACGTAACGGAGGGATTACGGAAGGTGGGAGTGACGTAGGGGTAGAGGAAGACATCGCAAAGGAGACAAAGTAGCGGTAGAGGACAGCAGGAGGTAAAATTTTAAAATTCATGCTTCTCAAACATGCCTTGTGGCCTACTCACACGTCGGAAAACCTTCTGATTTATTCGTGTACGCCCAGACTTAAAAACAAAAAATATTGTTCATTTTTGTTTTTAACTTAACGAGTAAAACCTCAAATTGTAATAAGTACTTAAATAAATAAAGACAATATTAGCGATACTCAATCGAAAATCTGGAGACAGAAAAATCAGAAAAAGATATTGGCACCTCTGACACTCGAACCCAGGACGTTCTGCTTTCGTGACAACAGCTCTACCAACTGAGCCAAGATGTCTATGTCTATATCCAGTTCGGTCACTTTTTTTTATTTTTTTATTTATTTATTAAGTTAAAAGAAATATAATATTTCGCTTTCTTAACTTAAGAGCGTTTAACCAGCCAGCGGACGAAAATCCACATTTCGTCGAAAGTTGTTCTTCCGATCGTGCAGGGCGGTTACAATGAGAAAGATTGATTATTCTCCGTACCAGCTTTTTTAAATTATAACTCAATATCGAATTTATTTCAATCCAAATTAACTCTAATTTATACCTTCATCCAAAAATGCTGAAAGGCGTGATGATAAAACTATTAAAATAGTGTACTTTTTGTAGTTATTTTTTGATTATAAGTATTTATCATTTTTCAATAATGTCTAAATTTAATAAGAATGTTAAAAAAATCTGAAATATATTAGTTTGTAAGTGCGCAAATAAATACACAAATGGACCAATTTTCGTCAAGAAACACATGTACGTACATATTTTTTAATGATTTTATTGAAACTAAAATTAAAATTCTAATACATAACTTTGCTAGATAATGTATTGATTTATTTTACTGCATGATTACATTATTTGAAATGGGTGTGGTATAATACAAAAACTTTTTTGAAAATTTAACAAATCTGCCAACGACCTATGGAATAACCTTATTATACTAAAAATTTAAAAAAAATCTCAAAATTTATTACATAACTATGCTAGATAAAAGAACAATCTTTCGAAATCCATTTATAATTTTTTGTGGAAAAGAGTCAATACGTCTAAAAACTTTTTTGAAAATGACGTATTTCCGGCTTTCTCTGGTAATGCCCTCTTAAGTACAGAGCATATATGGTACAGGTATAGTAGTAATATTTTTAATTTTGTTCCAACATCTTAAGTTTTAACTGTATCATACTTCGACTAAGAACTACAAACATTATCTTCATTTTCTTAACGCACATATTATTGGCTGCTATTTTTATGTATGATTGCAAGATTCAAACCCGAACTAAATGATATCTAGATAGTGTCTGGATAAATTTTTATCCATTTTATTTTAATACTAGCAGACCCGGCCACACGTTGCTGTGGCTAACGAAACACAACGCCAATACCCAATCTTTATAAAATCCACACCACCCGCTTGCCCTCTGCCCGCTGCCCGCTGCCTGAATTGAATGTTTGAATTTCTCGGCTTTTCTCTACTATAATAAGCATGTATTATACATATAAACTAATTAACTCGCCACTAATTATACATATATCTTTATATATGATTGCAAGATTCAAACCTGAACTAAATGATATCTAGATAGTGTCTGGATAAATTTTTATCCACTTTATTTTTAATATGCGACATCTATTGACTTTTATGACTTTTCTTAGTCGAAGTATGATACAGTTAAAAGTGACCAACTGGATATAGACACCATAGCTTAGTTAATAGAGCTGTTGCCATGAAAGCAGAAGGTCCGGTAGCTCCGAAGTGGCTGTGGCCTATTGTATGTCGCTTCTGCAAGTATTCATTAAGAGCGTTTAACCAGCCAGCGGACGAAAATTCACATTTCGTCGAAAGTTGTTCTTCCGATCGTGCAGGGCGGTTACAATGAGAAAGATTAATTATTCTCCGTACCAGCTTTTTAAAATTATAACTCAATATCGAATTTATTTCAATCCAAATTAGCTTTAATTTATACCTTCATCCAAAAATGCTGAAAGGCGTGATGATAAAACTATTAAAATAGTGTACTTTTTGTAGTTATTTCTTGATTATAAGTATTTATCATTTTTCAATAATGTCTAAATTTAATAAGAATGTTAAAAAAATCTGAAATATATTAGTTTGTAAGTGCGCAAATAAATACACAAATGGACCGATTTTCGTCAAGAAACACATGTACGTACATATTTTTTAATGATTTTATTGAAACTAAAATTAAAATTCTAATACATAACTATGCTAGATAATGTATTGATTTATTTTACTGCATGATTACATTATTTGAAATGGGTGTGGTATAATACAAAAACTTTTTTGAAAATTTAACAAATCTGCCAACGACCTATGGAATAACCTTATTATACTAAAAATTTTAAAAAAATCTAAAAATTTATTACATACGAATGCTAGATAAAAGAACAATCTTTCGAAATCCATTTATAATTTTTTGTGGAAAAGAGTCAATACGTCTAAAAACTCTTTTGAAAATGACGTATTTCCGGCTTTCTCTGGTAATGCCCTCTTAAGGGCCATTAACCAGCCAGCGGCAATTCATATTTCGTCGAAAGATGTTCTTACGATCGTACAGGGCGGTTCCAATGAGAAAGATTCATTATTCTCAGTACCAGCTTTTTAAAATAATAACTCAATATCGATTTTATTTCATTCAAAAAGAGGGCATTACCAGAGAAAACCAGAAATATGTCATTTTCAAATCAGATTTTAGACGTATTGACTCTTTTCCACAAAAAAATATAAATGGATTTCGAAAGATTGTTCTTTTATCTACCATTCGCATGTAATAAATTTTGAGAAAATTTTTTAATTTTTAGTATAATAAGGTTATTCCATAGGTCGTTGGCAGATTTGTTAAATTTTCAAAAAAGATTTTGTATTATACCACACCCATTTCAAATAATATAATCATGCAGTAAAATAAATCAATACATTATCTAGCAAACGCATGTTTTAGAATTTTAATTTTAGTTTCAATCAAATCATTAAAATATATGTACGTACATGTGTTTCTTGACGAAAATTGCTCCATTTGTGTATTTATTTGCACACTTACATACTAATATATTTAGGATTTTTTTTTACATTCTTATTTAACTTAGACATTTTTGAAAAATGATAAATACTTATAATCAAAAAATAATAACAAAAAGTACATTGTTTTAATAGTTTTATCATCACACCTTTTAGCATTTTTGGATGTAGGTATAAATTAAAGCAAATTTGGAATGAAATAAAATCGATATTGAGTTATAATTTTGAAAAGCTGGTACGGAGAATAATTAATCTTTCTCATTGTAACAGCTTTCGACGTTGTTCTTACGATTGTACAGGGCGGTTCCAATGAGAAAGATTCATTATCTCCGTACTAGCTTTAAAATAATAACTCAATATCGATTTTATTTCATTCAAAATTTGCATTAATTTATACCTAGATTCAAAAATGCTGAAAGGCGTGATGATAAAACTATTAAAATTATGTGCTTTTTGTAATTATTTTTTGATCACAAGTATTTATAATTTTTCAATAATGTGTAACCAAAATAAGAATGTAAAAAAATCTTAAATATATTCGTTTGTAAGACCGTAAATAAATAGACAAACTGAAGTATTTTCGTCACAAAACACGTGCGCGGATCTTTTTTTAAATGATTTTATTTAAACTAAAATTAAAATTCTAAATATGACGTATGTGTATGAGGGTGACGGCATGAGAGCGAGATAGCGAGTATGGGAAGTATAAAAGGGATGTACCCGCTATTGAGCGCTCTCTCCATATTAACCTGTCAATCAATAAACATTGTAACATCAACGGATATTATTTACTACCCGATAGAAGACACAGCAAGGGATAAAAGGTCTAATCAGCCAAGTATCCCAAAGCTAAACATCGATGCTCTTAAAACACCAGAAGGATTGGAAAGATATCATGACTCATTGTCAACAAACCTACCAAACCAACTGAGTGATCCGCTCTCCCCAAATGATTTAGAAGAGGATTGGACCAATCTGAGAAATGCACTGCTGACAGCGGCGGAATCAGGCATTGGAAATAGACCAAGACAGGCTAGAAATCCCTGGTTCGATGAGGAGTGCATACAGAGCGTCTGCAAGAAAAATGTTCTAAAAAAATTATGTATAGAAAGAGGAACTAGAGCAAAAAGACAAGCCTACGAACAAGCACGAAGAGATGCTAACCATTTAATTAAAAGAAAGAAGAGATTGTATTTTAACAACATATTGTTGAAAATGGAACATGACTTTGCAAATAACAATCCACGTGAGGCATATAAAGGCGTCAATGTATTTAAAAAGGGCTTCAAACCCAACACATCTCTGTGCAGAGATAGTAATGGAGACATAATAGGAGATAAGGAAAAGATCAAGACTAGGTGGAAAGAATATTTTCAACAGCTCTTAAATCCCAATAACAACCTGACAGTCGAACCAACTCACATTCCGGACGAGCTAAATAGTGATGAAACAACGAGAGCGCCATCAATGGCAGAAATAAGGGCTGCCCTAAAGAAACTGAAAAACAATAAAACTCCGGGAGGAGATAATATCCCTGCAGAGCTCTATAAATATGGAAACGAACAACTGAAGAACCTGCTACACAATCTCATTGTGAAAATATGGACCGCTGAAAGAGTACCAGAAGAATGGAAAACTAGCATAATATGCCCCATACATAAAAAGGGAGACAAATTGAAGTGTGAAAATCACAGAGGAATATCGTTACTTTGTACAGCGTATAAAATTTTCACAATGATTTTGAAAGAAAGACTAGAATATTACTCAGAAAACTTACTAGGAGAATATCAGGCAGGGTTCAGAAGGGGGAGATCCACCACTGATCAACTCTTCACTACTCGACAAATCCTGACAAAATGCTGGGAATTCGATATAGATATATATCAACTATTTGTTGACTTCAAACAGGCGTATGACAGTATAGATAGGGAGAAAATACATGAAATACTCCTCAATTTTGGAATACCGCCCAAAATAGTCAAGCTTGTAAAAGCAACAATGGTCGGATCACGGTGTCGAGTAAGGATAGGAGGTGAAACAACGGAGGATTTTAACGTTTCCCAGGGGCTGAAACAAGGTGATGGCTTAGCACCCACCCTTTTCAATATTGTACTGGAGCACGTCGTGAGGAAGACAATGATCAGTACCGACTCAAACATCTGCTACAGAAGCAATCAAATAGTTGGCTACGCAGATGACCTTAACATTGTCGGAAGATCCCTACAGGCTGTAAGAGAAGTGTTTGACCCTTTGGAGACTGCGGCAAGAGAGGTGGGTTTGCAAATCAATGAAAATAAAACAAAAATCATGATGCAAACCAGAACCCCTCACCGCAGAATAAAAGACAAAGTGAAATTCAAAGACAATTATAATTTCGAAGTGGTCGAAGAGTTTACCTACCTGGGCTCCATCATAACGCAGGACAATGAAGACCCAGTAGAAGTAAGAAAGCGCATTACAGCCGCTAACAAAACTTACTTCGCGTTGCTGCCAGTGTTCAAATCCCGAAACGTCCATAGGAAAACCAAAATAACCTTATATAAAACAATTATCAGAACGGTCTTGGCCTATGGATGTGAGGCGGGAACACTGACAGCAAAGTCAGCGGAACGGCTGGGTGCGAGAGGGAGAGGCATGGAGAATCCGCCACAATAATGAGCTCTATGATATTTACCAAGCTCCCAGACTCTCCACCCATTTAAGACTC
Organism: Limnephilus marmoratus; assembly: GCA_917880885.1. NCBI lineage: Eukaryota > Metazoa > Arthropoda > Insecta > Trichoptera > Limnephilidae > Limnephilus > Limnephilus marmoratus. Next base: position 16,698,524 of record OU862932.1, read on the forward strand.
CAAAGATTAAGATGGGCCGGACATGTGCACCGAATGCCAAGCACACGAGTACCGAAGAAGGTTCTGACAGGACACCCGGGAGGTAAACGAAAGGCGGGCAGACCTAGACTGAGATGGGAGGATGATGTCAGGAAGGATGCAAGAGGATTACTCCAGGTTGCAGATTGGAAGAAGACGGCCGAGGACAGAGGGCGGTGGAGGCTTATTTTGAAGGAGGCCAAGGCTCGAAATGGGCTGTAGCGCCATTGAAGAAGAAGAAGAAGAAGACACCACAGTTGGCGCAGCACGGTAGTTTTATTTTACGTAAATATTGGAAGAATCTACGCGGTAGATTCCATCGGCATCTGAAGGATTGTCAGGGAATTGGCCGATCGCAGGAGCGATCGCGTTAAGAAGAAATTGGAGCAGCCACACGCAAGTATACGCGTGTGTGGGTACGGCAATTTGCAAAATTATTGTCGTTGGGTACACAGTGTAACGGGGTACAGGATCGTGTCAAGGATACACAAGGGTACACCGTGTAACGGGGTACAAGAATCAAGGATCGGGTCAAGGTCAGGATCGGATCATCGAGTGGATTAGCCGGAAACCGGGACGTGGTTTCCGTCGCTGCAGTCTGGGAAGGAAGACCTCGGAGAAGGGATTGGATCCGCAGCTGTCGGGAGACGGAGCCAGACGGGGACGGTGATCTACGGCTCTGGGTGGCGTGCACGTGGGACGTGGAACGTGGACCTCGGAGTGTAGCCTTCTAGGAAGTGCTGAGATAAGTAGCCTAGATTATTTTGTTTCAGCTCTTCAATTAAATTTTCGTGATAGTTTAAAGAAAAAATATGCTCATGTGTTTTCAGAAAAATCGGGTAGGCTTATAGGTTATGAAGCTAACATCGAAGTTATTTCGGAGTTCAGGCCAAAGTTTGTAAATCCAAGACCGTTACCTTTTAGTTTACGTGGAAAGGTAGAGGAGGAATTAAATAAGATGTTACGTGAAGATATAATTGAAAAGGTAGAAATAAGTGATATGGCTAGTCCGATTGTTGTTGTAAAAAAGAAAGACGGTTCAATTAGAATTTGTACCGATTTTAAAACCACATTAAACCCTATGTTAGCGAAGTTGAAATATCCATTGCCTCGTATAGAAGATTTAATTTCATCTTTAAATGGTGCGAAATTTTTTGCGAAAATAGATTTGCGTAATGCTTTTGGTCAGATTTCGTTAAACGAGAAGTCGAAAAAATTATTTGTGATAAGTACGCATGTAGGTTTATTCAGGTATAAAGTATTGCCTTTCGGTTTGACCACAAGCCCGGCTATATTTATGCAAGTTATTCAGGCGGTAGTAGGTAGACTTCGTAACGTTCGTATATTTCTAGATGATATTTTGTTGTTTGGAAATTCTGAAGAGGAATTATTTTCTATTTGTGAATCTGTACTTAGCAAGTTAAGTGATTGTGGTTTAACTATTAATGAAAATAAGTGTTCTTTTCTAGAAACTAAGATAGAATATTTAGGTTTTAGAATTTCGCGGAAAGGAGTTATGCCTTTAGAAAATAAAATCTGTGCGATTACTCAAATGGCAATACCGAGGAATGTTTCGGAACTTAGGAGTTTACTCGGGGTTATTTCTTATTATAGAACTTTTGTTCACAATATTTCAGGTATTTTGTCTCCATTGTATAACTTGTTAAAAAGGGGAGTAAAGTATGTGTGGTCTGAGGAATGTAATATTGCGTTTGAGCGAGTTAAGAAACTGCTGACGTCAGATAATATTTTAGTGCATTTTGATCCAAATTTACCAATTAAGCTTATTTCAGACGCATCTGAAAAAGCGTTAGCAGCGGTGATTTGCCATGTATATGATAATGGTTTAGAGAGACCTATCGCATTTGCTAGCCGATTATTGTCAGAAACAGAATTAAAGTACTCTATTTTAGATAAGGAAGCGTGTGCTATAATTTTTGGGTTGAAGAAATTCTTTCAGTATTTATACGGCAATAAATTTGTTTTGGCTTGCGACAATAAATCGTTAGTACACATTTTGAACACGGATAAGCAAGTACCTGTGCTGGCCGCTAACCGTCTGCAGAGGTACGCCCTAATACTCCAGACTTTTGACTATAGTATAGAGCATATTAAGTCAGGTGATAACAAAGCGGATTTCTTATCACGAATGCCGATTAATAATAAGGATAATTTAGATGTGTGTAGCGACGATATTGATGCTAGCGATTATTTTTTAAATTATATTGATACTTTAAACGTGAATACGGTTGAGTCAGAGTTTGTGAACATAATCGAGTCAGAAACAACATTAAATGCGGAAACGATGAAACAGTTTTCGATTAATGATGTAAATATAGCGAGCATTATCGAGTTCACAGCAAATGGTTGGCCGGATAAAAAGTTCTTAAAGGATGATTTATTGAAATTCTGGTATTTTAGGGATAAATTATCGACTTATAATTCATGTTTATTTTATAATAATAAATTTGTAGTTCCAAGGGAATTAAGGGAAATTATATTGAATTTTTTACATCAATCACATTTAGGCATTGTAAAATCGAAAAGTCTTGCTCAAAATTATTTTTTTTTTTGGCTCAGAATGAACAATGATATAGAAGCAACTGTGAAACAGTGTGCTCGATGCATGGAATGTTTACCAACTCCATGTAAAGTTGAGTTGGCACCTTGGCCAATCAATGGGTTAATCTGGAGTAGATTGCATATCGACTTCATGGGGCCGTTGGGAGGTCATAATTTTTTAATAATTGTTGATGCAACTACAAAATGGATAGACTGTCATATTGTGAATAAGGTAGATTCGTTTTGTACAATAAAAGTTTTGAAAGGATTATTTTCTATGTTCGGAATCCGGGAACAAATAGTAAGTGACAATGGTACAGCTTTCACTTCGACAGTTTTTAAGGAATTTTGTCGTAATTATAATATAGAATCTGTAACAGACGTATCAAGCCTTTACAAGACTGTAAAATAGAAGCACCGGTTTTGTGCACGCCTTCCACTAGCTCACGCTGATGATGGTGATTGTAGTAGGCTGGCCTCCCTACATCCAGTGGTATGGCCCTGGATGCGCCTCGTTTCTGCCTGAGCGGTGCCTTGCAGTGCCCAGAGTCAGGGCCGACTGCAGCGGTAGGCACCGAGTTCCCGTTCAGGCAGAACTTCGGCAGGAGGCAGCAGCTGGCAGCAGGTCGCAGACTTCCAGAGGTAGGTGTCTGGACCACTTGTAGAGTAAATAAAATACTTGTTTTAATGTTGAAGAATAACTGATTTATTATGAGAAATGGCCGGGTTTATATACCCGATTTCCGTGACAAAACCTGTCACGTGGTACATTTTTGTGGTGGGAGGTTTTACCTAGCCCTTTACCTATATAAGGTGTGCCTTTCTGTGGGCCACCCATTTTGGCAAACACTTGCTTGAAAGTGGTCGTCTAAAATTGGTTTCTTAAATTAATTATACAGGTTAGGTTAATGTATTTACAATGTTTTCTGTGAGAGAGGTTTTAGGGTGGCACACCTGTTTCCGGCCATACAAGAGCGAGACAGGTGATCCCGCTTATAAAAGGAGATGCAGGCCTCTCCTCACTCTCTTTTTCCAACCGCCAACACGTTAGCTAGGACGTATTTATAGCCATTACTCATAATAAATATCCATATCGCCAATACGCGCATTATTATAAATAACCTCGCCTACACTCGAGTCTGTATTTAACAGTGGCGCAGCCTACGGTACACGATTCTGCACAATACGGCAGAAATATCGCGTAAAGAATCGACGCGCAAAAAAATTTGGCACAAAAATTTGGCAAAAATACGCGGTAACATTATTATTTCGGGTCGGTAAGAAAGGCCGGACCGAAATTATTCCAACACTTCACTGCAAGGAGTGAAGTGCAAGAAGACACTGGAGCCAGCCAGCTTTTCGGAAGGGGGAAGCACGGGAGGTCCAGCGTCAATCGGCATCTCTGAGGGTCAAGGATCGGAGATCCAGGTCGCAGGAGTGATCTGGGGTAGCCATCGGTGTTACTGTGTGACGGGTCTGGAAGGAGCCATCAATTCACAGGGTCAAGGAGCAGTTTCCGGAGCAGGGTCCAGGGAGCAGACGGCAGAAGAAGAAGCCTCATTGGGAAGTTTTTGTTTTTTCTGTTTTCTTTCTCTCTATTTGGGTACCTTCTGGGCATTGGGAACATGGAGTCTCGAGGATTGGAGTCCTTCAGTTTGCGTGACGGGAACTGGGAGAACTTCAAAGTCCGCCTCGAACAATTTCTCCTCGTGAATGATGAAAAGTTTGCATCGGATGATAAAAAAAGGGCTATTTTCCTGAATGCATTGAAAGATGATTGTTTTTCCTTATTGGTTAATTTGTGCATTCCTAAAAAGGTAACAGATATTAAGTTAGAAGATTTGATATCTAAACTTGATGAGTATTGTTGTTCAACGAAATGTTTTTTTGAAGAGAGATCTAAGTTTTACAGTGCTAAACAAAGAAATGACGAATCAATCCGTGAGTTTGCAGTGCGGTTAAAGTCTCTTTCTACTAATTGCAAATTTGGGAATAGTTTATCAGTAAATTTAAGGGATTTCTTTGTTTTGGGTTGTAAACCAGGAAAGGTAAGGGAAAAATTATTTCTCGAGGGTGAATTACACTCGTTCGAAAAATGTTTACAAGTCGCCGAGTGCATTGACCTCGTAGCTTCAACTCAAGCGCAGTCCCGAGTTGATAATACGGTTTACGCTAATGTACAGCTCAAGGCCGGTCGACTCTCTTTTAATAATTCGCGTGTGAAAGACAGAGACGTGAAGCGTTTCGGGCATAGCAACAGGGCACGGTCACAGTCGCCAGCGAACGCTGTGAAACAAAATTGTACCGTTTGTGGTCACAATAATCACATCGCGACGGAATGTAGATATAAAAATTATTTATGTAAAATTTGCAGTACGAAGGGTCATCTCGCAAAACAGTGCAAGCGTTCCTCAACACGTAAGAGTGTGAATACTTTGTTGTCGGACACAAAGTTGGGTGAAGTTAATAGTGTCGAACCATTTTTTATTGAAGTTTCACTAGACGGGATCAAGAGTAAATTCATGGTAGATTCTGGAGCATCTTGTTGCGTAATTTCCAAGGAGTGTTATTTCAGTAAATTCAGTAGAATCAAGCTAGTGCACGAAGACATTAGTCTACGGGGTTTTGACAATACGCTCGTGGAAGTGGTAGGTACAATTACGCCACAAGTGGAATTTAACGGTCAGTGTCACAATTTGAAATTTGTTGTTGTCACAAGTGCTTCGTTATCGATAGTGGGGCGTGATTTTATGAATCTTTTTAACGTCGGGATTAACGGAATCGTAAACAGTATAAAACAGAATACTTTGAAGCAGCGATTAGTAAAAAAATTCCCGGAAGTTTTTACGGATAAACTAGGAAAATTTAATAAGTACGAAGTGAATTTAACTTTAAAAGAGACCGCTATTCCGATATTTCGTAATCACAGAGTTATGCCGTTCGCTTTGAAAGAAAAAGTCGAAAGGGAGTTAGATAGTTTACTGTCAGACGGTATTATAGAACAAGTCCAGTTTAGTGAGTTTGCAAGTCCAATTGTTCCAGTAATTAAGAAAAACGGTAGTATTAGATTATGTGGTGATTATAAATCGACAGTGAATAATCAGTTATTAGTTGACAAATATCCATTACCTAGGATAGAGGAGCTATTAACGAAAGTAAATGGTGGGAAAGTTTTTGCAAAAATCGATCTTAAATCGGCGTATAGTCAATTTGTTTTAAAAAAGGAGTGTAGGCGTTTTACAACAATCAATACCCATTTAGGATTGTTTCAGTATAAGCGGTTAGTGTACGGGTTATCTCCCGCGCCAGCTATATTTGCAAAGGCAATGGCAAATTGTTTGTCAGGATTACAGAACATGACGTTTTATTTGGATGATATTATCGTGATAGGGGAGGACGAAGACGATTTAGAGAAAAACGTATGTGTCGTGTTAGAAAGGTTGAAACATTGTAATCTAACAGTGAATAGTGACAAGTGTGAATTCAATTTAAAAGTTATTGAGTTTTTAGGTTATAAAATAAGTGAACAAGGGATTCAACCGTGTGAACGGAATAAAGAAGCCATTTTAAATGCACCAGCACCTAGTGATTTAAATAATTTAAGAAGTTTATTAGGTATGATTAGTTATTATCGTAATTTTATTCCAAATATGGCAAATATATTGTCACCATTATACGAATTACTTAAAAAAGATGTTAAGTTTCAATGGGGTACGGAACAAGAAAATAGTTTTGCGATAATTAAAAGAATATTAACTTCGGATAGGATTTTAACGCATTTTGACGAAAATATACCTGTGAAACTTGTCACAGATGGTAGTTTTAATGGGGTAGCAGCAACATTACTTCATAGGTTTCAAAATGGCGTAGAAAGACCGATTGGGTTCGCAAGCAGAACTTTAACTAAAGCGGAAAAGAATTATTCTATTCTAGATATTGAAGCAACAGCAATTATTTTTGGAATTAAGAAGTTTTATCAATATTTGTACGGCAGAGAATTTATTTTAGCTGTGGATAATCAGCCGTTAGTGAGAATTTTAGGTGAAAATAAAGAAGTACCTAAGATTGCCGCGTCAAGGTTACAGAGATATGCTATTATGTTAGGTTCGTTTAATTTTAAAATTGAATATGTAAAATCGAAAAATAATTGTTCAGACTTTCTGAGCAGGTGTCCGATTGAAAAGGTTAGCTGTGAAGATGAGATAGAGTCTGATTACATTAATTATTTCGAGAATAATGGGTTTAATTTGTCTTTAGACGTGATAAAAAGCGAAACCGAAAAGGATGATGTGTTAGGTCAAGTAAAAAATTTTCTTATCGAAGGTTGGCCAGCATCAGTAAAAAAGGCACAAAGTGGTAACTTTATTAGGATTTTTTGGGAAAAAAGGTTAGAATTGTCTTTGATAAATGGGTGTGTTTTATATCAACATAGGGTTGTTGTACCTGAGTCTTTAAGACAAGAGGTTTTAAAGATGTTACATAGATCTCACTTAGGGGTTTTTAAGACTAAAGGTATTGCAAAAAGCTTTGTCTGGTGGCCAAAAATTAATCAAGATTTGGAGAAAATAACGGAAAATTGTAGAGATTGTTTAGAAATTAAACCAGAATCACAAAAGAGTTCTTTAGCAGTGTGGCCATATGAACCTGAAGTATGGTTCAGGGTACATATTGATCATGGTAGTTTGTATAACAAAAATTTTTTAGTGGTGGTAGACTCTTCTTCAAAGTGGATTGAGTGTCTGGAAGTAAACAGTCTGTCTTCAAAAGAAAATATCGAAATACTTCATAGATTATTTTCGCAATTTGGTTTTCCTGCAACTTTAGTTAGTGATAATGGTACGTGTTTTTGTTCTGAGGATTTTGAAAATTTTTGTAAGAAAAATGGGATAGAACATATCACTAGTCCAGTCAATCACCCTAGTAGCAACGGGCAAGCTGAAGCTACAGTAAAGACTTGTAAAAATTTCCTTAAAAAAATTTGTAAACATAATGGATTTCCTTCAGATTATAAAGAAAAGTTAGGTAACTTTTTAGCAGACTATAGGAATACAGTTCACGCAACAACAGGATGTGAGCCATCTGTATTATTAATGGGTAGAAAAATTAGAACAGTATTTGACTCTCTGATTCCAAGGAAAATTGAGGATAGAACGGGTAGTTCAGGTTCTACTCGACGAAACAAAGTAATAAAAAAGGTTACTCAGAGCCAAAACAATCAGAAAAGACAATATAAGGGTAGAGTTAAATCAGGTTTTAATATAGGTCAGAAAGTAATGACTAGAGATTTCAGATCTCAGGGTAATAGGTTATGGGTCCCTGGGGTTATTGTGGATAAAAAAGGTAGTAAAATATATTTCATAAAAATTAACAAGTCTAATATGGTGTGGAAAAGACATTTAGACCAGCTAAAGGAATTACATGTTTCATGGCAGGAGGAAGATAACCAGGAATTCGCGTCTGACACGTTGGAATTGTCGACGGACGAATTAGATCTCTCCGGTATGTTACGTAATAGAAGTGTCTCTAATTCTGTTTCTCCATGTTTCAGGTCTAACCCATGGCAAGGAAGGCTTCGGCCCAGGTGACAGCACTTCGCAGTCGAAATGGACAGAAATGGACAGAAGGGAGACAGAAAGAACAAAAACAAATGTTTTGTTAATTTTAAATGTAATGTGTTAATTTTAAATGTGAAATATGAAATATAAAATATATTGTATGAAATATGTAGCTATAGGTATCACTTATGTAGCCAGGATTCTCCCGTTTAAGTAGGGGAGGATGTGAGAGAGGTTTTAGGGTGGCACACCTGTTTCCGGCCATACAAGAGCGAGACAGGTGATCCCGCTTATAAAAGGAGATGCAGGCCTCTCCTCACTCTCTTTTTCCAACCGCCAACACGTTAGCTAGGACGTATTTATAGCCATTACTCATAATAAATATCCATATCGCCAATACGCGCATTATTATAAATAACCTCGCCTACACTCGAGTCTGTATTTAACATTTTCCTTAAAACTAGAGTGGTTCTACGGATATTCTCTATCCGTAGAATTTTTGTTTGCTGAGTTTGGGTTGATTTTAAGGAAGTTTGACTTTTTGTCGGTAGGTATTTGTTTTTTAACAAAGTGTTTGAATAGTTACAAAGAAGTTAATATTTTTCCCAGGTCCCCCGTAAGCTTGGCTATCGAAACCTTTTGGTTCCGTCGCTTTACGAGGTCCTGGGATTTTTAAAATGGAGAAAAATTGAAATGATGCTAAAGTCTCGAAAATCTGCTCAAGTGCTGATAGCGCTGGCAGTTTAAGAGTTACAATGTTTATTTATGGCTCTATGGATGCCCCGTAGGACTCTGCACTGAAACGTCTTAGTTTCAGCGTCCTACGGGGTGTTTAAACGAAGTTATATTAAAATATGGTGTATTTTTGACCAATATAAAGGCCCTTAATAGGGACGCCCAAACTGGTTTTTTTGGCTTTGTAGCCGGAGAAATAGCCCTGAAGGCGATGAAATAATAAGTTAAGGATGTCTCCTGGTGGCAACTTGGTATCCAAGTTTTTACTTGTGTCACCAGGGCATCTGTGTATTAAGAAAAAGACATTTAAAATTGAAAAAATGTGTTTTGAAAAAGATCGTTGCTGGCGGCACGGTATTATTGAACTTCGTGGCCAGGACGAAAAAGGCCCTAAAAAGGGCCGCCAAAAAAAATAAAAGGCAATCTGCTTGGTGGAGCAGCCGCTTCCTGCTGAGCCATAACGGCAGAGCAGCAAGGGAGGGAAGGCAGTCCGCTTAGCGGAGTAGCTGCTTCCTTCGGAGCCGAAAAAAAACGGCCCTTCTCAGGGCCATAACTAAAAAGGAGGCTAGTCAGCCTGGTTGCCTTTGGAGGCGTAAATAAGCATAATTTAAAGAAATATAGGAGGCTAGAATGTCTCCCGGTGCAAACTTGGCACACAAGCTTTATTGGTTGCACCGGGGCATTGTACATAACTAGACATATTATAATTTAATAATGAGGGAGAGCAACACGTCCGTTACAGAATCATTGACTTCAGCTGTACAGCATCCTGCTTCTAACGGTTTAGCTGAAAATGGGGTTAAAACAGTGAAGAATTTTAAAAAAAAAAATTATGGTAAATAATAAATTTCCTACTGATTTTGAAGATAAACTTTTGACATTTTTAGTTGATATTAGAAATACGCCTTCAATGTCTACGGGCATTGAGCCTAGTACATTAATGTTGGGTGGGAAGATTAGATCAATTTTTAATACGATTATTCCAATAGTGGATAATGTTGAGAGTCAAGGTTTTAAAGGAATTGACAACACGGTTAAAAACAAAATGTTATTGAGCCAGCATAAACAGAAAAAGTATTATAGAGGAAGAAAATTTAAAAAGTACTTTGAGGTTGGTTCTAAAGTTTTAACCAGGGATTTAAGAAGTAATGATAATAAATGGATTTTAGGAAAAAAATTTAAAAGATTGGGGAATAGGATTTATTTAGTTAAAATTATGTCTACGGGACAAATTTGGAAACGCCACCATGATCAGATTTCAGAGAGGAAGGTTAGGTGGGGGAAGTGTGACAGGTCTGATGATTTGCTGGACCTGGGTCCACTCTCGGATGTGGACATGACCAAATTTCCTAATTCCTCTAATTTTTGCAGGTCACCTACACCATGGGAGGGGAGGTTACGCCCTCGAGGTCAACGCCCACGCTACACGTGAAGATCAAGAATAATTACATATACTTACTGGATTGAAATATTTAAATATTTGCATTGTATAAATTTGAGTATGAGATATTTATGTAATTAGGATTTAAGTGTGGGGGTGTGACGTATGTGTATGAGGGTGACGGCATGAGAGCGAGATAGCGAGTATGGGAAGTATAAAAGGGATGTACCCGCTATTGAGCGCTCTCTCCATATTAACCTGTCAATCAATAAACATTGTAACATCAACGGATATTATTTACTACCCGATAGAAGACACCACATTTATTGATTTATTTTACTGCATTGAAATGTGACTACTGATTTGAAATGTGTGTTGTGTAATACAAAATTTTGTTTGAAATTTATACAAATCTGCCAACGACCTACGGTAAAACCTTATTGTACTAAAATGAAACATATTTTAGCTACTAACTTTACTAGATAAATGAACAGTCTTTCGAAATCAATTTATAATTTTTAAGATTAATTTATTGGCAATAATATACAACAATCCAATCCAAATAAATCCTGATATCCCCCCAACGGACCGATAATATAATGTTTCCTTTTAAAGGCAAACTAATGCAGAAGAGAGTAAAAATAATCAATTCATCCTATTTAAGTTACTACAGGGTCCATTGGTATATCTCGGTACTATGGTGACAAATGACAACAATGTATCCAGCGAAATCAAAAGAAGAATAGTAGCTGCAAATCGATACTACTTTGGGCTACAGAAGCATATGAAATCTCGCCACCTTACCAGAAGAACTAAAGTCCTGCTTTACAAGACCCTTATACGACCTGTTCTTATGTATGGTTCGGAATGCTGGACAATCAGTAAGGGTGATGAAGGAGCCCTAGAAAGTTTTGAAAGGAAGGTGCTGCGAAGGATTTACGGCCCAGTCTGTGATAATGGAGAATGGCGTATCAGATACAACCAGGAGCTATACGATCTTTACGAGGACCCTAATATCTCCAAGGAAATCAAAACTAGAAGACTCAGGTGGGCTGGACATATCCAGAGAATGAGCGAAGGAGATATTCCAAAGCGAATTATGGATGGTGCACCTGGGGGTCGGAGAAGAGTTGGAAGACCAAAGCTTCGATGGCTGGATGGAGTGAGCCAAGACCCGACCTGGGTTGTAGAGCCACAGATGATGATGATGACAGGGTCCACTGGAGAGGGAAGACTGTAGCCACTCCCGACATCTATGTGAAAAACACCGAACTACAACTATGCCTGACATCTCTGTCGAGAGCGGAGAAACATTTCACCCCTTACCCAACTAAATACTAGTTTTATTTCTTAACAACGTCTAAATTTTTATTTAAAATGACATATATTTCCGGTTTTGTCTGGTTATTCCTTCATAATAATAACTACGCAGTTGTATGCCGTATTTAAGTAGGTCGATCCGTAAATTCTACAGAATAAATTAATTTCGAGTTCAATGATAAATTTGAAGTCAAATAATTGAATTCGTTTATTAATGTTAATTTATTAATGAGATTTACGTACCTAAGTGTTTTGTGTTTTGAGAAAAAGTCAGTCCAGTATTATTCCCAATAATTTAATTTTTAACACTCCTTTCAAAACTTCACTATCAATATTTTTCTTTTTGTTAGTGTTACCTACTCGTTTTCCAATGTTCATAAATAGTAATATACTACTAGCTTTTTCCCGCGGCTTCGCTCGCATGGTGTAAGGGGGGTTCCCACTCCGCCTCCTCCACATCCCCCCCTCCCCCCCCCCTCTCACCGCCCTCCCTCCCCCCCCCCCTCCTCCTCCCTCTCCCCTCCCCCTCCCCTTTTCCCCCCTCCCCCTCCCCCCTTCCCCCATCTCTCCCTCCCTCCCGCTTTCCATATATTCAATCCCAGTACATTCAGTTTTTAAACAGCCCGCGTGCCACCTTTTACAATTTTTATTCAAATTTCCATTTTTCATGTATATTCAATTTGGTACCTAACATAGGAACCTATTTAAAATATCTAAATTTCTTGATTCGATTCAAACCATTAGGGGAGTACCTACTTTAAATAAATATATCAACTTAAAGATTTTCAAAAATAGAATCCTGATTTAACAATCATTGTTTTGCAAAATGTCATTCTCAAACACACGAACTGTCAAACGTGCGATAGTCGTTAGGTTTTCTGAAGTTATCCAATTTTCTGCGCAATTTTCTTAATTTTTCTCTTACGTAAGAACCATCCTCGTACTTCAAGGAATATTCTAAAAAAAGAATTAGCGAAATCGGTTCAGCTGCTCTCGAAATTTGCGCTTAGTAACTCACTGAGCGTTTCATTTTTATGTGTAAGAAGATTTAGGTCTTAATTTATTATTAGTTCATAATCTTCTTCTGTTATCTATATCAGCGATTTTCAAGCTGTGGATTTCGCGAAGCAAAAATTGGGTGTACGCAATATCGTGGCACGAATGTAGGTTTGTTCAATTTCGCTTGTAGAATCACTGATTAAAAATGCCTGTGATTACACTCCGTATAAAATTGCATTAATTGTATTTGTTTGACTTGATCGTTAAATTCATGTACCTAATAATAATCATAATAATGTATCATTTGTATAGCGCAATTTTGTGATATTTCACTTCAAGTGTGCTTAGTAATAATGAGACAATAAAAAATTACAAATGAAATATGTCTTTCATTACACAATACAAGATAGATAGAGAGTACAAGATACAACACATTTGTAGTAAGAGTCAAGGAGCACGCAGGCTCAAAAGGTTGACATCCGCCGATGTATATATCAACGCGTTGTAGTCCGCAAATAATCTTATTATTTGCGGACGCGGATGCGGATTTGCGGTTCAATACTTTTACCGTATTGTTAAGGCCGTTTCAACCGATTTATTACAATTTTTCCTTAAATACTTTAATTCTTAAAGCTCTAAGAAAAATATGTGTTATTCTTGGAGATAATATCTGTACATTACCCACGTCAAAACGGCAATTATATGAAATTTCTTCGATAGAAAAAAATCGCAGTATGCTCCGAAAATTATCATAAACTCGGTTTTTTCAGTTATTTTACAAGTTATAGGTATGTATGAAAAATTCAATTTATTTCTTTAAATGATATTTTAGACCATCATCCCCTTGAGATTTTTGCTCTATTTTAAACGAGTTATGTTTTATTCAACACTAGCTGGTACCCGGCATGCGTTGCTATGCCATTTAATAAAGAAATTGTTTCTCCCTGAGTGTCCTTTCCCATTCGTCCCGTTCCCCTCCCCCCCCCCCCCCTCATTCCTCTCCCGCGTCCTTTTCCCTTCTCGCGCTTCCACTCCGCCTCCTCCACCTTTCCTCTGCCCACTTCACCCCCCCCCCCCTTCCCCGGTCCCGCAAACCCCCTTTCCGAGTTCCCCTCCCCCCTCCCAGGTTCCACTCCCCCCTCCCTGGTTCTTCTCCGACCCCTCCCGCGTTCCATAAATTAACTCCCGGTACATTTAGTTTTCAAACAGCTCGCGTGCCATTTTATTGCAATTTTTAATACAAATTTCGTAAAGCTAGAGCTCACCAGTAGTTTTATACAAACCTTCTCCTGACAATAACGAACACAACAAAAAAAGAATTATCCTATTTGGTGTAGTCGTCCGGAAGTTATGCGCGTACATACATTTCGGCGATTCATTTTTTTATTAGAATAGATTTTCACAATTTTCACTTGAATTATTATCGTTTTTGATATAAGCGCGATCTCTCTAACATTCGTATTTACATATCTCTCCATCTTCTTCTTTTTGAGCGGGTACGCCGTTCCTAATTTATTATTTATTAATTTATTTTTATTTAATTACGTAAAACAGGCATCATGCCTAAAAAATTATATACGTATGGATGATTTAAAATAACAGAAATTATAACAAAAAATAGTAACAAAAATAATTGGCTAAATATGCAAAAGTGAATGACAAACAAGAATGAGTAAAAGGTAGAATACAAAAGTATCACCAACAATTTATTATTGGCACCTGTGCTGATGGGACAGTGATTTAGTAGGTACAATATTTCCTGTTTTTGAATAAAAGGCTTCATCACAATCAGTATAATAAATATAACGTCATTGATCACAATATCAGCTTTATATGATTGATGGTAAAATATATTTTTTGTACATTATTTATTTATTAATTTATGGACAACAGTCCATTAAAAACATAATAATAACACGAATAAAAAAACAGAGATGACAGTGAAGGGAGAGCACATATAAACTAATAGCAATGACAATATAAAATGTAAAAAGTACATACATATATAGAGACACTACAAGTCAAAGCAAGAAGAAGCATTTAAATATTGCGTATCGACTGCCGAAAGTCATTTAGTTTTACACCAAAAAAATCAATGCTTTGACTTGCGTTGACAAGTCTCGACATTCTGGATAAGGGAGAATGGTATCCATAATTAGTAGAATGTTGATTGAGGAACAGCAATTCATTATTTCGAAGTCTACGGGAAGGGATGTTAAACTGGATGAGTTGTAACAACGCAGGTGTATCAGTAATACTGTTGATAATTTTAAATATGCAAATTAGATCAGAGTCCTTTCTACGTTTTTCTAAAGATGACATGTTTAAAATGTGTTCAACTTCATCATATGAGTACTTGCCTCTTTCAAGACCCAACCTCCTAGCAATTCCTCTTAGGAATTGAATTATAAAAAGAATAGGTCCGAGAATAGACCCTTGTGGTACCCCCAATTCATTAGACATCCAAATTCAATAGACGAGAACTTACAGGTAAGGGGAAAAATCAACTATGGCGGTAAGAAGAGGGGGAAGATGACTCTGATTGGTTTAAAAATTAATCTGACAGTATATAGGCATCTCGCATTATAATATCGCCATTTAGTTCTTAAAAATAACATCTGCTTTTTAATGAATAGACCTTTTTATGTGGGAGCGCGAATTGCTCGCTACGTTATTAACATATTTGCGAAGTCTGAATAAGCAAAGTAAAGTTCGCATCTTTTCACAGACAACTATTTGGTTGCCGTATTTAGTTAAGACACTTTTACAAATGTTCCATAATTTACTTACCCCTGTAACCAGCTACGAGCACAATCGAGAACCGCCCACATTCGTGATGATCGACAGATTTTAGGGTTATCACAACCGCTCTGTTGCTATATAATTATAATTACATAGTATAAAATGAAGTCACTCAAAATGTATGTGCGCATTGATCTTTTAAAATACGCAACGGATTTTCATGCGGTTTTCACCAATAGATAGAGTGATTCAAGAGAAAGGTTTATGTGTATATTACATGCTTATTATAGTAGAGAAAAGCCGAGAAATTCAAATATTCAATTCAGGCAGCGGGCAGCAGGCAAGCGGGTGGTGAGGATTTTATAAAGGTTGGGTAATGGCGTTGTGTTTCGTTAGCCACAGCAACGTCTGGCCGGGTCTGCTAGTTAATAAAAATAATGTAATTATCTCTTTTAATTAAAATTATTTTACCTAAATTATTTCACACGTTATTTAATTAAAATAATACGTAGCACGTAGCAGTTACATTATTATTTGCTCCTTTTTGTAGATACTCTTAGTATCGCCCCAACTGCTTGAAATGGCTTTAGGCGTGTTTAGTGACCAGATTTACATAGATAGGTACTTCTCACCACCACATCGACGCATTGTGTATAGGCAACAACTTCCCCCCTCCCCCCTAAACCTCCCGACTTATCTGGGTTCTGCAAATCGGATCGTGCGTAGCCAGGAGTGGGGTATTAGTTGGAATATTTTGACGACGAAGGTGCTTTTTATTTATTTTTTGGGTATAATATTTTTTGTTTAGCTACATTTAAGCATATATCAGCAGAAACTTAGTAAAACAGTATTATATACCTACACCGACACAGTAGCAGTATTCTCAGACTATGCATAATATTGTTTAAAGAAATAATATTTATATAATATATATAACTTCCATTAAATTATTTCTTACATTGTCTATGGACAATGGAAGAAGTGAAAAGAAAAAGACAAAAAGGGTTAAGGATAACATTATATTTGTGAGAACAGCATTCAATAAACAACTTACAGAGGTTTAAATAACGTACAAAAATAACAGCACAGCTTAAGAGAAAACAACATAACATGTACAGGAGTTATATTATCGATGCTAAAAACAGTACAATAATAACAGCTGAATATATTAAAAAGATGAGCCAACATAGTAAGAAGGTATTAATCTGTTGACTGTGATGACGGCCGTGAGCACTCATTCTCGTTCCAGCACTCAGCAATACCGTAAATACGAAACAACGCGCTTACCTAACACGTGGTCCGCTGAGACGTGACAGTGTGATCCAAAGATAATATAATCGGTGGCGACGTGCGTTAGAAAAATATTTTATTTTAAATTATGATTGATAAAAAATATCATCGGACAGCAAAATGTCACATACATTTTTCATTCCAAACATGCTCACTGTATCTACATTTTACTTCTAAACATACCACGAAGGAGTACATATTAAGAAAGCAAAATATACAATAACGCCTAATAAAAAAAAACCATACTTTATTCCACGTTTATGAGTTGCGTAAAATTCAAAACTCGTTTAGTAATAAGGCCCTTAAAGTGTGATAAATTTAAAAATTATTGGTTTATTATCCTTTATTAATACCACGGATTTCCAGCAAGAAATAACACATGAAAAGATAGACGTTCCAAATGATACGATTAGATATTTTAGCAGAGCGCAAAAGGCGAAGGCACACCCCTGATTCTTTTGCAAATGGCTGTGTGTTTTACGTCGCAGCTGTGTGTGAACACGCCCTCTGAGCGTTAACACGTGTTCACACACACAACTGTAATATGCGTGGGATGGCGTATTTCGGCATATCGCTCGCTGTACATTCCCAATCGGAATATATGGCGAGCGATATGCTGAAATACGCCATCCCACGCATATTACGGCTGTGTGTAAACACGTTCATGATAGTATATGTTACAAAACTGATAATATAATAATATAATTCGAATAAGCTTAAAATAAAGTAAAATAATGCTTCCCTATGGAATGTAATACGACAATTTGGTTTATTCTCCTTTTCACTTCTATTTTTACACGTTTTCATAGCACAAGCTACCATTTTTGCCTTGTTATTTCGTAAAATGTACTATGTGACTTCGGCGCTGGTCAGAACAAGAATGATGACGTCACGTTTTTAGATTCAAGGGAGGCGGCTCTCGTAAGCCCAGGCGGTTCCATGGAACCGTTATGGGGAGGGGGAAATAATACGCTTTTATTACTTAGGGCAGGTCCATATATTCCTACGTCCGTGGTTCGGAGACTATCTCATCACCCATGTTTGTGGTTTGATATTTATTAGTTAGATAATCTTTGAATCATTTCAATATTTTTATTTTTATTCCATTTAATAGTTTTTATTAATAACTATATCTAGGTATATAGTTTCGAAAGCCCTCTTCAATCCAGAAAAACCGCGATCAGATATTTATTTCTATCTAAATCTTGTTTCCAGTACTCCAGAACTTGAGAGCCATTCCACGTGAGTGCTTATTTCTAAATCCACAATGTTCTTGATTTAAGGCGATCAAATAGTCCAGGAAAAAATCTAAATCGGAATTGACGCCCCTTTATGGGAGGAGTTTAAAAATACTTGAGAAAAAGCTTTTGTAAAGGTTGGAAAAGGAATTTGAGAATTTTTTTCACAGGTTGATTTCGTAAAGGCCTGTAAAAAACATTACCTCACGAATTTTTATTGAAATAAAATGGAAATTAAAATTGATTTCACGGAATAAAGCGACGCGGAGCCTAACGCCTGTTCCCCGCTCCGTCCGGGATGTAACTGATAAAAAAAAATGGGTTTGACAAGTATGTAGTCCTTCGGTGGACGGCATAGGGTTCACTTTCAAAAACCCAATTCGTCGACTAGCGGCCGTATTGTAAAATCACAACGCGATAATGCATTTTTAATATCATATATTTAAATATCAATTTTTTGCAATTATTATAAAAGAAACTGAATTTGCCACATTATATAATAAAACCATACCAGAAAAAAGGTTTATAAATAGAAGCGTTTGGACTTGAAAGTATTTTAAAAAGACCTTATACTTTATTTTTTTCTAGGCTTATTAAAAGACTTATAAAAAAATTGACCGATATTTTTAAGGGCCAAGGTATGTTCTAAACGCAGTATTTAATTGAAGTATCTATAATAATACTTCTAAGCGATCAAATTTTTAAAACAAAAACATTTGATTTTGAATGATTTTGCATTATTTAGTATGGCTTCATCTTAATGCGTTCAATTATTTTCTTTAAAATTAATAGCTGTTTTTTATTACATGTTATTACAATAAATTATTTTCGAATTCAATAGTACTCGTAACTTTGTGAAGTCGAATAATTGAATTCACTTATGTTAATTTATTAATGAAATTTACGTAAGGTCGTCAGTCAGAATTGCCACGGCCAGCCCAAATCACTATTTTCGATCTTTACTATACGAATAGGTTTACATTTTAAATACAAAAAAATGCTCTCGATATATCGTCACCTCATTTGGATAGGGTTCTGTTTTTTTCTTCAAAAATGACCTTTGAATGCCAAAGCATTTCGTTTGTTCATTTCTACACCCAAAATAATTTTCATAACCATCTGTGTTTTATTTTCTTAGATAGATATCGAAAGTAGGGTAAATGCAGGCAACTCATAGACATATGAATATTAATAGACCAGAACATAAAGGTGAGGGGAAGAAACCAACTACAGCGGGGCGCAGAGCGGGAAGATGAATTCGGTGATATGTGATTCGTCAATAACTCAATCTGAGAGTATATGGGCATCTCGCATTATAATATCACGCCGCGAAATGAACAAATTTACAAATTCCAAATACAGCAAAGTAAAGTTCGCCTATTTTCATAGTCCAATATTTTGTTGACGTAGACACTTTTACAAATGTTTCATAATTTACTTACCCCACAAAACAGCGACGAGCACACGCCATGTGTCTCGGGTGATAGTGTGTGTTACAACAACGACCATATTATGTGATCTGAATAAGCTTATAATAAAGTAAAATAATGCTTTCCTGTGGAATGTAATACGACAATTGGATTTATTCTCTTTTCACTTCTATTTTTATACGTTTTCAAAACACAAGCCACTATTTTTGCCGAGTTATTTCGTAAAATGCACCGATGAAGAATGATGACATCACATTTTTTAGATTCACGCGAAGCCATACTCGATCCCAGCCGGTTCCAATGGAACCGGTATGGGGAGGGGGAAATAATACGCTTTTATCGCTTAGGGCAGGTCTATTAATATTCATATGTCTATGAGGCAACTCTATTAATGTAGGACTGAACTCCGTTGCGCCGACAAAAAACTGTCCAAAGAAGCGAAGTTAACCGTCCATAATGGAGTGCTGGTACCTACCCTGATGTATGGCATTTGGGCATGGACATTGAGGCATGGGGTAACTTATGTTTATATACATACAATGCAGACACAATGCAGGATTTCATATACTGAAATCACTGAAGGCCGCCCAGTTTCATGTTGACTGTCGGCCGACTCTAAACGGATAAGGTTTTTCATGGTTTCCTCATTCCCGAAGGCATATGCGGAAGAGCTCCGAATTAAAAGGACATGACCGCCTCCTTCCCACTCCCAACATAACACAAACACACACGTATGTATATATGGCCGTCGATCGCTGCTACTCTGATGATGAAGATTGATGAAGTCTGGACGAAACATGCAATTTTAGTAGGGTTTTTTAATTTTTCCCTACCGATGAAACACAAGGCCTTTAAGTCTATAATAGCCAGGTAACATTTTTAAATACCCACATGAGGTAAAAATTGCAAGGCGCAAATGACGCCGTTCTATTTATAAAGAACATTAACATTAAATTTAGTAAATTTAAATGATTCATCTCTTCAAGAAATATAAGAATCTAGTATGTGAAAAAAAAATTGGGGCATGGAAGGATGACAGTAGACTGAATGCTGTAGAAATGAGACCCCTGAGGCGTATGTGTGGTCAAAACATGAACCACCGTGTGAGAAACGTGGAGATCGTAAGCGTAATGAGTAAGATTAAAAAAGGGACTCTCAGATGGTTCGGGCATGTAGAGCGAATTAACGAGAAAAGGGGTGCAAGGAGAATATATGACGCAAATGTGAATGGTAGAAGAAGTCGGGGACGCCCGAGGAAGACATGGCACGACCAAGTGACAGTGATCAGATACTTGAGTCGGTATAATAGAAGACCATATATGAGACGATGTATGAATGTGAACGAGGCAAGGAGTGTATGTCAAGATCGTGTTGTTTGGCGGTCCGTCCTCTCTGTCTATCCCTGCGGGGAAAAGGCGTGATGGTTAGTTAGTTAGTTATATGTAATGCAAACTACATACTATGACAGCACATAGATCTACCTACTCCCTAATGTTAAAATGTTCAACCTTCTCCCTGAAAACCTAAATACCGAATCCTGACTCCTTACTTTCAAAAACATGAAATAACACTGTGGAACCTTACATCTGCAATACATTTCAATCATAATACCCACACATTTTACCCATTACCCCATGGACTTCCAAATCCAGATGAGGGGGTAAAACCAAACTATGGGGGGCGAAGAGGGGAAAGATGACTGTGATTCGTTAAAAAATCAATCTGACAGTATATAGGCATTATAATATCACCATTTAGTACTTAAAAGCAAAATCTGCTTTTGAATGAATAGACCTTTCTACATGGGAGCGCGAATCGCTCGCCACGTTATTAACATATTTGTGAAGTCCAAATGCGACAAAGTAAAGTTCGACGATTTTCACGGAGGAATATTTTGTTGCCGTATTTAGTTAAGACACTTTTACAAATGTTTCATAATTTACTTACCCCTGTAACCAGCGACGAGCTCACGGAGAACCGCCCACATTCGTTATGTCCACATGTTTTAGGGTAGGTATAATGTATAGCACAAGCTATCGTTCTGCCGTGTTATTTCGTAAAATGTATGATGTGAGCTCGACGCTGGTCAGGAAAAGAATGATGACGTCACATTTTTTAGATTCAAGCGAGGCTCTCGTAAGCCCAGCCGGCTTCATGGAACCGGTATGGGGAGGGGGAAATAATACGCTTTTATCGCTTTTATCTTTTTTATATTTTAGGTCCAGATATATTCATATGTCCATGCATTACCCGAATTTCTATCGATTTCTTACATATTATGTCCCTTGAACACGTTAAATTTTAAAGCTCTTAAAAATATATGTTATTCTTGAAGATAATATCTAGACATTGCCCGCGCCGAAACGCTAATTATATAAAATTCCCTCGATAGAAAAATATCGCAAAGTATGCTCCAAAAGTTATTATAAACACCTTTGTTTCAGTTATTTTACAAGTTATATATATGTATGAAAAAAATCACAGTGTTTCTTTAAATGCTGCTTAAGACAACCCCCGCGAGATTTTTGCTCTATTTTAACGAGTCGTGTTTTATTAAACATTTTCACAATTTTCGCATCGATTTTGACGCTTTAAATACTATACTTTCGTAATTTCATATCTCCGCATCTTCTTCTTTTTTAGCCCGGTTGCGGCGCCTTGATGTATGATAAAGTTCTAACATCAAGCATTTCAAATAATCGTTCATTTTACAAGGTTCTATCACCACTTACACTCTCTATTTTGTTTGTATCTGACAGTTGGTCATGGTTATTACCACTTACGCCACTTAATTTGGATAGAATTCTAACTTCTCCTAACCATGTTTTAAGGTTTCAAAGTTTGCAAGGACGAATTTTCGTAATCTATTTAACAATTTTAGTTTATCATATTTTAATTAGGACTTGGCCCTATTAGCTCGGAGAAAAAATGTATTATTTAATTAGAATTAACACAACTTTTTTAAAATATAATTTTATGGCTAAATTATCCGTGACAATTTCCATTATGTTTTCTTTCTTGTAAAATTATTCACAAATAAATTTAAAAAAACCACTTGTATGCTCCATTTCGTAATCTGTAGACTCCGTTTGCCCAGTGATTTTTATGCCTATTATCGATATTCGTGGCGATATAAGGCACTAAGAAAACATAGGTGGTTTCCTCTCATTCTCTCCCATTCGTTTCGCTTTTATAAAATAACATTCAACATTATTTTATTTTAAATAAAAGAGCGTTCGAACACTGAGAATGTATACATATTACATACTAGCTTTTTCCCGCGGCTTCGCTCGCATGGTATTAGGGGATTCCCACTCAGCCTCCTCCACCTTCCCTCTCCCCACTCCACTCCCCCCCATCAACCCCCCTCTCTCTCCCCCTCCTTCTCCACCAACCCCATACCCCTCCCCACTTCACCTCTCCCTACCTTCCTCCTCCCCTCCCCCTTCCCATTCTTTCCCTCCCCCCTCTACCACCCCACACCGCCCCCTCCACCTTCCCTCCCTCCACTCCACTCCCCCATCAACCCCCTCCCCCTATCCCTCCATCCATCCCTCCCCTTACCCCCTACCGCTCCATATTCCCTCTCCCCACACCACTCCCCCCATCAACCCTCTTCCCCCCACCCCCTACCCCTTCCCACACCCTCCTCCATCCTTCCCCTTTCCACTTCCTTCCCTCCCCCCTCTCCCTCCCCTAACCCCCTCCCCCCACCCTCCCCTTCCCTCCTCCACCAACACCCGCCCAACACCTCCTCCCACCCTCCCCACTCCCCCTCTCACATCTCGCATTCCACGCATTCATTCCCGATTAGGGTTGCCATCTGTCCGGCTTTAGCCGGACATGTTTGGCTTTTTTAGGTCGTGTCCGGCTAAATATTTATATGTCCGGCCTGTCCGGCTTTTGTTAGGCTTTTTTGGTTCTCACGGGTTTTGTCTTCCGAAATTCTGAAATTGGGGGAATATTCCTTTAAAGAGTTTTCTCTTTAATAAACAACCAGTGGACCAAGTAACGCAATAAATTGCAAACAATTGCTAAGATGGTGTACACATTGTATAATTTAAAAATGTCATGTCAAGGATTTTATTAAATGATTTCCAAAGAAAACGACGTTTTGGATAAAGTAGGTGAAGACGCCAAATATACAAAATGGTAGATTTTTGTAATTTGTGAATAATTTGGAAAAGTCGAGATTTCATTTTAGTTTATGTTTTTCGTTTTTTATCCACAAAGATAAATAATATGTTTCATTTTATATCTATTTAACGAAAAAATTTTGTCAAATGTTTAACCAGAAAAAAAGTTATGTTTTGTTTGTTTGTTTTATAAGTTTAGTATGTATTGATACAGAAAACTGAATATTTTTTTATTTTGTTATTGACATTATCTATAATATAAAAATGAATCACTAAATGTGTTGGTAAGCGCAAATCTCGAGATCAGCTGAACCGATTTCACTAATTCTTTTTTTAGAATGTTCCTTGAAGTACGAGGATGGTTCTTCCGGAGAGAAAAATTAAGAAAATTGCGCAGAAAATTGGATAATTTCAGAAAACATCGCACGTTTGACAGATTGCGTGTTTGAGAATGACATTTTGATTATTTATTAAATCAGGATTCTATTTTTGAAAATCCTTAGTTGATAAATTTATTTAAAGTAGGTACTCCCCTAATATTTTGAATCGAATCAAGAATTTTATATATTTTAAATAGGTACCTATGTTAGGTACCAAATTTAATATACAAGAAAAATGGAAATTTGAATAAAAATTGTAAAAGGTGGCACGCGGAATGTTTAAAAACTGAATGTACTGGGATTGAATATATGGAATGCGGGAGGAGGGTTGGCGGGACGAGGGAGCGGGAAAGGGAAAGGGAAGAGGGAAGGCGGGGAAAGTGGAAGGGGAACGCGGGAGGGGAAGGGGACGTGTGAGGGGGAGGGGAACTCGGGAGGGGGTTTGCGGGACGGGGAAAGGGGGGGGGGGAATGGAGTGGGGAGAGGGAAGGTCGAGGTGACGGAGTGGGAACGCGAGAGGGGAAGAGGACGCAGGAGAAGAAGGGGAGGCGGAAAGGGAACGGGACGAATGGGAAAGGACACTCAGGGAAAAACAATTTCTTTATTAAATGGCGTAGCAACGCATGCCGGGACCAGCTAAACAAATGTCAATTGATGACAAGGATAAGACAGATTAATGATTGTTGTTATTAAATTGGTTAATGCGTGATTAATAAACAACTGTAACTTGTAACAGATTTTTTATTATTATGTATAAAAGTTATGTCCAAAATTATGTACGTACGTCCGGCTTTTAGGGCAAAATGTCCGGCCTTACAGAGCGCAGAGTCAGGCTTTTTTTTTTTTAGAAGATGGCAACCCTATTCCCGATACATTCTGTTTTCAAACTGCTTATAATTTTTATACAAATTAAAAGCAGTTTGAAAACTGCTATTATTCTTTTTTTTATACAAATTTCATAATGCCCTAACTCAACGGTGGTCTTATACAAAATAACGAACAAAAAAAAAGAATTATCCAATTTGGTGCAGTCGTTCGGGTTTATGAACAGGCATACATTTCGGTGATTCATTTTTAGAGATAGTTATTGTACGACGCCAACAAAGCACTGTTTTTAGGATGAATTGCCTGATTAAAAAATAAAAAAAAAACATCGTTTCCAAGGCGACAATTGGTTTGCTTTTTTTCTGGCGTTTGCAATAAATCGATTTTGTTAGGGACAGAAAACGTATGATAAATAATTTCATAACGCCAGAGATTATTCATAACACCAGAGCTTACCAATATATATAGCCTATAGTACTGGCAAATAATGTAGCTTTCTATTAGTGAAAGAATTTTTAAAGTCCATTCAGTAGTTTTTGTGTGAAAGAGTAACAAACGTACATCCATACAAACTTTCACCTTTATAATATTAATAAATAATAATAGGAAGGACATGACATGTATACGTATTTCGACCTGCTCCGTGTGTCGTGTTAGTAGTGTTGGTCTCTAAGATTGGGACGGTTGCAGTATCTAGTGCGGTTTGCGGCTAGAAAAAAAAACCAAGGCTGTTCGGAATAAATTCATAGCATTATCATTATCATTCATCGCAGCTTTATCATTGATGTATTTGAATGAAAATATCTATACATATAAAAATCTAAAAATGTTTGTATGTCCGCTATGCGTTGCTAAACCATTCATCCGATTGCGATGAAACTTTGGGGATTTGATGTATTCATGCTTGCGATGTTTCCTGTATATATAATAGTGAGTTCTGGCGTTATGAAATTTGTATAAAAAATTGCACGCGAGCTGTTTGAAAACTGAATGTATCTGAACTGAATGTATGGAATACGGGTGGGGGGAGGGGAACTTGGGAGGGGGGTTCGCGGGACGGGGGAAGCGGGAGAAGGGAGTGAGGAGAGGGAGGGCGTGGATGGCGGAGTGACAACGCGAGAGGGGAAAGGGGCCGCGGGAGATGAAGGGGAGGCGGAAGGGAACGGGACGCATGGGAAAGGACACGCAGATAGAAACAATTTCTTTATTGAGTGGCATGGCAAAGCATGTCGGTGTCTCGCTAGTGTTTTATAGTTTTGTTAAAAATAAACTAAATTAAATAATATATTGAAAATTTAAAAAAATATATATTCAGAAAGACCCATTCAATGTTATTTTATAATAAAAATTGATAATTACAGTTCTACAATGATAGAAGATATGATTTTTTGAAAAAATAAATAAATACTTTCTTTTTGCTCTCCTGAACAAAATTAACTTGTCGTAAAGCATTTCAAATTTCCGTGACGTAGTTTTATCCTTGATGCGTATGAATGAAAATATGTTTTATTCTTTTGTTATTCGGCGGTACATCCTCTCTGCAAGGCCGTAGCCAGGGGGGGATCAGGGGGGTTTGATCCCCCCCCGAAATCTAATAAAGCACACTGAAAATATGACGTTAAACGCTACCGACGCCCGACTGTACAAAATTAACTTATTGCAATCTGTGGTGAAATTGTCTAGAAAAAACTGGTGCAAAGATTGAATTCTGCAAAAAGTTTCTCAGTCCTTGTTAATGGAACTACTGATGTTTCACTACAAGACAAGAACAGATGTCCATCTGTGTGAGATTTGCAGAGCTAAAAGATATGGAACTACTGATGTTTCACTATAAGACAAGAACAGATGTCCATCTGTGTGAGATTTGCAGAGCTAAAAGATATGGAACTACTGATTTTTCACTACAAGACAAGAACAGATGTCCATCTGTGTGAGATTTGCAGAGCTAAAAGATATGGAACTACTGATGTTTCACTACAAGACAAGAACAGATGTCCATCTGTGTGAGATTTGCAGAGCTAAAAGATATGGAACTACTGATGTTTCACTACAAGACAAGAACAGATGTCCATCTGTGTGAGATTTGCAGAGCTAAAAGATATGGAACTACTGATGTTTCACTACAAGACAAGAACAGATGTCCATCTGTGTGAGATTTGCAGAGCTAAAAGATAATCAGCCTTACTAAAAACCCAGTGAAAAATTTATTCAATTGATTAACGAGTGTGTATGTGAAAACTTCTAATTAAAAAAAATTGTTCATGGGAAGAAATATTATATACATTGCTTACCCGGGATGGTAGTTTATCTCATGTGTACGACTGTTTTGTTAATGATTTCTGAACGAATTTTGGAGTATTAAGATCTTAATTTTGAAAAGTAAAGATCCTGAAATGTAAATTTGAACTTTTATTTAACCTTTATAGTGTTTTCAGTGGCGTAGCTAGCATGGGTGGCACCCGGGGCGGAAAACGCGGTGTCACCCCCCCCCCCCATAATTTTTTTTTTAAGAAATTCAAAACACAAATTTTGACTTCCTAAAATATAAAAAAAAACATTTCTAGCTATTCAAATATGTAAAAAAAAATGTTATCCTCAAAATTAAAACACTTTTAAAAACACTAACAGAATAACAGCATTTTCAACAATCGAAAGGTGATAATTTCCTTCGCTAGTTCCCGTCAATCACAATGTACGAAAGAAATGAGAATGACACAGGGAAAAAGCGAGGAATATTTCACGGGAATCCCCAATAAATCAATAGTAAGAGCTAGGATCGAAAAAAAATAACAGAATTTTTGGGGGATGCTCACTGACCGAGCCATATAGCTACAAATAACAGAGTTCCGTGTGAAGTCTTCAATTCTAATATGCTGCAAAAATCTGAAGAAAAACATTTGCTGTCATGAAAACATAACAACCAATACTAAGGTTTAAACTAGTTTTGTGTTCAGAGTGTAACGATAAAATTTCAATCGTGAAATAGTAAAGGGGCGTTCAAGTATAACGTAACGCATTTTTTTTAATTTTTTGACCCTCTCTCCCCCCATGCAACGCGCCGTAACATTTGTCTGCACCTCCCTCCCCCTAAACGTTACGTAACACCCAAGTGACTATTTTTACCTAAAAGTCTCAATAAAATTGCGCAAAGTACTGGAAAATCGCTTAAATACCTTTTTCTTGTTTTAATCACGTTTGAAGTAAAAAATAAAACAAGAGATTTCAAACTCGCAATAGGTCCATGCATATATTGTTTATTTTATTGTTTTAAATTGTAATTCATAAACAAATTGGGAAAATATTATTATTTTTATCGGCCTTTCATTCCTTCCGGATTTCCATAATTTAATAGTGTCTTACCTTTAATGCTTTAATACACCTACATGGTTTTATAACACATATTTCGTTTTACATTAGCTACACTGAGGAGTCCCTGAAGAAAGTAATTTTACAAAGGTTTCCATATGGAGCAACACTTTATTTCGCTATGATTCATAAGCTTCCTCAGAGTGGAGTCAAACCTTTTTCATGATCGGAATGCAGTTATACAAGTCCTCAAAACGAAGATTTAAATTTCCACAGTATGATTCACAGAAGAGAAAAACCCTTTTCATGTCCTGATTGTAACTATTCGTGTTCTCAAAAGGGATACATTAGAAGTCAGTTGCTGACTCAGTGTGGAGAAAAACCTTTTTCATGTTCCAACTGCAACTATTCATATACTTTGAAGAGAAATCTAAAAAATTACACACATACCGACAGTGGAAAAAAAAACCTATTTCATGTCCTGACTGCAACTATTCTTATTCTCGAAAAAATAACTTAAACGGCACTTGCTAACTCACAGTGATGAAAAACCTTTTTCTTGTCCCTATTCATGCGCTACAAAACGGTATCTAAAAATTCACATGCTTACCCATACTGGACAAAAACCTTTTTCATGTCCCGACTGCAGTAATACAAGTTTTCAAAGGAAAGATTTAAAAATCCGCAGTACGTTTCACAGAAGAGAAAACCTTTTTCATGTCCTGATTGTAACTATTTGTGTTCTCAAAAGGGATATAAATGAAGTCAGTTGCTGACTCAGTGTGGAGAAAAACCTTTTTCATGTTTCAACTGCAACTATTCATGTACTATGAAGAGAAATCTAAAAATCACACGTTTATCGACGTGGAAAAAAACCTATTCCATGTCCTGACTGCAACTATTCTTATTCTCGAAAAAAATAACTAAAGCGGCACTTGCTAACTCACAGTCATGAAAAACCTTTTTCTTGTCCCGACTGTAACTATTCATGCGCTACAAAACGGTATCTAAAAATTCACACCTATCTACCTTGTTTTTCAAACTGGTCTTTCAGCACTAATAAACACGCTAACACAATACTAACTTCTTCACTAATTCACGTCAGTCCATAGATAACAATTCACTTCACGAGTCTACGTTAATCACAATACACGAACGAAAATAGAATGACGCAAGGAATATTTCAGGGAAATCCCCGACTGAGCTAGGAACAAGAAAAAACATTTTTCGGGAATCCCCGACCAACCAAGCCATAGAGCAAAATAGCTGTCAGTGTTAACGGGTAAAATATTTTTTACGGCCATTTTGCACTTTCGTAAGTTTTTTCTCCACGTTCGAGTGTCACCCCCTCCTCGGGTGGCACCCGGGGCGGTCCGCCCCCCCCGCCCCCCCCTCGCTACGCTACTGAGTGTTTTATAACAATTTTCTGCAAGTTCAACTTTCAAAGTACGATTATTGCTTTAATAACTTGACTAAAACTGATGAAAAACCACAAAAAATACTGTAAATATATCAATTACATGAATAGAAGAGTGAATTGATCACTATAATAGAAATCATTTAGTAAAATTACAATATTTGATAACAAAATTTTCAACATCCTGCCATGAAAAAACCAAACAATTTTTTCAGCGCGGGCCGCTGAGGACAAATGTGCAGGCGCGCCAATAACGCCCCTTGCGGGGAAGAATTAAAAGAACCATTTTTACCAAGTAAATTATAACCATACACTACGTTGTCAGATGTAAAATACATTCAATGCATTTTTACAGCGTGATCGCGGAAGAAAGCTTATTAGTAACAGATCGTGTTTTAGTGTATACGAGCTTTATTTATGCTGTTGCAACAACACAGGTTATCGGCCGTGGAAGTTTTTTTTAGTAAGGCTGAATGTGTTTATCTTGCGTGAAGATTTTTTAACTTTTGTAACAGTGGAGAATACAACCGTAAAGTATTTAGCTTATGCAATTTTATCTGAATTAAAATCTTTGGATATATATTGCGAATATTTAATCGGACAAGGATATGGTGGAGCTTCTTCGATGAAAGGAAGTTTTAAAAGTATGCAGGCAGTAATTTGAGAGTTACATTCAGAAGCCTTATACGTTCATTGCAGCTCACTGCAGTTGAATTTGGGTCATTCTTGTCAGGTTCAGCCTATTCGAAATATTATTGGTACTTACTATAAAATCGATTGGAAATTTTCGGCAAAACGAACCAAGTGCAAGAAAATATTGAAAAAAAAATTAAAAACGTAATTATGACGACTACTAACAGTTCTATAAAAATATTTAGAATGGGACTCTGTAAAAGCTGAATTAGAAAAGTTAGAGATAAAATGGCTGGAAGAATCTGAACTAAATCGACCAACATGTACTATTGAAGCTCTCGGAGATTGCAACCAGGACCAGACCTTATTTCCAAACATTCACAAACTTTTAAAAATCTTGGTGACACTGCCTGTTTCCAAATGTACCCCTGACATGACTGTCTCTTCTCTGAAACGACTCAGAAATTCCACAGGCTAAGAAAGACTAAACGGTTTGGCGTTAATGTCAATCCACCAATGGAAAAACGTTAAAATGATATTGTATTTTCTTACAAAACTTATCAAGAAAACTTGAGTTTTACGATTTTTTGTCAAAATTTTCTTCTTTCTACCGCTGTAAGTCATTACAATATTATAAGACTTCGAACAAAAACTGTACGTAATTTAGTCTTCTTTAAGTTTGCAATAGATATTTTAGTTGTAAAGTCAATTGTTGAGGAATTATTTTGACAAAACAAAATTTTGGCGCCTTCAATCCAAGATGGCGGCTCGAGCTTGACCCCCCCCCCCCCACCCCCCCGTGGTCTATTTTTTTTTTGTTAGAGTCCCAATCTAAACGACATATATCATAATCGCTACTACATGACCTTTTGCGAGGTAAAGACCTTTTTTACCCCCCATTGACTGGACCACAAACTCTGTTCCACTAAACAAAACCCCCCCGAAATTTTTCTCTGGCTACGGCCTTGCCTCTCTGCACACCCCGTCGAGGTCACTTAGTTATATTTTGTGTAATTCGGTATACCGTATTTTCCCTAAACCGACTGCATATTGTAGGGATATAGGTATGAAGGGGAGCCAACTGTCGTCGGATCAACTCACATGGAACCAGATGTAATATCCGTTTGTTGTGCAGTGTGTGGTCTAGCGTTCTAACGCGCGTTTGTTGATTTGTTTCACTCAATTTGTGAGGTACCCACCTTTCAAGCTTTTTCACCTTCCCAATTTGCTTCAAGTGGATTAAAAGTTTTATCACTAACACCGCAGCCTGCAGCTAACTCGGACGTGGTTTGTGATGGATCCGCTTCCACAATAGCCTTCAATTCTTCATTATCAACTTTGGTCTCCGGCCGTCCACAATGCTTGTTCTGCCGGTCTAAATTTCCAGAACGAAAACGTTGGAACCAAAAACGCACTGTGTTTTCTTTTGCGGAAACGTCGCCATACACATCATTAATCCTTCGAGCCATTTCTGTAGCACTGGTGCCACGGTGGAACTCGTACTCGTAAATAACGCGATATTTCAAGTTTTCCATTTTGTAAACTAAGTGACGCAAAGAAAAAAAACAATTAAGGAAAAAACAAATTAATTATAATTTTCGAAACACAAATACATGAGTAAATAGCTGTATAAATTTGAATTTGGAATTCCTAACAAAAGAGAAGATATTTGAGATCAAAGTTGCCAGTACGGCAAAACGCCAATTTCATATGTAAGGACCAAATATAATGTATAACGTCATTGACCAACGCGCTAGTGGTCGAAATCAATATTAGGTATATTTAAAAATATTTGCACTAGTCATCGATCATAACTGTCATGGGACCAAAATGTAATATAACGTCATTGACCATTCACCACTGTCATTGACGCTAGAGGTCGAAATCAATATTATATCTGTACCCGAGAAGCATACGGATGCAAGTCCAAAATTTGAAGTAATGAGTTTTTGATACAGACTTGAAGTAAATTATCATGTTTATCAGTGGCAGAAAGATACAAGTCCTATCATGCAGAAAAGTAGGATTTTCAAAAATGTATACGGATGCAACTACATTTGATGCAAAAACTATGTTAGAAGCAGAAAGATGTACATGGACTTGCATCTTTATAATTTAGTAGCATTTTGAGTATTCTGAGTCAAATCCATTTGCATCCTTCTGCCTTACTACGCTTTCCATGGAAGTACACAATTTTCAAACATTGATACTAATACACCACATATCATAACAAAATATTCCATTTCATTTTGAAGCAGAAGGACTCAAGTCCGTGTTTTTCTGTAGCGATTTTTTTAAACAATATTTTTAAAGGCTTTACATATAAAATATTTCATTTTATTTGCTCGTTTTTAAAACAAAACTTTGACGGCCGGCATAGTCCAGCGGTAATACTAACCCGAAGGTCGCGCGATCGAATCCAGGCGTGGCAAATAAATTTCATTTGATGATTAGTTTGTGTTATTTCACAATTTATTCAAATTATTTTATTGAAATCTGGGAAAACGTATGTGAAACATACATAAATGAATTACAGGTAATACAAAACAAGGTAATAAAAAACTATTTCACTACAAATAAAATTTATTTGATTAATTTGTGTAATTTAACAATTTATTCATTTAAAAGACTCCAGATACTAATATCTACAGCCTGTATGTCGGACGAATATCTACAGCTCATATGTTGAACTAATCTCTACAAACTTCAGAGTGTTGACTAATATCTACAGAGCGTAGGTTGAACTAATATCTACAGAGCGTAGGTTGGATTAATCAGCTAAATGTGTCCAATAGTCCGATATTAGGGATTTTTACATACATACTTACATAAATTAAGTTTTTTAAACTGCATACGCAATATTACGTTATTCCAATATGCCATACATAATTGCAAATCCAACCTCTGCCAGTGCTGTAGATATTCGTCAACACTTTGGTTCTCATAGATATTCGTCAACAGTTTGAGCTGTAGATATTCGTCAACACTTTCCTTCTCATAGATATTAGTTCGATTTTTTCATTTTTTGGAATTCCTGTAGATGTAGACGCTTCCATTTAAAATAATCTTAATCTTCTTCTTCTATCTTCTATATATGTGAATAAAAATGAATCGCCGAAATGTATTTAGCGCATAACTTCCGAACGACTGCTTCAAATAGGATAATTCTTTTTTTTGTGTTCGTTATTGTCAGGACAAGTTTTGTATAAAACTACTGGTGAGCTCTGGCATTATGAAATTAGGATAAAAAATTGCAATTGGTGGCACGCGAACTGTTGGAAAACTGAATGTACCGGGAATGAATGTATGGAATGCGAGAGGGGAGAGGGGAACCTGGTAAGGGGAGGAACTCGGGAGGGGGGGTTCGCGGAATGGAGGAAAGGGGAGTCAAGTGGGGAGAGGTAAGGTGGAGGAGGCGGAGTGGGAACGCGAGAGGGGAAGGGGACGCGGGAGAGGAAGGGTAGGCGGAAGGGGAACGGGAAGAATGGGAAAGGACACGCGGGGAGACACAATTTCTTTATTAAATGGCGTAGCAACGCATGCCGGGTACCAGCTAGTATATAGTATATTTGCGGCACGTTCCAGAGTGAAAGATACTTTCAGTATCGCCCTGGTGTAAGACCACCATTCAGAATTGAAAGGTTGCTTGAAATGGCTTTAGCCGTGTTTGGTGACCACATCTGAATAGCCAGGTACTTCCCCACCTTCCTCTTCCATATCTCCTCCCCCTCCCCACCTTCAGCCTGAGACTTCTCCTTCAGACTCTTGTATTCATATAAAAGAAATTAAAAAAATGAATTTAATAATTACTTTTTTGTTATCTATCAGTATGGATATCCGAAGAAGTTACGAGACCATAATTACAGAAAAAAATTTTTTTTTGGTTATATTGAACATTTACCTTTTTGGACTTGCATCCGTATGCTTCCCGGGTACAGATATTTAAAAATATTTACACTACTCATCGATCATAACTTTGGCCCCGTCGTCGTATCGAACTTACTGAACTTGGGATTCTTACTAAGATGACCTCAACCGAGTTTCTCTGGACAGCCACAAGTAGACGTCAGCATAACATTGATAACTCCCCAATAACCATTTCGGGAAGTGACATCACTCCAAAGACATGCAAACTACTAGGTGTCAATCTGGACGCTGATTTTTCCCTTAAAACTCAAGTGAACAGAAGTGTAAGCACGGGGTTCTTTCAATTAAGGCAAATTAAAGCAGTACGGAGAAACTTGACAACAGAGGCGACTAAATTACTTGTCAATTCGTATGTTGTTTCACGTCTGGATTATTGCAATGGAATATATGCTAGTCTCCCAAAATATCAAATTAACAAATTACAATCTGAGTTCAACGCTGCGGCAAGACTCATCACCGGCGTATCCAAATATTCCCATATTTCTGAGCATCTCAAAAATCTTCACTGGCTCAAGTGCCCTGAAAGAATCCAGTTTAAGCTTTGCTGTGTATGGTATTCAAGTCCCTTAACAGAATTGATCCGGCTTACTTATCGAAAATGTGCATTCCAGAAAAATCCAATTCTCGGCAATCAACCCTTAGGTCAGCAGCAATATCAGCTATCGGAAGGTTGAAGGAACCAAAGCGCACACCAGATACTAAATTCGGTGAGCGTGCTTTCGAAGTGTCAGGACCTAAAGCCTGGAATGGATTGCCACTAGGGCTGCCACCTCTCCGGGTTTGACCCGGATTCTACGGGTTTGCTTGGTGCATGTCCGGGCTACGGGTTTAACATCGATATCTTCGGGTCAGACCGCACGAGAGAATTACAAACATTTTTTGAGGAGTTCGAAATTGAATACAGAAAAGTTTTACGACATGGGCCCACTAGATGGTTAAGTTTGGGGAGAGCTGTTGACCAATTAATATTGTCGTGGCCTGCTGTATCAGCGTATTTTAAAAGTCGTGGGGAAGCAGCATGCCATAAAATAATATGGAAATACGCAAAAGAGTGCGGCGAAGGCGAATCGAATGACGCTAGAAGTTTATACTACAAGGATCACACTACAGGAATGTTATTTATATTTCATTCATTATTACATGAATATGCTTACAGCAGCCATACCATTGCCAGAAAAAAACTCCGTGACAGCTGCTGATTTGCACCCAATTATGAGAAACATTAAAGACAAGGTTGAAAGTCGACTGCATGATGAATTTTACGGTGCCAAAATAATGAGAAACGTAAAGTTTTTGAGGCCTTCTGATCTGGATCAATTAAAAAAGAAGCCGATGAAGTTTACAGGAGAACTCTTGAATACATACAGAAATATTATGATTTTAAGGATTCTGTATTCAAAATCTTTTCCAAATTCGATCTAACAAGTGCAGTAAGTTACGAAGATACTGTAGAAGCTGTTGAATCACTTGGTTTGAAAAATGTCGACGAAGATAAACTTTATGACGATACCCGAAAATTAAACCAAGTATTTCCACAGTTCGTATAATCTAGTGATTCAACATTGCCAGTTGATTTACCATGGGTTCAGTTATTCAAAGTTACCTTAACCTTCACCGAACTGCCAAAAATAATTGGAATTTTTTTCAATCCCTACAAGCAATGCTTTTGTTGAACGCGTATTTTCTTTAATGGGAAATTTGTGGACAGACGAGCGAAACTGCTTGTCAGTGGACATGGTGAAGGCAGAGTTAATTGTGAAGATTAATTACAATATGAAATGCCAAGAATTTTTTAAGTTTTGAATAAACCTGAGAAAGAAAAGATGCTTGAACAATCCCTTCAGAATGAAAAATATAGTTTTTAGTGTTAAGCTGGACCAAGTCAGCCTAGCGCTAGCTAGGTCATTTATATTTTAAAAAAAAACATTACCAACGGTAATTTACCATGACATTTTGTCTTAATTAAATAATTCATACTAAAAAAGGTTTATTTTAATAAAAAAATTATATATCTAAAATCTCCGGGTCTACTGTTTTTGAAAGGTGGCAGCCCTAATTGTCACACGAGTGATCACAGATTCAGCGGAATTTAGAGCTAAGCTTAAAACACATCTTTTCAGGCAGTCGTATCCTTAAGTAAAAAAAAAAAAAAAACCTCTCACCTTCGCCATAAATTCACCTTTCACCTTTCACCTAAAAAACCTTTCACCTTCGCCATAAATAATAAAGCAATTTTTTTCAATTTTCCAGTCTTTCAAAATAAATATTAACTCAATTTTGCATTAATCTTCTCATAAATGTAAAACCAACAGTGATGACCGTAGCAAAGGTAAAGTCATGCAATGTCAAGCGTTTTAAATATAATGTCCTCCAAGTACAATTTCGTATCTTCCCCAAGCATAAACTTTCCAGTAAGTGTGTTTATCGGAAGTGACCTGCAGGTAAGTATGTTTCTGTATCTTTTTGTAAATAATCGAATTAGATAGAGCCTAAGAATTCACAATGAATTGTAAAGCGCCCTTGAGGTGATTTTTCACAAAAACGGCGCTCTACAAACTATCCAATTATTGTTATTACATGTATTATTATTGTCTGTACACGAATCAATCCGAAAAGCTACCAAAAGAAGAGTTTTGAATTTCTTCATGGTGCTGTGATAAGGTGTCAAAAATCGAAGAGGAAATATGCCACTTGCTTGTATTTCATAACGAATTGGAAAAAATTGTGTGGATAGATCTTTTTACTAAGATTACGAAAATGTTAGTAATTTTTTTTAGAAATGTACAGATTTTTTTTAAATAAATAAATCCATTATGGGCTCGTGACGTCACCACATGAAAATGTCCCGTCTCCGAAAATGTTCCTATTAATTTTGTAAAATTCCACACTGATTTTTTTTTTATGGTATCACTTTGATTTCAGGCGAATTTTTGAATTTGACATTTAACGTTCACTAGATTTATTGTTTGTTCTCTGCGAACTTATCATTTGGTTTGACTTTTTGACAGATGTTATGAAGAGAACCCCGTACATTTTAGATGTCGGTACGTGTTTTAGAAGTATAATGGTTATGGTGCTGATTTTAACAAAATCAAATTTTATAATATTCTTATTATTATTATAATTTACAAGTACAAGTATATTACATTGGATTTAGTAATATAGACGTTGTACATTATAATGATTTATGATCAATAAGATGAATCAAGGAAATAAATTATTTAATAGATGTAATATTTTTGGTATGCCTCGTTATTCTCCTGTGCGATTGTGTGGAAAACGTTCTTTTTTTAATGATTTTCGGCTATGTAATTATCGTTTTTTCGCACCTATAAAATTATGTCCCATCTTTCCGGTTTATAAAAAATGGATATAGACATAATAAATTTATAGATGTGATGCAAGTGGCCTATTGGGGAATACATTTGTATGGAAAAAATGCCACGCGGTTCCCTCTTATAGGCACGTTATTTATTTTTCTGAGTAATGTCAGCCACGAGGATAGGAAACTTGACCTTGTTATTTATCAAACCTCAAATGGCAAAAGGTCAAATAGTAATTGTTTTTAATGTCTGATAAAACTATGCATCACATATTATAACCAAAGCAAAAACAATGCAATTAATACATTTAATCATTCATCATTTCCAAAGATTTTCAACTTTATAAAAATAATGAAGAAATATAAAATTAAAATAATAAATAAAAAACCTTGATATCACATATATCTTTATGTATATTTCTTTGTTTCCCTTTTTTTTTTCCTTTACTGTTTTTTCTTCTATACTCACTGCTTATACACTGTTTCTTACATATCCGCTAATAAATTGTGTCTAGAATCTAGTCTACTACTACTATATACTAGTATATTATAATTACTTATGTGAATGGAGTCTGTGAATGTTAACTTTACTTAATACTACATATATGAATAATTATGTACCTACATATCATTATCATCATTACATTTTATTATTACATAGTATAAAATGAAGTCGCTCAAAATGTATGTGCGCGTTAATCTTTTAAACTACGCAACGGATTTTCATACGGTTTTCACCAATAGATAGAGTGATTGAAGAGGAATGTTTATATGTATAATACATGTAAATTATATTAGAGAAAAGCCGATAAATTCAATTATTATTAATATTTTTGTGCGATTTAAAACGACTGGCGGGCCGTACTGTAGTCACTTTTGAAATTCGTTCTACGGAAGAAATTGGAAAATAGATGTCCTAGAGTAAGTAGGTGGATTTCGAATTTTGAACATCTAGCTGTCACAGTTATTTTGTTTTGCTCTAGAAAAAAATAATCTTTTTTTATTATTTTAACTAAAATTTTTATGTTTTCTGGTCAATAAAAGTGTAGTTTGTTGTTCCTTGAGGATTCTTCTCCCCTCTGATCTTCCAGGAGTCACTTTTCGTTGCTGATTTCCAGATATTTATAACCTTTTTTATTTCTGTCACTTTCCATACATTTTTTTTTTCATTTATATTTTTGTAAACAATGGAGGAGGACCCTCCTGGACACCCTAAAAAGCCCCCAGATCCTTCCCCTGACCCCCCAGATGGTGAAAATGTAGTAATTTCGGACAGTGAATCTGTCATTCTGACTACCACAAAAAAAAGGAAGTTTAGTCCCTCTTCCTCAATAAAACATGACTCTCCTTCTTCTTCTCAGTCTTCACCTGCTCTTCCTCAACCTCCTCCTATAAACTTTTATTCTCCTCATTCCTGTGGCCCGTTCATTGTGTACGCTCAAAAAACTGAGCAAGGTAAAACCATCCACCCTCTTGAATTTGGTAAATTCCTATCAAATAGCAAGAACCTTTCTATTAAGCCGGGAGGTGTAAAATCCGAGGGTCGCTTCCGAATCTCTGTTGAATTCCTCTCAGGTTCAGCTGCCAACAACTTTATCAAAAACATATTTATTTCATCAAATTCTAAATTCAAGGCGTACATCCCAACTTACAATGTCACTCGAATGGGCCTCGTCAGAGGTATCTCGACCGATCTGTCCATTCCAGAAATCCTATCTTCACTTTCAACTCCCCAACATATCGGCAATCCCATAAAAGCCAGGAGGCTAAATTATAAGGACACCTCTGAGGGCATCGTTTCCTGGAAGCCCTCACAATCTGTCGTCATCACATTCGAAGGACAATCTCTTCCCTCCCATATTTATTTATTTTTCAACTCCTTACCAGTTGAAATGTATACTTATCCTACCACTCAATGTTACAATTGCTGTCGTTTTGGTCATACCAAAGTAGCATGCAGATCCCCTCCCAGATGTTTCAAATGTGGAGAAAACCACACGGCTGACCAATGTTCTTCTCTCTCTTCACCTAAATGTTTTAACTGCTCAGGTGCTCATTCCGCCATTAACTCTTCTTGTCCGGAACAATTTCGCCAAAAAAATATAAAAATTTCTATGGCCTCTCAGAACTTGTCTTTTCTACAGGCTTCTAAACTATTCCCGCCTGTCAAAAAATCATTTGCCGAGGTTTTATCCAGTAACTCCTCATCCAACCCACCCGCCTCCACCTCAACATCTTCTCGTTCCACTAAATTCTCATACAAAAACCCTATCTCTAAACCGGCTCCTGGATACGATCAGCAACAACACAACTCACTTCTCTTGAATCCCAATGGTTCACCTCTTTCAAATGCCACAAATGGGTGTGCAAACAGTTATAATTCATCCTTAACAAACCATCAAAAGCTTTCTGAACAACTCTCCCAAGATAATTCTTCATTTATTCAAACTCATATTATGCTTCTAATTGACCTAATTTCTTCTCAAACTAATCTACCGTCCAAC
Source organism: Limnephilus marmoratus (assembly GCA_917880885.1). NCBI lineage: Eukaryota > Metazoa > Arthropoda > Insecta > Trichoptera > Limnephilidae > Limnephilus > Limnephilus marmoratus. Next base: position 16,738,244 of record OU862932.1, read on the forward strand.
GCTGCTTCTATTATTTCCACATTAAAATCATTTATTCAAAATGGCTCTTCAAGATGTCACAATTCTTCAGTGGAATAGCCGCAGTGCTATTTCTAACAAATCAAACCTTCTTAACCTATTAAATTCAAACCTTGTTTCTGTGGCTGCTATCTCGGAGACATGGTTTACTCCATCCACCCACTTTAATGTGGGAGGGTACTCCTGTCTCCGCGATGATCGCCCGGAAGGTACGGGCGGTGGTGCTGCTCTTTTTATTAAAAAATCCCTTCCTTTTTTCCCAATAAATAATATCAAACCCCCCAATGCTGACTTTCAAATGGTTGCAGCTAAAATAAAAGACACTTCCTTTGTTTCAGTATATCTTCCCCCAACTTCGCACTTCAATAAACAAACGTGGTTGCAAATTATCCGTCAACTAAGCCCTCCTTTCTTTTTATTGGGCGATTTTAATGCCCATTCCCCCGTCTGGGGTTCTGCTTTTTCTGATCGAGACGGTCGAAGTGTGGTGGATTTCCTAGATGAATCCAACCTTTTTCTTTTGAATGATGGATCTCCTACTAGAATCTCTCGCCCCAACACAAACCCCAGTGCAGTAGATCTCTCCATATGCTCTACTAATCTGGCACCTCTCTCCTCGTGGGTGGTGTCCCCCGACCCTTGCTCCAGTGATCATTTCCCGATCACCATCTCTTATCAAACTTCTTTCCATTCAGACAAGTCCCATATTTCGACAAAGATTAAAACAAAACACACCAAATGGGACGAATTTAACTCGCATATGGATAAGTTTATACAAAATTTACCTTCTATCGATACATTATCTGTCAAAGATAACTACGATAACTTCAAATCAATGCTCATAACTGCAATTAATAAATCAAATCCTCCCCCTAAAACCAAATCTCTCAAAAAACTCCCTCCGACTCCCTGGTGGGATGAGGAATGTTCCAAGGTAGTGAGAATTCGGAAAGCTAAATCTCTTTCCTATCGTCACAATATGACTATGGAGAACTATCTCATATACAAAAATGCCGAAGCCAATGCCAAAAGGGTATTGAGGTCAAAAAAAAGATCCGGGTGGTACAACTTCTGCAGTTCTGTATCTCCGAGCACTCCAATTTCGGAAGTTTGGTCTATGATTCGAAGATTTCGATCCTCCTTCAGTTCAACATCTCCTCGAGCATCTCATTCTAAATGGATAGATGAGTTCTTGGACAAAATTGCCCCCCCTTCTGTTCCTAACTTAGAGGAAATAACTCCCATTCATAACACTCCTATGTCTGATCATTGGCTAGACTCTCCATTCACTTTAATTGAATTAAAAAATTGTTTATCAACAGTCAAGGACTCATCTCCAGGCAGAGATGGTATTCCATATAGCATTATAAAAAATAGTAATGATAATGTTCTAAATCACTTCTTAAGCATCTTAAATAAAATATTCCAGACTGGCATAATTCCTGATGACTGGAGTTCTCAAATAATCATTCCAATCCTAAAATTAAACAAATCACCCAATTCTGGATCCAACTATAGGCCAATTGCTCTTTCATCCACCCTTAGTAAAATTTATGAAAAATTAATTAAAAACCGGTTAGAATTTTTTGTCGAGAGTAATCATCTTCTCTCTCCATCTCAATTTGGATTTAGAAAAAAAAAATCCACGCAAGATAACCTTGCCATCATCAGTACTGATATTAATTTATCCATTTCTAACAAAGAAGTATGTCTTGCAGTCTTTATAGACATAGAAGGCGCCTTTGACAATGTTTCCATCCCAATTCTTAAAAAAAAACTTTTAGGCCTTGGCTTACCCCTCATGTTTGTCCAATCTATTATTAATCTTTTTCTCGATAGGAAAATTTTCATTGAGCTATCAGATGTTACTCCTCAGAGTAGGTCAATTTGGAAGGGCTTACCTCAAGGCGATGTATTATCCCCCTTACTGTATAATATATACACACATGATATGCATGTCACCATTCCCCCTCAAGTAAAAGTTATTGAGTTCGCGGATGACATAGCTTTCTTCTTATCATCCAAAATCATCCCACCCGCCGTCAAATATCTTAATGAAGCCATGGATGCCCTTTGCACATGGCTCACTTTAAATGGTCTTGAACTTTCAGTTCAAAAGAGTCAGTGTGTCACCTTCTCAAACCGTCATCATAACCCTCCTGTTCAAATTTTATTTAAAAACTCTCCAATCCCCAATGTCTCCGAAGTTAAATTTTTGGGAGTAACATTTGATAGGAAACTTAAATGGTCTTCCCATATTCATAATATTGTTACTAAATGTGAAAAAAATTTAAATATCATCAGATCATTGACTGGCGTTTGGTGGGGTTCACACCCTGTCTGCATTAAGTTGCTTTACAACGCACTTATTCGAAGCCATCTCGACTATGCCTGCCCACTTTTTAGTACTGCATCCAAAAATGCACTCAGCAAATTAGACAAAATTCAATCAAAGTCATTGCGAATAATAACTGGAGCCATGCAATCGTCGCCCATCAATTCTCTTCAAGTAGAATGTTCTGACCCTCCACTTTATTTAAGACGTCAACTATTTGCTGACAAATTTGTTCTTAAATGTTTAAATTCTAAATGCCATCAGGTTATTCCCAGAGTGTCGTTGTTCAAAGACTCAACACATTCATCTACAATCAGAGCTCGAATTAAACCTCTTCCTGCCTTCTGTAAAAATTTTCGTTCTCTCTCAGAGCTTCAAATTATCCAAAATGATCTTCTTCCATTATTCAAATTAAAATATAGTCACGTCACCCTATCCCCAACAATTTTAGAAGGGATCGGCATCCTTAAAAGTCATTCCAATCTTCCAGCCCGTACTGTCAATAATATGTTCAATGACATTATTTCTTCTAAATGGCCCAACACTTCTCTTTTATTTACTGATGGCTCCAAATCTCCAGACTCTCCTAACTGTGGTATAGGTATTAACGTTTACCACAATAATTCTAATGAAAGAATATTTTATTCAATTTCAAACCAATTTTCAATATTTTCTGCCGAGTGCATTGCAATAATTGAATCTCTCAAATATATAATAAAAAATAATTTTGAACATTCTCTTGTTCTCTCTGACTCTCTCAGTTCCCTCCAAAAACTTAAATCCAGTCCTTTTCTTCATCCTGATGATCACTTTGTATGTCTTATTCGAGTGCTGATATCCTCCATTCAAAGTTCTGGAAAAACTGTCACTCTGATTTGGATTCCTGGACATGTTGGCATAGTGGGTAACGATATTGCTGATTCCTTGGCAAAACAAGGAGCGTCTAACCCTACCATTACCCTCGTAAACCATATTCCCCTATCTGATATTTTTTCCATCATCAAAGATAGATCCCGCAATGTTTGGACAGAGTATTGGAACATTGCTAGTCAATCCAAGGGTGCCCGCTACGCCTCAATACAAAGGACTATCCCATCAAAACCGTGGTTTCAAAAATTCCCCCATTTTTCAAAAAAAGAAATTTCCTTACTTATTCGAATGAGAATCGGACATTGTTCCGTTCCTTCTCACCTTTTTAAAATTCATGTGCTTGACTCCCCAGATTGTACATTCTGTGGTCTAGATGTGGGAACTTTAGATCACATATTTTTTGATTGTCCCTCTCTAAATAAATATCCTCTCTTCTATCAAGATTTATCAAAAATTGCCTCTCCTCCATTCAACATCTCATCTCTTCTAAGTCTGAACTCCACTCCAATCTTCCATAAAATTCTGAAATTTGCACATTTAAATAAAATTAATATATAAATTCACTTTTCACTTCTCTGTAATTATAAATGATGGCCTAGAACACCCTTGAAGGGTGAAAGCCAGAAATAATCGAAAAAAAAAAAAAAAAAGAGTAAGTAGGTATTTGATTTTCCCTTTTCAAATATCCAGTGTTGCATTGCAAGCATTGATGCTTATTATAGTAAAGAAAAGCCGAGAAATTCAAATATTCAATTCAGGCAGCGGGCAGCTGGCAAGCGGGCGGTGTGGATTTTATAAAGGTTGGGTAATAGCGTTGTGTTTCGTTAGCCACAGCAACGTGTGGCCGGGTCTACTACTCCAATATAAATTAAACCTGTCACAATTTGACTGTCCTAGAACGGGAGATCTTCCTAGTTGGACAATCAAAGCTTCTTTATACTGTTAATGTATTATTTATTCCAAAATAAAATAAATAAATATCCATACACCGTACTAAATATTTGCAATATATTGCTTTTAAAAATATAATTATTCAATTTGGTTTGGTAGTATTTTGGCTTCAAATCAAAATTTAAGTTTTGTATGAAAAAGGCCGCGCAGCGGTTCCTCTTAAATTTTTGTCAAATCCTGTAAACTGTGTAAACCAATCATGACCAGGGATGCCATATTTACATAGGTTACTATACGCTGGTCCGTTCTCAACTTGAATACTGCACCTCCATATGGAATCCACTTTACGGTATCTATAAAGAAAATATTGAAAGTGTTCAAAAGAAATTTCTGCGTTGCCTAAATTTTAAAATACCACCCAGAACAACTAGGCTTAACGACTTATTCCACATTAACCGGACACGTACAAATGCTGGTGTCAGGGATCCAATCAGAAGAATGTGCGAATTGTTTAATAAAAACCACAACCTTAAGGATTTCGATATATTTTTTGATACTACTTATAGCACTTTTGTTAGAAAATTGAAGGCTGTTTTCTTATAAAAAAGAAAACGCATATATCATTCACTATACTTTTTATGTGCTTCTTTTTAAATAATTTTCGATTCATTATTAATTATGACTTATTTTCAAATATGTGTAAAAAATGTATTTGAAAATCTTTATTTATCAAGTCAATCAGTGAGAAATAGTTGGGGTGCAGGCGAATTCTTAAGTTATTGTTCATAATATTGTTTTGTTCATTATTGTCTTTTCTGATTGTCTTGTGATAAGGATTTTTTAAAAATAATTCTTAGGTTATTAACAAGTTGTCCTCTCCTAAACACAAGCATTTGCTTTCTTAGGAGAGTGTATAAAATATGTACCTAAGCTATATTATATTATATTATGAAAATGTAAATGAAATAAATATTAATAAATAAAAATAAAAAATAAATAAAATAAAAATAAACTTCGGGAGGTGATTCTTCACGATATTATAAGTAAAAAAGATAAATAACTTTTTTCGAAATTCCAACTTTTAGGGGTAGTTTTGTGAAAAAAGGATAAAATTAGACCGGCGTGTGCGGGCGGCATTATTATTTTTTGCTGTTACGATACGGGCCAAACACAACCAAGTATTATTGCCACAATCGTGCCGGCAGGCTCTCAGCAAGTAACATCGTACCTCACACTGAGGATTTTTAGTGGGTACTTCTTTTTGTATGGGAAAAAAAATGTTGGAATTTCGGAAAAAGTTGTTAATCTTTTTTACTCCTACCATCATGCAGCCGAAGTTAATGCACTTTACCCCCGGACACCCTGTATATAAATCTTATATCTAAAAGTCTCGTGTCGCGGTGTTTGTGGTCGCACTCATCCGAAACGGCTTGACCGATTTTTATGAATTTTGTATGTTTATTTGGTAGGTATGAGAATAGGGTTTAAAGTCTATTTCATACCGCTAGGTGATTAGGGTGTCCCTATCCAGAAAAAAAATCTATTTTTTGTCAATTTTTTTTGTTGTATTTTTTATTTTATTTGTGCATCAAAAAATACTTATAACCCCAAATTTTAACCCTCCTACCTAAACCCTCCCATTTTTTAATCGCGATTTTAGTATTTTTGTATGAACAAATTTAACCGTCTTTCGCGTTTCAAACAAAACGAAATTATTTATGTTGTTGAATGACAGATGGTGCTACGTCCGCCTCCTCGAACTTTCATCCACACATGCGCAAGACATTCACGAGAAGCGTCGCTTCATTTTGATATTTCATTCGGCATCATGTTCTCGCGTGGGCAAACCATCGAGCTTATTTGTGTTGGCTAAAGACGGACTGACAAAAAATCGTACATTCAATTGCTCTTTGAAATTCATATTGATTTTCTTTATTTTATTTTCCTACTTTAGTTGGTGTTTTTTGTTTTTATCGGCGGTCATCCTCTACAGCGCTGCATTCCTCTTTCTGTTGTAGATCCCATCCCCACACACTTACAATAAATTCGTTATTTTTTATTTAACAACCAAAATATTCACTATAAATAATTTATATGGCAGAACAACGTTTGTCGGGTCAGCTAGTATATATATATAAATCTCGTGTCACGGTGCTTGTGGTCGCACTCCTCCGAAACGGCTAAATTAATTTTTATTAATTTTTTATGTATATTTGGTAGGTATGAGAATAGGTCGTAAAGTATATTTCATACCGCTAGGCGATTAGGTGTCCCAATCCAGAAAAAAAATCTGCTTGTTTGAGTTTTTTTTGTATTTTTTTTTTATTTACTTGGCATCAAAAATATCTATAACCCCAAATTTTCACCCTCCTACCACCACCCTTTAAATTTAACCATCGTTTATATTTCAAAGGAACGAAATTATTTATGTTGTTGAATGACAGATGGCGCTACGTCTGCCTCACTACAGTACATTTTATTTAGCAACCAAAATATTCACTAGAAATAATTTATATGGCAGAACAACGTTTTTCGGATCAGCAGTGATAAATTTAAAAAAAAACATCATCATGAGCCACAGTAGAAATTTGTAATGGCAGTGTTGTCTTTTAGCTGTCCTTTTTTTACAATAGTTCCACACAGGAGGCTCCGAGAAAAAAAAATCTCTCGGGGCCTATGTCATCTTTGAAGATGCTGTGTGGAGGATCCTTTTAGGGAAAGGAAGGAGAGGAAGTTCTGGGAAGGAAAAAGGTATGAGGTATGGGTAGGAATTTAGGTGTCAGTGGGTCCAGGGGTGACGGAAGTACGAATCCATCGCTCCCACTGCGGTGCAAAGAATCAAAAGGTCTCCCTCAACCAGTCTCTCCCGATCCGGCTCGCCACGCAGTAGGTGACAAACGCATCCGCCGCCAAGACCTAGACAAACATCACCCCACGAACCCAGGCACCCCTGCTAATCCACCAAACGTAGCGAACTACTTGAGGTGATCAATGCCAGAGGTATTGGTTTTCCAAATAAATGGGTCCCAGTGCAGCGTCACCAAACGTAGCCAACTACTTGGGGTGACCTATGGCCGGGATGTTGGTTATCCACTAAACGGTTTCCGGGGCGGCGGTACCCATACCCGCCTCCCGAATTGTCCTTGCCCTTGAATACCTTGGTAGGGGAAGTATCAATCTTTACGAGCCACAGTAGAAATGTGTAATGGCAGTGTTGTCTTTTAGTTGTTCCTGAATACCTTCGTCGGGGAAGTATCAATCTAACATCATTACGAGCCACAGTAGAAAAGTGTAATGGCAGTGTTGTCTTTTAGTTGTTCCTGAATACCTTCGTCGGGGAAGTATCAATCTAACATCATTACGAGCCACAGTAGAAAAGTGTAATGGCAGTGTTGTCTTTTAGTTGTTCCTGAATACCTTCGTCGGGGAAGTATCAATCTAACATCATTACGAGCCACAGTAGAAATGCGTAATGGCAGTGTTGTCTTTTAGTTGTTCCTGAATACCTTCGTCGGGGAAGTATCAATCTAACATCATTACGAGCCACAGTACGAATGCGTAATGGCAGTGTTGTCTTTTAGTTGTTCCTGAATACCTTCGTCGGGGAAGTATCAATCTAGCATAATTTACTTGTCACAGTAGAAATACCAGGAATGTCTGGCATCATAAAAAATCTGACACGATAAAAAATAATAATTCTCACAATATTTTCAAATCCTTGGAGGGTGGAAAGGGAGGTGGAGGGATGGTTGGAAAATTTTGGACAAACATTTCCCCCAAAATTTTTAATTTTCCCCAGAATTCGACCTAATTTTGTCAACATTTCAGAATTTCCTTAGATTTTTTCCATCTTTCTTCGAGAAATATATACGAGAAGTACATTAATGTATTTTTAAGACACAATCCACATTTTCGTTAAGTTTTTTTCATGACTTAGAATCCTATGTCCAGACGTTCTTGAGGAGCAAAAAGGCACAATACAACGTTGAGACATTTTAATTACTATTTATTTATATTTTTTTATTTTATTTATTTATTTTTTATTTTTTTATTTATTTTTGAATGTAGTTATTACTTTGTGGTTATCCATTATAGAAAAATGAAATAATTAAACTTTGTATAAACCACTTATATGATGCGCAAATCCGACCGGTTTCGGAACAAACGTTCCTTCGTCAGGGAAAGCTTATACTAATTTGACAGTTTTTTTAATTTTTTTTTTTTTTTTACTATTTATTTATTTTATTTCATAAAATTTTATTGGTTACAGATTTTTTGTTTTTTTTTTGGCTACCACACTAGGCTAATACTTGTGTTGTGGTAGTCATACATTTAATATTTTAAATAGGAATTAAATAATACTAGAATAATGAAATAATTTTACTTTGTATAAACCACTTATTTGATGTGCAAATCCGACCGGTTTCGGAACAAACGTTCCTTCGTCAGGGAAAGCTTATACTAATTTGACAGTTTCGAACAATGTTTTATTATGGTAGGGGTGGAGCTGTTGCTAGATAATAATGTAGATTGGGTAGGTAGGTATTAGTGTAGAGTGGGTGGGTAGGGGAACAAATCCATGATTGGGCTATATGACAATATTTTTTGTTTGTTGATAATAGATTCATTATTTTTATTCATTATTTATACATATTAATCATAAAGGAAAACGTTTAGATAACTTAGAAGCCTTGGAAATTAAAAAATCCCTTAAAAATAATGAATCTATTATCAACAAACAAAAAATATTGTCATATAGCCCAATCATGGATTTGTTCCCCTACCCACCCACTCTACACTAATACCTACCTACCCAATCTACATTATTATCTAGCAACAGCTCCACCCCTACCATAATAAAACATTGTTCGAAACTGTCAAATTAGTATAAGCTTTCCCTGACGAAGGAACGTTTGTTCCGAAACCGGTCGGATTTGCACATCAAATAAGTGGTTTATACAAAGTAAAATTATTTCATTATTCTATAATGGATAACCACAAAGTAATAGCTACATTCAAAAATATAAATAATACTACTTTATTGAAACAGATAATTAAACATACTAAATAAAAATTAAGAAATACATAAAAGTAAGTGAAAAATAAAGTAAGAAAATCATATTTTAAAGAAAAATAGAAATAAAAATGAAAATTCAAATTTTGAAGCACATAAACTAATTGTGTTAAGCATGTGTTCTGTACAAATATATAGATTAAAACATACATATAAATTAAAACTTAGTTAAATTGTTTCATTTATCTATAATGGATAACCACAAAGTTATAGCTACATTCAAAAGTATTATTATTATTAAACATTACAATAACAATAACACACGGCTGACGTTTGTCAATTGCTCCCCAATAATCCTATATTTTCCAAAAGGCCATGGGAGGAATGCAGATCCCGCCAATGTGGGGGATTTTAATAAAAATGCACTTTCTAGATGAGAAAAGTGTGGAAAAGTTGAATAAAAAAGAAATTAAGGTGCGCTCGGCAAAATTGAGGGAGATACAGCCGTTTAAAGTATGAATAAAATGTCACTTCATGAACCGATACTGTCAGCCATTTTGACACTAATATGTTGGTATCCCTGACCTGATAAAACCAAGAGCCTAGATACGATTGTAGCCGACTTCATGTGAAAGATGAGGCGCGTAATTATGAAATTTGTCTAGCGGACTTTTTTCAACGATTTTTTAATCTGTTTATCACCTTCCAAATTTAAGTAACCTAACCTAAGACTACGCTAAACATGGTTTGTGTAACATGGTTTGTGCCCCTTTATAACGCCTACTCGCGTCAACGCAAGAAAACATCCCAGTTTTCAAATAGTTTAGCGGCTACGCTAGGTTTGTGTAACATGGTTTATGTAACATGGTTTGTGCCCCTTTATAACGCCTACTCGCGTCAACGCAAGAAAAACATCCCAGTTTTCAGGTAGTTTAGCGGCTACGCCAGGTTTGTGTAACATGGTTTGTGACCATTATTAATTCTGTTTTTCATAATTACGCGCCTTATTATATATCACACGAAGATGGCTACAATCGTATCAACCTTCGTTTAAAGCAAGTCTGAGATACCAACATAATAGTCACAAAATGGCGTAGTATAAGTTCACGAAGTGTCATTTTATTCATTCTTTCAACGGCTGTATCTCCCTCAATTTTGCCAAGCGCACCTTAATTTCTTTTTTATTCAACTTTTCCACACTTTTCTCATCTAGAAAGTGCATTTTTATTAAAATCCCCCACATTGGCGGGATCTGCATTTCACCCAAGGCCATAGTCTACAACAATAATGTTATGGAAGATTTTTCTAAAATGAAATTAATTAATGAAAAATTATCTAAAGTGGATAAGCTAGAAATGGAAGTTTCTGAGCTGAAACAAACAGTACTCATGTTAGAGAGGGGAAATAACTAAAGGGACCAGGAGCTTCTCTCCAACAACTTAGAAATACGTGGATTGCCTGAGACCGCAAACGACAATCTGCCTACAATGATGTCGACTATCGCAACAACTATTGGATGCCCTCTCCATCAAAGCGACATTGAATACGTAAGCAGAGCAGCAAGCGTAATCGTACTCAAGACACGACTGACGGACGTCCGGGAAATATCATCGCCAAATTCACCTCTCGCAAGAAGAAGGACGAATTTATAGCAGCCATTAAGATGAAAAAAGGAATCACTACCAAGGGCGTCGGAATGGCTGGAGCTGATCAGAGGATTTTCGTTAACGACTATCTCACGCGGAAGAATAAATCTATACTGAGGTTCGCCAAAGGCTTTACAAATGAACACATGTATCAGTTTTTATGGGTAAGAAGCGGAAAAATCTAACTACGGAAGAACGACACTTCACCTCCCATACATGTCTCATGCGAATCGCAGCTAAAAAAAAACCTTATGTAATCACCATTACCGTGTTAAATCATCTATCCTGTAACCACTATTTTTCTCCTGATTTTTTTCTTAATTTTATAAATATCACCCTTTTTACATTAACCCCACCTGCTCATTGCTCACTGCATTCTATAATGTACTCACGTGCTTTAATTGATAGTTGTATGTTTTGCTTTGCAATACCCAGTGGACTTTTAAGACCATGAACATAATTCTTGAATATGATATTCTTCAAAAATATTTTATAGAAAACAAAGTTACAAAAGTAATTAACAAAATTTCTCAATGCTTGATTCTTTAATAATTTTTTATCAAAATTCAAGAGGTTTGCGCTCAAAAACGTTGGAATTTCATCAGAATGTGCTGCTCAATAATTATGACTTGATTTTCATTATCGAAAGTTGGTTGGTTGATAGCATCCTAGATGAGGAATTATTTGATAACCGCCATTCTGTTTACAAAAATGATAGGGATATCCATCGAACTGGTAAATCAACTGGTGGAGGCATAATCATAGATATTAAAAAAGATTTTTTTATTACCCCCCGCTCTTGGAATTCAGACGCTGAAGATATTTGGATAACTGTCAATACACCAAAATTAAATCATCATTGTTATAACATCCATATGTGCCGCGTGTACTTACCTAGTGTCGGTCCAAAATTAACGTCTTCAGAAAGATTAGCATTATTTGCCAGTCATACCAACTATTTCTGACTTAACAATCCATTTTCCCAATGACCAGTTTCTAATCATGGGCGACTATAACATGCCAAATTTTAAATGGAATAATCAACAAATGTCAACTAACAGAGACCAATGTTCACTCACGTTACTTAAGAGCGTTTAACCAGCCAGCGGACGAAAATCCACATTTCGTCGAAAGTTGTTCTTCCGATCGTGCAGGGCGGTTACAATGAGAAAGATTGATTATTCTCCGTACCAGCTTTTTTAAATTATAACTCAATATCGAATTTATTTCAATCCAAATTAGCTTTAATTTATACCTTCATCCAAAAATGCTGAAAGGCGTGATGATAAAACTATTAAAATAGTGTCCTTTTTGTAGTTATTTTTTGATTATAAGTATTTATCATTTTTCAATAATGTCTAAATTTAATAAGAATGTTAAAAAAATCTGAAATATATTAGTTTGTAAGTGCGCAAATAAATACACAAATGGACCAATTTTCGTCAAGAAACACATGTACGTACATATTTTTTAATGATTTTATTGAAACTAAAATTAAAATTCTAATACATAACTTTGCTAGATAATGTATTGATTTATTTTACTGCATGATTACATTATTTGAAATGGGTGTGGTATAATACAAAAACTTTTTTGAAAATTTAACAAATCTGCCAACGACCTATGGAATAACCTTATTATACTAAAAATTAAAAAAAATTCTAAAAATTTATTACATAACTATGCTAGATAAAAGAACAACCTTTCGAAATCCATTTATAATTTTTTGTGGAAAAGAGTCAATACGTCTAAAAACTTTTTTGAAAATGACGTTTTTCCGGCTTTCTCTGGTAATGCCCTCTTAACTGCTTATCTTTTGCAAATTCAACCCAATTCAACAATTCACCTAACAACATGGACGAATTTCGGACATCGTTTTCTGTAACACTCCAGCTAAGGTGTCGTTTGCCGATCACCATTTAGTTATAGAAGATGCTCATCATAAATCATTGGTTATAGAACTAGAATTTCCATCCACTAATGCAACCCTCTCAACTCCTCGAACGATAAAATTATTCCATAAAGCAGATTATACCGAGATTAATGAGAAACTGAATGAGACCGGCTGGTCTACAGTTATAAATGCACCGGATGTAAATACAGCGTTACATTCATTTTATAATTGAACAAATTGTCGATGCGTTTATTCCCAAGAAAGTTGTGAAATCTGGAAAATATCCACTATGGTACACGGCAGCCTTAATAAAAATAACAAATGAAAAATTAAAATTCTTTAGAGCATTGAAGCGTCTTCGGAACCCTCTTGATCTCAATTCTATAGCATTTGGTCCTTCCTCTGCCAGTTTCATGCTTCACTGCCACACATCAGGGTTGGTGCCAGCACTCCATTGTGGACAGATAGCTTCGCTTCTTTTGACAGTTTTTTGTGAGCGCCAACAGCGTTCAGTCCTCGCGGAGTTACCTGCATTTACCCTTCTTTCAATATCAGCATTCTCATCTCTCGTAATCATACTTCCCGAATACACAAACTCATCCACTCTCATTTTTGGGTAACTATTACAAATAATTGTCTTTGGAGGTGCTATGGGAAGAGAAAGGAAATAGTGGAAGAAAAAAGGTATGACAGGTGGTTAGGACTCTCTGGTTTAGTGTGTCCAGGAGAGATGGACGGATGAACCTTTCCCTCCCACTGCGATACGAGTCAATGGGTCGAGAGATTCCTGCTGGAGAGGTTAAATGGTCTCCCTCAACCAGTCCTTTCCAGCTCGCCACGCAGTACGTGGGCAAACGCATCCGCCGCTACCTTGAAAAACCACATCCCATGAACTGACATGGGATGTGGTTGTCGTGATGTGACAAATACATACATCTATATGTTTAGCTTGCGAGAGAATGAGATAGTATAGTCGGTCTCCTCTTTGTGCGGTGCTTCGCATTCTCCCCACTGTTGTCTACTTTTTAGTTTTCTTACATCTTTAGCGCTCCCCCCCCCCCTTGAGTTTTTTCTGTATCCGCCATTGATGACATGTTTACAAAAAAGACGCACATTATCAGATCTGCTGTTTCTGTATAACCTGCTAAATAATAAAATATATAATCCTGAATTGCTATCCATTTTTGGTTTAAATGTCCCAATGAGGCGTACCAGGCACACTTCTCTTTTTCATATAGAATCCAATAACACTAATGCAGCAAGTAACTCACCAATTACTCGCGCAATCATAACTTATACCCACTACGAAAAATTACTACACTTAGACATTTTTCATGATTCCTTGCAAACATACAAAACTAATTTATTTAATTTCTTGGCGTGATATAAATTGTTTTAAAATTCATCATCATCACTATTGGCTCTAAAACCCCTGGTGGTTCTTGGCCTCCTCAAGAGTCTTCCTCCACTCATCTCGGTTTTGTGCCAGCTCTCTCCAGTTTGGAAGCTCCAAGATAGATATGTCTTTGAGGACGTTGTCGCTCCATCTTAGTCTTGGCCTTCCCAGGCTCCTTCGCCCTATTGGTCTTGATTTCAGCAGGGACTTTGGTGCTTGATACTCGGTCATTCTCTCCACATGACCCAGCCACCGAAGTCCTCCCAATTTTATAAATTTTGCGACGTTTAGCTCCTTAAACAAGGTATAGAGCTCATTGTTATAGCGTCTGCGCCAAAATCCATTTTCTAGAACCGATCCGAAGATGCGCCTCAAAATTTTTCTTACAAAAACGTCCAGTGCTCGCTCATTCCTCTTAGTTAGTACCCAAGTCTCAGCTGCGTATGTAAGTACTGGTCTGATAAGTGTTTTGTACACTAATATCTTCGTGTTTCTGGACAGAAGTCTGGACTTTAAGTCTGGTTTTGTAGGCGGAAATAACAGCGATTTGCGTTCACTATGCGCTTCTGGATCTCCTCTGTGGTATTATTGTCGTTTGTTTGTTTGTTTTAAAATTACTTACACTTAACTTTTCATTAAACTTTAATCGGTCAAATTACAAATAGTGGGCATATAATTCTTGATTTAAATGTCTCTTTATCTCCCCCCCCCCCCCTCCCTTTCTTCCTTTTTATTATTATTACTCGTTCATTCACTAATTAAGTTTTAAGACCGGTTCATATCTCAGGCATAATTACCAAATGACATTCTATGGACTTACGTAATAGGTACATAACCATGTAATAATTTAATTTAACATGCCTTATAACTTGTATTATAATGTACTGTGTATGTCTTAATAAACAAATAAATAAACTGCGGAAGGGGTGGCCCGCCCCGGGCCCCCGGTCCTGGAGGGCCCCCAAACGCCTCCATGTTCCCTTGATCAAATCCTAAACAAGGCTTTATGGCACCAGGACACTGTAAAAAATTTTTTAAAATAAAGTTTTATTTCAATTTTAAAAATTAAGTTACTACTACTGCTAATCGGGGGGCGGAAGGGGTAGCCCGCCCCGGGCCTCTGGTCCTGGGGGCCTCCAAACGCCTCCATGTTCCCATTTTTTTTGTCATTTTTTATTTCATTTTCTGAAAGATACATTTGTTAAGAATGCTCTCACCAAATATTTTAAAGAAATTCTAAAAATTGACGGAAATACAACATTTTATTTTAAACCGTTTGAAACAGTTTGTATGTTTTCATCGAAACTTTGAATACGTTTTTCTCGAAACTTTTTTAACACGTTTTTAAACCCGGTTGACAACATATTAAAAAAAAAACTATACATCCGATTTGCATGCATCAAGTCTTAAACTGTTCGAAAAGTCAGTGTCTATTGTACCACGTAGGGCGATATTTAAAAAAAATTAAAATAATTTATTTTTTTATCATTTTAACCGTTCATAAAAAAAATAAATAAAAGGGGGCCCTTTATAAAAAAAATTCCTACGTGGTGCCATAATGAATGGATTTTCGAACAGTTTAAGACTTGGTGCATGCATATCGGATGTATAGTTTTTCTAATATGTTGTCAACTAGGTTGAAAAACGTAGTTTCGCGAAAAACGCATTCAAAGTTTTGCTGACGGATAATTCAACATACAAACTGTTAACGGTTTCATATGAAATGTCAATTTTAGAAATTTCCTTAAAAAGTTTGGTGAGAGCATTATTAACAAAAGCATCTTTCAAAAAAAAATTAAATAATGACAATTTTTTTGTGTCCAGGCCTTGTTTAGGATTTGATCAAGGGAACATGGAGGCGTTTTGAGGCCCCCAGGACTAGAGGCCCGTGTGAATTGAATAAAAAGCTTGTAAAATTACATCAATTTCTTAAACTAGGGGGGGGGGCTCATTCAGCTTTGCCGCCCCGGGCCTCTGACGGGCTTAGTCCGCCACTGCTTACGTGTCACCAATGGCGGATTTACCCTAAGGCCTAAGTAGGCCCGGGCCTAGGGCGGCCAGATATTGGGGGCGGCCAATCATGACAAAAAAGTCACTGATGACAACAAGAAATAAAAATAAAAAAGAATTACTAACTTGACGAAACTAAGCGCATCTAAAGTGGAAGAAAGGGACATTGCAATTGCAAATCTCCATTGCAAATGGTTTATTCTACTGACTTAGAAGACAATTTTTCAGAAGAATGTCTCGATTTTCGTGCTCACTGCAGTGTAAAAAATGAGGATCGATACAGTGAAATGGTAACGAACTGAAGAGCGTTTAACCAGCCAGCGGACGAAAATCCACATTTCGTCGAAAGTTGTTCTTCCGATCGTGCAGGGCGGTTACAATGAGAAAGATTAATTATTCTCCGTACCAGTTTTTTAAAATTATAACTCAATATCGAATTTAGTTCAATCCAAATTAGCTTTAATTTATACCTTTATCCAAAAATGCTGAAAGGCGTGATGTTAAAACTATTAAAATAGTGTACTTTTTGTAGTTATTTTTTGATTATAAGTATTTATCATTTTTCAATAATGTCTAAATTTAATAAGAATGTTAAAAAAATCTGAAATATATTAGTTCGTAAGTGCGCAAATAAATACACAAATGGACCAATTTTCGTCAATATGTACATATTCGTCCGTCATGTACGTACATATTTTTTAATAATTTTATTGAAACTAAAATTAAAATTCTAAAACATACGTTTGCTAGATAATGTATTGATTTATTTTACTGCATGATTACATTATTTGAAATGGGTGTGGTATAATACAAAAACTTTTTTGAAAATTTAACAAATCTGCCAACGACCTATGGAATAACCTTATTATACTAAAAATTTTAAAAAAATTCTCAAAATTTATTACATAACTATGCTAGATAAAAGAACAATCTTTCGAAATCCATTTATAATTTTTTGTGGAAAAGAGTCAATACGTCTAAAATCTTTTTTGAAAATGACGTATTTCCTGGTAATGCCCTCTGAAGGTCATCACACCATTTATCCAAACGTGGATATTGCTTTTCGTTTATGTGTGTATACTCCCGCCAGTAACTGTTCTGCGGAACGATCGTTTTCTTAGTTGCAACAAGTTAAAATTTATTTACGCACAACAATGACGGAGCAAAGCTTAAACGATCTTGCTTTGCTTAACATACAAGCTGATTTTTAAGGAAATAGGATTGCGACGAGTTAAATAATGATTTTGCTGCACTTGAGACGAGTTTTGCAACACATCGTGAAATACTTATTATATATTGTAATTGCAAGAGAATAAACCTGTAGTTAAACTAGTTAAATGAATAAAATCTAAAACCGTTTTAATGTTTTGTTTAAATTTGCAATTATCCTGGAAACCTTAGAAAGTATTACAAACTAGCAGCTATTATAGTTAACTAAATTTCTAAATCGATTTCGATAAAAGTTGGCAATAACTTAAATTCATGATGTATTCTATATGATAGGTACTGAGAAAGGGGCGGCTTGTACTTACTTCATGGCCTGAGGCCTAGGGCGGCCAAGACTGCAAATCCGCCACTGCGTGTCACATGATAATCGTTTACAGTTTATCTCATTGGCATTAGTCATTACTCATCTCATAACTCATTGATTTATTTATGCTCATACCAGTCTTCTGTCAAATTGTGGATTGTCGTATATATAGCGCTGTTACTCTGAGGCGTCAAACTGTCAGAGTCAATACAACAAAGTTGATTTTTTTAATCGTGCGACAGATCTGCTGCAATTCTGGGTCCGATATTTCAATATTTTTATTTTTATTTTTAGTACTTAAGTAACAGTATCAGTTGGCTTATATTGTTAGGATTTCTACCAGTGAGCAACTTGACGAACGCAAATATCTCTCATAGCGAGCTTAAAAGGACACGATGTGTAATTGTAATGTGTAATTGTGTAAAAATACATGTGTAATTCCGGGGTGGATTAAATGTTAATCGCAAAGTTTTTTTTTTTTTAATAAACCTTCTTTGAATTGTTATGGAATAGTTGTAAAACATATTATTATAACAACGTCGTTGAATATTTTCCAAAGTGACAAGGACTTCGATATTTTGCCAAATAATAGGTATAAATTTCTGTTTGTCTATCACCCCCGACGTGAATAGTTGTTATAGTAGGTAATTGAAGTGTTATTATTTATAGTATACATTGAGAAGTAAACGCAGTACGGACATTTTACCAGGATTTCGTGTATTTTATAAATTTGATCAAATTATAACAGGTAAGGTAATTTGGGGTAAGACCGTGTGCTTTTTTGTTGAGATGAACTTTTTTGATCATTGGTCCACTTTGGATTTTTTAATGAAGAATTCGTGGTGTTCCCGCAAAGATTTTATTATGTTATCTTTAGCTCTTAATTATGAGTGTTTTTTTTATTTATTTATCGAGTTACCCACAGTAAAACACCCAAATACTGCCAAAAAAAACTTCCTGTAAATTATTTTTCAATCTGGGCCTACCTAACATCGAAAATTTGTGGTGCAAGACCGGCATTCATTCTACATCTATATGTATATATATAAATGAACCCTGTTTCTCTTGGTCACGCCATCACTTCAGAACGACTTTACCTATTTCATTCAACTTTTTTAAGTTTTCTAATACTTTGTATGTAGAAGGTTCTTACGGAAAGAAAAATTAAGAAAAATGCGCAGAAAATTTGATAATTTTAGAAAACTTAATGACTATTTTAACTTCGCACGTTTGACAGAACGTGTTGTGAATTTAGCAGACAGCTGTTTTTTTGTAACAAAGAATTGCGTATGGATTTTTTAAATTGTACATAAGTATTTTAAAAAGGTACCTTTGTCAGGTACCAAATTTGATTGATTGTTCTTATAATATACAAAAACGAATATTTGTAATAAGTATATGAAAAATGAAAATTTGGAAAAAATAAATTGTAAATTGAGCTGTTTGAAAACTGAATGCACTGGGACTGAATATATGGAAGGAACGCGGGAGAGTAAGGGGATGTGAATTTATTTCTTTGAATATGGCATTGGAACGCATGCCGGGAGTCAGTTAGTTATATTTAAATTAGCCCTAAAATTTACTAAAAAACCTCATTCTATCTTACCCTTTTTGCCAAATTAGCATGTGTAATATTTTAATTGTTTAATTATCCCGTAGAGCAGTGGTCCCCAACCTTTTTATCGCCGCGGACCAAACAACGCTCACATGCGTACTAGATATTTGATATACTTTTTAATTACCAAAATAATTTTTCAGTTTGGTTGAGTATTTTGAACTCAAATCCAAAATTAAGATTTGTTTGTAACGGGCCGAAACGAGCCGCGCGAACGTTCCACTTAAGATGAATATATATAAGTGAAATCCTATTTAGATACTATTTTGATTAATCTTTACGACGAATCGACTTACAGTATGGACACCAAAAAATATGCTACGGATAAATCGAAGCTTTTACTAGCTTTTCTATGTATTGGAATTACAATAAAATTATTATTTACGTAACAAAAAATATAAGCGTAAACCACCAAAAAAAATGTTTTTTCGTGACTTAACTATGAAGTAATACAAGAAACAATTTTTTAAAAATACCCCTTTATGGCTAAGACTATTTTTGAGGTTTTCCGTGTTCTAACTTTTTTTCGTTCTTATAAAATTATGCACAAAATAAATAAAAACCACTTTTTCGCTTACTAGCCTCGTGCAAAAAGACGCTCGATTTTAAAATTTTGCAGGCATGAGATTCGAAATATTTCTAGCGTTTATATTCCTCTTAAGCTGCCGCGATTTTCTACAGATTTCTTACATATCTCCCTTGAGCACTTAAGTTTTAAAGCTCTTAAAAAATATATGTCATTCTTGAAGAAAATATCTAGACATTTCGGGGGGCCGAAACGCAAATTATATAAAATTCCATCGATAGAAAAAAATCGCAAAATATGCTCAAAAATTATTATAAACACTTTTGTTTCAGTTATTTTACAAGTTAAATGTATGAAACAAAATCGCGGTGTTTCTTTAAATGCTGTTTAAGACGACCCCGCGAGGTTTTTACTCTATTTTAAACGAGTCGTGTTTTATTAAACAATTTCGCAATTTTCGCATCGATTTTATCGCTTTAAATATTCGCAATTACATATCTCTCAATCTTCTTCTTTTTGAGCGCGGATACGGCGCCAAGTGCTATGGTGGCAATCTCAGGGTGTACCGCCATGACTTCAATCTAGAACACCGGCAGAATTGTTGTCTCGGAGGTAGTTTTAGGGCCGCCGTCATTTGCAATCTTCAGCAGTACCTATCTTCTTCTTGCACAGAGATGCTTCGCCTGGATCCATTCCTTACCAGTCCGTGGGTCTTTAGGGGTTGGGAAGTAGCGGTCGAACAGTTCGAACTCTTTTAAAAGCAAATACAGCTGATTGTGCACCAACTGGGAGAATAAATGCTCAGGCTCAGTCTCGCCTAAAATCCCCGCTAATGTCTGAAACATGTCCAAAATGCCTCCGTTTATGCGCCGTCCCCACAACTCTAGTTTGGCTTTAAATGCTTGTCTTCCAACTAGAAAACAGTTGTCATTTTACCCTGGAGAGACAGATTAAGGTCATTAAGCAGGCTGAATATGTCACACATGTAGACCAGTTTTGCAACCCATAACTTGTCACTGAAATGAGCTGCCAGCGGGGACTTCTTTTCATAGATAAATCTTTTCAATGGCTCTCGTAATTCAAATACTTTGGTTAGCGATTTCCCTCTGGATTACCATCTTATATCTGTGTGTAAGAGAAGGCATCTGTGCTCTGCGTCCATCTCATAAAACTGCTCAAACAGGCGCGAGTTAAGGCGCGGTATACCCGCTCAAAAAGAAGAAGGATAAATAATATGTAAATACAAATGTTAAAGAGAGCGCGCTAATTTAAAATCGATAATATTTAAGCGAAAATTGTGAAAATTTTTAATTAAACACGACTCTTTAAAATAGAGCATAAACCTCGCGGGGGTTTGTCTAAAACAGCATTTAAAGAAACACTGTGATTTTTTTCATGTAACTTGTAAAATGGAGGCGTCTACTAATATCTACAGGAATTCCAAAAACTGAAAAAATCGAACTAATATCTATGAGAATCAAAGTGTTGACGAATATCTACAGCTCAAACTGTTGATTAGAACCAAAGTGAATGAGAACCAAAGTGTTGACGAATATCTACAGCACTGGCAGAGGTTGGATTTGCAATTATGTATAGCATATTGGAATAACGTAATATTGCGTATGCAGTTTAAAAAACTTAATTTATGTAAGTATGTATGTAAAAATCCCTAATATCGGACTATTGGATACATTTAGCTGATTAGTCCAACCTACGCTCTGTAGATATTAGTTCAACCTACGCTCTGTAGATATTATTAGTCAACACTCTGAAGTTCGTAGATATTAGTTCAACATATGAGCTGTAGATATTCGTCCGACATACAGGCTGTAGATATTAGTATCTGGAGTCTGTAAAATAACTAAAAAAACGTTTTATAATAATTTGCGGGGCATACTTTGCGATTTTTTCTATCGAGGAAATTTCATATAATTTGCGTTTCGGCGTGGGGAATGTATAGATATTATCTTCAAGAATAACATATATTTTTAAGAGCTTTAAAACTTATTAGCCTTACTAAAAAACCCAGTGAAAAATTTATTCAATTGACAAACGGCCGCGGATGTGAAAACATTACTAATTAAAAAATTGTTCATTGAAAGAAATACACATTGTTTACACGGCCTGAGAGGGGTAGTTTATCTCTGTTTTAACGATTGATGTCCGAACGAAATTTGGAATTTTTCCAAAGTATTTTGAATGTTCTATATATTTCTTATTTTTGAAGGTGTCGTAAAAACAAATACCATTTATGAAAACTAGATAAAAATTACCTTTTATTTTTGTGTATTTGAAATACACTTTAGTTTTAAAAAACTGCCATATTTTAAGATTCAAATGGGGAAAATATGGAAAAAAAAAATTACCAAAACATTTTTGATGAAAGTGTAGAGAAATTTGAAATATAGCAATTAACGAATATAGCAATTTAGAAAAAATTCAAAAGGCAATAATTAAATTAATCCTCCAAGTTCCTCGCTACACAAGCTCGAATGTAATTTACGAAACACTAGACATCATGACAATAAGACAACTCTACGCCAAATCTGTACTAGTATACTTCTTCCAGCATAAACTTCACATTCCGATGCAACCTCAATTAGCAATTAAAACCAGAGCCTCTACAAAAAAAATACTAAACATACCGATAACTCATTCTTCACACGGGCAAAGAAACTTTAAGTACTACGCAACCAAACTATATAACTACATGCCCACCTCACTGAAGCAACTACTAACTACAAATATATTTACAATTCTTCACAAAAAACACATCAAAGACTGGATCAAACAACAAGGTATTCAATTTATTCAAAACATTATAACACCTAACCAAAAACATAACCAAACACAAATATTAAAAAAAATTTATTATAAAAACTTTGTTTTGAGACCAAAAATAATACCACAGTATTATTTATACCAGTGGCGAGTGGTCCATAGAACAAATTCCTACCTATTTACCACAACTACTATTTATCCTAAACATAAACTAGATGCTATGAATAACTGTATTATGTAGATCCTAACTGCAACTAATCTTTTTTTTTAATGACAATATAAGGATAACGTAAAATTACAAAATAAGTAAAAATACCAATATAGTGGTTTGTTTACAGTCCTCTTCACTAGGTATTCCTGTTCCGAGGCGGACTGTATGTTGCTGAATGGGTGTAGATTTTTATTTCCTCATCTTCTAGTTTCTTGTTTTTCATAAAATAACAATAAATAAAATAAAAGTACCTATTTATGTTGTTTGTCTGCAGGTTATATTGGGGTTACTTCATAATTTTAATGATTTCCTCATCTTCCTGTTTACTTAACCATAATTTTATTTTTTTTTTTTACATTTGTTTCTCCATGGTGTTCTTAATTTCAATTGGAAGGGCATTATATAATTTTGTAGCATGGAAATTATGGTTTTTCTGGCCAAAAGATGTGTTTAATTGCGGGATGTTCAGTAGTTTTGAGGATTTTGACCTTGTATTGAGGCAGTTCCCCATCCTATAATCCAATATTCTATGCGTGATTTACAAAGAGCATAGTAGAATTTATATAGATCATTTTTATTTAGTATATTGCGTATGTTTCTAAAGAAGTACATGAGTTTTGTAAGTTTCTTTGTGATGCTGTTTATGTGGGAGTCCCATGGAAGATTTTCATCGATTTTAATGCCGAGATTTTGATTTATGTATTCTTTAATTTATGTATTCGATACTGCCGCCATGCGCCATGGGTCGACCCACAGTGTCCTTCTTGACAATATCAAGGAGGATACGGTGTTTCTACTTATGTTGACAGCATAGCATTTACTCCCAAACATGGGAACACCTCAGCACAGGTTCGCCTAGTGAGGTGTTCACAAAATACTACTAGGTATTAACATACATACAGTTACGGATGATGAACATATTTTTTTTCTTATTACTAAACTTAATATCTATGTAAACTGATGTAATAATCTGTTTTGTGTATGTTCAAGAATAGAAATAAAAAAAAATAAATAAATAAAAAAAAATAAAAAATTATAAAAAAACAAAATTTAAAAAATACAGTCCTTCTAAATAATGAATTTGGAACGAAACTGTTACCTCACTTTTTCCTCGTGCATAAAATAAAAAAAATAATAAAAAATTTAAAGTTTTTTTATTGCCAAAAAACTAACCTAAAAAATAATACCAACTTTTATATCAGATTTCTTGCATCTCTAAAGACGTTAATTTCTTTGATACGGTTATGAAATTCTCATAAAATAAAATCCTTTAAATGTAAATTTGAATTTTCATGTTTTTTATAAAATACTTTTTGACATTTCAATTTTCAAAGTATGATTATTGTTATTATAACTTGACTAAAACTTATTAAAAACCACAAAAAATATAATGGTGAATTAGTCTTATTCATAGAAATTACGATCACATTTAAGTAATATTACACACACATCCGAGGAGTGATTTTTTTTCGCGCTTTCAGCGCAAACGACGAATGCGCAGGCGCCGCCACCTAGCGGTTATGTAGGAAAACAAACAATTTATTATGTCCACTATAAAAAATTACATTGTTGCCAGATTTAAAATACATTTTAAGAACAAACCTTATTAGTAATATTTCGTATTTTAGTGTAGTGTAGTTTTATTCATGTTGCTGCAGCAACACAGGTTATCCGGGTGTTGTGGTTTTTTTTTTTAGTAAGGCTGCAAGTGTTTAAGTAGCATATGTAATAAATCGTTAGAAATGGGTTATGGCGTGAACTTTTAAGTGGTTAATATAATAACTTTAACGACTTCAATCAATAGGCTGATAAATTCCAGTGACATTTTTCGGCTTGCCAGCATTTCCCTGTGAATGATACAATACCTAGATTCACTCTCAGGTGCAAGCTCCTTAATCCTTAAGGCGCCGCAACCGGGCTCTAAAAGAAGAAGATGGAGAGATACGCCATGAAATTACGAATGTTAGAGGAGAGCGCTAACATTTAAAGCGTCAAAATCGATGCGAAAATTGCGAAAATGTTTAACAAAACACTACTCGTTTAAAATAGAGCAAAAATCTCGTGGAACGTATCATTTAAAGAAACAATGTGAATTTTTTCACAACTATAACTTGTAAAATAACTGAAACAAACGTGTTCATGACAATTTTCGGAGCATACTTTGCGATTTTTTTCTAACGAGGGAATTTTATATAATTTGCGTTTCGGCGTGGAACACGTCTAGATATTATCTTAAAAAATAACATATATATTTTTTAAGTGCTTAAAAACTTTGTTTGGGAGATATGAAAGAAATCGGTAGAAATGCAGGTAGCGGCGCCTTGCCCAGTAGAGTTTTTTTTTAAATTCGAAGCTATTTTGTCGGCGGTAATTTAGTGTGAAGGGGTTCTCAATTGAGTAAGTAATTATTTTTAGTGGATATTTATTTATTTTTTTATTGGGTATGATCTATTTTTTTACGTAATTTTTATTTTTAATCCTGACCTTGGGCGGCACGGTACCATTTGATTCGCCACCCGAGGTCTCAAAGAAATGGCTGTGTCCAGTGGCGTAGCATGGGTGGCACCCGGTGCGGATAACGTGGTGTCACCCCCCCCCCCCCCCCCACATTAAAGTTGACTTTGAGAAATTCGAAACTAGCTAGTCACATGTGTAGAAAAAAATTTATTTGTATTCGGCTTTGCGTTTATCAATTTATCGTTTATTACAAAAAAATTAACCATCCAATCCACTTACCTTGTTTTTGGAAAGATGTCTTTTAACACTAATTTTAAAAAAAGAATAACAACTTTTTCAACAACCAATAGGTAATAATTCCCTTCACGAGTTCAAGTCAATCACAATGTACGAAAGAATGACACAGGTGATAAGCGAGAAATATTTCAGGGAATCCCCAATCGAGCTAGTAAGAGAGTAAGAGCTAGAAACGAAAATAAAACAACAGAATTTTTAAATGAACAGACCTCTCGTGGCCGCTTCAACAGGTGACTATCAACCATTTCGGGCGGGTCAACTACACTACAGGATTATTGGAGAGAATGGCAGGCCTTAGATGTCCCAGAGACCATCTTACATATGATAAGAGGATACCGCATACCATTCATCCAAGAGCCCTCGTTGATAAGTCCAAGCCAAGCTTCCGAAGGAGGTTCAAAACTAAAGTAATCCTGGAAATGACAATGATGAGAGATGGTACATGGAAAGAGCTGACGACAATGCCACCTTCCTATCAACACTTTTTCTGGTTCAAACGAGCGAATGCTCGAAACAGTTGATCTTCAATTTAAAAGCTATCACAAATTGGATAACAGAAATCCTGTGTAGACAGGCTATCAGGATCATTGTGTACCTAGACGACTTTCTCCTGGCTCATCAGACCAGAGAGATCCTCAGTCAAACTTGAGAAGCTCTTTAATTGTTAGAGCGGTTAGGTTGGTCTGTAAGTTTCCAATAGTGTGTCCGTCAGCCAGCACAGTCAGTGGAATATCTTGGAATTGTATAGAACCCCCATCTGAAACAGAAGTCCTTAAACAAATACAGACGCCAAGGTCTTTGGAACTCACTTCAGAGATCCGTGACAAAAGGAAGGTGGACTCTGAAAGGAGCTCAGAGTATTCTCGGAAAGTTGAATTTTGCTACCTTTGTGGTCCCCAGAGGTCGACTTCATACTCGGCTGATACAATTACAGTTAATGCTGAAGCTGACCCCTCAGCAAAAGTCTCTGATAAAGAAGGTCTTGTCAGAAATGAAATGGTGGATGATCAACTTAGATCATGTTTCAACTCTTCATTTTCCCAGCCCAACACATTCTCTGACTACGGATGCGGCAGATCACTGCCGGGAGCCCTGATCGACTATGTACCTCTGTTGGGTTGTTGGACAGACAGTTAGAGGGGGGGATATTGCAACATGAAGGAGATGACAGCAATCTTAAATGCCTTAACGTCTCTGACTCAGAATTTGAGAAGTTCAGAACAGGACAACAGGACAGTCGTAGCCTACTTGAGGAACAAGGGGGGCACCAAGTCAATGGGTCTCCTTCATCTGACATTTCAGATTCTTGCGCTTTTGGACAAGCACAGAATCTCTTTACAAGTGCAGTATTTGCCGGGACGCTACAATGGCCTCGCGGATCATCTATCCTGAGGGATGACATTACCAGAATGGCACCTTCTACCCCCAGCGGTAAGAGCTGTTTTTCACAAGTGGGGCAGTCTAGTAGTGGATCTATTCGCTCCCTCGAGGGCTCACTTCGTGGATCAGTATGTCTCGATAGATTCCCACGACAAGAGAGCAATGCTTCACAACGTGTACAGCAGGAGTTGGAATTTCCCCTTGGCATGGATCTTTCCTCCTCCTTGCTTAATGCCACGAGTGCTGGCACATCTAAACAAGTCATCAGGGGTGTACCTGGTTGTAGCCCCAAATTGGCCAAAAGTGTTTTGGTTACCAGACCTAAAGAGAAGAGCCCTAGATCGACCTCATACAATACCCATGTTGGTCGACAACTTGATAGACTTATCGACAGGACTTCATCCTCAACAGGTCCAGAAGCTCCAACTACAGGTGTGGAAGATTAGGGGTGGAGTGAAGCTTTGAACGATTGGTCACAGCAAGAAAAAAGCTCTATTGAATGCGGGTTGGCGCAAACCTAAGCTTACAACTTATCACATGGCATGGAAGAGCTGGAAGGAATGGTGCGCCATTAATAATACATGTCCTAATAACCCTTCGGGATCTCAGCTGGCACGGTTTTTTAGCATACCTAAGAGTGAGGAAAGGCTTGGATCCCAATACTATAGCACTTCACAAGTCTATAGTGTCGGTTTTGTATGACCCCATAGGCGATTTGAGGATAAGTAATCATCCCTTGGTCAAGCGAGTGATGAGAGGTATAGGAAATTCTGCAAATAAGAAGCTTAGAGCATTTACTTGGGATCCAGGACACTTGGTGTCTTAGCTTCGTAAGAATCCTTCAAATGACCTGACTCTTTTCGAAGCATCTCGTAGATGTTCTGTTAATTTACTTCTGGCATCAGGAAGACAAGTACAGGATCTGACCACATGCATCTTCTGATAATCTTGTTGACAATGATGATCACATTGTATTATGGCCAAATTTTTTGGTTCTAAGAAGGACACCTCTACACATAGACAGTCTGGTTGGAAGCTTTACAAAGCAGAGGATCGTAATATAGATTCCATATTCTGGTTGAGAAAGCTTATGTCTTTGGGTGAGAACAGAAGACATGAAGCTGGTGTTGAATGTCTGTTTATTTCCAAGTTGGGGCCTGCAAGGCCTGCCTCGAGAACTGCTATTGGGGGATGGATTAAAACAATTTTGAAGGATGCTGGGATTGATGCCTCTCCTGGGAGTTTGAGATCAGCTGCAGCTTCAAGAAGTTGGCTGGAAGAGTGTCCTATAGACACCATTTTGGAAAGAGGAAGCTGGAGTTCAGAAAACACATTCAAGAAATATTATAGACAAATCAGAGGTCTCAATGTTGAGGTGCTGAATTCCCCCATTCACTCTCAGTCTTTGACCAAGTTATTGCAAGCAATACAGTAATAGTCACAATTTTGGCTTTAGAATTATCACCAAGCGATAACAAACACTTCTCACATTATATATTCTGGATAAGCAACGACACACATAATGTTGGAGTTTTACCTACCATTAAAACTCTTATTATGTTGTCTTGCTTATCCAGAATATATTTAAGCTCTGCTTGGTGAGTCCAAATTAAATTAACATGTCATCTCAAGATGCCAACTGCACGGCGACAATTGACAGCTGAAGGGAGTTGCAGAAGAATGGCGGGAAATTCAAGATAAAGCAATGGATATGACCGACGCTGGCGGGAAATAAGGCTGATGTCTCACATTATATATTCTGGATAAGCAAGACAACATAATAAGAGTTTTAATGGTAGATAAAACTCCAACATTATTGGCGCGCCTATGCATTAGTTCTTCGGCCCGCGACAGCCCACGATGACAAAACAGCTCGGTGTGTTTTATGGCGGGATATCGAAAATTTTGTGATTTTACTTAATAATTTCTATTGTAGTGACGAATTTACTCTTCTGTTCACATAATTGATATATTTACCATGTTATTTGTGTGGTTTACATCAGTTTAATCAAGTTATTGTACAAACGCCGTACTTTCAAAGTTGAACTGTCAGAATAATGTTTTATAGGTTACTTAAAAGATAAAATTTTCATTTTAAGATCTTTATTTTAAGAGAATTTCTTAAAAGTGATAATTTTTTATAATATTAAAATCTAATACATGTGTTCGTAAACGTATCAAAAAAATTAACGTCTTTAGAGATGCAAGAAATCTGTTTTAAATTTCGGTATTATTTCTAAGTTATTTTTTTGGCAATAAAAAAAACTTTGAAATTTTTTATTATTTTTTTATTGTATACACGATGAAAAAGTGAGGTGATAGTTTCCTTCCAAATTTATTACATAAAAGGACTGTGTTTTTTTTATTTTTGATTTTATTTAAATTTCTCTACATTTTGGTCAAAAATGTTGTGGGAGGAAATTTTTTTCCATTTTTTCCCGAGTTTGAATCTTAAAATTTGGCAGTTTTTGAAAACTAAAGTGTATTTCAAATACACAAATCTAAAAGGTAATTTTATCTAGTTTTCATAAATGGTATTTGTTTTTACGACACCTTCAAAAATAAGAAATATATAGAACATTCAAAATACTTTGGATTTCGTTCCGACATCATTAATAAAACAGAGATAAACTACCCCCTCAGGCCGTGTAAACCACGTGTATTTTTACCATGAACAATTTTTTAATTAGTAATGTTTTCACATCCGCGGCCATTTGTCAATTGAATAAAATTTTCACTGGGTTTTTTAAGTAAGGCTGGTTAAGTTTTAATTCTCTTATATCTTATTCTTGATAATATCTAGACATTCCCCGCGCCGAAACGCAAATTATATAAAATTCCCTCGATAGAAAAAAATCGCTTAGTATGCTCCAAAAATTATTATAAAATTGTTTGTTTCAGTTATTTTTAGTGACCGACCGAAGGCTCGGTTTCGGTTTCGGCAAGTTTCGGCATAAAAATCTAGTTTCGGCAGATTTTCTGCTGAACCTTCGGCCGCACCGAAACTCTGCAAAAGATCTCAATAAATGCTAAATGTAGTCTTAAGAATGATGTGATTGTAAACCCAATTTAAATTAAAATACTCAATAAATGAGGTTATTCCCTTATACATAACTAGCTGGTTCCCGGCATACGTTGCTATGCCATTTAATAAAGAAATTGTTTCTCTCTGCGTGTCCTTTCCCATTAATTCCGTTACCCTTCCACCTCCCATTCCTCTCCGCCTCCTCACCTTCCCTCTCCCCAGTCCACTTACCCCTTACCCCGTCCCGCGAACCCCCCTCCCAAGTTCCCCTCCCCCCTCCGCAAACCCCCTCCCCGAGTTCCCTCCCCCCTTTCCCCCTCCCTCCTCCCACCCTGCATTCCATATATTCATTCCCGATGCATTTAGTTTTCAAACAGCTCGCGTGCCACCTATTGCAATTTTTTTATATAAATTTCATAATGCCAGAGCTCACTTATACAAACCTTGTCCTGACAGTAACGAACACAAAACAAAAAGAATTATCCAATTTGGTGCAGTCGATTGGAAGTTATGCGCGTACATACATTTTGGCGATTCATTTTTATTTATATAGATGTACAAAAGTGTGGATTATTGACAAATTTTTGTTCCAAGAAATACTTAACGTGTTTGTTAATTTTTAGTAATATAAAAAAAAAAAATTTTCACATACTTCAATTATTGCTTTTTTATTTCATTAAGCCTAATTTCAGTAAACAATAGATTTTTAACATGTCTAAAAAAGTTTCGGTTTCGGTTTCGGCCGAAACTGAGACAGCTACCGAAGATTCGGTTTCGGTAGAAAGTCCTGCTTCGGTCGGACACTAGTTATTTTACAAGTTATATGTTTGAAAAAATCACAGTGTTTCTTTAAATGCTGTTTAAGACAACCCCCGCGAGATTTTTGCTCTATTTTGAACGAGTCGTGTTTTATTAAACATTTTTACAATTTTCGCATTGATTTTGTCGCTTTAAATACTAGCGCGCTGCTCTAACATTCATAATTTCATGTCTCTCCATCTTCTTCTTTTTGAGCCCGGTTTAATGGTGCCCGGCTCCTTAATTAACCGTTAATTAATGTGAATATTGGTGTTGCTTTTGTACGTTAATTTTATTAATGTATTTTTTTTACATAAAAGTATTTTTTTATATATAAGTATTTTCTTGAATTTGTAGTAGGTAATAAAATAATTGATCCGAAATTAATTGCAGGTTTTTTTATTTTATTAAGGGGGTCCTTGAAAATTGTACTTGATTTCCTAGGGGTCCGTGGCTGAAAAAGGTTAAGAAACGCTGCTCTAGAGGTATCTCAGGTATCACAGATTTACCTGAGGAGTCTAGGAGGTTTTGATTTACCCCAACTCACCTTACTGTGATAATGATTTTAATTTCTCTCATGGCTTCTAAACCTGTGACTGATGAAAATAATGTTTCAGACCGCTGCCGGGATTGGTTTATTTATCCTGCTGCCTGTAGGGTGAAGATTCCTCCGATAAGAAAGGCCACTAGAAGAAGAGTGATGTTAACTGTGTTTATGAACTAGAAAATAAATAAAATGGATGATGAAGACCAAGTGAATACGGCAATCAGATGTGGCAATGTGGATGAATTTAATGAGCTAGTAACTCAATTGCAGCAGAAATATTCTACAGAAGAAACATATTCACTCATATCTGCAGCTTACCATCAACTCCAGTTGAACAATGTCCTGCTGGCGGATGGAATGGACTTCATTGTTCAATACAAATTAATAAGTCTCAGCTTCTTCTCAAGAAATGATACATTTGTTCCACTGACGGCAAGCAACATTGAAGAACGTTTATGTTTAGTTCTGGAAAAGATTAATTTTCTCAGAAGCCTGGATAACTTTCTTCCAGAAGTTGATGCAAAATTCCTGTACATTGTGAAGTTTATAGCAAAAAATCTGTATATTTTAAAGCAGAGTTTGAAATCTACATATGTGACTATGCCATGGGAAGAAATTGTGTTTTGTTTAGTGATGTTTGTATCGGCGCACACAATTCAAAGTGATCTGAATGTAGTTTACCGCACCGTATTGAGTAAGCAAAGCATTTTGAAAAAGATTGGTGATTTTTGTAAATCTTTGGAAGATTTAAAGTTAAATCTCAACACCCTAGATGCGAGCAAACTTAATGTTTCAACGAGAAGTGGTCGGCAGAAGGTGATTGCTGGCATTTTGGATATTCATCCCGAATTCCAAGATTTATACGATGATTATAAAGATGTTAGAGATATATACTCTCTCGATAAGATGAAGGGGTGTGTGGATACGGCCCTAGTGGCAGATTGTGGAACTAGGGAGGGGCAACTGACAGTTAAGAGGAGTTTGCAACTTCTAGGAGAGCATTTAAAAGACACTCTCGAGTCTCCAAACTTATCGGAATCTGTGAGCGATTTACTCCTAATGTCGGCCCCTCAAGAAACTAAAGAAGTCCTCACTGCTTTGAGGAACTCCTTGGCCCATGCACATATTCTTAAACAAATCGCTGGAGACCAAGTAGCCAAGTTCTACACCAACATTCAAAATGATATCAAAAAGATTGGCATTGTGATTGCACAAATGCTTTACTCCAACAAAATAGAGAAAATCAAAATCACTTTGTCCAATATCACAAAATCCTTAGACTTATACAAAATTGATGAGTATCTTAATATATTTGAAGATATGCATATCTTAGAAATGCCTGGTTTGCTTCACATTGATCAGCGAACTATAGAGCAAAAAAAGATTGAAGAACTATTTGAAAAATTCTGTCATGATATTGCCAATAAAACAAAGCATAAAGAAAATATTATTCAAAAGATCAGAGACATAATCCACAGCACAGAACATACTAAAGAGATGCTCGAAGATTACTCAGTTGGATTGGTAATGATGAAAACATTTAGTGACCATTATTTACAGAACAGAATCCACCGGGTGCGTAAGAACAATATTATCCAGTTGAAATGTGCCGCCTTAATGATCCTGAACAAACTATCACCCCAAAAGTCAGGTAACACGTTCAGCTATCAAACAGTAAACGAGTTGGGCAATCTCTTGGTTGAATTCTATGAGAGTGTCGAACCAGGACTCTCTCACAAAGAAAGTCAGTCAATTATAAATTTTATGGTTGAAATTTATCGTATTTTGACCTATGAAACAAACCGCATTCAATGGTTAGACGAGTTCAAAGAAAAAGTGGGAAAGTGCACACCTAAAAAGAAAGGAAATGAACCAATCAAGACAAAGAATCTCAAAAAGAATCCCATCATAGAAAATGTTGCCGCAGATGTAGAACTAACTCAGAAACAATCCGAGTTGAAAAAGATCATGTGCGATGTTACTGAAGGCAAAATATTGCTAAATTGTGTGAGTAAAAATAAAAGGTTTGTGATTGAATCGCTTGTTCTAGACATCTTATCTGATTTGGACAGTTCCAAGTGCCTGGTGGGAAGTGTGCTCTTTATTGAGACCGATGCTCCAATTCTAACTGGCAAAATTCTGAGAAACTACTTGGCGCATGGAAATCCATTGGTCGATACATTCTTCTCAGACTCCTTTCTGGCTGTATTCTCAACTGCTAGAATTCTAGTGGATAACGCAATTACTTACAAAAAGAAAATTGGTAAAATTTACGAGCACAATATTGACAGATTAAAGTGTAAGTATGATAAAGATTTCAATGTAATTGACAAACAAGGAGAATTGTGCAAAGCTTTGACTGAAGGAAATCTATCTGATTTGAAGAAGTGTTTGGAACAGGGAGCAGATGCTAATTATAGAAGTCTTCACTTATCGACTACGCTGCATCTGTCCGCTCGTGGTTCAAGTCTGGAAGTAATCCGGTTTCTACTTGAGGAGAAGTTCTTAGAAGCAAATACTGCAGATATTTATGGTCAAACTGCACTCTATTATGCCGCTGCCTACGGGAGGACATCTATTATAACACTCCTTGTGGAAGAAGTCGGGCTGTTTGTCGATCATAAGGACAAGATCGGTCGAACGCCTTTACATATTGCGGCTCTAGAAGGACGAGCGGAAAGTGTGAGAGAGTTGCTGAGACTCGGTGCTGACGGCACAATACGAGATATGAATTGTGAGGGAATTTTGCACATTGCCGTAAGGAATAATCACATTGACTCCGTGAAGGCTTTATTGGAAGATAGTAATATCAGCATTGAAGATTATGAATCCGATACTGGCTATAATTCTCTTCATCACGCTGCGGAGTACGGCCACAAAGAGCTGGTTGAGTATTTATTGGAAAATGGTGCTGATCTTAATGCGAAATGCTTCAGGGGGTGGACAGCTTTACACTTAGCAGTGAACCACGGACATCTGGAAATCGTTAAGACGCTGATAAACAGAGGGGCCAACATTAACCTCAGGGCTTCTAATTCTGGTAACACTCCTTTAAACCACCTCGTCGACACAGCTGGCTTTATCATTGATATCGTGAAGGTTCTCTTGGAGAATGGAGCTTCTGTCAATGAAAGAGATGGCCAATGGAACCAGACTCCACTGCACTCTGCCTCGATCAATGGGAATAAAGAAGTCGTAGAATTGTTACTGGAACATGATGCCGAAGTTGATGCTTTGAGGTATAATCTTATGAGTCCACTAATGTGTGCTGTATACAAGGGCCACCAACACATTGTTGAACTTCTTTTAGAAAAAGGCGCCAACCCTAAATTGTTAGATGTAGACAATTCAACTGCACTACACTACGCAGCAATATCTGGTCAAAATAATGTGATGAAGTCACTAATTGCAAAGGGAGTCGAAATTGATTCCAGAACTAAAGATTATCATACATCACTACACTATGCCGCACATTACGGCAACTTGGAAGCGGTCTTAACTCTTTTGGAAGCAGGAGCCGATGTGAACTCACCTAATGATACTGGAGCTACGCCGCTTCATCTTAGCGCTGTGGAATGCCACCAGGAAGTTACAGAAGCATTGATCAATTGGGGGGCAAATATCAACGCCGAGGACATTAATAAATCTACTCCTCTTAATAGTGCAATCAATGGCAAGTGTACTGGAGACCTCATTCAACTTTTAATAAGTAAAGGAGCTGATATTAATACAAAAAGTGTAGGAAATCACACTCCCCTGCATACAGCTTGCTTTGAGGGGCATATCAAAGTCGCAAAATGTTTAATTGAAAATCACGCCGATATTAATGTTCGATCCGGTCGAGGTTTTACTCCGTTACTTGCAGCTGCTGAAAGTAACAACCTGATTATTGCGGAAATCTTGCTCAATCATGGGGCGGAAATTGAAGCAGCCCAAGTAGACAGTTTGACGTCTTTGTGCTTAGCTGCCAAGTACGGCTACAAAGCGTTGGCCGAGCTGTTGCTAGCAAGAGGCGCTGATATTAATGCCCGAGGTGGCGAACCTCTGAAACAAGCAATCATAGTGGGGAACAGAACCATCACTGAACTTTTGCTTAAAAAGAAAGATATTAAATTGACCGTGGCTGACGATGGGTCTACTCTCTTGCACCTCTCCGCTCGCAATGGGAACTGGAATATTGGCAAAGAATTGATAAAGAGGGGTCTTGAAGTTGATGCTTATGCTGATTACAATTGCACTCCATTAAGTATCGCTGTAAACCATCATCATAAAGAATTCGTTGACATGTTATTGGCGAACGGAGCTGACGTCGTTACTAAAAATCAAGACCAATTATATCTTGCAGTAAAAGAGGGCTTGTCCGAAATAGTTGAGAGTTTATTAATGGCAGGAGCTAAGAATGTTAGACACAAAGGTGACAAAACAGCATTGGAGTTGGCTGTTATTAATGGGCACTTGCATATAGTTCAAATGTTCTTTCATTATCAAGCTATTGATCCAAATTTGAAATATAAATTAAAATGCACTTTGCTACACATTGCGGCGTATTTTGGCTGCGTTAACGTTGCTGAATATTTGATAAAAAGGGGAGCAGATATGCATCGTAGAAATGTGGGAGCATTAAAACCGATTCACGAAGCAATAAATCAAGGTCAAACCGAAGTTGTAAAACTCTTTTTAGAGCGTGGTATGAGTGTGCATGATGTAGATGTTAATGGTGTTACCTTGTTGCACTATGCGGCCCACATCGGTCATCCCGCCATTGTGGAGCTTTTGATAGAGAAAGGAGCCATTGTCGATTCTGACAATTTAACCCTCTTGACACCTATTCACTTGGCCGCAATGAGAGGTAATGAAGAAGTTGTTGGTGCTTTATTAGCCGGAGGAGCTATTTACAATAATGAGGACGCTTCTGGGAAGAAACCAGAGAGTTACACAGAAAACGAAGACGTTTTAAAGTTACTTCGGTCAATCGATGATATTTTCACAGCTGTGGAACTTAATGATGCTCCAACTGTTGAGCAACTGATTAATGAAGGAGTTCCTCTGGATGCAAAGAGTGCGACTTTTTACTCACTTCTTCATATAGCTGCAAAGAAGGGATTCAACCAGATCTGCGAACTATTGCTCAAGAACAAGGCTAATCCTAACACTGTTGGAAAATCAAATAAAACGCCATTACATTACGCAGCAAAATACTCACACTATGAAATAGCTAAGTCACTTTTAGCAAATGGCGCAATCTACAATGCTAGGAGCGCCAAAGAAGAAACGCCAATACAACTTGCTGAGTTGAAGAGTATTTTAGATTTACTTGGATTTGTAAATAGATCATTTGAGAAGGTACAGAGTTGTGATATAACAGTTATTGACGATTTAAAACAAACACAAGATATTGGAACTGTTCAAGCGGTGATGAGGGCCACGACTAAGGAGGGAAATACATTAATAGTAGTAGCTTTTCACAGTCACTTTCCTAAAACATATATTTTAAAAGAAATGTTGCAGAGTGATGTCTCCTGTAATCTGGACGCAGTGAACTTGGCGATCCACCTGGAGAAATACGAACTAGCTTTGCAGTTGTTGAAAAGGATATTAAAAGAAAGAAGAGACGTGTTAGGAGAATACAACCCGGGAACTCTGGATATTCAAGAACAAATAGCCACCATCTTTTACAGCCAAACCAAATATTCAGAAGCATTAAAGTTAAATCAAGAGATACTTTGTAAGCGAACTCAAATATTGGGTGCAAAAGAAGAACCCACTCTCCGTATCAGAAGTAACATCGCTTTAATTCTAGCGAAACAAGCGAGATACCAGGAAGCTCTGGATATGTTCAAAGAAGTTTATGACGCTCAAAGAGAAACATTGGGTGAAAACCACATAGATGTCTTGTACACGCAGTCTTATCTAGCCACAACGCTCGATCAGTTGGGAAAGTATGAAGAAGCCATCACATCGAACCAAGAGACCTACAAAAAGTGTTTGACAGTTTTACAACCTGATGATCCACTAACTTCCAGTGTGCTGGGTAATTCTGCCGCAATGTTGATGAGCCAAGGAGATTATGAAAGGGCTTACAAATTATTTGAAGAAGTTTACGATGCAAAAAAGAAACTCTTAGGTCCCCTGCACTCGGATTCGTTGAAGGCCAAGCTAAATATGGGGAATGCTTTGGCCGGGCAAAATCAGTTTGATAAAACATTTAAAATATATCTAGATGTTTATAGGTGTCAGCACACATCTCTAGGACCAGAGCATGCAGACACTCGGGAAACTCGTAAAAAAATTATCATCTTACTTGAATTGAGAAAAATGTGTGCGTGTGAGAAAACATACTTACAAATACGAGATCAGTTGATATGTGCTTTGGGCAAAGATCACCCTGATATTGTAATGTTTGATCAGAGGCTTTTAAAAGATGATTAAAGTTTGAAATCCTGATTGGCCACAGAATAAATAATGAGCTAAAAAATTGGCCTTCACTACTGAATTAATTTTGTACTAAAAATTTAAAAACTAGATTGGTGTACTAAATCTGTTGTAACTTTTGAACCATAATTGAATGAATGATTTTTTTTTTAAATTTGTTTACATATTGAATTGAGGTAAAGAAAAACATAAAAATAAAATTTTTTAAAATATTAAAATATGTGTAAATAAGAATTCAAATATAACCTTCTCTTTCTTCGTAAGTTTTTTTCCGCATTTTTATTCA
The DNA here is from genome assembly GCA_917880885.1 of Limnephilus marmoratus. Taxonomy (NCBI): domain Eukaryota; kingdom Metazoa; phylum Arthropoda; class Insecta; order Trichoptera; family Limnephilidae; genus Limnephilus; species Limnephilus marmoratus. Next base: position 16,776,204 of record OU862932.1, read on the forward strand.
AAAAGTTATGAAAAAATATAATATTCATAAATCTAACATTAATAATTTTTGTTTTTTACATACATGTTTACTAATCTATAATATAAAAATGAATCGCTGAATGTGTTGCTAAGCGCATAACTTTCCAACGACTGCACCAAATTGGATAATCCTTTTTTTTGTGTGTTCGTTATTGTCAGGACAAGGTTTTTATAAAACTTCCGGTGGGCTCTGGCATTATGAAATTTGTATAAAAAAATTGCTATTGGTGGCACACGAGGAACCGGCTATTGCTGTGGAAAGCGGGAGGGGGAGAGATTAGGGGGAGGGGAACCAGGGAGGGGGAGGGGAACCTGGGAGGGGGGAGGGGAACTCAAGAGGGGAGTTCGCGGGACGGGGGAAGAGGGGGGAGTGGAGTGGGGAGAGGGAAGGTGGAGGTGACGGAGTGGGAACGCGAGAGGGGAATAGGACGCAGGAGAAGAAGGGGAGGCGGAAGGGGAAGGGAACAATGTCTTTATTAAATGGCATAGCAACGCATAAACTAGTAACTAATAAAATAATTGTGTATGATAGTCCTCAAAGCAATCAGGGACGTTCAGGGTCACTACCAAAAGCCTAGAACCCTAGATATACATATATAATATGTTACTGTAAAAGCCCATACCACGGTAAATCTTAAGATTTTCCAGTAAATCCTAAGATTTAAGAGAAGAGAGCGATTAATTTTTAATTGATTTATAATTGGTTGTGACATTTTAACCCACTGGCAACAGAATTAACGAGCTAAAAAATTGACCTTCACCTCTGAATTAATTTTGTACAAAAAATTGAAAACCTGCATTGGTGTACTAAATCTATTGTAACTTTTGAACCGTATATTCAAATGAATTAATTTCTTTGAATTTGTTTACATATTGGATTAAGGTAAAAAAACATAAAAATATATATTTTTTTAAATATTTAAATATGTGTAAATAAGGATACAAATATAACCGCCTCTTTTTTCGTGAGTTTTTTTCCACATTTTTATTAAAGAAGTTACAAAAAAAACATAATATTCATAAATCAATATTCATATAGGTATACTAATAACTAATAATTTAGTATGATAGTCCTCAAAGCAATCAGTGACGTTCAGGGTTACTACCAAAAGCCTAGAACCACTCACAATTTTGAAGAAATTAAATGGCTGCTGGCTGTCTACAAAACTTTGAACACAAATATCAGGGAAAAAACATTAGAAGCATTTTATTGCCAATTCTACTAAATGAATTATTAATTACCTACAGAGCATTCGGCATTTCAAATTTTATTAAAAAATGTCACTGTAATGCTCGTTTACTGATTTTTGGCGGACCTACTCTAGTCCGTTAGCGCACCGGGGTTTGTGGTACCTGAGTTGCACACCCGGCGGGGTGCCGGGGTTTGTGGCCAATGGGTTAATGAACTTTTATATGTACAATTATAACGGACTCCACTACGTAATACCAGAAGTCAGGATATATTTCAGTGCAGAAATTCTGGAACTAACTACCATATGTATTCCTCTTTGCCCAGAATACTAATGGAGGGAAATAATTATACCAAGTCAGTGGACATCTTCAATTTATCTTTAAACAAATACAAAATACTCTTACTGATGCAGTTCAGTTATGTACAATAAATACTATATATTTCGTTGCAAAATACCTATTACATTTATTTGTTAAAGAAATATATAGTATTTATATATTATTTAATCATAGTGTAATTTGTAAATTTCATACTTATGTAAAAGCCCCGAAAAAGGGCGTAAATAAATAAATAAAGTGTAACGATTAAATGTACGCATTTAATGTTTTCATTACATGTGCAATATAATAAATACATAGTGAATATTGTTAGATACACCTACCTGAGGTGCCTACCTTCTGCCGACAAACTAGCTCAGAATGGTCCGCAGAGCGGAGGAGACTATCATCAGGGTGGTAGGATCTCTGAGGCGTTTGTGTGGCATCCCTGAAATAAGCTCAAATCCTACGGGCTGGGGTAGACAGTGAAACAAGTGGCTACGGTAAATAACAGTTGTATTGGGTAGAATTCTTTCGTAAACAACAATGATACAATAATGCAAGCAGAGTAGTACAGTGTAGCAACAGTAATTCTATCTAAATCGGGTGAATTTGGCCCTAAAATCTCTCTGGGGGCGGTCATTTATCTTCGCGTTGAATTTACAAGGAACACACGCATTAAAGAGGGGTTAAATAGCTCAGGTACTCACAGCAGCAGCCTGGTCTCTTGGAGATTCGGTTATGTGGAGGGAATTTAGCCGTTCTTGGCATTCCCGCAAGTCACTATGCAAAACACAACAGCCATGGCGGCTTCGCAGAATGTTCCGGAACAGTGCAACATGGTTCACGTACACGTGCGCTCGAAGCGAGCTCGGAGGCAGAATGGCGGGCCGTGGCTGCCAGCCGGTCGGCCGTGGCTTGCGTTCCACCGCCGTCAGCGCGCGGCGCGCTAGCGGAGAGAAAGCGCAACTGTTTGTCTACACAGTGGCGTGCGCTCTAACTTGAGAGGGGGCATTTCGTATATCGTAACAATATTTATTAAAATAGTATAATTGAATTTAAAAATCAGAAATTTGAAATAAACTTTTTGGATATATATTTTTTTATATGCCATGCTTATGTTGCTAATATTTTTTCCCCTTTCCTGTTAAATTTTAAAAAGTGGTTATCTATTTTTACAAACAAATATTATTTAAACATGACATATGAACTTATCAAGCTATAATAAATACTATAAAACCTAATAAATCTTTTTTAATACACTAAATAGTTTTTATTTAACCCATCACTAGCTTCTTCTTCTTCTTCTTCTTCGATGGCGCTACAGCCCATATCGAGCTTTGGCCTCCTGCAACAGTCGCCTCCAACTCCTCCTGTCCTCAGCGGCTGACTTCGAATTTGGTACCTGGAGAAGCTGTGCTGCATCCCCTCTTACTTCGTCTTCCCACCTCAGTCTGGGTCTTCCCACTTTTCTCTTTCCACCTGGGTGTCCAGTCAAAATTCTTTTTGGGACGCGTGTATCCGGCATTCTCTGTATATGCCCAGCCCATCTCAGCCTGAGGAGTCTCATATGTGTTGAGATGCTAGGTGCCTTATATAGGTATATCATACATTAACAAAGTCAACCCATCACTTGACTTTGACGACCTCCGTAGTCCAGTGGCTAAGACTCTTGACTCACATTCCGGAGGTCGCGGGTTCGAACCCGGCATGCGCAAATAAATTTTATTTGATTAATTTGTGTTATTTCACAATTAATTCATTTAAAATAATATATAGTATATTTGCGGCATGTTCCAGAGTGGAAGATACTATTAGTATCGCCCTGGTGTAAGACCACCATTCAGAATTGAAACGTTGCTTGAAAATGGCTTTAGCCGTGTTTAGTGACCAGATCTGAATAGCCAGGTACTTCCCAACCTTCCTCTTCCCCACCTCCTTCCCCTCCCCGCTACCTTCAGCCTCACAACATACCCCAATTGGGGATGCCATAGTCTCACTGGCTCCAGACGGGAGCAGTTGAGTTATTCACTGTAAAAAAAAAAAAAAAAATCACTAGCAACAAATTGGTAACAATGTCCCTCCCGGTCTTTTATTTAACACATTTATGGACACTTGCTGGAAAATGTTTAAAAACAGGACGACACGGCACATGCTGATACATTTTTTGTTTCGTCACTCGACATGTGTTTTGTAAAGTCAATTTTATTACATACATATACATATTGAGGGCTTTTACATAACAATTAATGATGATATATATGATAGGTGCCATGACAACTCAGAATCATGCAATTTAACAAATTGCAAAGTTTCGTTTTTTTTTTTTTTACATGAGCTCCACACAGGAGGCCCTGAGGAAAATATTTTTCCTCAGGGCCTATGTCATCTTTGGGGATGCTGTGTGGAGGGTTTTTTTAAGGAAAGGAAGGAGAGGAGAGTTCTGGGAATGAAAAGGGTTTAAGGGGTGCGTAGGAATCTGGGGTTCAGTATGTCCTGGTCATCCGCCTCCAAGACCTAGACAACCTCACCCCATGAACCCGGGCACCCCTGCTAAATCACCAAACGTAGCGAACCACTTGGGGTGATCTATGGCAGAGATGTTGGTTATCCAATAAAGGTTCCCGGGGCGGCGGTACCCATTCCCGCCTCCCAAATTAGTTCCCGCCTCCCAAATTTATTTTTTGTTTTAATCTAAATACGTATGAATTACTTAGTTTGTACAAATTAGAGAAGGGTAAGTTCTGCATTTTGCCGGAGGCCTCCGAGACGTGCTTCCTCTTAAAAGCACTTGAGTTCTTGGAACAGGTCCCGGGAGCCACTCCCGACTCGCAAGTGGCTCGGACCGAGACGCACGAGTTCGACCGGAGCCGAACCTAAGAGCCGGAGTTCGCAAAAGAACTCGAATGCGGGCCTGTTCACGACTCGCGAGTGGCTCGGACCGAGACGCACGAGTTCGACCGGAGCCGAACCTAAGAGCCGGAGTTCGCAAAAGAACTCGAATGCGGGCCTGTTCACGACTCGCGAGTGGCTCGGACCGAGATGCACGAGTTTGACCGGAGCCAGACCTCAGAGCCGGAGCCCGCAAAAGAACTTGAACGCGGGCCACGCTCAGACCGCCGAGTTCTGAGTTTGGTTCCGAGTACTGGACCGGGTTCTCTGGGAGTAGTCGATTTGAAAAAGGAGTAGGGATCCACTTCCCGAGAAGAACCTGAGTTCAAGAGCCCACTCCAGCTGAACCTACACATCGCTAGTCCAAATTAAGAATCTATTTAAGGCAAAGATATTGAGGCAGTACGAAATACATTAAGTACTCCACCAACCGCCGCACTTTTAGGCACGTATTATGGTAATTATACAAGAAACAACTATTTATGTTACTAGGTTACAAGGTTCTTAATTTGGGCAATCTAAGTAATTCATGCGTATTTAATCAAATGTCTAATCAATGGTATACAACTTTAAACGTACATTAAATGAATAAGTAATAATGTATACTTACAGCATTTCGTGTTTTAAACTAGTTGAAATCGGCGACAGCTGACACATCAGCTCGTAGAAAAAGCAATTGCAGCTGTAGACAATCACAAATTTGACAGTCGATTACGTACGTAGTTGAGGCAGTAATTTTTAAGTTAATCTATATTACTTATTAACATACCTACACTTGTATTAAAATATAATCATACAATAGATTGGTTGCATTAACAATAATTTTAAATAATAGTAATTTTATGGTATTCGAACTTGGGGACATGCAAGCACTACTTACATTAAATATATTGAAAATTTACAAACTGCCATAATAAAAAAAAATTGTCACAACAAATATTTACAAACAGAGACATAACTTAAAACTACTGTATGGCTCAGAGAGCCTACTAACAATAAAAGGTCTCCACTGGTTCACTACTATTATGGATAATATGGGGGAAAGCCCTTACAAACACCTACTTGTACACAAACATACCACAAGATTAGAGAAGGAAAGGGCCTAAAAACTCCTCGAATATTAAATAAATATGGAAGCCGTACTCTTGAATATCTAATACCAGTGATTTTCAATAAAATCAATAAAAACATAAAATTTGAAAAAAATGAGAGACTAACACCCATATGCATAGTCGGTTCCTCGAGACCTCCTCCACTCGACCTTAGTCGAGGTCACCTCAAGGAAATCTTAAAAACTTCCTTGAAATCAGTATGCTCAGTTACGGCTTCACCCTCCAGTAAGTCGAGTGAAGGAATGACGTCATTAAATTTCTTATTATTATGCTGGCAAACTGTAGAGAATGTTTAATTAAATATTTAAATATTTGTAAAGAATATATTTATGGTTCACTTTTTTCAGCTATGGGCTGTCTTCAACAAGCTTCGAGGAGACCTCAAGGTAGATCGCGACGTACCTTGAGTTTAACAGTTCATTACTCGACTCGACTGAGGAATTTGCTCAAGTCGAGGATAGTTTTTTCAGTTCTGCATACTGAATTTATCCTTGAGGTTGAGTCGAGGTTGAGTCGAGTGGAGGAAATCTCGAGGGACCGACTATGCATACGGGTGTTAGTCCTAAAATGATAAAACTATGGCTAATGAACGAAAACTCCATGTATCTTTGAATATCTTAATATAGCTGCCTACATATCTTGTTATTAGGCAGGTATATTGAAATATCTTATATATTTATGGTTGTAAGTTAAATTATCTAATATTACTATGTGATCTATTCTAATGTTTCCTTAAAACTATAAATGTATTTACAAATATTTTCTTAGATATTATATTAAGAATGTTTAAATTGTTAGAACCTGCAGACAAGCTGCCATATGACAGCTTTCTGGGACTACTCAAATTTTTTGTACAAAATGTATTATGTAATTTAATAAATAAAAAAAAAATAAGTACATTGGTTTAATTTCGAAATTGGGTGAGCGCGCCGGTAAAGGCCCTATCATTATTTTTTATCCAATTTTTTATGTTATTTTTGAAATTTTTTTGAGAATCACATTTTTTACTCTGTATGGAAGAATGTTATAAAGTCTTCTTGCAAGGTATCTGAAGTTTCGTTGACCAAAAGTAGTATGTGTGATAAAAAGTGCATTTTTTCTTATTTTGTTTGCAATTATTTGAGTGTGAAGATTCCATTTGAGATATGGATCAATGGTGAGGCCGAGGTACTTCATCTGTGTAGTGCGCTCAATGTAGGGACACTGGCAACATTCATTGGAATTTACACATGTGTGTATTCTAATAGAGGCATCATCGTGAGGTTGTCCTGTAATATATATGTATATAAATATTATTTTTTTTACATCAATACCGCACAAGAGTCCCAACTGCTCCTGTCTGGAGCCAGTGGGACTATGGCATCCCCAACCGGGGTATGTTGTGAGGCTGAAGGTAGTGGGGAGGGGAAGGAGATAGGGAAGAGGAAGGTGGGAAAGTACCTGGCTATTCAGATCTGGTCACCAAACACGGCTAAAGCCATTTCAAGCAACGTTTCAATTCTGAATGGTGGTCTTACACCAGGGCGATACTGAGAGTATCTTAAATAACACAATTAAATCAAATAAAATTTAATTATTACAGCCTTACCGCTGGACTATGCCGGCCTATTTATGCTTGATTTAGTTTTCTCGGTGTTCAGTGTGAGTGTATTTGTATCTAACCACTTTTTTATAATGCTTATATCCGTTTCAGCTTTTTAGTAGACGGCTTGCCAAGTGTCAGCTTCAAACAGTAAGACAGTGTCGTCGGCAAAACTAATAATTTTCCCCTGAATATTAGTTGCATAATTCGTTAATGTACAAAAGGAACAAAGACGGTCCTTATATGCTACCCTGTGGAATCCCGTAGTTAGTTGAGAACTGGTCGCTAAGTGTTTTATTTACTTTAACTAGTTGCTTGCGTTCATTAAGGTAACTTTTAAAAAAGTTAAGTTTGTTACCTGTAATACCGATTTTTACAAGTTTGTTTATTAATTTACCGTGTGATATTGTATCAAAGGCTTTGGAAAGGTCTTAAAAGATTGAAATACAGTTTTTGCTTTTATCGAGGTTTTTAACAATGAAATCAGTTACGGCGTCGCATAGCAGTTGACAAATATATTGACTCGTCTCCCTTTTCCAAAACACTATTTTTGTAACCATTATGTCCCGATGGATATATCGTGAATTCACTAGTAGTTCATCATATATACTTACCATAATTTTATTTTTAATTTTTTTTGTGTTAACTTCATATTGTATAATATTTTATTTTATTTTTATTTATTAATTTTCAACGCCCTCATGGGCTTTTATATGACAAATTTATAATACTGAGACACTTTTAAATAAAACAGATAAACTATAAAAATATAACTAGTAAACATCATATGAAAGGTAGGTGTACAGATAAATGTAGGTAAAGATAATGCATAAACAATAAAAGAGAAAATTTCTAAAGATAATGCATAAACAATAAAAGAGAACATTTCTAAAAATTTCTAACAAATGGCATAGAAATAAACTAGTAGGTATGTTAGCAATTACAAAATTTACAGGTGACTGACTAATTGTGATATACTATATGTGACAAAATGCAAGATACATAAAGTAAACGGGAACAAGTTTTTATATAATGACAAACTTAAATAATATATAATCATAATATTTCTTTAGACTCTCGTTTCATCAAGTGCAAATACGAGGGTGGTCTGAAAAGTTTCCCACCTAACAATGAAACAAGAATTTTTTCTTAAGTTTTTTATTTATTTTTCTATATAGTCTCCTTGTAACTCTACACACTGCTCCCAGCGATGCTCCCATCTCTCTACCCCGCCCAAATAGTACTCGGCATTTTTCTCTGCAAAATAATTGTTCACAAAGGTGATTGCCTCCTCATTAAACGAAAATCTCTGTCTTCCGAGCGCAGTTTTTAGATAAGGGAACAAAAATAAGTCGCTTCGGGCTAGATCTGATGAGTAAGGTGGATGGTCAAGCAGTTCAAACCGTAATTCGAGGATTTTTGCCATGGCAACCGCTGAGGTGTGAGACGGCGCATTGTCTTGGTGAAAAGGGATTTTCTTTTTCTGCAAGTGTGGTCGTTTTTCCGCAATTTCTGCCTTCAGCTTGTCAAATAATGATGCGTAGTATGCTCCTGTAATGGTTTTTCCTTTTTGAAGATAACTCCTTGACTATCCCAAAAAACAGTCGCCATCACTTTCCCAGCCGAGAAAACAGTTTTTGCTTTTTTTGGAGCCGGTTCCACCTTTGCAGTCCACTGTTTTGACTGTATTTTTGTTTTGGGCGTATGGAATGGTGTATCCAAGTGTAACCAAGTTACATCTACAGTAATTAATCTACAGTAATAATTACAGTGACAGACACGTTCTTTGGACATTTTCATAACCTCTGCTATCTCTCACTTTAATTCGGCGGTCATCTAACAATATTTGGTGAAGTTTAGCAATGTTATCGTCAGTAGTTGCAGTTTTTGGACGTCCCGAAAGTTCATCGTCACCCAAGCTCTTATGGTCATGTTTAAATTCAGCTGCCCAAAATTTCACTGTGGTAAATGATGGTGCAGATTCCCCATACACAGAGTCCTACTCATCTTTGATTTGCGTAGGCGTATTGCCTTTCAAAAACAAAAATTTAATAACAGCTCGATACTCAATTTTTTCAATTTTCACAAAAACACACTCGCTCAAAACTGCGCGTCCAAAATGGCCGAAACTTTGGTGAGTAACTGTCAAAAGATGCACAACTACATTCACTAGCTTTTATTGATGAGTGCTGCCATCTTCACGTTCAGGTCGGAAACTTTTCAGACCACCCTCGTATATTCATTTTATCTTTGAAATTATGTATTTGTAAAAGTGAAAAATATTTCCTTATATTTTCAAAGCCTTTTTCCGATTTTCAAATATATATTTGTTTTCAGGAAAGTCTCACATGATTTATTTTTTATTGTTAAGCATTGATATATTATAAACTAGCTGGTACCCGGCATGCGTTGCTATGCCATTTAATAAAGAAATTGTTTCTCTCTGCGTGTCCTTTCCCATTCGTCTCATTCCCCTTCTGCCTCCCCTTCTTCTTCTGCGTCCCCTTCCCCTCCCGCGTTCCCACTCCGTCTCCTCCACCTTTCCCTCTCCCCACTCCACTCCCCCTCTTCACCCGTCCCGCGAACCCCCCTCCCCACCCCCTCCCAGGTCCCCCTCTCAAACCCCAGGTTCCCTTTCCCCCTCCCTGGTTCCCCTCCCCACTCCCGCAAACCCACTACCCGAGTTCCCTTCCCCCTTCTCCCCTCCCGCATTCCATACATTCAGTTTTCAAACAGCTCGCGTGCCACTTAAAGCAATTTTTTATACAAATTTCATAATGCCAGAGCTCATCAAAAGTTTTATACAAACCTTGTCCTGACAATAACGAACACACAAAAAAAAGAATTATCCAATTTGGTGCAGTCGTTCGAAAGTTATGCGCGTACATACATTTCGGCGATTCATTTTTATTTATATAGAAGATAGATAGATAGATAGATTAGATAAAAGCGAAAATAGTCATTCTACGGATTTGGAGGGGGCCCATCGAAATCTCTATTACACCACTATAATAGTTCTACAACCATCGACCGCGGCTGGCGTGTGACATATCAAAATGAAAAGGATGAAACCATGGGCTTGAGTGAAAGGAAAGGACGGTCTGACGGCCGAGCCTTTCGACACGGTGGCTTCTGTTAGAACTTTACACGTGTATAGAGAATGCACAGGCAGGCCTTGCAACCGCGCTGCAGCTGTACGGGACCGCTGCAGTAAGCCAAACAAAGAACACGTGTTTAACGATGTCACAGGGATATTAAATCCACGGCCTGCATTCTCGTGGTTTTGAGCGTGTATAATATTGTAAGTTACTTAAATAGTTGAATACCCGGATTCAGGGCAAAGTTCGAAGTTTTCAGAACTACGGTTTTAACTTAGTTTATTAACTAGCTTTGTTTTTTTTTTTTAAATTGAATAATTTTCAATTTAAAAAAATGTTGTCATGTGTCTTCTTTAAATGCAATTAGATCGATGTTTAACCCAGTTACATTTCCCTATGTACAAAAAGTTTTCTGATACACATAACATAAAAATATCCATAGGTGGATAACGTGTTAAAATGTTTTTAGGTTTAAAATACAGAGAAAACAATGTCAACTAGTCAAGGTCAAAAATCGAATTTAATGTTTTGCAAAAAAGGTAATTAAAAATACATATTGAAATAACTGTAACTGTATACTCGTATGTTGAACATTGATATTAATGATGAACCTTGACGTCGTCGTTTGCGACCCTCTTATTGAAAAGTCTGTGAACCTCCGCTAGACACCGGCTATCGTTCGGTAAACGACGGAAATTGTCGAACTTCCTCTCCCGAAGGCCTGTTCGTGCATGATTTGAACACGAATCTCGGAGAATTATGTATGGGGTAGCGTCACTATGATATATCTCTATATTGTTAAAATCGTTTCCAAACATAAGATAACTCAAAAAAGTGACATTTTAACACCCCTTCGAAAAGTCATTAAAAGCTATGAATATATATTTATATATATATTTTTTTTTTAAATAGCTCATAACCCAACCTAACGTAACCTATTTAACCTTTTTTTCCATCACTTTTAATGATTTTTCAAAGGAGGTGATGAAGTTGCATATTGTTGAGTTTTCCGGTCACCGTGAAGATCACTTAATTCGCTTTTTAGAAAATATAATAAAACCAAAGAATATTTTCATATTTCTTCATTATATACATTTTTATTCCCTAAATAAAAATAGCTATGTGAGACGGTACAAATCATAAAAACATAATTTTGCAAAAAAGAAGTAAGTTATTAAACTGGCGTCGATGGCTTGATTTATAAAATGTACTGCCTAGGGATTCCGTATTTTTGTGAGATCGTTATTGGATAACGGACGTTATCTTCTGTCAGATTTGTGTGATTTTTACGTCACGTATTTTAGTTTAGATCGATTTAAACATGAATTCCTGCAAGTACGCATGATTATTTACTAATTTAATGTACGTTGTACATAGAAAACGCAAATAACAGTCATAAAAATCACACAAATCTGACAGGAGATTACGTCCGTTATCCAATAACGATCTCACAAAAAATACGGAATCGATCGGCTGGTATTATTTATATTTTTTTTATGAGCAAAGAACCCATAAATGATAAATAGTTTTCAAAATCAAGATAACCCTTTCAGTTTTGGTACAACCCATCGATAAAATTCGGGTCACGGTTACCCAACAAGGCAACATAATAAGAGTTTTAATGGTAGGTAAAACTCCAATATTATGTAGTGCCAGGGCTGGGCAAAATACATGCTTTGCTGTAATTGAAATACAAATTACAAAATACTTTTGTGCATGTATTTAAAATACAAAATACAAAATACCTTCATGTCGTGTATTTGAAATACAAAATACAAAATACAGTATTTTAACCATTTTTTAATTTCAAATACAAAATACAAATTACAAAATACAAAATACATTTGGTTTTGGTAGAACCTTTGGTTGCAATAAATTGTCGTAAGTGCCCATATCTAAGGGTGCGTTTCCATAGAAGCAGAGCTAAGCAGAGTGAAACAGAGACGTGCTAAAATTGACTAATCATATTGCTCAGGAGACACATCTCGTCTCCGCTCCACTTGTAAAGTTTTGTGGTATGGGACTTAGGTGTTAGATTATAATCATTATTATTATAATAAGACTAGTTGGTTCCCGGCATGCGTTGCAATGCCGTATTCAAAGAAATAAATTGTTTCTCTCTGCATGTCCTTTCCCATGCGTCCCCGTTATCCTAACGCATCCCTTTCCCCTCTTGCATTCCCCTTCCACCTTCCCTGCCTACCCTCTCCCCTCTCCCGCTCCTCCCATCGCGCCAACCCCCTCCCGCGTTCCATATATTTAGTCCCAGTACATTCAGTTTTCAAACAACTCGCGTGCCAGCTATTACAATTTTTTTATTCAAATTTTCATTTTTCACATATTACAAATATTCGTTTTTCTATATTATAAGAATAATCAATCAAATCTGGTACCTAACATAGGTACCTATTTAAAATATCTATGATTTAAAAAATCCATAGACAATTCTTTTGTTACAAAAAAAAACAGCTGCCTGCTAAATTCAATTTCATCAAACGCGTGAACTGTCAGACGTGCGAAGTTAAAATAGTCGTAAAGTTTTCTGAAATTATCCAATTTTCTGAGTTATTTTCTTAATTTTTCTTTCCGTAAGAACCTTCTATAAAGAATTAGAAAACTTAAAAAAATGAATGAAATAAGTCAAGTCATTCTGAAGTTATGGCGTGACCAAGGGAAACAAGGATTAATTTTTATATATAAATGGATGACATTTGTATAGCGCAATTTTGTGTTATTTTACTTCTCTGCTCTTCTCTACAGTAATTAACTTAAAAATAATCTAGTAATCAGTCAAATTATTGCTATAGTGCTTGATCTAATACTATGATACAAAAATGTACAATACAAAGCAATGAAAAGTATAATATAATATGGTACAAAATGTACAATAACAGTGCTATTATAGCACAGGATAATAATAATAACTAGCATGACGTAAAACAATGTACAGTATCTACATTATAAAGCAATGATAAGGGGGCATACATTAATTACGTGAGCAGTTTTTCTTCCAAACTAGACTCCCCCCGCCCCTTGGTGAGATAAATTTGGGTCACTTCGTTTATTCTTTTCAAGTAACGTGAGATTTTGTCGGATCCTCCCCCTTTTTTTGAGTTCACGTAAATAATGTAGGCCCCCTAAGAGACTTACAAATAATGATTATTAAGAGTGCAAAGGACAATAATACAGGATTCTAGCGTTTATAGTCTATGTATTATCTAAGTGCGTTTATTTTTCATTATCATTATGAAGATCGCTAAATGTATTTGAAAATGTATTTTGAAGCCATAAGTATTTGAAATACAAATTACAAAATACCTTAGCAGCACTTAATTGAAATACCAATTACAAAATACATTTTTAGGAAGTAATTGAAATACAAATACAAAATACGTATTTGTATTTCAAATACGTATTTCAATTACAAGTATTTCAAATACTGCCCAGCCCTGTGTAGTGCCATTCCTTACCCAGAATATTCCTAAGTGAGAATTCGTCGCCTTAGTTCGTATTTGTCCAACAGACCATTAGAAAATTTTACAGGAGGAGAAGGTTTTCTTCCATTATTTCAATGAAACATTATGATAGGAAGGTGTTTAAGATAAAGCTTTTTCCGTAAAGGTAAAGGTCTCATTAGTTTAAATAATTCTTAGTTAAGTGATTAACCACCATTTTGTATACTTCAATTTTAATTTTAAAGTGGAGATTGAACAAAAACTAAAATGGTCTGTTGGACAAATAAGAACTGAGGCGACGAATTTTCTGCTATCTGGTGGCAGTGTTGATGTCAATTGTGATCACCTTCATTTAGAAGTACCGGTTGGAGGTCTGACCTCACACCGATTGCTTATCCTTCGGACTCCAGAAATGGAGGAACTTTGGGGTCTGTCCCTCTCAGGCGAATAATTGGTCTACACAGGATTGTCAAGGATGGCGAAAGACTAGCCTAAAGCGGTTTGTTGAGGGTGACTTCATGTAGAAACGCCGGTTAGAGGTCTGCCTTCACACCGGTCTCTTTTCCTTCTGACTCCAGAAATGGAGGACCTTTGGAGGTCTGCTCCCTTTTCAAGGATGACGAAGTCCCCAGCTTCTTTATTGAATATCGGACTGTTTTATTTATTTTTTTATGTTATTATTCTAAGGTATTTTCACTTTGCCAATTAACCTTTTCCAAAAATTTTCTCTATTGGATAAATAACTTTTCAAACCAACGAAGTGAAGCCACTTCTGATCTGGTCCTCTTCGCAGAGGCCACAATACCAGCATCTCTAAGTATTGTCTTGACCAATCTGCCAATAAAATTGTTATAGAAGCTGCTTTTGTTGGACCCATGGGTAAAATCGGGTTTTTCGATTTCGGGTGTGTGCCTTGTGGCGAAATTTTTCAATCCCACCGGAGTGGGTCTGGACTGGTGGTCTCAACCAAAATGGAATCCAATAGCCATTGAGGATTTTTAGGTGAAAAAATGGGGGTATTTTCAATACGCCATTGTTCTAAAGAGCTTAGAAATTGTCCTCCCTGAAATCGCCTGGGCTGATTGTCAATTTTTTCACGGGCGACAGTGTGAGGTTTGCCCGTGCACCGTCGGTCTCCAAAAATTCCGTCCTCTGCTGGCAGAGGAGGAACTGATGATGACCAGAATGATGACCGGGGTCTGCCCACCGGTACTGAAATGGAAATTGGGTGGAACCCAGATTTCCTGCGGAAGCACGTTGAGTTTGCATGACTGCCCGTGTTTCGTTTTTCTACCTTGACAAAGATTCGTTAATTTTAGGGTTTGCGTAAACTAAGCCCTGAAGACTTTGTTCGCCCCATTAAGTCTCTGCAACTGGGAGACAAGCTTGTCTTCATTACATAAGTGTGTCAATGTTGGGGAAATTTTATGGTGGGATATGAAGGTGGATTAGATGGATGGAGTATAAAATGTATGGGGATTGAATTTTATTGCAGATGTAAGGTTCCACAGCGTTATTTCATGTTTTTGAAAGTAAGGAGTCAGGATTCGGTATTTAGGTTGTCAGGGAGTAGGTAGATAAATTGTGTCATAGTTTGTTCATTATTTATTAACCAAAGATACACAAGTTGCTACTTACAGTAAGTATTATGTAATTACAGTTTGTCAAATGAGAGTAGAAAATATATGAGGGCGCCACTGTTGATCAAATGGCAATACTAAACACATAACTCATGGTGTTAAAGTAAAGCTGTGTAACCTACATTTTTATAAAAAATTAAAAAGGCATAATAGTGGAAAAAATATTTTTTCATTGCAGTATAGATACCCGCCAATCTCAAAATTAGAATTGCATATAGGTATATTATTATTATACCATTGCAATTTTGTGTTAACATAATTAAGAATAACTATAATGTAATAAAATATAAAGCACAGTTTAGAAATTGCTCACATTTATTTAATACTAGATAAAGTACCTAGCGTTGCCTGGGCTTTAGATCGTGTCTCTAATTTTAGATCTGAATATATTTAACTCATTCAGATCTAAAAGTAGTGTTACTAAACTCACCATTAGTGATTCTTCCTTTCTATCTATTGTTAAATTCAAATTTATGTTAAAGCAAATCGCTTTATAAATCACCTTTTAATCAAATTTATGTCATGAAGAAAAAGTGTTTTTTAAAATGTGGTTTACTGTGTTCTATACATTCAGTGACAATTGCACTTCAAAAAAATATTTGAATATTAGTTAAATTGGTGTTGCCAGTCTACAAATTTAGTAGTTCAAGTTTTTATATTTTCTACTCTTAATTGACAGACTATACATACTTATTTTTATAGCATTCATTAAGTATTTTAAGTTATGTATGTCTAATACAATTTGAAAATAATATTTTTTCTTTCCATTCATTTCTTATCACAAATGATGTCTTTCTGTATTGCTGTTTTTTTTGTACTAACATTTTTTTTTACTTACAGATGCCCTTGGGGCTTTTACAAAGATTGGTGTAAAAATATCTATGGTTTATTTTTTCTTTTGTTTTTGTTTATAAAGTACTGTGTATAAACTGCTTTACAATTTGGGAGGCAGGAATGGGTACCGCCGCCCAGAGAACCTTTATTGGATAACCAACACCTCTGCCACAGGTCACCCCTGGTGGTTCGCTACGTTTGGTGATTTAGCAGGGGTTCCCGGGTCCATGGGGTGAGGTTTGTCTAGGTCTTGGAGGCGGATGACCTGGACACACTGAACCCAAAGATATTCAAATACAGAAGAGATATGCTATGGTGTCCGTTTTCATACAAAAAGAATTTGTTCATTTCGTTGATTTTTTGAAAATGTGTATTAATATTGGTTAACAATATATTTTGAATAAGGAAAGAATTCATTAATTTAGTTTAACGTTCGTTTTGGTTTATTCGTTAATTATTTGTTCTTTTAGTTTATTTGTTAATTGGTAAACAATATCGGCGACACCCGGAAGCGCAGACCCACATAGTAAAAACAGCAGATAGCACATCTACTTATATTTCAATATCTTTGCACTGAACCCCATATTCCTACCCACCGCTTAAACCCTTTTCCTTCCCAGAACTCTCCTCTCCTTCCTTTCCTTTAGAAAAACCCTCCACACAGCATCCCTAATGATGACATAGGCCCTGAGGGAAATTATTTTCCTCTGGGCCTCCTGTGTGGAGCTCATGTAAAAAAAAAAGGTAATTATCGGTTCGGACTGGCCACGCTTATTACGAATAATTTTTAGAAAAAAACTTTAGATTCGCCTTAATTACTATAAAAGGAAACTTTTTGGCTTTGGGGCGGCGGAAAATAATGCATTTTAATTTTCAATTGCATAAAACCAAAATTCACTTCGCGAACCGACGCAGCGAAAATCCGCGGCCGTAGCTGTCACTGTTATGGACTGTAGCCGACTTCGTGGGATACCTACATGAAATACCGCGAATCACAAACCATGTTACACAAACCTAGCGTAGCCGCTAAACCACTTGAAAACTGGGATGTTTTTCTTGCCTTGACGCGAGTAGGCGTTATAAAGGGTCACATTCTTTTGTATAACAAACCATGTTACACAAAAAAGCCCGCTAAACAAATTTCATAATTACGCGCCTTATCCCACGAAGTCGGCTACAGTCGTATTAGCTCTTGTTAATTTATCAAGGATACCAACATAACAGTGACAGTTACGGCCGCGGATTTTCGCTGGGTCGGTTCGCGAAGTGAATTTTGGTTTTATGCAATTGAAAATTAAAATGCATTATTTTCCGCTGCCCCAAAGCCAAAAAGTTTCCAAAAGGCGAATCTAAAGTTTTTTTCTAAAAATTATTCGTAATAAGCGTGGCCAGTCCAAACCGATATTTACCAAAAAGTGAGGTGACAATAAAGTTTATAATACATTTGTCAAATAAAATATGTGTGCATTTTTAAAGTGAGCCCTTTTAAAACCTTTTAACATTTGCATTCAAAATTAAAATATTTCAAGAATGATATGTTTTTTTTGATATGAACATTTGAAAGTGCATTTTATCACTTTTCAAAAGAGTTTTTAATTTTCCGAAACATTCAGAAAATTCATTCATTTGGATTTTATTGCAAAGTGGAAATTTTCTGACTTTCTGACAGAATGTGTCCAAGGCCTGAGGGGTTAATTAAAGGTAATTTAATTGGTTTATCTTATTTTATTTCACAATGTAATAATTGATGTACAGTTTGTCAAATAAGAGTAGAAAATATATGAGGGCGCCACTGTTGATCAAATGGCAATACTAAACACATAACTCATGGTGTTAAAGTAAAGCTGTGTAACCTACATTTTTCTAAAAAATTAAAAAGGCATAATAGTGGAAAAAATATTTTTTCATCGCAGTATAGATACCCGCCGATCTCAAAATTAGAATTGCGTATAGGTATATTATTATTATACCTTTGCAATTTTGTGTTAACATAATGAAGAATAACTATAATGTAGTAAAATATAAAGCACAGTTTAGAAATTGCTCACATTTATTTAATACTAGATAAAGTACCTAGCGTTGCCTGGGCTTTAGATCATGTCTCTAATTTTAGATCTGAATATATTTAACTCATTCAGATCTAAAAGTAGTGTAACTAAACTCATCATTAGTGATTCTTCCTTTCTATCTATTATTAAATTCAAATTTATGTTAAATTAAATTAAAGCAAATCGCTTTATAAATCACCTTTTAATCAAATTTATGTCATGAAGAAAAAGTGTTTTTTAAAATGTGGTTTACTGTGTTCTATACATTCAGTGTAATTGCACTTCAAAAAAATATTTGACAGTTAAATTGGTGTTGCCAGTCTACAAATTTAGTAGTTCAAGTTTTTATATTTTCTACTCTTAATTGACAGACTATATGTTGAATGCTGTAGATTACAAATTAAAAAAATAAAATCGATCATGATCACAGATTTGAAATTTAATCATCTTTTAAAAGCATCTGATCAAACATTACAATATCGGGGTGATCTTTGCCCAAAGCACATACCAACTGATTTCGTATTTCTAAGTATGTTTTCTCGAGATATACACATTTTTTTCTCAATTTAAGTGTCCAGATAATTCTGTTATGAGTTTCCCGAGTGTCTGCATGCTCTGGTCCTAGAGATGTGTGCTGACATCCATAAATATCTACATATATTTTAAATGTTTTATCAAACTGATTTTGCCCGGCCAAAGCATTCCCCATATTTAGCTTGGCCTTCAACGAATCAGAGTGCAGCGGACCTAAGAGTTTCTTTTTTGCATTATAAACTACTTCGTATAATTTGTAAGCCTTTTCATAATCTCCTTGGTTCATCAACATTGCGGCAGAATTACCCAGCACACTGGAAGTTAGTGCATCATCAGGCTGTAAAACTGTCAAACACTTTTTGTAGGTCTCTTGGTTCAATGTGATGGCTTCTTCATACTTTCCCAACTGATCGAGCGTTGTGGCTAGGTAAAACCGCGTGTACAAGACATCTATGTGGTCTTCGCCCAATAATTCTCTTTGAGCTTCATAAACTTCTTGGAACATATCCAGAGCTTCCTGATATCTCGCTTGCTTCGCTAGTATTAAAGCGATGTTACTTCTGATACGGAGAGTGGGTTCTTCTTTTGCTCCCAATATTTGAGTTCGCTTACAAAGTATCTCTTGATTTAACTTTAATGCTTCTGAATATTTGGTTTGGCTGAACAAGACGGTGGCTATTTGTTCTTGAATATCCAGAGTTCCCGGGTTGTATTCTCCCAACACTTCTCTTCTTTCTTTTAATATCCTTTTCAACAACCTCAGAGCTGGCTTGTATTTCTCCAGGCGTACCAACAAATTCACTGCGTCCATATGATAGGAGACATCACTCTGCAACATCTCTTGTAAAAAATCTGTTTTAGGAAAGTTACTGTTAATAGCTACTACTATTAATGTGTGTTTATCCTTAGTCATGGCCCTCATCACCGCTTGAACAGTTCCAATATCTTGTGTTTGTTTTAAATCATCGATAACTGTTATATCACAATTCTGTACCTTCTCAAATGATCTATTTACAAATCCAAGTAAATCTAAAACGCTCCTCAACTCAGCAAATTGCATCGGTGTTTCTTCTTTGGCACTTCTAGCATTGTAGATTGCACCATTTGCTAAAAGTGACTTAGCTATTTCATAGTGTGAGTATTTTGCTGCGTAATGTAATGGCGTTTTATTTGATTTTCCAACAGTGTTAGGATTAGCCTTGTTCTTGAGCAATAGTTCGCAGATCTGATTGAATCCCTTCTTTGCAGCTATATGAAGAAGTGAGTAACAAGTCGCACTCTTTGCATCCAGAGGAACTCCTTCATTAATCAGTTGCTCAACTGCTGGAGCATTATTAAGTTCCACAGCTGTGAAAATATCATCAATTGACCGAAGTAACTTTAAAATGTCATCGTTTTCTGTGTAACTCTCTGGTTTCTTCCCAGAAGCATCCTCATTATTGTAAATAGCTCCTCCAGCTAATAAAGCACCAACAACTTCTTCATTACCTCTCATTGCGGCCAAGTGAACAGGTGTCAAGAGGGTTAAATTAACAGAATCGACGTTGGCTCCTTTTTCTATCAAAAGCTCCACAATGGCGGGATGACCGATGTGAGCCGCATAGTGCAACAAGGTAACACCATTAACATCTACATCATTCACACTCATACCACGCTCTAAGAAGAGTTTTACAACTTCGATTTTACCTTGATTTATTGCTATATGTATCGGTTTTAATGCTCCCACATTTCTATGATCAACATCTGCTCCTTGTTCCATCAAATATTCTGCAACGTTAACGCAGCCAACATACGCTGCAATGTGAAGCAAAGTGCATTCAGATTCATCTTCTAAATTTGGATCAATAGTTTGATGCTGAAAGAACATTTGAACTATTTGCAAGAGCCCATTAATAACAGCCAACTCCAATGCTGTTTTGTCACCTTCGTATCTAACATTCTTAGCTCCTGCTTTTAGTAAACTCTCAACTATTTCGGACAAGCCCTCTTTTACTGCAAGATATAATTGGTCCTGATTTTTAGTAACGACATCAGCTCCACTCGCCAATAACATGTCAACGAATTCTTTATGATGATGGTTTACGGCGATTCCTAAAGAAGTGCAGTTATTCTCATCGTAAGCATCAATTTCAAGACCCCTCTTTACCAATTCTTTGCCTATATTCCAGTTCCCGTTGCGAGCGGAGAGGTGCAAGAGAGTGGACCCATCGTCAGCCACGGCCAATTTAATATCCTTCTTTTTAAGCAAAAGTTCAGTGATGGTTCTGTTCCCCGCTATGATTGCTTGTTTCAGAGGTTCGCCACCTCGGGCGTTAATATCAGCGCCTCTTGCTAGCAACAGCTCGGCCAACGCTTTGTAGCCGTACTTGGCAGCTAAGCACAAAGACGTCAAACTGTCTACTTGGGCTGCTTCAATTTCCGCCCCATGATTGAGCAAGATTTCCGCAATAATCAGGTTGTTACTTTCAGCAGCTGCAAGTAACGGGGTAAAACCTTGACTGCTTCGAATATTAACATCGGCGTGATTTTTAATTAAACATTTTGCGACATTGATGTGCCCTTGAAAGCAGGCTCTATGCAGAGGAGTAAGAGTTCCTTCATGTTTTGTATTAATATCGGCTCCGTTACTTATTAAAAATTGAATGAGGTCTCCAGTACACTTGCCATTGATTGCACTATTCAGAGGTGTAGATTTATCAATGTCCTCAGCATTGACATTTGCCCCCCAATTGACCAATGCTTCTGTAACATCCTGGTGACATGCAACAGCGCTAAGATGAAGCGGCGTATCTCCAGTATCGGTAGCTGAGTTCACATCGGCTCCTGCTTCCAAAAGAGTTAGGACCGCTTCCAAGTTGCCGTAATGTGCGGCAATGTGTAGTGATGTATGAGAATCTTTATTTCTGGAATCAATTTCGACTCCCTTTGCAATTAGTGACTCCATCACTTTATTCTGACTAGATATTGCGGCGTAGTGAAGTGCGGTTGAATTGTCTACATCTAATAATTTAGTGTTGGCACCTTTTTCTAAAAGAAGTTCAACGATATAATGGTGGCCATTGGACGCAGCACACATTAGTGGACTCATAAGATTATACCTCAAAGCATCAACTTCGGCATTATATTCCAGTAACAATTCAACGACTTCTTTTTTCCCATTGGTCGAGGCAGAGTGCAGTGGAGTCTGGTTCCATTGGCTATCTCTTTCGTTGACAGAGGCTCCATTCTCCAAGAGAATCTTCACAATATCAATGTGGCAGTCAGCTCTGCCGACAAGGTTGTTTAAAGGAGTGTTACCAGAATTAGAAGCCCTGAGGTTAATGTTGGCCCCTTTTCTTATCAGCGTCTTAACGATTTCCAGATGTCCGTGGTTCACTGCTAAGTGCAAAGCTGCCTCTCCCTGGAAGCATTTCGCATCAATGTCAGCACCATTTTCCAATAAATACTCAACCAGCTCTTTGTGGCCGTACTCCGCAGCGTGATGAAGAGAATTCAAGCCGGTATTGGATTCATAATCTTCAATGCTGATATTACCATCTTCCAACAAAGCCTTCACGGAGTCAATGTGATTATTCCTTACGGCAATGTGCAAAGTTCCCTCACAATGGATATCTCGTATTGTGCCGTCAGCACCGAGTCTCAGCAACTCTCTCACACTTTCCGCTCGCCCTTCTGAAGCTGCAATATATAAAGGCGTTCGACCGATCTTGTCCACATTGTCGACAAATAGCCCGGCTTCTTCCACAAGAAATGTTATAATAGATGTCCTCCCATAGGCAGCGGCACAGTGGAGTACAGTTTGACCATACATATCTGCAGTATTTGCTTTTAGGAACTTCTCCTTTAATAGAAACTTGATAACGTCTAGACTTGAACCACGAGCGGACAGATGCAGCGTAGTCGATAAGTGAAGACTTCTATAATTAGCATCTGCTCCCTGTTCCAAACACTTCTTCAAATCAGATAGATTTCCTTCAGTCAAAGCTTTGCACAATTCTCCTTGTTTGTCAATTAAATTCAAATCTTTATCATACTTACACTTCAATCTGTCAATATTGTGCACGTAAATTTTACCAATTTTCTTTTCGTAAGTAATTGCATTATCCACTAGAATTCTAGCAGTTGAGAATA
Source organism: Limnephilus marmoratus (assembly GCA_917880885.1). Taxonomy (NCBI): domain Eukaryota; kingdom Metazoa; phylum Arthropoda; class Insecta; order Trichoptera; family Limnephilidae; genus Limnephilus; species Limnephilus marmoratus. The sequence continues at coordinate 16,799,059 of OU862932.1, forward strand.
CAGCCAGAAAGGAGTCTGAGAAGAATGTATCGACTAACGGATTTCCATGTGCCAAGTAGTTTCTTAGAATTTTGCCAGTTAGAATGGGAGCATCGGTCTCAATAAAGAGCACACTTCCCACCAGGCACTTGGAACTGTCCAAGTCAGACAAGATGTCTAGAACAAGCGATTCAATCATAAACCTTTTATTTTTACTCACACAGTTTAGCAATATTTTGCTTTCAGTAACATCGCATATAATCTTTTTTAATTCAGAGAGCTTCTGAGTTAGTTGTACATCTGCCACAACTGTTTCTACAACGGGTTTCTTTTTAAGGTTCTTTGTCTTGATTGGTTCATTTCCTTTCTTTTTTGAAGTGTTCTTTCCTACTTTTTCTTTGAATTCGTCTATCCATCGAATGCTGTTTGTTTCATAGGCCAAAATTCGATAAATTTCATAAATAAAATATAAAATTGACAGACTGTCATCATGAGATAGTCGTGGCTCGATACTCTCATAGAATTCAACCAAGAGATTGCCCAGCTCTTGTACTGTTTGGTAGCTGAAGGTGTTTACCGACTTTTGGGGTGATAGTTTGTTTAGGATCATTAAGGCGGCACATTTCAACTGGATAACATTGTTCTTCTGCACACGGTGGACTCTGTTCTGTAAATAATGGTCACTAAATGTTTTCATCATTACCAATCCAACTGAGTATTCTTCGAGCATCTCTTTAGTATCTTCTGTGCTGTGGATTATGTCTCTGATCTTCTGAATAATATTTTCTTCAGACTTTGTTTTATTGGCAATATTGTGACAGAATTTTGCAAATAGTTCTTCGATCTTTTGTTGCTCTATCGTTTGATGATCAATGCGAAGAAAACCAGGCTTTTCTAAGACATGCATATCTTCAAACACGTTGAGATACTCATCAATCTTATCTAAGTCCTTGGCTTTTGTGATATTGGACAAAGTGATTTTGATTTTCTCTATTTTGTTAGAGTAAAGTATTTGTGCAATCACAATGCCGATCTTTTTGATGTCATTTTGAATGTTGGTGTAGAACTTGGCTCCTTGGTCTCCAGCCATTTGTTGAAGAATATGTGCATGGGCCAAGGAGTTCCTCAAAGCTGTGAGGACTTGCTTAGTTTCTTGAGGGGCTGACATTAGGAGCAAATCACTCACAGATTCCGATAAGTTTGGAGACTCGAGAGTATCTTTTAAATGCTCTCCTAGAAGTTGCAAGCTCCTCTTAACTGTCAGTTGCCCCTCCCTAGTTCCACAATCTGCCACTAGGGCCGTATCCACACACCCCTTCATCTTATCGAGAGAGTATATATCTCTAACATCTTTATAATCATCGTATAAATCTTGGAATTCGGGATGAACATCCAAAATGCCAGCAATCACCTTCTGCCGACCACTTCTCGTTGAAACATTAAGTTTGCTCGCATCTAGGGTGTTGAGATTTAACTTTAAATCTTCCAAAGATTTACAAAAATCGCCAATCTTTTTCAAAATGCTTTGCTTACTCAATACGGTGCGGTAGACTACATTCAGATCACTTTGAATTGTGTACGCCGATACAAATATAACTAAACAAAACACTATTTCTTCCCATGGCATAGTCACATATGTGGATTTCAAACTCTGCTTTAAAATATACAGATTGTTTGCTATAAACTTCACAATGTACAGGAATTTTGCATCAACTTCTGGAAGAAAGTTATCCAGGCTTCTGAGAACATTAATCTTTTCCAGAACTAAACATAAACGTTCTTCAATATCGCTTGCGGTCAGTGGAACAAACGTATCATTTTTGGAGAAGAAGCTGAGATTTATCAATTTGTATTGAACGATGAAATCCATTCCATCCGCCAGCAGGACATTGTTCAACTGGAGTTGATGGTAAGCTGCAGATATGAGAGAATATGTTTCTTCTGTAGAATACTTCTGCTGCAATTGAGTTACAAGCTTATCAAAGCCTTCCACATTGCCACACCTGATTGCTGCATAAACTTTGTCTTCTTCATTCATTTTCTGCACTTTCTAATTAAACATTGCCCTTTTCTTCTGTTGACCTCTCTTATCGGAGAATGGCTATCATCGGGAAGGTCTTCGCTCTTAGGCTGGGGCCGGAACTGTACTTTTACCAGACACAGGTTTCAAAGTCACAAACAAAATTAATATCACTAACTAAATATTAATATTTAGTAAAATTTATAAATAACTACATTAAATTGTGCCAACCACATTCAATAAGTCTCTTTGAGAAGGCGACACTTAAATTTTTTTCAAAGTTGGTTGTAATAATGCTTCACAACGATTCTCAGAAAATTTATCACTATCTCTAGGGACCAATTTATTAAATTAAAGCTTTTGATGAAACTGACTTTAAATGAGTTTTTTTTTAAATGTATTTTTTTGTAAATAATCAAGGTTTTAATTTTGTTGTTAAATATTGGTAATAATATAAGAATAGAAAAAACCTAAAAAAGTCTTGTTTATAAAAAAACAGAACATTGAATAAAAATAACGAACCTAACCTGACTTATCCCAACCAACTGGAGCCAGTGAGGCTAAAGGTAGTTGGAAGGAAGGAGATGGGGAAGAGGAAGGTGAGAATGTACCTGGCTATTTAGATCAGATCACTAAAACTTGACTAAAGCCATTTCAAGCAACGTTTCAATTCTAAAGGGTGGTCTTACATCAGGTCGATACTGAGAGTATCTGGAACGTGCCGCAAATATACTGTCTATTATTTTTATTGAATTAAATAAAATTTACTAGCGCACGCCAAGATTTGAACAGGTGATCTCCGGATTGCTAGTTATAGCCTTACCCCTCGACTATGGAATGTTTCCATTCTTTTATGTTATCTTTGTCACTATTCTGTTTGGGGGCGTTCAAGTATTACGTAACGCAATTTTTGAAGATTTTTGACCCCCCCTCCCCTAAACGTTACGTAACGCCCAAGTGACAATTTTTACCTGAAAGTCACAATTAAGTTGCGCAAAGTACTGGAAAGTCGCTTAAATACATTTTTTCTTGTTTTAATCGCGTTTGCGGTAATAAATAAAAAAAAATTCGAGAACGAAAAGGATTGCCAATTTGGAAGATTTTAATTCCCAAGTTTTTTTATCTAAATAAAGAAAAACATGTTACGTAATGCGTTGTTCAAACCCCCCCCCCCCCCCCCCCTTCCTTGAAGATTTTTGACCCCCCTTCCCCCCCATGTAACGCGCCGTAACGTTTTTCTCTGAACTCCCCCCCCCCCCCCCTAAACGTTACGTAACACCCAAGTGACAATTTTTACCTGAAAGTCACAACAAAGTTGCGCAACGTACTGAAATGTCGCTTGAATACCTTTTTTGTTGATTTAATCGCGTTTGCGGTAATAAATACAACAAGAGATTTCTAACTCGCGATACATGCGTATATTGTTTATTTTGTTTATTATTTATAAAAAAACATTGAAATTTATATTATTTTTATCTGCCTTGTTTTCCTTCCGGATCTCCACAATTCAACACTGTCTTACCTATAATATACCTACATTATTTTACAACACATACTTTTTTTTTACATTAGCTCCAGAAAGTAATTATCCTAAGGTTTCCCTGTGGAACAACACTTTACTGCACTATGTTTTACAAGCTGACTATAGTGGAGTTAAACCTTTTTCGTGTTCTTAATGCAGTTATACAAATTCTCAAAGGGAAGATTTAATAATACAGTATGATTCACGAAAGAGAAAAACCTTTTTCATGTCCTGATTGCAACTATTTGAGTCCTCAAAAGGGATATCTAAGAAGTCACTTGCTGACTCTTAGTGGAGAAAAACCTTTTTCATGTTCCGACTGCAACAATTCCTGTACTACGAAGAGAAATCGAAAAATCACAAGTTTACCCATAATGGAGAAAAACCTTTTTCGTGTCCTGATTGCAACTATTCCTCTTCTTGAAAATAATTGCTTAAACGGCACTTGCTAACTCACAGTGATGAAAAACTTTTTCCTTGTCCCGACTGCGACTATTCATGCGCTTACACAACGGTATCCAAAAATTCACATGCTTACCTATACTGGTCAAAAACCTTTTTCATGTCCCAACTCCCAACTGCAATTATTCATGTTGAACAAAGGAACTTCAAGGAATTCATTTGCTAACTCAAAGTGACAAAACCTTTTACATTTTTCTACTGCGACTATTCATGTTCTAAAGAGAGATGCCAAAAAAAAATCACATGTTTACGCACAGCGGACAAAAACCATTTTCCTGTCCGAAATGCAGTTATACAAGTTATCAAAAGGACAATTTGAAAATCCACCGCATGATTCACAGAAGAGAAAAACCTTTTTTATGTCCTGACTGCAAATATTCATGTTCTGAAAAGGTATATCTAAGAAGTCACTTGCTGACTCGACTCATAGTGGAGAAAAACCTTTTTCATGTTCCGACTGCAACTATTCATGTACTACAAAGAGAAATCTAAAAATCACATGTTTATCCACAGAGGAGAAAAACTCATTTCATGTCCTGACTGCAACTATTCTTCTTTTTCTTGTCCCAACTGCGACTATTCAGGCGCTACAAAACGGTATCTAAAAATTCATATGCTTACCCACACTGGACAAACACCTTTTCCATGTCCCGAATGCAATTTTTCATGATGTACAAAGGAACTTCTAAGAAATCATTTGCTGACTCACAGTGATATAAAACCTATTATATGTTTCTACTATTCATGTAATTTGGTAGGCGGGTATGGGTACCGCCGCCCTGGGAATCATTTATTGGATGACCAACACCTCTGCCACAGGTCACCCCAAGTGGTTCGCTACGTTTGGTGACTTAGCAGGGGTGCCCGGGTTCTTGGGGTAATGTTTGTCCAGGTCTTGATGGCGGGTGCGTCGGCCCACCTTCTGCGTGGCGGGCCGGATTGGGAGATGCTGGTTGAGGGAGACCCTTTACAACCGGTTACCGCTGTCCGGGCCGCTCGGTAGTACAGGGGCCCGACCCTCAGGCTCACGACTGAGGGTGGGCTGCCCCATCAACGAGTGCAAAAACCCCGCCGCTGCTGTTGTGCCGGTTCGTGACCGGAGGGGACCCAGCAGTAGCGTTTGGGGCGCATTGGGCGACCTCTCCAGCCGGACTCTCCCTGCCCATCGCCTTGCACCGCAGTGGGTGGGTTGGATACATACGTCCGTCACTCCTGGAAACTCTGAACCCCAGCATCCTACCCACCCCTTATACCTTTTCCCTCCCAGACCTTCCTTCCTCTCGTATCAAAAAAACAAAAAACCAACAATTAAAATCATGAACTTGCAACCTACAATAATTAACGTCATTACAGCGGCGAGACGTAGGCGTCCCCGGTGCGGGCCAAAACTGTTGGTGAATTACACCAACATTCGCGGCCTGCACACCAATTTAAACTCTGTCCACCACCACCTTTTTTCTCAACGTCCAAACCTACTCTTCCTGTCTGAAACTCAGATAGCTGAGCCTGTAGACACCTCCTATCTGGACTGCCCGGGCTTCACCCTCGCAGGCATGTTCAGACCTAAAGGAGGTGTCTGTCTCTATAGTCGAGCTGACGTCAACTGTGTGCGACTGTTGAATCTGGAAAACTCCAGATTCGACGTAATGTGGGTACGCGTCAATCTTGCCAGTACGGTAAGATTCTACGCGTGTTTATACCGCTCACCGAACCTGAGCGAATCAGACACGTCCGAGCTCTTCAAACACTTAAGCGACACTATTGATGACCTCTTGCCCCGCTACCCTATGGCAGAGTTTGTGGTCCTGGGGGACTTCAATGTTCATAACGAACCTTGGTTGAAGTTCTCAGGATCAACAGACTCGGCTGGACGCCAAGCGGAATCCTTTGCCCTTTGCTACGGATTGGAGCAAATGGTTCAGGAGCCTACAAGGGTTCCTGATGTCCAGACTCACCGTTCCAATCTGTTAGACCTATTTTTAACTACTGTGCCACACGGTTACAGGATTGAAGTCACAGCGCCTTTAGGATCGTCCGACCACTGCCTGGTGACGACATCAATCCCTGTAAACTTCAGACCACCAAACGAGAGGCTGAAGAGAAAAGTGTGGCACTATAGGTCAGCAGATTGGTTCGGTCTGCGGGCACATTTTAATGCTTTTCCGTGGTCAGCTGTCTGTTTTCGGACTTCGGATCCCTCAAGATGTGCCCAGGAAATTGGTGAAGTCATCACATCCGCGATGGATGGCTTCATCAAATCTACTGTTAAGGAAACTGGTGTAGGCTCAAAGCCGTGGTTCAGTCGACAATGCGCTGAAGCAGTGCGACGAAAAAACGCGGCTTACCGAGCCTACAACACATCTAGAACATCCGAAGATAGAACAGCTTACAACAAAATGGCAAAGGAAACCAAGAGAATCATAAATAGGTCAAAATTCGAGCACGACCAGCAGATCAGCAGAAAGCTGACTGCATGCCCGCATGGCAGCAGGCAATTCTGGTCACTTGCGGGCTCAATAGGTCGCAATTTCTGCAAATCCAGTCTGCCACCTCTTACCAGACCTGACGGCTCACTAGCAAACACCGCCACCGAAAAGGCTAACTTACTAGGTAAAATGTTTGCGGATAACTCAACCCTCGATGACCAAGGTGCTGTCCCGACGTCGGTTCCTCACTGCGGTTTTCATATGAAAAAGCTGAGGATCCGGTATCGGGAAGTACTCCATGTTTTACGAGGACTTGATGTTAATAAAGCTAGTGGGCCCGACGGAATACCTGCCCTGGTATTGCAGAGGTGCGCTGCAGAATTAGCTCCAATTTTGACGAAGCTTTTTAAACTGTCCCTGAAGACTGGCTCTGTGCCCTCTGGTTGGAAAAAAGCGGTTATCCATCCTATTCCAAAGAAGGGTGACCGCTCCAACCCGGCCAACTACCGCCCCATAGCGATCACATCAGTTCTGTCTAAGGTGATGGAACGTGTGATCAACGACAAACTGCTCACATACCTCGAGAAGAACAAAATTATCAACGACCGTCAATACGGATTCCGGCGGAACCGCTCGTGCGGTGATCTTCTCGCGTATGTGACGCATGTTTGGGGGCGATGCCTGGAACGTTTCGGTGAGACCCAAACGGTTGCACTGGACATCTCCAAGGCCTTTGACCGGGTTTGGCACCGAGGACTTGTCAACAAACTGCTTTCTTACGGACTTCCCGCATCCTTGTGTACGTGGATTGCCGACTTCTTGAGGGGGAGGTCGATTCAGACGGTAGTCGATGGTTTCACCTCTTCCTCACACTCGATAAATGCTGGCGTCCCGCAGGGATCGGTTCTGTCTCCAACTTTGTTTTTGTTGCACATCAACGACCTTTTGTCATGTGCACCAATTCACTGTTATGCGGATGACAGTACAGTTCATGATAGTTTTTTGTTTGACAAGCCCCCAAAGGGCTCACAAACTCCAACAGCTCGTAGGGCTTTGAAGCAAAGAATGGACGGCTACCTCGAGAGTGTTTTCTCTTGGGGTAAAAATAATCTCGTTGAATTTAATGTTTCAAAGACCCAATCTTGTCTGATTACGTCCAAAAGGGATCGAAATGAAAATCTAGTCTCTTTCAACGGAAGCAATCTTCCGAACAGGCCCTCCATTGATATGCTTGGTGTAACCCTAAGTGACCAGCTCAGGTATGGGGGCTCCATTGAAGCCAGAGTAAAGCTAGCCTCCCAAAAACTGGGCGTACTGTACAGGGCCCGCAGATACTTTAATAGTACACAACTGCTAACCTTGTACAAATCACAAGTACGCCCCACGGTTGAATTTGGCAGCCATCTCTGGTCTGGAGCTCCAAAATACCTGAAAAATACCCTCGACTCTGTGCAGAAACGGGCGGTCCGTTTGATAGATTCTCCCATCTTAACAGACGGATTGCAATCTTTAGAGCACAGGCGTCGGGTGGGAATGCTATCCTTGTTCTACCGGTATTACAATGGAAGATGCTCCGAGGAACTAGCATCATTGATCCCTTCGGCACCGGTGCATAGTCGGGAAACACGCCAAACGCGTGCCCAACATTTGTACACGGTTGACATTTGTCACATGAGAACGGGTCGTTTCTTCGACTCGTTCTTGTGTTCAACAGCTCGGCTGTGGAATGATTTGCCGGCCTCTGTGTTTCCTCCTTCCTACAACATGGGTCTCTTCAAGACCAATGTTCATTCCTTCCTCTCCTCAAAAAGATCCTCCACACAGCATCCCAGATGACATAGGCCCTGAGGGAAATTATTTTCCTCAGGGCCTCCTGTGTGGAGTTAATGTAAAAAAAAAAAAAAAAAATGTTCTACAAAGAAGCACCAAAAAATCACAAGTTTACCCACAGCAGGCAAAACCATTTTCTTGTCCCGAATGCGGTTATTCAAGTTCTCGAAAAGGAGATTTAAAAATTCACAGCGCTATTCACAGTGGACAAAAACCTTTTTCATGTTCTGAGCGTAACTATACATGTACTAACCAAATTATCTTTATGTATTATTATTATATTTTAGCAGTAAACTAACCAGTGTGTTAAAACTAAAAAGCGTTATTCTAACTAAAAGTTTTCGTTTAACATTCATATAAGTATTTTGTTCCATAAATTTTGCCTTATTTTTTTTATATTTTCTTTTGCTGTAACTACAGCAATTTGGGTTCATGCGTATTTCATGTTTAAAACGCTAACGAATACTGACAACGAAATAAAAATAAAAATGACGTACAATACAGTCGAGGGATTCCCCGTACAACATGAACGAAAAGGGTTGGGGTTAAATAAAGAAAAACATGTTACGTAACGCGTTGTTCAACCCCCCCCCCCCTAGTAACGAACCGTAACGTTTCACAAGACCCCCCCCCTCCCCCCCCCCAAGTGCATTACGTAATACTTGAACGGCCCCTTAACCAGTTACTGTTTAGTGACCAGAATGGAATATCCAGATTTAAATTTAGTCAATATAAAATAATTGTTCAGTTAATCAAATTTAAAAATCTATAATACAAGACTCGTACCAGCAATGCCTTACATATTATTGCATTAAAATATTTTGCTTAATGTTTAACGCGCATTGAAAAAACAGACCAACAAATGATATTAAGTTGACATTTGCGGTAATATTGCGTACCTATTTCCTGTGTTTTTTTATGTCTGTAAGGATTTATCAGTGACTCATGGTGGGTTTTATTGTAAGTAAACATTACAATAAAGTACACTCAACAACCAATCATAAAATGACAAGTCTTTTGATAAGATAGTATTTTAGCTATTTGCTTTGGATAGATGATATTTATGTAGCAAATTGTAGTCACTTACACTGTACAGTCAACATATAAGTAGTGGGTACATGGTTTGGTATATTTATGAGTGGATATAATCAACAAAAAAACTGACGATTGGGATTCTTGTGCAGTATTTTTTTATATTAGCTCCACATTCCATTGTTCCATTTTCAAATGCTTTTCCAACAAGGTCAAGGCGTCAAGGTGATGTGCATAAATATACTAACCCGGTGATGTGGATGTGGTTTCAATAAATGACACCCCGGTAGGAACTATGAATATCATAAATTCAAATAAACAACAGTTTTGTTGTAGTCAGTAGTAAACATAAATAAACCAATCCCGTAGTAATTTTAGCACTCAAACTTATTCTTTTTTTTATTATTTATTCATTTCTAGGCTCTTACAAAGAGTCTGTAATAGAAAATATAAAAAAAATTGAACTACAAAATTTGTAGGCTGGCAACACCAATTTAACTGTCAAATATTCTTTTAAAGTGCAATCACACTAAAAATGCAGAACACCGTATACACATTTAAAAATATTTTTTTTTTATTCACTGTTGTTAAGGTACCTACTTAACGACATAATTTGATTAAATTGTGTTCTACAAAATGATTGGACTCTATTTAATTTAACATAAATTTGAATTTTACAGTAGGCAGAAAGGAAGAATCGTTAATGGTGAGTTTAGTTACACTACTTTTAGATCTGAATGAGTTAAATATATTCAGAACTAAAATTAGAGACATGGCCTGGACAACGCTAGTAGGTACCTACTTAAGCTAATATTAAATAAATGTGAACAATTTCTTAAGAGATCAGTTGAGTCGAAGAGAGAAAAAAAGAAAAAAACTAAAGTAGGTAGATGATATTAGTGCCAATATTTAAAAAATAGTTATACAATATTAATCTATTTTGTAAATCTAGTGGTATAATTTAAATCAAGTTAATTTTTATGTTTGGTTTGGAGTAAATAGGTTTTGGAAAAATAGTGTTCCTTTAGTTTTTATCCAGTCTGTGATTTGTTTTTTCAGTTTATTTGTTAGTGAATAATCAGCAGGTGGTTTCAAAGAAGGTGGCATGCAGTTATATAGTTTGATGGAATAGTAGTTAAAGGATCTTTGTCCGTGGGTCGTGTGCTTTAGCAGGATGTTGAGTGTTAGGTTTGTTGAAGACCGGCTTGTTATTGAGGACTGAGAAAGTAAAGGGATATGTAGTTTGAATTTGAAGAGGTGAAGAATAGACGATTTAGCGTAGAGTTGTCTGATTGACAAAACGTCGAGCATCTTGTAAATTTTTTCAGAGTCTGTATCATATGCTACTTGAAGAATTAGTTTGATTGTTGCCTTTTGTGCTTTTTCTAGTGGATCTAGAGAAATATTACTTGCACTTCCCCAAGACAGAAGACCATACATGATTAAAGATTGGGAAAGAGCAAAGTAAATAGATCTTAGTATTGTGCGTGGGAAGATGTTTTTTATATTATTAAGAGATACATGATTTTTTTAAGCTTGGATGTAATTAAGTTAATGTGGTCATTCCAGCGTAGGTTTTCAAAAAGTAGGTCAAAAATGACGCCTAGATATTTTATTTGTTTGACATTTTCTATGATTTCGCAATTGCATGTTGAAAAGGGTTGGGAGTTGGGAGCAGTCGTATATTTTCAGAGCGAAGGTTGGAGGAGTTTGACCTCTTTGAGTTTTACTATGTGTTATGAATTTAGTTTTTTTTTGTATTTAGAGTAAAGTTTGTTTTCATTGAGCCATTGTTTGATGACATGAATTTTTTCTCAGCTTTAAGAGCGTTTAACCAGCCAGCGGACGAAAATCCACATTTCGTCGAAAGTTGTTCTTACGATCGTGCAGGGCGGTTACAATGAGAAAGATTAATTATTCGCCGTACCAGCTTTTTTTAATTATAACTCAATATTGAATTTATTTCAATTCAAATTAGCTTTAATTTATACCTTCATCCAAAAATGCTGAAAGGCGTGATGATAAAACTATTAAAATAATGTACTTTTTGTAGTTATTTTTTGATTATAAGTATTTATCATTTTTCAATAATGTCTAAATTTAATAAGAATGTTAAAAAAATCTGAAATATATTAGTTTGTAAGTGCGCAAATAAATACACAAACGGACCAATTTTCGCCAAGAAACACATGTACGTACATATTTTTTAATGATTTTATTGAAACTAAAATTAAAATTCTAAAACATACGTTTGCTAGATAATGTATTGATTTATTTTACTGCATGATTTTATTATTTGAAATGGGTGTGGTATAATACAAAAACTTTTTTGAAAATTTAACAAATCTGCCAACGACCTATGGAATAACCTTATTATACTAAAAATTAAAAAAATTTCTCAAAATTTATTACATACGAATGCTAGATAAAAGAACAATCTTTCGAAATCCATTTATAATTTTTTGTGGAAAAGAGTCAATACGTCTAAAAACTTTTTTGAAAATGACGTATTTCCGGTTTTCTCTGGTAATGCCCTCTTAAGGAATCAGCATCAGCGAATGTCACAATGTTGCCTTCTGTAATTAGTTCACAGATATCATTGATGTAGATAAGAAACATTATGGGACCTAGAACACTACCCTGTAACTGATCGGAAGGGGTTCACTTTTCACTTTGTTGATAATGACTTGTTGAGTTCTCTCTGACATAAAACATATCAGTAAGTTAAGTTCATTTCCAGTTATGCAGAATTTAATAAGTTTCTTGAAAAGTATATTGTGAGATATTGTATCGAAGGCTTTACATAAGTCTAGGTATATTGAAATTACTTTTTTCTTTGAGTCAAGGTTAGAGTTAATAAAGTCTGTTACTGAGGTTAAAGCGTGTTGTGTATTTCTGTTCTTTCTAAAGCCATGCTGGTTCTTCAAGAGTAGATGGTTTGTTTCTAGGTAGTGGTAGAGCTGTTCTTTGATGGCTTTTTCCAGAATTTTGGACATAGTATTTTGAAGAGTGATAGGTCTGTAGTTGTTGATGTCATTTTTAGGTCCTGACTTATAGATAGGAATTACTAGTACATTTTTTAAGCAGCTAGGGAAAATACCTTCTTTTAGGCTACGATTTATCAGGTATGTAAGTGGATTGAGGAGTTGGTCACTTAGAATTTTAATGGTTTTAACGTCTATCTTGTCAGTACCTGCAGCTGAGCTATTCTTTAATGATTGTATTATTTTAATTGTTTTATCACATGAGATGGTTTGGAGTTAAATTGTATATCATTATAGGAGTTAGGAGTATCTTGTTTGATAGATGAATGTAGATTGTCTGCCACAGTACTTGTAATGTTTTCTGCCAGAATGCCTCCAATATTTGTGTAATGATCGTTAATGTAATTTAGAATTAGTGTAGGATTGTCGTAGAAGAGGATTTCTTCATTGTTAATGACAATATTTTTTATATTATCATCATCGAATTTATGAGTGCAAGTACTTTCCTTTAGTATTGACCATACACTTTTGGGATCGTAATTGGATTCTATCAGTTTATTTTTGAAGTGTAGCTCTTTAGATTTTCGTATAATTTGGGTGCATAGATTGCACAGATATCTTTTGTAGAATGAATAGAGAATAGAGAGTAGTATCAGGAGGGTTGAGTTTGACTTGTTTGTGTAACTTATCTCTTTTTTTAATACAGTTTAAGATGCTTTGGGTTATCCAAGTTTTTAGTTTTTTTTTGCGGTGGGGTATAATTTTTGTTGATGTGTTAGTATTTTGTGTGATGATGGTTTGTAAGTATGTAATGAAGTAGTGCTAAGCCTCATCTGTTGACGTTATACTCCTTAAATGCTCCCATGATTGTTCATCTAAACATGATTTTATGTTGTCATAGGCAATATTCTTAATTGTGAAATAGCGTTGAGTAGGCAAATTTGGAGTTGGTGTAGTCAGGCCTAATAAAGTTGTTTAGTGGTCCGTAATGGACGATTCGTAGACTATGCTTTTAATACAATGTTTTGATTTTACCATAATGTGGTCTATACAAGATTCAGTGTTGAAGGTTATCCTAGTGGGGGTATTAATAGTACTGAAGATACCATGTTGCATCAGCACCAAAAAGGTAATCGTGGTTTTGTGGGGGACCATTGGCAGTAGATTAATATTAAGGTCACCGGCTATTATGATATTTTTAAAGGATTTTAATTTATTTATTTATTATTTATTTATTTATTGTGAAAAACAGTTAACATATATATCCAATTACATTTCACAATTTTTAGTTAATAGTGTAATACATTAATTATATAGGTACATTAATAATGACAGGTGCTAAAGAATACCTTTATTTCGCTCTTGAAATGATTGTAGTTCGATCGAAAAATGTCAATTTCAGAAGAAAGGTTTAATAGTGAGGTCATTCTCCCCAGAGGCATAACCATTGGTAGGTTGGTCCTGCCTCTAGGAAAAGTAAAAAGTCTGTGTTGCCTTGCTCTGGTGAAGTTATCGGGGACATAAAGTGAAATCCTTTCCAGGACATCAGGATTACAAATGTGCCCGTTTAGCAGCTTGTGTGCTACTAGTACCATTGCAATTTTTCTCCTAACGTCGAGACGATTTAGTCCCAGCATTCCTGCGAGAAAATCAGAGGGATACAACAAAGGGTAGTACCCAAATTCTCGCATGTACAGGTACCGCATGAACTTTTTTTGCACCTTTTCAACATCATTTGCGTATAGGGCATCTTCGGGTCCCCATATTACTGATCCACTTTCGAGAACGCTGCGAACCAAAGTGAAGTAGAGCATTTTTATGACTGCTGTGTTGGAAAAAGATTTTGCGTTGCAGATTACAAAGCCTAGCATACGCATCGCAGAGTTGCACACCGAATCGATATGAGAAGGGAATGTCAGGCATGTGTCAAAAGTGATTCCTAAATCCCTCATTTGTGAAATATGTTTTAACGAGGTACCAAACATTTTGTAGTTATAATATAGACTACTCCTAGCCCTTGTATAGCACATAATTGTACACTTTCCGCTGTTAAAATAGAGTTTATTCAGATTACTCCATTCTACGATTCCGTCGATATCGGTTTGTGAACGAATAGAATCTGCTTTCGACATTATATTGGTATAAAGTTTAATATCGTCAGCAAATAACAAAAAATTTACAAATTTTATAAACAGTGCTATATCATTTATAAACATAGAAAATAATAGAGGTCCTAAATTAGACCCTTGCGGGACCCCAGAGTTTGTGAAGTAAGGTTTTGAAGCAAACTGCCCAGAAACTACATATTGTTTTCTGTTAGATAAATAATTGTGGAAGAACAGAAGCATTCTATATGAGAGACCAAAATATTCAAGCTTTTTTAGTAATATGGGGTGATCTACTTTATCAAAAGCTTTAGCAAAATCGTTATACGATGCGTCTACTTGTTCATTGTTATCCAATGTATTTGCGACATAATCCGTGAAAACCATTAAGTTGGTCGTTGTGGATCTGCCTACTCTAAACCCGTGCTGCTGATTTATGAGATAAGGTTCTACTTTACTATAGATGTGTTTATGTATAATAAGTTCAAATAATTTGGCCGGTGCCGAAAGAATCGCCACAGGTCTATAGTTCGATACATTTGATTTATCGCCGCTTCTGTGTAGGGGATTATTCACAATTATTATTAGATAACGAGAAAAGTTTTAGAGGAATTAAATTGTTTAATGTTTTTTACAGCACTTATTATTATTGTTTTTACAACAAGAATAATTACGTAGAATATATAATTGAAAGCGGAGGCCTTTCATTTTTAATTTCCAAACTTTTTCCTTAAGTATTAGCATTATTTTTTATGTACACAACACTGTAATCAGCCATTGTGTAAAAAAATATGACAGAATATTAGCGACAACTAATAAACGCAACCTTTTTCAATTTCAAAGCTGAAACAATACTGAAGTAAGTTCAACACAAAATTACATTTGCCGAAAATAACATTTAACTTGCACCCTTTTGAGGAACGTTTGCGCGGCCCATTTCATACAAATCTTAATTTTGGATTTGACATCAAATACCCAACCAAACTGAAAATTTATTTGGTAATTTTTTGGGATTGGTGTCCATGGCGAATAATTTTTAGAAAAAAACTTTAGATTCGCCTTAATCACTATAAAAGGAAACTTATTGCATCACGGCTGGTGGAAAATAATGCATTTTAATTTTCAATGTCGTTAAATAAAATTTCACTTCGCGAAACGATCTACGACAGCCCGCCCGCTGCCGCCCGCCATTCTGTCACTGTTATGTTGTTGGTATCCCTGACAACGAGAACTAGATACGATTGTAGCCGACTTCGTGGGATACATGATGGGCGCGTAATTAGGCTACGTCCGCACAGGCAGCCGCCGGTAGGAAATTTGGCGGGTAAAAATATATGTCAGACCGCACGAATGACAGAATATTCTTGTTATGTATTTCTATGGCCAACTTGATAGGGATGTACAGCTTGATCCACTATCGACCTTTTACTTTTTGTTTTAGGGATGTCACTAAAACAATAACGGAGTTAGAACGATTTCTATGGAGACACACATGTTGACGGATATACAAGCTTATTGTACTTGACTGCTATCGTATTTTTAACCCATATATCTGCTTACGTTGCTGACCGGTTAACAATCACTTGTTTTATAACAACATAATCACCAATTATATTTTTAAACCGTCACTGCTGCCTACCACCACCAGTTAGTTAGTGAAAAAAAAAATAAATCAAATTACATAAATTATCATTTATTTTTTTACTTATGCTATAAAATATTTACAAAAGAAAATATCTAAAATCCAGCCAGACTGTACAAAGGAAAGTTTGTTGCCTATTAAGGAAAATAATTATTTTCATTTCCAAAAATTACATCAATCAAGAACATAACAGATTCTACAAATATGTAATAAATAATAAAGTTTTTCTTGAGCACACATAAAAAAATACATATTTTATGAAAGCGTTGATAATATCGAAACATCGATAATGTCTGACGGTTAAGAAAGGTTAGGTTGATATTGAATCCCACTAATATATTTATATCTGTCGGTTAAAGAACTGTTACAACTTGACACGCTTATCTACGCGGCTGACGGACTTGGCAGCTATACCCATGTGTATTTGATCTAAGAACTTTCACTAAACCATTGTAACATACATTATAACAAATGTCTGTTACAATGCCAAATGATTGCATTGCAAAGGTTAAATTCAAAGATTTTTTAAATATCTGCATAGATAAGTGTGTTGATCAGTGCGGGGCAGGGTCCGGCCGGTAAGGGGAGATTGCAGATTACTACTTTATCGGTCGATCTCTCCAAATACGACATCCAGGGTGCCGATGATTGCTACAATATCAGCCAGCATCGAATTCTTGCCAATCTTCTCCAGGGCTGCGAGATGGGCAAAGCCGGGTGCCTTGATCTTGCAGCTGCAAAAGAAAAAGACATCATAAACAAGGTAACAAGGGAAAGGAAATAAAATAAGGTAATATAGGAAACAAAATAAAATAAGGAACAAGATAACATAAGAAACAAAGTGACACAGGAAACAAGATAACATTAAGAAGGTAACATAGAAAATATAATAAAAGAAAGAACAAGATAACATAAACAAGGTAACACAGGAAAGACAATAAAAGAAAGAACAAGATAACATTAACAAGGTAACATAGGGAAGACACTAAAATAAGGCATAAGATAACATAAACAAGGTAACACAAGAAACAAGGTAATACAAGAAACGACATAACAGTCCAGTGATGTAGACATCCTCAAAAGACCCTCATTCAGAATCGAAACATTGCGCGAAATGGCACTAAGCCATGTTTTGTGACCAAAAATTCCAATTTGGGAGGCGGATATTGGTACCACCGCCCTAGGAATCATTTATTGGATAACTAATACCCCCTGCTGCAGGTCACCCCAAGTGGTTCGCAACATTTGGTGACTTAGCAGGGGTACCCGGATTCATGGGGTGAGGTTTGTCTAGGTCTTGGCGGTGAATGCGTTTGCCCACCTACTGCATGGCGGGCCGGATCGGGAGACTGGTTGAGGGAAACGTAACCTGGACCTCTCCAGCCGGACTCTATCGACCTATCGCTATTCACCGCAGTGGAAGGGATGGATCTATAAGTCCATCACTCCTGGACACATTGACCGCCACCCTTCCTACCAACCCCTCTTATCTTTTTCCTTCCCAGAACTTTCTCCTAAAAAGACCCTCCACACAACATCCCCAAAGATGACATAGGCTCTGAGGGATTTTTTTCCTCAGGGCCTCCTGTGTGGAGTTAAGAGTAAAAGATACTTCCATAACCTCCTCTTTCGCATCTCCTTCTCCTCCCCATTACCCTTCATCCTCACAACATACCCCAATTGGTGATGCCATAGTCTCACTGGTTCCAGACGATTGAGAGCAGTTGGGATTCTTGTACAAAACTCATAATAAAAAAAAAATGAAAAACAAAGTTTCGATTCTGAAAGTGGAATACCACTTACGATGGTATACAAGTGTATTATGAACTGACCGGTAAGGCTTGCTGGACCCATCGGCTACCAGGTAAACGCCGAACTCTCCCTTGGGGGCCTCAATGGCGGTGTAGGTAGCTCCCGGGGGCACCTGGTAGCCCTGCGTGAACAGCTTGAAGTGGTGGATAAGCGCCTCCATGGATTGCTGCGAGAATCAACCAATAAACACAAATTAGCCCACGTTTTGAAGTGATTCTTAGACAAAAGTAAAAGTAATGACGTGGAAAGAAAGCATCCAATAACCACAGACAGTCCAAACCCCACTAAGGGGCCATCCATAAATTATGTCGCACCTTGAGGGGGGGAGGGGAGTAGAGAAGTGTGACAAGGGGGTCGTCAGCTTTGTGACGTCACATGCACAAAACGACTGCGACACATGCAACTGCCACAAAATTATTTTCCCTATCCCATTACGCCTGCTCCGTCGGGGATTCCCATTACATCCCCTCCGTTGCGGTATCCCATTACGCCCCTTCCGTTGTGAACGAAAAGCTTTAAAATATTACCAACTATTATTTTTACATGTAAAATTGCAAAATATGTGACGTCACGCTAGGGGGGAGGAGGTCTGACAAATGTGGTGGGGTCAAAAAAAAAATCATGAAATTTGTGACGTAATTTATGGATGGCCCCTAACACGGGTAGAAACAAACTGAGGGATCTAGTAACATTAATAGGTATGCATAGATCTTTAATCGGCTTGATCGGCTGGGAATCAAATGGAGCACAGTTCAGGCTTTACAGTTTACGAGGGACGATTTCTATATGTTCGTTAACATGAAGAAGCTGGTTTGGGGCCCAGCACTTTGAAGATGATGAAGATCTTCAAAATGCTGTGACAGATTGGCTACATAACAAGATGGCAGAGTTTAATGCAGAATGAATTTGTAAATTGGTGAAATGCTATGACAAATGTTGAATTTAAATGGAGACTTTTTTTAAAAGTGGTGAAAAGCGGAAATTTTAAGGGGTTTAAAATTTTTGTATCTATGCGGGATTTTATTTATAACAGCGGTTACTTTATGAACAGCCTTCGTAATATCAATAACAATCCCCTATAAACCTATATGTAAAATTGAGTCATAAATTTTACCATTCCCTGTAAGCGTTAATCCCTCCGAAATTCGCCATTTAAGCCCTTAAACTGTCTCAAACGAAATGACATTTTACGAAAACTTTTTTTTATTACTGCTTCACAATTAAAGCTCTATAAATGAAACATTTCTGAACGTAGCCGAATAGTAAAAACTGTTTTAGAAAGGTTACAAAATAAGCTTTCAAATTATTATATTACAAATAAATATTAGCATTGTAAATATTAAAATTTAGAATGCAAACATTAAAAATAGGTAAAAATGACTCACATGATGTTTTTTTATGTGAAAACGTTACTAAAATCACAGATTATGTAAACAACAATACTTATTCTATTGTATATATGTGTAATAAACAGTTTTGTCACCTCACTTTTTTATCATTTCATATAAAAATATTTAATAAAAATTAAAAATGTCGAGCGCGGACGAGCCACCGGTAGTAAATTTGCGGGGGTAAATATTTTTGTCAACTACGCAACTGACAGCTGATTCCTGTTATGTATTTCTATAGACAACTTGATAGGGATGTACAGCTTGATCTACTATCGACCTTTTACTTTTTGGTTTAGGGATGTAACTAAAACAATAACGGAGTAAGAACGATTTCTATGGAAACACACGCGCTGTCGTATAAACACGCTTATTGTACTTGACTGCTGTCCTATTTCTAACACTTGTACCTGCTTACGTTGCGGAGGGGTTAAGTAAGCGTAAGTGCAAGTGGTAAGTGTTATGATAAGTGGTAAATGTTATGATAAGTAATCAGTGTTTTGGTATAAGAAGTAATTGTAAGCTCCTATTGCATCATGATCAGCCAATCATCAGGTTTGTAAGGCCTACCTTCATCTCGACCCTGGTAGGGGGGCACAGCTTGGCATCATCTGTCTTGATCTCGCCGGGGGGCATCTGATTGAGGCATTGATCGATGATCCTCAGTGACTGACGCATCTCTTCCACGCGGCAGAGATATCTGAGAACAAACAAAAAGAATTAATGCCAAGTGGCTTTTGTGATTCTTCTTTAGTTGATGCTTCATCGTGACTCCTACTCCAATTTCCGTGATAAACAAGGTTCCTCTACTCCTCACGTTTTTAACCCTTTAACCGCTAAAAAAATATTCCTAAGCAGTCGCCCCCACGCGGCATATTTTGTTTCTAATATTATTTTCATGACTAAAGTCAGCCGCCGCGCGGTGTGAGCCACTTGATGAAATGACTTAGGTCAGCCGCCGCGGGGAAACGGTTAAAAAAAGAATTAATGCCAAGTGGCTTTTGTGATTCTTCTTTAGTTGATGCTTCATCGTGACCCCTACTCCAATTTTCGTGATAAACAAGGTTCCTCTACTCCTCACGTTTTTAAAATATACCTTACGTTTTTTCTAATTAAAATTACTGATAACAAAAAAAATAACAAAAAACATTACATATTTTTTTCGACTAATATTATAAACATTACCGTCAACTCACTTTTTTATCTTCCAAATGTTTCATTTTTTTTTTTTAAATTTCAGTCGGAAACTTTGGTTTCATAAATGTATACTTTATTATTCTGTAGTGGTTAATTTTTAGATTTGAATATAAAGCGTGGTGTTTTCTCTTTTTAACGTCGTTTAGATTATATTTCTAACTATGATAATAAGGGAGACACAGAGATTTATATGAGATCTTTATGGGTTGTTTAGAAAAGCGAACAAATTAGCCCGAGGGGTTAACACATTGGCTGCTGAATATTGTGCTGCTGTTTTACGAAATTTCGTTTGGTGCTGAGTACGCGCCTAGCGCGTACGGATTATACACACGGTAAATAATAAGAAAACTTCACGAGCAACACTAGCTAAACTAAAATTAGATGTCATCTGCAGCGTGTAATCAATTTATTAGAAAATATGTCACAATGATTGTGTTAATTGTTGTAGGCTCACCTGTCGTAGCAATCTCCGTACGTGCCGATGGGGACGTCAAACTCCATCAGATGGTACGCATCGTAAGGTTGGGTCTTGCGCAGATCCCACTTGATGCCGGAACCGCGCAACATTACACCGCTGCAACAAATAAGTTATAACATGTATTATTAATGTTGCATCTTCACACACATATAGCACATATATTGCGTCTGAAACTGTTTCCGAATTAAAGCTTTAGATGTACTTGAAAATGGACTGTCAATACTAGACAAAAAGATAAAACGAAATGGTGTTTACTGGAATTGGGTGATAATATGTGTAGGGAAAAATAATGGATACAAGGAAGAAGGACAACCGATCACTTACCTCTGCGAAGACACCCACAACACAATTCCAAGTTTTCCATTATTCTGTATATTTTATTTATTTGTACAGTACATAATTACATAACAGCACGACCTCAAACCTGGTCATAGATGTCTGGTAGACTCACCTGAAGCCATAGTTGAGGGCGTCCTCGGCCGAGATGACCCCCACATCCTTGGTCCTCTGCACCCACAGCCGGTTCACCGTCAGCACATCCTCAACTTCGTCCAGGCGCTCGGCAAACCTGGACGAGAAGTCGTAGATGTCATCCATCAGGCCCAGCGGCATGTCCTGGAGCAATCAGATTGAGAAAGCACCATTTTATTTTATGAAAAAGAAATGTAATATACAAGAAATCAAGAACTAACTAATTATAACGCCATTTCGCGGGAGGGTTAGGCAGGTAGGATAGTCAGTAACATTTTTTTTAAAAATGTGTAATTTCCTTCAGGGCATAAGACAATGTAATCTTTGAGGTTGCTGTGTGGAGGGTGAAACCGAATCTTGAAGAGACCCATGTTGTAGGAGGGAGGAAACGGTTCCATGCCAACTCAGAATCATGTCTACTTCACCCATCTTCAAAAAGTCATTAAAAGCTAAAAAAAAAAAATAGCTCATAGCCTAACCTAACGTAATTTTTTTAACCAATTTTTTACATCACTTAATGACTTTTCAAAGGAGGTGTTGTGTTGATTTCATTCTGAATTATCCAAATACCGATAGAACAAGGATAGCCCGATATCACCCACCATCTGTGCTCTAAAGATTGCAATCCGCTTGTTAAGATAAGAGAATCTATCGAATGGGTTTTTCAAGTATTTTAGGGCTTTAGACGAGAGGTGGCTGCCAAATTCAACCATGGAGTGCGCTTGCGATTTGTACAGGATTATCAGTTGTGAACTATTAAAGAACATGCGGGCCCTGTACAGTACGTCCAGCTTCTGAGAAACTAACTTGACTCTAAAGTTTAAGTTTAGATTTTTATTTTTAGCATGAGTAAAATCTCCAATTGTATGTAATACTTAATTAAATTAAGACAATATTAGCAAAACTCAATAAAAAATCTGAAAACAGAAAATCACAAAAATATACGGTCACATCTGGGACTCGATCCCAGGACCTTCGCCTTACCGGGGCGCAACTCTACCAACTGAGTTTATGTGTCCCTATCCGATTCGGTCATATTTAACTGTATCATACTTCGATTAAGAACTACCAACATTATCTTTATTTTCTTAATGCATATTTTTATTGGCTGCTATCTTTATGTATGATTGCAAGATTCAAACCCGAACTAAATGCTATCTAGATAGTGTCATAGATAAATTTGTATCCATTTTTATTTTGAATATGCAAAATCTATTGACTTTTCTGCAAGTCTAATACGAATATTTATTTTTATTTTTAACTTAATGATTAAAATCTCAAAGTGTAATATTTAATTAAATGAAGACAATATTAGCGAAACTCAATCAAAAATTTGAAAACAGAAAATTTTTTTTAAAATACGGTTACATCTGGGTCTCGAACCCAAAACCTTCGCCTTGCCGGGGCAAAACATTCTTCAGTATGAATACTACATACTGAATTGAAAACATGTAATACTTGTTCAGAGTAGAAGATACCTTAAGCACCATCCTGGTGAACAATCACATGATTGGCGACGAGATCTGAATAACCAGATATCCTGGTGAACAATCACATGACTGGCGACGAGATCTGAATAACCAGATACCCTACTTTCCTCTTCCCGCATCTCCTTCCCCTTCAATTAGCCTGAGTCTCATAACGTACCCCAATTGGAGATGCCTTTGAACCCCTGGCTCCAGACGGTAGGACCCCCGTGCGGTATTCACATAATTTTTTTTTAAAGATTGACAACTTACGATTGCAACTCCGCCCGGCCGAATGTACGCGGCGTGCATGCGCGCACCGGACACGCGCTCGTAGAACTCCATCATCTTCTCACGCTCCTCAAACAGCCAGAAGAAGGGGGTCATGGCTCCGATATCGAGGGCGTGCGTACCTACGGCCATCAGATGGTTCAGCAGGCGGGTGATTTCCGCAAACAGGGCTAAAGAAGTAAAGGAACAAACATTAGAACACGTCCAGAGTAGATTATCTACGTATCAGAATCGTATGAATCAAACAAAGAGTATTTTGTTATACACAGGCGGCTATAAGGGTCCAAAAGTCATTAAAAAACAAAGTTATATTAATTTGTTTGGCATGAATCTGGGAGACAAATTACAATTATGAACAATATACCACACAAGAGTCCGTACTGCTCCCAACCACCTGGAAACAGTGAAACTATGACATCCACAATCAGTGTGTGTTGTGAGGCTGAGGGGAAAGAGATGGGGAAGAGGAAGATGGGGAAAATAAGTACTGGGAGCAGCAATCTCCAGTACTATAAGATACTTATTAAAAGACTTAAGGGCCTTAAGGACTAAAGGGCCCGCAACCGGGCTCACAAAGAAGAAGACGGAGAGGTATGAAATTACGAATGTTAGAGGAGAGTGCTAACATTTAAAGCGTCAAAATCGATGTGAAAATTGCGAAAATGTTTAATAAAACACGACTCGTTTAAAATAGAGCTAAAATCTCGTGGGAGGCTTCTTAAGCATCATTCCTCTAACAGAGCGGAGACGCGCGGGCGCGCGCGAATTGTGCGCATGCGCGAGAAAATAATTCGAAAAAATATCGAACAAAAAATGTTTGTCTGCGATGTTGGCCCTTCTAAGTACATAATTTGTTTGAAGAACAGGGTCAGAATCGCTTGCGCCAACATTACACCATAGGATGCGTCAAAATTTCATTCACCTTGCAACCCCAGAATATTTTTTAACGATTTTATCTGTGACATAGAAATGTCATTTTTGCCGCAAATTTTAGCTGCCAAAATTAATGCGTGTTCCTCGACTAAAACATCGTAAAACCTATTAATTTACGTAAATAAAGCAAGTAATGTTGTTTTGGTACATAGTTTATTATTCTAGAAACGTGTTTCAGTCAATAAAATATACGATAGCTCAAAATTAATCCACAAAACATTCAATTCAAAATTCAAAGTGGTGCTTTTTTAGTGAATTTTCGTGAAATGGCCTGGCCTCCCAGAGGTTAGAAACATTGTGAATTTTTTCACAAAAATAATTTTTAAGATATAGAAACAGACTTGTTTTTAATAATTTTTGGAGCATACTTTGCAATTTTTTTCAATCGAGGGAATTTCATATAATTTGCGTTTTGGCATGGGCAGCATCTAGATATTATCTTAAAAAAAAACATATTTTTTTTAAGAGCTTAAAAACTTCAAATGTTTAAGGGAGATATGTAAGAAATCGGTAGAAATGCGGGTAGCAGCGCCTTAAGTTCTTTAAATCACAGTGACTGTTTATTGACGTGTCGTAATTTATTTATAATTATACTTCGGATGGCAATCGTCCCTCTTGGCTAAAAGCTAGGTTTTGTCTGCCGAGCTCCTCCTTCGGTCACCTTTGGCACAACTCAGCAACGATTATAAAAACATTACAAAATTAACATTTCAAAGCGTTTTTAAGAGAAAGAGAATTTATAAGATAAGCAGATTTAAACTAACAGCAACAAAGCTTGCTCTAAATTGTGCTTCATTGATGTTAACCCGTCTGCTTGTTTAGGAATAAATACATCCCAAAACACGTACTTGCGTTATACTTTTATAAGACCAAAAACGTCCCGAGCGACCTTACATTTTAAAAGCTATATATTTCTCTTCCTTTCATGCAAACATATTTATTTATTTTTATTTATTTATTAACAGAAACAAACAGTACAAAAGATAATTTGTTTAAAAAATTACAATTTATAAGTATATTACATGGTAGGTACCTATTATGTGTTTCATTGTAGTGTCTTATTTATGGTATGCGTATTAAGTAATTACCGGGTGATGTATGTAGTGGGAAGGTGTGTGTGTGAGTGTGTGAGTATGTGTGTATGTATGTGTGCGCATTGAACAAATTATAATATTCGCAAGATGCTCTTTTTAAATTTGGGCAGTGAATCAGAGAAAATGTCGATGTTGGAATTTAGACCAATAATATTGAACTTATGAAGAGCACGATTGATTGGTGAATTAGATGCTGCATTTGTCTTGTAATTAAGCGTGTGGAATAGTTCTGTATGACGTGTACGTCTTAAGGGTATATTAAAATTAACTAGGGAAAGAAGTTCGGTACAGTCAATGTTATTATTTAAAATTTTGTGTATAAATGTCAAATCAGCTATTGCTCGCCTTTGTTGCAATGTTTGAAATGTGCATTCAAAGTTATTGTTGAATTTAAAGGTAAGATATTTTATAAATTTGTTTTGAATATTTTCTATGCTATCTATGTATACTTTGTATTGCGGGTTCCAAATTGGCGAAGCATATTCCAGTGTACTTCTGACTAATGCAAAATATAACATTATTACTGTACGCGGGTTATTGAACATTTTACTTATGCGAAGAACAAAACCAAGCATTTTATATGACCTGTGAACGATTGAGTCGATGTGCTTATTAAATATAAGTTTGCTATCGAGGTACACACCAAGATCTTTACATTCCGTTTTCGAGATGACAGGTTCATTATTGAGTGAATAAGAGTACTTAATAACATGTTTATTTCTGGTGAATGTCATAGTATGACATTTGGAAACATTGACATCTAAACAGTTAACTTTGCAATACTTGCAAAGCCTATCTAGATCACTTTGTAACGCATCACAGTCAGAAAGAGAATGCACAACTTTGAATATTTTCATGTCGTCAGCGTAAAGCACAAATTCGGAATTTTGAAAGCATGATCCAATGTCGTTTATATAAATGTTGAAGAGAAGCGGACCTAGGTGGGAACCTTGCGGGACACCGGATATTACCTCCATAGACTTAGAGTAGACACCGTTGATTAATATTACCTGATTGCGATTACTAATGTAGGACTTAATCCATCTTAATAGGTCGCCATGTATACCAAGTAGGATAAGTTTTTTCAAAAGAATTGAGTGAATTACGCGGTCAAAGGCCTTAGAGAAGTCTGTATACATAGTATCAACTTGCTCCTTATCGTCCATCTTGCTGTGCAAGAAGTTAATGAAAAGGGCGAGGTTGGATGTTGTAGATTGTGTTCATAAATCCGTGCTGATTCGGCATAATGTTTGTCGAAATAGTCGAGTACAATTGATCAAAGACGATTTTTTCAAGAACTTTGCTTAAAATAGGGAGTTGGGAAATTGGTCGGTAGTTTTTAACGTCGTGCTTATCACCATTCTTAAAGATTGGTGTAATGACAGCTGATTTCCACATGAGAGGAAACGATCCTTCCGTTAGTGACTTTTTATAGATGGCGCAAACCGGTAGACAGATATATTTACTGCAGTTGCGTATAAAAATTCCAGGCAGCCTGTCTATTCCTGGTCCTTTATTAATGTCTATGTTTGATAGGTACTTTAAGGTGATTTCTTCATTTATTCTGATTGAGGATATTAATGTGTTATTAAGAGGATCTTCCTTACTATCAGTGTAACGGACGTATCAGCGTCGCCACAAGACTATAAAAAAGTACCGGGTTTTTAGTGCACGAACAGGATGGTGGTGATGGAACAAATAATAAAACTGACCTCCCGTGCACCCAGTGCCTGATGCGTGAAGGACACTGGATGTGCTTAATCCTCTGCCTGATCCTGGCGCCTGGCGGTTGCCAAAGTAGGGCCGGCTCTTCTGGAGGAGTGTTGGCACCAGGACTGAAGACAGGCAGAGGTCGGCGGGGGAGGCAGCTGAGTGATAATAAATTTCCCAGTAGGAATAATAACACGAGTTGACTAGAGAAGAACTAACTTTATTTGGAAAATACGCGCCCTTTTATACCCTAATCTGGGCAAAAAGGTGATCACATGGTACATTTATGGGGTGGGGGGTTGGACCTCGCCCGTAAGTATAAATACGCCGACTTTCTTGTCGCACTTCATTTTGCTTGTGTCGCTCAAGAAAGTGGTCGATTAAAATCATTATTTAATAATAATTCTACAGGTTATAACATGGTTTTTATAAAGTATTTCTTAATTCTAACATGTATGTACGGGTATTCTTTACCCGTAGATTTTTAGTTTAATGAATTTAGGAACAATTTTGGAAATGTTTACCATTTGTTGGTAGGTATTTGAGTTTAATTTAAGTTTGCAAAGTGATGTGAAGAAGTTAGTATTTTCCCCAGGTTCCTCGTAAGACTGGCTACCGAAACCGGTTTGTCTCGTCGTCTTACGAGGTTCCTGGATTTTTAAAATGGAAAAATACTGTTTTTTGATCGGAAATTTTCTAAGTACAAAATTTGTGCGCAAAAGCATATAGCGTTGGCAGTTTAAGAGTCACAAGGTTGATTTATGGCTCTATGGATGCCCCGTAGGACTCTGCACTGAAACGTCTTAGTTTCAGCGTCCTACGGGGTGTTTAAACGAAGTTATATTAAAATATGGTGTATTTTTGACCAATATGACGGCCCTTAATAGGGACGCCCAAACTGGTTTTTTGGCTTTGTAGCCGGAGAAATAGCCCTGAAGGCGAAAAAATAATAAGTTTAGGATGTCTCCTGGTGGCAACTTGGTAACCAAGTTTTTACTTGTGTCACCAGGGCATCTGTGTATTAAGAAAAAGACATTTAAAATTGAAAAAATGTGTTTTGAAAAAGATCGTTGCTGGCGGCACGGTATTATTGAACTTAGTGGCCAGGACGAAAAAAGGCCCTAAAAAGGGCCATAATTAAAAATAGAGAGCAGCCCGCTTGGCGGAGCTGCCGCCTCCTGCAGTGCCATAACAGCAGAGCGGCAAGGGAGGGAAGGCAAATGGCCCTTCTTAGGGCTTCAGCCTAAGGCTGGAAATTAAGGCCCTCAAAGGGGTCTTAATTAAAAATAAAAGGAGGCTAGTCAGCCTGGTTGCCTTTGGAGGCGTAAATAAGCATAAATAAGGTATTAATTGTTAAAATTATTAAAATTATAGGATTCTAGAATGTCTCCCGGTGCAAACTTGGCACACAAGCTTTATTTGGTTGCACCGGGGCATTGTACATAAGTAAAACATATAAAATTAAAATTAATAAATGAGGGAGAGCAACACGTCGGTTACAATCAGCATCATGAGTTGGAATTTCATTTGTAAAGACCGTTGAGAAGTAATCAGCAAAAAGGTCAGTAACTTGTTTGCTGTCATGTGCTGTTGTGGAATTATACGTCATGTGTTCTGGTATAGTGGGAGATTTTCTTTGTGTCTTAACATAACACCATATTTTTTTAACATTATGTTGTGTCGGATTCCAATGTAGCAATATAGGTTTTATGAGTAAGACTAGAAATCTTCTTTTGTCTTTTGCGGAGTAATGCAAAAGATTGATAATCCAATGGATTCTTGTAGCGTTTCCAGGCACGAAAAAACTTTAATTTTTCTTTCGTTATATTAATTAAAGCCGCCGAATACCATGATGGAAATTTTGTTGATCTAGTTACTTTCTTTGGAACCAGATCATCTATTAGGGCATTAATGATTCTATAAAAATTGTGTACCGCAGTGTCAACGTCTTGTGCATTTACAACAGAAGACCAATCACTATTTCTGAGAGCATCATTGACTACTACATAGTTAGCTTTGTTAAACAATTTGATTATCTGTGATTTAAGGCTAACAGCAGGGAGGGGAATATTGAGTTCGACTATGATAGATTTATGATGTGCATCTTCAAATACCAGTGGAGAGTCGGCAGCGGAGACGAAGACTGTGGTGTTACAAAGCACAAGATCTAAAATACGTCCATGATAATTGGAAATTGCATTATATTGTGTTAAATTGGAGAACGAAAGACACCTAAGGAGAGTAGAAGCACAAAGGTCGGTACTACATGGTTGACACGTAGGGTTCCAGTTCACGTTTGGCATATTGTAATCGCCTATAATTAGAAAAATGTCATTTGGATATTCAGTGGTTAAATCAGATATGGCAGTTGTATGACTATTGATGATAGAGAAACGCTGCGCATTAGATAACTTAGGACTAACTCCCGGTAAGTAAGAGCAACAAATATGAACATTCAAAATGCGATGTTTAGAATGTCTTAATAATAGTGAGATCCATATATCCTCGGCTTCTGAAGACCACGATTTTCGTGACCGAACTTTAAAATCTTTTTTTATACCTATAGCAACGCCTCCCCCTTTAGTTTTACCCGTAAGAGTAGTATCTCTGTCATTTCTGTATACGTTGTACCGGCAATCAAAAAGCTCGTCGTCGGATATGCTGTCAAGTAACCACGTCTCACTAATTAAGATTATGTCAAATTCATTGATTAGGACATTTTGGTAGAATTCATTAGTTTTGGATCGAAGGCCCCGTGCATTTTGATAAAAAATTATAATGGTGTCATGCATTGTGTGAGTGGAAAATAATTATCTTGATTCGATTTGAAATTAATATAAAAATTAGTCAAATTAAAGCATAAGTCGAAATGAGCATACTATGATAATTATTACTCAGCAGCCCAAAGTCCACTGAGGTTAGTATATTTGTCAATTTGCGCAGACATGCATGTATGTGTTTGTGATGTATTGGGTGAGAAGTTGAGTCATGTGTGTGTAAAGTTAAGTTGAAAAATGGTACAAGTTGAAAATCTAAGAAAAAATATAATTTAAATTTAAGACAAATTACTAAATTAAATTGTTCAGAAGGGTTTGAGCAGAGACAAGGATAGCAGGAGAGGTGACATTTTTTCTTAAGTAAATTTTCGAGTTTCGCACCCATAAAAAATCATAATTATTTACATTTTTGAAGTCTTTGGCTGACCTCAACAGTAATTTGTTTTTTCTGGTAAGGTGGTCGTTGATATAAAGTTTACCTCCTGCAACACCTAGGCTCTTACAGTCTACACCCTTCTTCTTTTTAATGGCCGCTATCAGCTCGTCCTTCTTCCTTTTGTTGACGAATTTAGCCACCACGTTTCGAGGGCGGGCGTCACGGGGAGCTGCTGATATTTCCTCTTGAGAATGTCGACGTGGATTGGCTCTAGTAATAAATTCAATGTCATCTTCCTTAATAATCTGACCGACATTGGATGCAATTTTAATTAGAGTGGAAGCAAGGTTTTCGTCTTGCTTTTCAGTCAGACCGAAGATTTCAATATGTTTTTTTCTTTTAACCCAAAACAGAACGAAATAATTCTTCTTATTGACTTTGAAATATGTGATATATGTGATTATCCATGTAGTGGGTAATTCGGAAATGTTCGGGTCCGCCGAACTTTGACGAACGTCTCACGAGTCGGACAGCAGTCTCGTCCATAGGAGCTCGTTAGAACCATTCTAGCAACCGTAGTAATCACTCGCTACCGAGACAATAATACAGTACTTATCAATCCATTGTAATATCACAATAAAAGACGAAAAGAACTTACGTTGTACATCTCATTATTTGTGGGCTAGTAAGGCCACATTAAAGAACATTACAGCTATCTTGCATAGATATTTTACAATCTCGATCCAAAGTGATGGTTTCAGAATTTATATGCGAAATCGGGGCTTCCGGATTGTGAGGTGCGAATATATTGAACCAAGCAGACGGGTTAAACATATCCATATTCAAAGTGATTCTATTTAACAACAAGACAGCTCTCCCGACTGACATGACCATTGGCAAGTTAGTTCTGCAATCCAGGAGATAAAACAGTCTATGCTGTCGGTGACGGAGATAACCATCAGGAACAAAGAAACAAATGCTCTCCATGATAGTGGAGTTTTCGAACCACCCACGAATCCACCCATAACAATGATTTTTTTAATAAGATTACAAAAATGTTAATAATTTTTTTTAGAAATTTACAGTTTTTTTATTTTTAAATAAATAAATTCGTTATTTGGGCTCGCGACATCACTACATAAAAATGACCCGTCTCCGAAAATATTCTATTAATATTGTAAAATTCCACACTGATATATATTTTTTATATGGCAACACTTTGATTTCCGACGAATTTTTGTAATTGATATTTAACATTCACTAGATTTATTGTTTGTTCTCTGCGAACTTATCATTTGGTTTGACATTTTGACAGATGTTACGAAGAAAACCCCATACATTTTATGCCTTCTGTACCTATGTTACAATGAGCATATCCCTTTTGACCTGTAGATGGTTCATACCGAGCATGCCCAAGAGAAAGTTGGTAGGGTAGTAGCCATACTCCCTCAGATAGAGAAATCTCAGAAATTAGACCAGGTGACCCGAAGAACCCATAGACAACTAAAGGAATGTAGGAACTAAATCATAGACTTATATGATTATTACACTCCTTCAGCTATCTTCCTTCATTGCTAATGTAGCAGGGTTATAATGATCTGTTCATAAAATGGACTCACTCCTGATGTACTTGGCCCTGAGGGGCACGTCGATGTTGAGCAGCTTCTCGACGGCCAGACTGTAGCACTGCTCGTTGCACATCATGGACACGTAGTCCAGGCGGTCGAAGTATGGCAGCGCCTGTGTGTACGTCTTGTACTCGATCAGCTTCTCCGTGCCGCGGTGCAGTAGGCCAATGTGCGGGTCGGCGCTGCGAACTGTCTGAAACATGACCACAATAACATGCCATTAGTACGACCTCCGTAGTCCAGTGGCTAAGACTCTTGACTCACATTCCGGAGGTCGCGGGTTCGAACCCGGCATGCGCAAATAAATTTTATTTGATTAATTTGTGTTATTTCACAATTAATTCATTTAAAATAATATATAGTATATTTGTGGCATGTTCCAGAGTGGAAGATACTATTAGTATCGCCCTGGTGTAAAACCACCATTCAGAATTGAAACGTTGCTTGAAAATGGCTTTAGCCGTGTTTAGTGACCAGATCTGAATAGCCAGGTACTTCCCAACCTTCCTCTTCCCCACCTCCTTCCCCTCCCCACTACCTTCAGCCTCACAACATACCCCAATTGGGGATGCCATAGTCTCACTGGCTCCAGACGGGAGCAGTTGAGATTCTTGTGTGGTATTCACTGTAAAAAAAAAAAAAATTAACTCCTCAGGCGTTTTCAGTCAGAAGATCAGAGTATTTCCGCTTTGCAACAAAATTCAAACAAATGGAAGATTTCAAAACAAATTATAAATTAAAACCTGTTTTTGAAAGGTGATGAAATACCCTATCAAATTTTATAACACACTAGCTGGTACCCAGCATGAGTTGCTATGCCATTTAATAAAGAAATTGTTTCTCCCTGCGTGTCCTTTCCCATTCGTCCCGTTCCCCTTCCTCTCCCGCATCCCCTTCCCCTCTCGCGCTTTCCCACACCACCTCCTCCACCTTCCCTCACCCCACTCCACTCCCCCCCCCTTCACTCGTCCCGTGAACCCCCGTCCTGCGAACCCCCCTCCCGAGTTCCCCTCCAGGGGAATTAATTTTCTCGGTCTCCTGTGTGGGGTTAAAACTTCAATAAAAATTTTTAAAAAATTTTATCTTCCATGTTTTACCTAACGCCTTAGACTTAGACACAATCATCAAGTTTTGAGTATTCCATTTTGTATTCTGATGTCCCTTGGAATTGCAACATTATGGAAGCCGAGGTGGTCCACATGTGAGTTGGGCTCATGATTGAATAGAAAGTGAGACTAACCTCTCCCTCCAGCTCCAAGACCAGCCGGAGCACTCCGTGGGCAGCAGGGTGCTGCGGACCAAAGTTCAGGAACATGTTCTTGATCTCCCTTTCCACGGGGGACAACTTGCCTGGAAAAAACAATTGATTTATCAATACATTACAATAATATTCGTCCCAGGGAGAGATCGTATCTACATCATCGACGATGATCCTAAAAGCCATCCATAAAAATCTTCTTTCCTTAACCACTGGAGGGATTGATAGCGGTCCAAAATTGAACCACATTTTCCTACCATTCGTAAAACATTTATTGTAATTATTTAAAACATTTTCCGGGTCAGCCATTTACTTCAAAACGAAGCTATTGAAATATTTTATTTATAATGACCATAGATGTCGCAAATGCGAACTTCGTAGACTATTTTAGAACGATGTTAAAAATATATTTTTTTAATATTTTTTTCACGTCGACTTTTTGATCAGCCGTTTACGGTTAAAATTAAGTCCTTTTTCATATTCCCATAGATGTGCACCATTCATTATCAAGTATACCACAGACAACATACAGAAATCGAAAATATTCTATGTTGACTCGAATAAGTACCCCTCACGGCAGTTTCAAAGAAACAACACACAGGATTCGCGCGGTTATAAACTTTACGATTTTAGAATATTTTTTTTATAAATCCTACAAATATGAGATAAACAGTAAAATACAGGTTAATTCAATGGCTATACAGCACTATAATAAGTTTTTATGTTTCCATGTTAAAATTCGAAGGTATGATTTTTTAATGTTGGCGAAAAATATAAAAAATTATCTTCTGGGAAATCGCGAGCAATCGAGGCAAATTTATTTGTTTCTGTGATCGCTCCAGAGGTTAAAAAGATAGAAGATACTAGAATGTCGAACGTCTTCAATCGTATTCCCATAGACGTTTCATGAATGCATGTTTCTTTCGAATTTTAGAACATCTATGGTGTTGCCAGTGTAAAAACAAGCAAAAAATAAATTGAATGCTTTAATTCATAAAACGCAATAAAATTAATAAAATTCGCACAGGATGAGGTAGAAATTTTACAGTAACCTGTTTAATCACAGGAGACTCAATTAGTCCGTTAACCGGTTGTTTGCCGTTTGTCACCCGGTGGCCGCGGCACTTTGAAATGCAATTTTGACCCTTATGTATAAAGTGTATGAAGAACAAAGTCAGAAACGCTTGCTCTATTACCGTCCTTTACCATAGCGAAACCCGCAATGCGTCTAGTCACTCGGAATAATTTATATTTAATTTGCCGTAGTGCGGGATAAGAACAGTTTCTGCGCATGCGCGGGGAAAAAAATACGTTTTTTCTACTATTTTGACCCTTCTATGTACAAAATTTGTAAAGGAAGTGTCAGAATCGCTTGCGCCAACATTCCCTATGGGATAGGTAAAGATTTCATTCACCTTGTGACCACAGAATATTTTAAAATAATTTTAATCTGTGGGCATCTCGAAATGTCATTTTGGCTGCGTCACATTTATGAGTTCCTCGACTAAAACATCGCAAAACCTATCAATTTACGTAATTAACGCAAGTAATGTTGTTTTGGTAGATAGTTTATTGTTCTAGGAATGTGTTTCGGTCAATAAAATATACGATAGCTCAAAATTAATCCACAAAACATTCAATTCAAATTGAAGGTTGTGAAATTTCCGTGTTGTTCCTCCGCGCTCCAACAGGTTAATTCATTCATTTAGTTGATATTTTGAAGGAGTGCAGTAGTATTGGTTAACATCGGCAAACGCCAGGAAACACAGTCCCACCCAGTTAAAACTGCCGATAGCACATCTTTTATATTTCAATATCTTTGGTTACAACTTTCAAGAGTGCCCCTGTCTGTACGGTGTAAAGTCAGAGGAACCACATCTCCATGAACCATATGGAAGAGGCTATAGGAAGAAACTTAAGGCAGTTCTTACCATTGAAGGGCATGGCCATCATGGCTTTTGTGGCCTCCGTGTTCAGCATCAGCGGGCCTTTTGTCTTCTCGAAGAACTCTGAATCTGGAAACCAGGACGCACTCCTCTTGGAGCTAGAAACAAAAAACTTAATGAAGGACTCTGTGGAACTTTTGTTATGTGAGCTTGACAAGAAACTTTTCATTACTATGGCAACTCCAAATAGATTTTAGAACAAATTATACTAGATTTAAATGTGAGGTTATGAGTGACTCCTGAACTGGCAACTCAATTTTTCTAAGGGTTATCTTTTTACGTTAGCTCTACACAGGAGGCACTGAGAAAAACTTTTCCCTCAGGGCCTACGTCATCTTTGGGGATGCTGTGAGGGTCTTTTTAGGAAAGGAAGGCGAGTAAGTTCTGTGAAGGAAAAAGAAGGAAGGGTTGGGTAGGAATCTGGGGGTCGGTGTGCCCTATCCCTTCTTCTTATATTTTCGTAGCCCTATGCTCCCCGTGGAGTGCCCCGAAGCAGGGAAAATTTTAGCCTATATTTGTGAAGAAATTTTTATCCCTGAAATTCTCCCGGACGGACCAATTTTTGGTAAATTTTGGGGATCGTTGGAAACGGTTAATACGCACTTTTTTTTTAAAATATCTTTTGATTCACCTTAATTACATTAAAAGACAACTATTTGCATTGGGGGAAGTGGAAAATATTTCATTCTAAATTTCGATTACGTAAAATTAAAATTAGCTTTCATTCTGTGAAACGAGACCGTCCATTTTCAAACATTATTTTCAAATGTCATTTTTTTGTAATGTTGGTATTCTTGTTACTGTACGAAAAGATGCTAGAGCAAATCGTAGCAGACTTCATGGGAATTCGGCTCGTAAAACCAACGGCTAGAGACAAAATCGCGCGGGAGTTTTTTAATGTTATAAAACTGAAATTCCACCTAATTAGTAGGTACTTACCTAATACACATGTATTGCGTGCGTTGATTAAAATTTATTAGCTTAAATTTTTTTGACTTTAAAATTTTATTTTTATAAATCAACTATTTCTGCGATGTTGAGCGGCTACGTACGCTAATTTTATGTGATATGGTTTGTGATACAAAAGAAAGTGCACCTTTATAATGCCTACTCGCGTCACAGGCAAAAATACATCCCAGTTTTCAAGTAGTTTAGCGGCTACGCTAGGTTTGTGTAACATGGTTTGTGATAGAAAAGAAAGTGCCCCCTTCGTAGCGCCTACTCGCGTCACGGCAAAAAAACATCCCAGTTTTCAAGTAGTTTAGCGGCTACGCTAGGTTTGTGTAACATGGTTTGTGATAGAAAAGAAAGTGCCCCCTTCGTAGCGCCTACTCGCGTCACGGCAAAAATACATCCCAGTTTTCAAGTAGTTTAGCGCCTACTCGCGTCACGGCAAAAAAACATCCCAGTTTTCAAGTAGTTTAGCGGCTACGCTAGGTTTGTGTAACATGGTTTGTGATACAACAGAAAGTGCCCCTTTATAACGCCTACTCGCGTCAAGGCAAGAAAAACATCCCAGTTTTCAAGTAGTTTAACGGCTACGCTAGGTTTGTGTAACACGGTTTTTGATACAAAAGTGAATGTATTATTTATAAAAAATAATTACCGAAATTAAAAACATGTTTTTTTCCGTCATTTTATTCCCAAAACTCCGATAATTTAGTACTTACCTTTCCAGATTTCGTGGTACCTTCAAAATCTTCTAGCCGTTCGTTATACATTCAAGTGCATCAGGAATACCAACATCCAACATACCAAAGTGATGCCAAAGTGACAGCGAATGAGCTAATAACCATAATGGCGTACAATCTCACAAGATGAAAGCTAATTTTAATTTTACGTAATCGAAATTTAAAATGAAATATTTTCCACTTCCCCCAATGCAAATAGTTGTCTTTTAATGTAATTAAGGTGAATCAAAAGATATTTTTAAAAAAAAGTGCGTATTAACCGTTTCCAACGATCCCCAAAAATTAATCAATTTTTTACACATTTGATTAGGCAGTAATGTTTTTTAAACGACTTCAAAAAGGAGGAGGTTCTCAATTCGACTGTATTTTTTTTATTTTTTTATGTTTGTTACCTCAGAACTTTTGACTGGGTGAACCGATATTGAAGATTCTTTTTTTATTTGAAAGCTGGTGCTTCCCGTGTGATCCCATTTTAATTTGGTCCAGTTCCGACAATGGCAGTCATGAGAAAACCATATAAGTCTTAAATTTGCATTAAGTATGTGCGCGACAAATGGACGAATAACTCAATATCACGCCAAACCGATTTCAATGATTCTTTTTTTATTGGAAAGGATGTACTTTAAGAGTACTTTGATGAGAGTTTGGTTAGGTTTTGATTATCGGATCCATGACAAATTAACGAAACTCGGCCGAATCTCTTAATTTGATCCTAACGTCGCTATGGTCAAATTATGTCTGTCTCGTATGACCAGACATAATTTGACCATAGCATATTCAGACAAATTAGTTAGTGTACTTCAGATTCACTAAAAATCAAAAAATAAACAAAAATTTTAACAAAACAAAAAACGACTTCAAAAAATGCACTAAAAAGTAAAAAAAATAATTTCGTATTCTTCTACAACTTCATAATCAACTTACTTTTTCT
This sequence comes from Limnephilus marmoratus, assembly GCA_917880885.1. Classification (NCBI taxonomy): domain Eukaryota; kingdom Metazoa; phylum Arthropoda; class Insecta; order Trichoptera; family Limnephilidae; genus Limnephilus; species Limnephilus marmoratus. Next base: position 16,836,508 of record OU862932.1, read on the forward strand.
AATCATCAATATGTAGGTAAGATTGTTATTTTTGGAGTCGGGTGTCAGGAAACGTACCCGGCCCGGCGTGTTCAAAAGTACTTGACAGCTCCCCGCGTCTCCGCGGCCCCGCTCTCACCTCTCGCCTCGTCAAGTCGCTTGTGCGACACAAGCACATTACACCTATAACTACGTATGTAGTTACAAACCTACCTTGACTGACATCGACTCCAAAAGTAACAATCTTACCTACATATTGATGATTAGAAAAAGTAAGTTGATTATGAAGTTGTAGAAGATTACGAAATTATTTTTTTACTTTTTAGTGGATTTTTTGAAGTTTTTTTTTGTTTTGTTAAAATTTTTGTTTATATTTTTTATGAAGTCAAAATTTGCGTTTAGAATTTCTCCCTTCTTTTAATGGGGGGGGGGGGGGTGACAGCACGTTATCTGTCCCGGGTACCACCCAAGCTAGCTACGCCACTGATCCCTCCCACTGTGGTGCAAGGCGATATAAAATTCACCCCATGAACCGGGAACACCCCTGCCAAGTCACCAAACGTAGCGAACCACTTGTAGGGTGACCTACGGCAGAGGTGAGTTATCCAATAAATGGTTCCAGGGGCAGCGGTACCCATACCCGCCTCCCAAATTGAACTAATAAATAAACACTCTTTCCAATAAATTAATGTTTTAACTCGACCATTTGGCGTTTCATCTGTCTGTAAAGTTATTACTTAGGTTCCAGTTCAAGATAGTGGATGATTTGGATACTACCTTTTTATCACGCCAGAGTTCGCATGATCGTGGTTGCTACTACGAGCTGTCCAATCAGAATAAGCAATAGTATGATACCATTGATATATTAACTATAGATTAGCACTCCCATACTCAATTCCAATCCCAAAGTGACACCACCTACGAGAAATTTCATAATACCACTAACCATCGAATTCCGTCGCATCTCTTGCATGACGTAGTTGTTTTAATAGGAAGAAATTAAACATTTTTTATCAAATGTTACTTTTCTCGATACGCTGCCTCGAATTCATATGTTATGTACATATTTTTTTAGATATTCAAATAACTGATTAAATTGTTAATAATAAAGTCCGCGATAGCCCATACCTAAAATATTTCCAACTGCCTGAAATTTGTGTTTTAAAAATGATCTCCACAAAGCTAGTAATTCCGTTAACGCGAACTTGCTGGAAAACCAATTAGTTCCACGCAGACCAACTAAAGGTACAAACTAATGCTTCTTGCGATCTTTTGGCTTTGAGATAATGGACTTTCTTTTTGATAAATGTTTTCGTAAACCAATATTTTTGGTTCCGGTGTCATTTTTAAGACCTACATGCCCTGTCTAGATTTACTTGGTCGAAGTATGATACCCATCGACCTGATTAAAGTTTGAAAAAAAATTGTCATGATGTGCTCCGGCTGGTCTTGGAGCTCCAGCAGAGGGAGAGGTTAATCTCGCTTTCTATTCAATCATGAGCCCAACTCACATGTGGACCACCTCGGCTTCCATGATGTTGCAATTCCAAGGGACATCAGAATACAAAATGAAATACTCAAAACTTGATGAATTGACATTTTTTTCGACAAATCTTTACTTAGGGTGGGTTTCTTCATTTACCGAGAATGCTAAATGCAATGCTAATTGTAAAATTAAGCGATCGAAATTTAAAATTTTGTGTGCATTTTACCGTTTACTTTTACAATTAGCATTGTATTTAGCATTCTCGGTAAATGAAGAAACCCACCATTAGTATAAAATGAAGTCTCTCTCCCGCTGTCTGTAGATCTTTCAAACTACGCAACGGATTTTCGTGCGGTTTTCACCAATAGATAGAGTGATTCATGAGGAAGGTTTTTAGGTATGCTGTGTTGAGGTTTTTTTAAGGAAAGGAAGGAGAGGAGAGTTCTGGGAAGGAAAAGGGTTTAAGGGGTGGGTAGGAATCTGGGGTTCAGTGTGTCCTGGTCATCCGTCTCCAAGACCTAGACAAACCTCACCCCATGAACCCGGGCATCCCTGCTAAATCACCAAACGTAGCGAACCACTTGGGGTGACCTATGGCAGAGGTGTTGGTTATCCAATAAAGGTTCCCGGGGCGGCGGTACCCATTCCCGCCTCCCAAATTGGTGTGGATTTGATTTAACACAAAGATTGGGTAATGGCGTGGTGTTGTGTTTTGTTAGCCACAGCAACGTGTGGCTGGTTCTGCTAGTTTTATAATAAATAAATAAAATTTTATGTAAAATATTTATGGTTTATAATTAAGTAGGTATTCGCTTTTGGTGTCTCTAACGAAATGACATTTTATGAAAACTTTTTGTTATTACCGCTTCACAATTAAAGCTCTATAAATGAAACATTTCTGAATGTAGCCGTATAGTAAAAACTGTTTTAGAAAGGTTACAAAATAGGCTTTCAAATTAATATATTACAAATAAATATTAGCATTTGTAAATATTAAAATTTAGAATGCAAACATTAAAAATAGGTAAAAATGACTCACGTGATGTTTTTATGTGAAAACGGTACTAAAATCACGTATTATGTAAACAGCAATACTTATGGCGGAAACACATTATTAAAACCCGACGCGACCCGACGAAACGCGATGCGTGTTGAGTCGAATCAAATGTATTGTTTTCTATAGACCAGAATCACACTATGAACATCCGACGCGACGCCATGCGCGCACACGCCACCCGATCCAAACGTGCCAGGTCGGTGTGTTGCCCATGGTGGGGGTAAACACGCCATCCGACGCGGCGCGCGCGGTATGTTTCTAGACAACACCCGACGCCACGCGTCAGTCGTTCGAGAACTGTCACAGAGCATATTCGGAATTTATGCCAAATTAGCGAAATGTCTGACGAACAATTAATTGAGTTGGTAAAACGATATCCTGTTTTATATGACACGAGTTTAGCTATATACAGGGTTCATACTGCATTGAGGTATATAAATAGAGAAGCAAACTTCATTACCGTGCGTCAAAAAAAGCGTAACCACTCTACAACCGCAACGACGGTGCTTTGAAACCACCAAAAATTTTAAAGTAAACATATATTTGTCTCACTTGCACAAGTCGTGAGAACTACACCGCCAGCGGCGCGCCGCTAAGATTAGACAAAGACAGAAACACAAATCTGCGATTGCGGTTTGGTGTTGCCTACAATTTGAAATTTTACCCAACATAAACAATAAAATGTAGTTTTTTTAACGTTAGATTGTAATAAAATAAAATAATTAAAATTATTTTAAATATGAGTTTTTATTATATGACTAAAAGAAAGCACAACTAATGAAATAATTAAGACATTTTTTGTTCCAATATTTTTTTATTGTACCAAAAGTATATAATACTCAAACGGAAAGTGTTTCAAAAGTGTTTTCAAAGTTCTTTTCTCAGCAATCGAGTTATTTCCACCCACTTCTCATGGCGTGCTACATCTTTATGGTACCATGCAAAATTATTATCAAAATAAAATACGTAAAAAAATATAATTACTAGATTATTATTTAATAAACTAAAATAAGTTTAATTAATTATTTTGTACGAAGATTAAAACATATTTTGTATTATTTTTCCAAAATATTTTAATATGGTTACCTCCATAGTAACTTATTCCATAAATTATGTATTCTCCCATTATTATGGGAAAATCAAAAAGACTTTTTAGTGGCAACACTGAACCTGTATTAGAGTATTTGACATTTTATTTAAATTTCTGCGTTTTTAAATTAAATATGAATATGTAAACAATAAAATTACGTTTGGAAAGTAATTCCGCTTGCTTTATTATGTTTTCCTGAGCTTGAATCGCATTCCTTCACGACGCATTTAACCATTTTTCATCGCGTACCGCCCGGTTCAACTCGGTCGGCGTCTCAGTGAGCACTGAACTGACGTTACCTGGGCATCTGCTTTTGGACATATGTACAGTAGCAATGCTTTGGAGCGGTCATTAGTCATCTATGTATATATATCAATGTCATACTGTGAGAAATAATGCACGGGAAGAATAAATAAAAATAATGGGTTTTAGTAACCCAAAAATACATATGAAATCCTTGATTATCTTGAAGTAAGTCTGGATACAGAGTATGACATTCACCACACATACTTTTCTTTTGATTTATTTCATGTACCCAGTAACGCCTAGTTATTCTCTTTTTCTTGAGTCGTTTAAGTATCATATATGTACCCAAAATTTGCATCAAATCTTCAAAGTCTGACTCGTTATTTATTAAATCCATAGTACATAACCGTAGACTTCCACTGCTGTTAGCTAACTGTATTCAGAAATTGCTAGTATGTCGTGGCGTCGCGTGTTGGTAATGTGCACGGTGCATATCGGGTGTTGACACGTTGCGTCGCGTCGGGTTTTAATAATGTGTTTCCGCCTTTATTCTATTGTATATATGTGTAATAAACACTTCTGTCACCTCACTTTTTTATCATTTCATATAAAAATATTTAATAAAAATTTAAAATGTGGAGCGCGGTGGAGCCGCCGGTAGCAAATTTGCGCGGGTAAATATTTTTGTCAACTACACGACTGACAGCTGATTCCTGTTATGTATTTCCATAGACAACTTGATAGGGATGTGCAGCTTGATCTACTATCGACCTTTTACTTTTTGGTTTAGGGATGTAACTAAAACAATAACGGTTAGAACGATTTCTATGGAAACACAAGCGCTGATAAACACGCTTATTGTACTTGACTGCTGTCCTATTTCTAACGCTTATATCTGCTTACGTTGCGGAGGGGTTAAATACCTACTTCAAAATCTAATGCTTTTAGAGGAAATTTTGGTTTTGATTTATTAACCGTTTTAGTGCTATGCTTATTTCGCAAGTATGTATAAAAATTGCTACAGATAATTTGTGTGTATTAAATAAAAAGTATGGTAAATTAATAAAAATGCAAAAACTTGGACAAATATCAACCAATTATATTGATGCTTTTAGCAATTATGTAAGTAAATAATGATATTTTATACTTCTATTAAAAAAAAACACATATCCACAACTACAAATCCTTATGGATACTACTGCACCACCCGCCATTAAATGTTGCTTTTACTTTCCAAAATACACTCATCAAAGAATATATTACATATTAATATTAAAATATTTTTCAGGATTAAATAACATGTATTATCAATTATGTCCTCTGCGTGCGAACTCTATCTAAATTTCTTTATAGACAATATATTATAGTGTTAATTTCAAGCGACCTCCCAGGTAAGTATGGTCCTATTTTCATTCATTTTTAGGCAGCATCGCGTTCATTGGTCAAAACATTGTACATATATTTTCATATCGGTGATCAATGAACCGGTGTATGCAAGTTTTAGCCATAAGTTGTTTTTAATTGTTTGTCTAGCTTGTAGTTTTTGAGATTTTAGAAATGTATTATAAGTTTGTACAGCGCCCTTGAGGTGATTTTTCACAAAAACGGTGCTATATAAATCATCCAAATATAATTATTATTATTATTACAAATATTAAAAAATACAAGATATTGTGTCACTTCACAATTGTGTTTTCCCGCATAGAGTCCATTTTTTCTATTGGAAAGGGGGAATCCCTTTTCCAATAAGAAAAATGGTGGTTTGTCATGTTATATAGTATTACACCATCTCTTTTTTCAGCCCGATTCCACTTACGAGACCAAAAGTCAATATTTTTCGCTTTACGTGATTGCTATTTTCATATCTACGATTTCAGTTGGCAAACAAACAGCAAACAGCACGGTTCATGTGTTGTTTGCAGTGATGACAATTGAAATGGTAGATATGAAAATAGAGATGAAAATAGCGATCACGTAAAGTGAAAAATATTGACTTTGGTCTCTAAGTGGAATCGGGCTGAAAAAAGAGTAGGTTTTATCCCCATTTCCAGCAAGACGGACAATGAATGCTGTAAAAATTTGATTTTTGTGAAAAATCATTTCGAGGAAGCTATACAAATAAATAATATATTTCTATAATGCTCAGAGTAGACAAACTATTATAACTTCAGACTAGACAAACTTTCATAACAACTTACGGCTAACAGATTACACCCAAGTAGGTTCTTAGTATGGATTTAAATAAAAACGAAAAAACTAGCCTAAGAATCTATTTTAGTGTTTTTTTTTTTTAATAACGTTATTGGATGAAGCGCGCCTCTGTGAACTTCGTTCACGAAACTATTTTACAAGATTCATCAAACAACTAACATTCTACTACCCAAATCAAAAGCATAATTTCCTTTTGTCAACAGTATAGTGCAATGTTAAATGTTTTAAACGAATGAGATCTTGTCTGTGGAATCAGTAGTTCATGATTACGGCCTTAGGACATCATATTACATACATAAAATTGGAAAAATCATTACAGAATAGTTACAACACAATCTTCAATTTGCTGTCAAATAACGCTACAAATTTTCGGTTCAAAAGAACTTAAACCTGTGATTGAATCATTTCACCAGAAGTCTATGGAAAAGATATTGCCGGAGCTTATTCGCTATGATCATAATAAACTACATAGCTTGTCAAAATTGTCTAAAAACTGAATTCCAGAGACGTCAAAATCTAACCTTAAATTAATTACATAATCCGATTATAGATGTCTTGAAAATTTTACATATTTTTCTAAAACAATTGTTAGAAACATTAAAGGCTTACTTGACATTGTTAACCGCCGGGAGGTTCTTCAAAAGAACCGTTCCCTGGGGAACATTGGCAGATTTTCTTAGAATTGTACCGAGCAGACCCGCCATGTTGGACAAATTTCAGCCAATTTCAGGGAAGAAGTTTGACAATTTTCATAATAATATCAAGCGTGAAGTTCGTGCACTCCCAACGTCAAATTTGTTTTTAATTTTCTTTCCGGCTATTAAAAAATCAGGTGTCATTTAACATGGACCGCAATAATATTCAGTACCTACATATGAATTTATAAATAAATTTATGTGTCCACCGTGGTCTAGGGATAAGGCTCTCAACTCGCAAACCGCAGGTCGCGGGTTTAAATCCCAGTGTGCGCAAGAAATTTTATTTGATTTAATTTATCTTTTTCACAATTTATTCATTTTAAATAATAAAGAGTATATTTGCGGCACGTTCAAGACTGAAATATTATTATCTCCCGTGCACTACATCAGACATTTTTTATCATCAGTTTTTTTTACTAAGTAAGAACTAAGATGTTAACTTCCAAGACTTGATGCGTCATTTTCTTCAAGGTTATCATTGTGGTCAAAGTTGTCACTAGTGATGGGCAGACTAATCGATTGGCAGTATTCGAAAGAAATCGAAACCGTTTACTCATTTCCAAGATAATTATCATTTTGTATTTTGATAACACAATTGATATATCTAAAGGTGTTGTTTATCCAACAGCTTTTCGTAAAAATAATAATTTACATTTTGATTTACGCTATTTTTCAGCTTAGGCTTAGCCCTGGAAATCGTTTGCAAAATGTGTAATAATCGTTGTCTTCGATAATTTAATGGCATGGTTGGGACAGGTTTAAGTATATATTAGCGTAGAAAAGGATATTTATCCATACTACATTGACTCCATTATGGTCCTAATTATAAAGGCATGACACATGTAACCGACGTGTTGCTCTCCCTCATTTCTTAATTTTTAATTTTATATGTTTGCTTATGTACAATGCCCCGGTGCAACCAAATAAAGCTTGTGTGCCAAGTTTGCACCGGGAGACATTCTAGAATCCTATAATTTTAATAATTTAATAATTAATATGCTTAATTATGCTTATTTACGCCTCCAAGGCAACCAGGCTGACTAGCCTCCTTTTATTTTTAATTAAGACCCCTTTGAGGGCCTTAATTTCCAGCCTTAGGCTGAAGCCCTGAGAAGGGCCATTTGCCTTCCCTCCCTTGCCGTTCTGCTGTTATGGCACGGCAGGAAGCCAGGCAGCTCCGCCAAGCGGACTACCTGCCCTCCCTTGCCGTTCTGCGGTTATGGCACGGCAGGAAGCCAGGCAGCTCCGCCAAGCGGACTACCTGCCCTCCCTTGCCGTTCTGCGGTTATGGCCCGGCAGGAAGCCAGGCAGCTCCGCCAAGCAAACTGCCTTTGCAAAACATCGTTTTGTAATATAACTTCGTTTAAACACCCCGTAGGACGCTGAAACTAAGACGTTTCAGTGCAGAGTCCTACGGGGCATCCATAGAGCCATAAATCAACCTTGCAACTCTTAAACTGCCAACGCTATATGCCTTTGCGCACAAATTTTGTACTTAGAAAATTTGCGATCAAAAAACAGTCTTTTTCCATTTTAAAAATCCAGGAACCTCGTAAGACGACGAGACAAACCGGTTTCGGTAGCCAGTCTTACGAGGAACCTGGGGAAAATACTAACTTCTTCACATCACTTTGCAAACTTAAATTAAACTCAAATACCTACCAACAAATTGTAAACATTTCCAAAATTGTTCCTAAATTCATTAAACTAAAAATCTACGGGTAAAGAATACCCGTACATACATGTTAGAATTAAGAAATACTTTATAAAAACTATGTTATAACCTGTAGAATTATTATTAAATAATGATTTTAATCGACCACTTTCTTGAGCGACACAAGCAAAATGAAGTGCGACAAGAAAGTCGGCGTATTTATACTTACGGGCGAGGTCCAACCCCCCACCCCATAAATGTACCATGTGATCACCTTTTTGCCCAGATTAGGGTATAAAAAGGCGCGTATTTTCCAAATAAAGTTAGTTCTTCTCTACAGTCAACTCGTGTTATTATTCCTACTGGGAAGTTTATTATCACTCAGCTGCCTCCCCCGCCGACCTCTGCCTGTCTTCAGTCCTGGTGCCAACACTCCTCCAGAAGAGCCGGCCCTACTTTGGCAACCGCCAGGCGCCAGGATCAGGCAGAGGATTAAGCACATCCAGTGTCCTTCACGCATCAGGCACTGGGTGCACGGGAGGTCAGTTTTATTATTTGTTTCCATCACCACCATCCTGTTCGTGCACTAAAAACCCGGTACTTTTTTATAGTCTTGTGGCGACGCTGATACGTCCGTTACAACACAGATTCTCTATTTTTTCGGAAACAAAAAAAAATTTGTCTCCTTATTATAGCTGTAGGAAGTCGTCACTACGCCGGAGAGAGTATTCAGCAAACGCAGCAGAAGGTTTAAATATATTTATTAGGCGAAACAAATTAAATACTGGTAAAAATACAAATGTCGATTAAATTAAATACAAAGTTGTAACACGGCGAAAGGTAGAGGCGATCGACGTGGGTAGGTGCGTGAAGTGAGTGCGCGGAGTGAGTGTGCGGAGTGAGTGTCCTCTCCATCGGCCGTCCAGGGTTTATATATGGGATGATTCCTTTGTTCTCGAACTTTTAAGTGGGGTGCAGCGCGTGTGGCTTGACCCCCAGATTCGCTGACGGTGACTTCATAGTTCATTTTTATTATTTTTCAATTTTACACGGGTTGAGTATTTTGTCTACTCGGATGTTTTTCGGTATTCCTTTGCTTGGTCGGCGGCTTTCGTATCGGGTGATATTGATGTTTCACATTCCATTGTCGTCTGCTTATTGAATCAGCGTTCTTACGCCCGCCCGTGTTGATCGATGGTTTATTTTGGGGTCAGCATCCTGTGTCGGTATTTTAGCAGAGGTGACGCGGCTGCTACAAAGCTGTCGCCGAATTTATTATAAAAAATTACCTTTTTGGGTGGTCGTTAAAGAAATACTACTGATAGCTCCGTTAAAACCTCTCCCTCTTTCTTATCAGATAGAAATGTTGTAACGCAAGCAGTCTCCGTGGCAAGACCATAAAAATCTAGTACCTACACGGCTCCTACTTTTAATTTTATTACATTTTTAGTACTACGACACAGCCCAACTACCGTTTAATTTTCTATCGGAAAAGGTGACAAAAGTGGCTAGTATTAGCATTATCCATCATTATGTAGTGTCAATTCAACCTCATGAGAGTCATGAGCAATTTCTGGAAATATTCTTAGTCACAGTCAACCGTAGAGTTTTTTTAGAGACATGTACTCCAGCCTGATGCGCTCTCATAAAAGTTAGGGGTTATCTCATTTTGTATTATGGTAAGAAATATGATTTAATCAGTGTCAGAAAGAGACAATACCGCACTTTAAGTTTAGTACATTAAAAATACAGAGTGTTCAATTCACACGCGGTAGAAGTGAAACCTTCACAAAACTAAAGTAGATAAGAATGGGGAGGCTACGAAGCAACGCACAAGAGGAGACCGATTATACCATCGCATTCTCTAGCAGGCTAAATCCTATAGATGTATGTGTTTGTCTCTTTTTAGTGTCGCTATTTTTCGATTCATCGAATTTCAAATCACAACGGTGCTAAAGACGTTTTCACTTTAAAATTACCAAATGCTCCGGGAATTTTTAAAAATAATTCTGTGAAACGATATTTGGCATTCGAAAAATATTTGTTAAGGTTCGCAATTTTTAAAATAAATATTTTTTATATCGAACAAAAAAAGTGAAATGACAACTTTTATAATATCTTTGTCTAAATTCTAAATAAATGTGTTTTTTAGTTTCGTGTTCAGAGTAATTACAGTTTACACGATAAAAACCATGGTAATCTTTCGAAATCACTGGACATGCTTATAAATATTAATTTCTATTGTTAGGAAATAAATAAACGCAGCCCGTACAGGTAGGTATACATCACTAGTGCCATCCTCTTGACTGGACCCTCTATTGACGAACTTCACGTCTGTGATCGCAACGCACCACCTACTTGTCAGGAACGAAGTATTTTTAGAAAAAAAGTAATTTCTCACGAAATCTTTAACAAATAATAACAGCTGAGGAATACGGATACCTGTCTTCAATTAGTGACTCATACAATCAGTGTAAAATCTTCTGCATTCGCATCTGCATTGAAACAAATCTTATGTAATTATTTAAAATTACCGAATTTGTTGACATTTCGTGTTGTTGAAATTTTAGCAGTTATTTGTGAAAAGTTTGACCATGAACCAACCACCGAAACAGCCTAAAAAATCGCCTATTACAAACGACTATGATATATCAGATACAGTTTTGGGCCTCGGAATCAACGGAAAGGTATGTTTTGGTATAACAAAATGTTTTTCTGTTGTTTTAGCTCGCCGACATGGTCTCTATCAGTCATCACAGTAATGTTAGTCATAAATCTCCCGAATGTTTACCGATTGAATTTCGACAATCACGCATCACTTTCTAATAAATTTGAACTTTAGTCACCGATTTGTTTTGACCGTAAATTTCTCCCGCATGTTTGATGACATCCGTAAATTAAACTCACAATACCATGAGTTACAATTTAACGTCACGTGAAAAGAATTAAGGAGTTGTACAACCTTATTTTGATAACAAAATAATAATAACATTATCTAAATAGATTCTAACAAGATTTTATAACATCGTTTGACATCCTTGTAACTTACATTACAAAATAATAATAACATTATCTAAATAGATTCTAACAAGATTTTATAACATCGTTTGACATCCTTGTAACTTACATTATACAGGGTGGTGCAAAACTACCGATATGGTTTGAATTTGTAATAACTTTTTTCTTTAATGGTTAATTATTATTATTATTTTTTTGTTATACAGTATATTAACGGGGAACATTTTTGGATTAAGTGTGAAAAATTATATCCCGCAAATGGTGACCAATTCCGGCTTCGCACATTCATGCTCTTCCCCGTACATTTTGCATAACTTTTCGTAAAATTTCCGGTGTTATGGCTTGAATTTCATTGCGAATGTTTTGTTTTAGCTGTGGTATGGTCGCTGGCTCATTTACGTATACCCTTTCTTTCAAATAACCCCAAAGAAAACAGTCTGGCGCAGTTAAATCGCTTCCGCGCGAAATAATGCGTTCGCCAAAGAGGTTCCATAACATAGCCATTGTGTCCCTTGCAGTGCTGTGGCTCCGTCTTGTTGGAACCACAACTGTGGATGGTTTTCTACAGCTGGCCTCTAAAAATTGTCCGGCATCGTTCGATATTCAGCACCATTAACCGTAACTGAGGCGTCATCTGCATTTTCAAAGAAATATGGACCAATGATCCTTTCAGACGATACACCGCACCAAACAGTACACTTAAGTGGGTATAATTGTTGCTGATGAATTGTTCTTGGATTCTCCGTAGTCCATATCCTGCAATTTTGCTTGTTTACTAAACCATTCAATTGGAAATAGGCTTCATCGCTCTTTATCAAATTGTTAATGAAATCGCGATTTTCTTCTGCTTTTTGTCGGAATGAAATGGCATAATCAAGCCGTTGTTGGTAGTCTATCGGCTTCAATTCTTGCACAAGCTGAACCTTATACGGGAACATGTGCAATGTGGCCAAAATCCTCTGAACGGATTTCCGTGATAGCCCCAGTTGTGCCGAACGTCTTCTTGTTGATGTTTCTGGACTGTCCTGCACACTATCCACAACATGTTGGATATTTTCTTCCGTGTGGACCGTACGTGGTCTTCCGGTACATGGAATGCGTCTTACTGTACCAGGTTGTCGAAAATTTGCATCCAGGCGGTTTATTGTTAGTGCTGAAGGTCCAGCACGCACATTAAAAAAACGACGGTAAGCACGCTGCTTCAAACAATTGACCATTGATTTTCAAAATAAAATTCAACAATTGTTGATCGCTGTTCTGTTGTGTAGTGTTCCATTTCAAATTCCCCAAGTTTTCTTCACAAAATTCTGAAATAAAAATAAAAAATATAAATAAATTAAAAAAGTTATTAAACATTCAAACCATATCCGTAGTTTTGCGCCGCCCTGTATATATACTGGGGTAGTTGGTTACCCAGTTGATCAAGCACGATTGTGCCGAAACCGGTTGGCATGTTAATATTTGAAGCGATGCACACAAACTTATATTTTTTTATGAAAATAATTTAACAAGTAATAACTCTCTATTCTAACTAACTAACTAACTAACCATCACGCCGTGTCTCCGCAGGGGTAGGCAGAGAGGACGGACCGCCAAACAACTCGGTCTTGGCACACACTCTTTGCCTCACTCACATTCATACATCATCTCATACATACTCTTCTATTATTCTGACTTTTGACATGGCCCGTCTCAAGTATCTGATTCACTTGATCGTGCCATGTCTTCCTCGGGCGTTCCCGACTTCTTCTACCATTCACATTTGCATCATATATTCTTTCGCTCATTAGCTCTACGTGCCCAAACCATCTGAGGGTCCCTTTCTTAATTTTGCTCATTATACTTACATCAGCCTTACATTCTTTGCGGATATCCACATTTCTAACACGATCATACATAGTTTTACCACACATACGTCTCAGGGATCTCATTTCAACAGCATTCAGTTTACTTTCATCCTTCCTCTGCCAGTTCCATGCCTCACTGCCATACATCAGGGTAGGTACCAGGACTCCATTGTGGACTGCTAGCTTCGCTTTTTTTGACAGTTTTTTATTAGCGCCAACAGCATTCAGTCCTCCATTAATGGAGTTACCGGCATTTACCCTTCTTTCAATATCTCTATCAGCCTTCCCATCTCTCGTAAACATACTACCCAGATAAACAAACTCATCCACCTGCTCCAAGTATTCATCATTCACAAATATATCGCACACTGTTTTCGTACTCTCTCTTTCAAACACCATGACTTTAGACTTACATTCATCATTAACTCATTCTTCATACATACTTCGTTCATCCTAGATACTGGAGACTGTAGATCTTCCATAGTGTTAGAGATCAGCACCGCATCATCAGCATACAACAGGCAACATACTTTCAGACTATTCAATTTCGCACCCAATCCCACATCTTTCAATTCTTGCATACAATTATCCATGTATAAATTGAATAACCATGGTGACATTACGCAGCCTTGGTTAACACCTTTTGTGATGTCAAACCACCCCGTAAAATCACCGTTCACCCTAACACATGCAACGCTTCCCTCGTACAGAGACGCAATTGCCTGATTGAAGAAACAATATAAAATAATTGAAAACTAAGATACTGTTGAAACCAAATACCTACGATAAATAGTGTATTTTTACCCCAATACGTTTTTAGTTTGTCAAGCAAATCACAATTGCACTAAACTCCACACAATTATTTGTGCAGTCAAAAGAAAAAACTTATCAACAAATAACTGTAGTATTTGAATCAAAAGCATTGGGTACCATTTTGATATTTTGTTGAATACATAGTAGGGATTGATCTATCAATCTTAGTTGTCTTCATCACAGTACTCACACAGAAGCAAAACTTACATGTTTCGTGTTTCATTTTAGGCTTTTATTTAAAAAAACAATTAACGATTATTTCACAATTGAGAGTTCAAAGCCATAAAGCATGTTGAAGCCTGTTATATAAAACTTATTTTAGTTCGCCAAATATTGTTGTTAAAATACTGAAGGTTATCATAATAGAGTTTATTTAACTTAATGTGATAATCTTCAGGACTGAATTCAAATGGATATTAATGAAATAAAAAAAAAAAATTGTTGTGTTAATTAAAAAGATTACTTAATTTATTAAAATATATACATTATTTTATTCATATAAATATGTCATCGTCAGCATTTGAGAGGAAAACGAGAGAAAACTGGGCGGCGTTTTGTCCATATAGGTAGACATAATCTCCAATTTCCACTCTGGATTTTGGCACTGCTGCAAATATTGGTAAATATGCAGTTAGTCCACCTCACGGATAATACGGAACGTTCGTGTTGTCGAAGTTTGATGCACGGATAATACGGAATGTTCCTTTTTTTAACTAATAGACAATCAAATATGACATTTGTCGGAAGTACCAATCTTATAAAATAAATTCTCTAAAATAAACTCGCTTTTCATCATACTTTTAAAAAACATCCCAAGTTTTGAATGGTTTGTTGGCAAAGCAGGGTTTGTCTAGCGGGTTTGTGTAATTATTATAATACATTTCTTTCCATGTTCTACTGTTATAAATACAGGTACAAACTTGTCAATGATACATTCACTTTGTTTTACACAAAAATATTTTTTCTATGATTGGCAGCATTGATGAAATGTCTATGAAATAAAAACGATGAATAAACATGGCGTTACCGCGCGAGTGAATGAATTTTAACAAAATTAAAATGTTAAATGCATATTTTTTGCATTTTTTTTGGTCTCCCCCGACATAAATACTCACTTTTCGTAATAATAAAGCTAAATCTAACTGTTAGGATAAAAAGTATTCCGTATTAATGAGTAAGCGGTTTAATGCATAAATAATCAATTATTTTTTAATATAATAAAGATATCGACTACTAGCGTGTCCTTACGTTTTGCTTTTTTTTTTTTAAATTAGATATTTCATATAGGAGTTAGGTCTCTCCAAAAATCGTTAAAATTGCCTGGTGTGAACGCCATCAATGAACGTTCAGTATACAAACTAGACATTGAATTTTTTAAAAAAGCAAAATGGAGTATTTTCTTCTAATACAGTTAGTAAAAAAAAAATTAAAATCAGTTCAATTTTGGAGGAGAGAAATGGGGAATACCATAGACATATGAATATTACTAGACCATAACATAAAGGTGAGGGGTAGACAACAACTACAGCGAGGCGCAGAGCGGGAAGATGACTTTGGAGATATGTGATTCGTTAATATCTCAATATGACAGTATATAGGCATCTCGCATTATAATATCGCCATTTAGTTCTTAAAAGTAAACTCTGCTTTTTAAACATGTTTTCAAAACACAAACCATGTTTTTTGTGGTGTTATTTTGTAAAATGCACCGATGAGCACCCGACGCTGGCTCACAGAAGAATGATGACGTCACATTTTTTAGATTCACGTGAAGCCATACTCAATCCCAGCCGGTTCCAGTGGAACCGGTATGGGGAGGTAGAATTTTTTTTTTTACATTAACTCCACACAGGAGGCACCGTGGAAAACAATTTCCCTAGGGGCCTATGTCATCTTTGAGGATGCTGTGTGGAGGGTTTTTTAAGGGAAAGGAAGGAGAAGAAGATATGGGAAGGAAAAAGGTATGAGGGGTGGGTAGGAATCTGGGGGTCAGTGTGACCAGGAATGACGGACGTATGAATCTATTCCTCACACTGCGGTGCAAGGCGAAGGGTCGGGAGAATCCGGCTGGAGAGGTCAAAAGGCCTCCCTCAATCAGTCTCCTCCGATCCAGCCCGCCACGCAGTGGTTGGGCAAACGTATCCGCCACCAAGACAAACCTCATCCCATGAACCCGGGCACCCCTGCTAAGTCACCAAACGTAGCGAAACACTTGGGGTGACCTGTGGCAGGGGTGTTGGTTATCCATTAAATGGTTCCCGGGGCGGCGGTACCCGTACCCGCCTCCCAAATTGCAAATAATAAGCTTTTATTATTTAGGGCAGGTCTAGTAATATTCATATATCTATGGGGAATACAAAACCTCGATATTATGATTTTATTTATGTATTATCAGCCTAAGGTGCATTTGTCCCTTTCACTCTGTATTTGGGGGGAGTAAGAGCGACAGTGACGAGAACAGTTTAGTGGTAAAATATCTATTGTACAAATTTCTCGGTGAACGGGTTTCCGCTTAAGGGACTTACTTTCGTAACCAGTGATTCCCAACATTATTTCGATTAAAAAAAGTAAATGAAACTTTGGTCTCCGGTGACTATTTTTGTGTGTTTTTTTTAAATTTAAATTTTTTTTTTACCTCAAATAATGTCAGGAATCCACTAGTTAGAGTATGTGAAGTACGGTCCCTGAACACCCTGAATGTATATTTATTTAAGAAAGATCTAAAATAATTAAACACGTGTAATGAAATTTAACGACTTTGTCTATTTAATGATTTTGCATTTAATAATTGATTTTGTCCCGTTTTGTTACAGGACGGCATGATGTTGTAATAAATATTACAATTAACACTTTATAAACACTCAAATAAATCTACTAATAACA
This sequence comes from Limnephilus marmoratus, assembly GCA_917880885.1. Classification (NCBI taxonomy): domain Eukaryota; kingdom Metazoa; phylum Arthropoda; class Insecta; order Trichoptera; family Limnephilidae; genus Limnephilus; species Limnephilus marmoratus. The sequence goes on from OU862932.1 coordinate 16,853,490, forward strand.
GTAATAATGATTAAAATTCAAAATAACTAAAACTGGAATTATTTCACTTACGACACATACCCACACACGAAGGTCGATCAATAAGTACCGTAAGAATGAAGATGCAAGTTTTTCACAATTTTTTTTTCAATGTTATCTCCTTTTAGGTCTATACACTTATTTTCCCAACATTTCTGCCATTTCTTTAATCCCTCCAAAAATACGATTAGTCAATTTCTTCAAAATGAGCTTCTATTTGGGCAATAACCTCCTCTCTTGAGATGATTTTTTCCCCTCAAGCCATGTTCTCGTGTTGGGGAATAGAAAGAAGTCACAGGGAGCCAGATCGGCCGAGTACGGTGGGTTCGGCGGCATTTCATAGCGCAATTCATGCAATTTGACCACGACCATTTCGCATGAATGTGCTGGTGCGTTATTTGCTTGTGGGCAATCGCGGCATGCCATGCCGACACCTTCCTCACACTTAACTTGTCAGGTAAAGCATCGGTTGCCGTTCCATACGTCATGCCTACGGCCTCTGCTACTTCGCGCACTTTAGTTTGGCAATCAGCAAGAATCATGCCATGGGCCTTTTCAACGATTTCCTCGACACATCCGCCAGGCAGCCTGGCCGCTCCTCATCAAAAACAGATATACATTTAAACTCGTTAAACCAATGTCTCACGAAGTTCTTAGATCAGTGGTTCTTAACCTGGGTTCGGTCGAATCCCAGGGGTTCGGTGAGTCAGTCTCAGATTCGGCGGAGGTCAAGACACACCGCCGACTCATTTGATTAGTGATGGCACGCCCCGCTTGTCCATCATTGGCTTGTTCTTTGTTCTTAATGGTTTTATTCTCTAATGGTTTTTTTCATTTTGTGCACCTAAGTATAAATATATATAAAATGCTCAGATTTGTTTTCGTCATGCGAGATCATTTACTAATGGAATTGCAATACGAAGAACATATGAAGCACTTGTCCGCAGCATCCTGGAATACAGCTCCATTATTTGGGCCCCCTCTGAACAAAACCATATCCTAGAAATAGAAAGAGTACAAAAAAGGTTTATGCGTTACCTGTATATGAGGGAATATACATACTACCCATTCCTGTATCCATCGTTGTTCTTAACAGGAATGCTCGATCTTAATACCTTAGAAGCCTGCCGAAAAATATTTATGGGGAAACATTTTTTTAAGCTGATCTCCGGTACTGTACTGAATCCACCTATGTTGAAGGAGATTAATCTATATGTCCCTAACGCGTATACTCGTGGAAGATCCCACATACTTTTTTATGCTCCGAAAGCGAGAACTTCTTCCTTTCAGAATCCCCCATTAAACAGGGCAATTCAACTGCTTAACGATTCTGCATTGAGCATTGACATCTTCAATGTTACCTATAGAGAGTTCAGTAACTATCTTTTGACATACGTCTCAACATAGTGAAACTGCCCCTTGGACTTCTTTTTTTCTCTTAAATTTTGTAATTTTCTCCGTAATAATTTGGTGTATAACTGTTTTATGGAGAACCTGAAAAAATAAATAAATAAATTTTTTTTTCTCCAATTAAGAAGGGTTCGGTGAATATGCGCGTTAAACTGGTGGCGTTCATTACCCCCAACAAGGTTAAGAATCACTGGCTTAGATGGTGAAGGGACCCCAGAGATAGCATCCAATTTTGCTTTTATTTTTTTTGCATGTTTTTCCATCCAAAAATAAAAAGAGAATTACGGATCGATATTGCTGTTTTCCATTTTATCGAGAAACACATTTGAAAACACTTGCTGCCAAATAAAAACTAACCTATGAATCAGTCTAAAATTTAGTACGCTTTAGTTTGACAGATAGCTGTAATGGTAATGTCAACTTTCCCCAGCAATGCCACCTGTCTTCAAACATGGGTCGACCCTCGTACATCACCATCCTTACGGACTGAATGAAAAGGACGTTCTGTAAATGCTCTTAGATGATTTTATCAAGGATACCATAAAAACTTAACCCCCTGGGGGCCAGGCTTTTTACCAGAACAACACCGAAATTTCACGATCTTCAATTGAATGTTTTGTGGATTAAATTTAACCTATGTATATTTTATTGACTGAAACACATTCCTAGAACAATAAACTATTTACCAAAATAATATTACTTGCGTAATTACGTAAATTGATAGGTTTTATGATGTTTTATTCGAGGTCACGCATCGGCATTTTGACGCGGCCGCCAAAATGACAGTTCGAGATGCCCACAGATAAAAATTATTTTAAAATTTTCTAATGTTGCAAGGTGAATGAAATTTTTACCCATCTCATAGAGAACGTTGGCGCTAGCATTTCTGACCGTGTTCTTATTCAAATTTTGTACATAGAAGGGTAAAAATCGAAGATGAAAATATTTTTTTTTCGCGCATGCGCAAGACCTGCGCACATCCCGCCCGACGAAAAATTTCATATAAATTATTCGGAGTGACCGGCTGCATTGCGGCTTTTTCTATGGTAAAGGGCGATAATAGAGCTAGCGATTCTGACCGTGTTTTTCATACACTTTCTTTATACATAAGGGTCAAAATTGCGTAAAAATTTTGATTTTTCATTTTTGTGCGCCGGCGCACAAGCGGCACAGGCCGGGTTAATGTCCCTTTTTAGCTAGTCACAATAAGTGGGCGAATACGAGACAAAGGGCGTTTCTTGATGACGCACGGCAAGGACACATCACCAAAAGAGTACACCGATACATAAATACTAAGCTTTTTTATTGCAGTTAACTCTTGCTACTTTACCTATACCTACCCTAATTTCTTTGTCATTTTCTCGCTAATAAATTTTGTACATGCGCAGGTGGTGCAGTGCATCGAGCGTAGCACAGGAACAAAACGTGCGCTCAAGGTTTTGCGTGATAGTGTCAAAGCCAGGAGGGAAGTGGATTTACATTGGAGGGCCAGTGGCTGTGTTCACGTTGTAGCTGTAAGTATATTATTTAAATTTAAACCTCTTCAATAACATAATAATAAGTGTGAGTTGTCTCTTAGTAAGATTGTCGTCTTCTGACAGAGATCATTCAGATATGATGGTGCCTGCACATTCAGTGCCTAAAACACAAACAGCCTTACTCATCATAAAACCGTACCACGGCTCTGTAGCGTCTCGGTAGCTACACAGTGGAGTAAGCCTACACTGCTCAGGGTAAAAATCTTTACTCATCATCATAATGTTTCTCGACAGCTGTTATGATTTTTTTACGGTAGCAACACCGCTCCAAAGCTCAAAAACGCGGCCAATTTAGCATTTCGCGGCGTGTTGCCAACTTCACGTTTATTCATACGTCAACATCAGTCAACACAACATTGACTTTGGTAAATCCATATTTAGACCTAAAATCTCTTTCCGTGAGTGCCGCAAATGGATCGTACCTTTTTGTAAACCTTTTCCGTAGCCGTGGTGCACGAATGCCGCGAATACGGTCAATATTTGCCAAAGCTCCATTCAAAACGTCAAGATTCTCATAAAAGTTCGCCATTTCGTCAGTTACAACGCACGAGGTACTGAGTTAACCCTGGTGATCGGGTGGTTTAAATTCTGACAGCTACTACATCTTCCGTACAGCGACTCGGTAAAAACACGCGCATGTGCGCGATTAACCCACTATGTTGAGTAACAATTTCACCTAACCCGGTCTTGCTCCGAGGTGTAATCTTATTTTGCGATGATGAGTAAGGCTGAAAAAGATTAATTTTAAAATGACCTCTTTCTGTGTGTTTGGTTTTGAAATGATGATGTGCATAGTTCCTACCGGGATGTCATTTATCCAGTACCTACCCTCCCTAACCACATCACCTTGCTGGAAAAGCATTTTGAAAATGGAACAATGACAAGAGTGAATTCACAAGCTTTTGTTTCTGATTTGGAAACATTGGAAGATAGACGAAGATTTGGGACATTGGAAGCAACTTGTTGGTGTCGTTCGTAACCATAATCTCGTTTATCCCTTTCCGACCGGAAAAAAATGTCAGAATTTTGATGGGCTTCACCAGTAAAGCTCTTAATTATGATTTCTTGGGGCTGGGCGACTTACTGATTTAACCACGTGCGCGTGATGGCGCCCTGCATAAGCAGCTACCGCACGATCGATCGACACCGGTGTGGTTCCCAAAAACAGATTTATTTGCTGAAAAGATTTTTTTAAAGACAAACTCACGCTCGTATGAAGCCGGTCGGAAAGGGTTATGAACTAAACCATGTCGAAAGTACAATATCATTTTGTACTTATTTGTGTTGTTGTGGCGATAACTACCTCGAGGTACCGCGGTGGAACTAAATAAACTATATTTGTAATTGTGTTGTGTAAGCCTTTGCAGAGGTAAGTGATTGGTTGTCCTTATTCTTTGTATCCATTATTTTCCCTACACATATTATCACCCAATTTCAGCAATCACCATTTCATTTTGTCTTATTGTCTAGTATTTACAGTCTATTTCCAAGTGCATGTGAAGCTGTAATTCGGAATCAGTTTCGGATGCAACACTGTGACTCAAATCCAGTGTAGGCAATCACGTAGAAGAGAAGTAATACAACAGTATTTGGTGGCACCACTTATTAGACAAACTGCTGCGTTGAACACTCCTTGCTGTCTGTTTAAATGAGCATTAGGTAGAACAGCATACAATCAGCATGTATTGCAATGATCCTACCGGGAGATTACAAGAGCATTAACCACACTCTTAGCAGAATCTCTCACACCTGAGATACCTTCCCTATGAATTTTAATTGTCTTATATAAAATAAACTAGACTTTATATTCTGCCTTCGTAGCAAAAAGGTAGCTAGGAATTCCCAAAAGTCACATAAACAAATATTGTAATAAACTTGGCAATACTGCCATCATAGGCAAAGAGGCAGCTAGGAATTCGCAAAAGTCGCAATCTGATGTACTTTGTATTATAATAGGTGAAAGGTCTCCTATATCAGATTGTAACTTTTGCGAATTTCCAGCTGCATTTTTGTCCATAATAGCAGTATTGTCAAGTTTAGTACAATCTGTCTAACCATTTTGCCATTCAAACTATGTAAGCTAGCAATTGGCGAGTTTGCTACCTAGTTTGTCTGTGAATGGTGTCATTGAAATAGGTCCTAATAATATTGCCTAATGAGTTTAGTAGGTACAAGAGTTCGCAACAGTCGAGTTCCGAATTTACAATTTTAAAAAAGAAACATAGGTTGCTTATCCTTCGTCGATCCGTTATTTATTAAGAAAGTGTAGTTAATTTGTTCGAAGGGGATATTTAACTTACAACAAATAATTCGTAGAAACTTTTGTTGAATTCTTTCAACATTTTTTATATGAATTTTATGGTGAGGTGACCAAATGACGAAATTATATTCTAATTGGCTACCAACTAATGAGACAAATGAAATTTTTATGGCAGGAAGTGTATTAAATTTTTTAACAGTTCTCAGTATTCATACTATTATTTGAAATGTGATTTACGTGGTGTACAAATTCTAGTTTTTCATCAAATACATATAACTTAGTCTTTTATTTTAGTTATCTCTAGTCGAATGTGGTCAATTACATAATTGAATAGTACTGGAGATTTGTTTCGACAGAAAGCTATTGATTTATATTTGTTAATATTTAAGCTGGAGTAGTCCGCTCCGAGCACCGACTTGCCAGGGCGCCAAGGGGTTGATAATACCGAACCCTTGAGCTTTGATTAGCGCCAGGCGCCATTTGGCTCAGAGCCGGTTTGCACCATAGTTTCGTCATCCTCTTCACATTTTCTACAACTATTGGTGCTTTCTACAAAAGGTGCATTAAACCTTGAAAATAAAGCAGTATAAAGGCACTTTTTTTACTTTCTTAAGATAGAGGTAAAAAGAAGTGTCGGGGATTAACGTAGCTGTTGGGAGTGGAAAGCACTAATTTAGTATGGAAAGGAACTTATCTTTAATTGATTTGAAATAAATTTTTGAACCGAGCTATGTTTCCTCAAACGACTTGCATAATTAGATTAAAATATAAATATTTGTATAGATAGAAAGTTCGCAATCATTTTGTGGTTTGACATTACAAATATTTTGTGAAATAATCACTTTTTATGACGCCACTAATTAAGAGCGTTTAACCAGCCAGCGGACGAAAATCCACATTTCGTCGAAAGTTGCTATTACGATCGTGCAGGGCGGTTACAATGAGAAAGATTAATTATTCTCCGTACCAGCTTTTTAAAATTATAACTCAATATCGAATTTATTTCAATCCAAATTAGCTTTCATTTATACCTTCATCCAAAAATGCTGAAAGGCGTGATGATAAAACTATTAAAATAATGTACTTTTTGTAATTATTTTTTGATTATAAGTATTTATCATTTTTCAATGATGTCTAAATTTAAATAAGAATTTTAAAAAAATCTGAAATATATTAGTTTGTAAATGCGCAAATAAATACACAAATGGATCAATTTTCATCAAGAAACACATGTACCTACATATTTTTTAATGATTTTATTGAAACTAAAATTAAAATTCTAAAACATGCGTTTGTTAGATAATGTATTGATTTATTTTACTGCATGATTATATTATTTGAAATGGGTGTGGTATAATACAAAATCTTTTTTGAAAATTTAACAAATCTGCCAACGACCTGTGGAATAACCTTATTATACTAAAAAATGACATATTTCTGGTTTTCTCTGGTAATGCCCTCTTAAGATAATACCACGCCTTATATTCAAATTCAAAAACTAACCACAAAAGATGTAAAATGTACACCTTTATGAGACCGAAGTTTTGAATGGCATTTTGAAATGGGAAAAATGTAAAAAAAAATATTATAAATGTCTAATTTGTCTAATAAAATATTATAAATGTCTAATTTGTCTAATAAAATATTATAAATGTCTAATTTGTCTAATAAAATATTATAAATGTCTAATTTGTCTAATAAAATATTATAAATGTCTAATTTGTCTAATAAAATATTATAAATGTCTAATTTGTCTAATAAAATATTATAAATGTCTAATTTGTCTAATAAAATATTATAAATGTCTAATTTGTCTAATAAAATATTATAAATGTCTAATTTGTCTAATAAAATATTATAAATGTCTAATTTGTCTAATAAAATATTATAAATGTCTAATTTGTCTAATAAAATATGTGTGTTTTTCATTATCTTTAATTTTTCATTGATTTTAGATAGAAATGGTGATCCATTTTTAAAACTTTTTTATACAACGTGTCCGGAAACTCGTAGTACATGCGGGAAACTGGTGAATCTACATCACGTAGAGAACCCAAAAAACTTATTTTTTTCTATATGAGCATTTCGATTTTAATATTATTTTTTTTCTATTTTTCCATTTTTTCGGCATCTAAAGGGTCAAAAAAAAATTTGAGCCCGGTTTACCCTTCGTTGCATTTTATAAGACATTACACAGCTGAAATCAACCCCCCTAGTGAAAATTTTTTTCAAATTTAACCAAAAAAAATTCCAACTTCGGATCCGATTTACTCGAAAACGAAAGCTCAAATCAAAAAAAGTTAAACCACAAAATCGACTCCAAATGTGATGTGGATTCTCCAGTTTCCCGCTTGTACTACGAGTTTCCGGACACCTTGTATTTGTGTGCAAAATTTTTACATTTCAAAATTTATGTTTATTTCGATTTATAAAATTTGGAAACGTATTTTATCAACTTTCAAAAACAGTTTTTAGTTTTCGGATACATTCATAAATAATCCATTCATTTGGATTTTATTTTGACCCTTTGAAATAATATGGTTGAGGCTTGAAGGGTTAAGTTCAATACCACATAGGTGACATGAAACAAATTGTTCAGGAGAGAGAAAAAAGTTCAAAAAATGCGATATTGACCGTAGCAATCGCTTACGCGGTGATACTTTAGTACAATTTTTTTTTATCAAAAATTCAATGTTCTGTGGATGAACATACAATAATTCTATTTTTACGCAGTTCCACCGAATACCATGTAATAAAAAAGACAGTACATTATTTATAGGAAAATACACATCTTTTTCACATATTTACTTCTTGAGGGAGAGGTCGATTCAGACGGTAGTTGATGGTTTCACCTCTTCCTCACACTCGATAAATGCTGGCGTCCCACAGGGATCGGTTCTGACTCCGACTTTGTTTTTGTTGCACTTCAACGACCTTTTGTCATGTGCACCAATTCACTGTTATGCGGATGACAGTACAGTTCATGATAGCTTTTTGTTTGACAAGCCCCCAAAGGGCTCACAAACTCCAACAGCTCGTAGGGCTTTGAAGCAAAGAATGGACGGTTACCTCGAGAGTGTTTTCTCTTGGGGTAAAAATAATCTCGTTGAATTTAATGTTTCAAAGACCCAATCTTGTCTGATTACGTCTAAAAGGGATCGAAATGAAAATCTAGTCTCTTTCAACGGAAGCAATCTTCCGAACAGGCCCTCCATTGATATGCTTGGTGTAACCCTAAGAGACCAGCTCAGGTATGGGGGCTCCATCGAAGCCAGAGTAAAGTTAGCCTCCCAAAAACTGGGCGTACTGTACAGGGCCCGCAGATACTTTAACAGTACACAACTGCTAACCTTGTACAAATCACAAGTACGCCCCACGGTTGAATTTAGCAGCCATCTCTGGTCTGGAGCTCCAAAATACCTGAAAAATACCCTCGACTCTGTGCAGAAACGGGCGGTCCGTTTGATAGATTCTCCCATCTTAACAGACGGTTTGCAATCTTTAGAGCACAGGCATCGGGTGGGAATGCTATCCTTGTTCTACCGGTATTACAATGGAAGATGCTCCGAGGAACTAGCATCATTGATCCCTTCGGCACCGGTGCATAGTCGGGAAACACGCCAAACGCGTGCCCAACATTTGTACACGGTTGACAATTGTCACATGAGAACGGGTCGTTTCTTCGACTCGTTCTTGTGTTCAACAGCTCGGCTGTGGAATGATTTGCCGGCCTCTGTGTTTCCTCCTTCCTACAACATGGGTCTCTTCAAGACCAATGTTCATTCCTTTCTCTCCTCAAAAAGACCCTCCACACAGCATCCCAGATGACATAGGCCCTGAGGGAAATTATTTTCCTCAGGGCCTCCTGTGTGGAGTTAATGTGAAAAAAAAAAAAAAATTACGAGTAGTAAGAAATCACTTTCGTCATTCGAAATTGTATCTCAACTCTAAGATTATTTTAATTTAATTAATTATGACAGCCTTCGTGGTCGAGGGGTAAGGCTCTTCACTTGAATTTAAAGGTTGCGGGATCGAATTCCAGATTGCACAAATAAATTTTATTTAATTAATGAAGACAATATTCTCCCTCTCCGATGGCGCTAGTCTATATCGAGCCTTGGTCTCCCGCAACATTCGCCTCCAACTCCTGTCCTCAGCGGCTGACTTCCAGTTTATTACCTGGAGAAGCTGTGCTGCATCCCCTCTTACCTCATCTTCCCACCTCAGTCTAGGTCTTCCCACTTTTCTCTTTCCACCTGGGTGTCCAGTCAAAATTCTTTTTGGGACGCGTGTATCCGGCATTCTCTGTACATGCCCAGCCCACCTCAACCTGAGGAGTCTCATATGGGCTGAGATGCTAGGGGCCTAGAAGACAATATTAGCGAAACTCAATCAAAATCCAGAAAAAGATACAATCAAATCTAGGACTCGAACCCAGGACCTATGACTTACCGGGTCAGTGCTCTACCAACCGAGCTAATGTGTTAATGTGTAGCTATCCAATTCGGTCATATTTATCTGAACTGTTATCCGACCAAGAACTACCAACATTTTCTTCATTTTCTTGACCTAATAGGATAGGGACATATTAACTCAGAGTACTGACCCGGCAAGTCATAGGTCCTGGGTTCGAGTCCTAGATGTGACCATATCTTTTTCTGATTTTTCTATTTCGTTAATATTGTCTTCATTAATTAAATATTACAATTTGAGCTTTTACTCATTAAGTTAAAAATAAATAAATTTTATTTGAATAATTTGTGTTATTTCACAATTAATTCATTTAAAATAATATATAGTATAATTGCAGCATGTTCCAGATATTCTCAGTATCGCCCTGGTGTAAGACCACCATTTAGAATTGAAATTTTGCTTGAAATGGCTTTAGCTGTGTTTGGAGACCAGATCTGAATAGTCAGGTACTTCCCCACCTTCCTCTTCTATACCTTCCTCTCCCCACCTACCCACTACCTTCAGCCTCACGACATACCCCAATTGGGGAAGCCATAGTCTCATTGGCTCCAGGCGGGAGCAGCTGGGACTCTTGTGAGGTATAAACATTAAAAAAACAAAAAAGCCTCCTCTGTCATTGGCCCGCCGGCGAGCCAAAAAAAAATCTTTGTTTTTTTTTAAATGCGATTTTAACCCTTATGTATAAAGAAACTGTATGAAGGACAAGATCAGAATCGCTTGCGCCAATATCAATCTAGGACTTAGGTATTATTTTTATTTATTTATTTATTGCCCAGAGGGCTTTTACATGTTTGGTTGTACAATTAATAAATGACAGATAATTTTTAAACAGAAAAAGAAATAATAAAAAATAAAATTAGAAAAAAAATTACAGTACTAGCTACAAATTATTGTAGCTACTCTGAATTATTAAAAGAATTTTCTACGAAATTGGCGGGCATTTTTTCGAAATACCATCCAACGTTCAACAGGTTAATAACACATATTACCATTATGCTTTGTAGACCGTGTTATTTTAAAAAAAGTGTAAAAATATATTTGAAAATGATTGCGAATCGAATGGCATGAAAACATCACTTTTTGAAAAATTGAAATGAAAAGCTACATGCACACGTACAAATGGAGAGACCACATAACAAATGAAGAGGTTCTCCAAAGAATCGAAGGAGGAAGGCACCTGCTCAGGACCTTGTCCGAAAGGCGCGCAAGATGGATCGGCCATGTAATAAGACAAGAAGGCCTCTTGCATGCCATAATGGAGGGTATGACCGAGGGGACAAACGCTAGGGGACGCCCACGCCGAGAGTACCTGGAGGACCTGCTGGTGGACGTGCGCTGCTCATCATATGCAGACTTCAAAAGAGCCACACAAGACAGGGAAGAGTGGAAGAAACGAATAGATGACATTGCTGCAAACCAATCTCAGGATTGAAACCAGAGAGAGACACGTACAACCTTCATCATTATTACAGTATCTAGCTATCTATCTAGTTATTAAGTAATTATAGATCTTGTAATCTGATACGCGTACAATCCTGTACTGTTATTATGATAACCATGGCTCTTGTAATAAGAGTTAATGGTGTGTAACCCGTAATTAAGTCTGTTAAGAGGAAACCTGGAAGGAAAATGTAGAGGTTAGATGCAGAATCGAAGCAGCAAGAACTGCTTTTATTAAAATGAAATCCCTCTTCTGCAATGACAATATCAGCTTAAAACTAAGGCAGAGAATGCTAAAATGTTATGTGTGGTCGGTCTTGCTCTATGGATGTGAAACATGGACCTTGAAAGTAAATACCATGAACAGGTTAGAGGCTTTTGAAATGTGGCTTCATCGGAGAATGCTCAAGGTCCCATGGACCGACATGATCACCAACACAGAAATTCTCTGGCGGGCTAGAGCAGATAGAGAACTGTTTACATTAATAAAAATAAAGAAAATTTCATATCTGGGTCATATACTTTGATGGGAGAAGTATCACTTGCTCCATTTAATATTGAAAGGCAAGATAGAGGGTCGCCGAGGGCCTGGCAGGAGACAAATGTCTTGGCTGCGTAATATACGGGAGTGGACCGGCATTAGAAGTGTGGAGGAGCTATTCCGGGCAGCGCAAGACGGAGAGACATTTTCAAGAGTGATTGCCAACATCGGGGGGACCTGATACGGCACACAAAGAAGAAGAGGAAACCGGGGTGCGTTTTGTCTGTACAAACGTATTCCCTAATTTCCTCTCTGGATATTGACACTATTACAATTTTTTTTTAATATAATATAGATATCGACCATTACCGTGTCGGTACGTTTTACTTTTTTTTTTGATAAGTTACTTTTTATAGGAGTTAGGACTAGCGATGTGTCAGTTCAGCTGGAATGGGCTCATGTGATCCGCTCCTTTGCGGGAAGCGGTTCCTACTCCCACTCCTTTTTCAAATCGACTACTCCCAGAGAACCCAGCCCAGTCCCAGTACTCTCCGCATCCAAATAAATCCGGCGGTAATCCGGCGGTCCGAGCAACTCAACGCCGAAGCGCGAAAACCGCACTCGAATACAAGTCCCGGGTTCCTTTAAACCCAAGCGCCTTGTTCCAAGCTACGTGAATCGCGACACAATCCATTCATTTCGCCCACTCCCGGACTCGCGCGAACGCCGCGAACTACTACATTCCTGACTCACCCCGTGGCCGCCGCGCCGGCTTGCTCCGCGATCCACGGTCCGGCGTCACTCACCATTCCACTCATGAGTCGCGGGTCTCGGTGAGTTCCCGACACTCCCCGATACCCGCGGCCGGCCAACTATGACACTTCCCCTTGAGTCACGTCACGAGCTGGGCGCTGGGCGTTCATTCGATCGCTGTTCGTTGATCGACACACACGTGCGTGACCCCTTCGGCTAGGCACGGAGTAGTTTTTAATTAGAGCGTCTTATCTGGTATCGTTAATCAACGGGTGACGTGCATTATAAAATAATAGTTTATAGTAAAGCATTACAGCTTATTAATTTACTTATTTAAATTCTCAATAAAAGACCGTGCAGTGTAGATACATTGAATGTACCTACATTGCACGGGTGACGGGTCCTTGTTCTCGTACGGGTCTTGTCCGACTCCGGGGTTCTGAGTTCTCGTGTGGGTTCTACGAGTAGGTCCTGGTTCCGAGTTCTTTGAACCCGTGCGTCCCGTTTCGGTGCGCCGCAACAATACCCAATACCCAGTGCCCAGTCCGCACCTAAGAACTCGGACCCGGGACCTGCTCCTAGAACTCGTGTACTTTTAAAAGGAAGCAAGTCTCGGAGGCTTCCGGAAAAATGCAGAACTTACCCACCTCTAGTTAGGACCCTCCAAAAATGGTTAAAATTGGCCGGTTTGATCGCCATCAACAGATGTTCAGTATACAAACTGGACTAGCTTTTAGAAAAAGCAAAACGTACGGATATTTAATTTGGGCGGCAGGAATGGGTACTGCCGCCCCGGGAACCGTTTATTGGATAACCAACACCTCTGCTATGTGGTTCACTACGTTTTGTGACTTAGCAGGGGTGCCCGGGCTCATGGAGTGAGGTTTTTCTGGATCTGGCGGCAGATGACCTGAACATACTGAACCCTAAATTCCTACCCACCCCTCTTACCTTTTTCCTTCCCAGAACTTCCCCTCCTTCCTTCCCTTAAAAAGACCCTCCTCACAGCATCCCCAAAGATGACATAGGCTCTGAGGGAAAATATTTTTCTTAAGGCCTCCTATGTGGAGCTAATGTAAAAAAAGACAGTATTTTCCTTCTAATACTTTCCTGATTATGTTTTATTTGTCCCAATTTATTCTTTATCATGTTATAACAATTTAATAATTTTTTATAGCAATTTGGCCGCCTTAAACGTGTTGGGTTTCGTTTTTTTTTACTTTACGATTATTTTACAAGGATTTTAATGTATATTTTCTTTTTCATTGAAAAGAAGTCTGTTTGTTCATAACATGTCGTTTTTTTTTTCTCTCATGAGCTTTTGTTATTAACAAGTTTCATTTGTTTTGAAAATATTTCATTTGTTTAAAAACAATAGAATGTTATCAAAGTTGATTTTTTTTTTTAGCTTAACTATTTTCAGCTCGTAACGTCATTTCTAATTTTTAATCAAGCAAGATTTAATACCTTTTCTTTATGTTTGAATTTTTACGACCGCGTACTATTTATTATACAATTGGGAACGTCTTCAATCTTCGATTAATTCGTAACTTATTTCTTTCATCTACGGCTTTTAGTATGGAATAATGCTACGAACACTTTATTTAAAAGAAAAACAAAGGATAAACAATCAAATGTTATTGTTTATTGTTTGTATTTCGGTATAACTATTTTCATTTCGCTACGTCATTTCCAAAATAATATATTATTACGAATTATTTAAATGAATTATTGCGGCTGTAATTTTCAAACGAATTGCAAATAGAACAACTTTGAACAAATTTGATTTTCCGTTTTTATTTATTATAGAATAAATGTATTTACTTCTACGAATTTTATAATTTTAATAGTTTTCTACGTGATACAAATCGTTTATTTTCTGAACTGGAATATTTTATTATTTTTTTCAAAATGTCGACTTCATTCGGGAACGTAAATGGTAAAACAAAAGAAGGTCTAGTTAAGCGTCTTATTCAACGACTGCATCGAAAACAAGAATCAATTTTTCCTTTTATAATATTTTAACAAATAAGGTATTTTTCTAAACGTAGATTTTAATAATTATTTAAACGACATTTACAAATCTAGTAAAGATTTTATTCAAAAAATATTATTATGGAATACAAATAACATGAATGGAGCCACTCGATTTTCTTGCATTTCACGCGCACGGAATGCAGATATTTCAGATTTGCCTTTTCTGGTTAGACAGTTTCTTTCTATTTCGTTTTCTTTGAGGTGGTGGGCCCATCATCACAGGATTCGAGATAGGATGAAATAGTCAATTGTATTGTAACGTAATCGATTGTTTAACAATATACATAATTATCAATAACCTTTAAAACTTCTTTTTGCCAATTGTGACATTTTCTTATATTTTATTTACAAAAACAGGCATTATTTTCAATAACAATTCTGAAAATCGTTTTGAATTTAGTACAATCAAGTAATTTTCAACGGTGACACAAGGAATAATGTGATATTTATTATCATTATTTTAACAAATAAAGGACAATATACACGAAATGTAATAAGACTTGGAGAAATAATGGACAATGACGCAACGTCATTATTATCATTGGAGGGGAGTTGGCGGAGGTATATCCAGTTTGAACAACTGGGTCCTGGTGTTCAACTTACCATTCCTAATGGTCTAAATAAGTTCCAAAAGGTAAGGGTGGGCGTGTACCCCATCCGCAACGTATCGATCCGGCGTCGATAACGTTTACCTTACATGAGAGACAGAGGGCGAGAGATGCTTGCTGTCTGCTCATCAAACCCTGAGCTGCTGTCTTAGGTACGGAACAGTGTGCTACATCGTCAGTCGGGAGGCAGTGGATCCGTTGTCTGTAGAAGGATAATACCTATAGGTGATGGAAGGACTGCAGTCCACTGGTCCATGTGCATACACGCAGTACTACGTGATGTGAAACTTGTCTGAGTGGTTCGAGTTGTTTTGGAAGTTTTTATGAGCAATTCTGACACAACATTCTACAAGTAATTCATAAACTCGGTACTATTGGTAGTGATTTCTGCAAAATCACATCATTATTTTTCTCAAATATATCAAGTCTCAATTAATTTGTGCACGCCTTTATATTGTCTTATGTTATGCTCTACGTCAGAGCCAATAAAAGTCGAGCCCATACAATCAATAATAAATATTGTACACTCGACGCGTAATTTTTTTTGATGTCATAATCATGGAGAATCTATCCATTGACTTTAAAACATGTAAGTTCTGTAAAGCCGAGCTTATATACCGAAGTTATATGGTGGTTTCCAAGGGTTTGGCCAAAAACATCAGAAGAAATTTACTCAAATTTCGAAACATTTCAATCAGGTCTGATCAACCGATTTGTCGCTGCCTTGCATTTATATAGTTAGTAGTACTATTATATTTACAGTTTTACAACTAAAATATAATAACATTTAAACATTAAATATACAATTTTATGTAAAAATGGTCTTTAACAACATTCTATAACACAGGTACAACTCTAGTACTTCGCTCGAGTTCAACCATTATATATATATTAATGCACAGTTTTATCGACGACTCGCGTTCCGAAAATCGACCTCCTTGCCCTTGCGTTTCAACCACCTTAAGGTTCGCTTTCGCTTGAGGACAAAAATTCAGCCACGAAAATTAAGACACGAAATGGGGAGGTTTTTTTTTTCGACAAAATAAAATATATATAGAGATTTATTCTCTGATACGAATCAGCGGCGAACACTAGAACTTCTAATTAAATCACTCAATTCGGCTAGGTTCTATTTCCCGCCGACAGATAGCGTTTCAAAAAAAAAAAGTGTCAAAAAAGGCGTTTGTTTCAATACCATTTTTCCTTTATACGGGAATATTGAGTCAGGTCAGGATCTTAGATGTCAAATATTTAGCCTAACAAAACGGAACTCTCAGCGGTTTCGGTCGTCGTTTTGCCGAAAACGTCATTGCCGCTGAAAAACCGATTCCGGGTTAGATGTTTTAAAAAAAATTGATAGCCGGAAAGATTCCGCAACTTTTAACACCAATTATACATGCCCATCCCATGTAAAAATGTTCAGGGAAGATGCCAAAACTCGAAGTTTTCCAAAAAAAATCACCAAAACACGTGCTTAGACATTTCTTCAGAAGTGTAAATTTTACTGGCCAGGTAAATTCAAATGTAATTCATTAATGAGTAGGTACTTATTTCGGTTGTATTGCAAATATGATGAAAAAGCAAAAAGATTGCAGGAATTTTTAAGGAAATGCGCAGGTACCTACGCGAATAGGTAGCTACACAATGTATTAGGTTTAAATGCAATACTAAGGTAAGGTTGTTTCGATGATATTGAATAATTCAACTTTTGTTTTTAAATTAATTTTCAGGTTCTGTGTTGGTTTTATTCAAGTTCTGTTTTTTTATCATTATAGGCCAGTTACATCAGAAATCAATTACAAAACTTTCCAAAACAGAAAATTTACTAGAAAAATTTGAAGAATTGTAATTTTTTTTAAATAACCCAGGCTTATTATTTTATTTATTTTGAAATGTGTTGATTATTTATGAATGAAGCATGGTTCTATTTGGACATTGTTAAATAATAATAAAAAATATATAACGTGTGTTCTAGGTAGGTACTTACTAGCGGGGGCTTTTTTCCTTTAAAAATCAAAACATGATATTGAATAAATTTATTTGTAGTATTGCAAATTTTAGAAAAAAAAAAGATTGAAGGAAATTTTTAAGTATGTAGCTACACAATTAATTAGGTTATAATGCAATACAACGCGTACCTGGCATGCGTTGCAAGTCCACTGTAACCTCGGGGTCAACTTAACTGTAATAGTTCCATCGCAAGTCCCGGGAAACTACATTATAATGCAAACGCCTGCTCTATATAACATTATATACAACGGGCACCCGGCATGCGTTGCAAAGCCACTCTAACCTAGGGGTCAATCAAACTGTTATGGTTCCATCCCAAGCCCCGAGAAACTACATTATAATGCAAGCGCCTGCTTTATATAACATTATATACAACGGGTACCCGGCATGCGTTGCAAGGCCATTCTAACCTCGGGGTCAATTAAACTGTTATGGTTCCATACCAAACCCCGGGAAACGACATTATAATGCAAGCGCCTGAAACTATATAAATTTATATACAACGGGTACCCGGCATGCGTTGCAAAGTCACTGTAACCTCGGGGTCATCTTAACTGTAATGGTTCCATTCCAAGTCCAGGGAAACTACATTATAATGCAAGCGCCTGCTCTATATAACATTATATACAATGGGTACCCGGCATGCGTTGCAAGGTCACTTTAACCTCGGGGTCAATTAAACTGTAATGGTTCCATCCTAAGTTCCGGGAAACCACATTATAATGCAAGCGCCTGCACTATATAACATAATATACAACGAGTACCTGGCATGCGTTGCAAGCCCACTTTAACCTCGGCTCAACTAAACTGTAATGGTTCCATCCCAAGTCCCGGGAAACTACATTATAATGCAAGCACCTGCACTATATTACATTACATACAACGGGTACCCGGCATGCGTTGCAATATCAAGCACCTGAACTACATAACGGGTACCCGGCATTAGTTAGATGAAGTTTTACTTCAGTCGTGTGTTCTAAAGCACACTTTTTTTAAAGTTAATTTTCACGTTCTGTGTTAGTTCTTCTTCGATTGCGATGAAACTTTGGGACTTGATGTGCGCATCCCTTCGATTCTTTCTGTATAAAATGGTGCGCTCTGGCTTCATGAAATTATGCATTGCTAAACCGTTTATCCGATTGCGATGAAACTTTGGGGATTTGATGTGCGCATGCCGGCGATGGTTTCTCTGTATAAAAGTGAACCCTGGCATCATGAAATTATGCATTGCTACTGCTACACCATTTAACCGATTGCGATGAAAATTTGATATTTAACCGATCGATATTTAATTTAACACACACTCCTCCTCGCTTCATCCACGTTCACACGTCAAATCGCATAGTGTTTTAATCCGTTAGTTGCCTCTGCAACGGGCAAAAGCTAGTCGTGTATTATTACGGAGTTATTAATAATACAACTTATTAATTTACATGTTATGAATGAACAGACAAACTAAAATTTTAATCACGACGTTTTGTATATATATGTATATGTTTTGATTTTATTTAACTTAGAATTTTTAAAAAAGATTTACCACCAGGTATTTATACTTTATTTTTTTTTTTAAATTCTAAGCAATCCTGTGTACTTTTACATTTAATTCTACAATTTTTGTTATTTAATTAACGGGATTATTCAGAGATCTAAAGATTCGTACCTCTTTGCAACTTGGGTTGTCTTGTTAGTTGAAAAATATAAAATTTACATAAAAAATGATCAATTTAACTTTATTTCATGTCGTATTTGTTTTAAAAAAATATATAAAACATATATAGAGATATAAATATAGATATAGATGTTGTTAAGTTAGTTTATAATAGAGCATATCTCCTATGCATTCGAGTACATAATATATATATATTTTTTTTTTTTATTAATTGAAGAGATTAGTTTACTTAATTTAAAAAATTTTGCACAAAAGTGTTTGTTTTCTCTTGGGAAACTGAAATTTGTTTGTTTCAAACAATTTACTAAACAATTTCGACTCCACAAAGCTGGTTGTCTACCTCAATTATTTGGCACCATTCATTGGCGATGGTTGACGACTTTATGACATTTAAATAATTTAATTTTATATAAATATTGAATGCTATTATGTAAATTTCCTTCTTGGATAGACCAAATGACCTTAGTGAGTTAGTCAGGAAACTCCACGGAGTGAACATTCTTGATATCCTAAAGATGGATTTAAATTCAGTGCAAAGTGAGGGTTGATTGATCTCCCTAAAAGTGATGCCTATTGAGGCTTAATACCCTGATTTGGGACAGTGACGCTTTAGAGCATAAAGTGATATGACGTTTTTGAAGGAGTTATGTAAAATTTGTAGAAATAATATTTATAATATTTTTTTTCAGTTTTAATGTGTGTTGTTTATTTATCATTTATTGATTGTTGTTCATGTAGCATTTAATTATGTCATGTTTATTTTAGGTATTTTAACTATAATAATCAATAATATTGTATTCTAATTGTAAATCAAATTTAATCAGTTTTAAATATTTCAAAAGTTCATACGAATTATTTATTATATATTATGTTTTATTAATCTTTGAAAAGATTGTTAAATATTATTAATTGCTTTGTTGTTTTTATTTTATAGAAATCCTTGGATCGACAAATGTATCAGATAGAATAGGTTTCTTTTATAGTTATGTTTGGGGACAAACATTTGCGTGGTCCGGGAGGTAATGTTATGATAAAATATTTGTTAATATTTCTCGCAGTTTATTTTATCATAGATTTAGGCAAGCAGGTACCTAATTTCAAGAGGTGATTAAATAATATTTAAAAAAAATAATAAACTTCAACATAGATTTATTTTTTTTAAATTTTGGAAGTAACATCATTCATTTTTTCTTTTTTGAAAAGGGTATAAAAATCGAATATTTTGTTTAGAGCCCACTGCTGAGTAATCTTTCTAAGGTGGTAGAGGGTTTTACTGACAAGTCGGTCGTGATTTCAATTCATATTATTTCGTAATAATTATATAAACAAATACGAATATTATTTTTATCCGAACTGGAACATAATTAACTAGGCCGCGACTAACGTATTCGTAGTGCCAATAAGTGTTATAAATACACGATTCTATCTTCGTAATTTTCACCGAAAATAACCGATGGACAATTTTGAATTTAATTGCCAAGAAACAAGCATTTTTTGTTAACACGTGGAAGGAATCTCACGGATTTTAATCTGACAAATAACGATTATGCTCGCTTGGAAATACGAGATTTTCATAGCTGGAGATTAATTATACGGGACCCAATACTGATTTCAGCCGACTTCAGGTAATTTATTTGTACAGACTCTACACTTCAATGGCAAAACCAGAAACCCGAAGAAATAATTTAATTCAAGATCGTAATTCAAGATCGAAATTAATTCAAGATTCAAGATAGCTAGATAGATATTTTAAAATGAATTTTGGTCTATCCTAATTATGTTTTATTCATGTTTTTGTTATTAGCAATTTGATTTATTAATTTTTTATTAATCTTAAAAATTTTTTTTTTTGTTTTTGAAATTTTTATTTAGATGTACGTAAATATTTTCATACATCTAGTGGGAAAATATAAAAAAATACAATTAACAAGTATGTACAGTAACATTTACAAATACATTTTAAAAAAGAATACTAAATAAAAAAGATAGCTAGACAAAAATACATTATAAAAGAATAAGATATGAGAATAACATTGGTAAATAATCAAAAACTATTTTTTACATATAATGCACATATCCTTCGAAAAGTGCTGAGACTTGAGGCTTCCTTTACAACATTTGGCAGACTGTTATATAGTTTTTGCCCTTTATAAAATGCGCTATTTTGTGTGCACGAAAGTTTAGTTTTGGGAAGCCTAAAGTCTCCGCGTCTTCTCGTAGGATAATTGTGAACATTTTCTTGAAACACAATAGTATTCTGCAGATAATTTGGGAGCATATTATTTTTAAGTTTGTAAATCATTTTTAATGTATTATATATTATATGTTGTTTTGTAGTCATCATATTTAAATTTTGTAACATAATTTTAACTCTAGTAAAAATGTTGCATTTTAAAATCATCCTCATCCCCCTATTTTGTATAACCTGTAGTTTATTATTTTGGGCTTCGTTACATAAGAATAAAACACTAGAACAATAATTTAAATGCGGAGTTACAATAGAATTATAAACAAGGCGCGCTGTCTTCAGATCCAAGTTATTTCTGATCCTTTTTAGGAATCCAACTTTTTTAGCAATTTTCTTTGTTATGTATTCTAAATGTTCGTCGAATTTCAATTTATCATCCAATATTACACCCAGATATTTAATACTATTAACCCTTTCTATGCTTTCGTTATCAATTTTTAGTATTGCCTGCTCGTTTCCACCTAGGCTATCCACAATTAAAAACTTTGTTTTCGCTACATTCAGTTTCAGTTTGTTTTGGTGAAGCCAAAACGCTACATAATTTAAATCAATTTGTATTTTTTCAATGGCGTCCTGTAAATTTTTACTGGCTATGTATAACAACGTATCATCAGCAAATAGTTTAATTGAACAATGCTTTAACACTTTGATAATATCATTCATGTATATAATGCACAACAATGGACCTAAGACAGAACCCTGCGGAACGCCTTTATTAGTACTATGTGGTTCAGATGTTATACCACCATATTTTGTTATTTGTGTTCTTTCTGATAGGTAATCTGCAAACCACTTACTTTCTTTACCATTAATTCCAATGTTACTTAATTTTTTGATTAATCTATCTCTGTCGATTGTTTCAAATGCCCGCTTTAAGTCTAGAAATACTGCAATAATTTTACTTTTTTTATCTCTAAAATTTTTCCACTCATCTACTATATAGTTAATAGCGGTTTCACACGAACATTTATTTCTAAAACCAGATTGTTGTGGAACTAATATCTGCTTGGCCTCAATAAATTCAGTTAATTGCTCCTTTACAATGTGTTCCAGTATTTGTTCATATTTGGGTAAACAATTGATCGGCCTATAGTCGTCAAATTTTTTTGGGTTATCAATTTGACAAAAATTGGTCCAGCCAAGCGATTCTATATCTTTTGTGTGATCGTTATTAGATAATGGACGTTATGTCCTGTCAGATTTGTGTGATTTATGGCTGTTGTTTGCTTTTTCTATGTACAACGTACATTAAATGAATAAAAAATCATGCTTACTTGCAGGAATTTGTGTTCAAAATGATGTAAACTAAAATATGTGACAGTAAATATGTAAAAATCACACAAATCTGACAGGAGATCACGTCCGTTATCTAATAACGATCCCACAAAAGATATAGAATCGCTCGGCAGGTTTGGATGAGAAATGTGGTGAATACATAACCTCGTTTTTGATGATTTTATTTAGGTATTATCAGCCTTTTTTTTTACATTAGCTCCCACACAGAAGGCCCTGAGAAAAATAATTTCCTTCAGGGCCTATGTCATTTTAGGGAATGCTGTGTGGAGGGAGCTTTTTAAGGAAGAGAATGTTAGGAAGTTCTGGGAAGGAAAAGAGATATTAGGGGTGTGTAGGAATCTGAGGGTCAGTGTGTCCAACCGAGTGATTCTATATCTTTTGTGGGATCGAGATCTCCTAACGGAAGAGATCTCCTGTCAGATTTGTGTGATTTTCTATGGCTGTTATTTGCTTTTTCTATGCCTATCAGACCAGCTTCGCCGATCTAAAACAATCTATACTAAAATATGTGACAGCTCACAGTTGAAATCTGACATCGGCCCATAAAAAAAAGCAAATAACAGCCATAGAAAATCACATAAATCCGACAAATCCATCTGTGGTGCAAGTGATATTTCGAGAGAGTACGGCTGGAAAAGTCAAAGGGACTCCCTCAACCATTTTCTCCCGATTTGGCCTGCCATGCAGACGGCAAACGCATCCGCCACCAATCCCGGACAAAAGTCACTCCATGAACCCGGGCACCCCTGCTAAGTCGCCAAACTTAGCGAACCACTTGGAGTGACCTATGGCAGAGGCTTTGGTTATCCAATAAATTGTTCCCGGGGAGGTGAAACCCATACCCGCCTACCAATTCCGTATTCCCCGTTGCCTGAGGTGCATTTGTCTCTTTCGCTCAGTATTTGGGGGAGTAAGAGTGACAGTGATAGCTACAGTTTGGTAAAATTTCTCGACCACCCGTTTTCCCCTTAAACTGTGTATTCTGTGAGTTTATTTTATGAACACGTTCACTGTATTCATTATATTGTGCATTCAGTAAGTTTATTTACTGAATATTGTGTTCATTGTATTTAATAAACTGTGCATCCTGTGAACATGTAGTAACTGATATCCCGAAATACAATGAGTCTCATTAGTCATAGTATTTATTTTTAAATGAATTCTAAAAGATAAAAGTACAGTATATTAGGTCCTTACATATGAAATTGGCGTTTTACCGTACTGGCAACTTTGATCTCAAATATCTTCTCTTTGGTTAGGAATTCCAAATTCTAATTTATACAGCTATTTACTCATGTATTTGTGTTTCGAAAATTATAATTCATTTGTTTTTTCCTTAATTTTTTTTTTCTTTGCGTCACTTAATTTACAAAATGGAAAACTTGAAATATCGCTATATTTACGAGTACGAGTTCCATCGTGGCACCAGTGCTGCAGAAACGGCTCGAAGGATTAATGATGTGTATGGCGACGGTGCCGCAAAAGAAAACACAGTGCGTTTTTGGTTCCAATGTTTTCGTTCTGGAAATTTCGACCTGCAGAACAAGCCCCGTGGACGGCCGGAGACCAAAGTTGATAATGAAGAATTGAAGGCTATTGTGGAAGCGGATCCATCGCAAACCACGTCCGAGTTAGCTGCAGGCTGCGGTGTTAGTGATAAAACTGTTTTAATCCACTTGAATCAAATTGGGAAGGTGAAAAAGCTTGAAAGGTGGGTACCTCACGAATTGAGTGAAGCAAATCAACAAACGCGCGTTAGAACGCTAGACCACACACTGCACAACAGACGGCTACCAAATTAGAGGATCTTCAATTGGAATGTCTAAGACATCCACCGTACTCTCCGGACCTTGCCCCAACAGATTACCATTTTTTTCGAAATTTGGATAACTTCTTGCAAGGGAAAAAATTCAACTCCGATGGGCAGTCCAAACCGCCTTCAAAGATTTTATTGATTCCCGTCCGAATGTTTTTTTTAGTAAAGGGATCGATGAACTACCTATGAGATGGCAAAAGTGCATAGATAGCAATGATACATACTTTGATTAAATAAATATATTATTATGTTAAAAAAAAAATCGACTTTATGTTCCTCCCACACAAAACGCCAATTTCGTATGTAAGGACCTAATATTATTTAGAAACAGAAGGTATTAGTTTCCTGTAAAAATCTAAACGGGTTTCGGCCATTTGATGTTGGTTGTTATTACTTTTCAAAATAGACCACAGAGTACATCCATCCTTTCTACATATCCAAAGCATTGAAGCGTCCTTTTCTTAATCTTGCGCAATACTTTGTGCTTCAATCAGCCTTTAGGAACCATTCAAATGCAAATGTTGATATGATGGCAGGGGTGCCCAGATTCATGGGGGTGAGGTTTGTCAGGGTCTTGGCGGCGGATGACCTGGACCCACTGAACCCTAGATTGCTACGCACACCTCTTATCTTTTTCCCTCCCAGAACTACCTTTCCTTAAAAAGACCCTCTACACAGCATCCCCAAAGATGACAAAGGCCCTGAGGGAGTTATTTTTCTCAGGGCCTCCAGTGTGGAGCTAATGTAAAAAAAATGTGATGGAGTCAAAAACACGCCAACTATAAGAGTAGTTGTAAATACATTCAGTATCGCCCTGGTGAAAGACCATCATTTAGAAAAGAAACGTGGCTTGAAATAGCTTTTGCCTTGTTTAGTGACCCCGATCTGAATAGCCAGGTACTTCCCAACCTTCCTCTTCCCATCTCTTTCTGCTCCGCACTACCTTCAGCTTTTTTGTTTTTGTTTTACGTGAATACCGCACACAAGAGTCTCAATTGCTCCCATCTGGAGCCAGCGGGGAGACTGGCATCCCCAATTGAGGTATGTTGTGAGGCTGAGGGTATTGGGAAGTGGAAGGAGATGGGGAGAGGAAAGTAGAGAAGTACCTGGGTATTCAGATCTGCTTACCAAAAACGGCTAAAGCCATTTCAAGCAACGTTTCAATTCTGAATGGTGGTCGATACTGAGAGTATTTTTCACTCTGGAATGTGCCACAAATATGCTATATATTGTTTTAAAATGAATAAATTGTGAAAGGCCACAAATTAATCAAATAGAATTTATTTGTACATGCTAGGATTCGAACCTGCAATCTCCGGGTTGCTAGTCGAGAGCCTTGCCCTCGACCACAAATGTCGTCAGCAACTTCAAAACATGCACCAATTATTGGGATGTCGCGATCCCACTGGCTCCGGGAGGTTGGATGCGGTTTTGTCTCTTGTGCCGTATTCACTTTTAAAAAAAATACTGTAATAGAGAACTCCAGTCCATTTTTTTTTTTTTAATGAATAATATCCTTCTAACTAAAATAACTGCATTTTTATTTTTATTTTTAGAGTTAGTTTTAATAATTGAAATAATTTTCAAAGTTTTAATTTTTCAAGACCCCCGAAAGCTGCCCGCTGCCTGAATTGAATATTTGAATTTATCGGCTTTTCTCTACTATAATAAGCATGTATTATACATATAAACTAATTAACTCGCCACTAATTATACAATGCTTGCAATGCAACACTGGATATTTGAAAAGGGAAAATCAAATACCTTCTTACTCTAGGACATCTATTTTCCAATTTCTTCCGTAGAACGAATTTCAAAAGTGACTATAGTACGGCCCGCCAGCCGTTTTAAATCGCACAAAAATATGTTTTCTTTGAATTTCTCGGCTTTTCTCTAGTATAATTTACATGTATTATACATATAAACATTCCTCTTCAATCACCCTATCTATTGGTGAAACCCGTATGAAAATCCGTTGCGCAGTTTAAAAGATTAACGCGCACATACATTTTGAGCGACTTCATTTTATACTATGTAATGATGATATGAACATATTTTTTTAAAGCGATAATATTTTTCACTGGAGTTCCTTATTGTAGACGGAGGTGCATTAACTCCAATTTTCTGCTTTTTATTAATCTTGCGGTCAAATTGGTGTGATAAAGTTAATATGGATATAATAATTGCTGCATGGTCCCAGCGTCCATTACATTACAATAAAACACGTTGTTAGATTAGAATTATTAGATAACATGTTATCTAATTGATAGTGCATTGATGGAGTTATTTGCTCTCATCACAGGTTAAATTACAATAAAATATGTTAACATTAACAGGATAGCCACAAATCAGGAATTTTCTCTTCCAGACATGTTTCAGTTGATTAGTCAGACATCTCCAAATACCAGGGACATATGAATATATCTGGACCTGTCCTAAGTGATAAAAACGTGTTATTTCCCCCTCCCCATGGAACCGGCTATAGCTCCGCCTTGGCGCCAGTTCGCTCCATGGGGAGGGGAGAGAGCCACGCTTGAATCTAAAATATGTGACGTCATCATTCTTGTAGTGACCAGCGCGGAACTAACGTCCATACGTTTTACGAAATAACACGCCAAAAACGGCAGCTTGCGCTATACATTATAGGTACATATTATATGGACATAGCGAATGTGGGCGGTTCTCCAGTGTCCTCGTTGCTGGTTACAGGGGTAAGTAAATTATGAAACATTTGTAAAAGTGTCTTAACTAAACACGGCAACAAAATATTGCTATGTGAATTGGGGCAAATGTTTTCGGGACAAGCATTTGGCCTTAGCAAATATGTTATTAGTGTGGCAAGCGATTCGCACTCCCATGTAAAAAGGTCTATTCATTCACAGCAGATTTTGCTTTTAAGAACTAAATGGTGATATTATAATGCGAGATGCCTATATACTGTCAGATTGATTTTTTAACGAATCACAGTATCTTTCCTCTCTTCGCCCCCCATAGTTTGGTTTTACCCCTCATCTGTATCTTCTGGTCTATTCATTCTGATGTCTATGCCAAATACTAAGTGTTGAGATCAATGAACTCTCACCATAAATCAAATATTATTTACACACGTCTGTGATATACATTTTTTTTTTTTTTTTTTTTTTTACATGAGCTCCACACAGGAGGCCCTGAGGAAAATAATTTCCCTCAGGGCCTATGTCATCTTTGAGGATGCTGTGTGGAGGGTTTTTTTAAGGAAAGGAAGGAGAGGAGAGTTCTGGGAAGGAAAAGGATTTAAGGGGTGGGTAGGAATCTGGGGTTCAGTATGTCCTGGTCATCCGCCTTCAA
This sequence comes from Limnephilus marmoratus, assembly GCA_917880885.1. Lineage (NCBI taxonomy): Eukaryota > Metazoa > Arthropoda > Insecta > Trichoptera > Limnephilidae > Limnephilus > Limnephilus marmoratus. The sequence goes on from OU862932.1 coordinate 16,880,874, forward strand.
GACCGAGACAAACCTCACCCCATGAACCCGGGCACCCCTGCTAAATCACCAAACGTAGCGAACCACTTGGGGTGACCTATGGCAGAGGTGTTGGTTATCCAATAAAGGTTCCCGGGGCGGCGGTACCCATTCCCGCCTCCCCGTATGTGATTAGCGTGTTTTTGTCTTTTTCAAACCCAATTTTTTATTTTCCTGCCCCGCCCTCACTGTGCCATCTTAACGCCCCCTAATTTTCTCTTGGGCTTCTATTGCCCCCCTGAAATTCTCAAATGCCACAAGGGGGCGTTATCGCCCACATTGAGAACCTATGATCTGAATGGTGTTAAAAAGAGAAAATACCACGCTTTATATTCAAATCTGTTCCAATTTTAAAAAAAAATTATGGAATTATGTAAATTTTTTATTATTTATTTTTACATGAAACTGAAAAAAAATTTGTTGACGATAACGTTGAAATATCGCTCTCCATACAATCCCTTCAGACCGTTCACACCTAAACGCTTTATGCGCACATCAACCATAGACAATGCACATCTTATGCCGGAACCGCTCTTGAGGCGATATGCCAACAGTTAAGCGCCCCCCACTCCGATGAAAACAGCTGCCTAGACCGGTGGATGACAGATGTTAAGTTGACAGATTAAGTAAAAAAATGTGCACTCCGTGGCCGCTCGCTAATTCATCTGACCCCCTCTCCTACCATAGGAAGAAATATTGATAGCGTCGTGTGAACGGTACGAAACATAAGCGCTCGCGGTTCAACAGATATCTTCTCGCGGTTATTTTCGATGTCTGAACAGGCTTTTATAATACATTTGCTTAATAAATTATGTATGTGTTTTTATTTTTTATCGTATCAGTATTTTTAGTTAGACAAAACGTAAGGAGAGCCATTTTGAAATTTTTTTTATGTTTCCAAGCAAAATTTTATACATCAAAATTTATAATGTTTATTTCTAATTATAAAATTTGAAAGCTTATTTCATCACCTTTCCAAAACAGTTTTTATACATTCAGAAATATTCCATTTATTTGCAAAATTATTGCAAATGCAAATAAATATTACATTTTATTGCAAAATGTAAATATTTTGACCCTCTGACAAAATTGGTTAAAAACGCTTAAAATAATAATAAATACATTAATAATAATAATTGGCATTCTCGGACTATAAAAATATTACCATTTGTTATTTCGGCCACTGGCATAATACCTAGGAATCTGATTCAAAATTTAAGCATATTAGATTTGTCAAAGAATTTGTATATAAAAATGCAAAAATCAGTAATTTTAAATACATGTAGGATTACAAAAGATTTTTTAAATATTTATATTGAGGGATCAGTAGGATTTATAGGTTCAATTAGAAATGCCACAGAGCCGAACCCTCTGATATGAAAATATCAGGAGTCGGTGAATTATATTCCCATTTGGTCTCTAGTAGGTTGACATGTTGTTCTTGTATTTATAATACTTATATAGTGCAATTGCATAGCGTGGGTTGACTAGATGATCATTTGGGGAAGTGTGTGAAAGGGTTTAGTTTTTCCTTCTTTTTTTCCTTTTTTTTTTTTTTTTTTGGGGAAAATTTAACCCGGACATTTAAATCTGGTAATAAGTTTTTTTTTTTTGTGGCAACCCTGATTATGCTGATTAGATGGTGATAATAATTGATAGTAGATTATTGGAGGTATTTGGCCCCGTCACCGCCACTCGAGACCGTAGAGGTATTGATTACTATGTTTTAATATTTCCGCCTTTTGCCAGACTAGAGTGCTCCCATATTGATATTGGACAATTATCATGGAGATATTATCTGTGATAATCCACTAAATGCATTATGGACATTTTTTCATTGAGACATCATAAATCATTTTTGAGCTTGGTGGTGAATATGGCATTGTGCAAACAAACAACACCAAGCGATCGCAAACGTTATATGGCATTGTGCAAACAAACAACACCAAGCGATCGCAAACGTTATATGGCATTGTGCAAACAAACAACACCAAGCGATCGCAAACGTTATATGGCATTGTGCAAACGAACAACACCAAGCGATTGCAAACGTTATATGACATTGTACAAATGAACAACACCAAGCGATTGCAAACATTGTATGGCATTGTACAAACAAACAACACCAAGCGATCGCAAACTCTTACAAGAAGATTACATTGAACTTTTGAAATGGTCTCATGACTCTGGTTTAATTATAAATGCAAAAAAAAACTAAATTGATACACATTAGATCACCCAATGCCAAGGCAAATATTATTACACCTGAAATTAAAACACACACTTCAGATTGCTTACATGTCGGTATCTCTACATTGTGCACATGTGAAAATATTGAACTGGTTAAAGAATATGTTTATGTATTTAGGAGTTATTATTGACTGTTTTTTCAAATGGGATTCACAAATAAATAAAGTCTGTGAACGACTCAGATCTATTGTTAGCAGATTATATAAATTAAAATTCTATGTTCCAATATGCACACTTCGAATAATTTATTTATCATTAGCTGAATCTATTATAAGGTATGGAATTACAGCCTGGGGACTTTCCTGTAACACAAATGTAAATCATGTTCAATCGGTTCAAAAGTCATTAGTTAAATTATTAGCGCATAAAAGTTTATACGAACAAAGACATAATGTTCCGTACTTTTACCAGAATCTCAAAATTCTCTCAGAAAGAGCAATTCAGTAAGAGCAAGAGCAGTTAAGCAACATTTAAAAAGCATATGGAAAAAGCGAAATATATGAATGGTAGAATAAGTTGGGGACGCCCAAGGAAGACTTGGTATGACCAAATGAATCAGATATTTGATTTGAGACGATGTATGAATGTGAATGAATCAAGGAGCTAAGACAGAGTTGTGTGACGGTGCGTCGTCTCTTGTCAAGTGATGGTCAGTTAGTTTCATTAATTAATTTTCTAACATTGGGAGTGATATAGACCCGCTGGCTCTGGCAAGTTGAGTCTCTCAAATTGACACCACAAAAAAAGATTAATTTGATATGATTTTAGATTTTCACGGCCAAAAGTATTTTTGTTATTTGTTTTTGGGGTGTTATACCGTGTTGCGCTACCTCCTCCTTTAGCCAACGTTTCGGACAGCGCTACAGTGTCCATCATCAGGGCAGATGTGTGATGATGGACACTGTAACGCTGTCCGAAACGTTGGCTAAAGGAGGAGGTAGCGCAACACGGCATAACACCCCAAAAACAAATAAATAAAAAAATGATTTAAATTTTTTACAATTTTTTTTTAGACAAACCATAAACGCTGGAGGAAAAGTCTCAAATTAAATTAATAAAATACATTTATGAACATGAAGTCTGAAAATGACTAACATCTATTATGTACACTTAAGTAAAATGTAAGTATTCAAATAGACCTAATGAAAATGCTTGCGGATTGTAACGTTGACATCAAAGACCAGAATTTCATTAAATACCTGTTTGGTTCCAAACAGCAGAAATAAGACATGGGAATGAGAGATCTAGTGCAATTGCCATTCAGTATGGAGTACGACAAGGCTGTATCCTGTCGCCACTGTTGTTTAATCTCTATTCCAACTATGTCTTTAAAAGAGCCCTAAGTAATACTGAGAAGGGTCTGAAGATCAACGGAGTTGTCATTAATAACATAAGATATGCAGATGATACTGTATTACTAGCTGACTGTATCGATGACCTCCATGACCTATTAAATCTTGTTAATGATGCTGGTGAGCAACTGGGCCTAACAATCAATGTCAATAAAACTAAATGGATGACATTTGGATGACTAGATCACTCTGAATCAGTGATACAGTTAAATGGTTGCAATGTCGAAAAGGTGGAAAGATTTAGATACCTCGGCAGTATTCTCACGGAGACTCTTGACCCAGATGTAGAGGTTAGGTGCAGAATTGAAGCAGCAAGAACTGCATTTATTAAAATGAAATCCTTCTTCTGCAATGAAATCCCGTTTGCAGCATGTATATTTTCTCGGAAGATTTTTTCAATGTAGATGAGTGTCTCAGGCTGATAATTACTGCTTATAATAGTTGTTACCCTTTGTGTTATGCATAAAAATCTTGTCTTAAACGTTAGTTTATCAATTAAAAATAATAAACATATATACACTTTAAAAACCCGATTAGTACAGTTTGTACGATAATAACTTGGATTTTGATGGGTTTCCAACCCGAATAGTACAAGATCAAGAAGATGATACCGACCTAATATATGTGGATGTTTGTGTTGTTGCAGATAGTGGACGTATACGACAATACTTATGGAGGCGCCCGCTGCCTGCTGGTGGTGATGGAGTGCATGGAAGGCGGAGAGCTGTTCCAGAGGATTCAGGATCACACTGATGGAGCCTTCACTGAGAGGCAGGCGGCTGAGGTTAATATCTAAATATTTTATTTATACATTTTCGGGAAATCAACAGTTTACATTTTTTCAGTTTGTACATGAGTAATATAGCCAAAATAAAACCAATTATGGATTTCCTCCTTGTGACTTTACCTCTGATAAGACAGCATAATAAGGATAAGAAATACTTAAATTTATAAAAAAGGGATATGAAGCGAAAAATGATATAAAACAAATAATTCATCACATCATCACTATTACTCTACAACCCTTGGTGGGTCTTGGTCTCCTCAAGAGTCTTCCTCCACTCATCTCGGTTTTGTGCCAGCTCTCTCCAGTTTACAATCTCCAAGGTGGATATGTCTTTGAGGACGTTGTCGCTTCATCTTAACCTTGGTCTTCCCAGGCTCCTTCGCCCTATCGGTCTTGAGTTCAGCAGGGACTTCGGTGCTTGATGCTCGGTCATTCTCGACGCATGACCCAGCCACCGAAGTCTTCACAGTTTTATAAATTTTGTGATGTTTAGCTTCTTAAACAGAGTACATGCGAGGGGAGGTCCAAAAGTTCGTGGAATGGAGGGGATGGAGTGGGGATAGGGGCGCTCATTTAGTGTCATACTAATTGGTGACTCATTATTAGTATATAAATTAAGTTTCAGCCCTATTGCGTCATTTGTTTACGAATATTCGCCTGCTAAACAAGTCGATGCGGAAGAAAACTGAAACTATGGAGAAAATTGAACACCATGCTGTGATAAAATTCCTTACCAAGCAAGGAAAGAACGCTCAGACCATTTTGAATGAAATGCAAACCGTTTATAGGGAACAGTGTCCTAGTAAATCAATGATTTACAAGTGGCACGGTCTTTTTAAACATGGTCGGGAGTCGATTGAAGACGACCCCCGCTCAGGAAGGCCATTTGAGGCCACCACATCAGACATCGTCGAAAAAGTGGAAAAAATTGTACTGGAGGACACCCGTTTGAAGGAAAACAGTTATCGGCATTAGTTGGAGCATCAGATGCCACCATTTTGCGAATCCTACATGACCACCTGGGTATGACAAAAGTCAGTGCAAGATGGGTACCGAGAATGCTCACGCCGCTTCAGAAACAACAGCGTGTCGATGCGTCAAAACAATTTTTGGAGTTGTGTGGAGACGAACCTGCACAGATTTTGGAGCGGATTGTTACCGGAGATGAAACATGGGTTCATCACTTTGAGCCTGATTCCAAACAAGAGTCCATGCAATGGCATAAAAAGGTACACCACCGCCAAAGAAATTTTAAGTGTCGGAGTAGGCTGGAAAGTTGATGGCTAGTGTTTTTTGGGATTGTGAGGGGATAATACTCATTGATTACAAAGAAAAGGGAAGGACCATAACTGGAGAATACTACGCAACGATACTAGAGAAATTTAAGGAAGCCATCAAAGAAAAACGTCGAGGAAAATTGACCAAGGGTGTGTTGCTCTTGCAAGACTGGCTGCTCTGCACAAGCATGGCTTCGAAACACTAGTCCACCCACCCTACAGTCCAGAAATGGCCCCAAGTGATTTTTATTTTTTCCCCAATTTAAAAAAAGACTTAAGGGAAAGGAAATTTTCCGACGACAATGAGGTAAAGGAGGCAATTTTGGCTCTTTTTGAGGCAAAAGATGAAAAATATTTTTATGATGGTTTAGAAAAATTAATTCATAGATCTAATGTATTCAGCTTAAGGGTGATTAAATTGAAAAGGAAAAATAGATTTATTGTTTCATTTTATTTAAAACCCTTTCATTCCACAACTTTTGAACCTCCCCTCGTAGCTCATTGTTGTAACATCTGCGCCAAAATCCATTTTATAAAACTGGTCTGAAGATACAACTCAAAATTTTCCTTTCAAAAACGTCCAGTGCTCGCTCATTCATCTTAGATAATACCCAAGTTTCAACTGCGTATGTGAGTACTGTTCTGATAAGTGTTTTGTACACTAATATCTTGAAAATAAACAAAAAATTATCAATACTTTGGTAACTATAGGAAGACAGGTTTTACATACAAATCAAATCTTAACAGAATTATAAATATAAACAATAAAAACTAACATGAAACATCAGGAGAATGCTCTTTTATGGACTTTTTATATTTGGTAAGTTCGCAATTGAAAATGTCCACTTTGGATAATATGTTATTGAAGTGAAAACTTCTTTAGCACCATTGTGGTTTGAAAACTGATGAAACAAAAAAGAGACAAACACATACCTCTATAGGATTTAGCCTGCAAATGAGAATCTTGAATGAGATAGAATAATCGGACTCCTCTTTGTGCGGTGCTTCATAGCCTCCCCACTCATGTCTACTTTAGTTTTCTGAAGGTTTCACTTCTACCGAGTGTGAACTGCACACTTGTATTTTTTTGTGATTGAGCCCTTGCCCGGAATGATGTTGTATCCAACAAAACTATCAATGTTGAGTTATTGATGGAATAATGTTGGGCATATTAATACGCATCTTTTAAGGTAGTGATTGTGGTGATGGCCTGTGGCAGCCTTTTGAAGTTTGGCTTGTGGAAGAATGTTGTATAATGCCAATTATCAAAATCACGGCGCATGGTTTAATTTATGGGAATAAATGGAGAAAACAAGTGTCTTATGGCTTCAACTAGAAAGTCTTCAAAGCCAAGAAGCTGAAGAATGCAGGAAAGTAGAATTTGTCTAGAAAAAATATTATTAAGCCAGCTTTTTAGCCGTTGAAACAGTTTTTATGGAATAATGTTGTATGTTGATTAGGGAATGCAAATCTCGCGAGATTGGGGCTCAGGCGAGATCCCGCGAGTTTATGAATAACAATACTGCGAGATCTTGTCAATTTCTGGATCTCGCGAGATTGGCAGTTTTGTGTGTTTTTATTGCAAATAATCACAGTATTTGAATAAATTAGGAAAAAAATAATAAAAATTATATGTATTATAAGATAAAACACTTATTTTCACAAATTTTTCTATAGACTTTTATGCATCGAACATAGTTTGACGTATTTGTCTATAATTTTTTAATAAACTTCTAAGTAGTAAACTTTGACGTACGTATCTATCAAATAACAAATGAAAGAAACAACCAGTCTTCTCTTCTAATATCAAACAAAAATCTTTTAGTAATAAAACAGTTCTTTTATAACAAACAAAACAACGAGAAGTCAAAAAAAAAAAAACTTATTATTTAAGATGAGTTGGACTATTAAACTGAGATATAATTTTTAAAAATTTATTTATTTGTTATAAAATACATTCAGTATAAGGAAGCTTTGGGAAATTTGAACCCATTGAAGAAATGGGGTCTACCCATAAGCTACACCTTTTGTAATTTTTATTTTACAATAAATATTTTTTGATTTGATTTGATTTGATTTTTTTGACTGTCCAACTAGGAAGGTCTCCCGTTCATTTTTTTTTATTATCAATTAAATAAAACTATATCTACTCAATAGATCCATTAGATATTACAGATTAATTAACAAAATATACCAATTAGTCAGACTATTATAAATTACAAATTAATTAACAAAATATACCAATCAAATGAAGAATGTTCAGTTCAAATCACAAGCCATTATTACGAATTATTTTGAAAATAGCTCCTTAAGAAGCACAAAATGTCCAAAGAATCGTCTGCTAAACGGCTTCTTATTTTGTTGGTCAGATAACCAGCCGCTGAGAAGGCCCTTTCGGATTCAACGCTAGTTGGAACCACAAATCTCAGGGGCCGGCGCCTCACGCGCACCGAACGAAACTGACAGATCGCAACTCCGTCCGTGTCAGTCCGCGCTTTGAATAAGACGTTTTTATGCTCGAGTGCAATCTCGTTAAACTCGCGAGATCTCATCCTTTTTTCGTCCGAGATCAATCTCGCTAAAAAAGGCTGAGATCTCGCGAGAACGAGATTGCATTCCCTAATGTTGATATCAAGACAATATCTTTTAAGCTCCAATACATCAATAACATGTGTACATTTATGTTAGAAGAGCATGTTGCTTTCTGTGAGGTACGAAGAGTAATAAAAAATGTTTTGTGGAATAACGTTGTATGTGAAATTGTTTATGTACAATATTATTCCACAAATTCAATGTAAATTCTAGTAATAAACCCGAATTTATATCTAGACAACTTTTAATTAAACCTCTTGAGAATTGTATGTTTTATGTATTTTAAAATATGAAATGTTATGAAACACAATTGGTTTCATTTTTTCAATTTTGCTTGCAACTGCAATATGGTTGGATACAACATTCTTTCTGGCAAGGGCTCAATTATTGTATAGTCTGTACAGGCAAGTTACAGTTTGTTTTGCATTGATCTACTTTGAACAGGACAGATGAGCGTGTTGAACGCGCAGGTACATTAAATTGAATCTTATTAAGCAACTCTGGGCATTGAATATTATTGTTAACTAATTTATACAGGAATAGTGCATCATGATGGCATGATTCGAACACTAATTGAGTCAATTTTAAAGTATGAAGCTGCCTCTGCAAAATTTAAAGCGGATATGATGTAGCGATGCTATTCTTCGTAGAAAAGCTGCAATTGAGGTGGCTTGGTCACATATTTAGGCCATTCTTTCACAGGGATACTCAAATATCCGATACTGATGTTGTGTATTCACCTTATAAACAGTGTCGCACACAGTCCGTACACGTCGTACTGAAAACTAGAAATAAATTTATAAATAACTCACTCAAAAATTCTGTGACTATCATTTTTTGTTGACCATTTTGTTCCTAGCATTGATTTTAAGCATAAGCATTGTTACGAATTGCCTGACCCAAGTGACAATGAGACTATCATTTGTGCTAGACTTTTTTTTTTACATTTACCCACCTCCCAATTGGGGGAAACAACTCAAGAGGCTGTGCGAGGAGAGGTTAGGTCTGCTACGGACTGAATTAGTGTAGGACAGGGACATCTGCAGGCATTGCGTCGAGGCGATATGTCTCAGACCTGAATAGGACAAGAGGAAGACGACGAGAGATGAGAGTTAACTCTTCAGTTGTTGTTAATTTGATCGTTCATTTTCTATATCCGCTATATCAACTTTCGTTGATTTGGAGAAAACCGCAAAAAACTGTCACACCTCTAGCATAAATAAATAATTGCTTTTCAATTTTTTAAATAAAGAAATGGAGTAATATAATTTCGAAAATTGTTCATTTTTTATGTATGTCTAGCATAATTTAAGTAATTTCGATAAATAAGATGGATATAGCGAATTTTGATACTCGCTTCGTGATTTACTCAAGATACGGAGGGTTTTGAAACTCAACTGACCTGACGCATGAGTTTCTAAACCCGCCATCTTGGCAAAATAACTACTCGTGATTGGTCGAATTCAGGTATAGCGGTTTTTGTTTGTAACTTCTTAAATGATATAGTGGGTTTTGTTTCTCACTCGCAGTTTTAACATGGTTTTTGGTCATGATAAGGAAGGCTTTGAAACTCAATTTTAGATTCCTTTTGAGATGTCATACTCAGATCATTTTGTCAAAAAATCGGATATAGCGGGTATTGAAATTATAGGACTCATTTGATGTTTTTTTTGGTAGATAATGCACTCCATCTGCGTGGCGGTTCGCCATCTACACGACTCGGACATTGCCCACCGAGATATCAAGCCGGAGAACCTGCTGTACTCGGACTCCAAGCCCGGCGCGCTCCTCAAGCTGACCGACTTTGGCTTCGCTAAAGAGACACACAGCGCAGCTGACACCCTGCAGACGCCGTGCTATACGCCCTACTATGTCGCACCGGAGGTAACTATACTTTAATTTTGAATTTAGATTTGTTTGAGTTTTGAATTCATTAGCATAATTTTTTTTTTCCTCTGACCTCTATTTCAGCCCTTCACCGCCCCTTGGAGCCTTTGACCGCCCCCCCTTGCCCTCTGATTACTGCTAGAGACAGAGATTAGTGAAGTCCAGACAGATTTTCTAGTTTCTGAAGTCTATACAGAGTTTCTAGTCTTTTGAAGTCTAGCCTCTCAGGCCTCATGCATATTCTGTCAGAAGATCAAAATATTTCCGCTTAAAATCCAAATAAATGGGATTTTTCTGAACACATCAGAAAAATAAAAACTGTTTTTGAAAGGTGATGAAATAAATATGCTTCCAAATTTTATAATTCGATATGAACAAATAATTTTTTTATGCAAACAAAAAACTTTTGAAAATGGTTCACCTTACGTTTTTTCTAACTGAATTACTGATAACGAAAAAAAATTAAATCACACATGTTTTATTATATGTATCTGTTTTATTTATGTTTTATAAATCTTATTTTATGTAACCTTATTTTTTTCTTGTTTCAAGTAAAAATAATTAATAAAAAAATTCCCAAAATTTCATAATTTTTTTTTCAATTTGATTTCGAAAACTTTGGTTTCATGAAGGTGTATTTATTTATTTATAATTTCTCACCATACATGTGTTCTTATTTTTTTTTTTTTACAAAAATATTAACCTCACTAGGCTAGCAGCCTGTATTGAGGTTAAATTCATAAATTTGAGTGGTGCATTTACACACAAATCACTAAAATACAAAACACTACATCCAAAACACTAAAATATTATATGCGGAAAGTAAGAAATAACAATATTATATTGGTGACCAGATGGGTAATTTGTAACAATATAGACCATAAAACAAATCCTTAATAAATTACTATACCCACCAAGAAACAAAGGTAGTTCAAAACAACTAGGGTGACACTCCGATTTTTACAAATGGGACTCAAATAAAATCTGGTTATTTAAAAAATATATATGTTTATATATATCTTTTTATTTAAAAAACAAATATTATTAAAAAAAAATATCTTATTATTTTAAAATATGTTTTTTTTTTTTTTTATTATTTAAAAAAAGGCCAAGGATGAAAAAATAGTATGCCAATCCTCTGACAACACAAAAATCTTAACATTTTTTTTAAATTTAGCTAATGAATTGGAAGACTTTATGTAATCTGGCAGAATATTAAACAGAAGTGGAGCCTGATATAAAAAGTTTCTTTGGCCAAAAGATGTTTTAGTACTTATTGCGACAAAGTTCATTCTTGAGCCAATTCTAGTGGTATGGATTTGTTGGGTTCTTTCTGCAGAATAAATATTGATAAAAAATTTACAAATTATTTTAGAGATGTACAGCTGTTTTATACTCATAACGTCAGATTCCTTGTAAAGAAGTTTCGATGGATAACGAAATTTTTTTTTGTACATGACCTTAAGAATTAATTTGTGAGCAATATTTAGTGGCTCTACATTGGACTTTAGACAGGATCCCCAGCATACAATATTGTAAGAAAGTCGAGATTGTACTAAGGCATAATAGACAGATTTTAATTTATCTTTATCCAGTATATGACGAAGTTCTTTAAAAATATAGGTAAGTCTCCTGATATTTTTTGTTAACATGTCAATATGGTCATTCCATCTCAAATATTGATCAATATTTACACCTAGGTACCTTATACAGTCTACTCTTTCTAAAGGGTGGCAATTACAATTACAATTTTGCAGACAATTGTGTATAATTAGATTATGAGTGTTGGAAGGCTGACTTTTTGCTGATATGCTAAAAGTTACATATTTTGTTTTTGATGTATTCAAAGTTAAGATGTTATTATTTAGCCAACTCTTTACTATTCTTAATCCTGAATCACATTTGTCAAAAGCATCTTTCCAGGTTTTACCCTCAAATATTAAAGCAGTGTCGTCTGCGAAACTAACAATATTACCAGGAATATCTAAATTACATAAATCATTAATGTAGATTAAAAATAATATTGGTCCAAGTACACTACCTTGTGGAACCCCAAATGAGATTTGTTTGCTAATGCTTAAATTATTATTTATCTCTACTTGTTGTGTTCTATCGCTAAGATATGATTTGAACCAACTTAATGCTGTACTGGAATGTGAAATGCCAAGAGAAGATAATTTTTTGAGGAGTAATCCATGGGAAACCGTGTCAAATGCCTTTGATAGATCTAAAAACACAGCTAAGGCTTTGTTTCCATAATCCAGGGCACTAGTGACTTTCGACAATACCCTCAATACTGCATCACTTGTTCCTCTATTTTCTCTGAAACCAAACTGATTGCTAGAGAGTAGTTTATTTGTTTCTAAGAATGATACCAATCTCGACTTAGCCAATCTCTCTATTACTTTTGAAAGCGTGTTGAGTAGGGATATAGGTCTATAATTATTGACATCTAGTTGATCTCCACCTTTAAAAAGAGGAATCACTTTAGCTTTCTTACAGTGAGAAGGGAACATCCCACTCTTGAAGCTAATATTAATAATATGAGATATGGGACCAGCTAATTCGAATACATGGAGTTTATATATCATAACACTTATAGAATCAATACCGCATGAGAAAGACATTTTTAAATCATTTATCACATTTGTCACTTCAGAAATGTTAGTTGGCTTAAAATCAAAATTGTCCCCGGTAATCTGAAGTTCAGATTTAAAATCATTCACAAGATACGTCTCACTGGTTTTATTATCACTGCACAAATTGTTAGCGAAACTTGGACCAATATCACTGAAGAAGTCATTAATGTGATTAGTAATTATATTTGGACTCTCTTCCATTGAAGTAATAATATTATTAATTTTCAATTTTTTTATGGTAGTTTGTTCCTTTTTAAGGTTTATGGCCTCCTTTATAATTTTCCACTGTTGTTTAATGTTACCATTGACTTCATCTAATTTTCTTCTGAAATATGCTTGTTTTGTTGTTCGTATTATCCTAGAACACCAGTTTCGATATCGCTTATAATATTCAAACAGTTCCAAGTTATAGCTTTCTTTTCTACATCTGTTGTGCAATTTATCACGTGTTCTGAGGCATTTGATTAATCCAGCGTTTATCCATGGTTTTAGATGTTTCATAATATGTTTCTCTTTTTGTACTGACGTACAACTTTGCACATGGGTTTTCAAACATTTTATGAAATTATCAGTTGCCAGATTGACGTCATTTGTTGATAGAACTATATCCCAGGATTCCTCCTTTAATTTGGTCTTCAAGAGGTGGTTGTCAACAACAAATTTAGGTTTTACATTATTATTTGAAATATTATGTAGATTTAAGCTCATAAACTTCATTAAAATTGCATAATGGTCTGTTATGCCAGTAGTAAAAGCTGCTCCTTGTGGTTCAAATTTTGATTTTGCCATAATATGATCAATGCAGCTAGATTTATTAGGAGTCACTCTTGTTGGTGAGTTTATTATGGGCTTCAAACCATGAAACGCCAGAAGTGATAGGTATTTTTGTGTTTTTATGTTCTTCAAATCTAGGGTATCAATATTTAAGTCCCCACATAAGATAATCTCCTTATTTTGCAAAGATTCAGATGCAAGGAATTCATTCAATGAGTCGAGAAAGTTGTCTATTTTAGTCTGGGATGGAGATCGATATACAGCTAATAAATATAATGTATTGGATAATTGCATTTTCAAGCAGTTTGCACTGGGGAGAGCAATTTCCTCAACAGTTACCTGAATGTTTTGTCTTACGTAGATAACTACTCCATCATTTTGTAAATTGTTCATCATAGTTTTGTAGACTACGTACTCTGGAATGCTAGGCATATTAATTACACTGCTCAGCCAAGCCTCTGTAAAGACTAGTACTTCCGGACGATGATTAATGCAATCCAGCATAGAAACAGTTTCATCAAAATTCTTGCTTATACTTCTAATATTCATGCATAGTAAAGAAAATTTTGAATCTTTCAAAAAATTTTTGCAAGATAATGAATCTTCAAAAGTTATGTTAGGTTCAGTATTGTCGGTTATATTATTTATGTTTTCCAGATCATCCATTTTTTTTTTTTTTTTTCAATAAAAGTGTCAGACTTAGGGGGGAGGATTACAACAATTTATTCAAATCATCTTCGTGTTTGATGATAATGACTCTTGAAGATAGTTCTGGGTTCTTTTTCACGCAAATTTTATTGTTCCGAAACCACACAAATTGAAATTTAGCTTCTTTAGCTTTTTGTTTAGTTTTCCAAAGAAGGGTTTTGGAATATGATGATAGAACTTCTCCAATGAAGATGTTCCTGTCCTTCAATTGCTTTATACTTTTGCGTGCGTTGAGAAATTCAGATTGGGACTTTTCATCTTTGAAATGGATGATCATCCTCTGAGCTCCGGGTTTATTAATAGTTTTATCAGGATATTGAGTAACTTTATTTATTCTACCTGGTTCAATCCGAATGTCAAATTTTTTTATGAATCTTTCCACGGTTTCCACAGAATTTTCATTCATCAAGGTTTCTAGGCCAGACAATTCAGCACAATTATAGCTTACATTTTGTTGTTCTATATCAGCTAGACGAATTTCTAAATGTTTTATTTTTAGATCTTTGATAGAATTTGCGTTTTCCAAGTTATCCACATTTTTTTTTAATTGCATCATGTTTCCGATATTATTAGTTATTTCATCATATTGCTGACCAATAAATTCAATGCTTTTTCTCATGTCGGATATCTCAGATTCGAGATTTTTTTTCAGTGTTGACGATTCAAGTTCAATTTTTGCAAAAACTTGTAGCTTAAATTCTTCCATTTTTTTATCCATGTATTTTACAATTTTTCCAAAATGATCCTCGTTTACTGCTGGAGAATCCGATGCCTTAGACCTAGTTTGCACTAGATTCTGATTGTTGGGCATTGTAAACGATTTACTTAAATAAATAATGACTCACAACTTATAAATGAATGGTGGTCACCCTACAACACACTTTATGATCACTGGTAAACGGAATGTAATATAGTAGGTACAAACTTATTGTTGTGAATACTAAGAGTGGTTAAGCAGTGGAGTATCACAAAGCAGACGTCCTCACTCAACAACAGTATTGTTACGATATTTTAATTATATATATTTTAATTATTTTATGGTTAATTTTTAGTTTTTAATATAAAGCAAGATATCTTTTTCTTTTAATGCCTTTTAGATCATATTTCTCACCGTGATAGTAAAGGAGACACAACAATTTCTATGAGACCTATGTGAGTTCCCAAAAGCGAACAAATTAGCCTGAGATTTTAGTCTCTTGAAATCTAGACAGAGATTCTAGTCTCTTAAAAGTCTATACAGAGATTCTAGTCTCTTGAAGTATATCTAGAGATTCTAGTCTCTTGGAAGTTTGTGCAGAGATTCTAGTCTCTTGAAGTCTATACAGAGATTCTAGTCTCTTGAAGTCTATACAGAGATTCTAGTCTCTTGAAGTCTAGACAGAGATTCTAGTCTCTTGAAGTCTATGCAGAGATTCTAGTCTCTTGGAGTCTATACAGAGATTCTGGTCTCTTGAAGTCTATACAGAGATTCTAGTCTCTTGAAGCCTATACAGAGGTTCTAGTCTCTTGAAGTCTATGCAGAAATTATAATACTATACAGAGGCTCTAGCCTCTTGAAGTCTACAGAAATTCTAGTCTCTTGAAGTCTATGCAGAAATTATAATACTATACAGAGGTTCTAGCCTCTTGAAGTCTACAGAAATTCTAGTCTCTTGAAGTCTATGCAGAAATTCTGGTCTCTTGAAGTCTATGCAGAGATTCTAGTCTCTTGGAGTCTATACAGAAATTCTAGTCTCTTGAAGTCTATACAGAAATTCTAGTCTCTTGAAGTCTTTGCAGAAATTTTAATACTATACAGAGGTTCTAGCCTCTTGAAGTCTACAGAAATTCTGGTCTCTTGAAGTCTATGCAGAGATTCTAGTCTCTTGAAGCCTAGACAGAGACTATAATCCTGAAGATTTGATTGAAGAACTTTGGGAAAGTTGGTAGAGACGAATTAAAGATGTTCGTCCTGATCTCCGTTTATTTAATTAAGCATGTTCACAGATTACGAATGTAGAATTAACACTGAGTGCTGATATTTAAGGAACGTAGAAGTCGCGTCTCAATATAACTGGCTGGTCCTTCGTTGTCCTCTGGAAGCGAAGATCTCGGATCTTCAATAGTATTCCAGGATGAGTTCGGTGTCGTGCGGGCGGAGGCTTCTGGAAGTACGGGAGATCTATTGAGAAGCCGGCGACGCGTGTCGCGACCCGTGGTAAGTCTAGGCCATCGTGAGGCCTACGATTCGTATCGCGGTGAGTTCAGTACTGACTGACTGGTAGGCGTCAGGTGCATTGTTTATATAGATGCTTGCGCTGTAGAGAATCTTCGAGACGGTTCCTGTAAAGATTCGAAGGTCAGCATTTATCGCCGAGCGTCTGGAATTCGCTTATCAGCGAAACTTGACACCATAATAGCTTCTAGCATGTTCGTTAGGCACTGCGCGGTGCAGGGCTGCCACAGATTTATGATAAGGTAGCAGGGCTGCCATAGAACAAAACATCACATTGCTTTCTTTGTAGTCTCCCATTTTATTTCTCCTATTCTCTTGAAAGTAACCCACTTCTTTTGACGAAGTGTGCCAGGGTAGTGATTGGGTGTTTAGCCATGTCTCCTGGCTCCCAGAGCCTTCTTTCCAACGAGGCGGGACTTTGGCACTATAGATGAATTGATGTTTTTTCACTCTATTCATATTTCCTATGGCTATCAGTGCCGATGTGACACTATCCTATTTTAGTCCTACCAGCTCCCTCAAAAGTTTAAGAGTAGGTTACTGGCTCATTTCAAAGAAATCGTTTTTAATTTTGAAACCTAATTTCTGCATAGTTTGCTAATTACTTAATCTCTATTTCAGGTCCTGGGTCCGGACAAATATGACAAATCGTGTGATATTTGGTCCCTCGGTGTTGTCATGTACATCCTCCTGTGTGGCTTCCCCCCTTTCTACTCCAACAACGGACTTGCCATATCACCGGGAATGAAAAGGGTACTTATTTTTATTTTTTTTAAATTTAGGCCATTTAGTCTGCCTAGAGCTTATCCTTAGATATTTTGGACATAATGCTCGCCAAACTGAAAATTCGAACCTGGATCAACTCATAGCCACTGGATCACCGATATGTTGGAGTTATCAAATATAACGATGTCCAGAATGACAGTGTTCGTGACTCTCCATGTTCACCAGGGAAATTGGGGTGGGGGCCACTATTCTCAGCAATGTGATAAAGATGAAGTTTTGTAGAATATTATGCGGAAGGTTTGTAGGAGTGATTACATAATTAGTAAGTTGTGGAGGCATTTAATTCTCCAGAAACGACAACATAGGTTTCGACCGTTTTGCATTTCATCCGTTTATAAATTTGTTTGAATATTCCATTTCAATTTCAAGATGATGGCTGCATTAACCTGTTAACCGGTCAAAGGCCGGCAAATTCCAGGAAAAATACGGAAATTTCGTAACAAAACACGATTTTTAATTTTGAATTGAATGTTTTGTGGATTAATTTTGAGCTATCGTATATTTTATTGACCGAAACACATTCCTAGAACAATAAACTATGTACCAAAAAAACATTACTTGCGTTAATTACGTAAATTGATAGGTTTTACAATGTTTTCGTCAAGTAACATGCATCGACTTTGACAGATAAAATTCGCGGCAAATTTGACATTTTGATGTCACAGACAAAATCATTTAAAAATATTCTGGGGTTGCAAGGTGAATGAAATTTTTACCCTTCTTATGGGGAAATGTTGGTGCAAGCGATTCTGACCTTGTTCTTCATACAAATTCTGTACATAGAAGGGTCAAAATCGCAGACAAACATATTTTTTTCGCGCATGCGCACAATCCGCGCGCATCTGCGCATCTCCGGCCAATAAGAAGTTAACGGTTAGGTAAAGGTTCATTTTCAAATGTGATATCGTAGTGTTTATTTGAACTTTCTTATTCACATTTTTTTCAATATTATGGTACCTACCTGCCAGAAGAAAGTTTTAAAAAAGAATTATCTTGAACAAGTGTTTCTTTGAATAAATTGTACAATAATTGCACAAATTGATTTATAGTAATTATTGTTTGTCAGAAATTTATTTTTAATTTATTTTTGTTCCTGAATGTTTTTTTTTCCAGAGAATAAGACTGGGTCAGTATGACTTCCCGGATCCGGAGTGGTCCAACGTCTCAAAAGATGCAAAGAACCTGATCAAAGGAATGCTGTCGGTAGACCCCTCCACTCGGCTAACCATAGAACAGGTTACAAAACAAATTATTACATCATTGAGCTCGTTTTAAGCATGCTGGCGTATTGCATAGAATCTCGTAGACTTGTACTTATATTGTGTATAACAAATGGGTAAGTCAGTTTTTTACGATTTTAATCTTTACCAACTCCCATAGTTGTGTCAACTTGAAGGTTCTAAAAAAAAATGATTACAGTCCAAATAGATTTGTAGAATGTATGTGACTACTGTACTACTATTCCTACGAGGAATTGCTTGGAGGTTAGGACTTGAAAGAGGAGAATACTCGTATGATGAAATTGAACAAACTTTAAACATTTCCTCTTTAGAAAAACGTAGAAAGGACTCTGATCTAATATGCATTTTCAAAATTATCAACAGTATTACTGACACACCTGCTTTGTTACAACTCATCCAGTTCAACATTCCTTCCCGTAGACTCCGAAATAATGAATTGCTGTTCCTCAATCAACATTCTACTAATTATGGATATCATTCTCCTTTATCCAGAATGTCGAGACTTGTCAACACAAATCAAAGCATTGAATTTTTTGGTGTAAGCCTAAATGACTTTCGGCAGTCGTTACGCAATGTGGTTTTTTAAAGTCTTTTTAAATCCACCTTCAAGCTACTTGTAGTTATCTTCTCTATGTACTTTTATATTATATGTATTTTGTCAATGCTCTTCATCTATATGTAATCTCCTTTCATTGTGATCTCTCTTTTTTTCTTTTCTGTTAGTGTTATTGTTATATTGTTAATTGGACTATTTGTCCGTAAATAAATAAATAAATAAACCAATCCACCAGTACTGGTAAGGACGGTACAGTAACGGGACACTGCCATCTCAGCAGACTCATGCAGCTATTGGGAGTGGAAAGCACCAATAGATGTAGAAAATGTGAAGAGGATGAAGAGACTCCAATTCATTTATGGTGCCAGTGTCCTGCCCTGGTGGGAACTAGGCTCAAATACCTGGGGAGACACACTGTAGAACCAGAAAACTTAGCCACATATCCAATGACAACTCTGGTGAACTTTATTAAAGGGACTGGGTTATTGTTTAAAGGTTGAGGCAAAATGGGTGATAGCACAATGGGCCTATGGCAAAAGTGCTCACGGGAACTAGTCATAAACCATCTCCACAAAGAATAAGAAATTAAAAAATCCACCAGTACTTACTTTCCCTAATCACCAGGTGATGAACGGGCGCTGGGTGAAGATGCACCGCAACGTACCCCAGACACCACTACACACAGGTCGGCTGCTGCGCGAGGGGGGAGAGGCGTGGGGGGAGGTGCAGGACGAGATGACCCGCTCGCTAGCCACCATGCGCGTTGACTACGATCAGGTACCCAACAAACTTTTAAACATAGACACCAGGTGGGAGTACTGTGTCTGTTTTATCATAATATAAGATTTGGCAATAATAAATAATATTCTCACTTATAATATTAAGTTCTATTTAATTCCCCAGGTACAAATCAAAACATTGGAACAAAGCAACAACGCCTTACTGAACAAGCGCCGAAGCAAGGCGACCGCCTAACATTGTTGCCAACTGAACATCAGTGTCGCCATCATCGCCAAGCAAGTCTCGAGCCTGCCAACCACGCCACCACAAGTATTGCCGCCATGCGAAAATGTCGATTCTTTGCAACACTGAAATTTTATGAGTCTGATGTGGCAGTACAATTCGCTAACAACGCATACAGAATGCACAAGTATTGCCAGAGTGCAACAAATATTTTATAAATTACATCAGATTTGGCAATACTCTTCGCTAACAACGCATATACAACGCAACACCAAAATATTGCCGCATTGCAAAACATTTCACTTTGCTAGCAACGCATATACAATGAAATATTTTACTAGTTAATTTGGATGTGGCAATTAACAATGTAACACCAAAGTATTGCCGCATTGCGAAAATGTCAATTCCTTACAATGTTGAAATATTTCATATATTATTCAGATGTGGCAATACTCTTCGCTAAAAGTGCGTATACAACACAACACCAAAGTATTGCTGCATTGCTGAGACACCAACTCGCAACACTGAAATATTTTACAAAAAATATCTAATGTGGCAATACAGAAATAAATATAAATAATAAATTGCTAGTGACGTATATTATAGTAAATAGTTCAAACTGCATTTTATTATATAATAATCTTAAATATTTAAGATCAGTATTTTTATAATAAGCCCAGTCAAATTGCTAGTTTTCATATTATTATTAAAAAATTTTGAAGTTACAACTGACAACTTTATAACATACAAATCATTTAAAAGCTTTTAAATAAAGATTATCATTGACTGGCTCTGTGTAAGAAAAGAAAAAAACTTTTTTATTATAATATATTGCACATTCCGTAGTAAAGAGTCAAAAAAGTAAATTTTACAAGAGAACGAAAAATAATGAAAAAACGTTCCCGTTGAAAAGACACACTAGTGACATCTCGGGGAGATAGAGTGATCTAACAAATACGGTTTTCGTGGGGCATAGATAGTCATAAACACTTTAAAATTCAGAGATAAAAATAAAATTTTGACTTCCAACCCTTTTCTATGGAATGTGCGTATATGTACTACTTATTACATTAACTTCAGTTGTATTGTTGATGCTTCGAAACATTTATCAAATGCTTTGCTTTTTTATTATTTTTTTCAAAAAATTTCCTTGATATGTGCTTTTATTTTTTTATTTACTGTTAGTTTTTTTTTAATATGAGGGATATAAAAGCTGAGACAGCAAATAAATATGAATAATTATGTGATTTCTTGTGTTTAGAGCTCTAAATAACTGTGCAAACTGAAAGTTTAGCAGATTTTGAACAAATATTTAAAAAAATTCTTCAATAAACAAAAATTTTGACTATAAAGAAAAAATTATTTGTTGCATATTGTTAAGTTTGAAATCTGTATGTGTATCAATTTATTTTATATCTAAGTTTCTGCGGTTTGTGCGCATGCGCGCCTAAAAATTTTTTGAAAAAAATTTGTTTGTCTGCGATTTTGACCCTTCTATGTACAGAATTTGTATGAAGGACAAGGTCAGAATCGCTGGCGCCAACATTTACCCATGAGACAGGCAAAAATTTCATTCACCTGGCAACCCCGGAATATTTTTAAATGATTTTATCTGTGGCATCGAAGTGTCAAATTTGCCACGATTCTTGCTGATGCGTGTTACTTGACGAAAACACCGTAAAGCCTATCAATTTACGTAAGTAATGTTATTTTGGTACATAGTTTATTGTTCTAGGAATGTGTTTCGGTCAATAAAATATACGATAGCTCAAAATTAATCCACAAAAAATTCAAAGTGGTGCTTTGTTAAGGAATTTCCGTGTTTTCCTGGCTTGTGACAGGTTAAAGATGACAATGCCACAAACAAGTTTTTTTAATTTTCTAGTCCAAGCTTTTATATCCCCATATAATATATTTACGGTCATACCGCTTTTATCACTTTTTTTAAAGGCTGTTCTGTCAATAGAAAATAGACTTAGCAGACAGAGCGGCATAGATGATTGCCACAAAAATGTCATTCGTGTACATTCCTGATATTGAAAAAATTATAAAACACTTGCTTTGTATGAACCTTGCACTTCAGTGAGTGGGGTGGATTTTTGTGCCTGTCACTCCTTGACCACAGATCCACAGATTCCTTCCCACCACTCATATCTTTTTCCTTCCCAGAACTTTCTCTCCTTCCTTCATAAAGAGACCCTCTACACAGCATCCCCAAAGATGAAATAGGCCCTGGGGGGAATTACTTTCCTCAGGGCCTCTCTGTGTAGAGCTAATGTGACAAAAAAAAAACACAAATTTATTTGCAATATTTTTTACATTTGTTGCTTAACGATTTCTTTTGTTCCAAAACTTTCAAAGTTAGTGCTTATTGTTTTATATGCATTTGACTAATCTTAACTATAAACAGAGACAAATCTCAACAAAAAAATTGTGAACCGTGTATATTATGAAGATTTCACAGCTTTTTCTGTACGGTACTTTTAGATTAACACAATTATTTTTAACTCACAATTTCCATCTTAAACTATGTAGTTTTAAAATACCCATTGTAACACCAACTGTAAAAATTTAGACAATATGCAATATTTTTTCTTATATAACAAGTTTCAATTATGTCCATATTATTATTTTTTTTATAAAAATGAGGTTCACACAAAGCATGTTATATATTATATATATGAAATCACACACAGTGATTGCATTCTTCGAAAATATATGAAAACAATTGCCTAAATATTAAAATATATAACATGCACCGAAAATGGTGCAAGAATTCTAAAAAAAAAACGTAAAGATAATAATTATTAATTTTTAAATATTTTAATAGTATAATATTATTAAAATAGATTTTCAAACATTTTAGTTCATATTTAATATTTTTTTTACGCTATTCAATTTTTTTTGTTGCATTTATTTTGTATTATTTTTGCTACTGTTTTTTTTTATTTTTTTTTTGTTCAATATTTAGTAGGTACCTATAATAATAATAATATTGCCAGTATCAAAATGTCGCAAAGAAGTATTCTTTATTTGAATATTATTTATATTTATGTCGCCGTTAGCGGAAAAAAATTACTTATTTTTCTATGACCGAATTTTTGGTTGACTTATTTACAACTCGTCAAATTATCTTTTATTATTTATCTACTTAATATTTTATTTAAAATGTACCTATGTTTATATTATGTGTGAAAATTCTATTTTTGAATGTTTGATTGTACTTTGTCTAATGAACTATGACTTAGAATTGAAAAAAAAATTATATATAAAATCTTAAAACACTTAGGCCCATCTGTTTTGCAGAAATTCATATATCACAAAGTCATCAAATGGCCATTCAATGCCAGAAGTGGACAACTATCACATTATTAAGCTTGTCACCTTACTATAATTTGTTATAAAGCTGAAATGCACCTAGAATCGACATTTAACAGAAACCTCTCAAATGTCATTAAAACAAAATGGCGCTCTATGGTCATTTGATGACAATGTTACATATGAAATTCTGTAAAAAAAACTGACCCTTCTCTATCTAGATACAAATTTAAATTATATGTCTTTACTACTTAATCAAAATTATATTTACAAATCTTACTTCTTAACTAAATTTAAATATACATAATCGTTATTTTCTAGCCATTTAATTTATGTTAACCAACAAGAAAGACAACAGTAATGGAATTAATTATGTTAATCATAGATAATTTAGGTGAAGCTTTCACGGCTGCCATTTTGAATTATGCCATAGATATTTTTCCCACCCTTTTTCTATGGTTACGTATCTCAGTTTGTAAAGCCTGTTTCGCAGGGATCAACAAATTTAAGTAGATTAATTTATGAATTTAATTAAATTAAAAAGCAACGTAATAAATGTGAGTGACTGATGATATAATTATAATGCTCCATGGTAATATGTATCAATTAGAAAAACGCACAAGTAAAAAGGTTTTTGCTTACTAAAATTAGTTCTCAAATGATCTAAGGTAGGTAGGCACTCTTGAACTAAAATTTTTAAATCTCATAGGTTGAATGTTTTGCAGAAATTCTAGTGTATCATTCGTAAATGGCCAATCAGCGACTTTTTTTTTTTTTTGTCATTTGAAAGGTTCTCGTTAACCGGTGACAGGCCGGAGCCCGGAATTTGCAGGCCTACAATGCGCATGCGCGAGAAAATAATTCAAATATTTGAATAATATTGTCGATGAAAAACTTTTGGTCTGCGATTTTGACCCTTATATGTACAGAATTTGTATGAAGAACAGTGTCAAAATCGCTTGCGCCATCATTACTCTAGGTGGTGTTGAAAGTTTCATTGACCTTGTCACCCTGGAATAATTTTAAAACGATTTTTTCCATGACAATCCGCTGTCATAATTTGCCGCGAATTTAACGGTCGCAATAAATGCGTTTATCGCGAATAAAACGTCGTAAAACCTATTAATTTACGTAATAAATGCAAGTAATGTGGTTTTAGTAGATAGTTTATTGTGTTGTGAATGTGTTTCAGTCAATAAAATATACAATAGCTCAAAATTTATCAACAAAACATTCAATTCAAAATTCAAAGTGGTGGTTTTTTAGTGTTTTTTCGCGAAGTTCCGCGAATTTCCGCGAAATGTTCCGGCATTTGACCGGTTAAGTGTCGATTCTAGCTCTTTTTCAACTTTGAAAAATGTTTTGATCAGCCTAAAAATAAAGGGTGTTTTTTTAGAGGTATACAAATTCAAAATGAAAAAACACACATATAATTTTATGCCATTATTGTTTAAATTTGATTTCGGGCATATGAGCGCCACGGCTAGCTCGAATGAAGCGCAATCATGAAGTCCAATTTTCGACAACTTTATCGAGTAACTGGGGCCATATATCGGCAATAACATGGCGAATTTGACTTCCAGGTTTGGTTTGATCTCTGGTTTATCAGCATAGACTAGTGACTTCACATACCCCCTAAAGAAAATAATCTAGTGATGTGAGATCACACGATCGTGGAGGCCAGTTCACCGGTCCATTACGTGAAATTATGCGCTCACCAAATGAATCCCGTAATAAATTGATGGTGGCACCCGCCGTGTCTTACACAATTTTTCAAAATTTGCACAATTTGCAAGCGCCGTTCTGACATCAGTCTATTCAAGGTGAAATGGCAAAACGTTCCAACTACAAATCAACTGTCTGTAAAAACAATGTTGCCAGTTTAAAAACCAAACCTCTAAAAAAACACCCTTGTTGTTATGCTTGTCAGGTGGTTACAATTTGAAAGAAGGCTGAAACGGACCTAGAATTGGCTTTAATGGGGGACCTTTCAAATAAAAAAAAAAAACAAAATGGCATTGGTTTGCCTGATTAGATGACAATGTTATATTTGAATTTTTGTGAATAGCCCCAACCTTAACTTCTAAATGATATTCATTAGAATAGGAAAATTCTAACCTTTTTTTAGTTGGGACCGTTTGGTATGTCTGAAATTTCATCTGTCCATTAATAATTGTGTGGCAATTCCTTGATCCCTGCGAAACACTTGTATTATATATGGTGCGTGTAATTTATTTATGGTGCTGTGATATATATAACTTATAATAATAAAGGTTGTAATTTTTGTAATAGTTTTTTTTAAATATTGATCAATTCAAGTTCAACCAAATGAAATTGTTACGATTTGCAAAAATCTAAATAAGTTGAATATAATTTTTTTTTTAATTTAACAAAACAATTTAGTTGACTCTACTAAAGAGCTGACTAAACTAATCTACTAAAATTGGGGTGTTCGGACACGTTTAGTTACTACATAATATACTCTCTACAAAAACTTAACTACTCTCCAGTATGAACGGCTCTTTAGTAACGTCAAGATGAGTGGTTAAAGTAAGTCGAGTACGTTTCTTAACATATTGGGTAAGTATTTAAATGAGAAAGTTTCAATTTAAATATTAAAGTAAGTATTTCATTTAAATATTTTTTCAGAATTGGTAACTAATAAATTGCTACCCAGCTTTTGGTAGCAATTCATTATTATATTATATACTATTTATTGGATAACCAATACACCTGCCGCAGGTCACCCAGAGGGTTCGCTACGTTTGACTTAACAGGGGTGCCCGGGTTGCGTATTTACAATCCCTACCGCGATTCAGTTTTCGGTGACGACCGTAATTATAGAGAGGTTAGCAGAGAGGATGGACAGCGTTTTTTTAGTTAGCATTTTTTTTTACATTGAAAATTTATTTTAAGTTAAAAAAAAACGCAGGTTTTTTTTTAACTGAGGGTGACGACCGTAATTATAGAAGGGTAAGCAGAGAGGATGGACCGCGTAAATTTTTTTTTTTTATACATAGAAAATTTATATTTTAAGTAAAAAAAAACACGCGTCTTTTTTTTACTTAAAATATAAATTTTCTATGTAAAAAAAAAAAATATTAAGTAAAAAATTAACGCGGTCCATCCTCTCTGCTTACCCTATATATTTAAAAAAAATATTTATATAAATTTCCTATGTAAAAAAAAAAAATTAAGTAAAAAAAACGCAGTCCATCCTCTCTGCTTACCCTTCTATAATTACGGTCGTCACCCTCACCGAAACAGATAGAGCAACCAAGCGCGTAGGAGACTGAAACGCGGTAGTGTTTGTAAGGTGATTTATGCATAACAATCCCTACCGCATTTCAGTCACTAGCGGGACTGAAACGCGGTAGTGTTTGTTGGTGATTTACGCATGACAAACCCTACCGCGTTTCAGTCGCTAGCGTGACTGAATCGCGGTAGGGATTGTAAATACGCGCCCGGGTTCATGGGGTGAGGTTTGTATAGGTCTAGGCGGGCCTAGTTGAGGGAGACCTAAACTAGACCTCTCCAGCTGGACTCTCTCAACCAATTGCCTTGCACCTCAGTGGGAGGGATGGATTCATATGTCCGTCACTCCTGGACACCCTTTTTATGTTGTTTCAACTGTTTTTACATGAAACAAAAAAGTGAGGTCACTGTAACATTTATAAAACATTTTGTCTTAATATATATTTTTTTTTTTTCATTACCAGTAGCTTTTTATGTTTGCACTTAAAATTCTGATGGTACGGCCACACTGAGGCCAACTTTCGGACGATTGTGCAGAGGGATAGTTTGTGCGTTGGAAGTTCGAGTTGGAAGGTTGGTAGTTGGAGTTCGAGTTGGCACGGGATCGCCTCCGAGGTGATCGGCGATGGCTGGTTTGTGGGAGTTGACCCAACACATCAGTCTGCGCAATATTATTACGGGAGAGTGGTATAAAAATTATTTGAAATCATTATTTTTTTAGCTTTACGAATCGAAATCGATGGAAACCGAAGCATCACCTGCACAGTTGTAGGCAACTCATAAGATACAGCGCAGAATCAGCTGTTCGACATCTGCCATCTTGGAGTTCAGAGTTGGCCGTAGCCACCACACAATCGGCCAACCTTCCAACTCCGAAGTAGGTTCGGAGTTGAAAGGTCGGCTTCAGTGTGGTAGTAGCATCATATGTATATCAAAAAATATGTGTTTATTTCTAATACTAAATTTTGAAAGCATATTTCTACACCTTTCAATATTTAAATAAATGAAGACAATATAAGTGAAACTCAATCGAAAATCTGGAAACAGAAAAATCATTATTTAAATATTACAATTTGAGGTTTTACTCATAAAGTTAAAATAAAAAATAAAATATTCATCCTAGACTTGCAGAAAAGTCGATAGATGTCGCATATTAAATAAAATGGCTAAAGATTTTATCCAGACACTATCTAGAGAGCATTTAGTTCGGGTTTGAATCTTGCAATCATACATAAAGATAGTTGCCAATATATGCGTTAAAGAAAATGAAGATAATGTAAGGTGGTTCTTAGTCGAAGTATAGTACAGTTAAACATGACCGAATTTCATATCGACACCGTGGCGCAGAGGTTAGCGCGTTTGCCCGGAAAGCAAGAGGTCCTGGGTTCGAGTCCCAGAGGTGTCGATATGCTTTTCTGATTTTTCTGTTTCCAGATTTTCGATTGAGTTTCGCTTATATTGTCTTCATTTATTTAAATATTACAATTTGAGGTTTTACTCATAAAGTTAAAATATAATCACACTTCTATCGTTGTTTTTCTTCAGTGATATTTACAATGAGAGGAAGGGCGTGTAAAATAATCAGTAAATAATTCTCATAACATTTAAAAATATATATTTTACAAATTCTTAAGTACATAATATTGCGTTTCTTATAAAATAATTTTTTTTTTTAAACATAAGGGCTCTGTATCTGGCGTTTATTCTTAAAAAATATTAAATCTCACTGTAATAACCATAGTCAATTATTAAAACTGAAATAAGTACATTTTATATCCTTATTATACACAACCATAGATAGTAGAAACAAGGGAGATGGGTAAAAGAAAATCAAAGTGTGCAATTCACACGCAGTAGAAGTGAAACTAGAAAGTCGCTAGATGTCGCTTTCTTTTCTTTTGCCTGTTTATTTTAAAGCAGTTTGAAGATTGGATATTGATTTTGGATTTGGTAGGTTTCAAACCTCCGTTCGATGGATGTCTCTCTGGGTGCGGAGAGTCAGGCGCTTCATACCGCGGTGCTATTGGAGGCCCGCTTTATATTAGGACCGTCAAATAAATTTTTGCAACGCATATCCGTTCATCCGAATTTCAAATCGCTAACGGGGCTAAAGTAGTTTCATGTCAAAAACTACTACTAATATTAGCCACCTCTAGTCTGGAGCTCCAAAATACTTGAAAAAACCCCTGACTGTGCTTAAACGGGCGGTCCGTTTGATAGATTCACCCACCTTAGCAGATGGATTGCAATCTTTAGAGAACAGACGCCAGGTGGGAATGCTACCCTTGTTCTAGCGGTATTTCAATGTATTTCCGAAGAACTAGCACCATTGATCCCTTTGACACTGGGTGCATAGTCGGGAAACACGCCAAACATATGTTGACGGTTGACTTCACATGAGAATAGGTCGCTTCTTTGACGTTCTTGAGTTCAACATCTCGGCTGTGGAACGATTTTCCGGCCTCTGTGTTTCCTCCTTCCTGCAACATGGGTCTCTTCAAGACCATTGTTCATTCCTTCCTCTCCCCAAAAAGACCCTCCATATAGCATCTCAGATGACATAGGCCCTGAGGGAAATTATTTTCCTCATGGTCACCTGAGTTAACTCGTTGAATGCCGGGGTATGCCAGCAAAAAGCACAAAGCACCATCAATTAAAACGCGGCATTATGACACCACGTGACATTTCGTGTCTCGCGATTCTGACACTGTCCTTGAGAAATTTTGTACATAGAAAGGTCAAAACCGCAGTTAAAGTAATTTTTCCCGCGCATTGCCAAGAACTGCGCACGTTCCCGCGCTCCGGTAAATCATTAATATAAATTATATGGAGTGACCAGACGCATTGCGGTTTTCTCTATGGTAAAGAGCGATAATAGAGCAAGCGATTCTGACCGTGTTCTTCATACACTTTCTTTATACATCAGGGTCAAAATCGCGTGTAAAGTCTCATGATACAACGGCGCACGAGCGGCACCTGAGCGGTTAATGTAAAAAAAGGCACTTTAGGCATGTATTTCTACCTTTTACGCCGGTCCTATTTGAATGCCTAGAAAGGCATTGCTGTCAAATATTTTTATATGAATATTGCACACCAATATCTTTGTAAGGGTCCGAACTATATGCATACGTAAAAAACATATAAATATACATATACACGTGGAACAACATGGGGAAATCTTCTTATCCTCTTTGTCTTTTGTGTGGAATAATATATTATCAGGCAACTTACACTTTGGCACTGGAGATGTGCAAATTGTTCTTTTTTTGTAATGACTTGTACCAAAGTGAAAACCAATTTTTTTGTAGAATAATAAAATATGTACATCTTTTACACATAAAATTTCACTAAATGGCCCAACACTGACTTTAACTTCTGCTTTCTGGACTCCTATTACAAAATAGGCTATTATATATACTTGCATTGTTGGGGTGTGGCGAGTACTCCAGAAAAAAAAATCATTCATATAATCATATTATTTTCAAAGATATACTGACTTAAAACAAATTCCATTTTTTTTCAACGGGTTGCTTGTTTTTGTCTGCTTGTCTCGTGTTAGCATTCATAAAAGTGTCACCAACATTGTTCACCTATATGCAAACACATCTGTGTATGCCCTTTCTTTCTGCCTATATTAAATGCTTAACTACGCCCTTTTGTTAATCCGTGCAGTTTGGCCGTGGCTCAGACAGTTCTCCCTTATTTCTATTATCTACAGCTACATCACTTGAGCGATTGTATCTTTTATACATTCCGAGTTTAGTGAAAAAATATTGTTTAAGTTGTACACTTTATCCTAATTCTAATTAAATTCTATCACAAATATACGAGGGTAGACTGAAAAGTAATGCACACGTGCCTGTACAGCGTGAACAAAATGACCTTCAGAAGTGCACCACGTGGAATATGGAAGTGACATTCCTCCTTTACACGTAAGTGCAAGTTTGAGTTAGTTGAAAAAATGACCTTCAAAAGCGCGCCAGGTGGAATATGAAAGTGACATTCCTCCTTTATACGTACGTGCAAGTTTGAGGTCGTTGAATTCATCCAGTGTATTTTGAGAAACGTGTTTTAGTGTTATATAGACGCAGGGTAAACAGTGTGCTATTTTCGAATTTTTAACTGTTGAAAAAGTGACTCCTACTGAGTTTCATCGTCATTTAAAGGATGTTTATGGTGACAATGCTATTGATAGGTCTATTGTAAATGGGTGGGTAATAAAATGTCATGATTGTGAGCCTGGAAAAACAATAATTGTTGATGAAACACGCAGCGGACAACTGATCATTGATACAAACGATAACAATTTGATTCAAAATGTCCGGCGAATCACTCAAAAGCGTATCACAAAACATTTTGTAATATCCAAGGAACGGCAAGGAAGGGTCGGCTTCATTGTTGAATAATAGGATACCGTAAATCTGTGGACGATGGGTACCACGCCGTTTCACAGACGAGGACAAACAGCGTCGATTAGAGCCTCTGCAAAACCTGAAGTTTGAACCGATTCCACACCCTTCTCACTCCCCCGATCTTTCGCCTAACGATTTTTATTTTTGTCTCTACTCGAGAGTTAATAATCATTACTCCTTGAACGATGAGGTGAAGTCATGGATTCGAGAAATGTCGGAAGAATTTTTCAGTTACGTAATGAAAAAACTTGTAACACGTTGGGAGAAATTCGTTAGCCTTTACGGTGACTATGTTGAAAAATAAAAATATGATTTTGAAGCTTAAGAATCGTACTTTTTGCCCGATCTTGCTATTTGTTTTGTTTATGTTTTACAAGCATGTGTGCATTACTTTTCAGCCTACCCGAGTACAATATAATAATCTCATCACGATGAAATTGCCGACATAAGCAATTATATAATTAATAATTATTGCTGGATGGCTTATAAGTCGCACAATTAATCTATATCAATATGGAATGCAGGTTGCCGCATGCTGGTATTTGAAGTAAGTTTCTTAAAATAACATAAAAAAACTTGCCCAAATCAAAATTGCAACAATCCAAAAGCCGTATACATTTGTTTCAGTAATAAAATATCTCAGTGCTTCTTATCAAGGTTTAGTCATTTGACTTAAAGGGTGAAATGCAGATCCCGCCAATGTCAGGGAATTTAATAAAAATGCACTTTTTAGATGAGAAAAGTGTGGAGAAGATGAATAAAAAATAAATTAAGGCGCGCTCGGCAAAATTGAGGGAGATACAACCGTTCAAAGTATTTAAAATTTCACTTCGCGAACTGATATTGACAGTCCGTTCGCCATTTTTTCACTGCTTATGTTGGATCCCAGACCTAATACAGAATTAATAGTACGCCAGAATCACAAACCATGTTACTCAAACCTAGCGTAGCCACTAAACCACTTGAAAACTGGAATATTTTTCTTGCCTTGACGTGAGTAGGCGTTATAAAGGGGCACTTTTTTTGTATCACAAACCATGTTTAGCGTATTAGGTTATAACAAAATGGCGGGCGGACTGTCAATATCAGTTCGCGAAGTGAAATTTTAAATACTTTGAACGGTTGTGTCTCCCTCAATTTTGCCGAGCGCGCCTTAATTTTTGTTTTATTCAGCTTTTCCACACTTTTCTCATCTAGAAAGTGCCTTTTTATTTAATTTCCAGACATTGGCGGGATCTGCATTCCTCCCGACTTAAAATTGTATAAGGCTAACTCCAAGTCAGAAAATAAATGCAGTACTTTTAGTAATCTGCCGCTATGTTATTCGACAACTGTAATCTGCCTTTATTTTTAATGGGTATTTAGCGATATATAAATTTGAAATTAAAACATGGAATAGATAGAAAAATGTGTTTTGTTAGGTTAGCAGCCATGCGATTCTGCATTTTTTTGGATAGGAATCAATTCCACACGTAATCGCCATATTTGTGTGATTGTCTATGGCTTCCAATTACTTTTTCTATGGGCTGATGTGTCAGCTGTCAGTGCTGTCGCCGACTTCAACTAGTTGAAAACACGAAATGTGTAGATTAATTTGTTTATTTTTTATTATTATAGTAATACCTCACAAGAGTCTCAGCTGCTCCCGTCTGGAACCAGTGAGACTATGGCATCCCCAATTGGGGTATGTTGTGAGGCTGAAGGTAGTGGGGAGGGGAAGGAGATGGGGAAGAGGAAGGTGGGGGAGTATCTGGCTATTCAAATCTGGTTATCAAACACGGCTAACGCCATTTCAAGCAACATTTCAATTCTGAATGGTGGTCTTACACCAGGACGATACTGATAGTATCTTCCACTCTGGAACATGCCGCAAATATACTTTATATTATTTTTAATTAATTAATTGTGAAATAACACAAATTATTCAAATAAAATTTATTTTCCCACGCCGGGATTCGATCCCGCAACCTTCGGATTGCGAGTCAAAAGCCGTACCGCTAGACCACGCCGGCCATCAGTATACATGATTATTTATTCATTTAATGTATGTTTGATTTGACGATTTGGAATTGTGGGGAATTCCCCAAATTACGGGGAACTTGTCGGGAAATTGCGGGGAATTTGTTATTTTCTTCTCCCCAATTTGGGGAATTCGAACATTTATTGTGGATACTTAAAAACATAAGCATTCGCAACCCTGCAGTTGACACATCAGCCTGTAGATAAAGCAATTTCAAGCCATAGACAAATGTGACAGGCGATTACGTATGGAATCGATTCCGTATCCACAAGAGACAGAATTGCTCTTCAGCACCGTAATTCTAGCGATTTATAGATAAGATCTTCGATTTAATCTTTGATTTCACGAGAATTTGGTTGCTAGGGTTGCGGGCGTAAAACAGAACAGTGAAAAAACAGAACAAGATAAAATAATGGGCTAGGTGTGTTCTTTTCGTGTTGCAGAAACCTTATTATAATCCGCAGCTAAGTCAATCGCATTATAATTGCATCAGATGCTTCCGATTGTTGGATACGAGACGCTGTAGAGATGGAGATAGTCTTGCATGGATATCTGGGGGGCATCTCCGAGAGTTTGTAGAGGAATTTTAGCATCTGAAGTCTCCTCCATGTACAGATCTTCATCAGGGTACATTAATTCTTGGTCCATGTAGAAGTCTTCAGCTAAAAAAAAAAATTGAAATTATATTAGTACATACTTATAATATTTGATTTACAATTATTGATACAATCTTTATTTGGGAGGCGGGTGTGGGTACCGCTGCCCCGGGAACCATTTATTGGATAACCAACACCTCTGCCATAGGTCACCCCAAGTGATTCGCTACGTTTGGTGACTTAGCAGGGGTGCCTGGGTTCATGGGGTGAGGTTTGTCTGGGTCTCGGCGGCGGATATGTCTGCCCACCAGGTGCATGGCAGGCCGTATCAGGAGAGAATGGTTGAGGGAGTCCTATGACGTCTCCAGCCGTGCTCTCTCGGAACATCGCTTTGCACCGCAGTGGGAGGGATGGATTTGTACATCTGTCACTCCTGGACACACTAATCCCCAGATTCCTACGCAACCCTAATACCCTTTTCCTTCCCAGAACTTTCTCTCCTTCCTTTCCTAAAAATATGATCCTCCACACAGCATCCCCAAAGATGACACAGGCCCTGAGGGGAATTATATTTCTCTGCGCCTCCTGTGTGGAGCTAATGTAAAAAATAAATAAATAAATGAGTAGGTAGGGGACAAATTCGTACCTATTTCTTTCCCAGAACTTCCACTCCTTCCTTTCCTAAAAAGACTCTCCACACAGCATCCCCAAAGATGACACAGGCCCTGAGGGGAATTATTTTCCTCAGGGCCTACTGTGTGGAGCTAATGTAAAAAATAAATAAATAAATGAGTAGGTAGGGGACAAATTCGTACCTATTTCTTTCCCAGAACTTCCACTCCTTCCTTTCCTAAAAAGACCCTCCACACAGCATCCACAAAGATGACACAGGCCCTGAGGGGAATTATTTTCCTCAGGGCCTCCTGTGTGAAGCTAATGTAAAAAAAAAATCACGGCGCACACTGGAAACTAAAATCCTGCTAATAAGTAAATTCAAAATGGATGAAAAATGTTAGAAAAAAATACTAAAAAAGATTGTTGGGATATTTCAAATTTCATCACAATTTGACGAAATGCTGAAATGAGCTGACAATCGTAAAAACATGGTGTTGATTTAATGTGGCTGAGTTTGAAACCTAAAAATAAAATAAAACAGTACAAACTTTTAATTTTATGTCTTTTTCCGACATTATTTTGGTCGCATTTTCGCCTTCTCTTCTTCTTCCTGCCCATGCCTCTGGACACCAGGTCCAGTGCGGCGGTGTCCTGGCTGTCTGGAAGTCCTGCATCAGGGACCCTGAGGAATCTCTCTTGGATGCGGCGGTATCTGTCTCGCGCGAGACGCCTTCGCTTCTCCGCTCTCGTTTCCATTACCTCTATGCGACCTATTACTGCAACAATAATCCATTACACTTGGAATAAAATCTTTAAAAGTTGAATCAATTTTACCCGAAGTAAGGAAAAATTTACCTTATTTTGAATTCACCAGATTTAAATTTATTTTTTTGACATTAACTCTGTACAGGAGGCCTCGAGGAAAATAATTTCCCCGCTTTGCGCGCACGAACCGTGCACACTACGCGCACGAACACAACGTTTCAACAAGTGCGCGCCGCGAAGCGCCAGTGTTGGTTATTTCGCCGAACACAAAGGGGCGCGCAGTGTGTACGGAGCGCCATTGTGGACGGGTTGTGTGTGTCTAAACTGCAGAACGCGCGCGAACAATGGAGGACGAAGACACAGCAACAGTACGGCAGAGGCTACACTTGAATCATGGAGTGAAGAAAAAGTAATGCAGTTAATTGAGGCGTACAGAACAAGAGAAATTTTGTGGAATCCACAAAATGAATATTTTTATAAAAGACATCAAGACTAAGCTATGTTCACCGCACGCATGCCGGAAACAGATGCAGGTAGGTACATGCTCGGTTCGTGCGCGCGCTGCGTCCACACTTATGAAATGGTCCTTTCATGTTACATTGCATCTTACGTTACAGCAGTCTGTACCCGGCTTAAAGCATCAATCCCGCGATACAGAAATAGAGATGGTTAATCTGAAATGGCCTGTCACTGCAGTTCAAGTTTCCGAGACTGGATTACATGAAACTTATTCTTTATATTATTGTTGGAACCAGTTCCCAGTGGAAGTCAGTTTAAAATGATCGGGTAATTTACGTTCGACCCAGGACTACTCAGTGTCAACCTGGTAAAAGATATTAAATCATTTAAAAAAAAACGTGTAATAGTGCTTACCTATATTTCCAAGCACCACATTGTGTTGGGTAGGTACAACATCTAATTCCTTATCTTTGAGTCTTTGCCTGTATCTTTTGGATCTTTCTCTGGCAAACCTTCGCTTCCTTTCCTCCTGGGTCTCTATGATACCTTCCTCGCTTTCAATTGCAGATCCATGTAATACTGACTTACTGACAATCGGAAAATCTCCTAGCAAAGCTCTCTCTTTTAGCCGTACCCTATATCTTCGACTTCTTTCTCTAGATTTACGTATTTTTCTTTCGCTAGGCGTTTCATCGTTTTCTGAACTTAATTTTCCGTGAATTTCTGAGATATATAAGATATTGTTTAACAGATTCTGATCGGGGATGCCATTGTTTGAATTTTTCATTGCAAGAAGGTTTTTTAATAAAGAAGCATTCGGGAAAATCTCGGCTTCTGTCAAAACACTTTCTGCATTTATTTCACTCACATATTCCTGTTTGATGGAGTTTACGCGTGATTTTATGGAGAGATCCATGATATTAGAAGATACGTATAATTTACAATTAATTAACACAGATTTTAGTCGAAACTATAATAAATCGTATGAATTGTTAGTAGTTGTTCATTTGTGTATGTTTTGGCTTGTTGATCAACAAACTTATCGAACCTTGACATGGTTTATTAATTAATCGATATTGTTAAATATCAGTTCCATCACTTAATAAGTAAGTTATCACTGTAATTATATCACATTGTATTACGTTATATTTCATACAAGAGGCCCGCGACTGAAACATTAACAAAATTGACGTTTAATTTAAGATGGCGTTTACATGACAGGTGCAGGCTGCAGGTGGGTGAAATCCATAGATACATAAATATACTAATCCATAGATTTTTTTTTTTAAAGAAAGACAAACATTCCCGGGTTATATGAATAACCCAACAATGTTTGAAAATCCCCTACTACCACCACAGAAAGCCGAAAATGTTGCTTGTGTTGTGATGGAGGACTTAGCCAGTCGAGGAATCGAACACGCGACGCTCGGGTGGGACCCAAACGCTATGCCCACTCAACCACTGACCAGACAAATATATATCGTGAATCGTGAAATCACTGAATCTAGTGATGTGATTGGTTTATTTATCTAGTGATGCTATGCCGCGAAAACCGGAAGATGTGAGTTGAAAAACTTGGTAGATTGGTGATATAAATCGGAAGGTCTACAAAATATTTATAGGTGCTAGGGTGCTTGTTAGTCTCTTTGTGGGTGGTTTGGTATAAATATGGTCTCCTTCTGACATTGGTTTATTTAATGGGGTGAGCTGTTTTTTTTTTTTTTTTTTTTTTAATTAAGACCCCCCCCCCTCCCCCAGTGGCGGATACATATGGGGGGCGCGCCCCCCCCTAAATATAAGAAAATATTTCTTCAATCATTCGCTCTGCATGTCCAAACCATCTAAGCATCCCTTTATCTTACTTATTACTCATGCATTCTTTTCATATTTTTCTCATAGGTACTTACTATCATACATGGCTTTACCACATATACGCCGCAGGGATCTCAATTCTATAGCATTTAGTCCTTCCTCTGCCAGTTTCATGCTTCACTGCCATATATCAGAGTTGGGAGCAGTGGCGTAGCCAGTATGGGTGGTACCCGGGGCGGATGTCACCCCCAGGGGAGTGGTGTCACCCCCCTCCCGCCTTATTAAAGTTGAAAACGGTAATTTCGGCTTCATAAAATTGGTCCATCCTGGGGGGGGGGGGGGGGAGGTGGCTAGAGAATTTCAGATTTATCCACAAATATAGGCTATGTTCGCCTATAAAAAGACCTAGACACAAAATTCGGGGCATTCCACGAGGAACATATGAAAGAAAATAACAGCCCGTGTTCATGTGTATACAATACTTTGGTGACAATATCCTTCGTGAATTTTTTCCCACGGTCGAGTGTCACCCCCCTGTCGGGTGGCACCCGGGGTGGACCGCCCGGGAGTTACCTGCATTTACCCTTCTTTCAATATCTCTATCAGCCTTCCCATTTCTCGTAAACATACTTTCAGAATACACAAACTCATCCACTGTCATTTTTGGGTAACTATTACAAATTGTCATTTAAGGGAAAGGAAATAGTGGAAGGAAAAGGGTATGATAGGTGGTTAGGACCTCTGGATTAGTGTGTCCAGAGATGGACGGATGAACCTTTCCCTCCCACTGCGATGCGACGCAATAGGTCGAGAGATTCCTGCTGGAGAGGTTAAATGGTCTCCCTCAACCAGTCCTTTTTAGTTCACTACGAATTACAGGGCAAATGCATCCGCCGCTAACTTGAAAAATCACATCCCATGAACTCCGGCATCCCTGCCAAGTCACCAAACTTAGCGATCAACTTGGGATGACTCATGGCAGAGGTGTTGTTTATCCAATAAATAATTCCCGTGGTGGCGGTACCCACACTCGCCTCCTAAATTGAAACTTTTGCTTCATTCACATTCATACGTCGTTTCATGTAAAGGTAACCTTAACACGGCCCGACTCAAGTATTTGATTCCCTTGATCGTGTAATGCAGCCCCACCGCTCCCTGTGGCCAGCCAAGTTTTAAATGTGCGGTCCGATCTTTTATTTATTTATTGAAGTAAAAACTTCTTTAGCACCGTTGTGATTTGAAAAACACATACATTATTTATTTATTATAGATAGATACAAAAGAAAGTACAAATTACATATTAGGAAGTTTTGCCTGTTCAACTAGGAAAGTTTTCCGTTCCAGGACAAATTGACAGGTTTAGTTCATATTATTCATTATATAATTACAAAGCAAAAAAATAGAAAAAATAACCTGGTAGCATATATTATATTCGGATTTACCGAATTAACCTGGTAACATATAATATATTTGGATTCACAGTGTATGAGATAAGTAGGTAAGTTAGTAGTATTGAAAAGTGTAAACCAAGTACCTGATAACAAGTTGGAGGAATTACAAAAGATTTACAACATAAAGAGATGAATCTATAATATGTTTTAGCCTGCGAGAGAATGAGATAGTATAGTCGGTCTCCTCTTTGTGCGGTGCTTCGTATACTCTCTACTGTTGTCTACTTTTTAGTTTTCTTTTGCGCCCCCCCTTGAGTTTTTTCTGTATCCGCAACTGCCCTCTCCTCAACCTTGGTGAAATTAAATGAGATTTGGTGGGACCCCCCCTCCCCCTCAGTGTAACTGTAGTGAGATTTACACTACAGTTACACTCTCGAATTAATTGGTTTTCATAATAGCCATTAGATTTTTCCAGCGTGCAAAATAGGACACTTCAAAAGAAGTGAATCAATTTAAATTTTGTTATTATTTCTATAATAATATATACTCTTTTAAAGTTAACGTGAGAGTTTTATTGATTTTACTAGACCCCTCCCTCCATTTTGAGCTCACATAATTAATTTATGCCTACTTATGCTAACGCTCCTTCACTTTCTCCATCCCGGCGGGTGGGGGTGTGGCTAGAGAAAATCAGTAGACTCAAAATGAGTTGACTTCAATCATATTGCCGATCGCTTAGAATACTGTTATTTTCGAGGCATACGAGCAATTTATTATTAACGACCCTCTCCAATACTTTTGAGAGTATGGGAGTGATGGTTGGTGACCGGACAACTCAGAATGAAATCAACTCAGAACCTCCTTCGAAAAGTCATTAAAAGTGATGTAAAAAATATGTAACAATTGTTAAATAGGTTACACTAGGTATGGGCTATTTTTAATTTTTTTTTTTCATAGCTTTTAGACTTTTCAAAGAGGTGCTGAGTTGAGTTGATTCTCAGTTGACGACCGGCGTAGTGCAGCGGTAAGGCGCTTGACCCACATTCCGAAGGTCGCGGGATCGAATCCCGGCGTGGCAAATAAATTTTATTTGATTAATTTGTGTATTTCACAATTTATTCATTTAAAAATAATATTTAGTATATTTGCGACACGTTCCAGAGTGGAAGATACTCTCAGTATCACCCTGGTGTAAGACCACCGTTCAGAATTGAAACGTTGCCTGAAGTGGCTTTCGCCGTGTTTGGTGACCAGATCTGAATAGCCAGGTACTTCCCCACCTTCCTTTTCCCTATCTCCTTCTCTCCCCACTACCTTCAGCCTCACAATATACCCCAATTGGGGATGTGATAGTCTCACTGGCTCCAGACGGGAGCAGTTGAGACTCTTGTGTGGTATTCATAAAAAAAAAAAAAAAATTGGCGTGGAACCGTGATAATTATGGAGCGGTAGTTGGAAGGGTTGGGATTGGTTTATTTATGGTCGGAGCAGTTCCCCTTCTTAGGAATTGGGTAGACGATCGCCTTTTTCCAAAAATCTGGCACCTTTCCACTTCTGGGCGATAGTTTAAATAATTTTGA
Organism: Limnephilus marmoratus; assembly: GCA_917880885.1. NCBI lineage: Eukaryota > Metazoa > Arthropoda > Insecta > Trichoptera > Limnephilidae > Limnephilus > Limnephilus marmoratus. Next base: position 16,921,142 of record OU862932.1, read on the forward strand.
GAGCACTGGAGTTAATTCTGCAGAATACCTCTTAAGGACCAGTGCAGGTATTCCGTCAGGCCCACTGGCTTTGCCAACTTTCAACTCGCAATCCTTTGCCCATTCTCGGTATTTCGAAAGGTTATCCAAGGTGCCAATTTTCCAAATTGCATTAAAAGGCATGTTTCTGAGTCTTCAGCATAGAGATGGTCAAACCACAGCTTTGCGCTCGCTTCAGAGGATTTAATAGAGAAGGGAATGTGGCAATCCATTGCGGATGTGATTACGTCTCCCACCTCGCGTGCACAGATTGACGGGTCCTGGGAGCTAAAGCATACCACACTCCACGGAAATACACTGAAGAATGACCGCATACCGTCCCATTTTGCTACCCTGTAGTGCCATACCTTTCTCTTTACATATTTGCCAGGTTGACTGTTCATGGAGGATAGTACAGAGGTGGGAATCAGGCAGTGGTCAGAGGATAATAACAGGCGTTTTAACCTCCATTCTGTACTCGAGTGGCTCACTGGTGAGAAACAGATTGAGCAAGTTGCCTCAGTGTGACAGGAATTAGGATATTCTGGATTAAAAATGAAAATGTCCAAAATGTAGAATAATCAAAAGTTTTATTACAAAAGAAGTAACAATTACACTAATCAAACAATTTGGAAGGTGGGTATGGGTACCACCACCCCGGGAATCTTTTATTGGGTAACCAACACCACTGCCATAACTCACCCCAAGTGGTTCGCTACGTCTGGTGACTTCAATTCATGCATCAACCATTTCATTTTTAGTATTTACAGTCCGTTACAAATGCATCCGAAGCTATAATTCGTAAGCAGTGTTGGATGCAACAGTAATTTCAATTTGAATATTTATGAATTGTGTAAACATATGTAGTCATGTTTTGTGTTAAGTTCTTGTGATTAAAGTGTGGAGAGATGTAAGGAATGTGTGTGACGTGTGTCTAAATGTATGGAAGACACCGCCATGCATGATGAGACCGCATGATTATGCAGAAGTATTAACTTTTTCCACGCGATCGTAACAACAGTTGATACGGCAAAAGCCATGCCTCACACGCGCCCGTATCAGCCCTTGTTACGCTAACTTCGACTGCCGATATCACAGCGCTACTATGTCACAGTATTTTTTCCCGCTCGCTAGGACATTCGTGTAACTATCACGATGCTAACATCTTCAGGCATATTTTGAAAGTAAAATTGTATTTCGTAAAAAACATCTATAATCAAGTGAATGTGTCCTCGTGCCTTTGAGTGCACAGTTCACAATTTACTCCACAGATGGCGCTAGTTGTTTGCGCACGCGCATGCATGCGATTCCGACTGACCAAATTGGACAAGCGTCGATAAAATTTATTGTCGAGATCGCGCGTATTCGCACACGTTTGTTTATGTTGTGAAACTGTGATTTTGAATTTACATAAAAATTTTATTAATTTTAAGCGCGGGTCACATTATGCTGGTTGTCAACTGCTGCTTACCAGCAGCTGGTAGTAGTACCAGCTAGCAGCGGCGGGCAATCTGGTCACACTACTGCTGCTGCTACTCGCGTCTCGCACTCTCCAGTTAGTCATTCACTATATGTCTTCTGTCGTTTCACGTAAAAAGCTAATTAAGCAGTTGTTGAGAGAGGGTGTCAGGGAACTTAGTTTAGAAATGCTTAACCAGCTTCACCGCAAACAGAGACGATGGTGGGTCAGGCCATGGATACAAAGAAGGGAAGAATTAGGGGCATCGTCAAGACTTCTCCAAGAACTGAAAGAAGAGGATCCAGAAACATACAGAAATGTAACTAAATAAATAAATTAAATGTAACTAAACAACTTCACAAAAAAAATACGTTCTTTCTCGTTGCTGATAGACGCAATAGTGGTCAGACTGCGCTCCCGGTGCCAGCGGTCACGTGATTGATTATTCGCCGCTGCCTGCTACCAAAAGTTAAACATGTCCAACTTCGTCAGCCGCTGACAAATACTCGCCGGCTGGCGACGCCAGCGCCGAATTTTGTTGTCACACCAAGCTGATTGACGGCTGGCAGAAGCGGCTTCTTCAACTCGCGGCTGGCAACCAGCATAATGTGACCCGCGCATTAGTGTCATCAGAAGTTTTAGAAGTTCTTTATACGAATTAATAATAATAAGTGATTGAGGTACCACTTGTGTCTATCAACGCAGTGTCCTGAGTACAAGCAAGCAGATAAATGGCGCCGTCTTTAAGATAACATGGGTACGTTTTTGTATGGAATTTAATGTTTTTGTTTTTATAAACATCTAGGAGTGTTTACAGACAACGATTTGGTTTCAAATTGTAGATAATAATCTCATCTGTTTGTATAGTATGATAAATCATGCCATAATATGCTGTAATTTGACATAAAATTGGATGGATAGGTATTTGAAATATGACATATACATGTACCGCGTATGGGTATTGAAAAAACGGAGTAGTTCAACGCGGGGAAAAGGTTAATAGACATGTCGGTTTCGTCTTAGGTCTTTTACATTATTACTTTTGTTTAATTTAAGATGTCAACAGATGTCTCTCCGGTTACATTTAATTTTCAATAATGGTAGATTCCTGTTTTACCATAACCATAGTAACCATTTTCCTTCATATAAAAGAGCCATTTCTGCAGATTCCTGTTTTATCATCTCCACCATATTTCCTATGTTTTTCAAGATAAAATTCTCTTCAAATTTGGTTCCTCATGGAAAAACAGCAGCTTGCGACCGAAGCATCCTACTGTTTGTATTTATTATAAAAGGAAGGGATTGAATAAATATGTGATTGACACACCAAAACAGTGCCCTTTATTTAACAACCTTCCTACTTTGTAACTATCCCAGTTCTAATAATAACAGAATAAATCTATTCACAAGACTCGTTATTTACTATCCATCAATAAGAGATATTTAATGGATGATCAGCTCATCATTTCGAAACAAGCCATCATCACAATCATATATATTGTCAATTTATTAGCGCCTTGGCAATGGACCGACGGGAGCAGACTGCTCCAATTACGCCTGCATAGGAATGGCGCCGGAAACCCAGCAGCAGCAACCTCCGTCCATTGTAGACCCTCTCTTTGCACAGCCTCGCAACCAGAGTTGCTTTCCCCAGATTTATCTAGGGCAGTCACCACCACTGGACGTCTTCCCTCTGAAATTGCCGCCAGTGTTTAATGCAATTTAATATTATTTTTATGTTGACATCAAAATTTAGAAATACCAATCTAAACAAAGCTCGACACCCTAAAAATATAATATAAACCTACATGTTATATATGATTAAATGCTTCACTTAAATGCTTCATTTTTATATCCCTTAAATATAGATTTAAATCTAAGCTAAACTAAACACAAGCCTTTGGTAATTATTAAAGATAATGATAATTTTTCCCTCCTAAGAAGCTAAATAATTGATAAATTTGAAATGTTTATGTGGTATGTTTCCTGAGCAAGTCATCGATATCATCAAGAACTGGCTTCCACCCGATGCCGTATCCTCTGTCAGTCAAATGGAGATAGTCGTACATCAATTCACTGGAGATAGTCCCGCCTTCAGCTGAAAGATAAAACAAAATTAATGAAACATTTAAAAAAAGAAAGAAGGTTACACATTTATTTATTTATGGCATTTACACCCTTTTTGGGGGCTTTTACATATGAATAGTAAAAATTATACAGTATTTATTGTACGTAACTGAACTGCCTAAGTAACAATCTTTTATATTTGTTTAAAGATAAATTGAAGATGTCCACTGACTTAGTATAATTATTTCCTCCCATTAGTGTTCTGGGCAAAGAGGAATACATACATATATGGTAGTTGTAGTTAGTCCCAGAATTTCTGCACTGAAATAAATCCTGACTTCTAGTAAAGGGTCCGCCAAATAACTTTTTTTTTTTGAAAATGCTATAAAAAAAAAACTACTGAATATTTTCTCAAATTTCTTTTTTTATTTGAAAATACAATCCTTCCGGTTAATAATGGAAAATAATTTCATTCAAATGGCTGCCTCGGCTGGCCATGCAGTAGCCTACACGATCGGTCCAATTTTTAAGTTGAAGCCAACTGACCATCCAATGCGTTTTCGCTTCGCTGAGTGGGCCTGCGATCGACTTACAGAAGATGCCGATTTTGCCAAAAAAATCATCTTTTCAGATGAAGCTCATTTTGATCTTGGCGGGTATGTAAACAAGCAAAATTGTCGCATTTGGGGCACAGAAAACCCGCACGCATACATTGAAAAGCCGATATACCCAAAACGAGTCACTGTTTGGTGCGGATTTTGGTCCAGAGGCATAATTGGGCCATTTTTCTTCGAAAATGAGCAAGGAGTGGCGAAATTGGTGAAATACAGCTGCACACAATCGATAATGTGCTTAAAAATTGGACCGATCGTGTAGGCTACTGCATGGCCAGCCGAGGCAGCCATTTGAATGAAATTATTTTCCATTATTAACCGGAAGGATTGTATTTTCAAATAAAAAAAGAAATTTGAGAAAATATTCAGTAGTTTTTTTTTTATAGCATTTTCAAAAAAAAAAAGTTATTTGGCGGACCCTTTATTACGTGGTGGAATCCGAAAGCTTATCAATGCAAGTAATACCGGACTACCAACTACATCATTTAAAATTTTATATAAAAATACCAAATCAGTGAAAATCCTTCTATCTGCCAATTAAAAATAGTGTTATATTTCCACATAACTGCTGGAATACTCATTTGAAAATTTAGAAAACCTAAGAATTTGTTTTGTATTATTTCAACAGCTTGTACATGAGTATTATAATGTAGGTTCCAGATGGGAGAATTGTATTCAAGTTGACTTCTAACAAAGGCAAAATATAACAGTTTTTTCACGCCTTACATTGTTAAAATTCCTAGTTAGCCTAGTTATAAATCCTAACATTTGAAAGAAAAACATCCCAACATAACCAGACAATTTATTTATTTATTTATTCTTAGTACATTTACATTACAAAGGTATAATATATTGTCCTCCACACTAGGAGTTCACCTGTGTTGTGGAGGACATTTTTCAGATTAAATTATAAATTATAAATTGTGAATAGTAAAACAAAAGAGTGTTAATAGCCAATATAAAAAAGAGAAACAATAAAAATCAAAATATAAAATCGACTTCAATTCGACACAAATTATAAATTAAAAGTTAGAAAGATTGTAGCCAGTTTCTTATGTTTTTTTTGTATTCAATAATATTAGTTGTTTTATATTGTGTAGGAAGAGAATTGTATAGTTTTATAGCCTGGTATCTGTAGTGTTTTTGTCCAAAGGATGTGTTTGTTTTTGGTATTTGTAGTTGGAGAGCATGTCTTGTTCTAGTATTGCGAGAGTTTTGTGAAATATTAAATGTGGATAAGTTCTTGTAAAGGAAAGTTAGTATTTGTTTTGAATGTAATTTTTGAATTTTCAGCACTGGGAATTTTTCGAATATGATTGATGTGGGTGTTAGTATTGGTAACTTAAGTATTACTTTTATTAGGGTTTTCTGAGCTTTAAACAGTGTATTAATGTATTTTTTACTGGCACAGCCCCAGGCAATAATGCCGTATTCCATTATGGATTGTGCAAGTGCGAGGTATATATTTTTTATATCACATATGTTTAAAATATTTCTCAAGTTTTTAAAAAAGTAAATCAACTTGTTTAGTTTTCCTATTACCGAATCTATATGTTTATCCCATTTTATATAACGGTCGAAGTATATACCAAGATATTTAATATTTTCCGTTTGTATAATTGGGGGACAGTCGCATGGAGTTTGTGTTGATATATCAATGGTTGATTGACAGGAATGTATTTTAAGGTGGATGTTATTGGAGGGTTGGCCTCTCGAATTTATGCTGAAAGTTATGAATTTTGTTTTATCTATATTTAAAGTTAATAAGTTAGAGTCGAGCCATTTTTTAGTAATATTTAAACCAAGTTCTGCTTTTGGGGTTAATGTTTTCCAGTCTTTGGCCTTAAAGAGTAACACAGTGTCATCAGCAAAACTTATAATTTCTTCGTAGAATCCTCCTTTTCTACAATAGAAAAGAATGATGTGTACCCCGCTCACATCAATAAAAGCTGTAATAATTCGAGGATTTAATGTCAAATATTGAAAAATTTGGGTGGAGGGTACGGGTATCGCCATCCCTGGAAACCATTTATTGCATAACCAACACTTCTGCCATAGTTCACCCCGAGTGGTTGGCTACGTTTGGTGAATAAGAGTGACTTAGCAAGGGATGGGATTTGTCCAAGTCTTGGCGACGAATCGAGAGGGAGTTGAGGGAGGCCTTTTGACTTTCTAAACTTACACCAACATAATTTTATGTATAACAGTAACAATCGCTTATCTTAGCTTTATCAAATTATCGTTAAATAAGAATATTAAAAGCGTTGAACTTTCACATGATCCGCTCCTACTTATAGATAATCATGTTCCTCCCCTATACATTAAATTAGTTAGAATTAAATTAAATTAACCAAATTACTTTTATTAGACACATATAATATAATCCAATGTCTAGTTCTTACCAATGAATTTGCTCCAATCCGTGTCTACGATGTGTGCATCTTTGTTAGTAGAGTATTTGGCAACAAGTAGCTTGTTCACAAAGCAAACAATCTCTCTGTATTTGTTTGGGGTGCTCCCTTTGGGGTGCAGAAGCTGAAAATTACATTATAAACTTATTGAATATAGCCTCAGCAGTTTGGACCATTGTGCGCTTTTATAATTGAGGCCCCTAGAAACAAAGACGGAAGTGTCCACTTTGTTAAATTGTTGGCAAACTAAAAAAAACGTTTAATCAGTCCGTTATTCATCAATATGGAAGGAATATTTAATAATATGTTGTTAAACCGGTTTAAGAATAATATTTCAAATCATTTATGCATCTGAATGCCATAGTTTCTTTAAAAAATGCATTTTTTTGATGGACACTTCCGTTTTTGTTTTAATCATTTGGACACTTGCTGTTTTGTTTCACAAACGTTGGACACTGCCGGTTTTGATTTAAAAGACGATTTTGAAGATGTTGCAGTCAATGTAAGAAAACAATATTGAAAAGAAGATTTTTATTAATATTTTTTTTATTTGAAATGGAAATAATATGAACAGCTTAGTTCACTTAATGATTTTATAAAATTTAGAAATATTCATAAATTCCGAGAAATAGATGTTCGATTTTTTTTTAAATAATGAAATTACATCCAGTATGACATAGAAAATTTAACTAGATTATAAAATAAAACATAAATTAACTAAATCATTAATGAGCCTGATACGATTTCTGCTGATCCTTAAGTGAATCTTTAACAAATAATTTAAAAAAATAAAATTCAGTTATTAATTTGAAATATTATATGAAATAATTTATTTAGGTCTAGTTGTCAAAATTCATGGCCTAGCTAACTCGATCCATATTCTTACAAAAAAATGTGAATAGATTCAGATAAATCTTCAAATGTCATATTTAGACATTTGCCTACAACATAACGGCGAATTACCTTTTTTCTTGGCAATGTTTGCCTTCCATTTGTGTGGTGTTTGACACGTTTTCCCGCTGATTCCGGCGGCAAAACATCGGGTAAAGCTTCCATTCTTGGAATATGTAACGTCCACTAACAATAAATGGTTATTACAACCCAAAAAATAACTTATCAATGTACGATTCATTGACGCTTTTGCAGGAATTTGTATGGCGGCCATTATGAATAGCAGCATCCTGATTGGCTATTTGAAAAACTGCCGCTTTTGTTTCGGAAGGAGGTGGACACTGCCGTATTTGTTACAACAACGAAACTTTAAATCCAAAATACTATGGTTTAATGACGTTTATGTTACAAACAGATATATTATGGAGAAAGAATGAACTTTTCTCTATGAAACTGCATATTCAACTCATTTTTGACGTGTGGTGGACACTTCCGTCTTTGTTTCTAGGGGCCTCAATTCTTCCCAAAGTCCCAGATTTGCCCATATCTTTTTCTGACTTTTCATTTTTACAGATTTTCGATTGAGTTTCGCTACTATTGTTATCATTCAATTAAATATTATAATTTGAAGTTTTACTCATAAAGTTAAAAATAAAAATTAAGAAATATATATATACATTTTTTTTCTCATATATGCTAAATTTCTTGACCTCAAAACAGTAAAAATGCAGAAACTATAGGTACATTAAACAGCTCTACTGCAAAACTACAAAATCGCACATCCAACATTGTTCTTCAGGACCGTAGATATAAACTATTAATGATATAATTTACAAAAACATAATTTTGCAAAAACACAAGAAAATTTTGCAGCGGTCCACCAAGAATTATAGCCCTCGTTATATCCTGCATTATCAGATTTTTGATAATTGTAAGATCTGCGCTGTGTGGTGCGCAGATGAGGGTATGTTTATTGTAGGTAGTAATGATATGAGAGAATAATGTTACTATGCTTATTGTATGAAGAGTACTCGAGCTCGTACACGCCTTTTATACATCCGCATACTCGCTGTCTCGCTCTCATGCCGTCACACTCACACACATACACCACAATAATAAAAAAACACAAAATTGTACGTATGAACATATTTTTTGTGTACTAATACATACATAATTATTAACATGCATTATAATTTTATACTCACTGGTAGAACAATTATTGTTTCTGGTACTTTCCCTTTGACGACTGTGACAATGTTTTCAATTCCTTCAGAAATATCTTCCGGCTTAGAATTTGTGTTGTTTGTTCCCACAAATAACACGAGCTGAAATGATATTGAATGTTTTTTTATTACTCTTCAAATGCATATGACGTGCAGGCATGGCAACACTGCCTAACCATCATGGTTATGTGACATGACATTTTTTTGTTATGATAAGAATAATAATAAATGAAAAAAAGCATGGATCTGCCAGTTGAAAGAAATTCTGTAGAAGTTTACTTTTTGAAACCATTAAATTGAAAAAACTTGTTTCGTTCCATACACTGCAGCTGAGAATGAATGTCTACCAGGGTATTGTGTATTGCGTCGACTGGATTTTGTAGTTTCAGGTGAATCAATAGAGCATTGGAAGCGTTTGGGGCCAAATTGGACTAATTGGACTTACAAAAGTGGAACCTATTTTTTGCTTCAAGTCTCATCTAAATATGATAATTACATCAATGATTACAAGTAACATTTTCATACCAACAGAAAGTAAGCATACAATAGCTACAGAGGTTTAACCTACCAGTTTAGGCTTAAGATTTTCAAGCCAGTTACCGTCTTCTATTCTGTAAAGAACATGTTCTACTCTGTCACCTCCTATGCCAAAGTTCAAGATAGTTTTACCTGCAAAAAAATTCACAAAATCAATGATTTAATTAGCTAAATCAAATGGGCAGTGTATTTATTTAGGGAGGAATGCAGATCCGGGCAGAGCTTGTTATTGGCAAAAAACCATGTTTTCACCGCGTTTTAAGTTGAGAACTTTAATCTGGAAGGTAAAAAAAGTGCGGGAAGCAATAAAAAAAAAATTGAATAAGTAATTAATTTTCAATTACGTTAAGTAAAATTTCACTTCGCGAACTGACACTACGACAACCCTGCGGCCATTTTGTCACTGATATATTGGTATCCCTGATACAAGGATGAGCAAGATACGATTGTAGCCGACTTCGTGGGATACATGGATAAGGCGCGTAATAGGGTTTGTGTAGCGGGCTTGTGTATGTTATCTTTACTTTAAAAAACAGCCTACATTTTTAAATGGTTTGTTTGGCTACGCAGGGTTTGTGTAGCGGGCTTGTGTATGTTATCTTTACTTTAAAAAAACAGCCTATTTTTTTGAATGGTTTGTTTGGCTACGCAGGGTTTGTGTAGCGGGCTTGTGCATATTATCTTTATTTTAAAAAACATCCCAGGATTTGAATGGTTTGTCTCCATTCCAGTACCTACGCGCCTTATTATTTATCCCACGAAGTCGGCTACAATCGTATCTGGCTCTTGTTTGTAGGTCTGGGATACCAACATAACAGTGACAAAATGGCGGGCGAAGTGTCGTAGTATCGGTTCACGAAGTGAAATTTTATTTATACTTTAAACGGCTGTATCTCCCTCAATTTTGCCGAACGCGCCTTAATTTTTTTTTATTCAGCTTCTCCACACTTTTCTCATCTAGAAAGTGCCTTTTTATTAAATTTCCAAACTGTGCCCGGATCTGCATTTCACCCTTTATTTATTGTTTCTTTACATAGTGAATTATTGTTTACAATTCAATTTTTAACCTCACTAGGACAAGCCTGGGTTTAAGTTATTTTTATTGAAATAGGCAATTCACCCTAAGGGGGCATACATTAATTACGTGAGCAGTTTTCTTCCAATCTAGACCCCTCCCCCCCTCCTTGGTGAGATAAATTTGGGCCACTTTGTATATTCTTTTCAAGTAACGTGAGATTTTGCTGAACCCCCCCTCCCCTTTTGAGCTCACGTAATGAATGTATGCCCTCTAAAAAGAGTGCTTAACCCGGCGAGCGTAAGGTTGAGTAAAATTTATCCGATGCAATTTATGTTGAACGATGATTTTAGTTTGCCGCGCTCAAATGTTCCGTGTCCCATAGTAGCTGCGCAGGGGGAGATAAGGAATCGACAAGAAATGAGGATTCAGCAGTGTTGCCAACTTAGCATATAATATGCAAAATTTAGCATAATTACTCCCAAGTTTAGCATAGCTATTATGCTTTTAGCATATAGCATGTTTATTTGGCTTATTTTTACAGACACATGAAAATAATAAAAAAACAATTTTTTAACAAAAACGATATCGATAACTTCGTCGGTGTCCCCATCTCACTTGCACTATGGAGTTCATAGTGCTATGGACAAGCCTTTTTTGGGGGTTGTTGATTCTCTATACTATAGGATTCTCCTAACTAGTCCGTGGGATTCCCCTAGTATTGTAACACAGACAAAAAGCATTTTGTCTCGCGTGTTGTTTTAAGAGTAAAAGTTTATTATTGTGCAATTTGTGTGTTTCTGCAATTTGATTTTGATACCATTATGCCGCCTAAGTACAGGGTGGCCCTTAACTGTATACCTAGTTTCAATTAATAATAAATAAATAATGGTAGAACTTAGACATGTTTTATTAATATTTTCAAAAAGTACAAAAAATGGAAATTTTAAAGACATTATCTTTTAAAAATTATATTTTTCAAGTGAGCTCCATCAGCCTGTTAACATTGTCTAAGGCGGATTCTAAAATTCTCAAAAAACACGTTGACAAGTTGCCCGTGGGATAGCGTTAATTTCCCGTACAATGTTTTGTTTTAACTTATTTATTGTTTTCGGATTGTCTTCATAGACTCTTGATTTTAAGTATTCCCACAAAAAAAAATCACACGGGCTGATTTCTGGGCTCCGTGAGGGCCACTCAATGTCTCCTCCTCGTGAAATGAGTTTTCCGGGAACATCTCCTTCAAACGGTCCATGGACAGTTTAGCAGTGTGACAGGTGGCGCCGTCCTGCTGAAACCAGCTCCTGGAATTGTGGCCTTGAAAATCTTGAAGGGCTGGAACCAAGAACGCCTGAAGCATCTGACAATAATTCTTAGATTTCACAGACATAGCAACTCTCCTTTAGTTTTCAAAGAAATATTGGCCAATGATACCCCTAGCTGATATTGCAGCCCACACAATAACCTTCGGGCTGTGCAAGGGATGTTGATGCTTCTGTCGGGGGTCTTCTTCTTCTTCTTCTATTCTCAGACCAATACCGGCAATTTTGTTTATTAACATGGCCATTGATATGGAAATTGGCCACATCGCTGAACATTATGTTGAAAAAATTGTCAAAAGGTTCCAGCATCACATTGGCAAAATTAAGTCAAAGATCGGTATCATTCGGCTTCAACTCTTGCGTCAGCTGAATTTTATAAGCTTTTAGGTGTAAATCGTGGCGTAAAATTCTTTGTAAAGTGGTCCTCTTGATGGATAAGGCTTGGCTTCTCTTGCGAGTAGTTTGTTGTGGATTTTCCCTCACTGATTCACTAACACGCTGATTAACTTCTGGTATCCTCGCTGACTTCGAGCGGCCTTCATTAATTGTTTTTACTGTTGAGCCGTTTGTCTCAAACATTTTGATCCATTTACGAATAGATTTTGCGCTTGGTGCTTGATTAATGTCTCGTAAACCGAAATGAGCACGGTACATTCGTCTCGAAATCGTCACGGAATAATTGTTTATGTAATATGCACGAACACAAAATGCGCGCTGCTCTCCCGTGAACGGCTCCATGGCGACTAAAATTTCCACGAAATAACGCGTCTAACGACACCCCCCGAACCGCGCTCGCTCCACGCATTGTTGAAAAAATAACGAAACAAACCGCAAACACAGTTATGGTCCACCCTGTATAATCAACATTACCGGTCAGACTGGAAGAAAATGGCAGACTTTAAAAAGTGGTTGCAGCCCGTTGAAAGTGATACTACGAAAGCCTATTGTAAGCACTGCAAGTGCGACATGATTGCAAAAATATCAATTTTGAAGCTAAGCATATTTTATCAACAAAGCATAGAGAAGCAATAGAACCAATGAAAAGTCAAAAAATCTACTAAAAATTAACTTTCCCGTAGTAAAAAAAGATTTGAACACCCAGATAGCAGAATCTTCACTAGCTTTGTTTGTTTGCGAGCACTGTTCAATTATGGCCGTAGATCATTTATCGGAGTTGAGTACCGATTTTCTGACAGCAAACACAGCGACATGAGGTTATGTACATCGAAAAAATGCACAAATTAGTCCTGGGTCGATCGTGAATGACCTGATCGTCGAAACCCGCTCACGAGCCGCCAAAGATCGAGTGCCAAAGATTCGTCAGCACCCGGGTCTCAAGACCCGCGAACTACAACACATTCCCGCACCCCAAGACTCACGACTCTCTCACGACCGGTCGCCGGTTGCCCATGTCGCCCATGTGGTGAGTGGCGAGACAGCGAGAACTGCGAACTGCGGCACATTCGGTCGCCGCTTGCCGATCAACACACACGTCCGTGACGTAACAGTATCCTGCTTGATGCCCGTGTGTCACGTCATCGCGGGATTGTTTAGTATATTCGATTTTTAAATATTTAACTAGACACGGAGTCGTTTTTAATAAGAGTGTATCTTGGTATTTGTTCGTTCTAGAATGCGATTTTAATGCGATTTTTTCTATTTAGTAAGTAAAATAATTATTCATAATATTCATGTTATTTTAGTTACACGTAGTTTCTCTTTTGCAAATAAAATTATCACACGGTTACTTCAAGTAAGTTCCAAAAAAGGAAAAGTGTTTACTGTCAGCGTTTTATAACCCAACCTAAGAGGAACTCCTATAATCATAAAATTAGCAATATTTGTTAATCCCCAAGGTTTGAGTTGTAACTTTATTGGTGTGGCCTTTTTGGCCAACTTTTAAAGCTATTTTATTGTTTTATTGTGGGTTTTTCGGGTCGCTTATGACTTGACCGGTCTGGGCGGCAACTGGCGCGAGAAACTCGATTATTGAGTTTCGTATTTTGTGTCGCGAAAAGAGCGGGTCTTCCCATATGGGATGCCCATATCTGCCTCCCAAATTATAGTCCCACAATCCTTACAGAATAAAAGTGTGCCTTGGTGTTAAAAGTGTACCAACCTTTAGGGGCGTACTTTTGGAAAGCCCGAGAAGACGTAAGGGCCTCCACAATGGAGTCTCCGATTAATAAGACGTCACAGTTCTTACAAGCATTAGCTTCCGAGACGAATCTTTCATGCTGCAAAATAAATAAAAATGTAACTAATTTTGGTAATTATCGGTTCGGATTGGCCACGCTTATTACGAATAATTTTTAGAAAAAAACTTTAGATTCGCCTTAAGTACTATAAAAGGAAACTTTTTGGCTTTGGGGCGGCGGAAAATAATGCATTTTAATTTTCAATTGCATAAAACCAAAATTCACTTCGCGAATCGACACAGCGAAAATTCGCGGCCGTAGCTGTCACTGTTATGGACTGTAGCTGACTTCGTGGGATACCTGCATGAAATACCGCGAATCACAAACCATGTTGCACAAACCTAGCGTAGCCGCTAAACCACTTGAAAACTGGGATGTTTTTCTTGCGTTGACGCGAGTAGGCGTTATACAGGGGCACATTCTTTTGTATCACAAACCATGTTACACAAACAAGCCCGCTAGAGAAATTTCATAATAGGCCACTTGCATCACATTTTTTTAAATTTTTTTCCGGTTTAGGCAAATATTCTAAGACATTCTGTATTTTTTTTTTTTTTTAATCGTATTTTTGAAACTCTGGGGATTTTTTGAAAATTTCAATACGAAAAATCCGACCATTTTTTATAAACCGGAAAGACGGGACATAATTTTATAGGTGTGAAAAAACGATAATTACATAGCCGAAAATCATTTTAAAAAAAAAGAACGTTTTCCACACGAATGGCACAGGAGAATAACGAGGCATACCAAAAATATTACATCTCATAAATATTTTTTTCCTTGATCCATCTTATTGATCATAAATCATTATAATGTACTGCGTCTATATTAATAAATTAAATGTAATATACTTAAACTTGTAAATTGTAATAATAATAAGAATATTATAAAATATTATTTTGTTAAAATCAGCACCATAATCATTATACCTCTAAAACATGTACCGACATCCTCTTCACGTTCTGAAGAGAACCCCGTAGCCATTAATTGTACGGGGTTCTCTTCAGAACATCTGTCAAAAAATCAAACCAAATGATAAGTTCGCAGAGAACAAACAATAAATCTAGTGAACGAATTCAAAAATTCGCCTGAAATCAAAGTGATGCCATATAAAAAAATAAATCAGTGTGGAATTTTAAAAAAATAATAGGAACATTTTCGGAGACGGGACATTTTCATGTAGTGACGTCACGAGCCCAAATAATGGATTTATTTATTTAAAAATAAAAAAATCTGTACATTTCTAAACAATTTTACTAACATTTTCTTAATCTTAGTAAAAAGATCTATCCACATGATTTTTTCCAAGTCGTTATGAAATCCATGCAAGTGGCCTATTACGCGCTTTATCCCACGAAGTCAGCTACAGTCCATAACAGTGACAGCTACGGCTGCGGATTTTCGCTGCGTCGTCGGTTCGCGAAGTGAATTTTGGTTTTATGCAATTGAAAATTAAAATACATTATTTTCCGCCGCCCCAAAGCCAAAAAGTTTCCTTTTATAGTAATTAAGGCGAATCTTAAGTTTTTTTCTAAAAATTATTCGTAATAAGCGTGGCCAATCCGAACCGATATTTACCCTAATTTTAAGAAATAGCCAGGATCACCCATGGGTGAAAGCCAAATAAATAATTTAAAAAAAAATTAACATCACAAGAACTTGACACAATTTAATAATAAAGTAGGTACTTAGGTACCTATTGAAGTATATTTCAATTTGTCGGGAAAGAGATGATTTTCACAAAACGGCGCAATACAGATCAATTAATATCACTATTTCCAATAATAATGTAGAAACTTAGCAATATCGATTATGATGTAAAACTGACCATGGCAATCTTATCATGTCGCTTTTGAGGAATCAGACATCCGTTGGCCGTTCCCTGCGACATTTTAAATTTTGGAATAAAGAATGCCGGTTCTCCTTTTAACAATATCTGCTTCGTACTTTTTGTTAGAATTTTCGCGAACAAAATCATTTTTAAACGTCAATTTTGACAGTCACGGAAGGTGCTGCCATGAATGTGAATTTAATCGCTCAAGGAAAAAATTAAGTACGTTAGTACTATAGAGCACCTCCACATTTAGAAGATCTTCTTTTCGGCCAAAAAATATCAAATTGAACTCGATAAGGAGAGAACTCTAGTATCTTGGTTACAATCGTTACAATACGAGAAGGGACAAATACAAGATTACCTAAAGATAATAAAGGGGAAGATTGATTTAGGGCGTAAAAGAAAAGACAATTCACATCATTTTTTCCCAATAATTTTATAACATAAGTGAAAATTTAAAGAAGAAATTGCAAACGTATAAAATATAAAACAAAGGTAAGTCATGGTAATCCGCTAAAGGCACTGCTTTTGTTTGGGTAATATAACAAAATAAAATAGAAATATACCTGTTAAATAAAAAAAAACTACTTTCTTCGATACTTACGCAAACGAATTGAATCTAGTGCAGTTCCACTTAGTTGTTCTGGGCTGCAGCCTGCAAAAGAAATATGGTAACGTGAGCCAACCTCTAATAAGCCAGGGCACGCTGGTTATTAGTTTTAGCCGAGTTTTCCAAGAATTAAGTTTGACCTCAGTCATGGCGGGTCAAGGTAAGTGCGGGATTAGTTTATTTATAAGTCCTCATTCACAAGATGATCACAATGCAAGCAACGTTTCAGCTTTCAGAAAAGAGACTACCATATATAAACCAATCCCAAACAAATAAATTAATTTCAGGGTACGTATTCAGAGCTCGAGAAAGATTTTTATTTTTTTAAATGAAATAAACAAAGGATTTTTTTATTCAAACAGCTGGCAGCACTGCGTGTTTGTTTTGACACTTTTGACCAGCGTTGCCGATTTGTGGGTAATTCCCCAAATTGCGGGGAATTTTTAAGATTTTTCAAGAATTGGGTATTTTGCGGGGAACACCATTTTGCGGGGAAAATGCGGGGATTCTGGGCATTTTTTGACTTGCCAACCTTTTTGAAAAATATGTATATTCGGTGGTAGATTTTGAAGTTTATTTAATTTTATTTTATTTATTTCTAAACAATAATAGTCGGGGCATTCTTGAAGTTCGGGACCCTAACTCGAAGACACATGAATTTGCCAGTCATAGAACTTCTACGATAGAAGGATCCCGTTATTCTTGATTTATCCCAACATGGTCTGAATGTAGATGACAATGCTGTTGTAAGTTACTGGGCTAAAGTCTTTGGCCTAAAAACAATACATACGATAGGTACTGGTTTCCAAATTTAAAAATTGTAATAAGTTCATGATTGCTGGTGTTGCCGTTTTCCAACGCTCCATTGAGAGAAAATTCAATGTTCTTAAACATTTGAAAACAGAAAATAGAAATCACCTTCATACAGACTACTGTGGTTGCATTCATGGCTACTTGAGAAGGGATTAAATAAGAAGGAGGAAGTTTGAAGTTAAATCTTCCAAACACAAAATGTTAACCAAAAAATTTTTAACAAAACAAAAAAACGACTCCAAAAAATGCACTAAAAAGTAAAAAAAATAATTTCGTATTCTTCTACAACTTAATAATCAACTTACTTTTTCTAATCATCAATATGTAAGTACGATTGTTACTTTTGGAGTCGGTGTCAGCCAAAGGTAGGTTTGTAACTACATACATGTAAGTGAGATGTGCTTGTGTCGCACAAGCGACTTGCTGACACCGACTCCAAATATATGGTAAGTTTCCTTTTTTGCCTGCTAGACAATTTATCGGCACACCGTATTGATTTTTTTTAAATGTCTTTATTTTTTCAGTTTCAATATTGGTTTTTGAGTTCAAACCTATTTTTTAATCTTGTATTATGTGCGTAATAATATTTTTAATCAATTTTAATGGATAAAAAATGCTACTTTCAATTGAATTTAGTATTATTTTGAAGGCAAAATTATGAAGAAACTTGTGGGGAATTTGCGGGGAATTTGATATTTTGCTCTCCCCAATTTGGGGATTTTGAACATTTTTTGCGGGTATTTTAGAACATTAGCATTGGCAACCCTGCTTTTGACAGTAGGTAGTAGGTCTGACATTTGATAATTTGACAGGTTACGGGATATCGTGAGCGAAGGTCTCTCACTAATATTTCTTTATCTTGAGTGGATTTTCCACTTTATCCGTTATCACAGATGATAAACGGATAGATAAAATGGCAGGAAAATTATTTGGCAGTGCGTTCTAGTCACCGTTGGACATGTCATATTAAAATGGCACGGGTTTTGTGGTTTTTAGTGTTTGTTGTGTTCGCTAATTTGTGCAATTTGTGCTCCTCTGTTACTGAATCGGAGAATTCTGTGTTCTACAATAGAATGTAAGTTAAATCTGACATATTTAATCTATTTAATTTTTATTGCGTATTTGCATTTTAAATTTTACATTATTTGAGGTTATATCGCTACTTTGTGTAAAACTTTTTCAAAGTTGTTTAAAAGAGGCTGTAGTTTGAGATTCGTTCATAAATTTTCGTGGGTGAGATTTTTTCGTACGAAGTGGAATAAAACAATCTATAAGATGGTATTTGAATGTCGAAGAAGTATGAAATTAAAGTAAAAAAAGATATTAAATTCTGTTTTTAATAACATAGATTAGCGTGTCGTTATGCGTAGATGTTAAAATTGCATACGAAATTCTCATATCTCAACTGTAAACTTAGGAATCTCTGGAATAAATATAAAAACAACAAAAATGCGTTATGCATTACTACAAAATGGGTTTTACAACATAAATTTTTTTTAAACGTTTTTAATCCAGTCAATCGCAGTCTGCCATATTGCGTAAGATCTGTTAAATTATTGCAATTAAAGAGAAAGTTGAAAATAATAAGAAAATAAGGGTGAAAAGCAGATCCTGCCAATGCATGGGAATTTAATAAAAAGGCACTTTCTAGATGAGAAAAGTGTGGAGAAGCTGAATAAAAAAAAATTAAGGCGCGCTCGGCAAAATTGAGGGAGATACAGCCGTTTAAAGTATAAATAAAATTTCACTTCGTGAACCGATACTACGCCATTTTGTCACTGTTATGTTGGTATCCCAGACCTGATACAAACGAAGCTAGATACGATTGTAGCCGACTTCGTGGGATAAATAATAAGGCGCGTAATTATGAAAAACAGAATTAATAATGGTAATTTTTGGAGATCGCTGGCAACGGTTAATATGCACTTTTTTTAAAAAAAACCTTTTGATTCACCTTAATTCCATTAAAAGGCAACTATTTGCATTGGGGGAAGTGGAAAATATTTAATTCTAAATTTCGATTACGTAAAATTAAAATTAGCTTTCGTCTTGTGAGGTTGTACGCCAGAATCACAAACCATGTTACACAAACCTAGTGTAGCCGCTAAACTACTTGAAAACTGGGATGTTTTTCTTGCCTTGACGCGAGTATGCATTATAAAGGGGCACTTTCTTTTGAATCACAAACCATGTTACGAAATCCGTTATAATTACGCGCCTCATGTATCCCACGAAGTTGGCTACAATTGTATCTAGCTTCGTTTGTATCAGGTCTGGGACACCAACATAACAGTGACAAAATGGCGTAGTATCGGTTCACGAAGTGAAATTTTATTTATACTTTAAACGGCTGTATCTCCCTCAATTTTGCCGAGCGCGCCTTAAATTTTTTTTTAAACAGCTTCTCCACACTTTTCTCATCTAGAAAGTGCCTTTTTATTAAATTTCCAGACCAAAATTAAAAAGATAGGTGTACCTAATAAATGAACGAAGAGTGAACCAACGTGTATGTGGGGACTCGCTGAAATTAAAAATACACCCAGAACATGATAATGGTTTTCCTCCGATTTTGGCAGCAACTTGAATTTTAAAACTTTACTTGCAGCACGGTAATGGGTTCCTTTGAAATACGACGGCAGCTAAACCTACAATTATAACTTTATGGTTACACTTTGAACAAAACACTTATTTTTGCTTTTTACTATCACAATGCACCAAAAGTGCTCGCGGGCCGCATCAAAAATCCTCCACAGGTTCCCCATACTTAGACTAAAGGATTGTCCTTCAGGGCGGTCGCCACATCCATAAATCTGCAAATGTTAAGTTCAACACCTAGTGTTTTTTTTTGGCAGTTTGAACATTTATTTTTTCTTTTTATTCATCAACAGATTTTTACAATTTTGATTATTTATCATTAATTCTATTGACAAAACGGTTCTGCTCAGCTATATATTCAGGATTTCTACTGGAATGTAGCTGGTTTTCAGCAGGGCTTCCATTTGTCATATTAATTAGTATTTTTTGGTTTTTTGATAATGTATTTACAATCTTTACACGGAATTAAATATTGTGGGACCGTATTTTCTTAATAATAATTTTGCTAATCATTTTGTATTGCTTTTTTTAGATATGAATATGGTGTGGACTACACAATAAACATAAATAGGACGGAAGAATATGTCTTTGAATACGTTGGTACAGAGGTAAGTGTATTTGGTAAATTTTCGAAATTACTGGGCTAATTACTGTAAAAGGCAATCTTTTGCATTTGGGAGATGGAAAATACTGCATTCAAAATGAAAATTTACTTTTGCATACGAAACTGCGTCAATTTGCGGCCATTTACAATAATTTCTGTCATTTTACTCTTTTCTTTGAGTGGCTCGTACATTTTCGGAGTGAAATGAAGAGGGGCGAAATGAAGGTTGGAAGAACTCTTCCATATCGAAAACGAACTAAATTCTTAATTAACTTTTAAAATAAAATTAACACCTGTAGTAAAGACCGCTTTTACTTTTATACTTAAGAGGGCATTACCAGAGAAAACCAGAAATATGTCATTTTCAAATCAGATTTTAGACGTATTGACTCTTTTCCACAAAAAATTATAAATGGATTTCGAAAGATTGTTCTTTTATCTAGCATTCGCATGTAATAAATTTTGAGAAAATTTTTTAATTTTTAGTATAATAAGGTTATTCCATAGGTCGTTGGTAGATTTGTTAAATTTTCAAAAAAGATTTTGTATTATACCACACCCATTTTAAATAATATAATCAAGTAGTAAAATAAATTATCTAGCAAACGCATGTTTTAGAATTTTAATTTTAGTTTCAATAAAATCATTAAAAAATATGTACTTACATGTGTTTCTTGACGAAAATTGGTCCATTTGTGTATTTATTTGCGCACTTACAAACTAATATATTTCAGATTTTTTTTAACATTCTTATTAAATTTAGACATTATTGAAAAATGATAAATATTTATAATCAAAAAATAACTACAAAAAAGTACATTATTTTAATAGTTTTATCATCACGCCTTTCAGCATTTTTGGATGAAGGTACAAATTAAAGCTAATTTGAATTGAAATAAATTCGATATTGAGTTATAATTTAAAAAAGCTGGTACGGAGAATAATTAATCTTTCTCGTTGTAACCGCCCTGCACGATCGTAAGAACGACTTTCGACGAAATGTGGATTTTCGTCCGCTGGCTGGTTAAACGCTCTTAATGCCGACCGGGTTTCACTACAACCATAGCTTCATCAGGGCAGTATAATACTCTACTAAAATCAAAAATTTATTAGTCTTTATTTGATAATTAAAATTAGTAAAGTAAAGTATTTAGTAAGTAAAATTATTACATGGTTGTATTACCTATTACGTAAGTCCGTAAAATATCATTAGGTAATTTCGCCTGGGATTTCTTAGTAGGTTATAAATTTAATTATAATTTGTGGTAAATATTTCCCTATCGATTCCACGCTTAAAACACACTTCAAAAAATTAAAACAAATTGTACTAGGTAGATTACAGTTAGTAATAAGTAATTCACTAACCGGAATTGGAAAATATTGCATTTTAATGGTTATTTTATGTTTAAAAATGCGAAATGTCATTTCTCAAGGAACGCCATGTTGTTAATTACGACGGCAAACGTCTCGCGTGATTTTTCGTGTTTATGAAACCAAACAAAATAAAGATTAATACACATTATTTATCATTTCCGAAGATTGCAATTCGTACTTATTATTTTCTAACTGACAGAAAGTGATTTTTTCTTTTAAAAATGCGTATTTCATCGTCGTAATTAACATGGCGGTCCTTGAAAAATGACATTTCGCGTTTTTTAAATTAAAAAAAAAAAAACAATAAAACGCAATATTTTTCAATTCCGGTTACTGAATTACTTATTACTAACCATTATCTTCCTAGTACAATTTGTTTAATTTTTTAAAGTGTGTTTTGAGCGTGGACTCGATAGGAAAATATTTACCAGATGTTCATCACTTTGAAGTTGTATATATGAACTTAATTAGGTTTTAATTATGTTTTTAAATGTTAATTATGTGTGTCCGTCAACCACATCGTGCCCTAAAGCCTCGATGACACACGGCGAGTTTACAAGCTACTATCTGGGAAATTCACTGTCTGTTAGTAAACTCGCTCAGTGTCATCGTGTTACTTGCAACTAGCAGCGACTAGCAGATTGTTGACAATCTACGAAAAAAAGTTGAAAGGTCGTCAACTTTACTCGCCTACACGCTTGCTCCACTTGCTCGTGATTGGTTTATTTATATTTCCAACACGGTTTCCAATAAACAGCTGATTTCGACTGTCAAACATCTGAAGAATTAGTTCACGCAGGCGTCGTTATTCTTGTTACTGGTGCTAGCAGTGGCCTCAGTTACCTACGCTTCTGAGCGAGTGGACAGTTTTGTGTGTCATCATGACAATCTCACTCGCCGATTTACCCGCTTTTAAAACTTAGTAGATAGTAGCTTGTAACTCGCCGTTTGTCATCGAGGCTTTACTCAGCAGTCAATTTAATGCACCTGGCAGAAGGTTAAAAAGTGTGTTTTCTCCTTCTGTACACCTATTGATTTTGTTGATAGTAAGTAAAAAATTGAATGATGTTACTCTGTTATCAGTTCCTAGTATATTTTATTAGGTACTCATCGCTCTGATTATTCAGTTCAAAGTTGATAAATGTTTTATAGAGAATGTGCAAAATTGGCATTACACAAATTGCAAATATAAATGATTTTATCAACTGGCCAGAGTCAGCGGGACTATGACATCACCAATTGAAGAATGTTGTGAGGCTGATGGAAGTAGGGAGGGAGAGGATTTGAGAAAGACAAAGACTTGGGAAGTTCCTGGATATTCAGATCTGGTCATCTAAGCCATTTCAAGCAACTTTTTTAGTAGAATGAACTAATTTTGAATCTGTTAATTAATAGATAGATTGCAATAAAGTCATGGAAATATTTGGTTAACCTGTCATTTGACAGAAGCCCGCCCGCAGCCATGAAAAAAATTAAGCTTTTTTTTTCAAATGCGATTTTAACCCTTATGTATAAAGAAACTATACAAAGGACAAGGTTAGAATCACTTGCGCCAACATTCTTGATATAACCAATAGTTTCATTAATCTAGCTACTCTACGATATTTTTAAATTAATTTTCTATGACTTTGCAGGTCAGTTTAGAACCTGCAATGTTAATTTTTTTTTTTGTTTTTAAGCGGAGACGGTTTACATATGTATAGTTCCCGTGAGCACTCAGACCATAGACCCATTGTGCTATCTCCCATTTTACCTCATTCCTTTGACAGCAACCCAGTCCCTTTTATAAAGTTCACCAGGATTGTCATTGGAAATGAAGCTATATCTTCTGGTTCGACAATGTGTCTTCCCAGGTCTCATTTCCTCTCTTCACTCCTTCTTGGTTCCCTGAAGGCCCCACGACGGAAGAGGGCTTCATCTCTCCTCTCCACTTTTTAGTTCCCCGAAGGCTCCACGACGGAGAGTCCACCTCCCCTTGGTTCCCTAAAGGCCCCACAAGGGAAGAGTCCACTCCACCTTGGTTCCCCGAGGGCCCCAGGAGGGAAGAGGACTTCATCTCTCTTCCTCACTCCTCCTTGGTTCCCTAAAGGCCCCACAGAGGAAGAGTTCACAGAGATGGCCTCATTTCTCCTCTTCACTCCTACATGGTTCCCCAAAGGCCCCACATGCGAAATGGACATCATCTCTCCACTCCTCCTTGGTTCCACAAAGGCCCCGCGCTGGAAGAGTGCCCTTCCCCTTGGTTCCTTAAAGGCCCCACAAGGGAAGTATACCGCACGGGCCGTCGTCGGTACATAGACTGTAATAGGGTTGGTTAAAACATGACCTTGTATATGCCAAATATTTAAGTGTCGCCTTAATAAAGGCGTTTGATTACACGACCTTGCGCCACAATATGCAATAATATTGGAAATCGCGCCCTTAAAAGGACGGTTGTGTAGGAGTAGGTATCAAGGGGGCCCGCCGCACTCTGCAATTGCTTGCCGCGGAAGCTTGCTTGAGAAATGAAAGTCCCAAGTCAACAGAGAAGGCGACGGCTAGCAGGTGGTAGGGGCAGCGGCAGCGGCAGAGGCAGGCGGCAGGGGCAAGGGGTGAAGTCCGTCCAGTAAAGTGATCCAAGAAGAAAGAGACCTGTACCCAAAAAGCAAGCCCTTTTTGTTGAATTTCGTACCCGACTGCGGGTGGGCTAGGTTACAGATTAACAGTACAGGCCGGTCTCTGATTGATCAGACTTCCTCCCCCGCTGGCCCGTTCAATCCTGCCTGTGGTCCCGACTACCAGCTAAGCCATTCGTGTTTATTTGGATAAGTTTTTACAAATTCAGTTACAGACTAGAAAAATAAAGATATAATGGGAGTTCCGCGGATGTTGACAACTTTTAATCATTTATTAATGTCACATCCGCGGATTAATAGAATACAACATGTAGACATAGTAATACAATAAATTTAAGAATGATGGCGTAACCACGTCCGATATAGGAAGAGTTCATGGAGGTGGCCTCAACTCACCTCTCTACGGTTTCTCCTCTTGGTTCCTCCTACTGGCCCCAGGAAGGAAATCCACAGAGGTGGCCTCAGCACTCCTCGGTTCCCAAAAGGCCCCTAGTTTTCGAATGGTCCAATTTTTTTGTCCCACGAGTTACCAGGGAAATAGAAGGTCCACTCCAGCAGAGCCCCGAGTGCTGGAGTAAGGTCTAAACACTGCAAGATGCGACCTTGTTTCTCGGAAGCAAAGTTCGTGACACTGTTCCCCAGGACATTCAGCCTAAGCACGGTAGCTCAGGCCTTGGCTTGGGATGGCTATTGCAGGTTTGTGTTTTCACTCCCTGAGCGATGGGTTCGCCACACCTGTAATGTTAAGAAAGATAAACGTTTTAAAATAATATTTTTTTACGTTAACTCGATAGAAGATGTCCCAAGAAAATATTTTCCATCAGGGCCTATGTCATCTTCTGGGATACAGTGTGGAGGGTCTTTGAAGGAGAGAATTCTGTGAAAGAAAAGGGTAAGAGAGGTGGGTAGGAATCTGAGGACAGTGTATAAAAGAGTGACGAAGTACAGGAAGTGACGGGAAAGGAAAGAGTGAAAATTCTGTCGAAGAAAAGGGTAAGAAAGGTGGGTAAAAATCTGGGGGACAGCGTGTCCAGGAGTGACGGAGTATAGGAAGTGACAAACCTTATTTATCTGACGTTTTGTTCACAGGATTTCCCTGAATTATTTAGTTTACAAAAAAAAAAATCCATTTTTTTTTTTTTTTTTTTTTTACATTAACTTCACACAGGAGGCCCTGAGGAAAATAATTTCCCTCAGGGCCTATGTCATCTGGGATGCTGTGTGGAGGGTCTTTTTGAGGAGAGGAAGGAATGAACATTGGTCTTGAAGAGACCCATGTTGTAGGAAGGAGGAAACACAGAGGCCGGCAAATCATTCCACAGCCGAGCTGTTGAACACAAGAATGAGTCGAAGAAACGACCCGTTCTCATGTGACAAATGTCAACTGTGTACAAATGTTGGGCACGCGTTTGGCGTGTTTCCCGACTATGCACCGGTGCCGAAGGGATCAATGATGCTAGTTCCTCGGAGCATCTTCCATTGTAATACCGGTAGAACAAGGATAGCATTCCCACCCGACGCCTGTGCTCTAAAGATTGCAATCCGTCTGTTAAGATGGGAGAATCTATCAAACGGACCGCCCGTTTCTGCACAGAGTCGAGGGTATTTTTCAGGTTTTTTGGAACTCCAGACCAGAGGTGGCTGCCAAATTCAACCGTGGGGCGCACTTGCGATTTGTACAGGGTTAGCAGTTGTGTACTATTAAAGTATCTGCGGGCCCTGTACAGTACGCCCAGTTTTTGGGAGGCTAGCTTTACTCTGGCTTCGATGGAGCCCCCATACCTGAGCTGGTCACTTAGGGTTACACCAAGCATATCAATGGAGGGCCTGTTCGGAAGATTTCTTCCGTTGAAAGAGACTAGATTTTCATTTCGATCCCTTTTGGACGTAATCAGACAAGATTGGGTCTTTGAAACATTAAATTCAACGAGATTATTTTTACCCCAAGAGAAAACACTCTCGAGGTAGCCGTCCATTCTTTGCTTCAAAGCCCTACGAGCTGTTGGAGTTTGTGAGCCCTTTGGGGGCTTGTCAAACAAAAGCTATCATGAACTGTACTGTCGTCCGCATAACAGTGAATTGGTGCACATGACAAAAGGTCGTTGATGTGCAACAAAAACAAAGTTGGAGACTATTTGTGATAAATGTGACTTTATTTACTTTATCTTATTTGTATATGTGGTTTACCACTAGCATATTATGTCAACAGCCCTGTGTTATCTATTATTAATGGCGCCAAAGAAATATGCCGCTTTTTCAAATATATTTGATTTAATATGTTAACCCTTTCACCGCATTCTTTGTCAAAATATCCCTCGTAAGCATCACTCTTTTTGATATGTTAAGAGAGATTTGGGGTAGCAAAAGATCTGAACGAGTAAGATTGGGAAGTAAGTGGATATTCAAGTTTGTTTGCTGAAAATTGCTTTATTCATTTTGCTACATATTTCCATTATATTACTTATTTATTTATATATTACATGATAACACATTAAAGCATTTTCATATAAAACATGTTCCAAAATTCAACGATAAGCGGGCACCAGTGGGTGGGCCTGCTCATGACTCCTCGAGAAAAAAATAGAAAAAAAAATATTTCTCAATTTTTTTTGAATGTACAAAAAAAATTGAAATCCTTTGAAAATTGACATCTCTTAAGATGTTTTTAACTACCATGACCACAATTTTTCAAATATTTCAGAGTTTTTTTTTGTATCGTCAACCTAAGTAGCATGGCTATCCACCACAAGCCTTAAAAATCCATGAATGCCTGTAGTTTTTACACAAAAATCAATCAAAATTATTGTTTTTCTAAAAATTATAATTTTTTTTTTTCAGTCCACTTTCACTCATCGTGGTGTAAAAAAAAGTATGGACACTACTATGGCAAGTTTTTTTAAAGGTTTACGCATCTAATCAAGATTCCAAAATGGTATAATTTTTTTTTTTTTACAGTGAATAACCGCACAAGAATCTCAACTGCTCCCGTCTGGAGCCAGTGAGACTATGGCATCCCCAATTGGGATATGTTGTGAGGCTGAAGGTAGTGGGGAGGGGAAGGAGGTGGGGAAGAGGAAGGTTGGGAAGTACCTGGCTATTCAGATCTGGTCACCAAACACGGCTAAAGCCATTTTCAAGCAACGTTTCAATTCTGAATGGTGGTCTTACACCAGGGCGATACTGATAGTATCTTCCACTCTGGAACATGCCGCAAATATACTATATATTATTTTAAATGAATTAATTGTGAAATAACACAAATTAATCAAATAAAATTTATTTGCGCATGCCGGGTTTGAACCCGCGACCTTCGGACTGTGAGTCAAGAGTGTTACCCACTGGACTACGGAGGTCGTCAATACTCTAGGAAAACTAGCTACAAAAAAATATGCGTACTATTTTTAACAAGAACCAAATTTTATAAATTATTCTTGTTGACAGTTATCACTTTTACTATGTGCACAAAATAGGTTTTTTGTTGTTGAACAATGTTGAATTAATCAAAACAAATGGTAGCAATGTTGAAAAATATTGAATTAATCAAAATAAATGGTAACAACATTTTTCAACAATAAAAAACCTATTTTGTGCACATAGTAAAAGTGATTACTGTCAACAAGAATAATTTATAAAATTTGGTTCTTATTAAAAATAGTACGCATATTTTTTTTGTGGCTAGTTTTCCGAGAGTATTATACCATTTTGGAATCTTGATTAGATGCGTAAACTTAAAAAAAAAACTTGCCATAGTAGTGTACATACTTTTTTTTACACCACGGTGAGTGAAATTTGTCTGAAAATAAAAATCTTTTATAATTTTTAGAAAATCAATAATTTTGATTGATTTTGGTGTAAAAACTACAGGCATTCATGGATATTTAAGGCTTGTGGTGGATAGCCGTGCTACTTAGGTTGACGATAAAAAAAAAACTCAGAAATATTTCAAAAATTGTGGTCATGGTAGTTAAAAACATCTTAAGAGATGTCAATTTTCAAAGGATTTCAATTTTTTTTTGTACATTCAAAAAAAATTGAGAAATATTTTTTTTTTCTATTTTTTTCTCCAGGAGTCATGAGCAGGTCCACCCACTGGTGCCCGCTTATCGTTGAATTTTGGGACATGTTGTATATGATACATTACATCACCATACTGTTTCATGTGACCATTTGTCGCTGCCTGTTTCATGGTGACCAATGGAATATAGGTACTTTGTGGTGTCTACTGTGAACAAATGGATTAAATATATAAACATGTTGAAAATTGGAAAAATTATACTAGAAAGATTATATTGAGAATTTTTATTTTATTTTTTTTTTTAATGGAAACTAGAAAATAGAAAAGAAAAGAGAAAAGTTACGCACAAGATTATTTTTCATATTCAAAAACTTAATTCTTGTTTATAGTGCCAGTGTTTATGATACCAATGCATATCGATAACGGAAGTTTGAAATGCTGTATAGGGAATTAATCCAAAAATGAGATAACCCTTTGAATCACAGGAGACCATATTTGTCCCAGCTAACATAAATCGTTGTATCTCCCTTACTGTCATGGTGAGAAATATGATTTAACGATGTTAGAAAGAGAAAACTCTACGCTTTATATTCAAATATAGAAATTAACTATAGAAAAATTTAAATGTGCATCTGTGAAATCAAAGTTTCGGATCGCAATTTGAAAAAAAATTATGAAACTTTGAGAATATTTTATTATATATTAATTACTAGCTTTCGCCCCCGGCTTCGCTCGTATAGTATTAGGGGAGTTTCCACTCCGCCTCCTCTACCTTCCCTATCCCCTCCACCCCCCCTTCCCCTACCCATCGTCCCCACTCTCCCTCCCCCCTCCCCTACCCATCCCCACTCTTCCCCTTCCCCCCTCCCAGAGCCGGATCTACGAAATCTGGCGCCCTGTGCAGTAGGTACCGATGGCGCCCCCCCCCCTACATTTTTATTTTGATTAAAAATTCGTTCACCCCAATTTTTTTATTTTTTTTTATGTAATTGTTATTTTTTTTTTACACTAATTTATCAAATAAAATCAAGACATATAAAGTGTGTAACTTTTCTAAGTGACCTGGCGGTAGCTCTCACACTCGTTTTTTTTAAAGAGAGGATCGCCAGGAGTCCTATACTCTCTGAATCTATTCTGAACATAAATTATGGTGCTATTTTAATTATTTTAGGAAAAACTCTTTGCAAGTTATGCTTTAAAATAATACAACGAATTGTTTGTTTGTGCCCGTACCATGATTTAAAATATAGGTTACGAGACAATGCGGGTGGTTTCGCTGAACTAGGTCCATTAGACATTCTTGAGATTTACTGCCTATATACCCTACACGAATATTAGAAAAAGCAAATACAAATACGTTCTCATGGCAACGTACAACACAAGAATAGCATCTACAGTTTCTGACTAGCAAACAGGCAGTCCCGACGAGAGACAGTGAGCAGTGATAATAAGAATATAACCTCAAATTTGTACGTTGCATTTCCCCTGTGTTGAGCGAACAAACACTAAACACTGACGTATGGTATCAACGGCTTACGAACAAAAATACCGCGCTGTGATTGGTTATTGAATTTGGATCGCACCTATTCGTCGTAAAAGACGGTAAAAGATATATGGAAAAATAGATCTTACGTTTAAACTAAATATATGGAATTTGTAAAAAAATTCTGTAACTGACTATAAATTCGTAAGCCGTTGATACCAACCTGATACGTGCGCATTCTGTTTCTTTGGAAAGTGTTGCTAGAGCGTAATAATTATGTCGTACTATGGGTAATTTTTAAACGATTCAGGGAATATTATAACTAAATTTTAATAAAATATTTTTTTTCCTACGGCGCCCCTTTGGAGTTGGCGCTAGGTTTTTGCACGTTTTTGAACGTATGGCAGATCCGGCGCTGCCCCCTCCCCACTCTTCTCCCTCCCCCCTCTCCCGCTTGCCCCCTCTGAACAAACATACATCTTCCATACATCCGTACAAATCATCGTCTTTATAATATTAGTAGGATTTTTGCATGGAATGACAAAAAAGTGAGGTGACAGTAACGTTTCTATTTTTTTTTATAAAACATTTTTCTAATAAAATATGTATGTGTTTTTATTTTGTTTCGTTATCAGTCATTTTAGTTAGAAAAAACGTAAGGTGATCCATTTCTGAAACTTTTTTATTTTTGTATTAAAAATTTTAACACTTCAAAAATTTATCTGATATTTTTTCCATCATCAAAGATAGATCCCGCAATGTTTGGACAGAGTATTGGAACATTGCTAGTCAATCCAAGGGTACCCGCTATGCCTCAATACAAAGGACTATCCCATCAAAACCGTGGTTTCAAAAATTCCCCCAATTTCCAAAAAATAAATTTCCTTACTTATTCGAATGAGAATCGGACATTGTTCCGTTCCTTCTCACCTTTTTAAAATTCATGTGCTTGACTCCCCAGATTGTACGTTCTGTGGTCTAGATGTGGGAACTTTAGATCACATATTTTTTGGTTGTCCCTCTCTAAATAAATATCCTCTCTTCTGTCAAGCGTTATCTAAAATTGCCTCCCCTCCATTCAACATCTCATCTCTTCTAAGTCTGAACTCTACTCCAATCTTCCGTATAATTCTGAAGATTGCACATTTAAATAAAATTAATATATAAATTCACCTTTCCTTTTCTGTAATTTTAAATGATGGCCTAGAACACCCTTGAGGGATTTCTAATAATAACATTTGATTGCATATTTCATCACCTTTCAAAAACAGTTTTTAGTTTTCAGATATGTTCAGAAATATTCCAAATCATGGATTTTATTGCAAAATGGGGGAGGAATGCAGATTGTGCCAATGTCTGGAAATTTAATAAAAAGTCACTTTCTAGATAAGAAAAGTGTGGAAAAGCTGAATAAAAAAAAAATTAAGGCGCGCTCAGCCAAATTGAGGGAGATACAGCAGTTAGTATAAATAAAATTTCACTTAGTGAACCGATACTACGCCATTTTGTCACTGTTATGTTGGTATCCCAGACCTGATACAAACGAATCTAGATACGATTTCATGGGATACATGAGGCGTGTAATTATGAAATTTATCTAGCGGGCTTTTTTTCAACGATTTTTTGAACTGTTTTTCACCTTCCAAATTAAAGTAACCTAACCTAAGACTACGCTAAACATGGTTTGTGATACAAAAGAAAGTGCCCTTTTATAACGCCTACTCGCGTCAAGGCAAGAAAAACATCCCAGTTTTCAAGTAGTTTAGCGGCTACGCTAGGTTTGTGTAACATGGTTTGTGATTCAAAAGAAAGTGCCCCTTTATAACGCCTAATCGCGTCAAGGCAAGAAAAACATCCCAGTTTTCAAGTAGTTTAGCGGCTACGCTAGGTTTATGTAACATGGTTTGTGATTCTGGCGTATAATCTCACAAGACGAAAGCTAATTTTAATTTTACGTAATCGAAATTTAGAATGAAATATTTTCCACTTCCCCCAATGCAAATAGTTGCCTTTTAATGTAATTAAGGTGAATCAAAAGGTTTTTTAAAAAAAAAGTGCATATTAACCGTTGCCAGCGATCTCCAAAAATTACCATTAATTCTGTTTTTCATAATTACACGCCTTATTATTTATCCCACGAAGTCGGCTACAATCGTATCTAGCTTCGTTTGTATCAGGTCTGGGATACCAACATAACAGTGACAAAATGGCGTAGTATCGGTTCACGAAGTGAAATTTTATTTATACTTTAAACGGCTGTATCTCGCTCAATTTTCATCTTTTATTCAGCTTTTCCACACTTTTCTCATCTAGAAAGTGCCTTTTTATTAAATTCCCAGACATTGGCAGGATCTGCATTTCACCCCAAAATGGAAATATTTTTACTTTTTGACAAAATACGCCCGATTTTTTAAGGGTTAAATGTGTCATTTTTGTATTGTGCTAGGTATATTATGACATTTATTTTCTGATTACTGTACACAAAACTTATCGCTAATATTCATCAAGATAAGATTTGTGTATTGACACGACATGAAAATGAACCTAGTCATTTCATTTTGCCAGTTAGTTCTTATCATTTCCTATAATCTATTGATATAAGTCCAACCTTAGATTGTAGTAATCACTAAGTAAATAGAAATCTTTTTCAACGTTTTTCTTTCTTAAAAGTTTTGCACTAGCGAATTTGGAATTCAGCAATAATTAATTTGTACTAAAATAAGTCAATTAAACTCTAGGAGAGTACGTCCGTATCATGTACCTACGTCAGTAAAAAAATATGAAAGTTAAGGAGTAAAGACGTTCACCGTACCGCGGTAGAATTTATGGAATAAACATAAAAATAGAAGTGGTTTCCATACAAATTTGAATGGAAACAAATGTGGCACTGACTTAGTACCTTTTGGTTCTAGATCATATAGCACGCGGTCTGTCTCTCTTATTTTTGCCTGAATTTATATATGGTCATCACATTTGAATTTTGTAATCATTGTAAAACTTCATTTTTTTTATTTTTTTTTATTTATTTATTTATTTATCTATAATAAAATATATTTACAATGGTTTTATTTGTATGCCTGTCTCACTAGGGTATACCTGTGTCGAGACAGGCGTACAGGTATATAAATGAATATAGTAGTTACAAGGATATTTCAGGTAAAATACATATTATGAATAGAATTAAAACAGAAGGGTGATTGGACGGGTGGTAAATCTTTTAAAGAGAGTTATTTTAAAAATGTTGGAGATGAAGTAATGAAATCAATTCTGCCTAATCTATTTATAGGTTAAATTTGACAGGATTCCATTATTTTCATTTATTTTATAAGGGTTAGGTTGTATGTGAATAGTTATTTCTGTCATGTGTGATTTATTTTACAGATATTTGTGATAGTGTGGCGTCCAATACTTATAATCCATTTTTTAATATCTTGTTTGAATTTTGTAAAGGAGTCACTTTGTCTGATCGTAGTTGGTAGTGTATTGTATAGTTTACAAGCTATGTATTTAGAGTGTCTTTGCCCGAAGGTGGTTTTGAAAAAAGGAGTTTGGAGAAGTTCGTTGTTTTTGGCTCGGGTATTGTGTATTGTTTGTGTAGCTTTGTATGGTGTTTTGTTGTTTTTGTGTAAATTAAGTAATATGGATCTTGAGTAGAGCTGTTTTATGTCCATAACGTTGAAGGAATTGAAGATAGTATCAGTGCTGGTAGTAAGCGGCATTTTAAGAATTATTTTTATGATTATTTGTGCTTTCATGATGGGATCAAGGGCATTGGAATATGCATTACCCCAGGCTAGAATTCCGTATTCGATGTGAGATTGGCACAATGAGTAATATACTGTTTTTAAAAGTTTTAGGTTAAGGAAATTGCGTGTTTGTTTGAAGTCGAAGGGTTGGTAGGTCGTGGTGGGACACATCAAGCTGGATGGTGTGCGCCTCAAAAAATGCCACAAAGGACGTTGCTGCATCAGCAGCACTACCAACAAGTCCAACTCTCCGGCGTCCACGAGCGGTCGTCATGGCCCCGCGACCCCTGGGTAATGTGATCACCGGTGTGGGACGTCCCTCCCATCTTCGGGTTCATAGCCGACGGAGGGGGGGGCGAATGGCGAAACTCTGGCGCCATAAAACCAGAACCTCCCAGCTAAGGGAAGGAAAACCCCTACAGAAAAACCCTCGCCTTCAGTAAGGGGTTGGGCGAGTGGCTAATAACCACTCCCTGTAAAAATAGCATTATTACAAAACCGGAAACTAAGCCTCGGACAGCGAAAATACCCGGCAGACAACATGGCAATCGAAATATGGACTTGAGAATGGCAACATGGAATGTAAGAACGATGTACAGAGGTGGGGCCCTCAGAGAAGTACTTGGTGAAATGGAAAAGTACAAAGTAGATATATTAGCAGTGCAGGAAACAAGATGGACAGGCACTGATACCTTTGATACTAGAACGCATACAATAATGCACAGTGGCAACGAAAAATACCATGAGTTCGGAGTAGCCTTCATCGTTAACCAAAGATTAAAAAACCAAGTAATTGGTTTTAGGGCTGTAAACGAAAGAATATGTATACTTCGTATAAAAACTAAATTCTTTAACATTTCCATCGTAAATGTCCACGCTGAGACAGAAGACAAAGATGAAGTAACTAAGGATACTTTCTATCATAAACTGGAACAGATATATGACACCATACCATCCATACCACCAACAGGTTACAGGAAAAAACAGTCTTCATATGGAAAGCAATAACAATGGATCAAGAGTGATTGACTTTGCAGAATCAAGGAATATGATAATAGCATCAACACAGTTCCCACGGAAGAATATATATAAATGGACATGGACATCACCTGGAGGCAGATACCATAACCAAATAGACCATATCCTAATTGAAAGAAGAGGGGCGACCAGTATCACAAATGTAAGAAGCTACAGAGGAGCTAACTGTGATTCGGATCACTATTTGGTAGTAGCATCCTATAGATGCAGAATAGCAAGGGATAAAAGGTCTAATCAGCCAAGTATCCCAAAGCTAAACATCGATGCTCTTAAAACACCAGAAGGATTGGAAAGATATCATGACTCATTGTCAACAAACCTACCAAACCAACTGAGTGATCCGCTCTCCCCAAATGATTTAGAAGAGGATTGGACCAATCTGAGAAATGCACTGCTGACAGCGGCGGAATCAGGCATTGGAAATAGACCAAGACAGGCTAGAAATCCCTGGTTCGATGAGGAGTGCATACAGAGCGTCTGCAAGAAAAATGTTCTAAAAAAATTATGTATAGAAAGAGGAACTAGAGCAAAAAGACAAGCCTACGAACAAGCACGAAGAGATGCTAACAATTTAATTAAAAGAAAGAAGAGATTGTATTTTAACAACATATTGTTGAAAATGGAACATGACTTTGCAAATAACAATCCACGTGAGGCATATAAAGGCGTCAATGTATTTAAAAAGGGCTTCAAACCCAACACATCTCTGTGCAGAGATAGTAATGGAGACATAATAGGAGATAAGGAAAAGATCAAGACTAGGTGGAAAGAATATTTTCAATAGCTCTTAAATCCCAATAACAACCTGACAGTCGAACCAACTCCAATTCCGGACGAGCTAAATAGTGATGAAACAACGAGAGCGCCATCAATGGCAGAAATAAGGGCTGCCCTAAAGAAACTGAAAAACAATAAAACTCCGGGAGGAGATAATATCCCTGCAGAGCTCTATAAATATGGAAACGAACAACTGAAGAACCTGCTACACAATCTCATTGTGAAAATATGGACCGCTGAAAGAGTACCAGAAGAATGGAAAACTAGCATAATATGCCCCATACATAAAAAGGGAGACAAATTGAAGTGTGAAAATCACAGAGGAATATCGTTACTTTGTACAGCGTATAAAATTTTCACAATGATTTTGAAAGAAAGACTAGAATATTACTCAGAAAACTTACTAGGAGAATATCAGGCAGGGTTCAGGAGGGGAAGATCCACCACTGATCAACTCTTCACTACTCGACAAATCCTGGCAAAATGCTGGGAATTCGATATAGATATATATCAACTATTTGTTGACTTCAAACAGGCGTATGACAGTATAGATAGGGAGAAAATATATGAAATACTCCTCAATTTTGGAATGCCGCCCAAAATAGTCAAGCTTGTAAAAGCAACAATGGTCGGATCACGGTGTCGAGTAAGGATAGGAGGTGAAACAACGGAGGATTTTAACGTTTCCCAGGGGCTGAAACAAGGTGATGGCTTAGCACCCACCCTTTTCAATATTGTACTGGAGCACGTCGTGAGGAAGACAATGATCAGTACCGACTCAAACATCTGCTACAGAAGCAATCAAATAGTTGGCTACGCAGATGACCTTAACATTATCGGAAGATCCCTACAGGCTGTAAGAGAAGTGTTTGACCCTTTGGAGACTGCGGCAAGAGAGGTGGGTTTGCAAATCAATGAAAATAAAACAAAAATCATGATGCAAACCAGAACCCCTCACCGCAGAATAAAAGACAAAGTGAAATTCAAAGACAATTATAATTTCGAAGTGGTCGAAGAGTTTACCTACCTGGGCTCCATCATAACGCAGGACAATGAAGACCCAGTAGAAGTAAGAAAGCGCATTACAGCCGCTAACAAAACTTACTTCGCGTTGCTGCCAGTGTTCAAATCCCGAAACGTCCATAGGAAAACCAAAATAACCTTATATAAAACAATTATCAGAACGGTCTTGGCCTATGGATGTAAGGCGGGAACACTGACAGCAAAGTCAGCGGAACGGCTGGACATCTTCGAAAGAAAGGTACTTCGAAGAATCTTAGGAGCGGTGCGAGAGGGAGAGCATGGAGAATCCGCCACAATAATGAGCTCTATGATATTTACCAAGCTCCCAGACTCTCCACCCATTTAAGATTCCAAAGATTAAGATGGGCCGGACATGTGCACCGAATGCCAAGCACACGAGTACCGAAGAAGGTTCTGACAGGACACCCGGGAGGTAAACGAAAGGCGGGCAGACCTAGACTGAGATGGGAGGATGATGTCAGGAAGGATGCAAGAGGATTACTCCATGTTGCAGATTGGAAGAAGATGGCCGAGGACAGAGGGCGGTGGAGGCTTATTTTGAAGGAGGCCAAGGCTCAAAATGGGCTGTAGCGCCATTGAAGAAGAAGAAGTTTGAAAAAGTATATAGATTTTCGGATTTTGTTTGTAGTATTATGTATATGTTGTTTCCAATTCAGGTGTGTATCGAAGGTTACTCATAAATATTTGATAATGTTTACTTGCTCTAGGCATGGGCAGTCACAGTTCCGGTTTAGAGATGAATTTTTACATTTGTGTATTTTTAATGGCGGGGCTAGGTATGACTTTGGGATATTGGTGAGACTAGACAGTAAGTATTTGGTTTTCTGTACATTTAGAGTTAATATGTTCGAGTCAAGCCAATATTTTACCTGTTGAATTCCTTCCTCCGCTTTGGAATATGCGGTAAGCCAATCTTTTGCTTGGAAGAGAAGGACAGTGTCATCGGCGAAACTGACAATAGTGGCATCGATATCTAGGTTGCATAACTCGTTAATATATATTAGGAAGAGCGTTGGACCTATAACACTGCCTTGAGGGACCCCGTAACTAATGGGCAAATTCTGGCTCTTTGTGGTACTGAGTTTAACGCATTGGGATCTGTCAGATAAGAAGCTGGAGAGGAGGCCTAATTCTTTGTTCCTAATACCTATATCAAACATTTTGTGTTTTAATTTGCTGTGTGAGATTGTATCAAATACTTTACATAGGTCGAGAAATACCGATAGACATTTCAAACCCTTATCCAGGTGGCCAGAAATATGGTCAGTGACCGTGGCTATAGCATCATTGGTGCTTTTATGTTTTCTGAATCCAAATTGCCGCGGCGATATTAAGTTATTGGTTTCCAGATATTCCATGAGACTATTATTGACGATCTTTTCGAATACTTTTGAGAGGGAATTTAGCAACGTAATAGGACGATAATTACTAATATCAAGTTTGGAGCCAGTTTTAAAAATAGGGATAATGAGACCTTGTTTTAGAATGGTGGGAAATAGCCCTTGGCGGATGCTAATATTAAGTAGATGCGTTAATGGTTGAAGTATTCCAGGGGCAATTTTTTTAAGAACATTGTTAGATATTTCATCAATGCCGGTTGATGAAGAGTTTTTGAGCGAGTTTATTACTTTAGAAACTTCTTTCTCTGTAATCGTTTTAAGAACAAAGCGGGTTGGGAAATCATCATTGGTCGCGTGGTCACTTGGACCAAGCGTATCGTTATTTATTTGGATTTTTTTTGCTAGTTCCGGACCTATGTTTGTAAAGTACTGGTTTATGTAATTGACAATTGTGTTGGGGTTCGATGTAAAATCTACAGTGAT
The DNA here is from genome assembly GCA_917880885.1 of Limnephilus marmoratus. Lineage (NCBI taxonomy): Eukaryota > Metazoa > Arthropoda > Insecta > Trichoptera > Limnephilidae > Limnephilus > Limnephilus marmoratus. Next base: position 16,959,268 of record OU862932.1, read on the forward strand.
ATCTTTGATATTGAGAGAGTTTAAGGTGTCGGTGGCTTTATTTGAATTGGTAGCTTCCTTGAGGACTTTCCATATTTTTTTAGGGTCATTGTTGCATTCGGAAATTTTTTTGTTGTAATATAGATTTTTGGCTTTCCTAATGACTTGTGTGCAGATATTACGGAAATATAGGCTGATATTGGGCCTATAATTGAATCATGAAACACATACAAGAGATATTTCTTGTCTTATTCCATGGTAGAAATCCTTCTATAAATAATATTAATTATTAATAACAATATATTTTTTTATTTATATTTATTATGTAGGTAATATGTATTTTTTAAGTAAGTTTGATTTTTATAATACACCCTATAAAGTGCCTTAGGACGCCATATTTGAATTAAAAACATAGGAATTTTAACTAAAAAACTCTTTTTATTTTTATTTAAAGATGTACTGTACGATTATTATGTACTGTATTTTTATTTAAAGATGTAGATGTATTTTTATTTAATTGGTAATTTCACAGTGGTAGATACGTTCAGTATCGCCCTGATGAAAAATAACATTTAGAATCAAAACGATGCATGGAATAAGCCGTGTTTAATAGTTAGGTCTGATTAGCTGGGTACTTCCCAACCTTTCTCTACCATTTCTCCATTTCTTCCCCACTCCATTCTGCCTCACAACTTACCCCGTTCAGGGATGACATAGTCCCACTAGCTCCGGGCAGTTGAGACTCCTGCGCGGTATTCTGAAATTATCGGAAATGCTTTGCTGTGTGAAAACTTGCCATTGTGGCAGATTTTTATTCTCAAAATTATTTTTTTTATTTATTTATGGGCAAAAATGCGCGCATACTTCACTGATACGAAACATATTGTAGAACAGTAAATGAAGATATGGAATAAGAAAAGATAAATATCTTTATTGTATTTAAATAATGCTACACTGATAATACATATATTATTTTGTAATTTTATTTTTATTTTTTAAAAAGAAAGATAAACATTCCCAGGTTACGAATAACCTGACAATATTTTTGTTATTTGTTTTTGGGGTGTTATTCCGTGTTGCGAGATCACACATCTGCCCTGATGATGGACACTGTAACGCTGTCCGAAACGTTGGCTAAAGGAGGAGGTAGCGCAACACGGCTTAACACCCCAAAAACAAATAACAAAAACACTTTTGGCCGTGAAAATCTAAAATCAACCTGACAATATTTGAAAATTCGAATTTCGGCAAATAATGTTACCAACCTACAAAAGTGGCTATTCTTATTATGTTCACAGATTTTCTTAATTTTATTATTTCATTGGAACTGAGGTTTATGTAGACATCTTCTGAATTTGAAATACATTTTACTTATAATGTTTATCTACCATTAAACATATTCAACGTGCCTCATCCTTTATATGTTAGTTATCTATCTTATTTATATAAAAATGAATCCCTGTTTCCCTTGGTCACACCATTACTTCAGAACGACTTTATCTATTTCATTAATCTTTTTTTTTTTAAGTTTTCTAATACTTCTCACGAAAAGAAAAATTAAGAAAATAGCGCAGAAAATCGGATAATTTCAGAAAACTTAACGACTATTTTAACTTTGCCCGTTTGACAGTTTGCGCGTTTGATGAATGTGAATTGTTTTTTTTAACAAAAGACTTGTCCATGGATTTTTTTAAATTATAGATGTTTTAAATAGGTACCCATGTTAGGTACCAAATTTGATTGATTATTCTTATAATATACAAAAATGAATATTTGAAATATATGAAAAATTAAAATTTGTATAAAAAAATTGTAATAGGTGGCACGCGAGCTGTTTGAAAACTGAACGTACTGGGACTGAATATACGGAATGTGGGAGTGGGTTAGCTAAACGGGAGTTTTTGGAGTAACTTTGGACAGGAACCTGAATTACCGGAAACACATGGAAACAGTGGGCAAAAAAACCAGGACAAGACTCAACTTAGTCAATAAGCTGGCTGGTACTAGCTGGGGATGCGACGCCAACACGCTCAGAACGGCATCCATTGCCCTGGTTTTCTCAGCAGCTGAATACTGTGCTCCAGTATGGGCCAGAAGCGCCCACACTTCCATGGTCGACGTTCAGCTTAATGCCACAATGCGAACCATCAGCGGAACCTTAAAATCGACTCCTCTTCCTTGGCTCCCCGTACTTGCAAATATAACCCCGCCAAATATCAGGCGAGAGATTGCAACACTGAGGGAATACAAGAAGGCGCTGCAAAAAAGCGAAATACCCTTGCACGATGATGTCGTTTCTCACCCGGCATGCCGCTTAAAGTCTCGAAAACCCTTCTGGACGTAAGGAGAAAGACTCCTTCGAACACCTCTCACCCCAGAAGATAGGTGGAAGCTTGAGTGGCAATCAGCCAACGTCAAAAACGCCCATCTCATGCAAGACCCCACTGAGAGGCAGCCTGGGTTCTCATTGCCTCGCAAACTCTGGACTGCCATCAATAGGATAAGGTGCTCCCATAGCCGTTGTGCTCACATGATGCATAGATGGGGCCTTAAAGAGTCGGCGACGTGTGAATGCGGTGCGGTGCAGACCACCGAACATGTGGTCAACGAATGCCCGCTCCATTCATTCCCCGGCGGGATTGATGAGGTCCACAGGGCAACGCCTGAGGCCCTAGACTGGCTCGCAGACCTAGATGTCCCCCTCTGACCCCCCACCATACGAAAGAAGAAGAAGAAGCTAAACGGGGGAGCGGGAGAGGGGAGAGGGTAGGACATGCAGGGAGAAACAATTTATTTCTTTGAACATGGCATTGCAACGCATGCCGGGAGCCAGCTAGTTTACATATATTATATAAATATATTTTTTCATTGTTGCAATATTGTAGTATTTGTTGTTTGATTTGTAATCTACACATATGTCTTTCTCATCTTCTTTTTTGTATTTCTTGCTGTTTTACAAGCTCACTAGTTTTCATGTTGTAGTAATACTTGACTATATTATATTATGTAAAAGCCGAAAGGCGTTAATACTATAAATAAATGTAAATTTTTGAGATCGCTGGCAATGGTTAATACGCACTTTTTTTTGAAAAAATATTTTGATTCACCTTAATTACATTAAAAGACAACTACTTGCATTGGGGGAAGTGGAAAATATTACATTCTAAATTTCGATTACGTAAAATTAAAATTAGCTTTCATTCTGTGAAACGAGACCGTCCATTTTCAAACATTATTTTCAAATGTCATTTTGTTATGTTGGTATTTTTGTTACTGTACGAAAAGATGCTAGAGCAAAGCGTAGCAGACCTCATGGGAATTCTAGGTTTGTGTAACATGGTTTGTGATACAAAAGAAAGTGCCCCTTTATAATGCCTACTCGCGTCAAGGCAAGAAAAACATCCCAGTTTTCAAGTAGTTTAGCGGCTACGCTAGGTTTGTGTAACATGGTTTGTGATTCAAAAGAAAGTGCCCCGTACCTTCAAAATCTTCTAGCCGTTCGTTATACATTCAAGTGTATTAGGAATACCAACATACCAAAGTGACAGCGAATGAGCTAATAGCTAATGGCGTACAATCTCACAAGACGAAAGCTAATTTTAATTTTACGTAATCGAAATTTAGAATGAAATATTTTCCACTTCCCCCAATGCAAATAGTTGCCTTTTAATGTAATTAAGGTGAATCAAAAGTTTTTTTAAAAAAAAGTGCGTATTATCCGTTGCCAGCGATCTCCAAAAATTAATTAAATAAATAATACAGCAGTAAGAAATCAGTACCTGAATAAAACAGAACAGTGACGGAAGAACATGATAAATGCATAGATTTGATTAGGTTGGGTTAGGTTATGTTGTTTTTGTTTATCTGTTGTTTTCATTCACTTTTCTTGACTTCCGTAAATCTAAATATTATGTTGAACGGTTTTGTTTTATTTGCAGTTCTTCGATTCAGAATATCCGGCCCGCATATCGGTGTCAAGTCACCTCGCCACCAGGATCTATCCAATCTTCATAACAGCCAGACAGCAGAAAGGTAAAGACCACTCCCCTTTCACTCTTATTTCAACTATTTGACTTTATCTATGGCATCCGATATAGGTATGTGTCAAAATCAAGTCAAAAATAAAATAAAAATATATTTTTTATCAGAATAACTCTCTTTATATTAACTTTTGAAGGTTATAAAGAGAGTTATTCTCATAAAAATTGAATATTAATATTTAGTTTACGATTATAAAATAAAAGGCGAAACGTTATCACGTGTAAAATTCGTGAAGGATCTCGGTGTCGTTTTTGATCCCGAACTGACATTCTCTTGCCATATATCGCAGCTCACTCAGTCCTGCTACAAACTCTTGGGTTCATCATCAGAACTTGTAAGCAGTTTGATAACCAAGAAGCTATGCTAGCGTTATTCGATGGCATACTGAGAAGCAAGCTGGAGTACGCGAGCGATGTTTGGGCACCGTACCACCAGAAGTACATTGATATGTTAGAGCAAATCCAGAAGAAATTCCTCAGGTATGTTTATATGCGGAAGCATGGAACCTATCCAAGGTTCATGCACCATATTGATTTACTTGAAGAAACTGATTCTGTGAGTCTAGAAACTAGACGGAAAGCAAGTCTTACTATTCTGTCTTTCAAAATTTGGAACAATTTCATCGATAGCCCATTTCTCTTGGGATGCTATGATATATATTTACCAGATCACTACAGCCGAAGTCGACATCATGACTTATTTAAAGTACCGAACGGCAGAAGAGATGTCTTGGCAAAACATAGCATGATGAGGGGGGTGGTGTTGTTAAATGAAATTGCAAACCATTTGGATGTAAGTGACTGTTTTTATATGCCTTAAAAATATTATTGAAGAGTCACTTGCTAATATTATACTGATAGGGTAACTAAATTGTGCTGTAATTCGAAATATTCTGTTGTACAATAATAAAATAAAAATAAAAATAAAAATAAAATAAAATAAAATAAAATAAAATAAAATAAAATAAAATAAAATAAAATAAAATAAAATAAAATAAAATAAAATAAAATAAAATAAAATAAAATAAAATAAAATAAAATTAAATAAAATAAAATAAAATAAAATAAAATAAAATAAAATGAAATAAAATGAAATAAAATGAAATGAAATGAAATGAAATGAAATGAAATGAAATGAAATGAAATGAAATGAAATGAAATGAAATGAAATGAAATGAAATGAAATGAAATGAAATGAAATGAAATGAAATGAAATGAAATGAAATGAAATGAAATGAAATGAAATGAAATGAAATGAAATGAAATGAAATGAAATGAAATGAAATGAAATGAAATGAAATGAAATGAAATGAAATGAAATGAAATGAAATGAAATGAAATGAAATGAAATGAAATGAAATGAAATGAAATGAAATGAAATGAAATGAAATGAAATGAAAAAAAAAAAAAAAAAATAAAATAAAATAAAATAAAATAAAATAAAATAAAACAAAACAAAACAAAACAAAACAAAACAAAACAAAACAAAACAAAACAAAACAAAACAAAACAAAACAAAACAAAACAAAACAAAACAAAACAAAACAAAATAAAATAAAATAAAATAAAATAAAATAAAATACTTAAAATAAAAAAAAATAAAATAAAAAATATTCATTCAGTATGGAGTGAATACGAATCTCATACAGGCAATTGCGTCTCGATATGAGGGAAGCGTTGCAAGTGTTAGGGTGAACGGCGATTTTACGGGGTGGTTTGACATCACAAAAGGTTTTAAACAAGGCTTCGTAATGTCACCGTGGTTATTCAATCTATTCATGGACAATTAATTGTATACAAGAATTGAAAGAGATGAGATTGGGCGTGAAATTGAGTAATCTGAAAGTATGTTGCCTGTTGTATGCTAATGATGTGGTGCTGATTTCTAACAGTACGGAAGATCTACAGTCTCTCGTGTCTATGATGAACGAAGTATGTAAGAAGAATGAGTTAATGATGAATGTAAGTAAGTCCAACGTCATGGTGTTTGAAAGAGAGAGTACGAAAACAGTGTGCAATATAATTGTGAATGATGAATACTTGGAGCAGGTGGATGGTTTTGTGTATCTGAGTAGTATGTTTACGGGAAGGCTGATAGAGATATTGAAAGAAGGGTAAATGCAGGTAACTTCATTAATGGAGGACTGAACACTGTTGGCGCCAATAAAAAACTGTCCAAAGAAGCGAAGCTAGCCGTCCACAATGGAGTGCTGGTACCTACCCTGATGTATGACAATGAGGCATGGAACTGGCAGCGGAAGTATGAAATTAGACTGAATGTTGCAGAAATGAGATCCTTGAGGCCTATGTGTGGTAAAACCATGTACACCACATGTACGATCGTGGAGTACGAAATGTGGAGAAAAGTGTAAAGAGTAAGATTAAGAAAGGAATGCTCGGATGGTTTGGGCATGTGAAGCAAATGAACGAGGAAAGGAGTGTAAGGATATGACGCAAATGTGAATGATAGAAGAAGTCGGGGATGCCCGAGGAAGACATGTCATGACCTAAAGAATCAGATACTTGAGTCAGGCCATGTCAAGAGTCAGAATAATAGAAGATCATGTATGAGATGATGTATGAATGTGAATGAGGCAAAGAGTGTGTGCCAAGACCGAGTTGTTTGGCGGTCCGTCCTCTCTGCCTAACCCTGCGGAGAAATGGCGTGATGGTTAGTTCTGTTACACCCTGCATAAGTTGGAGAAAACTGAATTGATTTCTATTTTGTAGGTGTGTTATCATGGCAGCTACCTCTGGTGGTTGGAGAGCAGGAACACCTCAGTATCTCCCGCACGCTCTGTCCAAATAAGAACTTCTTCCTTCAAGCAGCGAACTCCAACAAAACCAAAGGTACCTATTTACTTTTAACCTTTTTATCTTTTTCCCCTTGTTCTAATCGGCTCGGAGACCCAATGCCTTGACGCAGCGTTCCTGTCCTGCGCTACTTCAGTGGCCTCCGTCCATAGTAGGCCCTATCTCTCATCGAATATCCTCCGGAGTAGCGTCTATTGTCGGTGACTACTATTATTCTCAAGAGAGTATCAGGTAGGCTTCCGCACCGGTAGATTCACAACAGATCAACTGTTCACCGTCAGGCAGATCTTGGCAAAGTGCTGGGAGTTTGATATAAATATACACCAACCATTCATAGATTTCAAACAAGCATATTATGATAGCATAGATCGGGCGTGTCTATATGACGTACTACTACAATTCCAGATTCCACCTAAAATGGTTAGGCTCATCAAAGCCACAATGTCAGACTCAAGATGTCAGATAAAAATAAGAAATAAAATAGGCTTCGATCTACCAACACTGAACTTTTTCTCATCGTATTTAAAATCAAGAAGCCAATTTGTTTCGATAAATGAATAATTCAAAAAAATTCCAAGCGCAATCTGGAATTTCTCAAGGGTCTAACCTCGGACCTATGTTGTTTCTAATACTTATAGATGATATCCAAAACTGTGTTAGGAACGGCAAATGTCTACTATTTGCTGATGACCTTAAAATTATGAAGGAAATAAGCTGCCAACAAGATTGCTTTAAAATGCAAACTGATCTGGATACACTATCTGAATGGTCGTTGGCAAACAAATTAGATTTAACACTGGGAAATGTGTCACAATGTCCTTCACTCGTTGTAAAAACATTATATATAGTTTACGATTGTAAAATAAAGGGCGAAACATTGTGCAAAATCCGTGAAGGATCTCGATGTCGTCTTTGATCCCAAACTGACAATCTCTTGCCATATATCGCAGCTCACTCAGTCTTGCTACAAACTTCTTGGGTTCAATATCAGGACTTGTAAGCAGTTTGATAACCAAGAAGCTATGCTAGCATTATTCGATGGCATACTGAGAAGCAAGCTGGAGTATGCGAGCGATGTTTGGGCACCGTACCACCAGAAGTACATTGATGTGTTCAATGCAATTCCAGAAGAAATTCTTCAGGTATGTTTATATGCGGAAGCATGGAACCTATCCAAGGCTCATGCACCATATTGACTTGAGGAAACTGATTCTGTGAGTCTAGAAACTAGACGGAAAGCAAGCCTTGCTATTCTGTCTTTCAAAATTTGGAACAATTTCATCGATAGCCCATTTCTCTTGGGATACTATGATTTATATGTACCAGACCACTACAGCCGAAGTCGACATCATGACTTATTTAAAGTACCGAATGGCAAAACAGACGTCTTGGCAAAGCATAGCATGACGAGGGGAGTGGTGCTGTTAAATGAAATTGCAAACCATTTGGATGTAAGTGACTGTTCTTTATATGCCTTAAAAATATTATTGAAGATTCACTTGCCTAAATGCTGATAGGGTAACTAAATTGTACTGTAATTGGAAATATTCTGTTGTACAATAATAATAAAATAAATAAATTTAAAAAAATATAGATGGAGAATTATTGTCGGAAGAATTCGCAGTATTGCAGGGACTAAAACAGGGAGACGGTCTGGCTCCCACTCTCTTCAACATTGTGCTCGAACTTGTAATAAGAAAAACGCTGATAGACACTGGCTTCAATATTTATTTCAAGAGCATTCCCGTTGTCGGATATGCGGATGACATTAACATTGTCGGAAGATCAATTTCAGCCATTAAGGAGATCTTCGACTCTTTAGAAACAGCAGCGCGGGAAGTAGGACTGCGGGTTAATGTTGACAAAACGAAAATGATGGTACAATGGTACGATGGTAGGAACCCTTCAAACAGAAGAAGAAGTAGTGCACAATTTAAACTACTCGTACAAAGTGGTCGATCAATGCACCTACCTAGGCTCCAGTCTGACAGAGAACAGGTCTCCGTCAATCAGTTCCTCCCGACCCGGCCCGCCACGCAGTTGGTGGGCAAACGCATTCGCCGCCAAGACCTGGACAAAATTCACCCCATGAACCCTTGCATCCCTGCTAAGTTACCAAACATAGCGAACCATTTGACCTATGACCTACCACCTCCCAAATTGATTCACCAGTCATTATATATTTATTATCATCGAGTTTAATTTATAGAACTGCATTTTAATTTTAAGATTTCCTCTTGTAATACCTATTCAATAATACTTAGCATGTTCAGAAAGTAAGTGTACTGTGACCATAACGGGTGATGATTTTTAGTTTTTTGAGGGTTGGCAACATTGAGTGGTAGAGGGGGTCTCCTGACCAGAACGAGCATTGCAGGAACATTGTAGTACGAAAACTCACGTTGTAGTGTCCAGTTGCGTGAAAGATGTCGGAAAAAAATCCCGCCAAGTGTTGTGATCCGCTTTTTACTCTCGCAAGTAATAACACCTGCAAGAAAAAAAGGTGAGGATTTCTGAGCTCTATTGTGACTGCAGATGATAGTGGGTGACTCATTACCTGCCTGGGAAAAAAAAACACTCGTCAATTCCCCATCTGTCAAATAATTGAAAACCACAATTTCAGGCAATAAAATCATGGCCTCAGTGTTTTGGGACCGAAAACATAATTTTGGTCGAATTTCTGCCTCAGGTTGAGACCATCAATGCACAACAATATTGTGATACCCTAAAAAAACTCAAAGGATCATTCAATGCAAAAGGAGGGGAATGCTAACCAGAGAAGTGTGCTTATTTCACAAAAACGTCCGTCCTCACACAGCCTTAGCCACCAATACGCTCTTGGACTCAATTGGTTGGGATGTTCTGAACCACCCTCCGTAATCCCCTGACTTGGCGTCTTCAGATTACCATCTTTTCACCTTCGAAGGCATCTATGGATAAAAATAAATTTTCAGCCCACAAGCAGGTGCAGAAAGTGGTCCTGAAGTGGGGGAAGGAGCTGGCGGAAGCCTTATTCGAGGAGGGCATTAAGGCTCTGCAACCGAGCCCGAAAAGAAGAAGATGGAGAGATACGAAATTACGAATGTTAGAGGGAGAGCGCTAACATTTACAGCGACAAAATCGATGCGTAAAATGGCGAAAATGTTTAATAAAACACGACTCGTTTAAAATAGAGCATGAATCTCGCGGGCATTATCTTAAACAGCATTTAAAAAACACTCTGAATTTTTTCATACATATAACTTGTAAAATAACTGAAACAAACGTGTTAGTAATACTTTTTGGAGCATACTTTGCGATTTTTTTCTATCAAGGGAATTTATATAATTTGCGTTTCGGCGCGGGCAAAGTCTAGATATTATCTTCACGAATAACATATATTTTTTTAAAAGCTTTAAAACTTACCGTGTTTAAGGGAAATATGTAATAAATCGGTACAAATCCGGGTTGCGGGCCCTTAAGAAAACCTCTGCCATGGCTCACCACATGCATTGAACTGGTTGGCGATTATTTGGAAAAATAATCAACAAGTGTATCAACAATATCCTGTATTTTTTTTTCTAATACACTTTTTCAAAAAAAAAAAAAAATTCAGTTCACTTACTTTCTGAACATGCCTGGTATTATTATTTTAATTATAAAAAAAATTTCTGCTGTGTAATTATTATTATGCGTCACAGCTGTTTCGCCCTCTGTGTCTTCAGAAAGTATGAATGTCTTCAGAAAGCGAAACAGCATTTGATAAAACACAACCTATGTTTTTGGATGTTTTTTTATGCGTGTGTGTGTGTCAATGTGTTAATTACCATAATTAATAAAATATTTCAGATTTGTATACATAATTGCGAATTCATAATATTATAATCATTATTGTAAAACATTAATATAATGATAACAGTCTCTATTAGCTAATCTAAAGATTACTTGATAATATTTATACATTCCCCCCCATGCTTCTGATATTGGTTGCTGGTTTTTGATAAATGTATTTATAGTTAACTGTGCCGGATGTCATATCATTTTAAAGGGAAACAGACATTAAATAATACTAAATGATTCAGAATTTCATGGAAAGGATATCATCCATAAACGTTCGTTTCAGTGGAATAGATAGAAATCAAACTATAAAGTTAATTCTGTGTAAATAATGATCAAGTGCTTATTTTCTTGTAAATAAATTTGATAAACATTTACACATTACCGAGAAACATAAAAAAAAGGGGCAGTCCACCTCAAAGACGTTATATACTGTGACGCGGGGTAGAAATCCCAAAGTGGGAAGCCAAAAGCAAGGCAATTGTACTGGTCTCAATTTCTAGTACTTTAGTTAAACTTAAAATTGCATTTAAAAAGCGCCAAAATGCCCTCCCGTGTGACGAGAAAATGTTTCCATAACACGGCAAACAGTAGTAAAAGTGAAGAAATAACATTTCATTTATATATACACACAAATAACTTATTATAATCGATTATTATAAGCAATGTAATTAATTTTCATGTTCCATGTCTGACAATTTTGTGCGTCATTAGAGAAAAAACACACATTCTTTGATTGTCTTATGGTACGGTCAGACTGAGACCAACTATCAACTTCAAACTTTCAGACGATTGTGTAGAAGGGTAGTTCATGCGTTGGAAGTTTGGCTTCGATGTAGAAGTAGCATATTAACTTTTTATTACATGAATTAAGAAATTACTGAAAACTGCTGAAAATAAAAGAGTGTTGCTTACTTGCCACATTATTTTGTGAGTATGTGAGACTATGGCGTGTCTATTTATATAACGTCATTGTCCCACCTTCTTTTTGCATTCGTACAATTTAATTTAAAAATACATTTTTATTTTTAAAATATTATTTATTACATTATTACCATAGAACATAGCTAATTGAATTCAGAAATCCATTTTCTGTCAAAATTAATTATTTTTGATGTTATTTGATAAGTTTTTGTGATGTTTTACAAATGTCGACAATTCATAAATATTATTAAGTATACCAATTCTAATTCAACAGTTGTATCATTTCGACAGTTTCAGTAAACCGAAAATTCCAGTAAGCTAAAAGTTCCAGAATCGTAATTGCTGCATCAGATTCGTAATTGCTGCATCAGAGACATAATTGCTGTATAAGAATCGTAATTACTGCATCAGAATCTTATTGCTGTATCAGAATCGTAATTACTGCATTTGATAATTCTTGCATCAGATAATTGCTGCATCAGAATTGTAATTGCTGTAATGGAAATCGTAATTGCTGCATCAGAGACATAATTGCTGTATAAGAATCGTCAGAATCGTAATTGCTGTATCAGAATCTTAATTACTGCATCAGATAATTGCTGCATCAGAATTGTAATTGCTGTGATGGAAATCGTAATTGCAGTATCGGAATCATAATTGCAGTATCAGAATCGTAATTGCTGTGATGGAAATCGTAATTGCAGTATCGGAATCATAATTGCAGTATCAGAATCGTAATTGCAGTATCAGAATTGTAATTGCTGTGTCAGAATCGTAATTACTGTTTCAGAATCGTGATTGCAAAATCAGAATTTTAATTGCTGTATCAGAATTATAATTAATATACCAGAATCGTAATTGCTGTATCAGTGTCGTAATTGCTGCACCCGAATCGTATCGGTTGCACCAAAATCGTATTTTTTACATCAGAATCGTAATTCTTGCTTTATAATCATAATTATACCAACAATGTTTTATGTTTATAATTGAATTGCACTCCTTAATTTTTGTTTTATTTTATAGGTACCTACTTTCTTCCTCTTAATTTTGTTTTTACTAGATTATCACCATTTTTATGTTTATCTGTAGATTGCACCATCTTCGCACTTTTATAATTTGTTACTTAACCACTGGAGCGACAGCATATTTTAAAACTTTTTTCTCCGTTTGCTCGACATTTTCCGAAGATAATTTTTAAAATTTTTCGCCAACATTAAAAAAAATCGTACCTTCGAATTATAACCATGGAGACATAAAAACTTATTATAGTGCTATAAAGCCAATGAATTATACCGTTTTACCGAATTTACCGTTTATCTCATATTTGTAGAATTTATAAAAAACATATAAAAAAATCGTAAAGTTTATAACCGCGCGAATCCTGCGTGGTTGTTACTTTGAAACTGCCGTGAGAGGTACTTATTCGAGTCAACATAGAATATTTTCGATTTCTGTATATTGTCTGTGGTATTCGAAGACTTAACTTTAACCGTAAAAAGCTGATCAGAAATTGTGCGTAAAAAAAATATTTTTAACATCATTATAAAATAGTCTACGAAGTTCGGATATGCAACATCTATGATCATAATAGATAAAGCATTTCAATAGCTTTGTTTTAAGTCCAAAATAACAAACGTGGGAGCTACAAAAAAAAATGCAAAATCAAAGGAGATAATTGCCCTTTTTTATTCGATAAGCAATCGGAGACATTTAAAATGGCATCAAAATATGGAAAAAGTCACTCTAGTGGTTAATCCACAATCAATACATCACTGCAAACATTTTCTTTGAATAACCGTTAATAAATGTGCACATTTTTATTTTCAGATGTCACCATTCAAAACCACCCTATAATCCACATATCCACGTCCAGCACGGCCAACCTGAAGCTGACGCTCCATGTGGACATGGTGAAGGACTTCTACCTCGGTCTCAACAGCGAGAAAAACGTCAGCACCGGGCCCTCGGAGCCGATAGTCTACTTCTACTCCTTCGAGTATGGAGCCATGGACGGCACTCTCGACCTGGACAACATCGGAACCTGGTACAAGAACCGTGACTCCAAGGGGACCTTGCTCGCTAACCCGGGTAATTATTATTCATGGGATTCTCTTTAACTACTTCAATAGCCTCCATCCATAGCAGAGCCTCTCCTAGCATATTCTCTCTAATTGAATGTTTCTCCCTACTACGTCTGGGCGGCTCACTGCATGTCTTATTGTAATAATATGTGCACAAATTTATTTATTTATTTACTGTACATTTGATATAGAAATTTATAGGTTACATATTAGGCCAAATAATGTTCCTGGGTTATTCATCTTTTTAACCTACAAATAGTTGTCTCCACCAGTTAGTGGAGAAAAATTCAACGAAATAACCAATATTATTATTTTATAATTACTTTAAAATCTACTGTACTAAAGACGTAACGACTCTGTGCGTTTTAAAAAAATATGTGTTTATATTATTGTAGTAAAATTTAGAGAGTTGTAACTCCTCATGATAGAAGTGTATTTCATACAAATCACAGTTGTCTCCCGCCACCTCGACTTGCGTATCTTCGTACTAATATTATAAAGGCGAAAGTTTGTATGGATGTATGTTTGTTACTCTTTCACGCAAAAACTACTGAATGGATTTTTATGAAACTTTACAATATAGCTCATACATCAGAATAATATATACGAGCTCTGGCATTAATAATAATAATAATAATAATAATTGGCTAATTTATATAGCGCCGTTTTCGTGGAAAATCACCTCAAGGGCGCTGTACAAATAAATATATAAAATAATTAATATTACTGGCTTATAACTAAGATTTACAATTACAACTAGTGACTTACATCTAAGACTTATAGCTACTTATATTACTGGCTTACAACTAAGATTTACATTTATAACTAGTGACTTACATCTAAGACTTATAGCTAGTGACTTATGACTAAGACATATAGATTCTAACCTAAAACTGGTGACTTATTAACACACATATTTACAATTAAGATTAGCGCCAGAAGAAGTAGGAAGTTTTTACATAATATTACAATTCGAGAACACGGGTGCAAAAAAGAACACAGATGCAAAAGTTAGCATTATGAAATTTGTATAAAAAAATTGCAATAGGTGGCACGGGAGCTGTTTGAAAACTGAATGTACCGGGAATGAAAGTATAATGAAAGTAATGAAGGTATGAAAGTATGGGAACTTGGGAGGTGGGAGGGGAAACCGGGAGGGGGGAGTGGAACTCGGGAGGGGGGAGGGGAACTCGGGAGGGGGGTTCGCGGGACGGGGGAAGGGGGGGAGTGAAGTGGGGAGAGGGAAGGTGAAGGAATCGGAGTGGGAACGCGAGAGGGGAAGGGGACGCAGGAGAGGAAGGGGATGCGGAAGGGGAACGAATGAGAAAGGACACGCAACAATTTCTCCATTAAATGGCATAGCAACGCAAGCCGGGAACCAGCTAGTATTCTATAAATGTTACAAAAAAATTATATGACGACATAAAATATAAAACTATTTTTAAACTCCAAAACTATAACCTATCAAGTAACAGCGATTATTTTTTTTTATGATGTTTAACCGGTCACAGGCCATGCCATTTCGCGGAAATTCACAAAAAAACACTAAAAAAGCACCATTTTGAACTTTGAATTGAATGTTTTGTTGATTAATTTTGAGCTATTGTATATTTTATTGACTGAAACACGTTCACAACACAATAAACTATCTACCAAAACAACATTACTTGCATTTATTACGTAAATTAATAGGTTTTACGATGTTTTATTCGCGATACACTAATTTATTGTGACCGTTAAATTCGCGGCAATTTATGACAGCGCATTGTCATGGAAGAAATCGTTTAAAAATATTCCAGGGTGACTAGGTGAATGAAACTTTTAGCACCACCTAGAGTAATGATGGCGCAAGCGATTCTGACACTGTTCTTCATACAAATTATGTACATAGAAGGGCCAAAATCGCAGACCAAAAGTTTTTCGTCGACAATATTATTCAAATATTTGAATTATTTTCTCGCGCATGCGCATATGACTTTTTAGGCATTTTAGGCCTCCTTCCCCCTTGCTACAATTTCCTCTCTGAGATCCAGAGAGAATTCATTTATAGTAAAACCAAATTCCTCACTTTAGGTGGAAATGTGACAGAGTGGTAAAAATTATGTAGGTTAAAAAGAAGAACAACCCATCTATACGTAGAAACTGGATAAATGTGCAATGGAATTATAGTAATACTAGCTTTTTCCCGCGGCTTCGCTCGCATGGTATGAGAGGTTTCCCACTCCGCCTCCTCCACCTTCCCTCTCCCCCACTCCACCACCCTCATCAACCCCCCTCCCCCTCCACCCACCCCTCCCCCCATTCCACTCCCCCCTTCAACCACCCTCCCCCTCCCCCCCTCCCCTCCCCCCCTCTCCAAACTCCTCCACCCTCCACCTTTCCTCTCCCCACTCCACTCATCCATCAACCCCCCTCTCCCTCCATCTCCTTCTCCACCGACCCCTCCCCCACCCCATACCCCTCCCACTCCACCTCCCCCCACCTTCCTCCACCCCTCCCCCTTCCACTTCCTTCCCTCCCACCTCTCCCACCCCACTCCGCCTCCTCCACCTTCCCTCTCTCCACTCCCATCAACCCACTCCCCATATACCTCCACCCACCCCTCCCTTCACCCCTACCCCTTACTTCCCTCCGACCTCTCCCACCCCACTCCACCTCCTCCACCTTCCCTCTCTCCACACCACTCCCCCCATCAACCCCCTTCCCCCCATCCCCTACTCCTCCCCACACCCTCCTCCATCCTTCCCCTTTCCCCTTCCTTCCCTCCCGCCTCTCCCTCCCCTAACCCCCTCCCCACTCCCCCCTCTCACCTCTCGCATTCCACACATTCATTCCCGATACATTCAGTTTTCAAACTGCTCGCGTGCAACCTATTATAATTTTTTATACAAATTTCATAATGCCAGAACTCAACGGCAGTTTTATACAAAATAACGAACAACAAAAAAAAGAATAGTCCAATTTGGTGCAGTCGTTCGGATTTATGCGCATACATACATTTCCGCGATTCATTTTTATAGATAGTTATTAAGTACGACGCCAGCAAAGCAATCTTTTTAGGGTGAATTGCCAAATTAAAAAAAAAAAAAACATCGTTTCTAAGGTGACAATTGGTTTGTTTTTTTCTGACGTTTGCAATAAATCGATTTTGTTACCGACAGAAAATGTATGAAAAATGAAATTATTTTTCATAACGCCCGAGCTCTAAGCTATAGCCTATAGACTATTCTGATGTATGAGCTATATTATTGTAAAGTTTCATTCAAATCCATTCAGTAGTTTTCGCGTGAAAGAGTAACAAACATACATCCATACAAACTTTCCCCTTTATAATATTAGTAGGATAAGAAGCAAAAATTACATCGAAGATAAACTGCAATACAGGCATGAATACATTATGGCCCAATCAACATTAGTTTCTAACTAGACCAGTCATGGGCAAAGTACGGCCCGCGGGTCAAGTCCAGCCCTTCAAGCTAGTCAATCCGGCCCGCGACATTGTTTTGAATAATCCTACAACAATTTACCAATTGAACAAAATGTATTTTCTGCGTAGATAGAATAGAATCCTTAACGGACATTTTTAGCATGCCATTTAATATGGATTGTGAATCAGTCAAACCAGAATTGCAGCTCGAACTGATTGAGTTGCAATGTAACACTGAATTGAAGCAACTGTTTCTCAACGTTTCCAAAATTGAGTTATACAAGGCCCTGTCAAAATCAAGTTTCCCAAACCTGAAATCTCACGAATCTCAGAAGATAATTGCGATGTTTGCATCTTCCTACATGTGTGAACGGGTGTTTTCTACTATGAAGCTTCGCAAAAACAGCGTTAGAAACCGATTGACTGGCCACCATTTAGCTTCACTACTGCGAATCAGCTCATCCCAGTTTCTACCAGATTATGAAAAACTTTTAGAAGCTCAGTCACAGTTTCATCTGTCACATACGCCTTCATACTCTTCTAAAGAATAATCAATTTTTGTTACTTTTTTTACCACTGTAGCATATAATATACTTAATATTATGTTTGATGTAAAAATTTAAAAAATAATGTTTATCACTTACAAAAAATTATTTTATTAATTTTTTTTTCCGGCCCGCCTAGATATTAATTTTTTTAATTTTATCTGGCCCTTTCCTTAAAAAGTTTGCCTATCTCTGAACTAGACAGTGCCTTTTCTAAGAAACTAATTATGACATCATTTTTTGTTGATTTTTAAAATATTTTATATTAATTTATTTGAATAACGGCGAAAAGAAGAAAAAAAATTCGGAAAATTTAAGAGAAAAATATAAAAGCGAAGATACAATGGAGGCGTCAACTAATATCTACAGGAATTCCAAAACTGAAAAAATCGAACTAATAACTATGAGAACCAAAGTGTTGACTAATATCTACAGCTCAAACTGTTGACTAATATCTATGAGAACCAAAGTGTTGACGAATATCTACATCTCAAACTGCTGACTAATATCTATGAGAACCAAATGGTTGACGTATATCTACAGCACTGGCAGAGGTTGGATTTGCAATTATGTATAGCATATTGGAATAACGTAATATTGCGTATGCAGTTTAAAAAACTTAATTTATGTATGTATGTAAAAATTCCTAATTTCGGACTATTGGACACATTTAGCTGGTTAGTCCAACCTACACTCTGTAGATGTTAGTTCAACCTACGCTCTGTAGATATTAGTCAACACTGGGACCGTCATAGATATTCGTCCGACCTTAGCTCTGTAGATATTAGTCAACACTCTGAAGTTCGTAGATATTAGTTCAACATATGAGCTGTAGATATTCGTCCGACATACAGGCTGTAGATATTAGTATCTGGAGTCGATACAACTAGGCACTCATAATAAATCTTTTTTTTTTTTAATTAAAGACAAACATTCCCGGGTTACGAATAACCTGACATTATTTGAAAATCTCCTACCACCACCACAGTAAACGGAAAATTTTGCTTGTGTTGTGCACTTGATGGAGGAGGCCATGCACGGGTGGGACCCAAACGCGTTGCCAACTTAGTGGGACGATTTTATCAGATTAGGTACATCTAATATATAAAATTCTCGTGTCACGGTATTTGTTACCATACTCCTCCGAAACGGCTGGACCAATTTTGATGAAATTTTGTGTGCTTATCTGGTAAGTCTAAGAATCGACCAACATCTATTTTTCATATCCCTAAAAGTAAAGGGTGTTCCACTCCGAAGAAAATTATTTTCCCCATACATTTTGTATGGAACGAATTCTCCTATTTTGAAAGAACTGCAGCAATATTGTAAGGGGTATAATATTGAACTGTGAACCGGGGGAGAGGGGAGGTGGGAAAGGAACTCAGGAAGGGGGGTTAGCTGGACGGGGGCAGGGGAGAAGTGGAGTGGGGAGAGGAAGAGGGAACGCGAGAGGGGAAAGGATACGCAGGGAGAAACAATTTAGATCAAGGTATGGTATACGCAGGGAGAAACAATTTAGATCAATTCAGCTAATAAGTTGACAACAGTTTTTGATTCTGAGGCGGTACGAAGTTCGCCGGATCAGCTAGTTTTTTAATAATATTTCCGAATGGGTCCTGCCGAAATCTAATAACATAAAAGAATATGTCTATTAATTTAATGAAAATATATTTTATATATATGTATGTATATATATATTTTTTCATTATATTAAAATGATGCCATAAAGTGAATTTGTGATTATTGAAGACGTTTTTATTACTTAATTGTTTAGATAAGGCTGGTAATCTCCAAGAAGGGCCGGGTAGCAACTACAGCAGTATGGTCTGGGATCTCGGCAGAACCGTGCTGAAGTCCAGTATCTTCACCGGTATCAAAGAGAGCCTCAAGACGGTGCTCATCCGACTGGACTCTGATAGTGATACATGCATGCTGGTTTCTATACAAAATGCTTCAGTAAGTAAAGTGCACGCATACTTATTTTTAATATAAATCAGATACCAAGTGAGAAACGTTTTAAGATTTTCACGGCCAAAAGTATTTTCGTTATTTGTTTTTGGGGTGTTATGCCGTGTTGCGCTACCTCCTTCTTTAGCTAATGTTTCAGACATCGTTGCAGTGTCCATGATCAGGGCAGATCCGGTAGATCACACATCTACCGGATCTGCCGGATCTGCCCTTATGATGGACACTGCAACGATGTCCGAAACGTTGGCTAAAAAAGGAGGTAGCGCAACACGGCATATAACACCCCAAAAACAAAAAACGATAAAAGACAGATACCAAGTCTTGAATCATCAGCCAAGACAGATCTCACATCAAAGATTTTATCGGAACCAATTTGTTTAAGACATATCTAACATCAAAGATTTTGTCAGAAACAATTTAACAATTTATAGCATGCATTTCCAATGGTACAATGATTTTTGGCTTTATTTTAAATGTAATATTGTATTTCTGTTATAAACTACGCCAGCTCTCAACATCGGAGTTTATAGTAAGACATAGCACACCGATTGTAATAGAATTAATAAAGATGAATAAGGAAAAAAAACTCCCACTCTCTTCAACATTGTGCTCGAACATGTAATAAGAAAAAAGCTAATAGACACTGGCTCCAATATTTGTTTCAAGAGCAGTCAAGTTGTCGGATATGCGGATGACATTAACATTGTCGGAAGATCAATTTCAGCCATTAAGGAGGTCTTCGATCCTTTAGAAACAGCAGCACGGGAAGTAGGACTGCAGGTTAATGTCAACAAAACGAAAATGATGATACAAAGCAGGAACCCTTCACACAGAAGAAGAAGTAGTGCACAATTCAAAGACAACTACTCATACGAAGTGGTCGACCAATTCACCTACCTGGGCTCCAGTCTGACAGAGAATAATGAGGATCCAGCAGAAATCAGAAGGAGAATCACAGCAGCCAACAAAACATACTTCTCTTTGCTGCCAGTGTTTAAGTCACGTAGTGTCCACAGAAAAACCAAAATAACCATATATAAGACCATTGTTAGAACTGTATTGGCATATGGATGTGAGGCGCTGACACTGACGGTAAAGATGGCTGAAATGCTGGATACTTTTGAAAGAAAAGTGCTGAGAAGAATATGTGGACCCGTGAAAGAGGGTGAACAGTGGCGCATCCGGCACAATACAGAATTGTATGATATATATAAGGCACCTAGCATCTCAACACATATGAGACTCCTCAGGCTGAGATGGGCTGGGCATGTACAGAGAATGCCGGATACACGCGTCCCAAAAAGAATTTTGACTGGACACCCAGGTGGAAAGAGAAAAGTGGGAAGACCCAGACTGAGGTGGAAAGACAAAGTAAGAGGGGATGCAGCACAGCTTCTCCAGGTACCAAATTGGAAGTCAGCCGCTGAGGACAGGAGGAGTTGGAGGCGACCGTTGCAGGAGGCCAAAGCTCGATATGGGCTGTAGCGCCATCGAAGAAGAAGAAGAAGAAGAAGGAAAACAAAAATAATAATAATCGCTCCTCCACAAATACTCTCTCCAATGTCTGCGGTCCCTCACCATTCGCCTTCAGTTTGTGATTCGCCGATCGTTTTTAACAATTTCTTTCACTTTTTCCACGTTTTCATCGGTTGTTGATGTGCTGGGGCGTCCGGGGCGTTCGTCGTCTTCTACGCCTTCACGGCCATCTTGGAAACGCTTATACTACTCGTAAACTCTTATTTTACTCATAGCAGACTCATCATAGGCCTTTGTTAACATTTCACACACTTTGTTACACTATATTTAATTTGTTACGCAAAATTTGATTCAAATTTTTTGATCCATTTTTAAAAAGAAACAAAAATCTGAAAACTGACAATTTTATCATACTTCAGGGGCATGAATACCAATATAACAAAAAAAAATTCTGACAATCGAACTCTAAAAACCTGCGAAATTTTAAAATTCCCGTTACTTTATGAAGGACCAACGAATCCACATCTTCCTCTGTCTGCCTCCACTACGGAGTCTACGGAGTCTTACTATTAGTCTCATGCTCTATTAGCTTTGGAGTTCATGATTAATATTCTGAATACATGGAGCATGAGAATGAGTTTGCATATTAGCTAAGCATGTTTACTTTTAAGGGACAGAAAGGCTGAAAAAAAGGGTGAATGCAGAAAACTGTTGTCACTAGTTAAAAAAAGTTGTTAAAAGAAGTGAGGCTCCACAATGGAGTGCCGATACCAACACTGATTTATGGTAGTGAGGCACGGAACTGGCAGAGGAATGACGAAAGTAAATGTGGATTGCTTTAGAAATGAAATCCCTGTGTGTTTTATGTGCTGTCGTTGCATATACCCTCTGAGAATCAATTTGTGGTCTGTAATCAATATTTTTTTTTTTTATGAGAAAAACTCTCTTTTTATAACTTTTGAAGGTTATTCAATTTTTTTAAAGAGAAAAACTCTCTTTTATAACTTTTGAAGGTAATTCCCATCAATGTAATACACGGTGTCCGGAAACTCGTAGTACAAGCGGGAAACTGGTAAATCTGCATCACTTTCGGAGTCGATTTGTGATATAACTTTTTTGATTTGAGCTTTCGTTTTCGAGTAAATCGGGTCCGAAGTTGGAATTTTTTTGGTTAAATTTGAAAAAAAATTTCACTAGGGGGTTGATTTCAGCTGTGTAATGTCTTATAAAATGCATCGAAGGGTAAACCGGGCTCAAAAATTTTTTTAACACTTTAGTTGCCGAATAAATGGAATAATAGAAAAAAAATAATATTAAAATCGAAATGCTCAGATCGAAAAAAATAAGTTTTTTGGGTTCTCTACGTGATGTAGATTCACCAGTTTCCCGCTTGTACTACGAGTTTCCGGACACGTTGTATATCACTGAAGAAGAAGATAATATATATACATATATATATATATATATATTTTTTTTTACATTAGCTTCACACAGGAGACCCTGAGAAAATAATTCCCCACAGGGCCTAAGTCATCTTTGGGGATGCTGTGTGGAGGGTCTTTTTAGGAAAGGAAGGAGAGGAAGTTCTGGGAACGAAAGGGGTATTAGGGGTGGGTAGGAATCTGAGTCAGTTTGTCCAGGAGTGACATATGAATCCATCCCTCCCACTACGGTGCAAGGCGGTGTTCCGAGAGAGTACGGCTGGAGAAGTCAAAGGGACTCCCTCAACCCGATCATCTCTCCCGATCCGGCCTGCCATACAGCTGGTGGACAGACGCATCCGCCGCAAAGACCCATAATAGTAATCTAAACGAAAATATGAAAGAGAACAAGACACAGAAAAACAGAAAAAAATAATGGGATTTGAACCCAGACCTCTCGTCTAACCGGGATGTGCGCGTTAACCAATTTCGCTATTGCCACCTTCTGTCAAACCGTCATATTTGTCAATCTCATAATTCAAATTTTAGAATTAACAATATTATCTTCAACTAATTATTTTTCAATATTACGGGCAACTACCCTTTTTATTGGAAACAATCATTCTAAGCGTCTCGGATAAATGTATCCGAATTTATTCATATGGAACTATTGACTTTTTATAAAAGTCTAAATGAATATTCAATTTTTAATATTAAGATACCTTTATCCGAGACGCTATCAAGGTGACAAACCAATTCTTAGAATGATTGTTTCCAATGAAAAGGGTAGTTGCCCGTAATATGGAAAAATAATTAGTTGAAGATAATATTGTTAATTCTAAAATTTGAATTATGAGATTGACAAATATGATGGTTTTTTTTTCTTCTTTTTTTTTCATATGAATACCGCACAAGAGTCCCAACTGCTCCCGTCTGGAGCCAGTGGGACTATGGCATCCTCAATTGGGGTATGTTGTGAGGCTGAAGGTAATAGGGAGGGGAAGGTGATAGGGAAGAGGAAGGTGGGGAAGTACCTGGCTATTCAGATCTAGTCACCAAACACGGCTAAAGCCATTTCAAGCAACGTTTCAATTCTGAATGGTGGTCTTACACCAGGGCGATACTGAGAGTATCTTCCACTTTGGAACGTGCTGCAAATATACTAATATTATTTTAAATTAATAAATTGTGAAATAACACAAATTAATCAAATAAAATTTATTTTCCACGTCGGGATTCGATCCCACGACCTTCGGATTGCGAGTCAAGAGCCTTACCGCTGGACTACGCCGGCCGTCAAACAGGCCGTTTGACAGAAGGTGGCAATAGCGAAATTGGTTAACACGCACGTTCCGGTTAGACGAGAGGTCTGGGTTCGAGTCCCAGTTGCAACCATTGTTTTTTTTTTTCTGTGTCTTGTTCTCTTTCATATTTTCGTTTAGATTATTATTGTTTTCTTCTTCTTCAGTGATGTAATCAATAATTTGAAATATATTTCAAGTTGACACAACTATGCGGGAGTCGGTAAAGATTAGGATATTGTAAAGGACTGACTTACCCCTAAAATGGCGGTTATTACTGTTTATTTTTACCGGTAATTCGGTGTCCAAAATACTATTATTGTGAAACCTTGTGTGTTCTTTGCACTCATCCTCCACTTATTAAAATCAGGTTAGTTGCATACGAAAAATTCCTAGTGCGGCCAAGCACCTAACACTTTTCAAGCAATAAATCAAAACTCCCATTGAGAGTCCGAGGTCTAATAACAAGAAAGTTCTAATTTCACAAAATATAATATAGATGAGATAAATTTAAGAGAACGGTTTCTTTTCTTTTTTTGTATGACTACCTAAATCCAAAACATAGAAAGCAGACAACTTCATTTTGGGCCGCAAAAAATCTTCATTTGGGCCGCAGGTTGGGCATGCCTGAAGTAGAGATTCAAATGGAATGCAAGACTAAAATCAATGAGTAAGATTACGATTGTATTTGAGATGTATTCGTTTCTAAAGAGCAACACTCAATGTGATATCTTCTCTACATATTATAAATTAAAGTCCCCCGCGAAGTCTGTCTGTCTGTCTGTCTGTTCGCGATAAACTCGAAAACTACTGAACGGATTTTCATGCGGTTTTCACCAATAGATAGAGTGTTTCGTGAGAAAGGTTTAGGTATGTAATTTGTCAAGGATTTTTGTAAATTGGTTGAAACATAACGATAATTGTTAGAAATGTCAGAAAAAGTCAAGGCGCCTGGTAGCTTTCAGCAAAAACGCTGCCTAATCCTTTTGGGATATAACAAAACAACGCATGGTGGGATGTTCCTCTTTTATAGATCTACAAAAAAGTGAAGTCATATATCTATCTTTTACGGATAGCTTACTGTACCCATTCTATCTTCTAAAAAATGGTCACGTGCAATGCGGTAGTTGGAAAGTTATTTAGACGGATACAGTATCCTTATTAACTTAAATACGTTAGTTACCCCAAGAATTTCATGCACGTTATTATAATCTTTCACACCATCTCTACGTATCTTCTATAATATAAAAATGAATCGCTGAATTTGTTGGTAAGCGCAAATCTCGAGAGCGGCTGAACCGATTTCGCTAATTCTTTTTTTAGAATATTCCTTGAAGTCCGAAGATGGTTCTTACGGAGAGAAAAATTAAGAAAATTGCCTAGAAAATTAGATAATAACAGAAAACATCGCACGTTTGACAGTTGGCGTGTTAGAGAATTAAATTTTGCAAAACAATGAATGATTGTTCAATCAGGATTCTATTTTTGAAAAGTTGAAAAATTTATTTAAAGTAGGTACTCCCCTAATAGTTCAAAACGAATCAAGAATTTTAAATATTTTAAATAGGTATCTACGTTAGGTACCAAATTTAATATACCTATATGAAAAATGGAAATTTTAATAAAAATTGTAAAAGGTGGCACGCGGACTGTTTAAAAACTGAATGTACTGGGACTGAATAACGCGGGAGGAGGGTTGGCGGGACGAGGGAGCGGGAAAGGGAAGAGGGAAGGCGGGGAAGGTGGAAGGGGAACGCGGGAGGGGAAGGGGACGTGTGAGGGGGGAGGGGAACTCGGGAGGGGGGTTCGCGGGACGGCGGAAGGGGGGGGAGTGGAGTGGGGAGAAGGAAGGTGGAGGTGACGGAGTGGGAACGCGAGAGGGGAATAGGATGCAGGAGAAGAAGGGGAGGCGGAAGGAGAACGGGACGAATGGGAAAGGAAACTCAGGGAGGAACAATTTCTTTATTAAATGGCATAGCAACGCATGCCGGGACCAGCTAGCTATAAATAAAAGTCCTCCGCGGCATCTGTCTGTCTCTTCGCGATAAACTCAAAGACAGCGGCGGTTATAAAGGTTGGATAACCATCCGGTAGATGGTGTTGTGTTTTATTAGCCACAGCAACGCGTGGCCGGGTCAGCTAGTGATTTATAAAGTTTCTATATAATAGGGTATAATTTAAATGTTTCTTGTTTCAGTGTCCAGTGTTTGACACAGAACGAGACATAGCGTACGAGGGATTCTACGCGACTGTCAGTACAAAAGGCGGCATCACTGTTACTGTAAGTTTTAATCTTATGTCATTATTTTAGGTTAAGTAAAGGTGGATTTATATTTGTCTGTCGTGTCGTATCGTGACATGTCAGAACGGTATCGGTCAGAACGGTATCAGACAAGTTTGCACGTGCCAGTGCTGTGTTGTGATGACTTTATTAATTCGAAATATTGTCAGAACACGACATTATATAGATGAGGAAGCTAGCCATCACGTTATCAGCCAGCACATAACGACACGACGCGTTGGACAAATATAAATCCACCTTAAGTCTGTACTTAGCAATTTGATCTTTATTACATATCTAGTTGCTACATGTGAATAATCATAGGATGGAACTTGAATTGCATAGTTACTTTTAAAAATGAGCTGCAAAGTAAGCCACATAAATTTTATATTATAGGTAGTTATCTACTTAATTGCTTGCCTCCAAAGATATTGAAATATAAGTAGATGTGCTATCTGCAGTTTTTACTAGGTGGGACTGCGCTTCCGGGTGTCGCCGATATTGTTTACCAATTAACAAATAAACTAAATGAACGATTAATTAACGAATAAACCAAACGAACGTTAAACTAAATTAACGAATTCTTTCCGTATTCAAACTTATATTGTTAACCAATACTAATGCACGTATTCAAAAAATCAACGAAATGAACAAATTCTTTTTGTATGTAAACTACTCTAATTAGTTGCGCGGACACCATAGCATATCTCTTTTGTATTTGAATATCTTTGCTTGCCTCGATGAGAAAGGGTTATTTTTAACTTGAAACATAATTTCCAAAACTATAAAACTCGTAACTCTTAAGGGGGCGTTCAAGTATTACGTAAAGCAATTTTTGAAGATTTTGTTTTTCCGTACCACCCCCCCCCCCCCCCCCTAAACGTTACATAATGCCCAAGTGTGACAATTTTTACCTGAAAATCACAATTAAGTACTGGAAAGTCGCTTAAATACCTTTTTTCTTGTTTTAATCGCGTTTGCGGTAGTAAATAAAACAAGAGATTTCGAGAACGAAAAGGATTGCCAACTTGGAAAATTTTAATTCCCTAGTTTTTTATCTAAATAAAGAAAAACATGTTACATAACGCGTTGTTCAAACCCTCCCTCCCACCCCCCTCGTAACGCACAGTAACGTTTCACAAGCCCCCCCCCCAAATGCGTTACGTAATACTTGAACGGCCCCTAACCTCTTAACCGGTCAAATGCCAGGCCATTTCGCGGAAATTCGCGAAACTTCACAAAAAAACCACCACTTTGAATTGAATGTTTTGTTGATAAATTTTGAGCTATTGTATATTTTATTGACTGAAACACGTTCACAACACAATAAACTATCTACCAAAACCACATTACTTGCATTTATTACGTAAATTAATAGGTTTTATGATGTTTTATTCGCGATACATGCATTTATTGCGACCATTAAATTCGCAGCAATTTATGACAGCACATTGTCATGGATGAAATCGTTTTAAAAATATTCCAGGGTGACAAGGTGAATGAAACTTTTAGCATGTAATGATGGCGCAAGAGATTCTGACACTGTTCTTCATACAAATTCTGTACATAGAAGGGTCAAAATCGCAGACCAAAAGTTTTTCGTCGACAATATTATTCAAATATTTGAATTATTTTCTCGCGCATGGCATTTTCTCCGGCCTTTACCCGGTTAAGCGCCAACAAATCCTTAAGAATGTTTCAAAAAACCGTTTCTCTGAATATAACTAGCTATTCTGAGGAAACTACTTATTACTGCTGTAACCGACGTGTTGCTCTCCCTCATATTTTTTACCTTTTAATTTATATGTCTTTTATTATGTACAATGCCCCGGTGCAACCAATAAAGCTTGCGTACCAAGTTGCACCGGGAGACATTCTAGACTCTTATAATTTTAATGCTTAAATATGTTTAATTATGTTTATTTACGCCTCCAAAGGCAACCAGGCTGACTAGCCTCCTTTTTATTTTAATTAAGACCCCTTTGAGGGCCTTAATTTCCAGCCTTAGGCTAAGGCCCTAAAAAGGGCCATTTGCCTTCCCTCCCTTGCCGCTCTGCTGTTATGGCTCTGCAGGAGGCGGCAGCTCCGCCAAGCGGGCTGCTCTCTATTTTAATTATGGCCCTTTGTAGGGCCTTTTTTCGTCCTGACCACGGTTCATGAATACCGTGCCGCCAGCAACTACTCTTTACAAACAAATTTTATCATTTTTAAATGTTCCTTTTCTTAATATACAAATGCCCCGGTGACACAAAAACAACTTGGATACCAAGTTGCCACCGGGAGACATCCTAAACTTATTAATTTATCGCCCTCAGGGCTATTGTTCCGGCTACAAAGCCAAAAACCAGTCTGGCTGGCCCCATTCAGGGCCGTCATATTGGTCAAAAATACACCATTTTTTAATATAACTTCATTTAAACACCCCGTAGGACGCTGAAACTAAGACGTTTCAGTGCAGAGTCCTACGGGGCATCCATAGAGCCACAAACCAGCATTATAACTCTTAAACTGCCAGCGCTATCAGCATTTGCGCAGATTTTCGAGCCATTTGTATCAAATCACGTTTTCTCCATTTTAAAAATCCCAGGACCTCGTAAAGCGACGAAACTAAAAGGTTTCGATAGCCAAGCTTACGGGGGACCTGGGAAAAATCCTAACTTTCTTATAACTATTCAAATTCTCCTGTAAAATGTAAATACCTACTGACAAAATGTCAAAACCCTCAAACTAACTCTAAACTCATCAAACAAAAAATCTACGAATGTAGAACATCCGTAGAACACCACTAGCATTAAGAAAACTATTGTAATTGTTATAATTTAACCTGTATAATTAATTTAAGAATCTCATTTTAATCGATCACTTTCAAGGAAATGGTCGGCAAAACCGGCGGCAACAGAAAACCGCCCCTTATATACAAACCGGGATAGGTAAAATCCCCCACTCTAAAATTGTACCACGTGACCGTTTTTTCACCCGAAAACGGGTATAAAAGGCGTGATTTTTGTGTGAATAAATCAGTTCTTCCATCAACGTCAACTCGTGTCTTATTTCCTTCCTGGAAAGTTTATTATCACCTGCTGCCTCCCCGCCGACCTCTGCCTAAGCTTTGCTCCTGGTGCCATCAGTCTCCTCTAGAAAGCCGGCCCTACTTCAGGCTACCGCCACGCACCAGGACTAGGCAGAGGGATCAGGCACATCCAGTGTCCTCTACTCATCAGGCACTGGGTGCACGGGAGGTCAGTATTTATTATTTTGTTCATCTTCATCCCAGTCGTGTACTGAAACCGGTACCCTTTTTTTACAGTCTTGTACAGGCTTGATACGTCTGGTACAAGTGGTCCTTCGAGCCGGATCCGCTGCACGACTCCAGGATGTCTCCGCCCGCCCTACGATCGAAGAAGACGGCGCAAGACGATGGACCTTCATCACCCCCTGCTGAGCCCCCGGCTGCTGCTCCGGACGCCGGAGACGAGCCCCTGGGCGTGCCTGACGTCTCCCCTGACGCCACGCCCCGGCCCTCATCCAGCACTACCCCGGTGACGAGCTCCGCAGAGGACAGCGATGAGGGGCCTCCACCCTCCACAGCCACGGAGGATACGGTGCGCCGGCTGCGACGACAGCTGCGCCACCAAGGGAAGCAGATACAACAGCTGATGGCAGCCTTGAACGCGCCTCAGCATGCTGCACCAGGGCTGACACAACCCAGTACTTCAGGGCTGCCACAACGCAGTACTTCAGGGCTGGCACAACACAACGCTCCTGAGCCGGCACGAGATAGCCGAGCCCCGCAGCCAAGCAGCCAAGGATGTCCATCATGGATGCCGCCTGGACCTTCAGGCCCCGTGCCGCCTGCACCTCTGGTGGACCAGAGGCCGAGCAGCGCCGTACGCGAGAGGCCTGTCGGACCTGTGCCTCTGGTGGACCAGAGGTACGCCTCACCGGCGCAGCCAGGGCCTGGAGGCCCTCCGCCGCCGCCCCCTCATCACAATGAGGGTCAAGGATGGATGCAGCCTAGGCCTTCAGGCCCCGTGCCGCCTGCACCTCTGGTGGACCAGAGGCCGAGCAGCGCCGTACGCGAGATGCCTGTCGGACCTGTGCCTCTGGTGGACCAGAGGTACTCCTCACCGGCGCAGCCAGGGCCTGGAGGCCCTCCGCCGCCGCCCCCTCATCATCATCATGAGGGTCAAGGATGGGTGCAGCCTGGACCTTCCGGCCCCGTGCCGCCTGCACCTCTGGTGGACCAGAGGCCGAGCAGCGCCGTACGCGAGATGCCTGTCCAACCTGTGCCTCTGGTGGACCAGAGGTACGCCTCACCGGCGCAGCCAGGGCCTGAAGGCCCTCCGCCGCCCCCCCCTTACTACCACATTGAGGGACCATCTGCATATGCCCAGTGGGCACATCATGAGCCGGCGCAGCCTGATGACCAGAATCCATCCGCTGCCAGTCCGAGCTCCGGCCTGCCGCTATTCCCGCCGCAACCAAGTGCTGAGGAGACGGCCCGCCAAACCAGAGCCTGGGTCCAGCAGACGGACAACCCGATGGCTCAGTTCACCAACGCTCTCACAGAGGCCATCAGAGCTTCAAGGGCTCAGGACAGCCCCCATCCCACAATTGAGGATGACCCCCGGATGGCTGCTCTCATCGCCAGGCAGTCGATGGCCAAGGACCTGCCTCCCTTCTCTGGGGACCCGCTGGAGTGGCCTACCTGGAGGGCGCAGTACAACCAATCAACTGCGACCTGCCGGATGACTAGCAGTGAAAACCTCATCCGACTGCAGCGGGCCCTCAAAGGGAAGGCCCGAGACGCCGTGGGACCCCTCCTGATGGACCCCACTCAGGTACCTGAGATCCTTGACGTGCTGGAGCAGCGCTACGGAGGGACGACTTCGCTGGCCGCCCTGATGTTGGACAAGGCCAAGCGGCTCCCACAGATGACAGCAGAGGCCTCACTGGAGGACATAGCAGACTTTTCGGGCACTGTGCAGAACCTGGTGGCATCACTTCGCTCCCTCAACAACGATGGGTACCTGACCAACCCGGCGCTCCTCAGCGACATCGCGGGGAAGATGCCGTGCACGATGCGGCTGGCGTGGCTGATAGAGGTGCGGCACTACAACGCACCAGCTACGATCTGCCAGTACGCCGCCTTCCTGAAGGCCATCGCGAACGCCATCACCAAATCGGGTATGGTCGACCCCGCGAGGTCTAGACCACGTCGTGAACAGTCGTTCGCCACGACTGAACAATTCGGACGCAGAAGTGAAAGTTTGTCGCGAAAGTCACCACAATATGACAGTCGAAAAGTACCTACCGAAAGTTTGTCGCGAAAGTCACCACAATATGACCGTTCACAAAAAGTAAAAAATGAAAGTGCGCGAAAGTCACCACAATATGACTCGAACAATCGTAACGCGAACCCTAGCGAAAGTACAAATCGCGACGGGTGCCTACAGTGTGGCGAAAGAGGCCATCTGCTACGAGACTGCCGTGAGTTCGTCGGAAAGGACGTGAAGCTGCGCTGGGAAACGGTGAAAAGCTCCCGACTCTGCCGCGTGTGCTTGGAGAGACATGCAACAAAAGCATGCAAAACTCGCGACTGGTGCGGCATCGGAGACTGCCGTTCTCCCCATCACAAGCTGCTTCACGACCCCACGTACGTGAGAAGCCCCGCAACAGCCAACGTCCACCACATGTGACGCCAGGCCGACGGCGCCGTGCTCAAGGTGGTGCCAGTGGTGCTGACAGGCCCCGCTGAGCAGATCACCGCCTACGCGCTGCTGGACGAGGGATCAACGATAACACTGATCGACACCTCAGCAGCAGAACAGATTGGCGCTTATGGACCCATACAAGGACTACGACTCCACGGGGCCAAGGGCATGTGCTCATCAGATCACCTGTCGCGCCGCGTGCAGGTCACACTGCGCGGCGCCGGTATAAGCACCGACTACCACATCAAGGCGAGCACGGTGAAAGGCCTCAGCCTTCCTGAGCAGAGGATCCCTGGCGGGTATATCACCCCCACCATTCTCATTGGGCAGGACAACGCACACCTCATTGTATCGAGGGAGGTGCACGAAGCCCGCGACTCTACGCGAATATTGTCACGGACTGCCCTGGGGTGGATAACTCATGGAGGAGGGACTCCTTCTACCAATGAAGGCCCCATCACCACTCTGGCCCTGCACGCTGAGAGCCACAAGGATGACCTGCTGAGCGACCTTATTCGTGCGAACTTCGCCATAGATTCACTGGGAATCACTTCAGCCTCCCGGGAAACCGCACATGTTGTACGTGCCAACCAGCTGATGGAGGACACCACCCGGCAGATGACTACCGGCAGATGGGAGACCGGCCTATTATGGAAGGCTGACAAAATCACGCTGCCCGACAACAGACAATGTGCGCTGAAGAGGCTGTGGTCCCTCGAACGAAAACTACTGAAGGAGGACGACCTCGCAGTGGCGTATCGAGACAAGATCAACCGACTAATATCACAAGGCCACGCGCGAGAACTCACAGCACGAGAGGCGGCGAAAGACTCCGCCCGCAAGTGGTACTTGCCGCACTTCGCCGTGGTGAACCCCAACAAGCCGGGGAAGATCCGCGTCGTGTTTGACGCTGCCAGCCGCTGCCGAGGCACCTCCCTCAACGATCAGCTACTGACAGGACCCGACCTGCTGACGTCCTTACTTGGGAACATCCTCCGGTTTCGAGAAGGAAAAATAGCTCTCGCCGCTGACATAAAGGAGATGTTCCTGCAGGTCAAGATAAAGACTGAGGACCAGCTGTCACAACTGTTCCTGTGGCGACCGACGCCTCAACAAGAGCCTCGCACCTATATGATGACGTCTATGATGTTCGGCGCTACCTGTTCTCCAAGCAGTGCCCAGTACGTGCGAAACCGGGTGGCCCTAGAAAATACCGAGCGCTTCCCAGCTGCTGCAGACGCCATCCAACATAAATTTTACATGGATGACTACTTGGACGCGGTGGACTCCATCAGTGAAGCCACTAGCCTCGCAAAAGACGTAGCGACAGTCCTATCATCAGGAGGTTTTCATCTCACAAACTGGGCCTCAAATAATCCAGCGGTGATGGCCACCATCCCGCCTGAAGACCGCGCCCGATCAGCCATACGCATCAGCAGCGGAGAAGCAGAGACCGAACGAATCCTCGGCCTACTATGGGACCCGGTGACTGACTGTTTCCTGTACGCCTTCAGGGACACCGCCGAGCCAGAACTGGTCAGCAGCCCTACGAAACGTCAGCTGCTCAGTATTGTCATGAAAATTTTCGATCCTGTGGGGTTTGTGGCATGCCTCACAGTCAGATCCAAGATGCTGCTCCAAGATGTCTGGAGGTCGAGCATCGGATGGGACGACACCATCAAACCTGAGCACAACGTGAGATGGCTGGACTGGCTGGGACTCCTCCAAAACTGCGGAGTCGCCATACCTAGGCGCTGCCTACGAAGCAAACACAGCAGCGTCACGCTCCATCTGTTTTGCGACGCGTCTGAGCAAGCATGCTGCGCGGTCGCCTACCACACGGAGGAAGTCAACGGAGAAACTACAGCAACCTTCTTGGCCAGTAAATGCAAAGTGGCCCCCCTGAAGCCGCTCTCCATACCCCGCCTTGAGCTCCAATCAGCGCTCATGGCCGCCAGATTAGCAGCAACCCTAAAAAAGGAGTGTCGCAGCAACATTGCGCGAACGGTGTTCTGGACAGACTCTACGACGGTGCTGTGCTGGCTACGTACGGACCCACGTACCTACTCTACCTTCGTGGCCAACCGGCTTGGCGAGATTGACGAGCTCTCTCGCATTGAGGACTGGAGATGGGTCCCCACTACGCTGAACCCTGCTGACATCGGCACCCGCGACGTCGAGGTTCCCGATCTATCACCTGCAGGACGTTGGTTCGGCGGCCCCGCCTTCCTCACATTGGCCGAAGCAAGATGGCCGCTCGAGAAATCCAGACTTCCCCGCCCAGATGACAACATCCTTGAAGTGAAGGCCCAATATGTCGGGCTCACCTCAACCATGGCAGATGCGCTTCCAGAGATAAGCCGCTTCTCCTCTTGGCACCGACTCATCAGAGCCACCGCCTGGGTCCACCGCTTCATAGGCCGATGCCGTGCGGGACCCCACAAACCACTGGACGGACACCTGCGGCCTGAGGAGACCCGTGAAGCGGAGCTCCGGTGGGTGAAAGCAGCCCAAGAAGACGCATTCGGCAATGAATTGAGTGCTCTTCACCAAGGAAACCCCGTACCGAACAACAGCCGGCTCAGATCGCTGAACCCCTTCCTGGGACCCGATGGACTGCTGCGAATGGACTCCCGAATACGGGCCACCAGCAGAATCTCCCGAGATGTGCGGACGCCCATAATCTTAGATGGAGACCACGCCTACACACGGCTACTAGTCAACCACCATCACCAGAAGGCGGACCACCCAAGCACGGAAAGAACAATGGCGGAGGTACGAGGCAGCTACTTCGTGCTGCGACTGCGAACAAACATACGTCGCATCGCTCACCACTGCCCCACCTGCAAGATGCGTAGAAGCAAGCCTGCCCCACCACTAATGGGACCCTTGCCACCATCACGGCTCGCCCACCATGTCCCCGCCTTTACAAACTGCGGGTTGGACTATTTCGGGCCCATGGACATCACTGTCGGCAGACGAAGGGAGAAGCGATACGGAGCCCTCTTCACCTGCCTGTCCACGCGCGCCATCCACCTCGAGCTGGCAACCTCCCTGTCCGCCGACTCTGCCATCATGGCCCTCCAACGCATGACGGCGCGCCGAGGTCAACCAAGGACAATCTTCTCAGACAACGGGACCAACTTCCACGGAGCGGACAACGAGTTAAAGGACGCCCTGAACTCGCTCAAAGATGACGTCCGGATGAGGGATCATCTGACATCACAAGGGATCGACTGGCAATTCATCCCGCCAATGTCTCCTCACATGGGGGGAGCATGGGAGCGCCTGGTGCGATCAGTCAAGCACGCGCTGCAAGCCATCCTGAAGGAGAGGGCCCCCAAAGAAGAGACCCTGAGGACAGCACTGGCCGAAGCTGAGTGGACCGTCAACAACCGTCCTCTTACGCACATCTCCGCAGACCCGAGAGACGAGGAGCCCCTCACTCCCAACCACTTTCTACTGGGAGCAGCAGGCAACCGGCCCCATCTTTCGCTGTACGACAAACAAGAGGAGGAGGTATGCCTCCGCCGCCAGTGGCGCATCAGTCAGCAGCTAGCTGACATGTTCTGGAGGCGTTGGCTCCGCGAATACCTCCCCACCTTGGCCACCCGACAGAAGTGGCACCACCCCGTCATCCCAATCAAGAAGGACGACCTGGTGGTCATAATGGACCCCGCGATGCCCCGCAACAGCTGGCCTCGCGGCAGAGTCCTGGACGCTACCCCTGCTGCAGACGGCGAAGTGAGGACCGCCCGCATCCAGACAAGCACCGGAGTCTACGTTCGACCTGCCGTGAAGCTTGCTGTGATCCTGCCGGCCCCGCCTACTGATGCGACCCCTACTGACCGACCTTCAACACGTCGTGAAGACTAGTGCAGCATAGCTACACGGGGGGAGTGTAACCGACGTGTTGCTCTCCCTCATATTTTTTACCTTTTAATTTATATGTCTTTTATTATGTACAATGCCCCGGTGCAACCAATAAAGCTTGCGTACCAAGTTGCACCGGGAGACATTCTAGACTCTTATAATTTTAATGCTTAAATATGTTTAATTATGTTTATTTACGCCTCCAAAGGCAACCAGGCTGACTAGCCTCCTTTTTATTTTAATTAAGACCCCTTTGAGGGCCTTAATTTCCAGCCTTAGGCTAAGGCCCTAAAAAGGGCCATTTGCCTTCCCTCCCTTGCCGCTCTGCTGTTATGGCTCTGCAGGAGGCGGCAGCTCCGCCAAGCGGGCTGCTCTCTATTTTAATTATGGCCCTTTGTAGGGCCTTTTTTCGTCCTGACCACGGTTCATGAATACCGTGCCGCCAGCAACTACTCTTTACAAACAAATTTTATCATTTTTAAATGTTCCTTTTCTTAATATACAAATGCCCCGGTGACACAAAAACAACTTGGATACCAAGTTGCCACCGGGAGACATCCTAAACTTATTAATTTATCGCCCTCAGGGCTATTGTTCCGGCTACAAAGCCAAAAACCAGTCTGGCTGGCCCCATTCAGGGCCGTCATATTGGTCAAAAATACACCATTTTTTAATATAACTTCATTTAAACACCCCGTAGGACGCTGAAACTAAGACGTTTCAGTGCAGAGTCCTACGGGGCATCCATAGAGCCACAAACCAGCATTATAACTCTTAAACTGCCAGCGCTATCAGCATTTGCGCAGATTTTCGAGCCATTTGTATCAAATCACGTTTTCTCCATTTTAAAAATCCCAGGACCTCGTAAAGCGACGAAACTAAAAGGTTTCGATAGCCAAGCTTACGGGGGACCTGGGAAAAATCCTAACTTTCTTATAACTATTCAAATTCTCCTGTAAAATGTAAATACCTACTGACAAAATGTCAAAACCCTCAAACTAACTCTAAACTCATCAAACAAAAAATCTACGAATGTAGAACATCCGTAGAACACCACTAGCATTAAGAAAACTATTGTAATTGTTATAATTTAACCTGTATAATTAATTTAAGAATCTCATTTTAATCGATCACTTTCAAGGAAATGGTCGGCAAAACCGGCGGCAACAGAAAACCGCCCCTTATATACAAACCGGGATAGGTAAAATCCCCCACTCTAAAATTGTACCACGTGACCGTTTTTTCACCCGAAAACGGGTATAAAAGGCGTGATTTTTGTGTGAATAAATCAGTTCTTCCATCAACGTCAACTCGTGTCTTATTTCCTTCCTGGAAAGTTTATTATCACCTGCTGCCTCCCCGCCGACCTCTGCCTAAGCTTTGCTCCTGGTGCCATCAGTCTCCTCTAGAAAGCCGGCCCTACTTCAGGCTACCGCCACGCACCAGGACTAGGCAGAGGGATCAGGCACATCCAGTGTCCTCTACTCATCAGGCACTGGGTGCACGGGAGGTCAGTATTTATTATTTTGTTCATCTTCATCCCAGTCGTGTACTGAAACCGGTACCCTTTTTTTACAGTCTTGTACAGGCTTGATACGTCTGGTACAACTGCTTTCAGATTAAACACTATTTTTATAAATATTTAAACACAGTATCTGGAGAGACGGTACAATTTAAAAAAACGTTGTTTTGCAAAAAAACACGTCAGTTATTACAATAATAGAATCAGCTGGGAAAATTTCATATCAGCGATTGAGAACTTTTCTCCCACAAGTTTTAAGAAGTTTGGTTTTTCGGTCCTTTGAATACTGAATTTTTAAAATTCATCATTTACAATTTTTAAAGTTCAACTTCATACAGACAAACATATTCTCAAAGGAAATTGTTTTGTACTAGCGCAAACCCATGAAAGACCAATTAAAATAATTTTATGTTAAAAATATCATATTGTAGGTAGGCATTTTATCGCTTGTCTGAATTCTTCAAACAACCGGATTCAATTTTTAACATTAAAGCAAATTTGAGTTAATTGAACCAGATTTCATGCAGGACTAGAACAACTGAAATTTTTATTTTATTTAAGTTTTTATTCCAGCAGGACTGGGAGGGTAGTGCAATCCCAGTCTGCCATATTACATAAACAACTATAAAAGAAAAAAAAGTTTAAATATTAGGTAAGTACCTAATTAAAACATAAAATGAAAACAAAATTCATCACACAAATAACAAAAAAATAAGCATAAAATCAAAATAAATAATAAGTAGACAGAATTAAAAATAAAAAGATAAAAAGATATTTTGGGATAGTCCATCATGGAGGTCGCCTCATCATCTGCATCCATCGCTCATTCAAATGACACAGACAACTGAAATGTTTGATAATCTTCTTAACGTGTATTATTACTTATGTAAATAAATTAACGAGTCAATCGGCAAAGTAATGATGGAGTTTTACCTACCATTAAAACTCTTATTATGTTGCCTTCTTCATCCAGAACATATTTATATATGTGAGAGACGACATGTCGATTCTTGTCCTGGTGGTCTAATTTTACTTTCTTTTTCCTAGTTCTGGCAACCCTGGGATTGCATCATCTGTTCGTTCTGTGATTGGTGATTTGTTTTGTTACCGGCAGTTGGCATCTGGCGCCATTTCCCTTGTCAATTGACATTGAAATTCTTTTGAATGTGGTAGAACTGTCTCCGCTTTATCGATTTTATTGTTCTTCTCTTTTGCAGCAAAAACGCTATCCTCTGGGCTTCTACATCGTGTTGCTGGTGCGCGCCACAGACGAGGACTGTTCCAGTAACTCCACCAGCATTGAGCGCTTCCTCGGGGGGAACCCCAAACACTCCGGCAAGCGCTCCACCCCCACCAGGATATGGAGGGGCAGAACCAAGTCACTGAGGTGCTTAGGAAATTCTTTCCATACATCATAACTGCTCTTATTGTAGCTATCCCACTGTTACTCCACTGAGAGACAGCCTGCTTTCTCATTGCCTCATAAATTGGGGGTGTGCTGGACCTCGTTCCTTCTTCATCTTTAGTTACATTATTAATTTTGCAGATACTTCTCAAATTTATCTGCGCCTCCCCCAATGACATGTGCAGGATTGAGGCTTGATCAGACTACCTTGACTGTCCTTTGTCCTGCCTCTAACTACCCAACGCTGAATTTTCTTTTAGTCTTCGGGTATTTTACCTAAAATATTCAGTTATATTCTTTGAGGCTTCACTGCGTGGTTGGCTAAGGGACACGGACGAGGGCGGATCCAGGATTTTTTTCTGGGGGGGGCACAAGGGGCGGACGGGCAAAAAAATGTTTGATAGAGACAGTTTTCTGTACTGTGATGGAATCTCCACAGTACAAAAAAATACTTTCTGGGGGGGGGCACGTGCCCCCGTGCCCCCCCCCTAAATCCGCCCTTGGACACGGAAGCTAAGTGTAGTTTATGGTCAGACCGAAAGCCATTCACATTTTTTGTTGGAACTTGCGAATTGATTTGAGATTTATTGTGTTACTTATGTTCTCTATTTTATGCAGGTGCTTGCAGGTTTTTACAAATGCAATGCCGCCTCATGGAGCCTTATGAATGAGTAACGAACATCCAAAACATCAAAAAGAACATCCTTCTCAGGATGGTGGAGATTGGGATTTGAGGTCATGCATATAAATGAAGCACCTATTTTACTAGTGAAATTTAAAAGAAACTTTATTGCACTTTGCAAGGGAAATAGCACCAAAGAAAGCTTTACAAAAAACATAAATACCTTTAGCATCTATCAATAGATTTGGAGAGAGAGAGTTAACAAAAATTACAGTTATTTATAAATAGATAGATTCTCCTCCAATCGACAACAGCAATCCCCAAAACACCGTCCAGCACGTCATGGGGCCGCTTGGTTAAAGGAAGTCCTCCCAACAAAACAGGCACAGCAGATTCTCACCCATCAGGCGGCATGAGCAAATCTCACCGGCCAAAAGAACAGCAAAGGAATATTGGCGGGTCCAACCAGAGTCTAGGAGCCGCTCCATTAATAAAGGGAATCCACCCAACAAAACAGGCACAGCAGATTCTCACCCATCAGGCGGCATGAGCATATCTCGCCGGCCAAAGGAATCACCAGCAAAAGAATCCTTGCGGGCAATACATCACCCGTTGATTCCGGTCTAAATTGACTTCAGCACGCGGATAAAACTATCTCACGGCATCCGGCGAGGGATTAAAAATTCAATGCCATTTGAGTCGTCACACACTCACATAATGTATAAAAATAATCTTTCTAGGCTACATAGCACTAGTATATCACTTAACAATCCCAATCGCCCC
Organism: Limnephilus marmoratus; assembly: GCA_917880885.1. Lineage (NCBI taxonomy): Eukaryota > Metazoa > Arthropoda > Insecta > Trichoptera > Limnephilidae > Limnephilus > Limnephilus marmoratus. The sequence continues at coordinate 16,999,260 of OU862932.1, forward strand.
GAAAAAAACTCCTCTGACACCAAAAACTACGTAATGTCCCCCACCATGATTCCCCGAATGACGTTTCCGGTCTGCTTCCAGTTTGGCCAACCAACAAAGTTAAAAAAGAAAAAAAATAATGCATAGACAATAAACAGTACCTACTTTGCCCAGTACCTGCTTACGAAATAGATGTGTTACAGGCATTTCAAAGAAAGTAGAAATAAAATACTCAAATAATATTAAAATCAAGATAAAAAAACAAGAAAAAGTGAAAAATGATTTGAATATCTTTTAATATTTCTTTGAAGAAAAGTCTTAGCGAGAGATTCTGGGTTCGAGTCCCAGTTTCCACCGTTATGTTTTTATTTTTCTGTGTCTTGTTTTCTTTCATATTTTCGTTTAGATTGTTAGTATTATTTTCTTCTTCAATGATATATTACATTGTAGGGAATAACCTTCAAAAGTTATAAAAAGAGATTTGTTCTAATAAAAATTAAATATCTTTTATTTGTTGTGTTTTTAAAGGGAATAAAGGAATCAAATTGAATTTCAGATTGAGAATCATCCCCAGCATAACCTACCAGCAGTACTGGGTAGCCATTGTTGTGGCTCTGGCGGCCATCTTTGTCATCTACCTGCTGTTCCTCATCGGCCTGACCTGCCACAAGAGCAGGCCCCGGAACATGGAGGCCTTAGAGAGTGAGAATGCAGGTTAATACATTATACTACACCTAACCTAACTTTTCAATTTGGGAGGCGGTTGTGGGTACCTCTGCCCCAGGAACCATTTATTGGATAACCAACACCTCTGGCATAGGTCACCCCAAATGGTCTGCTACGTTTAGGCGACTTAGCAGGGGTGCCCTGGTTCATGGGATGAGGTATGTCTAGGTCTTGGCGGCGAATGCGTTTGCCCACCTGCTGCATCTGAGAGACTGGTCGAGTGAGGCCTAATCTAGTCCTCTCCAGCCTGACTCTCTCTACCCTTCGCCTTGCACCGCAATGGGTGAATTCACATGTCTGTCACACCAGGACATATTGGCTCCCAGATTCCTACCCACCCCTCATACCTTTTTTCTTCTCAGAACTTCATCTCCTTCCTTTCCCTTAAAAGACCCTCCACACATCACCCCAAAGATCACACATAGGCCTTGAGGGAATATTTTTTCCAGGGCCTCTTGTGTGGAGCTAATGTTTAAAAAAATTATATAACTAACTTCTTCTTCTTTGTGTGCCGTATCAGGTCCCCCCGACGTTCCCCCCTGGCGATCACTCTTGAAAATGTCTCTCTGTCTTGCGCTGCCCGAAATAGCTCCTCCACACTTCTAATGCCGGTCCATTCTCATATATTACGCAGCCAAGACATTTGTCTTCTACCAGGCCCTCGGCGACCCTCTTTGCCTTTCAATATTAAATGGAGCAAGTGATACTTCTCCCCTCGAAGTATATGACCCAGATATGAAATTTTCCTGATTTTTATTAATGTTAGCAGTTCTCTATCTGCTCTAGCCCGCCTGAGAATTTCTATGTTGGTGATCATGTCGGTCCATGGGACCTTGAGCATTCTCCGGTGAAGCCACATTTCAAAAGCCTCTAACCTGTTCATGGTATTTACTTTCAAGGTCCATGTTTTACATCCATACAGCAAGACCGACCACACATAACTAACTTAACCTAACCTAACCTACCATCAGTACTGGTTGTACATCATCTTCATTTATTAATTAATTCATTAAATCTAATTGGTCTGACCTGCCACAAGAGCCACAGGAATCAGGAATCGAACATGTTACTACACGTAATCTAACCTAACTTAACCTAACCTATCACGATCTACCTAGATTACTGGTTTGTCATCATCTTCATTTACCTGGTGCAGATTTCCTTGACCGACCTTCAACAGAAAGGAACATGGCAGTCATAGAGAGAGTAACTCAATGCAAGTTAACCCCTCCGAATTTTCGTGAATATTCGCTTGTGATGTCTCAAATGAAAAGACATTTTACGAAAACTTTGTGTTATTACCGCTTCACAATTAAAGCTCTATAAACGAAACATTTCTGAACGTAGCCGAATAGTAAAAACTGTTTTAGAAAGGTTACAGAATAAGCTTTCGAATTATTATATTACAAATAAATATTAACATTTGTAAATATTAAAATTTAGAATGCAAACATTAAAAAAAATGTAAAAATGACTCACGTGATGTTTTTATGTGAAAATGGTACTAAAATCACAGATTATATAAACAACAATACTTATTCTATTGTATAAATGTGTAATAAACACTTTTGTCACCTCACTTTTTTATCATTTCATATAAAAATATTTAATAAAAATTAACAATGACGACCTCCGTAGTCCAGTGGGTAAGACTCTTGACTCACAATCCGGAGGTCGCAGGTTCGAACCCGGCATGCACAAATAAATTTTATTTGATTAATTTGTGTTATTTCACAATTAATTAATTAAAAATAATATATAGTATATTTGCGGCATGTTCCAGAGTGGAAGATACTATCAGTATCGCCCCGGTGTAAGACCACCATTCAGAATTGAAACGTTGCTTGAAAATGGCTTTAGCCGTGTTTAGTGACCAGATCTGAATAGCCAGGTACTTCCCAACCTTCCTCTTCCCCACCTTCTTCCCCCCCCCACTACCTTCAGCCTCACAACATACCCCAATTGGGGATGCCATAGTCTCACTGGCTCCAGACGGGAGCAGTTGAGATTCTTGTGCGGTATTCAATGTAAAAAATAAAAAAAACAATGTCGAGCACGGTTGAGCCGCCGGTAGTAAATTTGGGCGCGTAAATATTTGTGTCAACTACGCGACAGACAGCTTATCTTGTTATGTATTTCTATGGACAACTTGAATAGGGATGTACAGCTTGATCTACTATCGACCTTTCACTTTTTGTTTTAGAGATGTAACTAAAACAATAACGGAGTTGGAACGATTTCTATGGAGACGCACGCGCTGACGTATAAACACGCTTATTGTACTTGACTGCTGTCGTATTTTTAACGCATATATCTGCTTAAGTTGCGGAGGGGTTAACCCAACCTATCACAATCTACCTAGATTACTGGTTTGTCATCATCTTCATTTACCTGGTGCAGATTTCCTTGACCGACCTTCAACAGGTAAAGGAACACGGCAGTCATAGAGAGAGTAACTCAATGCAAGTTAATATGTCTTATTTAACCAGTCCGACCCGTAAGCAGCCGTACAGTCCCTTAGCCGTCAACCGTACACCCGTAGTAGTCAAGTACAATAAGCTTGTTTTCATGCTAACGCATGTGTTCCCACAGAAATCATTATAACTCTGTTATTGTTCTAGTGACAACCTTAAAACAAAAAGTAGAAGATCCATTATTAAGCTTCACATCTCTATTCGAAGTTATCCCATAGAAGTACATAAAAAAGACTTATTTTGTAGAAACAGTTTTCACCTCCCAAATCGCCTACGTGCCGTTAGACATTGTTAATTTTTTATTAAATATTATTGTATGAATTGGTAAAAAAGTGAGGTTACAAAATTGTTTATTATACATTTATACAATAGAATAAGTATTTTTTTTTTACAAAATCCATGATTTTTGTACCGTTTTCACATAAAAACATTGCGAGTGTCATTTTAACATTTTTTTTATGTTTGCATTCTAAATTTGAATATTTACATAAGTATGTTAATATTTATTTGTAATATAACAATTTAAAAGCTTATTTCATAACCTTTCAAAAACAGTTTTAACCCGTCTGCTCGTTTAGGAATAAATACATCCCAAAATACGTAGTCGCGTTATACTTTCATAAGACCAAAAACGTCCCAAGTGACCTTACATTGTTAAAGCTATATATCTCTCTTCCTCTCATGCAAACATATGTATTTTTCTTTTAACCAGGAAGATAATGAAATAATGCTTTTTATTGTCTTTGAAATATGAAAGCTATCTTGCAGAGATATTTTACAATCTCAATCCAAAGTGACAGTTTCAGAATTTACGGGCGAAATCGATGCTTCCGGATTGTGAGGTGTGAATATATTGAACCAAGCAGACGGGTGATTATTTGGCTATTTATTTCCAAGTATTCGGCTACGTTCAGAATGTTTAATTTATAGAGCTTTAATTGCGAAGCGGAAATAACACAAAGTTTTTATAAATCTGCCAGTTCATTTAAGACAAAGAACTTGCACAATCACAAAATACCTGAGTGGTTAATCTAATCTAACCTCACCTATCCCAACTTACCAGCAGTACTGGTTAGCCATCATCTAACTGGTGCTGACATACTACAAGAACAGGTCCAGGTAGTACGTAAATGAGATAGAGGAACAGGTCAATATGTCATGTCATCCCTCTCCCACTCCTTCATCTAGCAGTTTTATTAAATTTCTTTAAAACTTACTCCGTTTCCAGTAAAACCATCCCAATTTTATAAATTTTGCTCAATATTTACAGGAAAAAATTTAAACCATCTTATCTTTTGCGATTTTAAAAATGCCATGATGTTTTGTTTACAGCTAACCCTGGTGTGACTACTTTGCAGGATAGTCAAATAACTGCTTGTTCAGCCTTGGACATAGCTTCAAACAACTATGGAATAAGTAAGTTAACCTTTCTGAAGAGTAATTTCATAATTTAACTTCCCATTGAATTCCGATGCCTCACTTTGAAAACTTAGATTTAAATGCAAGTTCCCTGCAATATTAAACAGAGCACATATTTATCGTTCAAATCTGTTAATTTGTTAATTTTATCGGCCAAGATGACGTGATCTTTATCTTCTGACGTGATGCTTAGGCATGATAGCACAAGATAAAGAGATGGACTTGAAGTAAATTGATGTAAACTTGCTGTACAAGCTTCTTAAATCGTATGCGAAACTAGCGAACGTCGTTCATTTTATGGCAAAAGTGTTCTCGTAATTTGTTACTTGCCGTAGTTGTTTTCTTAGAACGCATAGTAAGATTTTTATCAATTGTTACTTTTTAATCGCTTCGGAGCTATAAAGATATTTTTTTAAGTTCACATGGTTGATCCGCAAGAGCCCATACCTAAAATATTTCTAACTGCCTCTATTTCGTATTCGAAAATGATCTTCACGAAGCTAATCCAATGAGCGTCAACGCGAACTTGCTGGAATACAAATTTGCTCCGTGCAGACCAACGAAAAGTAAAAAGCAATGCTTCTTCCGATCCTTCGACTACGAGAAAATGCACTTTCTTTTTGATAAATGTTTTCTTAAATCAATGTATTTGGTGTTATGTAGTTTTAATATTCATATGCCCTGGTGGGAATTGGTCGTAGTTGATTAATGTTCTTCCTGGCTTTAGAATCTTTCCCATCTTACTCCATTCTTCTTCCAAACTTTTTACCTCTTCCTCCGTCTGTCTCTGGATCGCTTCCTTTAGGGCATCCACTTATTCATGATTTGGTTCAATGGTTTCATACTCAATTTGATTCTCGAGTCCATGGTTCATTTTAATTCTGTCCATTTCAGTAGTAAAAGTATAGATAATAGAAAAAAGGTAAAATGGCATTGAAGGATGCCAGCTGTCGACGAGCTGCAACCAAACCGACCAGGTACCTACTTGACCGGTTAGTAGCTGTGTTGACAAATGGTTCACACCCCGGCATTGTGTGATCAATTCCTCTGCTAGCTAAGTCATCCATCATTGGATAAGCAACATCTTTGGCTTATAATTATAGTAGTATAAGTTTTTCAAATATTGTCAGGTTATTAGCAACCTGGGCATGTTTTTCTTTAAAACAAAACCAAAACCGCACTGACTATCAAAGCGGAGACTTAATGTGAGTTATGTTTAAAGTTAGGTCTGTAAGTAAAAACAAATGGCGGGTGTCGCAGTGCCTAGATGTGATTTTGCAGTAATATGGGTGAAAAATCTACAGTGACACTTTTGTGGACACAGTTTTGTACTAATGATGGCTCAAGATTCATCTACGGTCAAAAAAAAAGCAATCTTTCTTTGTTTTACACCGTTTTGTACAACCGTAGTGGAGCACTGGTTTTCCATACGAGCAGTTTGCATTTGAGATGTGTATTGAAAAAATTGTCCCCAGGAAGAAACAGCTATGCCTCGCTGACTGAAGGACAGGAGCCCCCGAGCGAAGTGTTCCTCAATGAGCTGTGCAAGAAGGATACCCTTGCCCTGAGTCGTCGCTCCTCCATGTTTCTGTGGAACTTGCTCACTGTGGCCGTGTTCTACGGGCTGCCAGTCGTGCAACTAGTCATCACATACCAGAGGGTAAGTATCATTATTAGACCCAGTGTGATGTGTTTGCAGTTCGTCATCGCCACCACCAGAGGATGGTCTTCAATGCCATGTCTCTCTATTTGATTAAGAGGATACTCCCTTATTATGTGGTTAGTGGTTATTCCCTTGTCACCGTGCAAAAATAAATAGGCTATCCGTTTGATAGATTACTGTATCTTAACAGTCCTTGATCTACCGGTATATCGGTGAAAGATGCTCTGAGTAACTAGCTTCATTGATTACTTCACCAACACAATCGGGAAACCCGCGAAATGCAACCCCAACATTTGTACACCATTGACATTAAATTTGTCACTTGGAAGCGGTTCGTTTCTACGGCTCGTTCTTGAATTCAAGATCTGGGGTGTGGAATAATTTGTCAGCCTCTGTATTTTCCTATTATCTTCAAAACCCAGGTTCACTCCTTATTTTCTTAAAAAACCCTACACACAACATCACCAATATTTCCATGTCTTTCTGTTTCGACCGATGTCGTAAAACTCAAGAGGAATGTAAATCTAAGTTATTGGACATTTGATTGTGTTTTATTTCTATCACAGGAACAGAATATGATGGGAAAAGCCCTACCTTCCAATTAAGTCATGTGTTGATCCATTCACTACTCGTTAACACAATTTTCCAGGTTGGCACAATTACCGTCACTTTCATATATTTTATCTGATGCGAAATTCGAGGGAGATCAATATCGATGTTAACCGGTCATCAACTTAAGCAGATATATGCGTTAGAAATACGACAGCAGTAAAGTACAATAAGCGTGTTTATACGTCAACGCGTGTGTCTCCATAGAAATCGTTCTAACTCTGTTATTCTTTTAGTGACATCCTTAAAACAAAAAGTAAAAGGTCGATAGTGGATCAAGCTGTACATCCCTATTCAAGTTGTCCATAGAAATACATAACAAGAATATTCTGTCATTCGCGCAGTCTAACACATAATTTATCCCGCCAAATTTCCTACCGGCGGCTCGACCGCGCTCGACATTGTTAATTTTTATTAAATATTTTTATATGAAATGATAAAAAAGTGAGGTGACAAAAGTGTTTATTATACATTTATACAATAGAATAAGTATTGTTGTTTACATTATCTGTGATTTTAGTACCATTTTCACATAAAAACATCACGTGAGTCATTTTAACTTTTTTTTTTAATGTTTGCATTCTAAATTTTTATATTTACAAATGTTAATATTTATTTGTAATACAATAATTTGAAAGCTTATTTTGTAACCTTCCTAAAACAGTTTTTACTATTCGGCTACGTTCAGAAATGTTTCATTTATAGAGCTTTAATTGTGAAGCGGTAATAACACAAAGTTTTTGTAAAATGTCATTTCGTTTGAGACATCTCAAGCGAATATTCGCGAAAATTCGGAGGGGTTAATAGTAGCGCGACAAATTTTCGAGTGACTATGTGGGTATTTTAAGAATACTTGTGCAATAATATTTTGCACTGACCAAGTAGGTAGAAATTATATTCATCTTTATTGTTTCTTCCCCTAAGTAGGGCCTTTAGGAAGGAAAAGGTCAATGGGAGGTGAATGACAATGACAGGACTTTGGGAAATGGGTTAGTACCAAAGCTGTTTCAACACTTAACACTTTCCCTTCCACACTAAATGCGTGTGAATATTAGCTCTTTACACACTTACACGCATTAGAGCCCTTATCTTGAGCAGCGTTCCGAACCGGTCAGAAAGTTTTAACACACTGCAAATCACTGGATCACACTGCAAATTAAATGACTTCTTTATTATTATTATTGCTCCCGGTTTCGTTAGTCTAGTTTTCTTTACCTATTTAAACAACTTTGATCATGTATTTGTAGTCACGAAATGTAAATATAGCTTTAATATATAAATAAATGTGTCGTTCTCCAGGTAGTGAACCAGACCGGTAACCAGGACCAGTGTTACTACAACTTCCTGTGCGCCCACCCGCTGGGCTTCCTGTCTGACTTCAACCACGTATACTCCAACCTCGGGTACATCATGCTGGGTGCACTCTTCATTATCTTCGTCTGGCGGAAACACAAATTGCACACCGATCCGAGCTTCGATAAGGTATGCCATTCATTATATAAATGTTCCTCTCCGGGCTCTCTTCAGCTATTGGTTCTAGGCCCTGTTAAATAAAGGGCACTGTTAGAACAGGTCATCATTTCTATTATTCCAAATAATTTCAATATAATAATAATACTGAAGAACACCTTTCGAGTTACTGCACCTACTTTTCAAAATTAATTAGAATATATTTAAACAATTGCTTACCCAGTCAGAGGAGCTTACTTATCTATTGTACAGTCTGTCAAATAAGAGTAGAAAACATAGGAGGGCGCCACTGTTGATCAAATGGCAATACTAAAAATACAACACATGTTGGCGATGTAAAGCTGTGTAACCTACATTTTTGTAAAAAATCAAAAATACATAAAAGTAGGAAAACTATTTTTTTATTGCAATTTCAATATCTACTGATCTCAGAATTACATATGAATATAGGCTAAAGTTCAGTTTAGGGGCGGCGTTCCTAGATAATAAAACTAGTTATTTTTATACTAATTATGGGCTGGAAAATCCGTATCTGAAAGAATTAGGTGTCGGCAAGCAATATTAACTGAATTACACGACTTTAAAATTTTCCAGCATTATTGACATTACAAGTCATAGAAAAACAAGAAAGATGTTACACCACATAAAATTAAGTGTTGCCATTAAGCAATAGTATCAATAACTAATTTAAGTAATTATTTTTTATAAATTTTACTCACTTTTGTATCACAAACCATGTTACATAAACCTAGCGTAGCCGCTAAACTATTTGAAAACTGGGATGTTTTTTTGCCGTGACGCGAGTAGGCGCTACGAAGGGGGCACTTTCTTTTCCATCACAAACCATGTTACACAAACCTAGCGTAGCCGCTAAACTATTTGAAAACTGGGATGTTTTTTTTGCCGTGACGCGAGTAGGCGCTACGAAGGGGGCACTTTCTTTTCTATCACAAACCATGTTACACAAACCTAGCGTAGCCGCTAAACTACTTGAAAACTGGGATGTTTTTTTGCCGTGACGCGAGTAGGCGCTACGAAGGGGGCACTTTCTTTTCCATCACAAACCATGTTACACAAACCTAGCGTAGCCGCTAAACTATTTGAAAACTGGGATGTTTTTTTTGCCGTGACGCGAGTAGGCGCTACGAAGGGGGCACTTTCTTTTCCATCACAAACCATGTTACACAAACCTAGCGTAGCCGCTAAACTATTTGAAAACTGGGATGTTTTTTTTGCCGTGACGCGAGTAGGCGCTACGAAGGGGGCACTTTCTTTTCCATCACAAACCATGTTACACAAACCTAGCGTAGCCGCTAAACTACTTGAAAACTGGGATGTTTTTTTGCCGTGACGCGAGTAGGCGCTACGAAGGGGGCACTTTCTTTTCCATCACAAACCATGTTACACAAACCTAGCGTAGCCGCTAAACTATTTGAAAACTGGGATGTTTTTTTTGCCGTGACGCGAGTAGGCGCTACGAAGGGGGCACTTTCTTTTCTATCACAAACCATGTTACACAAACCTAGCGTAGCCGCTAAACTACTTGAAAACTGGGATGTTTTTTTTGCCGTGACGCGAGTAGGCGCTACGAAGGGGGCACTTTCTTTTCTATCACAAACCATGTTACACAAACCTAGCGTAGCCGCTAAACTACTTGCAAACTGGGATGTTTTTTTGCCGTGACGCGAGTAGGCGCTACGAAGGAGGCACTTTCTTTTCTATCACAAACCATGTGATGAATTATCATGTGAGGAAGTATCGTGTCGGAAAGTTTTACGTTATTGATATTTTTGCTCAATGGCAACACTTAATTTTATGTGGTGTAACATCTTTTTTGTTTTTCTATGATTTGTTGTGTCAATGCATGGCTTCTTTTCCTTTGTGTTTATAGAAAATTTTAAAGTCGTGTAATTCAGTTAATATTGCTTGCCGACGCCTAATTCTTTCAGATTCGGATTTTCCGGCCCATAATTAGTATAAAAAAAAAAAAAAAAATTATCTAGGAACGCCGCCCCTAAACCGAATTTTTTCCTGGATATATTATACCTTTGTAATTTTTGTTGATGCAATGAAGAATAACGATATTATAGTAAAATAAAAAGCACAGTTAGAAATTGCTCACATTTATTAAATACTAGCTTAAGTACCCAGCATTGCCCGGGTTTTAGATCGTGTCTCTAATTTTAGATTTGAATATATTTAACTCAGTCAGACCCCAAAGTAGTGTAACTAAACTAACCATTAATGATTCTTCCTTTCTACCTACTGTTAAATTCAAATTTAAGTTAAATTAAATGATAGCAAATCACTTTATAAAACACCATTTAATCAATTTTACTAGGTACCTTTACAACAGTGCTTCTTTGAATTATTTCTTATTCTAAGAAAAAAAAAAATGTTTTTTTTAATTTTTTTAAGATTTACTGTGTTTTGTACATTCAGTGTCATTGCGATTTGAAATAACATTTGACAGTTAAATTGGTGTTGCCAGCCTACAAAATTAGTAGTTCCATTTTTTTTTTTCTACTCTTATTTGACAGACTTTATATGTTTGTTTTATTAATAATTTCTGAATGAATTTCGGAATTTTTCCAAGAGATTTTAATGTCTAAATGTCTTGTATATTTCTTATTTTTGTCGTTAAAACAAATACTTTTATAAATACTAGATAAAATTATCTTTTAGATTTTTGTATCTGAAATATACTTTAGTGTTTAAAAATTGCCATATTTTTAGCTTCAAACACGGAAAAAAATTGAAAAAAAAGCTTATCAAAAACATTTTTAATCAAAATGCACACAAAATTAGAAAAACACAGTCCTTTTATTTAATGAATTTGAAAGAAAACTGTCACTTCACTTTTTTCTCGTTCATACAATTTAAAATTATAATAATTTTTCCACGAGAGTAACTGAGAAAAATCTGACATTTTAGATTCATTTTTTCATAATTTAAACGTTGGTAACTCAAATTTGGTATTTATTTACACACGCACAAGCCATTTTGTTATTGAGTAACATTACTTTTATGGAAGTTTTATTAAACTCAAGCGGATGAAAAATAATTTATCCGAAATAACCTATATTTTTATGTTAAAAATATTATATTAACAACAAGACATTATGAATGCAATAAAGCTGACAAAAATAACGCAAATATTAGTAATTATGTTCAATTACACTAAACTAATGGTGAATTGATCAATACAATGGAAATTATATTCAAAAACATTAAATGAACTGCGAGTAAATACCTATCACAAAATATACACGTAACAAAAGAAGTTTTGCCGCGAATGAAAGAAAAATATAGCCGCCCAGCTTGCGCAAATCTACCAAAGTTCAATGCAGCCAACATAAAAACGTCCTTATGTTATTATTAACATTGCGGAAACACAGTACAACGGTCACCGAACAGAAACACCGTTTAACAGTTGTTAAGTGTTTTTTTTATTAGTAAGGCTGAAATAATATAAGCACACCAAGCATTTTTTTTTCTTTGTTCCCAAAATGGTTGGCGTATTTTTATAAGAAGTGATGTACATCAAATTCAGAGTTGTTCTATTTCTAGTTTTACGGTATACCTCAACACCATGGTTTATACTACGCCATGGGAGTTGCCCTGATGATGGAAGGTGTCTTGTCAGGATCATACCACGTGTGTCCCAATAATACAAACTTTCAATTTGGTGAGTATTATACTTCTGGGTTTATTATATTTTAAGGTTTTCATGTTTTTTAGTTTCCTTCTTCAGAAATCGTAAGCCGCATATTTTTTAAAAGTTTTTTATTTCTGTTTTTTAGAGTACCCCAATGAACCTCTCCTATTTTACCTTTTTACTTATTTATTATTTATTACACACGCTGGTGGGCTTTTGCATTATATTTTACAAGTTGCTTGTATCACTGAACTATGGTAAATGTCATATTTATAAAAAAATGAAAAAAGTATGTCACATAAATAATTATGTAACTAATGCAGTTCTTGCTTAGGTGTTTATTTTGTCTATGGTGTTTTTTTGGACACTGGTAATTTTTGGAAAAGAAAGAAGAGCAGTTTTGTTTATGGGCACTTCCTCCCGAGCAGCCATGGACTAGGTTGTTCTGGAATTGGTCACTCACCATAAAGGTGTTTAATTTTGAGTTTAAACCATGAGAATCTAAGTAAATTAAAACTTAACCGATCGCGGGTGATTTTTTTGTAACACGCGAGGCTCGTGTACGTATAATGTTAATGGATGACTTGTAAGTCCCATTTTTTTTATCGATGTGGTTGACCGACGCCGGCAGTGATATTTTCGGCCTTGCTGTAACTTTAAAAGTGTGATTAGTTGTCCCGGTCAAGGGATGTATTTTGGAAATGGGAATATAAAGAATTCCCGACAGAAAAACGGAGTGTTAAGCCCGTGCAATGATGTTTTCGGTCGTGAGATGCCTAACACGCGATCAGAGTACGGCCGGAAAATTAATCCGAATCGAATCGTGAATTAACAATCCTCACCCGTCCTGCAATCGTGGCTTTGCCAAAATCGGGAAGACGCTGCTTTTCATCGGCCGAGATTATTATTTACTTGGGACAAGTTCGACATCTCATAATCTCGCCACGTTGTCTGGGAGCCTGTTCCTACCTCGTTTGGAGACTTTCTTGGGTTATCATCACATCACCAATCCATCCTCATGGAAAGCCCTGGGCCGGCTTTCATCCAGGCGCGGACTGGAACGTGCTACCCGCAACATTTCTCGATGGGCCGGCTTTCATCCTGGCGCGCACCTCTTCAAGGAACATCATCACGGCATTGTTTAGTTAGATAGATAGTTTAGCGAGTCCATCTGGTACGTATGTTTTTATATGTTTTCCTTTGATACCCTGATGGGAAGTTTGTACACTTCCGTGTTGCTTTTGTGTTCAATACATATTTTTTTGAAAAGTTAATATTCTTTGATTTAATTGAATCCCTATCTACATGATAGAGAATTACTTGGCCCACTATCCCGAGTTTGGATCTCTGCTCTGCCGCCAGGTTATATAAAATACGAGTCTTATATTCGTTACAAGTAAACAACAAAAATATAAAATTAAATATATTGGTAAAAAGTGAACAGAAACGAAAATAAAACCCAAGAGATCATCATCAAGACGACTATATCACCCCTCCCACAAACGGACAACTCAGAACAAAACCACCTCAGAAGCACCTCAAAATGGTTATTAAGAGTGAAGATAAAAAAATATTAAAAAATTGGTTAAATAGGTTAAGTTAGGTTACCGGCTATTTTAAAATTATTTTTTCATAGCTTTTAATGACCTTTCTGAGGTGTTTGGGGGCATACTTTATTTACGTGAGCGGTTTTTCTTCCAATCTAACCCCCCCCCTTGGTGAGATAAATTTGGGCCACTTCATATATTCTTTTCAAGTAACGTGAGATTTTGCTGGACCCCCCCTCCCTTTTGTACGTAATTAATGTATGCCCCCTTTCTGGGTTGGTTTCATTCCGAGTTGGCATGGAACCCCATAAACAATACAAAATTTTTTTTTTTTTTGTTTGTTTTGTTAATAAATAAATAAATTAACTAACAATACTAAATTTGATTTACTCTATAACTCTCCAGTTCTGATGCTCATTATTGCAAAAATAGTAGAAGGTATATACATAAAGATCATTTATATTGATTAGTTATAAGTGGAATTTATCTCCCAAATCAGAATATTTATTAACGAAACTATGAAGTCTCAGAATTGGGGAATTTCGATAAGCCAGTTTCTTGGTATTGTTATAGTAAAAGGGTAATAGAAGTCAGCAAGATCTTTTTTAAGAACACAGATATTGATTAATTGAAGCAATTTAGGACATTAATTTTGTAATGCAGTATTTTATCAGTATTTAATCATTGTATAATAATATTAAATCTCTGCTTATTCTTCTTTCCGAAAGTTTCAATAGAGACATTTTATCCAGAGGTAATAATTATAATCAATGTTTTCAATTATAGGAATTTGCAATTTATATTTTTTGTACGTGGGTAGGATTCTGGGGTTCAATGTGTCAAGGAATGACGGACGTACGAATCCATCCCTCCCACTGCGGTGAAAGGTGATAGGTCCTCCGGATGAGAGATCAAAAGGTCTCCCTCAACCAATCTCTCCTGATCCTGCCTGCCACGCGTCAGGTGGGCAAACACATCTGTCACCAAGGCCTGGACAAATCTCACCCCAATCCGGGCACCCCTGCCAAGTCACCAAACATAGCAAACCACTTGGGGTGACCTATGACAAAAGTGTTGGTTATCCAATAAATCGCTTCCGGGGTAGCGGTACCCATACCCGCCCCCCAAATTAATGTAATCAATGTACAGTGATTTTTTCTAGCACTACATTTTGTTGTTACCTTTTCATTAAAATCTGTTATGATTTTGTTAAACATGTATTTTTTGTTGTTGTCTTATTTCAGACACATCCTTTATGTACGTAATGGCTGTCTTGTGTATGGTGAAGATTTACCAGTCCCGACATCCGGACATAAATGCTCGGGCTCACGGAACGTTTGGGGTGCTGGCCTGCGCTGTCTTTATAGGTTGGTACCTTTCAGATTAATTGGTAGAAAATCAGTTTAACCTCTCAGGCCTAGACCATATTTTGTCAGAGGGTTAAAATATTTCCGCTTTACAATAAAATCCGAATAAATGGAATATTTCCGAATATATCCGAAAACTAAAAACTGTTTTTGAAAGATGGTTAAATACGCTTTCAAACTTTATAAATCGAAATAAACATATAATTACTGATAATGAAAAAAAAAGCACATACACATTTTATTAGACAAATGTATTACAAACGTTATTGTCATCTCACTTTTTGTCGTTCCATGTAAAAATAATTAATAAAAAATTCCCAAAGTTTCATAAATTGCTAAGCCTTAAGATTTCCATCAGTGCACAAGCAAACAAACAATGTCTGTCTTTGATGATGGAAGCAGTGGTGGTCACCTCCCAAGAGCACAATAGAGAACTCACGTAAAAAAAAATAAATTAATGAATAATGACTTTCTAATTTAAATAACTGAATTTTTATTTTTATTTTTCAGGTTAGTTTTAATAGTTAAAATAATAGTCAAAGTTTTAATTTTTCAAGACCCCCGAAAACCACCGTATGTATGGTGAATCGTGTGACGTCATCACTCCTGAAAAATTGGTATAGGATCAGGCAATCACCTGATCTACTGCCGCCATTTTGAATTCCGTTGTTCGAAGATTCTCCCTAGAAGAAGTATTACTATTTTTTTTGTGCAGTAGTTTTTGAATATTTTCAATAATAGAGATAAACTAATAAGAGATACCTTTATTTTTTAAACATTATTTAGGCCTAAATAATGTTTCAATAAACACAACAACTAAATCTCTATAAACAGTATGTAAATAAATGAATAAATTAATACGATGGCCTGTGTCATCAATCATACAATGACTTTACGGTGACGTGGTGACGTCACTGTTCGATGTGTCGTGACGTCACCACTAAAATTTCAATAATGCCAACTTGATGGCGTATTTTTACGACCCGATTAAAAATGGACTTTTTAATAATTTTTAAAACTCTGCGTTTAATATTATTAAATAAAATTATGTATTCAGGATAATAATTTTGAAAAGACAATAAAAATAATTTTCTTTTCACCACGTTATCCGTTCTATCCGCCCCGGGTGCCACCCATGCTCTAGCTACGCCACTGGATGGAAGCAAGACTTATTTAAATAATAATTTTGAAAAGACGATCAAAATAATTTTCTATTAAAATCATACAACAAAACCAGAAGAGCCTTCCAAACACATTTAAATGGAAACAAATGTTCCATTTAGCACGCGCTCTGTTTCACTTACACTCGCTTGACATTGTAGATCTCTAACCCAATTGAATTTCATAATGTGGCCGACAGACTTAGCTATAAAAGATCATTGCACAATACCGCTCACCTTACAATCCCATACAGACCCGCCACACCTAAGCAGATGATGCGCTATAAGCTCAACGTTATATGCCATAACCGCTGCTCATGCGATATTCGAAAAGTTATGCGACCACCTTTCCGCCGTAAACAGGAGCGGGGGTCATGTTAATTATAGAGCTGCCTAAACAGGCAGATGACAGCTGTCAAGTTGATGGATTCAGTGTAAATAAATAGCATTTCTTGGCAGCTCTCTAATTCAACTGATCCCCTCTCTTACCATAGGAAGAAATGTTTGATAGCGTCGTGTGAGTACAACACATAAGCGCTCACGGTTCAACAGATATCTGCTCGTGCTTTTATCTGCGCATGTGGCACATACATTATTCTATGGTTATAATATTATACAACAAATAGGTACTTTATCGCTTGTCTGAATTTATTGAAACAAACAGTTCCAATTTTGAAAATGACACTTAAATTCAAAGCAAATCCGAATTCTAAAGTTCATTAAACCGGAGTCACACAACCGAAATTAATATTTTTAATTGTATAGCACCACCACTGCATACTTTCAGAAATAAATAATAATGATTTGTTAATGTTTAGGTCTGATTGGAGTGCTGTACCCCAACATCTACTTCTGGGTAGTGTTCACCATCATCCACATCTTGACCTGCCTGGTGCTCACGCTGCAGATCTACTACCTGGGTCGCTTCAAGATGGGTGAGTTGGTTATCCTATCGTAAAACCTAAATCTGATTCTCTTCTTAAATTGAAATGAACAGAAGACGATGTATATAATATAGAGATAAAACGGATAGTGGTTTGGCCGGATACCGGATATCCAGCGAGCTGCGAGGCCGAATGGCCGGATATCCGGCGGCCGGATATTCGGCCCATTGTCTCGTTGCATGTTGTGACGAGTTTGAATATTCTCTTTGATAAGAAGAAGAACAAGAGGTATATTATGGTGCTTCAATGTCAGTATTTAATCATTTCAATAATCTCTGTGTTTTTTACGATTTTTTGTTCACTATAATGGTGATTGTGATTAGTTAACCCCTCAGAAAATCGCCAATTTGCACTTTAAATGTCTTAAACGAAATGACATTTTACGAAAACTTTGTGTTATTACCGTTTCACAATTAATGCTCTATAAATGAAACATTTCTGAACGTAGCCGAATAGTAATAACTGTTTTAGACAGGTTACAAAATAAGCTTTCGAATTATTATATTATAAATAAATATTAATATTTGTAAATATTAAAATTTAGAATGCAAACATTAAAAAAATGTCAAAATGACTCACGTGATGTATTTATGTAAAAACGGTACTAAAATCGCAGATTATGTAAACAACAATACTTATTCTATTGTATAAATGTGTAATAAACATTTTTGTCACCTCACTTTTCAATCATTTCATATAAAAATGTTTAATAAAAATTAACAATGTCGGGAGCGGGCGACCCGCCCGTGGGAAATTTGGCGGGATAAATTATCGGTCAGACTGCGCGTCTGACAGAATGTTCTTTTTAGATATTTCTATGGACAACTTGAATAGAGATGTGCAGCATGATTCACTATCGACCTTTCACTTTTTATTTTACGGATGTAACTAAAACAATAACGGAGTTATAACGGTTTCTATGGAGACACACGCGTTGACGAGTAAACTCGCTTATTGTACTTGACTGCTATCGTTATTTTAACGAGTATACTTGCTTACGTTGCTGAGGGGTTAATCATGTTAATTTAAGTTTTCGCTACTCTGCGAGGTTTTTGTAAGATTTTAACAAAAGCTTTTAGTTTCGATATTTACTATTTATGTATTTATCATTAGAGTGAATATCTCAGAAGAAAATTTTAGTTTTTTGGAAGGCCTTATGGCTTTTTTTGTAACTTTTTCGACTTTAAATAAAAGCCGTCATAATTATAAGCCATTTTATTGATATTTAGCTCACAAAGATTAATGTATTGCATTTTATTATAGGAAATTGTCCTAGTTTTTGAATATCCGGTATCCGGCCGGATAGTAAATTTAGGCCAGATAAGCCGGATACCGGATAGTTACCGGATATCCGTTTCATCTCTAATATAATACTAAGATAGTCTAGTACAGCGTTTCCCAAAAGGTGTTCCGAGGAACCCTGGGGTTCCGTAGAAGCATCACAAGGGTTCCGAGTTCCGTCCGGATTTAACGTATGTATTTAAGGGCCCACAACCCGGATTTGTACCGATTTATTACATATTTCCCTTAAACATGGAAAGTTTTAAAGCTCTTAAAAAATATATGTTATTCTTGAAGATAATATCTAGACTTTGCCCGCGCCGAAACGCAAATTATATAAAATTCCCTCGACAGAAAAAATCGCAAAGTATGCTCCAAAAATTATTATTAACACGTTTGTTTCAGTTATTTTACAAGTTATATGTATGAAAAAATTCACAGTGTTTCTTTAAATGCTGTTTAAGATAATGCCCACGAGATTTTTGCTCTATTTTAAACGAGTCGTGTTTTATTAAACATTTTCGCAATTTTCGCATCGATTTTGTCGCAGTAAATGTTAGCGCTCTCCTCTAACATTCGTAATTTCGTATCTCTCCATCTTGTTCGTTTCGGGCCCGGTTGCAGAGCCTTAACAAACAAAACAATGCGCACGGGAGCTCGATCGAGCGCGCTTGACCAAATACAGAAACAGACTGGATGCAGCTTCAGATCTTCGTATTCAGCTGTCTAACATAAAGCCTGATTTCAATGCTATTTTAACAAAAAATGTAAAAAGATATCACACTTCACATTAAAGTAAGTTTTACACAAAACTTTTGATCTTTCTTTTCAAGGTAAACGTGAAAGTATTCAAACTACAAGTTTATCTTTTTCTTATAAAAATAGGGTTCCGCCTAGAAAAGTATGATCGATAAGGGTTCCGGGGCGAAAAAAAATTGGGAAACGCTGGTCTAGTATATAATACTGGAGCCTTTAGCAAAGATCCAAAACTAATTCTGAAGGTTATCTTAAAGTCCCGTTGAGAACGAGCACTGATTTTATTTTTAAGACACTAACAGCCTTACTGAAACTAAAAGTTCATTTAAAAATAAAATCATTGATTAACTCCAATAAACATTTCTATCAGGAGTATTTCATAACATATTTACATTTATGCCTACTGTATGTATATATGTATACTATATACTACATAATGTTTTCATTTGACTAAGTTTCACTTGCCTTTTTTATTATCATTAATCAATATGCCTTTTTGTCAAATTGAAATTTAATTGCTTCAAAATTATTTTGTCTTAATTTTCTACATTCTTACTTGAATTGTATAATGTAAAAAAAATAAAATCAGTCATTTTCATAATACTATGTAAACAAAAACCTAGATAACAACCACTCTGTAAGTTGCCATCTCAACACAGGCGTTTCACACCTAGTGATAATAATAATAATAAATTTGGACAACTTATATAGCGCTGTTTTTGCGAAAAATCGCCTCAAGAGCTGATATAGGCAATACGTAATTACTGTAATCAAATGTAATATTAAAATAAATAAATAATAAATACATTATTTCCAGATTGGAGTTGCTGCTCCAAGTGCATGTGCGGAGGTCTATGCCGCCCCGCCTACAGGGGTAGGTGCATCCTCATGCTGCTGGCCAACCTGGCCAACTGGGCGCTCGCTGGATTCGGGTGAGTCCACTCGTCATGGGGCTGCATTCCACTAGGATCTCTTCTCCTCCGCAATTGCAACTGCGACACTATTCACCTCCAGTCCAGCCCTTCCCATTCTGCTACAATCCTCTTCCATACAATTAACTCTTTCTCGATCTGCCTCTGGGCCGGATCTTCATCTTGGTGCTATCCTAGGGGATCTGGCCCCCTCCGCAAATGTTCTCTGCTGGCTGCTGTCACTCATTTTCAGTTCTCAGTGCATCTCTTCTGTCTATCCACCTCTTTCTTAGTCTGCCTCTGGGTTACATCCAATGGAGAGTATTCATCATCAAAATGCTAAATCCCAGGGTGGAATCTGGCTTCCTCTGCTTTCAAATATTCTCTACTTTCTCCATACCTAACCATTCAGGGCCGGCATAGTCTAGCGGTAAGGCTCTTGACTCGCACTCCGAAGGTCGCGGGATCGAATCCCGGCATGGCAAATAAATTTTATTTGATTTATTTGTGTTATTTCACAATTTATTCATTTAAAAAAATATATTGTATATTTGTGGCACGTTTCAGAGTGGTAGATACTCTCAGTATCGCCCTGGTATAAGACCACCATTCAGAATTGAAACGTTGCTTGAAATGCCGTGTTTGGTGACCAGATCTGAATAGCCAGGTACTTCTCTACCTTTCTCTTCCCTATCTCCTTCCCCTCCCCACTACCTTCAGCCTCATAATGTACCCCGATTGGGGATGCCATAGTCCCACTGGCTCCAGACAGGAGCAGTTGGGACTCTTGTGCGGTGTTCATGTAAAAAAAAAAAATTCATCTCCAGTCCTCAGTACTTTACATCCTGTTTCAATTCTCTTCCATACAGTCAGTTCAACTCTTTTTCAGTTTGTCTTTTGGATGCTTCTGTTGCGTACTGGTGAGTCTTCATAATCATGGTGCCACATTCCTCAGATGGCTTCCTCCACAAATGTTCTTTACTTTCTCCGAGTCATTCTTTCTTTAGTCATTCATTTCCAGTCCTCAAACCTTTCCGTCCTGCTCCAATTTTCTTCCTGTCGTCAGTCCAAATCTTGCTCTGTCTGCCTCTGAATCCTCTTCCACTGGGACATCCACTTGATAACGATTTTTGGTGTTCTGCCATATGGTGTTCTATCAAAATGGCATGCCTACCCATCTAGGTGGCCTACCTAAGTCGGAAGTTGCGAATTCCATTGTTTTTGACAGTTTTCCGCTAGTGTATCGTTTTGTATAGGTCAGTCATGTATTTACAATATCCTTCAACAGATATCTTTAGTATTTGGGAGGCGGGTATGGGTACCGCCGCCCCGCCCCCTTTATTGGATAACCAACACCTCTGCCATAGGTCATCCCAAGTAGTTCGCTACGTTTGGTGATTTAGCAGGGGTGCCCGGGTTCATGGGGTGAGGTTTGGAGGCGGATGACCAGGATACACTGAACCCCAGATTCCTACCCATCCCTTAACCACTCATTTGCCGCTCGTGCGCCGGCGTGTCGTGAGAATTACACGCGATTTTGACCCTTATATATAAAGAAAGTGTATGAAGAACACGGTCAGAATCGCTTGCTCTATTATCGCTCTTTACCATAGAGAAAACCGCAATTCGCTTGGTCACTCCATATAATTTATATTAATGATTTACCGGAGCGCGGGAACGTGCGCAGTTCTTGCGCATGCGCGGGAAAAATTCTTTGGTCTTCAACTTTGACCTTTCTATGTACGAAATTTCTCAAGGACGCTGTCAGAATCGCCGGACATTGGGTGTCATGGCTGCCGCTTTTTGCGAACGCTAATTGGTTACAACCAACCCCATTTACTCCCGGCATTCAACGAGTTAAACCCTTTTCCTTCCTAGAACTCTCCTCTCCTTCCTAAAAAACCCCCCTTACAGCATCCCCAGAGATGACATAACCCTCCACACTCCTGTGTTGAGATCGTGTAAAAAAAAAAATTAAAAAAAGTATAGTTAGTTATATGTTCTATTGTCATTCGCGTCTAATGTACGAACAGTTACAATAATAACCGAAGGCATCTGGTAGACGGCTAGACTCCATCAATCGCAGTCGCAGTCCACAGCCGCAGAATAACTTAGAGCCTCCTATAGAAAGGACCTCTGGTCCAGTTAAACGTAAATAAAGTATGTAAATTGTAATTTCAATAAACCTCAATCTTATTTGGCAGTTTCCCAACACAATTC
This sequence comes from Limnephilus marmoratus, assembly GCA_917880885.1. NCBI lineage: Eukaryota > Metazoa > Arthropoda > Insecta > Trichoptera > Limnephilidae > Limnephilus > Limnephilus marmoratus. Next base: position 17,021,444 of record OU862932.1, read on the forward strand.
AAGTAATTATAATCACTGGAATTAATAAACACTATGCGTGAGTGTTTTTGTCTATGGTCAGTAGTTTCTGTTTCTTATTGAGCAATGTATTGTTTGTTTAGTCTATGGGCGCACAGCAAAGACTTTGCCACCCACCTGCTGTACATCTTCCTGATGAACCTGGCGCTGCACCTGTTCTGGTACCTGACCATGAAGCTGGTGCACAAGGAGCGGATCCTGTGGCCGGCCTGGTTGCTGCTGGTCCTCGCGCTTGCCACCTGGGGCGGCGCTCTCCGCTTCTTCTTCGATAACAGCATCTCCTGGGAGGTGAGACACTGCTCATGCTAACTATGCCCAATCTCTTGATCTCTTACAACCGTTTCACTAGATTTTTCCCTGGAGTTGGCTAAGATTAAAGTGTCTGAAACTCCGCCATATTTGATAAGGTTCCATGACAAAAAACATTGAAGAAAAATGACAAACAGCACACCCTTTTTGCATTAGCTCCACACAGAACGCTGCGAAGGCCTATTAAGTATATTGAGGATGCTCCACAGAGGGGCTTTTTATGGAAATGAAGGAGAGGAAGTTCTGGGAAAGAAAAAGGCATAGGATAAAAAGGTGTAGAAATCTGGGGGTCAATGTGTCCAGGAGTAAAAGCAAGCAGCCAGCCTCTGCTACCTCATGCTTTAGGGCAGGTTCACACGACAAGCGCTTAACGCGCATCAAATTTTTGTATATTGTTCACATGGTGCTCGATTGTCTGGCGTTGAACGCGCGTTGCCGCGGCCGCCCTGGTTCAGTTTGAGTTCTACATTTGTCGAAGGTGGACGTAGAAACAGTTTTAACGGTGATTTTATACCGACGGCAAAAACGAGGCGACAGAAGACGAAGATATTGGGTCCACCCAATTTTTCATACAGACTGACTGAAAGCCAGTTCACAACTTTGTATCCTAAGCTAAGGCAATACGGACCCAATTTTTTTAAATTTTTAATATATGTGCATCAAATCATTTGATGACTTACTGGCTCTCATAGATTAAAAAAAAAATAAATCAAATAAAATAAAATTTAATATAATATATGTACAAGGTGTCCGGAAACTCGTAGTACAAGCGGGAAACTGGAGAATCCACATCACATTTGGAGTCGATTTTGTGGTTTAACTTTTTTTGATTTGAGCTTTCGTTTTCGAGTAAATCGGGTCCGAAGTTGGAATTTTTTTGGTTAAATTTGAAAAAAATTTTCACTAGGGGGTTGATTTCAGCTGTGTAATGTCTTATAAAATGCAACGAAGGGTAAACCGGGCTCAAAAATTTTTTTAACCCTTTAGTTGCCGAAAAAATGGAAAAATAGAAAAAAAATAATATTAAAATCGAAATGCTTAGATTGAAAAAAATAAGTTTTTTGGGTTCTCTACGTGATGTAGATTCACCAGTTTCCTGCTTGTACTACGAGTTTCCAGACACGTTGTATATATTTTTATTTTATTTATTTGGGATACCAACAGTTTACATTAATAACAGAGCATATAGTAATTGAGTCACAATAATTGAACCATTTACAGGTTTCCACATGGGTATTGTATAGGTCAGTGGCGGCTCGAGCACATTTTTTGTGGTGGGGACGGTCATTTTTTGTGTAGACATTTTCATGTTTTTTTAATGTTGTGTTTTACCAAAAAAGTGAGTTATTGCGTTTGTCACGTGCTCCCACGAATTTTCGTGTTTGGTCAAACTTTCCGATAAATGTTTAAAATATATAAGATTAAAATTAGTTATAAATCTTATACCCAGCTTGAGTACACCGTATCACCACCAAAAAGTATCTATACTTAGATAGAATTTTCAGTTAAAAGTCGACTTCATTAATTCTTTTTATAGATTTTTTATTTCTTACCAAAAGTATAACAAAAGTATATAAAGTAAAATAGATCAGAGGATAAGTCACGCACCTAACCAGGAACACCAACTAGGTACCTACATACATAAATATTAAGTTTAATAAAAATACACAAGATAATCATCGGCACTTTCGTTTAAATTACCTTTGATGTGTATTTACCACGAGAACGGCGCTATAGAAATAATCCGATCAATCGATAACAATATTACTATTTACTAAACGTCAAATACGATTATAAAACGCCTAACGCGAATTCCGGCCCGTGCATAATATTCACAATCTTCACAGGGGGATTCTTGAACCGGTCCCCGCGATTATGGTATAGATGGTTCAAGTGCGCATGCGCGGATCCCTAAAATCACATACAAAAATATTCAGCGCGCTAAAAACTTCATTTTAGAAGGAATAGATCGCCGTGTTGTCCCCTAACTGCGCAGTAGTCAGTGCGCACAGTCAAGCGGGCGCTAGCATCTAGTACCTATGCGTCGAGTCGAGTCCGAAGTGGCCGACCGGCCGGCCGGTCGCGTTTCGCGTTAGTATTAGTTTAGTTTAGTTGTATGCTTTGGAAGAAAGGAGAGCGGTCGCACGTTTGTTCGCGGAAATATTTCAAATTTCGAGCCTAAAATTTATCCAAATTAATTTTTTAGATTATATTTCTAAGCGCAATGACACTTTTATGTTGAGAACTCATTAATTATTTTTTGTGAACACAAAGAATTATCAATTTTTTCTTGGTATGTTTCTGGAATAACTGGTGGGGACTGTCCCCATGGTCCCCTTATGGGGAACCGCCACTGGTATAGGTACAAGTGTAGTGATTCCAGAGATATTTAGATATTTACGCGCGCGCTTTGAGATCATTGGTTTAAATGATCTCAAAGCGCGCATTGACGCGCGCTGACAACAGTCGAGCGCTACCGCAGCGTTCAACGCGCACTTTATTAAAACGCCCGTTAGCATGCGTACGGCCTGAATAAAATGTATGTAGTTGTAAATGCGCGTTACCAAAACGCGCGTTAAGCGCCTGTCATGTGGACCTGCCCTTAGAATGTTTTCAAAAGTACCTGGCGATCTTTCCAGAAGCATATTAAAATAATATTAAAATGTTTAAATTCAGAACCATTGACAATTAAACGACATTCGTTTGGTCCAATGTTGAACTGTTATGGTGTAGAACTAAAATAATGTAGAACTCATATGATGTATAAATATAATTTGCAAAATGAATTAATGTATGGACAGCGTTACAGATTCTCACAAGTACTGGCGTCTCTAGAAAAACCAAACGAACGTCGTTTAATTGTCAATGGTTCTGAATTTCAACATTTTAATATGCTTCTGGAAAGATCGCCAGGTACTTTTTGAAAACATTCTAAAGCATGAGGTAGCAGAGGCTGGCTGCTACAGACGTATGAATTCATCCCTCGCACAACAGTGTAAGGTGATGGATCGAGTGTTCGGCTGGAGAAAAATTGATTTCTATTTTTTTTTCCAGTTAACCCCCGCCGAGTCCCGGAACTACAACAAACAATGCGGCATGCTCCAGTTCTACGACACGCACGACATCTGGCACTTCCTCTCCGCAGCCGCCATGTTCTTCAGCTTCATGCTGCTGCTCATCATTGACGATGACATCACTCACAAGCCGCGCAACTTGATTCCCGTATTTTAGTCAAACAGACCGTATTTTGTGTACATTTCGAGTGAGACTGTGAAACTGGCCTTCGCCAGACCATGACATGATGCACTAGACAAGAAACAAGATTCCCATATTTTAAACAAGATGATCTATTTTATAGAACGAAACAAGTACTTTGTTTAAAACCATTTTATTTTGATTTATATTTGTCGACCGGTTTCGGTTGACCTCAACCTTCCTCAGAACAAAAAACATATACAATAGCACTAAACAAAGAACTTGTTTTATTCTGTATAATGTCAAGCCACAAAGTGTTTGCTTTCTTCGATAATCGACCTATTTTAGTCAGACAGACTGTATTTTGTGTACATTTCGTGTGAGACTATGAAACTGGCCTTCGCCAGACATAATATAGCATCATGCACTAGACACGAAACAAGATTCCCACATTTTAGACAAGATAACATATTTTATTAGTCTGACAGACTGTATTTTGTGTACTGTTTGTCGCTTGAGACGGAGAAACTGACCTGCATCATGGCATTAGACACGAAACAAGATTCCCATTTTTAAGACAGATGACCTATTTTGGTCAGACAGACTGTATTTTATGTACATTTCGCGAGAGACTGTGAAACTGGCCTTCGCTCGACAATGACATCATGCACTAGACATGAAACAAGATTCCCAAATTTTAGACAACATGACTTATTTTATTCTGACAGACCGTATTTTGTGTACATTTCACGTGAGACGGAGAAACTGACCTGCGCTATGGCATCATGCAATAGAGACGATAGAACTTTTAGCTTTAACTTTAGGGCGCACAGTTTACACCCGCACTGTGCAAGCGGATTCCCCACAGAGCATTGGACCATCCCGAAAATTCCCATAATTTAGACAAGATGACCTACTTTAATCAGATATACCGTATTTTGTGTATATTTCATTTTAAACAAAGAATACACTTACTAGTCAACACAGTACATAATTGGTCCTAAAGAACAACGTCGGATCTGCTAATAATGGAAAATCGGTTTTGTTGGCTTATTTTCATTCCTTTTTGATGATTTAAAATTCTATATTTTCGGAATTTTTAATGAAATGCAATATTTCAAGACAACACTATATCTTGATAACAGTAAAAATTACAAAATTGCACATCCGATATTGTTTTTAGGGATCGTCGATATAATGTATACAAGTGTCTAGAAATTCGTAGTACAAGTGAGAAACTTGGGAATCTAGAGCACATTTGAAGTCGATTTTGTGGTATAATTTTTGAAGCGAAAACATCTTTAGCACCGTTGTGATTTGAAAATCGATGAAACAAAAAAGCGACACTAAAAAGAGACACATACAGCTATAGGATTTAGCCTGCTAGAGAATGAGTTAAAATAATCGGTCTCCTCTTTGTGCAGTGCTTTGTAGCCTCCCCACTCTTGTATACTTTAGTTTTCTGAAGGTTTCACTTCAACCGCGTGTAAACTGCACACTTGTATTTTTTTTTTATTTGAACTTTTGTTTTTCAAATAAATCCAAAGTTTAAATTTTTTAGGTTCTTCTTCTTCTTCTTTCGTATGGTGGGGGGTCAGAGGGGGACATCTAGGTCTGCGAGCCAGTCTAGGGCCTCAGGCGTTGCCCTGTGGACCTCATAAATCCCGCCGGGGAATGAATGGAGCGGGCATTCGTTGACCACATGTTCGGTGGTCTGCACCGCACCGCATTCACACGTCGCCGACTCTTTAAGGCCCCATCTATGCATCATGTGAGCACAACGGCTATGGGAGCACCTTATTCTATTGATGGCAGTCCAGAGTTTGCGAGGCAATGAGAACACAGGCTGTCTCTCAGTGGGGTCTTGCACGAGATCGGCGTTTTTGACGTTGGCTGATTGCCACTCAAGCTTCCACCTATCTTCTGGGGTGAGAGGTGTTCGAAGGAGTCTTTCTCCTTCCGTCCAGAAGGGTTTTCGAGACTTTAAGCGGCATGCCGGGTGAGAAACGACATCATCGTGCAAGGGTATTTTGCTTTTTTGCAGCGCCTTCTTGTATTCCCTCAGTGTTGCAATCTCTCGCCTGATATTTGGCGGGGTTATATTTGCAAGTACGGGGAGCCAAGGAAGAGGAGTCGATTTTAAGGTTCCGCTGATGGTTCGCATTGTGGCATTAAGCTGAACGTCGACCATGGAAGTGTGGGCGCTTCTGGCCCATACTGGAGCACAGTATTCAGCTGCTGAGAAAACCAGGGCAATGGATGCCATTCTGAGCGTGTTGGCGTCGCATCCCCAGCTAGTACCAGCCAGCTTATTGACTAAGTTTAGTCTTGTCCTGGTTTTTTTGCCCACTGTTTCCATGTGTTTCCGGTAATTCAGGCTCCTGTCCAAAGTTATTCCAAGATAGCGGGGATGGGGGTCATGGTAAATATTTTTTCCATCAAACTGAACACAGAGTTTTGCGTTTGCCTGTGAATTACTGAGATGGAAAGCTGTCACAACTGTTTTCGACCCATTTGGCTTTAGTCGCCAATTGAGGAAAAATTCTTCCATAGCCTTGAGGTCAGAATTAAGGATCTCTTCTGCTGCATTGAGGGTTTTGGCTTGGACTGTGATGGCGAAGTCATCTGCGTAAGTTTTTTAGGTCATCAGCTGTTTAATTAATGTCTTTTTAAAAATGCGTAGTACTGGCTCCAAAAGTTTATTTAATCCTTCGTCTGCTGCATTATAATATGCGAGCCTGAGGTGTGTAAATAACCCCAGACCCTCTGAGCTACTCACAGATTTGATTATGAAAATCTACTTGCACGGACAAATATATATCACAAAGAATGGCAATTGAAAACTCCAGGGAAAATAACAGATTCACCAACCTTGTATGCAGTCTTTTGTAGCTGGGGAGGCCTCCAAATTAAATTATATAAATTTAAGTAAATTTGTCCACTTAAATTCCAGATTAGTAATTCTTTTGTGACTTGAAACTTGCACAAGAGTTAGTTCTCAACGATACACAACTAGTTAGTTTTTCACAATGACAAGAAAATTTTCCATAAAACAGACGATGTCAGTTATTCACTTGTTTATGCACTATTTTTAAAAACAAAGAGTACCTAACTATCATTCTTGTGATATAAATATATTTTTCGAACAAACAAAATAAACATATTGTAATGCCTAACCAGCTGCAAAAAAAAACGGGAAAAAGTTTAAAAAAAAATTGAAATACTCGGATCAAAAAAATTAGAGTTTTTTTTTGGATGTGAGGTAGATTCACCAGTTTCTGGACACCATGTATAGATACCAGTATTATTTTCCAGACTAGTGTTTTCCATCTTATACATGACTTAGGTTAAGAATAACAGATAATAATTATTGTCATCGTTTGTCTTCCAAACAAACTACCAGCATATTTTATGATACTTTTTGTTTAAGGTACTAACTGACTGTGCCTTTAATGTTTAATATTAAATACAGAACACTTAATGCCCTATAAATCTTCAAAACCTCTACGTAAATACGTCATAATATTAGCTGTTTTTTAATAATTTAAAAATTAAGATGTCTATCACAGGTTTTCACCATCTGCAGAGGTAGGCAGAGAGAATGTAATACCTCATATTTCTGGCATGACACAGACTCTTTGCTTCATTCAAGTTCACACACACTCTTCTTTTATTTTGACTCTTTACATGACACTAAACAAGTATTAGATTCTCGTTTGCGCGATTTATTCCGGGGGTGTTCTTACTTCTTTCATCAATGTCCTGACACTCATTTCTACGTCCGTTCGCTCTACATATTAAAAGCCATCTAAGTGTCCCTTTCTTTATCTCCTTGCATTATTTTTGGATCTCCGTATTCATGACACGATCAAACATAGTTTTACAAAACGTATCTCATTTCTACAGCATTCAATGTACTTTCTTCATACCTCTGCCAGTGCTAAACCTCACTGCCATACATCAGGGTCGGCATCAGAACTTCATTGTGAACTGCTAGTTTTCTAAGATATCGTAAAATAATCATCGTTCTCTGTAATGAGAGTATCTAAGAAAAATAGTATTGATAACAAATAATTTAAGATAATATTTTTATAAGTTTTGCTCATAATTACATACTGCCCGCCTGAAATGTGTTAATATTTAATAGTATAAGAGATTTTGTATGCGATTGTGATTGTTATAATAATAATTAAGTCTAATAAGAAATAATGATTGTGCAACTTTACTTAATCATTGATTAAATCAATATAATGTAAACATTTTTATGAAAAATATATTGTATTTATGTTATAGATGTTTTTATGATGATTAATATTTTATTTATAATGTTTTTATGAAAAATATTGTGACTCCTGGCAATAAAATTCCGGGATCAAATAATACATCGTGGACTTTTATTTGTGATAGTTATAACTGAGCTTGGCCAGTGTCCTTAATTAGCAGGCGATAATTCTGAGCCTCTCTCCTCTGGCCTTGGTAATAATGGTATTTATCTATCTCTGTGTTATCGACAGCTCTACCTTACTGCTACAAGGGCCATCTGTGATGAACACCCCAAACCGATGTCTAAAATACCAGTTTTTTTTTAAATATAATGATGTGCGCTTTTGTAATTACTGTGACGATTAACGGTTACGGTACCGTGACTGCAAAAGAAGGCAATAATAATGGTGATACACACAAAATACATGTGACTGTTTCCTCTAAAGTACTACGAGGAGGGACCCAAAAGTAACGGGAATTGTGCTGTGGTGGCGAGGAAGAATGAGGGAACACATTTTTCGACCAGGTATCTGTTAGGGTCACTCTTACTGAGTCAGTGTACGAAGTTGTGTTGCTGAGAGTGCATCGGTTCGCCCATGAGAATTTTTTTAGTAAAACTACTTTTTCCATTTCGGCGAAAACGTGACGGCAGATTGTCGAGAGCAAGGCGCAGCTGTGAAATTTTGTTTCCTGTTGGGGAAATCGGCAAACTATTGTAATGCTGACTGCTTATGCTGCCCTAGGTAAAATCAGAGTCTATGAGTTGTTTTCACGTTTTAAAAATGGAGAAATGTTAATTGAAGACCAATCCCATTCAGGACGCCCCTCAACGTCAAAAACTGACGAAAACGTTGACAAAATTGATACCCTTGTTTGTGAAGACCGTCGCCGAACCATTGATCAACACTGTGAGATGTCTGGAATGTCATGGAGTTCAATTTAGAGGATTTTAACCGAAGATTTGCCCGTGAGAACGGTTGCAGCCAAATTTGTCACAGACGAGCAAAGGGAGCGTCGATTTCAGGCATGTTTTGAGCTTCAAAATCAGCTCAAAGAGGACCCTAAATTTTTTTTTAAAGTTATCTAGCCCCTTGTGACTTCTTTTTGTTCCCCACACTGAAAAGGGATACGAAAGGAAAGCGTTCTGCCACTGTGGAGAAGGTAAAACAAAAATCGCTAGAAGGCCTAAAGGACATCCCGATAAGAAAAATTAAAAACTGTTTTAAACAATGAAAGAAGCATTTGGAGAAGTGCGTTGTGGTCAAAGAAGAATACTTTGAAGATGATCAAAATTTGATTTCAAAATATTAAGAAATAAAGAAGTTATAACGAAATCCCGGTTACTTTTGGGTCCCCCCTCGATTCCTATACGATTTTCTTACAATGAAAATAAGTTGTGTAAAATTTGAAACACTTGTACTTTTTTGCGACGGGAATTACGTTTCATTTTCTTTATACATGTAAGGGAGTGAAAATGATTGTATTTTTCCTTTGGGGGGGTGCAGACATTCGTTAACCGTTTGTCTCATTTTCGACTGTTTTTATTTAGTGTGTGAGAAGGAGCTGCAGCATTATATGTTTAAACATTTACATTATAGATATAGATGCTGTGTGGAGAGTCATTTTGACGAGAGGAAGGAGTGAACAAGGATCAGGGAATCAAGGGTGTAAAATTCCAGTTGTGGATTCATCTGCTGACACATTTCGAAGGAAAACATTCTCGAAGTTCAAAATTTTAGTGGCAGACTATGTATGTGCTGCCAGAATAAATAAAAAGCATTGTCATCTGAGTGTTGTTTTAATTCGCCGCATACAGATTTAATTTAAACCAGTTTTGTGTTCAGAATGTGAAATTCCAGTTATGGATTCATCTGCTGACACATTTCAAAAGAAGTTTTTAGTTAGTTGAAGACTATGTATGTGCTGCCAGAATCAAAGAAAATCCATTTTCATGTTCCAGTGTAGTTTAAAATCGCCTCATAGAGATTTAATTTAATCCAGTTTTGTGTTCAGAATACAACAGTAAATTAAAATAATATGATTCAGATTTATCGTGTACCGAGTGAAGCTTTACCTTTGAGTTGCATACCAAATGCAGCGAAATTCTGATAAATTGACTGTTCCGTGTGTAACTATTATTTGGGGGACGCAGAATCAATCTTAAGCTAAAATCTGCCTTGTTCCCCTCAACTCAGTGTAAAATTCGAGATGCGAAATCCTGTTGCATGGATACCATTCTCGATTTCCGAGAGCAGTTATAAATTTGTAGTAGAATTTATAACATGACTTTTATCAGAAGAATACTGGTGATGGCATAAATTGAGGTCGTAATAAAAAAAAAAGGATTTCTACCTCCCCCACCCCCCGGCGATTGAAAATCTGCTGTTGAAGAACCTAAATAGGGGGGCGCAAAATTTACCCCCGCTCCGGGCGTCTGACACCCACGCTACGCCATTGAATATTGCGTGATCCGTTTGAAAAGTGTCTGCAAATTTTTTAGCCAATTCATGTAAATATCACTATGATCGATGGAATTAATAAACGAATAACTGGTGAATTCCACCAACTTCTAAATTTTTTCGAAATCACTAGAGCGATTTTCGAAGTCTGATATCACTGCCTTAATTCTGCTGTGTGCTTGTCAGGAATGAAATTGTAGGTAATATTTTATTACATATTTTTTTACGAATTGTTGAAATTTTTTCTTTTCGATGTCGACTCTCATAGACGCTGTTTGACTTTAGAAAGCTGCAACAGTAATCATAATTTCTGTTAATGATTTATTCTTGCCTTGTAATTCCAGATTTAATGTGCTCAGTTTTCCGGTAAAATCTGCTAAAAAGGCTAAATCATATTGCCAGTCTAAATCACACAGTTGCTGATAATCGTCACCCCTCTCTTCAAGAAAATTTGTTATTATATCCAATAACATGATGGATCGGCATTTGAAAATCACACAAGATGATATGCGTAGCTCTTGTGCGGGTTCTTGTCCAGCTCGCGTCCGAGTTCTTGTGCAGGTGCGGGTTCTATTGGGTTCGAGTTCTTGGCTGGACCCGGGCCTGCGATCGATTGGACTAATGGCCGCGATCGACCGGTTGGCCATCCCTGGTCTATATGAACATATTTTTTTAAAGCCATAATATTTTTCACTGGAGTTCCTTATTAAATCAGTCAGCCTCATGTCCTACTCCAAATAGGGATGCTTAGTTTCACTGACTCTCCTGAGTGGAACTCTTATGTGGCATTAAATTTAAAAAAGGACAATAAATGAAAAAAAGAAAACATGTTATAATTATTTTAATAAAATATATAATTTTATACCCTATTACAAACATGAAAAATTCTTAATATAATTCAAACTATACTATGAACACAAACAATGATCTTGGACAGATTGTGTATAAATTTATAGACATGCACCTATTTAAAAAAAAAAGCAATGTATTAAAAATTATACGAAAGTTACATTAAATTATAATAAACTCTGTCATGAAAAATGCAAAAAAATTATTATTATTATTATTTGATAATAACTAACCATATACAGATTTACAAACTTATCTACGCAGGCAGCCAAAAGAAAAAGCAATTATTTAAAAAAAATGTATCCACAATATCTACAGTGATGATGCATCCAATATATAGAAAAGTCTATACATCTGTAACAGGAATTTAACCCCTATTTTGTCAGAAGGTCAAAACATTTCAAACTGCAATAAAATCCAAAAAAGTGGAATATTTCTGAAAGCATCCGAAAACTAAAAACTGTTTTTGAAAGGTGATGAAAAAACGCTTTCAAATTTTATAATTCGAAATAAACATAATTTTTTAAATAATTTTTTTTTTTAATGCAAAGTTTTCAAAATGGCTCATCTTACGTTTTTTTAAACATTATCGTCAACTCACTTTTTTGTTGTCATGTGAAAATAATCAATAAAAAATTCACAAAGTTTTATAAATTTTCAAATTGCAGTCGGAAACTTTGGTTTTATAAAGGTGTAATTTAAGTAAGTTAATTTTTAGATTTGAATATAAAGCGAAGTGTTTTCTCTTTCTAACACCGTTTAGATCATATTTCTCACCATGACAGTAAGGGAGATACAACGATTTCTACGAGAACTATATGAGTTGTTCCGAAAAGTGAAAAAATTAGCCTAAGGGGTTAAAAAACTTTTATAACAATTAAAATATTAAATAATAACATTGTTCTTAATTATAAACATGTGTAAAAAAAAAATATTCCATTAGTTTTCAAACATTATTAAAAAAAAAAATAATTATTTAGGTAATTACAAAATTGCAGGTACAGTCTATTTTAACATAAATTTTCTTGACAATGTTCGAATTTAGGAAACTGTAAGTAAATATTTGAAGTAGTAAGTACATGTTTTATAGTAAATTTCAATTTCGTTTCGTTTCAAAAGTAAGATTTAGATAAAAAATATTTATACTCCATTTTAAAAATATCTCTACTGTACAATTTTAGAGTAAAAATTTCTAGTTTTTATATTTTTGATCTGTGAAAGGAATTGAATCCGGACTTAAAAAGTCAAGTGTGATTTATGATACTGACTGATGTGCCTTCGTTATAAACCAACGAGTTATAATAAAAAACGGTTGTTATAAAAACTAACATTCCCGACTGATCTGCCGAGCGATTCTATATCTTTTGTGGGATCGTTATTAGATAATGGACGTGATCTCCTGTCAGATTTGTGTGATTTTTATGGCAGTTATTTGCTTTTTTTCTATGTACAACGTACATTAAATGAATAAATAATCATGCATACTTGCAGGAATTCGTGTTTAAAACGATCTAAACTAAAATATGTGACAGTAAATATGTAAAAATCACACAAATATGACAGGAGATCACATCTGTTATCTCATAAAGATCCCATAAAAGATATACAATCGCTCGGCTGCTTTTGTTATAAATTGATGCAGCGTCGCCATGACAACAAACTGATATTAGGACATTACAAATTGTAATTTCGTCATACAATTGATTTTTTCTCAAACTAATTCATTATTGTATCCATTCCAAATCCCTAAATTCACCAACCGATGTGCTTTTATTACTGAATGATGTGCCTTCATTATCAACTGATGCGGCATTATTACAAACTGATACAGATATGGATTTTCATCATCCATCTTTGATTTTTATCAAACTTTTAATTTTTCACAAAATGTGACCTTTTTTCAGAAATATATTGGGCTCCATTTAAATGTATCTTCTCTTTTGTAGCATGTATTTCAGAGCGTCGCCCTGGTGAAAGACCACCCTTGAGAAACAAATGAGTTTGGTGACCGAATCTGAAAACCTTCCACCTCTCCATCTCCTTCATCACTCCCTTCAGCTTCGCATCATACCCCAGGTGGGGATGCCATAACCTCACTGGCTATGGAAAGTGGGGGGCAATTGGATTCTTGTAGTATTCGCGAAAAAAAAATCATAGCTTACAGCATCTATGATTTGGCCCTAAACGCATGGGCATTATTTTCTTTTTTTTTTACGTTAACTCCAAATAATTTTCCTCAGGGCCTATGTCATCTTTGGGAATACCGGGTGGGAGTCTTTTTGAGAAGAGGAAGGAGTTTACATGGGTCTTGAAGGACCCGTGTTGTAGGAGGAAGGAAACACGGAGGCTGGCAAATCGTTCCACAACCGAACTGTTTAACCAATAACGAGTCTTAAGCCTCGATTAAATTGAGCGAGTTTACAAGCTACCAGCCGGTAAGTTCAAAAGCGGATGAATCGGCGAGTGAGATTGTCATGATATACAAAACTGTCCATTCGCTCAGTAGCAGCTAAAATAATGACTCCCGTGCGAACCAATTTTTTATTTATTTATTTATTTTTTTTATTTATTACATAAGATTATATATTAAATATTAAAATGTATACAAGTGTTATTATGTCTTGTTTGTCTATATTAGTTACTAGCTAGGCAGATTGCCCATTCTAAGGAACCAAATGCTGGTGAAAAATTCCAAAAATGTATTCTGTACCAAAAAAAAAAACAAAGTGTTTTTTTTTTAGATTAAATACCTATAAGTATACTAAGTTTTTACTGGTTGTGCCATTTAATAGTTAACCATGTAAAAGTTTAAGTTTTAAGTGAAATGTTCTGTCGACATTTTGTAGAAAACTTGAGCTTGCAGCTAGCCGGTAGCGAGAAATACGACTCCCTGAACGAACTAATTCTGACAGTTATGAAATCAGCTGTTGGTAGGCCGCCATCTTGAGGCAAACGCTAGCGAGTAGCAAGCAAAATTGACCAACTTTTTTCATAGATTGTCCACAATCTGCTAGTTAGTTAGTAATACGATTATAATGAGCGAGTTTACTAACAGTTAGTAAATTTCCCAGTTAGTAGCTTGTAAACTCGCTCAATGTCATCGAGGCTTTAGAGACGAACCGTTATCATGTGACAAATGACAACTGTGTACAAATGGGCGCACATTTGGCATATTTACCGACTATTCACCGGTGGATCAACGAAGCTAGTTCCTCGAAGCAACTTCATTCTGGCCTGTGCTCTAAAGATTGCAATTCATTTGTTAACAGGGAAATCTATCAAACGGACCGTCCGTTTCTGCTTCACAACTTCTTAGTCCACCGCAACATAAGCCGGCTCCTCGGGCTGGAAGTCATAGACGTCCTTGAAATTACCTCCAGGAAAAATACAGCAACTTAATGTGATAATAATATAATTTTTTTTAGAATCAGTGTTATGATTATGTGAAATATTTAGAGATACCTCTGTCTGTGAAGTGTATAGACTCCTTGCATTTAATTTTAATTTGTAATAATGAAGTATCATAGCCAGGTTTTGAGATAGCGAGGAGAGGATGTTAGATATATGAATTAATTAAAAGCTTCCCAGATTCGCACATAGAGGGCAGTGCTAAGAGCTTTCCCGAAAGTCCGCAAGATGGCAGCTGGATTAGTTATGTGTTAGCGCTCCAGAGGGCCGAGGGCCGACGTTAAGGAGCTCCCACAAAACACGGTGGGAATCAGATCCATTTCAGCTAGCTCCTAGTTAGGTTGAATACTCGCAGTCACAACTTGAAATACGCTAATAAATCCAGATTAACATAAAGAACTCCATTCTTATCCAAAGAAGTAATCTCCTTCCAAGACGATTTGGAGAACTGATTGTGTGAACACAAGAGTCTTCCCGTTTCATAACATCAAGTCAAGCTCCCCAAGGTTCTGACAGAACTCAGCTAAGAAGTCCAGAAGCAGCTTCAGTTTACCGCTGGAGAGCGCGTGGCCCTCCGATAGGGCTCTCATGCAGGCCGACAGTCTCTCCAGGGTGCTCTGGAAAATAACATGAAACATCTCTATTAAATAACCTTAGTAGCACTTAAAGCTCGACACGGCAACTACTTTGCAGCCGGTGGTATCCTGGGGGGCGGATAATCGCAGTATCAGTACAATATCACCATTCAAAATCGAAACGTCGCTTGGCATGGCGTTAACCATGTTTGGTGACCAGATGCCAATACCAACTGCCCTCAACCTTTTGAAGCCCCAAATCAGGGTATGTTTCAAGGCTGAAGAGATTGGGAAAGAGAAGGAGATGGGAGGAGGAAGGTTGGGCTAAAGTCATTTTTAAGTGACATTTCAATTCTGAAAATATGGTTTTTCACATACTGAATGTACATATCTACCATCCTGATTCACTCTACCCAGATATGTTTTTTTAATTGAAAATTTTCATTACATTGTAACAGTTATAAAATACAGGAAAATTGTATGAAAATATAAAAAAATAAAAACAAGTAAATAGAGAAAAATATTTAAACAAAGAAATCCTAAAGGCAAAGTCTGTGTGTGGGGGTATTATAATATTTTTAAATATATTTCTATGATTAAAGATTTCAAAGTTATATCTCTCTCTGGTTTCAATCCTGAGATTGGTTTGCAGCAATGTCCTCTATTCGTTTCTTCCACTCTTCCCTGTCTTGTGCAGCTCTTTTGAAGTCTGCATATGATGAGCAGCGCACGTCCACCAGCAGGTCCTCCAGGTACTCTCGGCGTGGGCGTCCCCTAGCGTAATATATATATCGTCCCCTAACGTAATATATATATCGTCCCCTACCAATATATACAACTGTTAAAATAAAAACTTTTCTGATCCACTAAGTAATACTTTTTTTTTTACATGATCTCTACACAGGAAGAGGGTTTTTTTTAAGGAAAGGAAGGAGAGGAGAGTTCTGGGAAGGAAAAGGGTTTAACCTGAATTGAATGTTTTGTGGATTAATTTTGAGCTATCGTATATTTTATTTACCGAAACACATTCCTAGAACAATAAACTATGTATCAAAACAAAATTACTTGCGTTAATTTGGTAAACAGATAGGTTTTACGATGTTTTTGTCAAGTATCACGCATCGGACTTTGACAGTTTGAATCGCGGCAAATTTGACATTTCGATTAAAAAAAAAACTAAAAAAAAACAGAAAAAACTAAAAAATTAAAAACTTTAAAATATTCTGGTGTTGCCAGGTGAATGAAACTTGTGGCTATATGAACAATGATGTTGGCGCAAGCGATTCTGACCTTGTCTTTCATACAAATTCTGTACACAGAAGGGTCAAAATCGCATTCAAAAATATTTTTTTCAAAATTTGTTCCATGCGCATCCTGCGTCTCCCGCAAGTAAGAGTTAAAGGGGTGGGTAGGAATCTGGGGTTCAGTGTATCCTGGTCATCCGCCTCCAAGACCTAGACATACCTCACCCCATGAACCCGGGCACTCCTGCTAAATCATCAAACGTAGCGAACCACTTGGGGTGACCTATGGCAGAGGTGTTGGTTATCCCATAAAGGTTCCCGGGGCGGCAGTACCCATTCCCGCCTCCCAAATTGTAACGATCGATTCATCTGTTGGTCGGAGAGTTGCATTGGGAAAAGTGTATTTGAGGAGTGTTGAGCAAATAATTTCGGCTCAACAGTTTATCAGTAGGATTGCGAACAATGGCCGTTAGTATTGTACAAATTCTTAGTTTTCTAGGAAAAATTATATAAAATGGAGTTATAAGCGAGATAAAAAAATAAAAAGAATAAAGGAGTATTCTGACTAGGAATATATACTATATTATTATAGATAATATCTGTTAAGACTTACAAGAAAAATATATTTATTTCATTGATATTAAATATAAATTTATAATATGCCTGACTGCAATGTGGTAGTGCATATATAGCGCAAGTGCCATGTCTTTGGCTAGAACGGTTTAAATTTAATGATAACACAGTACGAAACTCGTAAATAAATTACCTGAGGCCAGTCCTGTCTATATATAGCCAGACATTGTTCCGTCAAAGAATCCTCCGTCAAGAACTGTTCTTTCAGCAGAAACTTCAACAGCTCGGCCAACTTGTTCCAAACTTCTTCATTTCCATTTCCTAATCGTCCCAAAAACAACACGTTCCTGGGACACAGAATCGAATCAAAGAATTCATTAGAAACTCCATTACATTCCACATCGTAATCGACATCGACTGATGTGCTTTCATTACCGACTGACGTGCCTTCATTACAGACTGATGTGCCTTCACTATCGACTGATGCAGCATCATTACGAATTGGTATTCCGAGGTTACTAAACGGATTTTCATCATCCAATTGATTTTTATTCGTACTTTCGTCTGATTTATCATTTTTAACGCAGTCTTTACTGGATTTTATCGGTTTCGGTGGTGTATCGCCGAACATTTGTTTCTGAAATTGTTCCACTTCATCTTCAGAGGTGGAATCGGAAGCGTTTTCATCGGGAGAAAATGGAAGTGTGATTATTTCATCGGTCGGTAATTTGTTGAATAAACAGTGTCGCCATATTGTGCCAAATTTTAACAACGCTTCCTGTGTTAAAAGTGATGGATGTAATGTAACTGAAAATAAAAAAAATAAAACATTATTTAGTCAACCCAGTCAAACTTATTATTTTTCAAGAAATGTTATTTTTGCCTCCCTTTCATAAATGTATCAAAGCAAAGCTGTGGAATAAATTTCAAAGTTCTTTGGATCATGATGGAAATGACGCTGTGAGGTGAAAAGAGTTACCTTGACCTATAAGTTCCGGACAGTGAAAATCTTATAATCTCACTGTTTAGTTTTGAAATGATGATATGTGTAGTTCCTACCGGAATATCATTTATCCAGTACCTACCCTCCTTAACCACATCACCTTGCTGGAAAAGCATTTGAAAATGGAACAATGACAAGAGTGAATTCAAGTGCTTTTGTTTCTGAAAAAACAGGAGAAGATTTGCGACTACATTGGAAGCAAGTTTTGTTGGTTATTCCTGTTCATAATATCGTTTATGAACTAAAAGAAGGTTTGTAACCTTATCGAGATCGTTTTATAATCATTTGTGTTGTTGCAATAATTACCTCGAGGTACTGCGGTGGAACTAAATAAACTATATTTGTAATTGTGTTGTGTGCACTGTTGGCGGACCTAAATGGGGGTCCCTACATTCTGCCGACAGACTAGCTCAGGTTTTAGTCAGCAGAGCGGGAGAGGCCCTCACCACCAGGGTGGTAGGATCTGTGAGGCGTGTGTGGGTCTTTCCTGAAATAAAGCTCAAATTTCTACGGGCTGGGAGAAGGCAGTGAAACCAGTAATCAGGGTAAACAACGGTTATATTGGGTAAAACACCTGCGTAGACACAATATCACAATAATGCATACATAGTAATTCAGGGTAGCAACAACAGTTATATCTAAAATGGAGGAATCTGTCTCTATAATCTCTCTGGAAGGGCTATTTATCTCCGCGGTGAATTTACTGCGAACACACGCAAATAAGGGGGAAAACAGCTTGGGTACTTACAGTGAGCGTTTGGACTCCTGTATCTTCCGTGTCGGGAAAGAGTTCGGCCATTCTTGGTGTCGCAGTGTAACACTTAGCAAAACACGTTCCATTGTTTTCCGCGTGGAAACTTCTAGAATGAGCGCGGAACGGTCCCCACGCCATGCGTGCTTACTAGACCAGGAGCTACGGGTAAGTGGCGGTTGGTGGCTCGCTGCCGACGGTGGCTTGTTTGGGTTCCGCCGCCGGTAGCGCGCCGGGAAGCTAGCGGAGAGGGGGCGAAACTGTAGTTTGCGCAGTGGCGTGCTCTACAACTTGGGAGGAGGGGGCCGAGTAATTTGCAGGGGCGTATTTGTGTATCGTAACAGCACCTTCACAGAGGTAAGTGATTGGTTGTCCTTCTTCCTTGTAATCCATTATTTTTCCCTACACATACTTTCACCCAATTCCAGCAAATCCAATTTCGATTCATTCTTTTATATTTACAGTCCATTTCCAAGTGTATCTGAAGCTGTAATTCGGAAACAGCTTCGGAAGCAACACTTACAATTGAAGAGTTTTGTTGCCGTTTCAAATGATAAAAATATTTCAGATTTAATTTGTTTTAGATGTTGCATTCCATACCTATAAGCATGCTAATGTCCACACACAGCTGTCCTATAGTCCTCTTGCTAGAGGATTGGATGTACTGACATCTACTGCAATCTACTCCCCTCTGCAACTGATCTTCCAGAGATATGCGGACAGACGTAATCTCCGTGCGGGAGGTCACTAGTTGGATGCACAGTTCCTGTAATTAGAAATGAATTATGTGTTTAATTATGTATTAACCTATTCAATGCATGACGGCCTCCTTTGTCAAGGGGTAAGGTCCTTGATTACGAATCCGGAAGGCAAGGGTTCAAATCCAGGTATTCGTAAAGTAAATTTTATTTAATAAAAATGTGTTCATTCACATAATAATTATATTACAGGAAATCAAATAAAATAAGATATTACAAAAAAGAAAAGTCCCAATAACTACTTTTAAGTAGTTTGTCAATGGGTATTATTTTTTATTTAGTTTGTCAATGGTTATTAATACCAAAATAAGTATAAATATGTGTTAGACTTAACCAGGTGAAAGTCCACGATTCAAAACCGAAATGTTTGTTGAAATGGCTTTAACCTTGTTTGGTGACTAGGGTATCGCATGGTCAATTAATAAAACCCTACTTCAATATGATATTGACTAAATCCGTCATCCATGGTCAGATAACAATATTTACATGAATGGTCAATAATTGAAAACAAATATTCCGACGGCCGATAGACAATATTTTAACACTGCCTCCAAAATATCAGATAAGCTGCGGTTAACCGTAAAATCTTTTTGAAAACTGTCATTCGTTATGCAAAATTGCTGGATTATTAATGAATGGAGATGAACTATCGAAGCTCTTAGAATTGAAAGAAATTGTATTCGCGATCAATTAAATTGTTTCGACCAAGGGCGTTAGACGTCGGGCGTGGAGAAACGAAAATTGTGGATAAAGACCTCACTAACTTAACCCTTCAAAAATTTGGCATTTTTTTCAGATGGTCAAAATATTTTCACTTTACAATAAAATTCATATATTTGGAATATTTCTGGGCGCATTCAAAAACCAAAAACTGTTTTAGAAAGGTGATGAAATACGCTTTCAAATTATAGAATTTGAAAAAAACTTTTTTTTTAATTATAAAAAATTTGCATACAAACATAAAAAAGTTTTCAAAATGGCTCCCCTTAGGTTTTTTCTAACTAAAATTACTGATAATAAAAAAAATTAAAACACATACATATTTTATTAGAGAAATGTATAACAAACACATATTGTAACCTCACTTTTTGTCGCTCTGTGTAAAAATAATTTGTAAAAAAGTCCCGAAGTTTCAGATTTTTTTTTCAATTTGCGATTCAAAACTTTGTGTACATAAAAGTGTACATTTGACTTTTTTGGTAGCTATTTTTTAGATTAGAATATAAAGCGTGGTGTTTTTCCTTTCTAAAACCGATTAGAACATATTTCTAACTATGATAGTAAGGGAGTTACAGCGTTTTATATGAGACCTATGTGCGTTGGGACAAATATGGTCTCCTGTGATTAAACAGTTTAATTAACTCCCTTTTGAGTGTCCAAAAGTATACGTGGACTGTCAATGCGTATTAAAGTTATTATTTCAATTCGACATTGTCAATTTATTTATATTTTTACATAGCCGTTTGGCATTTAGAAAGGTCAAACCATAGAGTGACCCGCCAGTGTTGCCATCGTAAAACGACTTCTTATTTATTTCGTGTCAGTATCAATTTGGCTATTGATAGTGCAAACCGTGCTTGGGATATTGATATAAAATCGTCGGAAGTTAACCTCTCATCTGTGGCTCGACCGCCGGCGGGCACAAAAAAAATCTTTGCTTTTTAATTATGCGATTTTAATCCTTATGTATAAAGAAACTGTATGAAGTACAAGGTCAGAATCGCTTGCGCCAATATCAATCTGGGACCTACGATCTATTTGATTATTGTAGCTCCACTGAATTATTTTAAAAGAATTTTCCATGAAATTTGCAGGTGGTTTTTTGCAGCTGTCAATAGCAAAAATATCAATATTTTACGTTTTCAAATGAGTATAGAAATCATTATTTCTTTGAAAACTCTCCTGATTTGTATTTTTTCATGTTGGGTATGCATTCAGATTTGTGTAGAAATAATAAAAACAGTTTATATTTGTATGAATATATTTTTTGACAATTATTTCCAAAATGGAAGTTTTTTAATCTTTTTTGGAAAAACTTCTTATGTTATTATCATGTAATATACATGAATAATAAGATATATTATCTGGTAAGGGAATGTACCCATACTACGTGACCAACTTTTTGCAATTTTTAACCCCCCCCCGGTGACAAAAATCCTAAGCAACCCGCCGCTCATTTGTATGGAGCGTGACATTTTGAAGAGCCCCCCCCCCCCCCCCTAAACGTGTCACGTAGTATGGGTACGTTCCCTAAGCAGAAAACAATCGCTTTGTTTTTATATTGATATTTGACCAGAACTTATTAACCTGTCAAAGGCCAGGCCATTTCACGAAAATTCACTAAAAGGCACCACTTTGAATTTTGAATTGATTGTTTTTTGGATTAATTTTGAGCTATCGTATATTATATTGACTGAAAAACGTTCCTAGAATAATAAACTATGTACCAAAACAACATTACTTGCATTATTTACGTAAATTAATAGGTTTTACGATGTTTTAGTCGAGGAACACGCATAAACTGCGACGGGTAAATTCGCGGCAAAATCTGACGTTTACGAAGTCACAGATAAAATCGTTTAAAAATATTCTGGTGTTACAAGTTGAATGAAACTTTGACGCGTCTCATAGAGTAATGTTGGCGCAAGCGATTCTGACTCTGTTCTTCATACAAATTCTGTACATAGAAGGGCCAAAATCGCAGACAAAAAGTTTTTGGTCGATAATTTTATTCAAATTTTCGAATTATTTTCTCGCGCATGCGCATATGACGCGCGGGCGCGCGTCTCCGGCCACTTAAAGGTTAAGGTAATTTTGAAGCGGTTTTCGAAATACCATCCAATGTTCAACAGGTTAAGCGTTGATTTGATCGTGCTAGACCCCCAGACCTTTTATTATTTGTATATCCACGGACAGCGGAGGACCGTGAAGAGTAAAGGAGTCTTGTCTACCAGAGAAATTTAAGTCGGGGGTAACGATCAGCAATGTGGAAATAAATAAAAAATAAAATAAATGCCTGCATTGATAGAAATTAAAATTCACATACCTTCATATCAATAACGATATCTGTCGCGCTGTGATATTTGACGATTTCCTCGGCAGTTTCCGGCCTGACAACATCTGCAATAACAGGTTTCTTATCGCAGTTGCCCTCGATGTACTCGTTTATCTCGTCATAGTCGCTCTTCCTGAATGTCCTGACTTCAATACCACCACCACGGAGTATCAGCTTCGTCTTTTGGATGTCGGCGGACAAGTCAGTTGTTGTGATATCTGAAAATACGGGAGGAAATGGTTTATCCAGTTTATATTTGAATACACACGAGTGCCCGGAGCCAGTGGGTATGTTGAGAAGTTTAAGGGAATATAAAGGTGAAGGAGATCGGGAGAGGAAGGTTGAGAAGCACCTGGTCATCAAACAATGGCTGATAATCCAGTCAATTAAGTACAAAAAAATAATAATACCTTGCAAAAGGTCGGTAGTTATGAATTTTCAATATGTTGTTTGGGTTGCCGCAGTGATGTTAAAACCAAGTTAGCGCCCGGCGCTACCTCGTAAAACCAACAAATTTTAGGCAACAAATTTTTAAATTTGGATTACATAATACATAGTTCCAAAGTTAATCTCTTTCAACATAGTTGGATTACATAATATATAATTCCAAAGTTAATCTCTTTCAACATAGATGGATTACAAATACAGTGAAACAGAAGTTTTCCAAGGGACGGGAAAAAAACAAACTTCTTAAGCAAGAAAACCTTATATGTGGGAAAAATTGGGCCAATATTGGGCCGAGGGACAGAAAAAATCAAACTTCTTAAGCCACGAAACTTCTTAACCCCTCCGAATTTTTGCGAATATTCACTTATAATGTCTCAAACGAAATGACATTTTACGAAAACTTTCTGTTATTACCGTTTCACAATTAAAGCTCTATAAATGAAACATTTCTGAACGTAGCCGAATAGTAAAAACTGTTTTAGAAAGGTTACAAAATAAGCTTTCGAATTATTATATTACAAATAAATATTAACATTTGTAAATATTAAAATTTAGAATGCAAACATTAAAAAAATGTAAAAATGACTCACATGATGTTTTTATGTGAAAACAGTACTAAAATCACAGATTATGTAAACAACAATACTACTTATTCTATTGTATAAATGTATAATAAACACTTTTATCACCTCACTTTTTTATCATTTCATATAAAAATATTTAATAAAAATTAACAATGTCGAGCGCGGTCGAGCCACCTGTAGGAAATTTGGCGGGCAAATTATTTATCAGACTGCGCGAATGACAGAATATTCTTGTTATGTATTTCTATGGACTACTTGATAGGGATGTATAGCTTGATACACTATCGACCTTTTACTTTTTGTTTAGGGATCTCACTAAAAGAATAACGGAGTTGAACGATTTCTATGGAGACACACGCGTTTACGTATAAACACGCTTATTGTACTTGACTGCTATCGTATTTTTAACGCATATATCTGCTTACGTTGCTGACCAGTTAAGAGAGAACTTCTTAACCTCTGACTCGCCGGAAAGGCGCGGATGCGCGCGGTGTGTGCGCATGTGCGCGGAAAAAAATATTATTGAATACGATTTTGACCCTTCTGTGTACAGAATTTATTAGGAAACGGCCCTTGACAGGTTAAGAGGGTTTCACTGTAGTTCCAAAGTTAATCTATTTTAACTCTTGACAGGCCAAGATGCCAAACAGGAAGTCCGTAACCGTGGGGGTCGGCTGATGACCCCATTTTTTTTTTTTTTTTTAACTTTTAAACCAAAGAAAACACTTTTAGTTTTTTTTTTTTTTATGTTTTTGCAGGGAATATTACCTACCTATATTTGACAAAATATTTTTTCCTGCGATCAACGATTTTTTCACATTTTTTTTTAAATGGCATATTATGTATTAATCCTTTGCGCAGGAATACCTAAAATACTAAAAATATATTTCATGTATTTAAGTAGATATAAGAAGGATAGTTATTTTGGGGTCTACCTTCGGCCCCAGTTGGCTGCGGAAGGGTTAACATAGATGGATTTCATATAGTTCCAAAGTTAATCTCTTTCAACATAGATGGATTACATATAGTTCTAAGGTTAATCTCTTTCAACATAGATGGATTACATATAGTTCCAAAGTTAATCTCTTTCAACATAGATGGATTACATGTAGTTCCAGAGATTAACTTCGAATATATAATTGAGCACAACCCACCGACGTGAGCGTTTAGCCACTGCGTGAGCGCCACGAGCGCCTTGCGTGCGGCAATGTGTCCCACGGCTTGTCGGGCAGGTCCACGCGTGCCGGGCGGCAGCAGGCCCTGCAGGGCGCGGCGGCAGCGGGCCCGGGCCCAGGGGCGCGCTAATTCCAGGGCACGCCGCCGGAAAGCGCTAAGCAGGCGGAGGTGGAGAGCACGGATGTCACCATCGGGATTGCACTGGAATAAAATTTTATGGAATTTTAATAACTAGCGCAGACCTGTGAAAAATCACGGGATATGATAAATGTAAGATTTGTGAATCTGAAAGAATTATTTATAAAAAAATTATTTGCCTCTGGATCATTGCCTTTCAAAAGAAAAAATTAACATTTTTTTTTACATATTTATCTACATATATAATGTATGTTTACATTGGGTTTTTCGATGCCTGTCTCACTAGGAAATACCTGTGTAGAGACAGGCATTTTTGCATTTTAGTGTTTAGTTTTGAAATGAAAATAAGCTTAGTTCCTACCGGGATGGCATTTGTCCAGTTCCCACCTCTCCCTAACGGAGGCGTCTACTAATATCTATAGGAATTCCAAAAACAGAAAAAAAAGAACTAATATCTATGAGAACCAAAGTGTTGACGAATATCTACAGCACTGGCAGAGGTTGGATTTGCAATTATGTATAACATATTTGAATAACGTAATATTGCGTATGCAGTTTAAAAAACTTAATTTATGTAAGTATGTATGTAAAAATCCCTAATATCGGACTATTGGACACTTTTAGCTGATTAGTCCAACCTACGCTCTGTAGATATTAGTTCAACCTACGCTCTGTAGATATTAGTCAACACTCTGAAGTTCGTAGATATTAGTTCAACATATGAGCTGTAGATATTCGTCCGACATACAGGCTGTAGATATTAGTATCTGGAGTCCTCCCTAACCATCTTACACGGAAATTATCAGTATTTTTACGAATTTACGAATTAGAATGGTTGGCTGCGATAAAAATTGGCAGCAAAATTTTTTACGAATTTATTTCGAATAGGTATCTGAATTTAGAGGGCTGACCTGAAGGGATTTGGCCACAAAATTTCGATTTAACCGGTCAGCTGCCGGGATATTTCGCAGAAATTCGCGGAACTTCGCGAAAAAAACACTAAAAAACCACCACTTTGAATTTTGAATTGAATGTTTTGTTGATAAATTTTGAGCTATTGTATATTTTATTGACTGAAACACGTTCACAACACAATAAACTATCCACTAAAATCACATTACTTGCATTTATTACGTAAATTAATAGGTTTTACGACGTTTTAATGGCGATACAAATACATCGCGATAATGATAACGACCGTTAATTTCACGGTAAAATCTGACAGCGCATTGTCATGGAAGAAATCGTTTTAAAAATAATACAGTGTGGCAATTCGAGTGAAATCTTTAACACTACCTAGAGTAATGATGGCGCAAGCGATTTTGACACTGTTCTTCATACAAATGTCGTACATATAAGGGTCAAAATCGCAGACCAAAAGTTTTTCAAAGACAATATTATTCAAATATTTGAATTATTTTCTGCGCCTGCGCATTAGGACCCGCGCGCCGGCGCGTCTCCGGCATTTGACCGGTTAAGCAAAATATATCAAAAGGACAACCGAAACGGTAATCAGCCGTGAAAATTTGATTTATGCGGAAAATATTGTGTTTTCATAAATTTACTTCGAATATAGGATCAACCGCGGCGGTAAACGCCTGCGAAAATTCGATTTACACGGGAATAAGTCGTATTATTACAAATTTATTCCGAAGAACCTACCCAAATTTGAATTTGCGATTTTCAGCAATTTTTTATGAATCTTTTTCTCATGAAATTTCAAATTAGTGGAAATTCGTCAATTCGAAATTTTATTTTTCGTGTCCCGTGGATTTCAAATCAACAGGGTTCTACTGTAATTGAATAATAAAACAAAAAAATCAAAATCAAAGTGCAGGATTAAAAACACATCTATTTTTTCAAAGGTTATAATAAAATAAAAACTCACAGTGGCCGGATCCTTCAGTATGTGCAGGGTCCCCCGGCTGGCGAGGGCGCGTAGGGGGCCCAGCTGTGCCCTCAGCAGCCTCACCAGCGCCGCCCCAACCCTCTCTCCCACGGCGCGGCAAGTGGAACTGGACTGCGAGCGCATGAACCACTCTTCCAACTGCAGCTGAGGGGGCCATACATTCAATACTATTAGTTAACCCTTACAGCGTTTTAGGTACTGAAAATTCCCCAATAAATACAACACTAGACTCCATGCTCCATTTAATGTAGTTGCTTCTTATCTTGCACTAACTTTATTTACACTTCTTGTTCACAGAAATTGCATGTGGAGCATGAAACTTATTCTATTATGAATTTATATTATCGATAACTAACTAACCTTCATACTGTTTCCCCGCAGGGGTAGACAGAGAAAAAGGACCGCCAAACGACTCGATCTTGGCACACACTCTTTGCCTCGTTCACATTCATACATTGTCTCATATATGCTCTTCCATTATTCTTACTCTTGAGATGGCCTGACTCAAGTATCTGATTCACTCGGTCGTGCCATGTCTTCCTTGGGCGTACCCGACTTCTTCTACCATTCACATTTGCGTCATATATTCTCCTTACACTCCTTTCCTCGTTCGTTCGCTCTGCATGCCCAAACCATCTGAGCGTTCGTTTCTTAATCTTACTCATTACGCTATATACTTGGGACACATTATTACTGAAGACCTCTCGGATGACGGTGATATTGAACGACAGCGGAGAAGTATCAGTATACTGTCTAATATGATTGCCCGAAGATTCTTCAAATGCAGTAACAATGTAAAAAAAAAAACATTGTTCAATGCATTTTGCACTAGCCTATATACATGTGAAACATGGTGTCACTACCGTACCAGCTCAATAGCTCACTTCGGATCCAATATAATGATGCTTGTAGAATTATATTTGGACTACACGGATTCACCGGGTCACTGGAGCCAGGATGCGGCTCATGGCTTCCGATAACACAGTGGTGATCGCAGCCTTCCAGCACCAAGCGCCACTCCTGAGCGAGCGCTGGGCCCGAGCTCACTCCAGACCACGTCCTACATTATAATTGATTATTTATTTTATTTCTATTATCGCTTATGTCTTTTATATTAGATTGTTCTATTTACTTTTTTTACTTTATCTGTTGTGTAAATATGTACAACTTTATGGGACGTGTGGGATTGCACTATCCTCCCCACATTATTATTATTATTATTATATCAGCCTTCCATTCTTTGCGGATCTCCACATTTCTCACACGATCGTACGTGGTTTTACCGCACATAAGTCTCAGGGATCTAATTTCCACAGCATTTCTCAATAACATATATATCTTTTTTTCATATGAAGCAATTACTTTGTGGTTAGACATTATATTATAAAAATAAATAAAACACTTTGTATTTTAACCACGAATTTATTATATTACATATCGACCGGTTTCGCTTACATCAAGCTTCTTCAGGATATAAGTAATAATAACTAAATGTTAAGTGAGAGCTATGGCTTATATATAAGTTGAGTGACAGAGGGAGAAAGAAAATGACCAAGAACATAATTAGAAAGAGACAAAGTATTTGACAGAGGTAAAGTGGATAATCAATTAGTGGGAGGGAGACAACAATACAATAATCAATAAGTGGGAGGGAGACAGCAATATAGATCTAATCACAAATAAAAACTTTTTATTTGTGATTAGATCTATATTGCTCTATGTTAGATCTATGTTGTCTCCCTCCCACTAATTGATTATCCACTTTACCTCTGTCAAATACTTTGTCTCTTTCTAATTATGTTCTTGGTCATTTTCTTTCTCCCTCTGTCACTCAACTTATATATAAGCCATAGCTCTCACTTAACATTTAGTTATTATTACTTATATCCTGAAGAAGCTTGATGTAAGCGAAACCGGTCGATATGTAATATAATAAATTCGTGGTTAAAATACAAAGTGTTTTATTTATTTTTATAA
Organism: Limnephilus marmoratus; assembly: GCA_917880885.1. Classification (NCBI taxonomy): domain Eukaryota; kingdom Metazoa; phylum Arthropoda; class Insecta; order Trichoptera; family Limnephilidae; genus Limnephilus; species Limnephilus marmoratus. The sequence continues at coordinate 17,050,135 of OU862932.1, forward strand.
TATATATATCTAAAAGCACAAAGAGTTTTGATTTATTTAGAATTCATGGAACAAATGTCATTTACATACAGGATAGTTGAAAATAAATTAGAGCCCTTACTTGTATCTGCTTCTCTCTGTGTTTGGAATTATCATCACTGAAGCTGCTTGTGAGTGGCGTGATATGTCTAAAAGTCTTATTCTTCTCACTGCCGGAAGCATCTCTATTGCTGGACAGCAAAGTCTTCAGTTCCTTCAGAAAAGGACACACCGCAAGGATCAAATTCCCATCCACAAGTTCCAAAAGATCCAAAGAAGAATCCACTTTACCGTCCGGAATTGAAAACTTCATTAATTCTTTATTTAAATTCAATTCATCTTCCACAACAATTTTTATTGGTTCCGAATTCAAATCTTTAATTGTTACTGAATTGGAACCTTTAATTTCTTCTGCATTTAATTCGGATCCTTGTTCGGAATTCATTTCAGACAAATCTTTAATTCGTTCCGATTTTATTTGGTCTTTTGTATAAATTTGTGATAATTTTGATCTGTATTCTTTAAGCCAGCTGTAAAAGAACTCTTGGGGAAAGTGTGGCATATCGAATAACCATCCCAAACAGATCCTCAACAGAATTCTTGTATTTGAAGAAATATTTACGTCGTAATTGACGGCTTTCGTAAAATGTGTTAGTTTTTGTTCTGTTTTTGTAATGTTTTTGGCGGGTGTTTGAAGTGGTATGCAAATGGAGTTTGCATAGATTTGGAATAAGCGATGGGCCAGGTTTTTGTAGTAGGACAGTCGCAGACACGTGTAACCCATCATCGAGAGCAAGTGGACCATCCAGGGTACGGTTAAGACAAGGCGTTGATTCTTTTGGGAGTTTCCGAGGATCGAGAGCAAGTCGATCGGTGGTTGTGTCTGAAATAAATAAACACAATTTATTTAATCACAATAAAAATAATAACCTCTTCTATATTTTTTTCTTGTAGTCAGATTAACCTGTCATTTGTCGGAAGGCCACCGGCGGGCACAAAATTTTTTAAGCTTTTTTTTTTAATGTGATTTTAACCCTTATGTATAAAGAAACTATATGAAGGACAAGGTTAGAATCGCTTGCGCCAATATCTTTCTTAATGCAACCGATGGTTTCATTAATCCTAGCTACTCTAGATTACATATTTTTGAATGAATTTTCTATGACTTTGCAGGTCAGTTTTGGCAACTGTCAAAGGTGAAAAAATCAATGTTTTATGTTTTCATATGCTTATAAAGGTCTTATTTGCAAACTCCGTTGAATAGTGTTTTTTCATGTTGGAAATGTATTTAGATTTGTGTAGAAATAATAAAATCAATTTATATTTGTGCGATTATGGTTTTTGACAATTATTTCCAAAATGGTTTAAATCTTTTTTTTAGTTAGTTAGCTATTCTGGAAAAACCTATTACAATATTATCAAGAAATTAATATGCATGAATAATAAGATATATTATCTGGATATTTGACCAGCAAGTAACAAGGTAAAATCTGCGCAGTTTTTCAAAATACGCCCGACTTTCAACAGGTTAAGAATACATCGCTTTGACAATCACTATCAGGCATCCTGAGTGAAAGATAACCTCAATATCGTCCTGATGAAAGACCACCAATTGAAATCATTTCCAAATATGGAAATGGCTTAAATTTTTTATCAGCCATTTCCAATAATGGAAATGGCAAAAATTTTGAATCAGCGATCAAGAAATCGAAGCCATTTCCAATGATGGAAATGGCTTCAATTTCTTGATCGCTGATTCAAAATTTTTGCCATGAACCTGCTAATTCTATTTTCGTAATAATTTACATGTTTTATTAAAAATTATGTTTTTGTAAATTGTATTGTCTTACCAGATAACGTGTTTATATATTTATAAAACATATGATCTACCATAATTAGGTTCCTCAAAAAAGCTAGTTGTATTTGTTAAGAATAGAGACATCTATGAGATGTAGATAAGATAATAATAATAATATAATAATCCGTAGATAATCATTGATTTAATCTTGATCAGATTATTAAGAAATAATGAACACTAGAGACATCTAGATAATTTTTATTGAATCTAGTTATTGATACTGGTTGGCGAGAATACGCCGCGTGACCAAGTAGGTTCCGACAGCCAGCTTTGTTTATTATTGTTGATTCGTAGAATGTCTTATCTCCGGGTATTTTCTATTTTTTAATTAAGTATAAAAGGGGTGTTGTTCAAAAAAACTACCTCTCTTGCATTAAACGATACCTAGGGTACAGTTCCCTTAAATCCCCAGGCGGAGTCCGGGCCAAATTATTATAAAGTGTTAACCCATTGGCCACAAACCCCGGCAGCCTGCCGGGTGTGCAACTCAGGTACTTAACCACAAACCCCGGCACGCTGACGGGCTACAGTAGGTCCACCAAAAAACGGAAAACAAGCTCAACAATGACATTTTTTAATAAAGTTTTAATTGCCGAACATTCTGTAGGTAATTAATCGTAGAATTTCTAGAATTGGCAATAAAATGTTTCTTATGTTTTTCCCTAATATTTGTGTTCCAAGTTTTGTATGCTGCCAGCCGCCATTTAATTTCTTCAAAATTTCAAGTGGTTCTAGGCTTTTGGTAGGGACCCTGAAAGTCCCTGATTGCTTTGAGGACTATCATACCAAATTATTTTATTAGTTATTAGTATATATGTATGTAAAAAACAAAAATTATTATTGTTCGATTTATGAATGTTATGTTTTTTGTAACTTTTTGAATAAAAATGTGGAAAAAACTTACGAAAAAAGAAGGTGATATTTATGTCCTTATTTACACATATTTTAACCTTTTTTTTAAATTTATTTTAATTTTTTTCTTTACCCTAATCGAACATGTAAATAAATTTAAAGAAATTAATTCATTTGAATATATGGTTTAAAAGTTACAATAGATTTAGTACACCAATGCAGGTTTTCAATTTTTGGTTCAAAATTAATTCAGTGGTGAAGGCCAATTTTTTTGCTCATTAATTCTGTGGCCAATGGGTTAATTTCATTGTTGTAAAATCAAAGTGATTGTAAATAAAAACGACTCCATATTAAAAAGTGTTTTACAATATAAAAAAAGTCCACTGCCCCGATCATGAAATGAAGTTATTGACAGTATTCAGAGAAATTATTTTTTAATAGTATTTTTAAGGGTTGGCGGACAAGAGGTTGATTGTGTCTGCCAGATACTTCTCCATCCTACTCTTCCCATTTCCTTCTTCTAACAACTATCTTCAACCTCACAATGTACCCTAAATGGGGATGCCATAGTTCAACTGGCTCCAGACAACTGGGAGCAGTTGGAACTCTTGTGCGGTATTCAAATAACAAAAGAAAAGTTAGGTTAAGGTTTTTGTTCGTTATTTCTTCACTTTCCTTCAATGTCATATCTTATCACGTTTGGTAATGGAACCTACAGAAAGATATCGAAGGTTACCTGGTCCCTCAGGATAATACTTGAGTCTGGTCATATCAAGAGTCAGAATAACAGAACATGTATAAATGTGAATGAAACAAGGATTGTGTACCAAGACTGAGTTGTGTGGCTGTCTACCCTCTATGCCTACCACTTCAGCTTGATAGTTAGTTAGGTTAGGTTATATTGTTTGTTTAATCTTTTTTGTTTACTCACTGTTAGTTAGGTTATGTTGTTTGTTTGTTCTTTTGTTGTTTAGTCACTGTTAGTTAGGTTGTTTGTTTGTCCTTTTGTTGTTACGGACAGTTACCTGGTCTCTGACGGCCACCTCGCTGTTGAGAACCTGCTCCCTGGGTGTGTCGGTGTTCCCCCCGTAGGGCAGCGCCAGCAGAAAGCCCAGGAACTTGGCCAGGATCTGTAGGGACCTGACGCACTGCAGGTACTGAAGCCGCGTGCCCTGGTCCACCACTGTGTCTAAAATGTTCATCATGCAGAGGATTAGGTGATAACCAAAATGCAATTTCACGCATTGTTCACATTCGTACATACTCCTCTGTTATTCTGACTCTCTATATGATCCGACTTAAGCGTTTGATTCACTTGATCGTGCCACGTCTTCCTCAGATATATATATATATATATTCAGTGCCAAGAGAAAAAAAATTACCAAGTGCTGTTATAGCATAGGTCAATAACGGTGCTATTATAGCACAGGACAAAACAAGAATATTAAAACTAAATATAATATAAAACAGCAGGCAAATTACGGTTAGAAATAAGAAACATGCTGAGTGGACATTAAACATAAAAGTACACCAAGGAGGAAACCGAAACTAACAATTACCAGCAACTTGAGAACATGGCTTATTACATTGTATTGAAAGAGATTAAGATTCATGAACGGTATGATTTTTTAAATAATTTAGTTTTTAAACCCTGTTTAAATTCAGCCAAATTCTGGATATTAGTAAGAGCTGAGGTAAGTTTATTCCAAATGAGCGGGCCAGTTACTCGAAAAGATCGATCAAAGTAAACGGCTTGATTTGACCTAGAAAGTTTAGTAACATTAGTAACATCTAGATCTGCTGACTTTAGAGTAAGTATTGATTAAATTTTGTCGGACACATCTTGTCCATCAAACTCTTACAACAGCCTTGCATTCTTTCCGGATCTCAATATTTTTAATACAATCACATGCGGTTTTACCGAACGTAAACCTCAAGGATTTTTTTTTACAGCATTCCGCCTTTTTTCATCCTAAACCATATTTAAAAAAAAAAGATTAACCTCTTATTTATTATGCGCGAGAAAATAATTCGAAAAAAAATTCGAACAAAAAATGTTTGTCTGCTATTTTGGCCCTTCTATGTACAGAATTTGTATGAAGAACACGGTCAGAATCGCTTGCGCCAACATTACCCCATATGATGAGTAAAAATTTCATTCACCTTGCAACCCCAGAATATTTTTAAACGATTTTATCTGTGGCATCGAAATGTCAGATTTGCCGTGAATTGTAACGGTCAAACTTGATGCGTGTTCCTCGACTAAAACATCGTAAAACCTATTAATTTACGTAATTAACGCAAGTAATGTTGTTTTGGTACATAGTTTATTGTTCTAGGAATGTGTTTCGGTTAATAAAATATACGATAGCTTAAAATTAATCCACAAAACATTCAATTCAAAATCGTGTTTTTTTACGAAATTTCCATATTTTTCCTGGAATTTGCTGGCTTTTGACGGGTTAAGAGGAGGTTTGGGATAAATGACATGCATTTAGCCCAAACCTCTCATGCTAATGAATTACAAGAAATATACCTGTGTCATCATTTTCCGAAGATAGGAAGGCAGTCTGGTCGAGGCGGCAAATCTCCTCACAAAGGGAGTCAGACAGGTGCTGTCGGAAGGGGCCGCTCTCTGCGAAAATCAGAAAATCCCTGGAAAGCATTTATATTATGTATTAGTATGGGAGAACATAACAAAAAGATAATTATAGAAGTTCTAGCTATTGAACCTAAAATTCCAAGCAACTCTAAGATATTTCCAGATTTACATGTTTTTTTTAACTAAAAAAAAACCGCCGCCCCAGGAATCACATATTGGATAACCAACACCTCTGCCATAAGTAACCCAAAGTGGTTTGCTATGTTTGGTGACTTAGCAGGGGTGCCCGGGTTCATGGGGTGAAGTTTAACAAGGTCTTAGCAGCCAATGTGTCTGCCCACCTGCTGTGGCGGGCCGAATCAAGAGAGGAGGTCTTTTGACCTCTCCAACCAGTATCCCTCAACCCATCGCCTTGCATCGCAGTTGGAGGGATGGATTCATATGTCTGTCACTCCTGGACACACTGACCCCCAGATTCCTACCCACTCTTCATATGTTTCCTTCATCTTATTCCTTTCCTTAAAAAAACCCTCTACATGATGACATAGGCCCTGAGGGGAATTATTTTCCTCGGGGCCTCCTGTGTGGAGCTAATGTAAAAAAAAAACCTAAAAGTTCTAATATATCAGAAGGGGGTTTTTCAAGATTAAGATTTTCACTTGTGCTTTGGAAAAGTGATATATTTTCAATTCTTCAGAATTAGATGTTTTCAATTACATAAGAAATCCAGAAGAAATTCCTCAGGTATGTTTATATGCGGAAGCATGGAATCTACCCAAGGTTCATGCACCATATTGACTTACTTGAGGAAACTGAATCTGTGAGCCTAGAAACCAGAAGGAAAGAAAGCAATAGCCCATTTCTCTTGGGATGCTATGATTTATATGTACCAGACGACTACAGCCGAAGTCGACATCATGACTTATTTAAAGTACCGAATGGCAGAACAGACGTCTTGGCAAAGCATAGCATGACGAGGGGAGTGGTGCTGTTAAATGAAATTGCAAACCATTTGGACGTAAGTGACTGTTCTTTATATGCCTTAAAAACATTATTGAAGAGTCACTTGCCTAAATGCTGATAGGGTAACTAAATTGTACTGTAATTGGAATTATTCTGTCGAACAATAATAATAAAAAATAAATAAAAATAATAAAATGTTAATTAAAAGCAAGTTTGGAATAAAAATTAAGGGTAATACAAGAGAGAGTAGTATAGTTTCACATCTATTATATATGGATGATATAAAATTATTTTCAAATTCTGAATCAAATTTAGAGAAAATGATTAAGGTAGTTAAAATTTTTTCAGATGATATTAAAATGACTTTTGGTTTAGATAAATGTAAAACTATCCATATAGAGAAAGGCAAAATTGTAGATGGAGACGAGGGTATATTTAGAAATTTCAAAATTCAAAGTATGAAAGGGGATGAGGTTTATAAATATTTAGGATACCCGCAATCGAATAGATTAGATCACACTAGTATTAAAAATGATATTAGGATTAAATTTCAAACTAGGATCAGAAAAATTTTAAAATGCAATCTATCTGCTAAAAATTTAGTAAAAGCAATAAATACTTGGGCAATACCTCTACTAACGTACTCATTTGGCATAATTAAATGGTCCAATACAGATTTAGATAGTTTAGAACGATTAATTAGAACTACGTTAACAAAATTTAATTGCCATCATCCAAATTCAGCTATAGAACGAATTAATTTACCTAGAAATTTAGGAGGTAGAGGTGTAGTCAAAATAACATCTTTGAAACACAATCAGGTAGAAATGCTTAGAAATTTTTTCCATAGGAAAACTAATAGCTCAGAAATGCACAAAATAATTTGCAAGGCAGATAGAAATATTACACCTTTAAATTTATATGACGAGAATGCCAACATTCTTATAAATACTAACCAGGAATTATTAGATTCCTGGTCAAATAAAATTATTCACGCAAAACACTTCAATTATCTCAACCAAACGTATGTTGACAAACTTTCGTCAAACAAATGGTTGAGTATTGGAGAGTTGAGCGCAGAAATAGAAGGATTTATGCTTGCCATTCAAGATAGAGTCATTAATACTAAAAATTATAGAAAGCATATAATCAAAGATATAAATCAAATTGATGATTTATGTAGAAAATGTTTGGCTTTTCCCGAAACTATAGAACATATTATATCGGGATGTTCTATATTAGCGCCTTCCGAGTATACATTTAGGCACAATCAGGTTTTAAAAATAATTCACCAAAGTTTGGTAATTAAACATAACTTGATTGATTGCCGTAATGTAGTACCTTATTATGAATATGAACCAAATTCATTTATAGAAAATGAATTTTATAAAATATATTATGATAAAACTATACTAACAGACAGAACAATTAGTCATAATAGACCTGATATAGTTTTACATGACAAAATTAAAAAAATAACTTATATCATTGATGTAGCTATTCCAAATTCCTGTAATATTCAAAAAACTGTTTCTGAAAAAATTAGAAAATACACAGATTTAGGAAATGAGATTAAAAGAATTTGGCATTCTCGGACTATAAAAATATTACCATTTGTTATTTCGGCCACTGGCATAATACCTAGGAATCTGATTCAAAATTTAAGCATATTAGATTTGTCAAAGAATTTGTATATAAAAATGCAAAAAGCAGTAATTTTAAATACATGTAGGATTACAAAAGATTTTTTAAATATTTATATTGAGGGATCAGTAGGATTTATAGGTTCAATTAGAAATGCCACAGAGCCGAACCCTCTGATATGAAAATATCTGGAGTCGGTGAATTATATTCCCATTTGGTCTCTAGTGGGTTGACATGTTGTTCTTGTATTGTTTTGTATTTATAATACTTATATAGTGCAATTGCATAACGTGGATTCACTAGATGATCATTTGGGGAAGTGTATGAAAGGGTTTAGTTTTTCCTTCTTTTTTTTTTTTTTTTTTTTTGGGGGGAAAATTTAACCCGGACATTTAAATCTGGTGCGTTAAACCAACACCCAGCCTAAACTTATAAAGTTTGAATTAATTATATCCATGAACCTGTTTACCTAAAGAATTCCTGATGATGTGGGAATGTTTCCTCACTGGACGCCCCTTTGGTAGTGAGTCTCTCAGCCAATTTACTGAGTCTCTGGGCCGACACCTTCCCCCACTCTAGATCGCCCAAGGAATCGGGGATTTTAGCCTGGGAAATAAATTCTATTTAATTATAAGACAAACAAAATAGTAACAGCTGGCAGAGAGGATTGACTGCCACACATTTCAAGGCAGAATTGTGACCGCAACCGTGGGACTTAAGTAATTAATTTTCGGCCACATGATGCACTTAAAAAAATATGTATTCCTCCAGGTTCTCATAATTTCAATGTATAATATTGTTTTAGTTACCTGATGGGGCGTGTTCAGCAGCTGCTCCCTGAAGAGTCGTGCCAGGTGGGCAAAGTTGGCCGGAGCGGTACCCAGAGACAGGAGTGCGCGCATCATTCCGCCAAGGCGCGTCGCAAAGTTCCAGGTGGTCTTGTTGTGCCCGCTCTCCCATACCCTAAACATTCAAGAGAGAATTCAAATTAAAGTTTCAGCCATATAGTAAAATACATATAAATGGAATTTCTGAAAAATAAAAACTGTTTTTGAAAAGCGATAAAATACGCTTTCAAATTTCATAAATCAAAATAAACATATAATTTTTAAAAATGTATAAAAATTTTCCATGCAAACAAAAAAAAGTTTTAAAAATGGCTCACCTTAACTAAACTAAAATTTCAAACTAAAATTACTGATAACGAAAAAAATTAAAAAATACTTACACACACACACCCGTTTTATAAATATTATCTTCACCTCACTTTTTTGTAAAAATAATTAATAGAAAATTCATAAAGTTTCAAAAAAAATTTCAAATTTCGTCCGGAAACTTTCGCTTTATAAAATTGTAAATTTTAATTATTTTGTGGTTAACTTTTAGATTTGAATATAAAGCGCGGTGTTTTCTCTTTCTAACACCATTTAGATCACATTTCTGACCATGATAGTAAGGGAGACACAACAATTTCTATGAGACCTATATAGGTTGTTCCCAAAAGGGAACAAATTAGCCTAAGTGGTTGTGTTCGTTTCAACATTGGCATTATTCCAAACGGTTATTTTCAAAAGTTGACATTTGCAACTTTCGTGTTTTTTGTAATTGTCATCTACGCCTATTATTCACCCATGTTCACCAAAATCTGGAGCCGGTCGGACTATTTATCATTAGCGCATAATAATTTGAGGGCTTAATGTCAAAAGTATTATCTACAAAAACATATAAACAATTGGGGGTGGATACGCGCCATAAATATATTTGGATCCATTTGGGCATTAATTTCTTTAAATTAATAATTTATGCTATGAGACCATGAGGGCGCCATCTATGGTTTTTGTATTGTATTGAATTTACCTATGTGACTTGAAATTCAGTATATTCATGCATTTCCTTACCTCTGTGAAGCAGGCAATTACTTCCGACGGGAGTGTTAGTGAAAAGCCAACAGATGTCACTCCTAGTCAGTCATTATCAAATAATTCACCCAATAATTGAATTATTGTAGTTACCTAAGATTTGGCACGTATTATTAATAGGCAGATTTATATTTCATTGTTGAAACTTCCTTGCTGTGCGAAACATCTGTTGAGATTATGCAATACCGCCTTGGCAGAAATTGATATTTTTAATGAAAAGAAGTGTCTTTTGTGTTGGACATCGTGCATGAGCTGCATTCTCTGAGTGAGTATTGTTTTGTTTTCACTTTGGATTTTGGAATTGCTGGGTCAACTGTTTTGTGTCACATAGGGAAGAATTCAATTTTCCTTGATTTACATAGGGTAGCCATTCCCTCGTGTCAGGGGCTATTTACACGCCCCTACAGGGGGGCTTAAAGTCAAACAACATTATCTACAAAATAACATAGTAATAATAATAATTGGTATGTCTTTTTGTAGATAAAATCGTTTGACTCTTAAGCCCTCGAATTATTGACATGTTTTTTTGTAGATAACATCTTTATAAATAAAAATGAATTGCCGAAATGTATGTACGCGCATAACTTCCGAACGACTGCACCAAATTGGATAATTCTTTTTTTGTTGGGTTCGTTATGGTCGGGACAAGGTTTGTATAAAACTACTGGTGAGCTCTGGCATCACGAAATTTGTATAAAAAATTGCAATAGGTGGCACGCGAGCTGTTTGAAAACTGAATGTACCGGGACTGAATGAATGGAATGCGGGAGTGTGGAACTCGGGAGGAGGGTTCGCGGCACGGGGGAAGCAGACGAGGAGAGTGGGGAGAGGGATGGCGGTGTGGGAATGCGAGAGGGGGAAGGGGACGCGGGAGAGGAAAGGGAGGCGGAAGGGGAACGGGACGAATGGGAAAGGACACGCAGGGAGAAAAAATTTCTTTATTAAATAGCATAGCCACGCATGCCGGGAACCAGCTAGTTATTTATAATTCTTTGTAGATAATATTATTTGACATTAAGCCCTGAATCGATAAATAAACTGGTTTGCAATAAACAAAAAATTAATTACCTGAATATATCGTAGAATAGATCTCTCTGCTTTTTGAATGCATAGAAACTCTGCTGCGTCGGGAAATTCTCTACACTGTCCGTATCTGTGTTAAAACACACATTCTTATTCAGTATTCCCGACTGAACATCCAAGTCCTGTTTGATGGTTGACTTGATCGTGTAGACCTGGGAGAAGTGCTCCGCCAGGGTGGGGCTGAAACTCCTCACTCGAGGGTTCTCCTGCAGAAGTCTCAGAGCCGGTTGATCCAGTATAACGTCCAACACTAACATCTGGCGCTTTAACGCACATATCGCAAAGTATACGCAGTTGTGAATGCTTGAAAATAAATCAGCCAAATCAATTTCACTTGTAATGCCTAGTTTTTGCTTGTTGTCCATAACATTTAGAAATGTTTCAGTGATGTTAGTTTCGATTTTAGCTCTGCTAGCATCACCCATTGATGTTTTTCTTTGATTTTTTTCTTCAACAACCGAATTTGCATCACTTATTGATGCTTTTCTGTGACCATCTTCTTTATTCAGCAAATTTGCATCACTTATTGATGCTTTTCCGTGACCATCTTCTTTATTCAGCAAATTTGCATCACTTATTGATGCTTTTCCGTGACCATCTTCTTTATTCAGCAAATTTGCATCACTTATTGATGCTTTTCTGTGACCATCTTCTTTATTCAGCAAATTTGCATCACTTATTGATGCTTTTCTGTGACCATCTTCTTTATTCAGCAAATTTGCATCACTTATTGATGCTTTTCTGTGACCATCTTCTTTATTCAGCAAATTTGCATTGTTTATTAATGTCTTATCATGATTCGTCTCATCAACCATAGGTTTGTTGTTATTTAATATAGCATTTGATTCATTATGGACAATATTAGAGTCATTTTTGGGACGAGCTAATGAATTTTCTGTTATGTTACTTACATCTAAAGTTAAATCTTCAGAAAGTTTTAAGGCACATATACTTTGATCTAAATCAATAACAACATTTATATCGTCAACATTACTAATATTTTTATCATTTACATTTTCGCCACTCTCAGCGCTTTCGTTTAGAACCGGTAAATCTGATAAGGCTGTATCCTTTTGGTTCTTTTCATCTTTTATTAATATTTTACCGAAATGATTGACAACCAGACCCTTTTTTGCATCTATTTGCTGCGCAACAATGAGAGAAATCAAAAAATAAATCTCTGCCGTAAAATTGACAATGAGGTTACAATCTAACATGGTACTGTATAAAATAGCTAAACACTCTAAGGCACTAACATTTTTAACTGATTTAAAATCAGGCGTGATAAAATTTAATTTAACTTCGGCATTTTTCACAACTTCAAGTGTAGTTTTTCTCGTCATTATTTGAACGGCTGGCTTCGAAGAGTCGTTGAATGAAGTAGTGGCTGTTTCAGAGGTTAAACTATTAAATTTTTGCAACAGTTTTTCTTTTTCTTTTTTGAGTAGATGTCTCTCTGTATTGAAGCTGGAAGCGTGTTCTTTTGGCTGAAAGACGTTGGCATCGAAAGCTTCGTTCCGCTCCGCTTTATCGTATTTTACTCCAAACTTAACTATGCTCTGATTGGATGAATTCAAACTTGTATTCAACTTGGGATCGGTGGTATTTAATCGTGTGGGGTTGATTCTACGTTTCGAACTAGGTTGTTTTGCGCCGATTTCCGGAAAGCTTATAGTGTCTTTGATGTTGATACTAGAATTATCGGTGTTTATTCGTCCCGTCATAATTTTTGCATCATCCATTGACAGATTAACAAATTTCGAATGCCGCTTCTTTTTTCCTGTTGATTTATCACTCGTCGCGCTTTTATTTCCCACAATAAAATCTCCGATGCAAATGTTTGTTCGATTCGACGTGGGTTTGGAAGAATTTTGATAATCTTGTCGAGAATGTGTACCACTATCGTGATCAGATCGGAAGCTAGAATTGGTGAACGAATGCTCTGATCCTGAATGATTTCTCGACTGATTTGTCCTTGCATTCTGGTGATAACCTTGACTCGGATGCCTGGGATACTGATTCTGACCAACAAAGCCCGGTTGAATCTGAACGAAAGCCTGCTGATTCTGATTACCAAAGCCCGGTTGAATCTGAACGAAAGCCTGCTGATTCTGATTACCAAAGCCCTGTTGAATCTGATTACCGAAGCCTTGTTGAATCTGATTACCGAAGCCCTGTTGATTCTGATTACCGAAGCCCTGTTGAATCTGATTACCGAAGCCCTGCTGAATCTGATTACCGAAGCCCTGTTGATTCTGATGACCGAAGCCTTGATGAATTTGATGATTGAAGCCCTGTTGACTCTGATTACCAAAACCCTGTTGATTTTGACCAAATCTACCATAATTTTGCTGCACATCCAATCCAAATCCAATTTGTTGAATTTTGTTCTTACTGATATTTGCATTATTCTGATTAATAGTTGGATGCAAACCAGAAAGCTCAGACAGATCTCTTCGAAGGGAGTAGTTCAAATCCGAATTTAAGCTAGCATTTGGCGTACTGAATATAATGTTAGATTTACTACTCTTATTTGCTGGAGTGACGGGGCTGAAAAGACATTCTTTATCAAAAGAGTTGTTCGTTACGGGACTTTCATTCTTGCTATCATTTTTGGATGCGTTACTATCGCATTCGAAACTGCTCAAGTTCTTGGACGAAACATCTTGCTGCGTAGAGGTATCAAGTGTTTCAGTATCCAAGACTTTGAGGTCATCTTTTGAACCATTTCCGTGGTCTTTAGTTTCTTCTTTACTCAGCGGAAACAGTTCTGTACTCAACCTTCGACTGACTCTCTTCTGGACTGCATTTGGATAGTTGGATTTCTTGGGAGACGAACGAGGACTCGATTGCCTCGGAGTCTCTGTGATGGAGTTTCTGCGTTCCGCGCTTGCATTGAGATGTCCAAACGACTTTGGAGGTACTTTGATGGGTGTTAAAATATCGTTCTGCTGAGCTGAACTGAATTGTAGAACGCTGCAATAAAAAATAACTTATAAATACAGCATCAGGATTGATGAATGAATGAAGCATAAATATATCAGGATGACCGAAATTTAGTTTTAGAAAATTATAAACTTTAAATTTCTGCTCAAGTCCTATATTTGATGGTAAAAGGCTAGTATTTGGACATGAAGCAACTATTAATTTTGTGATTTATGAAGTACAACCACAACATTTATTTTTTACATTAGCTCTACACAGGAACCCTGTATGTCATCTTAAGGTATGTTGTGTGGAGGGTCTTTTTAGGAAAAGGAAGGAGAGGAAGATCTGGGAAAGAAAAAGGTATGGGGGGTTTTTTTTTTTTTTTTACATTAACTCCACACAGGAGGCCCTGAGGAAAATAATTTCCCTCAGGGCCTATGTCATCTGGGATGCTGTGTGGAGGGTCGTTTTGAGGAGAGGAAGGAATGAACATTGGTCTTGAAGAGACCCATGTTGTAGGAAGGAGGAAACACAGAGGCCGGCAAATCATTCCACAGCCGAGCTGTTGAACACAAGAACGAGTCAAAGAAACGACCCGTTCTCATATGACAAATGTCAACCGTGTACAAATGTTGGGCACGCGTTAGGCGTGTTTCCCGACTATGCACCGGTGCCGAAGGGATCAATGATGCTAGTTCCTCGGAGCATCTTCCATTGTAATACCGGTAGAACAAGGATAGCATTCCCACCCGACGCCTGTGCTCTAAAGATTGCAATCGGTCTGTTAAGATGGGAGAATCTATCAAACGGACCGCCCGTTTCTGCACAGAGTCGAGGGTATTTTTCAGGTATTTTGGAGCTCCAGACCAGAGATGGCTGCCAAATTCAACCGTGGGGCGTACTTGTGAGGTAGGAATCTGGAAGTCACTGTGTCCAGGAGTAACGGACGTTTGTATCCATCCCTCCAATGGTGGTGCAAGGGGATGGGTCGAGAATCTGGCTGGAGAGGTCAAAATATTAACCAGTCTCTCTCGATCCAGCCCAAAACGCAGAAGGTGGGCAGACGCATCCGTCGCCAAGACCAAGACAAACCTAACTCCATGAACAATTTTATATTTGATCAAATAAATACCTCTCTGTTTGATTCCTGATGTAAGAGAGGACGTACAGGGTGAAATCTGCTCTGGAACATTTGAATAAGTCATCATCCTGTAAATATAATCACCCTTTAACTAACATATCATCACACCATTTCTCCACAGCGGTAGGCAGAGGGAACGGACTGCCACATAACTCTGTCTTGGCACCGACTCCTTGCGTTATTCACATTCATCTTATAAATACTCTTCTGTTATTCTGGCTCTTGACACGACCTGACTGAAGTATTAGATTCACTCAGCACATATATATACTATTCTCGCCACGGACATATGAATATATCTGGACCTGCCCTAAGTGATAAAAACGTAATATTTCCCCCTCCCCATGGAACCGGCTATAGCTCCGCCTTGGCGCCAGCTCGCTCCATGGGGAGGGGAGAGAGCCACGCTTGAATCTAAAATACGTGACGTCATCATTCTTGTAGTGACCAGCGCGGAACTAACGTCCATACGTTTTACGAAATAACACGCCAAAAACGGCAGCTTGCGCTATACATTATAGGTACATATTATATGGGCATAGCGAATGTGGGCGGTTCTCCAGTATCCTCGTCGCTGGTTACAGGGGTAAGTAAATTATGAAACATTTGTAAAAGTGTCTTAACTAAACACAACAACAAAATATTGCTATGTGAATTGGGGCGAATGTTTTCGGGGCAAGCATTTGGCCTTAGCAAATATGTTATTAATGTGGCAAGCAATTCGCGCTCCCATGTAAAAAGGTCTATTCATTCAAAGCAGATTTTGCTTTTAAGAACTTAATGGTGATATTATAATGCGAGATGCCTATATACTGTCAGATTGTTTTTTTAACGAATCACAGTATCTTTCCTCTCTTTGCCCCCCGTAATTTGGTTTTACCCCTCATCTGTATCTTCTGGTCTATTAAATTCGTATGTCTATGCTGATAATGAAAAAAAACAAAAACACATGTACATATTTCATTAGACAAATGTATTATAAACGTTATTGTCACCTCGCTTTTTTGTCTTTTCGTATGAAAATAATTAACAATAAACAAAAATTTTAACAAAACAAAAAAACGACTTCAAAAAATGCACTAAAAATTATTTCGTATTCTTCTACAACTTCATAATCAACTTACTTTTTCTAATCATCAATATCAAACCTTCTGACTACCCAACGGATCAATTATTTAAGGAATTTCAAGTACCATCTTTCAAAGATCTATACAATAGAAATGCATTGATTCAAATTATAAAAGAAAAAGAAAAATATCAATTTATAACTGAAAACCGTACTAGACATAAATATATTTTTTCATGCCCAAAATTAAACACTTCCTTTGCACAAAATTATTATACTTATCAAGGAAGACTTATTTTCAACCGATTACCGGATGAAATTAGAAAAATTAATGATAAAATCCAATTAATAAACACTGTAAAAAAATATTTTAAAGATAATCTCAAAAAAAAAAAAAACAGTTTCCGACTAATCTAATCTACTTATAACTCAGTTTCCAAGTGATACTCCATTCTTCAAATAAGTTAAATTTTGTATTGTTTTTAGCAACTAATTACAATAATTCTGGACACATTATCCAAATAGTAAAATTGTTTTGATAGTAGATAAATACTTATAATTACATATCACCGAACTTACAACTTATTGTTTTTTACATTCACATTGTAATTTAAGAACTTAAATATAGCATTAAAAAATGTACACTACTCTTCCAGACACAAGCTAACGCTTCCATGGAAGAGTGGTATTAACATATTTGAATATGAACATGTAAGCAAATTAATACATCATCTAAATGTACATTATATTTTATATGCTAAAAAATAATTTTAAAAAAAAAAAAAAAAAAAATGTAGGTACGATTGTTACTTTTGGAGTCGGTGTCAGTCAAGGTAGGTTTGTAACTACATACATAGTTATAGGTGAGATGTGCTTGTGTCGCACAAGAGAGGCGAGAGCGGGGCCGCTGCGGCGCAAGGAGCTGTCAAGTGAACACGCCAGGCCGGGTACCTTTGCTGACACCGACTCCAAAAATAACAATCGTACCTACATATTGATGATTAGAAAAAGTAAGTTGATTATGAAGTTGTAGAAGAATATGAAATTATTTTTTTACTTTTTAGTGCATTTTTTGAAGTTGTTTTTTAGTTTTGTTAAAATTTTTGTTAATTTTTTTATTTTTAGTGAATCTGAAGTACACTAACTATTTTGTCTGAATATGGGTAAACCTACTAAACTTGCTGCTCATATGAGACAGACGTAATTTGACCATAGCAACGTAAGGGTCAAATTAAGCAATTCGGCCGAGTTTCGTTAATTTGTCATGGATCCGATAATCAGAACCTAACCAAACTCTCATCAAATTACCCTTGAAGTACATCCTTTCCAATAAAAAAAGAATCATCGAAATCGGTTGACGTGATATTGAGTTATTCATCCATTTGTCGCACACATACTTAATGCAAATTTAAGACTTATATGGTTTTCTCATGGATGCCATTGTCGGAACTGGACCAAACTAAAATGGGACCATACGGGAAGCACCAGCTTTCAAATAAAAAAGAATCATCAATATCGGTTCACCCAGTCAAAAGTTCTGAGGTAACAAACATTAAAAAAAAAAAAAAGAAAAAAAATAAAATAAAATAAAAAAATACAGCCAAATTGAGAACCTCCTCCTTTTTGAAGTCGTTTAAAAAATTCACAGTTCGATTTTTTTTTCAAATTGTGATTCAAAACTTTGGTTTCATAATGGGGTACATTTTACTTTTTCAGTCGTTATTTTTTAGATTTTACTATAAAGCGTAGTATTTTGCCTTTCTAACACCGTTTAGAACAGTGGTTTCCAAAGACCCCCAGGATCATTCAGGGGGTCCCTGAACAATGCCAGGGGGTCCGCGGAAGATTTAATATAAAATAAAAAAATTGTGACACATTTACTCCAGGTGAAGTGCATACAACAAATGTTCTTAGTCTTGGCCAAAAAGAATGTTTTCAGATTCCAAATCTTTCAAAATTGGGGAGAAGGGGTCGGTGGGCCAAAAGAGGGTAAATATCGGTTCGGACTGGCCACGCTTATTACGAATAATTTTTAGAAAAAAACTTTAGATTCGCCTTAATTACTATAAAAGGAAACTTTTTGGCTTTGGGGCGGTGGAAAATAATGCATTTTAATTTTCAATTGCATAAAACCAAAATTCACTTCGCGAACCGACCCAGCGAAAATCCGCGGCCGTAACTGTCACTGTTATGTTGGTATTCTTGATAAATTATCAAGAGCTAATACGACTGTAGCCGACTTCGTGAGATAATGCGCGTATTTATGAAATTTGTCTAGCGGGCTTGTTTGTGTAACATGGTTTGTGATTCAAAAGAAATTGCCCCTTTATAACGCCTGCTCGCGTCAACGCAAGAAAAAAATCCCAGTTTTCAAGTGGTTTAGCGGCTACGCTAGGTTTGTGTAACATGGTTTGTGATTCGCGGTATTTCATGTAGGTATCCCACGAAGTCGGCTGCAGTCCATAACAGTGACAGCTACAGCCGCGGATTTTCGCTGCGTCGGTTCGCGAAGTGAATTTTGGTTTTATGCAATTGAAAATTAAAATGCATTATTTTCCGCCGCCCCAAAGCCAAAAAGTTTCCTTTTATAGTAATTAAGGCGAATCTAAAGTTTTTTTCTAAAACTTATTCGTAATAAGCGTGGCCAGTCCGAACCGATAATTACCCAAAAGAGTTTGGGAACCACTGGTTTAGAACATATTTCTCACTCTGATAGTAAGGGAGTTACATCAGCTACAGCGATCTATATGAGACCTATGTGAGCTGGGACAAATATGGTCTCCTGCCATTTCAACGGGTTGCAAATCAAAAGGTTTTTTCTAAATAATATTCATAATAAGCTTGTCCAGTGATTTCGAAAGTTTACTAAAAGTTCTAATGTATTAGTTATTGTGGGATGGCTAAATTAGGGAAGCTAGAAACTATATTTTGTAATGAAAAATACTACCTTGTTTACATTTTGTCGGATGACATAACCACAAAAAAAATACCGCCAAACCATATTTATACACAAAACTGCAATAAAAACGCTTAAAAAATAAATGCTTTGGTTTTTTATAGGTCTTAGCGACATAAACAAGCATAGACGATGAGAAAGGAGATAAAAATAATAACAATCTGAAGTGTTTTTGTTCAAATAAATTGACAGAAAACCATATAATTTTATTTTACCGACCTGTGTCATTCCATACTGCAACCATTCTACACATTTCTCAATATGAATTTTGCCATTTAAAACGCTTTTCAGCAATTCCTCCGTCATTTTAAATTGTGATATTATGAGAATATTTCATTTCGATAATACGGGTTTGACAACTCGACGTTTTGGACATGGAGATTTTTCATTTCTGTTTATGGTTATGGTGGGCAGAGTTGCCAGATCAAAAAATTAAAACTCCCTAGCAAAGGCAAAAAAAAAACATAGAAATGGGAGAAATTCCTTACATTTCAGGGATTTCAAACAGTCGCGTTGTAATATTTCATACTTTTATGAATTATTGAAAAGTAAAAATCAGAATTTTCGACAAAGCATCCGAAATCTCAGAGCCTTTCGTATTTTTGATGCTGTACCGATTTAGATTTGATCTGATCCGATCACTAGATTTGACGAAAAATTCCCTTTCTATCGTGGAACTCTCCGTTTCTCCACAGACATGGCAGCACTGAATTGCAGGTGAAGCAGGGTTGCCAATTCGCGGGGAACTCCCCAAATTGCAGGGAATCTTTAAGATTTTTGAAGAATTGGGTATTTTGCGGGAGAACCTTTTTACGGGGAAAATCCGGAGATTCTGGGCATTTCTTGATTATCCAACCAAAAATAAATACATTCGGTGGAAGATTTCGAAGTTTATTTTATGGCAGCACTGTAGCATTTATTTCTTATAATCGGGGGATTCCTGAAGTTCGGGACCCGAACTCCAAAAATGGCGTATTGGAATCCGCAACACCCAGTCCCTGTCAACCATGGGCGTAGCTAGATTTTGACTTAGAGTGGGGCAAAAACTAAAAATGTACAGTAGGCATCAAAAAAAGTAGGCTTCTACAACATATTTGCTTTAGGCTCTACGAATACAAAGAATATGAACGGAAGAAGAAAAAACCGTCATATGAAAGTTGTAAATTTGAAAAAGCGAATAGAAGGGTCAGGCAAACGCCCCCCTTGCCCCACCGTGCCTACATGGTGCCTACGTCCATGCCATGGACGTAGCCGGGTTTTGATTTAGGATGGGGCAAAAAATAAAAATCTAGAGGTAAGTACTGATAAAAAGGAGGCATCTATAGTCTGTCAATAAAGAGTAGAAAATATAAAAACTTGAACAACTAAATTTGTAGACTGGCAATACCAATTTAACTGTCAAATATTTTTTTGAAGTGCAATGACACTGAATGTATAGAACATAGTAAACCACATTTTAAAAAACATTTTTTCTTCATGACGTAAAATTGATTAAAAGGTGATTTATAAAGCGATTTGCTTTAATTTAATTTAACATAAATTTGAATTTAACAATAGATAGAATTGAAGAATCACTAATGGTGAGTTTAGTAACACTACTTTTAGATCTGAATGAGTTAAATATATTCAGATCTAAAATTAGAGACATGATCTAAAGCCCAGGCAACGCTAGGTACTTTATCTAGTATTAAATAAATGTGAGCAATTTCTAAACTGTGCTTTATATTTTATTACGTTATATTTATTCTTCATTATGTTGACACAAAATTGCAAAGGTATAATAATAATATACCTATATGCAATTCTAATTTTGAGATCGGCGGGTTTCTATACTGCAATGAAAAAAAATTTATTCCACTATTATGCCTTTTTAATT
Source organism: Limnephilus marmoratus (assembly GCA_917880885.1). Lineage (NCBI taxonomy): Eukaryota > Metazoa > Arthropoda > Insecta > Trichoptera > Limnephilidae > Limnephilus > Limnephilus marmoratus. The sequence goes on from OU862932.1 coordinate 17,071,041, forward strand.
TTTTATAAAAATGTAGGTTAAACAGCTTTACTTTAACACCAAGAGTTATGTGTTTAGTATTGCCATTTGAACAACAGTGGCGCCCTCATATATTTTCTACTCTTATTTGACAAACTGTATGTACAACAAATATTTATATATTAGGTTCTGTGAACACAAAGATCTTGAACGGAAGAAGAAAAAACCATCCCATGTAGTGCTGTAAATTTGAAAACGCTACTCGGTCGACAATCCCAGAGGTCAAATATACCGGACCTAATTTTAAGTTTAATATATTGTAATTTGTCTGTCTGTTTTTATAAAATAATAAATATAATCACAGGGTCAGGTGGTCGGCCTGAGACAAAAAACAAAGCCTGACCCCACCCCCTCTGTGTACATACCTACACACTACTGTATCTTAATTTATGTGTACATACCTACACACTTTTATTTTATTTTTTGATTGCGCAAATTCGATCTGTGCGAAGCCGTTCTTATACAAACCTTTGCGCAGTTCCAATTTGCGCGAACCTCTGTTATTTACATTTGCACAAATATAAAATCGGTACAAATCCTGTCTTTTTAAACGACTTCAAAAAGGAGGAGGTTCTCAATTCGACTGTATTTTTTTTTAATGTTTGTTACCTCAGAACTTTTGACTGTGTGAACCGATATTGATGATTCTTTTTTTATTTTAAAGCTGGTACTTCCCGTGTGGTCCCATTTTAATTTGGTTCAGTTCCGACAATGGCATCCATGAGAAAACCATATAAGTCTTAAATTTGCATTAAGTATGTGCGCGACAAATGGACGAATAACTCAATATCACGCCAACCGATTTCGATGATTCTTTTTTATTGGAAAGGATGTACTTCAATGGTAATTTGACGAGAGTTTGGTTAGGTTCTGATTATCGGATCCATGATAAATTAACGAAACTCGGCCGAATCTCTTAATTTGACCCTAACGTCGCTATGGTGAAATTACGTCTGTCTCATATGAGCAGCACATTTAGTAGGTTTACCCATATTCAGACAAATTAGTTAGTGTACTTCAGATTCACTAAAAATCAAAAACTAAACAAAAATTTTAACAAAACAAAAAAATGACTTCAAAAATGCACTAAAAAGTAAAAAAATAATTTCGTATTCTTCTACAACTTCGTAATCAACTTACTTTTTCTAATCATCAATATGTAGGTACGATTATTATTTTTGGAGTCGGTGTCAGCAAAGGTTCCCGGCCCAGCGGGTTCACTTGACAGCTCCCGCGCCGCGCCGCCGCTCTCGCCTCGTCAAGTCGCTTGTGCGACACAAGCACATCTCACCTATAACTATGTATGTAGTTACAAACCTACCTTGACTGACACCGACTCCAAAAGTAACAATCGTACCTACATATTGATGATTAGAAAAAGTAAGTTGATTACGAAGTTGTAGAAGAATAGGAAATTATTTTTTTACTTTTTAGTGCATTTTTTGAAGTCGTTTTTTGTTTTGTTAAAATTTTTGTTTATATGTACCCAATTTTGTGCAAACTGTTTGTATTTAATTTGCACAAATTGACTCTGTACAGCCCTGTAAACAACATCTTATGTACAACCCTGTAAATTTATTGTGCAAAATAAACTAAGTATCGGGGAAGCGTACAGAGTAAGGCGAGATTGGACGTTGTGGCGTTTTTGGCATCGTTGCGCAACAGCGTAACGAACGCAGTAGCGTTAGACTCTAGCGGCCAAAATTCCAAGAATTCATCTCAGTTCGGAGAATCCAGTTGTTGGGATAGAGAAATCTATCAAATGGACTGTCTGTTTCTGCGTGGTCACAGGATTTTATTCAGGTATTTGGGGCTCCAGACCAGAGGTGGCTGGCAAATCCAACAGTCGGGCAGACCAGCCATTTGTACAGGGTCAAAACATTTGGGTAACCCTTCAAGTACTCCCAGTTCCCGAGAGGCTAACTTGATTCTGATTTCGATGGAGCATCCGTACCTGAGCTGGTCAGTTACGCTAAGACCAGATCTGAATAGCCAGGTTACCCACCTTCCTCTTCACATTACTTCCAACTAGTCCTGGGTCGGTCGTGAATAACCCGCTCATTGAAACCCGCTCACGGACCACCAAAGAGCGAGCGGGTCATTTTTTCGTCAGCACCCGGGTCTCGCGACCCACTTCTTGCAACCGCTCTACCTGGGTTTCGGGTGCGGAAGTGGGGGGGGGCCACGATAGATAGATGTATGAGAGAACGAACGGGTTGTCAACACCCAAGTTTGGCCACCCGCTATCTCGACTCAGGTAGTAGAAAGTAGCTGGGTGAAGCGTAATCGAGTTTCATATTTTGTGTCGCGAAAAGAACGGGTCTTCGCGACCGACCGTGAGCGACCCGGGTCGTGTAAAACGATCTATCGACCCAGGACTACTTCCAACCTTACAATATATCCCAAATGGGGATGCCGTAGAACCCTGGCTGCAGACAGTTGTGGTATCCACAAAATAATCCTTGAGAAAAATCATATTTTTGGAAAGGGAAAGTAAAGGTTTTAGACAAAATTAAATCAAGTTAACAATAAAATGTTTAATTTCTATTACAAAGCAATAAATACAAGAAAATTTGTACATTTCAATAATACAGTGTGTTTTATGTGGGATTATTTACAATAATAATTCAACAAACGATACAAATAAATAAATTATCAAAACGAAAATATGCGATACTCATTTTATTAGAACAATGTAAGACATAACGTTTATCATAAAACGAATCAAAAACATCTAGTGCCTACTTAAAATCATTAATATTATTATTAGTGTCTTATTAACAATATTATATTGTCATTTTTATTCCAATTATTCGCCAAATTGGACTAGTTTTTGAGGGGTGCCCCTTCAGGGGAATCAACTGACCCCATTTCGAAAACAGGATGACAATTAACGAAGGAGAAAAGTCTTTAATAGCTGCAAAGAATTTTAAGTAAAAGAAATCTTTTTTTTCTCTAGATAAACTCTTTGGTGGTGACTGGTGACCGACCGAAGCTTCAGTTTCTGTTTCATGAGTGCCAAATTTAGCCGAAACATCAGCTCAGTTGAAACCTGCATTCGTTATGCGTCATATCATGTTTGGTTTTATTCAGGTGGGTGATTGAGCCTCCAGAATAACTTAATTATTATTAAAATTGTATTAAAGTTTATCGTTCAAATAATAATGTTATTGTATTGCTATTGTCTAATATAAAGACTATTAAAAACTAGGCTGATTTGTATTTTTGTAATTTTTAAGTAAGTACCCACAGCGTACATTATCCTGTCGAAAACAAGAGCAGAAAACAGTTTTATTAGCACAAGCGATTCTGATTTTGTTCTTCACACATTTTTCAAAGCTTAAAGGTCAAAATCGCATCACAAATAATTCTAACGAGGATCATATTAGAATGCTAGCTTTGTTCTCGGGAGACCCATGGGCATTCAACTGGTTAAAAAACTGTTACATAACAACGAACCAAAAAGCGAGAAGTATACAAATTGACTCGTTAAATTTATGTGTGTTAATTAATACTAACATTAACGAATTCTTACAATTTTAACAAGAAAAAATGCCTAATTTCGGGGTATAGTGTTTTTAACTTATTTAAAGAAACTTCGGTTTCGGTCGAAACTAAAGCAAAGCCGAAATTTGGTTTCAGTTGAACATCTAGTGTCGGTTAGTCGCTATTCTTCGGCATGTGAAAAAATCACATTATTCTAGATAAATAATTCGTACATAGTATAGAGTACATGCAGATCATAAGTGGCTAATAATTTCACCTAAATATTGCTTTATATTTATATATATAATAATCGAGATGAGAAAATTTCAAAGAAATAAAACACATTAGTAGTATTTAGATCACAATCACAACTAGGTAAATACATCTGAGATGTACGGCTCTCAATCCTCTTTGTTTACTGTTGTGAGGATAAAGCCACGGTAACTTGGGTCGGTGAGACAAATTCCTAATTATTGTTACACATATCAAATTATACAGCCCATTAGGACTCTACGACGGTTGTGTCGTAACAACTCTGTGGTCATCGCTCAATATATGATTGCTAAACATAACTTGTTCTGAAAGACGGTACTAATTCGGCACTCGTTGTGAATAACATACTCGATCTGTCTGACTGTTGACCGAGTATCCCGCTTACCGGTATATCGAATGCATCAAAGATTTATAATTGACCAATATAAAAGTAACGTTTTACGAGCATTGGCAGCCGGTTTTTACCTTTTGAAGCTGCAAATGCGTTATTAGATCTGACTGCAGTGTTCCTATAGATAATAGAAACAAAGGGAGATTTAGATACAACCAAATTGCATGGACCATCAAATCAGCGCAGCCAATGAATTATGTATTTGGTATGTAGAGACCAGCCCAGGATCTAGGGGTGGGACAAACCGGGGCGCCTGCCCCTGGTGGCAGTTTTTTTAAATCGTAATTGAAAAAAAAACTTGATTCACAAAGCACCTGGCATCCAGCGCACTTTGTTCTATTTATTATTAATTTGATTTCAAAACGCCCAGTTGAACACGTCCTAAGTTGATTTATAAAACGTATTCTAAGTCGATTTTGAACGCGTGCATAGTGTATGTGATGTCTCTGCCAGGGGAATCCCCATCGCATCTAGAACTAGGGGCGACTCCAGATACTAATATCTACAGCCTGTATCGGACGAATATCTACAGCTCATATGTTGAATTAATATCTACGAACTTCAGAGTGTTGACTAATATCTACAGAGCGTAGGTTGGATTAATCAGCTAAATGTGTCCAATAGTCCGATATTAGGGATTTTTACATATATACTTACATAAATTAAGTTTTTTAAACTGCATACGTAATATTACATTATTCCAATATGCTATACATAATTGCAAATCCAACCTCTGCCAGTGCTGTAGATATTCGTCAACACTTTGGTTCTCATAGATATTCGTCAACAGTTTGAGCTGTAGATATTCGTCAACACTTTCCTTCTCATAGATATTAGTTCGATTTTTTCAGTTTTTGGAATTCCTGTAGATATTGGTAGACGCCTCCCTAGGGGCTACACGAGCTGTGGTACACTTGATAGTGATGCCCCCTCTCAAACGCTGGCGAGAGAGGGCGCCACTATCAAGTTTCTGACCCGGTTTGAAAAAGTCGTCGATCCTCGGGCTGGTAGAGACAACACTTTTGTGCATGCGGTTTCATCCTAAAATGTTCAAGGTCCATCTCCCTTGCTTCTTTTATCTATGGTATGAATGATAAGATTCATCCGCGTCTATAAGTCAATGGATGACAGATCAATTTTAAAAATTAAATTTTTTGAAACAACGGTATTGCCTACAAGAAAGTGTCTAATTAAAAAGGAACTGTAATCTACTTTCCAGCTGCAAAATGATTTGGAGTGGCAGCAGGGTTGTTGGACTAAGAGAGGCGCGAGGGTTGGTTGGTCTACTTGACCAGTTGCAGGTTGGCAATGATGCTGGCCACGACCTCGCTTGAGGTGTTGTGACCGCCGAGGTCAGGCGTGTGCACCAGGTCCGTGCACACAGTCTTGTGCATGGCGCGCGAGATCAGTCCGGCGTGGTGGTGGTGTCCCAGGTGGTCGAGCATGTCGATGGAGGCGTTCACCATGGCGATGGGGTTAGCAATGTTCTTGCCGGCAATGGCGGTTCCTGAACACAGCAAAAAAAAAATCAAGTAAATTACTAAACAATGTAAAACTTTCCTAATTTTTTTGTTAAAAAACTCTTGACTCTGTGCAGAAACGGACGGTCCGTTTGATTGACTCTCCCATATTAACAAACGGATTGCAATCTTTAGAGCACAGGCGTCGGGTGCTTGATATGCTGTCTTTGTTCTACCGATTTTTCGATAGAATTGGTATCTTCAAGACCCATATTCGCTCCTTCCTCTCCTCAAAAAGACCGTCCACTCAACATCTTCAAAGATGACATAGGCCCCTTGGGAAATTATTTTCCTAAGGGCTTCCTGTATGGAGTTAAAAAAAAATCAGATTGTGCAATTCATACACGGTAGAAGAGAAACCTTCAGAAAACTAAAGAAAACAAGCGTGGAGAGACTACAAAGCATTTTCTCTATCAATGTGAAGGATGATTTTTTCCATATTTTTGTCGTCGAATTCCAGTGCACCTTTTCCTATACGTTTTGCCTGTTCATTTTGGAGTGGTTTGAAGATTAGATATTGATTTTACAAATTTTACAAATTTTCGATCCTTGGTCCTATAAATGTCTGCCGCTGAACTTCCTCAGGCGCTTTATACCACTACACTAAAGGAGGGTTGCGCGGGACCGTGGATTTATCGTATTATATTGGAACCGAGTACCCGTTAATTAAATAAATATTATATCTCATTATCTCGCAGGCTAAATCCTATAGATGTATGTGTTTGTCTCGTTTTAGTGTCGCTCTTTCCAAATTACATCGACTTTCAAATCACAAATGTGCTAAAGAAGTATTACCTAAAAAAAAAAATCTTCAGCTAGTAATAGGAAAGAGCCTAGGAAGTTACATATATTTGTATAGCGTCCTTAACCGGTCACAGGCCGGAGACGCGCCGGCGCGCGCGTCATTTGCGGATGCGCGAGAAAATAATTCAAATATTTGAATAATATTGTCGACGAAAAACTTTTGGTCTGCGATTTTGGCCCTTCTGTGTACATAATTTGTATGAAGAACAGTGTCAGAATCGCTTGCGCCATCATTACTCTAGGTGGTGCTAAAAGTTTCATTCACCTAGTCACCCCGGAATATTTTTAAAACGATTTCTTCCATGACAATGCGCTGTCATAAATTGCCATGAATTTAACGGTCACAATAAATGAGTGTATCGCGAATAAAACATTGTAAAACCTTTAATTTACATAATAAACGCAAGTAATGTTGTTTTGGTAGATAGTTTATTGTGTTGTGAACGTTTTTCAGTCAATAAAATATACAATAGCTCAAAATTAATCAACAAAACATTCAATTCAATGTTCAAAATGGTGCTTTTTTAGTGTTTTTTTGTGAAGTTTCGCAAATTTCCGCGAAATGGCATGGCCTTTGACCGGTTAAGGTGATTTTTCCCAAAACCATCAAAATATTATTATTAGATAGATAGAATAAATTACCGGTGTTCCTGGTGCCGGGTTCAAAGACGGCGTAATGGTCTCCGTAGTTGCGTCCGGAAAGGAGTCCAGCCCCGCCCACCAGTCCACAAACCACGTTGGACACGATGGTGCCGTACAGGTTGGTCATGATCATCACGTCAAACTGGTGTGGTCTGCAAATAAATCATTCATTATTATACTTGAGGTTTGTAGCCAAAATTATTTGTTCAATGAGTGACATCTATTGTTTTTTTATCTAACTTAATTAGTCTAATCATATAATGGTAATTCCAGTTGTCTACAACGCCGTCAGAGGCCGCCAGGAATAATGTTTTCTTTGCTTTTACGCGCGATGTTAATTGTAAATAAAACAAAAAGTTTTCAGAGAAGCGTTTTTATCTTAATTTTTTTTATTATGATAGAAAGATCTATGACAATTATATGTAGGGTGGCCCAACCAGCGTTTAAGCGTTATTATCTTAATTTTTTTTTTTATGATAGAAAGATCTATGACAATTATATGTAGGGTGGCCCAACCAGCGTTTAAGCGTTTTTATCTTAATTTTTTTCATTATGATAGAAAGATCTATGACAATTATATGTAGGGTGGCCCAACCATAAACGCACAATGTTAATTGTGAACCACACATGTCAAGTTTTTTGCCCAACTTTATTTGACATTTCTGTGTTTCAGTCTTTGACAAATTCAATCATGAAGAGGTTCGCAATTGAGCAGCGCGTTAAGATTGTTGAAGCGTTTTATGAAAATGGGCGTTCAAATCAAAATGCATTTCGTGAAGAGAGCTAAAGGATGAGATAATTCGGCGCATTAATGACATTCAACCTCAATTATGCCTTAGCGTCATTGAAAATATGGACCACCGGATAGAGGTATGCCACCGAAGCCATGGCGAGCATTTGGCCGATATTTTGTTTCACACATAATAGGCCACTTGCATCAAATTTTTTAAAAAAAATTTCCGGTTTAGGCAAATATTCTAAGACATTCCGTATTTTTTTTTTTTTTTTAATCGTATTTTTGAAACCCTGGGGATTTTTTGAAAATTTCAATCCGATAAATCAGACCATTTTTTATAAACCGGAAAGACGGGACATAATTTTATAGGTGTGAAAAAACGATAATTACATAGCCAAAAATCATTTAAAAAAAAAAAAACATTTTCCACACGAATGGCACAGGAGAATAACGAGGCATACCAAAAATATTACATCTCATAAATATTTTTTTTCCTTGATCCATCTTATTGACCATAAATCATTATAATGAACAGCGTCTATATTACTAAATTCAATGTAATATACTTGTACTTGTAAATTATAATAATAATAAGAATATTATAAAATTTAATTTTGTTAAAATCAGCACCATAATCATTATACCTCTAAAACACGTACCAACATCATCTGCACGTTCTGAAGAGAACCCCGTAGATCATTAAAAGTACGGGGTTCTCTTCAGAGCATCTGTCAAAAAGTGAAACCAAATGATAAGTTCGCAGAGAACAAACAATAAATCTAGTGAACGAATTCAAAAATTCGCCTGAAATCAAAGTGATGCCATATAAAAAAATAAATCAGTGTGGAATTTTAAAAAAATAATAGGAACATTTTCGGAGACGGGACAATTTCATGTAGTGACGTCACGAGCCTAAATAATGGATTTATTTATTTAAAAATAACAAAAACTGTACATTTCTAAACAATTTTACTAACATTTTCTTAATCTTAGTAAAAAGATCTATCCACATGATTTTTTCCAAGTCGTTATGAAATCCATGCAAGCGGCCTATTGTCATAGATCTTAGTTTATACCAAGAGTGGGAGACCGTATTCCTACTCATAAAAATGCTGTTTTTGGTATAATTGCTCTCATTTTTCCGTAAAGATCTTGCTAAATAACACTAGGGCTTTCCTAGTAATGTCAACTCAGAGTAGGGTGCCGGGCCGGAAGTGCATTAAATATATTTTCAAGTGTTGTTTGATCATGTTTGTTAATTCTCTAAAAAGTCTTGTAAATAAATGACTCGACACAAAAATCACAGTGTGTTTTTAAATCTAAGAAGGACCTAAACATAAACAAAACCCACGCTGGCCACAACACAACAATAAACTACAACACACTTCTGGACAATTGAGGAGCTCAGTATCAAAGTGGGACATACGCCACTTTTTCTAAAATGCATATTTTGATTGATTATGGTAGTATGTCTTATTCTCTAACTGAATAACTGAGAGAATCTATCGAAAACGGACAATTAATACAAGAAATCGCATGTTAAAGTTTGCACTTTGTTTCAAAAGCGGACACTTACAACTCATGTTTGCAACAAACTCGGACATTCAATACAAAAACGTTACAAAAAGTGTCATGGCGGCTGTTATTTTGACAGTCAAGCACCAACCGCCGAATGTGATCATGGGTTAACAGTTTTAGGCTGAAATTTGAGATTTATTGATGTTTTCCAGCACCAAATTCACCAAAATATGATAAAATGGAGATCACTAATGCTTGTAAGCGCATAACCAACTCCGAAAATTGGAAACAAGCAAAAGAAAAGCCGTTAAAGTAAGTCAATTCACCCACAATACTAATTCATATCTGTGCTCATTTCAATGAAGTTTTCTTATATAAATACGATGATTAGAACCTCGAATCCTACGTTTATGAGACTAATAAACCCATTGTGATGAATATAATTAAAATTATAATTGAAAAAAATGGCAATATATTGAATAATTAAATATTGAGTTTACAGTGCTTATTTTGCGTTTATACCGGAGTTGTCCTATTATTGTCACAAAGTGAGTAATTTTATTTGTAACAATTTATTATTACGTTATTAATAAAAAATAAACTTCATAAAAATGAACTTGAATAGCCTTTTCTTCCATATTATGGACCTTGGATCTTTGTAAGACTTTGTTTCAAAAACGGACACCTGCAGGTCATGTGTTTCAAAAACGGACAATTGCTCGTTTTAGTATCAAAAGCGGACTTAGTCATTTTTAAATTTAAAATAAAATAGTTAAGAGTATTAAATTATAGAATGTTATGTATGGCTTGTGATTCTTTATGCGCAAGGATTATGCAGGTAGAAAAAAAATTCAGATATTTCATACCAGCATATTCGAAACAAGAAACTCGCTCTACTGAAAAATAATCCAAATGGCTTATGTCCCACTTTGATACTGAGCTTCTCAATTACACTTATACATATAATTTTAGAAATACAGTAGAATCCGGATATAACGACCCCCAAGGGACCGGCGATACTTAGTCGTACTAACCGGACGACGCACAAAACGGCCGGATAATTTAAGCTTGTTTTTATTATGATACATATTAATGTTATTGTAACTATTGTTATGAAATATCAGAAATAAATAAATTTAAAACAAAAGTAAAAATATGGTTGAGAGAACAAAGTGAAAATGAACTATCAAACATACTGAAGACCATGTAAAGACAACTGGATACTAAATACAAATGTGGAAAAACTACAGGCCGCCTCAGAACAGGAAACCCTAGTGAGGAGGACTGTGAAAAAAAAACTTTATAATACCTTAATATAATATAATTTATAAATACATTATGTACAAATTTTGCTATATATACTAATAAAAAAAAAAAAAAAAGAAATATGTAATAGTACAGATAAAATTTATTTTTAGGTAAATAAAACATTTAATACAAATTATGACTATGGTACAACATTCCACATAACAAACATACACAATTTATTTATTTATTTATTTATAACATTACATTTGATACATTTGTATGGCAAAAATAACATAATAATAACATTGAAAAATAACTATAAAATGTGTACAAGTGTTATTATGTCTTGTGGGTCGATATTAGTTCCTAGCTAGGCAGATTGCCATGTACTGTAATCCAAAAAGATACAACGTACCTACATTCTATGCAAGTAAATATGTAGTTACTAACGTAGGGAGTAACGTGGGGAGTAGCCGGGCACGGGGAGTATTGGTGCCTAGATTTTTCAAACAAAACACTGCGCGTCGTTCTAACCGGACGAATTATCATTAAAATAGGTAAAAATAAGCAGTTGGTTGCTTAAAACGGAGTGGTACTAAACAGATACGTTTTCCTACTAAAAGCTATGAAACCTAACTTGAGTTTACATTGTCGTCGCTAAAAACGGTAGTCCGTTATATGCAAAGTCGTTATAACCGAATTCTACTGTATAAAAATTTTGTTGAATGCAAACATTTTTTTTTTAAATACTCGTAGCACACCTTACGATTTTTCTAATTAAAATTACTGATAACACACATATTTTATTTGACAAAATTATTTTAAACTTTATTGTCACGTCACTTTTTTGTAGTTTCGTGTGAAAATAATTAATAAAAAATTCACAAAGTTTGGGTTCATAAAGGGGTACACAATCATTCCTAATGACCTACATGAGTTGTTCCCAAAAGCGAACTTAGCCTGAGAGGTTAAGTGTTCCAGACTGAGGCAGCCAAACTCAGCAGTAGCTTGTGATTTGTACAATGTATGTCGGTAGTAGAAGTGGGCTTAGAAGAAGAAGGGTGCTATACTGACTTGGAGACCAGCTGCATGCAGCAGTTGTCGATGATCATGTCGTTGTGGTCGATCTCGGGATAGTCCTTGGCCACCCGGCGAGACGTCTCCAGGAAGAGACCGTCGCTCAGCTTCATGATGTTGGCCTTGTGAATGGTGGTCACCTGCAAAAAACATACATACTATATGAACCAGTTCCATCACATGACAGACCATTAACCGGTCAAATGCCGGAGACGCGCCGGCGCGCGGGTCCTAATGCGCAGGCGCAGAAAATAATTAAAATATTTGAATAATATTGTCTTTGAAAAACTTTTGGTCTGCGATTTTGACCCTTATATGTACGACACTTGTATGAAGAACAGTGTCAAAATCGCTTGCGCCATCATTACTCTAGGTAGTGTTAAAGATTTCACTCGAATTGCCACACTGGATTATTTTTAAAACGATTTCTTCCATGACAATGCCCTGTCAGATTTTACCGCGAAATTAACGGTCGTTATCATTATCGCGATGTATTTGTATCGCGATTAAAACGTCGTAAAACCTATTAATTTACGTAATAAATGCAAGTAATGTGATTTTAGTGGATAGTTTATTGTGTTGTGAACGTGTTTCAGTGAATAAAATATACAATAGCTCAAAATTTATCAACAAAACATTCAATTCAAAATTCAAAGTGGTGGTTTTTTTAGTGTTTTTTCGCGAAGTTCCGCGAAATGTTCCGGCATTTGACTCGTTAAAGAAAAGTGAAGAAAAATTATGAGCAAAAAACTTAATAAGTCGGATATGCCTCATACGTCATTACATACGTCTGGTAATGTTGTCGGTAGCTTGAAAACAAGCTGGTGGGGCCCGAGTGGTTAAGCTAACCTATTTTATCACATTCTATTTTGTGACTGATCTGATTGAAAAAGGAGGAAATTTGTAGAAAAAATTATATATGAATCCATCCCTTCCATGAGGTGCAAGGTGATGGGTCGAGAGAATCCGGCTAGAGAGGTCTAAGTTGGGTCTCCATCAACCAGGCTCTCCCGATCCGGCCCGCCACGCAGTAGGTGGGCATTCGTCACCAAAACCTAGATAAACCTCATCCCGAACCGGGCACATTGCAAAGTCACCAAAGGTAGCAAACCACTTGGGGTGATCTATGGCAGGGGTGTTGGTTGTTCAATAAATGGTTCCCGGGGAGGCGGTACCATACCCGCCTCCCAAATTGAATGGCATAGTTAAACAGTTAAAGTACTTATTACTACCTACGTCAAACGAAACCGATTAAAGAGCACGTTTTCGCGATGCCAGTGGGTCGTGAGTGTACCGGGTTGTGTAAAATTATTGCAAATATACTAAATATTATTTGTAAGTTGAGAAACAACACAAATTAGTTAAATAAAATTTATTTAAGCCAGCATTCACACTCGCGACCTCCAGATTCGAGTCGAGAGGTCAAGGAGGCAATCAATTCCATTTCGATCTTCATATTATTCTTTGAAAGTTGTTAATATTATTTCAATAATCAATTAACAGTGTTGTTACCTTCTTCCTGCCGGTCCTCTTGGCATACTCAAATGCGTAGCGGGCCACGCGCTCACTGTTTTGGGCCGTCACCACCTTCATGGACTCCACCACGCCGTGCACGGACTCATGCTCCAACATGGCGTACTCGCCTTCAGTGTTCTGCCTGGAACATTCATTCATAAAAAATTAATCATAATAATCAATACATCTTATAAGAGAAAGTGTACTACAATGTGCGTGCCGTTAAAACTCAGAAATGAGTCCCGGTACGATCAAGGTAGTTATATGGTGTGGTAGCCCTCTATCCCCCATCCATGAAGAAGCTTCCCGTTTACCTGAAGGGTGTGCTTTTGAAGATATAAGGGCTGGAAGTTTCGCCCTCTAGAAATTTCTAGAATAGTCCAAAATATTCGAGAGTATTCGAGAGCATTCCAAAATATTCCAGAACATTTTAGAATGTTGTGAAATGTTCGGGAATAGTTTGGAACGTTCGGAAACATCCCGGATAATTGTGGCCCATTCTAGAACACTCTCGAATGTTGTTGAATGTTCTGGATCATTGTGGACCATTCAAAGCCTTTTTTGTATGGGTGGGGCTACCCATTGGTAGGGGTATATAAAGCAAGATCCGTCGTGGGTTCGAACATGAGTTCAATCTCATATCAAATCCCTGAGCGAAGCCGAGTACCCCAGCTAGTCATTATATATTTTTATGCCAGTACTGCAGAAGATTCATAAGTACTCCCAACTGTCTGGAACCAGTGAGACTACGGCCCTCCCAATTGGGGTATATTGTGAGACTGATGATAGTGGAGAGGGTAAGGAAATTTATTTCTTTCTATAAAATACAGAGATAATATTAACCGGTCAGTAACGTAAGCAGATATACGCGTTAAAATGACAATAGCAGTCAAGTACAATAAGCGTGTTTATACGTCAACGCATGTGTCTTCATAGAAATCGTTGTAACTCCGTTTTTGTTTTAGTGACATCCCTAAAACAAAAAGTAAAAGGTCGATAGTGAATCATGCTGTACATCTCTATTCAAGTTGTCCATAGAAATACGTAAAAAGACCTATTCTGTCAGACACACGGTTGGCATGTATTTTACCCGCCAAATCGCCAACGGGCCGCTGGATATTGTTAATTTTATCAAATATTTTGTATGAAATGATAAAAAAGTGAGGTGACAAAATTGTTTATTATACATTTATACAATAGAATAAGTATTGTTTTTTTTAAATAATCTGTGATTTTAGTACCGTTTTCACATAAAAACATCACAAGAGTCATTTTTACATTTTTTTAATGTTTGCATTCTAAATTTTAATATTTACAAATGTTAATATTTATTTGTAATATAACAATTTGAAAGCTTATTTCGTAACCTTTCTAAAACAGTTTTTAGTATTCGGCAACGTTCAGAATTGTTTCATTTATAGAGCTTTAATTGCGAAGCGGTAATAACACAAAGTTTTTAACAAAACTGACATTTCGTTAGACATTAAAAGTGAATATTCGTGATATATCGGACAGGTTAAGTTAATTGAAATCAAGCAAAAAAAAACTCTTATGTTAATGTTGCTTGGAGATAGAGTTTTATTGTATTTTAAAATTAATTTTATGTGGGGGAGAGAGGAAGAGGAATATAGGATAAGGATAAGAGATGCTTCTCGTACATTCCACACTCTTGTATTAATTTCCTGTATGCGTTACTTCTATTCAATATTTTTGAAGGATATTGCTAAAAATGTCTATAATGTGTATTTTGAAAACTGGATTATATTTCGCACATGTATGGGGAATTATTTTCTAATGTTGGTTCTACATGTGGGCAAATGAAATAAATTGAATTGTTGTGTTAATCAATATATAAATTTAAATTCAATATAAATTATATTGTCGTGTTAAATAATTAAAATTATACAGTAACCCCAACCAATGCAACCTACAGACAACAAACATATATACTTTTTATTTCACTAATTTTTAATTTGTAAAAATCAACAAAAGATGAGGCAATCATGATCAACACTCTTTTAACAACATACAGTCCGCCTCGGAATAGGAATACCTAGTGAGGAGGACTGTGAACAAACTGCTTTACCTTGTATTCTTATATTGACAGATGGAATATGAATTTTTATTAAGTTGGTAAGCTCTGGCGAGTCCAGGCCATTATTCAGAATTTTAAATAACAAGATTTGGTCAAAAATTAAACATTGTGTATAAAGAGAGTTGAAGTTGTGAAAATTAATAGATTTGGTGTAATTTGAAAGTTTAGTTTATAGTTTATGTGTTAATTTTTTTTTTAATTCTTTCATTTCGTATGGGCTTGGTAGAAAGGAATCCAGATCATCAGTGGCGGTTCTTCACAGGGAGACAATGGGGACAGTCCCCACCAGTTACACTCAAAACCTACTAAAGGCTAAAGGAAATAATAGTCGATGCTTTGTCTTCACCAAAATGAATGAATTCTTTAAACATAAAAGTAATTAACATTTGCAGAAATAAAACACAAACAATTATTCCGGATGATTTTACTAAGACCCTACGCGCGTACAGCGAACGGCGCAAAAAAAAGCGGGGACGATTCGAACTTTCCCCGTACTTTCCTTGCATTGTTTCGCGATCGTATGCAACTGCACATGCGCAGTCGTATGTGAATTCAAATACTCGCGGGGACAATTCTTTGGATCCCCACTGAACCATTTGTTTGCGCAGTTACGGGCGGGAATCACTCGCATTCAAATTTGTTCGATAATAATCTTGCAAGTTAAAACTTTATTTTTATTATTCTGTTTCTGTTTCAGTGCCGGCAACCCGGGCGTTTATTTAGTTTCATGGTTATTTACATTGTTTTCTTTTCTTTTACCCGCCTCACTAGACAAAGTCTGTTCCGAGGCGAGTAAATCACATATTATGTTTGTTCCAAAAGAAATGTGTGTATTTAAACAAATATATATATGTATGTAAAAAGATAAAAAAGATAAATTATATATTGGTATATTAAATATTTACATACATACTTTGTTTTTTAGATAAAAGTAAATTAAAATTTTGTGACAGTTGAATATAGCGGTTACATAATAGAAGTAATAATTAATAATTAATCATAATAATTAATATTGCAAAATTGCAGTTTCTCGTATTTGTTTTATTTGAATATTATATAATTTCGTGAGAACTTGTATGAAATGTTATTTATTTAGAATATTTTGAATGTCTGTTCTTTCCTTTTCATTCAACCATATTACAAATCTTTTGAAAAGCCAATTCAAATTATTTGGGGTGACGTAAGTTTTTGTTTGTGTTAGGAAGGTATTGAAAATGTGTGGTGCTAGGTAAGATTCGTGTTTTTTTGCAAAAGTTGATTTGATATGGGGAACTTGAAAGTGCTTATTAATTTTTGCTCTTGTGTTTTGCGAGTGAGGTATGTGGAGATGTGAAGTTTTGATACAATTTTTGTAAATGATCTTCCTTATGAATAGTTTATTTACGTCTAGTAATTTGTTTTTGATCATTAGCTGTTCCGTCGGATGTTGGTAAGGTTTATAAAACATAATTCTAATTATTGTTTTGTGATTTATTTTAAGAGAATTGAGGTAAGTATCTGCTGCTCCTCCCCAAACTGAAATTCCATATGTTAAAATACTTTGACAGAGTGCGAAATATATATTTTTTAGTTGATTTAATGACATGATGTTTCGTATTGTTTTGAAGATGTATGATAATTTTCGTATTTTTTTTGATAATATATTAATATGGAGATCCCATTTTAGTTTATGGTCAACAGTTAAACCTAGATATTCTGTATTATAAATTGGCATATATCTATAGATATTTTATATTATTTTGTGTTTAGATATCCGACTAGCATGATTAGACCATCAAATTTTTTTTTTGAGAAATTCTATATTATATTCTACGGGTGGTGAGATTGCGATACAGTACGTAAAAAACGTCAATCCCCACCACTAAAGAAGTGCTCGAGCCGCCACTGCAGATCATACATACTAAATAGACATAATCCCCAAGTCATCAGATGTATAAATTGCCCTTGCAGAAATATGATCAACACGCCACAGTAATAAATCAATTAACACCAATTAAAACAGTTCATAAAGAGGCTTAAATGTTGCATAAAACTGTCAGATATTGTGACATGGACACTTTAGAAATAATACACTTGGAAAGGAAACACAAGCATTTATAACCCAACGATAGCAAGAGAGTTTATCACATATTCAAGATAGCTTTTAACATAGATAGTTATATTAAGGTCACATAAAATCAGAGTGTGCAATTCACGCGCCGTAGAAATGAAACCTTCACAAAACTAAAGTAGACAAGAGTGGAGAGGCCACGAAGCATTTTTTAATCAATTACAACGCTAGTAAACTTTATAAAAGGGACCGGGTTTAGTTTTAAAGGAATGAGGTAAAATGGGGTAATGGGCCTATGGCCTTAGTGCTCACGGGAACTGTACATAAACCGTCTCTGCTCTACAATAATAATTCAAAATGCATGTACAGTACAATCTCACTTATCCGGCACTATTAAAAACCAGAGGATGCCGGATTATTGGAATTTTCGGTTTTTTTTTTTTTTTTTACGTGAGCTCCACACAGGAGGCCCTGAGGAAAACAATTTCCCTCAGGGCCTATGTCATCTTTGGGGATGCTGTGTGGAGGGTTTTTTTAAGGAAAGGAAGGAGAGGAGAGTTCTGGGAAGGAAAAGGGTTTAAGGGGTGGGTAGGAATCTGGGGTTCAGTGTGTCTTGGTCATCCGCCTCCAAGACCTAGACAAACCTCACCCCATGAACCCGGGCACCCCTGCTAAATGAGGTGTTGGTTATCCAATAAAGGTTCCCGGGGCGGCGGTACCCATTCCCGCCTCCCAAATTGAAATTGAATTGGATTATAGTAAAAAAATCATAATAAATAAAACAAAGCATTTCAAAGAGAATATACACACTTTTCACATTTCAAAACAATAGGTAAATACATACGCACATCCACATGAGATAAGTTTTGAGGTTAGACTGCTAGACGACGACGCGGCGGTGGAGCGCATAGGCGTAGATGGGCGAGGAAGGTGCAGGCGGAGGGTGCCAGATTATTGGACGTTTCGGTCTATTGAAATGCCGAATTAGTGAGATTGTACTGTACTTGTATTTTTTATAATAACTCTTCACAGGAGGTCTTTAGGAAAACAATTTCCCTCAAGGCCTACGTCATCTTTGGGGATGCTGTGTGGAGGGAATTTTTAGGGAAAGGAAGGAGAGGAAGTTCTGGAAAGTAAAAAAGTATGAGGGGAGGATTAGGTATCTGGGGGTCAATGTATCCAGGAGTGACGGACACATGAATCCATTCCTCCCATTGCGGTGCAAGGCGATGGGTCAAGAGAGCTTGGCTAAAGAAAAGGTCTCCCTCAACCAATTTCACCCGATCCGACCCGCCATGCAGTAGGTGGGCAAATGCATCTGCCGCCAAGACCTAGACAAACCTCATCCCGAGCACACCTGCTAAGTCACCAAAAGTAGCGAACCACTTGGGGTGACCTAAGGCAGGGGTTTTGGATATCCAACAAATGTAAAACAATTTCAAGCATTGTTTAAATATTTCTGAACAGCAGTCTTTCACCGTCATGTTCCATAACTGCCATTATATAATTTTTATGGGGGCATCTAGCAAAGAAAACAATCTTACCTGATGATGACAATATCCACGTCACTCTGCCGGCTGGGAACGCCCGGGTAACTCTTGCAGTGCAGGATGTTGATGAACAGGTCGAGCTCGTTGCGCAGAGCCACGTTGCGTGAGAGCACGCCGGCCTGCTCGCTCTTGGTCTCGATGTTGCCCTTAATGCCGACGCCGTTACGTTTGATTGTGGTGATGGCGTACTCCAGGTCGAGGTTGTCCTCTGCATCAGGGTCGATGTTCACCGTCTCGAAGTCCACGGGGGCGCCAGCTATCCTGGATACGCAACAAGAATATTAAACGTAAGTAACTAAAATGACTATTTTTTTTATTACAAATGCGAGTCGGAGAATTCTTCTTAATTTACAAAAAATATAAATACCCCACAAGAGTCCCAATTGCTACCAACAGTTTGTAGACAGTGAGATTATGGCATCCCCAGTTGGGGTATGTTATGAAGCAGAAGATAATGGGGAGGGGAAGGAGATGGGAGAGAGGAAGATACCTGGCTAGTCAGATCTGGTCACCAAACATGCAGGAATTTCAAGCAATATTTCAATTCTGAATGGTGGCCTTACACCAGGGCGATACTGAGAGTATCTTCCACTCTGGAACGTGCCGCAAATCATTACATAGTATAAGATGAAGTCGCTCAAAATGTACGTGCGCACAGATCTTTTAAACCAAGCAACGGATTTTCATGCGGTTTTCATCAATAGATAGAGTGATTCAAGAGGAAGGTTTATATGTATAATACATGCTTAATGTAGTAGAGAAAAGCCGAGAAATTCAAATATTCAATTCAGGCACCGGGCAGCTGGCAAGCGGGTGATGTGCATCTTATATAGGTTGGGTAATGGCGTTGTGTTTCGTTAGCCACAGCAACATGTGGCCGGGTCTGCTAGTATACTATATATTATTTTTAAATTAATGAATTGTGAAATATCACAAATTAATCAAATAAAATTTATTAGCGCAGGCCGGGATTCGATCCCACGACCTTCAGATTGCGAGTCAAGAGCCTTATCCCTCGACCACGGAGGCAACTGGGGTACGTTGTGAAGCAGAAGGTAGTGGGGAGGGAGATGAGGAAAAGAAACGAGGTAAAGGAGACGAGGAAAAGAAAGATGGAGAAGTGCCTATTCAGATCTGGTCACCAAACACAGTTAAAACTATTTCAAACAATGTTTCAATAATTCTGAATAGTGGTGTAAGCGACTTCCGCCACTCACATAGACTGTAGAAATAGGGGCGCCGGTCAGTCCTGGGTAGCCGCCGAGATACTTGTCAATGCACCGGAGCGGCGGCCCTTCTCGGGGGAATAGCTGGGTCCCGGGGAAGCAGAAAGGAAAACTCCAAGTTTTGTCCAAGTCCGGGAGAGGTCCGAGGCCAGGCAGAGGAGGCGGAGAAGTGCTTGAGACGGTACCAGTTCGAGTTGTATGTATGCGTTGAATGACTGTCGTTCCCGAGGTACCGCTCTATTTATAGCCAGACCCGCCACTCTCGCCACCCATGGGGGCGGACCCGAATTCTTGCCCACTTTTCCGGCGGTCCGAGTTTTGGCGGGTCATAACCTCTGCTGTGTTCCACACAGCAGAGATTGCTATTGTCTCAGCTCTTCCCCTTATCTTTCTCCTCTGATTGAACCCCATGACCTCTCTCCTCATAATTTATTCGATTTTATATAGTGAATTACATAATATTTGGCGGGCCCCCCGTACCCACATTATTCGGGGGAAACTTAAATAATTTCCTTAATTCTAGGTGTACATGTTTTATTTGTATACATTTGCATAGAGGAGAGTCCGGTCTATCCATCCGTATTATTTATTTGGCGATAGATTAGACCGAACTCTCATAATTTAACAAAACATGAAAAACATTCCTCGTTTTCAGAGGCTAAATTCAACGTTCCGCTGGATGGAGCGTTCCTATTGGTCCGCCCGGAGGGTAGGTGCGGGGAAGGGCAGGGAAGCGGAGCCCGCCCCTCCCCCGCGGGTAGTTTTTTCCCCTCGGGGTGGACACCAGTGGCGTGCCGTGGGATCGAAAGTAAGAGCGCCAAAGAAAAAACCCGCTCCCGCTTCCGACCCCTCTAGAGGGCCTGTTTTACTAAAACTTATCTTTATTAAATATATAAAAGGTTACATTGTAGCATGGAAACATAATTTCGCCTTCGTTCTTTATTTTTACATGTAAGTTAGTTGAGAAGAAGAGGACGGCCTGTGAGGGAACTCGTCCTCGTCTTCGTTTGCTAAAAAATGGGCTAAATCTTAATAAAGAAGAAGAAGACGTCCTGATGGGATCATCCTCTTCTTCGTGCACCCGTCCGGTACAAGTGGTCTTTCACCAGGACAATACATCTCGAGAGTATCTTACACTCTGGAACATGCTGCAAGAATACTATAAATATACCATTTTTAATGAATTAATTGTGAAACAACACTGTGATATCTTACATGATGGCTTAAGAAGTTACTCATACGAGGGAGGGTTTTTAAGTTCGTGGAATGGGGGTTATGAGTGGAAATAAAAATCCAAAATTATTTTTCCTTTTTAATATATTCACCTGCTACCCTAATACATTTTTCGGATCTTTCAATCAACTTACTTAAAAAAAAAAAGATTTGTCTTTGTCTAAAAAATACGCCGAAATTGCACCCTTCACTTCTTCATCACTTGAAAACTTTTTCCCACAAAGTTCTTTTTTCAAGTTTGGAAATGGGCAATAATCACTGGGAGCCAGGTCAGGACTGTGAAATGGGTGTGACAAAATATCGAAGCCCACCTTCTGCAGGGCAGCCATCGCAACACGGCTCTTGTGAACAGGCGCCGCGCTGTCATGCAGAAGGAGGACACCTTTGATCGATTTTCCCTTTTTTTCTCCTTGATGGCTTCCTTTAATTGCTTTAGGATTAAAGCGTAGTAATCTCCGGTTATGGAAATACCTTTATCTTTGTAATCGATTAACAGGATTCCTTCTGAGTCCCAAAAGACTGTCGCTATGATTTTCCCAGCCCATTGTGACACCTTCAACTTCTTGGTGGTGGTGTGCTATCCTGTGCCACGCATTGAGTCCTGTTTAGACTCAGGTTCATAATGATGAACCCAAATTTCATCACCAGTAACAATTTCAGTCAACACTCCATCTTTTTCTTCCCTACAGAGGTCCGAAAATGCACGAGAACACTCCACGCGCTGTTGTTTTTGAGGCGGCGAGCATTGCCGGCACCCATCTTGCGCTGACTTTAGTCATGCCAAGATGGCCATGAAGAATTTTGAAAACGGTTTTATCTGATACTCCAACTATTTCTGCGAGCTGTTTATTTTTTAGTCGGGCATCTTCTGATATTAATTTTGACTTTTTGAATAATTTCCGGAGTGGCCGCCTCGATTGGCCTTCCTCGCCGTGGGTCGTCTTCAAGTGACCCTTGCCTTGTTTAAAGAGGGTATGCCACTTGTAAACCATAGTTTTACTTGGACAAGAGTCCCCGTAAACGGATGACATCTCTTTCAGTATAGTCAGAAATGATTTTCCTTGCTTGGTAAGGAACTTTATTACAGCGCGGAACTCGATCTACTCCATATTTCACAATTTCGTCCCGATTGACATGTTTGGTCGACGATAGCTCAAAGACTAATGACCTAATTATGATAAAACCCGGTGTTTATACTTATAATGAGTTGTTCAATTAGTATCTAATTCAGCGACACCCCCACTTATCACATTCCTTCCCATTCCGCGAACTTAAAAACCTCCCCTCGTAGATGGCACTGGTAACAAATAGAGCGTTGATAACGCAGGAATTGAGACTTAGATGTGGTGAGACAGCATGAGTAACGCATAAAAGGGTGTGTTTGTTATCCATTCGCCTTCTTTATCATATAGGCTTCAACTAAGAACAATATTTATTTATTGTTTCTTCACACTGCAGGTAAAAATGTTTACAATACAATTTGTCACCTCACTAGGACAAGCCTGTGTTGAGGTTAACAATTATACAAATTCAAAATAACACAAAATTATACAGATATTGAAAGAACAATATAGTTGTATTTCTTACAGATTGAGATTATGGGTACCTACTAAACTGATGGCGCTAGGTAGTACATTAATGTAAACATGTAGACTTTTAGGGTGACCATAGTTTAGTGATCTGATTTAAAAAAGGATTCATTTGTAAATAATAAATAAATTTACATAATATAATAAGCTATAAATTTGGCAGGAGGAAGATGAAAAAAACAGTTTAACCAAAAATAATATTAATTTAGCTAATAATTTAGAAAGGACAAAGTAGAGAAAATCAATTGGCAATCCTCGACTAACACAAATAATTTAAGATTATTTTTAAAAGTGTACAAGGAATTAGATGACTTTATATGTTTTGGAAAATTATTTCTTTGACCAAAAGAAGATTTAGTTTGAATTGCCATTGTACAGCTCTTACAATAAACTTAAAATAAGATGATCTATCTCTACATCAGAATAATCTTGGTACCTGTAAAAGGCAGATCACTGCAATAAATACGATAGCGAACCCAAGGTCGGGGCCCAGAATACTTTCTACCGCCTGCTAATAAAGCTATCTGAGATAGTAATCTATTGGCAATAAAAATACAGTTGATTAAATAAAATTTCTTTGCACATGCCAGGATTTAAACTAGGCACCCTCCGAATTCATAGTCAGCCTTACCTCTCAAGTACGGAGGTCGTAAATTTTAACTGACTTTTGGCAGGAAATATAAATAGGAGCAAAAATAACGTCACTTATGCCACAACTGTTGTTCCATAACAGAAATAATATCAGCTGAAATAGTGAAATCATCGTATCATATTCATACAAAAACTACAAACAGTATAATAACATGCGTGGAGTATCTCAGTGGCCTCTCTTGGTAACAAAAGTTTTGTTTTGGAACTTGGCATGTCGAAGGTTAAATAGATAATTGTTTTCATTGAATCGTGTTATGTATGCTTTCTTCCACGTCTGATTTCAGTTTGTCAGATCTGAATAAGTAACATATTATGTAAATTGATATAAGTTTTGTCATTGTTATACATAATGTATTGAAACTTTAGGGTAATGCTAAAAGCAGTAAAAATGATTTTTAAAACATCATTTTATGGCAACTTTTATCAAATTAATTACGAAAACGTAGGATCAATGAGTCATCAAATTAACAGAAAGATGAGGAAAATGAGCCAAATTAACTGGACAATGCAAATGATTGTTGCTATTTTCATCCCAAGGATATAGCGACAGACGTAACAATGATGGTAGACTAACCTAAAGATCTCCTTGACGTAACCCATCAGTTCTGGGCCAATTCCACCTCCAGGCAACATGGTGACGGCGTGTCTCCCTCCATACTCGGCCACGGGAAGAGGCTTCTGCTTCCTAATTACAGGACTCTTGTGCTGCATATCGAAATCGGAAAGAGTGGAGGCTTTTTTAGGGGCAGCGGTGGCATAGCCATTATTCGCCAGCACTCGCAGTTCTGGCACTATCTTCGACTTCAAAATGCTCGGGATCCTCAGCGCCATGGTGAATTCAATGGGTTAACGAGATTTTCAAACTAACAAATGCGAAAATTCGAAAGAAAATTTCGCCTACTAGGTATTAAGTAAGGCTAGAAAAAGTGGAAGAAAATTGGCAGACATATGATCCAGTGTGGCAATTGGTTTAAAAAAACTCGCCACTTTTCAAACATCAAACGTCACAAATGGAATTGAATATTACACTCTTTTGTAGGTAGGCGAATATTATTATGTATTTTGTATAAGTATATTTCATTAAATACAATAATTTAAGATAAAATAGTTTATAGGTAGCACAAACATTGGCGTTCACAAAAATCGCCCTTGGATGGTGTATATGGGTGCATATTTATGTATACATTACCGACAACAACATCCCCGCGAATCGTCACTGAGAAACAGCCACGGAGGGTATACTCCCTTCTTTCCTGCGAGAGAACACCATTTTTCTTGCTTTCGCCTAGTTATGTCGTTATTTATTAGCGAAAAAGGGACAATAATAATTCGTGCGTATATAATTTTCCATAGTGTCTGATTCATCTTGTTGTGTTCATCTTTTTTGCCTACCCTTCAGCGAAACGCCGAGCGGCTGAATAGTTAATTATTCTTATAATATACAATTTGCCAAAATATCGGATCTTTTAATTATCTGGCATCACTGCCGTCGACCGCAGCGCGCCTCTGTGCTGAAAGCCGAAGTAAAACCATATTTTCTTCAGTATTTTCGTGGTCCCCGGTTCGGCAATGTTCGGCAATCTCCGCCGCCGAGCGCCATTCTCCTCGAAGCGTCCATTTTGCATCGCCATGTTGGATTTGTCGGACATCTTTGGACGCCATATTTAGTCGGACATATTTTATAAACATTTTCGCGTAAATTTCAAATCTCCGTGCGCGATAATATTGAAAATTTGTCCACTGCCCCCCCGACCGGGGCATGGCGAAATAATTGCGTCGAAAAGTGTCGGAGCGAACGAGAAAATTAAGTCTAAACGTCTGGTTGTCCAAAGCTTTTGTCGAGAGATAAATAAACTTGAATAATTTCAGACCGGTACTGTGTTCAATTTGACACTTCTATGTTATTGTGTATTGTGTATATTTTCAAAATGTTATATTTCAAACAGTGATATACCAAACGGGAGGTTCTCATTTCGTTTGATTTATGTTAATTTAGCGCGTAGTTCCAGTTTATATTTATCTGTATTATTCGAGGCGACCCGACCGCCGGTAAATCACTTTGAACGTGCCTCACTTTTGACGTTTTCAAGTAAGTTGAACGATATTATTTTCTTTATGTTATTTCTCATACATTGTGGTGTATGAATGTGAATTATGCAAGGAGTGTGTGCCAAGACAGAGTTGTGTGGCGGTACATTATCTCTATTTGCTGAATGGTGTGATGGTTAGTTGGTTAGTTTTGTTATGTCACTTTGTGGCGCACTTCGCAAGTTGGTTATTTTGAGTATTTTTCCTTATTTAGACAATTTTTATAATTTCTCCTATCAATTTATCGAAAATCTCAGGTGTGTTAAAAAACACTATTTTCTGATAAAAAATCTTTGATTTACATAAGTTATCTATGTGCAATCCATAGTATTATGAAAACATAATTCATATCTTTGTAAACATTGATATGTAATGTTCTTCTCATTTCATTAATTTACATGTGAACTTTATCCTCATAATTATATAAATATTTACACACAATAAGATTACTCTGCTTCGAAACACCGCTCGATTTTGATTATATTTTATGACTAGATCTGAACATGCAGGTATGGGTACTTCCCCGTCGTATACCTTTATGAAACCCAAGTTTCCGACTGCAATTTGAAAAAAACTTTTACCATACATTTGCCTAAGGCCCTCCGTTCATGGAGATACTTACAATCTACGTAATTGTGACGAAACCACAAGTACCCTGCTGATATACCACTTTAATGCTAGTCTCCGTAAACGGCGCTATCCGAAATATACTGAACTTGATCATTTTTCATGTGCAGCCGTGGAGTGAACACACTGTCATGCAATGTCATATGACTTTTTTCGGCTAAAGTTCGGTTTATGGGGGAAATTCCTAAAAAATAAAACTAGTTATTTTTATACTAAATTTGGGTCGGGGAATCCGAATCTGAAAGAATTAGGCGGCGGCAAGCAATATTAACTGAATTACACGACTAAAAATTTTTATACACATACAGGAAAATAGCCATTTTGGAAGCATTTTAATTCCTAGAAAATCAAACTAGTTATTTTTATACTAACTATGGGCCGGGGAATCCGAATATGAAAGAATTAGGCGGCGGCAAGCAATATTAACTGAATTACACGACTTTAAAATTTTCTATACACACACACATGAAAACAAGATAACATAGATGTTTTTACCACACAAAATTAAGTGTTGCCATTAAGCAGTAATATCAATAACGTAAAATAACATGTTTATATTTTAAGTACTTATTTTTTATAAATTTTACTCACTTTTGTATCACAAACCATGTTACATAAACCCAGCGTAGCTGCTAAACTACTTGAAAACAGGGATGTTTTTTTGCCGTGACGCGAGCAGGCGGTATAAAGGGGCACAAACCATGTTACACAAACCTAGCGTAGCCGTTAAACTACTTGAAAACAGGGATTTTTTTTGCCGTGACGCGAGCAGGCGGTATAAAGGGGCACAAACCATGTTACACAAACCTAGCGTTAGGTTAGGTTACGCATTTTTAAGACTATGAATTTTCATACTTTTGGTTTAAGATTACGGCCGTTGAGATAGGATAAATATTTTTGAGAGCTGGTAACACTGCCGGCACATGTTTTAGTACATTTCTTGTTTTTCTATGATTTTCGTACTTCGTGTGTCAAAATGTTTCCGAAATGACTATTTTCATGTGTGTGTGTATAGAAAATTTTAAAGTCGTGTAATTCAGTTAATATTGCTTGCCGCCGCCTAATTCTTTCAGATTCGGATTCCCCGGCCCATAGTTAGTATAAAAATAACTAGTTTGATTTTCTAGGAATCAAAATGCTTCCAAAATGGCTATTTTCCTGTGTGGGTTTAAAAATTTTTAAAGACGTGTAACTCAGTTAATATTGCTTGCTGCCGCCTAATTCTTTCAGATTCGGATTTTCCGGCCCATAATTAGTATAAAAAAAAAAAAATTTTTTTTTTTGGACCATCCCCCATAAACCGAATTTTTTCCCTTTTTTCCAACATCAATCCATGCCTTCCCCACTAAATCGTTTCTTACGTATTCTGGTAAAGTATAGTTATGTAAACATGCATTTTTTCCACTTCCAGAACACGGATCGAGTAGCTTGTAAGTATCTCCGTGAACGGAGGCACTAATAAAATATGTGTTTTTTTGTTTTTCATTATCAGTAATTTTATTTAGAAAAAAAGTAAGGTGAGCCATTTCATACTTTTTATGGAATATTTCAAAAACCTTCAAAAAATATTTAAGTATTTAATAAACAAAAATTTTAACGAAACAAAAAACGACTTCAAAAAATGCACTAAAAAGTAAAAAAATAATTTCGTATTCTTCTACAACTTCATAATCGACTTACTTTTTCTACTCATCAATATGTAGGTACGATTTTCATTTTTGGAATCGGTGTCAGTCATGGTAGGTTTGTAACTACATACATAGTTATAGGTGAGATGTGCTTGTGTCGCACAAGCGACTTGACGAGGCGAGAGCAGGGCCGCGGCGTTAGGAAGCTGTCAAGTAAACACGCCGCGCCAGGCCGGGTACCTTTGCTGACACCGACTCCAAAAATAACAATCGTACCTACATATTGATGAGTAGAAAAAGTAAGTCGATTATGAAGTTGTAGAAGAATACGAAATTATTTTTTTACTTTTTAGTGCATTTTTTGGAGTCGTTTTTTGTTTTGTTAAAATTTTTGTTTATTTTTTGATTTTTAGTGAATCCGAAGTACACTAATTTGTCTGAATATGGGTAGATCTACTAAACGTGCTGCTCATATGAGACAGACATAATTTGACCATAACGACATTATGGTCAAATTAAGAGATTCGGCCCTAGTTTCGTTAATTTGCTCCTAAGAATTGAAGAGTTCCGTTACTTTGGCATGGATCCGATAATCGAAACCTAACCAAACTCTCATCAATTTATCCTTGAAGTACATCCTTTCCAATAAAAAAAGAATCATTGAAATCGGTTGGCGTGATATTGAGTTATTCGTCCATTTGTCGCGCACATACTTTATGCAAATTTAAGAATTATATGGTTTTCTCATGGATGACATTGTCAGAACTAAACCAAATCAAAATGAGACCACATGGGAAGCACCAGCTTTCAAATAAAAAAAGAATCATCAAAATCGGTTCACCCAGTCGAAAGTTCTGAGGTAACAAACATAAAAAAAAAAAAAAAAAAATACAGTTGAATTGAGAACCTCCTCCTTTTTGAAGTCGTTTAAAAAATGATTTTATTTTAGTTTATTTTGAATAATAAATTTTGAAAGTGAAATTGTAATCACCTTCCAAAAACAGTTTTTAGTTTTCAGATACATTCAGAAATATTCCATTTATTTTGACTTTATTACAAAGCGGAAATATTTTGACCTTTTACCAAAATAAGCCCAAGTCCTGAGGAGTTTGAAAATTCCGGGGTCAACAAAACACTTTGGACTTTATTGCATTAGGTTGACAATTGTTTCTGATATCTTATTTAGCAGGCGGTTGGAATAATGTGGACCCTGACCTTGAGGTTCCCGCCTTACTTATTATACCTACATTCGTTCTCTACAATATCGATAGCTAAACGCCATCTATAGGTAACTTAATAGACTACTATCTAGTGCCAACCCAATGGGTGAGCTCTTACATGTTTTGAAATATGTAACATGGAATTTGATATTGAAAGAAGGGTAAATGCAGGTAACAGCCGAAGTCGACATCATGACTTATTTAAAGTACCGAACGGCAGAATAGACGTCTTGGCAAAGCATAGCATGACGAGGGGAGTGGTGCTGTTAAATGAAATTGCAAACCATTTGGATGTAAGTGACTGTTCTTTATATGCCTTAAAAATATTATTGAAGAGTCACTTGCCTAAATGCTGATAGGGTAACTAAATTGTACTGTAATTGGAATTATTCTGTTGTACAATAATAATAAAAAAAAAAAAAAAAAAACTCCATTAATGGAGGACTGAATGCCGTTGGTGTTAATAAAAAACTGTCAAAGGAAGCGAAGCTAGAAGTCCACAATGGAGTCCTTGTACCTAACCTGATGTACGGCAGTGAGGCATGGAACTGGCAGTGGAAGGATGAAAGTAGACTGAATGCTGTTGAAATCAGATCCCTGAGGCGTATGTGTGGTAAAACCATGTGTGATTGTGTGAAAAATGTTGAGATCCGCAAAGAATGCAAGGCAGATGTAAGCGAAATGAGTAAGATTAAGAAAGGGACCCTCAGATGGTTTGGGCATGTGAACAAAAAAATGAACAAAAATGGGCGAATGAACAAAAAAAGTAGTGTAAGAAGAATATATGACGTAAATGTGAATAGTCGAAGAAGTCGGGGATGCCCGAGGAAGACATGACATGATCAATCAAATGAATCAGACGAGCTATTCTATATCTTTTTATGTCGATCGAGATGGATATCGGGGGAGATCTCTTGTCAGATTTGTGTGATTTTCTAATGCTGTTAAATGAATAAATAATACTTACAAGAATTCCTGTTTAAAACGACCTAAACTAAAATATGTGACAGCTCACAGCTGAAATTTTGACATCGGCCCATAGAAAAAGAAAATAACAGCCATATAAAATCACACAAAGACAGCAGATCTCGGCCGAGAAATATCTCGTTTCCACAAAGATATAGAATAGCTCGTCAGCTCATTGATTCGGGCCATGTCAAGAGTCAGAATAATAGAAGAGTGTGTATGAGACGATGTATGAATATGAATGAGGCAAAGAGTGTGTGCCAAGACCGAGTTGTTTGGCGGTCCGTCCTCTGCCTACCCCTGCGGAACGGCGTGATAGTTAGTTAGTTAGTTAACAGGAGGATGGGGAAGGGCAGGGAAGTGGATTGGGGATAGGGAAGGTGGAGGAGGCGGAGTGGGAACCCCCACTAATACTGTGCGAGCGAAGCAGGGGCAAAAGCTAGTCAATAAGGAACTCCAGTGAAAAATATTATGGCTTTAAAAAAATAGGTTCGTATAGACCAATAAACGCTGATTCTGAATATATGAGTTTGAATTAATAATATGAAACGCAGAGTTTTTAAAAAATTATTAAAAAGTCCATTTTTAACCAGTTCGTAAAACACGTAGTGGTGACGTCACTGTTCGACGTGTCGTGACGTCACCGTAAAGTCATTGTAATGGAATGTATGATATCGACGGCAGAAAGGCTTATTGACGTAACCAACATTTTGTCGATTTTCACTCTTTGACGCCATTTTACTTGAAGAAAAAAACTGCGTCGATCTGTATACTCGAAGTTTATATATTATGAAAATTTGAAAGTTTACCCCTTTAAAATACCTACTGTT
The DNA here is from genome assembly GCA_917880885.1 of Limnephilus marmoratus. Lineage (NCBI taxonomy): Eukaryota > Metazoa > Arthropoda > Insecta > Trichoptera > Limnephilidae > Limnephilus > Limnephilus marmoratus. Next base: position 17,102,022 of record OU862932.1, read on the forward strand.
TTTCCGGCAAAAAATTGATGTAAGTGATGGAAAATCCGACGTTTTTTTAATAAAATGCGGGTTACTCCCTCTAACCCGGGCGTATCCAATGTTTTAGTTTCTATTTACTATGAAAAATTATATGGTTACGTCAAATAGCCTTTCCGTGTTTTAGGAAATATTTTCGCTTACGGTAAACGGCTGACTAAAGTTTTAATAATAATAATAATAATTGGATAATTTGTATAGCGCCGTTTTTGTGAAAAATCACCTCAAGGGCGCTTTACAATTTATTATAAATCCTAGGCTCTATCTAATTTTATTATTTTCAAATAGATACAGAATCATACTTACCTGCAGGACACTTCCGACAAAACACACTTTATTAGAAAGTTTATGCTTATGCTATGGGGAAGATACGACTTTGCACGTGGAGGACATTATATTCAAAACACTGGACATTGCATGAGTTTTACATTTATATTTATATTTAACAGAAGATTAATGCCAAAGTTGAATTAATATTTATTTTTAAAGTCTGGAGAATTTTAAGAATTTGCTTTTACACACTTAGTTATTTACAATGTTGCGAGCCGTGAAGGCGAAGGTGAAAGTTTTTTTTAACTTATTGATACGACTGTCTGAAAAGATGAGTTTTAAGTTTAGCTCTAAATTGCGCTGAATCTGTGATCATTCTTAACTCGTGTGGCAGTCCATTCCAGGCTTTAGGTCCCGACACTCCGAAAGCACGCTCACCGAATTTAGTATCTGGTGTGCGCTTTGGTTCCTTCAACCTTCCAATCGCTGATGTTGCTGCTGACCTGAGGGTTGATTGTCGAGAATTGGAATTTTCTGGAATACACATTTCCGATAAGTAAGTCGGAGCCATTCCGTTAAGAGACTTGAATACCATCCAGCAGAGCTTAAACTGGATTCTCTCGGGGCACTTGAGCCAGTGAAGATTTTTGAGATGCTCAGAAATATGGGAATATTTAGATACGCCGGTGATGAGCCTTGCCGCAGCGTTGAAAACAGATTGTAATTTGTTGATTTGATATTTTGGGAGACTAGCATATATTCCGTTGCAATAATCTAGACGTGAAACAACATACGAATTGACTAGTAATTTAGTTGCCTCTGTGGTCAAGTTTCTCCGTACTTTTAAGTTTTATTTGGTTACATTAATCCTATAAGTTGTGCCGTATCGAAAGTTTTTAGTAACATCATTTTGTAAGTTTAAAAACTTTATTAAAAGTTGAATACTACCACAGATTTGAAGACTTTTATTTTGTGGAGAACGTTACACTGTTTTAATCGAAAATGCGTCACGCTCAAACATCGTGTTATTGCATCCTGCTTCGGCGTTCAGTGCGCATCCGACCGATTATTTTTTTTTTTTTTTACTTGTGCTCCTGAGGAGGCCCTGAGGAAAATAATTTCCCTCAAGGCCTATGTCATCTTTGGGGATGCTGTGTGGAGGGTTTTTTTTAGGAAAGGAAGGAGAGGAGAGTTCTGCGAAGGAAAAGGTTTTAAGGGGTTGGTAGGAATCTGGGGTTCAGTATGTCCTGGTCATCCGCCTCCAAGACCTAGACAAACCTCACCCCATGAACCCGGGCACCCTGCTAAATCACCAAACGTAGCGAACCACTTGGGGTGACCTATGGCAGAGGTGTTGGTTATCCAATAAAGGTTCCCGGGGCGGCGGTACCCATTCCCGCCATGGAGCGGTACCCATTCCCATGCAGGGTGAACGTGAAGACGTAAATTCGTGGGTGAATATTTGTGCTCATGGTCATTGAGAATGATCTCATACGATAGGGGTCGATTAGTAAACGAGAAAAAAGCAGGTCTGCCGACCGGCATCCTGGAAAACGACGGGATCTTCCGAAACCCGTCCGTTCCACAGTGCTTTCGCGTGCCCCGCTAGCAACGACTAAATCAAATACATGAATGAAACCAACGAATTACTGTAGTCTAGATCACACTCCATTGAAGAGTTCTTTGATCGGCCGGCCACCAGCCTGGACGTTTTTGGTGTACAATTTTTTAATTTTTTTAAAAAAAATTTTGATATGTTTTTTAAATTTTTTTATTATATATTTTTTATTATTTTTATTTAATTATGTTTTTAAAAACTTCTATTCTATAACTATTAAAAAAAAAAGTGATGCATATAAAAAAAGTAACGATATATAATTATACAGGGTGTAACAGGACGTACCCGAGGGATTTTAACCAGTGATTCCTGAGCATATTTGGAGTAAAAAATGTAAATGAAATTTTCGTCTCCGGTGAAATTTTTATTTCAAATAAAATCATTTTTTTGGTTTTTTTCCACACGCCGTCACTGATCTCATATTTCGAGTAAAGGATACGGCAACTCCGCGTTTACCCCTCCCCCATATCCGCTAGCCAACCCGAACCCCATTGTTGGCAGCGTACTCTTTCACTCTCTACTGCGCGCCTCCTCGTAACGCGAATAAACATATTGCCAGGTGGTTTTTTAAATAGATATTTTTTTGGAGATAATATTTAACATAACTTTCGCATACAGTATTTTTAAATATTTTAAGTTCAGTCAACATTACCTACACCTAAACAGTCTAAAATGTTTTCAAAACTTATGATTCGAAACACCGCGATTAATTCATTTGAAACTGTCGTTCGTAATACATACTTTATAATGGGTTGGTAAAAACAATAGTTTATTGTTTCAAACCTGGTTAGGCCACAAAAGTCGAGAACTTTCTAAGAATTGTGTTACCCTTTTCTTCATAATACGTATTAATAGGTCGGTAAAACCAATAGTTTATTAATTGTAATCCTTATTGCGAATACCTGCATAACTGAAAAATATTAGTACCTCCACTGAGTAGTTAGGTAAAAACCTTAAAATGACTACTTTCAATATTCAATACAAATCCGTTATACCAACCCAATTAATACGTGGAATTGCGAGGAGTGTGCTAAGACCGAGTTATTTGGCGGTTCATCCTCTCTGTCTACCGCATGATGTAATTGATTTATTTTTATATTAATTTATAAAACTAAATATTTTTATTATTATTCAAATAGTTTTGCAATCTGGCAACATTATAGTTTTAAAATGAAATGGCATTTATCTATACCTACCCATTTACGTATGTACAATGAATTTCATATTATTTTACGTTCTGTGGGTCAAGGTTACGCAACTTGTCTTAACAGCTGTTTGAACAAGAAGTTCGTTTTAAATGGGCATTGATTTTATGCTTAAATTATTTATCTTCAAAGCCGGGTAGGTAATCGATGTATTTGTTAATATTTATGATAAAAAGACCATTGGAAATTAGTCTCAATTGTCGACAAAAAAGTTATTTAATTATTGTTTTTGTGTTTAATTCGTAGAACTATATTTTTTTTAAATAAGTTATTTATGTCTTCTAACCATAAATTATTTAAATTAGAATTCCATAAGGAATTTTCGGTACTTAAGGGAACGTACCCATACTAAGTGACCTGTTAAAGGGGGGGGGGGAATCTTCAAAATACCGCGCTTGGTGCAAAGGAGCGGCGGGTTTCTTAGGTTTTTGGTCACCGGGGGGGGGGGGGGGTTAAAAATTGCAAAAAGTTGGTAACGTAGTATGGGTAAGTTCCCTAAAGTCTTTACCTAAAGCTAGCTGAGTAAAATAAGCATAATTATTGTTTACGCAATAGATTAAATATTACTTGTTTGGTATTGGAGCATATAACATGGTCCTTGAGCTGGCCGCTGTCGCCCCTTCCCTTGTGTGCACGTGTGAAATTGCGACGTTGACTCCCGAGTATGCCAATGATCATGCCATTGGCGACGCGTGATTTAAAAACATTATTTTTGTTTTTAATAGAAAAAAAATATCATCGGAGAGCAAAATGACATGTACATTTTATACTCCGAATATGCTCAGGAACCGCTAGTTAAAATCCCTCGGGTACGTCCTGTTACACCCTGTATAATGACGACGTTATTTAAATAGAACTTAAAAAAATTTAAAAAATGATATGCATAACTCTATTTCTGAAAAAATGTCAGTTGCGAGCTGTCAACTTATTACCTTTGATATGAAAAAAACGGTTGTTAAAAGAATATTTCGCTGTAATGTTATGATAAAATATTTGTTAATATTTTTCGCAGTTTATTTTATCATAGATTTAGGCAAGCAGGTACCTAATTTCAAGAGGTGATTAAATAATATTTAAAAAAAATAATAAACTTCAACAAAGATTTATTTTTTTTAAATTTTGGAAGTAACATCATTCATTTTTTCTTTTTTGAAATGGGTATAAAAATCGAATATTTTGTTTAGGGCCCACTTCTTAGTTATCTTTCAAGGTGGTAGAGGGTTTAACTGACGAGTCGGTCGTGATTTCATTTGATATTATTTCGTATAATTTAATTAAGAAATACGAAGGTTATTGTCCGAAACTGGAACATAATTAACTAGGCTGCGATCATCGTTATCGTGATGCCCATAAGTGTATTTAATAACACATTTCTAACGTCGTAATTTACACGAAAATAACCGATGGATAATTTCAAATCTTAATTGCCAAGTAACAGGCATTTTATGTAAACACATGGAAGTAAAATATCCTAAAGGAAATCAATCTGATAAATAACGAAGATATATTATTCTCGCCTTGATATACAAGATATTTATGGCTGGATTTGATTTTGGGAGCAAATAAACATTTCGGCTGAATACAGTACCAGGTATTTTGTCTGTCTATACTACAGGAGAAAAACCAGAAGCTCAAGATCGTAATTCAAGCAAGCAAGCTAGCTAGATACCTATATTTTTGGTCTATCCTAATTATGTTTTATCCATGTTCTTTGACAATTTGGCCGCCTTAAACGTGTTGGGTTTCGTTTTTTTACTTTACGATTGTTTTACAAGGATTTTAATGTATATTTTCTTTTTCAAAGTCTGTTTGTTCATAACATGTCGTTTTTTTTTTCTCTCATGAGCTTTTGTTATTAACGAGTTTCATTTGTTTTGAAAATATTTCATTTGTTTAAAAACAATAGAATGTTATCAAGTTGATTATTTTTTTTTTAGGTTAACTATTTTCAGCTCGTAACGTCATTTCTAATTTTTAATCAAGCAAAATTTAATACCTTTTCTTTATGTTTGAATTTTTACGACTGCGTACTATTTATTATACAATTGAGAACGTCTTCAATCTTCGATTAATTCTACGGCTATTATTATGGAATAATGCTACGAACACTTTATTTAAAAGAAAAACAAAGGATAAACAATCAAATGTTATTGTTTATTGTTTGTATTTCGGTATAACTATTTTCATTTCGCTACGTCATTTCCAAAATATTATATTACTACGAATTATAAATGAATTATTGCGGCAGTAATTTTAAAACGAAATGCAAATAGAACAACTTTGAACAAATTAAACAAATTTGATTTTCCGTAATTTAAAAGAGAATAAATGTATTTACTTCTACGAATTTTATAATTTTAAAAGTTTTCTACGTGATACAAATCGTTTATTTTCTGAACTGGAATATTTTATTATTTTTTTCAAAATGTCGACTTCATTCGGGAACGTAAATGGTAAAACAAAAGAAGGTCTAGTTAAGCGTCTTATTCAACGACTGCATCGAAAACAAGAATCAATTTTTCCTTTTATAATATTTTAACAAATAAGGTATTTTTCTAAACGTAGATTTTAATAATTATTTAAACGTCATTTACAAATCTAGTAAAGATTTTATTCAAAAAATATTATTATGGAATACAAATAACTTGAATGGAGCTACTCGATTTTCTCACATTTCAAGCGCACGGAATGCAGATATTTCAGAGTTGTCTTTTCTGGTTAGACAGTTTCTTTCTATTTCTTTTTTTTTGAGGTGGTGGGCCCATCATCACAGGATTCGAGATAGGATGAAATAGTCAATTGTATTGTAACGTAATCGATTGTTTACCAATATACATAATTATAAATAACCTTTAAAACTTTTTTTTGCCAATTGTGACATTTTCTTATATTTTATTTACAAAAACGGGCATTATTTTCAATAACAATTCTGAAAATCGTTTTGAATTTAGTACAATCAAGTAATTTTCAACGGTGACACAAGGAATAATGTGATATTTATTATCATTATTTTAACAAATAAAGGACAATATACACGAAATGTAATAAGACTTGGAGAAATAATGGACAATGACGCAACGTCATTATTATCATTGGAGGGGAGTTGGCGGAGGTATATCCAGTTTGAACAACTGGGTCCTGGTGTTCAACTTACCATTCCTAATGGTCTAAATAAGTTCCAAAAGGTAAGGGTGGGCGTGTACCCCATCCGCAACGTATCGATCCGGCGTCGATAACGTTTACCTTACATGAGAGACAGAGGGCGAGAGATGCTTGCTGTCTGCTCATCAAACCCTGAGCTGCTGTCTTAGGTACGGAACAGTGTGCTACATCGTCAGTCGGGAGGCAGTGGATCCGTTGTCTGTAGAAGGATAATACCTATAGGTGATGGAAGGACTGCAGTCCACTGGTCCATGTGCATACACGCAGTACTACGTGATGTGAAACTTGTCTGAGTGGTTCGAGTTGTTTTGGAAGTTTTTATGAGCAATTCTGACATAACATTCTACAAGTAATTCATAAACTCGGTACTATTGGTAGTGATTTCTGCAAAATCACATCATTATTTTTCTCAAATATATCAAGTCTCAATTAATTTGTGCACGCCTTTATATTGTCTTATGTTATGCTCTACGTCAGAGCCAATAAAAGTCGAGCCCATACAATCAATAATAAATATTGTACACTCGACGCGTAATTTTTTTTTGATGTCATAATCATGGAGAATCTATCCATTGACTTTAAAACATGTAAGTTCTGTAAAGCCGAGCTTATATACCGAAGTTATATGGTGGTTTCCAAGGGTTTGGCCAAAAACATCAGAAGAAATTTACTCAAATTTCGAAACATTTCAATCAGGTCTGATCAACCGATTTGTCGCTGCCTTGCATTTATATAGTTAGTAGTACTATTATATTTACAGTTTTACAACTAAAATATAATAACATTTAAACATTAAATATACAATTTTATGTAAAAATGGTCTTTAACAACATTCTATAACACAGGTACAACTCTAGTACTTCGCTCGAGTTCAACCATTATCGTGTATTATTACGGAGTTATTAATAATACAACTTATTAATTTACATGTTATGAATGAACAGACAAACTAAAATTTTAATCACGACGTTTTGTATATATGTGTATATGTTTTAATTTTATTTAACTTAGAATTTTAAAAAAAAAGATTTACCACCAAGTATTTATACTTTATTTTCTTTTAAAAATTCTAAGCAATCAGTTTATAATGAACTGTGTACTTTTACATTTAATTCTACAATTTTTGTTGTTTAATTAACGGGATTATTCAGAGATCCAAAGATTCGTACCTCTTTGCAACTTGGGTTGTCTTGTTAGTTGAAAAATATAAAATTTACATAAAAATGTTAACATTTAATTTCATTTCATATCGTATTTCTTTAAAAAATATATAAAAAATATATAGAGATATAAATATAGTTATAGATGTGGTTAAGTTAGTTTATATTAGAGCATATCTCCTATGCATTCGAGTATGCAATACATATTTTTATATTAATTAAAGAGATTAGTTTATTTAATTTATAAACTTTTGCTTAAAAAGTGTTTGTTTTCTCTTGGGAAACTGGAATTTGTTTGTTTCAAACAATTTACTAAACAATTTCGACTCCACAAAGCTGGTCGTCTACCTCAATTATTTGGCACCATTCATTGGCGATGGTTGATGACTTTATGACATTTAAATTATTTAATTTTATATAAATTTTGAATGCTATTTTGTATATTTCCTTCTTGGATAGACCAATTGACCTTAGTGAGTTAGTCAGGAAACTCCACGGAGTGAACATTCTTGATATCCTAAAGATGGATTTAAATTCAGTGCAAAGTGAGGGTTGATTGATCTCCCTAAAAGTGATGCCTATTGAGGCTTAATACCCTGATTTGGGACAGTGACGCTTTAGAGCATAAAGTGATATGACGTTTCTGAAGGAGTTATGTAAAATTTGTAGAAATAATAATTATAATATTTTTTCTTTCCAGTTTAATGTGTGTTGATTATTAATCATTTAACGATTGTTGTTCATGTAACATTTAATTATGTCTATTTTAGGTATTTTAACTATAATAATCAATAATATTGTATTCTAATCCTAAATCAAATTTAATCAATTTTAAATATTTCAAAAAGTTCATACGAATTATTAATTATATATTATGTTTTATTTATCTTTGAAAAGATTGTTAAATATTATTAATTGCTTTGTTGTTTTTATTTTATAGAAATCCTTGGATCGACAAGAGTATCAGATAGAATAGGTTTCTTTTATAGTTATGTTTGGGGACAAACATTTGCGTGGTCCGGGAGGTAATGTTATGATAAAATATTTGTTAATATTTTTCGCAGTTTATTTTATCATAGATTTAGGCAAGCAGGTACCTAATTTCAAGAGGTGATTAAATAATATTTAAAAAAAATAATAAACTTCAACAAAGATTTATTTTTTTTAAATTTTGGAAGTAACATCATTCATTTTTTCTTTTTTGAAATGGGTATAAAAATCGAATATTTTGTTTAGGGCCCACTTCTTAGTTATCTTTCAAGGTGGTAGAGGGTTTAACTGACGAGTCGGTCGTGATTTCATTTGATATTATTTCGTATAATTTAATTAAGAAATACGAAGGTTATTGTCCGAAACTGGAACATAATTAACTAGGCTGCGATCATCGTTATCGTGATGCCCATAAGTGTATTTAATAACACATTTCTAACGTCGTAATTTACACGAAAATAACCGATGGATAATTTCAAATCTTAATTGCCAAGTAACAGGCATTTTATGTAAACACATGGAAGTAAAATATCCTAAAGGAAATCAATCTGATAAATAACGAAGATATATTATTCTCGCCTTGATATACAAGATATTTATGGCTGGATTTGATTTTGGGAGCAAATAAACATTTCGGCTGAATACAGTACCAGGTATTTTGTCTGTCTATACTACAGGAGAAAAACCAGAAGCTCAAGATCGTAATTTAGATAGATAGATAGAATCTTGTATTTTTGGTCGATCCAAGGAAGGTGAGTTTATGTTCTGTTATTATGTTAATTTGTCCCAGTTTAATTTATTATGTGTTAATAAAATCTTTAATTTAATATATCTTAACAATACTGTTTAATTTATTTTAAAATAATCCTTCTAATTTAATCGTATAGTTTACATATCAAAGGCCCTGAGAGTGTTTCATTGCTTTACTATCTGCTAGCCTGGTTAATCAACCAGTGGCGCCCCTATAAAAATAAAGCTGGCAGATCTTTTATTCTACCCTTTTAACATCATTATTTATTAAACATTACATATTGCGTAACATTTTGACCCACTCCGGGATCATGTAACAGTACCTCCCATTACAAAAAATATTTTTTTATGATAAATTTGGCTACATCAACTAATTGTTAGTCTGATTCCCTTCGAAGAAGGTTACATGGTTTTAGGAGCTACAAATAACACAAAAGATGTTACGCCCTTTTGCCTTTCCGTAAATTAATCGCACACTGAGCTTCTCATACTAGATATTGTTGGTTACAGCCAAGCGGTCGTAAAATTTTCACAAAAAATAATGGATGCAACCACCAAAATCATCATTTTTTAAAATAATTACATAGATCTAATTATATTGGTAGAAACATAAACATTATACTGAATAGTCGCACTCGGGACAAGTAAAAGGTTTTTCATCACTGTGAATTAGCAAGTGCCGTTTTAGTTTTTTTCGAGAAGAAGAATAGTTGCAGTCAGGGCATGAAATGGGTTTTTCACCACTGTGAGTAAACATATGATTTTTTTTATTTCTCTGAATAGTTACAGTCGGAACATGAAAAATGCTTTTCTCCACAATCATTAGGAGTCAGCAAAAGAATTCTTGGATATAACTTTTAAGAACACAAATAGTTGCAGTCAGGACATGTAAAAGGTTTTCTCTTCTGTAAATCGCACGGTGGATTTATAAATTGTCCTTTTGAGAACTTGTACAACTGCATTCTGGACAGGAAAATGGTTTTTGTCCACTGTGCGTTAACATGTGATTTTTGGTGACTCTTTGTAGAACATGAATAGTGCAGTAGAAACATGTAAAAGGTTTTGTATCACTTTGAGTAAGCAAATGCTAAGAAGTTCCTTTGCACTACATGAATAATTGCAGTCGGGACATGAAAAAGGTTTTGGTCCAGTGTGGTTCAACACGTGAACTTTTGGATAACGTTGTGTAGCGCATGAATATTCGCAATCGGGACAAGAAAAAGGTTTTTCGTCACTGTGAGTTAGCAAGTGCCGTTTTCGTTATTTTTTTTCGAGAAGTAGAATATTTTTATTTTTTATTTTATTTTATTTTATTTAAGTATATAAAACAGGCATGGTGCCCAAAAAATTATATACATGAATGTTTAAACATGGTGATAACGAAAATACATAGTATCGAAAATGATAATATTAACATGGTGATTGTATAATAACAAATAAATGAAGTGATAATAATAACAAAAGATAGTAACAAAAGTAATTAAGCTGAGGTGAATGACAAGTAGGAATGGGTAAAAGGTAAGTACATGGTAGGTAAATGTTCATAAACAATTTATGATTGTTACCTGTACTGGTGAGACGCTGATTTGGTAGGTACAATATTGCCTCTCTATAAATAAAGGGCTTCATCACAGTATCAGCTTGATATGATAAAAGGTAAAACTTTTTTTTTGAAATGTTTAAATTGGTCATTAAAAATGTCTATTTCTTTATTAGAGCAATGTATAGCGTTATAACTTCTCAGTGTTCGCGGTAAAGGGGAGAAATACCCTGTATTTGTGAGGTAGGCTTTAATATAGAAAATGTCTTTCATCCTCCTTGTTGACTTTCTTGATGATGTGTTAATGTTAATTTGGGACAAAATGTTTGGTGTATCAACTGATGAGTGTATAATTTTGTGTAAAAGTAATAAATCAGAAAGTTTACGTCTGGCTGTTAGAGAGTGTAGTTTATAGTGTGAATTTCGGTCATTGTACGTTCCAAATTGATCAGATATACCTTCACGATAGGCAATTACACGGGTTAATTTTCTTTGTGTGGATTCGATCCTATAATTATGAATTTCATAATTGGGAGACCAAATTGTGGATGCATATTCGAGGATACTTCGCACAATTGATTTATATAATGTTAATGTTAATTCTGCACTTTTAAAACAGTTTGTGATTCTTAGCGTTAATCCTAATACTTGTGATGCACATTTTGAAATTGCATCTACATGTTTATTGAAGCTAAGTGAAGAGTCAAATGTCACGCCCAAGTCTTTAATTGAAGTTGTGTTACGTAATGCGACATTGTTAATGTGATATGTGTTTGAAAATTTATTGATGTTTTTTGTGAAGGAAATTACAGCACATTTGTTTTCGTTAAAATATAAATCATTTAGTGTGCACCATTCATGAAGTGATGATAAGTCTTTTTGCAAATCGGCGCAATCTTCTAATGATGTTATTTTTTTATACAACTTAAGGTCATCGGCAAACAGGAGATATTTTGATTTTTTTATTCCTAAAACTATGTCGTTGATAAATATTAAAAACAGTAACGGTCCAAGATGTGAGCCCTGCGGAATTCCCGACGTTGCCGTAAAAAGATCCGCGGAGTACCCTCCTACAACTACTTGTAGTTTTCTATTAGTAATGTAACTTTCGAACCATTTCAGAGTATTTCCATTTACGCCAAACTTTTTCAGTTTCTTGATGAGTAATGATTGATTTAACTGGTCGAATGCTTTGCAAAAATCCGTGTAGATGGCATCCACTTGTAAATGCTTTTCGATGTTATCGCGGATGAATTGGGAGTATTCAAGAAGATTCGTTGTTGTGGAACGCCGAGGGAAAAACCCGTGTTGCTCAATGATGATATATTTACTTACATGGGCTAATAGACAGTCATATATTATTGATTCAAACAACTTTCCTATGCAGTCAAGTTTAGAGATGGGTCTATAATTCTGTATATCGCTCTTACAACCTTTCTTAAAGATGGGAGTTAAAAAAGCCGTTTTCCATTTGACTGGAAAAACACCTTCTTGTAGTGATTTGTTGAAAAGTACACTAAGTGGTCTGGCAAGAACATCTCTGCATGTTTTGAAAAAAATAGGCGGAATACCATCAGGACCTGATCCCTTATTGGTTCTTAAATTCTTACATTTAATTAATATAGTTGAGGGCGAAATATTGATCATACCGAGGCTTTCGTTGCAGAAATCATCAGATATTTGTGGTGAAAAGTTTGCATTTTGTGGTTTATAAATAGATTGAAAGTGCTTAGAAAAAAGTCGGCAGATATCTTGACCTTGTGTAGTTTGTATATCGTTTAGGTGCATTTCTTTTGGTATGTTGGTTGTGTTTTTATATTTACTTTTTGCAAATTTCCAGAAATCTTTCGGGTTAGATTTTAAGTTTTGTTTAATTAAATCTAAATGTTTATGATAACAAATTCTTATAAGATTCTTCGTTCTGGTTCTAATCAGATTGAAAGATAAATGATCTAGTTCATTACCATATTTTTTATATTTTTTATGAAATTTGTTTTTTTCTTTTATCAAACGAATGAGATCTTGCGAGTACCACTTAGGGAAGTGTTTATTATTTGTTTTAATAGGAACATGAGAAGAGATAATCTGGTAGAGTATACTATAAAACTGATCGACAGATTGATCTATATTGCCCTGATTAATGAATTCCCAATCAGTCTCACGAAGAATTGTGTTAATTGAGTCATAGTCAGCTTTATAAAAGTTTGGTCTCGGGGCGTTACGGGTTTCTAAATTAGGTAGAAAATCAAAAAGAAAATTTATTTCTAGAGCAGGGTGGTATGGATCTTCTTTGCTTAGTGGAAATAAAGAGCGAGTTACTGATATGTCTTCTTTGTCTGATAAAATGAGATCCAGGATTTTGGATTGTTGGTTAACTATTCCGTTAAATTGTTTAAGATTGCAGAATGATAGGGTATCGATGATGTCAGAGGTGATTGTATTTGTGTTTGTGGTGAAAGGTAATAAATTGTGTGTTTCATCGGGAATCCAATGAATGTTAGACTTATTGAAATCTCCAAATATTAAAATGTGTTGGTTTGGTGTTGCTAAGTACACATTCCGAAGATTGCTTAAAAATGAGTTTACAACAGATTCTTCTTCATTTGGCGGTAGATATACTGTGCAAACATTTAGCTTGACACTCCTATCGTTAATATTTATATTGAGTTGGATCCGCAAATCTTCTGCTTGACATTCCCAATGCGCCATTCTCTTCACCTCCAGTTTTCTTGATACAGCAATCATGACTCCTCCTCCATCTTTTTTTGTCTTGTGTAGTCTATCTCTCCGAAATACCTCATACCGGTTGTCTACTAATTCCTGGTCGCAGATAGATTCCTTCAACCATGTCTCTGTTAGGCTTACTAAGTCGTATTCGTTGATAAGGATGTTTTCGTGTATCTCATCAACTTTAGTCCTCATTCCCCTGATATTCATATATATGCAATTAATCATTGTAAGATGTATATTTATTATAAATCCTGTCGTATTGGAAAATTCCGAATTAGTTTTTTTTTCCAGCAATGTGTTGGTTTGGATGTGCGAGTGCTTCGGACTGTTTAATCAGTGATTCTGGCGATAATTGATCTTCGTGGGAGATCACCATAATCTTGGACGTAGGTGTCTTCCTAAGGTAGCATCGTCCATTTCGTGACCATGCAAAAGCGTAGTTTTGTTCTTTTGCGAATTTTTTTGTAAGCCTTAGAATATTTTTCTCGTGTGTAGTGAGGTGCTCACTTATGAAAATGGGCTCTTTTTTTTGTGCGGTGAACTTCTTCAAGTGGGTTGTGTTTATTTTATCCTCTTTAAGTTTTTGTTGCATGTTAAATGTTTTTACTGCCGCAAGGAAGTTGTCTCTTTTTAGTTGTTTGCTAAATTTCACTATTATCGGACGCACTCGTTCAGGGGGAGGCACATCATCCGAAGTTTTCAGGTCCCGTCGGATTCTGTAGAAATTATTTATTTCTAAATCCGCGAGGTCGAGTTTGACAGTTGAACCTATTTCATTAATGATTTCCAAAAGGTTTTCGTTGTTTTTTTCAGGAACTCCTCGGATTTCGATGTTGCACGATTTGTTTGTGTGTTCTATATCATTCAATTTTCGTTGTACATCTTTTAGTTCACTCTTGATGACTGAAATATCGTTTTCGTTTTTCTCCATTTTTTTAACTTTTATATCCATTTCTTTTATTTGTTTAGAGAAATCATCAATTTTGTTGGCACAGTAATCGATCGTGACCTTAAAGTCAGTGATGTCCTTACGAAGTTCTTGAAATTCCTGCTTCATTTCTGTTAATAAATCCATCACTTGAGTAGACCGGGTCATTTTGAGAGTTGAACCTCTTTATGTGAAGTTAGCCCTTTTTTAATTTAATTTAATAGCCACAGAAAATACAAGTCTATGACGAAATAAATATATTTTGTCTATGGTTTTCGTCTGTCAATAATCTTTTTGAAATTAAGATTTGATATTTAAAATCACGATTAATGACTGGAGATTAAACTGCCACTGTCGCAAACACTGCCAGTTTGACTAGCGTATCACTTTTTATCACTGTTCAACTTGAGTTATGTTGCTATGTTGTTTAAAGTTACTAAATTTCTGTTAAACGCGGAGCTGTCAAATCAGCTGACGTTGCGTACTTACTTATGGAAATTGTTGCATTCAGGATAGTTGCAGTCAGGACATGAAATGGATTTTTCTCCACTGTGGGTAAACATGGGTAATTTTTCGGAACATGAAAACGGTTTTTCTACACCGTGAGTCAGCAAGTGACTTCTTAGGTATCTCTTTAGAGGACACGAATAGTTGCAGTCAGGACATGAAAATGGTTTTTTTCTTCTGTGAATCATACTGTTGATTTTTAAATCTTCCCTTTGAGAACTTGCATAACTGCATTCGGGACGTGGAAAAGGTTTAACTCCACTATGAGTCAGCTTGTGAATCATAGTGGAGTAAAGTGTTGCTCCACAGGGAAAACTAAGGGAAATTACTTTCCTCAGGGCCTCCTCACTAAAGCTAATGTAAAAGAAAGTATGTGTTGTAAAACCATGTAGGTTTAATCTAGGTCAGACAGTGTTAAATTGTGGAGATCTGGAAGGAATACAAGGTCGATAAAAATAATAATATTCTCATTTTTTTTCAAAATGACAATATGAATTTATAAAATGTATATAATGTATCGCGAGTTAGAAGTTATGTTTTAGTTATTACCGCAAACGAGATAAAATCAAGAAAAAGGGTATTTAAGCGACATTTCAGTACGTTGCGCAACTTAATTGTGACTTTCGGGTAAAAATTGTTACTTGGGTGTTACGTAACGCTTAGGGGGGGGGGGGGGGGGGGGTTGAACAGGAAAACGTTACGGCGCGTTACATGGGGGGGAGGGGGGGTCAAAAATCTTCAAAAATTGCGTTACGTAATACTTGAACGCTCCCTTGTGTTTGTTGAAACATTATTTAGGCCTAAATAATGTTTCAAAGATAAAGGTATCTCTTATTAGTTTATCTCTATTATTGAAAATATTCAAAAAGTACTGCACAAAAAAAATAGTAATGCTACGTACTTCTAGGGAGAATGCTTCGAACAACGGAATTCAAAATGGCGGCAGCTGATCAGCTGATTGCCCGATCCTGTAGTAATTTTTCAGGAGTGATGATGTCACACGATTCACCCTACATATGGTGGTCTTAGGGGGATCTTGAAAAATTAAAACTTTGACAATTATTTTAACTATTAAAACTAACTCTAAAAATAAAAATTAAAATGCTGTTATTTAAGTTAGAAGGTCATTATTCATTAAAAAAAATTAAAAATTGGACTGGAGTACTCTATTATAATGCAGAAAAACTTATAGTGAATTAAACAAAACATTTATGTTTTTTGGGTTACTAGTACGAAATTTAGGGAGGAATGCAGATCCGGGCACAGCTTGTTTTTGGCAAAAAACCATGTTTTCACCGCGTTTTAAGTTGAGAACTTAAATCTGGAAGGTGAAAAAAAGTGCAGAAAGCAATAAAAAAAAAATATTTGAATAAGTAATTAATTTTCAACCGATACTGTCAGTCCGCCCGCCATTTTGTCACTAACCTAAGAAAAGAAAGTGCCCCTTTATAACGCCTACTCGCGTCAAGGCAAGAAAAACATCCCAGTTTTCAAGTAGTTTAGCGGCTACGCTAGGTTTGTGTAACATGATTTGTGATTCAAAAGAAAGTGCCCCTTTATAACGCCTACTCGCGTCAAGGCAAGAAAAACATCCCAGTTTTCAAGTAGTTTAGCGGTTACGCTAGGTTTGTGTAACATGGTTTGTGATGCTGGTGTACAATCTCACAAGACGAAAGCTAATTTTAATTTATTATAATATTTTCCACTTCCCCCAATGCATATAGTTGCCTTTTAATGTAATTAAGGGGAATCAACATAACAGTGACAAAATAACGTAGTATCGGTTCACGAAGTGAAATTTTATTTATAGGTACTTTAAACGGCCGTATCTCCCTCAATTTTGCCGAGCATGCCTTAATTTTTTTTTTTATTCAGCTTCTCCACACTTTTCTCATCTAGAAAGTGCCTTTTTATTAAATTTCCAAACTGTGCCCGGATCTGCATTTCACCCGAAATTTATAATGCAAAAAACTTGTAAATTAAACAAAATGTTGACATTGTCTGGGTCACTAGTAGGATATTTCAAATGCCATACTGATATACCAGACCTCTTTGGAATGGATCATGTTAGAAATATGTATTAATATTTTAACACACACAAATTTTGGTTTTCCAAAGTGGAATCTAATAATTCATTTTCACCAAACAATGTAGATATAATGCCTTGGCTTCGCAGTTTAGGTCATTGTCTTGTAGTAAGTAATGCAAACTGAATAATCGTATTAATAAACATAATGTCCTGTGGTATGATTACAGTATTAGTAATTATGGTTGAGATCATACTGATCAAATGCAAGAATGTAGAATACTATTTATTGCCGTGTTATTATTTTGTATGAGCAACAATATATATTGAATACGATTAGGAAAATGAAAGGCAACACCTAATGATATACATAATGTCGGTAAACTTTCACAATGACCGGACATGCTTATAATAATAGTAATAATTGTCTTTATTCCAGAATGTGGGGAGACAAGTGCAATCCCACACATTCCATAGAAAGTATAAGTACATATAGTGAAAACTTAAGTATTTTTAAATAAGAGTAAATATAGAAAAATATGTAGCGGTCTCTTAACCCGCTCTGCTAAAACCATCGCAGCGCCACTGGTTAAGGATCACACCAAAAATAAATATCTAGGTGCAAGCCGCTACTGGCACTATAAGTACGTCTATCGTCTTGTAACAATTAACGCGGCAACCTACTGGAAAGTTCCCGTCTCCACAATAATTTATCAACACAGCAACTCGAGTGTTCTCGAACTTTCTCACCTTAGGCGCGGCGGTCGAATTTCACACGCCGTTCTCGAAACTACTTGCCCGGCCGGCAGAGTATAAAAGCCAGCGCAGCCGCATACAGCTCAGTCTCAAGTCTAGTCTCAAGTCACACACACAGTATAAACGTATAAAAATGAATATTTTTTTGAAAAAACATTTTGATACGCCTTTATTAGTATAAAAGACAACTATTTGCATTCGGGGCGATGGAAAATACTGCATTCAAAATTTTAACATAAAATGTCATAGAACACAGACGTAAATTTTATAAATGGCTGTTAGCTGTCATCCCGTATGACGAAAGCAAATTTTCATTTTATGTAATTGATATTTTAAATGTAGTATTTTCCATCGGCGCCTTGAATGCAAATAGTTGTATTTTATAGTAATTAAGATAAATCAAAATGTTTTTTCTAAAAAAATATTTGTATTAAGCGTGTCCGGTCATCTCGAATGTTTACCATATGTCTATTAGAAGTCTGTCAGCAAAAATTTTAAGTATCCATTTACAATCTAATTAAATTATAATCTATTTAGGCTGAAGTAAGTTTTTAACATTAGCTCTACACAATAAGCACTCAGGAAAATAATTCCTTTCAGGGCCTGTGTTGTCATTGGTGATACTGTGTGGAGAATCTTTTTAGGAAAAGAAGAAAAAAGGTATGAAGGGTGGGTAGGTCAATTGTTCAGGAGAGACGATGTATGAATCCATCCCCCCCCACTGCGTTGCAAGGCGATGTTCCGAGAGAGTCCTGTTGCCATTAGGATGAACATATAAATGAACGGTAAAGTAATAATTTGTTTGTATTGTTTGTTTGTTGCAGATCTGGAGGACATGGCGGGGCACGCGGCAGACATCATGTGCGAGGTGGAGATCTCTGACGGCATGGTGGAGATGGGGGATGATGAAGTCGGCATCGAGGTTACTTCATACACTTCATTACTTTCATGCACTATTTTCCCCCCTTCTCCTCCAATGAACCAATATTGTCTTGTCTCTTCATTACTTTCATACACTATTTCCCCCCTTCTCCTCCAATGAACCAATATTGTCTTATTTCTTCATTACTTTCATACACTATTTCCTCCCTTCTCCTCCAATGAACCAATATTGTCTTGTCTCTTCATTACTTTCATACACTATTTCCCCCCTTCTCGTCCAAAGAACCAATATTGTCTTGTCTCATTACTTTCATACACTATTTCCCCCCCTTCTCCTCCAATGAACCAATATTGTCTTGTCTCTTCATAACTTTCATACACTATTACCTCCATTCTACTCGTTTTGTACTTTCTGAGATTTCGTTCTGTACTTTCTGCTTACTCTGATATTTTGTTAATATATAGTGTAAAAAGTTCCCATGTAAGAAGTTTCCATTCTTAAAGTTTGGCTTTCGGTTTCCGAAATACAAGTAGGCAAAAAAAGTCCCTACAATGTAAAACCGAGCAGAAAATTATCGCTCAAATCCTAAAGTGTAATTTGTTAATTTATCGGCCAATAGTAAGCCTGACAAGCGCAAGATTTAGATATGAACTTAACAACCCAACTTAATGTGAACTTGTTGTACAAACTTTTAAAAACTGCACTCAAAACCAGCGACGATTGTTCATTTTGTGGCAAAAGTGTTGATTGTAATTTTTTACATGTCATAGTTGTTTTGCTAGAAAGAATTGTAAGATTTTTATTAATTGTTACTTTTATCAATACGCCCCTATAAGGTATACATTTTTTGAAAAAATCGTATATTTTATCAAATTGTTAATTATATAAAGTCCGCGAGAGCTACTACCAAAACTATCTAACTGGCTGAATTTCATGTTTGAAAAATGATCTTCAGTGAGTTTTGGTACGAACTTGCTGGAATACAAATTTGCTCCGTGCAGACCCACAAAAGGTAAATAGCAATGCTTCTTATCTTTCGACTGCGAGATAATACACTTTCTGTTTGACAAAATGTTTTCTTAAACCAATATTTTTGGTTTTGGTGTTAATTTTAAGATTCACACGCCCTGTCTAGATAATACTTGTTCGGTGGGGAAAACTTGAGTCTGTAGAGACCAAAAAAACCAAACTTCTTAGGCATGAAAACTTGTTAGGTGGGAATCTTATAAGTGGGTTTGTCTCCCATTCCAGTATGAGGAGATTGAGACCTCGCAGTACGAGGAGTACATAACGGAGGACCAGTACGAGGAGGTGGAGGAGCAGGTGATAGGGATGCAGCAGCTGGAGGAGGAGGGGACGGAGGTGGGGATGGACCCGCTCTGCACCGTCTATACGGCGCCCGGACTACATAATATCAGGTGATTACACACAGGACCAGTATGAGGAGGTGGAAAAATGTCATTGCGATAGTAATGTTTCTTTGGACAAATTGTATAGTTTATTTACTTGAAATTTAAAAAAAAAGTTACATAACATATCAATCGTCCGTTGATTAGTCAAATACCTTTGAAAAATCGAAATTTTAATTGTGTATGCAGTTATACAGGATGTTAAGGGACGTACGTTACTTACTTTAATCAGTGATTTCCTCTCAATATTTGGAGTAAAAAATGTAAATAAAATTTTTGTCTCCGACAACATTTTCCTCCTGCTTGCGGCTTTTGGTTCGGCTTTGCCCAGTTAGTGTTGGTGACCATTTTTTAAATTCACTAGGAACCCCTTCCAAAAGTAGCCCGTTCCTCAGATCCACTGTCATCCAGTGTAACCGAGACAGACAATGACATCATATGTAATATGTAGCCGCTTGATACAACTATAGTACTGTGCGAATTAATGTGAACACAAGTGTAGAATTAGAAAAAATAATATATATTCTTTATTGAAGAAAAAAAATTAATTTTTGGGGATCGTTGGAAATGGTTAATACGCACTTTTTTTTTTATATATCTTTTGATTCACCTTAATTACATTAAAAGAAAACTATTTGCACTGGGGGAAGTGGAAAATATTTCATTTTAAATTTCGATTACGTAAAATTAAAATTAGCTTTCGTCTTGTGAGATTGTACGCCATTATGGTTATTAGTTCATATTCATTCGCTGTCACTTTGGCATCACTCTGTATGTTGGTATTCCTGATACACTTGAATGTATAACGAACGGCTAGAAGATTTTGAAGGTACCACGAAATCTGGAAAGGTAAGTACTAAATTATCGGAGTTTTGGGAATAAAATGACGGAAAAAAATATTTTTTTAATTTCGGTAATTATTTTTTATAAATAATACATTCACTTTTGTATCAAAAACCGTGTTACATAAACCTAGCGTAGGCATTAAACTACTTGAAAACTGGGATGTTTTTTTGCCGTGACGCGAGTAGGCGCTACGAAGGGGGCACTTTCTTTTGTATCACAAACCATGTTACACAAACCTAGCGTAGCCGCTAAACTACTTGAAAACTGGGATGTTTTTTTGCCGTGACGCGAGTAGGCGCTACGAAGGGGGCACTTTCTTTTCTATCACAAACCATGTTACACAAACCTAGCGTAGCCGCTAAATTACTTGAAAACTGGGATGTTTTTTTGCCGTGACGCGAGTAGGCGCTACGAAGGGGGCACTTTCTTTTCTATCACAAACCATGTTACACAAACCTAGCGTAGCCGCTAAACTACTTGAAAACTGGGATGTTTTTTTGCCGTGACGCGAGTAGGCGCTACGAAGGGGGCACTTTCTTTTCTATCACAAACCATGTTACACAAACCTAGCGTAGCCGCTAAACTACTTGAAAACTGGGATGTTTTTTTGCCGTGACGCGATTAGGCGTTATAAAGGGGCACTTTCTTTTGTATCACAAACCATATCACATAAAATTAGCGTACGTAGCCGCTCAGCATCGCAGAAATAGATGACTTATAAAAATAAAATTTTAAAGTAAAAAAAAATTTAAGCTAATAAATTTTAATGAACGCACTCAATACATGTGTATTAGGTAAGTACCTACTAATTAGGCGGAATTTCAGTTTTATAACATTAAAAAACTCCCGCGCGATTTTGTCTCTAGCCGTTGGTTTACGAGCCGAATTCCCATGAAGTCTGCTACGATTTGCTCTAGCATCTTTTCGTACAGTAACAAGAATACCAACATTACAAAAAAATGACATTTGAAAATAATGTTTGAAAATGGACGGTCTCGTTTCACAGAATGAAAGCTAATTTTAATTTTACGTAATCGAAATTTAAAATGAAATATTTTCCACTTCCCCCAGTGCAAATAGTTGTCTTTTAATGTAATTAAGGTGAATCAAAAGATATTTTCCAAAAAAAGTGCGTATTAACCGTTTCCAACGATCGCCAAAGTTTACCGAAAAAAATTCAGAAACTATTACAATAATTTTTTTTTTAATACGAAGTGTGTCCTACCTTAACTTTTATAACTTCTTGTACACGGTTTGGCATAGAATCAACAATTTTTTTTACAATTTTCTGATATTTGCATGTCTCTAAATTACTGCCTCAATCAGCTTTGTTTTTGTTGTGCTTGTCTTGCTTTAACTATAGCCCACCGATTTTCAATTGGATTAGGATCCGGAAAGTTACCTGGCTATTCAACATATGTAATTGTTTTGTCTTTGAAATATTAACAATCTTTGTGCGTTTTTAAAGCGAAATATCTATCTTTAAAAATAAGAAACAAAAGCTTTAGTTAAGTTTACCTCTGCAAAAATACTGTAAATCTAAAAAATTACAAAATTTAACGCATCTGCAGCTTGGTGTGTCTCGTAACTCACTGAATGATAGAATACAAACACAAAATGGCCGCTATTACAATATGCTACATACAACTGCAAGAACAAGTGTAATTGTGCTAATTATCACATGTTCATATTAATTTGCACAGTACTGTATGTATTACAGTCAATCTTTCCATATCCCGAGAGATACTACATATTCACAAATTTCCTGCTGAAGGAAGTGGCGACATCTTGTGACGAATTCTTGAATTCGTAACCGAATTACAACGGTAGCTTTGTTTGAAATTCCACATACACAATGTTATTTATGCCGCGGTGCGTACGATGTGGCGTCAGACATGCACTCGAAGCCAGGTTCTGAAATTTGACCACGCAGACTATTTATTCTATTCGATACAATCTCTGCTTCCAGATCCCACCAGCAGCAGCAACAGCAGCAGCACGTGCAGCAGCAGCTCCACCCCTCGCACCAGCAGGTGGGAGGGCTGCAGGTGCAAGGCGAGGGGGCGGGGGTGGGGGTGGCGACGGTGCGCGCCGGGCAGGCCCCCGCGCGGCGCTGGGAGCAGAAGCAGGTGCAGATCAAAACTATGGAGGGGGAGTTCAGCGTCACCATGTGGGCCACCGGGGAGGATGATGGTAACCTTATAATTTTTCACTCATTCCTACTGTTAGGAAATGGTAGGGGCCTTTCTTCAATTTAAAACACTCTGATAGGTTTCATTGAGTTAATTTATTTACAGATTTCTAGGTTAAAAACATAATTAAAACACTTCGACATGCGTCAATTATTTGTACAGCTTAGAAACTACATCCAGGGCCGGTTCCCCGTTTGTTAAGGGCCTGCTACCCGAATTACTACCGATTTCTTACATATCTCCCTTAAACCCGTTAAGTTTTATAGCTCAAAAAAAAAATGTTGTTCTTGAAGATAATATGTAGACATTGCCCGCGCCGAAACGCAAATTATATAAAATTCCCTCGATAGAAAAAAATCGCAAGTATGCTCCAAAAATTATTATAAACAGGTTTGTTTCATTTATTTTACAAGTTATATGTATGAAAAAAATCACAGTGTTTCTTTAAATGCTGTTTAAGATAATGCCCGTGAGATTTTTGCTCTATTTTAAAGGAGTCATATTTTATTAATTTATTAAACATTTTCGCATCCTTTTTGTCGCTGTAAATGTTAGCGCTCTCCTCCAACATTCGTAATTTCGTATCTCTCCATCTTCTTCTTTTCGGGCCCGGTTGCGGAGCCTAAACCAAAAGGCTAAACAAGCCTTGTTTAGTATTCTATGATTGGAGATAAAAAATAGAGCGAATATACAGGAAACGAGCCTTTTATATCGAAACATTGACTTTGTAACAATGCGCTGTCATTTGATAGAACTGACACTAGCGCCATCTAGAAGTCCACAATGGAGTGCTGGTACCTATGCTAATGTATGGCAGTGAGGCATGGAATTGGCAGAGGAAGGATGAAAGTAGACTGCTGTTGAAACGAGATCCCTGAGGCATATGTTTGGTAAAACCATGTAAGATCATGTGAGAAATGTGGAGATCTGCAAAGAATGCAAGGCTGATGTAAGTGTAATGAGTAAGATTAAGAAAGTGACCCTCAGATGGTTTGGGAATAAGAATAAATGACGCAAATGTGAATGGTAGAAGAAGTCAGGGACGCACGGAAAAGACATGGCACGGTCAAGTGAATCAGATACTTGAGTCGGGCCATGTCAAAAGTCAGAATAATAGAAGTGTATGTATGACGCGATGCATGAATGTGAGTCAGGGAAAGAGTGTGTGCCAAGACCAAGTTGTTTGGCGGTCCGTCCTCTGCCTACCCGTGCGGAAGCGGCGTGATGTTTAGTTAGTTAACAACCTATACCTTTGTTAAGATTCTCTCAATTGCTATGTTAAAATTGTGTTCATGTTTTTAAAATATTTGTTTACCCCAGTAGAGTTTTGAAAATGAATTAATTAATTCATACGCACAGAAGATAGAGTCTGTCAAATAAGAATAGAAAATATGAAAAAGGAACTACAAAATTTGTAGGCTGGCAACACCAATTTACCTGTCAAATATTATTTTAAAGGGCAATGACACTGAAAATACAGAACACTGTATACATATTTAAAAATACATTTTTTTTCTTAAAATATAAAAAAAATTAAATCGAAGAAGCTCTATTGTTATAGTCTGTCAAAAAAGAGTAGAAAATATAAAAACTGGAACTACTAGATTTGTAGACTGGCAACACCAATTTAACTGTCAAATATTTTTTTGAAGTGCAATGACACTGAATGTATAGAACACAGTAAACCACATTTTAAAAAACATTTTTTCTTCATGACATAAATTTGATTAAAAGGTGATTTATAAAGCGATTTGCTTTAATTTAATTTAACATAAATTTGAATTTAACAATAGATAGAAAGGAAGTATCACTTATGGTGAGTTTAGTTACACTACTTTTAGATCTGAATGAGTTAAATATATTCAGATCTAAAATCAGAGACATGATCTAAAGCCCGGGCAACGCTAGGTACTTTATCTAGTATTAAATAAATGTGAGCAATTTCTAAACTGTGCTTTATATTTTATTACATTACAGTTATTCTTCATTATGTTAGCACAAAATTGCAAAAGTATAATAATAATATACCTATATGCAATTCTAATTTTGAGATCGGCGGGTATCTATACTGCACTGAAAAAATATTTTTTCCACTATTATGCCTTTTTAATTTTTTATAAAAATGTAGGTTACACAGCTTTACTTTAACACCATGAGTGGTGTGTTTAGTATTGCCATTTGAACAACAGTGGCGCCCTCATATATTTTCTACTCTTATTTGACTAACTGTAAGTTACGTACTTAATGACATAAATTTGATTAAATTGTGTTTTACAAAGTGATTGGCTTTCATTTAATTTAACATAAATTTGAATTTAACAGTAGGTAGAAAGGAAGAATCATTAATAGTGAGTTTAGTTACACTGCTTTTAGATCTGAATGAGTTAAATATATTCAGATCTAAAATTAGAGACACGATCTAAAGCCCGGGCAACGCTAGTAGGTACTTAAGCTAGTATTAAATAAATGTGAGCAATTTCTAAACGGTGCTTTATATTTTATTACAATATCATTATTTTTCATTATGTTAACACAAAATTTCAAAGATATAATAATAATATACCTATATGCAATTCTAATTTTGAGATCAGTGGAATGAAAAAATATTTTTTTTCACTTTTATGCCTTTTTAACTTTTAATAAAAATGTGTTACACAGCTTTAGATTACCACCATGGTTATATTTTTAGTATTGCCATTTGAACAACAGTGGCGCCCTCCTATGTTTTCTACTCTTATTTGACAAACTGTATTACAGTTGTTTTACAGAAATTCTGGCAGTTTCAGTAATGTGTCTTCTTTTCTAGATGAAGGATCCAATCCGGAGCCAGACCCTGACTACACGGAATATATGACGGGGAAAAAAATACCTGCCGACGGAATACCCGGTTAGTGACCATTCACGATCATAATTTTTTCTCAATTTTGTAACACTAGTAAATCAATCAATCACAACAAACTTTTTTATGTATTTATTACCTGACGTTATTATTATGGGCCTCTAACCAGCCAGCTGCCGAAAATCCACATTGTTCTTACGATCGTACAGGGCGGTTCCAATGAGAAAGATTAATTATTCTCCGTACCAGCTTTTTAAAATTATAACTCAATATCGATTTTATTTCATTCCAAATTTGCTTTAATCTATAACTACATCCAAAAATGAAAGGCGTGATGATGAAACTATTAAAATTGTGTACTTTTTGTAATTATTTTTTTATCAGCACACATTTTTATGTCACACATCTACCGGATCTGCCTTGATGATGGACACTGCAACGCTGTCCGAAACGTTGGCTAAAGAAGGAGGTAACGCAATACGGCATAATGCCCCAAAAACAAACAATGAAAATTTCAAAGCATTTT
This sequence comes from Limnephilus marmoratus, assembly GCA_917880885.1. Classification (NCBI taxonomy): domain Eukaryota; kingdom Metazoa; phylum Arthropoda; class Insecta; order Trichoptera; family Limnephilidae; genus Limnephilus; species Limnephilus marmoratus. The sequence goes on from OU862932.1 coordinate 17,128,386, forward strand.
TAAAAGAGAGAAATATTTAAGATAAGATAATCAGATTTAAACCAACAGCAATAAAACTTGTCTAAATTGTGCTCCACTGATGTTAATCATATCTATATTCTAAGTGATTCTATTTAACAACAAGACAGCTCTTCCGACTGGCATGACCATTAGCAAGTTAGTTCTGCAAGCCGGGAGATAAAACAGTGGGTGAAATGCAAATTTTGCCAATGTCTGGAAATTTAATAAAGATGAGAAAAGTGTGGAAAAGCTGAATAAAAAAAAAAAATTAAGGCGCGCTCGGCAAAATTGAGGGAGATACAGCCGTTCAAAGTATTGAGAAAATGTAACTATGAGAGCCCGGCGGCCATTGCGTATTGCGTCACTGTGATGTTGGTATCCCTGATACAAACAAGAGTTAGATACAAACCCTGCTTTGCCAAACAAACCATTCAAAACCTGGGATGTTTTTTAAAGTAAAGATAACATACACAATTCCGCTAGACAAACCATTTAAAAACGTAGGCTGTTTTTTAAAGTAAAGATAACGTACACAATCCCGCTAGACAAACCCTGCTTTACCAGACAAACCATTTAAAAACGTAGGCTATTTTTTAAAGTAAAGATAACATACACAAGCCCGCTAGAAAAATTTCATAATTACGCGTCTCGTCATGTATCCCACGAAGTCGGCTACAATCGTATCTAGCTGTTGTTTGTATCAGGTCAGGGATACCAACATATCAGTGACAAAATGGCGGGCGGGTTGTCGTAGTAGTATGCATGTAGTATGCTTTGCGGTGAAAAACGGTTCAAAAATCGTTGAAAAAAAAATTTTTTTTTTAAGTTCAAAAATTTTTTCTATTGCTTTCTGCACTTTTTTTCACCTTCCAAACTTAAGTGCCCAACTTAAAACGCGGTAAAAACATGGTTTTTGGCAAAAAACACATTGGCAGGATCTGCATTCCTCCCAAAACAGTGTATGCTGTCGATGACGGAGATTACCCTCGGGAAGATAGAAACTAATGCTCTCCAAGATAGTCGAGTTTTCGAACCATCCACGAATCAGTCTGAAGAAATGTGCTACAATGAGCACATCCCTTCTGACCCGTAGATGGTTCATACCGAGCATGCCCAAGAGAAAGCCGGTAGGGTAGAGCCATGGGTAGTAGCCGTACTCCCTCAGGTTGAGAAATCTCAGAAAGTTGTTCTGAACCTTCTTCAACATGAGAGAATACTTCTCTTGGTGCGGGCTCCAAAGGCATACTCCTAACCAAAACATCAAGAATCAAACATCTGCGTACGGGGGTAGCCTCTGATGGGTCATCTATTAGATCCCTACATATGAAATTGGCATTTTGCCGTACTGGCAACTTTGATCTCAAATATCTTCTCTTTGGTTAGGAATTCCAAATTCAAATTTATACAGCTATTTACTCATGTATTTGTGTTTCGAAAATTATAATTCATTTGTTTTTTCCTTTATTGTTTTTTTTTTCTTTGCGTCACTTAGTTTACAAAATGGAAAACTTGAAATATCGCGTTATTTACGAGCACGAGTTCCACCGTGGCACCAGTGCTACAGAAACGGCTCGAAGGATTAATGATGTGTATGGCGACGGTGCCGCAAAAGAAAACACAGTGCGTTTTTGGTTCCAATGTTTTCGTTCTGGAAATTTCGACCTGCAGAACAAGCCCCGTGGACGGCTGGAGAGTTGATAATGAAGAATTGAAGGCTATTGTGGAAGCGGATCATCGCAAACCACGTCCGAGTTAGCTGCAGGCTGCGGTGTTAGTGATAAAACTGTTTTAATCCACTTGAAGCAAATTGGGAAGGTGAAAAAGCTTGAAAGGTGGGTACCTCACAAATTGAGTGAAGCAAATCAACAAACGCGCTTTAGAACGCTAGACCACACACTGCACAACAGACGGCTACCAAATTAGAGGAGCTTCAATTGGAATGTCGAAGACATCCACCGTACTCTCCGGACCATTTTTTTCGAAATTTGGATAACTTTTTGCAAGGGAAAAAATTCAACTCCGATGGGGCAGTCCAAACCGTATTCAAAGATTTTATTGATTCCCGTCCGAATGGTTTTTTTTAGTAAAGGGATCGATGAACTACCTATGAGATGGCAAAAGTGCATAGATAACAATAGTACATACTTTGATTAAATAAATATATTATATTAAAAAAAAATCGACTTTATGTTCCTCCCATACAAAACGCCAATTTCATATGTAAGGACCTAATATATTATGTGACAGCCGCATGGATAAGGTTGATAAATACATACATACGTAGTTAAGAACCCAGTCTAGAATGCTATTTCTAGTTTAACTAATCTCATTTTGTTTTTCAGGTCTAGACCTCTCAGACCCGAAGCAGCTAGCGGAGTTTGCACGCCCCGGCCACAGGGTGCGTGTGAAAAAACAGCCGCAAGACAGCCTCGACAGGACCATAGGTCAGTTGCTTAACCGCCCTGTACTCATAAACATTAACCCCTAGATTTAAGAGAGCCCTGCATTTGCAGTATTGAAGAATTGTGCCCAAGCACGGTATGAAGTACTGCATTTGTAGTGTCGACCTTATACATTCATTTTGCCTTCGGATATTACCTTTACTGGGTTAGCTAAAGACAAAAATAATACATGCACTGATAAATTAATTAATTTATTTATTGAATTATTTTTATATGCGTCTGTCTTTTTATCCCACAGCAAACTCTTTCTTCAACCAGTGATTTTAAATTTTCATGATTTATTTCCTTATTCGTTATTATACTTAACTAGCTGGTTCCCGGCATGCGTTGCTATGTCATTTAATAAAGAAATTGTTTCTTCCTGCGTGTCCTTTCCCATTTGTCCCATTCCCCTTCCGCCTCCCCTTCCTCTCCCGCGACCCCTTCCCCTCTCGCGTTCCCACTCCGTCTCCTCAACCTTCCTTCTCCCCACTCCACTCCCCCTTTCACCCGCCCCGCGAACCTCCCTCCTGGGTTCCACCTCCCCCCTCTCCGCTCCAGACTCCCACATTCCATTTAGTCCCGGTTCATTCAGTTTTAAAACAGCTTGAATGCCACCTATTGCATTTTTTTAATACAAATTTCATAATTCCAGAGCTCACCAATAGATTTATACAAACCTTGTCCTGATAATAACGAACACAAAAATAAAAGAATTATCCAATTTGGCGCAGTCTTTCAGAAGTAATGCGCGTACATACATTTCGGGGATTCATTTTTATTTATATAGATAGATATAGATCAAATAACCTACAAATACAAGCATGCAACGTACCCACTCCTTGCAACTGGAGACACGCAGATTGCTGTGTGCATGCTCTTGTGACTGGAGAGTGGGCAGGTTGAGGGGTCGGGGAATAATGGGGCCAATACCGGCACGCTAAGGCGACAAGTGTGAACAGCTTCATACAAACCTATAAGATATCGAGTTCCGATACGATTTTAAATAGATGCGATGCGCTGGCCATCCATCTGACAAAAAGTGCCGAATCTGACTTTTTATCGTGTCGGACAAGTGTGAACAGTTCCATACATCCTCTACAGCCACTCGGGCATCTGATTTTTAAAAGGAACGACATCTGAGCGTCTGAAGGGGTCTTGAGGTGATGCGCGTTTCTGTTTGGTAATAATATTTGCCTAATTTATATAGTGCCGTTTTCCTGAAAAATCACCCGAAGGGCGCGGTAAAAATAAGTATATAAAAGAATTAATATAACTGGCTTACAACTAAGATTTATAATTATAACTAGTGACTGTTAAGAATACTATTAGAGACATCTATGAGATGATTGCTGTAGTTAATTGTGGTATATCATTGATTTAATCTTGATCAGGTTATTAAGAAATAGTGAACACTAGAGACATCTAGGTAATTTTATTGTATCTAGTTATTGACACTGGCTGGTGAGAATATGCCACGTGACCAGTAGGGTCCTACTGTTGGTTATTTTGTTATTGTTGATTTTTTGGATAGCTTATCTCCGGGTAATTTCTATTTTTTAGTAGTATAAAAAGGGTGTTGTTCTGAAAACTATCTCTCTCGCATTAAATGATACCCAGGGTACAGTTCCCTTAAAACCCCAGGCGGAGGCCGGGCCAGATTATTATAAAGTGTTAATTTCATTGTTGTAATTCAAAGTGATTGTAAATAAAACAACTCCATATTAAAAAGTGTTTTACAATATAAAAAAAAGTCCACTACCCCGATCATGAAATGAAGTTATTGACAGTGACTTACATCCAAGACTTTCAGCTAGTGACTTATGACTAAGCCATATAACTGCTGACCTAAAACTAGTGACTTAAATAGGGACAAGTCACTCATATAAGATATCCCAACGCAGGGATCAGCACTTAGCCAGTATTTATTTCGAAATATCCTTTCTCCTACAACACTCCTAAACCATGCTCTCTGCAAATCCTGTTAGCATACGGCATCATCATTTGTGGTGACTATGATCGAACTATTATTGATCCTTTACAAGAAACGGTAATACGTGTGATCAATAAGCGACCGACAAGATACTCCCCTATTCGTCTCTTCATCGAGTATAATTTCTTAACCTCTTATTTGGCGGAGACGCGCCGGTGCGCGCGTGTTGTGCGCATGCGCGAGAAAATAATTCGAAAAAATTCGAACAAAACATGTTTGTCTGCGATTTTGGCCCTTCTATGTGCAGAATTTGTATGAAGAACAAGGTCAGAATCGCTTGCGCCAACCCATATGATGGGTAAAAATTTCATTCACCTTGCAACCCCAGAATATTTTTAAACGATTTTATCTGTGACATGGAAATGTCAAATTTGCCGCGAATTTTATCTGTCAAGGTTGATGCCTGTTCCTCGACTAAAACATCGTAAAACCTATTAATTTACGTAATTAACGCAAGTAATGCTGTTTTGGTACATAGTTTATTGTTCTAGGAATGTGTTTCGGTCAATAAAATATACGATAGCTCAAAATTTATCCACAAAACATTCAATTCAAAATTCAAAATCGTGTTTTGTTACGAAATTTCCATATTTTTCCTGGAATTTGCCGGCCTTTGACCGGTTAAACACGTATATGGGCATTTCTCCACTAATTGGAAAATCGCTGTCCCAGGTAAATTTTATATAGTAGATCTTAATATTACCGAGTTCTTTGTATTGATAACGACAATATGTTAGCTATTCTTGGCATGCTATAGCTCATACAGTAATATAATATTGTAATATTAATTTAAATGCACTTCAAACACCTCAATTCACAGTCCCCTGTCGTGTCCCATTTCCGAAATTACAAGTCTTATGACAAATATTTATTTTCAGTATCATCACTGCGTCAGTTAAAAGTGTATAAATAGTACTAGAATATAGTAAGCATCTTTGCAATACACAATCATATTTTTAAAATAAAAATTTATTTAAGAAAACAGTTATCAAATGTTGTCCTCAATTTTTTTGAACAGTCCCCTGTTACAATTTGAAAATTGCACCGAAATCGCACTATGCATTGGCGCGGTAGTTTATATCGTGAAACAGAACGAAATCGGTGTGATATTCGTTCGGTTGTAGAGCTATGCGGGCTGACGCCATCGTATGCATTTTCACAGCCACGCTTGTAAGTGAACTACGTGTCTAGACCGCTAGTTGAACAGTCCCCTGGTAAGCATTTTACTTATAGTTTTAAGTAATAAAATTACGATTTTTTTAAAAATAATTACTTATCGAGAATGTAATCACGCTTGCTTCTTGATTTTGAATTGATTTAAAATGGTTTTATGCTAGAAAAATTTCTATGCAAAAATAACAGTCCCCTGGGCACAGTCCCCTGTCATTTTTATGTCACAGGGGACTGTTCTATACCACAGGGTACTGTTTCTTTTAGGTATCTTCAAGTTTTACCTGCCATATGGCACAATATAAACATTTCGTTTAATATTATTTTTATAGCAGGTAATACTCCATAATACCACACAAAAAGAATTCAGCGAAAACAAGGGAAGAAATATTAGATCAAAAATGCATAGCTGCACGTTTGAGATACTAACGACTTAAAAATGACACACAGAAAAAAGAAGAAATGAAAGAAAAAGGCACAAGAAAATTAGTTAAGGACATGAGTAGTCGTGAGCAGAAGGCTCCAAGAAAAACTTGGAGAGAGCATTGTTCTACCTATCGCGCAAAGAAAAAAGTTTTGAAAGCAGTTACAAATACTTTTGTTAAGGAAAATATGCCTGATTCAGTGTATTCCGCATCAGCTTTTCCGGTGTCTTTGAGATTGCCAGATAATGCATTAACTATATTAACTATAGCTAAAATCAATAAACGTGGAATATCATTATGCTCAAATAGATTATGAGGAAGGTGAACTAACAGTAACTTGTATGAAAATTTGTGACGATAAGTCACACTTTTAGAGTTAACGAAAATGATGTTTCTGATGTTTCTTTTGGACAAATACTGGAAAAATGACCAAATCCAGATCTAATCTTAAAAGGGAAAAGATATTATTATTATTTTCCATCAGCTGTACCGGTTTTAGAGAAATAATTTAATTTTAATATTTTCTGGAACTGCAATATGATGACTGATTTTGTATATAATTACAACTGGTTACTATTAAAGGTTAAATATTTCTAAGTATTATTGTCAAGTCATAATGTTGATTGTGATATTAGAAAGCAAGTTAATATTTTTTAGTATTAATTTTACAAGTCAATAAAGAGTGAAGAAAAGATTGTTTACTTACGAAGTTTTAAAAAATTTAATACAAGTGTTCTGTAGAATTAAGAAAGTTCATAACATGTTTTATTTGTTTAGAAATTGTTGTTTTATCAGTCCATAATACAGATGGTAATAGTTATAATAAATAGAAACAAAGACTGATTGCTTATATTCAATGAAAATATGTTTTTTATTTCATAAAAATACTCCTCTGAATTATATAACAGTCCCCTGTCAATATTTTTCGTAAAATTTACCATAACTCAAAAATTAAGAGGAAAATGTGTGAGATTTATGTAAATATATATTTAATTTATTAATGCCTTTCCATATATGTACATATTTTCTTAATTATTAACAAAAATATGCTTGGGACAGTGTTGTATGAGCCAGTTTCCAATTAGTAGAGAAATACCCATATGTCAACTTCATCTAAAATTTATGCTTACACATTTGTGTGAGTACAGTATGTGCCAAACTTAAATGCCGACCTCAACTTGATACAATCTGTTCTTGCGCAGGTAGTCACTTTACTGACTTTATGACCGTAAGCAACAGAGAAAGATTCGTGAAACATACGTGCAGACAGAATATGGCGTTTGCGAGGCGGCATGTCCCTTTTCTGACTTTATACTCTCTCGCCTATTGCAACAATTTCTGTATCAACATCAGGTTAATATTAAAATTTGACACTTGCTTTAATACATTGTAATGAGTGATATTGTATTAAATATGGTTGTTGTTTGTTGTTTGGGTGGCGCGGGTGTGGCAGCGTGCCCCCACAAGGGCTGCACCAAGATGTTCCGGGACAACAGCGCCATGCGCAAGCACCTGCACACGCATGGACCGCGCGTTCACGTCTGCGCCGAATGCGGTAAGTCACTCACTCACCTTCAACTGTAGAAAGATGGGCCATGAACCATTATTAGTTCCATATTATTACAAAACCTCATGCACGAAAGTGTCATCAACATCTTTCATCCATACCACTGCAAATTGACTTTCCTTTGTTTCTGCCTCCACACCAAATGCATAACTTTGATTGCATTGCCACTTTGATAGTCTGGGCAATTTGGACATCATTCATTTAACAATCGGCATGCTTCCATGCCATGTCTTCCTTTGTTTCTATTATCTAAGTTCCCACCCCTCTTAACGTGTGAATGCTGTTGGAAGTGCATAGTGTTAAGATAACTAATATTTTGGGGTGTTTCAAATTTCATCAAATCGACAATCGACCTCATTTTATTTTTGAAATTTGGACAAATGACTGTTAAAATTTTTATTGATTTTGAAAACCAAAGACCAAATGGGGTGCGGGCATCAAGTGTGGTGTGGCAAGCCACCAATAAGCGCTAACGAACTATTGATAAACCACTCCCTTTCTTTTTGAAGTTTAACCTCTTTTAAATTTTCTTTTTCAAGTTTAACCTCTCATTGGCCGGATGTGCGCCGGCGTTTGCGGGATTTTTTTATTATTTATTATTTTTTTTAAATGCGATTTTAACCCTTATGTATAAAGAAACTGTATGAAGGACAAGTCCAAAATCGTTTGCGCCAATACCATACATGACGTAGCCAATGGTTTCATTCATGTAACAACACTAGAATATTTTTAAATGCATTATCTATGGATTAGCATGTCGAATTTTACAACTGTCAAAAGCGAAAAATACGATGTTTTATGTTTTGAAATGCTTATAAACGTCTTTATTTATTTGCAAACTCCTTTGAATTGTGTTTTTTCATGTTTGGTATGTATTCAGGTTTGTGTAGAAATAATAAAATCGGTTTATATTTGTGTCATTATATTTTTTGTTACAAAATGGGAGATTTTTTAATCTCTTTTTTAGTTAGTTAGCCATTCTGGAAAACCCCCTTAAAATATTATCACGCAATATACATAAATAATTAGATACATTATCTGATAAACAGAAAACAATCGAAAAAAAATATAATCAGTGGATCCAAAACTCAAAAAAATAGAAAGGTAAATTTTGCGCAGTTTTTTCCATTGATATATATACATAGATGACTAATGACCGCGCCAAAGCATTGCCACTGTACATATGTCCAAAAGCATATGCCCACCTAACGTCAGTTCAGTGCTCACTGAGACGCCGACCGAGTTCAACCGGAACAAAACTATCTCCAAAATGAAAGAAGAAATGCGATTCAAGATCAGGAAAACATAATAAAGCAAGGGGAATTACTTTCCAAACGTAATTTTATTGTTTACATATTCATATTTAATTAAAAAACGCAGAAATTTAAATAAAATGTCAAAGTACTCTAAAATAGGTTCAGTGTTGCCACTAAAAAGTCATTTTGGTTTTCCCACAATAATGGGAGAATACATAATTTATGGAATAAGTTACTATGGAGGTAACCATATTAAAATATTTTGGAAATAATAATAAAAATTGTTTTAATCTTCGTACAAAATAGTTTATTAAAACTTATTTTAGTTTACTAAATAATAATCTAGTACCTAATTATATTTCTTTACGTATTTTATTTATTTGTTTCTTTACATGGTACCTAGGTCTAATGTATACAATTCAGTTTGTAAACTCACTAGGTCAAGCCTGCGTTGAGGTTAACAACTCTTACAATTTAATAAAATAACACAAAAATAATATTTTTATTGAAGAACAATATTGTGGCATGTGATTAATTATGCCGTCGTATTATTGAAAAAAAAATTCGGTTGTTTTTTGAAATTCTGATATTTTTTTATCGATGTTTTCCAAAATTTGGGTTTTTATTTTTTCTAATTTTAAATCCATGTAAGAAGTAAATTTTGAAAAAACATCCTCTTCTGTGTTAATTAAAACATGTCTTCAGGTAGTGTATTCATTTTATTTTTGGACCTCGTGGTTGTTTGCAGATTTTCTTGCAGTTGGGAGTCGGTTTTTTGCTCGAACTCATGGTCGCCCTCGCAGTAGATTGTTTTTCGGCAGAACTAGTATAATGCGCAAGCGCGGCTAGAGACAGTGACGCAGCAGCTGTATGGTCAGTGTAAGAAAGATGGCGATGATGTTAGCCAATCACAAGGGCTCCAACTACCTTCAATTATATTTCAATTTCACTTGTCACTATTTTGCGATATTAATTTTTGGAAATTTACTTGAATTATCCAAAATATACAAAAAATTATATCACCATTAGTGTAGTGAATACTAGAGTGAAATCGCAAGTGTTTCGGATTTTGTTTTGTTTACTTAATATACACAATTATGCGAAGTTTCTGACGGATCACTTTCACTGTTATTATTCTCGTATTTTTGATTTGGTAGGTAGATAGGTAGTGATTTATATTGATAATAATTTTGCAAAGTACCATAAAGATGCAGCACGCCATGAGAAGTGGGTGGAAATAATTCGATTGCTGAGAAAAGAACTTTGAAAACAATTTTGAAACACTTTCCGTTTGAGAATTATATAATGTTGGTTCAATAAAAATATTGTAACAAAAAATGTCATAAATATTTCATTAGTTATGCTTTCTTTAAGTCGTATAATAAAACAAGTATTAAAAATAATTTTATGTTATTACAAACTAACGTTAAAAAAACTCTATTTTATTATGTATGTTGGGTAAAATTTCAAAAGGTATGCAACACTAAACCGCAATCGCAGGTTTGTGATTCTATCTTTGTCTAATCCTCGCGGGGCGGTCAGGCGGTATAGTTCTCGTGACTTGTGTAAGTGAGACAAATATATGTTTACTTTGAAATGTTTAGTGGTTTCAAAGCTACGTCTCGTGGTTGTAGAGTGGTTACGCTTTTTTTGACGCGCGGTAATGAAGTTTGCTTCTCTATTTATATACCTCAATGGTTTTTTCGAAATACAGCAGGCATGAAAGAGGTTAATGAGCGTTGTTAAATATCCCAGTATATTGGATTGGTTATAATATTCTATTGTTTTACATGTATTGCAGGCAAGGCTTTTGTAGAATCCTCAAAGCTGAAGCGCCACCAGCTGGTTCACACGGGCGAGAAGCCCTTCCAGTGCACCTTCGAGGGCTGCGGGAAGAGGTTCTCGCTAGACTTTAACTTGCGGTGAGTTTATCATATTTCCACTTTTCTTATTTGCATATGGTGGAAACGATTCCACCACAAAACACACAGAACATTGAAGAAAAAGAACAAATCTAAACTAACCTAACTTGTTATTTTATCATTTTCTATCTTATTCAGCTACTGGTAAATATCTCCTGGCCGCTGGTATGTGGCCAGAGATTGTAAAAATTTTAAGCCCCTCGTGTGGTAACATTTTCTCTTAAATGGTCTCCATTTAACGGCCTCTGTGGTCGAGGGGTAAGATTCTTGACTCGCAATCCTAATGTCGTGGAATTGAATCCCGGCATGCGTAAATTTTATTTGTTTAATTTGTGCTATTTCACAATTAATTCATTTAAAATAATACGGCACCTTCCAGAGTGGAAGATTCTCTCAGTATCGCCCTGGTGTAAGACCACCATTTAGAATTGAAATGTTGCTTGAAATAACTTAGCCGTGTTTGGTAACCAGATCTGAATAGCCAGGTACTTCCCCACCTTCCTCTTTCACATCTCGTCTCCCCCCCCGTTACCTTCAGCCTCACAACATACCCCGATTGAGGATGCCATAGTCTGACTGGCTCCAGACGGCAGCAGCTGGGATTCTTGTGAGGTATTCACATAAAAAATTACAATGCTGACTTTTTCAGGGCAAACTCTTCTTTCTTTTCCTAAAAAGATCCTCCACTCAGCTTCCCCAAAGACGACACAGGCCCTGATGGAATATTATTTTCTCTGGGCCTCCTGTGGAGATAATGTAAAAAAAAAATACACCACTTCCTCGGTGTTCATCTTCATATTATCACATTCCCTATCATCATATATACCTAGATATATCATCACATCCTTTGGCCTATTAGAGTCGGAGACCCATTGCCTCGAAAAGGGGCTCCTATCTTGTGCCACTTCGGTGGCGTACGTCCACAGGAGGCCCAGTTTCTGAAGTTGCTTTTCCCAACTCTGTCTGTGGCGGCCCACGGGAAGTGTTCCCTCTGGAATCACACTCAGTATTTCCAGTGAAATTCGACAGGACTGCAGGATTCAATTACACTTTATTTGTACTTTCTGTAGCATTAGACTGGTTTGACGTAATGGTTTTTTGTGATTGCAGGACGCATGTGCGCATCCACACGGGTGACCGTCCGTACGTTTGTCCGTTTGACGGCTGCAACAAGAAATTTGCGCAGAGCACCAACCTCAAGTCACACATATTAACACACGCCAAAGCCAAGTAAGTTAATATGTTTTTTCCAATGTGGAGGTGAAGGAGAATTAAAGGTTTAAAAGGTAGTAAAATAAAATGTAAATCATTTCAGACTCTTATTATATGTAGAGCGTTTAGATACAAGATGAGGCAAGAGTTTGTGGGTTCAATTCCTAGTGAGAGCAAATACAAGCCTTTTAATCTGTCACAAGCCGTAAAAAACACGGAAACTCCCTAACAAAGCACGACTTTGAATTTTGAATTGAATGTTTTGTGGATTGATTTTGAGTTATCGTATATTTTATTGACCGAAACACATTCCTAGAACAATAAACTATGTACCAAAACAACATTACTTTCGAGGAACACGCATCAATTTTGACAGATAAAATTCGCGGCAAATTTGACATTTTCATGCCATAGATAAAATCGTTTAAAAATCTTCTGGGGTTGCAAGGTGAATGAAATTTTTACCCATCTTATGGGGTAATGTTGGCGCAAGCGATTCTGACCTTGTTCTTCATACAAATTCTGTACATAGAAGGGTCAAAATCGCAGACAAACATATTTATTTCGAAACATTTTTTTCGCACAAGCTGCGTGTTCTCGCGCTTCTCCGGCCGATTACAGGTTAAATTTATTTGGAATTTTAAAAAATTCATATCGTGTTTTTTGGCCTCCTTAACTCCATACTCTGTATCTTGTTTATTTTGGAAACAAACAGTTGTAAATGAAGAGTATTAACATAATAAGAATGACCGGGCACTTCCCAACAAAGATTGAGAGATTTCAATGTAATTGTCGGTGGTATGCTGATATTTATCAATGATTTTACAGATCCCGCGGCAGTAGCAGCATGAGCCGCATCAGTGGCTACGACTCGCGCGGCACCGCGCAGTTTGTGCAACTCGAGTCGCCCGAAGACTCGCGCCAGTTCATCGTGTACGCCGATTAGCAGTAGCACCGAGCCCCATATCGCCAGTCCCGGCGCGGTCGCCTCTTCACAAGCCATGAGGAATAAGTCCGCCGGAACTTGGCGGTGATTCTTAGTGCGACGTTGCAAATTGATGGTGTGTGGCCGGTGGGTCTGCTCTTTGCAGCATAAGTGACGCAAACTTAGGGATGTCACCTCATGGTGTCACCTATGTTTTCACCCCAAAGTTCCCCTCTGTGTCATCCCGTCGTGTCACCCCAAAATGCCACTCTTACCGGCACAGATGATGCTAACTGAAGGTCACCTCATGGTGTCACCCCAAGGTATCAATCACCCCATTGTGTCACCTCTCAGGGCCACTCTATCGAACACTGATGATGCAAACTGAAGGTTGCCTCCCCATGGTGTTATACCATAGAATCATCTTGTGTTATCTGCCAATGATGTCACAGGGTAACAGCATTTCAAATGCATGAATCGGCAAATCATCAAAGAGAGATCCAAATCAGCAGAAGACATGATAGAACATGGGATTGTCCTAAAACAGAAAAAGGATAATGGAAAAACATTCAGCAGGACATTATGCAATGACTTTGTGATGAAATTTTTTGAAATTAATCAACAATTACAGAAGTTTGAAGGTCGCATCAATGAGGAGAGATTTTTTCAAGAATCAAAAGCGTTTCCCTTTTGAAAGTCTTCCCACTGACTTCAAATGTGTCAACATCAATGATGGATGATGAAGATAAAACAATCTATGCCGATCCTTTGATAATCTTCAGGAACATTTATACTTATTACAACAGGATGACTCCAAAAGTGGCAGGATACTCAAATACCCCTCCCTTGTGAATTGTAGGGAGTGAAATCCCAACAGCAAGTTAATTGGGTGAAGCCAAAATGTGGAAAAAATAAGTTTCCTTTGTGGTATAATGAAAGGTTTTGTTGCTTGAATGATTAATGCCTGTGTCCTAGATCTGAATAGCCAGGTTGCATCCATATGTCCTAAATCTTATCTTCTGTGATTCCAAAACTGGGGGCGGAATAGACCCCGGGTTCTGACCAGCGGAATTCTCGAGTGCTGTGAAATTTAAATAGTGAGAAAGACTACACGAGTGGCCCGATGGAAGTGAACTAGAATCTAAAGACAATATCTAATTAACGTAAGAAAATATTGAAGTTCTATTGACAATATTAATATTACATATCGAACATTCCGTAGAAAAGGGTCGTAAGTCAAAAAACTAAGTTTATCAGGAGAGCAAAAACAAATGATGATTGAATAAACAAGCGGTCCCTAGCGACATCTCGCGGAAATAGAACGATCTAACTTAAATACGGTTTTCGTGGGGCATATATAATCACAATCACTTTACCGTTCAAAGATAAAAATAAAATTTTATAAAACGGAAAATTTTGACTTACAACCGTTTTCTAAGGGATGTGCGATGTGACTGTGCTTTGGTCAAAGGTGTTGTTCCACACATTTTTGGCAAGCAAAAATAGGCCTCATCGTTTGAACCTCCGTGATATTAACAGGATGATCTTTATGCTTCCACCAAGGCCTATATTTCTTTTCCATAATTGTGGAATAACGTCTTTCATCAAACACAGTATTATAACTATTTTATTTTTGGTGCGACATACGCTTTTGAGTGGAGTTAGTGATTGGACTATTCTAATTAAATTATAGTTTCTTTTTTTTTTTATGATGATATTTCAAAAGTTTTCCTCGTCGACATAAGAAAAAAAAAGTACTTGATGAAACCTCCATTAATAATAAGTGATGATAAATTAGACCCACCGATCAATCTGTGGAGACTTATGGCCGTTGTTCCCAAACTTTTCGATCGATCAATCTGAGTCTCCGATCAGCTAAGTGATTTGTTTTGTAATGCTCGATTTGCCTGTTGGTCGGAGAGTTGCGTTGGGAAGATTGTATTTGTGCATTCGTTGAGCCAAAATTTCGGCTCAACAGTTGATCAGAAGGATTGGGTACAACGGCCGTTACATTTTGTAATGCTGTATTGTAACATTGATCTACTAGTCTCTGTTATAATTTTGTTCCTAATAAGAGCGTTGAATTTAAATTAAATTCATTTATTTGAATTGCTGCCCTTGTGCAAGGGTCGGCAGACTTTCTAGTGTGAAGCGTTGAATATTAAATAAACTGAATTTCCATAGAGCCGGCACGTAAATTAGCACTGAGGCGCTAAGACTGCGAAAACAATACGTAATATATGAAGGCGTAGCGTTGTGTTGAAGAATATCATACCTATAGATTTTATAAAATAAACAATGATGGATTTATTTTTAAAAAATAAATCCATCATTCATATTGAAAATTTTCACGAATAGTGTTGGATGTTGACAGCATCTAACTGTTATTTCCGAAGGCTTGTTTTATGTATTTTGGTACGGTACCTGTGGGAGCATGTAAAAAGTTTTTTTTTTTTTATTTTACAATAGCTTCGCACAGGAAAATAACTTCCCTCGAGGCCTATATCATCTTTGGGGTTGCTGTGTGGAGAAAGGAAGGAGAGAGTTATGGGAAGGAAAAATATATAAGAGGTGGGTAGGAATTCGGGGGTCAGTGTGTCCAGGAGTGACGGAAGTATGAATTCATTCCTCCCACTGCAGGTCGAGAGAGTCTCGATGGAGAGGTCTCCCTCATCCAGTCTCTCCGATCCGGCCCGCCACGCAGTAGATGGGCAAACTCATCCGCCGCCAAGACAAACCCCACCCCCTGAACCAGGGGACACCTGATAAGTCACCAAACGAAGTGAACCACTTTGGGGTGACTAATGCAGGGGTGTTGATTATCCAATGAATGGTTCCTGGGGTGGCGGAACCCACGCCTCCCTCCCAAATATGCATTGCTATCATGACTCAAGCTGCTGTCTGGCGACCCCTGCTCTAGTGCACATTACATATCATTATGTACTGTTTCTGCATATCTTTCCGCATACTTATATTGAGCTTTCACAAAGATAAAGCTTTAATTTTTTATTGTGTTATCCATAACTTGTATTTGCAACAATAATGGGTGACGGACGTGATGCTTTGCAATGCCGCCAATCTAACAAAACTAAACCGGTGTGCAATTTAAATCCAACGCTCTTATTGGACTCTTTGTAAACAAACAAACAGCTTGAGGGCAGTTTGGTGCCAATGATAAATCTTACATACAGCCACCCTTGAGGTGATTTCTCATAACAATGGCACTCTACAAATTATCCAATTATTATTATTATACTGATTGAGGGGAAATCTTGTATATTTTTTTAGCAATCGATTATAATCAAAAAAATTAACTTTTGGTTATTTTTGTTGCTGTTTTGTGTATTTTGCAATCCGACTATTTAGACCTGATAGTGTAAGAAGAAAATGCAGTATTCAGATTCATCTTAATTACTATAAGAAACGACATGTATTTACTTTGGGAGAGATGCAAAATCATGCATTTAGGTTGATATTTTTCCATCTCCCTCCGATGAAAATTAACTTAATCACAGTTAAAACAACTATGTATGTATTTCAATTATCGGAGATCAAAAATAGTGTAATTTAATAACGTTCAAACCAAAATTAATATTTTCGTATGGCGGGGCCATCTTTTTTTTTTTTTTTACAGTGAATACCGCACAAGAATCTCAACTGCTCCCGTCTGGAGCCAGTGAGACTATGGCATCCCCAACTGGGGTATGTTGTGAGGCTGAAGGTAGTGGGGAGGGGAAGGAGGTGGGGAAGAGGAAGGTTGGGAAGTACCTGGCTATTCAGATCTGGTCACTAAACACGGCTAAAGCCATTTTCAAGCAACGTTTCAATTCTGAATGGTGGTCTTACACCAGGGCGATACTAATAGTATCTTCCACTCTGTTACGTTGATAGAACTGTGACCTAGAGTTATTAATAACAAAATAGATTTTTAGGCTATTTCTTTTTTTATTAAACCCAAACTAAAGAATCTATGTTGATAGAGGTGTTTAAGTTCTTAGTTTGGTTTTTTTTTAAAAAGAAACTATTTTTTTTTATGTGACACTTAACAAGAGCTCCCCTGTCTGAACAGTGTAAAGAAGGCAGGGGAACATAGTCCCCACCCTGTTGTGCAGTGTTGTGAGGCAGGTTAACCTCTTAAGGGCTAGGAAATTTCCGAAAATTCACGAAAATTCCCTAACAAAGCCCCATTTTGAATTTTGGATTGAATGTTTTGTGGATTCATTTTGAGCTATCGTATATTTTATTGACTGAAACACATTCCTAGAACAATAAACTATGTACCAAAACAACATTACTTGCGTTAATTACGTAAATTGATAGGTTTTACGGTGTTTTCTTCAAGTAACACGCATCGGACTTTGACAGAAAGAATTGCGGCAAATTTGACATTTTGATGCCACAGATAAAATCATTTAAAAATATTCTGGGGTTGCCAGGTGAATGAAATTTCTGCCTAGATACTGGGTAAATGTTGGCGCAAGCGATTCTGACCTTGTCCTTCATACAAATTCTGTACATAGAAGGGTCAAAATCGCAGACAAACATATTTTTTTCTAAATTTTTTCCGCGCGTCTCCGGCCAATAAGAGGTTAACGTAGGGGATGAAGAGGCCTGGATTATATAAGAAGGAAAACCAGATGCCAGAAGTTTTTGGTAATTATGCATATTAATTGTGGTAGTCATAAATAAAATGTTACAGTTTCTTATTGTAATTAAGTTGAAACAAAGTTTTATTTCAATAATCTATGTGTATTAACACATTCACGGACACAACGTCTTTTGACATCATTTTAGAGATGTGATTTGACGCAATGTAGTTTTAGAGGATATGTGATGTGACATAATGTACACTTCTTTTATCAGAGATGCGATACGACACAACAGACTGGGAAGTCAAGTTTTGTATTGCAGTAGTATGAAGGCTGTCTATTTGTGTCACACCGCGAACACTCCTATACTTGATAGTGTCACATCCAAAGATAATCATACTGATTTTCATTGACTTCACAAAACACACATATGTGTCACATCATGAACCTCTGTTTTCCAGCAAATGTCCGCCAATGTGTTAAGAATGATTCTGAATACTACATCGATCGTCTATTTGATTAGTCATACATCTCCAAATAACATGTTTTGAGAAAATGAGGAAAGCAATATTCGAATACTCACCATAAATCAAATACTTACACATGTCTGTGTTTTACATATTAAATATGCTATGAAATAACACCGGGAAACATAACAATCCGGTACATTAGTGTAACATTTTGAAATTTCATACTAGTAACCCAGAAAACATCAATTCTTTTGTTTAACCCGTCAAAGGCCAGCAAATTCCCGGAAAAATACGGAAATTTCATAACAAAACACAATTTTGAATTTAAAGTTTTGTGGATTAATTTTGAGCTATTGTATATTTTATTGACCGAAACACATTCCTAGAACAATAAACTATGTACCATAACAACATTACTTGCGTTAATTACGTAAATTAATAGGTTTTACGATGTTTTAGTCGAAGAACACGCATCAAGTTTGACCGTTAAAATTCACGGCAAATCTGACATTTCGATGCCACAGATAAAATCGTTTAAAAATATTCTGGGGTTGCAAGGTGAATGAAATTTTTACCCATCATATGGGGTAATGTTGGCGCAAGCGATTCTGACCTTGTTCTTCATACAAATTCTGTACATAGAAGGGCCAAAATCGCAGACAAACATTTTTTGTTTGTATTTTTTTCAAATTATTTTCTCGCGCATGCGCACAATACGTGCGCGCCGGCGCGTCTCCGGCAAATAAGAGGTTAATTTACTACAAGTTTTTCTGCATTATAATTGACTAGCTGACCTGGCCACGCATTGCTGTGGCTAACGAAACACAATTCTATCTACTGGATGGTTACCCAACCTTTATAACCAAGTGTTTTTTTTTTTCGATAAATTAACTCACCGCCATTTATTAATTTGAATACAAAATCAAATCCACAATGCCCGCTCCTCCGCCACATGTAGACATTCTCCTTTGTATATTATATATTTCAACCAATTTACACAAAACCTTGACAAATTATACACCCAAACCTACCTCATGAATCAATCTATTGGTGAAAACCGCATGAAAATCCGTTCAGTAGTTTTTGAGTTTATCGCAAACAGACAGACAGACGCGCCTGAGGACTTTAATTTATAATATGTAGAAATTTGGTATTGTACCAGATAGAGGGGGTACACTTTTATGTATAACTGCACTCAACTCAAATTTCGTTTTTTTGGAGATGTCTGACTATGCAACTGAACGATCGTCATATTTACCAAACATACTAATGTATTATTTAAAAGGGAAAAAGCTCCTAAAAATTTCCATCCAGATTGTCTGTAAATGTGTCGATGAACCGAACTAAAACATTTAAAAAATTGTACTACAAACTAGTTAATATTTTTATTTTCTTGTACAGTCACCGGCGATATGTGAAGCCTGTCTTTATTACTCTTGGTGAAAACCTGTATTATTATTATTATTATATTTAGTGTAAAAAATGCATCAAGCCACGATGGCGAGATGCGATATAATATTTTTTTTTGTAAATATTTTAATTTTAGATAATATCGTAAAGAAAATTTACTTACATACCCTACTTAGTTTTTTTATTTCAATCAGAAAAAGTTTAAATGTAAAATGTGAAAATTTTTGTGAATATTCAAGTTTACTTGATCATTCCCATTGGCGATTAAAATACATCTAATTATTATTTCTTCTCTTGATCTCTGCTGTGAATATTGTGTTTTTTTTTTTCAATTTATCTATTTTCAGTGAATCTGAAATCGGTCCTGCAAAGAATGCAAATCAAATGCATTTTTGTGCCAAAAATGTTGGTACTGAAAAAAAAGTCAAAAATTAATTCATATATTTTTTTTAAACTAACTTCAATCCAATATGTATCAAGGTTGGGTTATTTCAAACTGTCTTACATTTGATGAATTTTTTCATTTGAACGGTCCCAGTTATAAGCCAATTCTCGGTCCATTTCAGTTTTTGAATAAATGTGATTAGCCTTAATGAGTAAAACCTAAAATTGTAATATTTAATTAAATGAAGACAATGTTAGCGAAATTCATTCTAAAATCTGGAAAAAGAAAATATCAGAAAAAGATGTTGGCAATTCTGGGACTCGAATCCATGAACTTCGGCATTCCGGGCTACAGACCAATAAAATATGCATTAACCCGTCAAAGGCCAGTAAATTCCAGGAAAAATACGGAAATTTCGTAACAAAACACGATTTTGAATTTTGAATTGAATATTTTGTGGATTAATTTTTAGCTATCATATATTTTATTGACCGAAACACATTCCTAGAACAATAAACTATGTACCAAAACAACATCACTTGCGTTAATTATGTAAATTAATAGGTTTTACGATGTTTTAGTCGAGGAACACGCATCAAGTTTGACCGTTAAAATTCATGGCAAATCTGACATTTCGATGCCACAGATAAAATCGTTTAAAAATATTCTGGGGTTGCAAGGTGAATGAAATTTTTACCCATCATATGGGGTAATGATGGCGCAAGCGATTCTGACCTTGTTCTTCATACAAATTCTGTACATAGGAGGGCCAAAATCGCAGACAAACATTTTTTGTTTGAATTTTTTTTTTATTATTTTCTCGCGCATGCGCACAATACGCGCGTGCCGGCGCATCTCCGGCAAATAAGAGGTTAAGAAAATGAAGATAATGCTGGTAGTTCTTTGTCGAAGAATGATACAGTTAAAAATGACCAAATTTGGTAGAGACATCTTAACTCAGTTGGTAGAGCTGTGGCCCGGAAAGCCGAAGGTCCTGGGTTCGAGTCCCAGATGCGCCAATATCTTTTTCTGATTTTTCCGTTTCCAGATTTTTTATTGAGTTTTGCTAATATTGACTTCATATAATTAAATGTGATAAGCTTTTTTTTACATTAGCTCCACATGGAGGCCCTGAGGAAAATAATTCCCCTCAGGGCCTATGTTATCTTTGGGGATGCTGTGTGGAGGATCTTTTTAGGAAAGAAAGAGAGGAAGTTCTGGAAAATAAAAAGGTATGTGGGTAGGAATCTGTGGGTCAGTGCGCCCAGGAGTGACGGAAGCAGGAATCCATTCCTCCCACTGCGGTGCAAGGCGATCTTCCGAGAGAGTCTTGCTGCAGAGATCAAAAGGTCTCCCTCAACCAGTCTCTCACGATCCGGCCTGCCATGCAGTTGGTGGACAGATGCATCCGCTGTCGAGATCTGGATAAATCTCACCCCATGAACCCGGGCACCCCTGCTAAGTCACCAAACGTAGCGAACCGCTTGGGGTGACCTATGGCAGAGGTGTTGATTATCCAATAGAAGTCGAGAATCATCAAAAAATGTGACTAAAGTTCGAAACAACCCAATCTTAATTTTATATTTGTTTATATATATTTTTTTTTTATTTGCACGTGTATTGGGCACAGTTATCCATGAATAGTATAAATATTTGAAATTGTGGTGCAGTGCTGACAACGGATGACTTGGGTTCTTTTAAATATACAAAACATAGTTTTCTTTTGTGCAATTAACAATTTTGAGTCTGGGTTGTTTGACTTTGGGTTTTACTCTTGAGTTACCTTACAAAAATAGCTTCACAGCGATCGTAAAGGATGTAGTAATTAATGGATTCTTAAACTATTAATGCTTAACTCTGTCAACAAAAAAATGCAATTTTTCTGTATTTATTTTGTCATTTTAAGTATACATAAATGAATTTATTGTCTTTCAATAACAAGTTCAAACATTTTCAATAAATACAAATAATATTTATGAATGGACATTTTCCATGATGAAGAAGTAGTTCCGTATGGTTAGTTTTAAATTGTATAGAAGAGAAAGCTACATTAAGGAATTGTATTTTTAAACAAAAATAATTTTTCACAATAAAACAAAATATAAAAAATAAATATGATTTGTTTCTCTGATGTTGTTGTGAAGATACATTATTTTTGATAACACTATTAACAAGCCACTCTACTCCTTTTTTCCACATATGTCATATAAACCACTGAAGAGGAAATCAACAGAACTCGATTTGAAAGAAAAGGCCTGGACAAATCTCTTCCCATGAACCCGGACACCTCTGCTAATTCACCAAACGTAGCGAAACACTCGAGGTAACCTACGGCAGAGTAACTAATCATAAAGAAGACCTTTTTTTTAACTTTTTCCCCGCGTTGAACTACTCCGTTTTTTCAATACCCATACGCGGTACATGTTTTCAAATACCTATACATCCAATTTTATGTCAAATTGCAGCATATTATGGCATGAATTATCATACTATATAAGCAGATGAGATTATTATCTACAATTTGAAACCAAATCGTCTTCTGTAAACACTCCTAGATGTTTATAAAAACAAAAACATTAAATTCCATACAAAAACATACCCATGTTATCTTAAAGGCGGCGCCATTTATCCGTGTGCTTGTACTCAGGACACTGTGTTGATAGACATAAGTGGTACCTCAATCAATTATTATTATTAATTCGTATAAACAAGTTCTAAAATTTCTGATGACACTTAAATTAATAAAATTTTTAAGTAAAGTCAAAATCACAGTTTCACAACACAAACAAACGTTTAGAATACGCGCGATCTCGACAATAAATGTTATCGACGCTTGTCCAATATGGTCAATCGGAATCGCATGCGCAAACTGCGAATTACTACTAGTGCCATCTGTTGACTAAATTGTGAACTATGGCACGAGGACACATTCACTTGATTATAGATGTTTTTTACGAAATACAATTTTAGTTTCGAAATATGCCTGAAGATGTCAGCATCGTGATATTTACACGAATGTCCTAGCGAGCGGGAAAAAAAACTGTGACATAGGAGCGCTGTGATATCGGCAGTCGAAGTTAGCGTAACAAGGGCTGATACGGGCGCGTGTGAGGCATGGGTTTTGCCGTATCAACTGTTGTTACGATCGCGTGGAAAAAGTTAAATAAAAAATGTTACTTAAAATACAGTTTGTCAAAAAAGAGTAGAAAACATAGGAGGGCGTCACTGTTGATCAAATGGCAATACTAAACACATAACTCGCGGTGTTAAAGTAAAGCTGTGTAACCTACATTTGTATAAAAAATTAAAAAGGCATAAACGTGGAAAAAATATTTTTTCATTGCAGTATAGATACCCACTGATCTCAAAATTAGAATTGCATATAGGTATAATATACCTTTGCAATTATGCATTAACATAATGAAGAAAAACGATATTGTAATTAAATATAAAGCACAGTCTAGAAATTGCTCACATTTATTTAATACTAGCTTAAGTACCTACTAGCGTTGCCAGGGCTTTAGATCGTGTCTCTAATTTTAGATCTGAATATATTTAACTCATTCAGATCTAAAAGAAGTTTAACTAAACTAGTGATTCTTTCTTTCTATCTATTATTAAATTAAATTAAAGCAAATCGCTTTATAAAACCCCCTTTAATCAAATTTATGTCACAAAAAAAAAAGGTTTTTTAAAATGTGGTTTACTGTGCTCTATACATTCAGTGTCATTGCACTTTAAAATAATATTTGACAGTTAAATTGGTGTTGCCAGCCTACAAATTTTGTAGTTCCATTTTTTATATTTTCTACTCTTATTTGACAGACTACATGGTTTATAAAAGTAGGTATTTAAGTACCTACTTACAAATCATGATTTCTGAGTAATTTTATTTTTGGTTTATTAAATAAGAGAAAATTAGAAACATACTTTTTGGACGCGAAGTCTGCTGTTCACATAACTGCCAGTTTTATTATACTGCAACTGTCAACATGTTGATGGAGCGTAGAGAAAGAAACACATTTAAGATTATAATCATTTTTAATATTAGCATTTAAAATACAAAAGATACAAATTTTGGACATTTACAAACTTAACATTAAATATATGCCTACACCTGCCAAACGCTTATTCTAAAAAGAGTCTTAAAGATTTGAGCGTTGGAAAAGAACACCTATGTACATCTCTATTGTATAAAATATACCTTATTCATGTTTTGGAATTGGATACATATGTACGGACTTTACAATTACCTACAGTTCGGAGTGTGGCATTCCAATACATGCTCCGAAACGTAACAATCTTCGTAGCACCTGGATCTAATGTCCACTAATTGAGTGCACAAACAAATAGGGGGACAATATACATTTGCGTGGCATTGGGAGTCGAAACCAAAACCTGATTGAATGTATACTACGCCACAGAGGCTGACTCATTATCCCAAGGTATGATAAAAAAGAAAACTTAACAGGATCATTGCCAGCCTTGGACAGTGAAGACTTGAAAAACTCTGATATGTCGACTTGGAAGTTCTGTCACTTATATTCAACAAAATATAACATTAAAATTTGCCACAAAAAACACCTTCGAAAGAAAGGTACTTTGAAAAATCTTAGGAGCGGTGCAAGTGGGAGACGCATGGAGAATCCGCCACAATAATGAGCTCCATGATATCTACCAAGCTCATAGACTCTATACCTATTTAAGGCTCCAAAGACTAAGATGGGCCGGACATGTGCACCGAATGCCAAGGACACAAGTACCGAAGAAGGTTCTAACAGGACACCCGGGAGGTAAACGAAAGGCGGGCAGACCTAGGCTGAGATGGGAGAATGATGTCAGGAAGGATGCAAGAGGTCTACTCCATGTCGCAGATTGGAAGATGACGACCGAGGACAGAGGGCGGTGGAGGCTTATCTTGAAGGAGGCCAGTCTCGAAATGGGCTGTAGCACCATTGAAGAAGAAGATAATATTAAAATTACAGCAGGTAGTCTAAAACTGCACATGGACAACAATTGGGCCATGCATGTCACGACATTTGCCGGATTTACACAAAGCATCGAAAGTTATATAGCGGAGTTTCTCGAAATATTCAAACTCAAGTGCTGGCAGTGAATCTGTTAAGCACTTAAATCAATTTGTATTGCTTCATGAAGATTATTTTGAAATTTGTGAGTTTAGTATACTAATAACAAAACCACTTTGAATGGTAAATGTATAGCAGTTTACTCTGACAAATTCATCTACCTGCCCCGTTCCCTCACTTCACTACAATGAATAGCGATACGGCAACTAAAATCCCCCCAGATTGGTTGGTTGTCAGAGAGTAAAAACTGCTAAAAAAGTTTATTTAAAATTCATTTTATGTATGTTAATATTTACAAGAATACTAAGAATTTAAATTTATTTTTGACTAATTGCATTTTGTAACATATTGTTACTTTTCAAAGTATTCAAAATTTGATGACAATAGACAATAGATTTAAAACTAGTTATTTTTTACATCTTTGTAAGATAACCTCCTCCAGCATGAATGGTAAATCAATATAAAAATAGAGTCAAGAAGTCTGTCATTAAAATTAATAATAATATTTAATGCATTTATAACTTAATGTATTTTGTTCAACAGGGTTCATGAAATTCAAAAATGGCTCAATCAGATTCGCTTTAATAAGTCAGGTACACCTCATACGTCATACATATGTCTGGTAATGTTATATTATCGTGGAAACAAACTTTTGGGTTTGATTGGTTAAATAAGATTGCTGTATTTTTGTAAATGATTTCTTTTCGTTGGAACAGGTATAAGAATGTTTAGTTCTCAAATATATAACTTACACATTGAGTAGATCATACACCTTTTGGTTCTAGACCATTTAGCATGTACTCTGTCTCTCTTACACTTTCCTGACATTGTGTATCGCTATCCCATTTGATTTAAATGAAGAAGCACCGTTCTGTGTTTGAAATTTAGGCAAAGAATGGTCAGACTTTTTGATCACAAAATCTTGTGTTCTTCTTTATTCTATGAACTTCCATAAAAAGGTATTTTTTACAAATTGGCATGAATTTTTTTATTTGTTATATTGGAGTCATTTTGAATTTTCACAAACCCAGCTATCCACATCAAGTCTATGCAATGCACCGTATGGCCCTTTAAAATACATAATAATTATTAAAACTAGAGAAAACTTAAAACAACAGTAATAAAGTTATTCTATAAACATGATCGCACCGCGACACCTTTAAAATAATGTCTTGCAAACTATTAAAATAAACTCATTTTTACTTCAGCACTTTCAAAATTATCTGTCTACTTATATTATAATATAATGTATCATAATTAAAAGATGGTCCCATTGTCATTAAATGTAATTGTGCTCACGGAACACATCATACGGTCGCTGTATTCAGTCAAACTTAGCAATCGCTCAACTGAAATTTGGCCTAAGCCACTCTCAACATCAACGTTTCCAATATGGCTTAGCATTACTTGCTCAATACACCTAATTAGGATTTGTCATTTGATTTGATAAATTGTCAATAGAGTCTGAGTTAGCAAGGAATTTGTATTTGGTTTGATAAATTGTCAATAGTCTGAGATGATAAGGAATTCGTATTTGGTTTGATAAATTGTCAATAGAGTCTGAGATGACAAGGAATTCGTATTTGGTTTGATAAATTGTCAATAGAATCTAAGTTAACAAGAAATTTGTATTTGGTTTGATAAATTGTCAATAGAGTCTGAGATGACAAGGAATTTGTATTTGGTTTGATAAATTGTCAATTGAGTCTGAGATGACAAGGATTTTGTATTTGATTTTCAGTTTGTAATTTCAAGCATTTATCTTCTATTTGAATAGCGTCCGCGTGGATTTGATTCTTATACAAATCTACAGCTTTATTCCACAACACTGAGAACTTCAGCTACTTCCAAATATATTTATTAGTAGGTATTTATACCATTTGGTGTCAGGTCTATTGATGTGGGTGCATTCCGCAAGCTAAGCCACTTGAATTAGCTGTATATATATATTGAATACAACGACCGTTAGTTTTCAAAACTGTAAAAGAGATAAAAAATGATTGTGGAATAATGGTGATAATTGAAGTCAATTATTGACAAAATATCTAAATCATTCAGATTAATTCAGTTTTATACTTATTTTTTTAACTAAACAATCGTTTTTCTAGAACCGAAAACAATGATTCATCTATGTATATATTACATTTTTATCGATATTTTATATTATTGACTAAAATGTGTTGATTTCTGTTAAAATATATATTAAAAAAATACAGCTATGGACGGCTTACGTTTTGCATATAATTTCCAATGTCAATGCAACAATATTTTGTTCATATTATAAAACATGTTTTTTTTAAGTCACACTGTGCAAATTAATATCAATTTTCTTTAAGTTTTATTCAACTATGTTCATTCATTATAGCAACTATGAAAAGAAAGAACATGTTTTGGCCTTTGCTTCATTGAAGTTTGTCTTTGCTATACATAAATACTAAATTATGTGGTTTACCTCGTTTCAGCATATTATTATGAAATTACATTATGTTAAACATAGTTATGCTATGTTTGTTCTCTGCACCACTAACCTATTGATAGTTTGTTTCCAAAGCTATGTTTCTCGTTTGTCGAAAGTTTCACTATTTTTTTACACGAAGCGAAACATTCTCAAAAACCAAGTATAAAGTAAATTAAGAAGTACTATAATATGGTAGTTTTATTTACATTTCTTGGTTATTAATACCCAAAATTCTTAAAAATTATTATAATGCACAGAATTACAAAATTTTAAAAAATAACAACTTGATCAAATTTTATGTGACAATTTGTAAAAAAAAGGCTAATTTTTTCAGGAGATTAGCACCTCTAAAGTAAAACCAAATTGAAAAAGATACTGACTGGTATAACAACCTTTCTATTACTTCATTTTCTCTGCATATCCCCGCAGTACTAATATAAAAGGGTGGTATATTTGTGCATATTTTATTTGTGGAATTATTAGGGCGCTCGCAGACGAGAGACTCTAGTTGCGGGCATAAAAGTCCATTACAATATATGAGAAACTTTTTAGAATTTGGAATAGTTTTTAACTGTCTCTGCAACTAAAGTCTCTCATCTGTAGGCATAATTAAGATTGCATAAGCAAGCTTCTGAACAATAATTAATTTTTTCAACATGTAAGTGATGTTTTAAACAAGATGTTTCTTATTTTCGGCGTTGGTTTTTTACATATTTCCATAAATAGATTGTGAAATCCATCTAATATGAACAACATATTTCTTTGTATGATTTTTCCTTGTCCAACATTGTAAAGACATGTTAATTGCTTGTAAAATATGTGGTTTGAGTACATGAAAACAAATGACCGGCATCAAATTTGTCATTGGCGGAGAAGTAGTGTCTAAAAAGTAATGTAAATATTATTTACCACAGATCTGATGAAATAACATTTAAAATCACACAAGAGAGCACTTGCAAAGTTTATTATTTGAAGATAGTTTGAAACTTTAATAAAAATGTTTAAAATTTAGCATAAAGTACAAAATTTTAAAATATATGTCATTACCACAACCCTAACAGGATAGTCAGGAAAACTGTTATCCAAATGTATTTACATATATGACATTAGACATATTATGCCATAATATGTAATTTTTTCATGTCATTATGGTATGAGTGTTTGACACTTATACTGTTTGGCATATACTGATGTAATGACATATTTACGCCATAAGTCATGCGTTTAGTGCTGTGTCAAGTGTCATATTTATGGATGTCTTCCGGTTTGACATGATAATATCACACTTCGAATAATATATGATATTGTGTGGTAATTACTACAACTAGGTAACTCTGAAAACATTGTTTTCGAGTTCCACACAAGACCATATCTTTATTTCCTCTCCCGTGTATGTCACAATTCATATTACGCGAGGAAACGGAGAGGAAATAAAGGTAAGGATATTGTATGTAACTCGAGAACAATGATTCGGAGTTACTTATTTGTGGTAATTACCACGCAATATATGGCATAAAGACACTAACGACTGAACTTTAATATGTAAACTCAAAAAAATATTTTTTTTATTTATACATTAGCTGCTTGCTTCGTTCTTTTCCAATTTGGTCTCATTGAGCACATTAAATTTCATGTGTGGATTATTGTCTTAGGTGTAAATAATTTAACATGCCACTCAGCAGCGAGGGGTTAGCGGTGGTTGGGCGTGGCACCCATCTCGTACCCGTTGGAGTCTCCCTTTTTACCGTTGGCTGCCTTGCCGTTCTCCTTGTTGGTGTTGGCTAGGTAGTTGGAACCCTCCAGGTGAAGAGTGCTCTGGCGATGGGATGATCTGAAATCAGAAAGAAAATTGTCGTAAATATATATAAATAACTAACTAACCATTACAATGTTCACCCAGAGAGATGTTCGCCCAATGTTCTATGCAGAGAGAATAGACCGCCACACAACTCTGTCTCGGCACACACTCCTTGCTTCATTCACATTCATAGTGCATGTCTCGTATTGACATATATAAATAAATACATCATCTCATACATCATACCGTTATGTCATTTGATTCTTAACATGGCCCAACTCAAGTATTTGCTTCACTTGATAGTGTCATGCCTTCCTCGATCATCTCCGACATCTTACACCATCAACTTTCACATCATATGTTCTCCTATATTTAGGCCCTCCGCTCATGGAGAAACTGAAAAAAAACAGTTGGCAACTCAATCGCTATCCACAGGAAAAGAACTTGCGAATTTCATTGGCGGTCTGCACACTGGCAACTTGTTAAAGACCTGTTGTCAAGGGCGACGCGGCGACTCGCAGTGCTAATAGCAGCGGCCGGCGCGTTTCACTTGCCAGGTTGACAGGTTGCAATGGTAGCGCCTCACGACCTGTCAAGTTTTTGAGTAATTTGCGATACCTCAGAACAGGAAAATATCAATTTTTTTCAGGAGGTTGATAAATTATTATTACATATTGATAATTGATAAATTATTATTATATATTATTAAGGTTGATAGTTGACAAATTATTACCAAATTATATTTTCTTTAAACAAGCTAATGTAATTACTGAAATCGTAAATTTGAGTTGCGTCATGAATTGAGTTGTCAACCAGTTTTCAGTTTTCTCCATGAGCGAAGGCCCTAACACTTCTTTCAAAATATGTCGAGTGGAGAATTTTATTGCAAAACCCAGAAGTTGTCATGCTGAAATTCTAATTTGATTTCTCAAAATTAGAATTCCCTCTGTAAAAGCCCCGATGGACATAAAATTAAAAGAAAAAAAAAAATTGAAAATCTTGAAAGTATTTAGCAATATTTTTATAATTGATAAGTACCTATAATTTTCCTGTCAGTACGAGTCATGCACTTCATACTAAAATCCACAATCAACTGACAATCACAGAGAAATAATTAGTCTTACCTGATTAGACAAGTGACAGACACAAGCAGCAAGACAATGCCCAGGGCAATTAGAGCGTACGTGAGCACCATCTTGGCTATTGGCGGGACGTTGGTGGCCAGACGCATTAGGTTGGTTACTTCTTCTGGGAGACCATCAATACCCTGGGAACAGACGAATAAGTTAGTTAATGAACAAAAGCAGCATGTCTCTTTATGCTGAACCCCCTCTCCCCCCCCTCCTCTAAGGCGATAAACACTCCTTATGCATATGGCAATAAGGTTTAAATTCCTGCTTAACACCAGCTGCCTATTTTGATTTATGCTAGAAAAAACATTGCCAAAAAGTGTGTTTTATTTTATTTTGTGAAGTTCAAGCATAATATTTTATGATCATTTTCTAAAGGAATTAATTTGCCACTTTATACAATAAAACTGTGAGAATGGTTTTGGTGGTACTCCTGCCTTTTTAAATATGCAAGAGCGAGACGGCAGAAACAGGGTATAAAAGGTGATGGATGTTCCTGCTCGCTATCATTAATCTCCGACAGCTCTATTAGCTAGAACGTAGCTTTACAACACAGTCGTACAATATTGTGCAAATAAATAACCTACTGGTCCACGCGCGTTTCATTAGATCTGCAAGATCACATCTCACGCCTACACCAACAGTCTAAATAACAAAAACCATAACCGCAAATAGGTTCGTAAGAAAAATATTTTGAACTTTAAAGCAGTTTTTTTTTAGGTCTGATACTTTATTTTTTTTTCTGGGCTTATAAAATGACTTATCAAAAAAATACTTGATAATTTCAAAGGCCAAAATGTGTTCTTCTTGTTCTATTTAATTAAAGCATCTAAAATATTTCTAAGCCATCAAATTTTCAAACCAAAAACACATGATTTTGCATTGCTTTGAAGTGCTTCGCCTTAACATGCAGTCAAATAGACTTTCCTATCGGAGGATTGCTAACATCAGGGTTAAAAATTGCAAAAAGTTGGTCACATAGTATGGGTATGTTCCTTTAGTTATGCTTTAAAATTAATGTAATGTTTTGATTAATAATAAAATTGGCCTTACTTCTTGGAACCAGATGATGGGGAACACAATGTCGGGGAAGTTGGCCACCTGCTTGATGTCGATGACCTGTGATACGGCCAAGTTGATTTGCACTCGGGCGCGCGCGGACAGAGCCGTTCCCATTTCCTACAAAAAAATTATCCACAGATTAGTATTTCTTCATAGATAAACAGATAAAGAGACGTTAAACAAATTGTAACTGGTGTAAAATACCATGTCAAAAGTTAATTTGAGCAGCATCCTTTTTTTGGAGAGTGAACTTAATTGGGAAAATACGTCATAACATGATACACGGGGCTGTTTCATATATCAGATTTTGATAATGTGACCCGTGAGATTTCATAATCGGAGTTGCTGGTGGCCTTTTCAAGATCTTCTAAATAAAATTTTGTACAGAAGGCATTTCCTGATATTCGTCATACTCTTTTAATGCTTTTCATTTACTGTAAATGACATTACATGAAAATATTAACTCTGAACTAGGAATTCCAAACAGAGCACTAAGAAAATTAACTCAAGCTAAGAAATTATCTTTAATCAAGTTCGGCGGCCATCTTGGCTAGTGTTTTAGCATTTATACAGCAAGGTATTATGGTCATACACGGTGTCCGGAAACTCATGTACAGTCTGGAAACTGGTGATTCTACATCCCATTTGGAGTAGATTTTCTAGTATAACTTTTTTGATTTGAGCTACCATTTTCAAGTAAATTGAGTTTAAAGTTAGAATTTTTTAGGTTAAATTTGAAAAAAATAGGTCGCTAGGGTCTGATTAAATTTTTGTCATAACTTACTTGTTTTTTGCGAAATTATGTTTTTGTAAATTGTACCATCGTACTAAATAATGGGTTTATACAGGGTGTAACAGGACGTACCCGAGGGATTTTAACCAGCGATTCCTGAGCATATTTGGAGAAAAAATGTTTATGTCTTTTTGCTCTCCGATGACATTTTTTTTTAATTAAAAACATTAAAAATATTTTTCCGTCACACGCCACCACTGACGCGGTTAGGAAAGTGGCGCGTTTGGGCGCGTTTATAGCCAAGCGGTCATTTGATAAGCGTTGCGTCTCGTTCTAACAGCGTTTTAAAACTCGAAAGAGCGTGCGTATCGCTGACACCCACCGCGACGTATAATATTCCATAACAATGGGAACAGTAGCGGCATGTGATTGAAACATATTTTTTTTTGTTTTTAATAGAAAAAAATGTCATCGGACGACAAAATGACATGTACATTTTTTACTCCAAATATGCTCAGGAATCGCTGGTTAAAATCGCTCGGGTACGTCCTGTTACACCCTGTATATTAAAAAAATTGTTTTTAATCTACCATACGTAGTTTCCCAGAAGAGCTAATTATATTCAGATGAATGATTTTTTAAACATAACCTTTATGGATACGCTGACATTAAAGAGTTTAATAACTCAGGTACGCCTCATACGTCATTACATATGTCTGGCCGTGTTGTTGGTAGATTAAAAACAAGCTAATGGGTCCAAGTGGTTAATGTCTTTAAAAATGCGTCAAAGCATAGACCTGCTTCCAAAGATTTTATCAACCCCTTGGTTGTTGGAAAAAATGAAAAAAAGTAAAATAAAAAGTTCCACATGCTCAGATCGAAATATATATATTTTTTTGAGTTCTCTATGTGATGTGGATTCACCAGTTTTCCGCTTGTACTATGTGTTTCTGGACATCGTGTATAATGATCTCCATTCATAACACTTATGATTATTTAACATTTATGTGATTGTAGTGATTATATAACACTTATGACATTATTTCAGTTGTAAAAGGTGGTAAGTCTGCTTACAGGTTGCACATCAATGTAGAACTTGTGCTTCTCTGGGTCGGGGGGTGAGATTCCCTCCACGGCTGTCCTCAGGCTATCGTCAGCCAGGTAGAAGTGGGGGAAGCTGATCATCACGGGAGAATCTACAATTTAAATTACATTGTTGTTATTTGATTATCTTTTATGATGTTTGGTGAAATGAATGGGAGCCTGTCGTCCCGCTGGCTTGGTAATGGTAAGGAATCAACAATGTGCAGAAAAGTAAAGTTCACCATGGTTTATAGCGCAGCCAATGTGGGACTTTTCTGAAACCAAAACACTATCAATGCTAAATTGTAATATTACTGTTCGTGATTATTCAGATTGAAACACTAACCATATTGGCACAGAGACACATTGTTAAGTCCATTGGGTGCGCAGGGCGGCCCGGAAGGACAGAAACACATGTTTTCTGGATTGGTTTCCGGATCAGCAAACACATCATCTGCGGGGGTGAAGCGGTAACCCAGGATGTCGCCATCTACGATTACTTCTTTCTCGAACCTGCAAAATTCATAAATTAAATTCATTCAGTGTTACCTTTTAACACATTTTGTTTGGCGGCAGTCGTTTGTGTATTTATTAAATATGGCTATTTGAGGTTATCCACCATTTACCCGCCCTGGTATAAGTAACAAATAGTTACTCCTTCAAGGCTCTCGTAAGGACTCTAATTTTTTTTTAAATGAACATATCTACATTTATGTTTGAATGAATCTAGACCTCCTGTCTAGATTCATTGTGTCCCTGCATACAGTGTTAGGAAGCAGTATAAAAATATGGCTGAAAAAAAGCTTCGGTTGCAGTTGCAAAACGTATCATATAACTACTCCAAAATGGACGACTGGCTCCTTCTCTTTCTAGTCTTTCTTTGTGTGGCCATCTATGAATGGAAAATTGGTTAAGTAGAGAATTTTTTGTTATTACTCTCACTGTATTTTAAATATGGCTGAAAAATGTCTTTTGCGCTCAACAGATGTTGGCAATGCAATGCTCTTCAAATATGTATTGAAAAGGATGCAACAATTACAAAGGGACCGTTTAAGTATTACATAACGCATTTGGGGGGGGGGGGGGGGGTCTTGTGAAACGTTACTGTGCATTACGAGGGGGGGGGTGGGGGGTTCGAACAACGCGTTACGTAACATGTTTTTTCTTTATTTAGATAAAAAAAACTAGGAAATTAAAATCTTCCAAGTTGGCAATCCTTTTTGTTCTCCAAATCTCTTGTTTTATTTATTGCCGCAAACGCGATTAAAACAGGAAAAAGGTATTTAAGCGACTTTCCAGTACTTTGCGCAACGTAATTGTGACTTTCAGGTAAAAATTGTCACTTGGGCGTTAGGTAACGTTTAGGGGGGAAATAATAAAAATTTCGAACAGCCAACACAGGTTCAATTTAAAAGAAAATTACTTGAGGGGCAGCAGCCTGCACAGGTCCTTATCGAAGATCCTAATGGTAGTGTTCTTGGTGATGTGGGGAGGGAAGATGGAGCCATCCGACCCGTCGATACGAGAACACTCCCCGGGGAAGTGGGGGATCTTCTTGTTGCCGTTGAAGGTGTCTACCAGACCAAACTTGGTGATGTCCATAGCACCAGTAAACACGCTGATCTGATCCTTGGAAGTTCCATTTTTCTGCAATTTTAAATGTATTTTTTGAGCATTTTATAAAATAATTCTTTGACAATAAAATTAGGTCATTAATAATGCATTTATTACTTGTAAGGTTTCCTCGAGCAAAATTGAATTAAGTCTACAAACCTGAGGTAATTAAGCCTACTAGGAAAAACCAAAATAATTAGAAATTCGACAGTCAAAGACGACTTAGTAACAATTGTATGAAAAACCATATAATTGAATAAAATCCTCTTAGACCACTCCCTCCCCCTCCCCAATATGTTGTGTATATAAATCGTGGGTTATGAATAATTTTTACCAGTCTGAAGATGGCCTTAACAGGCTGAAACCGGTTACGGTCAAATATATTAAAGTGGAAATAAGTATAAAATGAAATAATTTTATTATATTATAACTAATTCTTTTAACACAACCTTGTAACACAGCCAGAAAACAACCGATGCTCAACATCACAAGAATTTTTTTCTTTATATGTTGTTAAGCGTCGTCCTGGTGAGAGACCACCATTTTGAACCAAAAATTTGATTGAAAATTCAGATCTGACTAAAAAGGTTCTTTGCATTCCTTTTTTCATCTCCTTACGTTCTTCCATAACCTTTAAAATTTTCCATGGCAGTTGAAACTCAGTGGACTTTGGTTTGTAAACCTTATTCCCAGCTGCAGTTTTGCTACAGCATGAGTTTTAAATAATAAAATAAGAGTTTGGCTTCATCAACACTATCAAATAATTATTAATTAGTTTTCTCACCCCGTAGAGAAGGCCGAACTCCTCGTACGGCAGTTTCTGCTCCTTGGGAACCACGTCCTTGGCTAACTTGAGTAGAGGGTCCTCGTAGCCCCACAACAGCTGCCCCACGCTGACCTCCACGAAGGGTTTGATCTTCAGGATGTCCATGATGGAAGCCATGGCCAGGCGAAGGAAGCGTGCAGCATGCTTTGACTGGGAAGTGGCGCTCTGGAAGTAAATTAACGACACATATTTCAATTTTTATGGCGTTTTCAAAGAAATTAAACGAGAAGCAGCTCGCATCACCAGTCTAGGATTATCTTGAAACTAGAAAAGCTGCGGCAAAGTACACAAACGTCCATGCACATTCTTTAGTGTGACAACCTCTGAGATTGTACAAAAACGTAGAATTAGTTACGTATAAATAATGTAACGCTAATTAATAAAGTACGGAAAACTATTTATACCACTTCAGTATAATATAAAAATATAACGCTCTTAAAAAAGTTATAGCAGTAACATCATTATAAAACAATTAAGAAAACCCTAACATTTAATGGGGAAAACAGATTTTGAACCCCACATAATAGAGTATCTACTGTCTCAATTAGTGCCTTAGCAAGTTGGTTTAACCAGTATTAAATCAATTTAGACCTTCAAAAACTGACATTTAAAATCGTATAAGTAAGTTGTATCAAAGTGAGAAAAACCAAATTCTCAAACCACAGTTGAGAATTTGGAAACAGTTGTAACAAAAATAAATACTAAAATACTCGCAGAACTTGATAATAACATTATTATTTTTAATTTTGTCATTAAATATTATGTGATTATTATCTTGTGACTAAACGTTATCCCAATAGTTACCCACTGAACTACCATTTTTAGCCATTTGTGATAAACTTAATCAACCACCAAGTTTCGCAAACGTGCCGTTTGTGAAACTTGAAAGATAGTGACTAGGCCCCCAGGAGACACATGGGGGTGTGGAAAGCACAAATAGTTGCCGTTTGTGAAACTTAAAAGATAGTGACTAGGCCCCCAGGGACACATGGGGGTGTGGAATAGCGTGTGTCAATTATTTCAACTTTTGAATTCAGAAACGCCCGGGGTCTCAAAAGTTGCGTCTTGCAATGAAAATGAGAACTGCATTTAAAATTATTTTTTTTAAAATGGTTATTAGCCCGCTAAAATGCATTGAAAATCAGAAAATAAACCTAAAACCATTTTTTTTTTAAATTTTTAATAATTTTTTTTTTTTCATTAATCTAACCTTTTAACGTTTGTTTATTATTAAAAAATGCCTATAACTGACAAAAATGAAAAAAAGTTCAACTTTATGAATACAAGTAAGCCAACAAGAATTCTGATTTTATCCAGAAAAAGTGTTATTTTCCCCGTTTATTTTTTTAATCAACACATCACATATGTTAAAAAAATATATTATTTTTTGGTTCTTTGTACTGCAGTTATGTAATGAAAAATAAGTTTGGTACAAAATATAAAATATGAACCCTTTGTTTTATTTTTTTTCCAAATCACGAAATCTATTTTTTTCGAAACTTCCGGCCATTTTAGCGGGCTAATAGTGAACAATAATTTCATTTTTTTTACGTTTTCGAATAGCTACAGATCATATGAAACTTTTGAGACCCCGGGCGTTTAAATATAAGGCCATTTGTTTTCTCTCTACGGAGAGCGACACACGCTAGTGTGGAAAGCACAAATAGTTAGAGAAAATGTGAATAGAATAAAGAAACTTCTTTTATATTATGTTTCAATATCCCACCTTGAGTGGAAGAAGGCTGAGATACCTGGAGAGCCACACTATGGAACCAGGAGATATAGCCAACATTAAATTTAAGGGTTAGTCTGGCACTAATTGAAAGTACTGGGCTACTATCAAGGGAATGAAGTGAAATAGTTAATAAAGAGGGAGCTTAGAGCTTATGGAGACTCTCAGACCATCTTAATACAAATTATTAAAAAATTACGGTTAACTTACAAGCATGGGAATGTTGGGTACGACCACCACATCATCTTCAGAGCCGGCCGAGTTGACATCGTCGAAGATGTACGTCTTCTTTTGGTGGTAGGACAGCGTGCCGTTGTCGTGCCAAGTCAGGTTCACCTTCTCCCACGTTTCTCTGCAAGAAAGAAAAGAAATTGTTAGGGATTGGATTGATTGGGATGGTTTATTGTTTGAGATTTTATTTATTTTTTTGTTAGATTTTATTGATTTTCCCTACTGGCTAAGCACATGGGTCGTGTTGTAGTTGATTGGCTGGCTGGCAGCTTGATTGATTGATTGAGTGATGGATTGATTGATTGATTGCGTAATTGATTGAATGATTGTTTGTTCTATGGATGGTTGGTTTATTGATGGATTTGTTTTTTAAATTTTTTCTTTATTTATTGAATTGTTAATTGCATATTTTGAGGATTTTTCGACCACCATGCTAGGCACATGCCCGTTTTGTGGTGGTCGATGACTGGTCGATGATTGGTTGGTTGGTTGATTGAATGATTATTTGGTTTGGTTAGTGGATTGATTGGTTGAGTGATTGATTGATTGAATTATTCATTGGTGTGTTGGTTAGTTGATTGATTGGGTGTTTTACTGATATGTTGTTTGCTGGTTGGTAGGTTGTTTGGCTGATTGATTGGTTGATTGATTGGTTGGTTGATTGATTGGTTGGTTGTTTATATGGTTGATTGATTAATTAATTGATTGTTCGATGATTGGCTATTTGGTTGTTTGGTTGCCTGATTGATTATTTAATTGATTGGTTGTTTGGTTTGTTGATTGATATGTTGATTTATATATTTATTAGTTCTTTTGTTATCAGCTCGAAACATTATCACTCTGAACTGATTTTGTAATTATGTTTCACATGTATAAATGCTCTTATTATTTTTTCTTTATTAGTTTTGGTTTCCATTCTTTGTTGGCGCAACTGAACTGTACATGTTATGTATCGTCGTTCCTCCATAGAAAGGGGTGGGATTGACCCTGTCCATGCACATTACCAGGCGAACACACACCGGAGCGGTCTTCCCGGGATCCGCCCGCGCCTCCCCCATTGACATGCGTTGGCCTGAGGCGTAACCACGCGGTCTCGATGTCCTTCCGTTCCCCCTCCGGTAACCCGACGCTCATCTTTTCCTCAAGGTCTTCAAAAACTTCCCCTTCTCTCCCAAGTACATTTCTTCGAGGCAAAATTGGGGAACCGGCTAAAGGGCGCGGACTTCGAGCATCGTCTGCGCTTGGGCCGATAGCTATACGCATTCTCATTGGGACTGCCCGGTGGTCTATGGAATACTTTCTCTGGCTTTTCTTTTTATATATTTTATTTTCTTTCTGCTATTATAGTAATTACTTGCATTATAACATAATCATATAACTGTTTTTTCCACATTACTTATTTTATTTACAGAAGGTTTCTTCGACTGGTCATAGCCATTATTCTTATTTTTCTTTTTATTTTACTAACACTATTATCTCTTAATGATGTTTTCTATTTCAGTAGAATTATTCCACCGGCTGCTACTTCTATTTATCTTTTGTATAATGTTAATGTAAGTACTTGCATACTGCTTACTAACCCCGTATGCATGGACATTGGAGGATCTAGAGTTGTTCAAATAAATGTAGCTTCGTTCAAAAAAAAAGTAGAGTCTTGACGTGTGCGGTGAAGGAGGAAACCATATATGTTTCCTTATAATGCTGTTGGGAAAGTGGTGGGGTCAAAAAAAAGTTCTTTTGTTATGTTGCTATCAATTAACATTATGTAAAATATACCACTTGACTAGAAACACAAATATGCACACAGGCATTAATCGTCGCTAGAATCACGCCCGAGAACCGGATATGTATGTATCATAACTAATAATCTTATAAAGTTCATAGGTACCTTAGAATCGATCAAGTATTGTAATGTTTCAATATGATTTATTTATAAAGGCCATTATGTTGACACACAATGACATTCCAACTGCATGGAAATTCGAAGTAAATACATCCAATAAGGAACTTCAGTGAAAAATATTCTGGCTTTAAAAAAATATGTTCATATAGACCAATAAACGCTGATTCTGAATGTATAACTTTTATTTCATAATATTAAACGCATAGTTAAAAAAAATATTAAAAGTCCATTTTTTATCTGGTCGTAAAAACACACCGTCAAGTGACGTCACTGTTCGACGTGTCGTGACGTCACCGTAAAGTCATTGTATGATATGACACAAGCCATCGTATTAATTTATTCGTTATTTACATACTGTTTATAGATATTTAGTTGTTGTGTTTATTGAAACATTATTTAGGCCTAAAAATATTTAAAAAATAAAGGTGTTTCTTATTAGTTTATCTCTATTATTGAAAATATTCAAAAACTACTGCACAAAAAAAATAGTAATGCTATTTCTAGGGAGAATACTTCGAACAACGGAATTCAAAATGGCGGCAGAAGATCAGCTGATTGCCCGATCTTATACTATTTTTTCAGGAGTGATGACGTCACACGATTCACCATACATACGGTGGTTTTTGGGGGGTCTTGAAAAATTAAAACTTTGACAATTATTTTAACTATTAAAACTAACTCTAAAAATAAAAATAAAAATGCAGTTATTTAAGTTAGAAGGTCATTATTCATTAAAAAAAATTGGATTGGAGTTCTCCATTATTACATTTTCTTAATTTAATAAATCACTTGAAAAATTTGTAATGCCATATTTATATTACTAGCGTGTACCCGTGCGTTGCAATTCCACTCAAAGACAGAAATTGTTCCTTTCCTCATTCCATTGTTTCAATACCTGCTCTGCATTCCCCCTACCTTCTCCCCCCTCCCATAAACCTTCCACTTCTTTGTTTCCCTCCCCCCCCTTCCGGTATTCCCCTCACCCTCCGCCTTCCCTCCCTGCCGTTAAACTGTATGAAATACACACATTTAACAAACAACTCGCGCACCACCTATTAATTTATATACAAATTTCATAACGCCAGAGCTCACCATTTTAAAAAAACTTTGCGGCAGTGCGTACAACAACTTACTAAAGTTTCATCGCAATTGGATTACAGGAAATAACAACGCCAGAGCTCAAAAAAAAAACTCAGAATTGATTCTGGGATTTTAAAAACCTTTGCGGGCACGCGCACAACAAAACACTAAAGTTTCATCGCAATCGGATGATTGGTTTGGGAATGCTTAAGGGACAAACAAAAAAAACATTTTTATTTTTAATTTTTAACTTTATGAGTAAAATCTCAAATTATAATATTTAATTAAATGAAGACAATATTAGCGAAACTCAATCGAAAATCTGGAGACAGAAAAATCAGAAAAATATATTGGCTCCACTGGGACTCGAACCCGGGAAATATGTGCGTTAATAAAATGAAGATAATGTTGGTAGTTCTTAGTCGAAGTATGATACAGTTAAAAGTGACCGAATTTGATATGGGTTCCGTATAGGGTTGCCATCCGTCCGGGTTTCCCCGGATTTGTCCTAGTTTAGAGGGCGTCCGGGGAGCGTCCGGGCGGGGTTTCATTTGTAGTCCGGGTTTAAAATTTTAAAGCCTTGGGCCAAAAAAAAAACACGAAACAAGAGTTTAAAAAATGCACGCACGATTTCTACAAGGAAATCAAAACGTACATTGAAGAATGGATGAAACCCTTAAAACAATTTGAGAAATTTGACTGGATGTTTTTGCCGAAAATTAATAACAACACAGAATGGACTCTTATTGAAGACACTGCGCTTTATTTAAAAGACAAGAACATACATATTGACGACGCAAAATTAATTAACGAGTGAGTGAATTTAAAGGCTTTTAGCCAAAACCTAACTGAACAAGGCAAGATTTTAAATTCAAATCAACTTTGGGTACAATTTTTTAAAACAACAAATGCGAATTTATATTCGATTGATGCAAATTGCCCAGTATTTGCATTCCGGCTCATAATGCCAACGTGGAGAGAATATTCTCATTAATTACACAACAATAGACAAAAGAAAGAAATTTACTAAGCCTAGAAACAATCTCGTCATTAATTAAAATTAAATTCAATTTCCAAGAATACAGCTGCATTGATTTTTACAAATTCCTTTTGAAAAGGGAAGATATTCTAAAACCCATCGAAAAGAGTGATAAAGATAAAAAAAACTGAAAAGTGAAATAGGCAAGAGGCCGTGGAAAAAGCATTAATCTATATAAATAAACTATATAAATAAAAATGAATCGCCGAAATGTATGTACGCGCATAACTTCCGAATGACTGCACCAAATTGGATAATTCTTTTTTTTGTTGTGTTCATTATGGTCAGGATAAGATTTGTATAAAACTACTGGTGAGCTCTGGCATTACAAAATTTGTATACAAAATTACAATAGGTGGCACACGAGCTGTTTGAAAACTGAATGTACCAGGACTGAATTAATGGAATGCGAGAGGGTGCAACTCGGGAGGAGAGTTGGCGGCGGGACGGGGGAAGCGGGCGAGGGGAATGGGGAGAGAGAAGGCGGTGTGGGAACGTGAGAGTGGGAAGGGGACGCGGGAGAAGAAGGGGAGGCGGAAGGGGAACGGGACGAATGGGAAAGGACACGCAGGAAGAAACAATTTATTTATTAAATGGCAGTGCAACGCATGCCGGGAACCAGCTAGTAGCTAGATAATCAAATAATGTACTTATGAGTGCAATAATTTCTTTTCATTTTTGTAGTTAAAGTTATGATTGTTTTTATTACGTAAAAGAAATTTACAATATAACTTGATTAAAACTAATAGATATAAATGAGTATAGTTTTTGGTTATTTTATGTATAAAAAATAATAATGTAACTTACATTACAGTATGTCTAAACTTTAAAAAGGTTCAGTTTTGTTGCTTAAGATTTAAGAAGACTGAATTTAATTCATATTATGTTAAGAGATAATATTTTGTTGTTTAAATGGCTGCTGATAAACATTTAAAAAAGATAATTATTATTGTTTTTTATTTTTATATTTAATAATATTGTTATTCAATGTATAAAAACAGTTTATTATAAATAAGTTCTGCTTCTGCTTCGTAATTATTATTATGCGTTACAGCTGTTTCGCCCTCTGAAGGCATTATCAAATCATTATCATATCAAATCAAATCATTACCATTATCATTTCAAAATCAAGGCATTATCAAATCATTATCATAACAGAGTATATTAATAATTTGGATGTTATTTTAAGAAAAAAAAAATCTAATTGATTATTAAAACAATTTGTAACAAACTGTAATAAGATTCTGTTTTGTTAGGTACATTTAAAATGATGATAAAAGATAACTAAATTTAATTTTAAGGTTTGAAAATAAATAAAAAGGTGATTTATGACATTTCAACCCTTTTCTTACACTGACTATGTTTACAAAAATCTGTTGACATGTCCGGGTTTTGGGCTCTAAAATCCGGGGTTTTCACGCGTCTTGTCCTGGTTGCCAAATTTCAGACATGGCAACCCTAGTTCCGTAGATTAGTTGGTGGAGCACTTGCCATGTAAGCAAAGGGTCCTGGGTTCGAGTCCCAGTGGAGCCAATATCTTTTTTCTGATTTTTCTGTCTCCAGATTTTCGATAGAGTTTCGCTAATAATGTCTTCATTTAATAAAAAAAAAAACATATGTAGGTGTGTTGTTGTTGAACTTTATTTTACATGGTTCAAAAGGTTATATAGTTTTCTAGGTCACTGAGCTACAGGATACTGAGTTTTCAAAGCCATCACATTCCAAAATTAAATGAATTAAACGCATTTTTTCAGAGCAGCAATCTTATTGTTTTCGTAACAATGCCCCCGTCAACAACTGTCAAAGCTGTGGCTGAGTGACGAGTGTCAAGTGCTGTTTTGTCAACAGTTTACAGCGTGTCCGATTGGTCGGTCGATGAAAACACCATTGAAATTCAAACAATGGGTTTGTCCGGAATGTCCACCGAAAACATTACTACTGTAGGTAGTTTTCACCGAGATTTTTTGAAATTAAAGCAAGTTCAAGGTTTCCAATCATGAAAATATTACTTAAATAAAAAGAAAAACTCTAGATCGGTGCAGTGGCGGACTAAGCCCATTAGAGGCTCGGGCGGCAAAGCTGAATGACCCCCCACTAGAAATTGATGTAATTTTAGAAGCTTTTTATTCAGTTCACACTGGCTTCTGGTCCAGGGCCTCCAAACGCCTCCATGTTCCCTTGATCATTGATCAAATCCTAAATAAGGCTTTAAGGCATCAGGACACTGTAAAAAAAACTTTTTTGTCATTTTCTGAAAGATGCATTTGTTAATAATGCTCTCACCAAATGTTTTAAGGAAATTCGTAAAATTGACGGAGATATAGCATTTTACATGAAACCGTTTATATGTTGAATTATATCCTTCAGCAAAACTTTGAAAGCGTTTTTCTCGAAACAACGTTTTTGAACCTAGTTGACAACATATTAGAAAAACTATACATCCTATTTGCATGCACTGAGTCTGTTCGAAAATCCAGTTACTATGGCACCACGTAAGGATTTTTTTATAAAGGGCCCCTATTATTTTTTTATGAACGATGTAAATTTTCCATAAAAATCGAAAATAAAAATCGCTGGCCCGCCATTTTTTCTTTTTTTTTAGATATCAAAATTCTACTAGGTGGTACCACAGGTCCACAGACACTGGATTTTCGA
Source organism: Limnephilus marmoratus (assembly GCA_917880885.1). NCBI lineage: Eukaryota > Metazoa > Arthropoda > Insecta > Trichoptera > Limnephilidae > Limnephilus > Limnephilus marmoratus. The sequence goes on from OU862932.1 coordinate 17,172,582, forward strand.
ACAGTTTAAGACTTGTGCATGCAAATCGGATGTATAATGTTTTTAATATATTGCCAATCAGTTTGAAAAACGTGTTAAAACTTTTGATTGAGAAAAACGCATTCAAAGCTTTGCTGAAGGATAATTCAACATACAAACTGTTTCAAACGGTTTCACATAAAATGTTGTATCTCCGTCAATTTGTTGAATTTATTTAGTACATTCGGTGAGAGCATTCTTAACAAATGGATCTTTCAAAAAATGAAATTTAAAAAAAAATTACAATTTTTTTACAGTGTCCTGGTGCCTTAGCCTTTTTTATGATTTGATCAAGAGAGCATGGAGGCATTTGAGACCAGAGGCCCCGGGCGGGCCGCCCCTTCCGTCCCCCTTAAGTCCGCCACTGGATCGGTGAGCTTTGACGAAATAAAATTTACACAGATTTTCATCTCAGGAATTTCTAGATCGCAATAATAATTATTACGACGACGATATCAAACTTAAAGATTTTTCAACACAATTTTTTGAAGTTTATGTAGAAAGTATCCCTAACGATAAAAAACTAGGCTAATTATTTATATAGCACCATTTTTGTATGTGTCTGTGTTCACGGATTGATAAATACTCTTAAAATTGGCTTGGTGAAAGACCACCATTCGGAATCAAGACATTGTTGCTTGAAGTGACTTTAACCATGTTGATGACAAGGTCTGAATAATCCGATACTTCCCTGGTCCCCATCTCTTTCCCCTTTCTTCTCCCTTAACCCCTCAGGCCTCGGGCCTATATCTTGGAAGGTCAAAATATTTCCGCTTTGCAATAAAATCCAAATAATGGAATATTTCTGAAAGCATCCGAAAACTAAAAACCGTTTTTGAAAGGTGATGAAATAGGCTTTTTTCTAACTAAAATAACTGATAACAAAAAAAAACACACATACATATTTTATTGGCCAAATGTTTTATAAACGTTATCGTCAACTGATGTTTTTTATATCGTTTCGTGTAAAAAAATTAAAAAAATATTCTCAAAGTTTCATTTTTTTATCAAATTAAGGTTTGAAAATTTGGTGTACATTTTAATTACATTGTGGTTAACTTAAAGACATGAATATTAAGCATGGTGTTTTCTCTTTCTAACACCGTTCAGATCATATTTTTATCCGTGAAAGTAAGGTAGACAACCATTTTTATGAGACCGGTATGAGCTGTTCCGAAAACCGAACAAATTAACCTAGAGGGGTTCACCTCACAACATACCCCTATTTGGGGGTGCCAAAGTCTCACGGGCTGCAGACAGTAGTTGGGTCTCTTGTGCGATATTCACATGAAAATGAATAAAAAATATGACGGACGGAACCTCTAACAGTGAGTCTAGTGTAGTATTGTCTAGCTGAGGCCCGCGTAATGGTGCATGACTGTGTGTATAATTAGCCTTAAGTTTCTAATGGTAACTCAAATACCCATTGCATCCATTCGCCAAGTCAGTCCGTATACGCACCACGGCCCTCCACACTATCGACCACAGATAATAGAAACCAGAAACCAGAGAGATGGGCCATGAACTGTTATTTTTTTTCGTGAGGCAATCTGAACCTTATCAAATTCTGGAAAGATCTTAGGTTTTTCTTCTTCTTTGTGTGCCGTATCAGGTCCCCCCGACGTTGGCGATCACTTTTGAAAATGTCTCTCTGTCTTGCGCTGCCCTGAATAGCTCCTCCACACTTCTAATGCCGGTCCACTCTCGTATATTACGCAGCCAAGACATTTGTCTCCTACCAGGCCCTCGGCGACCCTCTATCTTGTCTTTCAATATTAAATGGAGCAAGTGCAAGCTACAAAAAGTTTACACGTCCATATGATGTCAATCCGCAAAATTGACGCAAAATCATCAAATTAACGAGATTCCGAAAATTCCGAGATCTCGCGAGATTGTAATTTCTAATCTCGTGAGATCTCGAATTTGCGATCTCGAGTCGAGATTGCATTCCCTACTCTTCAATGCAATTTTTTTCTCAAAAGAATTCTTTTTAAGTTCCAAATTTGTTGTGGGCGATAGCTTTTTTTAAATTTGGAATTTGGTTCAGTGACCGAGAAACAAACGAATCACAAAATGCCGTAGGTGTTATCTGCTGTTATGACTCTGACGAATAAGGAGTTAAAAACCGCTATTGCTCCTTATCTACCCGCTGATGTATTCTGTCAGCTGTCGTGCAGAGGTGTTTTTCCCATGGCTAATGCGTGGGACGTTGCATCAGGAATTTTACGGTTAGGCAGGTAGTTGTTGTTCTTGACTGTGGTCAGTTAATTGATGCAAACAAAAGGCCTTATTTCGATTTCCTTCTATTACTAATTTTGTAACTAAAACTTTCGAACGGTGAGCTCTAGCTCCATTAAATTTGCACAGACTCTTCCGTCTGGAATTTCTAGGTCGATTTTGAAACTATTTTTAGCTCACAACATGCTGAAAATATGCATTTTAAGGATATGCACTAGCAAGAAATGCAAAATCATGTAATTTTGATTTGAAAATTAGATCGCTTAGAAATATTTTATATGCTTTAAGGGCTTGTACTGATTTATTACATATTTCCCTTAAACATGGTAAGTTTTAAAGCTCTTAAAAAAATGTATATTATTCTTGAAGATAATATCTAGACTTTGCACGCGCCGAAACGCAAATTATATAAAATTCGCTCGATAGAAAAAATTTTCAAAGAATGCTCCTAAAATTATTATTAACACGTTTGTTTCAGTTATTTTACAAGTTATATGTATGAAAAAATTCACAGGGTTTCTTTAAATGCTGTTTAAGATAATGCCCGCGAGATTTTTGCTCTATTTTAAACGAGTCGTGTATTATTAAACATTTTCGCAATTTTCGCATTGATTTTGTCGGTGTAAATGTTAGCGCTCTCCTCTAACATTCGTAATTTCGTATCTCTCCATCTTCTTCTTTTCGGGCCCGGTTGCAGAGCCTTAATTAAATACTGCGAGTAGAACACAGTATGAGGCTTATAAAACTGCTTTAAAGTTCAAATTCTCCTATTTACCAATATCTTTAGGGTTGTGGTTTTAATGTATAAAGTGGAAAAATAAATTCATTAGAAAATTACCGTAAAACATTTAAATGTTTGTGCCTGAGCTTCGCAAAATAAAATAAAACAAGCTTTTTGCCAATGACGTTATATAAATAAATAGACTCGCCATAGTCTCATATACTCACAATATAATGTGGAAAGTAAGGAACACTCTTTTGTTTTCAGCGATTTTCAGTATAATTTCTTAATTCAAAAGTTTATTCCTGTGTGATAAAGATAGACAATCAAATAATGTGTGTGTATGAATCCAATGAATATAGGAGCGGGCGGCGTATTGCTTGTCACTTTTTGATGGAACGTTCACTGTCTTCTTTTCTTGAGGACCACTAGAATAAAAGGTCCGGCTGCCTGTCGGAGTTTGATATGTCGAGCTATACAATAAATACAATAAGGCAACGACAGTTTTCAAATGGTGGCGATTGTCATCAATACTTGGTAGAACTACTGATTTATGTTTTGCTTTATCGCAAGCAAACAAATAAACAAGTGTTTAGGCTGATTAGTCTACTTTAAAACAGTGAAGTTTACTTAGCAACAGAAATTTGGCTGTTGCGCGTCCAGACTCTCTACTTTAGTAGGACTTGAATTTTCTCTAATGACATTTAAAACCGCGAGCGGGAAACATGAAAATTCCTTGTAATATTTATAATAATCGATAATATTAGGTAATTTGCGTGTACTTACAAATGAAATGTTATTCATTCGCCTTTAATATTATTTGCCGTGTAATTGAATCTTTTTCTCATCACCCAGGAGGGCATTTTGACACTTTTAAAAATGCAATTTACTTACAGGTAAGGGCTGGTAAGACGCAACCTTACCCGACGCGTAGCAGTTTAGTACTAAAGTACTAGATATCGAGATCGTTACAATTGTCTTGTTCTTGTCTTCCCACTTTGAGATTTCTACCCCTCGTCTAATAATATGTAACGTCATTGCTTTTTGCGATGTTTTTTCGTGAATAAATCTAAACATGCCGCTGGTGTTAAACGGGAATTTAAATCTTGTCGTCATCTGCATAAGGAATGTTATTGTTAGCGGCTTTGATCTCGTAATTTAAACGACATATTGCATCACCTTAACTGTAAAAAAATAAGTCAAGACGCATATTTATTCCACATTCTTCAACAACTTATTCCAACACGAAGTTCATGAGTTCAGAATTTAAAGATTTATTAATGCATCTGGAAATCTTTACAACGTTTTTTAAATTTATGCGTCAGTATTATTTATTTTCAAACCTGCCTACAAAATAAGCATTAGACCATAGATATTAGAAAGAGAGGAGATGGGCCACGACTGTGAACTATAAAATATACTAGCTGGTACCCGGCATGCGTTTCCCCATTTTATAAAGAAATTATTTCTCCCTGCTTGTCCTTTCCCATTCGTCCCGTTCCCCTTCCGCCCCCCCCCCCCTTCATTCCTCTCCCCCGTCCTCTTCCCCCCCTCGCGTTTCCAGTCCGCCTCCTCCACCTTCCCCCTCCCCACTCCATTCCCCCCTTGCCCCGTCCCGCAAACCCCCCTCCCGAATTCGCCTCCCTCCTCCCAGATTCCACTCTCCCTCCCTGGTTCCCCCCTCCCGCGTTCCATAAATTAATTCCCGGTACATTTAGTTTTCAGACAGCTCGCGTACCACCAATTGCAATTTTTTTATACAAATTTCATAATGCTAGAGCTTACCAGACAATATCGAACACAACAAAAAAAGGATTATCTGATTTGATGCATTCGTTCGGAAGGTATGCGCGTAATTAGAAAACCGTAGTTAGAAAACCTTATCCAACCAAATGCGCCTCGTAATAACGACTCCAGATACTAATATCTACAGCCTGTATGTCGGACGAACATCTACAGCTCATATGTTGGACTAATATCTATGAACTTCAGAGTGAGGACTAACATCTACAGAGCTAAGGTCGGACGAATATCTATGACGGTCCCAGTGGTGACCAATCTACGGAGCGTAGGTTGGACTAATATCTACAGAGGGCAGCTGAGCAAATTACTTCAATTACGTAATAACTAACCTAACCTAACCTAACCTAACCCAACCTCTGCCAGTGTTGTAGATATTCGTCCACACTTTGGTTCTCATAGACATTAGTCAGCAGTTTGAGCTGTAGATATTCGTCCTCACTTTGGTTCTCATAGATATTAGTCCGATTTGTTCAGTTTTTGGAATTCCTGTAGATATTAGTAGACGCCTCCGTAATAACGAGCAACTGTCAGATACAAACAAAAGAGAGAGTGTACGTGATGTTAGAACCTTGTAAAATAAATTATTATTTAAAATGCTTGATGTTAGAACTTTGTCATACATATTTGTCTACGAAAATACAACACAGATGGTTCAAAAAATTATTTTGGGTATAGAATGAGCAAAAGAAATGCTTTGGCATTCAAAGGTCATTTTTGAAAAAAAAAACTGTCAGTTAGAACCCTATCCAATTGAGGTGACGATTTATTAGTTACATCTTGGCTCTGAAACCTGGCCCGAAAAGAAGAAGATCGAGAGATACGAAATTACGAATGTTAGAGGAGAGCGCTAACATTTTCAGCGACAAAATCGATGCGAAAATTGCGAAAATGTTTAATAAAACACGACTCGTTTAAAATAGAGCAAAAATCTCGCGGGCATTATCTTAAACAGCATTTAAAGAAACACTGTTAATTTTTTTCATACATATGACTTGTAAAATAACTGAAACAAACGTGTTAATAATAATTTTTGGAGCATACTTTACGATTTTTTTCTATCGATGCAATTTTATATAATTTGCGTTTCGGCGCGGACAGGGTTTAGATATTATCTTCAAGAATAACATTTATATTTTTTAAGAGCTTAAAACTTACCGTGTTTAAGGGAAATATGTAATAAATCGGTACAAATCCGAGTTGCGGGCACTTAAATGATATAATACATAATTTTGTTTTTTTTTTTGTTTAATTTCGATTGAATAACGAAATAGTCAAGTTTCATCATAATGTTGGTATTATGATATAATAATAGTAAGTACAAGTTGAACCGAATGAAAAACAACATTTAGTTCCCATCTCAGTCTGTGAATGAGTTGCCACCGTTTTGAACAATAGCCCGTATGTTATTACTATGGATACCTACCGCCTACCGTTCATTTCTTTCACCCGCTTATTCTAATTATATTCTACTTTGCTTCTTCCTTGCATAACACTTGTGACTTGTGGGAATCATGTGAAACTTTGGTTCGAAATTAATCCTAAAATGATAAGGTGAAAAAAAATTACGTAAAGGACCATTGGAGGGGACCCCACCAATTTCCCAACGGGCGGCGTTATAAAGAAACATATGGTTTGCTCCTTCACCGCACACGTCAAGACTCTATTTTATTGAACGAAGCTACTTTTATTTGAACGAATCTAGACCCTCAAATGCCCATGTACACGGGATTAGAAAGCAGTATGCAAGTTCTTACATTAACAAATGTAAACAGATTGTATAAACTAAAAATTTTTGTTCCCATCTGCACACTTCGAATAATTTATTTATCTCTAGCTGAATCTGTTATAAGATATGGAATAACAGCTTGGGGATTTTCTTGTAAAACAAATATAGACCATGTTCAATCAGTGCAAAATTCATTGGTTAAATTATTAGCTGAAAAAAATTTATACAAAGAAAGGCATAATATTCCATACTTTTATCAAACTCTCAAAATTCTTTCAGTGAGAGCAATTATGTGGTACAAAATTATATTTCAGCACATAAATAACCCTTTATATATAAACAGGCTGGAACACAACCATAATACTAGTTTTAACTTTAATGAAGGACTAATTGTACCTAAACATACAAATAAATATGGACAAAGAACATTAAATTACATGATTCCCAGTTGTTTAAATATGCTTCCAGCTGAAATTAAAAACTGTGCCCAAAACAAACAATTGGTGAACTTACTGACGACTTGGCTCACGGAAAGAATTAATTTGTATTAGCTTACAATAACATATTACTTATTCTAAAGACTTTAAAATTGTTATTCATATTTTCATAATTTTTCTTGTATCTAAGTATATTTCTGTAAAAAATTTAATATTATCTTATATCTATAATTTTAAAAATGTATCAAAGTATATTTCTGTAAAAAATTTAATTTAATTTTATATCTTTAACTGTAAAAATGTAACTATTAAATCTCTATAATAAGATCTTTAATGTAAAGAACCCGTTAGACAAACTGCTAAAAAGCAGTTTATCGGGACTTTTTGTCTTATATTTGTAAAATGTATAAAATAAATAATTTAAAAAAAAAACAGAATACAAAAGAATAATAAATGTGGCAACCCGTGGAATAATTCTTCTGAAATCTATAGAGAAAAATGAAGAGTTTAAATATATAAATAAAATTAAATTAACCAAACCACACACAAGGAAAAATCTGTTTTCTTGAATAGGAAAATCATGCATCCATTTTTTACATTTTCCGAGAACTACATACCTAATGAATTACCGTACTCTACTTTTTGTTACGCGTAATAGATGAATACATTATATTAATTTGTTTCTTGGTATAGCTAATATTAAACAGGGAAACGCTTATATCCTGAATCTGATACTTAACGTATTTTTACGTAGAGTAATTATTAATTATCTTCCCAGAAGTCAAAACACTGCTTCGGAATTTTTCCGGTAGGTGACATAACGAGCATATTGAAATAAAAAAACATTAATTTATTGAACCTTAGGGACTGTATTGTAAATTTCAAACTAATGTTGGACACGTGTTCTTCATGTCTTCCAGCTGAAGAAGAAATCTATGACGGTAGTTCTTTGGAGTACATAACATTAAAATAAACACAGCATTGTGAAGACTGCTACAATTCCCCTACTTCCCAATCACTATCGTCAAGGCATAACCAAGAAACCGGCTAAAGGGCGTGGACGTTGAGATTCATTCACGGCAGACCGACCACCATACACAATCTGGCTAGAGAGGTATCCCACCCGACAAGCCTTCTTCATATCACAATACTTGTTTTCATTATACATTTTCTTGCAGATACTTGCAGCATACGCAAGATGCCATTACCCTGCGAGCAGCCGTCTTTTATGTTTATCTGTTATCTTTTTTAATTAGTTTATCCCTGATTTGCTTTATATTATTCGCATTTTTTATATTATGTAAGCACTTGCATACTGCTTCCTAACATCATATGCAGGGACACTGGAGGTCTAGATTCGTTCAAACTTAAATGTAGATTCGTTCTTTCAAAAAAATTAAGAGTCCTTGCGAGAGCCTTGAAAGATAACCATCTGTTACTTATATCAGGGCGGGTAAGTGGTGGATAACCTCCAATGTTGAGATGGGAAAAATGTCAAACGCATTGAGTCAATCATTTTAAAGGAATTAAAGATTTTGTAGGTGTAGATTCATGCTCGATTTGTTTACAGGTATTCGGTTTAGTTGTTAATAATCTCAACGTTAACGCTTGTGCATATTTTCAACTTGCAGATGAAGTTAGCGTAGAATGCTATAAAGCGCAGTCGGCTCTTTAATCAGCCTTACGTAACCTTGGAGAACAATAGGAATTATGCAATCGGCTTGCTGCAATACTACCCACTTAATCCCACGGACCCGAGAGAACGAAAGTCTGAGATTTAACTATCACACACACAAACTCCTGCATTGTTATATTGCCTGTTGGGCTTGATTAGACGCTGGTGCATGGGTGCATTGCATTTGATGATTTGTAGTGTTTCGATAAAACTTGCCGACCTCCGCGGCAGCCTAGTTAGATCTACGAAGACTTTGGGAGAAAAACTATTTTCGATTAATCTTTATAACGAATTGGTTTATATTATGAACACAAAAAAATAAGATTTAAATAAATTGAACCTTTTCCTATCGTTTCGCTTCAGAAGAATTAAGATTAAATTGTTAATTAATTTATAAAAAATATAAGCGTAAACTACTAAAAAATGTTATTTTTTTCATTAGAAAGGTATGAACCAAAGATATTGAAATATAAGTAGATGTGCTATCTGCAGTTTTTATTAGGTGGGACTGCGCTTCCGGGTGTCGTCGATATTGTTTACCAATTAACAAATAAACTAAATAAACGGATAATTAACGAATAAACCAAACGAACGTCAAACTAAATGAACGAATTCTTTCCGTATTCAAACTATATTGTCAACCAATACTAATGCACATCTTCAAAAAATCAACGAAATGAACAATTTTTTTTCGTATGCAAATTACTCTAATTAGGACGTAGTCCACCGACAGTTGCGCGGACACCATAGCATATCTCTTTTGTATTTGAATATCTTTGGAATGAATGCATATGAGAAGCAACTTTAAAAAATATAATATAATTGGTAAGATTATCTGTGACAGTTTCCATTGATTATCTTTTTTTCTTTTTTATAAAAATATTCACAAAATAAATAGCTCATTTCGCGCTAAAATCGTGCGTTTTTGGATTCAGTTTGTCAAGCGATTTTTGTGTGCATTACCTATATTCATGGTGACATAAAGCACACTGAAAATATACAGATTTTTGGCGTGTGTATTCCTCTTAACTTGTGTAGAGAGGAAGAACAGGGGAAGGATTGAGCTAAAATGATCGATTAGTGGTGGAGTTAATAAAAGCGTCGGGTTACCACCCGTGCATCCTGAGTTACATTTTTTCGAATGTTTTATTTTTTTATTTCAGTTTTCATTGTATTTTAAAAATAAATATAGTAAAATTATTTTTTTAATGTTTTTGTTTTACTCACAAATAATGGCCTAAGTTGCCTCCAAAATCATGACACACTAAAATACTACTACTAAAATCTTAAATGGCCTATATCTTATAATTTAAAGCAAAAATAAATAAAGTAGCTCACTTCCTGACTAGATATTTGATATACCTTTTCATTACAAAAATAATTTTTCAGTTTGGTTGGGTATTTTGATCTCAAATCCAAATCTAAGATTTGTATGAAATGGGCAGAAATGGGCCGCGCGTACGTTCCTCTTAAATAACACAAAACTGCGCTATACAAATATTATGTTATTATTATTATTTCGATATTGAGATAGGTAGGTATTACCAGAGCCGGCCCTAAGCCAAACGACGGCCCCCGTTGTTGAGGGGTAAGGCTCTCGACTAGCAACCCGAAAAGTTGCGGGTTCAAATCCCGGCGTGCGCAATTAAATTTTAGTTGATTAATTTGTGTTATTTCACAATCAATTAGTTAAAAATAATATATAGTACATTTGCGGCACGTTCCATACTGGAATCGCCCTGGTGTAAGACCACCATTTAGAAATGAAACGTTCCTCGAATTGGTTTTAGCCGTGTTTGGTGACCAGATCTGAATATCCAGGTACTTCCCCACCTTCCTCTTCCACATCTTCTTCTCTTCCCAACTACCTTTCAGCCTCACAATATACCCCAATTGGGGATGCCGTAGTCCCACTGGCTTCAGACAGTGTAAATAATGCACAAAAAATATTATTTTACAAAGAATATCATTTCTGGAGTTCAACTTGTCGGGTCACCAAAAATATCACTTTACGTAAATAATAATAATAATAATAGAAGTTTATTCCAGAATGTATGCAGGGGAAGTGCAGTGCAATACATTATATATTTTGAAATTACAAAAAAGATAAATAATAAGTTAAGGTAAAAAGTAAATAACAACACATAAATTAAATAAAAAAAAAACGAATAAGTATGAAAAATGAAACTGAAAAAAAATGATGTATATATCAAACACTAAAATGAACGTAACGTAAACAGCCGTTTACGGAGGGTATTTCATCGTCTCCCGTCTCCAGAGGGCCATGAGGGGAGATTCCATCCAGGCAGTCATGGCGGTGATGATCGCATTCTTCGAATGGCGCAGTCTGCGCCATAAACTTCCCATGCGGTGGCGGAGAAGTGCACGGAAAGTATGTACTCGTCCCTTCAGGAACATTTCCGTAGCACTGCAGTATCTCGGTAGGCGGAAAAGTTGGCGATAAGCGTTATTGTAAGCAACCTCTAACTTATGCCATTGGGTTACAGTGTAGTCAACCCACAGTTCTGATGTGAACAGCGAGGTACAGAAAGCGTTGAATAGTATTCTTTTTTTATTAAAAAAAGTGTCTGTTTTTGTAAAGTACGTTAAATATCGTTTCATTCGGCAGCCATCACACGAAAATCAGACGAATCGATAAATAAATCAATTAGGACATGTTCTCACGTGATTAACAGTTGTGAATTAAAAAGCAAACAACATTTCAAAGTCAACAGGTCAACTGCAATATTAAACCTCAACCAGTCTTCATTCTATTCCCACGACCTTGTCATCATCTTACAGAATATGTGAAGTGTAAAGTCCCAACTCAAACAATCCTCTCAAAGTGTCCTAACCATCGATGTACAGGGTGTAACAAAACTAACCCGACAAAGCGTTTGACAAATCAGCGATTTCTCAGCTTAATTGAACCAAAGAATGCCGTTTTGGTCTCTGGGGAATCTATTTTATATTAATACTGCTGACCCGGTGTACTTCGTACCGCCTCAGAATCAATAACTGTTGTGTTAACTTATTAGCTGAATTAAATTCAGTTTTTTTATTAAGTTAATAATTACCCAATGAAGCAATTATCGATGCTGTATCAAATGTCCGTATTTTATTTTTGTCAGTATCAGAGATTTTGTGATTTTCTTACTTTTCCACTTTCTTACGGGAATTGCGTTTCATTTTCTTTATATGTGTGGGGGAGATTTATTATAATTATTGTATTTTTCCTTTGGAGGGGTGCAGACGTACGTTCACCGTTTGTCCCATTTTCGACTGTTGACATTTAGTGTGTAAGAACGAGGGGCAGAATTATATATTTAAGAACAAAAGCAAAACAATCAGCGCATTGACATTTGAAGTTTTTGAATTTTTGGATTTCACTCACTACTTAATATTATACTTATCACAATATTCCTGTAGCTCTTTCAAAAGATGAGAATTCGTTCCAAACAAAATGTATGTGGAAAAGAATTTTCTTCATAATTTTTTTTTGTCGTTAATTTTTCCGATGTTTTTAGCTTTTCCGCTTCGGGAGGAGACGAATCCAACAAATCTATCTTCTATCTTCTATATAAATAAAAATGAATCGCCGAAATGTATGTACGCGCATAACTTCCGAACGACTGCACCAAATAGGGTAATTCTTTTTTTGTTGTGTTCGTTATTGTCAGGACAAGGTTTGTATAAAACTACTGATGAGCTCTGGCATTATGAAATTTGTATAAAAATGAATCGCCGAAATGTATTTACGCGCATAACTTTCGAACGAATGCACCAAATTGGATAATTCTTTTTTTGTTGTGTTCTTTATTGTCTGGTGAGCTCTGGCATCTGGCAAATTTTGTACGCGAGCTGTTTGAAAACTAAATGTACCGAGAATTAATTTATGGAACGCGGGAAGGGGGGGAGGGGAACCAGGGAGGGAGAGGGGAATCTGGGAGGGGGGAGGGGAACTCGGGAGGGGGTTTGCTGGACGGGGGAAGGGGGGGAGTGGAGTGGAAAGAGGAAAGATGAAGGAGGCGGAGTGGAATCGCGAGAGGGGAAGAGGACGCGGGAGAGGAATGGGGGGGGGGGGGGTGGAAGAGGAACGGGACGAATGGGAAAGGACACGCAGGAAGAAACAATTTCTTTATTAAATGGCATAGCAATGCATGCCGGGATCATCTAGTCAAAGATAATAAAAATATTAAAATATAAAAAAACCCTCAGGGCCTATGACCCTTTGGAGATGTTTTGACGTATGGTGTAAGCTGATGATGTATGGAGGGTATTTTTAAGGAAATGGTTTGAAGGGTGGTGGGTACGAATCTGGGGTTCAGTATGTCCAGGTCATCCGCCGCCAAAACCTAGACAAACCTCACCCCAAGATCCCGGGCACCCCTGCTAAGTCACCGAACGTATTGAACCACCTGGGGTGACTAATGGCAGAGGTGTTGGTAACCCAATAAATGGTTCCCATGGCGGCGGTACCCATTCCTGACTCCCAAATTGGGTATGCCCTGTAAGAGAGTAAGTCTGTCCAACTGTCAGTACCTTTTCACGCTTTTTACACCCTGTATAAACAAGGTAACTCACACTTAAGAAAATAAAGCATATATTGACGTCACGATGTTTGTGAAATAGCGATGTTGAGGCATGATTAATGATGAACAAAGGTTATATTATAATAAATAAAGTGTTATGCAAAACATGAAACCTCTGTTGAAAAGATATCCAAAATAGTTTTTTTTTGTTATTTATGGGCATTTTTTGTGCATACAGAATAACATAAACTATAAGTAATCGTCGCCTTAGTTCTTAATTGTCCAAACGACCATTAGAAAATTTTACAAGAGGGCAGTTTTTATTTCATTATTTCAATGAAACATTACGACAGGTGTTTACCGGATTTGTACCGATTTATTACATATTTCCCTTAAACACGGTAAGTTTTAAAGCTCTTAAAAAATATATGTTATTCTTGAAGATAATATCTAGACTTTGCCCGCGCCGAAACGCAAATTATATAAAATTCCCTCGATAGAAAAAAATCGCAAAGTATGCTCCAAAAATTATTATTTAAACTTTTGTTTCAGTTATTTTACAAGTTATATGTATGAAAAATTCACAGTGTTTCTTTAAATGCTGTTTAAGATAATGCCCGCGAGATTTTTGCTCTATCGATTTTGTCGCTGTAAATGTTAGCGCTCTCCTCTAACATTCGTAATTTCGAATCTCTTCATCTTCTTCTTTTCGAGCCCGGTTGCGGAGTCTTAACATTTTATTTTCTCTATTTTCCTAATTCAGGGGATGACACATTCGATGAAGTCGATCGCCTCATGCGCCCTCCTTTACTCGCCATAGCGTTAAAACTAGGGAATGCAATCTCGACTCGAGATCGCGAATTCGAGATCTCGCGAGATTAGAAATTACAATCTCGCGAGATCTCGGAATTTTCGGGGTCTACTCACTTCAGGTATTTATTCACAAACAATAAAAAATGCATAGTTTAAGAAAAAGTAATCACTATAACTGCACAAGTAAAACAAACAAATGGCGGCCTGCACGCACGCAAGTATCTCTTTCTCACTCATTCGACACATTTTTATATTATCTGTCCAGCTCATCATCCGTAGCTAATATTCGTAAATAGTCAGGACAGTTTTCTTTCTTCGATCGACACTTCCGCCCGACCGTCAGTCAGTCAGCGCACCACTCGCGCCCCGAGTGGACGTGTGTAGCGTCGCTGACTACAGACGCCCAATCCCGTCGATCTCGAACGGGATCTCGTCATATTATGCTTCGGGATTGATCCCGAAAAATGTCACGAGATCTCGCGAGATCGAGATCCCGCGAGATCGGGATTGCATTTCCCAGTTAAAACCTAAACGCAAACTACAATTGCTTCACATTTTTCAATCCAATAATTATTCTTACACCATTATTTGTATATTTCCCATGCAGTTTTGTAAATGAATCTTATCTGGGCTGTAGCGTTAGTGGAACAGTAGTCGTTGTGTAACGATTGGTGATTTAATTATTTGCAAACAAACTTGTTATGGCAATTCGGTAGAGTCTAGACAACAATGCGAACTGTTTTTGAACACAAAATAATATTCTCATATATAAAAAGCCTTAATTACCTACGTAGGAAAATAAATAAATTATTTAAAATATGAGGACCTGATTTATTTAGCATATTCAGTTTGAAAGTAAAATCATTGTTTACAAGAATCCAAAATATTATTTTAATGATTGATGCAGTAAGAAAATTTATTCTGTGATTTAATCCATAAGACTATTTGTTTGCTTTTGTGAACAGATCATATATTATGGTCTCACAGAAATCATTGTTTCTCCCTTATTGCCATGGTGACCGGCCAACTCAGAATTAAACCAACTCAGAACCACCTCAGAAAGGTCACTAAAAGTGATGATAAAAAAATATAAAAAATTGGTTAAATGGGTTAAGTCAGGTTAGGGTTACCAGCTATTTTAAAATTATTTTTTCATAGCTTTTAATGAAATTTTTGAGATGGCATTGAGTTGGTTTCATTCAGAATTGGCATGGAACCGGTGAGAAATATGCTCTAAACGGCGTTAGAATGAGAAAATATTACACTTTATGTTTGAATCTAGAAGTTAACCACAGAAAAAATAAAATGCGCATCTCCATGGAAACAAAGCGTTCTATCGAAATTTGAGAAAAATTATGACATTTTATATTTTTATTAATTAATATAAAGAACCGACGAATAAATAAGATGGCAATAACGTTTATAATACATTTGTCTTATAGAATATGCATGTGTTTCATTTTTTTCGTTATCAGTAATTTTAGTTAGAAAATAACGTATGGTGAGCCATTTTAATTACGTTTTCATTAAAAAAATAGTATTTAATAAATTATAAGTTTATTTCTAATAATAACATTTGAAAGCGTATTTCATCACCTTTCAAAAACAGTTTTTAGTTTTTGGAAACATTCAGATGTATTCTATTTATTTGGATATGATTACAAAAAGAAAATATTTTGATAGGGACAACGATTAACACTGATAGAGCAAAGTACAGATCGGGAAAGAGGTTTGAAAAACGTGCCGAACAAGAGTGCCGTACAAGAGTCACAACTGCCCGAAGCTAGTGGAAAACCTGATTTTGGAAGTTTTGAGAGTTTAAAGGAAGTGGGAGGGGAAAAGATCGTGAAATACTTTTCCATTCATATTCAAAACTAGGAATCTACTAGGCTATACATGGCACAATTACCACAATATGGTGATCTTCCACTGGGGTAATACTGAAAGTAACTACCACTCTAAAAATACTACGATTGTATTTTATAATAAACCACTCTGACATGGAGGTCTTAAAAAAACAAAAATAACATTCGATCGCTTGTGTTAACTTAATATTTCATTAATATCTAATATATAAAATTCTCGTGTCACGGTGTTTGTTACCATACTCCTCCGAAACGGCTGGACCAATTTTGATGAAATTTTGTGTGCTTATCTGGTAGGTCTGAGAATCGACCAACATCTATTTTTCATACCCCTAAAAGTAAAGGGTGTTCCACTCCGAAGAAAATTATTTTCCCCATACATTTTGTATGGAACGAATTCTCCTATTTTGAAAGAACTGCAGCAATATTGTAAGGGGTATAATATTGAACTGGGAACCTGGGTGGTGGGAGGGTGGAGGGTGGAGGGGAAGGGTGGGGGGGTGAGGGGGGAGGGAGAGGGAGGGGGAGGGGGGGGGGGAAAGGAATTCAGGAAGGGGGGTTAGCGGGACGGGGGAAGGGGAGAAGTGAAGTGGGGAGAGGGAACGCGAGAGGGGAAAGGATACGCAGGGAGAAACAATTTAGATAAATTCAGCTAATAAGTTAACAACAGTTTTTGATTCTGAGGCGGTACGAAGTTCGCCGGATCAGCTAGTATATATATATATATATATTTTGTTGCAACAGTTTAAATTTGAATAAAATCACTTCTTCAAAATTTACATAAATTTAAACCTTGGAAATATTTCAAAAAAATTTTTTTGTAAAAAGATGCACTTTATAAGAATTGTTTATATTAGGTATATTGTTGTGTATTTTATTTTTTATATTATGGTTTTAAATTTGAATGTTGTTATTTTATTGATCAATGACAGAAATATTCTTAACACTGATATATACGGAATTTATAAAGACTGTTTATAATGCTAATAAATGAATGAAATATATATATTTATAAGATACAAGTTAATTAAATTGACGTGAAAGCTTTTTAACACACATTAACATGATAATCAAAAAAGAGTTATACAGAACAGGAAAAACATTGTGAAAAATACAAATTATAAGGAAAAAACTCAATTTAATATTATTATTTTTTATTATTATTAATAATAATAATAATAAAAACTCACCTTTTAAATATTGCGTCGACACATTCTCATAGGCTTAATGAAAATGAGAGTTTCCTCCCTCCTACAACGTTTGTCTCTTCAATAGCTTTCCTTTCTCAACACAACAAAAAAGATACAGGCCCTGAGGGAAATTATTCTGTGTAAAGTTTTTTTTTTTACATGAGCTCCACATAGGAGGCCCTGAGGAAAATAATTTCCCTCAGGGCCTATGTCATCTTTGGGGATGCTGTGTGGAGGGTTTTTTTTAAGGAAAGAAAGGAGAGGAGAGTTCTGGGAAGGAAAAGGGTTTAAGGGGTGGGTAGGAATCTGGGGTTCAGTATGTCCTGGTCATCCGCCTCCAAGACCTAAACAAATGAACCCGGGCACCTCTGCTAAATACCAAACGTAGCGAACCACTTGGGGTGACCTATGGCAGAGGTGTTGGTTATCCGATAAAGGCTCCCGGGGCGGCGGTATCCATTCCCGCAAATTTTCGCAAATTTGGGAGGCGGGAATGGGTTAAATTAATGAAAAAAAAAAATTTATATAAAAAAGCAACAACTTCAGCTTTTTATGGTGGGGTTAGGGAGATTTAAACTATTCCAAGTTTATTTGTAACATTTGTATTTCTTTTAAAATTAAATGAGTTGCACTCAACCGCCTGGAGCCTGTGGGACTATGGCATCCCCATAGGCGTGTGTTATGCTGTTAAAGGCGGAGGGCAAGGGAAGAGAATGGTTGTACTTGGCAATTCAGATCTGGTAACCAAACACGGCTAAAGTCACTTCAAGCAACGTTTCGATTCTGAATGGTGGTCGTTCACTAGGGCTATACTAAAGTTTCTTTAATGCGTAGTGTTGTAGTGAGTGTACAGTAAGAAAATGAAGGAGTGTACCTATATTTTAAAAATAACAACGTTGTAAGAGGGAAGAAACACAGAACTTAGCAAAACATTCCATAGCTAACCTGTTGAGCATAACAACGAAACTTTTCAAACAACAATAACTTGTATGAAGATAATATCATTATTAATTTGTTTACCTGTTATATTAATTGCTTAATAAATTATTAAAATCAATATGACGACCTGAGTCATGGATTTTTACATTTATTATTAACGACTGATGTTAGAAATACGTAGTACCTACCACCTATTAGGCACTAACCAGAGGTGGCTCGTGGTATGAGAAAAAACGTTATTTTTGAAAACCAATTTGAAAAAACATTAATCCCTTCCGTTTTTGAAGTGAAAACTTTTTTAGCAACGTTGTTATTTGAATATTGAGGTTCGTTAAAGGTACTTTTTGTTTGCAGAAAAACAATATTAATATGAAAACTATAAATATATTTTTGTTTGTGCTTTAAAAATTATTTCCACCGCTTTGAATTTAAAAAAAAATTGTGCAGTTCACACGCGGTAGTGAAATCTTCAGAACACTAATAAAGTAGACCGGAGTGGGGAGCCTACGAAGCACCGCGCAAAGAGGAGACAGATTATTCTATCTCATTCTATCGCAGGCTAAATCCTATAGATGTATGTGTTTGCCCCTGTTTAGTGTCACTTTTTCGTTTCATCGAGTTTCGAATTTCAACGGTGTTAAAGAAGTTTTCACTTCAAAATTTGTATGCAGTTCACACGCGGTAGAAGTGAAACCTTTAGAAAACTAAATCAGACAAGAGTGGGGAGGTTACGAAGCACCGCACAAAGAGTACTTTATCTCATTCTCTCGCAGGCTAAATCCTTTAGATGTATGTCTTTTTAGACGGCTAAATCTACGGCTGAATTCGTTAGATGTACGTCTTTTTAGAGTCGCTTTTTCGTTTCATCGAGTTTCAAATGACATCATTGCTAAAGAAGTTTTCACTTCAACAAAAAAAAAGTCAACCGTGTACAAATGTTGGGCCCGCGTTTGGTGTGTTTCCCGACTACGCACCGGTGCCGAAAGGATCAATGACGCTAGTTCCTCGGAGCATCTTCCAATGTAATACCGGTAAAACAAGGAATGCCTACCTGACACCAGGGTGCTTGTTAAGATAATAAGGGAATCTATCATACGGACCGCACGTTTCCGCATAGATTCAAGAGTTTTTTTTTGGTATTTTGTAGCTCCAGATCAGAGGTCAGGCCAAATTCAACAGTGGTGCTCACTTCAGTCGTTCAGCACAGATCAGTAGTTGTGTACTATAATATGTACGTCTACTAAAGTATGTACGGCACAAAGGGCCGCGACCATTAAAATAACTTCGATATCTCTGCCCACACCCTATAAAGGGCTTTATACGTCACTGGCATACCAGCTTATATATTTACGAAGTAATATACTCTGGTAAAATACCTGCATAACCTGTTTTTGTTGATCCATTACACGGAGTTAATACTATCTATTAGTACCAGCATTTATCTTATATACGGGCACGGGTCAACGTTCAAGGTATCAATACACCTGTATATTAATTCTGTTGTGTTGCATGTTAGACACCTGATGATTATATTAAATGGTATGAGTAATAATGTAATCTTGCACAAGTGTCTAATCGCTTTGTAACTTCTAATTTTAACACGTAAATTACCTACAAATTAGTCGTGTGAGATGACAGGTTTTCAGTAATGTCATTGAAAAGTAATTATTTAATTGTGGAATCATATATACTAGCAATTAAAAACCCGCTCCGTAGGTTTTTGCTTTTGGCGGCTTTTGGTTCAGCTTCGCCCAGTTCAAGTGTTGGTGACCATTTTAAAAATCCGGGGAGAAAGTAACCGCGACAGGCAATGACGTCAAATATATTATATAGAAGTGTGGTAGAAATTACAACGTGGTATTATTATTCACAACTGCCAGTTAAAATAATAATTATACCATCCATCTCTCCATGCCCAGAGAGATTCACGAAAGTACGAAACGCCTGCCAACTAACGTTCCTCACGCTAGCTATTAACGTAAGTGGCGCCATCTGTTGGCATTGCTTTAATTCGGTTCTATTGTTCTATACGAAAGTAAATACGTTACAAATTCCATGTATGAAAACGGTTTTGCGTAATGCGCGGCGTTGGCGTAATAATAACGTCAGATTATCATTTTAATAATATCTACATAAAAAGATTTTAAACTTTTTTCTACTTAATGTGTTTGTGACCGCAACCGGTTTCAGCCTGTTAAGGCCATCTTCAGACTGGTACAATGGTTTGTTAAACTACGGTTTATGTAACGAGCTGCATTATTTTTATTCGACTACTAGCTGGTCCCGGAATGCGTTGCTACTCTAATTAATAAAGAAATTGTTTCTCCCTGAGTGTCCTTTCCCATTCGTCCCGTTCCCCTTCTGCCTCCCCCCCTCCCCCCTCCACTCCCCCCCTCCCCCCACCTCCCCTCCCCAATATCTCCCTCCCTCCAGCTTTCCATACATTCAGTTTTCAAACCTCGCGTGCCACCAATCGCAATTTTTTTATACAAATTTCATAATGCCAGAGCTCACCGGAAGTTTTATAAAAACCTTGTCCTGACAATAACGAACATACCAAAAAAATTATTATCCAATTTGGTGCAGTCGTTCGAAAGTTATGCGCTTAGCAACACATTCAGCGATTCATCTAATATATAAAATTCTCGTGTCACGGTGTTTGTTACCATACTCCTCCGAAACAGCTGGACCAATTTTGATGAAATTTTGTGTGCTTATCTGGTAGGTCTGAGAATCGACCAACATCTATTTTTCATACCCCTAAAAGTAAAGGGTGTTCCACTCCGAAGAAAATTATTTTCCCCATACGTTTTGTATGGAACGAATTCTCCTATTTTGAAAGAACTGCAGCAATATTGTAAGGGGTATAATATTGAACTGTGAACCGGGGGAGGGGGGAGGGGGGAAAGGAACTCAGTTAGGGGGGTTAGCGGGACGGGGGAAGGGGAGAAGTGGAGTGCGGAGAGGGAGAGGGAACGCGAGAGGGGAAAGGATACGCAGGGAGAAACAATTTAGATCAATTCAGCTAATAAGTTGACAACAGTTTTTGATTCTAAGGCGGTACGAAGTTCGCCGGATCAGCTAGTTTTAATATATAAGAAGATTTATAGCTTAGGTTCAAACATAAGTCGAAAAAATATTGTCAATATAATGATTTTATTATTAGCTTTTTTTAGTGACAAAATACAACGATTGGGCACCAAATAATTATTATCTGGTGGTCTGATAAAAAAATAAGTAAATATTAGTTTGTCTTACCTGTACATGTAGGGTCCCAACTCATCCAGGATGGGTTTGGATCCATTGTTGAGAAACTCGTCGGCGTTTGTGACGTTGTAGACGTAGACACTGATGATTGGAGTCACCGGCGGCTTGGACCACAGCTTGAAGGTCTGTGAAGTGCTCTTTAACACCAATTCCTGGAATTAAAAGATGTTGGGAGACATTGAGAGATATTGAAATTCATTGAGGGACAATTAGATACTTTTTTAGTTGTGTAACTGAAAATCTATTACGTTTGAAAATGGTAAATATTGCACAAAAAATATTATTTTATTTATTTATTTATTTAAGGAACATAAACAGTCTTAATAATATAACATACATAAGAGGATAACAAAAAAAAGACCAATTATTAATGTTCACAGATAGGTATTTAGAAACATAAAAGTAACTGAATAAAAACAAGAATATTTAAGAAAAGAAAAAAAAAAAAAACAGGACAAAGCAGCAATTAAAAAAATACATATATATAATACAGGTGTAGATTCAACAAGTGATAAACCTAAATATAAATACACAGCAATAAAATAAATGCGATTATAACTGTAGAGAAAATAGGGTGCGAAACAGGTATTTGGATTGGGACGGGTAAAGGGAGGACAGGGATAAGGGAAAGTTGCCACGCAGGTAATTCAAAAATATTAGGTACCATTAATTTAATCATCATGAATATGTGATGTATTATTCGCACGTAGAATGTTATACAAAGAAATTCTGTAGCGAAAGTAACTAGCAGTGAATATGTCAGCAAGTGTTTCTAAACGTGCAAATTTAATGTTATAGTAGTTACATGTCCTTTGCATAAATTCATTTTGGTTGGAATTCGTGTTGCATCTATCAATGTAGAAAAGGGTATTTTGTCTGCTATATCGAGTCGGCGCATGGAAATTTATTTTATTTAGCAACTCCGGGTAGTCAACTTTCGAGTTAATAATTTTGTACAGGAGCATCTGATCAGCGACAAGCCTCCTGTCGAGCAGTTTCGTGATTCGAAAATGGTTCTCGATTTCATCGTAAGAGTTGTATACATTGAATGATTTAAAATTGAGGAATTTGAGAAATCGCTCCTGAACTCTTTCTAACCTGTTGACATAAACAATATAGCGCGGGTTCCAAACCTGTGAACAGTATTCCAGGTGAGGACGAACATGTGAATTGTAGAGAATCAGATAAGTCTTAGTATTTTTGAAAAATTTGCATGTTCTTAGTACAAAACCTATTTTATAGTAGGGTGATTCCAGTATCGCGGGTGCAACATTTAGACGTATATAAAGCTTCTTAATAATAAAACAAAAAACATTTTTAATAAAATTATTATTGAAAGAGCTACATTTTAACATGTTTACTTTTTTTTAGTTTATAAGAATTTTATTGAAATATTTAAATAGTCAGGAGTGAGGTTCAAAGTGCGATCGCGGGTGCAACCAATTTGGCCCACCCTTTCCAGATCATAAGACAAAAACACAAAAGTCTGTTAATTGTGATACATTTATTATGTTATTCCTTGATATTTCGCAAGGCGTTAAAATAATCAACTAAATAAATAAACAAATATATAGAAAACAAAAACAAGCCATGAATTATTAGCTTTTCAAGCAATCGCGGGTGCAACATCAAATTATCGCGGGTGCAACTCGTCTAGTTTAACTGTATATAAACATCAATAAACCCTGATAGAGGAACGAAATAAGAAATCCAATAATGCTTATTACTAATTAGTACACTTCTTGATCATTTATGTTAATTGTTTCTTTTCGGTTATGTCAAAATTTGCCGAAAATTCATTGAACATATTACATCCATCAATCCTTTTCAAAAAAAAAATTTTTTTTTTCTTATTTTGTAGAATTCCTTTTTATATTTTTAAATTTGTAAGGGGTTTCAAATTGTTATCATCCCAGTCACTTTCTGTTTCAGTGCTGGTTTTCGGAGATTTCAAAACCAATGTGCATTTGAGACGAGAAAGCGAGGTTCACGCCACGGAAATGCTATTGCCGTCATCAAATTGAAAGAAGTGTTTTAATTGAATTCCTGATTTATTTTTCAGCCCTTCCCATTTATCATCCAACGTGACCATTTTTTTTAAACATTTTTTTTTTAATATAAAGAAGATGTTCATAGAATTTCTATAAAAAAGCGGAATGTAATACAAACTCACCTATTAAATATAGCTCACTAGTAATACACAGCTTATATTATTATTAAAGGCATGACAAAAAAATAAAATATATGATAAATCACACAACAAAGGTAGTTGTCAAAGAGTTGCACCCGCGATTCTAACATCACATCGCGGGTGCAACCAACTTGAGTCAACGTTTATTTCAATTCAGCTATCATTATACTCTTAAAAACATTTTATTTAGGTTTGCCTCTGATTTATTCTTTCTTTTACAAAGTTTCAAAACGTTGGCACTTTATTTCTGTGAGAAACACAAACTTTTATATCTTTTGTATCGCGGGTGCAACAATCTAAGAGTGACTTCTTGTAGTCAATGATGCTTAAAAAATAACAACAAGTACTTAAATCTTTCGGCACATAAGATTAAATTAATATTGTCACTACACGTTTAGCAGTAAAATATAACTTCAAACTGTCGGTAACAGTTGTTTCGCGCCAGTGTTGCACCGTGTGATTTTGCAGTTTATATACCGATTCTTCGAATGATAATGTTTCCAAGCGCGCCAAAAATTTCAGTATGAAGTAAAATCCAAAAATTTTTTTTTTATTATTAAATATTGACCTTCTTCTTTGCACTGATATCAAAAAAAGTAACAAATAATGCGATTTAAAAATTACTGTCGAGAATCGTCTATAGCGGAATCACCCAGTAGATAAATATAATTTCGGGGGATGAATAGGGTATTTTCACAGTTTTTTTTATTATTGAAAAAAATGAAGTAAAAAAATTACGTTGATAACGGAATTTTTATTTTATTTTTATGACGATGAATAAATTTTCTATAACGTTTTAAAATACGCCTTTTTAAAATGCCGCCAAAAAGGTGTCTTCGCGCCCAATAATTCTGTGACGTCACAAGTGACTATCATAGTGCGATTGCCGCCGTAAGTAACTCTAGTGAGTTCGTAATTTGTACTTGGTGTTATTTATTGACTTCTAGTTTGCTCGATTTATGTCGGCATATTTATTCTATAGCTTCCCACTTGCGAAACATGTATAGTTTGGTACACATGGGTACAAATGCTATAAGAAAAACCCAAAATAAGATGTTTAAACGACCCTTTTTAAAGCGACAAAAATGTCGATAGTGTACAAATGTTGGGCGTGCGTTTAATGTGTTTGATACCAGTGTGGAAGGGTTCAATAGCGCTAGTTCCTCGGAGCATATTCTATTGAAATGCCGGTAAAACAAGGACACGATTCCCACCTGAAACCTGTGCGCTAAACATCGCAATCCGTTAGAGAATTATTTTATTTTATTTTTTATTATTATTGTACAACAGAATAATTCCAATTACAGTACAATTTAGTTACCCTATCAGCATTTAGGCAAGTGACTCTTCAATAATATTTTTAAGGCATATAAAGAACAGTCACTTACATCCAAATGGTTTGCAATTTCATTTAACAGCACCACTCCCCTCGTCATGCTATGCTTTGCCAAGACGTCTGTTCTGCCGTTCGGTACTTTAAATAAGTCATGATGTCGACTTCGGCTGTAGTGGTCTGGTACATATAAATCATTTGCTATTCTGTCCTTCAAATTGTTCCAAATTTTGAAGGACAGAATAGCAAGACTTGCTTTCCTTCTAGTTTCTAGGCTCACAGAATCAGTTTCCTCAAGTAAGTCAATATGGTGCATGAACCTTGGATAGGTTCCATGCTTCCGCATATAAACATACCTGAGGAATTTCTTCTGGATTTGCTCTAACATATCAATGTACTTCTGGTGGTACGGTGTCCAAACATCGCTCGCGTACTCCAGTTTACTTCTCAGTATGCCATCGAATAACGCTAGCATAGCTTCTTGGTTATCGAATTGCTTACAAAAAAAATCTATCAAATGAACAACCCGTTTCTTTTTTCTGAATTTTCAAGTATTTTTATTTATTTATTTATTTAAACGCCATAGCATGGCTTTTACATTGAAGTGAGTACATGGTATTATAAGTATACAGTGGTACACAGGAGATTATCAATAATAACAAAGTAGAAATGAACATTTAACAAAGTAGCAAGTATTTAGGTGAAGGATACTATTATGTGTTACTAAACTACTGTTACTATACAAAAAAAAATTAATATCAATGTTATAATAACAGAGAACATAAAATTTAGATAGGATTATTTAGAATAAAAAAGATGTACCTAAACAAAGGGGACTTGTCAACAGTATTTATAAGCACTAAATAGAGTAAATTTGTATTGAGTTTATTGTTACCTTCAAAGTTATCTTTGTTTGAAATTATTAAGCAGGTATTGCTAATTAGCTAACTGTTTCAGGGCTGTGAGTTAAATATTTAATAATAGTTTTGGTTTAAAAAAAATAAATCATTTTTAATAAAATAATACATTTAAAAGCTATCTCTCTTCAGTCTGTTAGTAAAGATATCTGAAGTAAGTACCTAGTTGAGAATCTACAGTAAAATATTTATTTATTATGAATTTCCCGCCCGGCTGGGCTTTTACACGTTAGTTTTTTTTTATTTATTACAAAGAACATCTAAGTTAAGCACAACAGAATCAAAGCAAAATCAAAAACAAAATCAAAAGCAAAATATTAGACAAAATCAAAAACAACATCTAAAGCAAAAACAAAGTAAAAAACGAAATAACATCGAAACTAAATACTCCGCCATGCAAGATGGAAAAATGTAATAGTAGGAAAATTACAATACATTGGTAAGGTCTCGTAGGTCGATGCTGAGCTACGTAGTTTGTTCGGTTAATTAAATTAAATTTGATGTTCTTCTTTTCAATATAAATTGGGTAATGACTTGTTTATATTTGGTGAATGGTGTGTTGAATATGTCAACAACATCTTTATAGTCATTACCCAAATTTTGTATGCGGCGAGCGGGGGTATACAACTGTGATTCTGTGTTGGAGTTATCACAATAGAACGGTAGATATTGCCTCGATGTTGGTTTACGAGGTATATGAAAAGAAATCAAGTATAATAGTTCATGGCTATCAATTATTGAATTTATGATTTTATATAAACATGTTAGGTGATTAACTATTCTACGTTCAGATAATTTTAATAAATTGAGTTGGCATAGTAGATAATCATAGTTGACACAATCCCTTGTAATACCCATTCTAAAATTAATAAATCTTAAGAATTTATTTTGGATTCTTTCTATCGTGAGCGAATGACTAGCGTAACTAGGTGCCCATACTGTAGAGTTGTACTCAATTTGACTCCTAACCAAAGACATGTACAATTTTTTAAAGGTTTGAATATTTTTAAATTGACTGCAAATTCTTATTACAAATCCCAACATTTTCAAAGCTTTATTTGATGTAATTTCAATATGGTTAATAAAATTCAGTTTTTGATCAAAGTTTACACCCAAATCATTCACCTCGGTTACAGCTGTTAGCATTACATCATTGATGGAGTATTCGTAAATTATTGGATTTTTTATTCTATGAAATCTCATAATTAGACATTTACTTATATTTAGTTGTAGATAGTTCTCTTGGCACCAAACAAAAAGTTTAAACAAGTTATTTGACAATGTTTGGCAGTCATTGATATTTCTTATGGCTTTGAATATTTTCATATCGTCCGCAAACATTAAAACTTGGACATCGTTAAAAATAGAAAGAACATCATTCACAAATATCAAAAATAAAATTGGTCCCAAATGTGATCCTTGGGGAACACCGCTGGTAGCGATAAATTTATATGAAGTAAAACCATCAATTTTAACGGCCAATTGCCTGTTACTTAAATAACTGTTAAACCACATGTATAAATACCCTGTTATTCCTAATTTATGTAGCTTTTTTAACAGCAAGTCATGGTTAACACTGTCGAATGCTTTGCTGAAATCAGTATAGACTGAATCAACTTGCAACTTCTTAGACATGGATTCGGATATAAAGTTTTGGTAAATTAAAAGATTGGACAAAGTAGATTTTCCAGAAGTGAAACCATGTTGGTTAGGTGAAATTACTGGCTTGATACAGTGAATGATTTTATTTAAAATAAGTTTCTCAAACAATTTTGGAATAGTTGATAAAAGGCAGATCGGTCTGTAATTGCTCACCTCATTTTTGTCTCCTTTTTTAAATATCGGGGTGAGGAAACTGTATTTCCATTTTTCAGGAAAGTGTCCTGTTTGTAATGACTGGTTGAAAAGAAAATGTAGTGGATATGTATGCAAGAGTGGTAGCGCAATTCTTTAAGAAAACAGGTGGGATATTATCAGGACCACCGCTCTTACTTTGATCCAGTTGTTTTAGCTGAGTCAGTACATCTTTATATTCAATTATTACATTGGCTAAATTTAAGTTATGATCTGGGGAAAAACTAGGCGAGTAATCGTTGACTATTATTGAGTCACGGACATATACACTTTTAAAGAAGTCGGCAAATAGGTTAGCTACGTTTTGAGAGTCGTTGGCTATTTTTCTTTCATAGCACATATTGGAGGGTATGCTAATATCATCATTTTTCAAAGACTTTGTGTAATTCCAAAATTGTTTTGTGTCTCCTTTAATTGACATTTCTACCTTATTTATGTAATTGTTGTAACAAATTTTTGACATATTTTTGCAATCTTTTCTTATTTTACTGAACTCAATATAATTTGATAGGGATCTCTCTTCTTTATATTTTATGTGTAGAACTTTTTTTTTAGCTATTAATTGGATTAATTCCTTATTAAACCATTTTGGATGCATTGATTCTTTGAATTTAATTAAAGGTATACGTATACAGTCTATGATAATGGCATTTATTTTATGATAAAATGATTCTATATTATGGATCATATTGTTTTCCTTGAGAAACGACCAATCTACCTTGCTGAGATGATCATTAATTTCAGTGTAATTAGCATTTTTGAAATTAAAACTAGAACTTGTGAGTTTATAACTTTTTTTTGCATTGTTTGGAATAATTACTGACAGTGGAGGATGGTGGTTATCTATGGGAAGGATAGACTCTAATGCTTTTCTAACTTTTATGTCCTCTTCATTTGAAAAAACAAGATCTAGGACGCGATTACTCGAATTATGTACATTATTAAATTGGGTGAGATTTAGAAATATTGACATATCAATGATTTCTCTTTCGCATAATGTTACTGATTGGTAATTAGTACAGTTGAAATTACAATTTGGAAGGTTGTAATCTCCAAAAATTAAGAATTTATGTTTTTTATGTTTTGATTTTAAAAGTTCGACATCTTCGGAGTGATTTTTATATATAGATAAATTAGCTGACGGAGGAATGTACACGCAACCAATGATGTAATTTTGATTTTTACCATTTACCATAATGAAAATTTGTTCGACATCACTATATTTGGTTTTCAACATTTTTGAAGACATTTTATTGGAGACTGCTAAAAGAACTCCTCCACCTCTGGATCTGGAACTGGTCTTGATATTTCTGTCAAGCCGGTAGATTTGATGATAGGGTAAACCAAGCTCCGTTGAGTAAATTGAAGGTTCTAGCCAGGTTTCCGTAAGAGCGATGACATCGTGTGAAGTAATTGGGGCGTTTATCCTAAATTCGTTCAGCTTTGTCCTTAATCCTCTGACGTTCTGGTAGTAACACATGATAGGTTTTAGTTTTTTGGATTAGTATTTACAATAGTAGGTTTATTATTTTTGTATTTGATTGTGAGTCCTGTTTCACCATTTTGTGTTCTTTGCTCTAGGGTTAATCGTAGATTGGCAAGATAGTTTCTTTGGGCTGGAGTTTGATCGGAATAAATTTTAATACCAGGGTACTCGGTTATGCTGTTTTTTTTCCTCAATATGTCAATGGCTTGGGCGGGATTGACAAGCATAACTTTTAGAGGTCTAGGTTTGTCCGACTTTCTGATCCCCAGACGAAAGGTCGTAATGTTGGCTTGCGTGATAGTCGAGTTTAGATTTGTTAGTGTAGTAGAGATTCTCGTCGTATCATCAGTAATTTTGTCGATTTGGGAACAGGCTGAGCTTTCGGGAAAGTTGAATATAATTAAATTTTTCGATCGTTCTTTCCTCTCCTCGAGCTCATCAGCAGCTTCGCACATCGATAAATTTGATGAATTTGAAGATTCTTGCGATGAGTTTGATTCTATCAGTTTTGAGGAGACCATATGTTCGTACGACTTAACCTGACCCTCGAGGATTCCAACTTTGACACCAACATCCAACATGGTGCCGGAGAGGTTGGAAAGTTTATTAAGTAATTTGGTCATCTGATCTTTAGTA
This sequence comes from Limnephilus marmoratus, assembly GCA_917880885.1. Classification (NCBI taxonomy): domain Eukaryota; kingdom Metazoa; phylum Arthropoda; class Insecta; order Trichoptera; family Limnephilidae; genus Limnephilus; species Limnephilus marmoratus. The sequence continues at coordinate 17,202,223 of OU862932.1, forward strand.
AGCTTCAGCCCTGGATCAGTAATGCTAGTGTGTAATAAACTTATTTCTTCCTTTGCCTTATTTATGTATGAAAGTGCATCGGTGGTACTCATCTTGATTGTTTGATTTTTGTTTGTTATTTGGTTTAATATAGTGGTATCAACCCTGTATCTGAGTTGTCTAGTTGTCTATGACTGGAAGTGTGTTTGGCGTGGGTAAATATATGTCTATTGCACTTGGGTGAAAGTTAATAATTTGAGTTAAATAGTAAAGATTTACCGGTTGGCAGCTGCTGTTATAAATACACAATGTTAATTTAGATTTTGTTTAAGTAATCGCCAATAAAATTCACTACAAAGACTCGTTCAATCAGTGCACACCGTAAAATTTTGTGGAGCGAAAAAAATACGTGACCACTGTGACACTTGTTATTGTTTTGAAGCTCTATACCAAATACCTATGCCAAATTCAAGAGGCGCACTTGCAATTTGCGCAGGGTTAACAGTTTTGTATCTGCAGTAGGAGGCGTCTACTAATATCTACAGGAATTCCAAAAACTGAAAAAATCTAACTAATATCTATGAGAATCAAAGTGTTGACGAATATCTACAGCTCAAACTGTTGATTAATATCTATGAGAACCAAAGTGTTGACGAATATCTACAGCACTGGCAAAGGTTGGATTTGCAATTGTGTATGGCATATTGGAATAACGTAATATTGCGTATGCAGTTTAAAAAACTTAATTTATGTAAGTATGTATGTAAAAATTTCTAATATCGGACTATTGGACACATTTAGCTGATTAGTCCAACCTATGCTCTATAGATATTAGTTCAACCTAAGCTCTGTAGATATTAATCAACACTCTGAAGTTCGTAGATATTAGTTCAACATATGAGCTGTAGATATTCGTCAGACATACAGGCTGTAGATATTAGTATCTGGAGTCTCTGCAGTATAGTTGGCCTTGTAATGCAATACTCCCAGATGGAGACCCCGTGCCTGCTTTTTTGCAGATTTGAATTTTAACACTACAATAAAAAAATATTCATAAATAGGATCTGCTGTCGAGTAACCATCCGCATTTTATGTATAGTATAACTTTTGATCAAAGGAAAAAAATTTCAGTTTGGTCGGGTATTGTGGTCTCAAATCCAAAATTAAGTTTTGTATGAAAAAGGCCACGCGGCCGTTCCTCTTAAGATGAATATATACATGAAATCCTGTTTAGATACTATTTTGATTAATCTTTACGATGAATCGGCTTACAGTATGAACATAAAAAAAATATGCTACGGATAAATAAAGCTTTTACTAGTTTTTCTATGTATTGGAATTACAATAAAATTATTATTTACGTAACAAAAAATATAAGCGTAAACCACCAAAAAAAAGTTTTTTCATGACTTAACTATAAAGTAATACAAGACACAATTTTTTAAAAATACCCTATCATGGTTAAGACTATTTTTGAGGTTATCCATGTTCTAACTTTTTTTTCGTTCTTATAAAATTGTGCACAAAATAAATAAAAACCACTTTTTCGCTTACTAGCCTCGTGCAAAAAGACGCTCGATTTTAAAATTTTGTAGGCATGAGATTCGAAATATTTCTAGCGTTTATATTCCTTTTCAGATATCCACCAAATAAATCAAGCACTGTGTTCATTTCATTAATAAATTAATAGAATTGCCGAAATTATACAAATTGTGACCTCTGATTAGGCAAGCTGATGAACACAATGTAATTAGCTGATTATTTGCGTTATTTCGGCTACCGGAAGTGAACAGAATATTCATCGTACGCCGGATGTAGAGCGGAAGGAAGGAATGTATAATTCGGCCTTCCGAAATAATGGAGCATATTTCACGTAACAATGGTATTCGAATGACCATACATAATGCTTGTTGTAACTATTATGGAAGCAGTGTTTATGAACGCGAAGAAGTCAACTATGAAATAATATATTTAAATAGCATTTTTTTTAGGTTACTGTGCCACGAGAGTGTTAGATGATTTTTGCGAACGTAACAAAGCAAATAAATTATTGGAGTGAAAACTTCTTTAGCACCGTTGTGATTTGAATCTCGATGAAACGGAAGCGAGCGACACTAAAAAGAGGTGGATACGCGCCATAAAATATATTTAAATACATTTGGGCATTAGTCTAATTTAAATTAATAATTTATGCTATGGGACCATGAGGGCGCCATCTATGGTGGTTGTATTATATTGAATTTACCTATGTGACATTGAAATTCAGTATATTCATGCATTTTCTTACCTCTGTGGAGCAAGCAATTACTTCCGACGTGAGTGTTGGTGAAAGCCAAGAAATGTCAGGCATAATCAAATAATTCACCCAGAATTGAATTGTTGTTGTACCTAAGATTTTTGGCACGTATTATTAATTTGCAAATTTATATTTATTGTGTGAACATTCTTCCTGTGATAAACATCTGTTAAGATTGAGCAAAACCGCCTTGGCAAAAGCAATATACGAAGGAAACTAGTGTCGCTTGTCTGGACATCGTGTGAGAGCTGCATTCGCTGAGTGAGTATTTGTTTTGTTTTCACTGAGGATTTTGGAATTGCTGTATGATCTGTTTTGTGTCACATAGGGAAGAGTTCATCTTTCATTAATTTACATAGGGTAGTATTCCCTCGTGTCTGGGGCTATTTACACGCCCCTACAAGAGGCAAATACAAACTTATACATCTATAGCATTTAGCCTGCGAGAGAATGAGGTAGCAATAAAATATTTATTTATTTCACGAGTAGTTGGTTCCAATATAATACGATAAATCCACATAACCACGCAAGCCTCCTTTAGTCTAGTGGTATAAAGCGCCTGACGAACCTTAGTGGCCTGACATTGAGCGGACAAGGATCGATTCCTCCGAAATCCATGTATTATATCTAAAATCAATATCCAATCTTCAAACCGCTCCAAAATGAATAGGCAAAGAAAACATAAGAGAAATCGCCATCTAGCGACTCCGGAGAAAAAAACACAATACTAATAAGATGACCATGTATACGAAAAGGTGCACTGGAATTCGATGACAAAAATATGTAAAAAATCATTCTTCTTGATAAAAATAAATGTTTCGTAGTCTCCCCACTCTGCCTACTTTACTTTTCTGAAGGTTTCACTTCTACTGCGTGTGAATTGTGCGTGTGAAGCATTTCCAACTGTGCATGCAATCTAGGTACAAGCGAATATCCAAATGACTCAGTCTTGATATTTTTCTTTCAATAAGAATTATAAGTTGTTTTATTAAGAGTTCTAACTGCCCGGAACCAGTAGGACTATGGCATTTTCAATTCCGATCATTGGGTAAGTAGCGCACAAGTGTCCCAACATCTCCAAGAGTGGCATCTCAAATTAGTTTTTTTTATACACACAAAGACCCTGAGAAAAATAATCCCCCTCAGGGCTTATGTCATCTTTGGGGATGCTGTGTGGAGGGTATTTTTTAGGAAAGGAATTTCTGGGAAGGAAAAAGGTATGATGGGTAGGAATCTGGGGGTCACTGATTTCAGGAGTGATGGTCGTATGAATCCATCGCTCCCACTGCTCCGAAAGAATCCTGATGGAAAGGTCAACAGGTTTCTCTCGATCCGGCCTGCCATGCAGTGGAACAAGTGGACAGAGACATTCGCCGCCAAGACCCGGTTAAACCTCACCCCATGAATCCGGGCACCCCTGCTAAGTCACCAAACGTAGCGAACCACTTGGGGTGACGTAAGGCAGAGATGTTGGTTATCCAATAAATTGTTCCCGGGAGGCGGTACCCATACCCGCCTCACAAATTGGTATCTATGTTGTAAGGCTGAAGGTAATGAGGATGAGAAGGAGATGTGGAAGATGAGGGTGGGGTAGTATCTGGCTATCTAGTCACCAAACATGGCTAAAACCAATTTATGTAGATATGTCATCAGGGTGATACTGAGAGTATTTCCCAATCTGGAACGTGCTACAAAGAATTTCAAGAAGAAATTCAGAAACTTTGCTTGAAATGGCTTTGAAATGGCCGTATTTGGTGATCAGATCTAAATAGCCAGATACTTTCCCACCACCCTCTACCACATCTCCTTCCCCTATCTCACAACATACCCCAATTGGGGATGCCATAGTCTCACTGGCCCCAGACGATTGAAAGCAGTTTGGACTCTTGCGCGGTTTCACATAAAAAATATGTATGTTATTTTTTTAATTACTTAATAGTCAAACCAAAGATATTCAAATACAGAAGAGATATGCTATGGTGTCCGCGCAACTGTCGCCGGACTACGCGCTAATTAGCGTAGTTTTCATACAAAAAGAATTTGTTCATTTCGTTGATTTTTTGAAAATGTGCATTAATATTGGTTAACAATATATTTTGAATAAGGAAAGAATTCGTTCATTTAGTTTAACGTTCGTTTGGTTTATTCGTTAATTATTTGTTCTTTTAGTTTATTGTTAATTGGTAAAAAATATCGGCGACACTCGGAAGCGCAGACCCACATAGTAAAAACAGCAGATAGCACATCTACTTATATTTCAATATCTTTGAGTCAAACAAATTAACGAAATAAAATTTCCCTGATCACGCCGTAATTTGAAACCGTGACCTACGGATTCTTGGCCGAGAGCAATACCTAGGAGGCTGTCAATTACATACTTTGCAGAACCCTGTTTATTTTAATTTATATCCAGTTTAAGTAAGAATCATCACTTATCACTCTCAGTAAGTTACAATAATTATTAATGTAAATAGGTAGTTATATCTGCATTTATATAGGTATCTATAGTCCGTAAAAAAAACATAATTTAAGATAATGTACACGTACACGTGTTTCCATTACGTATAGATTAATTCATTAGGTACCTAATCAACAAATGCCAGAACTCACTCAAAAAATCCCCAAAGTTTCATCCGATTGCGATGAAACTTTGAGGATTTGATGTGTGCATGCCCGCGATGTTTCTATATATAATGGTGAGCTCTGGCATTATGAAATTTGAATAAAAAATTGCGATAGGTTGCACGTGGGCTATTTGAAAACTGAATGTATCGTGACTGAATATATGGAATGCGGGAGGGGGGAGGGGAACACGTGAGGGAGGTTCGCGGGACAGAGAAAGCGGAGTGGGAACGCGTGAGGGGAAGGGGATGCGGGAGAGGAAGGGGAGGCGGAAGGTGAACGGGACGAACGGGAGAGGACAAGCAAAGAGAAACAATCGCTTTATTAAGATGAATAATTGATACGTGAAATCCTATTTAGATACTATTTTGATTAATCTTTACGACGAATCGGCTTACAGTATGAACATCAAAAAATATGCTACGGATAAATTGAAGCTTTAACTACTTTATCTATGTATTGGAATTACAATAAAATTATTATTTACGTAACAAAAAATATAAGCGTAAACCACTAAAAAAAATGTTTTCTCATGACTTAACTATTAAGTAATGTAAGTAACAATTTTAAAAAAATACCCCTTTACGGCTAAGACTATTTTTGACTTTATCTATGTTCTAACTTTTTTTCGTTCTTATAAAATTATGCACAAAATAAATAAAAACCACTTTTTCGCTTACTAGCCTCGTGCAAAAAGACGCTCGATTTTAAAATTTTGCAAGCTTGAGATTCGAAATATTTCTAGCGTTTATATTCCTCTTAAGTGGCGTTGCAACGCACGCCGGGAACTCGCTAGTATGTTATAATAATTACTGTAAAATATGCACATAGGTATTATTGCTAAATGGACCAAATATAATATAACGCTTAAAAGGTATATTTTTTTCAATGTATAATCTTTTTAATGATTGCAATAATTACACACCTTCATTATATTAATGTAATTTGAATACACATTACAAATAATGAGTACAAAGGTAAGTGCTCATTTTATAGAAAAATAATTATGTAATTATTTTAATCGGGAGAGGATTTAAGAGGAACGGCGCGCCGTTGCGGAGAAATGTGAAAAAGCACCGCCGCGGCGGTGCTTTTTCACATAAATTTTAAATTTGGATTTGAGGCCAAATCACCAACCAAAATAAATTATATTTTTTTAATCAAAGGGTGAAGTAAATACCTAGTACAGATATGTGCTACTTTATTTATTTATGTTTTAAATTATAAAATATGGCTCATTAAAGAAATCTAATTTTCACAATTTTAGAGGTAACTTTGGCAATTTTTATCTAGATAGCATTTAGTTCGGGTTTGAATCTTGCAATCATACATAAAGATAGCCAATAAAATATGCGTTAAGAAGATGAAGATAATATTGGTAGTTCTTAGTCAAAGTTTGCTACAGTTAAAAATGACCAAATCGGATAGGGACACATTATTAGCACAGTTGGTAGAGTTGCGGCCCGAAAAGCCGAAGGTCCTTGGTTCGAGTCCCAGATGTGCCCATATTTTTTCTGATTTTTCAGTTTCCAGATCTTTGATTGAGTTTCGCTAATATTGTCTTCATTTAATTAAATATAAAAGACTAGCTGGTTCCCGGCGTGCGTTGCTATGCCATTTAATAAAGAAATTGTTTCTCCCGGCGTGTCCTTTCCCATTAATTCCGTTACCCTTCCACCTCCCATTCCTCTCCCGCCTCTCCTTCCCCTTCCGCGTTCCCCCTCCGCCTCCTCCACCTTCCCTCTCCCAGGTCCACTTCCCCCTTTACCCCGTCCCGCGAACCCCCCTCCCGAGTTCCCCTCCCCCCTCCGGAAACCCCTCCCCGAGTTCCCTCCCCCTTTCCCCCTCCCCCCCCCTGCATTCCATACATTAATTCCCGGTACATTTAGTTTTCAAACAGCTCGCGTGCCACCTATTGCAATATTTTTATACAAATTTCATAATGCCAGAGCTCACTCATACAAACCTAAAACACGAACACAAAACAAAAAGAATTATCCAATTTGGTGCAGTCGTTTGGAAGTTATGCGCATTCATACATTTCGACGATTCAGTTTGATTTATATAGAAGAAGATAGAAGATAGAAGATAGAAGATAGAAGCTAGAAGATAGAAGATAGAAGATAGAAGATAGAAGATAGAAGATAGAAGATAGAAGATAGAAGATAGAAGATAGAAGATAGAAGATAGAAGATAGAAGATAGAAGATAGAAGATAGAAGATAGAAGATAGAAGATAGAAGATAGAAGATAGAAGATAGAAGATAGAAGATAGAAGATAGAAGATAGAAGATAGAAGATAGAAGATAGAAGATAGAAGATAGAAGATAGAAGATAGAAGATAGAAGATAGAAGATAGAAGATAGAAGATAGAAGATAGAAGATAGAAGATAGAAGATAGAAGATAGAAGATAGAAGATAGAAGATAGAAGATAGAAGATAGAAGATAGAAGATAGAAGATAGAAGATAGAAGATAGAAGATAGAAGATAGAAGATAGAAGATAGAAGATAGAAGATAGAAGATAGAAGATAGAAGATAGAAGATAGAAGATAGAAGATAGAAGATAGAAGATAGAAGATAGAAGATAGAAGATAGAAGATAGAAGATAGAAGATAGAAGATAGAAGATAGAAGATAGAAGATAGAAGATAGAAGATAGAAGATAGAAGATAGAAGATAGAAGATAGAAGATAGAAGATAGAAAATAGAAAATAGAAGATAGATAGATAGATGCTTATTTAATGGATGGAGCTTAAAGCGCCATTTTATATGAAGGCGTGAACTGCATGAATTTTTCGTTGTGTATAAATACGTCCTATGCTGGTTTGGTAAATGCTTTTCAACAGAAAATTTCTTAAAATAAAGCATCATTATAATTAGTTTATAACTTTTCACGCCACGGAAAATTTCAAAAAGTGCACTTTTAGGCCCGTTCTACTTTATCGGTAATGCCGCACGCCGCCTCTGATTTTATTTAACTTTTAACGTCAAATCACTTTTAATCGAATGTATTGTTAGCTTCTAAGAATGACTGATGAATGTCTTAGGTGCTTAGATGATGAAATCACCGTCACGTGTACACTCTTTGTATCTCCTACATTGTCCAAGTTACTTACTGCCGACAGGCAAAATCATGGTCATAAATACACACATTAAACTGATTTTACCTTTATTTAAGAAAAATAAGCCTTGAACTTCAGCACAGACCTTTGCACAAAGCTATAACTTGTGTTAAAAGGGAGTAAGTAAACCGACTTACTCACTCTGAGTTTCAAACATAATCCCTCAGACTGCTAGCCCAACGTCCTACCCACCGAACTATCAACACCTTACCCAATTTTATTTATTTATTAACGGACTTTCCAATTTACAATTAAATAAAACGAATTAAAAAAAATGTACATTATAAAATTAAAGTATGATAAATGAAACAAGACAAAATCAGAGATAAATATAAGAAACTAGAAATGACAAGTCAAATCAAGTTTTAGCTAGAAGTCAAAATACATAGTTTTAAAATATCGTCAATTGTTTAGCGACCGTTTAAAATCTTTTAGCTTTTGCCAAAGGAGTCAAGATCTTGACTTGAGTTGACTAGTCTACAATTTCTGGACAGAGGTGAATAAAATCCATAATTAGTCAAGTGTTGATTGAGGGAAAGCAGATCATTTATTTCTGATTTTACAGGAGATTTTGAATGCTAATTTCTATATGCGAAAACAAAAAGAAAGAGAGGTAAATCTACATAAATCTTTTTCAGTTGAGTAAACATACAATGTTTCTTCTTTGTTAGATTCTACAAACAACAATTTTATGAGTCAAAATTTAAAATATGTTTGGAATGATTTTTGGAACAAAGAATAAACGATATGATTCAGATTAGAAAAACAACGCCAAGGACGAGGTTGAGTGTACTCAAAATTTTGGTCACTTGTTATTTGAGTCACCCCCTTCTTCTTTTCATAACAAAGAGTTTTACAATGGAAATATTGCGGTTTTGGACATAGGGATGTCGAGAGTGAAAAAAATATCGATATTTATTAAAATATCAATATCGACGTCGATATATCGGTCAAATTTTCAAAAGATTTTGCGTTTTTAAAATAATAGTGAATTCGGCTCAATATTATTAATAGTAATTTTTATACACAATGTGCATTACTTTAATGTACAAAAATCTCAATGAAAATGAAGGAATTTTTTATCAGTATTCATTTTTATTAGGTAATAATTACAAAAATATCAAAAACTAAAAAGCTGTCTTCTAACTTATATGTGAACTGAGACGCACAAAAAGTTAGTATGCGGCAAAAGTCTAAAAGATTTTAGACGGTCGCTAAACAATTGACGATATTTTAAAACTATGTATTTTGACTTATAGCTAAAACTTGATTTGACTTGTCACTTCTATTTTCAGTAACATTCTATTGGCGTATTAATCTGTCAAAATGGACTTCGTGTTTGGAACAAGGTATAGTCAATAATCATAGACAATTGGGAACCAACACATAGGAGTGGCTTAGAAAAAAATGGCGAAAAATAGCATATATTTCTATTTATGTACCTACACATATGAGATAGTATAAATAGAGTATTGAGTAGACAGTTCAAACAAGTGTTAGTAATTTATGAAGAATGTATTATAATATGGGAAATATTTATACTTACATGGTCTATGAATAATCTGATCCATGCTGAGAAGAATATTGCTATGACTATTCCCAAAAGGATCAGGATTATTGATGTGACTATCACAAACCCTGCAACAAGAAAACACAGTACAATTAGTTAAAGTCACAACAACAAAACCTTCGATACATGCTCTATTTGAAAATAGGGAAAACACGTAATTAATTAAAAAAAATATCAATTTCTGCAATTTTTTTCGTGTTTATTTTTGTTACAGCTGTTTCGGCTTACAAGACCATTTTCAAACTGTGGTTAAAACACTTTGAGATGACTTACTAATACGATATTAATGTCAATTTTTGAAGGTGTCTTAACCGGTCACCGACTTAAGCAGATATATGCGTTAGAAATACGACAGCAGTCAAGTACAATAAGCGTGTTTATACGTCAACGCGTGTGTCTCCATAGAAATCGTTCTAACTCCGTTATTCTTTTAGTGACATCCCTAACACAAAAAGTAAAAGGTCGATAGTGGAACAAGCTGTACATCCCTATTCAAGTTGTCCATAGAAATACATAACTAGAATATTCTGTCATTCGCGCAATCTGACACATAATTTTTCCCGCCAAATTTCGCGGCGGCTCGACCCCGCTCGACATTTTTAATTTTTATAAAATATTTTTATATGAAATGATAAAAAAGTGAGTTGAAAAAAGTGTTTATTATACATTTATACAATAGATTATTGTTGTTTACATAATCTGTGATTTTAGTACCGTTTTCACATAAAAACATCACGTGAGTCATTTTTACATTTTTTTTAGCATTCTAAATTTTTATATTTACAAATGATAATATTTATTGTAATATAATAATTCGAAAGCTTATTTTGTAACCTTTCTAAACCAGTTTTTACTATTCGGCTACGTTCAGAAATGTTTCATTTATAGAGCTTTAATTGTGAAGCGGTAATAACACAAAGTTTTCGTAAAATGTCATTTCGTTTGAGACATCACAAGCGAATATTTGCGAAAATATTCGCTTGTGATGCCAGCAATTTTTCGGCGCATATTTTCATCTCTTCTAGCCGAACAATAATACTTTTTAAAACGGTAGTTGGGGGCTTTTACATGTAGATGGTACAATTTTAACTTGAGAGTCTTTGGTAAACTTTTAAATCCAAATAAAAAGAGTCGTCTCTTGTGCTCTTTAAATCATAAATCTCGTCATAATAGAAAATGAGATAGCATGATTATTGTGAGTCCGTGTCAGGCCTGGAAAAACCTTTTATCTCCCAAAAAGACTTTAGGAGTTAAAATACATTTCGGTTTATAATTTCTTTGGAGGAAGGGAATTAAAATCAATTCACATAAGACATGCCAGTACATTTAGACTAATTACTAAATACTAAATACCTTTTGAGCAGGAATGAAAAATAATAACAGATTATTATTAAGAATAGAAGAACGCAACCGAATGAATAGTTGAAGAGAACGTGATTGATTGGTTGAAGAGTAGGTACCTGTTTTAGTCATAAGTTTTGTCCCAGTGAGGTTAAAAATTGAATTTGATTGTATTGTAAACAATAATACCTACCATATAAAGTTAAAATAAATACAACATAATAAATTAAAATGTAAAAATGTATACCAATGTTTATATTAGACCACTTGAAGTGGATCCAATCATAAATAAATGAATGTGTATCTATCTGTCACTTCTCATATTGGACAGTGCTTATTTTTATGCATATCAAGCAAAATTTAGGGTTATTTTTGAGTGTTTACTTTTGTGTAGGTATATCTAGCAGAATTTTGGCTTATTTTTTGAGCGTATATTATTATGGCTTATTTTCGAGTGCTTACTTTTATGTAAATCTAGCAAAATTTTGGCTTATTTTTGAACTCTTATTGTATGTAAATCTAAATCTAAATCTAGCAAAATTTTGGCTTATATTTGTGTGTTTATTGTAATGTTTTATTTTTGAGTGCTTACTTTAATGTAAATGCAACAAAATTTTGGCTTATATTTGAGTATTTATTGTTATGGCTTATTTTTGAGTGCTAACTTTTATGTAAATCTAACAAAATTTTGGGTTTTATTTGAGGGTTTATTGTTATGTTTTATTTTTGAATGCTTACTTTAATGTAAATCCAACAAAATTTTGGCTTATATTTGAGTATTTATTGTTAAGGCTTATTTTTGAGTGCTTACTTTTATGTTAATATAACAAAATGTTGGCTTATACTCGAGTGTTTATTATTATGGCTTATTTTTGAGTGCTTACTTTTATGTTAATATAACAAAATGTTGGCTTATACTCGAGTGTTTATTATTATGGCTTATTTTTGAGTGCTTACTTTTATGTTAATATAACAAAATGTTGGCTTATACTCGAGTGTTTATTATTATGGCTTATTTTTGAGGGCTTACTTTTATGTAAATATAGCTTTTTTTTGAGTGTTTATTATTATGGCTTTTATATTAATCTAGAAAAATTTTGGCTTTTTTAGTGCTTATGTTTGCATATTTATCAAAATTTTGACTTATTTTTGAATGCATATCTAGCAAAAATGTGTCTTATTTCTGAGAGCTTATTTCCATGCATATCTTGCAAAATTTAGGTTTATTTTTGAGTGCTTATTTTAAAACATACCAAGCAAAATTTTAGCTTATTTTTATATATACCTAGCAAAATAACTTCAAATAATTAAGTTATTTTGAGGTTGCGTTATCCACATTTAAAATGCTTTTAAAATATATAACATAGGAATACTGTAGAACGCCAAGCATACAGTTCCAAGTATGACATAATAACGCAGTATACAGTCAATGACACAAGTAAAGGTAAAACTGAGGACGCAAACAAAATTTAACGACGTTCAGTATGTAGAAACGTGACTGGAGGCTCCTTGGCGTGCTATTATTACCAAGAAAATAAATATCATTTATCATAATCATGTTAATTCCACTCTTTGACTCACGGATAAGAAAAACTTCTAATGTCTTCGATGTGAGAATATTTTATAACATCTACCGCACAGAGTTGATTCACTCTTTGCAGATTTGTATTTTAATTCATGACTACGTGCAGGTATGCTGCGTCATCAATTAGTTGGGTTTTAATTCATACAAGTATGAATGAAAAATATTACATAGAAAAATTGGTACGAGCTTCGTACCTATTTTTCTATTTTTCGTACTACGAAGGTGCTTTAAGTTAAGGGCATTTAACCAGCCAGCGACCGAAAATCCACGTTTCGTCGAAAGATGTTCTTACGATCGTACAGGGCGATTCCAATGTGAAAGATTAACTCCGTACCAGCTTTTTAAAATTATAACTTAATATCGATTTTATTTCATTCCAAATTTGCTTCAATTTATACCTACATCCAAAAATGCTGAAAACGTGATGATAAAACTATTAAAATTATGTCCTATTTGTAACTATTTTTTGATTATAAGTATTTATTATTTTTCAATAATGTCTAAGCAAAATAAGAATGTAAAAAATCTGAAATACTCGTATGTTAGTTTGAAGGTGCGCAAATAAATACACAAACGGACCAATTTTCGTCAAGAAACATATGTACGTATATATTTTTTAATGATTTTATTTAAACTAAACTTAAAATTCTCAAACGTGCGTTTCCTAGATAATGTTTTGATTTATTTTACTGCATGATTATATGATTTGAAATGGGTGTGGTATAATACAAAATCTTTTTTGAAAATTTTACGAATCTGCCAACGACCTACAGTATGAAAAAAAACCTTATTATACTAAAAATAAACATTTAAAACATGCGTTTATTAGGTAAAAGAACAATCTTTCGAAATAAATTTATATTTTTTGTGGAAAAGAGTCAATACGTCTAAAATCTGATTTAAAAATGACATTTTTAAGGAGAGGAAGGAACACACATTGGTCTTGAAGAGACCCGTGTTGTAGGAAGGAGGAAACACAGAGGCCCGCAAATCATTCCACAGCCGAGCTGTTGAACACAAGACCGAATTGAAGAAGCGACCCGTTCTCATGTGACAAATGTCAACCGTGTACAAATGTTGGGCACGCGTTTGGCGTGTTTCCCGACTATGCACCGGTGCCGAAGGGATCAATGACGCTAGTTAATACCGGTAGAACAAGGATAGCATTCCTACCCGACGCCTGTGTTCTAAAGATTACAATCCGTCTGTTAAGATGGGAGAATCTATTAAACGGATCGCCCGTTTCTGCACAGATTCGAGGGTATTTTTCAGGTATTTTGGAGCTCCGGACCAGAGATGGTGGGGATGTTTTGTCCGTAGGATATTTTGTCGGGGATATTTTGTCGGGGTCGTACTTAGTCATACCCTTTTCTTTCCCGGAAATTCCGCCTCCTTCCTTTCCTTAAAAAGAGAAATTATTTTCCTCATTTCCATTTTGTGGTGTTAATATTTAAAGAAATATATATTCAGTTATTCTGTGTTGAAGATCTGCCGAAGCCCTGTCGTAATCATTATTTGTTAGATCTGTGTACCTACCTACATTTTAATAAATATAGAGAGGCTGATATCTTTCGTGATGCTTCACCAGTTGTTAATAAGAGAAAGTCTCATAACTTGGTGTATATATTACGTAGCTGTAGGCGTTCCATCCTCGCAGATGAATAATCACGACTTCATGATTCATGATAGAATGGAAGAATCAACATTGCTTAACCTTGAAAACTTTCGTTGAAGAACTAACCGGATAGACGACATTTTGAATATAAAGTCCTCTTTCAAAGTGGTGATTTCGCCTGCTGAATACATAATAGGTGTTTTTTTTAAAATTTGTTTTATATTTCTGATATGCTGCCACGAATTGCGCAGCTTTGAAAACAACAAACGTCATTCGAAAGATTAACGAACTTTTAATAAGGAACTCCAGTGAAAAATATTATGGCTTTAAAAAAATATGTTCATACAGACCAATAAACGCTGATTCTGAATATATAAGTTTTATTTAATAACATTAAACTTTTTTAAAAATTATTAAAAAGTCCATTTTTAATCGGGTCGTAAAAACACGCCGTCAAGTTGGCATTATTGAAATTTTAGTAGTGACATCACTGTTCGACGTGTCGTGACGTCACCGTAAAGTCATTGTATGGGAATGTATGATATGACACAAGCCATCGTATTAATTTATTCGTTTATTTACATACTGATTATAGAGATATAGTTGTTGTGTTTATTGAAACATTATTTAGGCCTAAATAATGTTTAAAAAATAAAGGTATCTCTTATTATTTTATCTCTATTATTGAAAATATTCAAATGCTACTGCACAAAAAAAAAATAGTAATGCTACTCTAGGGAGAATACTTCGAACAACGGAATTCAAAATGGCGGCAGTTGATCAATTGATTGCCCGATCCTATAGTAATTTTTCAGGAGTGATGACGTCACACGATTCACCATACATACGGTGGTTTTCGGGGATTCTTGAAAAATTAAAACTTTAACAAATATTTTTACTATTAAAACTAACTCTACAAATAAAAATAAAAATGCAGTTATTTAAGTTAGAAGGTCAAAGGAAGGAAAAATTATTCATTAAAAAAATATATATTGGACTGGAGTTCTCTATTGACCAGGGGTCCTAGCACACTGAAATCGTTATCTTTACAATATCGAATCGACATGGCATAACAACCGACGATTTTGTACCGAACCGATATTCATAAGCAATGTAAGGTAATCAAAAAGAAATTGTTATTCGCTGGCAACACTTGAGGTACTTTCTATGTAGCTGTCACAATGTCTATGGAATCGGAGTTTTAGACCGGGAGCCGGTACACAAACCTTACGAGTACACGGATGAAACTACTTTGAAGTGATAATGGACATTTAGTAATAATAATAATAATAATAATTGGATAATTTATAAAGCGCCGTTTTTGTGAAAAATCACCTCAAGGGCGCTGTAAGCCTTAAAAAAGCTGGTGCGCCGCGCCTCTTGGCAGATTCCGCGCAGTCATGGAACTAGAGAAATTCTTCAATGGGATGGTTTAGAATCTAGAATACAGTTATTCGTTGGTTTCATTCGTGTACTCGATGACGTAAAATTTACTAATTTCTATCCCAATTTAACACCGGCTGCCTGCGAACGTGCCAGGCTGCCGGTTGGCAGACCTGCTAATTTTCTCATCTACTAATCGACCTTTATCATATGAAACCATTCCCGTTCGTGCACCCGATGACGTAATTTTTTCGAATAAAAACGAGTGTGTTTTAGACCACACGACTGAAGTAAAACTTCACTAACTTATGCCGGGTACCCGTTATATATAATGTTATATAGGATGGAACCATTACAGTTAAGTTGATCCCAAGGTTACAGTGTCCTTGCAACGCGTGCCGGGTACCCATCCCCATCCCAATCCCCATCCCCATTCCCATTCCCATCCCCCCAAAGGCCCAACCGTTCGCCCACCGTTCGCATCGATTACCGTTCGCATAAAATGTATATAATATCCTTTTTCGTAACGCATTCACCAGCCTACCCCCCATGTCGAGCGTGCATAAAGAAGTTTTACTTCAAAAATCGCTCACTATTTCCATGACTGCGTGGAACCTTCCAAGATGTGCACCGGCAGACTAGCTTGTTTAAGGCTTACTAAATGTACATTATCACTACAAAGTAGTTTCATCTGTGTACTCGATGACGTGTGTTTGTGTAGCCAGGCTCCCGGTCTATAACACCTGTCAAAAACATCTTAGTCCATTAATGTAATAATATGACAACTAACTAATAATCTTTTCTTTTGAACATTTAAAGATCCATTTACACCGAGATTTTTGCTGAGATATCATAATAATATTAAATACACACACTTTAATGTACGTAGGAAGTCCGCATGTATTTTTTGACAATAAAAAGGAGTTAATTGGACAATGAGATCATTAGCCATAATACGAGATATATTCGTAAGTACGAAACTGTCAAACGAAAACGTCTGAATTCCGATTTAATTCAATCCTGCAATCTTCGATAATCTGCCTCCGTTCATTAATAAACCAGTAATTATGCAGAAAGAATGTCATTATTAATAAAGTTGCGTAGGTATATCGCCAGTCAAACAAACGACAGGGTGATTTACAATCTCGTATCGATAACGAACCGATTGCCCTAGCACGCTTGCGCCATCGATAGGCAGACCGACGTCGAAGGGAAATAAATAAGGAATCGACATACGATCTCACACGATGGCAACACTGGCGATCTTTTAATGAATTTTCGTTTCTTAATTTGAAATGTGCTGCGTAAAAATGAAAAATACCAATAAATTGACAATTTCGAATTGAAATTCGAACTCAAATAAATATTGGCGTTTCGCATGTAGATACTTTTTGAGACTAAACGACATTTTAACAAATTTCGTTTCTCGAATTTGAAAGCAATTAATTGATCGCCTCATGAAATAACTGAGTCTATGGGTCTCGTATACGATTTCTTTAAATTCTGAGAGTTTTTTTAGTTCACCTCTACTCATTAATTAGCCAGTTATTTTGCGTAACAAACGACATTATTTAAAAAAATCTGTACATTGACAGCTTATCTGTCACTCCGGAAGCCACGGTAAAAACGGCGTCTTTTGTCAACCGACTGTCGGAATCGTATGTTCACTGTGCTCGCAAATATCGCTAACTGACCATAGATGACGGATTTATTACATTTCGTATTAATATTGGGGTTTTATCAACCAAGAATGCATACGATTTGGCAGGCTTTTGTCAATCGTCGGTCGGAATATCCCTTATCAATTGTTGAGCGTGCTAGCACATATTGATAACTGACCATAAATGACGGATTTTACCGATATCGTATTGATATAGGGTTATATCGATCGACCATGCTAGGACCCCAGGGAGCTTTATTATAATTTGAATGGTTCCATAACTCTTGATTCCCCGACAGTTGCTAGTCCCCCGGCTTACTTATGTTCAATATGCAGTCGGTTTAGAGAAAGTACGGTACACCTTCTAACACAAAATATAACTAAGTGTCCCTGATGGGATGTGCATAGAGGATGTACCGCCGAATAACAAAAGTATAAAACATATTTTCATTCAAATGAACCAAGGAAAAAAACTACGTGTCCATAAAATATAAGTGCAAAAAATCGACACTGTAAATAATTTCGTTTGATATCTAACAACTTATTATTAAAGGTTTAAGTCGATTTTAGCTGTAAAATTGGTAAATACATACTAATCTATAATATAAAAATGAATCGCTAAATGTGTTGGTAAGCGCAAATCTCGAGATCAGCTGAACCGATTTCGCTAATTCTTTTTTTAGAATATTCCTTAAAGTACGAGGATGGTTCTTACGGAGAGAAAAATTAAGAAAATTGCACAGAAAATTGGATAATTTCAGAAAACATCGCACGTTTGACAGATTGCGTGTTTGAGAATGACATTTTGAAAAACAATGATTTGTTAAATCAGGATTCTATTTTTGAAAATCTTTAAGTTGATAAATATATTTAAAGTAGGTACTCCCCTAATAATATGAATCGAATCAAGAATTTTAGATATTTTAAATAGGTACCTATGTTAGGTACCAAATTTAGAATACATGGAAAATGGAAATTTGAATAAAAATTGTAAAAGGTGGCGCGCGGAATGTTTAAAAACTGAATGTACTGGGATTGAATATATGGAACGCGGGAGGAGGGTTGGCGGGACGAGGGAGCGGGAAAGGGAAGAGGGAAGGCGGAGAAGGTGGAAGGGGAACGCGGGAAGGGGGAGGGGGACCTAAGAGGGGGGAGGGGAACTCGGAGGGGGGTTCGCGGGATGGGGAAGGGGGGGGGGGAGTGGAGTGGGGAGAGGGAAGGTGGAGGTGACGGAGTGGGAAAGCGAGAGGGGAAGAGGACGCAGGAGGAGAAGGGGAACGGGACGATGGGAAAGGACACTCAGGGAGAAACAATTTCTTTATTAAATGGCATAGCAACGCATGCCGGGACCAGCTAGTAATATTATAAATGCGAAAGTGTGAGTGTTTGTTTGTTACGCTTTCACGCCTAAACCACTAAACCTAACTAACTAACCACCACGCCGTTTCCCCGCAGGGGTAGGCAGAGAGGACGGACCGCCAAACAACTCGGTCTTGGCACACACTCTTTGCCTCACTCACATTCATACATCGTCTCACACATTCTCTTCTATTATTCTGACTTTTGACATGGCCCGACTCAAGTATCTGATTCACTTGATCGTGCCGTGTCTTCCTCGGACGTCCCCGACTTCTTTTACCATTCACATTCGCATCTTATGTTCTTCTTACAATACTTTCTTCGTTCATTCGCTCTACATGCCCAAACCATCTGAGGGTCCCTTTCTTAATCAACCACTAAACCGATTTTTAAAATTCTTTCACCAATAGAAAGCTACATTATCAGCGAGTAATATAGATTATATATATAATGGTAAGCTCTGGGCGTTACGAAATTTGTATAAATGAAAATGATAGTATTTCATATACTTTAGCGGCAGGGAGGAAAGGCAGGGGGACGGTGGGGTTCGCAGAGAGTGAAGAGACGAGGGAGGGGAAGGTGGAAGGGAACGGGGATGCACGGGAAAGGACATGCAGGGATTTTTTTGAATAGCATTGCAACGCATGCCGGGTACAAGCTAGTAATGAATAAATATGATAATTTTATAATAATGATAAATTCGAGATTAACCGTCGGGTCACCAATTTGAACGTAGGGATCTCTAAGGACCATAAATTCATTTTTTGGTATGGACTCATTCTTGTAGGTAATCAACCAGAGATCTTTTGTGATCGTTTCATTCCTCCTGGAAAGATATGCTGCTTAAAAACATTCTCACATGGAATGAATACATTGAGGGAGGGAAAAAGTTTTATAAACGGCCCCACACACTAGCGAAAATTTAATTTGATGATTCAATATAAGATTTGATTCATAAATAGCCGAGAGAGCCATTAAAGCATTTGTTGTAATCTACTACAAAAATACGACCAATCAATAATGAAAGTTCTAAAATGATTTTGGAAAATTTTATCAAAATTTTATAGATATTGTTTAAACAATCCAACAATAACGAAATACAACACACGTCATGTTGTATTTTGTTAGTAGGCAGGGCGTCACTTCAAAATACTAAGAATTCGTCAATAAGAACCAGTCTTTTGAAAAGCTGTAGGAATTTGTTTAGTGTGAATTAGTCATGAATGTAAATTAGCATAATAACCGCTGCTTGCTTCGTATTCAAGTTGAACAACTTGATCCTACCTTTGTACAAGGTACAACGTATTCCCAAATATTTATTAATATATCCAAGGCTTGATGGCACGAGTTTACACACCGTCTTCTTCTTCTTGTGCCCTGTCCATTCAACGGACGTTGGCTATCATGTTGGCTATGCAGACTTTGTTTACTGCGGCCAGGAACAGCTCCACGGTAGATTGGCCAAACCACTGTCTCAGATTTTTCAGCCATGAGGTTCCCCATCGCAATCCCCGGCAATCTTTCCCTGCATTATGAGATGCAGGATCTCATACTTCTCTGGATGTCTCATCACATGTCCAAGATATTGAAGTTTTCGGAGTTTTATAGTTTTAATTACTTCCTTTTCTATATTCATCCGAACCATAACATCTTCATTTATAACCCTGTCCATCCAGCTATTTTAAGTATTCTTCTGTGGATCCGCATCTCGAATGCCTCAAGTCGCCTAATTAATTCTTCAGTAAGCGTCCATGCTTCCATTACATAAAATAATATCGAAAAAACGTAGCATCTGACCATTCGCATTCGAAACCTAGGTTGAGATCATGACCGCAGAACATTTTTTTCATGCGGATAGAGGTTGCACGAGCTTGCTCAATGCGGCATTTGATTTCAACCGAAGGATCCCATCTATCATTTAAATTGCAGTCCAAGCATACAATACTCTGTACCTTCTCTAGTTTTGTTTCAGCAATATAAAGATTTTCATCCAATGC
The DNA here is from genome assembly GCA_917880885.1 of Limnephilus marmoratus. Lineage (NCBI taxonomy): Eukaryota > Metazoa > Arthropoda > Insecta > Trichoptera > Limnephilidae > Limnephilus > Limnephilus marmoratus. The sequence continues at coordinate 17,222,752 of OU862932.1, forward strand.
GTTATTTTTGCTTATTTACACACCGCACATTCTTAACTAAACCAAACTGTTGTAAGTAAAAAAAAATGTCAAAATGAGATATTTTTACATTAGCCCCGCACACGATGCCCCGAGGAAAATAATTCCCTGAGGGCCCACGTCATCTTTGGGGATGCTGTGTGGAGGGTCTTTTTAGGAAAGGAAGCTCTGGGAAAGAAAATGTATGAGGGGTAGGTAGGAATCTAAGGGTCAGTGTCTTCGTCTGCCATAATACGGCATATGCCTAGTTTGATTATCGAAAAATCTGTAAAAACTCTTTAAAAAAATTATTTTACGAATAAAGAAAAGAAAAAAGTATGTTCAGGAATGACGGACGGATGAATCTATCACTCCCACTGCGGTGTAAAGCAATGTTCCGAGAGAGTTCTGCTGGAGAGGTCAAAAGGTCTTCCTTCACCAGTCTCTCCCGATCCGGCCTGCACGCGGTAGGTCGACAAACGCATCCGCCGCCAAAATCTAGATAAACCCCAGGAATGTGACACAAAAGCACTATATTATATTATTTTTATTGAATGGATTGTGAAATAACACAAAATTAAAAAATAAATATTTGCGCACGCTGGGATATGATCCCGCAACCTCCGGATTACTAGTCGGGAACCTTACCGCTCGACCTCCCTATAAATTCCGTACATTTTTATTCATCACCTCCTTTGAAAAGTCATTAAGGGCCCGCAACCCGGATTTGTACCGATTTATTACATATTTTCCCTTAAACACGCTAAGTTTTAAAGCTCTTAACAAAATGTATGTTATTCTTGAAGATAATATCTAGACTTTGCCCGCGCCGAAACGCAAATTATATAAAATTCCCTCGATAGAAAAAAATCGCAAAGTATGCTCCAAAAATTATTCTTAACACGTTTGTTTCAGTTATTTTACAAGTTATATGTTTGAAAAAAATCACAGTGTTTCTTTAAATGCTGTATAAGATAATGCCTGCGAGATTTTTGCTCTATTTTAAACGAGTCGTGTTTTATTAAACATTTTCGAAATTTTCGCATCGATTTTGTTGCTGTAAATGTTAGCGCTCTCCTCTAACATTTGTAATTTCGTATCTCTCCATCTTCTTCTTTTCGGGCCCGGTTGCAGAGCCTTAAAAGTGATGAAAAAAATGGTTAAATAGGTTACATTAGGTTTTTGCTTTTTTCAATTTTTTTCGTAACTTTTAATGACTTTTTAAAGAGGTGTTGAAATGTTACTTTTTTGAGTTGCCGTGGAACCGTATTTTTTCTACTAATTTGTCAATAGCCTTACCGTTAAATCGAATTCAAGGTTTTAACAAAATTCTACGCGCAATCAGATGTGTACACTCTCTAACTTGGCCAAGATAAACCAACTTTATCTTGATATGACCACTCACCGGGGACCTCTAAGCTAACTGTAGACCTCTAATCTATTTGGGGACCTCTAATAAATCTCCTCCAGACCTCCGCTCGAGACAAGTGCAGCGGCGACCTCTTGAGCATCGAGGTCAACTGAATAGTATTGGAACAAAAAACCATAATTGACCTTTCCTTGGATCAATTGAATAATTTGTTTGTTATGGAGACGAACGTACGAAAAAACTGTTTCACAACTTTATATGATTGCTTTGTTGACAGCAGCCCACTGTCACCAACAGTGACTGACAGTAAAGTTGGTCTGTCAGTGGGCTACGGACTGACAGACCAACGATAAGAAATTACTGAATGTTGTAGAAATGAGATTCAAGCGAATTACGAGTACGTGTTATGATAAAATAGTAAGACAATTTGTGAAACGGTGTGGGTACCGCCCCCCCGGAACCATTTATTGGATAATCAACTCCCTTGCCATAGGTCACCCCATGTGGTTCGCTACGTTTGTGTGGCTTAACAAGAGTGCCCGGGTTCATAGGGTGAGATTTATCAATATCTTGGACATCTACGGGACGGGCTTGATCGGGAGAGACTGGTTGAAGGGGACCTTTTGTCCTTTCTAGCCGGATATTCTCGACGCGTCGCCTTTCACCGCAGTTGGAGGAATGGATTCATAAATTCATACGTACGTTGCTTCTGGACACATTGACCCCCAGATTCCTAACCATCTCTAATACCTTTTACCTCCACAGAACTTCCCTCTACACTTAGCATCCCCAAAGATGACATAGGCCCCGAGGTAAATTGTTTTTCTCAAAGCCTCCTGCGTGGATCTAATTTAAAAAAAAGTATAAGACCGTATTAAAAATATCGAGATCTGATAAGAATGCTAGGCTGGTTGTAAGCGTAATGTAAAAGACATGTAGAGTAGATGAAAAGTAGAGGAAAAGAAATGTCCGAAAAATATAATATGACGGGAAAGTGAATTGAATTTTAAAAGAAGTCGGGGGTGCACGAAGAAATTAGTTAATGGCCAAGTTAATAAAATAGTTGAGTCGATTCAAGTCAAGAGCCGAGCCTACAGGACGAAGGATTATTGATGACTGAACGATGTGGAGGCCAACACCGCAACCTTAGGCAAAAGGATCTGGAGTATACTTATAAGACAAGAGAATAAATTATTATTTTAACATTTTCAGTTGCACAAGAGCTATGACAATATTAGGAGTGCTTGCTTGCACTTGGTAAAGCGTACCAAAGCAAGCATAGAACCTTGAAGATGGTATAGAGAGTAGTTGCGAAACGTCAAGCACTTCTTTGCATACTAATATTGATTATTTAGGTCAAATTGGAGACAAATAACGTTCGTCATAGTGCGAAGGTATGTATTATTATTTGAATACATGAATCTTCGCGCAAGGACTAAGATAATTATAAAATATCCCTTAATTAGCTTTGACTCTCGTGAGATACTTTGTTCTTTTCAAATTGTTAACACTTTCGACCGATTAATTAATTAAACACTACTATTCCAAAATATTGTATTAAGGTAAAATTCGTTCCAATATTTATTAAGCATCGGAAAAATTAATGCCAGTTTAACTACAATTATTCATTTATTTTTATTTTTAACTTTATGAGTAAAACCTCAAATTGTAATATTTAACTATATGACAATATAAGCGAAACTCAATCGAAAATCTGGAAACAGAAAAATCAAAAAAAGATATAAGTAGATACGTTTTAAGATTTTCACGGCCAAAAGCATTTTCGTTATTTGTTTTTGGGGTGTTATGCCGTGTTGCGCTACCTCCTTCTTTAGCCAACCTTTCGGACGTCGTTGCAGTGTCCATCGTCAGGGCAGATCCGGCAGATCCGGTAGATGTGTAATTTTAGTGGTGAAGTGTGTGCTTATTTACTTCGAAGCGATGTCCGAAACTTTAGCTAAAGAAAGAGGTAGCGCAACACGGCATAACACCCCAAAAACAAATAACGAAAAAGATATTGTTGTTTAGTAGTTAGTATTGTTGGGTAGCGCATCCTGAAGCCGCCGCTACCCGAATTTCTACGGATTTCTTACATATCCCCCCCTTAAACACGTTAAGTTTTAAAGCTCTTGAAAAAATATATGTTATTCTTGAAGATAATATCTAGCATTCCCGCGCCGAAACGCAAATTATATAAAATTCCCTCGACGGAAAAAAATCGCAAAATATGCTCCAAAAATCATCGGGGCAGATGTGTGATGATGATGGACACTGCAACGCTGTCCGAAACGTTGGCTAAAGAAGGAGGTAGCGCAACACGGCATAATACCCCCAAAAACTAATAACAAAAATACTTTTGGCCGTGAAAATCTAAAATCGTATTAAAAATACGTTTGTTTCAGTTATTTTACAAGTTATATGTATGAAAAAATTCACAGTATTTCTTTAAATGCTGTTTAAGACAACCCTGCGAGATTTTTACTCTATTTTAAACAAGTCGTGTTTTATTAAACATTTTCACAATTTTCGCATCGATTTTGTAGCTTTAAATACTAGCGCGCTCCTCTAACGTTCGTAATTTCATATCTCTCCATCTTCGTCGTTTTTAGCCCGGCTGCGGCGCGCGGCCAGTACAAAAAAAATACATAATTATTAGGCATAAGCGAAAATACTTAATAAAGCATTACTTTTATAAAATAGAGAAATATCTCAACAGCAAATATTTTAAATAGCATTTAAAGAAATGCTGTGAATTTTGTTCAAACCTATAGCATATTAAATAACAGAATTAAAGGTGTTTTTAATAGTGTTCAAAGAATACTTTGCATTTTTTTTCTGGTGAGTAAATTTTTATTTATTTGTTTTTTTTTTAAATAAAGACTAACATTCCCGGGTTACGAATAACCTGACAAAATTTGAAAATATCCTACTATCACCACGGTAAGCTGAAAATTTTGCTTGTGTCGTGAAAGAGGACTTAGCCTGCCGAGGAATCGAACACGCGACGCCTGCGTGGGACCCAAACGCGATGCCAACTCAGCTACTGACCGGACACATATAATTACTTTTTCAACTGTGCAACCGTAAAGATTACCTTAAAAATAACAAATATATTTTTCAAAAGCTTAAAAACTAATGTGTTCAATGGAAGAATGTTGTATTTCGGCAGGAATTCAGAATGAGGGGCTTAAAGCGAAGTTGTATCTCCAATTTTTGGAAAATTATAACTTAAGAGGAATATAAACGCTAGAAATATTTCGATTCTCATACCTGCAAATTTTAAAATCGAGCGTCTTATTTGCATCAGGCACGTAAGCGAAAAAGTGGTTTTTATTTATTTTGTGAATAATTTTATAAGAACGAAAAAAAGTTAGAAGATAGAAAACCTCAAAAATAGCCTTAGCCATAGAGGGGTATTTTTTAAAAATTGTTTCTTGTATTGCTTCATAGTTAAGTCATGAAAAAACATTTTTTTAGTGGTTTGCGCTTATATTTTTTGTTATGTAAATAATAATTTTATTGTAATTCCGATACATAAAAAAGCTAGTAAACGCTTCAATTTATCCGTTGCATGTTTTTTGATGTTCATACTGTAAGCCGATTCGTCGTAAAGATTAATCTAAATAGTATCTAAATAGAATTTCACGTATAATTTCATCTTAACTAAGGGGAACCTAAATGTGTATTAGAAAAATTATGGCATCTCTAACTTACATCATTCCTCAGAGCAAAACAAATTTACCAATAATTATAAACATATTAATAAATTGACAATGTTGAATTGAAATACTAACCTAAATAATATGCAATTGGCAGTCCGTTTTCCAGTCATTTACTTTTTGGCACTAAACAGGAGTAAATTGGTTAATGAGGTCTTTATTAATATTTCAATCATTTTCGTTTCTCAAAGATCGAAAGGAATGAAGTGATTGCGTCTTAGACACATTATTTAAGTCTATGGAGTATACAACTACTTCAATTACTATGAGCTTCGTTAGTTCAATACGTTCATTCTATAAGCCAATAATTTTGCATAACGAACAACATAACAAAAAAATATATTTGTATATTAACCGAAATTTACCTCATACTATGATTATTTTTTATTCTCAAAATAATAATGTAGATACAATATCTTGCCTTTGAGTCATCGACGCATATTATGTGTACTTAAACGTTTAAATGCAAAGAGAAAATCATGTCAACAACACACTCGTAGTTAATAGTTATGATGTGAATTAACTTCGTAACCTACATAGATGATACGTATGTTGTAACATTAAATATTCCACGCTCTATATAATAATGATATCAGAAGTTTATTTAGTGTTGTTTAAACCATTTGAGGAAATAGACAGTAGTTGCTGATGATTCCCATTAAAATCCCAGAATAGGAAGTCATTAAACTGATGTAATGGTTTCACCGCAACATCTCAATCTACATGAAATGGAATCATTACATTTGGGTAAAAGTTACAACATTACAATAATGTAATATTTCGTGGTTTACAATAATAATAAACGTTGATTAATGCTCGGTTTCTTGCATGCACACTGCACAACTATATAATGTTACCTGCTTACAAACGACTCCAAAAAATAATATCTACAGCCTGTATGTCGGACGAAAATCTACAGCTCATATGTTGAACTAATATCTACGAACTTCAGAGTGTTGACTAATATCTACAGAGCGTCGGTTGGACTAATCAGCTAAATGTGTCCAATAGTCCGATATTAGGGATTTTTACATACATACTTACACAAATTAAGTTTTTTAAACTGCATACGCAATATTTCGTTATTCCAATATGCTATACATAATTGCAAATCCAACCTCTGCCAGTGCTGTAGATATTCGTCAACACTTGGTTCTCATAGATATTAGTCAGCAGTTTGAGCTGTAGACATTCGTCAACACTTTGGTTCTCATAGATATTAGTCAACAGTTTGAGCTGTAGATATTCGTCAACACTTTGGTTCTCATAGATATTAGTTCGATTTTTTCAGTTTTTGGAATTCCTGTAGATATTAGTAGACGCCTCCTTACAAACCAGGCAGGCAGATAGATACTCTCAGTATCGCCCAGGAGGTCTAGCAGAGATGACCGATAAAACCTTATACCATATTGACTAAATCCGTCATCTTTGATCATCTATATATATAAAAATCAAAATATGTCTGCTTGGGTGTATATGGGTACATGAGATGTCTATGCGTTGCTAAACCATTCATCCGATTGCGATGAAACTTTGGGGACTTGATGTGCGCATGCTCGCGATGTTTTCTATATACAACTATATAGAAACCATCCGGTCCCGGCATGCGTTGCTATGCCATTTAATAAATAAATTGTTTCTCCCTGAGTGTCCTTTCCCATTCGTCCCGTTCCTCTTCCGCCTCCCCTTCTTCTCCTGCGTCCCCTTCCCCTCTAACGTTCCCATTCCGTCACCCCCACCTTCCCTCTCCTTACTCCACTCCCCCCCTTCCCCCGTCTCGCGAACCCCCCCTCCCGAGTTCCCCTCCCCCCTCTCAGGTTCCCCTCCCTCCTCCCAGGTTCCCCTCCCCATTCCTCCCTCCCGCTTTCCATACATTCAGTTTTCAAACCTCGCGGGCCACCAATAGCAATTTTTTTTATACAAATTTCATAATGCCAGAGCTCACATGAGGCATGCGGGGGGAGGGGTGTCATGTGATATCGCAGAAATCGAATTTCACCAAAAAACTAAACATCTATTAATAACTCTAGTTCTGACGAGCCAACTTACAAGGCTAATAAAATTATTTTAAACTACACGTTGCTGTGACTAACGAAACAAGACGCCATCTACTGTAAACGCAATTATCCAACCTTTGTAACCAACGCCATCTGTTAATTTGCATACATATCAAATCCAGATCGCCCGCTTGACAGCCCGCTGCCTATCGCCCGCAGCCCGCTGCCGCTGCCACATATATTACATATTTCAACCAATTTACACAAAACCTTTACAAATTGTATGCCTTAAAACCTTCCTCATGAATCACTCTATCTAAACCGCATGAAAATCCGTTGCGCAGTTTAAAAGATCTAAGGACAACGGGGCGACTTTACTTTATACTATGTAATGATGGTATAAGATACGCCTAAATCATAAAAACTAGAGCCGATATTCCAAAGTCATTCATAGTTTCATAAATTGTAGGCATAAAATGATTCAGAACCACTTTAATATCAAGGGCAACAAAACCATTGTTGACCAGTGTTATAGATAGTGAGCCCTGGTGTCATGAAATTATGCGTTGCTAACCATTTGTTTGATTGCGACGATTTTTTGGGGATTTGACGTGTGCATGCCAGCGATGGTTGTTCACATAACAAAGTTGTTCACATAACAAGTTGCAAATCAAGAACTCTTTAACTAATTAACTCACTTTTCATTGTCAAAGAATAAATGCAGATTACCAATGTATATTTTGGTTAATATTTCAACATAACATTTCCAATTTATAAATATTTTTACGTAATTGGTTGACGTTTCACGTTTCGGAATGTCAATTCAAGAAAGCACCTTCAGTGTTATAATATTGTTTTTAAAAAAAACGATACAGAAATGCAATTCTGCTGGTCATAGTATCTGCCTATAAATTATCTACAACCTGTAATATGAAGTTATATTCTAGTGCAAGAACGGATCTTATGCTTGAAGACCTAGATAAAATAATGCATGTACTCCGATACACATTGCTCGCGTATTTGCCACAGTTGAATGCCAGCAACATTACCAACCAGCAACTCATGGCCTTCATCGAGTAATGGTCTTTTTGTAAACTATGCGGTAGATACTTTAAATATCACTGGTGTGATATTTAAAATGGCTTTTGCTGTGTTTTTGAAATTGAATAGTATTTCACCCAATATTTTCCTTTTCCAACCCCTTTAGCCTCGTTTTGAGTGATGCTACGGTTCCACTAGCTCCGGAACAACCCAAATCAAACCCAACCTTCCTCTACCCGGGAAATAACCCACTGGCTCTAGGCAGCAATAACATAAAAGTATTAACTCTAGAACGAAAAAATGAAATAGAAAATCAGTAACAGGATCGGTCTCATTTAGGAATGGAACCCGGGCTCTCAGCCTTGACAGGACTCTGCTCTGACCAATAAGCTAATTATATTTCAACATCTTTGAAGCTAAACCAACTCTATCCCCTTCGGTCATATTTAACTGTATCATATTACGACTAAGAACTGTCAAAATTATCTCCATTTTCTTGACGTATATTTTTGGCTATCTTTACGTGATTGCAAGATTCTACCTGAATTGAAATGCAATATATACATTTTTTCTGATTTTTCTGATTCACATTTTTTGTTTTAGAGTTGTTAATATTACCTCCAATGATTAAATACTACAAATCTTGCATTAAAACTTATGAATGAAGTTTCAAAGGCGCTTGTAAATGGACTGCAAATACTTAAAACGAAAAGAAACTATATGGTATTTGCTGGAATTGTAGGAAAGACCGAGGTGTGGAAGGATAACCGGACGACTAATCACTTACCACTGTGTCTCTGCAAAGAAGCACACAACATAACCACAATAAAATCAGTTGGACTGCGATTCCTCGAGGTAATTATCGCCTCAGCAAACCGAATGATATCTTCAGGCTCTGCAACCGGGCCCAAAAAGAAGAAGATGGAGAGATACGAAATTACGAATATTAGAAGAGAGCGCTAACATTTACAGCGACAAAATCGATGTGAAAATTGCGAAAATGGTTAATAAAACACGACTCGTTTAAAATAGAGCAGAATCTCGCGGGCATTATCTTAAACAGCATTTAAAAAAACACAGTGAATTTTTCCTTACATATAACTTGTAAAATAACTGAAACAAACCTGTTAATAATAATTTTTGGAGCATACTTTGCGATTTTTTTCTATCGAGGGAATTTTTACCCACTATTATTTCTTTAAAAAAATTCTACTGCGTACTAAAATCGATTTTTTTAATCGAAAACGAAAAAATTAACAACTCAGATATTTTAATACACAAATGTATTATAAGCGTCATCGTCACCTCACTTTTAAGTGGTTTCATGTAAAAATTATTCATGAAGAATTTACAAAGTTTCATTTTTTTTTTCAAATTTCGATCGGAAATTTTGGTTTCATAAAGGTGTACAGTTTGTCAAATAAGTGTAGAAAATATAGGAGGGCGCCACTGTTGATCAAATGGCAATACTAAACACATAACGCAATGTGTTAAAGTAAAGCTGTGTAACCTACATTTTTATTAAAATTTTAAAAGGCATATAAGTGGAAAAAATATTTTTTCATTGCAATAGATACCCACTGATCTAAAAAATTGGAAATGCATATAGGTATATTATACCTTTGCTATTTCGTGTTAACATAATGAAGAATAACGATATTGTAATAAAATTAAAGCACAGTTTAGAAATTGCTCACATTTATTCAATACCAGCTTAAGTACCTACTAGTGTTGCCCAGGCTTTAGATCATGTCTCTAATTTTAGATCTGAATATATTTAACTCATTCAGATCTAAAAGTAGTGTAACTAAACTCACTTTCTATATATTGTTAAATTCAGATTTATGTTGAATTAAATTAAAGCAAATCGCTTTATGAAACACCTTTTAATCAAATGAAGAAAAAATGTTTTAAAAAATGTGGTTTACTGTGTTCTATACATTCAGTGTCATTGCGCTTTAAAAGAACATTTGACGGTTAAATTGGTGTTGCTAGCCTACAAATTTTGAATTTCAATTTTTTATATTTTCTACTCTTATTTGACAGACTCTACATTATAAATATTGTGTGATTTATTTAGGTAATTAGATTTGAAAATAAAGCGTGTGTTTTTTTCTTTCTAAAACTGTTTAGATCATACGTCTCACCTTGGTAATAATGATGCAACGATTTCTATGAAATCACATGAGTTGTTCCCAAAAACGAAAGAATTAGCCTCAGGGATTAAGAAGTACCTGGCTACTTATGTCTGACAAGTAAATATAACATAAACCCTAACGTTGGAAAAATTCCAAAATTCGTCCAAAATTTATTAATAAAACTAGCGTAAACAATAGATAAATAACTCCCTCTGGCTGTGTAAACAATGTATATATCTTTCATATTTGTAATGTTTTCACATCCAAGGTAGTTTATCAATTGAATAAAATTTTCACGAGGTTTTTTAGTAAAGCTGTAAATAATGGTGGAAATAAGCTGCCAATAAGATTGCTTTAAAATGCACTAACAGATCTGGATGCACTATCTGAATGGTCGTTGGAAAACAAATTAGATTTTAACACAAAGAAATGTGTCACAATGTCCTTCACTCGTCGTAAAAACATTATAATTTACGATTATAAAATAAAAGGCGAAACGTTATCACGTGTAAAATCCGTGAAGGATCTCGGTGTCGTCTTTGATCCCGAACTGACATTCTCTTGCCATATATCGCAGCTCACTCAGTCTTGCTACAAACTTCTTGGATTCATCATCAGGACCTGTAAGCAGTTTGATAACCAAGAAGCTATGCTAGCGTTATTCGATGGCATACTGAGAAGCAAGGAGTACGTGAGCGATGTTTGGGCACCGTACATCCAGAAGTACATTGATATGTTAGAGCAAATCCAGAAGAAATTCCTGAGGTATGTTTATATGCGGAAGCATGGAACCTATCCAAGGTTCATGCACCATATTGGCTTACTTGAGGAAACTGATTCTGTGAGTCTAGAAACTAGAAGGAAATCAAGTCTTGCTATTCTGTCTTTCAAAATTGGAACAATTTCATCAATAGCCCATTTCTCTTGGGATGCTATGATTTATATGTACCAGACCACTACAGCCGAAATCGACATCATGACTTATTTAAAGTACCGAACGGCAGAACAGACGTCTTGGCAAAGCATAGCATGACGAGGGGAGTGGTGCTGTTAAATAAAATTGCAAACCATTTGGATGTAAGTGACTGTTCTTTATATGCCTTAAGAACATTATTGAAGAGTCACTTGCCTAAATGCTGATAGGGTAACTAAATTGTACTGTAATTGGAATTATTCAGTTGTACAATAATAATAAAAAATAATAAAATAAATAAAATATTTGAAACAACGTTTCCCAGTAGAGGTTGGGTGTAGATAAAATATGGTTAGGTTTCTAAATTTTAATTGTAACTCTGAACTATATTCGTCAATTTTTTACACTATTTACATTCACCGCATCTTGGGCATGTTCAGTAGCTACGTATACACAGTATTCAACCTTGCCCATGGCGGTTTACTTGACTTAATAGCTAACCAGTTTGGCCGCAAATAAAATAACAAATCGTCAACCACCTTGAACATGTGCTCTAAAACTTTTCCTCCGGGTTTGGCCGTGGCCGAATATATTTTTACAGATCAATGTGTCTTGCTACAGCTGTAGTACTGTGTTTGTGTTTCTTAGATAGGTATATCAAACATAGCACTTCATATCACAAATCACAACATCCAGACCGGCAATACTGATAATAATATGAAATGATAAAATCATTGTGTCATATCATAATATACCAGACTATTGTTAGACCCGCGCTAATGTTTTGCTCCTAATGCTGGACTATGTACAACACTTCTCTAGGCAACTCGAAACAGCAGAAATGCGAATGCTTACTTACATAGATGGTCGGCAGGAGTATCACTAAAATATAGCATTCGTGATAGCCTGGGTGTTATGGACATAAACAGTAAGATGGAGGAACGACAGTTGAGATGGTATGGGCATGTAAGATGGAGACCACCAGACCACATAGTGAAGCAGGCAATGTCTACGGAGCTTCATCGACAGTCATCCAGAAGAACACCAAAGAACTCCTGGATGACTCAATGCTCCAAAATACTCGTATAACAGAGAAACGGCCTGGATGAAAGCGATACCCAAAATCGAAGAAAATATAGCCTGAGAACGAGAAGAGCCGACCCAAACAGCCTATCAAGGCAATGAGTCTGGACAGTGAAATCATTAGAGAAACAATCAGAAATTTACCTTTCGAATGAACACCGTTTTTTTTTATATTAACTCCATACAGGAGGCCCTTAGGGAAATGATTTCCCTAAGGGCCCATATCATCTGTGGGGATGTTGTGTGGAGGGTCTTTTAAGGGAAAGAAAGTAGAGGAAGTTCTGCGAAGGAAAAATGTATGAGGCGTGGGCAGGAATCTGGGGATTAATGTGTCCAACAGTGACGGACGTATGAATCATCTCTTCCACTTTTTTAGAAGATAGAATGGGTATAGTAAGCTATCCATAAAGATAGATATATGCCATTGCGGACTTTTTTGTAGATCTATAAAAGAGGAATATCCCACCGTGCATGGTTTTGTTATATCTCAAAGGGATAAGGCACTGTTTTTGATAAAAGCTCCCAGGCGGCTTGGCTTTTTCCGACACTTATCTATTTCTAACAATTATCGTTATGTTTCAACCAATTTACACAAAACCTTGATAAATTATATACCTAAACCTTCCTCACAAATCACTCTATCTATTGTTGAAAACCGCATGAAAATCCGTTCAGTAGTTTTTGAGTTTATTGCGAACAGACAGGCAGAACTTTAATTTCTAATATGTAGAGATGTACACGATAAGTAAGAATGAATGAAGTATAACGTATGTATCTATGTACGTACAGACTGAAAAAAGGTAGTGTTCATCACTCACCTAAATAACTATTGTATTAGTACCTACTCTTCTAGACTTCTAGGTACTACCTACATTAACACAACAACTTCTTGTTTCTTAGAGTAAAACGTTTCTTATCGTATTACGTTCAACAATTTGGTTCACTTGATCGTACAACCGTTCATTATTATTCAAGCAGAATATCCATTCAATCTCCAAGAAAAAGACTGACGCATTTTAGATCATAATAAACATCATAAAAATGAAACGTTTTTCGTGGAAACTGAACATAAATTATTTCTTAAGACTATCTTTAAAATCAGTTTCGTAAGACATGAACCATTTATATAATTTTAGCATGCCTTGTAATGCCACTTAAATAAAGAAATTGTTTCTCCCTGCATGTCCTTTCCCATTCGTCCTAGTTTCCCTTCCGCCTCCCCTTTCCCTCCCATATCCCCTTCCACTCCCGAGTTTAAGGCCTCTACCTTCCCTGCTTTTCCCTTCCCCTCCCTGCTTTCCCCGTCCCGTGACCAAATTGTTATATTTTTTTCAGGTTATACACTAAAATATTATGGAGAACACTACAAAATTTAAAAAGGGCATGTGGGCAGTTTTAGTATGTTGTGATGTACGTCAAAAGATATTTACTGAACTCTCTATAGGTGACATTGAAGATGTCGATGCTCAATGCAGAATCGTTAAGCAGTTGAGTTGCTCTGTTTAATGGTGCATTCTGATACGTAGAAGTTCTCGCTTTCGGAGCATAAAAAAGTGCGTGGAATCTCCAACGAGTATACGCGTTAGGTTATATAAGTTAATCTCTTTCAACATAAGCGGATTTAGTATAGTACCGGAGATTAGCTTAACAACTCGAACGATTTTTTGCCATATTATGGCAAGTTTGCGAAACGTCTTGAGGGATCACTTGCCACAATGTGCCAAAATTATATAACCTAAAAATATGGGATAATCGTTGAAATCTAGATGGATTCATTGGATTTAAACAGCAGTAAGCAGTTGTCATGTTAAAAGCTTAGCTACGTCGGCAAGGAACATGGGATTGGTCATCAACGAGGGGAAGACAAAATATATGCCCGTACATGGACGCCAGAAACCACCAAGTATACAGATAGATAATTATACATTTGAAACTGTCAACGAGTTTGTATATCTCGGTACTATGGTGACAAATGACAACAATGTATCCAGCGAAATCAAAAGAAGAATAGTAGCTGCAAATCGATACTACTTTGGGCTACAGAAGCATATGAAATCTCGCCACCTTACCAGAAGAACTAAAGTCCTGCTTTACAAGACCCTTATACGACCTGTTCTTATGTATGGTTCGGAATGCTGGACAATCAGTAAGGGTGATGAAGGAGCCCTAGAAAGTTTTGAAAGGAAGGTGCTGCGAAGGATTTACGGCCCAGTCTGTGATAATGGAGAATGGCGTATCAGATACAACCAGGAGCTATACGATCTTTACGAGGACCCTAATATCTCCAAGGAAATCAAAACTGGAAGACTCAGGTGGGCTGGATATATCCAGAGAATGAGCGAAGAAGATATCCCAAAGCGAATTATGGATGGTGCACCTGGGGGTCGGAGAAGAGTTGGAAGACCAAAGCTTCGATGGCTGGATGGAGTGGTGAAGGATGCAAGCACCATCGGCATCCGAAACTGGCGCAACGCAGCACAACACCGACAGTCATGGAGGCAGGCTCTGCTGGAGGCCAAGACCCGACCTGGGTTGTAGAGCCACAGATGATGATGATGATGAAGCAGTTGTCATGTTTCTATATTAATATTTTGATGAATGATATTAATTAAATCGCTTGGCCAAATCTAAACCGAACATCCATCGCTCGAGTGGTTATAAAAATGTTTACTTAAAGATATTTTTCGGCGTGCTTTTAAAGTATTAAGATCGAGCATTCCTGTTAAGAACAACGATGGATACAGGAATGGGTAGTATATATAAACCCACATATACAGGTTACGCATAAACCTTTTTTGTACTTTTTTCTATTTTTAGGATATTATTGTACCCCGTCCCGTGTTTACGATTCAAGAGCTTTACTCCTCGACCACGAAGGCCGTCAAACGTTTTGTTTTAATCAGTGCCATCGTTATTTAACCCCAGCAATGCCGGGTTTAATTAATGTAATAAAATGTCACGATCATTATTATAATACCTGTCACGTTTCAGTTAATTATAATACTTAGTCTATCAAGTGCCACGGTAAATGGGTTCTTTGATTCGTCCACTAGCACTGGACAGCCAGTCGCCCTTGGGTCAGATAACTGACTAGAATACTTGCTGCATACAACAGGAGGTATGCACAGATAACTTAATAAAATTAATAATTCAATTAAATCCAACGATATAAAATACGTCCCTGCTGACTTGTTTAAAGTGACCTCCGTAACAGTGGTTCTTTAATTCTTGTATTTTTATCTGTCTTGTATAAAAACTCGCTAAAATACAATGTAGATGTAGATCGTCGTACTGCATTTTTCCAATTAGTTCCTCGTTCAGGTGCTTTGTTTTTCAGACTTTTATAACGAATGGACAGATAGAGCAGTGTCAGGAGAATATTGTCTAGAACTTTGGATAGTCAAATTAATTTATCTTTTAGTCCTATTCTAGGCATATTTCTAATAAACCGCTCGGTTCTTCCCGAAAATCCCTTAATTACGCCTTCTCCTTTGTTCATCTCCCAATCAGGGGCGTGCACAGAAATTTTAGTGAGCTAGAGGGCTAAGACTGGAAAATACAACATTTTTGATGTTGTTGTAGCTGAAAATGATTTTTATTTTTTTTCGAAATTTCGATTTTTTGTATGAAGATTTTTTATTCAGGGTAGGCATACCTATAGGTTATGCCTACGCTAGAAACGCAAATTATATAACATTCCCTCGATAGAAAAAAATCGCAAAGTATGCTCCAAAAATTATTATAAACACGTTTGTTTCAGTTATTTTACAAGATATGTACGAAAAAAATCACAATGTTTCTTTAAATGCTGTTTAAGATAATGCCCGCAAGATTTTTGCTCTATTTTAAGCGAGTCGTGTTTTATTAAACATTTTCGCAATTTTCGCATCGATTTTGTCGCTGTAAATGTTAGCGCTATCCTCTAACATTCGTAATTTCGTATCTCTCTATCTTCTTCTTTTCGAACCCGGTTGCAGAGCCTTCATGGAATAATTATCAACGTATCCATAAACCAAAAACTGTTTTTGAAAGGTGATGAAATACGCGTTAAAATTTTATAATTTGAAAAAAATACATACAATTTTTTAAATGTGAAATATTTAATGCAAACATAAAAAGTTTTGAAAACGGCTCACCTTATCGTTTTTTCGAAAAAAAAACATATTTTTCATTTGATAGACCATCGAATCGTTGCTTCACCTGGATTTAACACCGTTTTTAGTGACCAGATCTGAATAGCCAGGTACTTCCCCACATTCCTTTTCCCATATCCTTCCCCTACCCACTATCTTCAGCCTCATAACATACCCCAATTGGGGATGCCATGTTGTTACTGGCTCCAGACGTTCGGAAGCAGTTGCGACTCTTGTGCAGCACTTGCATAAAAAAATAAATTATCTAGTCATAACCTTTTTACAGAGGAAAATTAAAACTCATCCGTTATGCATGCAAACTGCTTGATATTCCATTGCTGACAGGAAAACCTAACATGTTTGCAATTTATGTTTCATTCTCGTCGTTCAATGGTACTTCCGTAATATTAACATCACCGTTTGTATATCTTTCATAAGTAGGCACCACATGTTAGGACTGTTTAGTCACTTATGACGGCTATGAAAAATCAACTTTAATGGTTGAGCGAACAAAAATAACACCACAAAGACTTTACAGATATGGACACACATTGATTTTAGCATAAACTTTTGTTAACTATTATAGGTAATTTTGCCAGTTACATTATGACGCCATTTAAAGGCATCTAAAATCATGTATGAGAATTATTTGGTGATTTAAGTGGAAGTTCGGTTAAAATACTTAGATTCTGAATATCGCGAGTTCGAAACCTGACCAGTGCAAATAAATTTTATTTTAAACATAAATCTTTTTGAAAAAAAAAAAATTAAACAATTCAACTTTGTATAAAACACTTTGTATAATGCGTAAATCCGACCGGTTTCGGAACAAACGTCCCTTCTTCAGGGAAAGCTTATACTAATTTGACAGTTTCGAACAATGTTTTATTATGGTGGGGGTGGAGCCGTTGCTAGTTATTAATGTAGATTGGGTGGGTAGGTATTAATGTAGAGTGTCTTATAGCCCAATCATAGATTTGTTCCCCTACCCACCTACTCTACATTGTAGATTGGGTGGGTAGGTATTAATGGAGTGTCTTATAGCCCAATCATGGATTTGTTCCCCTACCCACCCACTCTACATTAATACCTACCCACCCAATCTACATTATTAACTAGCAACGGCTCCACCCCTACCATAATAAAACATTGTTCGAAACTATCAAATTATTATAAGCTTTCCATGAAGAAGGAACGTTTGTTCCGAAACCGGTCGGATTTACGCATTATATAAGTGGTTTATACAAAGTTGAATTGTTTCATTTTTCTATAATGGATAACCGCAAAGTAATAGCCACATTTAAAAATATAAATCTTTAATTTATAAAGATCATACTTACTTTTAACTGCAATACAGAAGTTAAAAGTCCTACATAAAAATGGAATAGATTTAAGACGTAACAATTTAGAAGCTTTAAAAAGAAATAAAAATCGGTAAATTCAAAGGTTGAAATCATTAATAACCAATTAAATTTAACCTTCAGCCCTATTTTAAGTGTGTTCCACGTCACTTCACATATCCCATACCCCCACCTCCCTCCCACAACTGACGCACTGTCCCACTCTATATTCTGTTCCTTTCTTTTCTGACAATAAGTATAAATATAATATACTAGCTTTTTCCCGCGGCTTCGCTCGCATGGTGTAAGGGGGGTTCCCACTCCGCCTCCTCCACCTTCCCCCTCCCCCCCCTTCCCCCTTCCCCCTCCCCCCTCCCCCCTCCCCCCCCCCCCCCCCCCCCCTCCCCCCCTCCCCCCTCCCCCCTCCCCCCTCCCCCACCCCCCTCCACCATCTCTCCCTCCCTCCCGCTTTCCATACATTCAGTTTTCAAACCTCGCATGCCACCAGTAGCAATTTTTTTATACAAATTTCATAATGCCAGAGCTCACCGGAAGTTTTATAAAAACCTTGTCCTGACAATAACGAACACACAAAAAAAAAGAATTATCCAATTTGGTGCAGTCGTTAGAAAGTTATGCACTTAGCAACACATTCAGCGATTCATTTTTATTTATAAGGAGATATGTGTACTTCTGTATTTGATAGAGGTATTTTCTTTTCAATTATCTAAAATGTCAAGCACAATGTGTTTGCTTCTTTGAAAAAAGTATGACCAAATGTTGAGGTGGGGTTAGGAGCGTGACTAACGATTAATTTGGGAGGCGGGAATGGGTACCGCCGCCCCGGGAACCTTTATTGGATAACCAACACCTCTGCCATAGGTCACCCCAAGTGGTTCGCTATGTTTGGTGATTTAGCAGGGGTGCCCGGGTTCATGGGGTGAGGTTTGTCTAGGTCTTGGAGGTGGATGACCAGGACATACTGAACCCCAGATTCCTACCCACCCCTTAAACCCTTTTCCTTCCCAGAACTCTCCTCTCCTTCCTTTCCTTGAAAAAAACCCTCCATCCAGCATCCTCATGACATAGGCCCTGAGGGAAATTATTTTCCTCAAGACCTCCTGTGTGGAGCTCATGTAAAAAAAAAATATGAAAAGTTAGGGGAGGATGTAGAACGGACGGCGAGAGGGAAAATGTCTAAGATAGTACTGGAAAACTTATTATTACGATCAGTAGATACTAATGTCAGCATCACCATGGTGCAAACCAACATTCAGAATTGAAACGTTGCTTAAAAAAATTTTTTTTTGGTCACCAGATTTGAATAGGCAGGCTATCATCCTTTTCAACATCACAATGCACCTACTCAGAATTTGGAAAGAAATGGTTCTTACTGGCTGTGACTTCTGTGTGGAAACTAACAAAAACATTTTTTTTGGCCATTCAAATATTCGTTAGGTGACCCAAATACCTAAATTATACTTATTACGTTATTTCTATGAAAAAAATGCTATGGTTCTCATTTAAATTAGTTCCCAATAACAAAGGATGAGAAAATGTGTTAAATAATATTAGTCTTGCCTAATCAGATTTTAAAGTAGCTAATAATACGACTTAATAGTGGCTTACCGGAATCCGTTTTACATACTAATAACACCGACGCACGGTTAATGTTCAAACCCGCTCGAACAAAATACTCGAGAACTTTCATTTTCCGAACAAAAACAACGCCACTGCGGTAAGACAGAACGCAATAATAATATGATACCGTTTTGCTTGGATCCGAGAAATTGAGTGGATTAAGTTAAGGATTGGATTAAGTTTAGTTTAGTTTAGATTAGTTGAGTTTAGTCAAATTTGAGTAGAAATTTGCATTAAGTTTTGGTGTGAAATTAATAAATAGTAAAAAATCAATGTGCTAGTCTTAACCCTAGAGTGGGCGCGCTATGAGCATTTTGCCGCCCTCTGCAAAAAAACGTTGATAATTCTTAAATCTACTACGCGTAAACTTTGCGCTTTTTAGTAGCTGCCCCCACTTTCGTTCGCAACCCGTGGCGAAAGACTAGACGCTGTCAGTGCTCGGGGAGCCACTTCAGAAGGAGATTGTTACCATCGAGTGTCGTCCGGCGGCAATTTGCTCACTGCGCGCCCACTCACGTAAGTAAAAATTGTGCTTTATATTATTTACGATTTAGCTAATCTTTATATTTTTTATAAAGATTAGCCCAATATATCCTCAACACTGGCCGCAACATTACTATGGATAACTTTTTTACTTCAATACCTCTCGCTGATCAGTTGCTAGACCATAGAATGACATAAAAATAAAAATAAAAAAATTCCACCTTGTTATCTGAACACCAAAGATCGGAAGAAACCATCTTCGATGTTTGAGTTTAGTGAGAAGAAAGTTTTGCTGTCTCATGTTCCAGACAAGAAGCAAAAAAAGTAGTATTACTATTATCAACTTTTCATGAGAATGATAGAACCGACGAAAACACCGGACCTGCTGCAAAGCCTGAAATGATTACATTTTATAATGAAACCAAAGGTGGTGTTGATGTCGTGGACCAAATTAGTCTACCAAAGTATTCTGTTGGTAGACTGACTTACAGATGGCCAATGAGGTTGTTTTTTTCAATGATGAATATTGCCGGTATAAATAGGCAAATAATTTACAAAGCCAATACTGAACATTTGATGCTACGCCAACAGTACTTGCGGGAGATTGCGATGGTCCTGGTTAAGCCATATATGACCGCAAGGTCGTCTGTAGATACCTTAAATATTCCTCTGAGGAACCAAATTGCTCGCTTTGTTCCTATCGAACAAGCATCATCTTCAAAGAAGGAAGGCAAATGCAGTATATGCCCATTAAAGAAAAATGTGCGCACGAAAAAAGGGTGTTGCAGATGCTCAAAATTACTGTGCAATGAACATTGAACTGAAGAATTGAAATTGAAGACTGTTTCGACAAAACATATCCTCTAGATTTGGAAAATAATAAATTTTGTTATATTTTTCCATTTTTAATAAATATTATAGAAGGATAATGTAGGATAGCTAAAAAAAAGTTAATTTAAATGTTAAATTTTGTAAAATCGATTGTAAACCAAAGTTCCTTCAACAGAGTTCAATAAATATGTTAATTTGTCATACCTTATTAGTCTTTTACTTAAATCCTGAGAAAAGAAATTAATTAAATTGCATTATTCGTTCTTAAAATTTTCCACGAAAATGAGCGGCAAAATGCTCCCCACGCGCCCACTGACGTTTCACGGAAAGACGCGCCCACTCTAGGGTTAAGCGATTTTCACTTTCTTCTTCTTCTTCTTCTTGTGCCCTGTCTGTTCAACGGACGTTGGCTATCATGTTGGCTATGTGGACTTTGTTTACTGCGGCCCGGAACAGCTCTACGATAGACTGGCCAAACCACTGTCTCAGGTTTTTCAGCCATGAGGTTCTCCTTCTTTCAGGGCCCCGTCTTCCGTCAATCTTCATGAGATGCAAGATCTCATACTTTGGGAGATCACTCATTCTTTCATTTTCACTTTGAGAGGCGTAAATGGGTACCGCCACCCATGGAACCATTTATTGTACAACCAACCAGCCATCGTTGCCTGTCAACACTCCGCCGTCGGTCACCCTACGTGGTTCGTTTGCCAAGGTGCCCTTAGCAGTGGTGCCCTGGTCCACGGGGCGTTTGCCCACCTTCTCTCTACCCATTCCTTTGCACCACAGTTGGAGGAACGGATTCGTACGTTCATCACTCACTGACCCCCAGTTTTCTATCCATCCCTCATACTTTTTCCTTCACAGAACTTCTTCATTAGTTAAAAAGACCCTCCACACAGCATAAGAGTGGAATTATTTTTTTCCGGGCCTCCTGGAACTAATGGAAAAAAGCATCTGAAACAGGAAAACACTCCTGAAAGGTGATATTTGCAACATGAAATTTGCAAAAAAATTACGATCTAAAACTTTAAGCATAACGTAACATTTGTGACTCTCCCCCTCATTTTTAATATTGAGCTCTGCATTTTAGAAAGATCCATTGAACAGATAAAGACTAAGACTAGAAACAATGATTGATTTGTTTCACATTTATCAATTGTTAAACAAAGAAAAATACTTCTACAAAACAGTGCTAAAATTATAAATATTTAAAGAAATTAGATGTAATTCAGCACGGTTGCATATTACTGAAAATTTCAGAGATTGATAGCTTTTTTTTAATTAGCCCTGCACAGGAGGCCCCGAGGACACTAATTTCCCTCAAGACCTGTGTCATCTTTGGGGATGCTGTGTGGAGGGTCTTTTCAGGAAAGGAACAAGACAAAGATCTTGGAAGGAAGAAAATATAAGGGTGGGTAGGAATCTGGGGTTCAGTCAGTCCAGGAGTGACGGACTTACGAATCTATCCCTCCCATTGCAGTGCAAAGCAATTTTTCGAGAGAGGCCTGCTGGGGAGGTCAAAACGTCTTTCTAAATCAGTCTCTCGCGATCCGTCCTGCCACGCAATTGTTGGGCAGACTCATCCACCACCAAGACCAGGACAAACCTCACACGCGTGTGAACCCGGGAACCCATGCTAAGTCACCAAACGTAACGAACCACCTGTGTTGACATCTGTTCATCCAATAAATGGTTCAATAATCACCTTCCAAATTATGACGGAAATAACGCTGAAATTACATGTTAAAAATATTCTAAATATTGAACTGACCTGAATATTCTACACAGAAAAGGCGTGCGTTTTTCAAGAATCCTTAGCTCACAATTCGAGAGTTTTTACTGCATCATGCAATCAGATTTCGATCTAAGATACGCACACGAATAGGCGATTATAATAATATATGCAAAAAAGCGATCTCCATTGAATGAAATAGTTGCGTTTTTTTTGTTTCTGCGTGTCGGTAGGTATGGCAAACGAAATGATGTTTTTCTGTTATCAACTTTCATTTGCGGTTTTTTGACGTCACAGAACATTACCGACATCTGGCGTCTCATTTGGGCGGCTAATTTGCTAATTAACACTGAAAGATGGCGACTATTAAATCTATTTCGCAAACAAATCTTTTACGAACTGAATTTTTGTTAGATCATCGATAGAAAGGCTTTTAGTTTTAAAGTATTTTGATATTCCTGTTGCGTTTATTTTAATTTTATTTTATTTATAATCAGAAACAAGCAGAGTATCTTATGTACCATAAGATACTTTGATTTAAAAAATTACAATTAATAAGTATATTTCATGGTGGGAACCTATTATGTGTTTCATTGTAGTGTCTTATTTATGGTATGCATATTAAGTAATTACCGGGTGATGTATGCAGTGGGAAGGTGTGTGTGTGAGGGTGTATGTGTGAGGGTGTGTATGAGGGTGTGTGTGTGAGGGTGTGTGTGTTTGTATGTATGTATGTATGCGCATTAAACAAATTTATATTATTGACATGATGCTCTTTTTAAACTTGGGCAGTGAATCGGAAAAAATGTCGATGTTGGAATTTAGACCAATAATATTGAACATATATGAAGCTAAAAAAACCAAAGTAATGCATATAAGATCACCTAATGCCAAATTTCTATTTAATCCTAATATTATTTCTCACGATTTTAATTGCATCCATAAAAATATTCCAACTAATTGTAAATGTGATAGCTTAGAATTAGTTACGGAATACGTGTATCTTGGTGTTACAGTAGATTGTTTTTTTAAATGGGACAAACATATTAAAAAAACCTGTAAAAGACTCAGATCAATTGCTGGCAAAATGTACACATTAAAATTTTTTCTTTCAATTGAAACACTTAAAATAATTTATATGTCACTGGCAGAATCTATTATAAGATATGGATTAACAATATGGGGAAATACTTCTATAACCAATCTGAAACAAGTACAAGTTGTACAATACGCAATTGTAAAATTATTAGTCGTCCCTAATATTTTCAAACAGAGACATGATACACCGTTTCTGTTTCAGAATGCCAAAATTTTACCAGTGAAAGCAATACTATGGCACAAAATTATAATTCAGCATATATTTACCCCGCAGCATAAAGAGAAATTAGAACATAAATACAGCACTAGATTCACGCGCAACGACGGGTTAATAGTTCCGAAATTTAACAATAAGTACGGACAGAGAACGTTTGAATACATCATACCGAAGATATTTAATTTATTACCTGACACTATAAAGCAATGTAATTCTATGAATAAGATTGAATATATGGTGAAAAATTGGCTATCGGAAAAAAAATATTTGTATTGATAATTGATATGTATATTGATATGTATGTTGAATCTGTAGATATAAGATGTAAATTTTAAATGTAAATAATCTATATGTAACTAAAATATAAGCACCTGTTGACAAGCCAATTGAATTGGCTTAGCAGGACTTGTTTGTTGATTTTAATATGTATAAAAAAAAAAAAAAAAAAAAAAAAAAAAAAAAAAAAAAAAAAAAGAGCACAATAGGTTAGGTTGTAAATCATCATCATCATCATCATCTTCTTCCCCTTATCCTGTTCGGGTCGGGGACCCATTGCATCGACAAGGCTCTTCCATACGTCCCTGTCTTGTGCTGATTGTTCGGCCTCTGTCCATGGTAGCCCCATCCTCTCCTCACACAGTTTCTGGAGTTGCCTCGCCCAACTGTGTCTGGGGCGGCCCACTGGACGTCTACCCTCTGGAATCGCACTCAGTATCTTCCTCGGAATTCGGTCATCAGACATTCTTAGTACATGCCCAAGCCACCTCAGTTGCGATTTTTCTACGAAGAGTAGCAGTGGTTCAATGTTTAGATCATCTCGGATCGTGGAGTTTCTTATATTATCCCATTTCGTAACCCCTGCCACTCCTCTCAAGTACCTCATTTCGGCAGCTTGGACTCTAGGTTAGGTTCTAAATAACGCAAAAAATAAAACTAAAAGAATTTACGAAGCTTTCATCAAGCAGCAGATAAAAGACGACAGATTAATGGAATTAATAAATAAAAATTAAAAATTAAAGCACTAGGAAACACAAACGAACATCACTAGAAGAAATAACTTATCAGAAAATACACGGTCAATACTACAGTAATTTCAAAGCCATCTGTCGGAAAATGTTTTATGTTTCCTCTCTGCCTGCCCTCAAAGTCAATTCACTTTTGCTTCTGTCTAACTGGCCTCGTCATCTGGTACGAATCAGTACATTACTTATTTATATAACAAGTCACATTCCGATCGCAGCGTCCACCGCGAGGTCGGAGCAACAGACCTTGGAATGGGCACCTTGCCTCGTTGAAGTCTAAAAAGAGTATTGGGCCATGCCAAGAAGTTTGCATACAAATTGATTTGAACGCTTTTTTGGGTCAACTGATTGTTTTATTTGGTTGTCGTGGAAGTAAGTGCACATCTCTGATTCAGAGAAATATTGTATTTTTTTCTGTTCCCACGATAGCTGGCCTATGCAAGGTTGGTCAAACTTTACGGTCCTCTACTCTAGCGACAGAATCCACGTTAAAATAAAAAAAAAAACAGTTTTGTTAATGAATACTGGGTTTGGTTAATTTTAATGGATATTACTGCGCAGGATATTATTGTACAAGTCTTCATTACCTAGAACAGCGTTTCCCAAAAGGTGTTCCTCGGAACCCTGGGGTTCCGTAGAAGCATCACAAGGGTTCCGCGTTCCGTCTGGATTGTTGCAAGGATCATTGAAAGGAAGAAACACCAATACTTTTACAGTAAACGACAAAATCTCTTCTCTTAGAAAGAAACTTGTCTTCTGGATAGAATGTGTTGAACTGAAACAGTACAAATGTTTTTCTCTTTTATATGAGTTTTTGGAGAAAAATGAGTTGCAAGTGACCTCGGATATTGAAAAATGCATTTACGAACATTTGATGGCCCTCAACAAATCTCTGGAAGAGTATTTTCCTGAAAAAAAACCTGCAGGATATTGACTGGGTACAGAATCCATTCCTAGTTCACAGGAAACCGTCGACTCTTACAGCAACAGAGTACGAGACTTTGATAGATATCAAATTTCTTCTTCCTCACAACAAAAGTTTAATTCAGAAAAAATTGGCTGAGTTTTGGATTGGACTTAAAAACGAATATCCAGAAGTCATCGAAAAGGCTATCACAAGTTTGTTACCGTTTGTGACCAATAACCGGTGTGAAAACTGGTTTTTCGGCTTACGCTTACACAAAAACATATACGGAAACAGACTGGATGAAGCTCCAGATCTTCGTATTCAGCTGCCTGACATAAATAAATCCTGATTTCAATGCTATTTTAACAAAAAAATTAAAAAGATATCATTCTTCACATTAAGGTAAGTTTTACACAAAACTTTTGATCTTTCTTTTCTAGGTAAACATGAAAGTATTCAAACTACAAGTTTATCTTTTTCTTATAAAAATAGGGTTCCGCCTAGAAAAGTATGATCGATAAGGGTTCCAGGGCGAAAAAAAATTGGGAAACGCTGACCTAGAATATTTGTAGGCACTGCGTCAAGATCTTTGTAGGCACTGCGCGGTAACTTTGTGGACAATGTGCAGGAACTTTGTAGGTAACGCGTAGGATCTTTGTAGGACTGCGCAGAATCTTTGTGGTTTGTAAGTATTACGCAGTTACTACAGCTTGGGAGGTGGGTATGGATACCGCTACCCCGGTATCTATTTATTTGATAACCAACACCCCTGCCACAGGTCACCCCAAGTGGTTCACTACTTTTGGTGATTGAGCAGGGGTACCCAGGTTCATGGGATGAGGTTTTTCCGGATCTTGGCAGCAGATGCATCTGCCGACCTACTGTGTGGCGGGCCAGATCGACAGAAAATCGTTGAGGGAAGCCTTTTGACCTCTCCAGTCAGATTCTCTCGATCGATTCATAAGTCTGTAGCTCCTGGACACATTAACTCTCATATTCCTAGCCACCCCCTAAACCTTTTCCCTTCCCAGAACTTCCTCTCTTTCCTTTTCCTAAAAAGACCCTCCATACAGCAACCCCAAAAATGACATAGGCCGTGAGGGATATTGTTTTCCTCAGGACCACCTGTGTGGAACTAATGTAAAAATAAAAATAAAAGCTAGGGTACTGCGCAGTTCATTTGATCAATATTTTTTTACAAAGTTTAGAAGAATATAATGACGAATATATTTAAATAATTCATCGAAGTTTGTTATGTGAATTCATATTAGATAACCAGGCAACAATAGTGTTAAAGATTCTATACACAAATAGACCTTGTACCATGGCATGTGTATGGCCCATGGCTCAAAGCAGAAATCTCAAACAAAAAACCGGAATATCTTATTGCTCAGTTTTTCTAACGCGATATATAATTTCAAAGAAACCATGTTTGGATGTTGAAAAAACCTGTATTTTGTCGAGTTTTTCGTGTAAGTATTTTGTCGAGTTTTGGACAGATTTCATACTGCGTAAAAAAAGGAAAACAATTTATTTATTGAGGGCCAAACTCTCGACCTTGTGGTATGCCAAGGGTCATAGCAGAGACCGGTTATTATTTGGATAAAAATATGTAGTTTTTGTCTTGCTGGCCTCTATTGAATTGAAAATGAAGATTTGATCTGTACTTATGAGAAAAAAATTAACGGCCATTGAAATTGCGCGGCAATATAATACTTATCTGCATAATTAAAAATATTCGATCCCTTTTTAAAATGAGAAAAATATTTCAATGCTTGAAATTCATGTGTGCTGAGATGGCTAATTGTTGCGCCACCCAAATTCCATTGTATAATAATGTGACGCAGATTTTCTGTAAGAATTTTCATAAAAATTCAAATGTATCATTAAATGTTTTAGAAATGGTTTAGAAATAACCTTGCGGCTCCTCTTTGCTAAGACGCTTATGGATTTCGACGTGGAATTATGCCCGACCACCAAACAATTAACAGGTACTCACTGCTGTTGTGACTTCTGGCTTGGTTTCCGTTTGGCGACAGACACAGATGTATCCATAAGCGCTCGATAAGATTGTTCTATTCGATTATTAGAACTACGATAAAGTTTGAGTCACGAGTCGATTTACGTAAGAAGTTCACACAAAGCATACGATATAATACACGATGATTTACACTTTATGTAACGATAGGATAAATAACACTTCGGCGTAAAGCGAAATGTCACGATACGATGATGGTTAGCAACGGACTGACGATTAAGCGGTACTTGACTCAAGTCCACCGTATAGGTAGGCACCCTTATTGTGCGGAATTCCAAAAATCTGCATTCCTCCAGTCCTGTATGCCAATCAAAGCACAAAACGAATGAAATCCATCAGCGTTATGAAACAGCCAAACAACATCATTTTGTTTTTTTTTACAATTGAAAGGTCCCCGTCGAACGCAGAAACTAGGCGCATTTCAGCTAACTATCAAATTGTTATCAGCAGAAAAGTACAACTGTCATGTTGTTAAGTTTGTCATCTGAACACAATTTCATAGAAAGCGGAAACAGAGCAAGATTCGATATTTAACAGGTTAACAGCTTTTACATTAGTTTTAACTGTCAGTATAAACAAAATGACTATGATTGGCCATTTGATGACAATGTTACATTTGAATTTATGTGAAATAGAAATTTCTGTACATATTGTATTAATTCTCTTCTCCTGTTGGTGCTCTCTCCTATACTCCAGGCTACAAATAAAACATTATTTATGCATTAAACCGCTTACTTGTTAACAAGGAATATTTTTTATTCAAACAGTTACATTTAGCTTTATTGTTACGAAAAGTGAGTATTTATGTCGGGGGAGACCAAAAAACATGCAAAAAATATGCATTTAACATTTTAATTTTGTTAAAATTAATTCACTCACGCGGTAACGCCATGTTTATTCATCGTTTTTATTTTAACATTTCATAGACATCAATGACGCCAATCATAGAAAAAATATTTTTGCGTAAAACAAAGTGAATGCATTATTGACAAGTTTGTACCTGTATTTATAACAGTAAAACATGGAAAGAAATGTATTAAAATAATTACACAAACCCGCTAGACAAACCCTGCTTTGCCAAACAAACCATTCAAAACCTGGGATGTTTTAAAATTATGATGAAATGCGAGTTTATTTTAGAGAATTTATTTTATAAGATTGCTACTTCCGACAAATGTCATATTTGATTGTCTAATAGTTAAAAAAGGAACATTCCGTATTATCCGTGCATCAATCTTCGACAACACGAACGTTTCGTATTATCCGTGAGGTGGACTAACTGCATATTTACCAATAAAACAACTCAGTGAGATTGCACTCTTAACCATTCGAATAAGTTGGAGGACGTAAAATGTATCTCTCTCCAACGAGTCTTCCATCAATCTTCTTTTGGTATGGATAGGTCTAAAATCTAAGTAATGGCGTTTATTGCCGATAGCATCAATAACGAGTGGTGTGCTGATCGTGTTTTGGGGACCTTTTTTAATGACTAATCTTGCTGATGATGCTCTGGAGACCTTTTCTAATTCCATTCACGTTGGAATTGTATAGACGACAAAATCAGAATCGCTTGCGCAAACAACATCGTCGATTCTACTGTTTATTTCTTGAATGAAACTCCATGACAACTCACCAAATAAATTGTCATTATTTCTTTGAAAACACCTTTTGTTTTATGTTTTTTGGGTAGAGTACCTATGTATTCAGGTTCATATAGAAAGATTAAAACCAGTTTACATATTTGTAGGAATATGTAATTTTTTACACTTGTCTCCCAAATGGGACATTTGAATTTTATTTAGATAATGTCAGCAATTATGGGGAAACGTGTTACGATAACGTGAAATATATTTATATAAGACGATAGTTGACATGCAACAATATTATTCTTCAATAACTGTATTATTTTTGTGTTATTTTATTAAGTTGTAGAGTTGTTAACCTCAACACAGGCTTGACCTAGTGAGGTTACAAACTGAATTGTAAACATTAGACCTAGGTACCATGTAAAGAAATAAATAGTATTTTATCTGATAAATGGAAAACAGTTGAAATGAAAATAAAACGTGGTTTTTAGTCCAATTTTTGAGTAAAACTCGCCGAGGTAATTTTCAAGGCTCTTCAAATTTTCGTCCGACACTCGAGTGCGTGCTAAAGATTTTCTGATCTTGGAAAGACACAGGTTAATGTTTGAAGATAAAATTAGACTGCTACCCACAAATACCTCAAACATATATTGCCTTCCTAACGTTTCGTTGATAACCGCTACACATTTTTTTCAATGACCGCAACTGTTTTTTTTGTGGTCAACCATATATTATGTGAAGTGTAGCCTGAAATGATCTATTGTCTAATATGACAAATCTAATAACATAACATTTAACACGAAGCGAAGTGAAAAAAAAATATACGTAGGAAGAAAATACGATTTTTATCATTAGCAACTTTTCTGTTGTTGTTTCCGTTACGATTTAAATTTGTCGAATGTACATATCATATACATGTCTTCTTAGGGAACGTACCCGTACTACGTGACACGTTTAGGGGGGAGGGTCTCCAAATGTCACGCTTGGTACAAATGAGCGGCGGGTTGCCTAGGTTTTTGGTCACCGGGGGTGGGGGGGGGTTAAAAATTGCTAAAAGTTGGTCACGTAGTATGGGTACATTCCCTTATTATATTATAATTTGCTGCATTTAATTACCCTTGTGCATTTACTGTGTGCCTCATCTTCATGTAAAGTTACTTATATACATTTTTTAATTAAATAGAATAAATGTTAAGTATTTATATTTGAGTCGTTCAATTTTTATATCCGCTATATCAACTTTCACTGATTCGGAGAAAACCGCAAAAAACTGTCACATCTCTAGAGTAAATAAAAAATTGCATTTTTTTTTTTTTATATAATGAACTGGAGTAATATACATTCAAAAAGCGTTCATTTTTCGATGTTTGACTAAAAATATTTAAGTAATTTGGATAAATAAAATGGATATAGCGGATTTTGATACTCACTTCGTGATTTGTATGAAATATAGAGGCTTTTAAAACTCAACTGACCTGAGGGGCGTGTTGCGACACCCGCCATCTTGGCAAAATAACTACTCGTGATTGGTTTAATTCCAATATAGCGGGTTTTAAGAGTAACTTCTTGAATGATATAGCGGGTTTTGTTTCCCACTCGCAGTTTTAACATGTTTTTTGGTCGTGATAAGGGAGATCTAAAAACACGATTTTAGGTTAGTCTTGTTCTTCGTAAAAATGTGAACAAGATGTCATACTCAGATCATTTCGTCAAAAAATCGGATGTAGCGGGTTTTGAAATTATAGGACTCATTTCTTAGGCATTCCAATATTCAGTTCAGCTTCAGTTTCAGTGCCAGAAATCCGGGCTTTATTTTATTTTCATTTATGAACATAGATTTCTTTTACCCACCTCACCAGACAAAGTCAGTTCCGAGGAGGGTAAGCCATATTGAAACACTTAAACAGGAATTATTTTGCTTTGTTATTAACACAAGTTCTTAACTACTATTAACCATCCTTTGCTGTTTTACACGCTCATGGGTCTTTATTACTTACGCAATTCTAATTTCTCATGTTGTAGATAATGCCTTATTCTATGTTGTGCTATGTAAAAGTCGAAAGGCTTTAATGTTGAAAATAAATTTCCCAAAGAATAACAAATAAAAAAGAGTGTTGATGGCGTATTTGACTAAAGTCGTCAATAGAAAACACAAAGCTAACTATGTCAATAACTTCATTTCATGATCGGGGCAGTGGACTTTTCTATATTGTAAAAACACTTTTTAATATGGAGTCGTTTTTATTTACAATTACTTTGAATTTACAACAATGAAATCAACACTTTTATAATAATTTGGACCGTACCCCGCCTGGGGAATTAAGGGAACTGTACCCTAGGTATCGTTTAATGCGAGAGAGGTAGTATTTTGAACAACACCCTTTTTATACTAGTAAAAAATAGAAAATCAATGATTATCTACAGCAATCATCCCATAGATGTCTCTATTTTTAACAAACTATGAAGCAAAACTAGAAATTTATTTGAGTAAAGGCTGACAAAATTTAGACTTCATGCACCAAAGGTTTAAAGCCTTGACTTGAGTTGATAAGTTTAATGTTTCTAGAATTCTGGACAATGGAGAATGGTACCTATCCGTAATAAGAAGAGTGTTGATTGAGTCTACGGAAAATGGATGAGTTACAAAAAAAATTAAAAATATTGACGATTACATATATAAATGTAGATATAATTCAGGGACTCAAAGCTAAAAGTGTCCTGTGTGTCAAATTTCTGAATCGTCCAGGGATGAAGATTGTTTATCGATTTCTTGGCGTAATATGATTTCTTTGTTAGATAGACCACATTTTTATCAATCTAGAGCACCTGGCACAGACATTCATGGCAGTTAAATAAGAGAGGTATTGGAGTACTTTCTGGTAACTAAATCAATATATCAGAACTAGCAAAGGCACTTCTGGCTACAACCCTTAGAATGCAATTGTTTGAACAGCACTGCCGATAATTTTTTTCCAATTGTTTTAAAATAAAACAATTGAATTGAAAAGCAACGAACTTCATTTACAAAAATAGGTAAGGACATGCCAATCTTGGAATAAATGAAATTAGTTTCGGTTTATAGATTGGCGATGATTATGTTCGATCAAAATTTCGAAACTGCATGGCTTTTGAGCTGTAATAAGTAAACTAGTAATTCTGTGAACAGGGCACCTCGCGTCCAAAAAAGCATCTACTTTTATCTGCAAATCAAAACCAAAGCTTTCTCTAAAATCATAAGACTCATATGTAGGTACTTAAATACCCACTTCTTCTTCTTCCTTGCGCTGTCCTAACTCATTGCCTAGGTAGGCTGTTGGGGTCGGTTCTTCTCGTTCTCAGGTTGTAGCTTCTTCGGTTCTGAGTATCGCCTTCATCCAGGCCGTTTCTCTGAGTATTTCGGAGCATTGAGTCATCCAGGAGTTCTTTGGTCTCCCTCTGGATGACTGTCGATGAAGCTCCATAGACATTGCCTGCTTCACTGTGTGGTCTGATGGTTTCCGACTTGTGTGAACACACCATCTCGACTGTCGTTCCTCCACCTTACTGTTTATGTTCGTGACACCCAGGCACCACTAATGCGTGAACTTTTAATCTTATCTTTTAGTGATACTCCTGCCGATCATCTGAGCATTCGCATTTCTGTTGTTCGAGTTGTCTACAGTAGTATTTTATGTAACATTCGTTTTTTTTTAATTTTAAACAAGGAAATACGCAATTTGACCAAAGAAACGCCACTACCTCAATGAAAAAAAAATTTTTAACTTTCTTCAGACAAATAGATGATACTGTAATATTGAGCAGCTCCTTCAAAATTAGCCACCTACTCAAAGTTAGCCATCCAGCCAAAGCAAGGCTTGTTCGAATACTAAATTAATTGAATGCAGTAGATTCATGAAACCGGAAACGGAACGTACAAAGCAATAATAAAAATAATCCTGAAAGTACTCATGAAAACTCCACCAAAAGAATTTAAAAAAAAATGTCTGTATTCAGCATTATCAAACTGTATTAAAAAATGCACTACTCAAATTTAAAGAAAAATTTTAGTTCCATGATGACCAACACACCTACACTACAAGGACGACAAAATCCTCAAATCTAGTATACATTCCAAAATTAAATACATCTTTTAGCCAGAAAAACCATAATTTCCACGCTACAAAATTATATAATGCCCTTCCAATTGAAATTAAAAACACCATGGAGATACAAATGTTTAAAAAAGACATCAAATCACTAACTAAACACGAAGTTCAGGAAATCATTAAAATTACGAAGTAACACCAACGCAACTCAGACTAAATACTTTTAACTTTATTTTTTTTTTGAATTTTTGTGGAAACAAACAAATTAGGTGAGGAGGAAATCATGATCAACAACAACCTATAGTCCGCCTCGGAACAGAAATACCTAGTGAGGAGGACTAAGAACAAATTACTTCACTTCGTATTTTTACTTTACCATGTATACATGTATAAATAAAAATATATATATAGGTACAGATAAAATACCTAACGATTGAGTTATAACAGGACTTCTCTACGACGCTCAGTCAATTAAAAAAAGATTCTCCGACCGTGTCTAACGCCGAATTTGACTCTCCCAGGGGTCAATAACTCTCGATTTCGAAAATTCTTCCAATCTTTTGCAGCGGTGGGTGCAAACACCTAGCTTCCCGCTGCACACACGTTAGGCATTATAGAGATTACAGGTATTTATACACGGCACGTATACAGTGTATACACATGTCTCGCAGGTATTGTGCGCGCGCGTATCACGTACCGCGCTGAGGGAACCGGTTCGGGGATTAAAGCCGGGCGAGGTAACGCGTCAGTATTCGCTAAACATCCACCGTCTGGGAGACAGGAATTTACAGATGAAATCATAAAAGCATTTTTATACAAAGATCGCCTCTACCTGGATGTTTTTAAAATGTCTGAAAGCTAAAAATATAAAATTTCTGAGAATAAAGATTGCAATTTGAGATTGATAAACAAATTAGGTTTCTGTTTTTGATCAAGTCTAAATTTCCAGGTACATCCTGACCTTCCTTTCCACATCTTTTGTTAAATTTAGTTCCTATATTTTAATTTTAACATTTATAGATTTACTACATCTAGTTAATAGACATATGCGTATACGTTGTCCTTCTCATTAGGAGATCCTGTGCTGAGGGGGACTACTTTTTGGAAAAGTTTTCAGCAACTTCTACGGTACAACTTCATGGTTTGAGTATGGTGTTTCAGAAACTTCTATGACAGTTTTTTTAATTTTACATTAGCTCCACACAGGAGGCCCTGAGAGAGCAGAGCCTATGTCATCTTAAGGGGATGCTGTGTGGAGGGTCTTTTTAAGGAAGGTAAGGAAAGTAAGTTGTGGGAAGGAAAAAGGTATGAGGGTGGGTAGGAATCTGGGGCTCAGTGTGTCCAGGAGTGAAGGACGTATGAATCCATCCATTGGAGGGAACCCCACCACTTTCACAGCGGCGTTATAAGGAAGCTTATGGTTTTCTCCTTCACCACACACGTCAAGACTCTCTATTTTATTGAACGAAGCTACATTCATTTGAACGACTCTAGACCCTCAAATATCCATGCATACGGGGTAAGAAAGCAGTATGCAAGTACTTACATTAACATGATACAAAAGAATAATAAATGTGGCAGCCCGTGGAATAATTCTTATGAATGCATCCCTCCAATCGCGGTGCAAAGCTATGGTTCAAGAGAGTCCGACTGGATAGGTCAAAAGGTCTCCTTCAATCAGTCTCTCTCGATCCGGCCCGCCACACAGCAGGTAGGCAGACGCATCTGCAGCCAAGACCTGGATAAACCTCACCCCATGAACCCGGACACCCTTGCTAAATCACCAAAACATAGCGCACCACTTGAGGAGACCTATGGCAGAGGCGTTGGTTATCCAATAAATGGTTCCTGGGGCGGCACCCTTACCCGCCTCCCAAATTACCCTAATCTACCTCCCCTCCCCACACTCCCCAGTCCCTTCAGCATTACAAAATACCTACCACATACGAGGATGTCATTATTTCAATTGTTTCGGACAATTGGGACCGACAATTGTGCGATACTAAATATAAAAAATAACAAACCTTCCTACAGCTGATGACGTTCCAGAGTCATGAATTCAACGACTGAAAACAAGTAACGTCAATAGATCTGTACCCGAGAAGCATACGGATGCAAGTCCAAAAAGGTAAATGTTCAGGAGAGTCAAAAAAATTTTTTTTCTGTATCTATGGTCTCATAACTTCTTCGGGTATCTATGCCGATAGATAACAAAAAAGTTATTATTATTATAGTAATTTTTAAATCAGAATCAAAGAACATTTAAAGTGTCTTAAAAATAATTATTTTCTGAGTTCGCTAACCATATCATTGAAAATAACCATAGTTTTGAAAAAAATACGGGGATTAATATTCTTCATATTAATCATAAAGGAAAACGCTTAGATAACTTAGAAGCCTTGAAAATAAAAAAAATGGATGTTAAAAATAATGAATCTATTATCAACAAACAAAAAATATTATCTTACAGCCCAATCATGGATATGTTCCCCCACCCACTCTTCATTAATCCCTAGCAACGCCTCCACCCCTACCACAATCCTTAGTAATAGTAATAATACATTGTTCCCACCATAGACATGTGAATATTAATAGACCTGCCCTAAGCGATAAAAGCGTATTATTTCCTCCTCCCCATACCGGTTCCATTGGAACCGGCTGGGATTGAGTAGGGCTTCGCGTGAATCTAAAATGTGACGTCATCATTCTTCTGCGAGCCAGCGTCGAGCACTCATCGGTGCATTTTACGAAATAACACGGCAAAAATAGTGGCTCGTGTTTTGAAAACGTGAAAAAGAGAATAAACCCAATTGTCGTATTACATTCCATAGGCAAGCATTGTTTTACTTTATCATAAGCTTATTCAGATCACATAATATGGTCGTTTTTGTAACACACACTATCACTCGAGATACATGGCGTGTGCTCGTCGCTGTTTTGTGGGGTAAGTAAATTATGAAACATTTGTAAAAGTGTCTTAACTAAATACGTCAACAAAATATTGGACTATGAAAATAGGCGAACTTTACTTTGCTGTATTTGAAATTTGTAAATTTGTTCATTTCGCGGCGAGCAATTCGCGCTCCCATGTAAAAAGGTCTATTCATTAAAGAGCAGAGTTTACTTTTAAGAACTAAATGGTGATATTATAATGCGAGCTGCCCATATACTCTCAGATTTAGATATTGACGAATCACATATTACCGAATTCATCTTCCCGCTCTGCGCTCCGCTGTAGTTGGTTTCTTCCCCTCACCTTTATGTTCTGGTCTATTAATATTCATATGTTTATGGTTCCCACCCACTATTTTGTATTCGTCAAATCAGTATACGTTTGCCCTGAGCGGCTTTAAACAAATATACAAGTGGTTCAAACAAAGTAACATTGTTTCATTTATCTGTAATGGATAACCACAAAGTTATAGCTACATTCAAAAGTATGTTATTAAATCAAATAGT
Source organism: Limnephilus marmoratus (assembly GCA_917880885.1). Classification (NCBI taxonomy): domain Eukaryota; kingdom Metazoa; phylum Arthropoda; class Insecta; order Trichoptera; family Limnephilidae; genus Limnephilus; species Limnephilus marmoratus. Next base: position 17,259,581 of record OU862932.1, read on the forward strand.
TTTGTTTTAAAAACGAGCAAATTAAACGAAATATTTTATATGTAAAGCATTTAAAAATATTGTTTAAAAAAACGCTGACTTGAGTTAAACCAAAAAACACGGACTTCTGCTATATATATAATATGTGGTGGAGTTTTAAAATTGCTTACTTCCATACAAAGCGTAGTAATGTTAGAGGCAGAAGGATGCAAATGAATTTGAGTCATAATACTCAAAATGCAACTAAAAGTCTATGTACGACTTTCAGCTTCTAAGATAGTTGTTGCAACAAAGATAGTTTCATCCGTATACATTTTTGAAAATCCAATTTTTCTTCATGATAAGACCTGTATCTTTCTGCCACTGAATAATTTACTGATAATTTATTTCAAGTCTGCATCTAAAACTCATTTCTTCAAATTTTGAACTTGCATCCTTATGCTTCTCGGATACAGATATTACATATATTCAACTCAGACAAATGATTTGCACACTCCAAGGTCCGACATCGTTTATTCTATTGATTTATCCACTTTTTAGCGCGGGAGTACTAATTATAATTTAAAAAATAGCGTAAATAGATGTAATTTGACCCTGGACCCGGCGTGGGGTCAGATTCAATTGATCCCGGGAAGAAGGCTTGCGTGCGACAGAACCAGTCGATCTACGCAGCTTCTTCTAGTTTTCGAAATAATAATATGATCAGTTGGAAACACCGTCATTATTGTTATTAAATGTTTGTATCTCCGATACTCTGTTGTTTGATGGAAAATCTTCTAGACGAGATTTTTATTAGATGTTATTTCTGATGTACATTGACACATGACGTGTATTTGTAGTAAATGAGACAGCTGTTAGAAATAAATTGTTTATTATTCAGATTCAAATCTTCATGAATTAAGTGTTGTAGATAAATACAGCAATTAGAAAACTCTGGTCACTTATCTTAAATATACCTTTTAGTACACATAAACACGAACATTATTTTATTTATATAAGGTATAAATACTCGAGTAGGCATTGTAAATTAATGATAATTAATTACTGTCAGTTTTGCCCTGGAGAGAGAATCAAAAGTACCAAATAACTACTGGCGGGCGTGACACCACGATCTGCTACGCACACCCTATATATAATTGGATTTATTCTATATATATTTATGACAATATATATTTATGGACAATTCCGAAATCAAAAATTTAAAAAATATAAAATTTAAAAAAAATCAAAATATATATTTTATAGATCAAAAAAAAAATTAAATCGTTCCGCTAAGAAAAACACTCCTTATGTAGATGGCGATATGGTTTATATTCCCGTTTTATTGCTGTCACCTCACCATTGATTTAATACAATTTTATTTTAACAATTAATTTAATTAACAATTATTTTAATAATTTTAAGACAGATTTATTCTAAATATATTTATACCTTACTAGCTGGTTCCCGGCATGCGTTGCTATGCCATTTAATGAGGAAATTGTTTCTCCCTGCGTGTCCTTTCCCATTCGTCTCGTTCCCGTTCCCCTTCCTCCACCCCTTCCTCTCCCGCGTCCCCTTCCCTTTTTGCGCTTACACTCCGTCTCCTCCACCTTTCCTCTCCCCACTCCACTCTCCCCCTTCCCTCGTCCCGCGAACTCCCCTCCCCCCTCCGATCTCCCACATTCCAAACATTCAGTCCCGGTACATTCAGTTTTCAAACAGCTCGCGTGCCCCCTATTGCAATTTTTTTATACAAATTTCATAATGCCAGAGCTCACCAGTAGTTTTATACAAACCTTGTCCTGGCAATAATGAACAGTAAATAAAAAGAATTATCCAATTTGGTGCAGTCGTTCGGAAGTTATGCGCGTACATACATTTCGGCGATTCATTTTTATTTATATATATATAATATATATATATATATATATATATATATACATATTTAGAAGATAGAAGATAGATAGATAGATAGATTTGGACCATCATGGTATGGTATAGTGCTCTGCACAGCATGGTATGGTGCTGCTAAATGTCATATCTTTTGATATCTTCAACATAAACCTTGTAGGTTTCAAGAGACACGACATTACGCAAATAAAGTACTCATTTTTAAGGCGATTTTTTTCCGATGCACCACAACACGCCTTGTGTAGATGGCGGTAAGGTTGGCTTTATTACTGCCACCACACCATTGATTTACCACAATTTTTACACAGTAGGAGATTTTGAACTTTAGCAGTTTTTATAGGCCGTCAGTACTCGAGTAAGGTCACGCATAGTTAAAAGGATGAATCACATAATTGTGTTATTAGTATTAACTAAATAATTTAGGTTAAGTATTACATAAATCATGAATGTATTGATTAATCACGTTTAATCTTCCAGGGTCATCTAGCCAAACTCTTCCAGCTCAACATCATCTTAACCTTCTGTTTTGCCATGAACACTATTTGTTTGAACTGAAGTTAGCACTGAACCGAGATTATAATGGTATAATTGAATATTAACAAAGGTTATAATTGTGTTGAAACATTTAATGGTAGAATCATTAAGTCATTAAATAAAAGATAACTGGTGAACGGAGGAAGGTTTTTCCTTCTTTACTTGAACACGAGAAGACAGGTTGTTCATTGATCATCGGGATTGGCAAACCAATCAATTATTACAAAACAATTTAATTACGTTATTTTTTTGTGAATACCTTACAAGAGTCCGAACGGCTCCCGCCTGGAGCCAGTGAGACTGGCATCCCCAAAGATATTGATCTTTGGGCATCCCTAATGTTGTGAGGTTGAAGATAAGTATGGAGGTGAAGGAGATGAGGAAGAGAAAAGTGGGGAAGTGCCTGGCTATTCAGATCAGTTCACCAAACACGGCCAAAGCCATTTGTGGTCTTACACCACGGCAATATTGAGAATATTTTCTACCCTGGGACGTGCCGCAAGCCGCAAATATACCTTGCATTATTTTAATTGATTGAATTGTAAAATCACAATATTTGGGAGGCGGGTATGGGTACCGCCGCCCCGGGAACCAATTATTGGATAACCAACACCTCTTCCATAGGTCACCCCAAGTGGTTCGCTATGCACGTTTGGTGTCTTAGCAGGGGTGCCCGGATTCATAAGGTGAGGTTTACCCAGGTCTTGGTGGCGGATGCGTCTGCCCACTGCTGCATGGCTGGCCAGATCGAAAGAGAATGCTTGAAGGAGTCCCTTTGACTTCTCTAGCCGTACTCTCTCGGAACATCGTCTTGCACCGCAGTGGGAAGGATGGATTCATACCCTAATACCCCTTTCCTTTCCAGAACTTACTTCCCTAAAAAGACCCTCCACACAGCATCCTTAAAGGTGACATAGGCCCTTGGAGGAATTATTTTCCCCAGGGCCTCAAGAGGCCAAGTGTGGAGCTAATGTAAAAAAAAACACAAATCAAACAAATAAAATTTATCTGCGCACGCCGGAATTTGACACCCGACCTCCGGATTGCTAGTCGAGATCCTTGCCCCTCGACATCTTATCGTTATAATCCCATCCTCAAAATATCCTGAACAGGGAGTGCAACCAATTGTTAAATTTTTCATCGAATGACCACCATGAATTGCCTTGAATTGCATGTCTGCACCGGAGCTAGAGTGCTAAGATTATGAAAAATATATGAAAAATACGACATTACTGATGTTGTTGTAGCTGAAAATGAATGAATTTTTTTGTAAGAAGATCTATCAGTATGTGGATGCGGCGCATGACTGAAAGAATCCTGAAGATCTTTTTGTATGAAGATCTTTCAGTATGTGGATGCGGCGCATCCCTTGACTGAAAGAATCCTGAAGATCTCTTTGTTTGAAGATCTTTCAGTATGTGGATGCGGCGCATCCCTTGACTGAAGATCTGAAGATCTGAAAATCATGAAGATCTTCATACAAAAAGACGAAATTAAAAAAAAAAATTAATTCGCTTTCAGCTACAACAACGTCAATAACGTCAAATTTTTCAATATTAGCGTTCCAGCTCACTGAAAACTCACGGACCACCACTGGTTTGAACTTATTAGCTATCTACAAAGACCAGAAAATTCCTATTACCTTTGTCATATTAGGTATTTCCCGTCCTAAACAGAAAATTGTAAAAAAAAAGTTCGTAGATTTAAACGTCATTGAAAATTCTTTGCTTATTTCTCATTTTATTTAAATCCAAGCATTTTCTGAATTGATTTAAATTTATTACACTTCGACCTTTGTCTCATTGCTCTATTCAGGATTATGTAGAGTTTTTTAAAACTACCTTCATTACTAAGATGAAAAATACTAGAATTGAAAAAAAAATTGCTGAAATCCATTGTAAAATACATAAGCCATGTTATTTTACATAATATAATGTTATTCTTAGAACGCCAACAGCGGGCGTACGGATCACTTAGGTCAGTCGATCAACTGAGACGAAGCTATGAAGAAATAATGTGCCTTCATAGTATGAGTGTCTACGCAGAAATGAAAGGAAACGGCACTCGAGGACGCACGAAGAAGACTTCTATAAAGTTATGCAAAAGGTTCCCCTCAAGCAATCATTTTTTCCTTCATCATTTTAGTAAATAGCTCACTTTGTTTGATATTTAGATCAATAATCAGCGTAAGATTGGCAGTTCTAAGAAAATGTACCGACCACAAGGCACCGACCATAATTCATCGACCACAATTCACCGCGGGGAAAGTTCTCCACCCACAATTCATCGACAAGAATTCACCGACTACAATTTAGCGCCCACAATTCACGAGGAGAAAATTATTTGTTATTATTACTTGGTGTTTTTTAAATGAAAACTTCATTAGCACCATTGTAAAATAAACTCGTTGAAACGAAAAATAGCGACACTAAAAAGAGACAAACACATACATCTATACGATTTAGCCTGCGAAAGAAGGATGCGATGCTTCTTAGCCTTCCCACTCTTGTCTACTTTAGTTTTCTGAAGGTTTCACTTCTACCGCGTGTGAATTGCACACTCTGATTTTTTTTAACTGAAAGAATTTATTTATTATTTTTTGACACCCTTTCACGGCTTTTACAAGACGGGTTGTTTGAACAATTCGTTAAATAACGGTACTTGAATAATAACATAATTTGAATACAACTTTTGCAGAACTTGAATATTAATTTTGAAATTTGATGAATTGTTCAAATGGACATCGCGTTTGGGTCCCACCCAGGCGTTCCGTATTCGATTCCTCGGTTGGCTAAGTCCTCCATCATGACTCAAACAACTTTTTCGGCTTACTGAGTGGTAGTAAAAGATTTTGTTGGGTTATTCGTAACCCGGGAATATTTGTCTTTCTTTAAAAGAAAAAAAAATCTGTGTAATAAACATCCCGTACAAAGTGAGAATACACCGCGACCAAAATTAAACCAAGGTTAGATCTAACCTAATAAATCTGCAGGCTGTGGATTGTTGTCGGTGAATTAAGCTGTGAACTTTCCCGCGGTGAATTGCGGTCGACGAATTGCGGGCGGTGAATTTAACGGATACCAAGATTGATGGAAGATGTACAAAAAGAAAAAAAATGATAAATCTAAAAAGCACTTGTATTAAATGCGGTTAGCCAAAATGGGGTCAAATGAAACCGAAATCGGTCGACAGATTAAATCAATTTTGTGGATGAAACAAAATGATTATTTATTAGAATTAAAGTTGTGATCAAAACCAAAATACTGTAAGATTTACAATTGATGATTCAACCCATGAATAAATTTGTTCAATTTTATGCATGTTCTGGTTGTTCCAGAAAAACATTGTCAACAACTAATAAATACTAACGGATTTTCCAAACAGTAAACATGGTTCACCGTTGTGATTGACGAAATTACGATGATGCTAAAATTCACATCATTTTCGAGATCTTATAGCAAATTGTTACGAAAGTGAAGAGGAAACGTGGCTACTTTCTAATGGAGAGATCACAGGTTCAAAACCATAAAAAATATTTGTAATGATAATATTTGAACATTTTACGTAATAATTTCGTGGATCTTTTGGTTGTATTGTGTAAACTACAAACTTTTACGGATCTCTTCATTTTATTTTGACTGGGTAAAATGACTGGGAGTCGCATAAAATTTGCACGCACATGGAATATTAGTGTCTTTAAATATTTAATAATGTCTTTTATGGGAAACAAATGGAAAGTAAATGTTGAAATTTACGTTTAAAAACTCTCCAAATCTCTGGCGACATAATTTCTGCACTGTTTTGTGTGTCCTTAATTTCTATAAACAACAAATTATGAAAAGTATTATGAAATTTAAGATTGAAGCAAAAATCTACGCTTATATTGATTTTTAATCATTGAAGACAATATTAGTGAATCTCTTTAACGTAAATTTGAAACAGCGAAAATTAGAAAAAAGATTCGGTCGCATCTAACAATTGAACTTAGCCTGTATTATAATTTGGGGTTTAACTCAATACGTTAAACGATTTTTTTAAATCATCCTAGACTTGTAGAAAAGTTAATAGATGTTAATAAAATAAAAATGCATAAATTTATATTGAATTTAGTTCTGGGTTGGTCAAGGCTTCAATTCCTTCATGCGACCGAATATTTTCAGATTTTTTCTGTTTCAAGTTTTGTTTAAGAATCACCAATATTGTTTTCATTAATTAAATATTGCAATTTGAGGTCATACTCGCTAAGTTAACTCATCCGATCCGAAATTATTTTGATTGAAATTGACCAGAGTAACTGAATTAATGTTGGTGCTAACTTGTCCTAGTTTATACAAAAAAAAACGGTAAGATGTGAATGCATACTAATTTTTAAGTAAAAAAAACAGTGTGCAACTCACACGCGGTAGAATTGAAACCTTCAGAAAACTAAAGTAGACAAGAGTGGGGAGGCTACGAAACACCGCCCAAAAAGGAGACCGATTATGCTATATCATTCTCTCGCAGGCTAAATCTAAATAGCCAGCTAAATCAATGTATGTGTTTGTCTCTTTTAGTGTCGCTATTTTTCGTTTCATCGAGTGTCAAATCACAACGGTGCTAAAGAAGTATTCACTTCAAAAACATGCTTTCAATAGCCCTAAATTATGGCGGCTCGGAGGGAATGCGTTAAACCAAAAATATATAAGTACATATTTTTATATTTAAATTTTTTTGAAAGTAATTAGCAAATTTTATTTTATTTCAACTCAAGCGAAACGATAGGAAATGCTTTAGTGTATCAAAAAAAAAATTTTTTGTAATCATAAATTTAGCTTATTTGTGGTAAAGATGAATCTAAAATAGTAATGATTTCACGTTAAGCTTTGCCTTAACGAACGAAAGAATGTCCGTGTGTCTGATTACCATAATATTGCAGCGTGAATGGTTAAGTTACTTTCTTCGATAAAAAACGGGTTATGTAGAGCTGGTTCCTTTGTGAGACGAACTTGCGTCACTTTGTGAGAAATTATTATATCTTCGTGTGCCATTCATCTCTGTGTGTGTGGGTTCGACTCCGAACAACACTCTCAACTGCTGATTACCGATAGCATCGTGCCGTAACCGCAATGGGTAGGTACCCGCGTAATAAATAAATGCAAAAAAATCTGCCGGATGTATATATGTTGATGTAGGTATGTACTCCGAAATAATAAAAAATGAGTTCACGCTTCTCAGAATTGTTGTCTGTTAGGACTTATCGATTTAAGGCGCACATATACACACGGATAAGAGGCTTGTTAAAGGAGCTAAACTTTCTTTTTTAAATGGTAAAAGGGGTGGTTAGGAATCTGGAATTTAATTTGCTCAGAAGTTACAAACGTATCGGGTTCCATGCCTTCTCAGAATCAAGACAAGTCAACACCTCTGTGAAAAGTCATTAAAAACTATGAAAAACAATTGAAAAGAAGCCCGTTAACCTAACGTTTTTAAATAAAAAAATTTCATTACTTTAAATGACTTTTCAAATGATGATTTCATTCTGAGTTGTCCGGTCACTAACATATCGATAACCATAGACATCCAAATTTAATAGACGAGAAGATACAGACGAGGGGTAAAACAAAACCATGGGGGGGCGAAGAGGGGAAAGATGACTGTGATTCGTTAAAAAATCAATCTGACAATCTCGCATTATAATATCACCATTTAGTTCTTAAAAGCAAAATCTGCTTTTGAATTAATAGACCTTTTTACATGGGAGCGTGAATTGCTCGCCACTTTATTGACATATTTGCGAAGTCCAAATACGGTAAAGTAAAGTTCGCCACTTTTCACAGACGAATATTTTGTTGCCGTATTTAGTTAAGACACTTTTACAAATGTTTCATAATCAACTTACCCCTGTAACCAGCGACGAGCTCACTGGAGAACCGCTCACATTCGTTATGGTCGACATATTTTAGGGTATAATGTATAGCACAAGCTACCATTTTTTCGTGTTATATCGTAAAATGTACGATAAGAGCTTGACGCTGGTCCGGACAAAATGATGACGTCACATTTTTTAGATTCAAGCAAGGCTCTCGTAAGCCCAGACGGTTCCATGGAACCGGTATGGGGAGGGGGAAATAATACGCTTAGGGCAGGTCTATATATATTCATATGTCTATGTTGTTGACGGAAATTTGAAAGGCAGCAAAGGACAATAATTCCAAAAATGAGATAAATGTGTATTTTTTTTCCGTTTTTTTTGCTTTCGATCTGCGAGTTCGAAATATTTCTAAGAAAATAAGTGCGTCTCTTACGACGTGCATTTTAAAGATTTTTTTCTGAAAAATTAAAAATAAATTAAATACTCTTATTAAAGAAATTTCCAAATATGTTGTGCATTCTGAAAGATCTATTCAGTGTTATTTTATAATAAAAAAATATATATTTATGGGTTCATAAACACAGGAGAAATGATTTTTTGAAAAAAAAAAAAACTTTCTTTTCGAATCTCTGAACAATTAACATTCTGTCCTCTAGAGCTTTCAAATTTCCGTGATCGATACGAAACCTCACCCCATGAACCACAATTTCCCCCAGAGCTTGCGTCATCTTAGGAGATGCTGGGTACGTAGGAATCTGCGGGTCAGTGTGTCCAGGGGTGACGGACGTATGAATCCATCCCTTCAACTGGAGTGCAAGGCGATGGGTTGAGGGATTTTGGCTGGAGAGGTCAATCCGGCCTGCCACGCAGCAGGTAAGCAGACACATCGGCCGCCAAGACCTTGACAAACCTCACCCAATAATCAAGGGTACCCTTGCTAAGTCACCAAACGTAGCGAACCACTTGGGATGATTTATGGCAGAGGTGTTGGTTATCCAATAAATGGTACCCAAATTATACAGAAATAAAGAAAAAAAATTGAATAGTTAACATTCCACATTTTGGGAGGCGGGAATGGGTACCGCAGCCCCGGAAACCTTTATTGGATAACCAACACCTCTGCCATAGGTCACTCCAAGTGATTCGCCACGTTTGGTGATTTAGGTGGGTGAGGTTTGCCTAGATCTTGGAGGCGGATGACCAGGACACACTGAACCTAGATTCCTACCTGTTCGGGCAAATCTATACCTACTCCCATGTATCCCTCCCGTCTTACCTACCTATCCTGTTACATCCATCTTGCTATTGTCACCGGTTCAAGATTGACTCCTAACCGTGAAATCAGTACAATTTCAACACCGCGCGGTACTGGCAGCCCAAATACTTTGGTCTCGTCGCTTATAGTCAAAACCCGGATCCGCGCAAAATACATGCTTTCAACCGCGAGTTATCTTGAGTGCATGAAGTGTGGGACCCAGGACGTCATCAGCAAGGTAGGATTTCATCTTGTTTTCGGTGGACATCCCATTTTTTCCCCTTCATCCCTTTTTCCATTCCAACAGTGATAGGTGGAGATTCCGAACTCCACGGAAGAAAGTAACAGGCTTCCAATCAGCTATCGAAACACTACCCATCCCTTAAACTCTTTTCCTTCCCAAAACTCTCCTCTCTTTCCTTTCATAAAACAAACTCCACACAGCATCCCTAAAGATGACATAGGCCCTGAGGGAAATTATTTTCATCAGAGCCTGTAAAGCTCATGTAAAAAAAATTCCGATCACCACGTCAACAGCGGATTGAGACATTTCGCAGACTGAGAATTTCACATCAGGTAACTGTACATATATAATATTATATTAAAGCGTATAACGGCAACAGGTTGCCACAGATGTCCTTATGTAACAGAAGAGAGTATAAATCTATATTCTGTAATTCAGTATTACGTGGATTATGTGCGAACTCATAAAACCGGATACGCCATTCGCATATCCACTGAATTTGTTATGTGTTGTCCAACCAGCGTCGATTTCAGGCTTCGATTTCATAATCGTGAGCAAGTAGTGATGGACAAAATCGAAACATTTCGATAATTCATTACACTGATTTTCGTTTTCGATTATTTTTTTGGTTAGTCTTTTTATAAGCCTATAATAACTGCTGGTTAAAATCTCCTAATACTTACGATCCCCCTTCCGGTTATGGTTAGCAGCCTGATCCCGAATTTTACACGACGTCATGCATCGCCAAATGTTATAACTCGGAAAGATTCACAGTGTTTCTTTGTTCTATTTTAAATAGGTCGTGTTTTATTAAATACTTTCACAATGATAGTTACGCCTATTTTTTGATGTGAAAATTTCTTTAGCACCTTTATTAATGATTTGAAAATCGATGAAACGAAAAATAGCGCTAGGTACTAAAAAGAGATAAACATTTAAGTATTTCTATATGTATTTACATCACACCAAGAAATGTAATAGATTAGATGTGTATGTTTGCAAGGAATCATGGAAAGTGTAGTAATTTTTCGTAGTGGGTATAAGTTGTGATTGCGCGAGTAATTGGTGAGTTACTTGCTGCATTAGTGTTGTTAGCTTCAATATTAAAAAAAGGATTTTTATTTACATACTAGCTGATCCGGCGAACTTCGTACCGCCTCAGAATCAAAAACTGTTGTCAACTTATTAGCTGAATTGATCTAAATTGTTTCTCCCTGCGTATACCATACCTTGATCTAAATTGTTTCTCCCTGCGTATCCTTTCCCCTCTCGCGTTCCCTCTCCCTCTTCCCACTCCACTTCTCCCCTTCCCCCGTCCCGCTAACCCCCCTTCCTGAGTTCCTTTCCCCCCTCCCCCCTCCCCACTCCACCGGTTCACAGTTCAATATTATACCCCTTACAATATTGCTGCAGTTCTTTCAAAATAGGAGAATTCGTTCCATACAAAATGTATGGGGAAAATAATTTTCTTCGGAGTGGAACACCCTTTACTTTTAGGGGTATGAAAAATAGATGTTGGTCGATTCTCAGACCTACCAGATAAGCACACAAAATTTCATCAAAATTGGTCCAGCCGTTTCGGAGGAGTATGGTAACAAACACCGTGACACGAGAATTTTATATATTAGATATTTTTATATGAACACCGCTCAAGAGTTCCAACTCCCGCTCAACTCAACGCTCCCAACCTCCGCGCCGGCCGGGGCCGTGGGGTAGTATCTGGCTATTCAGATTTTGTCACCAAACATGCCTAAAGCCATTTCAAGCAACATTTATTTTATGAATTGCGGTTTACCACTAGGGCATATCTTCTACTCTGAAAAGTACCACATATATACCTACATTACATTATTTAAAATCATTCAATTGTGAAATAACACAAATTAATCTTTAATTAAATGAAGACAATATAAGCGAAACTCAATCGAAAATCTGAAAACAGAAAAATCAGAAAAAGATATTGACACATCTGGGACTCGAACCCAGGACCTCTCGCTTACCGGGCGAACGCGCTAACCACTGCGCCACCGTGTCGATATCCAATTCGGTCACTTTTAACTGTATCATACTTCGACTAAGAACCACCCACACTATCTTCATTTTTCTTAACGCATATACTATTGGCTGCTATCTTTATGTATGATTGCAAGATTCAAACCCGAACTAAATGCTCTCTAGATAGTGTCTGGATAAATCTTTATCCATTTTATTTAATATGCGACATCAATTGACTTTTCTGCAAGTCTAGGATGAATATTTTTATTTTTATTTTAACTTTTATGAGTAAAACCTCAAATTGTAATATTTAATTAAATGAAGACAATATAAGCGAAACTCAATCGAAAATCTGAAAACAGAAAAATCAGAAAAAGATATTGACACATCTGGGACTCGAACCCAGGACCTCTCGCTTACCGGGCGAACGCGCTAACCACTGCGCCACCGTGTCGATATCCAATTCGGTCACTTTTAACTGTATCATACTTCGACTAAGAACCACCCACACTATCTTCATTTTTCTTAACGCATATACTATTGGCTGCTATCTTTATGTATGATTGCAAGATTCAAACCCGAACTAAATGCTCTCTAGATAGTGTCTGGATAAATCTTTATCCATTTTATTTAATATGCGACATCAATTGACTTTTCTGCAAGTCTAGGATGAATATTTTTATTTTTATTTTAACTTTTATGAGTAAAACCTCAAATTGTAATATTTAATTAAATGAAGACAATATAAGCGAAACTCAATCGAAAATCTGAAAACAGAAAAATCAGAAAAAGATATTGACACATCTGGGACTCGAACCCAGGACCTCTCGCTTACCGTGCGAACGCGCTAACCACTGCGCCACCGTGTCGATATCCAATTCGGTCACTTTTAACTGTATCATACTTCGACTAAGAACCACCCACACTATCTTCATTTTTCTTAACGCATATACTATTGGCTGCTATCTTTATGTATGATTGCAAGATTCAAACCCGAACTAAATGCTCTCTAGATAGTGTCTGGATAAATCTTTATCCATTTTATTTAATATGCGACATCAATTGACTTTTCTGCAAGTCTAGGATGAATATTTTTATTTTTATTTTAACTTTTATGAGTAAAACCTCAAATTGTAATATTTAATTAAATGAAGACAATATAAGCGAAACTCAATCGAAAATCTGAAAACAGAAAAATCAGAAAAAGATATTGACACATCTGGGACTCGAACCCAGGACCTCTCGCTTACCGGGCGAACGCGCTAACCACTGCGCCACCGTGTCGATATCCAATTCGGTCACTTTTAACTGTATCATACTTCGACTAAGAACCACCCACACTATCTTCATTTTTCTTAACGCATATACTATTGGCTGCTATCTTTATGTATGATTGCAAGATTCAAACCCGAACTAAATGCTCTCTAGATAGTGTCTGGATAAATCTTTATCCATTTTATTTAATATGCGACATCTATTGACTTTTCTGCAAGTCTAGGATGAATATTTTTATTTTTATTTTAACTTTTATGAGTAAAACCTCAAATTGTAATATTTAATTAAATGAAGACAATATAAGCGAAACTCAATCGAAAATCTGAAAACAGAAAAATCAGAAAAAGATATTGACACATCTGGGACTCGAACCCAGGACCTCTCGCTTACCGTGCGAACGCGCTAACCACTGCGCCACCGTGTCGATATCCAATTCGGTCATTTTTAACTGTATCATACTTCGACTAAGAACCACCCACACTATCTTCATTTTTCTTAACGCATATACTATTGGCTGCTATCTTTATGTATGATTGCAAGATTCAAACCCGAACTAAATGCTCTCTAGATAGTGTCTGGATAAATCTTTATCCATTTTATTTAATATGCGACATCAATTGACTTTTCTGCAAGTCTAGGATGAATATTTTTATTTTTATTTTAACTTTTATGAGTAAAACCTCAAATTGTAATATTTAATTAAATGAAGACAATATAAGCGAAACTCAATCGAAAATCTGAAAACAGAAAAATCAGAAAAAGATATTGACACATCTGGGACTCGAACCCAGGACCTCTCGCTTACCGGGCGAACGCGCTAACCACTGCGCGTTTGCGGGTTTGAATCTTGCAATCATACATAAAGATAGCAGCCAATAGTATATGCGTTAAGAAAAATGAAGATAGTGTGGGTGGTTCTTAGTCGAAGTATGATACAGTTAAAAGTGACCGAATTGGATATCGACACGGTGGCGCAGTGGTTAGCGCGTTCGCCCGGTAAGCGAGAGGTCCTGGGTTCGAGTCCCAGATGTGTCAATATCTTTTTCTGATTTTTCTGTTTTCAGATTTTCGATTGAGTTTCGCTTATATTGTCTTCATTTAATTAAATATTACAATTTGAGGTTTTACTCATAAAAGTTAAAATAAAAATAAAAATATTCATCCTAGACTTGCAGAAAAGTCAATTGATGTCGCATATTAAATAAAATGGATAAAGATTTATCCAGACACTATCTAGAGAGCATTTAGTTCGGGTTTGAATCTTGCAATCATACATAAAGATAGCAGCCAATAGTATATGCGTTAAGAAAAATGAAGATAGTGTGGGTGGTTCTTAGTCGAAGTATGATACAGTTAAAAGTGACCGAATTGGATATCGACACGGTGGCGCAGTGGTTAGCGCGTTCGCCCGGTAAGCGAGAGGTCCTGGGTTCGAGTCCCAGATGTGTCAATATCTTTTTCTGATTTTTCTGTTTTCAGATTTTCGATTGAGTTTCGCTTATATTGTCTTCATTTAATTAAATATTACAATTTGAGGTTTTACTCATAAAAGTTAAAATAAAAATAAAAATATTCATCCTAGACTTGCAGAAAAGTCAATTGATGTCGCATATTAAATAAAATGGATAAAGATTTATCCAGACACTATCTAGAGAGCATTTAGTTCGGGTTTGAATCTTGCAATCATACATAAAGATAGCAGCCAATAGTATATGCGTTAAGAAAAATGAAGATAGTGTGGGTGGTTCTTAGTCGAAGTATGATACAGTTAAAAGTGACCGAATTGGATATCGACACGGTGGCGCAGTGGTTAGCGCGTTCGCCCGGTAAGCGAGAGGTCCTGGGTTCGAGTCCCAGATGTGTCAATATCTTTTTCTGATTTTTCTGTTTTCAGATTTTCGATTGAGTTTCGCTTATATTGTCTTCATTTAATTAAATATTACAATTTGAGGTTTTACTCATAAAAGTTAAAATAAAAATAAAAACAAATTAATCTAATAAAATTGACTTACGCAAGTCAGGATTTGAACACGCGACCTCCGGATCGCAAGTCGACAGCCTCTCCCCTCATTATATTATCTTAGTAATGTAATTATTGATAAAGCTTCCAAGTGATTTGCTTGCTGCAAAGTGGAAGTGCTTTTCCCGATGGCCGACAGGGTTACCCATGTAAACGGGTACCGGCGACACAAGCTCCGATAAGTGAGTAGTGAGATCCCTACTCCCTCTTGTGTAGACAGGTCGGCTGACTTGCAGTATTATTATCGTAAATACGCAAACTCTAAATAAACCGGTTTGTTATCGAGAACCTTTTTATATTATTTGAGAAGTCCTCTACAGAACTAAAGTTGTTGAGTATAATGAAATACCCAACATCACAAGAAATATTCCTATTTTTAACGTATTATTTTTAATGAAGTCTTAAATAACTATACAAAAGAAGAAAAACTTGTTGTATTTGGTCAATAATGATTCTCAAAATAAATGAACAATACACTGTTTAAATTAATTGTTATTATTTCACTTGATTAAAACTCTGGTATAATGTACAAAAACCATACTCAAGATTAATAGCGAATGGTTAACAGCCAGTAGCAAAATGGCGTATTATTTTTCCTGCAGGTAATTGCGCAATTCTTATAAGGCTTATTAAGAAATTTTCACATACTTATTTCTAAACTCTATTGAATTCTTGGTATGGGAATTATCACAATAAAAAGGTGTCAAGGATTTAAAAAAAATAATATGCAGCTTAACACCTCAAATGTTTTTATTTATTAGTTTTATATTATCTTTGATGTGGCCGACAGGTGGTTGAGAACCAAATATTAATGAAAAGAATTTAACCCCTCAAGCCTTTTGCAATATAATCCAAATAAATGGAAAATTTCTGAACATATCCGAAAACTAAAAACATACATAATTTATTAGGCACATGGCGGTTAAAATTAATTATATAACAAATTAATTAATCAATTAAAATTAATTAAACAACTAATTTTAATTAATTAAATAATAAATTAATTAATTTGATTAATAATTAATTAAATAACTAATTAATTAATTAAACAACTAATTAATTAATTTTAATTAATTATAAACTAATACATATTTAGGATAATACATATTTATAAATATTTAATATAATACATATTTATAAATATTTAGGATACCCGCAATCGAATAGATTAGATCACACTAGTATTAAAAATGATATTAGGATTAAATTTCAAACTAGGATCAGAAAAATTTTAAAATGCAATCTATCTGCTAAAAGTTTAGTAAAAGCAATAAATACTTGGGCAATACCTCTACTAACATACTCATTTGGCATAATTAAATGGTCCAATACAGATTTAGATAGTTTAGAACGATTAATTAGAACTACGTTAACAAAGTTTAATTGCCATCATCCAAATTCAGCTATAGAACGAATTAATTTACCTAGAAATTTAGGAGGTAGAGGTGTAGTCAAAATAACATCTTTGAAACACAACCAGGTAGAAATGCTTAGAAATTTTTTCCATTGGAAAGCTAATAGCTCAGAAATGCACAAAATAATTTGCAAGGCAGATAGAAATATTACTCCTTTAAATTTATATGACGAGAATGCCAACATTCTTATAAATACTAACCAGGAATTATTAGATTCCTGGTCAAATAAAATTATTCACGCAAAACACTTCAATTATCTCAACCAAACGTATGTTGACAAACTTTCGTCAAACAAATGGTTGAGTATTGGAGAGTTGAGCGCAGAAATAGAAGGATTTATGCTTGTCATTCAAGATAGAGTTATTAATACTAAAAATTATAGGAAGCATATAATCAAAGATATAAATCAAATTGATGATTTATGTAGAAAATGTTTGGCTTTTCCGGAAACTATAGAACATATTATATCGGGATGTTCTATATTAGCGCCGTCCGAGTATACATTTAGGCACAATCAGGTTTTAAAAATAATTCACCAAAGTTTGGTAATTAAACATAACTTGATTGATTGCCGTAATGTAGTACCATATTATGAATATGAACCAAATTCATTTATAGAAAATGAATTTTATAAAATATATTATGATAAAACTATTCTAACAGACAGAACAATTAGTCATAATAGACCTGATATAGTTTTACATGACAAAATTAAAAAAAAATAACTTATATCATTGATGTAGCTATTCCAAATTCCTGTAATATTAAAAAAACTGTTTCTGAAAAATTAAGAAAATACACAGATTTAGGAAATGAGATTAAAAGAATTTGGCATTCTCGGACTATAAAAATATTACCATTTGTTATTTCGGCCACTGGCATAATACCTAGGAATCTGATTCAAAATTTAAGCATATTAGATTTGTCAAAGAATTTGTATATAAAAATGCAAAAATCAGTAATTTTAAATACATGTAGGATTACAAAAGATTTTTTAAATATTTATATTGAGGGATCAGTAGGATTTATAGGTTCAATTAGAAATGCCACAGAGCCGAACCCTCTGATAAGAAAATATCTGGAGTCCTTGAATTATATTCCCATTTGGTCTCTAGTAGGTTGACATGTTGTTCTTGTATTTATAATACTTATATAGTGCAATTGCATAGCGTGGGTTGACTAGATGATCATTTGGGGAAGGGTGTGAAAGGGTTTAGTTTTTCCTTTTTTTTTCCTTTTTTTTTTTTTTGGGGGAAAATTTAACCCGGACATTTAAATCTGGTGCATACTAATTAATTAATAAATGACTAATAAATTAATTAATTAATTATTGATAAAAATTATGTTCGTTCCATGTAAAAATAATTAATAAAAATTTCTCAAAGTTTCATTTTTTTTTTTCAAATTGTAGTCGTGAACTTTGGATTCAAAATTAACCGTACATTTTAATTATGTGAGGTTAATTTTTAGATTTAAACATAAAGCGTGGTATTTTTTTCTTTCTAACACAGTTTAAATCATATTTCTACCTGTGATAATAAGGGAGACACAATGATTTCTATGAGACCTGTATGAATTGTTCCGAAAACCGAACAAACAGACCTGACGGGTTAATAATCCTTTGCTTTAATAATAGGCCTAAAATTATACAGCGATCTGACCTGATTTAAAAATTTCTTTTTTATGAGATTAGGATCGTTCAAGAAGATTTCTGAAGGATAATGTTACGTCGTTGGATTAACTGCCAAACTAATCTACTTCGCCAGAAGTGAAAAAGTTGTTAAAAATGCCATTTTGGAGAGAGAGTTTTGTCTCTTCAAAAAGGAAAGTTATTAGTTAACTATTAACTCGTTATTTCAGATAATGATGATAATATTCTAACGACTAAACTGGCTGTCAATAATAACCATCAAATACATATATCTACTACTTTCGATTGACTGAGAAGAATTTTTTTTCTGTATTTGAAATGTGTTTTATCTTTAGTTTAAATTTCTTAGGGTTAATTTTGGTAAGTAAAATCAAAGATATATCTTTCATGTCCGCGCTTTTCCCATTTTCAAGAAAGTGTTATCTACTATGTGTAAAGGTTCGGAAGGTAAAGTTCTGATCGTTCAAAAAATTTGACAACATTTGTTTTTAAAAGGCATGAATCCTGAAGCAATGATATTCCAATATGTATATATATTACATAGATGCGGTGTAGAAACAAGGGCGGATCCAGCTTTGCCGCCAGGGGGGGTCACATAGCGCCAGCGGGAGGGGGGGGGGGGGGGGGGGGGGGGGGGGGTCACATAGTCGTGGTCAAGTCACACGAAGTTATAATTTAATTTTAGTAATAATAGATACAAGTAAAAAATAGGTAGGTAATTTTGATGATAATAGATACAAAAAATATATAAGAAACGTTATATTTAACAATTTTAATTAGTGGTCCACCTAGGTCCCGGACCAGGGGGGGGGGTTTGTGTAGAAATCTCTGTGGCAAGCCAAAACAAGTCAATTATAGTGTCTTCGATTTCGTTCCTTTGTTGTAAAAAATTTATAATTATATCATAAAGAAAATTGACAACATTTGTTTTTAAAAGGCATGAATCCTGAGGAAATGATATTACAATATGTTTATATATATATTATAGATGCGCTGTAGAAATCTCTGTGGCAAGCCAAAAACAAGTCAATTATAGTGTCTTTGATTTCGTTCTTTTGTTATAATGCTACCTCTAAGTAAATTGCATTTAAAAAGTGCCGAAATGCCCTCGTGTGCGACGAGTAAAAGCCTAAAAATGACATTTTAATTGTAAATACACGCAAAACGCTTATTATGAATAATACAATTGTTTTCGGCCTGAGATTTTATGCGTAGTTAGAAAATGCAAGGCAAATATACTACTAGAGTACAGCAAATTATAACAGCCAAATTACGAAGTCAATGGTGCCGCTAAGTAAAATTTACTGCTTAAAATCACTCTCGTTTATTAATATTCTCGCGGTACAAATCAGCAGTAACTCCAAGCACAATACCAATCGCCGCCATTGTTAAAGTTGTTGCTCTATTATTGCAAACAGTCGTTGCTCTATAGCTTGAACACTTGACACGTCAAAATCGCCCAGGCCTCCTACTCTAGTCGGCCTTGAGGCAGTGTTCGACGGAACTTTTGAATACGATAACCCCGCCCGGTCCTATCGTTTATTTCGTACATACTCGCACATTCTTAGAATTTCTAACTTTGTCAAACATGAACACCGTTTGAATTAAGAATTTACTGGAAATATAAAAATATTTCTTTCTTACCATATTTAATTTTGAGTTTGTGAGACAATAATAAAGATACTTCCAGCTTCAAAAATCGTCCAATTATTAGAATAGGGATGTCGAATGTGAAAAAAAATATCGATAAATCGATGTATCGATATTTATTAAAATATCAATACCGACGTCGATATATCGAGGAAAAAATATCGATGTATCGATATATCGGTCAAATTTTCAAAAGATTTTGCGTTTTTAAAATAATAGTGTATTCAGCTCAATATTATCAATGGTAATTTTTATACACAATGAGCATTATTTTAATGTACAAAAATCTCAATAAAAATGAAGGTATTTTTATTAGGTAATAATTACAAAAATATCATAACTTCTAACTTGTATGTAATAAACTGAGATGCATTCAAAGGTTGTATGCGTATCAGTAACATTCTATTGGCGTATTAATCTGTCAAAAAGGACTTCGTCTTTGGTACAAGGTATAGGCAATAATTATAGATAATTGGGAACCAACACATAGAGTGGCCTAGAAAAAAATGGCGAAAAATAGCAAACATTTCTATGTATGTACTTACACATATGAGATAGTATTAGTGATCACAAATACTAATGCAAAGACAATAGAAAGACAATAGATTTGTAGCTATTAATAGTTAAAATTTCAACCGCCAGATGTCATGAGTTCGTTCCTATATGGATTTGGATTCTAGTGACTTTAGTTACATAAATTTAAAAAAATATCGTTTTTGATACAATTTTCGATATTGGATATTTTGTATCGATATATTGGATCAAAATGTATCGGCTAAAAATATCAATATATTGAATTAAAAATATCGATACATCGATATTTTTTTTTTTTTTTTTTACAGTGATTACCACACAAGAATCTCAACTGCTCCCGTCTGGAGCCAGTGAGACTATGGCATCCCCAATTGGGGTATGTTGTGAGGCTGAAGGTAGTGGGGAGGGGAAGGAGGTGGGGAAGAGGAAGGTTGGGAAGTACCTGGCTATTCAGATCTGGTCACTAAACACGGCTAAAGCCATTTTCAAGCAACGTTTCAATTCTGAATGGTGGTCTTACACCAGGGCGATACTAATAGTATCTTCCACTCTGGAACATGCCGCAAATATACTATATATTATTTTAAATGAATTAATTGTGAAATAACACAAATTAATCAAATAAAATTTATTTGCGCATGCCGGGTTCGAACCCGCGACCTCCGGAATGTGAGTCAAGAGTCTTAGCCACTGGACTATGGAGGTATCGATATATCGATACTTTTTCAACAAGCCTATATTAGAATAATATTCCATAGGTTTTCACGGTTCTGCGCTATTGTCTAAATGAAACTCAAATTAACAAGTCCCCATGCAAGGAAATTCTGACAAGATCCCTGTTAAACCCAAATCTAGAACAATTTCAACTTGTGAACGCTTTGCTTGTTATCTGATCGCAAATTGATAGATGTACGATATGGACCAAGAAAACCTTTCAGTCATTTGATGACAATGTTACGTTTAATTAAGTTCGTGGACCATATTTGAATTGATAACCTCAATGTCAACAGCAATTAAACGTCCCCGACTGCACAGAATTGCATTGCGAGGGAGGCTTTTCTTCCCGGATTGCACACAATCGATCTTCCTTCACACTTGAGTATTTTGAAATGACTATCGCACCAAGAACCAATGCAGTTAGTCAATGAGGCAATGTGCCAATGTTAGTAGACAGCTGTAGGTAATTTGTGAGCGTTGCAAGCGGATGCATCACGACAGACGACTCATCCACTGCACGATGTACGTACAGTCTGTCAACATATTCATTTAGAAATTTACTAAAAGGAAACTAATTTTTTTCATTGCTATGGAAACACCGCATAACTAGGATTTTATGACAAAATATAGTAGATTCCCAAGGTTCGTAGAAAATGTATATAACACACTTTCTACGAACCTTGGTAGATATCTACCTGCATATAATATGCGAGATATTGACCCCGAACCTGACAAGACAGGAAAACTGGCATAACTCAATTTTTCTTCACGTTTTTATGTGTATATATTTTAATTATTATCATTTAACATCTAATATATGGCTTTCTTGAATTGTAGATATTTAAAAAATTCAAATAAAAACATTTAATTCATGAAACATAGGTACTAATTTTGATTGTGTGTGTGCGTCCCGCAAAATCTGATTCAATAAACTCAAATTTGCTGTGAATTTAAGTGGCATTTAAAAATTTGAGATGATTGTGTGAAGAAATCACACGCGAGATAAAATAGATACTAATATCAGAAAATTATTTTAATTGTCTCATAATTTCAAAATTGGGAAAATTACTCACGATTTTTCACGGATCCATGCTAGTAGAAAAACAACAATAATTATATTGTGTTAAATATTTTGGTAAGTTTGATTGTTATATTTTAATTTTGTGGTAATATCATCTTCTTTCACCATTTTAAATATCTGCCATTGGCGGAGAGCAGAACAAAGCCATCAGAAATCAATGGCGTTATGAAACGTTCTTCAAAACGCTGAAATTGTACCCATGTATTTTTACATATTTTATTTAAAATTTGCAGAAAATGAAGGTCTTTCTGTTATAGGGTATATGTCTAGGCTTTATTTAAACGCACTTATTTTCGGCATGGAACGTCATTTCAAAAAAGTTAGGAATCTTCGGAAGATCCAAATCTTAAATAATATAAGACAAAACAAGACGCAATAAAACAATGACGTGGAAAACATTCACTTGAATCATAATGGTTATTTTAGCATATTTAAGTAACTTTTTTTTTCTTTCAACCGTCTTTGTGTTATTGCCATTTTAACTCATTTAAACGATCGCAGCGCCTTATTCTCGCGTACTATTTGTTGACAGACTGTACAGTGTACACACTACGAAGTCAGGAATCTGGTTAACGGTTAATTAAACACAATATTGTCAAAGAGGTGGGCGGAACTAACTTTCTACTCTTCAAGCGTTCAGTGTTCTTCGCCATAGCAAGTGCTACTAGTATAGCCATCGCAGTACAGGTAGTTGATTGCAACCGGCTTGCACACAATATCATGTCTGGTTCTTCAGGTAATTACGTTATTAAATAGCTAGGAACGAACCATTTCTTTTCTTCTTCTAAGAGATTCAATAATGCATCAATATTCTTTTTATGGGAGTCAAAATATCCCAGGTAATGATTGGAATGATCAGGTTTTATTAAACAGAAACTATCAGATTTTTTTGGGAATCGCATTTAGTATAAGAAGCCTATTTGATACATTTTTATTATTTTTAATGTAATGCAAAATCATGTTGTTTTTGGTTGAAAATTTATGCTTTAATTAAATACTTCGAGTAGAACTAGGGTTGCCAGATGGCCGGGGATTCCGGGAAAGTCCAGGAATTTTGAGTGTGGTCCCGTGTCCAGTAATTACAACTTACTGTCCCGAAATTCATGAATATTAGTTTTTACCGAAAAAATTACGGCACCACCGGGCGACGCAACAAGAAAATATTGCATTGTTGTAGGTTCACGCCAATAGTGCCAAGCATAAAAAGATGGTGTCAGCCAAAAAGACTTCAAGGGGCATGGACACTTTTTTCATAACGAAAGATACTAAAAAAGAAATTTCGATCGTAAATGTAGAAGTAGCATTAGTTTATCATAAAGTAAAACATGGTTTGAGTTACAATAGTTTAGCTTGGGAAAAATTTACATAAAATAATTCTAGATAGTCAAATAACTGCAAAAATGACATGTGGTCGTACAAAGGGAGGCGTCTACTAATATCTACAGGAATTCCAAAAACTGAAAAAATCGAACTAATATCTATGGAAACCAAAGTGTTGACGAATATCTACAGCACAAACTGTTGACTAATTAATATCTATGAGAATCAAAGTGTTGACGAATATCTACAGCACTGGCAGAGGTTGGATTTGCAATTATGTGTAGCATATTGGAATAATGTAATATTGCGTATGCAGTTTAAAAAACTTAATTTATGTAAGTGTGTATGTAAAAATTCGTAATATCGGACTATTGGACACATTTAGCTGATTAGTCCTACCTACGCTCTGTAGATATTAGTTCAACCTACGCTCTGTAGATATTAGTCAACACTCTGAAGTTCGTAGATATTAGTTCAACATATGAGCTGTAGATATTCGTCAGACATACAGGCTGTAGATATTAGTATCTGGAGTCTTACAAAGGCTTCGGCAATCACACGCAGTGTTTTAGGACCCTATTCGCAGGAAAAGTTGATATCTGATTTAAAAGAATCTCATTATTTTTCAGTAGTAGTAGAAATGTCCAGTAACAGATAAGCCCGTATGTGGCAACCCTAAGTAGAACCCACCTTGGCCTTAGAAATAATCGAGAATTTTTTTGACAAGTCTTTTTATAAGTCCTGAAAAAAATAAAGAATCAGGTCTATAAAATTGATTTAAAGTTCGAAATCTCTTATCCATGAACCCACTTTCCGTTATGGTTTTATTGAATATTGTGGCAAATTATTTCTTTAAAATCAATATATATATAATATTCATTTGATCGTAAAACATTTATTTATTTGTGCCTGAACATCGCAAAATAAAATAAAACTGTTTTTGGCGGTGTTTTTTTTTCCTGCATTATCAAAACTAAGGCTGATGTTAAGCGAGAATTTCAACCTTATCGTCACCTACATAATTTATTTATTTATTTATTTATTTACGCCCTTTTTCGGGGCTTTTACAAACATTACATATGACTAATAAGAAATATTCAGAATTCATTGTACATAACTGAACTGTCTCAGTAACAATATTTTATATTTATTTAAATATAAATTAAAGATGTCCACTGACTTGGTATAATTGTTTCCCTCCATTAGTATTCTTGGCAAATAGGAATACATATGGTAGTTAGTCCCAGAATTTCTGCACTGAAATAAATCCTGACTTCTGGTATTACGTAGTGGAATCCGGAAGCTTATCAATTCTAGCAATACCGGACTATCAATTAAATCATTTAGAATTTTATATTGAAATACCAAGTCAGTGTAAATTCTTCTGTCGGACAATTTGAGCACATTCATATCATTTAAAATAGTGTTGTAGTTAAACATAATTGCTGGAATACCCATTTTAAAATTTATAAAACGTAAGAATTTGTTTTGTATTCTTTCAACAGCTTGTACATGTATACTATAATGTGGATTCCAGACGGGAGAATTGTACTCAAGTTGACTTCTTACATAGGCAAAATATAAAAGTTTAATACACTTTATATTGTTAAAATTTCTAGTTAGCCTAGTTATAAATCCCAACATTTTTAAACCCTTATAAGGAGTGTTATTGCTAGAAGTCCGATTTGGAATGTTACATGACGTTGTGCATCATTATCTAACTGATCTAAATGTATCAGGAAACTAGATATATCTAGTTAAAATATATATATATATATATCTACCTACATCACATTTGAATTAGATTTTGCGGTATAACTTTTTTGTTTTGTGTTCGAGAAATTCCAGCACGATTTTCTGTTTTTGGACACTACAACGCTGTCCGAAACGTTGGCTAAAGAAGGAGGTAGCGCAACACGGCATAATACCCCAAAAACTAATAACAAAGATATTTTTGGCCGTGAAAATCTAAAATCGTATATGATCAGATCTGTACGTGTTTTAGATTCACCAGTTTTCCGCTTGTACCACTAGTTTCCGGGCACCGTGTGTTATACAAAACGCTCCGAGAGTTTTTTTTCTGAATATTCTAGTTTTTATGTATAAAATTTAGGCCACAAGAGACAGCTATTTTTTCATGGTTTTAGAAGCAATTTAGAATTGTGACAAAAAGGTTGTTGTTTAAAAGCTGCCATGTAAACATGACGAAATTTGCTCGAAAAAAAACAAGCTCGAAAATATTGTTGACGTTTAATACAAGTTTCTGTTTACTTGAGCATTAAGACAAAATATATTTATACAGCGTCAGCGAGGTAATTTTTTACAAAAACGGCGCACTACGTCATATCATCCTATTGTTATTATTTTTATTCACGTCTATGGTTTGATAAACATGTTAAGGGCCCGCAACCCGGATTTGTACCGATTTATTACATATTTCCCAACACGGTAATTTAAAGCTCTTAAAAAAAATTTATTCTTGAAGATAGTATCTAGACTTTGCTCGCACCGAAACGCAAATTATATAAAATTCCCTCGATAGAAAAAAATCGCAAAGTATGCTCCAAAAATTATTATTAACACGTTTGTTTCAGTCATTTTACAAGTTATATGTATGAAAAAATTCACAGTGTTTCTTTAAATGCTGTTTAAGATAATGCCCGCGAGATTTTTATCTCTCCATCTTCTTCTTTTCGGGCCCAGTTGCAGAGCCTTAAATACTTTTGTATATTTTACAAATAATAAATAATAATTTAACCTTTCTATATCATTCGTGAAGTGATTCGTCTCTTCGTTTAAATTCTCATCATCTCTTTCTTACAAAATATGTACGAAAGAGGGGTTACAATGCGGCTCTCAGCAGCAGGACAAAACTAGTAGTTTCATAATATTTCCATGACTGTTTTACACGTCACTTACTTTAATCGTAGCTTATAAACCATTATGAAGCAAAACTCGACGTTCATTCCGTATTTATTCATCATCTTCTTTCAGGAAGTACACCGTTTCTAACCTTCTGTACACCGTTTTAAATATTGGCTCTGCCATTGGCGGAGAGCAGAACGAAGTCATCAGGAACCAATGGTTATATTATATGTAAAAATGAATCGCTGAATGTATTGCTAAGCGCACAACTTTCGAACGACTGCACCAAATTGGATAATTTTTTTTTTGTGTGTTCGTTATTATCAGGACAAGGTTTTTATAAAACTTCCGGTGAGCTCTGGCATTATGAAATTTGTATTAAAAAAATGCTATTGGTGGCACGCGAGGAAGCGGCTATTGCTATGGAAAGCGGGAGAGAGGGAGAGATGGGGTAGGGGAACCAGGGAAGGAGAGGGGAACCTAGGAGGGGGGAGGGGGATCTGGGAGGAGGGAGGGGAACTCGGGAGGGTGGTTCGCGGGACGGGGAAAGGGGGGAGTGTGGAGTGGGGAGAGGGAAGGTGGAGGTGACGGAGTGGGAACGCGAGAGGGTAAGAGGACGCAGAAGAAGAAGGGGAGGCGGAAGGGGAACGGGACGAATGGGAAAGGACACTAACAGAAACAATTTCTTTATTAAATGGCATAGCAACGCATGCCGGGACCAGCTAGTAGATATATAATAAAAACGCTAAAATTGTTAGTATACAAACGTTTAAAATAAAAAATAAAAATAAAAGTTTATAAATAGCTTATAAACCATTCTGTACATTTTTGGTACGCGGTTCGTTCGGTGTTTTCTGCTTAAATTGCGTACAGATTATATGAAAAAAAATAGGACATGGTTTGAAGATGATTCCATGACAGTTGATCTCCGGCAGTTGGCTCTCCGGCATACTTATATTATAGTACAATATGCAATTGGTTTAGGGAAAATACGGTAACAAATACAGTACTTAAACTAAATGTAACTAAGTGTCCTTGAAGTGGTGTGGAGAGAGGATGCACAGCCAAATAACAAAAGTATAAAACGTATTTTCATTTAAATGCATCGAGGATAAAACTACTTTACTATACATATACTGTAGGTATATATCTGCGTATCAGTACAAAAAAAACCGACATTGTAAATAAATTAGTTTGATATCCAAACCAACTTATTGTTTTAAAGGTATTTTTGAAAACGATTTTAGGTTTAAAATTGATAAATAATGCACTAAAAATAGATTTTTACAATAATTATAATTTCGGGGGGCTAACTGTCGGAGAATCAACTATCAGGTCACCTTTGGAGATGATACTATAATTATACGTATTAAACTTAACATTATTCTGTACCAAAACTCCATGGTAATGTCATAACGAGATTTTTGCATAAACTGCGTACAGATTGTGTTAAAAAACTTTGAAAAAGCTATGAGATGATTTTGTAATTATTCTTGTGTTACAAACTCAAGTCAACTTTCACATTGAGATTTAAATCCCAGAACATTGAAAAACGACCGGTAAAACAAACGCACTTCCTCGAAAAGTCAAATCATTTATATAAACAATTTGCGCTCAACACGGATTTGTTATGACATTTTAAAGAGCTTATCAGTTCTTTACCTGTGTTGCAATATGAATCTGAAATTAATTAATTTGTAAAGAACAGATCTTGTATAATGATTGTTGAATATTTTATTTATTTATCTATGAGGTTACAAATTATTTTTTTTACATAAGGACATTTTTTTTATTTTAACTAACTTTTGCCCGCGGCTTTGCTCGCATGGTTTAAGGGGGAAATATATATATAAAAAAATCAAAATATGCTAGCTTCTGGGTTTGTAGTTCCCGGCATGCGTTGGTATGCCACTTAATAAAGATATTGTTTCTCCCTGCGTGTCCTTTCCCTTCGTCCCATTCTTCTTCCGCCTCCTATCTCTCAACCGCATCCCCTTCCCCTCACACGTTCCCACTCTGCCTTCTCCGCTTTCCCTCTCCCCTCTCATTATTTATGCATTAAACCGCTTACTCGTTAATACGGAAAACTTTTTATTCAAACAGTTAGATTTAGCTTTATTATTACGAAAAGTGAGTATTTAAGTCGGGGGAGACCAAAAAACATGCAAAAAATATGCATTTAACATTTTAATTTCGTTAAAATTAATTCACTCGCGCGGTAACGCCATTGTTTATTCATCGTTTTTATTTTAACATTTCATCAATGCTGCCAATCATAGAAAAAATATTTTTGCAAAACAAAGTGAATGCATCATTGACAAGTTTGTACCTGTATTTATAACAGTAGAACATAGAAAGAAATGTGTTAAAATAATTACACAAAACCGCTAAACAAACCCTGCGTAGCCAAACAAACCATTCAAAACCTGGGATGTTTTTTAAAAGTATGATGAAAAGCGAGTTTATTTTAGAGAATTTATTTTATAAGATTGGTACTTCCGACAAATGTCATATTTGATTGTCTCTTAGTTAAAAAGGGAACATTCCGTATTATCCATGCATCAAACTTCGACAACACGAACGTTTTGTATTATCCGTGAGGTGGACTAATTGCATATTTACCCCCCTCTCCCCTGTCCCGTTTCCCCCGTCCCATGAACCCCCCTCCCGATTTCCCCTCCCCCTCTCACATTCCACACATTCAGTCCCTGTACATTCAGTTTTCAAACAGCTCGCGTGCCACTTAATGCAATTTTTTAATACTAATTTCATATCGAAGGCTAGAGCTCACCAGTATGTATATAGAAATCTTGATTGACGTGCTCACAACAACTCGCCAAAGTTTCATCGCAATCGGATGAACGGTTTAGCAATGCATAATTTCATGATTCCAGAGCTCGCTATTGTATACAGAAACCATCGCGGGCATGCGCACATCAAATCCCCAATATTTCATCGCAATTGGAGGAACGGTTTAGCAACGCGTAATTTCATGATGCCAGAGCTCGCTATTGTATACAGAAACCATCGCGGGCATGCGCACATCAAATCCCCAAAGTTTCATCGCAATCGGATGAACGGTTTAGCAACGCGTAATTTCATGATTACAGAGCTCACTATTGTATACAGAAACCATCGTGGGCATGCACACTGCACACATCAAATCCCCAAAGTTTCATCACAATCGGATGAATGGTTTAGCAACAGCGGACATACAAACATACAAACCCAGAAACAAAACATATTTTGATTGTTATAATATGAGTCGTTCAATTTCTATATCCGCTATATCAACTTTCACTGATTCGGAGAAAACCGCAAAAAACTGTCACATCTCTAGCGTAAATAAATAATTGCGAATTTTTTTTTTATATAAGAATTGATGTAATATACATTCGAAAAGTGTTCATTTTCAATGTATGTCTAGAAATATTTAAGAAATTTGGATAAATAAAATGTATATAGCGGATTTTGATACTCACTTCGTGATTTGTATGGAATATAGAGGCTTTTGAAACTCAACTGACCAGAGGGGCGTGTTTCTACACCCGCCATCTTTGCAAAATAACTGCTCGTGATTGGTTGAATTCCGATATAGCGGGCTTTGATAGAACTTCTTGAATGATATAGCGGGTTTTGTTTCTCACTCGCAGTTTTAACGTGGTTTTTGCTCGTGATTTTTAAAATTTTAAAACTCAATTTTAGGTTAGTCTTGTTCCTCGCAAAAATATGAACAAGATGTCATACTCAGATCATTTCGTCAAAAAATCGGATATAGCGGGTTTTGAAATTATAGGACTCATATATAGATTAACAATTTCGGTTGTATGTTTCTCCGAATTGATTACATGAACCGAAGATCCTTTGTATATGAATTATACAAGTGCCTGTGATAAAATCCTATCTGTTTGAGTTCAAATCAAAGAGTAAAAATCAAATGTAAATCCCATGAACAAAAATCGCAAGATCACCAGCCGTAAGCACATAATATTGTGAGTTACTTTGCTGTTGGTATGTGAGTAGCATTCAATTCGTTGGGATTGTATGTATTCATTTAGACACATAGGACACTCCGCTCATTTCTGACCTATTGAAATAGCGCCAGGTAACTGCATTAACTCACAAAGGACATTGAACTGTAACCTCAGAATTAAATAAATAAATTTAAAAAAAAACATAACCTCTAACCTTATAGATCAGGGATGGCGAACCAATATTGTGTCGCGTGCCATCAATGGCACGCGACACAATATTTTGGGCACGGCACACATTGATCAGTGATCACAAAATTTATTATGCACTACGAAAAAAAGTGTAAAGTGTATAGTAGGTGAACGAGCGAACCCGAGTGATCCCTACGCTATAGAATGGATTCAAAAATTTGTTGAAACATGGAGAGAGTTAGAATTAATTTAAACAGAAAGATAGACAGTTAATATAAGTGAAAATGCTAAGAACAAAATTTTGGAAACATGGAATGTGTTACCAGACACATTTAATTGTTTGAAGCTGAGAGCTGATGAGCTGGCTCATGCTATTTTAACAATATTATCATCAACCTAGGCCTGCGAGTCATTATTTTCAGAGATGAATAACATTACAGAGTTTGAAACCGTTGTTAAGGTGACTTCAGTTCAGCATGCATTCTGCTAAAAGTAACATCTTACAACCCTAACATATGTTATTTGTCATCTAAACTGCAACAACAGAAGTCACACTAATTTAACATTAATTTAAATTACGCGTATAATGCAAAATGTTCCTATTTGGTAGTAGTAAATAAAGAGTTTTTAATTGATAGTAAGTATTTATTATTATTATTTTCCCAATAATCACAATGTCAAAATTATTTGATGGCACGTCTAGACCTCATTAAACATTTCTTTAGAAAAATGGCACGTTGATACATAAAGGTTCGCCATCCCTGTTATAGATCATTGCCCTATCTGCAGCTTTTTCATGAGAAATGTATGTTTAAAATTGTGTGTTGTGCATATAAGATAGGTTCCTTTATAATATTTTGACCAACTTTGCCTTCTCAGTTATTTGATTTTTTTTATTTGGGATTCGACGATCGACTCCTACAATGTTATCGTTATTTAAAAAGCAAGCAAAAAAGCTGTATTTCTTGTTTTATTTATTACCTATAGGTAAGCATTTTATTGTCGTAAACAATTAGCGTATTTTATGAGAATTGTTAATTGGCTACAGGAAGAAATATTGTTTATAATGTTTCCAAGGTTAAAAAACACAAATGTAAATCATTATTTTTTGTTTTCGTCAAAATTTCAATGTGATTTTTTTCCAGTACTGATCACTGGAGAGATAAACTGGTAGAATTATGTTGTGGACGTTTCTCTAAGCCCTACGTGAGGTATTTTGTTCTCTATTCTTGTGGAATTAATTAAATATCTCACGCTATTATTATGCTAACGTTTGTATGGTTGAAATTTAAGAATTAGACTCGAGGATAACCCTAACGCCGCTCCTTACGCAAAACCATTTTTGTACGTAGTTTGTTATAAATCTACTTTCGCAATAGAACCGAATTAAAGCAATGCTTAAAGGTGGTGCTACTTACGATAACAGCCAGCATGAGGAATGTCGGCTGGCAAGCTTAAATACTATTGGATTCGTACTTTCGTGAATCTCTCCGGATATGGAGAGATGGGTGGTGTGATTATTATTGTAACTGGCAGTTGTGAATAATATTACCGCGTTGAGATTTCTACCACGCATCTATACAATGCTAGCAGACCCAGTCACAAGTTGCTGTGGCTAACGAAACCTTTATAACCAACGCCATCTGTTAAATCAAATCCACACCGTCAGCCCGCTGCCCGCTACCGCTTGGCCAGATATATTATATATTTCAACCAATTTACACAAAAACTTGACAAATTATACACCTAAAAACCTTCCTTATGAATCACTCTATCTAATGGCGAAAACCGCATGAAAATTCGTTGCGTAGTTTAAAAGATCTAAGCGCACATATAGCGTGAGCGACTTCATTTTGTACTATGTAAAGATTACATATGACGTCATTGCCTGTCGCGGTTACTTTGTCCCGGTGACTAGATATCACTGGATCTGAGGAACCGGCTATTTTTGGAACCAGTTCCTATCGGATTTATAAAATGGTCACTAACACTTAAACTGGGCGATGCCGAACCAAAAGCTGCCCGCAGAGCCTAGCAGCAAAAACTTGCGGAGCGGGTTTAATTTTGCGGGAACGCAATTAATTTTAGACAAGTCGTTTTTAAATTTTATTCAAAACTGGTATAGGTTAAACTTCTAGTGATTATGTACCTATTGTGTTCAGTATTAGAAGCCTTTATTACTGCGAGTGCGTAGGTCATTGTTCTCAACAATAACAATGGGCATCGAGCGTTCAACAAGGAATTTAGTTGTTACTGATCTGGACGAGGAAATTAATGAACAAGTTTCAAATCCTCAATATTGTTGAAATATGGACACGATAGAACCTCTCGTAAGGTGCTACACACACTTGATATATTTCCACAGGTATTTTATCCAGGCACTTCCTAATCTTCCTCTTTCTCATCGCCTTTTACATCCCACTTCGTCCAGCCTTACAACCTACCCAAAATCGACCCAATGGCTCCAGACCTCACACTCTACAACAGTAGACAAACTGATTTTTTGATTTGACAAACACAAACATGAGATTTAGCCTGCGAGAGAATGAGATAGTATAATCGGTCTCCTCTTCGTGCGGTGCTTCGTAGCCTCCCCACTCTCGTCACTTTAGTTTTCTGAAGGTTTCTTCCACGGGTTTCTACCACTTCCACCGCGTGTGAATTGCGTTACCTGATTTTTTTATTTTTAATATTTCTATTAATTTATTTGAAATAGGCACGCAGGGGAACTTGAGGGAAACCTTTGTCATCTTTAGGGACGCTGCAGGCGGTAAAATCCCAATTCGAATTCGGTCTAAAGATTTCAGAACAGGGTGAAACCGGTCGTTCCAAATTAATATGTGGCACAAATTGTGAAGTTTTTTTAAAATCTAAACGATTTTATAAGAAATCTTGCCGAAAACAATAACTCACAAATCCATTACTCTTACTTGCATATTATTATCGCTATTAGTTCCACGTACAACATTTATGACCAAGTTAACTACAATATATAATTTGTTCAAATCAAATTCAACAAACAACCAAGACTTCGTTATCAGGGAAACTATATAAAGCAGTCGTATAATTTATATTTTCTCTTGGGTTATTTCACGAATAAATCATACAAAATAATATAAAGTACAAGTATTTGCGATACGTTCCATGGCGGTAGATATTTGCCCTGGTAAAATTTCATCACTCGGGGTAACCGGGCTGCGTTTTTTCGTACAAACGTATTTCTCAATTTCCTCTCTGTATTTTGACACCACGTCGCCTCAGTACTTATTTGTCCAACAGACCTTCTTCTTCCTTGCGCTGTCCCAACTCATTGCCTAGGTAGGCTGTTGGGGTCGGCTCTTCTCGTTTCTGTAATTTCTCCTGTTCTGGGTATCGCCTTCTTCCAGGCCGTTTTTCTGAAGAAATTTGGCGCATTGAGTCATCCAGGAGTTCTTCGGTCTTCCTCTGGATGACTGTCGATGAAGCGCCATAGACATTGCCTGCCTCACTGTGTGGTCCGATGGTCTCCGTCTTATGTGTCCATACCATCTCAACTGTCGTTCCTCCAGCTTACTATTTATGTCTGTGACACTCAGGCTACCACGAATGCGTGAACTTTTGATCTTATCTTTTTGTGATACTCCTGCCGACCAGCTAAGCATTCGCATTTCTGCTGTTTCGAGTTGCCTAGAGTAGGAGTTGTACATAGTCCAGCATTCGGAGCCATACATTATTGCGGTTCTTACAATAGTCTGGTATATCTTTATTTTTTTATTTGTCCAACAGACCTCTTAAGTTTGTGTTCAATATCCATTTTAAACTTAAAAATAAGGTATGAAAACTAACCTGTGTTGGGGCAGTAATTTTACGTCAATTTATAATACTCCTACAATAACTCATTTACAAGGATTTTAACATAACGTGCTCACTGCAAAACTGTATTGAAAATCCGTTATGTTAAGTGTAATATTATGTACCAATGATAATAATAAAACATTCGATCAATACTCTGTTATAAAACTAGACACGCCATGTTTTCTTCTTTCTTCTCCGGTACAAAACGTTCATTTCTACTCGGGATGCTTTCTTCCGAACGAAAGCGGAATACTTGCTGAGCACTCACCGTGAAAATACCGGTAAAACGTACTGCTCGGCGCGTCCGATCACCCAACGCCGTGGTGTAACTCATCCGTGGTTGAACCAATGTCTAGTGCACTATGGAATATATTTAGAATGGGGCTTTGACACGAAAGATGTTTTGAAATTTCCGCGATAACTACGTGCTTAATGTGTAAAACTGAACAGGTATTTCAAAACGGTTAGAGGACGGAATCGTGAGTCGTACACGAAAGGTTTTGTAATAAAAAATGTTACGAAGCTGTTAACCCAATTAACTTTTTTAAGAATACATTATCCGTTCGTTAAAATTTTATTATAATTGATCGCAGATATTATATATTGGTTTTTGGCAAGTTATAAAGAGAAATTAACCCATTTGTCTTGCAAACTGTGGTAATGTCACTGTTTGTTTTTTTTTACCCGATGTTCGGGCAACCTTATGGCAAGATGAAGGGCATTAATAATTTTTTTAATGGTTTGTTTGATATCTGTGAGTGGTATACATTTTGTATAGACATACACACACACGCAGACATTTTTACGTAGGTACACCCATGCATATATGTATTCATATTAGACCAATTGTCCCCCTCTGACCCCCCCCACCATACGAAAAATAATCAGAGTATGCAATTCACACGCTGTAGAAGTGAAACCTTCAGAAAATTAAAGTAGACAAGAGTGGGGAGACTACGAAGCACTTTTATTATTATTATTTTTTTTTAAGAAAGACAAACATTCCCGGGTTACGGCGCTATGCCCACTCAACTACTGACCGGACGAAGTCAATGTGAAGGATGATTTTTTCAATATTTTTGTCGTCGACTTCAGTGCCCCTTCTCCTATACATTTGGTCATCTTAGAAGTATTTGTGTTCTTCTTCGGAGTCGCTAGATGTCGCTTTCTTTCAATTCATCAATTCATCGAAAATCAATTCATCGAAAGCAAATTCATCGAAAACGAGTTCATCGAAAATCAATTCATCGAAAATCAATTCATCGAATGATCAATTCATCGAATCGCCAATTCATCGAAAAAATATATTTTGTTGATATTTGAGAGAAATGCCGAGCGGACCGAGAAGTTAAAAAAGCATTGGTCAACCTAAACTAACCTAACCTAACCTAACCTAACCTAACCTAACTTAACCTAACCTAACCTAACCTAATCTAACTTAACCTATTTAACCAATTTTTAAATATTTTTTTAGCATCACTCTTAATGACCTTTCTGAGTTGTTTATGGTTTCATTATGAGTTGTCTGGTCACCGTTCCTTAGATATCCCTCTTTTTAAACGACTTCAAAAAGGAGGAGGTTCTCAATTCGACTGTATTTTTTATTTTATTTTTTTTTATTTTCTTTTTTTTTTATGTTTGTTACGCCAGAACTTTTGACTAGGTGAACCGATATTGATGATTCTTTTTTTATTTGAAAGCTGATGCTTCCCGTGTGGTCCCATTTTAATTTGGTCCAGTTCCGACAATAGCATCCATGAGAAAACCATATAAGTCTTAAATTTGCATAAGTATATGCGCGACAAATGGACGAATAACTCAATATCACGCCAACCGATTTTGATGATTCTTTTTTATTGGAAAGGATGTACTTCAAGGGTAATTTAATGAGAGTTTGGTTAGGTTCTGATTATCGGATCTATGACAAATTAACGAAACTCGGCCGAATCTCTTAATTTGACCTTAACGTCGCTATGGTCAAATTATGTCTGTCTCATATGAGCAGTACGTTTAGTAGGTTTACCCATATTCAGACAAATTAGTTAGTGTACTTCAGATTCACTAAAAATCAAAAAATAAACAAAAATTTTAACAAAACAAAAAACGACTTCAAAAAATGCACTAAAAGGTAAAAAAATAATTTCGTATTCTTCTACAACTTCATAATCAACTTACTTTTTCTAATCATCAATATGTAGGTACGATTGTTATTTTTGGAGTCGGTGTCAGCAAAGGTACCCGGCCCGGCGGGTTCACTTGACAGCTCCCCGCGCCGCCGCGGCTCCGCTCTCGCCTCTCGCCTCGTCAAGTCGCTTGTGCGATACAAGCACACCTCACCTATAACTATGTATGTAGTTACAAACCTACCTTGACTGACACCGACTCCAAAAGTAACAATCGTACCTACATATTGATGATAAGAAAAAGTAAGTTGATTATGAAGTTGTAGAAGAATACGAAATTATTTTTTTACCTTTTAGTGCATTTTTTGAAGTCGTTTTTTGTTTTGTTAAAATTTTTGTTTATGCATTATCTATCAGACAATCGGAAATCGATGAGATAACTTATACATTTTACATTGTCACTACGAAACTGACATTTGCTAAACACATTTAACTCAGTTAAACAGACCTTTTGAGTATTTAATTTTGACAGCTCTAATATCTACAAAAAAAATGTTTTTCGATGAATTGGCGATTCGATGAATTGATCATTCGATGAATTGATTTTCGTTGAATTGATTTTCGATGAACTCGTTTTCGATGAATTTGCTTTCGATGAATTGATTTTCGATGAACTCGTCGGCTACCATATTTTATAGGTAATAATAAACTAACAGTCTTGTATTTCAGACGAATGCTCTAGACCCCGAAGGGTGGTCACGCGTCTATAGTCTTGTTATAATAGTACCTAGGTGTGTAAGTAAGTCTCCACGCTTCGATGGACATTTGCAAGATGCTAGATGAAACGGTATACGATTTATTATTACACTCAGATACGAAACTATATCACAACATAAACACCAAGAAATATAGCACAGAAATAGGTACGATGTACGAAAGTGTACATTCAATTGAAAAATATGCCTTACCTAAAGCCACGATTACGTGTCGTTCTGCGCTTAGCACAAACTTTACCACCTAACAGCTGCCTATATTTCGATAGGTATTTTACAACTAACACTCGTCCTTCTAGAAAAATTAGCTAGATAGAGGTTTGAAATTAAAACCTGATAAATTAATGCAACAAGGAGACGTTGTCAACGAGAATATGGCGTTAATTAAATGGCGAGATACAAAAACAGTTTTAATTGGGTCAAACTGTACAGGAGCTGAGCCCCTTTCAACTGTCACGAGGTGGAACAAATCCACAAAGACATTCGCTGCTGTTCAAGCACCCCAAATTATAAAAAAATATAACAAGCTAATAGGAGGTGTGGATATTTGCGACCAGCTAATGGAGTGTTACCGTACCGTGGATCAAAACAAAAAAATTGACCCTAAAAACCATAATACACCTTTTGGACTTGGTTTTGGTATATTCATGGTTGTTGTATCGCGAAGAATTAAAAAAAAACTGCAAATAAAAAGCCTTTAGACTTATTAAAATTTCGTTTGGAGGTTGGTGAAGCGCTTACTACAACTCCAGAACGTAAAAGAAAGTCGTCACCTGAGGATCTGAACGAAGAAGAATGTGAGAAGTGAGCATACCCAAAATAAACAGTTCAAGCCTGTGAATCTGCCAGTAACAGATAGGAGACATGACGGTTATGACCATTTGGCAATATTTGATGATAATATTGTTACACCAAGAATTTGTCGCATGGAAAATTGAAAAAGCCGAACGAAAATTTTATTTGAAAAATGTAAAACCTACCTGTGTCTTTCACGAAATAACATAGAATGTTTTACATAGAATGCATTACATTTTTTTTTAATTACAGTAAAAATAATGGGTTTACAAAATACAAGTAACATAATGTATATTAAAAACAAAATAAAGGTTACATAAAATATAAGCGTTAAAAAAAATTAGGTTACATAAAATATAAGCGTTAACAAAATACAGGTAACATAAAATATAAGAAACAAAATATAGTCCATAAAATATAGGAGTTGACACAAAGTAGGTAATGTTTAAAATTGTTGTTCACATTAGTTTATGGGATAGGTAGAAATAAATAGTTGGCACACATGGCGTTTGAAGTTTGCGAAGTTCAAATTGTTGTCAAATACATCCAAAATGTTTAAGTATTTGTTACCAAGACTATGTAAACGATGTATTGGAGAATGTAAATCATAGTTCAATGAGATGTACGTATATAAAATGTCAATGTTTGTCTAGTTGTTCGTGTAGGTACGTGTAGATTTATTAATTGCAGGAGTTCACAACTGTCGAATTTAGAGTTTAATAATTTTAATAAAAAGGTTAGGTCGTTTATTTACCGTCTGTTTTCTAATGATGGAATATTTAAAGTATTCATTTACGATGCGTTGGAGTAGCATTAAAAATGAAGTGGAACTTAAATCATGTCCGTTTTGCTTTCTTTTTAACTAATTGTTATAACATAAGCTAAAATAACGTCTCCCGCGCGACTAATTCTGTCGACATTTTGTAACAAACTGAGCTCGCAGCTAGCGCCACCGCTAGCTAGTAGCGAGAATAACGACTCCCGCGGGAACTAATTCTGTCAGCTGTTTGACAGTTACGAAATCAGCTGTTAGCGGGCCGCCATCTTGTGGCACACGCTGGCGAGTATTGAGCAAAGTTGACCACCTTTCAACTTTTTTCGTTGATGTTCACAATCTGCTAGTTGACTAGTAATACGATTAAGCCTCGATCACACACGGCTAGTTTACAAGCTACTATCTGGGAAATTCACTATCTGTTGTAAACTCGCCCAGTGTCATCGTGTCACTTGCTAACTAGCAGCAACTAGCAGATTGTTGACAATCTACGAAAAAAAGTTGAAAGGTCGTCAACTTTATTCGCCCACACGCTTGCTCCGCTTGCTCGTGATTGGTTTATTTACGTTTCCAACATGGCTTCCTAAACGTTAAACCATAAACGTTCTAAAAACTAAAGTAGACAAGAGTGGGAAGACTACGAAGAAGCCTCCGCACTAAGAGGAGACTGATTATTCATTATAGACACAAAAAAATCACGGCTCTACTTTCGATATGTAGCGGTTGTGTGTATATTCGAAAAGAATCGATTCATATTGTAGTACCGAAGTTCGTTCTACTACAATAAACAAGAAAAACAACATTGAGGTCATTCAAAGAAAGTACGGTGAGTGTGTAGTTCTTGGAAGTCTGTTAAGTGTTTAGTCTGCGGTACAACAAATAAAATAAGCAGAATGTGTGTGGGATACTGATTTTTGTAACACAAAAAATTTCTCATTTTTCTTGTCGTTACAAACGTTATAAATGAACCAGTGTGCGACTAAGGTGATCCACTGGTCTTGGAAAAATTAGGCATCGGAATCCCCGCCTCTTTTAGGGAGGGATTTAAAAATACTTGAGAAGACGTTTTTGGAAAGGTTGGAGAAGGTATTATTTGAGAATTGTTCTTCACGGTTTGATTTCATAAAGGCCTTTAAAAAACATTAACTTCTTTCTTATTAATTGTTTTTTTTTACATGAGCTCCACACAGGAGGCCCTGAGGAAAATAATTTCCCTCAGGGCCTATGTAATCTTTGGGGATGCTGTGTGGAGGGTTTTTTTAAGGAAGATTAGAGGAGAGTTCTGGGAAGGAAAAGGGTTTAGGGTGGGTAGGAATCTGGGGTTCAGTATGTCCTGGTCATCCGCCTCCAAGACCTAGACAAACCTCACCCCATGAATCCGGGCACCCCTGCTAAATCACCAAACGTAGCGAACCACTTGGGGTGACCTATGGCGCAGAGGTGTTGGTTATCCAATAAAGGTTCCCTGGGCGGCGGTATCCATTCCCGCCTCAAAAATTAATTGGTTATTATATTAAAGCGACGCAGAGTCTAGAGACATCGACCGGTCAGTGGTTGAGTGGGCGTAGCGCTTGGGTCCCACCTGGGCGTAGCGTGTTCGATTCCTGGGCTGGCAAGTCCACCATCACAACACAAGCAATATTTTCGGCTTTCTGTAGTGGTAGTAGGAGATTTTCAAACATTGTTGGGTTATTCGTAATCCAGGAATGTTTTTCTTTCTTTAAAAAAAAATCTATTCCCCACCGCAGGTGGCACATAACTGATACAAAATGCGTATAGTCTTTATGCGGACGGCATTAGGTTTAATTCTCCACTCCAAAACCGCCCATTTGATTCATGACGAAAGAAACAGTGCGAAATTGCATTGTTTTGTTTTATTTTGTGAAATTCAGGCGCAAATATTAAACTGTTTTCCGATTATTTTGTAAAGAACTTAATTTGTCACATTATATAATGAAACTTTATCCGAAAATGGATTCATTAGTAGGAGATTTTGGCACTTAAAGTATTTTTTATAGGCCTTGATTATTTTTTCCAGACTTACAAAGGGACCTTTAAGATTACTCGTTTATTTCCAAGGCCAAGATGTGTTCTGTTTGCAATATTTAATTAAAGCATCTGTAATATTTCTAAGCGACCAAATTTTCAAACCAAAACACATGATTTTGTGCTCTTGCGTTATTTCGCATGGCTTCACCTTAATTATAAAAATATAAAACAAACCGGTAAAAGACTTCAAATATTTTCGTAACATATCATTGAAGAAGAAGATAACACTAATAATCTAAACGAAAATATGAAAGAGAACAAGACACAGAAAAATAGAAAAAGAAAAAGGTCGCTGGGACGAAAAAAAATTGTCGAAAATAATATTGTTAATTCTAAAATTTGAAAATATGAGATTGACAATTATGACGGTTGCTTAGAAGGTGGCAATGGCTGAATTGGTAAAAGCGCACGTCCCGGTTAGACGAGAGATTCTGGGTTCGTGTCCTAGTTGCCACCATTATCTTTTTCTATGTTTCTGTGTCTTGTTCTCTTTCATATTTTCGTTTTGATTATTGGTGTTTACATTGATTGGAATAACCTTAAAAAGTTATAAAAACAGAGTTGTTCTTATAAAAAATGAACCATTTTCGTATATATGATTTTAGATTTTCACGGCCAAAAGTATTTTTGTTATTTGTTTTTGGAGTGTTATGCCGTGTTACGCTACCTCCTCCTTTAGCCAACGTTTTGGACAGCGTTACAGCGGGCAAATCAGCCCTGATAATGGATACTGTAACGCTGTCCAAAACGTTGGCTAAAGGAGGAGGTAGCGCAACACGGCATACCACCCCAAAACAAATAACAAAAAATTTCGTATATAATGAATGTGAGAAAGTTGTTTTGCATACGGAAAACGATGAATTAATTATGTCGCTGATAACGAGTATTTTTGAAGTGAAAACTTCTTTAGCACCGTTGTGATTTGAAACTTGATGAAACGAAAAAGCGACACTAAAAAGAGACAAATGTATATACATCTATAGGATATAGCCTTTGAGAGATGGAGTCATAAGAAGTAAGCTGGAATATGCCAGTGGTGTGTGGACTCCGCACCAAGCGAAATATATTAATATGCTAGAACAAATTCAGAAAAAGTTCCTTAGGTATGTCTATATGCGGATGCATGGAACGTACCCAAGATTCATGCACCATATGGAATTACTTGAGGCAACAAATAGATTTAGCTTGGAAACTAGACGTTATGCAAATCTTGCAATTCTTAGTTTTAACATAATCCATAATCGTATTGACAGCCCATTCCTCTTGGAATGTTATGGCTTATACGTGCCTGAAAATTTCAGCCGTAGTCGTCGACACGACTTGTTCAAAATACCATACGGCAGAACAGATGTTCTAGCACAGCATTGCATGACAAGAGGAATGGTGCTGTTGAACGAAATATCGGAAACACTAGATATATATAACTCTTCGTTAGATAGCCTTAAGATTTTTTTGTATAATAATCATCTTCCTAGATGTTAAGACTGTCAAAATGAGAAAATTGTACAGTAATTGGATAAAAATCTGTTGTACAATATTAAAAAAAAAAAAAAAAAAAAAAAAAATAATGCTCTTTATTATTATTTATCGAATTTAATGGAAACACGTACCCGACATGTCGTTTAACAATCGTTTTAAATATTTAGAATCTCGCATGTAAATGTGCAAACTGAGATGAAAATCAAAGGTACGTATTTACAGTAACAATAATACTATTATTTATTAACACGGATCAAGAAACAATAGGCTATTATAATCAGATGACAATATTTTGAATCTCCTTTGTGTAACTTGCATTTTTATGAATACCTCTTAAGAGTTTATTGCATTCCCACTCACTAACCATCAAAGCAATGAGGTAGGTACAACTTACCTACCGTCAAATCTTGTACTATGAATACCTCAAAAATGTATAAAGTTTTTTTTTTTTTACATTAGCTCCACACAGGAGGCCCTGAGGAAAATAATTTCCCTGAGGGCCTATGTCATCTTTGGGGATGCTGTGTGGAGGGTTTTTTTAGGGAAAGGAAGGAGAGGAGAGTTCTGGGAAGGAAAAGGGTTTAAGGGGTGGGTAGGAATCTAGAGTTCAGTGTATTCTGGTCATCCACCTCCGAGACCGAAACAAACTTCATTCCATGAACCGGGGCTCCCCTGCTAAATCCCCAAACGTAGCGAACCACTTGGGGTGACCTATGGCAGAGGTGTTGGTTATCCGATAAAGGTTCCCGGGGCGGCGGTACCCATCCCCACCTCCCAAATTTACAAGTTGTTTGTAAATAGTTGGTTCTGCTCAATAGATTGCTTATAATAATATTGTATATATAATAAAAGAAAGTGTACAAAAGTGTGCGTCCCGCTAAAACTCAGAAACAAGTCCCGGTACAATCAAGGGAGTTACCTATGTACTACTACTATTCTATAGTCTCCGACCTACGTTCATTACACCAAGTAACGCGATTTTAGCTTGGATCTTCGTTTGAACCTTAAATTTCGGTGGTGTGAATTTTATAAAGGTTGGGTAATGGCGTTGTGTTTCGTTAGCCACAGCAACGTGTGGCCGGGTCTGCTAGTTATATATAAAAATGAATCGCTAAATGTGTTGCTAAGCGCATAACTTTCGACCGACTGCACCAAATTGGATAATTCTTTTTTTGTGTGTTCGTTATTGCCAGGACAAGGTTTTTATAAAACTTCCGGTGAGCTCTGGCATTATAAAATTTGTATAAAAAAATTGCTATTAGTGGCACGCGAGGTTTGAAAACTGAATGTATGGAAAGCGGGAGGGTGGGAGAGGGAGGGGAACCTGGGAGGGGGGAGGGGGACCTGGGAGGGGGGAAGGGAACTTGGGAGGGGGGTTCGCGGGACGGGAGAAGGGGGGGGGGGAGTGGAGTGGGGTGAGGGAAGGTGGAGGTGACGGAGTGGGAACGCAAGAGGGGAAGAGGATGCAGGAGAAGAAGGGGAGGCGGAAGGGGAACGGGACGAATGGGAAAGGACACTCAGATAGTAATATGACCAGCTAGTTTTGAATAAAAATAATTTAGTCACTAGTAAAAAGCCTAATTTAATGGATCACATCTTTGGATTACGAATGCGAATGGTCAGATGCTACGTGTTTTCGGTATTATTTTATGGAATGAAAGAATGGACGTTTACTGAAGAACTGATGAGGCGACTTGAGGCATTCGAGATGTGGATCTATGCAATAGAAGAATACTCAAAATAGGTTGGATGGACTACTAAGAATACTCAAAATAAATAGTTAAGAATGAAGATGTTATGGGTTATGGTTCGAATGAATAAAGAAAAAAGTTATTAAAATAATAAAAACCCGAAAACTTCAATATTTAGGACGTGTGATGAGACATCA
The DNA here is from genome assembly GCA_917880885.1 of Limnephilus marmoratus. Taxonomy (NCBI): domain Eukaryota; kingdom Metazoa; phylum Arthropoda; class Insecta; order Trichoptera; family Limnephilidae; genus Limnephilus; species Limnephilus marmoratus. The sequence continues at coordinate 17,303,739 of OU862932.1, forward strand.
AGACATTAAGAATGAAGATGTTATGGGTTATGGTTCGAATGAATAAAGAAAAAAGTTATTAAAATAATAAAAACCCGAAAACTTCAATATTTAGGACGTGTGATGAGACATCCAGAAGAGTACATTTCATAATGCAGGGAAAGATTGCCGGAATCGGGACCCTGGAAGTAGGAGAACATCATAGCTGAAAAACCTAAGACAGTGGTTTGACCAGATTATTGTAGAACTGTTCCGGGCCGCAGAAAACAAATTCCGCATAGTCATAATAATTCATGATAGCCAACATCCGTTGAATGGACATGGTACGAGAAGAAGAAGAACTAAAAAGCTTTGCTTTTATTGAAGTCATTTCAGTTTAAGATGACAAGAAGAATGACGCTTGATTTCGTTGACGCGTCATTCTATCGTCATACGAATGATGAGTGTTCAGATGTGGTGAGTGTGTCTTGTGTGAAACATGCCAATTCTACTTTGTCAATACTCAAACTAGTTATTGAACTTAAATACATTCAGATATACAAATACCTGTGTGTGAATTTCCGAGAGAAATTTTGTCGGAGTTTCTGAAATTTTGAATTCTTCCATGACTCTTGGTTTAGTCAATGATGGAGAAATTACTGTGATTAGAAAATATTAATGAAAGTGCAAATTTTTGTTTTTAGGTCATTTATTCTTATGCGTTAATAAAATTGTACCATATTTCGGTTTTCAAAAATTTCTTTCAACCAAACTATTGTTAGAGGAAATAAAAAATATTATGTTTTATTGATAAAATACGAAATTTTGTCATTGTTATTATTAAATGTTTTATTATATACATAGTTCGAAACATATCAACAACGACTGTGAAGTCACAAAGCTATCTCAAGATAGAAAATACGTTGCGAACTAAAAGTACCCATGAAATATTAAAATTACTTAAAATAATACGTCAATAAGAGGTCAAATTCCTTAAGGCTCTGCAACCGGGCCCGAAAAGAAGAAGATGGAGAGATACGAAATTACCAATGTTAGAGGAGAGCGCAAACATTTACAGCGACAAAATCGACGCGAAAATTGCGAAAATGTTTAATAAAACACTACTCGTTTAAAATAGAGCAAAAATCTCGCGGGCATTATCTTAAACAGCATTTAAACAAACACTGTGAATTTTTTCATACATATAACTTGTAAAATAACTGAAACAAACGTGTTAATAACAATTTTTGGAGCATACTTTGCGATTTTATTCTATCGAGGGAATTTTATATAATTTGCGTTTCGGTGCCAGCAAAGTTTACCGTGTTCAAGGGAAATATGTAATAAATCGGTAAAAATCCGGGTTGCGGGCCCTTCCCCACAACAACAAAAAATCAGAGTGTGCAATTCATACGCGGTAGAAGTGAAAACCTTAAAAAACTGAAGCACACAAGAGTGGGGAGACCATGAAGCACTTTTTTTATCAATGTGAAGGATGATTTTTCCACATTTTGTTGTTTAATTCCAGTGCACATTTTCCTATACATTTCGTCAACTTATTCGTATTTGTGGTTTCTTTTTCGGAGTCGCTAGATGTCGTTTTCTTTTGCCTGTTCATTTTGGAGTTGTTTGAAGATTGGATGTTGATTTTACAAAAATAAAAATACTTATTTTTTAGGATTTCGTAGGATTCGACCCCAGCTCGGCTGAATGCCTGCAAAGTCAGGCGCTTTATACCACTACACTAAAAAAGGAAACTGCGTGGAACAGTGGATTCATCGTATTATATTGGAACCGAGTAGTCGCGAGTACCCGTGAATAAAATAAATATTTTATTGCTATCTCATTCTCTCGCAGACTAAATCTTACAGATGTATGTGTTTGTTTCTTTTTAGTGTCGGTCGCTTCTGTTTCGCGAGGATGCTAAAGAAGTTTCACTTAAGTGCAAATTTCATTAATCTGGAGCTCACCAATAGAGAGTTTTTGCTGCTTCAATTCACGCAATTTTACGCAAAATATTGTTGTTATTGTGGTATTCTATCCTCTCTTCCTATCTGGAGTAAGCGATGATTTTGATCAGGTGGTACATTTTGTGAGCCAAATTTATTTTCAAATGAATAAACTCATTGTAGTTAAAATAATTAAAAAATATATTGAAGAAATGAGTGATGTGTGTTTTATGCGGCTGTGGATGTCGAAGGAGCTTGAAATGTGTTATTATGTGTTTTGACCACTGCACAGTATAGAAAGAATGCACAAAAGAAAGGAGAAAAGGACTTACTGCGCTGGCACTTCCCTTCTATCTTGAGTGGGTTTATTATGCACTGGTATGACTATACAGTCGCTCAAATCAGGGACCTAGGTGTTATATTTGATGAAAAGTTAACATTTACTCTGCACGTAAATGAAATAACAAATTAATAGAGCTATAAAAATGCTTGGTTTTATATGCAGAACAGCAAGTGATTTAAGTCACTAGAATGTTTGAAAATATTGTACACTTCTTTAGTAAGAAGCCAGGTAGAGTATAATTCGCCCATTTGGTCCCCATTGTATAAAACACATTCCGACAATATAGAAAGGGTACAGCACACATTTCTAAGATTTATTAACTTTAAGCTGAATATTCCAATTCAAAATATTCACTATGTCCTTTTGATGAAACAATTCAACTTAATTACGCGGTCAGATAGGCGGATCATTGTACTATTAAATAAAATCATTAATAATTGCATTGACAGATCTGAAATTCTCGCCAAAATAAAATTTTACGTACCGACCAGAAATACGAGGCAAAGTGCTACCTTCTTCTGTGACAATTTTAAAACAAACTATGAGGCTCATACACCTATAAATAGATTACATCATTTTGGCAATAAATTTGTAGACATGTTTCTAATTATTTATTCATTATATATTGTGTACTACGTACCTGCCTAACTATTATTTCCTATCTTTGTAAAAGTCCACTAGGGCGTAAATAAATAAATAAATATTAGTCGCGGTTACTTGCGGTATGCGGGTTCGGTTTGCGGATGCGGTAAGCGGTATATTAGATATGTTCATGCGGCGAGTTTCGATTAAAGACTGAAGTGGGTATCAAAAATGACAGGTATGTAGAGATGGGTAGGAAGGAACATGTGACAATACTAACTACAAGTACAGAGTCTATGGTGTATACATGAATGCAAGTAAGTGTAGCTGGTATTGTGTAAATGCCCAACCAATGAGTAATGAGTGTAAGGAGAAATGATTTGTAAAGAACGACTTTGAACAGGAACGCATTTCTCCTTGATAAATTGACCCAACGAAAACGAAAACACTCGAAATACCGTACGCCAAACCAACATACGCGTTCGTGAAACCGAACTACCTGCTTCATACAACGAGCAGTCAAAATAATTGCTTGACCTACATTAATAATGCTTCAGACATAACACTTAGTAATGCGTACAGTCGTTTTAACCAAGAGCTGTGAAACGTTTATTTATTTTGTGAAAAGTATTATAATAGGTGACAGAAGTTTTACAAACGTTGGTTGTCAGGTTATTAAAAACCCGAGAATATTAAACTTTAAGTACTTACTCGTAAATATTTGAAATAGTAAACGAGTCAGTCTAATAGAAACTTTGAGGTAAGACTGGTAAGAGTTAAAGAATATCTCAGGGCTTTAAATGGCAATAGTGAATCTGAGTTCGAATCATTTATTGAAAAATTATCACACTTTTGATAAAAACTTTGGACTGAAAACACTTGATACGGGTTATAAGGCATCGCAGATTAAGAGGGCATTACCAGAGAAAACCAGAAATATGTCATTTTCAAATCAGATTTTAGACGTATTGACTCTTTTCCGCAAAAAATTATAAATGGATTTCGAAAGATTGTTCTTTTATCTAGCATTCGCATGTAAAAAAATTTGAGAATTTTTTTTTATTTTCAGTATAATAAGGTTATTCCATAGGTCGTTGGCAGATTTGTTAAATTTTCAAAAAAGATTTTGTATTATACCACACCCATTTCAAATAATATAATCATGCAGTAAAATAAATCAATACATTATCTATCAAACGCATGTTTTAGAATTTTAATTTTAGTTTCAATAAAATCATTAAAAAATATGTACGTACATGTGTTTCTTGACGAAAATTGGTCCATTTGTGTATTTATTTGCGCACTTACAAACTAATATATTTCAGATTTTTTTAACATTCTTATTAAATTTAGACATTATTGAAAAATGATAAATACTTATAATCAAAAAATAACTACAAAAAGTACATTATTTTAATAGTTTTATCATCACGCCTTTCCGCATTTTTGGATGAAGGTATAAATTAAAGCTAATTTGAATTGAAATAAATTCGATATTGAGTTATAATTTTAAAAAGCTTGTACGGAGAATAATTAATCTTTCTCGTTGTAACCGCCCTGCACGATCGTAAGAACAACTTTCGACGAAATGTGGATTTTCGTCCGCTGGCTGGTAAAACGCTCTTAAGAAGAAATGTTAATAACAGAGCAGATATAATTATTAATAAAATAAGTAACGATTTTTTTAACCCATTTTGAATATTTTCCCACTTAACCGGTCTTTTCCTTCTAATGACATTGAAATTCCTATTTCTAATCAACTTCCCCCACTCTTACTCCTCCCCCTTCCTTCAATCCCTTCCTCACCATAGGTGTATATTCTTCGGAAGATGTGAACGTTGTTAAGAGCGTTTAACCAGCCAGCGACCGAACATCCACTTTTCGTTGAAAGTTGTTCTTACGATCGTACAGGGCGGTTCCAATGAGAAAGATTAATTATTCTCCGTACCAGCTTTTAAAAATTACAACTCAATATCGATTTTATTTCATTACAAATTTGCTTTAATTTATACCTACAACCAAAATTGCTGAAAGGCGTGATGATAAAACTATTAAAATAATGTACTTTTTGTAATTATCTTTTGATTAAAAGTATTTATCATTTTTCAATAATGTATAAGTTAAATAAGAACGTTAAAAAAATCTGAAATAATTGCACAAATAAATACACATAATTTTCGCCAAGAAACATATGTACGTATATATTTTTTACTGGTTTTATTTAAACTATAATTAAAATTCTAAAACATGCCATACCCAGATAATGTATTGATTTATTTTACTGCATGATTATATGATTTGAAATGGGGTGGTATAATTCAAAGTCTTTATTGAAAATTTAACAAATCTGCCAACGACCTATGGTATTACCTTATTAAACTAAAAATAAACATTTTTTCTCAAAATTTAAAACATGCGAATGCTAGATAAAAGAGCAATCTTTCGAAATCCATTTATAATTTTTTGTGGAAAAGAGTCAATACGTCTAAAATCTGATTTAAAAATGACATATTTCTGATTTTCTCTGGTAATGCCCTCTTACGAAACATGTAGATTGTGTAATTGTGTATATATAAATAAACTAATGTAAACTAAATTATTTGTCTTTTTAATAAAATAAATAATGCTATCATAAAGTGAAAACTTTTCAAAAGGAATTTTCTTCGAAAAAATAAGAAATTAAATCATGGAAAATAGAAAATGTGTTTTTTGTTGGATATTAGTAGAGAAATTTTGATTTTTGGTGATTTATAGTAATCTTCGATTGTTTCTTGGATTTCGTAATACTTTAACGTGAATTACGAGAGATGGGAGGGCTGACAGATATCGAAAGAAGGGTAAATGCAGGTAACTCTATTAATGGAGGACTGAACGCCGTTGGAGCCAACAAAAAAAAGTTAGCCGTCCATCATGGAGTGCTGGTACCTACCCTGATGTATGGCAGTGAGGCATTGAACTGGCAGAGGAAAGATGAAAGTTGACTGAATGCTGTAGAAATGAGATCCCTGAGGCGTATGTGTGGTAAAACCATGTACGATCGTGTGAGAAATGTGGAGATCCGCGAAGAATGCGAAGGACGCTAAGATGGTTTGGGCATGTAGAGAGAATGAACGAGGAAAGGAGTGTACGGAGAATATATGACGCAAATGTGAACGGTAGAAGATGTCGGGGACGCCCGAGGAAGACATGGCGCGACCAAGTGAATCAGATACTGGAGTCGGGCCATGAGAAAAGTCGGAATAATAGAAGAGCATGTATGAGACGATGTATGAATGTGAACGAGGCAAGATCGAGTTGTTTGGCGGTCCCTCCTCTCTGCCAACCCCTGCGGGGAAACGGCGTGATGGTTAGTTAGTTAGTTAGTTAACGTGAATTTAGCAATTAAGTCAATAGTGTTGAGGACTGATGACGCTATAAAATCTAAGCGTCGAACTCACTCCAGTCTGTAAGCCGTCTTTAGAGTTCACATGTGTCATGAAAACACCTACATGCGTCAAAAGTAAACTGAACACAAAACGTGGAGCCTTTGTTGAAATCCATATTTATAAAAATACGTTCGTTCAATTCCTCCAAACTCAAACATTTGTTCAAATAAAGCAAGAACTGTCGGATTGTTTGCTGTGGTGGGTCAATATTAGGTTAGATTATTTATTGTATTTTATTAAAGTAACATCATAATAAAATGTGCAGACAGCCGAAAATAATTGTTAAATCGCAACAGATTTAAAATTTAAAATCGTCTGAACTCTCTAAATATCACAATTTATTGTAGAGATGTGTCAGTTTTCCTCGTCATGTGTGTAATTGTCAATTTCTGGATTCAAAGCAATAGTGAGGTTATTTCTTGAATATCTGAATACAGTGAAGAAAAACATGATTCCCCTGGGAAGCCAAGAACATTTGGCGAAAATTTGGCTTCCCGAATTTTGCTTAAATATCCGTATAAATACGAAAATTAACTGATATTGTTATTCTTACATAAACCTGAATAGACATCCTACGTGAAAAAACACATTTCAAAGATGATTGATAATAAATAAATACCTTTATATGCATTTGAAAAAGGAACAAAAATGCTAAAACTCATGACTTTTCGGTTTTAACAGCGGTCTGAAGTCACAGATAAATTAATTACAAAAATTCTAGAGTTGCCACATGAATGAAATTTTTTCCCTACCTTTAGGGATATTGGTGCAAGCGATTTTGACCTTGTTTTCATACAGTTTCTTTATACATAAGGGTCAAAATCGCATATAATTTTTTTTTTTAAATTTCATAGGGGACACCGGTGTCCCCTTGGCCTCCCAGGGGTGCCAAGATGAACCAAAATATTAAAGAGAAACGGCCTGCATGAAAGCGATACCCATAATCGAAGAAGATAAAGCCTGAGAACGATAACACAAATTCGTAAAATAAAAATTATTTACGCACGCTGTGATTTGAACACCTTCCTTCGGATTGTTCCTTAACCCAAAAACGGAGGCCGTCTACGGTACTCGGTATAAAAATATCTACAGACAGCAAAATTTATAATTTTATTAAGTCATCCAGGAGTTCTTTGGTATTCCTCTGGATGACTGTCGATGAAGCTCTATAGACATTGCCTGCTTCACTGTGTGGTCTGGTAAAAATCTATTGTTGTTTATAAAAAGCTCCTATTGGTATAAACTAAAAACAACACATTAAATTTTGTGAACTTGAGCTTCCGTAATGTAAAGCCCCTATAACAATGATATATTTTTCTCTAACTGTCATAGATATATTATCGCATTTCCTGTTACTTGTTTCGTTTTACAACACAAATGGTTCTTAAAAAAATTACAAATATTGCATCCAATGTTTATAAAATCACACATATCAAAAAAAATTGATACAATGCTGAAAAAAAGACAAACATTAAAATATTGTTAAAATTTTATAGATATACTTACACCACTTTCTTAAAAAGGTACTCGTCAATTTGGCACATAATTTGTCCTTTCCTTGCATTTTGAACTGTTTTTATTCTGTTTATTTAAAAAAGCACTGTTTTGAAAAACACCAAAAATTATTATCAAAAAAAAATCACAACCGGATAAAACTGAATAACTTATCGCTTGGAATGACGAGGATATATTTTATACTGTTGTACAATATAATAAGCTCTAATTTTACTCTCTCTAGAGCCAGTTGTCGCGTAACATTACAATGTCAGCTGGAACCTTGCTATTTCAAAGATATTAAAACTCATTTTACTTTAAAAAGCGTTGCAAACTGCAATTATGGCGGTTAAAATAATAATCTCTGGAAAAGTACTGCAAGTCTGAAAGTTAAATGACTGACATATTTATGTTTTTTTTATGAAATTATAATCGGAGACGGTTTACATGTATATAGGTTCCCGTGAGCACTTAGGCCATAGACCCATTGTAGTACTATCTCCCATTTTACCTCATTCCTTTGACAGCAACCCAGTCCCTTTTATAAAGTTCACCAGGATTGTCATTGGAAATGAAGCTATATCTTCTGGGTCGGCAATGTGTCTTCCCAAGTCTCATTTCACCTCTTCACTCCTCCTTGGTTCCCTGAAGGCCCCACGACGGAAGAGAGCTTCATCTCTCCTCTCCACTCCTTAGTTCCCCGAAGGCTCCACGACGGTGAGTCCACCTCCCCTTGGTTCCCTAAAGGCCCCACAAGGGAAGAGTCCACTCCACCCTGGTTCCCTGAGGGCCCCAGGAGGGAAGAGAACTTCATCTCTCCTCCTTGGTTCCTTAAAGTCCCAACAGAGTATATTATTTAAATTTAGTTATTTTTTTTAAAGAGCTAATACATCCCCCGATAGTGTATTCTTACTATTTTTATTATTCTCAAAAAAATTAGAAAAAAATTACAACAATTAAGGTGTTTTTATTTTATTTTTATGATGACAAATAAACTTTCTTCAGCGATTTAAAATTCGGCATTTTCAACGTTGGTGACAGTCATCTTACCAGCAAGTGGCGTTTTTACGTCATAATAAGTAGATATATGGCTATTCAGATCTGTTCATTAAACACGTCTAAAGTCAATTTAAAAATCGGTGATTCCTATATATTATGCAGAATTAAAAGTCTCCCTGGTGTTCGGCTATCAGAAATCGTCAGAATTTTCAGCTTGTCCGAAATCATGAACAAACGTTCAGCTATAAATAAGGTATTTATTGGCGAAGGAATGTTTTTAGTCAGAGTAGTGTCTGAGGTTGTTATTGTCAAGGTGTGCCAGGAATTTAAATGAGTCAGAGGTAAGTAACTGGTTAACTATAAACCGAGTTCAACATTACGTTTGTTATACTCACAAGATGCTGTTTTTTTTACATTAACTCCTCACAGGAGGCCCTGAGGAATATAATTTCCCTCAGGGCCTACGTCATCCTTGTGGATGCCGTGTGGAGGGTTTTTTTGAGGAAAAGAAGGAGTGAACATGGTTTTTGAAGAGACCCATGCTGTAGGAGAGAGAAAACACAGAGCCGAGCTGTTGAACTCAATTCTCATGTGACAAATGTTTCCCGGTTGTTCACCGAAGGATTCAATGACGCTAGTTTCTCGGAGCATCTTCTATTGAAATACCGGTAGAATAATGACCGCATTCCCACCCGACACCCGAGTTTCAAAGATTGCAATAAGTTTGTTAAGTTAGAAGAATCTATTAAACGGACCGCCCAAAAAATTGCTGCCTGTCAAAAATTTACACCGAAATAAATGAAAAAACCTGAAATTCGTGTCTTTAAAATTAAAAATGCTGAAGAAATTTTTTGAACTGGTTGGATTAAAATATATCTATGGACCTTTTTGGTATTGTCTTTAGCTTAGTTTTGTGACTTCTGTTTCTAAGTGTCTGACATACAACACCTCTAACACAGGTTACCCCAAGTGGTTCGTAACGTTTGGTGATTTAGCAGGGGTGCCCGGGTTCATGGGGCGAGTTTTGTCTAGATCTTGGAGGCGGATGACCAGGACACACTGAACCCCATATTCCTACCGACCCCTTAAATCCATTTCCTTCCCAGAACTCTCCCCTCCTTCCTTTCCTTAAAAAATCCTCCACACAGCATCCCCAAAGATGACATAGGCCCTGGGTAATTTTTTTTCCTCAGGGCCTCCTGTGTGGAGCTCATGTAAAAAAAAGCTTTGATTTGATGTCTTAAATCTGAATATAATAGGTACGTTGCTTGAGTTAGCTTAAGTGACCATATCTGAATAGCCAGTTGTTTTTCCTTTTCCTCTTCTTCTTCTAATCGCCCTGCATCAAGTCATATAACATTCACTTAAGATGCCGATGCCATAATCCAGCAACAGTTGAAAAACTTGTGCGGTATCACATAAAAAATGTAATTACGTATTTTACAAATTTAACTGGTAATCCGATGTCATAATTTTACATGAAAATTAGCTCTTTTCTCCATTATATTTTAATTAAACCAGTAATTGGCATTACAAATTGAATCTAACATTGCCTAACACGAGGAAAATGCAGGTATTTTTGCAACAGACTGGGTTTGAACCCGTGACCTTTGGTTGAGATTGCTAACAACACTCCTTTGCGAACCTTAGACTCTGCGCTGTTAAACCACAGCTACGTAAAGACTACACAAAACGGTTTTTTTTTTCAAATTATATATCAGAATTATAAAATTAAATTCAGACTTGTGTTTGATGGACTGTATATATATATATATATATGACTTTTTATCGTAGAAATCTCATTAAAAAAGACGCCTACTGTCCCAAAATACCATTTTAAGCTTTTATTAGAAACCAAATGATTGAAATGTTGAAAGAAGAAGAAGATAATAGTATTAAATCTAAAGAAAACATGAAAGAGAACAATACACAGAAAATAAAGAGGTAGCAGTCGCAACTGGAAATCGAACCCGAGATCATCTGTCTTGTTGGTACAACGCCTTTGACCACTTCAGATCTCAATAGTGGTTAATTAAGATCTCAATATGTTAGTAGTTAAAAGCGTCGTCCCGGTAAGATGTTGATCTTGGTTTCGATTTCCAAATACGATTGTTACATTTTTATTTTCTGCGTGTTGTTTTGTTTCATGTTTCGTTTAGGTTTATAAGTACCATCTTTTTATTTGACGATTAAATATTACATTGACAGGTACACAATTCAAAAAATATAATTTTTTTATTAAAATATAATATAATTATAGTGTGTACCATGGATGGCATGGATGTCTACGTTCCTAATCTTTAAAAAAAAAAATTTAAAAATTTTCTATTTCAGAATAACCCTTGGAGGAAAAACAATTGGTACATTAACAAATATTCATGATTTAATTCATCTTGTTGTCGTTTAAAATCCCAGCGAAAGAGAATTATACAAAATAACACGATTTTTTTGATAGAACCAATTTGGGAGGCGGGAATGGGTACCGCCGCCCCGGGAACCTTTATTGGATAACCAACACCTCTGCCATAGGTCACCCCAAGTGGTTCGCTACGTTTGGTGATTTAGCAGGGGTGCCCGGGTTCATGGGGTGAGGTTTATCTAGGTCTTGGAGTCGGATGTCCAGGACACACTAAACCCCAGATTCCTACCCATCCCTTAAACCCTTTTCCTTCCCAGAACTCTCCTCTCTTTCCTTTCCTTAAAAAACCCTCCACACAGCATCCCCAAAGATGACATAGGCCCTGAGGGAAATTGTTTTCCCCGGGGCCTCCTGTGTGGAGCTCATGTAAAAAAAAAATTAACATGTTAAGTTGTTAATAGAACCAAATTAACGAATAATATTAACAAGTTAAGTTCCTAATTAATTTATTCCTAATAAATTAATTTTAATTGTTCCTAATAAATTAATTCCTCATTAATTTCAGGATAATGACTCTTTTGATAGAATAATTCTACTTGTAGTCATTAAATACAGAAAAATAACTGTGAAAGTTGTCAACATATTTTTTTATATTTTTATCTCAAGTTTGTCAGTGGCAATGCTGGGACTACGGAAAAGCTTCAACGTAGAAAACGTGTTTGGTTAATTTAATCTAAGATTTATTACCCAATTTTATGATTTATAAGTGATTGAAATATAATAATAATAATAACAGTTCACAATTTAGCAATTCGATTGCATACAAATTGCTTGATAATGTACCAAAGAAAAATTTCTTATTAATATAATACCTAATCAAAATTTTCCCAACTAGAGAAGAACTTATGTAAGTTAACACATAAGTTAGCAATATGTAAATCAGAGCAGGTGTAAGAAAGGTAATGTCTTGAATACATTTTCAATAAAATATTGGTTTTGAATCTAAAATATCATAGCCAGACAAAAGAAAACGCAAGTGTACAGTTGTCAATGAAAAATACATAAGAAAAGTCACAGAATTTCAAAAGGAAACGCTTTTATCAGTTGTTTCTAGGCGATTTTGAATTTAAATCAAGGTGATTTAGTACCTAAAGCTATTAACAGACAATACGTATGTTTCGGATTAAGTTTGCAACGCGAGAAGCACAGAATTACAAAACGTAAAGCTTAGACAAGCGAAAAACGAGTTATATCAGTTTCATCCAGCCGTTGTCTTTATTATTTCTAAGCTATATTAAATGTAAAAAATTCACAACGATTTCACTAAATCCGATTGTATAAACTTCTAGACACACTTAAACACTGTAAAACACTTTTTAAACACTGATTTATTATAGATTTCTTGAAGATTTAGTTAAGTTTAAGTTTTGATTACACACCCAAATGAATGACGTAGAACCTCTTCTTCGCTCGGAGTCAACTGTTCAACTGAGGAGCCGTGGTTTGTTGAGTTGAGTTGAGTTGTGTACGGAGCCTTTGAACGTTTACTATACCGGTTTTGCATGGCGACTGTTTAGTTATGCAGCGGTGTGCGTGTAAGGGGTCTCTCACACCGAGGTCTGCAGACTTGCGGCACTGTGCGACGGGCGAACGGTAAGGTCACGACGTTTTTTTTTGACAAGTAATTGTCAAAATTATGAAATGATGTATTTTTTTCAAAATAAATACAAACCTCACAATAAATTAATTTCTTTAAGGGGCGGGCCCTTAAAGAAATGCCTTTAAAGAAAAACGCGGATTTCTACCGATTTATTACATATTTCCCTTAAACACGGTAAGTTTTAAAGCAAATATAAAAAAATGTGTTATTCTTGAAGATAATATCTAGACTTTGCCTGCGCCGAAACGCAAATTATATAAAATTCCCTCGATAGAAAAAAATCGCAAAGTATGCTCCAAAAATTATTATAAACACGTTTGTTTCAGTTATTTTACAAGTTATATGTATGAAAAAATTCACAGTGTTTCTTTAAATGCTGTTTAAGATAATGCCCACGAGATTTTTGCTCTATTTTAAACGAGTCTTGTTTTATTTAACATTTTCGCAATTTTCGCATCGATTTTGTCGCTGTAAATATTAGCGCTCTCCTCCAACATTCGTAATTTCGTATCTCTCCATCTTCTTCTTTTCGATCCCGGTTGCAGAGCCTAAACCTTATTTTTCAAATTTCATTGTCTTACATTTCTCTGCTTTTCTTACACAAACATTGCAATTTAAAAAGAACTTAAAACGATATATTAAAAAGATTATCTTCGTTTGTTAATTACTAATATTAAATTATAATCGTCAACTACTAAAAATGTATTTTTTCATTAGAAATATTTGAACACATATAAGTCAAAAATTTAAAAGCACTGTTTTATGGCCAATATTATTTGTGACAGTTTCCCTTGTTTATTTTTTTTATCTTCCTAATAAAATAAATCAAAACCTATTGCGTACTCGTGGCGACAAACGGCATACTAAGAATACAAACATTTTTTGGTTTGTGTTTTCCTTCTAATATAATTGTTGATTAAAAGATCAAAATACGTGAAAACTACTTTAAAACATGACCATTTAGAACATGGTTTGACCATTTTGTGAAAGCAATCATCGCAAATAATCGATCCGATAGGAGACAAAACCGAGCACAAATAATAGTACCATTGACATTTTTATTACATTTAGATTCCCTTATTCGTACTACGGTCGTAGGTATATTTACACCTAAGAATGATAAAACTAACCATAAACATTATTATTAAATGTAAAAAAAAAATTTTTTCAACGACGAAAATTTGTTCTAAAAACTCGGAGGAATTCGGATAGTAAAAATGAGCTGTTTTTTTTAAAATTATTAATGATCATCATCACCGTAATCGTTATACAAAAAAAAAAACATTGAATCCTCTAGTTATCCATAAAATTGTGTTACTGGCATCCGTCCGACACTTTCCGTCGTAACGCCGACGGACGCAAGACGCATCGGCGCTCAGTGGAAACGCTCGCTAATATAATAAACATTTTAATCGTCAGCTCAAAGTTATTTCGTAATGATAGTGAGGAAATTTTGGCCATGTTAATAATATTAGCTGGCTGCATAATACGTGGGCACAGGACAGGACAGTAGGCACAGGACAGGCAACCGGACGAGCGTTCACAGGTTGCTTTGTTGATTTAAATCGGTTGAATTACTGAACTGCGTAAGGTTAAATTAGAATTTATTATTCTTTTTTGGTCAGTTCATCATTGCTGAGGATCGTGACCTCAATTTCCCTGGTGGGAAAGAAACCTTTACTCCTCGGGGTGACTCCTCCAGCCACCTCTCACCCCAGTAGATAGGTGGAAGCTTGAGTGGCAATCGGCCAACGTGAAAAATGCCCATCTCGTTCAGAGACAGACGGGGTTCTCATTGCCTCGCTAACTCTGGTCCGCCATCAATAGGATGAGGTTCTCCCATAGCCGTTGTGCTCACATGATGCATAGATGGGGCCTTTAAGAGTCGGCGATGTGTGAATACGGTGCGGTGCAGACCACCGAACGTGTAGTTAACGAATGCCCGCTTCATTCATCATTCCCCGAAGGGATTGATGAGGTCCACAGGGCAACGTCTTAGACCCTAGACTGGTTCGCAGACCTAGATGTCCCCCTCTGATCCCTCACCATATGAAATAAAAAGACTCCTCGGGGTCCTGCGCTGCATGGAGGGTCACGGATACCCTGGTTCCAGACGCCTGTGATGCTTGGTCAGTCATCTTCCTCTGCTTCTCCTGCCTTCCATTTGCCAGTGACCATGATTTTTTTCTCCAGGTTTGAATTGGCGAGCAGCATGTCCAACAACATTTTAGTTATGAAGGTAAATTATTAAAAACTCCTTTCAATATATGCCGTGGTTTAGTAAATATGCCTGAAAAACATAATCAGCAAACCGAGCTTGAAAAAAAAGCCTTATAAATCCATAAGAAAAGGGTGGAGAGTAGTTTTTCGAAATATTGCCTAACTGTTAACCTTCCCCTTAGCTTGAAGGTCAAGTATACAAATTTTCACCAACCTCGGAATAATATTATAGATTTATGTTAAAAAACAAATCCACGGACGCTCTTCGTATACATAAATAATTTATAATATAGGTACAGTGCGTTAAAGGTCGTACTTGACTTACTTTAAGAGCGTTTAACCAGCCAGCGGCTGAAAATCCACATTTTGTCGAAAGTTGTTTTTACGATCGTGCAGGGCGGTTACAATGAGAAAGATTAATTATTCTCCGTACCAGCTTTTTAAAATTATAACTCAATATCGAATTTATTTCATTCCAAATTTGCTTTAATTTATACCTACATCCAAAAATGCTGAA
The DNA here is from genome assembly GCA_917880885.1 of Limnephilus marmoratus. NCBI lineage: Eukaryota > Metazoa > Arthropoda > Insecta > Trichoptera > Limnephilidae > Limnephilus > Limnephilus marmoratus. The sequence goes on from OU862932.1 coordinate 17,319,245, forward strand.
AGGCGTGATGATAAAACTATTAAAATAATATACTTTTTGTAATTATTTTTTGATTATAAATATTTATCATTTTTTAATAGTGTCTAAGTTAAATAAAAATGTTAAAAAAATCTGAAATATATTAGTTTGTAAGTGCGCAAATAAATACACGAACTGACCAATTTTCGTCAAGAAACACATGTACGTATATATTTTTTAATGATTTTATTTAAACTAAAATTCAAATTATAAAACATGCGATACCCAGATAATGTATTGATTTATTTTACTGCATGATTATATGATTTGAAATGGGTGTGGTATAATACAAAATCTTTTTTGAAAATTTAACAAATCTGCCAACGACCTATGGTATAACCTTATTATACTAAAAATAAACATTTTTTCTTAAAATTTAAAATATGCGAATGCTAGATAAAATAACAATCTTTCGAAATCCATTTATAATTTTTTGTGGAAAAGAGTCAATACGTATAAAATCTGATTAAAAATGACATATTTCTGGTTTTCTCTGGTTCCCTCTTAACCAGTGATTCCTGACATTATTTGAAGTAAAAAATATAAATGCAATTTTGATCTCCAGTGACAAATTTGATGTTTTTATTTTTATTTTGTTATCAACTAAAAACATTAAAAAAATCTCTAGGCTTTGGAGAGGTATTGACGGAAGGAGAGGGTGGGCGGTTTTTGTTTGATTTTGAAAAAAAAGTCTTAAAAATGTACCTAACTGTAAAATTTCATTTTAAATTTTTTACTCCAAATAATGTCAGAAATAACTGGTTAAAGTAAGTTAAGTACGTCCCTTAACACCCTGTCTATAATATTATGTAGATATTATCTTGATTGCATTTTGAGTGCATTTTAAAGGTTGGAACCATTACACCGAGTGTCTCGTGCTTGATATCAAATATTGAAGGAGTCAATAGAGGGCAAATGTGGTAACAATCCTCAGCAATTTTTATTGATTTGTAAAATCACCTCAAGGGCGCTTTACAAACCTAAAAAATAATTTATGTTAAAATTATTAATATTTAGACAGTAATTTAGATAAAAGTTGGCTTTATTAAATAAACTAGGTACTTACTGTGTTTTGTAATTATTTGACTTATGAAAATATAACTTAATAACGTAATCAAATAATTACAAAATACAGTAACTATGAAGTAAATCAAAACAAAGTTAGTTCGACTTATGAAAATATCACTTAATAACGTAATCAAATTATTACAAAACACAGTAAGTATGAAGTAAATCAAAACACGTTAAGTTTGCTTATGAAAATATAACTTAATAACGTTATAAAAAAATTACAAAACACAGTAAGTATGAAGTAGATCAAAACACAGTAAGTTTGACGAAAACAAAATTTATTAAGTACTTAAATTCAAACTCAGTATGTTTGACTTATGAAAATATAACTTAATAACATAATTAAATAATTACAAAACACAATAAATAGGTATTTTTATTATTAAAAGAATAAATATACATATTAAAATCAACAAACAAGTCCCGCTAAGCCAGTTGAATTGGCTTGTAAGCAGGTGCTTATATTTTAGTTACATATAGATTTTTTACATTTAAAATTTACATCTTATATCTACAGATTCAACATTTTTTCATCCAATAGCCAATTTTTCACAATATATTTAACATTATTCATAGAATTACATTGCTTTATAGTGTCAGGTAATAAATTAAATATCTTCGGTATGATGTATTCAAACGTTCTCTGTCCGTACTTATGTATAGTTAAATTTCTGAACTATTAACCCGTCGTTGCGCGTGAATCTAGTCCTGTATTTATGTTCTAATTTCTCTTTATGCTGCGGGGAAAATCTATGTTGAATTATAATTTTGTGCCATAGTATTGCCTTAACCGGTAAAATTTTGGCACTCTGAAACAGCAATGGTGTATTATGTCTCTGTTTGAAAATATTAGGGACGACTAATAATTTTACAATTGCGTTTTGTACAAATTGAACTTGTTTCAGATTGGTTATAGTAGTATTTCCCCATATTGTTAATCCATATCTTATAATAGATTCTGCCAGTGACATATAACTTATTTTAAGCGTTTCAATTGACAGGAAAAAATTTAATGTGTAGATACATTCTGCCAGCAATTGATCTGAGTCTTTTACAGGTTTTACAGGTATGAAGTAAACCAAAACTCAGTAAGTTTGACTTATGAAAATAACGTACCTAATCAAATAATTTCAAAACACAATAAGTACCCAGTTTATTTAATAAAGTAGCCAACTTTTGTCTAAATATACCTACCGTCTAAAAAGGGGTTGAGAATGGTTTTTCGAAATATCATCTAAACAGTAAGCTAGTTTTCACCAACCTCGCGATAAAACTGTACATTTGTGTTAAATGTAAATATTTGTAATTAAAAAAATATGCATTGAGGAAGTACATAATAGAGGAAGAGGTCGATAATAATTATGACTTCGATATCTTCGTTACTAATACTACCGCAGTTCAACTGAGTTTCAACCTGAAGAGTGAAGTTGCACTTGATAGCAAATGATAGCTAAACCAGATTTTGGCAAAGTTCAGGTAAACTTAAAATCTGTCGCAGAGTGTGCTTCTGTAGATATTAAAACGACTCCAGATACTAATATCTACAGCCTGTATGTCGGACGAATATCTACAGCTCATATGTTGAACTAATTTTTACGAACTTCAGAGTGTTGACTAATATCTACAGAGCTAAGGTCGGACGAAAATCTATGACGGTCCCACTGTTGACTAATATCTACAGAGCGTAGGTTGGACTAATCAGCTAAATGTGTCCAATAGTCCGATATTAGGGATTTTTACTTACATAAGTTAAGTTTTTTAAACTGCATACGCAATATAACGTTATTCCAATATGGTATACATAATTGCAAATCCAACCTCTACCAGTGCTGTAGATATTCGTCAACACTTTGGTTCTCATAGATATCAGTCAGCAGTTTGAGCTGTAGATATTCGTCAACACTTTGGTTCTCATAGATATTAGTCAACAGTTTGAGCTGTAGATATTCGTCAACACTTTGGTTCTCATATATATTAGTTCGATTTTTTCAGTTTTTGGAATTCCTGTAGATATTAGTAGACGCCTCCGTTTACGTTACATTAATGTCATCGTGAGGAAAAAAGTCTTTACTGGAAAAAACCTCATATAGGTTGTAAAGCGGGGCGTTATATCAGTAAACTGTGTTACATTAACGGCAGGTTGCCGATATCAGGAACCCGATAGCCGGTAGCGTTATTAGTAACTAGCTACCTGATTACACAGTCGCCGGCAAGGTGTTCCCCTGGTGAAAGGAGCTTGAGTAATCTATTTCTTAATGTTATTCGTAAGACGTTTAGACCGCGGTGACCAGCCTTGCACATGCTTGATCTGTAATGCAATAATCCCGTAATCAAATTAATCAACGTTCATGAAATGAAGTTACACGTTGGTTTAAAACCGGTCACCAACTTAAGCAGATATATGCGTTAGAAATACGACGGCAGTCAAGTACAATAAGCGTGTTTATACGTCAACGCGTGGGTCTCCATAGAAATCGTACTAACTCCGTTATTCTTTTAGTGACATCCCTAAAACAAAAAGTAAAATGTCGATAGTGGAACAAGCTGTACATCCATATTCAAGTTGTCCATAGAAATACATAACAAGAATATTCTGTCATTCGCGCAATCTGACATATAATTTTTCCCGCCAAATTTCGGACCGGCGGCTCGACCCCGCTCGACATTGTTAATTTTTATTAAATATTTTTATATGAAATGATAAAAAAGTGAGGTGACAAAAGTATTTATTATACATTTATACAATAGAATAAGTATTGTTGTTTACATATCTGTGATTTTTAGTACCGCTTTCACATAAAAACATCACGTGAGTCATTTTTACAATTTTTTAATGTTGGCATTCTAAATTTTAATATTTACAAATGTTAATATTTATTTGTAATACAATAATTCGAAAGCTTATTTTGTAACCTTTCTAAAACAGTTTTTACTATTCGGCTACGTTCAGAAATGTTTCATTTATAGAGCTTTAATTGTGAAGCGGTAATAACACAAAGTTTTCGTAAAATATCATTTCGTTTGAGACATCTCAAGCGAATATTCGCGAAAATTCGGAGGGGTTAACATAAATATAATAAAATAGAACAGGTACGTGAAAAATCACGGGATATTATGATTATTATAATATATTTCATTGAAAAACAAATATTGTCAATTTTTTCTTTATAATACAGGGTGTTAAGGGACGTACCTGACTAATTTTAACTGACATTATTTGGAGTAAAAAATGTTAACGAAATTTTTGTACTGAAAACTTCCGTTGTGATTTTAAACTCGATGAAATGAAAAATAGCGACACTGAAAAGAGACAAACATCCATAGAATTTAGCCTGCGAGAGAATGATATAGTATAATCGGTCTCCTCTTCGTGAGGTGCGTTTTAGTCTACTTTAGTTTTCTGAAAGTTTCACCTTAACCGCGTGTCAATTGAACACTCTGATTTATTTTTTCAATTTCAAGTGAAAAAATGCAGTAGATATTAAACAGTTAGGGTCGAGTTTTTGTTGTTTGGTTATGATGAAAAAATAATTGAAAAAAAAATAACCAAATAAAATTTATTTTACAATTATTATAAGCAATAATTATCAACCTGAAACACTCATCTATATTGAAAAAATCTTCCGAGAAAAGATACATGCCGCCAACGGGAAGTTTTTCAGGTTGATAATTATTCCTTATAATAATTATTACCTAAATGAAGACAATGTAAGCGAATCTCAATCGAAAATCTGGAAAAAGAAAAATCAGAAAAACATATTGACACCTCTGGGACTCGAACCCAGGGGTTCAAGTCCCAGAGGTGTCAATTTATTTAAATATTGCAATTTGAGGTTTTACTCATAAAGTTAAAATAAAAAAATAAAATAAAATAATTTTTACCCTTTGTGCTATGCGTAAAAATCTTGTCTTAAACTTTAGTTTACCATTTAAAAATAATAATTAATATTTGACAAGTTTAATTATTTCACCAAAAAATGAAGACATAATTTGTCTCGACGCCACCTAGCGAGAGGTTTAGCACTAACAATGCCTCTCTCACAAAAATAAAGTTGGTTGTTCTCAGGTGGAAAAATGTAATAATAATAATATTGTTGAATGAAACACTAGTATATATTGAATTATTTGGCGGGTATTAGATAAGCCGACATAGCTCAGTGGTAGAGCACCTGACCGGCAATCAGAAGGACACGGGTTCACGTCCCGTTGGCGGCATGTATCTTTTCTCGGAAGATTTTTTCAATATAGACGAGTGTTTCAGGTTGATAATTATTGCTTGTAATAATTGTTACCCTTTGTACTATGTATAAAAATCTTGTCTTAAACTTTAGTTTATCATTTAAAAATAATAATTTATTAAACAGTTTTTTTTTTTTTAACTCCAAATAATGTCAGGAATAACGGGTTAATAAAGTAAGTCATGTACTGTACGTCCTTTAACATTCTGCAAATTATTTTTTACAAGGGTTTTTTACATAACAATTTTTCCCTACCTACAAAACACATGACCTCTAAGTCTATAACAGCCAGGTACTTTTGAAATACCCACATGAGGTAAAAATTGCAAGGCGCATATGACGCCGTTCTATTTGTATAAGGAACATTAACTTTAAATTCAGTAAATTTAAATGATTCATCTCTTCAAGATACATAAGAATCTAGAAAATGAAAAAAAAAAAAAAATTATGAATAAATTGATAATCAAATAAAATTAAATTGCGTACGCCGGGATTTGAATCCGCGACATCTAGATTCGTAGTCTAGGATCTTAACCACTCACTCACTGTAATTACCCACAAGAGTCTCAACTGCCCGGAACCAGAGAGACTACGATATTCCCAATTTGAGGGATTTTTTTGAAGTGAAAACTTCTTTAGCACCGTTATGATTTGAAACTCGATGAAACGAAAAAGCGACACTAAAAAATATATAAACACATACATCTATAGGATTTAGCATGCGAAAGAATGAGATACAATAATCGGTCTCCTCTTTGTTCAGTGCTTCGTAGCCTATCGGTCTTATCTTTGTGCGGATCTTCGTAGCCTCCTCACTCGTGAACTGTACATAATTTTTTGAAGTCAAACTTCTTTTGCACCGTTGTAATTTAGATAAAACTCAATGAAACAGAAATGACACTAAAAAGAGATACATAAACACATACATCTATAGGATTTTGCCTGCGAGGGAATGGGATAGAATGAAAACTTACTTACAGTACCTACAAAGCGTCAAGCTGCACTCACTGGCCGCTTTGATTATGAGCTCACCTTTCAAGGCTCCTATTGGTTGACATCGTGTGGGTAAAGTTTCACTTCTACCGCGTGTGAACTACACTCGATATTTTTTACTGTGGTATCATTCGTACTAGTCGGAAAAAACCATCTATATCAAGTAGTCAAATTGTATACATTAGGTCCTTACAAGGTCCTTACATGTGAAATTGGCGTTTTGTATGGGAGTAACATAAAGTCAGTTTTTTTTAAAAATAATATATTTATATAATCAAAGTATGTACCATTGCTATCTATGCACTTTTGCCATCTCATAGGTAGTTCATCGATTCATCGATCCCTTTACTAAAAAAACCATTCGGACGGGAATCAATAAAATCTTTGAAGGCGGTTTGGACTGCCCCATCGGAGTTGAATTTTTTCCCTTGCAAGAAGTTATCCAAATTTCGAAAAAAATGCTAATCTGTTGGGGCAAGGTCAGGAGAGTACGGTGGATGTCTTAGACATTCCAATTGAAGCTCCTCTAATTTGGTAGCCGTCTGTTGTGCAGTGTGGGGTCTAGCGTTCTAACGTGCGTTTGTTGATTTGTTTCACTCAATTCGTGAGGTACCCACCTTTCAAGCCTTTTCACCTTCCCAATTTGCTTCAAGTGGATTAAAACAGTTTTATCACTAACACCGCAGCCTGCAGCTAACTCGGACGTGGTTTGCAATGGATCCGCTTCTACAATAGCCTTCAATTCTTCATTATCAACTTTGGTCTCCGGCCGTCCACGGGGCTTGTTCTGCAGGTCGAAATTTCCAGAACGAAAACGTTGGAATCAAAAACGCACTGTGTTTTCTTTTGCAGCACCGTCGCCATACACATCATTAATCCTTCGAGCCGTTTCTGAAGCACTGGTGCCACGGTGGAACTCGTACTCGTAAATAACGCGATATTTCAAGTTTTCCATTTTGTAAACTAAGTGACGCAAAGAAAAAAACAATTAAGGAAAAAAACAAAGGAATTATAATTTTCGAAACAAAAATACATGAGTAAATAGCTGTATAAATTTGAATTTGGAATTCCTAACCAAAGAGAAGATATTTGAGATCAAAGTTGCCAGAACGGCAAAACGCCAATTTCATATGTAAGGACCTAATATTAATTTTTATTCTCTACCCGAAAATTGAATAAATTTTTTGCTTACGTCGTTTTTTGCTCTCGCGACCTTATCACCATGTAATTTTATTATTCAACGTTTGTATAAATGTTATTATTTTTAAAAAGCATGACAAAACACTTCAATGAACACATTCAACTTTTCATCTTGTTGTTATGCTCTGATAAATTAGTTTAGCCTTTGAATCTTGCTTTATTAGGCAAATATTTTGAGCAATCTTGGTTTGTAGCATTTGTATACTGATTTTTATTATTTACTAAAGAGTTCCAGGCGTGCCTCTTAATAAAAAAATTGTTTCTCTCTGCGTGTCCTTTCCCACTCGTCTCGAACCCTTTCGCCTCCCCTTCCCCTCCCATGCCCCCTTACCCTCGTTCCCCCTCCACCTTCCCTGCCTTCCCTCTCCCCTTTCCCGTAAACCCCCCCTCCCGCGATCCCTTCCCCTCTGTTTAGGTTTTCAAACAGCTCGCGTGAAATTTATTACAATTATTTTTTACAAATTTTCATTTTTCATATATTGCAAATATATGAAAAATGAAAATTTGACGACCTCCGTAGTCCAGTGGCTAAGACTCTTCGAACCCGGCATGCGCAAATAAATTTTGTTTGATTAATTTGTGTTATTTCACAATTAATTCATTTAAAATAATATATAGTATAATTGCGGCATGTTCCAGAGTGGAAGATACTATTAGTATCGCCCTGGTGTAAGACCACCATTCAGAATTAAAACGTTGCTTGAAAATGGCTTTAGCCGTGTTTAGTGACCAGATCTGAATAGCCAGGTACTTCTTAACCTTCCTCTTCCCCACCTCCTTCCCCTCCCCACTACCTTCAGCCTCACAACATACCCCAATTGGGGATGCCATAGTCTCACTGGCTCCAGACGGGAGCAGTTGAGATTCTTGTGCGGTATTCACTGTAAAAAAAAATAATCATTTTTGTATATTATAAGAACAATCGATCAAATTTGATACCTAACATAGGTATTTAAAATATCTATAATTCTTGAATAGATTCAAAGTATTCAATTTTGGTTATTATCATAGGTGAGTAGGTACTTCAAGTATGTAAATTCATTAATTTAAAGAGTTTATTCTCAAATTGTGACATTTTTGACAGTTTCGTAAGAGTTTTTGTAATGATTAAAAGATGATTTTTGTAATCATTAAAATATGAATTTCAGATGTATTGTCGTGTGTTCGTTATATTGTGGTTGTAATATATATAATAATATACTTGGTTCTCCACGGACCTTATACTCTTACTGAAACAAAAAAACAACTACACAAAATTTTTAAACTAACCCACCAAATCAACGACTACTTAAACTTCTCAGAAACAAGAAAGAAATGTAAAACACTATCTAAACTGTGCTATAAAGCACACATCACCTCCATTGAGAAAACTGCGCTAGGAACAAAGAATCTTTGGAATTTTGTTAAAAAATTAAACAATGAAAGTACAGACTACCCCCCCTCAATGCATTATGATGGCAAAATAGCCAATAGCACCTTTGATATTGTTAATTCGTTTGCGGATCATTTCCAAAGTGTATACGAAGGCGAAATATCAGATAACAACGTACCATCATACACATATCAAAACACAATACATCTACATAATTGCCTCATAACACAGGAATAAAATCATTTCACTTGACCCTAACAAATCTGCAGGCCCAGATAACATCCCACCAATATTTTTCAAACAATGTGCATCTGCAATATCAGGTCCACTCACCGCATTATTTAACCACCTACTTTCTTCTGGACATTTTCCAACCCGTTGGAAATCTGGTTATATTACCCCGATTCTCAAAAAAGGTGACGACACAGATATTAAAAACTACCGTCCTATATGCATACAATCAGCACTCCCGAAAATCTTTGAATCCCTTGTTCTCGATTTAATTTATCCATCAGTATTAAAAGTAATTGATAAAAACCAACACGGATTCGTTTCTGGTAGGTCAACTGCTACTAACCTGTTACTTTACCATAACTATATTACAGAATCTTTAAAAAAAAAAAACAAGTTGACAGTATCTACACAGATTTTTCAAAAGCATTCGACAAAGTATCACATAAATTATTACTTAGGAAACTGTATGCCTTAGGACTGAGAGGCAAGTTGTTGGATTGGTTCTCAAGTTATTTGTCTAACAGAATATTATTTGTTAAAATTAAACATTATAAATCTAAATTAATATATGCAACTAGTGGTCTACCGCAAGGGAGTCATCTCGGCCCCATCCTTTTCTTAATATTCATAAATGATATCATAAGTTGTGTAGCGGTAAGAACCGCTAAGACACTATAATGCTCAATGGATTCGACCTGTGTGGTTGGCAGCATTACAAGCCATCTGTATTCCGAGGTTGGTGCCCATGCTTCGCAAGTTCGAGAGCGCCGCGGAGAGAGTAGTACTTCAGTTGGATTCCAGGCGACTTGTGAGACGGCCGACGGCATGTGGATCCTGACAGAAACTCGACGGGCAGAAGATCTCACAGATTCACAGACCTCATGGGAATTATCAATCACGTATCGTTATTATGTTTTCATTGGTTTTCTCATACATAATTTAACATACTATTTGTCGTTTAATAGTTCTAGGGCAATTTTAATAAACGACTGGCGCCTTCCATCTTTCAATTTTAGAAGCAACTTATGATACAATATGCACTGTTTTCTTGGAGCAGTCACCATACCCTGAGATAATCATTTAATTTATTTAGAGTCTCTTTTGTTGATCAAACCTTGTATTTATGATTAAATATTATATTCCCTTTATAGCCTTTAATTTCATTTAGTATTGATTACCATATTCACATGTCTTACCTACCCTGAGCTTAGCATTACCTTACTACAAGATTTAACTTTCATAACCTCAATATTCCATTCTGACAGTAAGATGTCGATTCACACATTTAAATACCACGAGGTTAACCAAATACGTTTAATTACGTTATATATTTTGGCACCAACGTGACGTAAACGTTTCAGTGGCGACCCAACGTGCTTTGAACTATTTTATCATATTTTGTTTCGTTTAAAATATATTATCTTGTGGGTATACATTTTTTTTGACGGTGGAATTCTGTGAGGTCATCTGCGTTTCTAGATGGATTTACATGTAAGTCTTTTTGAACATTTATTGTTAATTTATTATTGCATATTCTCTTTGTCAGCCTGGATCAAACTCATTATTTTATTCAATTCCCTTTGATACTTTTATTGTAGCCGTGAATAATTAATTAATGCTCAAATATTGTTCGCTTCTCGCAGATTAATAATGACAAACTTTGGAACCACTATTTGACTATTTGAATCTTAATTGTTCGTTGAATTTGAACGATCATTTTTTATCATATTCCTTGTTGTGTTCAATACATGAAATACAAAAATCGTCTAATTATTTTTTCCGATTTTTTTTCAGAAAATGTAGGTACTTTTAGCCTCAGTTTGTCACAATGTAGCATTCATGGCTTCAGGAATCACATGGCGTTAATCTGGGATTATAGGTTATATTGCCGAGTACAATTTAAATTGGACCACAATAATAATTAAATTATGTAAGTTAATAATTATTTAAAAATTCTTTCTTGTGATTTAAATCGGTTTCAGATTGAAATTTTGTTTCAGATTGTTAAGCGTCATTTTCGAATTATTGATGTTCTTTAAAAATTATTAGGAAAATCCTTACAACTAAATTTTATTTTTCATTTATGAATAGGGACCTTGGTGATTCTGCGCCCCATACACTTTTACTGGAAATTATCTGAGCTTCTTCATTATTTCTTAAAGATTATCGTATTTTTGAACATTTACATCCTGGTGATTTAGGGTATTGACAAAAAAAAAAAATTTTTTCATGCGACCCAAGTGAATTTTGTCACGAACAAGGCTATCTTTATCAGCCGTTTGTTGTTTTCTTCCTTTAACCATGTTTCAAATATTTTATTTCTTTAAATAACTTTTCATAAATATGTTTTCAGTATGGCCAGCATTTTTCTAATGATAAGCGGTGGAAATCATTTTAGACGTCAGATTTCTTCACGCAGATCTGCGGGGGTTTTGCTGGGACCAGTTCTTCGCAACAAGCGGGTTTAATTTTTTTTTTCATTTATTTTATTACTAGTGGATATAATTGTATTGACAGATTTTGACTTTTGGGAAGTTTTTAAATCATTAATTCTGTTATTATCTTCTTTTGGTAATTTTTTTAAATTATTAGATCCGTTTTGCAGTTGATGGTTTTTCAAATTTGTTGAGCTGACATGAAGATCGATGTTTTAGCTCATTCCTTTTGACAAATCTATCGTTTAGTTAATGGGGATTTAAAATCTTTTTGGTTTAATTATCGATATATATCTAATTTTATTGGGGGTTGATAAACTTTTCCTATATTCTGATAGCAGTGTATCTGTACAGTATGCTGTAGAATCACAATATATTAAACTTTATCAGCGTAGATTCGTTCATTTTGTTAGCATCGGATGACATTTTTGATATGTGTCTCGATTGAAAATTGCTGGTTTTAATCGGGATTTACAGATCACAATGATTACTTTGATCTCTCAAATATTTAGTTTTATTGTTCTGTTGGATTTATATAATTGGGTCATTTTCTTAAATTTTTTTTTTTTTTAACTTCAGTTCTTTTGCACATTTAATTTTGTTCTCAGGTTTTCTTCTAAAAATGGGCATACGTATTGATTTCATCGGGATTTTTCATATGTACGTTTCAGGAGTTTAATTTACGGTTCATTCTGGGATTGTTATTACATCCTTTTAGGGTTTTACATGTGATAACATATTGTTAGTTCGTGCTGTGTTTTTTCTCTTAGTACGGATTTTACAAAAATTTATTTTTTATTTTTTACTGGAATTTTTTTTCTCATAGTGACATCTGTGGTCAGTTAGTAGTACTTTCTAGCATTGAGTTGTGAGGCCTCGCTTATTAAAAGCATAGTAATATTCAGGTTACATAGTTTGACGATAGATGTCAGTAGTGGCATAACTGAATTAATATAAATATAAATCGAACAATTTTTGTCATGATTTACTGCGATACTTAAATTGGTTTTTGCGTGAGATCAGATAAAATTTGAGCGCACATCAAATTACACTTCCATAAGCACCATGTCTCTTTTGAGGGATTATTTTATTTATTTATTAATTGTTATTAAATATTTTATTTGATAAATACAGCGTTGGTTTGTTCCGTCACAAATAAATGCTCATATTTTTCAATTGTGTTCGTGTACGTTTTGTCTGTCTGTAATTTGTCTTGTGTTCGTAATACATAGTCAGGTTGTTTTCTCGGGGTGGTGTAGTAAGCACCTGCATAAAACAGGTCATTCTTGCGGTGGTACCATATAACTGGTGTCGCAGTTTAATATTCTGATCAGGTATTACCTCGTCAGGTTTTCGCGGAAAATGCGAACGTTTAGCACATGAATATACACATGGGGCGTGGCTACGCTTATTTTATTGATCAATATTTGGAAGTTGGTTTCATATCATCTCTTCGGAGGATTTTTAAATGATGTGTAAACAGACTCTTGGTTATTGTTGATTTTGATGATAAGATTTGCATATTTTATCTGGTTCTGGTTAGTTCTGGATAATGGGAACAATTCATTTCCCATCTCCTCGGAGGTTTTAGCGGAATGACAGTTTGGCATAGGGCCTTAGGTGGTGTTTTAACACAAGTGGCACATCGTAATTGGTGTATTGAGATTACATTAAATGGTGATAAATTTCACTGCAATTCTATCTCTTTGAGGATTTACACGAGATTATGTGTACGTATTTAGTATTTATGTCTTGTGGTTGTTTAGGTTTAACAGATATATTTTTATGCGTGTTAATTAATTGTTCAGGAAAATATTTCGGAAGATAGTATAATTTTTTTTCTACAAATTTATCTTTCACATTATAAACGGGGTCATTTTACAATGAAGATATTTTTACATTATTTTTTATAAGAATTTTAAATAGTAATAAAAGATATTTCTTTTGTTTTAAAATAACAATTAACTTTCATTAATTTTCTACGTTGAGTGTTATGTGTTCACTTTGTTCCTGATCTCTGTTTCAGTTTGATTTTATGAGTTCATATTTGATTATTAATTTTGATCTTTTTACTGCACTTCGACCATGATTATCTTTTTACATTTGGAATTAGAGAGACAAAATTTTTTTTTTTAAGTCTGAAGTTAGACATTGTTAAATATTTAATAAATTTGGAATTATTTTCTGGGCGAATTCAGCGACATCTATGTTCTCAAATTATAATCAACACTATATTCTTGGGAAATGATTTAATATTTATTGATATAAATTTTACTTGCTGTTTTGTGAAGTCTTATTGAATATAATCATATTGGCATTTTTCATTTTTGAATTTGATCGATTAATATTTATAATTTGAATATTGCGTTGTGCTTCTGTGGTGATTAACATTATAACATACATAGAATTAAATGATGCATTCCATATGTTTTTCAAAGGTTATTTATAATATGGTCAGGGTGACTTTTTGCCTTTTAGGATCTCAGTCGATGAAGTTTTTAGTACTTTGGCACTGTTTTAATGTAATATAATATTTTAAAGTTTCCTTTTTTTAATTATTAGATTTTGTTTTGAGAAAACCAATTTTAGGCAGGTTCAGTTTTAGGGAACGACAAGAAACTGGATTATTTGGGTCTCACAATCTGGACTACATCTTCAACTATTCGAACTACTTCACATCGGAAGTTCATCATCTTACTCGGATGGCGCATTTCATTGCAGTTTTCTGATCTCCACTCTATATGGAACTTCTTGCACTTTCTGTCACTCAAGGATTTTCTTCAGCTTTCACAAGATGCAGTCTTGACCATCATACATCTTCATTCATATTGGGCGGCAGAGCTAGCAGCGCGGGAAAATTTTCATCACCTACACAGAACCTCACTTAATGACTTTTTTTCTGCTCCAGTTTGGATTATTAATCATAAACGCAAATCAAGATCCAATTAGTGCGGCGATGTACGCAGACGGAGGAATGGTCTGATTTCGGCGTTTTTTTCCATCTCTACCTTGGGCCATCTTGGGTCATCAGTTATTGAATGCATCATAATAGGAGAGATGCTGCATAGTTTGACGCGACTTTCTTTTCATCGCTTTACATTGAAGTCATGCCTACAGTATGGCAGTACGGTGGTCACCGCTTCCTCCATGAAGTACATTATATGGATTGGGAGTACTTCTATCACCAGGATCCTTCCGGCTAACAATCATTATATTTTTGCGTCTTCCAAGACTAACATTTACGACCAAGGCTCACATAGTATGCAGTTCTCTTCAGGAAGTGACACATGGACCTCATGATTTCCAGGAGGAAATATTTTCTCTTTGGTGGAGGGGTAATGTAGCGGTAAGAACCGCTAAGACACTATAATGCTCAATGGATTCGACCTGTGTGGTTGGCAGCATTACAAGCCATCTGTATTCCGAGGTTGGTGCCCATGCTTCGCAAGTTCGAGAGCGCCGCGGAGAGAGTAGTACTTCAGTTGGATTCCAGGCGACTTGTGAGACGGCCGACGGCATGTGGATCCTGACAGAAACTCGACGGGCAGAAGATCTCACAGATTCACAGACCTCATGGGAATTATCAATCACGTATCGTTATTATGTTTTCATTGGTTTTCTCATACATAATTTAACATACTATTTGTCGTTTAATAGTTCTAGGGCAATTTTAATAAACGACTGGCGCCTTCCATCTTTCAATTTTAGAAGCAACTTATGATACAATATGCACTGTTTTCTTGGAGCAGTCACCATACCCTGAGATAATCATTTAATTTATTTAGAGTCTCTTTTGTTGATCAAACCTTGTATTTATGATTAAATATTATATTCCCTTTATAGCCTTTAATTTCATTTAGTATTGATTACCATATTCACATGTCTTACCTACCCTGAGCTTAGCATTACCTTACTACAAGATTTAACTTTCATAACCTCAATATTCCATTCTGACAGTAAGATGTCGATTCACACATTTAAATACCACGAGGTTAACCAAATACGTTTAATTACGTTATATATTTTGGCACCAACGTGACGTAAAACGTTTCAGTTGTTTCGACGATGTAGAAGTTCTGCTATTTGCCGATGACATCAAATTATACAAAGAAATAGCCAATATAGGTGACTGCCTAATCCTACAGTCAAACATCGTCAAATTACAAAATTGGTGTGTCGCAAACAACTTATTCGTCAATATCGATAAATGTAAGACACTAAAATTTTGTCGAACAAAGACTCCACTATCTTTCAAATACACAATAGATAATAAAATCTTAGAAAAAGTCAAAGAAATTAGGGATCTTGGAGTTGTGTTTGATACGCAATTAAACTTTATAAATCACATACAACAAATAACTAATAAAGGCATAAAACACTGGGATTTATAATCAGAATAATTAAAGACTTCGATTCGCTGGAAGATATAAAAATCGTATATTTGTCACTCGTACGCAGCTTGTTGAAATATAATTCCATAGTTTGGTCCCCATATTATCAAATTCATATAAGAAATATCGAAAGAGTGCAGCACAAATTTTTAAGATTTATTAATTTCAAGTTACACATACCTATTCAACACATTAACTACACATCTTTACTAAATACACTTAAATTGCATTCCCTAGAAAACAGAAGAAAAATAAACGATCTAACTTTTTTGTTTAAAATTATTCACTCCGAATTAGATTGTTGCGAACTCCTGCATCTCATTGATTTTAAAGTACCTACTCGAGAAACAAGGCAAAACATATTATTCTGCAACAATAATTCTGTAACCAACTACCACACACATGCACCAATTTCACGATTACACACACTAGGGAACAAATTCACCTCAAATATCGATGTATTTAATACAAGTTTACCTTTATTCAAGAAATATCTGAACAATATTTTTATGTAGAATATTTTGATATCTAAGGAGCATCACATAGGAACTATTGCATGTATTTGCGTATTTCTATAAATCTACAATGTAAAAACCTATTACCGTTTTCTTTTTAAGTATCTTGCATTTTGTCATGTATTTTTCATCCCATTTAATTAGTCACCTGTAAATTTTGTAATTACTAACATACCTACAAGTTTATTTCTATGCCATTTATAACTTAGAAACTTTCTCTTTTATTGTAATGCACTATCTTTCCTTAAATTTATCTGTATACTTACCTTTCATATGATGTTTACTAGTTATATTCTTATAGTTTATCTTTTTTATTTAAAAACTGTCTCTGTATTATAAACTTGTCATGTAAAAGCCCATCAGGGCGTTGAAAATTAATAAAAAATAAATAAAAATAAATATAGATTATCAGGTTATAACAGCACTTACCCGAGAGATTTTAAACAGCGATTCCCATAGACATCCAAATGGATAGACAAGCAGTTACAGATGAGGGGTAAAACCAAACTATGGAGAGCGAAGAGGGGAAAGATGACTGTCATTCGTTGAACAATCAATCTGACAGAATATAGGCATCTCGCATTACAATATCACCATTTAGTTCTTAAAAGCAAAATCTGCTTTGAATGAATAGACCTTTTTACATGGGAGCGCGAATTGCTTGCCACGTTCAAAACTTATTTGCTAAGGCCAAATGCTCGCCCCAAAAAGACTCGCGCCAATACACATATCAATATTTTGTTTCCGTGTTTAGTTAAAACACTTTTACAAATGTTTCATAATTTACTTACCCCTGTAACCAGCGACGAGCACATTGGAGTACCGCCCACATTCGCTATGTGTACATTGATACGTAGATATATTGTATAGCACAAGCTGCCGTTATTTCGTTAAATGTATGGATGTCAGCTTCTCGCTGTTCACGGCAAGAATGATGATTTTTGATTCAAGCGAGGCTATATCCCCTCCCCATGGAGCGAGCCGGTTCCAAGGAGGAGCTACAGCCGGCGCCATGTGGAGGGGGAAATAATACGTTTTTATCACTTAGGGCAGGTCCAGATATATTCATATGTCCGTGGCGATTCCCGAGAATGCTTGGAATAAAAAATATGGAAGTCATTTTAACGTGCATGGAATTTTTTTTTACAATTTTACAAAAAAATACGTTTTTCTGTCACACGTCACCACTGATCACACTGCTGTAGGTCGCGACGGATTACGTGATACGCGCTCTGTCTCGTCTATTACCGTGCTGTTGGAACCCACCTTCCTCTGCATCATTTCCCACCTTCCTCTGCATGATGCCAAAGTCTCACTGGCTATTTTTGACATTAGCTCCACACGGGAGGAAAATAATTCCCCTCAGGGCCTGTGTAATTTTGGGGATGCTGTGTGGAGAGTCTTTTTAAGAAACGAAGGAAAAGGTTAGAAAGAATCGATCCCTCCTACTGCGGTGCAAGGCGATGGGTCGAGAAAGACCAGCTGGAGAGGTCTAAGTTATGTTTTCCTCAACGAATCTCTCTCGATTCGGCCTCCCATGCAGCTGGTGGGCAGAGGCATCCACCGCCAAGACCCGGACAAACCTCACCCCATGAACCCGGGCTCCCGTCACCAAACGTAGCGAACCACTTGGGGTGACCTATGGCAGAGGTGCTGGTTATCCAATAAATGGTTCCCTGGGGCGGCGATACCCAAACCCGCCTCCCAAATTGAAATTCCAGACGGTTGGAAGCAGTTGGGACTCTGGCCCAGTATTTAATACCTACTCACGTAATATATGTTTTTTCTTCTTTTAAGTATTCATATTTATACCTCGTTTGGAGTGTAGTATGCTGCGCTCTATATTGACTTCCCGCTAAGCACTTGCATACTGCTTACTAACAACGTATGCAGGGACACTAGAGGTCTAGATTCGTTGAAAATTAAATGTAGATTCATTCATTAAAAAAATTGCGAGAGCCTTGAAGGAGTAACCATTCGTTACTTATACCAGGGCGGGTAAGTAGTGGATAACCTCCAATGCGCTCTACATATTCAAACCATCTAAGCGTCCCTCTCTTTATCTTGTTCTCAATGAATTTCAATAGAACTAATGTATAGACAGGCTATGAATGTAGATAGGCTACGCAAGGCATAAATCGTTCATAAATAATGACTGATGGCTTACAGATCCATGAAGATGAGAAAATTTGTATTCTTCACGTAGCCAACTTTCTACTGAATAGTAAATGGGCACTACACTAACTTATAGGTTCAAAAATTACAATACTATCTTCTTGTGGCTAGAGTATGGTTATACTTTTAAAAAATTTTTAAGTATCAGTCCCAATACGCTGAAATTTATGGATTTATTTGTTGCAATGCTATTCAAAGAAATCTGCATGTCCTTTCCCGTGCGATCCCGTTCCCTTCCACCTTCCCCGCCTTCTCTCTTCCTCGTCTCTTCCCTCTCCGCGAACCCCACCTTCCCCCTGCCTTTCCTCCCTGCCGCTAAAATATATGAAATACACACATTTTCATTTATACTAATTACATAACGCCAGAGTTGTTTTTTTATCATTAGCTCCACACAGGGCCCTGTAGAAAATAATTTCCCTCAGGGCCAATGTCATCTTTGGGGTTGCTGTGTGCAGGGTTTTTTTTAAAGGAAAGCGTTCTTGGAAGGAAGAGGGTTTACGGGGTGGTTAGGGATCTGGGGTTCAGTGTGTCCTGATCATCCGCCTCCAAGACCTTGATAAACTCACCCCTGCTAAATCACAAAACGTAGCGAACCACTTGGGGTGACCTATGGCAGAGGTGTTGGTTATCCAATAAAGGTTCCCGGGACGGCGGTACCGATTCCCGCCTCCCAAATAGCTTATTATTGTATTGTATGGCCTATGTTACTCGCTGATAATGTAGCTTTCTATTAGTGAAAGAATTTTTAAAATCGGTTTAGTGGTTTAGGCTGGAAAGCGTAACAAACGAACACATGCGCTTCGCATTTATAATATTAGTATAGATACTGTGCGGGGTGTATTTAACTTAGACATTATTGAAAGAGTAACAAACGTTTGTTTGATGTACGTACATCCGCACAAACATTCATAATATCCCTGTTTAAGAGCGTTTAACCAGCCAGCGGCCGAAAACCCACATTTCGCCGAAAGTTGTTCTTACGATCGTGCAGGGCGGTTACAATGAGAAAGATTAATTATTCTCTGTAACAGCTTTTTAAAATTAAAACTCAATATCGATTTTATTTCATTCCAAATTTGCTTTAATTTATACCTACATCCAAAAATGCTGAAAGGTGTGACGATAAAACTATTAAAATAATGTACTTTTTGTAATTATTTTTTGATTATAAGTATTTATCATTTTTCAATAATGTCTAAGTTAAATAAGAATGTTAAAAAAATCTGAAATATATTAGTTTGTCAGTGCGCAAATAAATACACAAACGGACCAATTTTCGTCAATAAACACATGTAAGTATATATTTTTTAATGCTTTTATTTAAACTAAAATTAAAATTCTAAAACATGCGATACACAGATAATGTATTGATTTATTTTACTGCATGATTATATGATTTGAAATGGGTGTGGTATAATACAAAATCTTTTTTGAAAATATAACAAATCTGCTACCGACCTATGGTATAACCTTATTATACTAAAAATAAACATTTTTCTCAAAATTAAAAACATTCGAATGCTAGATAAAAGAACAATCTTTCGAAATCCATTTATAATTTTTTGTGGAAAAGAGTCAATACGTCTAAAATCTGATTTAAAAATGACGTATTTCTGGTTTTCTCTGGTGATTAATAATCACTCATACCATGCTATAAAGTTATTTTTATGAAATTCATTAGACTTATTATCACCTTTATAGAGCAGTTAATTTTTATTAAAATGGGTAATTTTATTATATTATATTAGCACACAAGATGAGTTTATACGGAAATGTCAGTTATTTAATTGTTTTGTTTTCAACGTATAATAACAAACTAAACATTTCAGCCGATTCCGCTATTTAGCAACATTTGAATGCATCCTTGAAGAATATTGCACATTCATGTATTGCATACTGCGTTTCCGTGATGATTTTTAATGTTAAATTATTTTATGTTGACATGCCGATTAATATCGGGAAAACAGAGAGCAAATTATTATCAAAAATACTAATTTCGGTTGTTTGTGCGTCCTGTGTAAAGCCTGGTTCAACGAATTCAAATTTATTTGAAATTTTCAATATTGGAACTGATTGTGCGAATTCGATAAAGTAGGTACAGCCCGTAATCAAATATTATTTTATTTTAAGAGGGCATTACCAGAGAAAGCTAGAAATATGTCATTTTCAAATCAGATTTTAGAGTATTGACTCTTTTCCACAAAAAAATATTAATGGATTTCGTAAGATTTTTCTTTTATTTAGCATTCGCATGTTTTTAATTTTGAGAAAAATGTTTATTTTTAGTATAATAAGGTTATACCATAGGTCGGTAGCAGATTTGTTATATTTTCAAAAAAGATTTTGTATTATACCACACCCATTTCAAATCATATAATCATGCAGTAAAATAAATCAATACATACATTTTGAGAATTTTTTTTTAATTTTTTGTATAATAAGGTTATTCCATAGGTCATTGGCAGACTTGTTAAATTTTCAAAAAAGATTTTGTATTATACCACACCCTTTTCAAATAATATAATCATGCAGTAAAATAAATCAATACATTATCTAGCAAACGCATGTTTTAGAATTTTAATTTTAGTTTCAATAAAATCATTAAAAAATATGTACTTACATGTGTTTCTTGACGAAAATTGGTTCATTTGTGTATTTATTTGCGCACTTACAAACTAATATATTTCAGATTTTTTTAACATTCTTATTAAATTTAGACATTATTGAAAAATGATAAATACTTATAATCAAAAAATAACTACAAAAAGTACATTATTTGAAAATCTCCTACTACCACCACAGAAAGCCGAAAATGTTGCTTGTGTTGTGATGGAGGATTTAGCCAGCCGATGAATCGAACACGCGACGCTCAGGTGGGACCCAAGCGCTATGCCCACTCAACCACTGATCAGTCATAATAATATTGATTAAATAATCGATTTGGGGGGCGGGTATGGGTACCGCCGCCCCGGGAATCGTTTTTTTTTTACATTAACTGTGTGCTGTGTATAGGGACTTTTTGAGTAGAGGATGGAATTAACAATGGTCTTGAAGAGACTCATGTTGTGGGAGGGAGGAAATACAGAGGCCGGCAAATTGTTCCACAGCTGAGCTGTTGAACACAAGAACGAGTCGAAGAAGCGACCAGTTCTCATGTGACAAATGTCAACCATTTGCATATGTTGGGCACGCGTTTGGCGTATTTCCCGACTATGCACCGGTGCTGAAGGGATCAACGACGCTAGTTCCTCGGAGCATCTTCCATTGTAATACCGGTAGAATAAGGTTAGCATTCCGACCCGACGCCTGTACTTTAAAGATCACAATTCGTCTGTTAAGATGGGAGAATCTATCAAACGAACCGCCCGTTTTTGCACAGAGTCGAAGGTATTTTTTAGGTATTTTGGAGCTCCAGACCAGAGGTGGCTGCCAAATCCAACCGTGGGGCGCACTTGTGATTTGTAAAGGGTTAGCAGTTGTGTACTATTAAAGTATCTGCGGGCGCTGTACAGTACGCCCAGTTTTTGGAATGCTAACTTTACTCTATATTTAGTGGATAACCAACACTTGTGCCATAGGTCATCCCAAGCGGTTAGCTACATTTGGTGGCTTAACAGATGTACGTACTGTACTTAGCAAGGTTTCATGCGGTGAGGTTTGTCTAGGTCTTGGCGGCATACCGGGAGACTTTCAAGGGAGACCTTTTGACGTATCCAGCCGAACGCGATCGGAACATCGCAGTGGGAGGGATGAATTTATATGTCCGTTACTCCTTACTATTATTTATGTTCTGTGTCTTCCTTCCTGGATACAATGCAGGATACGCTGGATACAATCACCCAGCGCTTGCCTCCTCATGAACTATCACCAACCTGTCCCATTGTCTTGTCTATAATCATACAACACTTATGGTATTTTGATTTCCCGCTAAGCACTTGCATACTGCTTACTAACAATGTATGCAGGGACACTGGAAGTCTAGATTCGTTCAAAATTAAATACAGATTCGTTCATTCAAAAAAATTAGAGTCCTTGCGAGAGCCTCGAAGGAGTAACCATCTGTTACTCATACCAGGCGGGTAAGTGGTGGATAACCTCCAATATCAATCACTCCTGGACGTGATCCCCAGATTCCTACCCAGCTCTCATAAATTTTTCCTTCCTAGAACTTCCTTTCCTAAAAAGAACCTCCATATGGCATCCCCAAAGATGAACAAGGCCCTGAGGGGAATTATTTTCCTCAGAGCGTCCTTTGTTGATCTAGTAGAAGTTGATCTACTGATCTTTACTCACTAGTCAGAAGTACATTGGAATTTGCATCGCCTGTCTGGAATCCCAAATACACCCAATACGTCAATAATATAGAGCGCATACAAAATAAATTTATTAAGTATTTCGGTTATAAATACAACAATAATTACATCTGCACTCTCCAATCCCTGAAATCCAGGCGAACGGTAGCTGACATGACATTTCTCCATAAAATAATACATAACGAAATAGACTGCCCGGAACTTCTATCCCAAATAAATTTTAACATCCCATCTAAAAGAACTCGCCACACCAACCTTTTTAACACAACTAGTAATAATACGAACGCTGCGGCCAACTCCCCCATTTCCCGCATCCTTCAAAGATTCAACTCAATTAAAAAAAAACAGAAATATCGATATATTTTTTGGTTCCCTCCCTCTATTTAAGAAAAACATTTTTAGCACACTGAATTCGCACACACAACACACACATCCTCACCCTTCCACACCCTCACACGCGCACCCTCACACACACAAACACTCTCACACACCCCTCTCTTTCAATAATTTACTAATTTAATTTAGGTATAATGTATTATTTATCTCACAAAAACATAAGCATATAACAGCGACATGTCATTGGTACCAATTATTGTATTAATTCTATAACTTTGTAACTATTTTCCATTATGTAATAATGTACTGTTTGTTTCTGCAAAATAAAATAAAATAAAATAAAAAATAAATAGTATAAAAATTCATATCTACATGAAGGCACTTCCAGTGTATATTATTTATTTAATACAATAATTGTAGAACTTTGTATTAAATATGTATTTGTTTTGCAATAAAAATTCCGTGACACGATACGATGGTTATAAAATGTAATAAGTGATGCTCGTAAGTGGAATGATTGGCTGTAATTTACTTAAGTTATTTCATAAGCAGGTTGTATTGTCAACAATTAATAGCCTTCTCATAATTATCTCGGAAATGTCCTACCACCTAAACAATTAAATCTAATCAACCGGATTTAAACACATAAATACATAAGATTATTTATTAAGATGTTATTCTTAAATGGAGGCAGTAAAATAAGAAAAATAAGTGTCCGAAGAAAGATTATTTTTATTACCCATTTTTTCTTTTTATTCAAACTATATATTTATATTTAAATAAATGAAGACAATATAAGCGAAACTCAATCGAAAATCTGGAAACAGAGAAATCAGAAAAACATATTGACACCTCTGGGATCAGAGGTCCTGGGTTCGTGTCCCAGAGGTGTCAATATGTTTTTCTGATTTTTCTTTTTCCAGATTTTCGATTGAGTTTCGCTTATATTATCTTCATTTATTTAAATATTACAATTTGAGGTTTTACTCATAAAGTTAAAATAAAAAATACAATATTTATAACTTTTTATCCAAACAAAACCGTATTTCTAACTTTTTATCCAAACAGAACCGTATTTCTAAGTTTTTATCGAAATAGAACAGTACTTATAACTTTTTATCCAAACAGAACCGTATTTATAACTTTTTATCCAAGCCGAACCGTATTTCTAACTTTTCATCCAACAGGAAATATTTCTAACATTTTATCCAAACATAACAGTATTTCTAACTTTTATCCAAATAGAACTGTATTTCTATCTTTTTATCCAAAAAGAACCGTATTTCTAACTTTTTATCCAATTAGACTATATTTCTAATTTTTGTATCCAAACAGAACTGTATTTCTAACTTTTTATCCAAAAGGAAATATTTCAAACTTTTTATCCAGACAGAACTGTGTAAAATAAGAAAATTAAGTGTAATAAGTGATAAAAATAAGAAAAATAAAAATAAGAAAAATAAGTGTCCGAAGAAAGATTATTTTTATTACCCATTTTTTCTTTTTATTCAAACTATATATTTATATTTAAATAAATGAAGACAATATAAGCGAAACTCAATCGAAAATCTGGAAACAGAGAAATCAGAAAAACATATTGACACCTCTGGGATCAGAGGTCCTGGGTTCGTGTCCCAGAGGTGTCAATATGTTTTTCTGATTTTTCTTTTTCCAGATTTTCGATTGAGTTTCGCTTATATTATCTTCATTTATTTAAATATTACAATTTGAGGTTTTACTCATAAAGTTAAAATAAAAAATACAATATTTATAACTTTTTATCCAAACAAAACCGTATTTCTAACTTTTTATCCAAACAGAACCGTATTTCTAAGTTTTTATCGAAATAGAACAGTACTTATAACTTTTTATCCAAACAGAACCGTATTTATAACTTTTTATCCAAGCCGAACCGTATTTCTAACTTTTCATCCAACAGGAAATATTTCTAACATTTTATCCAAACATAACAGTATTTCTAACTTTTATCCAAATAGAACTGTATTTCTATCTTTTTATCCAAAAAGAACCGTATTTCTAACTTTTTATCCAATTAGACTATATTTCTAATTTTTGTATCCAAACAGAACTGTATTTCTAACTTTTTATCCAAAAGGAAATATTTCAAACTTTTTATCCAGACAGAACTGTGTATTTCTAATATTTTATCCAAACATAACAGTATTTATAAATTTTTATCCAAATACTGTATTTCTAACATTTTATCCGAAAAGAACCGTATTTCTAACTCTTTATCCAAATAGAACTGTGTTTCTATTTTTTTTTATCCAAACAGAAAATATTTTTAACTTTTTTCCGAACAGAACCGCATATCTACCTTTTGTCCAAACAGTAAAAGCCCCGAAAAAGGGCGTTTTAATAAATAAATAAATAAGAAGAATATTTAAAATGTCGATCGTCCAGTTGATTAGTCAGACATCTCCAAAAAACAGAAGTTTGAGTTGAGTATACAGTTATGCATATATAAAAGTATACCCTCTATCTGGTGCAATACTCAGATTACTCATAAACACCACCAAATCAATTAAGACGCAGAAAAACTTAAATAACGAATTTAAAAAAAATTGACGTTTTCATAGTTATACTAATGCGGCGCATTAGTATAACTATCCTACTATTTCAAAATTTAAAACAGGCGAATTGACTCTTTTCCATAAAAAAATATAAATGGATTTCGAAATATTGTTCTTTTATCTAGCATTCGCATGTTTAAATTTTGAGAAAAAATGTTTATTTTTAGTATAATAAGGTTATTCCATAGGTCGTTGGCAGATTTGTTAAATTTTCAAAAAAGATTTTGTATTAAACCACACCCATTTCAAATCATATAATCATGCAGTAAAATAAATCAATACATTATCTGGGTATCGCATGTTTAAGAATTTTAATTTTAGTTTAAATAAAATCATTAAAAAATATATACGTACATGTGTTTCTTGACGAAAATTGGTCCGTTTGTGTATTTATTTGCGCACTTACAAACTAATATATTTCATTGAAATTAATAAATTACTTCGTTTTTACCACTTTTATTGTTTATAAAACCGACATGTTTCGTCAGCAAAGCTGACTTCTTCAGGGTTTTGACAGAACTAATTTTAAAAATAGACATATATATAGGTAATAGAGAAAAATAATCGACATAAACAATAATAAAATTAGAAAGAAAATAATGTTTAAGGGACGAGGGGCAATATAGAACAATTAAAAATTTTAAAAGGGGAATAGATTTAATAATGGGTCATATAAAAACAATATTTGATTATTAATAATTAGAGATTAGAAAGAGTGTAAATGCAAATTCAAATATTATTAATAATCAAATATTGTTTTTAAATGACCCATTATTAAATCTATTCCCCTTTTAAAATTTTTAATTGTACTATATTGCCCCTCGTCCCTTAAACATCATTTTCTTTCTAATTTTATTATTGTTTATGTCGATTATTTTTCTCTATTACCTATATATATGTCTATTTTTAAAATTAGTTCTGTCAAAACCCTGAAGAAGTCAGCTTTGCTGACGAAACATGTCGGTTTTATAAACAATAAAAGTGGTAAAAACGAAGTAATTTATTAATTTCAATCATAATGGTGCCACAAAATAAGTTTGCTGTGTTAGAAGAAATAATATATTTCAGATTTTTTTTACATTCTTATTTAACTTAGACATTGTTGAAAAATGATAAATACTGATATTAAAAAAATAATTTCAAAAAGTACATTATTTTAATAGTTCCAGCATTTTTGGATGTAGGTATAAATTAGAGCAAATTTGGAATGAAATAAAATCGATATTGAGTTATAATTTTAAAAAGCTGGTAAGGAGAATAATTAATCTTTCTCATTGTAACCGCCCTGCACGATCGTAAGAACAACTTTCGACAAAATGTGGATTTCCGGCCGCTGGCTGGTTAAACGCTCTTAAAAACTAAATAAAACTAAATACAAACATAAAAATCGTTTATAATCAAACTAACCTTACAATGTACTTAAATGAAAACTATTATTAATTTCTTGTTTATTATTTTCTTTTTAATTACCTTTTACTTAAACTGTGTACTATTATAAAATGCTTGATACCAGTGGCGGGTCGAGCACATTTTTTGTGGTGGGGACGATCATTTTTTGTGTAGACATTTTCATGTTTTTTTAATGTTGTGTTATACCAAAAAAGTGAGTTATTGCGTTTGCCACGTGCTCCCGCGAATTTTCGTGTTTTGTCAAACTTTCCGATAAATGTTTAAAATATATAAGATTAAAATTAGTTATAAATCTTATACCCAGCTTGAGTACACCGTATCACCACCAAAAAGTATCTATACTTAGAATATAATTTTCAGTTAAAAGTCGACTTCATTAATTCTTTTTATAGATTTTTTATTTCCTACCAAAAGTATAACAAAAGTATATAAAGTAAAATAGATCAGAGGATAAGTCACGCACCTAACCAGGAACACCAACTAGGTACCTACATTAAGGTGGTCCAAAAATTTTTTTTTTATAATTTTTCATTTGGCCACCCCGTGAATTTGTTACACGTATTCATAGAAATAACATAGTAAAATTTCAGCGAGATAGCTCAAGTAGAAAGGGGTGCTCAATCGAGTGTTGTTTTTGACTTTTTTGTGTAAAATGCTTAATTTTTACTTTTTGCTATAGGCCAATTTCGTGTGTTAAACTATTAAATAAATATTAAAATAAACTACTGAAGAGTTTTATGGACAAATTTGAACAGTTGTACCAGACGTATCAAGCCTGTACAAGACTGTAAAAAAGGGGTACCGGTTTCAGTACACGACCAGGATGAAATGTTTGAAATAATAATACTGACCTCCCATGCACCCAGTGCCTGATGAGTTGAGGACACTGGATGTGCCTACTCCTCTGCCCAGTCCTGGTACGTGGCGGTTGCCTGAAGTAGGGCCGGCTTTCTGTAGGAGACTGATGGCACCAGGAGCAAAACCTAGGCAGAGGTCGGCGGGGGAGGCAGCTGATGATAATAACTTTTCCCAGAAGGAAATAATAACACGAGTTTGACGTTGATGGAAGAACTGATTTATTAAGAGAAATGGCCGGGTTTATATACCCGATTTCCGTGACAAAACCTGTCACGTGGTACATTTTTGTGGTGGGAGGTTTTACCTAGCCCTTTACCTATATAAGGTGTGCCTTTCTGTGGGCCACCCATTTTGGCAAACACTTGCTTGAAAGTGGTCGTCTAAAATTGCTTTCTTAAATTAATTATACAGGTTAGGTTAATGTATTTACAATGTTTTCCTTAAAACTAGAGTGGTTCTACGGATATTCTCTATCCGTAGAATTTTTGTTTGCTGAGTTTGGGTTGATTTTAAGGAAGTTTGACTTTTTGTCGGTAGGTATTTGTTATTTAACAAAGTGTTTGAGTAGTTACAAAGAAGTTAATATTTTTCCCAGGTCCCCCGTAAGCTTGGCTATCGAAACCTTTTGGTTCCGTCGCTTTACGAGGTCCTGGGATTTTTAAAATGGAGAAAAAGTGAAATGATGCTAGAGTCTCGAAAATCTGCTCAAGTGCTGATAGCGCTGGCAGTTTAAGAGTTACAATGTTTATTTATGGCTCTATGGATGCCCCGTAGGACTCTGCACTGAAACGTCTTAGTTTCAGCGTCCTACGGGGTGTTTAAACGAAGTTATATTAAAATATGGTGTATTTTTGACCAATATCAAGGCCCTTAATAGGGACGCCCAAATTGGTTTTTTGGCTTTGTAGCCGGAAAAATAGCCCTGAAGGCGATGAAATAATAAGTTTAGGATGTCTCCTGGTGGCAACTTGGTAACCAAGTTTTTACTTGTGTCACCAGGGCATCTGTGTATTAAGAAAAAGACATTTAAAATTAAAAAAAATGTGTTTTGAAAAAGATCGTTGCTGGCGGCACGGTATTGTTGAACTTAGTGGCCAGGACGAAAAAAGGCCCTAAAAAGGGCCATAAATTAAAATGGAGAGCAGCCCGCTTGGCGGAGCTGCCGCCTCCTGCAGTGCCATAACAGCAGAGCGGCAAGGGAGGGAAGGCAAATGGCCCTTCTTAGGGCCTCAGCCTAAGGCTGGAAATTAAGGCCCTCAAAGGGGTCTTAATTAAAAATAAAAGGAGGCTAGTCAGCCTGGTTGCCTTTGGAGGCGTAAATAAGCATAAATAAAGTATTAATTGTTAAAATTATTAAAATTATAGGATTCTAGAATGTCTCCCGGTGCAAACTTGGCACACAAGCTTTATTTGGTTGCACCGGGGCATTGTACATAAGTAAAACATATAAAATTAAAATTAATAAATGAGGGAGAGCAACACGTCGGTTACAACAGTATTTGATACTTATTTAGTAGACTGTGAAATGAATCAGTGTAGTAAAATGTGTTCATCTACTCGAAAAAAATACGAAAATTTTCTACTTGGGGTGCGAGATATTGAGCCATTGATGAGGCTTAACCAACATCCTACTCTTCGGCAAGTTTTACTCCGTTATCACTACATATTAAATGATTCCAAAAATGTGAAAGATTCCGCGCATGTACTTATTCAAGAACTTATAAAAGTATGGAGTAAATCTAGTATTCCGACCAGACAACAAAATCACTGCATTGAAAAGCTGATTAAGTTTTTTTTGAACTGGCTGCTATTGAATAAAAATAGGGGAGGAATTCTGAAGCACAAAAAAAGGAGTGTATTTGTTTAAAAAAGAACTTGACAAACTTTTTGATATTGCCCATGCAAGCGCTTTGAATTTGATAAAAATTGCGGAAGACAGAGCGTTTCTCATCGATCAAAGATGAGAACGTAAGATGATTATGACCTCAATCGACAAGAAACTAGAAAAGGTCAAAGAAAGTTCTCTAAAACGGAAACAAAAATCTGAAGAATTGAAAGGAATGGCTGCTGAAAGTAATGCGTGTCGAGACAAGAGTTAGAACTTCAGTGCAGCTTCAGTAGCACTTCTAGTAATGCTAGCATATTAGAGGATAAGTCCAAAGATGAGTTTGTAGTGCGTTGAGCTGTCTACAATTGACATATTTTCACAATACGTTACCAGTGCGCTTGATCGTAATAAGATTTAAACTAATCAAGAGAGAAGAAAAACAAATTGTTCGATTTGTTAGTTATCATCTACACCAAAGTTTGAATCGAAGCGTCTTTGGCAGTAGATGGGCCAGTAAATGACTTAATACTTTGGAATAGCTTAAAATTGTACGAAGCCATTGATTCCGAAATCAGTATAGCAGTTAGGGGCGTCTTAGAGCGTCATTTATGGTATTTGTCAGATGAACTAGTCTCATTTACCTTGTTTTCTGAGAAGCTGTCTGATGCTGAGAAACAGGCTATTGTTCAAAAATAAATTCTGATGGCGGTAATCCTTCAGTACGAGGTGATTCTGCTAAGCTTGCCTCAGAGGTTACATTAGAAGCTTTTGCAACACAAAGAACGTTGAAAACGCTGTTAGTTCTTGATATCACGGACTCTTTCTTGTAATTACCTCCCAAGACTTGGAATAACAGTGTTGATTTCCTTCAAGGTAAAAGCTGAGTCAAAAATTTGCGTGTTGTTAATGATACAGCGGAGAGAGGTGTTAAACTATTTGAAGATTACAACACGATGCTCACTAAGAATGAGGAAGAAAAGCAATTTTTACTTCACATCGTTGAACAAAACAGAAAAGTCGTTTCTACTGAAACATTCAAAATGGAGTTAACAAACATGGATTTAAAAGATTGCGACTAATATTATGTTAATTATTGCTTTGTTACCAAATTTTGTTCAAATTTAAATACGTTTTATACTTATTTGACTAAAATACTTGTAATATGAATAAACCTTAAATTACGTGTGTTACTTAAAATCCAGAACTTTTGTCAGAAACTTCTAATTCGATGAGCACCCCCTTGTATATAAGATAGGGGGCTGAAATTTTTTACACATAATAGGAATGATAGGTGTAACAAATAAAATGAGTGGCTACATCTATATTTGAAAAAACAAAATTTACTATACAGGCCTGGACCACCTTAACCTACATACATAAATATTAAGTTTAATAAAAATACACAAGATAATCATCGGCACTTTCGTTTAAATTACCTTTGATGTGTATTTACCACGAGAACGGCGCTATTAGAAATAATCCGATCAATCGATAACAATATTACTATTTACTAAACGTCAAAAACGATTATAAAACGCCTAACGTGAAATCCGGCCCGTGCATAATATTCACAATCTTCACAGGGGGATTCTTGAACCGGTCCCCGCGATTATGATATAGATGGTTCAAGTGCGCATGCGCGGATCCCTAAAATCACATACAAAAATATTCAGCGCGCGCAAAACTTCATTTTAGAAGGAATAGATCGCCGTGTTGTCCCCTAACTGCGCAGTAGTCAGTGCGCACAGTCAAGCGGGCGATAGTATCTAGTACCTATGCGTCGAGTCGAGTCCGAAGTGGCCGACCGCGTTTCGCGTTAGTATTAGTTTAGTTTAGTTGTATGTTTTGGAAGAAAGGAGAGCGGTCGCACGTTTGTTCGCGGAAATATTTCAAATTTCGAGCCTAAAATTTATCCAAATTAATTTTTTAGATTATATTTCTAAGCGCAATGACACTTTTATGTTGAGAACGCATTAATTATTTTTTGTGAACACAAATAATTATCAATTTTTTCTTGGTATGTTTCTGGAATAACTGGTGAGGACTGTCTCCATGGTCCCCTTATGGGGAACCGCCACTGCTTGATACTATTATTTCTGTATTGATTTTAATCTTCTTTTTAATAATATTTTACAACTTGCAAGATGGTGTGATTCATAACCACATAATCAGTAACCATAATAAAATATTATATATATGGTTTACATTACACTCACCATTTAGCGTCCAATTACTGTATATACAACTGCATGTTTCCTAAATAAACTAAAATACATAAATAAAATTATTAAAAATAATAGTAAACTGAAAAATAAAAAAATATATTTTTTTAAAGAATATAGAAATAAAAATTGGTAGGTGTAAGTAGAACTAGAATGTCCCTGGACCCCTAGCACGGTCGATTGATAAGCATGGTAACTTCGTTTCGGTGACTTCTCATCGTTCCTTAAAGTCAAGTCACACGATTAATTTATCTTTCGTTTCGTGATTTCATTACGCCTCTTTCCCTCGAAATGAATCGTGTGAACACGAAAGTGAAGAGAGAAGGTGCCGAATGAAGCATTCCAACATTGTTGCTCACTCGCAACCAGAATTTAACATCACCGCGAATGATGTGTGTGTACACTCAGTGAACAGTCTTTTACTCGTGAATTAGTCGGCCGAGAATGTTCTGGCGTGAGGACGAGTAGCCGGAGCGGCTTAGACCTCAAAATGCTCCGTTTAGTTCGCTTTTCGAAATAACTCCTACACGTCTCATAGAAATCGTTGTTTCTCCCTTACTATCATAGTGAAAAATATGATCTAAACGGTATTGGAAAGAGAAAATAATGCTCTATGTATTCAATATAACAACTAACCACAAAATAATACGAATGTACACTTTTATGGAACCAAAATTTCTGATCGAATTTAAAAAAAAATATGAAACATTGTGAAATTTTTATGAATTATTTTTATATGAAACGACAAAAAGTGAGGTTACAGAAACGTTTACAATTTATTTATTTATTACAAAATAAGTGTGTTTTTTTTTGTTACCATTAATTTTAGTTAGAATAAACGCAAGGAGAGCCATTTTTTAAACTTTTAAAAGTTTACATTAAAAATTATTCTATTTTTAAAATTACGTGGTTATTTCTAATAAAAAAATTTGGAAGCATATTTCATCACCTTTCCAAAACAGTTTTTAGTTTTTAGATACGTTAATAAATATTCCATTTATTTCGACGACTTCCAAGCAAATTCCAATGCCCGCCGCGACTATGCTCGACGACTTCGTAGCGAGAATGTCGAGTGAACTCTTCTTTCAAAGGTACCGTCTGAACACACGGTGAAACGAGAATGGAACATTTCTTCGAGTAAACCTTCATCCCGTTCATTCGAGTGAACCGTGTGACTTCAGCCTCAGGAAAATTTCAGATCGCTAAACAACAGCTGACGTCGAATATGTTAAGAACACTAAGTCACTTTGAATTGTTATTTATTCGTTGGTGATCTGCAGTCATGCTAGGGAGCGATGAGAAGTTACCGAAAGTTATCGATACAACTCTCATCAATCAACCGTGCGGGTGGACTGGTTCTCGGGGTATATTTGACAGATTGATGGCAGAATTAAAGCAGCAAATTTGAATTTTCTGTATAAAAAGACTTCCAAATTCATTATCCCAGTTTGACATATTTTTACTTTATGACATCGTAGTCACGGGACTAATATTTATGGCACGCTCACAAAATATCAGGTTTAATTTTCATGAATCAATTCAAAGTCTCAGCCTTGGGAATTAATTTGAAGTCTTAATTTACCATCCTCACCTTCGATATTAAAATATGGTAATATTCATGCAGGCTAGGGCTGTGCAAAGATTTTATTGCGCATCTTTATTCTTTACATAGTATAAAATGAAGTCGCTCCCTCTGTCTGTGCGCTTAGATCTTTTAAACTATGCAACGGATTTTCATACAGTTTTTAAAAATAGATAGATTACATACCAATTCAAGAGGGAGGTTTTTAGTATACAATTTGCAATTTATCAAGGTTTTGTGTAAATTGGTTGAAATATATAAATAAAGAGAGCGGACTGGCAAGCGGGTGGTGTGGATTTGATTTAACAAATGGCGTTGGTTATAAAGATTGGGTAATGGCGTGGCGCGAGGGGTATTTTTCCTAAGGGCCTCTTAAACAAGCCAGGAAAACACGAAAATTCCCCAACGAAGCACCGCTTTGAATTTTGAATTGAATTTTTTTTTAATTAATTTTGAGCTATCGTATATTTTATTGACCGAAACACATTCCTAAAACAATAAACCATGTGCCAAACAACATTACTTGCGTTAATTACGTAAACTGATAGGTTATACGATGTTTTCGTCAAGTAACACGCATCGACTTTGACAGAAAGAATCGCGGCAAATTTGACATTTTGATGCCACAGATAAAATCATTTAAAAATATTCTGAGGTTGCCAGGTGAATGAAATTTTTGCCTATCTTAAGGGTAAATGTTGGCGCAAGCGATTCTGACCTTGTCCTTCATACAAGTTCTGTACATAGAAGGGTAACGATCGCAGACAAACATATTTTTTTCGAAATATTTTTTGCGCGCATGCGCACAAACTGCGCGCTACGAGCTAATGTCAAAGAGAAAAACATAAACACCTACATTTTTGCGATAAAAGTGCATTTGAAAAAAGACCAATTTGAAACTAGACGAAAATAACGGTTCCATGCCAACTCAGAATGAAACCAACTCAGAAACGCCTCAGAAAGGTCATTAAAAACTATGAAAAAATAATTTTAAAATAGCCGGTAACCCTAACCTAACTTAACCTATTTAACCAATTTTTTTATATTTTTTATCATCACTCTTTATGACCTTTCTGAGATGCTTCTGAGTTGGTTTCATTCTAAATTGTCCGGTCACCGAAAATAACACCGTGTTAAATCCACTTAGGAGCTTTTCTGTAAAAAAAAATGCCAGGCAATATTTTTGAAAGAATTATTATTATTTAAGTTTTTAGCAGCCCTGTATTATATGAATATGTACGTTATTTATATTGTGTTTTACAATCGCAAAGTATTTCTACAATTTGACGTTTCAAAGTCCACGGAACCGGCCTTGGAGCGCTGTCCAGTTCTATCTACAGTTCACATGCAATCAATTTGTTGTGCAACACATCTATGAAATACTCGTACAATGGACCCGCGTCGATATCCAATAGGCAGTAGCATCAAAAAAGGAAAAAAAAATACTAAATATAGACAATAGTATTTTAAAAGGCGGCTGTGGGTACCGCCGTCCCGGGAACCATTTATTGGATAACCAACACCTCTGCCTGACCTCAAGTGGTTCGCTACGTTTGGTTACTTAATAGGAGTGCCAGGGTTCATGGGTGAGGTTTGTAAAGTTGTGACGATGTGTCTTCCCACCTGCTGTGTGGAGGACCGGATCGAGAGAGACTGGTTGAGGAGGGATTGAATTGATTTCTAAAATCAATATCCAATCTTCAAACCACTCCAAAATGAATAAGCAAAAAAAACGACATCTAGCGACTCCAAAGAAGAAAACACAAATACTAATAAGATGACCAAATATATGTATAGGAAAAGGTGCACTGGAATTCGACTACAAAAAAATGGAATATTTCACTGTTCACATTGATAACAAAAAAATTCTTCGTGGTCTCCCCAATCTTGTCTACTTTAGTTTTTTTAAGGTTTCACTTCTACCGCTTTTGAACTGCACACTCAGATATTTTTTCGGATTTTTCTGTTTCTAATTTTCGGTTGAAAGTCGCTATTATTGTCTTCGTGATTAAACAATTTTAACCTTCCTCAGTCCGGTCCGTCATGTCTGGCCGCTTCTCAGTGCGAATTGAGGTGTCGAAAGTTTTATCAGTTAGGTGATAATAAAAACAATCGGATGGGTGAATGGCTATAGTCTGTTCACTGTTCACTGCTGAGGAATAGATCACGTCATTGCCTTTAATTACCAACTCATTGCAACAATACTTTCTCACTTCATCTGTTTTAGTGATCTTATAACTATGGGTTGTGTATAACATTTTTGAAGTGAAAACTTCTTTAGCAGCGTTGTGATTTGAAATCCGATGAAACGGAAGCGAGCGACACTAAAAAATACAGACAAACACATTCACCTATAGGATTTAGCCTGCGAGAGAATGAGATAGCAATATTTTTTTTTCACGGGTAGGTACTCCACGTCCCACGCAAGTCTCCTTTGGTATATTGGTATAAAGCACCTGACGAGCCTTAGCGGGCAGACATTCAGCAGACCAAGGATCAAATAAAAAAAAATGTAAAATCAATATCCAATCCTCAAACAACTCCAAAATGAATGGGCAAAGAAAACATAAAAGAAAACGAAATCTAGCGACTCCGAAGAAGAAAAGGCAAATACCAATAAGATGACCAAATGTATAGGAAAAGGTGCACTGGAATTCGACGACAAAAATATGAAAAAAATCATCCTTCACATTGATAAAAAAAGCGATTCATGGTCTCTCCACTCTTGATTTCCGAAGGTTTCACTTCTACCACGTTTCTGTTTTTTCTCCTTCACGTAATCCTCTCCAATTTTCAATTTGGGAGGCGGAATTGGGTACCGCAGCCCCGGGAACCTTTATTGGATAACCAACACCTCTGCCATAGGTCACCCCAAGTGGATCGCTACGTTTGGTGATTTAGCAGGGGTGCCCGGATTCATGGGGTGAGGTTTGTCTAGGTCTTGGAGGCGGATGAGCAAGACACACTGAACCCCAGATTCCTACCCACCCCATAAACCCTTTTCATTCACAGAACTCTCCTCTGCTTCATTTCTTTAAAAAAACCCTCCACACAGCATCCCCAAAGATGACATCCTGTGTGGAGCTCATTAACCCGTCCCTTCCCTTAACCCGTCTCACAATACTGCCCAACCGGGTGGCGTATTTACAAAACCTATACCGTTTCAGTCGCTTTAAATTTTCAATATCAAAATTTAAATATTTAGAAATAAAATTATTAATTTCTAATATACACATTGGAAAGATTATTTTATCTAGATTTTAGAACAATTTTTGTTTTTGCAAAGTGATAAAAAATTATCAATATAGAGGTGTATTTACAATATAAGGGAATAATATTAAAATTTTAATATTTAGAAATAAAATTATTAATTTCTAATACACACATCAGAAAGATT
This sequence comes from Limnephilus marmoratus, assembly GCA_917880885.1. Taxonomy (NCBI): domain Eukaryota; kingdom Metazoa; phylum Arthropoda; class Insecta; order Trichoptera; family Limnephilidae; genus Limnephilus; species Limnephilus marmoratus. The sequence goes on from OU862932.1 coordinate 17,356,430, forward strand.
ATTTTATCTAGATTTTAGAACAATTTTTGTTTTTGCAATGTGATAAACAATAACCAATATAGAGGTATATTTAAAATGTAAATTGTCGCTACCGCGACTGAATCGGTATAGGTTTTGTAAATATGCAACCGGGTGGTGACATAGTTCTCCTGCCTTTACACCGTACAGACAGGGCACGTTTGTGAAGCGTCACGTACAAAAATAAAAAAAATGAGAAAAATACTTTATGTTACAGTATCCTCGTCATTTGTATAATCTCAGATTTGTACCGGTTGGCAACTTATTTTCAGTCAAACAATTTGGTAAATTATTTTCAACAAAAACACTAAAAAATAGACGATATTGACCTGAATGTTGAAGTTGTTAAAAACAAAGCGTTTAAAGTGTGCTAAAGAAAATAAGATATCGAAAAAGCTGGTACGATCAAGTAAAACGAAAATCTCTTTGAACGCATAGAACTCGTAAACGTAGAACCCTCGAACGGTGAACTCCGATGTCATGAAATTTGCACAGCCTTTTTTATAGAGAAATTCTAGGTAAGCTAAGGTATTTCTTTACTTCCTCATGAGCTACGGAGTTTTTTATGTCCTACCTTTGGAAATATTAGAAAAGTCCCTATATTATCTTTTCGAAAGAAGAGAATGTAAACTCGGCCAAAGCCGGGTAGGGGAAACATTGATAAAAAATCATATCCCATCATATCTACACAGTGACTTCCAAATTCATAGTTAAATTCCAGAGTGGGAGTTTCCCTCAATATCGCTCTGGTACCTACTTCACCTTTCTCTTGCCCATCTTCTTCCTCTCCCGACAACTGGAAATAATTCTCTTCATTTATGATAAATGTTATCGTAGCCCAATTTTTAGAACCAATAATTTTGTTTCGGTGTCATTTTTAATGTTCACAAATTGAATGCTTTAGTTTAATTTCAATATGGGAGGCGGTGGGTACCGCTATCCGGGGAACCATTTATTGGACAATCGACACTCCAGCAATAGTTCAGCCCAAGTCGTTCCCTACGTTTGGTGACTCTGCAGGGCTGCCAGGGTTTAGGTCCTGGCGGCGCGTGCGTTTGCCCACCCACTGCGTGGCGGGCCGGATTGAGAGATACTGTTTGAGTGAGACTCTTTTACCTCTTCAGCCGAACTCTCTCGACCTTGCACCGCAGTGGGAGAGATTTATTCATACGTCTGTCACTCCTGTACACATTGACCATCATGTTCCTACCCAACCCAATACCTTTTAACCTTCCCAAAACTTCCTATCCCTAAAAAGACCCTCCACACAGCATCCCTAAAGATGGCATAGGTTCTGAGGGAAATGATTTTCCTAAGGGCCTTTTGTGTGGAGCTAATGTAGAAAAATCTTTATTGACGTAATTTGAATTCTGTTATATTTTCTGCAATAAATTTTTAATAAATTAAATAAATTGAGGATACCATATGTTATTTCCAATATTTTGTCAGTTGTGACTATTGTGAACATTAAACGAAATGATTTCGGTACCTTGACACTGACATAGAAATCCACCAGTTAGTACACCTTCGTTTGGCTGTCTATCCTCTCTGTACACGTACCAAATTTGTCACGCATGCGACCTAAGTAGGTAGGTTGACCAGGTTACTCGCCAGCTGACGGCTATATCAGCTGGGAATGTGGTTTTTTTACGACCGAAACGTCAACTTTCACAAAATTATTATTTTGTACTAAACTTGTACAATATTGTTGAGATAATTTTCAGGTAATGCATGCTTTAACACAAAAACGCATTACTGTTTTTTAAAAATAAACAGTTAACTAACTAAACCATTTCCAAAAAACAGAGGACAGAGGACGGACAGCCAAAAAACTCGGTCTTGGCACACACTCCTTGCCTCATTCACATTCATTCATCGTATCATACATACTCTTCTATTATTCTCAATCTTGACATGGCCCGACTCAAGTAACTGATTCACTTGAACGTGCCAGGTACCTCAAATGTTGACTCCAGAATGAGGATTTGCAATAACTGAACAATCACGATAATTTTTTTTTAAATCAAAGACAAACTTCGTCTTGTTGCGAATAACTTGTCTGCCTACCACCAGCATCATTTTTGTGAGAAATTGTTGCTTGTGCAGTGATGGAGGATTTAGTAACATTTAACATTTAAGACAGTCTTGTAGGGTTCCATGCCAACTCAGAATCAACTCAACTTAACACCTCTTTGAAAAGTCATTAAAAGCTATGAAAAAAAATAATTAGAAAATAGCCCATAACCCTTACCTAACGTAGCCTATTTAACGAAAAATTTTTAAGAGCGTTTAACCAACCAGCGGCCGAAAATCCACATTTCGTCCAAAGTTGTTCTTACGATCGTACAGGGCGGTTCCAATGAGAAAGATAAATTATTCCCGGGCTTTATTAAGGCGTGATGATAAAACCATTAAAATTATGTGCTTTTCGTAATTATTTTTTTATTATAAGTATTTATAATTTTTCAATAATGTCTAAATTTAATAAGAATGTTAAAAAAAATCTGAAATATATTAGTTTGTAAGTGCGCAAATAAATACACAATCGGGCCAATTTTCGTCAAGAAACACGTGTACGAATATATTTTATAATGATTTTATTGAAACTAAAATTAAAATTCTGAAACATGCGTTTCCCAGATAATGTATTGATTTATTTTACTGCATGATTATATGATTTGAAATGGGTTGTTACTAAGAAAAGAGTGTGTCAAATGTTAAGTGTAATTGTGGGAATAGTTTCGGGTTAAATTTGAGATTGAAAGGTATGTGAGTAATGTATGATTGTATCTGCTAGCTTTATTTAAGGGCGCCACTGGTTGATAAACCAGGCTAACAGACGGTAAAGCATAATTCTCTGTCAGGGTCTTGGGGATTAAATATTTTATGATCAATTAAGACTTTTAATAATGAAAAGAAAGACAATATTCATATAACAGAGTTGATAATATATTTAAAATATAACAAATAAAATCCAGTTAACCAAGAACAATTAAAAATTATAATAATGTAACACTCACCCAAAGATCAACCAAAAATCTATTCTAGCTAAATTTATACTTAAGTCCGATATCAACAAGGAATGTTGAATGATGCTCTCTGCTTTGCTGTTGTACTTCATTCGTCTTTAAAGATTGAGCCAGTACCAGATCAAGACCAATGCCATGGTCAAATTAGCTGCTTTCCATGCATATAATTGATGGTTCTTCAAGTTTATTTTAATTATTCTCCAAATATGTCCGACAGACGGTTACTACGAAGAAATTTCCGAGTTTGTAAAATATTATTTTTATTTAAATTCCTTCCACTGCAGGAAAATACTGTTGAATCCCGGTCAGTTAAATTCTTTATAGAATGTTTCGGTTTCACGCCATTTAAACTTGTAGGTAGCAAAACACATGGGATATAATTTTACATTCCGTAAGTTTTTCAACAAATATCAATATATTTTAATGAAACTGCATTATAAATAAACTCGGAAAATATACAGTGACCCTTTCAAAAAGGAGTCCACCTCTCTACCCAAATAAAGTGCCCAGCTCTAAGGAAAAAATGACTTTTTATAACCTCTGATTTCAAAAATAATTGAATGGCCCATAGTTCTATATTTAAAGAAAAATCAACTGGCGTTTTAAACCAAACAAATATTGAAAAAATAAGAGGTACGTGACTAGACTTAATTGTGATGAAATGTAATTAAATATTTCATAACAGGGTGTTGTATAATACAAAATCTTTTTTGAAAATTTAACAAATCGGTCAACGCCCCATACCTTATTATACTAAAAAAAAACACTTTTTCTCAAAATAAAAAAAACAATCTTTCGAAATCAATTTATAATTTTTTGTGGAAAAGAGTCAATATGTCTAAAATCTGATTTAAAAATGACATATTTCTGGTTTTCTCTGGTTATATCCTCTTAATGACTTTTCAAAAGAGGTTCTGAGTTGATTCAATTCTGAGTTGTCCGATCACCGTCTTGCAGTGTCCGTCGTTAGGCAAATGAGATAGTTTGCAGAAAAACGTTTGTTTATTTACTTCTTTTTATGAAGTTTGCAGGTACACATACCCATTGCTCGTCCAGTTGAGATCTCCAAATACGATAAGTTTGTTTGATGAGGAAGCAATATTCGAATACTCTTCTAAATCTATTTACTTGTGTCTGTGTTTCACATATTAAATACGCTATAAAAAATACTGGGAGGCATAACGGTCCGGTGAATTATTACGACATTTTCAAATATCCTACTAGTGACCCAGAAAACATCAACAACATGTTTAATTCACTGTAAATTTTTCCGCATAACAATTGATTTGGTAGTGTTTATCTGAGAGGGTATACTTTTACATATAACTGCAAACTCAACTCAAATTTCGATTTTTCGGAGATGTATGACTAATCAACGGGATAATCGAAATCTCGAGTGAATGAAGTACACATGCATATTAATGTTTTAAATAATATGAATGTAAATAAGTCCAAAGTCATCATACTTCGAAGAAGGGAGGTTACGAAAACACTAGATAATATAATAAGTAGGTACTACTGTAAATCCTTTGAGTAGATGAGTTTATTTTTGTTTTCTTCAATTTTTGTTTCAAGTGAAAGACTGTTGAATACCTTTATATCAGTATATAGTATTTATGGTGTCTTTGTCCAAAACTTGTGTTTACCGTCAGAGTTTTTATGTTTTATTTGTACGCTTGTCTAACTGGTCTGTTAATGATATTTTGTGTTTGTTGAAATTTGTTTTTTTTTTTTTGTTAAATGTAGTTTAGTAGTGTTTTTACGTATAATTGGTATATACATATATTTCAATCAAAAATGCGCAAATACCAATTTATTTTTTGACTCCCTCCCTCTATTTAAGAAAAAACTTTTCTAGCACACTGAATTCGCACACATAACACACACACACACACCCTCACACACATACGCACCCTTACCACACAATCAAAGACTCACACACACCTCTCTCCTTCCATAATATACTAACTAACTTAATTTAGGTAAAATGTATAATATATCACATAAAAACACATGTCATCGGTACCAATTATTGTATTAACTTCTGTAACTTTGTAACTATTTTCTTCTATGTTATTATGTACTATTTGTTTCTGCAAAAAAAAATTAAATCAAAAAAATATCTAGTAAGTCAAAAATGTTGAGTATTTTGTCTGTATCGTTCGTAGGCTACGTTTTTTTTAAGTATTACCTTTAAGATGGTTTTCTGCGCGATTTCTATATGTGATCGATAACCGAGTTTGTTGCTCTTCCCCAAGCAATTATTCCATATTTTATTATTGATTGACAAAATGCAAAATATATTGTTTTCATTTGTTTCATTTTATATGTGTTTCTTACGTTCTACTTGTAAGTATGGCGGGTGTGTGTATTGGGGGGGTATATTACGAGAAATGTAAATGCATGTCGACATGCGGCAGGTACCCGCTGTGGGATTCAAACTCAACCATTATGGAAATCGCATCTTTGAACGTGAACATGTTTCGTCCATCGTAAACCATTGTCATAGCTCGTCCAAATAACATAGCTTCCCGTGTAACCGCCGACAATTTTCGCCATCCACTTTCACCAAATTATAATGCTCAGTATGCACCGCCGCTTTGCTTACCAATAATAATTCTGTTTGAATTGTGAAATGTGACAGTGGGCTGTTTGGACAGGAAGTTGGTACAGTAGAATAATGGTCGGGGGTCTGTGGGAAAAATGATTTTTATAACTAAGAAGATTCAGTTATTTTACAAGTTATATGTATGAAAAAAACCACAGTGTTTCTTTAAATGCTGTTTAAGACAATGCCCGCGATATTTTTGCTCTATTTTAAACGAGTCGTGTTTTATTAAACATTTTCGCAATTTTCGCATCGATTTTGTCGCTGTAAATGTTAGCGTTCTCCTCTAACATTCGTAATTTCGTATCTTATCATCTTCTTCTTTTCCGTCCCGGTTACGGAGCCTTAAGAACCCGGCTTCGAAAGCACGTCTGTCGCCGCACTGTACCCGCCACACCATATAAATCTGTGTACGTTAAATTTCAATTTCAAAAGCTGTAGTTAGTTAGCATGTCGTATGGGGACATGCTCCTGGCAGATGTGTCCCGGTGACTTTATTCCGGTGAGTAGCTACCGCTGGATGACAGTGGACCCGAGGAATGGGCTATTTTTGGAACAAGTTCCTTTGGATTTATAAAATGGTCACCAACACTAACTGGGCGAAGATTTTTAATTTCTTGTTTCATATATTTGGATACAGAAGGTATAGCAGCATATCAACGATGCTAGCAGGATTCCTTGGATTCGCCAGCTTGATGAGACACCCGGTCACTGGTGCCAGGATGTGGCTAATGGTCTCCGACAACACGGTGGTGACCGCAGTCTTCCAGAGAGGCGTCTACTAATATCTACAGGAATTCCAAAAACTGAAAAAATCGAACTAATATCTATGAGAACCAAAGTGTTGACGAATATCTACAGCTCAAACTGCTGACTAATATCTATGAGAACCAAAGTGTTGACGAATATCTACAGCACTTAGCTGATTAGTCCAACCTACGCTCTGTAGATATTAGTTCAACCTACGCTCTGGAGATATTAGTTAACACTGGGACCGTCATAGATATTCGTCCGACCTTAGCTTTTTAGATATTAGTCAACACTCTGAAGTTCGTAGATATTAGTTCAACATATGAGCTGTAGATATTCGTCCGACATACAGGCTGTAGATATTAGTATCTGGAGTCCCTTCCAGCACCAAGCACCACTCCTGAGTGAGCGTTTGGCCCGAGCTCACTCAAGACCACGCCCTGCATAGTAATGGATCATTTATTTTTACTATTTTTTTTTTCTATTCATGTACTTGTTTCTTTACTTTGTAAATATATAAATATGTAAAACTATATGGGACGTGTGGGATTGCACTATCCGCCCCACTTCCTGAAATAAAGAATAATAATAATTATTATTATTATTAAACCTTATTTATTTATTTTCAAATTTTATTTACTGTTCGCTCATCTTTATGCCCCCACGCCTTGCAGGTGAATTTATGTATACGAGTTTTATAATTTAACAACATTTGACGCAATAGTTTCATAACAGAATGGTATCTTTTGAATATGAATGCACCGCCGACACACTTTATCAAATAATTAATATGATATTATCATCATTAGCGATACTGACAGCAGCGGCGCAGTAACTGCCTAATTGACCGCTCGGGGCGCAGACGACGACTTGGTCTTCCCAACCAACTTAGAGAAAATTTATTATGTCGATTAATTTTGTTGCTACACCATCCGGCTTTGAGATAAGACATTCATATAACTGTGTTTTTCACAGGTGTAATTAACTAAATAACCACCATCACGCCGTTTCCCGCAGGGGTAGGCAGAGAGGACGGACCGCCAAACAACTCGGTCTTGGCACACACTCCTTGTCTCGTTCACACATCGTCTCATACTATTATTCTGACTCTTGACGTGGCCCGATCAAGTATTCACTTGGGCGTGTCTTCCTCGGGTGTCGCAGACTTCTTCTACCATTCACATTTGCGTCACATATTCTCCTTACACTCATTTCCTCGTTCTTTTGCTCCATATGCCTAAACCGGCTTACGACGGCCGGTGTAGTCCATCGGTAAGGCTCTTGACTCGCACACCGAAGGTCGCGGGATCGAATCCCGGCATGGCAAATAAACTTTATTTGATTAATTTGTGTATTTCACAGTTCATTCATTTAAAAAATAATATATAGTATATTTGCGGCACATTCCAGAGTGGAAGATACTCTCAGTATCGCCCTGGTGTAAGACCACCATTCAGAATTGAAACGTTGCTTGAAATGGCTTTAGCCGTATTTGGTGACCAGATCTGAATAGCCAGGTACTTCCCCACCTTCCTCTTCCCTATCTCCTTCCCCTCCCCACTACCTTCAGCCTCACAACACACCCCAACTGGGGATGCCATAGTCTCACTGGCTCCAGACGGGAGCAGTTGGGACTCTTGTGCGGTATACATGTAAAAAAAAAAAAAACATCTGAGCGTTCCTTTCTTACTCTTACTCATTACGCTTACATCAGCCTTGCATTATTTGCGGATCTGTGTTTCTCACACGATCATCCATAATAATCCACATTTACCACACATAAGCCTCAGAGATCTCATTTCTATTGCATTCAGCCTATTTTCATCCTTCCTCTGCCAGTTCCATGCCTTAGGGTAGGTACCAGCACTCTATTGTGGACGGCTAGCTTTGCTTCTTTGGACTGTTTTTTTTTTGTTTTGTTGGCGTTCAGTCCTCCATTAATGGAGTTACCTGCATTTACCACTCTTTCAATATCTCTATCAGCTTTCCCATCTCTCCAATCTCTCGTAAACATACTTCCCATCCCAAATACAAAACTCACCCACCTGTTCCAAGTATTCATCATTCACAACACACATTGTTTTCATACTCTCTCTTTCAAATACCATGAATTTATACTTTCTTACATTCATCATTAACATCTTTCTTCATACATACGAGTACTTCGGTCATCGTAGACACGAGAGACTGTAGATCCTCTATACCGTGAGAAATCAGCACCGCATCATCAGCATACGACAGGCTACATACTTTCAGACTACTCAAAACTTTTGTTTCTATTACAATGGTTATATTCAAAGATTTCTGTATTTGAATATCTTTGGTTATATTATATTGGTTATAGAATACCCCTCATCAAGACCTATGTATGGAGTATCTTGATGTACGGCTGCGAAACATGGCGCCTATCCGAAAGAGATAAACAGAGACTAGAGGCTTTTGAGATGTGGTCCTATAGAAGACTACTAGAAATTTCCTCGAGAGACCACATCACAAATGAGGAGGTTCTCCAAAGAATCGAAAGAGGAAGGCACCTGCTCAGGACCTTGTCCGAAAGGCGCGCAAGATGGATCGGCCATGCAATAAGACAAGAAGGCCTCTTGCATCCCATAATGGAGGGTATGACCGAGGGGACAAACGCTAGGGGACGCCCACGCCGAGAGTACCTGGAGGACCTGCTGGTGGACGTGCGCTGCTTATCATATGCAGACTTCAAAAGAGCCGCACAAGACAGGGAAGAGTGGAAGAAACGAATAGATGAAATTGCTGCAAACCAATCCCAGGATAGAAACCAGGGAGAGATTATATTGGATAATTATTTTATGTTTCATCATATTTTTAAAATAAATATACTTAAATGTTTTTCATTTACTCAAAAATAATTGCCCAAGTTGTCTCTAAAATCTTGAAACACTAACATCTTTAATGGTCTATGTGTTATTATGCAAAATAAATAAAGTAGCTCACATACGTACTACGAGTAGATATTTGATATACCTTTTGATTGCAAAGATCATTTTTCAGTTTGGTTGGGTATTTTGATTTTAAATCCAAAATTAAGATTGGCATGAAACGGGCCGTAACGGGCTGCACTGGCAATTAAGTAGACCCCATTCCCCATGTGAACGCTATAGCTGCACCCTCTACGGTGGATGTGATAAATAAATATACCTTAAATAGATACTTATTTTCCAACAGTTTCCAGTTGTTTGACAGAAACTTTCAGGACAAGAAACATGTTGTTAGACGTTATAATAAATTAACTTTCACAAACCGCCTAATACTCTTATAATTTAGTTCTAGTCTGCTTATTGAATTATAATATTATAATCAACTCTATAATATTCTAGTAAGTATTATCCATTATTTTTTATGGAAAAAAAACAATCGCACTTCAAAGAAATACAACGGACAATACAGCCATCTGTTGAATAATTCAAGAACTATTGTTTCATTCGACGTAGAAAATTAAAAAGAAAAGGCTGTGGGAAATTTTCTATGGCAATGCCATCTAGTGAACGTTTTAAACTTATTTCTCTCCGCGAGCTTATAGATCTAGGCGACAGGTGGCAAGATTAAATTTTAAATATAAATATAATACAAGATTATCAGATTATTATTTTTATCGCTGGATTGAAGAAATCATTGTACACATTTAATTCTTGCTTGGGGGGTATTTAACGAATATTAATAAATAAACAAGTAAATAGGTACTGGCAACAGCGGTGAAAAAACTCGGCTACTTATCCCATAGGTACATAGGATATAATATATCGTGCGTATATATTGCGTAGTTTAATTTTTCTAGGTACTCGCAACTATGAATAGTGAATATTATTCACTATTCATAGTTGCGAGTACCTAGAAAAATTAAACTACGCAACGGATTTTCATACGGTTTTCACCAATAGATAGAGTGATTGAAGAGGAATGTTTATATGTATAATACATGTATATTAGAGAAAAGCCGAGAAATTCAAAGAAAACATATTTTTGTGCGATTTAAAACGGCTGGCGGGCCGTACTATAGTCACTTTTGAAATTCGTTCTACGGAAGAAATTGGAAAATAGATGTCCTAGAGTAAGTAGGTATTTGATTTTCCCTTTTCAAATATCCAGTGTTGCATTGCAAGCATTGTATAATTAGTAGCGAGTTTATTAGATTATATGTATAATTCATGCTTATTATAGTAGAGAAAAGCCGAGAAATTCAAATATTCAATTCAGGCAGCGGGCAGCGGGCAGCTGGCAAGCGGGTGGTGTGGATTTTATAAAGATTGGGTAATGGCGTTGTGTTTCGTTAGCCACAGCAACGTGTGGCCTGGTCTGCTAGTTTTTAAATAAATAAATCGCGTTTAACTGATCGAAATTTACGCTTTCGTATGGATAATCCATGAGGAAAATGGTGAAATACCCCCTTAGTGTCTTGGGTGAGTATGAGTCATACAAAAGGTTCAAAACACACCAATCGAAATGTATGCTGGTACATAGTATGAAAAAGTAAACCAAAGATTTATTTATTTTCCCTACAGATTATGTTGTTTTACTACCCAGTTTCACCCGTGATATGATGGTAAAAAATATGGTATATGATATATGGTAAGAAACGCTCCTCTTGAACCAACGAAAAACATGCGTAGCAAACAATATGGCCCTCTGTCTTTGTTTATTTTTTACAGAGAAATTGGTATTTCAAAGCTCCACAGCGTAAAGCAAAAACTTTGCTGGTTAAAAAATGCCTCTAGAAAGTTAAACTGCCGTAGATATGTACATATTGAGCTTTGTTTACAGATATACCTGTATATATTGAAATCTGTCCTGATTGGCATTTTCAAAGTTCAATAACTAATGCTGAAAAATTACTGCGAAATAAAAATGACCGCATTGACGTAGACATTCAAACTAGATTAAAATCAGTGCAAATATCATGACACCGTTGCTAACTGTTCATTTTTTGCTACATATTCATATAGGAGACCCTTTGGAAAAAAATCTCTCAGGGCCTATTACATCTTTGGGGATTCGGTGTGTCTGTGTGGAGTGTCTTTTAGGGAAAGGAAGGAGAGGAAGTTCTAGGAAGGAAAAAGGTGTGAAGGGTGGGTAGGAATCTGGGGGTCTGCGTCACCAGGAGTCAAGGGCGGATTTAGGGGTATTTTTGTGTACTGTGGAGATTCCATCACAGTACAGAAAACTGTCTTTATTAAACATTTAATTTTTCGATTATTTTGACACTTTCATAAACCTTCCTATACACATTTGAACTTGAAGAAATAAACTTGAAGTATGATACTTGTTTATTTCTAACAGTAGTTGTTGATTTTTTTGTCCGTCCGCCCTTTGTGCCCGCCCAGAAAAAAATCCTAACAGTAATTGTTGATTTTTTGCGCGTCCGCCCCTTGTGCCCCCCCCCCCCCCAGAATAAAAACCTAACAGTAATTGTTGATTTTTTGCGCGTGCGCCCCTTGTACCCCCCCCCCCCCCCCCCTAGAATAAAATCCTAACAGTAATTGTTGATTGTATCACTTTGTATTACACCACTAATCACCATGTAATCACTTTGTATTACACCGCTTTTATATTTATATTTCATTTGTGTTTATATCTGTATAACATGTTAGGTTAACTGGAAGAAATAGGATATAGGTACCTATATCCTATTTCTTCGCCCTTTCTAAGCGCCCTTGAGGTGATTTTTCACAAAAACGGCGCTATACAAATTATCCAATTATTATTAATTATTATTATTATTATAAGTTATACCTTTTGTACTAAATGAAAATTTTGTACAATAAATTTTTTGCGCGTCCGCCCTTTGTGCCCCCCCCCCCCCCCCCCCCAGAAAAAATATCCTAACAGTAATTGTTAATTTTTTTGCGCGTCCGCCCCTTGTGCCCGCCCCCAGAAAAGAATCCTGGATCCGCCCTTGCCAGGAGTGACGGCCGTATGTATCCATCCCTCCTACTGCAGTGTAAGGCGATGGATAGAGAGAGTCCGGCTAGAGTGATCTAAAATAGATCTCAGCAGGTGGGAAAACGCATTCGCCACCAAGACCTAGACGAGCCACATCCCATGAAGCCGAGCACCCCTACTAAGTCACCAAACGAAGCGAACCACTTGGAGTGTTTTGTGGCAGGGGTGTTGGTTTCCAATAAATGATTCCCGGGGCGGCGCGCGGTACTTACACCCACTTCCCAAATTGCTTTGCAGTTAAGATGAAAATTTTAAAAATATATTTATATATAATTAATATTCCATTTAATTTTAATTATTTTTTTCTCTTTGTCGGAATTGTATACCTCCTAACATCCAAACCGAAACCACCAGACCACGGATTTAATCGTCTCGCCAAGGATGCTAGCGGTATTCGTGTAGGTAAAGATTAATGTGGTACTAGAACGGGATTCCCGTGAATTTGGGTCTTTGAACTGCGCTGTTCCAGTTTTGGCTGAATTTGACAGAAAGAATAATGGACCTCGTGTGGTGAACTTCATTGTGAACACTCCCATTGATGCCCATGGCTGGGCACGAAACAAACTTTACTGTGTTCCGCACTAGAAATGAATGGGTAGCCACTACAAACTACAATAACATGTATGGAATAAAATGTACAAGACCAGATAGGTTCCAATGTCACTTTTTGATGATGGAATCAGACTCATTGTTGTTACAAAGCCAAATGTCAAGGTTAAGGTGACCCTTAACCCTTTCTCAACCAGAGTCATTTTTAAATTATGTGAAATTTGAAAAATTTAACTAAGTAACTACTGAACCAATTTATTTGCGGTTTTTTACAAATAATTTAGTGAATCCAAATACTCCACTTCCTCTCCCGCGTCCCCTTCCCCTCTTGCGTTCCCATTCCGCCTCCTCCAGCTTCCCTCTCCCCACTCCACTCCCCCCTTCCCCGTCCCGAGTTCCCCTCCCCCCTTCCAGATTCCCCTCCCCTTCCCTGGTTCCCCTCCCGCATTCCACACATTCAGTCCCGGTACGTTCCACCTACCACTATATACAAATTTCATAATGCAAGAGCTCACCAGTAGTTTTATACAAACCTTGCGAACACAAAAAAAAAGAATTATCCAATTTAGTGCAGTCGTTCGGTAGTTATGCGCGTACATACATTACGGAGATTAATTTTTATTTATATAGATACGAGTATATCAACATCGTTTCCAAGACAACGATTTGTTTTGTTTTTCGCTTTTGTCAGAAACTTTATTTAACAATAAACGTATAATAAATATAATATATTAATATTTATAATTCCATAACGCCAGCAATTATCATTATATATAGCCTATGTTACTCACATATAATGTATCTTTCTATGTGTGAAAGAATTTTTAAAATCGGTTTAGTGGTTTAGGCGTGAAAGCGTTACAAACAAACACACGTATTTTCGCATTTATAATATTAGTATAGATATTAGTTAACCGAGTGTTTTTTACATGTCACGAGTATTTGTTTATTTATTGATATTTTTTTCGTATCGTATGGATAAGCTATCAGGAGGATGGTGAAACACCCCCTAAGATGAATTGTGCACACGCAATATGAATATGAACAAATAGTTTTGTCCATAATCAAATTAAAATCGTTCAGAGTATCTAGCATGGTCGATCGATATAGGTTTTATCGAAAATGTCGGTAAAATAATATTTCACAACGACTAAGGGTTCCTAATTTATTTGACGTGAACTGTTATTTGTTCGTTAGCGGCCTGCAGTCGTGCTCGGGAGCAATGACAAGTTACCGACATTTTCGATAAAAATCTATATCGATCGACCATGCTAGATACCCAGGAAAGGCTAACAAATACAATATTGTATCGGTGACTAGACGTATGACTCAATTCGATATTGTATTTGTTAACCTTTCTTGAAAGATTTGAGTTAGTTTATGGACAAAACTAATTAGTCATATTGCATATATACGAGCGCAAACTATCTATTAATTAAAAAAATAAATTTAGTAAAATCACGTGAAAACTGTATATTTCTTTATTTGCTTATAATATTATGTATTTCTTTATAATATTTATTTGTTATTTTTGTCATTTGTAATACTCGTATATTGTGTAGATACCAATTCTTTTACAAATACAACATTTAACTTAAGGGAATTTAATATTGATCTAAAATGTACACGAATGTTTGTTTTTTTATACTTTAATGTACGAATGTTTGTTTCCTAAATAAATAACACTTGGACTAAGGATGTTAAGTAGATTACTAAATACAGAAGAGTACAATGCTTTTGCATTGCCTCTAATAAGACTGCAAAACGATTGTGTCCGCAGCAGGCATTATTATTTGTTTATTTAAGAAGAGCGGTCGGTAGCTAATTCTTATTTTTAGGTTCAAATGTTGAAGCGAGAGAGTAATTATGTATATTCCGATAATCTTGAAATACGTACGTATAAAAAATATATTTGATTTAATTTATTGGGGGGCAAGAATTCCAATAATCCATGCGCTTGATTGCTGCAAGACGAGTGGTTATCTGGCCCCCTACAAAGTTAAGTAAATTGAAATACGTACATATAAAAATATATTTAATTTAATTTATTGGGGGGCTATAATCTATAATAGAATTCCAACAAACCATGCGCTTGATAGCTGCAAGACGAGTTGTTATCTAGCCTCCTACATAGTTAAGTAAATTGAAATACGTACATATAAAAAGATATTTTATTTAATTTATCGGGGGGCTAGAATTCCAACAAACCGTGCGCTTGATAGCTGCAAGACGAGTGGTTATCTGCCCCCCTACAAAGTTAAGTAACTTGAAATACGTACATATAGAAATATATTTTATTTAATTTATCGGGGGGCTAGAATTCCAATAATCCATGCGCTTGATAGCTGCAAGACGAGTTGTTATCTAGCCTCCTAAGTTATGTAAATTCTAATGTAAAATCCATGCTAATTTGTACAGCGCTCTTGAGGCGATTTTTCGCAATAACAGCGCTATATAAGTTGTCCAAATTTATTATTATTATTATTATTAACAAAAATTGAATAGGTACCTACCTATGACTCTTGTTTTATCAATTTAAAACAATAAACGCCCGAGTTGCCGGCAAAAAAAAAAAAAAATATTAGCAAACAGCATCATGCACAACAGCACACACACCCACTGCATTATTATCAGTATGATTATATCGTAGTTAGGAGATAACGATCCGAAGTAACTGATGGCTACCGGAAAAATTGATAAAGTATATTTTATAATAACATTATTAGGTTGAAACGAAAATAAATTACATAGGTACCTTTTACTGACGTCTTTTTCGGTCTAGTTCGTTTTAAAATATCTTACTAATATTATAAATGCGAAAGTTTGTATGGATGAATGTGTGTTACTCTTTCACGCAAAAACTACTGAATGAATTTCAATGAAACTTTACAATAATATAGCTCATACATCAGAATGACTCCAGATACTAATATCTACAGCTCATATGTTGAACTAATATCTACGAACTTCAGAGTGTTGACTAATAAGTTTGAGCTGTAGATATTCGTCAATAGTTTGAGCTGTAGATATTCGTCAACACTTTGGTTCTCATAGATATTAGTTCGATTTTTTCAGTTTTTGGAATTCCTGTAGATATTAGTAGACGCCTCCGGTGTGCACATACTGACTAGCTTACTAACAATTGACAACAGAGTTTATGTGTACATACTTACATACATATTATTTATTGCCCATGTGTTATAATGTTTATTGCACGTTAGAGGCAACTTGAGTATAACTCACATGTTTGGTCACCGCATTAAAAGATTCTATTGAAAAAATACAACATAAATTATAAACTTAATACTCCTATTGAAACATAAACTCAACTGTCTAATGAAAAATCTAAAATTAATAAAGCTGTCCGACAGAAGATTTGTATCTGATGTCATCTTTCTTTTTTAAATCATTAATTCTCTTACTGACAGCCCTGCATTACTGCAGTTGGTTTAATTTCATGTTCCTAATAGAGTCACTAAATATCTCTCATCGTAACGATTTTTTTATTAACTCCCTTATACCACAAATAGACAGCTTAGGTAACGAACGTGCAGAAGAAGCAGATATTTTCAATAACACCAATTTTAGAGGCGAGTATGGTTACCGCCGTCCCGGGAACCTTTATTGGATAACCAACACCTCTGCCGTAGGTCACACCAAGTGGTTCGCTACGTTTGGTGATTTAGCAGGGGTGCCCGGGTTTATCGGGTAAGGTTTGTTTAGGTCTTGGAGGCGGATGACCAGGACATACTGAACCTCAGATTCCTACTAGACATGGGCAGATTTATTCCCAGGCGTGAATCGATTCAGTCTGATTCTCCTGGCCTTTTGAATTGATTCCTTCTATTCATTCCTTTAATTCAATTAATTAAAAATAAAAAAAATTAAAAATGAAAATTATATACCCTCTAATTCAGAAAACAAAGTAGACATGAGTGGAGAGGTAATGAAGCACCGCACTAAGAGGAGACCGATTAGACTAAATCCTATAAATGTAGGTGTTTGCCTTTTTTTACATAAGCTCCACACAGGAGGCCCTACGGAAAATAAATTCCCTCAGGGACTATGTCATCTTTGGGGATGCTGTGTGGAGGGTTTTTTTTTAAGGAAAGGAAGGAGAGGAGAGTTATGGGAAGGAAAAGGGTTTAAGGGATGGGTAGGAATTAGATGTGGGCAAAATTGAATGACTGAATTAAATTAATAAATTCAATCTTGTGACACACTCGATCTGATTCTCAATTTCAAAAGGATTTGAGTCTTCATTCCTCATCTTTGACCTTGCATCCTACGATTTTTAACGGAACCATTAGTTTTTATTTTCCATTTATTTTACTGTTAAATTATTTCAATGAATGATGTGTACAGGAGGGCCTATTTTATAATAGGGGTGTCCGGGTTCATGGGGTCGGGTTTGTCTGGGTCTCGGCAGTGGATGCGTTTGCCCACCAGCTGCAAGGCACACCGGATCGGGAGAGACCGGTTAAGGGAGTTGATCTCTCCAACTCCTCTCGGAACAACCCTTTATACCCCAGTGGTAGGGTTAGATTCATACGTCCGTTACTCCCGGACATACTGACCCCAGATTCCTTTCCACCCCTCATACTTGACTCCTTTTCAGAACTTCCTCTCCTTCCTTCTCTAAAAATACCCTCCACACAGCATTCCCAAAGATGACATTTCCTCAGGGCCTCCTGTGTTGAGCTAATGCAAAAAACTTACAAAAAAGCATTTTAAATATATTTCAAGCAGTTATTAGCCTACTTGTTTCAAAAATTGTAAATTTTAATGAATTTAAAATCATGTGCTAATACGTAAATTTTTGTTTTAATCCATTTTTGTATAAAGAAAAGTTTTATTCTGTAAAGGTATTTTGTACCGTGATACTCGATTATAGTTCGACCCAGAGTGACGTGCGTCCGCACGGCAACTCAAGTTTAATAAAAAATGGATGTACTAACATTAATAGAAAACATTAAAAGTGAACTAAAAAACATATCGACCATAAAAGACACAAAAATTAGAAATAACCTTGAACAAACGATTCAACTACTAGAAGAAGCATGGAAACGGGAAAAAAACAATTTCCAAGAACAAATTATTGAACTTCAAAAAAAAGTAATCATCAAGCTCGAAAAGAACAATGAACAAAAATCCTATGCAATGGTTCTAAAAGAAAGGACGATTCCAATCGAAGAACCCAAATTTGCTGTCTTAATCACCGCTGAAGGCAAAGAAACATCTGAAGACATAAAGAGTATTATCACAAAAACAATAAAAGCGCCTAACCTAGGAATTGGAATAAGCGGAATAAAAAAAGCAACAAATAATAAAATAATTATGACCTGCTCAAATAAAGAAGATGCTGAAAAATTGAAGGCAGAAATAAATAAAAATAAAAATGGAATATCAGCAACGGAATTAAAAAAGAAGAGACCATGCATGATTATTAAAGGTGTCGGTGGGGAGTATAACGAAGATAATTTCCTAAACGATCTTATTCTACAAAACAGTGAACTTAACGATATAACAAATGAATCCATTAAAGTAACGAAAATATTGAAAAATAGAAAAAGTGATCAACTCCGTAATATAATAATCGAAACAACAGGCCCAATCCGGAAAATGCTACTACATAAACAAAGAATCAATATAGGCTTTGTCCGGGCGCACATAGAGGATTGCGACCCTTTGATGCAGTGCTATCATTGCGTTGGTTTCGGACACACATCCCTTAAATGTTTAAATAAAATGAACAAGCCCAGATGCATACATTGCTCAAAAAATCACAAATTCAGCGAATGCGATAAAAGCAAAGATAGTGTCAAATGCTACAACTGTGACAATAACAACAAATTATTCGGAACAAAAAACAATACCCAACATAGTGCAAATAGTGAAATATGTACTTACCGGAAAAGAATGTCTATCATAGCACAGCAAAGGATCGATTATGAATAAGTAATGGATGATTTTCTAACTGAGGAAATTGATAAATTAACAGATGTTTCACAATACACTTGCGAAGACTCAAAACAATGTAACGATCTATTAAAAAAAGTTCCAAATGCATTCACTGTTCTGCACCAAAACATCAGAAGTTTGCAAAAAAATTTCGAAGGATTTGTATTAACATTAAATCTCCTTGAAAATTTACCGGACCTCATTGTTTTAACAGAAGCACACTTAAATACAAAAAATGCTGCCACACTGTACGACATCCCTGACTACACATATTATTCGTCCACAACGCATATTAATAAGAACTGTGGTATTGCTGTTTTCATATTAAATAAACACAATAACGTCACAATCACTGAAATCAACATGAAGCTAGCAAACTGTCTAAAACTGAACCTTAAAGTGAATGAAGTTATATACAACATCATAGCTATCTACCGCACACACGGATCGAATCCTAACAGTTTCATTATAGAACTGGAAGAGTTATTACTACAACTAAAAGGTACTTGTAACATTGTCACGGGCGATATTAATCTGAACATTTTGGGAGAGGTAAGGAGTAAAACGAAGGATGATTATATAAATGTAATGACATCGCTAAACTATAAATCATTTATAAATAATCCAACACGGAATGTCAGCGGACAAATTCCTACCTGCATCGATCACATATGGTGCAACTCAAATAACAATGAAAAAAATATGTCAATATTATGGAAAACCAGCACAACCGATCACTACACCTGTATATTTATTACCAACATTGATAAAAGAAGTAACAACTCTAATACAACTGACAAAAAAAAATATGAAAAAAAACATCTAAATATGGAAATTTTAAGAACAAATCTTAAAACGGAAACCTGGGCATCAATATTTGAATCGGAAAATCCAAATACCTGTGCTGAGAATTTCGAAACAGTTTTCCAAAACCACATAAACCTATCCACACAAATAATTGTTACTAAACCAAAATCTAAGCACAGATTAATAAAGCCATGGATAACCCATGGACTAGTGATTTCAATCAGAAATAAAGAAAAATACTACCACCAGTCAAAAAAATTCCCTAATGATGAAAAAATAAACACCTTCTACAAGAAATACCGTAACAAACTTGCGCTTTTAATAAGACTGACAAAAGAAAAATATTTTCGTAATAAAATAAAAAATGCTGGTCAAGACAGCAAAGAGTTTTGGAAAATCATCAATACAATAACCAATAAAAGCACAAAAAAAAAATTACCAAAAGAAATTACTCATCACGGAATCAACACTGACACCGAAAAAAATGCAAAACTGTGCGGTAACATTTATAATGAATATTTTACTAATGTCGGCCCTAATCTTGCGCGTAATATTATCCTAGACAACAAACAAACACAACAACCTGAGCACAACTCAACTATTGAAGAAGGCTTCCACACATTTGCTTCAGTAACTGATAAAGAAGTCGAAAACGCTGTAATAAGTCTACGGGGATCAGCAAGCCCTGGCTATGACAATATAACCGTAAAAACATTAAAAGCCGTTCATGAGATAATCAGTAAACCGATTGCTCATATAATAAATGTAAGTCTAACGAAGGGTATATTCCCGAACAACTATAAGAAGACTATTGTCACCCCTGTTTTCAAATCTGGAGATGAAAAAAATATTTCCAACTATCGTCCCATAGCACTCACATCAAACATTGCAAAAATCTACGAAAAAATTGTTAAAAAACAACTCAACAATTACATAAAAGAAAAAAAGATAATGAGCCCAAACCAATTTGGGTTTAGGGACAATCTCAGCACTCAAGATGCAATTGCAAAATTAACTTCAACAATAATACAAAATTTAGATAATGGAGAAAAGTGTCTTGGTATATTCATCGACCTACGCAAGGCATTTGATAGCATATCACACTCCAAACTCAATGAGAAACTCATGCAAATTGGATTGGACGGAACAGTACTGTCATGGTTCCAAAGTTATCTAAAAGAGAGATTTCAATACGTCAAAATAAATGATACCCTAAGTGAACCCAAAACCTCATCATTTGGTATACCGCAAGGAACTGTCATCGGTCCAATCCTTTTTATTATATATGTTAATCAAATGTTCACTCTTCCCATAGTTGGAGATATCATATCTTATGCAGACGACACAGTAGTTATCACTAAAGGGAAATCATGGGAGGAAACGATGAGTAAAGCAAATACAAATATAAACATACTCAAAACATGGTTTGACCTAAATTGTCTCTCACTAAATACAGAGAAAACTTATTTTATTCCATTCTCTTTGAAAGAAAAAAATGTCGAGAACAATATAACTATTAAAATCCATTCATCACAGTGTGAAAATAAAAAGGAATGCAACGATGACAATTGCCTACAAATAACATGCAAAAATAGTATTAAGTATCTGGGTGTCATTGTAGACAAACACTTAAAATGGAACGAACAAGTCGAAAATACGGTAACCAGAGTAAGAAAACTTATTTACATATTCATTAGATTGAGAAACATTCTATCATCTAGTATGATTAAAACTGTTTATTTCTCTCTTGCCCAATCTATTCTAGAATATGGTATAATCGGGTGGGGGGGAACTTTCAAAACTAACCTCCAACCTGTAGAAAGGGTACAGAGGTTGATTCTAAAAGTTATCACACGTAAACCATCTTTATTTCCAACAATACAACTATTTAATTCTTTTAGGGTACTCAGTTTAAATAAAATTTTCAAAAAGAACACTCTGTTACAAACACACAAAGATCATTTTAATTCTACAACAACAATCACAAAAATAAGTAACCGTTCAAGATCACGTGGTAATCTAGAAATCCCTAAATTTAATACGAGTGCTTTTCAACAACATTATACTTATCAAGGTATAAAATTTTTTAACGCCCTCCCATATAAAATCAAATCCGAAGAAAATTATAAAGTCTTTAAATCACTAATTAAACAACTGCTTGATCAACCAAACACTAATTATAAGTTTTAATTTCAAAGAAAGAATTTCTACGTATATTTTTTGATTACAATGTACTAATTAGTAAAAATTGATCAAGTCTTAATTATAATTTTATGTACTTTATTTCAAAATTAATCACTTAACTCCATCATTAATTAACAAAAAATAAATTATAAATTAATGTAGTCTTATTGATTGCACATATCCTCTTAAAATATTTCATCAACTTTTGAACTGAAATGTAAGCGATTATTGTCGTAAAATAACATTATGTACCTACTCCTGCAATATTATCAGTTAATCCCATTGTCAGAACCAACTATATGTACTTACCATCTCAACACCTACCTATTAAGAGAAATGCAATAATATTATTTTTATTTTTACTACATCTATTGTATATTATTACTTTTAAAATATCTATACTACATGTATATCTAATTTAGCAACTGCTACGTTAGTATATTTCTTTATTTAATATTTTGTTTTTATTCATAAGTTTTATTTGTTTATTAATTTAAAAAAATATATATATATAAGTATATCTTATTTTTTTTAATCTTTTTTCTGTAATGACACGACTCCCCAATGAGAAATTTTTTCTCTTTTAAATTGGGTAGATTCATTAACAAGAAACTATTTTATTTGTAATTATTTATAAGAACCATGTATTTTCCTTATGTAAATCTGTTATATGTATGTATATTTCAAATAAAAAAAAAAAAATATATATATATATATATTAGAAGAATTGATTATTGAAGATATTATCTTCAAAAATAACATATATTTTTTTAAGAGCTTTAAAACTTAACGTGTTTAAGGGAGACATGTAAGAAATCGGTATAAATTCGGGTTGCGGGCCCTTAAGGTACTCATGAATATTTTCTGATCTTATGTAATTACATAAGATCAGAAAATATTCATGAGTACCTTAAGGGCCCGCAACCCGAATTTATACCGATTTCTTACATGTCTCCCTTAAACACGTTAAGTTTTAAAGCTCTTAAAAAAATATATGTTATTTTTGAAGATAATATCTAGACATTGCCCGCACCGAAACGCAAATTATATAAAATTCCCTCGATAGAAAAAAATCGCAAAGTATGCTCCAAAAATTATTATAAACAAGTTTGTTTTAGTTATTTTACAAGTTACATGTATGAAAAAATTCACAGTGTTTCTTTAAATGCTATTTAAGACAATGCCCGCAAGATTTTTGCTCTATTTTAAACGAGTCGTGTTTAATTAAACATTTTCGCAATTTTCGCATCGATTTTGTCGTCGTAAATGTTGAGCGCTCTCCTCTAACATTCGATATTTCGTATCTCTCCATCTTCTTCTTTTCGAGACCGGTTGCGGAGCCTTAAACTTGTTCTCAAATAATTTCAACACTACATAATACAAAACATATCCATTTACGAGTAAATATTACTATAAATTGACATGTCAAATATGAATAAATAAAACAAAAATTAGGTACTTACGACACGCGTGGACTCTTGCCATTATGAAGCTGACGATCCTGGACTCAAAGAAGGATGAAACAAATCCCCAAATACTCACAAATACTAAATTATCACTGGTTAATTTATATTATTTTTTGATTACTTCATTCCTAATTTTATTATTATTATGCGCTGAAAAATAAAATATTAAATGAACACTATATTTTCATCATATTATCGTGGTTTGAATACATTAAAAAACTAATACATTCACATAGTGTCCGGTAGGATAGGCAGATAACTTAGAGCTCTACATGTATTCCTCCTGACTACTAACCTACCTACCTCCCAAAATTCTCTAATATCTAAGAGAAGGAATTGGCATACCGATCCAAATACGAGTACAAACCTGAAATAATACGTTCTGTCCAAACGGTTATATAAAAATGGAGGCGGTTTCCGTGGTTATTATTCAGTTTATATGAAAATTAATAAAAATTGGTTCCATCTTGGTCGCAATTTTTGTATAACCATTTGGACAGAACGTTTTATCCGTGTGTCAAGTCCCCTCGAAGGTTTGTCCAGGTCTTCCATACGACTCATTTTCATTCAACCAAACCTATATGTAAGGGAGGCGTCTACTAATATCTACAGGAATTCCAAAAAAACTGAACAAATCGGACTAATATCTATGAGAACCAAAGTGAGGACGAATATCTACAGCTCAAACTGCTGACTAATATCTTTGAGAATCAAAGTGAGGACAAATATCTACAGCTCAAACTGCTGACTAATATCTATGAGAACCAAAGTGTGGACGAATATCTACAGCACTGGCAGAGGTTGGGTTAGGTTAGGTTAGGTTAGGTTTGTTTAGGTTAGGTTAGTTATAACGTTATTGAAATAATTTATGCTTTTCCGTACAACCTCTTGCTCAGCTGCCCTCTGTAGATATTAGTCCAACCTACGCTCCATACATATTAGTCACCACTGGGACCGTCATAGATATTCGTCCGACCTTAGCTCCGTAGATATTAGTCCTCACTCTGAAGTTCATAGATATTAGTCCAACATGTGAGCTGTAGATATTCGTCCGACATACAGGCTGTACATATTAGTGTCTGGAGTATATGTAAGTACCGACAACAGTTCTGCGATTAAATTGTCAATAAGTATGATTTTTGTCTTGGTGTAACAACCGCACTTTGAACATGGCTAACATAAATAATGCGAGATATTATTACTGCAAAACATCGATTGCAAAAAGTCGATGTAGATGACGTAACATTAATATTACCTATATATTTCCATAGATAAATTTACTGTAGATAACAATATTCGTAAACATTATTTCCCGGTAGCATTGAATTACGTAAACATTGGACTTTGTGACAAACAGATGAAGTTAAGAGCGTTTAACCAGCCAGCGGACGAAAATCCACATTTCTTACGTTGTTCTTACGATCGTGCAGGGCGGTTACAATGAGAAAGATTAATTACTCTCCGTACCAGCTTTTTAAAATTATAACTCAATATCGAATTTATTTCAATCCAAATTAGCTTTAATTTATACCTTCATCCAAAAATGCTGAAAGGCGTGATGATAAAACTATTAGAATAATGTACTTTTTGTAATTATTTTTTGATAATAAGTATTTATCATTTTTCAATAATGTCTAAATTTAATAAGAATGTTAAAAAAATCTGAAATATATTAATTATTAATTTTTTAAACTTTATGAATAAAATCTCAAATTATAATATTTAATTAAATGAAGACAATATTAGCGAAACTTAATCGAAATCTGCAGACAGAAAAATCAGAAAAAATTGTAATCATATATAAAGATAGCAGCCAATAATATGTGCGTTAAGTAAATGAAGATAATGTTGGTAGTTTTTAGTCGAAGTATGATTCAGTTAAAAGTGACCGAATTAATATGGGTTCCGTAGCTTAATCGGTAGAGCTGTTTCCATGTAAGAAAAGGGTTCTGGGTTCGAGTCCCAGCGGAGCCAATATCTTTTCTGATTTTTCTGTCTCCAGATTTCGATTGAGTTTCGCTAATATTGTCTTCATTTAATTAAATATTATAATTTGAGATTTTACTCATAAAGTTTAAAAAATTAATAATAAATATTCATCCTAGACTTGCAGAAAAAGTCAATAGATGTCGCGTATTACAAATAAAATGGATAAATATTTATCCAGACACTATCTAGATTGCATTTAGTTCGAGTTGAATCATGTAATCATATATAAAGATAGCAGCCAATAATATGTGCGTTAAGTAAATGAAGATAATGTTGATAGTTCTTAGTCGAAGTATGATACAGTTAAAAGTGACCGAATTAATATGGGTTCCGTAGCTTAATCGGTAGAGCTGTTTCCATGGAAGAAAAGGGTTCTGGGTTCGAGTCCCAGCGGAGCCAATATCTTTTCTGATTTTTCTGTCTCCAGATTTCGATTGAGTTTCGCTAATATTGTCTTCATTTAATTAAATGAAATATATTAGTTTGTAAATGCGCAAATAAATACACAAATGGACCAATTTTGGTCAAGAAACACATGTACGTACATATTTTTAATGATTTTATTGAAACTAAAATTAAAATTCTAAAACATGCGTTTATTATACAAAGATAATGTATTGATTTATTTTACTGCATGATTATATTATTTGAAATGGGTATGGTATAATACAAAATCTTTTTTGAAAATTTAACAAATCTGCCAACGACCTATGGAATAACCTTATTATACTAAAAATTAAAAAAATTTCACAAAATTTATTACCTACAAATGCTAGATAAAAGAACAATCTTTCGAAATCAATTTATAATTTTTTGTGGAAAAGAGTCAATACGTCTAAAATCTGATTTGAAAATGACATATTTCTGGTTTTCTCTGGTAATGCCCTCTTAAGTGCTTTCAAATTGGTCACATTGAAATATTGAATAGTCAGGTTGGTTCCGTAACCCCCAAATCAAACACCTAACCTAACCCAACCTCTAAATTATCATTAGACAGAACACAACTTCTTTTAATTATAAATTAGACATCTAGTCTTGGATCATCAGCCAATACAGATCTGACATCAAAGATGTTATCAAGACCAATTTATACTGATAATTGGTTGAATTTTGGTAATAAACTGATTTTGTTATAAGGTGCGCCTCCACTAATAAGTATGCTTTTCCGATGTATGATATTGATTGTCTTTGCGGCATGCGTTGCAATGCCACTTTAAAGAAGAAATAGTTTCTTCCTGCGTGTCCTTTCGCATTCGTCCCCGTTCCCCTTGCGCCTCCCCTTCCACTCCCACTTCCTCTTCGTCTCCCGCGTTTCCCCTCCACATTCCCGTCTTCCCCTTCCCTTATCCCTGGGCGTGCGCACAACTACTCACCAAAGTTTGACAAATAGTGCAGGAAATGATACGTTTTAAGATTTTCACGGCCAAAAGTATTTTCGTTATTTATTTTTGGGGTGTTATGCCGTGTTGCGCTACCTTCTTCTTTAGCCAACGTTTCGGACATCGTTGCAGTATCCATTATCAGGGCAGATCCGGATCCGACACATTTGGGAGGCGGGAATGGGTACCGCCGCCCCGGGAACCTTTATTGGATAACCAACACCTCTGCCATAGGTCACCCCAAGTGGTTCGCTACGTTTGGTGATTTAGCAGGGGTGCCCGGGTTCATGGGGTGAGGTTTGTCTAGGTCTTAGAGGCGGATGACCAGGACATACTGAACCCCAGATTCCTACCCACCCCTTAAACCCTTTTCCTTCCCCGAACTCTCCTCTCCTTCCTTTCCTTAAAAAACCCTCCACACAGCAAACCCAAAGATGACATAGGCCCTGAGGGAAATTATTTTCCTCAGGGCCTCCTTTGTGGAGCTCATGTAAAAAAAAAAAAAATCTACCGGATCTGCCCTAATGATGAACACTGCAACGATGTCCGAAACGTTGGCCAACGAAGGAGGTAGCGCAACACGGCATAACACCCCAATATCAAATAACGTAAAAAGTGCAGGAAATAATTTCATAACGCCAGAACTCACTATTATGTATAGAAACTATCGCGGGTATGCGCACATCAAATCACGTAATTTTTAACTCAATCGGATGAATAGTGTAGGAACGCATAAAGGACTAACAAAGAAACATTCATTTTCAATTAATACGTATTAACAATCAATCAAATAGGTAGGTACCTAGCATAAAAAAATACCTATAATTTGGTACAAAATACCTATAATTCTTGATTAGATTCAAGACAGTATAGTATAGCGGTAAGGCTCTTGACTCGCACACCGAAGTTCGCGGGATCGAATCCCGGCGTGGGCAAATAAATTTTATTTGATTAATTTGTGTTATTTCCTAATTTATTCATTTAAAATAATACATGGTATATTTGCGGCACGTTCCAGAGTGGAAGATACTCTCAGTGTTGCCCTGGTGTAACACCACCATTCAGAATTGAAACGTTGCTTGAAATGGCATTAGCCGTGTTTGGTGACCAAATCTGAATAGCCTGATACTTCCCCACCTTCGTCTTCTCTATCTCCTTCCCCTCCCATACCTACAGCCCCACAACATACCCCGATTGGAGATGACATATTCTCACTGGCTTCAGACGGGAGCAGTTGGGACTCTTGGTGCGATATTCATAAAAAATAAAAAAGATTTCGATTTGAATGAGAATCGTAAGTAAGTACCACTTCGATCAAATTTATTAATTTAAAGGGTTTACTCGAAAATTGAAATTCTAAAAATTATTTTGGGTATAGAATGAGCAAAAGAAATGCTTTGGCATTCAAAGGTCATTTTTGAAAAAAAAAACTGTCAGTTAGAACCCTATCCAAATGAGGTGACGATTTATTAGTTACATCTTGGCTCTGAAACCTGGCCCGAAAAGAGGAAGATGGAGAGCTACGAAATTACGAATGTTAGAGGAGAGCGCTAACATTTACAGCGACAAAATCGATGCGAAAATTGCGAAAATGTTTAATAAAACACGACTCGTTTAAAATAGAGCTTAAATCTCGCGGGCATTATCTTAAAAAGCATTTAAAGAAACACTGTGAATTTTTTCATACACATATGTAAAATAACTGAAACAAACGTGTTAATAATAATTTTGGAGTATACTTAGCGATTTTTTTCTATCGAGGGAATTTTATATAATTTGCGTTTCGGCGCGGGCAAAGTCTAGATATTATCTTCAAGAATAACATATATATTTTTAAGAGCTTTAAAACTTACCGTGTTTAAGGGAAATATGTAATAAATCGGTACAAATCCGCGTTGCGGGCCCTTAAGAACAATCGTTGGTTTGCATAAAAGCTTGAGACGGTTGACAGTTTCGTAAGAGTTTTCGTAATGTTGAAAAAACTTTTCAGATAAATTGTCATGCGGTTGTAATAATCCAGAAACCTTCTCTTGAATGGAAAGAAGATATTTTGAAAGTTTTAAACATTTCCCATGCTATAGCAAAACGTAAACAATAAACAAACCTTTTTTACGTTAGCAGGAGGCCCTGAGGAAAACAATTTCCCTCAGGGCCTATGTTATCTTTAGGGAAGCCGTGTGTAGGGTCTTTTTAGGAAAGGTAATTCTGGGAAGGAAAAGGGCATGAGGTGTGGATAGGAATCTGGGGGTCAGTGTGTCCAGGAATGACGGACGAATGAATCCATCCCTCCCACTGTGGTACAAGGCGAAGTACCGAGAGTGTACGACAGGAGAAGTTAAAGGGACTCCCTCAACCATTCTCATCCGATCCTGCCTGCAATGTAGCTGGTGGGCAGACGCATCCGCAGTCAAAACCCGGACACACCTAACCCAATGAACCCGGGCACCACTGCTAAGTCACCAAACGTAACGAACCACTTGGGGTGACCTATGGCTGAGGTGTTGGTTATCCAATAAACGATTTCCGGAGCGGCGGTAGGTACCCATACCCGCCTCCCAAATTATAGATTGACATTGATGACAATAAACGGGAGTTAGTTAGTTAATGAGGTGTTTAGTTACATTTCAACCACTTTCGTTTCTCAAAGATCGAACGGAATAAATTGATCGCGTCGTTGACCGTGCTCGTAAATATTGGTAACTGACCATAGATATATATATGGTCAGTTACCAATATTTACCATATCTCTTGCCCTATATCGCAGCTCACTCAATCTTGCTACAAACTTCTTGGATTCATCATCAGGACTTGTTAGCAGTTTGATAACCAAGAAGCTATGCTAGCGTTATTCAGTGGCGTACTGAGAAGCAAGCTGGAGTACGCGAGCAATGTTTGGGCAGCGCCGGATCTGCCATACGTTCAAAAACGTGCAAAAAACCTGGCGCCAACTCCGAAGGGGCGCCGTGAGAAAATAAATATTGTATTAAAATTTTGTTATAATATTCCCTGAATCGTTTAAAACTTACCCGTAGTACGAAATAATTATTACGCTCTAGCAACACTTACCAAAGAAACAGAATGCGCACGCATCAGGTTGGTATCAACGGCTTACGAATTTATAGTCAGTTACAGAATTTTTTTACAAATTCCATGTATTTAGTTTAAACGTGAGATCTATTTTTCCATATATCTTTTACCGTCTTTTACGACGAATGGGTGCGATCCAAATTCAATAACCAATCACAGCGCCGTACTTTTGTTCTAGAGAATCAAACAAACCGAACTGACAATTTTAGTTAGCGTACGCTCGCTATTGTTTTGTTTTGTACGATTTAAGTATCTAGGAGAAGGTAGTTAAAGACCATTTTCTTATGAAATCTTCAGTAAATTCCATTAACAAAAACATCGCACGGTTTGTAGGATTTGCAGGTTGCAGCGTGTTACTTGTTGACAGTTTCATGTTTCATCATTGATTTGACATATTATTTGAAGTTCGTTAAATGTATAATTAATATCTATTAGATTTGTTGGATTTGTTATTTTACGGTGTTAGTGTAAGCGTCTTTCGTAAGCCGTTGATACCATACGTCAGTGTTTAGTGTTTGTATGGTGTTTGTACGCTCAATTTGGTGTTTGTTCGATCAACAAAGGGGAAATGCAAGGTACAAATTTGAGGTTATATTCTTATTAGTCAGAAGCTGTAGATGCTATTCTTGTGTTATACGTTGCCATGAGAACGTATTTGTATTTGCTTTTTCTATTAATATTCGCGTTGGGTATATACATAAACGCAGTAAATCTCAAGAAGGCTCCTGGCGATTCTCTCTTTAAAAAAAACGAGTGTGAGAGCTAGGTACCGCCAGGTCACTTGGAAAAGTTACACCCTTTATATGTCTTGATTTTATTTGATGAATTAATGTAAAAAAAAAAATTAAATAAAAAAATTGGGGTGAACCAATTTTTAATCAAAATAAAAATGTAGGGGGGGGGGCGCCATCGGTACCTACTGCACAGGGCGCCAGATTTCGTAGATCCGGCCCTGTGTTTGGGCACCGTACCACCAGAAGTACATTGATATGTTAGAGCAAATCCAGAAGAAATTCCTCAGGTATGTTTATATGCGGAAGCATGGAACCTATCCAAGGTTCATGCACCATATTGACTTACTTGAGGATACTGATTCTGTGAGTCTAGAAACTAGAAGGAAAGCAAGTCTTGCTATTCTGTCTTTCAAAATTTGGAACAATTTCATCTAAGCCCATTTCTCTTGGGATGCTACGATTTATATGTACCAGGACCACTACAGCCGAAGTCGACATCATGACTTATTTAAAGTACCGAACTGCAGAACAGACGTCTTGGCAAAGCATAGCATGACGAGGGGAGTGGTGCTGTTAAATGAAATTGCAAACCATTTGGATGTAAGTGACTGTTCTTTATATGCCTTAAAAACATTATTTAAGAGTCACTTGCCTAAAGAGTCACGTAACTAAATTGTACTGTAATTGGAATTATTCTGTTGTACAATAATAATAAAATAATAAATAATAATAATAGATGGCGGATTTAATCAATATC
Source organism: Limnephilus marmoratus (assembly GCA_917880885.1). Taxonomy (NCBI): domain Eukaryota; kingdom Metazoa; phylum Arthropoda; class Insecta; order Trichoptera; family Limnephilidae; genus Limnephilus; species Limnephilus marmoratus. The sequence continues at coordinate 17,387,718 of OU862932.1, forward strand.
GTATTGATATATGATTTTGTCGATCGTCCGTGCTAGACTTCTTGGCGATATTTTTAGGCACGTTAAGAATAAGAATCGTTGAGTCGGCTGAAAATGTTGGCATTTATTTTATTACTTTGCTAAAAAAACTACCTCTATTATGGATTGTGTCAAAAATGTTGAAATGGATTGATCTCATACTGTTTCCGTGAAATAGATAATAAGTAATCATAAAATGTAATAATAATATTGATTGTTATTGTCGCAATTCGCTAGTCAGTGTGGCAAATTGAAACAATAATAATCTACAGCAATGTTGTCTTAATATTGTGTCAAATAACTACAGGCTACAAAAACTCATGCAGGACAAACTATTGTCAAAGGTGCCGACAATACGGAACAAATCGTCAATTTGTGTTGTTAATACCCAGTACTTTTTTTCTGTGATGGAACTCGCCGAAATGACTGTTCGGTTTTTGTCTATTGTGTGTGTTGTGGAAAAAGTCTAATAACGGGTAAATCTTAGGCTAGCTTTACACTCGCTCACGTAAGCGATTTATGGCCAAATTACCAATGTAAACGACATTAAAAGTCACTTAACGTAATTTAAATCAACTTACAGAAGCTGTTATTTTGTGAGTTTTTTGACAGGACGTCTAATCGCGTCCGAGTGAACTTCAAGGCTTCGCACAGCTTATAAAATCAGTTTGATAAGCTGAGAGACTTACCGCAAGAAATTGTACCAAAATGCGCCGTTGAGAGATGTCACAAATAAAAGACTTGTCTTAGGATTTTTTCCTATAAAACGAGTATTAAGTTTTCTGAAAATGAGCATCCTTCTATTCAATTATCGGTACAATCCTTTCTAATCTAAATGTTTCTGTTTTTAACATTACGTATTTGAATTCGAAGTTAGTTGCTGTCAGGTAGCTGTCATTTGGATAAAATTAAAAAAACTCCATTAATTTTCGCCTTTGGCGGCACAAAAGTGCATGGAGAATTGTTTAATTGAAACCAAATTCTATTTCAACGCTTTATTTGGGCCTTTTCGCCATTATTTGACAAAATCGCGTAAATTTGACAGTAGAAGGATCGATGTTGACAGGAAGTCATCGTACCTACCGCTGATAATTTTACAGATGTAAACGGTCGCTTCAGCATTTACACAGATTGAACTTCCGTGAGCTTTAATTACTACAAGTCGGATGCATATGTAAACACTCCTGTGAGTAACTTACGGTAAATTTTACTTATGAATGTAAAGCTAGCCTTAGATTTTTGCCGGAAAACAATCAAAGCGATTAAACCATATGGGGGTCAAGCACAGAGGAATCGATAACTTTACAATATAGGATTGATAGGCGATACTTCTGATGATTTTATATCCATATAACGAGCACGGTCTTACCGTTGACAGCCGAACCGATATTGACAGGGAATAAATAAGAAATCGATATACGCTGGCAACACGAAAGGACAAACGCCAAGCACTTACGTAAAAATATTCATAAATTTGCAATGATGAATTGAAATACTAATTTAAATTTGAATTGTCAGTATGCATTTACTTTTATGACACTAAAAGAGAGATAATTAGTTAATGAGGTCTTTAGTCATATTTCAACCACTTTTGTTTCACAAAGATCAAACGGAATAAATTGATCGCATCTTATTTGTATTAATTAAGTCTTCTGACTCATTTCTCGAAGCATTTGATTCATTTTTTTATCGTGCCGTGTCTTCCTAAGTAATCATGTTTTATTTCTTGGTGCTTTCACGCAAAACAAGTACTCGTAAGTACCTATTCAAACATAAACCAAAGGCTTAATTTGATTTTAATAATGGCTGCCATATTATTTTGGTGGAGTTCTTAAATTATTAAAATAAAATCTGTCAATGTCACGAAACAGACCTATCAGACTGTAACTATACAATATACCTATATACGTAAATGAAAAGAGAAATTATTGCTGGATCGTGGAAGAAAATGGGCACGTGATTGTCAAGAGTTGGTAAAATAAAGCAGTAAGTAAGGTAAGATGAAAGAAGTGACGAGTGCAAAAAGACAGAGCTCTTTTCTCATTTTGTGGGATTTACACTGGTCGTGCTGTAGAAATCAGATCCTCGATGTGTGGTAAAATCATGTATGATCGTGTGAGAAATGTTAAGATCCGCAAAGAACGCAAGGCAGATGAGAGTTTATTGAGTAAGATTAAGAAAGGGACCATCGGATGGTTTGGGCGTGTAGAGCGAATGAATGAAGAAAGGGGAGTAGGAGATTATAAGATGCTAATGTGAATGATGACAAAAAAAATATTCTTAAATTGGGGATGGGCAAAATAAGGTTAAGAAACTATGTATTAGACGATATTTGAATATGATTGAGGCAAAGAGCGTGTGCCAAGACCGAGCTGTTTGGCGGTCCATCCTCTCTGTCTGGCCCTGTGAGGAAACGGCGCGATGGTTAGTTCGGCAGTTAGTTAGGTTCATTGGTCAATTTTTGCCGTGTGGCCTCGTCATGCAAATTGCTGATTCGACAGGCCGCTGGTGACTGAAAACGCAAATGCCTGAGTAGACTAAGGCCTGCTAAACTAATACCCTTCGTACATGGAGAAAATTACAAACTACGTGATTGTGACGAAACCACAAGTAGCCTACAGATATACTACTCTTTAATGCTGGTTTCCATACACGGCGCTACCCGAAATAGTACACTGAACTTGACCATTTTTCACGTGGAGTTAATACGATGTCAAATGATTTTAGCGATGAATACAATGTTCTCGTTTATCTTTATTATAAGAATTAAAAATGATCTAAAAGAAGATTTTGCGTTTGCCCATATATCGAAAGAAATATTGCCGCCAGGGAACTGCATGAGATGATGACAACAATTGCATTCATTCTACAGAATGTCACATACAAAAATACACTTTTTCCCTGCCTTCTCCACGAAATCCTTTCCTACGTATTCTTGTAACGTGAAGTTATAAAAACACGCATTTTTTCCATTTCCAGGACAAATTTAACATTCCATTCCAGATCAATCGCTACTTCTGTCAAACGGATAGTAGCAGATATGAATGCAACTAGCGTAGCGCGCTACCTGCGCTGTTGATAGCGAGCAAATGACGTCTAACCAACACTAGCAAAATAGTATAGCGGGTAATCACGAGCGCTGCGTGTGCTACGCGCATCAAACTCTAGTCGCTTGTAAGTATCTCCGTGTACGAAGGGACTAACTTTCGACTTTTGCCGTGCGACAAAAATCGGCCGTGAAAAGGTCAGTCGCAGGAGATAACTCTCAACATAAACCTATCCTTACACATGAACTAATTTATATACTCGACAAGCTTATCTTGATTTACACGTGCAATTAATTATTTTGATACTAGCACGTAAAAAGGCACAACTCGTATGCGATATTAATCGACTGTGAAAATGTGGTGCCTATGCGGCGAGTCGCTACGACACGACGCGACCGACCGCGACGGGCGATTAGGCAACTAGCCAAATCGATAGTGTAAATTCCGCAATTTTTTTAATCGATGCGTTGTATGAAATAGCTTTAATGATACTTCATAATAGTGATCAAAATCTAGTAAAAGTATTGTATCAACATATGGTGACCCGACAATTCGTCCTGCGACAATTCATCCGGCGACAGTTCATCCGGCCGATAGTTCATCCTGCCGACAGTTCATCCTGCCGACAGTTCATCCCGCCGACAATTCATCCGGCGACAATTCATCCTGCCTGATCATTTAGAAGATTTTTATTAAGTAAGTATGCAAAGAGGATATACGGCCGTACAACCAAAATCGATATACTTATATCCAGGGCTGGGCAAAATACATGCTTTGCTGTAATTGAAATACAAATTACAAAATACTTTTTTGCATGTATTTAAAATACGAAATACAAAATACTTTCATGTCGTGTATTTGAAATACAAAATACAAAATACAGTATTTTAACCATTTTTTAATTTCAAATACAAAATACAAATTACAAAATACAAAATACATTTGGTTTTGGTAGAACCTTTGGTTGCAATAAATTGTCGTAAGTGCCCATATCTAAGGGTGCGTTTCCATAGAAGCAGAGCTAAGCAGAATGAAACAGAGACGTGCTAAAATTGACTATTCATATTGCTCAGGAGACTCATCTCGTCTCCGCTCCACTTGTAAAATTTTGTGGTATGGGACTTAGGTGTTAGATTATAATAATAATAATTATAAAACTAGCTGGTTCCCGGCATGCGTTGCAATGCCATATTCAAAGAAATAAATTGTTTCTCTCTGCATGTCCTATCCCATTCGTCCCCGTTACCCTAACGCATCCCTTTCCCCTCTTGCATTCTCCTTCCACCTTCCCTGCCTACCCTCTCCCCTCTCCCGCTCCTCCCATCGCGCCAACCCCCTCCCGCGTTCCATATATTTAGTCCCAGTACATTCAGTTTTCAAACAGCTAGCGTGCCAGCTATTACATTTTTTTATTCAAATTTTCATTTTTCACATATTACAAATATTCATTTTTCTATATAATAAGAACAATCAATCAAATCTGGTACCTAACATAGGTACCTATTTAAAATATCTATTATTTAAAAAATCCATAGAAAATTCTTTTTTTGCAAAAAAAAAAACAGCTGCCTGCTAAATTCAATTTCATCAAACGCGCGAACTGTCAAACGTGCGAAGTTAAAATAGTCGTAAAGTTTTCTGAAATTATCCAATTTTCTGCGTTATTTTCTTAATTTTTTTTCTGTAAGAACCTTCTGTAAAGAATTAGAAAACTTAAAAAAAATGAATGAAATAGGTAAAGTCATTCTGAAGTTATGGCGTGACCAAGGGAAACAAGGATTAATTTTTATATATAAATGGATGACATTTGTATAGCGCAATTTAGTGTTATTTCACTTCTCTGCTCTTATCTACACTAATTAACTTAAAAATAATCTTTTTGATAGAATGGCAAATAGAGTAATTAGCTTGGTTTACAAGCTCTAGCTCCTTTATAATGATGGGAAAATGATTATAGGGGTAACTTAATTTTTTTTTTTTTTTTTTTAAGATATAGTTAGTTAGTGGTTAGTATGAGCGGAATATGGCTGCTATTTTTTTTAATCCTTCCGAAGGATTTGCTTGGGGAATTTATATTTTGTTCGGACACTTTCGTCATACCGGGCGAGATTAAAGTAAAAATAATCTAGTAATCAGTCAAATTGTTCCTATAGTGCTTGATCTAATACTATGATACAAAAATGTACTATACAAAGCAATGAAAAGTATAATATAATATGGTACAAAATGTACAATAACAGTGCTATTATAGCACAGGACGATAATAATAACTAGCATGACGTAAAAAAATGTACAGTACATTATAAAGCAATGATAAGGGGGCATATTCATTAAATTCATAATAGAAAAAATCAAATCAAATTGTTAATTATGAACTCTCCACCCCTGCTGCATGTTATTTTTTTTTCATTTTCATTATGTTGGTTTTCCTTCTTTTTATAATAACAATAATATTTGGATGATTTACATATCCCACATGCTTTAATTTGTGTTTTTTTTTTTCATTTCTGTTGTACATATATATATTTTTCTTTTTTTCTACCACTTTATGTTTTCTTTTATGTTTTAATCTATGTTTATATCTACATATATTATAAATTTTAGCGGAAACTTCGCTGGTTAATGCAACCATGTAATATGTTACTGTATTATAAAAATATGTATAACTGTTTGTTTCCTTAATAAACTAAAATAAAAATAAAATAAAAAATAAAAATAAATTAATTACGTGAGCAGTTTTTCTTCCAAACTAGACTCCCCCCGCCCCGCGCCCCTTGGTGAGATAAATTTGGGTCACTTCGTTTATTCTTTTCAAGTAACGTGAGATTTTGCTGGACCCTCCCCCTTTTTTTGAGCTCACGTAAATAATGTAGGCCCCCTAAGAGACCTACAAATAATGATTATTAAGAGTGCAAAGGACAATAATACAGGATTCTAGCGTTTATAGTCTATGTATTATCTATGTGCGTTTATTTTTCATTATCATTATGAAGATCGCTAAATGTATTTGAAAATGTAATTTGAAGCCATAAGTATTTGAAATACAAATTACAAAATACCTTAGCAGCAGGTAATTGAAATACCAATTACAAAATACATTTTTAGGAAGTAATTGAAATACAAATACAAAATACGTATTTGTATTTCAAATACGTATTTCAATTACAAGTATTTCAAATACTGCCCAGCCCTGCTTATATCTGAAGGCATCTTGAGTGGAAATCCGCTATAAAAATATTTTTACTAACAATAATTTCGACTCTCCGAAGAAGCATGCATGAATGACAAAATACGACACACTTATACTTATAGGTTTTACTTATAGGTAAGGTTAGGTTAGGTTGGGTTAGGTTAGGTTAGGTTAGGTTAGGTTAGGTTAGGTTGAATTGTCAGGATGAATTGTCGCCGGATGAATTGTCGGCGGGATGAATTGTCGCCGGATGAATTGTCGGCGGGATGAACTGTCGGCAGGATGAACTGTCGGCAGGATGAACTGTCGGCCGGATGAACTGTCGCAGGATGAACTGTCGCCGGATGAATTGTCGCAGGATGAACTGTCATGGAACCCAACATACGAACATATATATCTAGGATTTGGCCGCAGATTATAGTTATGAAACTGCTCCCGACGAATGTCTGCGCGGCCGTTTTCATGTGAAACACAGTTTTCAATGTTAGATCAAAGTACCCAACTGAATCACGTGATTTTTTTTCACAAACATGTTTATTAATTATTAAAAAAGTAATCTTGTCTAATTTGTGAAAAAGAAATATTAAAAATTATGTCGACGGTCCCGAAGAACAATGTCCAATATGCGATTTTATCGTGTTGCTGTTGCTTGTTTTAGCTGTTTAAAATTTCTTTTTTGTATTTTACTGCTTTAGAAATCAAGAAAAATAGTTTTATTTTGATATTTAGCATTTAATTCAAAATTCCGAAAATACAGACTATTAAATCAACAAAATATTGCAATAAATAAGCCAACAGAACGATTTAAAATTTTTAGCACAATTTAGAGCAATGTCCGTTCATCGGGAAAGTCACGCGTCGCGTCTACATATATCGTAAAAATAAAACTTGTCGCAATTATAAATTTATGGCTAATTTGTGTTTCAACGTAGATCAGTCCTTTGTAAGTTAAATTTAAGCCCTTCAAAATAAGCAACGGTTTGTTGCCTTCAAATTCTGAGGTTGAATGCATTTTACCATTCTTTCTTTGGGATTGACAGAATAATTTTCCTACAAAAATAAAAAGATGGGTAAATACTACTTTTTTCCCGCAAAAACAAAAAGGAAGGTAAATTCGACTGTTTTCCTACACAAACAAAAAGAAAGGTAAATGCCACAGTTTTCCAACGAAAAACAAAAATAAAGTTAAATACTACAGTTTTCCTACAAAAACAAAAAGAAAGGTTCCAGTTTTCCTACAAAACAACTCTAACTCCAACTCCAGTTTTCCTACAAAACAAAAAGAAAAGTAAATACTACAGTTTACCTACAACAATAAAGGTAAACACTATTTTTTTCCCACAAAAAGAAACGTTAATACGACTGTTTTCCTACAAAAACCAAAACAAAGGTAAATACTACTTTTTTCCTTCAAAAACAAAAATAAATGTAAATACTACTCTTTTCTCAAAAAAACAAAAACAAAGTTAAATACTACTAGTTTTTTACAAAAACAAAAACAAAGGTAATTATTACTCTTTTCTTACAAAAACAAAAAATAAAGGTAAATACTACTCTTTTCCTAGAAAAACAATAAGAAAGGTAAATACTACTCCTTTCCTACAAAAACTAAAAGAAAGGTGAATACTACACTTTTCCTACAAAAACAAAAAGAAAGGTAAAAGGTTTTCCCACAAAAACAAAAAGAAAGGTAAATACTACACTTTTCCTAGAAAAACAAAAAGAAAGGTAAAAGGTTTTCCCACAAAAACAAAGAAAGGTAAATACTACTCTTTTCCTACAAAAATAAAAAGAAAGGTAAAAGGTTTTCCTACAAAAACTAAAAGAAAGGTAAATACTACTCCTTTCCTACAAAATTAAAAAGAAAGGTAAAAGGTTTTCCGACAAAAACATAAAGAAACATAAATACTACACTTTTCCTACAAAAACAAAAAGAAAGGTAAAAGGTTTTCCCACAACAACAAAGAAAGGTAAATACTACACTTTTCCTACAAAAACAAAAAGAAAGGTAAAAGGTTTTCCCACAAAAACAAAGAAAGGTAAATACTACTCTTTTCCTACAAAAATAAAAAGAAAAGGAAAAGGTTTTCCGACAAAAACATAAAGAAAGGTAAATACTACACTTTTCCTACAAAATCAAAAAGAAACGTAAATACTACACTTTTCCCACAAAAGTGTAGGTTAAACCTATAAAAAGAAAATATGAAATAAAGTATCAATCGTAAAAACAGTAATGGAACTTAATTGAGAAAATTATATTATTAGGTTAAGTTGTATATGGACATTAATATTCACATCAATTTCATTGAGAAGATTATATTATTTAGGTTAAGTTGTATATGGACATTAATATTCACATCAATTTCATTGAGAAGATTATATTATTTAGGTTAAGTTGTATATGGACATTAATATTCACATATTATTATTATAAATAAATAGATTACAATCATGCAAGTTTGTTATTTAATTTGCGTAAATGTAATCAAGGCTGATGTCGTAAGAAATGTGAACTCATTTAATAGAAATGGCGTGATTCAAGTCATTATTCATAGATAATTGATAATTATATGTAAACAATTGTTAACCGTTTGGTATCAGACGGTACACGCGTGTGGAAGAAACTAGTTGTTTCGCAATAAACGGGTAGGAATCTATTCCACCATTATTACGTAAAGTAAGCATTTTATGAATAAAGTTCATTATTAGTATAATTATTTATTACATTTTTATTACCGTGAACAATGATAGAAAAAAATTTAACTATTCTGTCTCAATTATTTTTCATAAATCTATACTTATGTTCACGGCGGAAAATCGATAAAAAACAATTGTAAAACCGAAAAAAAATTTATCTTGATTTATTTTTCGTGTAGTACGCCGTGTTGCGCTACCTCCTTATTTAGCCAACGTTTCAGTCAGCGTTTTAGTCTATCATCAGGGTAGATGTGTGTTATATACCTATATGTAATAATGTATATTGTAATATGTGTGGTAATGTGCAGTTTAATATGTGTAATAATGTGTTTTGTAATAATGTGTATTGTAATATGTGTAATAATGTGTTTTGTAATATTTGAAATAATGTGTATCGTAATATGTGTAATAATGTGTTTTGTAATATGTTTGGTAATGTGTAGTGTAATCGACTGGTCAGTGGTTGAGTGGGCATAGCACTTGGGTCCCACCCGAGCGTCGCGTGTTCGATTCCTCGGCTGGCCAAGTCCTCCATCACAACACAAGCAACATTTTCGGCTTTCTGTGGTGGTAGTAGGAGATTTTCAAACATTGTTGGGTTATTCGTAACCCGGGAATGTTTGTCTTTCTTTTTAAAAAAAAAAATTATTATTTTTTTTTTAATATGTGAAATAATGTTTATTGTAATATGTGTAATAATGTGTTTTGTAATAAGAGAAATATTGTGTATTGTGATATGTGTAATGTGATATGTGTATTGTGAAATGTGTATTGTAATATGTGTGGTAATGTTTAGGGTAATATGTGTAATAATGTTTATTGTAATATGTGTAATAATGTGTTTTGTAATATGTGTAATAAAGTGTTTTGTGATATGTGTAATAATTTGTTTCTTCATTTGTATAATAATGTGTTATTACACATATTGCATATGTTTTCAGTATATCTAATAATGTGTTTTGTAATATGAGTAATATTGTGTATTGTGATATGTGTAATGTGATATGTGTATTGTGAAATGTGTATTGTAATATGTGTAATAATGTTTATCGTAATATGTGTAATAATGTGTATTGTAATATGTGCAATAATTTGTTTCTTCATTTGTATAATAATGTGTTATTACACATATTGCATATGTTTTCAGTATATTTAATAATGTGTTTTGTAATATGAGTAATATTGTGTATTGTGATATGTGTAATGTGATATGTGTATTGTGAAATGTGTATTGTAATATGTGTAATAATGTTTATCGTAATATGTGTAATAATGTGTATTGTAATATGTGCAATAATTTGTTTCTTCATTTGTATAATAATGTGTTATTACACATATTGCATATGTTTTCAGTATAATAATGTGTTTTAAATATGAGTAATATTGTGTATTGTGATATGTGTAATGTGATATGTGTATTGTGAAATGTGTATTGTAATATGTGTAATAATGTTTATTGTAATATGTGTAATAATGTTTATTGTAATATTTGTAATAAAGTGTTTTGTGATATGTGTAATAATTTGTTTCTTCATTTGTATAATAATGTGTTATTACACATATTGCATATGTTTTCAGTGTAATAATGTGTTTTGTAATATGTATAATAATGTGTTTTGTGATATGTGTAATAATACGTACTGTAATAATTAGTATTGTAATGTGTGCAATAATTTTTGTAATATTTCTGAAAATGTGTATTTTAATCTGCTCTGCTCTGATTATGTAATGTCTGAAACGTTGGCGAAAAAGGTGGTAGCCCCACACGGCATAATTTCCCAAAAATAAATCACCATAATACTTTTGGCAGTGAGAATATCAAATCATACACGAAACAAAAATATTTAGGATTTTTCAATGTCTTTTAAGTCGATATTATACAAATTTGCACTTGATGGAGTAGCGAAAGACGGTGAGCTCTGGCATCATGAAATTTACATAATCTCTTCTGTCTGGATTTTACACAAAAACGCAAATATTTTCAGCTAGCAAATACGATTCCCTAACGCTTGATCACCCGACATTTGGCCCCCCGACAGTTGTTCTCCCGGACAATTAAACCATCTGCCAGATGATCCCTCGGATACTTGATCTTCCGAAGGATTATTTCTGCTGCAGTCATTTTTCAGTACATTTTTATTTTGAAATATCGAAATTCTTTTTGCAAAAGTTTTCGTTAAAAACTGTATTGGGACTATCTTCTCAGTAATGCGCGGGTCACATTATGCTGGTTGCCAGCCGCGAGTTGAAGAAGCCGCTTCTGCCAGCCGTCGATCAGCTTGGTGTGACAACAAAATTCGGCGCTGGCATCGCCAGCCGGCGAGTATTTGTCAGTGGCTGACGAAGTTGGACATGTTTAACTTTTGGTAGCAGGCAGCGGCGAATAATCAATCACGTGACCGCTGGCACCAGCCGGCAGCGCAGTCTGACCACTATTGCGTCTATCAGCAACGAGAAAGCACGTGTTTTTTTTGTGAAGTTTTTTAGTTGTGACTGACTATTTTATAATTTGTAATTTTTAATTGATATAATTAAAGTTATTTATAATGTCTGAGTTAAAGTGAACTGTGAAATAAATAGTAACATTCTATATGTTTCTGGGTCCTCTTCTTTCAGTTCTTGGACAAGTCTTGACGATGCCCCTAATTCTTCCCTTCTTTGTATCCATGGCCTGACCCACCATAGTCTCTGTTTGCGGTGAAGCTGGTTAAGCATTTCTAAACTAAGTTCCCTGACACCCTCTCTCAACAACTGCTTAATTAGCTTTTTACGTGAAACGACAGATGACATATAGTGAATGACTAACTGGAGAGTGCGAGACGCGAGTAGCAGCAGCAGTAGTGTGACCAGATTGCCCGCCGCTGCTAGCTGGTACTACTACCAGCCGCTGGTAAGCAGCAGCTGGCAACCAGCATGATGTGACCCGCGCTTAACATGTCCAACTTCGTCAGCCGCTGACAAATTCTCGCCGGCTGGCGACGCCAGCGCCGATTTTGTTGTCACACCAAGCTGATCGACGGCTGGCAGAAGCGGCTTCTTCAACTCGCGGCTGGCAACCAGCATAATGTGACCCGCGCTTAATAGAAATCAGAGCATTTTCTAACAAGGAATTCGTTTGCAAAATCCTCAACAACTATTAAAGTAGCATTAGATCTATAACTAAACTACCCGAGAACATTAATTTCCGCGGTCCTTACGAAACACACGCTCAGAGCACCTTTCTACATTTAATACGAGTCGAAAACTCGGTAACCTAACCTACAGCATTTAACTTTCCTAAGAACGTACACCAAGTGACTGCAATTTGGAGTGCTTGGCATGGTTAACTTTTGAAAACTCTTTCTAAATAAATGATATATCTACAACACATTTTATAACTTAAAAACAAGTATGAACTTTCTCGGATTATGATTAATCGAAAAACATTTAAAATATTTAAAAACTGTTAATGAATGATAAATGTAACATAATATTTATTGAAAAAAAAATTGGCCTATTTTTGATTATTTTTATCTTTATTTATTTTATTACAATTGGTGTGCTATGCTGTGTTGAGTGCAGGCGGAGTTTATTAAAGAAATACAATTTGGGAGGCGGGTATGGGTACCGCCGCCCCGGGAACCATTTATTGGATAAACAACACCCCTTCCATAGGTCACCCTAAGTGATTCGCTATGTTCGGGGACTTAGCAGGGGTGCCGTTTTCATTTCGGTTCCGAAGAGACTGGTTGAGACCCTTTTGTTTTCTCCAGCCGGAGTTTAAGACTCTTTTGACCTCTGAAGCCAGACTCTCTCAACACATCGCCTTGCAAGTCAGTGGGAGGGATGGATTCATATGTTCGGCACTCTTGGACACACTGATCCTAAGATTCCTACCCCCCCCCCCCCCTCATACCTTTTTCCTTTCCAGAACTTCCTATTCTTCCTTTCCCTAAAAAACACTCCACATAGCATCCCCAAAGATGAGGCCCTGAGAAGAGTGTTTCTATATATAATGCCAAGCTCTGGCGTTACGAAATTTGTATTAAAAAAATAAAAATTTAGGTTCCATATGTTTGGGTCCGCAAATCTCGAAAAGTAATCGATGAATTGACTCATTTGTTTTACAGAATATTGCATTTTAGCAGAAAAGTGTCTCTTTAATATGTAAGCTCTGAAGTTTGTATTAAAAAATTACGACAGGTGGTTTGAAAATGTGTGTATTTCATATATTTTAGCGGCAGGATGGGAAGGCAGGAGGTGAGGTTCACGGACGGTTGACGAGGGAGGGGGAAGGCGGGGAAGGTGGAAGAGTAACACAGGAGGAGAAGGGGACGCGGAAGGGGAATGGGGACGCATGGGAATGGACACGCAGAGAGAAATAATTTATTTATTTGAATGGAAAAGCAACGTATGCCGTAAGTAAATTATGAAACATTTGTAAAAGTGTCCTAACTAAATACGGCAACAAAATATTGGAGACTGAAAATAAACGAACTTTACTTCGCCGTATTTAGACTTCGCAAATTTGTTCAATACGCGGCGAACAATTCGCCCTCCCATGTAAAAAGGTCTATTCATTCAAAAGCAGAGTTTACTTTTAAGAAGTAAATGGTGATATTATAATGCGAGATGCCTATATACTGTCGTATTGAGTTATCGACGAATCACATATCTCCAAAGTCATCTTCCCGCTCTGCGCCCCGCTATAGTTGGTTTCCCCCCTCACCTTTATGTTCTGGTCTACTAATATTCATATGTTTATGGCAGGGCTGGGCAGTATTTGAAATACTTGTAATTGAAATACGTATTTGAAATACAAATACGTATTTTGTATTTGTATTTCAATTACTTCCTAAAAATGTATTTTGTAATTGGTATTTCAATTACTTGCTGCTAAGGTATTTTGTAATTTGTATTTCAAATACTTATGGCTACAAAATACATTTTCAAATACATTTCGCGATCTTAATAATGATAATGAAAAATAAACACACATAGATAATACATAGACTAAAAACGCTAGAATCCTGTACTAATGTCCTTTGCTATAGCACTCTTACTAATGATTATTTGTAGTTCTCTTAGTAATACATTGATAACGTGAGTTCAAAAAGGGGGGGGGGGGGGCTCCAGCAAAATTTCACCTTACTTGAAAAGAATAAACGAAGTGGTCCAAATTTATCTCACCAAGAGGCGGGGGGAGTCTAGATTGGAAGAAAAACTGCTCACGTAATTAATGTATGCACCCTTATCATTGCTTTATAATGTACTGTACAATGTATGTTTTTTTTACGTCATGCTAGTTATTATTATTGTCCTGTGCTATAATAGCACTGTTATTGTACATTTTGTATCATATTATAGTATACTTGTCATTGCTTTTTATTGTACATTTTTGTATCATAGTATTAGACCAAGTACTATATGAATAATTTGACTGATTACTAGATTATTTTTAAGTTAATTACTGTAGAGAAGAGCAGAGAAGTGGAATAACACAAAATTGCGCTACACAAATGTCATCCATTTATATAAATATAAAAATGAATCCTTGTTTCCTTTGGTCACGCCATAACTTCAGAATGACTACCTTTTTCATTATTTTTTTTTAAAGTTTTCCAATACTTTATAGAAGGTTCTTACGGAAAGAAAAATTAAGAAAATTAAGCAGAAAATTGGATAATTTCAGAAAACTTAACGACTATTTTAACTTCGCACGTCTTACAGTTCGCGCGTTTGATGAAATTGAATTTAGCAGGCAGCTGTTTTTTTTTGTAACAAAAGAATTGTCTTTTTAAATCAAAGATATTTTAAATAGGTACCTATGTTAGGTACCAGATTTGATTGATTGTTCTTAAAATATAAAATAATGAATATTTGTAATATGTGAAAAATGTAAATTTGAATAAAAAAATTCTGGCACGCGAGTTGTTTGAAAACTGAATGTACTGGGGCTAAATATATGAAACGCGGGACGCGTTTTATGAACTTGAATTTAGCAAGCAGCTGTTGTTTTTTGTAACAAAAGAATTGTCTATGGATTTTTTAAATCATAGATATTTTAAATAGGTACCTATGTTAGGTACCTACCAGGTTTGATTGATTGTTCTTATAATATAGAAAAATGAATATTTGTAATACGAAAAAAAAGAAAATTTGAATAAAAAAATTGTAATAACTGGCACGAGAGTTGTTTGAAAACTGAATGTACTGTGACTAAATATATGGAACGCGGGAGGTGGTTGGTGGGATGGGGGAGCGGGAGAGGGGATAAGGTAGGCAGGGAAGGTGGAAGGGGAATGCAAGAGGGGAAAGGGATGGGGTAGGGGAACGGGGACGCACGGGAAAGGACATGCAGGGAGAAACAATTTGTTAATAATAATAATTATTATAATAATTATTATTATAATCTAACACCTAAATCCTATACCACAAAACTTTACAAGTGGAGCGGAGACGAGATGTGTCTCCTGAGTAATATGATTAGTCAATTTTAGTACGTCTCTGTTTCACTCTGCCCAGCTTTGCTTCTATGGAAACGCACCCTTAGATATGGGCACTCACGACAATTTATTGCAACCAAAGGTTCTACCAAAACCAAATGTATTTTGTATTTTGTAATTTGTATTTTGTATTTGAAATTAAAAAATGGTTAAAATACTGTATTTTGTATTTTGTATTTCAAATACACGACTTGAAAGTATTTTGTATTTCGTATTTTAAATACATGCGAAAAAGTATTTTGTTATTTGTATTTTAATTACAGCAACGCATGTATTTTGCCCAGCCCTGGTCTATGGTTGCAAACCATTTTTTTTACAAATTTTACAAAAAATATTCCAACCTCCGACTCGATTTACCAGAAAACGAAAGTCTAAATCAATTAATGTCATAAACCAAAATCCTTTCCAAATGTGACGGTAATTCACAAGTTTCCAGACGCCATGTATATGCACTTTCCTTGTTCATTATTAACTTGTCTAATAACAGGGCATAGCAAAAAATAAGCATGTTTTTTAAGCTCTCTCACTAGAAAATTAAGAGCACTTTAATCTTCTAAAAACTGATAAGTTTTAAGATTTTTCACGGCCAGAAGCATTTTCGTTATATGTTTTTGGGGTGTTGTGCCGTGTTGCGCTACCTCCTTCTTTAGCCAACGTTTCGGACATCGTTGCAGTGTCCATCATCAGGGCAGATCCGGCAGATCCGGTAGATGTGTAATTTTTAGTCGTGAAGTGTGTGCTAATTTAAAAACTGATCTTTTTGGAACACTTGGCACTTAGAAATCTTCCATTCAGTGGTACAATAAGTATATTTTCAACGCCTCAGGCTAAATTGTTTGCTTTTTGGAACAACTCATATAGGTCTCATATAAATTTTTACTATCATGGTTGAAACACGATATAAAATGTGTTAGAAAGAGAAAAACCACACTTTCTTTATATTTTTACTAAAAGTTAACCGCAAAATAATTCAAATGTACACCTTTATGAAACAAAATTTTACGTCCGCAATTGGGAAAAATTTATGAAACTTTGTAAATTTTTTATTTATTTCCTTTTTTTTATAAACACAAACAAACAGTTCATTATTTACAGTTGTGAAAACAATTTACAAATATTAAGTATATTTCATGGTGGCTACCTATGATGTGTTTCTTTGTAGTGTCTTATTTAGTGTAGGTATATTAAGACTCTGCAACCCGGCCCGAAAAGAAGAAGATGGAGAAATACGAAATGACGAATGTTAGAGGAGAGCGCTAACATTTTCAGCGACAAAATCGATGCGAAAATTGCGAAAATGTTTAATAAAAAACGACTCGTTTAAAATAGAGCAAAAATCTCGCAGACATTATCTTAAACAGCATTTAATGAAACACTGTGAATTTTTTCAAGTATGTAACTTGTAAAATAACTGAAACAAACGTGTTAATAATAATTTTTGGTGCATACTTTGCGATTTTTTTCTATCGAAGGGATTTTATATAATTTGCGTTCGGCGCGGGCAAAGTCTAGATATTATCTTCAAGAATAACATATATTTTTTTAAGAGGTTTAAAACTTATCGTTTTTAAGGGAAATGTGTAATAAATCGGTACAAATCCGGGTTGCGGGCCTTAAGTAATTACCGGGTGATGTGCGTATTGGGAAGGTATGTGTGTGTGTGAGTATGTATGTATGTATGTGCTTTGAACAAATTATATTATTGACATGATGCCCTTTTTAAATTTAGGCAGTGAATCGGAGAAAATGTCGATGTTAGAATTTAGCCCAATATTATTGAACATATGAAGAGCACGATTGATTGGCGAATTACTTGCTGCATTTGTCTTGTAATTAAACGTGTAGAATAATTCTGTATGGCGTGTACGTCTTAATGGTATGTTAAAATTTAACAAGGGAAAGAAGTTCAGTACAGTCAATGTTATTATTTAAAATTTTGTTAATAAATAATGTCAAATCAGCTATTGCTCGCCTTTGTTGCAAAGTTTGAAATGTGTATTCAAAGTTATTATTGAATTTGATGGTAAGATATTTTATAAAATTTGTTTTGATTATGTTCTATGCTATCTATGTGTACTTTGTACTGCGGGCTCCAAATTGGCGAGGCATATTCCAGTGTACTTCTGACTAATTCAAAATATAACATTACTACTGTACGCAAGTTACTGAACCCTTATAATACGAAGAACAAATTATTTTTATTAATTATTTTTACATGAAACTACAAAAAAGTGAGTTGACGATACGGTTGATAATAGATTTTCTTAATAAAATGTGTGAGTGTTTTAATTTTTATAGTTATTAAAAACGTAAGGTGAGCCATTTTTAAAACTTTTTAATGTTCGCATTGAAAAAATTATTTTTAAAAAATTATATGAATTACAAAATTTGAAAGCGAAAAATCATCGAAAAAGTCACCGAAGACCAAAATTTCATTTACATTTTCACTGCATATAATATCAGGAATCACTGGTTAAAGTATGTCAAGTACGTCCCTTAGCACCCTGTATAAGTATGCCGGGGGCCAACTGTCAGGGGATCAACTGTCATGGAACTGCCTGCACCTTCCTACGTGTAATTACATTAATGAATCACACACACATACATACATACATACATACAATAGAGATAAGTACTAACCTAAGAAATAATATTGAATTATATTTTACTTTTCACGGAGAGTTGCAAAAAATTGTAAAATAGTTTTTAGTGCATTATTTGTGAAGTAAGCTTATTTTATAAGTGACTTTTTGCAGAGCCCGTGAAAGGCATTACTCGCCGACTGGTGAAATTGTCTCAACCGGCGAGAACACGCCTGTGGAGTACATTGTTCACTTTGGATGCTGTGATTATTGAACAGATGTGATCTTTACCGATTTGAAAATAAACTGAAGTCACCAATGTGCGCTGTTATAATTACCGTGTCGATTCGCGGTTACGGTACCGTGAAGGCAAAAAAAGGCAAAAAATATAAGTTCCTTATCGTTATAATGCTGCAGATCTTTCTTACACAGTAAATAATGGTGAGACCCAAAATACGTGTGACTGTTTCCTCCAAAGTATTATATTTTGCGACGGGTATTGCGTTTTTCCTCTAAACGTATTTTTTTTATAGTGATACCTCACAAGAGTCTCAGCTGCTCCCATCTGGAGCCAGTGAGACTATGGCATCCCCAATTGGGGTATGTTGTGAGGCTGGATGTAGTGAGAGGGGAAGGAGATAGGGAAGAGGAAGGTGGGGAAGTACCTGGCTATTCAGACCTGGTCACCAAACACGGCTAATGCCATTTCAAGTAACGTTTCATTTCGGAATGGTGATCTTACACCAGGGCGATACTGAGAGTATCTTCCACTCTGGAACGTGCCGCAAATTTACTATATATTATTTTTATATGAATAAATTGTGAAATAACACAAATTAATCAATTAAAATTTATTTGCCACTCCGGGATTCGATCCCACGACCTTCAGAATGCGAGTCAAGAGCCTTACCGTTGGACTAGGCCAGCCGTCAAACGTGTGAGGGAGATGTATGATAATGATTGTATATTTCCTTTGGAGGGGTGCACACCGTTTGTCTGTTGTTGTCGTTTTTCGACTGTTGTTATTTAGTGTGTAGGAAAGAGCGGCAGCATTATATGTTTAAGAACAAAAACAAAACCAACGTATGACGTTTTGGAATTTTTGGAATTCACTCACACTTCAATACTATCCTTGTAACTTATATTACATACTTCCAAAATTATCGTCACGGCTAGTAGTATTGTAGTGGTCTACGGAGACGTCACGTTGCGGTGTGTGAGAAATGATTACTTTTTTCCTTTGTAGGAAACTGACCAACGTACGTTGTGTATCTCATCTTTAGAAAGAGCTGTTGCATTATAGGGATAAGGAACGTAGGTATGTTTTTTGCCTTTTTTGTCGTCACGGTTCCGTAACCATGAATCGTTACGGTAATTATAAAAGGGCGCAATGTGTTTAAGACCTTTTGACTCCTAGGCCCAGATAGGCCGGTGAAATTAAAAAGCTGCTCAAGAAAGAATTTTAGTGATTGTTAAACTTTCACACAAAACATTTCCTTTCGATTTATCTCTTTAACTAAGGAAAAAATGTATTATTCTATCCTAATAATCCGAATGTATTGTAACTTTTCTCTCTTACCATCATTACAATTGGAAAATATTGCTTGTGCAGAGATGTAGAACTTGGTGGAGCTAGAAATAAAATTGAACCCGCAAAGTCTGGATGTAAGACACGATGCTTTTAATCACTAGATAAATATTATCTTTTTTACATTTGACTCAAGTAAGTAAGATAAAAATTATTACAAACATACTTTTTTGGACACACGGCTTTATCAATAAAACACTATACAAAGCTATACACACAATACACAATACCTGAGCCAAAAATATAGAACTTCTCCAAACTCCTTTTTCCAAAACCACCTTTGAACAAAGATACTTTAAGGCGATCCACTAGTTCACTACTGTGCCGTGGACAGTAGTTCTTCGGTGGACGCCATAGGGGTCACTTTGAATAATCGAATTCGTCGACTAGCGGCCGTATTGTAAAATATCAACGCGAAAATGCATATTTTATTTTATTTTGGGAAGTTTGGGTGTAAATATCAACTTTTTTTGCGATTATTATAAAATAAACTGAATTTGCCACATTACACAATAAAACCATATCCGAAAGGGGGTTTATAAATAGGAGAGTTTGGACTTGAAAGTGTGTTTTTTAGACCTTATACTTTATTTTTTTATAGGCTTATTAAAAGACTTATAAAAAAAATGACCGATATTTTTAAGGGCCAAGGTATGTTCTACACGCAGTATTTAATTGAAGCATCTACAATACTTCTAAGCGATCAAATTTTCAAAACAAAAACATATGATTTTGCATTATTTACTATGACTTCATCTTAAATACATAGCTATATGTACAATACACTACCAGCTACGATCAGACAAACTGACTTCTTAACAAAATTCAAAAAAGATTTTAATAAATGGATCGTAAGTATTAGACGCCATGCTATTACAAACATCTGTAAAATATATCGCACATAGATAGATATAAATATTCACATACGACCTAACCCATATAAAATAAATGAAAATAATAGAACCCTGTCAAATTTAACTCCATAAATAGATTAGACAGAATTTACTACTTCACTTAATATCCTCCAACAATTATAAGATAACTCTATTTAAAAAATTTTCCCAACCTTCCAATCACTTTTCTGTTTTAATTCTATTCAAATTAATATGTATTTTACCTTATATATTCTTGTAACTACGATATTCATTTCTATACTTCTACCTCTGTCTCGACACAGGTACATCCTAGTGAGATAGGCATCAAATATACCCAATATAAATATACTTTTTATAGATAGATAAATAAATAAATACTGTTCACAACACTACCTACGGCAATCCACTAGTTCAGGAAAAAAATCGAAATCGGAATTCACGCCCGTTATGGGAGGAGTTTAAAAATACTTGAGAAAAAGTTTTTGGAAAGGTTGGAAAACGTATTTGAGAGTTTTGTTTTACAGGTTGATTTCGTAAAGGCCTGTAAAAAATATTAGTTCCTGTTTTACGCATTGTTTATTGTAATAAAACGGAAATTTAAAATTGATTTCACGAAATCAAGCGACGCGGAATGACGCGTCCATCTCCCGCTCAGTTCGGGGCGTGACTGAGGTTTGGCGACTATGGTGTAGACAGTAGTTCTTCGGTGGACGCCATAGGGTTCACTTTGAAAAACCGAATTCGTCGACTAGCAGCCGTATTGTAAAATAACAACGCGAAAATGCATATTTTATTTTATTTTGGGAAGATTGGGTGTAAATATCAACTTTTTTTGCGATCATTATAAAATAAACTGAATTTGCCACATTATACAATAAAACTATAACCGAAAAGGGGTTTGTAAATAGGAGAGTTTGGACTTGAAAGTGTGTTTTTTAGACCTTATACTTTATTTTTTTATAGGCTTATTAAAAGACTTATAAAAAAAATGACCGCTATTTTTAAGGGCCAAGGTATGTTCTATACGCAGTATTTAATTGAAGCATCTATAATACTTCTAAGCGATCAAATTTTCAAAACAAAAACATATGATTTTGTATGATTTTGCATTATTTACTATGGCTTCATCTTAAAATCATTGTAACTGTGACATATTCTCCACATTTCTTTCAAATTAACTTTGTACAATCTAATATGAACGTTTTGGCAACAATGAGAACAAAAAATCTGAAAAGAGAGAGTTCGCCTAGAACATAGAATACAAGCTAAAAGTAATACTTATGCTGATATAATAATATTCGCCTGTTTTACATCTACAAACTGCAGTTATCATGAGGTATAGTCTATTGCAGCAACGCTGGATTAGCTCTAATTGAAGTTGAGCAACTTCAGCGAAAGATAATATTCATATTTACACCACAGCGCAGCGAATTCAAGATTTTTATGTCGAGTGATTGCCGCCATTTTGAATATTGCCATGACTCGGTAAAATGATTTTACATTGAATTTAAAAATTATAAATGGACAATTTATTCGGTGCAGTTTTTGTGAAATGTTAACTCAAGGGCGCCTTATGAAAGTATAAATATTAACTAACCAAGTACAAATATTGGCGGTATAACTAATGCACCTGCCTTGAGTTTTGTAATTACTAAGTTGTAACCAGTGGCGGTTGGTGCGTTGAGGCAGAGGAGGCTACGCCTCCCCAAAAAAATAGAGACATAAAAGTGGAAAAAATACGAGATACAATTAGTATCGATAATACACACAAAATAAATAGTAAAAAAATCAGAGTATGCATTTATGCAATTCACACGCAGTAGAAGTAAAACCTTCAGAAAACTACAGTAGACAACAGTGGGGAGGCTACGAAGTACCGCACAAAGAGGAGACCAATTTATATCTCATTTTCTGTACGTGTTTGTCTCTTTTTAGTGTCGCTATTTTTCGTTACATCGAGTTTCAAATCACAACGGTGTAAACAAGTTTTCACTTTAAAATTAGTTTCAATATGTAAAACAAGGTATCACAAATTCACAACACAATCTTAAGCAGTAGGAACCTTGAAAAGTGAGCTCATAATCAAAGCGGCCAAATCGCGCACTTGAACGTTATACACAACACCTTGGTTAGGGAAACAGTGAAATTAATAGTTTGTTATACTCAAAAAAGCAATGCAAAAATGTACTTTTTGTACTTTCTTTGCTTTTTACGACGATTATGTTTTGTATTCCGGCGGATTTAATAAAAGATTGTTTTATCAGAATAAAAGACAGCTTGACAGAGCGCGACGCTTCGTAGGTACTGTACATAGGTAAGGTTTCATTCTACCTCATTCTCTCGCAGGCTAAGTCGTATAGATGTATGTGTTTGTCTCTTTTTAGTCCTAGTAGCAATCCTGTAGGCGCGCCTGCATACCGCCCTCTAACAACGTATGCGGGGACATTGAAGCTCTAGATTCGTTATACAAATGTTAAATATAGAGTCGCTTATAAAAAAAATATTAAAAAGTAGATTCTTGCGAGAGCTCCGAAGGGGCGACAATAAGTCGCCTATACCGGGGCGGGACAGTGGTGGGTGCTTCAATGTCTCTTTTTAGTGTCGGTCGTTTCCGTTTCATCGAGTTTCAAATCACAACGGCGCAAAAGAAGTTTTCACTTCAAAAATTTATTTAAATTTATAATAATCAATTTATAAATTATATAAGTCTTAAAGCTACTTTAATTTAAATATTACCCTTTACTATTTTCGTATTTCGCCAGGACTGGTTGATTTTATATTATGTGGCTACTGCGCAACGCATTACAATAATACGCTAGTGAGGCAGAGACAGGGCCCGCCTCCGAGAGCCGCTGATTTCATGCTGGCGGAGAGGAGTGGGGAAGTCACATGGAATCGAAACGAACGGTAGCCCTTGCACGGTCGCGCGTTGTTTAGTTTGAGGCACGCCTCAAAAAACGAACAGTTTCGAAGTAGAACCGATCATTTAAGATTAGCTCTAGCGCTCTAGAGACCAAGTTTTGTGATTATTTGTGATAGTATTAAGCTGTAGTTGTTACCTACGGACAACAGGTATTTAGTAGGAGTATTTGGTCTAACTGGTGTTTGCACATTATTATTATAGTTTGACGTAGGTAATAGTACCATTGTTTTCTAGGTAAAGATAGGTGTAATTAATAAATATAATTTCATAATTAATATAATTTCTATCAGGTCCTATGTCATCTGAGATGCTGTGTGGAGGGTATTTTTGAGGAGAGGAAGGAATGAACATTGGTCTTGAAGAGACCCATGTTGTAGGAAGGAGGAAACACAAAGGCTTGCAAATCTTTCCACAGCCGAGCTGTTGAACACAAGAACGAGTCGAAGAAGCGACCCGTTCTCATGTGACCAATGTCAACCGTGTTGGGCACGCGTTTGGCGTGTTTCCCGACTATGCACCGGTGCCGAAGGGATCAATGACGCTAGTTCCTCGGAGCATTTTCTTTTGCTATGCCGGTAGAACAAGGATAGCATTCCCACCCGACGTCTGTGCTCTAAAGATTGCAATCCGTCTGTTAAATTAGGAGAATCTATCAGACGGACTTCCCGGTCGTTCTGAAACTGGTCGGCTTTACTCAAATATAAAAGTGGTTCAAACAAAGTTAAATTGTTTCATTTATCTATAATGGATAACCACAAAGTTGTAGCTACATTCGAAAGTATAGATTATTTTTACCCCAAGAGAAAACACTCTCGAGGTAACCGTCCATTCTTTGCTTCAAAGCCCTAAGACTTTGAGTATATATTTTTCAACCCCGCAATCCGCCACTGTTGGTAACTGCTATAAATGCTTGAAAATATTAGATTTTATTAACCTTGGTTTGTAATTCTTACTTCTCTATTTTCTGGATTACTACGCAATGTTCTCATAATTTTTCCGTTCGTAATTAATCATATTACGAAACTGAATAATAATTAAGCATTCAAAGGGCAAAATAAAGGATATGATAACAATTATTACTATAATAATGTATTCAGGCCTTCCCATTAATGTTAAAGAATTTATTAACTTATTTTCTAGTTGGGAACGGCTCACGTGCGTTGTGTGAAGTGTCTGAACGAAATTATTCACGTTCATATATATTTTGATAGACAACTACCCACTATTGCATTATTCTGACTCCTGGCATGATCCGAAAGCCCAAACGATTTTTTCAGTCAATCACAGATTCCAAAGAAATATTAGGTCCTTACATATGAAATTGGCGTTTTGTATGGGAGGAACATAAAGTCGATTTTTTTTTAATATAATATATTTATTTAATCAAAGTATGTATCATTGCTATCCATGCACTTTTGCCATCTCATAGGTAGTTCATCGATCCCTTTACTAAAAAACCACTCGGACGGGAATCAATAAAATCTTTGAAGGTGGTTTGGAATGCCCCATCGGAGTTGATTTTTTTCCCTTGCAAGAAGTTATCCAAATTTCGAAAAAAAATGGTAATCTGTTGAGGCAAGGTCCGGAGAGTACGGTGGATGTCTTAGACATTCCAATTGAAGCTCCTCTAATTTGGTAACCATCTGTTGTGCAGTGTGTGATCTAGCGGTCAACGTGCGTTTGTTGATTTGTTTCACTCAATTCGTGAGGTACCTACCCACCTTTCAAGCTTTTTCACCTTCCCAATTTGCTTCATGTGGATTAAAACAGTTTTATCACTAAAACCGCAGCCTGCAGCTAGCTCGGACGTGGTTCGCGATGGATCCGCTTCCACAATAGCCTTCAATTCTTCATTATCAACTTTGGTCTCCGGCCGTCCACGGGGCTTGTTCTGCCGGTCGAAATTTCCAGAACGAAAACGTTGGAACCAAAAACGCACTGTGTTTTCTTTTGCGGCACCGTCGCCATACACATCATTAATCCTTAGAGTCGTTTCTGCAGTACTGGTGCCACGGCGGAACTCGTACTCGTAAATAACTCGATATTTCAAGTTTTCCATTTTGTAAACTAAGTGACGCAAACAAAAAAAAAACAATTACGGAAAAAACAAATGAATTATAATTTTCAAAACACAAATACATGAGTAAATAGATGTATAAATTTTAATTTGGAATTCCTAACCAAAGAGAAGATATTTGAGATCAAAGTTGCAAGTACGACAAAACGCCAATTTCATATGTAAGGACCTAATTTTTTTTTTCAGATTGATATTAAATTATTTTAGTAATTTCAAAATCACCACTTTCGTCGTTTACAAAAAAGGCTCCTCTTTCGATAAAAAAAATAATAAATTTCATTCTTGCAATCGTGTCGGAGTTCCATTAATATTTTTCCAAACATTAACGATTTTTTGAAAGATTTTATGTATATTTCCAGATTATTATGCTTCTTTTTTAATTGTAAATTCGGAGCTTGACTGAATGCAGTCAATTTAAGAGTGCCTACTCACGGGGGGTCTATTTCAGTGTCACCTTTCAGGAACAAATCATGTAGCAAACTCGCCAATTCCTGACCTGTTAAGCAAACGAGTATACCCATGATATCCATGATATCGACATTTTTGATGCAACAAATACTGAAAAAAAATTATTTCTGATAACTTAAGTTCATTATTAGCATTTTTATTTTAATCCAATTGTAAACCACTGTAATGTAGCAATTATGTTTGTTTATTACTAATCCTTGTGTAAAAAACTGTAAACATTGTACACCCATTTTCGTTATTTTTTTGGGGTGTTATGCCGTTGCGCTACCTTCTTCTTTAGCCAACGTTTCGGACATCTACCGGATCTGCCCTGATGATGGACACTGCAACGACGTCCGAAACGTTGGCTTAAGAAGGAGGTAGCGCATCACGGCATAACACCCCAAAAATAAATAACGAAAATGCTTTTGGCCGTGAAAATCTTAAATCATAATTGTACACCCAATTTAAAAGCCCCATGGGTATATACAAGAATAAATAAAGATTAGAATGAAAAACTATTTCAGTACCTAAGTTTTTCTTTCAGTATTCAATAAGTTTATTTTGTCATTTACAGTTAACATTTAGGGAGATCCACTAGTCCCTGAAAATTTAGAAATCGGAAGGGCCCGCCTCTTTATGGAAGTGATTATAAAATATTTCACGAGACTTGAGAATACATTACAATCAATAAAATAAACTATCACGTAACTCCTCGGCTTACGCCCTAAACGCACATTGATGAAATTTGTGTAAAAACAAACATAATAATTAAATTAATTAATTATGTATGATTATCAAAATACGCAGTTAACTAACTTGTAACTTTCAGATTTCAATTAAATTCTTTCCATGCGAAACGACATTTTTTTTCACACTTTTTAAAGTTTTATTGTTTTTAATTTTATCATTTACTTCAATATATTCCCATTTTAAATAATGTCTCGATTCGCTTGCAATAGGCCACTTGCATCAAAGTTTTTAAAAAAAATTCCGGTTTAGGCAAATATTCTAAGACATTCCGTTTTTTTTTTTTAAATCGTATTTTTGAAACCCTGGGGATTTTTTTGAAAATTTTAATCCGAAAAATCAGACCATTTTTTATAAACCGGAAAGACGGGACATGATTTTATAGGTGTGAAAAAATGATAATTACATAGCCGAAAATCATTTAAAAAAAAGAACGTTTTCCACACGAATGGCACAGGAAAATAACGAGGTATACCAAAAATATTACATCCCATAAATATTTTTTTCCTTGGTCCATCTTGTTGATCATAAATCATTATAATGTACAACGTCTATATTACCAAATCCAATGAAATATACGTGTACTTGTAAAATATAATAATAATATTATAAAATTTGATTTTGTTAAAATCAGCACCATAACCATTATACCTCTAAAACACGTACCGATATCTAAAATGTTCGGGGTTCTCTTCATAACATCTGTCAAAAAATCAAACCAAATGATAAGTTCGCAGAAAACAAACAATAAATCTAGTGAACATTAAATGTCAAATTCAAAAATTCCCCTGAAATCAAAGTGATGCCAAATAAAAATAAAAAAATCAGTGAGGAATTTTACAAAATTTATAGGAACATTTTCGGAGACGGGACATTTTCATGTAGTGACGTCACGAGCCCAAATAATGGATTTATTTATTTAAAAATTAAAAAAACTGTACATTTCAAAAAAAATTTACTAACATTTTCGTAATCTTAGTAAAAATATCGATCCACACGATTTTTTCCATGTCGTTACGAAATCCATGTAGGTGGCCTATTCTTTCGGTAATTTTCAGGATAGTGAGTGAATACTCAGAATTGAATTAATAATAAATATGTTTTGTAAATATGTTCTAATAAATATGTAAATGGGTTATTCTCTTTTTATTTTATTCTGTCATTTTAATTTAATTCGTACTTACACGCTCTTTAAAATTGTGTGAAAAGTAATATGTTGCATTTCTTCAAATTCGTAAGTGTGATGGCTTGGATATAATGGACATAACAATGCCAGAAGAAGGGAAGACGTACATTGGGTTGCCCCTAGCAACTTGGGAAAGGTTATTCCAGAGCAGTGGTTCCCAAAGTGGTCCGTATGGACCCCAGGATCTTTCAGGGGGTCCGTGGAAAATAAAAATTCATTTGGGGGTCCCTGAATGACGTCAGGGGGTCCGCCACAAGGTTTTGACTCATTTTTATTCATATGAAAGTTTCGTCGGTCGAGGGGCGTAATGGGATGGGAGATTCGGCCCACCCCATCCTACCCCGTTCCACCCATATCCCATTTTGCCTCCTCCATTGTGATAGATTTGCCGTCTCACCCTATCTCATTCCGCCCCCTCCGTTGTGCTATCCGCCCCGGGGTCCGTGGGCCAAAACAGTTTGGGAAAGGGGTCCGTGGGCCAAAAGAGTTTAGGAACCACTGCTCCAGAGGCTGTACGAGGAGAATCTGGACCTTCTATATACTGGAGCCGCTGAGACGAAAACAGACAAGAAAAGGACGCTTAGAGGCACCTTGCCGACACCTTTACAGACCCTAAGAATAATAATGAGATAGAAATTACTTGGTATGAAGTGTTATCGTATTTCCTCTCTGCCTGCTACTACGGAGATACGGTAAGGTAGTCGATGAACCACGAGACTCTATTTATATTTCCAAAGAGGCAAACTCTGATAACAATATCGAACCCAGATGTTTTAAGTATTTTACACGTTTTTGTAAGACAACAACTCGGCAGGAACTCAAACCGTTGAACAAATATTTTTATGCTGCATCAACATATTATTTTTAACAGTTCTAGGTAATAATTTTCCCAGTAACAATGTTCCCAGGAAAAATGTTTCCAGTAAAAGTGTCCCCAGTAAAATGTTCCCGATTAAAATGCTCTGAGTAATGATGTTCCTTGCCAAAATGTTGTGAACGTAACATTTATATAAAATTATTTATTGAACATTTTGGCACAGAACGTTTTGACAGGGGACATTTTAGTTGGGGGACATTTTAACTGGGAACATTTTGAAAGGGAACTTTATTATCAGGAATCGGCTACGATTTTACACACATCCCAATTTTCAAAAATCGATCGCTAATTTTCAAACACGGGCGTCAGGTTTGCTGTTTCTGTGTATGTTCTACTAGAATTTCTTTGGAAGGTGCTACGAAAAAGTAGAGTCATCGATCCCCTCGTCACTAATGCACAGAATGAGAAACACGCCACATGCGTAATTTTGAAGCACGATTCCCACGTGAAAATAGGCCATTTTCACGATGTGTTCTTTTAGTCAAAAGCTCGACTGTGATTTAGTGATTTTGTATTTTCTCCTACTGACAACATAATAATCTCATTTACACTTCACCTTCATCAGTACCTCCTGCTTAGAGTTAATGTTTCTTTTAAACCTAAATCATCCGTAGTCGTAATTATTAGAACTAAAAATTCAGTTTAATTGAATGATGTAATTAAAAAAGTCACCCAGAGGTACAGAAAAAAACGGCAAAGAAAAACGCATTTTTTCCTATTGCTTAAAATCAAAACAATTTCCGCTATTGTACAATTATTCATTCATGCGATACGTCCGTTACGCGTGGAGGTTTAACCTCTCTGCCTACCCTCACAGACACTATGTGATTATTAAAATAAATTACATAAACATCTAAAACAAATTACACAAAATCCACTGTTTTTTTTAAATATTTTTTCACTTGCGTGTAACCGCTGTTTTTAGGCCTTTTAAAAATAAATAATATTAAGACTTTTTAGTAGACAGTCACTCAATGTTTTCCTGGAATGAAATTTCTTGAAGAACTGCGCACCACTGATTTTTTAAAATGATTTAAATCGTATGTGTTATTGTTTTTGAGAGTTACTAAATTTCTTTCAGGAACAAATTTGCTCGGCGTTCTCAGCACTTTACATTTATAATACACTTTAGATCTATTTTACTTTGTAACGTTTGTCTAGATCTGAACAGGCGGATATGCACTGCAGAGGCACTGATTACTGTTTCGCGACCGCCGGACAACTGACTGCTCGCTGCCTGACCGATATACGGCTTAATTCATTCTGATTCATTCGTTTTTTTTCAACTGAGTTTTCGCCCGTTGAGAACGTCATTATTCTATGCAGGGCTGGCGAAAGCAGCAGAATGTTGTATTTATGGGTGTTGCAACCAGATTAGACATTAATTGCATTTAGCGTGTTTTAAAGATACACACAGATGAATTGCTTGCATTTAGCGTGTTTAAACTGTTATTAAGAGGGCATTACCAGAGAAAACCGGAAATACGTCATTTTCAAAAAAGATTTTAGACGTATTGACTCTTTTCCACAAAAAATTATAAATGGATTTCGAAAGATTGTTCTTTTATCTAGCATTCGCATGTAATGAATTTTGAGAAATTTTTTTAATTTTTAGTATAATAAGGTTATTCCATAGGTCGTTGGGAGATTTATTAAATTTTCAAAAAAGTTTTGTATTATACCACACGCATTTCAAATAATATAATCATGCAGTAAAATAAATCAAT
The DNA here is from genome assembly GCA_917880885.1 of Limnephilus marmoratus. Taxonomy (NCBI): domain Eukaryota; kingdom Metazoa; phylum Arthropoda; class Insecta; order Trichoptera; family Limnephilidae; genus Limnephilus; species Limnephilus marmoratus. The sequence goes on from OU862932.1 coordinate 17,418,187, forward strand.
TCGTTATCTAGCAAACGCATGTTTAAGAATTTTAATTTTAGTTTCAATAAAATCATTAAAAAATATGTACGTACATGTGTTTCTTGACGAAAATTGGTCCATTTGTGTATTTATTTGCGCACTTACAAACTAATATATTTCAGATTTTTTTAACATTCTTATTAAATTTAGACATTATTGAAAAATGATAAATACTTTTAATCAAAAGATAATTACAAAAAGTACATTATTTTAATAGTTTTATCATCACGCCTTTCAGCATTTTTGGATGAAGGTATAAATTAAAGCTAATTTGGATTGTAATAAATTCGATATTGAGTTATAATTTTAAAAAAGCTGGTACAGAGAATAATTAATCTTTCTCATTGTAACCGCCCTGCACGATCGTAAGAACAACTTTCGACGAAATGTGGATTTTCGTCCGCTGGCTGGTTAAACGCTCTTAAGAAAATAACATTAAAAAGCTAATATCTAAATTTATTTTATTTTATTTAAGTAAGTTGTACGTTAAAGTTTTCAAATTGTCAATTAATTATTGTTTAAAGTTTATATTTACATTAAAGTTTACAAACTGCTAATCAAAATTACTTATTGCATGCTATGTTTTTTCCAGTTTGATGTAGCTCCTACAATACATTGTAACGTAATTATTTTCTTGGTAGTTATTCAGTAGGTACCTACTTGCTCGGAAGGAGTATTATTAATTTCGGGTGCCGTTGAAACGATTGATAACAAATTCAAATTGCCGGAACGTTGTTCGTTTGTTTTTTTTGTTTGAAAAAAAAAACGGTTAGAAGGGCGACGTCATGACATAACGATGGATTGGTCGGAAGTTTTATTTTGTAAGGAGTTTTGATACTCCTAAATGATTGTGTAAATTTGCAATATTATGCGTGTAACAGACGTGATGCCTTTACGAGACTGTTAAATAGTACCGGGTCGCGGTACACGCAGGATGTTGATTGTTTTTTCGAGGCGAGGAAGACTTTTATTGTGATGATCACGAGATATCGAGTTACCTATGTAATATTACAATCTAATGGAAGTGTTTATGATGTCTGTGTGCCTGGTACCTAAGGTTGGTGTTCTTGTGCTTAGAACTGAGATTCTTGTGCCACGTACAATCCAATATCACCGAGGACAACTTTGGTGAAGACTGCAGGCACTTCTTAAATCACATTTACAGTCTAGAACTGCGGTTTATATCCTTTCAATGCTCAGAGATGGCCATCGGACGCATTGTGACGCCTTTGTGGATGGATCTGGAATCTGTGGGTGGACTGCTTCACGGAGTCATGGGTGTGCGAAGCGGCAGCTCTGGGGCTCTTCTCCAGCTATCTGGAGCCCTTGTCGCTGAGGTTAGAAGAGGTGCGCCATATTAACTATCGCAAGCTACGAATGATCATTTGGAGTGGATTCTACTAAAATAACTGAATTATCTCTCTCTCTCTCTCTACATTTTTTTGAGTTTACAAAGGTATTTATGTAGATTATGTTATAATAGATTATGTTTTTTTGCTTGTCAATAATAACAAGTTCATTTTGTTTTATGTGAGTTCTTTTATTTACATCAGATAGTAGCTTTCTTTTTATCCCACGCAGGACCCTGAGATGATGATGAGAGCTCATGCATACGGAATTTCTCTGCTAACTGATAAGATGCGTGTCAACATCTTGAACCTTCCAATTGGTGCGGACTTTGAAGTTTCTGGTAGCGTGTTATAAAACTTTTTCCCTTTGTACAGTAAACTGTTTTGCGTATTAGCTTTGTCCTTTTTTGTAGCCTGATTTCCTTGCACGTCCTTGTGTTATGTCTTGTGAATGTCCTTACATAATAAAAATAACACATTTTTTTACATTAGATAATCAGGGCCTATCTTTGGGGATGCTCTTTGGATGGTATTTTTAGAAAAGGATGGAGAGGACGTTTTGAGAAGGAAATCAGGTGTGGGTAGGAATCTGGAGGTCAGTGTGTTCAGGACTAACGGACGTATGAATCCAACCCCCCCCCATTCGGTGAGAGAATGGAGAGAGTTCTGCTGGAGAGTTTAAAAGGTCTTCTTCAATCAGTCCCTCCAAATCCCCATCTCTTCCCTTTCCTTACTCTTTCAGCCCCACTGGGGATGCCATAGACTCACGCTTATTTTGTATCACAAATATAAAAATAGATAATAAAAAGTTGGTTGGAGTTCATTGCACATAAATGTTTATAACTGTGGACCCGTGTGACGTCCTTGCGGTAACCCTGTCCGAGCATTGATTGCATTTAGCGGTTTTTGTAGTGCGGCCACATACCTCCCGCCGCCAGCCACCGGAACAGATATCCAACGCAATTTCTACATTTACAAATACATTATACAATAAATTACCTCTGGCCATTGCGCGTGCATGTGCCAAGACAAAGCACCAAGACAGAGATAGACGGGGAAGAAGAGGGAGACACCAAGAGGCTGCCAGATCTATCTAACTTTATCATCATCATTACTACATACAATGTACATCCCGAGGTAAGAATAGGCCTCCTCCACAAGATTTCTCTGCTTACCTTCTGTCCTTCCCGTTCTGCTCCAATCACTGTCCTGTCATCTGACGTTCTTCTTACATGCCTTCCGCCCTTAATAATTTGACAATGCATACATGGAGATTAAAGAATGATCTGGATGCTGCATTATAAGGGATATCGAACAAATACTTCAAAGTTGAATCTATGGGCAAAGTAATATTTAGAACTCCTGAAAGAGGCATAAAGTTTAAAATATTTAACAAAAATAAAGTTTTTCTGTAACTTGAAAAGCTTACACAATGGGTATGGAATAAAATAATGTAAAATAATAAATAAAAAAACAAAATTCACACGTGGTAGAAGTGTAACCTTCAGAAAACTAAAGTAAACAAGAGTGGGGAGACTACGAAGCACCGCACAAAGAGGAGACCGAATATTACATCTCATTCTCTCGCAGACTAAATCTAAGGATGGATGTTAATAATTGTTGGATGATTTTTATAGCGCCATTGTCGGGAGAAAATCACCTCTAGGGTGCTTTGTCAATTTTTAGTGTCTCTTTTTAGTTTCATCGAGTTTCAAATCACAACGGTGCTAAATTAGTTTTTTACTTCAAAAATGTTCCCGATTATGGGTTTCTAGCACTTGGCCTAAAACTGATTAAATTTAACAAATTTTATACTTTTGAATGTAGCTACAACTTTGGGATATCCATTATATGTAGATAAATAACTGGGACGGGGACGGGGACGGGGACGGGGACTGGGACGGGGACGGGGACGGGGACGGGGACGGGGACGGGGACGGGGATGGGGACGGGGACGGGGACGGGGACGGGGACGGGGACGGGGACGGGGACGGGGACGGGGACGGGGACGGGGACGGGGACGGGGACGGGGACGGGGACGGGATTAATATTTGGATTAATGGATTAATATTTTTCATTTTTCCAAATATTATCTTATAAAGATCGCAATCGGTATTAGTTGTTTGAAACTATTTTGGCAAAAGATTAAATATCGAGGATCAATAAAACTGCAATGTATTATTAATTTGGTATTTTTTTGATTTAATCGTTGATGACAATATTAATGACATTCGTTTATATACACCTCGAGGAATCACAAATTTTTGCCCAAATGTTGTGTTAGTAGTTACTTGTTGGATATGTTTTTGACCATGAGATTTAGTGTTTTCTAATGTACGTGTTAAATGTTATTTCTTGGGTTTTGTACTTATGAATGTAAATGAGTATAGTTTTAGAATATAGTTGTTTAATTGACATGAAGTTAAGATTGTTGAAGATTTCGTCAGTGCTAGTTCTTACAGGAACTTTCAGTATAATTTTTATTATGACTTTTTGAGTTTTAATTAGTGGATTTAGTATGTTTTTATTTGCACTGCCCCATCCGATAATACCGTATTCTAACAGTGATTGGCAGAGAGCCATGTAAATCTTGATTGTCTTTTTAAATGAGGACATTCCTGATAGTTTTGAAAAAATAACTTGGTTTTTTAATTTTATTATTTAAATAGGTAATGTGTTCGGTCCATTTTAAGTTTCGGTCAATTTTTAGACCCAGATACGTTATATGGTCAACGTTTTCTAATGAGGGATAATCACAATTCTCATTTAAGTGATGCGGGCTATGAATTTTCAAGTTTAGGTTTTCTTCAGAGTTTTTCTTATTTTTTTTATTTTGAGAGTGGTGAATTTGGTTTTATTAGCATTAAGTGTAAGTGAATGGTAGTCTAGCCATTTTTTAAATCCTATTAAGTGTGTCTTCTGCTTTCTTAAATGATTCAGTCCAATTTTTCCCATTTATTAGGAGAACAGATTTTTTTATATGATTTTTTTATAACTATATTAACTATATAACTATATTGTGTGTTGTGTGCTTCTTCGCAAAGTGGTAAGTGATTGGTTATCTTTTTCCTTGCATCCCACCTGAAGCTGTAATTCGAAAGCAGTTTCGAATGCAACAATATGTTTTTGAGTTATTTGTAAAGATTAATACTTAACCTTACCAACGAACCCACAGAATTAATTCAGGTTTCGTCTATACCCGCTCGTTGAGTCTTTTACTATTTGTTTTATTTTCCCTTGATTTCTTCATATCGTTCTTAGGGAAAGAACTATTAAGGGCCCGCAACCCGGATTTGTACCGATTTATTACATATTTCCCTTAAACACGGTAAGTTTTAAAGCTCTTAAAAAAATATATGTTATTCTTGAAGATAATATCTAGACTTTGCCCGCGCCGAAACGCAAATTATATAAAATTCCCTCGCAATTTTCGCACCGATTTTGTCGCCGTAAATGTTAGCGCTCTTCTCTATTCATTCATTTCGTATCTCTCCATCTTCTTCTTTTCGGGCCCGGTTGCAGAGCCTTAATATAATAGAAACGAAGAATGCTTATAACATATTGTAGAAAAAAAAGTTAAAGACCTTTCTTCTTTTATAAAAATAAAGTCAAACACTCCCATGTTACGATAATATGACAATATTTTAACTCCTCTTACTAGGTAGGTACGTACCATCATCACAAACAAAAAGTTTAATTTTATTTACCTACACGTTTCAAAACCAATTATACCTTACTTTTCACCTATTTTCATTATTATTTCACCTTCATCTTTATAGATTATCCGGTGACCCGACAATTGGTCCGGCTACAATTGATCCTGCGACAGTTGGTCCGCCGACAGTTGGTCCGGCCGACAGTTGGTCCGACCGACAGTTGATCCTTCCGACAGTTAGTCCGGCCGACAGTTGAACCTTTAGATGATATACGGCCGTACGACCAAAGTTGATATACTTATATCTTAAGGCATCTTGAGTGGAAACCCGCTCTAAAAATATTTTTACTTACAATAATTTCGACTCTCCGAAGAAGCATGCGGCAATAACAAAATACGACTTACTTACACGTGCAGTCCACTTAGCAAACAAACCGCTAAAGATTCCTACTTGCATATATTATAACTTTTTTATCTGAATATAATACAAGAGTCCCAACTGCTCCCAACCGTCTCGAGCCATTGAGACTATGGTATCCCCAATTTTGGTATGGTGTGATGCTGAAGGTAGTGGGGAGGGAAAGGAGATGCGGAAAATGTACCTGACTATTCAGATCTAGTCACCAAACACGGCTAAAGCCCATTTCAAGTAATAAGACTAAACCTACATACCTACACTGTACCTTCGCCTTCCTCTTGACACATTTTATTTATCCATAGGAAACGTATAAAATAAACAAATAAATACTCGCAAGCGGTAAAAAATACTTCGCTAACTTAACCGATATAATATTAAGCCACTTATAAAGGTATTGTAACAGTTTTAACTTGTTACCCCGTTCATTTGAATGATGACTCGCATTTGGATCCTAGCACACGTTTGTTACTTGCGTTGTTCACACTGGAGATGGTGGCGACACCTAGCGGGGAACGGAAGAGCGGCCACTCAACGGATTTTACGGGAGGAAGAGGGTGGATTTGCTGTTTCTCCGGCCGACATCGTCGACGCGATAGTTTTACTTTACCTGATACTGGTTTCTTTGAGATGTAAAGATTGGGAGTTAATATAAAATGGTCATGTTTATCTGACGGACCTGGCGCCCGACTTTCCCGAGGTTATTCTCATGTTAAAGGTTAGTGCTCGTGTTTCAACACAAATGTCACATTTCACAGATTATTTTTCACAGATAATTATTTCGTTAGTTTCATAATCCAAGAGTTTCCTCTTCAAGGAACCTTGGACCACGACCTGAGTAATATTAAATTGATTATTATAAGAGTCTCTAATTTATCAAACTGCATAGTTCATGTAATTAATCCAATAAATTGATAATTTGATGATTTATTTATTTATAGCATTACATTTGATACATTTGTATGGCAAAAATAACATAATAATAACATTGAAAAATAACTATAAAATGTGTACAAGTGTTATTATGTCTTGTGGGTCGATATTAGTTCCTAGCTAGGCAGATTGCCCGTTCTAAGGAACCAAATGCTGGTGAGAATGCAAAAAAAAAGAAAATTTAACGAAATGTTCATTTTAATTTTTAAAATTAAATATACATCAATAAAAATGCCTGAAAATTTATTCTGTAACAAAAAAAGAAAAAGAAAAGAAAAATGTTTTTTTTTTATTTAAATAATATACGTACTGAATTTTTACTAAATGTGCCGTTAATAGGCCATGTAAAATTTTAAGTGACATTATTTAATAGTTCTTCAGATTCCACCCTACCTAAGCCAATCAACCATTTTGTTATTATTGAACTGACATTTTGCGGGACATTTTGCAAGCTTTAATATTTAATTCTAGGGGAATTTTATTATATATTTTTGGTCCAAGATATGTACATGTTTTTTTGATACTTTGCCGTATTGCTCCCTGGGACCACAAGATCCTTTCTGGTGTGACTTCTTGTGATATATTTGTGATCAATTTTTTGAATATTATCTAGATTTTTATGTACGTGGATAATAATCCTTTTTATATAGTTTTGACGAATATCAATTACATAAAAGTTTTTATAGAGCTGATCGCTAGAATGCCTATAGGGTTTACGCAAAATTACTCTAATTATGGATTTCTGGGCCTTCACAAGCGGATCTAAAATGATGATTGATTGGTTTCATTTCTGCTATAAATTTACAAATAGAAATTGCTAAAACCATTAAGTTACAGTATAATTAAATAGTTATTTCTAAATATTGCCGATTTAAAAAAAAAATTAACAACAAAATGCTCTTCTGAAAACCAGGAAGATAGAACCTTTAAAAAAAGTGAAAACAGCAACGAGGCAGAATGAAGGGGAGTAAAGGAGTAAAGTAATGGAAAAGAATGGGAGTAGTAGTAAGGAAGATCTGTACACCGATTAAGCTGACGAGTCTGCATCAGCTCAATCGGTCAGACCAAATAAGAATTAAAGACCTAAAGTTAATTTCTGATAATATAATCCCAGTACTGACTAAACTAATTAACCTTTGTGTAAATAAAAGTATCATGCCTGACGAACTTAAAACATCCATCATCAGACCTATATATAAATCAGGAAACCACAGAGATTTCACAAACTATCGACCAATAGCGATTCTCTCGTGTATTGATAAAATTATTGAAAGGGCTATCTTTAATCAAATACAAAATTTTATAGAAAAAAATAGAATTATAAATCCCATACAGTACGGATTTCAAAAAGAAAAAAGTACTACACAATTACTTTCTAAATTCACTGACCATATAAATTGTCATTTAAGTGAAAAATATTATGTAGGCATAATTTTCATAGACTTTAAAAAGGCCTTTGACACATTGTACCATGAAACATTGCTAAGGGCAATGGAGAATGTGGTATTAGAGGTCCTTTAAATAAATTGTTTAAATATTATCTGTTTAATAGAAAAATTAAAGTTAAAATTGACGGAATTTTAAGTGATGAAATTTTGGCAAACACTGGGGTAGCTACGGGTTCGATATCGGGACTTAAGTGTTATATTATGCAAGTAAACAGTTTACCAAACGTAATAAAACGTTGTAAATGCTACATGTTTGCAGACGATACTTGCATAATATGTGCTGACAAAAATCCGCTAAAAATTGAGGAAATTTTACAAACAGATCTAAATAACATAATTAAAAGGTCCCACGACAATGGCATTATTATTAACGCAAAAAAACCAAATATATGCTTATTCACTCACCACATGCAAATTGCCAAGATAAGGAATTGCACATAAAAAGTCATTCATATGATTGTTTGCACGCAAAAAACCAATCCCTGCAGTGTAATTGCCCAAATGTAGAAAAGGTGCACCAATATACTCGTACATACGAGTACCTTGGTCTTACAATAGATGTCAATTTTAACTGGTCAATTCATATTGAAAATGTATGTAATAGATTAAGATCCATATTAGGGAAATTTTACCCCCTAAAAAACTTTGTTAATAAAAATATATTATACTGTTTATACAACGCATTAGCAGAATCAATTATAGGATACGGAATAAATAGTTACGGATTAACGTACAAAACATTATATTTTTTTATTTTTTTTTTATTAGTTTTTATATACATATACATGTAATATAATCATGAGTAATTAATTACATTTTCAGGTTACAAACGGATTAAACTCAAATCATTAAATACTAACATGCAACATTGATTATAAACAGTATAAACATATATATGTATATAATATATAACCTTTACGAGAGTGTAACTACTCGTGTGTAAAGGGAAGAGAAAAATATATATATATATTTTTTTTAAATTAAAAAAAATAAAATTAAAAATTATAACACATACATTATATTTACGTACTTACATAAATCGAATGTGTAAAAAAAAAAAAAAAATATTAAAAAAAAAAATAATAATAATTTAAAATAAATTTTTGAATAAGTATTGTTAATTAAAGGTTAATGCGGTTCTAAGTGGCTAAATTATTTAAGATATTATTGTTTAATTTATTTTTGAATTTATTGTAGTCAGGTTCTAATCTCAGCTCTATTGCTAGTTGATTAAACCACACCACTCCATTGTACGTGTAGTAGTGTTGTGCAAAACTGGTATGCATTAATGGCGTACACAAGCGACCCACTGTGTTTTGCCTATTGCTCTCAACGCGGACCATGGCGTGGTGCGACTTATTAGAATAGTCTTTGTGTATTTGAAGCAGTGTATTTTTTATATATGTATTTTTTAGAGGTGGGACTTGAAAGTCTTGAAAAAGTTGAGAGGTTGAATAATCTGATGGTTTCTTAGTAATAATTTTGATTATTAATCTTTGAGTAATTTCCAACGGTAAAATTGAGGTTTTGTAAGCTCCTCCCCATGCAACAATACCGTATTGTATTATCAAATGGGCTAGAGCATAGTATATATTTTTAAGAATTTTTAAGTTAAGTATATTTCTTAAATTAATAAATATGTATATAAGTTTTCTTAATCTATTTATAGTATTGGTAATTTGAGTCTTCCACTTAAGGTTACTATCTATTATTACACCCAAATATTTTATTTCTTTTTTATTTGCTATGAATAGACAGTCATTATTTTGGCATGTTAATATTTTAGTGGTGCATTTTTTTGAATGAATTTTAATATTTAAGGCGATAGGAGGAGATTTTTTGTTATTTATACTAAAAGGTATATAATAGGTTTTTTCAATGTTTAATGTTAATAAATTTTCGTCAAACCATTCTTTCAAGATATTAATATCATGATTAGCAGTTATTTCAAGTTCATTCCATGAATTTGCTTGGAATATAATTGCAGTATCATCTGCATATGAAACAAGTTTTCCTGTTATTGGTAATTCAAAGATATTATTAACATACAAGATGAATAGAAGAGGGCCCAAAATCGTGCCTTGTGGTATTCCAAAGTCGCTTGTACTCGGTTCACTAAGAATGTTTTTTATTTTTACATATTGATTTCTAGAGTTAAGGAAACTTTCTATCCATGTGTTAGCGTTATCTATAATTCCGATTTCGTTAAGCTTGTATAGTAATTTTTTGTGACTTATGCTGTCAAAGGCTTTCCTTAGGTCTATGAAAATTGCAAGAGATTTTTTGCCTTTGTCTAGTGCTTGATGTATTTTTGTTGTTAAATCTATGATTGCGTCCTGTGTGGTTATTTTTGCGCGAAAACCAAATTGTTGGTCACTCAGTATATTATTAATTCCAATAAAATTTTGTATTTGCTTTTTAGCTACCTTTTCAAAAATTTTTGAGATATTTGATAATACTGATATAGGTCGGTAGTTATTAATTTCTTTAGAGTCACCTGATTTATAAATCGGTGTAATAATAGTTCTTTTATATATTGATGGAAAGATACCCTTTTTAAGACTATTGTTTATAATATATGTAATAGGCTTTTTCAAAAAGTTAAGATGTGTCTTTAGATTTTCAACAGTGATCCCATCACACCCTGGTGCTGATTCAGTTTTTAGGTTTTTTATTATATCAACAATTTCTTGTTCAGTTACCGTATCGAATTTTCCTATTGTTTTTTTTGATGATGTTACATCATTTTCTGCGGTAGATGTGGTATTATCTACGATATTAGTTATTTTGCTTGCGAGATTTTTTCTGACATTAGAAAAAAATGTATTGAAAGCATTTGCACATTGTTCAGGGTTATCCAAAACTTGTACCATATTGTTATCAATACGTAGCTTTAAAATGTCACTTGTTTTCCTTTTTTTTATCAATTATTTCATTTATTGTTTTCCAAATTTGTTTATTGTTGTTTCCTGAATTCAATACCTTTTGTTTATAAAATTCCTCTTTGGTAGTTTTAATTAGTGCCGTTAGTTTGTTTCTGTATTTTTTAAAGTATGAGATGATTGGATTATTTAGTGGATATTTTTTAGTTAGTTTAAATAGTTTTTCTTTTTCTCGTATAGAAACCACGAGGCCATGAGTGATCCATGGTTTAAGTTTATGAAATTTATTTTTATATGTTTTGTTCGGTATTTCATAGCTTGAATCTTTTATATGTTTTTGAAAGGTGTCATGAAATTGTGATGCACTTATATTCACATCTTCTGTGGTAAGTACAGATTCCCACGATTCGTGAGACAGTTTTTCATATAGTTCTTGTTGATTTATTTTTATTTTTGGAATGGCAGAGTCATTACTATTATTATTTATTTTTTGTTTTTCTATATTTAGGTTTAGTATGCATGTATGATGGTCCGTTATGTTGTTTCTCCATATTATTGTTTTGAGATTATCAGTGTAGTTGGAATTACACCATATATGATCAATACACGATGGCATTTGATTGTTAAATTCTCTAGTATACTTATTTATACAGGGTTTAAAGTTTAAAGCGGTCATCATGTTTATATAATTGTCTTTTTCAATAGTATGGTTATTTTCAGCAATGTTTATATTAACATCACCAATTAGAAAATTGTTTGCACATTTATTGTTAGGATAATATCATTCAGTTCGGTTATAAAAGTTGGTATTACAGCTGAATGTGTCCTGTAGACTGTCATTATTTGTATATGCAGTTTATTATTAATATTCAATTTTATAATAATACAGTTTGCATTGGTCATATTTATTTCAGCAAAGCATACGTCCTTATATATTGCTTTAGTGTATATTACAATACCACTATTCTTATTAATATAATGTGAACTTTGAAAGTTGATGTAATTGGGGAGAGTTGGAACGATCGAGTTAATGTTTAAATGGGCTTCAGTCAGTATGATTATGTCTGGTTTTTTTTTTAATAAATTTAGGTTTACTAGAAAATGGTCAAAATTTTTCTTTATGGATCGTGTGTTTAAATGTATTACGGTAAAGGAGTTAGGAGTCATTTCAAGTATTGTGTTACAGTCATTTGTGTTGTCACAAATTAAATTTTGAACGTAAATTTTTTTTTCTAGTTGTACTTACTTAAATAAAATAGAACAACTACAAACCCGATAAGTTTTAAGATTTTCACGGCCAAAAGCATTTTCGTTATTTGTTTTTGGGGTGTTATGCCGTGTTGAGCTACCTCCTTCTTTAGCCAACGTTTCGGACATCGTTGCAGTGTCCATCATCAGGGCAGATCCGGTAGATGTGTCCCGGATCTACCGGATCTGCCGGATCTGCCCTGATGATGGACACTGCAACGGTGTCCGAAACGTTGGCTAAAGAAGGAGGTAGCGCAACACGGCATAACACCCCAAAAACAAATAACGAAAAAAACTACAAATCCGTTTCCTAAAATTGATATCAGGCAAAAAAAAGTTCAATTATGTGATGGCGATTATAAAAAAATGTTCTCCTTGTGTAATGTGCTCTCTATACATAGTTGGGTAGATTACCAATTAACGCTAGATGAATTCTGGAATACAGAATTCAAAAAACCTGTAAACCACAACTACCCTACTAGGCATAGAGAAGCAGAAATGTTTATTATTAATATATCTCAAAATGTATACGGTGATAGAACAAAACGGCATAAAATTCCGGAAATATTTAATACATTACCTGAAAATATTAAAAAAAGAGACATCCTATTCAAAAATAAAAAAATAAAAGTTAGATCATTCTACTTGAGAAGAACATGAAAACAAAAAAATATTGTTTACAAATACCTAGATCTATGATTATTATTATTATTATATCATATTGTGAACGAGTAGGTACGTAGATCTTTTAACTATTGTTCAAAATAAAATTAATATTATAATAATTAGTTAAGTTGTTTAATATTAAGTATTATATTATTAAGTAATTACTATATATGTATTACGCACCAAAATACCAAACATTTTATTATATTGTGTTACGTGCCACTCTACGGCACCCAAGTCGAACACGTTTTTGGTCGACCCACCCTACTAGAGTTGCACACCGCGTTCCCCTGGCAAATAGTACCGCTTCTTTCCCCTCGCCGTTCGCGCCTGGCCGCCTCTCGGCGGCAGCCCGCCAGAAACATCCCAGCTCCCGTCTCGATAACCCGTGTCGGGCTCTACCAAATTGTTCCCGCGGAATTCCGCGCTTCGGTTTGGGTTTGATCTCGAACTTTCGGAGCAAACGGAAAGGCCGCGTCCCTCCTGCCTTTGTGGCCGCGACCTTGCCGGCAATGCACTGCTGTTGCTACCTGCTGGCGATGGACTACTGTGGCTTCCGGCTGAGCATGGACTGCCTCAGCTACCGTGCAGGCCACCTCCTGGACGCCCCACCGGCACACGGCCGTGAGTAACGAAACCCCTTTTTGTATGTGTCCCCTCTTACCTCGCGAACCGTAAACACCCCCAGGGAGGACGAAGAGAGATTTGCTTAGGATGTTTTATTCAGCTAGGCATAATTGTTTACTTGTGATTATTAACTGATGTGAATGTCACCGCCCATTGATGTAATTGTGTATTTTAGTCAATACAGTTTTATTTGATGAACCACGTGGACGAGTGTTGGCCTTTTACCATGTACACCCCCCCCCCTCTTTTTATCCACCTACGACCCTGGTGTAGAGAGCTCCACCAGTTCTGCCGAGCATACTGAGCTGGCCTTGAGCAGAATGTGGGTGCCCCCGCCCGGGACACACGACTATTGTAAGGAAATAAATTGTAAAAATTGAGAGATTTCTTATAATTTTTTATTTATTTTTTTTTTCTTTATTTCTTATTTCTTTAACTGATTGATCAGTTTTGTAAAATTTAAGTAAGAAAAATTATTGTACAATTGATAACTAAACAAACATATTAAAAAAAGTCGTGTTTAGTAAAACCTGTTCGTCCTTATGATTCCGACATTTCTGACTATAAAATACCTTCAACAAGTGGCAGGCAACGAAGAAGTGTCTCTAGTCGTGAAGGCTACTGAAATTCAATCAACCACAAAACTGAACAAAGATTTAGCCTTATGGGAAATAAACGATTCGGCAAATTGGTCCAGTAAACGAATGGTCCAAAAGGAGGTGTAGAGTGCGTGAGCAGGAACCTAGGCGATTCCTTCAGAAATTTGTTTAGGATGCTTAGGGTGTGAACATACTAAAAGACGTCTAGGTGGTGAGCTAGAGGGGGGGGGGGGAGGTCCCGATTTACGGGTTTCCGTTTATATCTCAAAAACGGTGCGTCGCAGAGGAAAACTTTTTTAGAATAAGTAAAAGCTCATAAAATTATCTACAACTTTATTCTTTACGTAATTTTTGAAATCCCAGCCGTTTTTGAGTTATACGCTCCACAAATGTCAATATTTTCGAAAAAAATCATTTTACCACACATTTTTGATCAAACATTCCTTCATATCGTCTAAAATATTCATCCAAGAAAGAAATTCAGTTGAATGAAGTTGGAAATAATTTAATTACCTTTTAGAATATATGTACATATGTAAGTAAATCTTCAACCAGTAAATATTTACAGCAATTTTAAGTTTTTTCGTAAAATGTCGTCATTTTTAAAAAAGCTGTTTTCAAGTAATATGTTTTCAGCTTATTTCTGACACACAACTTTTGTTTGTTCGCCTAATAATATGTGTGACCACACTTTAAAGCCAGTTATTAAATAAAGTAGACAAAAATTATATAACTTGAAATTTTTAATTTTATAATGATTTTAAAATTTATAATGATAATGATGATAATCTCATTATAATTTTATTCTACTTCGTTACATTAAGTACATAAAATTATAAACCTCAATGTTATCACTGTTCTCAATAACATCATGTTACACTCTCAACTTTATATGGATTCACGTTTTAATCCTCTTGAAAACGCGAAAATCGGGACCTTCCCCCCCTAGCTCACCACCTAGACGTCAGGACTTTTAGTATGTTCACACCCTAAGCACCCTAAACAAGTCCTGAAGGAATCGCTTAGGTTCCTGCTCACGCACTCTACAACTCCTTCCTTGACTGGTTTTGAACAAAACAAGTCCCGTGATTTCACAAAAAGTGGGAGAATGTATTCCGATCATCGGCGTTATTTACAAAAGAATCTATTTTTAGAAAATTGAAGAATAAAGTTAAAAAGTTTTGATTGGTGATGTTATGGTTGTTGATTTTTTTTTAAAGATTAATTTGACCTTTTTCTTGAATGATACGAAATCTGTTATTTTTTTAATTTCTTCGGGAAGAAATATAGGTAATTATCGTGCATTTGTTGTGTTGAAATTTAGGAATTTGGATGTTAAATTTATGCCTTAATGATGAGTTGAGTTTAATTTTTTTAGTTACATTTTCTTTGAACATTTGTAGTATTGAATCTTTTTTATAGAGGTCTTCAATTTTTGGTAATTGGAAAATTTTTAACAAAGATGCTGAAGGGAATGTTGGTTGTTTTTTTAATATTACTTTAATAATTAGTTTTTGTACCACTTTTACAGGACTTAAAATTTTTTCATATGCACCTCCCCATCCAATGATTCCATACTGAATTGGACTAGTGCGTAATAGACTTTTTTAAGGTTGTTTAATTTGAGAATATTTCTTAATCCAATAATTCCTAATGCGCTTAACAAGTTCACATATGTGTCTGTTCCATTTCATATGTTGGTCTACAATTACACCGAGGTACTTTATTTCGGTTGCATGGTTTAATATGGTACATGAATTATTAAAGACATCTTTGTTACATTTTTTGTTGTGTATAATTATATTAATGTTGGGATAAGATAAGAACGTGCAGATGAGCTGTCGAGTTAATTGTGCGTGAAATAAAACCATAAAAAGGTGTTAATGTATGAATTTATTTTTGCATGAAATAATAAATAAAAAATTAAAAAATAAAAAAATAAAATAAAAAAAGTTTTGGCTTTATTTATTACTCAACTTTATCAAGCATATAGAAATAATAACCAATAAAGCTTTGAAAATGTTGGGATTTATATTAAGGGTGTCTAGCGATTTTAATAATGTCAATACTGTAAAAACTTTATATATGTCACTAGTAAGGAGTCATATAGAATATAATTCCACGGTCTGGTCCCCAAATTATGAGGTTCATTCACATGCGATTGAAAGAATCCAAAATAAATTTTTAAGATATGTAAATTTTAAAATGGGCATTCCTAGTGAATGCCTAAATTACGATAACCTACTTCGTTCATTAAATTTAATAAAATTATCAGATCGTAGAATCATTTTCGATTTAACCTGTTTGTATAAAATCGTTAATTCAATGTTTGACACCCCTGATTTATTATATGTAATCTCCTTTCATACTCCAGGCAGGTCAGCCACAAGACAGTACCTACCATATTATTGTGACAATTCTAAGTTAACATGCCAATATTATACTCCTATGCGACGGATTCAACAGCTTGGAAACAAATACTCCGATGTTGTTGATATATTTAATACATCAATTTTAATATATAAACATACCTTATTGAAGTTTTTTTCATCAAGTAGGGGAATGTGTTGATGAAACTGTTTGAATTGACTAGCATATTGGTGGTGTTTTGTCGGCTGAAGGAGAGAAGCTATTTTTGTATTTTTTTTAATAATTTGTGCCTGCATCCTGTGCTGATCAAATTCTATTTTTATAGTACTTTTTTGTTTTTATATTTTGTGCCTGCATACTGTGTGGATCAAATTTAATAGTATTTTTGCTTTATATTTGTTTATGTGCAAGTGTTGTAAACAGTCATTTCCTGCACTATTTACTAGTATAATTTCGTAAATATTGTTAAGTGTATATATGTATGTAAAAGCCTTAATGGGCGTAAATAAATAAATAAATAAATAAATAAATATAAACTGTTTTTTTGCATTGATTGTAAGAAGGTTTGTATCGAACCAGGTTTTTAGGATTTGGATGTCATTATTTGCATTTTCATTTACAATTTTCCAGTCACTACCCTTAATTATGATAATCGTGTCGTCCGCGTAAGATATAACGGTTCCACTGAGGTTTTGTTTAAAAATATCGTTTTACATGATAAAAATTAATGGTCCCAAAACAGTACCTTGCGGTATCCCCAGGGCCGTAGCTAGAGTTGAATTTAAGATAGGGCAGCAGTAATTACAGGTAGGGCGCAAGTAAAATGATCTGATCTGGGTCGGGCGGGGGGGGGGGGGGGGGGTGAGCGCCCCGGGCGGCACTTTTGAGGGGCGGCAAAATTTCACAATAAATAATAATAATATCTTGTTCAAATTTTAATAATTTCTTTCATATTTTTGTTGCATATATGATTCAGACCGATTGAAATGGGAACGGAATTTTTCATTACTTATTCTGTGACAAACATGGGGAATCCCCTTTCTTCAAATGAATGTATAATAATGTCATCTTCATAACTGCAGCGACTGGCAACACCGTCCGATCGAATTTTGTTTTGCGCTTGGATTTTTTATGACTAATATTCAGTGAAAATGATTGAGAGGGGTACGTGGCCGATGCGCGACAATTCAAAGAAAGTTTCATTTATCGTCACGTGTTCCAATGGATCATCAAACCATCCATGTGTTCCAAGTACAAAAGTAAGAGGAAAACCTTTTTTTTGAAATTTAAAAAATTTTCTTGTTCTGGGTGTAGTATCCTGAGCTTAAGCCGAGGACTTAGCATCGTGGTCGTCAAAATGCGGCCCGCGGCGGATATTTGTGCGGCCCGCTCAAATATCTGGTGTTTTCTTTTTAAATATATACTTTTTCATGTACACTTATATAATCCGTTTTTCACAAATATCTACCGTTTTCTTTTGAAATATATATTTTTCATGTACAATTAATTATATTATCCGTTTTTTGGCGGCCCGCACAAATATATGCCGTTTTCTTATATATTTTTTTATATATACGTATACCAGACCTTCATTGCCCTCGCATACGGTCTCATATAGGTCTAGTATCGATTATTAAATGTAGAGCCGCCGTTTTTATACAAAAAAATAGAGTCCTTGTAAGATCCTTGAAGGAGTAACCATCTGTTACCTATACCAGGGCGGGTAAGTGGTGGGTACTCCAATGTTCGTATACCCATATGATTTTAATTGATCGACATTTGATTTTAAAACACCCAGCTGGTTTTGAACACATAGTACGTCATAGGTTCTCAACGTGGGCGATTAACGCCCCCTTGTAGTCGTTTGAGACTTTCAGCGGGGTAGTAGAAGACCCCGAGAAAATTAGAGAGCGTAGAGATGGCACAGTGAGGGTGTAGGTAGGTAAAAAAAATCTAAAAAGACCAAAAAACACGCTTATCACGTACTAATAAAGCAAAGTAAACTTTAATATTGGTTAATATTTGTTAATTTATGTATTTCATTTTTATCATGTGTGCGAAAATTCACATATTTTGATAGTTCGGGAAGTGGATGAAAATTGAACTGAAAGATTCCATTACAGATCTACACTTTTTTTTTTAAATATAATATTATAATTTTACGTGTATTATTATTATTAAGAATTGACACTTAACAATAATGAACACAAGAAGGAAGGAGGTAGTAACCCGGTTGCTTTTTTAACTTGCTAAACAAAGAGGTAAAACCCCCCCCCCCCCCCCCGAAATCACAAGTGCGGCCCGCGGTAATACCTCACATTGTCCTATGTGGCCCTTGACCAGAAAAGTGTAACGACCGCTGACTTAGCAGATTAACTCCTGGGTTAAAACCAGTTTCATGTTCCGAATGATCTGTCGAAATTCCAGTAGCGGATTAATTTGCTGACACATTTCGAAGAAAACCGTTCTAATA
The DNA here is from genome assembly GCA_917880885.1 of Limnephilus marmoratus. NCBI lineage: Eukaryota > Metazoa > Arthropoda > Insecta > Trichoptera > Limnephilidae > Limnephilus > Limnephilus marmoratus. The sequence continues at coordinate 17,436,873 of OU862932.1, forward strand.
TTTCGAGTGAAGTTAAAATTTTTATTTTAAACCATTCCACAAAATTCGTAATTCGTAGGAAAACCATACTACGCATTAATAAGACTACTAATGAAATCTGTGGACCCGCAAGCAGATTCACCCTTAATTTAAAACCAGTTTTGTGATCAGAATGCAAATTTCCAGTTGTGGATTCATCTGCTGACACATTTTTAAGGAAAACGTTCTCTTATTCGAAGTGAATTGGAGGTTATCCACCACATACCCGCCCGGTGTAAGTAACAGAAAGTTACTATTAAACAAGATTATTTTTTTATAGAATGACCCTACAATTATAATTAACTAAAACTAGATCCCTATTGTCCCTGCATACGTTGGTAGCAAGCAGTATGCAAGTGCTTGATCTGATGACAAATCGTTTAGTATGGAGAAGGCCCGAAGATATCGATCTAGGGATTGGTTTATTTATGACTCAACCGTTGAACAACATCCCCAAACTGTTTGGGAATTCCTTCTAAGCAGTGATTACAATACGCGCGCAGTCTCTCACCACTTACTTCAATTCCATCTATGGGCAGAATAAAGAATTGATATAATATGATTCTTTGGTTAATTCGAAGCTGTTTAGTTATATGTCGCTACGCTACACTAAAAGGTAGTATTTTTTTTTTTCAATCATATCAAACAATGAACAAACAGTTTACTAGTATATTATCATAGTCGATGGTATTTCTTAAGGTAAGGCATAGGTATTTTAAGGTAGGGCATTGCCCCCTAATGCCCCCCCCCCCTAGCTACGACCCTGGGTATCCCAAAATCACTTGTGAGTGGTAGACTTGATGTGTGATTGATTTTTACAATTTGGGTTCTTTTGTGAAGATAACTTTTTAGCCAATTTAGTGCTCTGTAATTAAAACCCACAACCTTTAATTTTTGTATTAATTTGACATGTATACTATCGAAAGCTTTTTGGATATCTACAAAAATACCAACACATTTTAATGATTTGTCTAAAGCGTCTTGTATAGTACTAGATAATTTAGCAATGGCGTCTTTTGTGCTTTTGTTTTCCATGAATCCAAACTGGTTTTCGTGAATTATGTTATTGATCTTAATGAAATGAGTTATTCTTTTTTTGGCAAGTTTTTCAAATATTTTTGCAATGTTTGATAGTAAAGAAATAGGACGGTAATTGGTTGGTTCTTCCGGATTGCCGGTTTTAAATATTTTATTTATTTATTACATGTTACATAATTAGTATATTTGCTTGGGAAGATACATTAGGTCACCATACTAGGCAGCTGCCTGTATCATGGTGACCAATGGAGTCTAGTTAAGTGTTAACATATTTAAGTAAAATTATTTAAAAAAAAATTATAAATTAATATTATTCATTTCTTATGACAAAATTTTTCTTTTTTGAAAAAAAAAACAATGTTTCTTTAAGTAAGAACGAAATGTAACATAAGTAAATATAAAGAGAGTATGTGAGTATGAAGTGTGATAAATAGGCGAGAACTAGGTAAGTACTGGAGCAAACTGAATGCAATAAATATTTTAAAACAAGAGCAGTCATTACAATATTATGATAAAAACCGACTTGAGAATTTGCAGTACTTATATTTTTTCCAAGTTTTATTATTATTGTGATATATATTACTGTAAATGTTGTTGCTAGTAGATAGTATATGCGTGTGTGGTATAATTGATTCCTGTTTACAATCTGAGAATATTGGGCAATACTATAAGAAATAACACATTTTATAACACATTTTAACACATTTTCTCGTAAAATATCTGTAAAATATCATGGTGGTGGTGTGACTAATGAGACAAAAACAAAAAACAATCGATCTAAATAATAATAATAAGAAGAAGGATAGTACATTATTTTGAGTATGTGTTATCTTGTCGAAAATCGTGGTACGAATCATGAAAAAACCAGGGGAAAAAGTTATGATTAAAGAATTAACAATATTAAAGTGTATTAAAACAATATAATGCATAATAGCAAGCTAAGTATTATCTGTTGGGAGTAGTTTGGTGAGATAAATAAGTTAACATAAGGATGCAACTAGATTAACAAGCGAAACATACCATAATGCGAATGGAAAGGTGCAAATGATTTTGTAGTGAGTTTGTTTATCAGATTTAAGTAGTACACATTGAGTATAATAGAATAACGGATAAAAGCATATAATGCAGACATTAGTATCTAGTATAGTGGAGTGATGTAGCAGCACAGTACTTTGTATCGTCAGTCACTAAATTAATTAAGTAATTGACGTTTTTCACGGACCAGGTCAGCAATATTATTTATTGAAATTATCTTGGAGGTATCAGTTTGTCTCAAAAGTATGCGCCCTCCGGTGGGCCAAGAGTGTTTATAATTATTGTCTCTAGCAAATTTTTTTGTTTGAGATAATAAAAATTTTCCTTTTTGAGTTAATTGGGCTGATACGTAAATGTGTTTGGCGGCTTGCGATAATCCTAGGTCCCTTGTATTAATTTTATTTGTCATGCTGGTTGTGGATTTCCTGTAGGTTTTGAATTTGGATAGGAAGTCATCCCGCGATGTTATGGTATTGAAAGTCGCTACGATAGGTCTTGGATTTTTATCGGAGAATTTCGGTCCCAGCCTGAAGATTTTTGTTATTACAGAATGCCCGTCGGTATTTTCGTAGTTGATAATTTTAGAGATTTTTTTGACAACTTCTGTATTATTTTCAATGTCGGACTCCGGAACACCTCTAATCTCGATGTTACAAATTTGGCTTAGATACTCCAATTTATCAATTTTTTCATCTTGTTTAGAAATATTATTTAGTAGTGTATTATTGCGATTTTTTTGTGCAGTTAATTCTTCGTTGACTATTTCTTGTGCCTTTTCCATAGCGTTTATCCGTTTTCTTAGGTCTTCTTGTTGATCTGCCATAAATTGGAGAGATTTTATTATTTCGTTATTTTGTGAGATGAGAGCTTCATATTTATTTATATATGAAAAAAAATTGTCTTCCACGAATTTCATTATGGATGTTTTAAAATCTGTCAGCTCTTTTATAAATAATTGGGAGGTTAAGAGACTATTGGCGCCATCTATATTTTCAGATGTTAAGTTTTCTGTGTCGATTGATTGATTTGATAGTTCAGGTTTCGGCGGTTGAATAAACTGTTTTACTTGTTTGGTAATAGATGGCGGTTCTTGTTGGTTGTTTGATAATATGACATTATCTGTATGCTGGGGTTTGTTATTTTTAGCATTTTTTACACATTTTTTGCATTTCCATTGCAAACTCCTGGCTCTGGGCAGCGCCGGATCTGCCATACGTTCAAAAACGTGCAAAAAACCTGGCGCCAACTCCGAAGGGGCGCCGTGAGAAAATAAATATTGTATTAAAAATTTGTTAAAATATTCCCTGAATCGTTTAAAAATTACCCATAGTACGAAATAATTATTACGCTCTAGCAACACTTTCCAAAGATACAGACTGCGCACGCATCTGTTTTATATTCAACGGTTTACGAATTTATAGTCAGTTACAGAATTTTTTTACAAATTCCATATATTTAGTTTAAACGTAAGATCTATTTTTCCATATATCTTTTACCGTCTTTTACGACGAATTAGTGCTATCCAAATTCAATAACCAATCACAGCGCCGTACTTTTATTCAAAATAATAAACAAACCGATTGCGCCTTTCAAAATGCTTTTGTACGATTTAAGTCTCTATGAGAAAGTATTTAAGGACCATTTTCTTATGAAATCTTCGGTAAATCCCATTAGCATAAACATCGCACGGTTTGCAAGATTTGCATGTTGCAACTTGAACAGTTTCATCATTGATTTGACAGTTCGACAGTTGAAGTATTAGATTTGTTATTTTACGCTTTATACGGTGTCAATGCGTCGTGGGTGGTTTGTTATATTTATGAGTGCGTCTTTGTCAGTTTAGTGTTTCAAGTTATGGTGTTGGTGTTTGTTCAATCAACACAGAACCTGGGAAATGGATATGCAAGGTACAAATTTAAGGTTATGTTATTAGATTTTTAAATTTATAATTTATAACTTAAAAGTTGTAAATTAACGGTGTGAAGGGTTTGAAGGACCATCTTCCGTCTCACTGTTCACTGTCTCTTGTCGGGACTGCCTGTTGCTAGTCAGAAGCTGTAGATGCTATTCTTGTGTTGTACGTACGTTGCCATGAGAACGTATTTGTATTTGCTTTTTCTATTAATATTCGCGTTGGGTATATACATAAACGCAGTAAATCTCAAGAATGTCTAATGGATCTAGTTCAGCGAAACCACCCGCATTGTCTCGTAACCTATATTTTAAATCATGGTACGGGGACAAACAAACAATTCGTTGTATTATTTTAAAGCATAACTTGCAAAAAGAGTTTTTCCTAAAATAATTAAAAAGCACCATAATTTTATGTTTACCCAATAGATTCAGAGAGTATAGGGCTCCTGGCGATTCTCTCTTTAAAAAAAAACGAGTGTGAGAGCTACCGCCAGGTCACTTGGAAAAGTTACAACCTTTATATGTCTTGATTTTATTTGATAAATTAGTTTAAAAAAAAAAATTAAAAAAAAAAAAAAAAAAATTAGGGTGAACGAATTATTAATCAAAATAAAAATGTAGGGGGGGGGGGGGGGCGCCAACGGTACCTACTGCACAGGGCGCCAGATTTCGTAGATCCGGCCCTGGCTCTGGGGCGTGTCGTTTCAGTAATTTCTGCACATATAAGGTGGTAGTTTTTTTCACAGACACCACAGCATATAAAGTCTGATGGATTGTCAATGTTTTTTTCTCAAACAGTGCACTTTGTATTCATGATAATATTGTTTAACACGATCTTAATCACGTAAAAATGTGATTTATAAATGGATAATATTATTATAGGATAGTAATCGGTATCACCTTATCGTTACTTAGATTTCTTCGAATGAGGCACTATTTATATTTTACAACAGTTTATTTTTTTCAGTGGGTAGAGTTTGACACTTCGTGGCAGTTTTAAAATGTAGGTAAAAAACACTAAAGCAGGCCACTTCACACGATAAAAATTCGTTGATTTGACGCGCGGTCTACAGTTTATAAAATTTGAGCACTTTAGCTCACTATTGTTTTGTTTGATGATTTTTAATAATTTTACGTAGACAAAAAAATATGTCAACACTAGACTTGGTTGAGGTAGGTAGTGACTTGGTTGAGGTAGGTAGAGGTAGGTTTAATTACGGATTGATTGTACATGGACGGAAATATTCCGGTTTGAAAACTTGTATTGATTATATGAGTTAATGGTTTTGATACTTGTGATTTTATACATTTCAGTGTTTGTATTGTGATCCCATCAAAACCTGGGACAGAACCACCTTTCATACTTGTGATGATTTGTTCCATTTCTTCTTTTGTTGTTGGTTGAAATAGTTCAAATGTATACTCATTATTTACTGTAGTGTTTGGGTCATTTGGGGTCAGGTCTTGTTGGATTTTGCTAGCGAGGTTTTTTCCTACATTAGCAAAAAAGTTGTTGAATACATTTGTGGCTTCTAAGGGTTTATCTTTACAGCAAATTTTTGAATAATTTTTTTATTTATTTATTTTTTTTTTTTTTATTAATAAAATTCCTTTTTTATTTATTTACAGTTTTTTTACATTTTTAAATTAAGTCCCGTTAAACTGATTGATATCAGTTAGTCAACGGGTTCTTTTGACAATTACTTTTTTAAATTGAGACAGGTACATAAAATAAACAGGTACATGAAAAAAATAAATTGTTTATAAAATTTATAAGAAATACAGATCAGAAAAAATGAAAGAAAATAAAAAGAAAAGAGAAGAGAAAATAATAATGGAAAAAATATTAAAACGAAAAGCGGAAATAACAGAAATTAGTACAAATTGTGTCTTATTGTGTTGATTGTTTTATTTTTGAATTGTTTTTTTTATCTTTAATTTCATTTATGATGGACCAAGTCTTTTTACTGTCATTTTCAGCTAATTCGAGTTTTTGTTTGTAGTAGTCATCATTTATGTTTTTTATAGAGATATGTAAGTTTTTTTTATAAGCTTTGAAAAATTAATAAGCTTTCATTCTGTGTAAATGCCCTATGGGCGTTTAAATAAATAAAATAAATAAAAATTATTAAAAATGACGCTATAGAGAAACCTACTCCACGTATCGAAGAAAAGGGAATTCGCCTCAAATTGGAAAAACTTAAAACTGCGTTTGTGATCGTATTTTGGAACACTATTTTGGAAAGACTAAATAAAATGAGCACTCACTTCATGGATCTCTTCTCGGGTTTATTATAGTAGTAGTGAGTGATTATGATAGGTGGCAATTTCTAAGAAGGAGGAAAGGGCGGTGAAAATGAAATGGCCTATATTATGAAAAGTATAAATTCGGCCCTGGGTCAGTGTGTCCAGGAGTGACGAAATCCATCCCTCCCACCGCGGTGCAAGACAAGACAAGGGGAAGTCAAAGGGAATCCCTCAACCATTCTTTCCCGATCCGACCTGCTATGCAAATGGTGGGCTGACTGCCGCCCAAGGGTGGATCCAGCTTTGGCGCCAGGGGGGGTCACATAGCACCAGGGGGGGGGGGGTCACATAGTCGTGGTCAAGTCACAAGAAGTTATAATTTAATGTTGATAATAATAGATACAAGTAGGTCCACCTAGGTCTTGGACCCAGCTCAGGGGGGGGAGTCATGACCCCCCTGACCCCCCCCCCCTGGATCCGCCCTTGCTGCCGCCAGGACCCGAACAAACCTCACCCCATGACCATACCAACTGGAGTATGTTGTGAGGCTGAAGGTAGTGGAAAGGATAAGGATATGGGGGGGAGGGGGAAGAGGACAGTAGAGAAGTACCTGGATATTCCGATGTGGTCTCAAAACACGTTTCATTTGTGAATTGTGGTCTTACACCAGGGCTGTACTGAGAGTATCTTCCACTCTCTGGTCTTCATCCCTTCTTCCGGATTACCAGATAATAATATAAGAAAATTGCTGATGATGATGATATATGAAAATTGCTCCTCGTTCCTCTTGATATTACTTTTACAATCTGTGAAAAAATCAATGTGCACTTTTACGAAATCACTTTATTAACTAGGTGATTTTCACTACAGTAACAATACAGTTTCAAATGGAACTCATCGATGCACAAGCTCTGATTGCCATACAGATTAATTCTGCTCACAGCACCGGTCACTTTTAGACCATAAATTGTACTGTTAGTCACAGTTGCTTCAAACACACCGTTTCCCGGTAAAGTTTCCAAGACAATCGAATAATCCAAAACACTGGGTTTTACTTCACTCAATACTTCTTGAGACGTTTCTTTGATACTGAAATCCAGTATTTTATTGATCTTGAGTTCAGCACATTGCTCGAGGTGTGATAGTAAATTGTTCATATGATCCACAACTATACCGGACAATTCGGAGGCCAAGGAGCTGGCAACTTCTAACTTCTTGGACTGGTGGCAGGTGCACCAATGAGGATCAATGCTGGCAGAATCACAAGTCCGGTCCTCGTGAATAGGAAGAAACAGACTTATACCCCTACGTTTCAAATACTCTTTTTTAACTGTCTTTTGGTGTAAGTTTTCGTCTGTTATTAGATCTGTGTTGAGTAAAGCGACCAATGTTTCATGTAAATCAAATGGTGTTGTAAGTTTTCTTGTGTTTGTCTTCATGTTGTATACGGCAAGTTGGTGTGATTCTTTGAAACTTTCAGGGAATAGGAAATATAGGAATGGAAGACGTTCTTCCATCCGGCCTTGCTGGGTTGTTCTAATTTCACCCCACCTGATTCCATGATCACTCATTACTACTACAATGGTGTTGTCCAGAAAACCATCAAAAGTCAAAGATTGTAACAGAGTCTCGTAGCTGTCATCGCAGAGCATGGGGTAGTTTAAGAAATCATGGGTTATGGAAGTTTGCCAGAAGAAACCAAAGTACGGACTGTCGAGCATTGTTGCAGCAAACTTCTTCACGTATGACAGTAGAACATCTACGTATTTCCTTGGACCGAGACATAGGTTTGCGTTCAATCGGTTGTCATGTCCTATCTCCTCATCAGCTAGTACCGCGAAAGTTCTCCAGTAATAATCAGTAGGTTTTTCGATGAATCCGTCTTTTATGTAGTTGAATAAGCTGATGGGAGCTGCATCTTCAGCGAACGCCGTGTAGAAGCCGGCATCGCTGTAGTCATTCCAAATAAAGTGGCATTTATCAAAACGAGGATTCTTTCCCTTATAGCAAGTCTCTGCTAATTCGTCTTCGCTAACACCAGCCAACACAGGTATCAGGTTTGGATAAGTATTGTCCCCGACTTTATTGTATCCTTTAAATTCTATAGCGTCAGAATCGAGCAAGAATTTCAAAGTTTTTGGCATCGTCCTATGAAAGTTCAGTCTGGACACTGCGTCAATTCCAAGTATGAGAACGTTATATTTATTAATTTTGGAGGACTTTTCGGTTGATTTATTTGGATTATCTTTGATAACAAAAGAATGGAAGTCTTTGTAGATGATTTTTGTTGTGTCTTTACATTCTACTCGAATAAACTCGTGTTTAATATCTGTTCGTTCGTTAAAAGAGAAGTTTTCTTTGAAATACTCGTAACGATCATCACTGGAATCTTCTTTGGAGGATTGTCTATAAAATGGCGTGTATCTACACTGCAGTTCATCTCTGTTAGTTATGTTATAGTTAGAGATGTTTTCTTCAACTATCCAGATGCTGTTATGATCGGACTCTACCAAGGGAGGATTGGTTTCATTGTAACAAATAATAGGGTCTTCCTTTTCATAGAACTCAACAACAGATGGATCGAATGGATCAAAAGCTGGAATAGTACATCCTTTTGTCTTTATGAAATATTCGTTAACAATCTTCTCAAAATACGATAGGTCGTGAGTTTCTGAAGTCCACGAGAAATCTGAGGCTTTGTCCTTTTCTGATTTAGTTTGAAAAGTAATGTCAAAGTCTACGTTAACGATAATGAGCAGCAGGGTGGCTGTTACGGCAGATATTAAGAGGAAGTAGTATTTGATTCTGTAAAAATAGTTGAGTGGTTTCTTTTCTTGATTTAATAGCATTTGTTCGACCGGCATCCTGCAACAACAATACAAAACATTAATCATTTCCTGAATGTCGGGAACGACGTTTGTGTGCGGAGTGTGTAAAGGGGCCTACCATCTTTTCTGTGGTGGAATCACAGAAACTGCATACCGACGACTCACAACGGAACGGCGCGGTCAGCTTAAGTGCAAGAAATGTACCACCGGTACTCAGGCGCAGTCACCAATTTGCGATGTCAGTGGTGACAAACCTACAGGATTGGATGGCGACTTTATGAAAAGTCAAAATGCGATCATCGCACAAAATAATAAAATACTTGACACAATCACCTTCATGAGCAAGCAATACGAAGACATTCTTTGCCGCGTTCAGGAGTTAGAAGACAAAAACATTGCATTAACAAAACAAAACTCCTCCCTAGAATCCCGAGTTGAACTTCTAGAAGGGCAACTTGAAAACATTGAAAGAACTTCAAGAGCCAAAAATGTGGAGGTGAGAGGAATCGCAGAAACTAACGGAGAAAATCTTAAAAATATATTCCACAATATATGCCACACTATCCACTCAAAATTAGATGCATCAAACATTGAAGCGGCCTACAGGACTTCGCAAAAAAATAAAAATGGACCAATTATATTTAAATTGACCTCCAATGATGACCGGGACCAACTACTATCGGATCTTAAAAGTTTCCATAAACAAGCATCCAGTCCTGAAGAGAAGCTTAATACACTAAACATGGGAATTGCCGGACCGAGCTCGCCAGTCTACATTTCGGAACACCTGACATTTCGTGGTAGCCATCTGTGGTACCTGGCTCGCCAAGCTGCTAAGGATAAGAAATTTAAATATGCGTGGGTCAAAGCGGGACAAATTTACGTACGCAGAGATATCGGAACACCCGCAATTCTTGTATCTAATGCAGACAAACTGGGTTTACTTTCTGAAAATTCCCCATAGTATTATTATTCTTTTTATTATTATTCTTTTTATTTTTAATGCATTGAAATATCAAAACTTTTTTCTACGGTCGCCAGCAGTAAAAACTATTCACAAAATTTATTTTCTAGATTACTCGCAAATTATTTCTTCCGCTTCTGTTCTTCATACAAAACCCAACAAAATTCCAACCATCTATTATGTAATATATACTACACCAATTTTATATAAATGGATGATAATATAACAAATCTTTTGGACAACATGTTGCAGATTCCATGTATTGAAACCAATAGTTCCATAGAAGTTAAAAAACCCTAAATAAATCTAACTTAAAAATATTTTCCATGAACGTTAGAAGTATAAACAAAAACTTCAATGAACTTATGATACTACTTACAGAACTTGACTCAGACTTTGACTTGCTTATCTTGAGCGAATGCTGGATTAAAGATAACTATATTCCTAAAAACATAAAAAACTATAACTATTACAACACACATAATAACCAATCACAAAATGATGGCGTTATTATTTACATAAAAAATCACATACTCTGTAAAGGAACTCACATTAACTAACTCGAATTGTCTTAAACTCGAAATAGAAAAAAGCGTTACTATTCTATGTATATACCGATCACACCCAACATAACACCATTTTTAAAAGCACTTAATCAAATTCTGGTATGTATTACAGATAGTGAAAATGTCCTTATTATTGGTGACCTTAATATCAATATTATAAATACAATTCATCCTCAAGCCAACGGTTATATAAATCTACTAACTTTGCAAGGATTTCTACCAGCTATTACAGCCCCACTCGTGTATCAGAGTTATCCGCCAGTTGCATAGACCACGTTTTTGCCAAATGCAAACTAAATATCAATTCTTTAGTATATCAATGCACTGTTACAGACCACTACGCCACTATCACCTCCATTTCCCATAAAATACAAAAACCACCAGCATCTACAATACAACTAAAGAAAATTTTTTATGATATCCTCTAAAAACTGGTTTCCGAGGAAAATTGGTCAAATTTTTATAAACTATGTGATCCAAATTTAGCCTGTGAATCTCTCATCGACATCCTTCACAAACATTTAAAAAATACTACATCCAACACAAAAAACAACCAAAGTAGTCGTAAAATTAAACTAAAACCTTGGATAACAAATGGTATTTTACACTGCATTCGTAAGCGTGACAAACTCCATAAGTATTGAAAAAATAATCCTACTGATTATGAATCTCTCTTATTCTATAAACGTTACAGAAATGCTTGTAAAAAATAGCATGTACCGCCAGAGAAGACTATTATAGGAAACAGATAGAGGAAGCTGCTAATGACAATAAACAAATCTGGAATATTGTCAAAGAAATATGCTACACAGAAAAAGTGACAACGCCCATAAATAAGATCACCATCGCAGATAAAACATTAAATGCAACTGAAAACTCTGAAACAATCACAAATCATTTCAACCAATTCTTCTCCACAATCGGATCAGACCTAGCAAATAATATCCTAAATAAAAATAAAGCATCTGAAGATAGCCTTGCAAACAATATCTCTCTGGCAATATGAGTTATAATCCTTTCATTCTCTCTCCAACAACAGAACAAGAAATCAATGAAATCATCACTTCACTCAAAAATACACACTCCACGGGAATTGACAACATATCCACTAAACTAATTAAACACCTCAAACCTATCATCACTAAACCCCTTGAACATATCACGAATCTAAGTTTTCGAGCGGGCCTTTTCCCAAATACACTAAAACATTCAACAATAATTCCTGTCTTTAAATCAGGGGACAGATCATCCGTGAATAACTACAGACCAATATCTTTGCTGAGTCCGATCTCAAAAATAATTGAAAAAACGGTAAAACGAAGACTCTAAAAATTTCTTGAAGACAATGAAATCCTGTCAAGAAATCAATACGGCTTCCGCATAGGTCGTAGTGCCTCAGATGCAATTGCAGCTTTTACTAAATTAATATCTGATAATCTCGATAAAAGTCGCAAACCCCTTGCTGTATTCTTGGACCTAGCTAAAGCCTTTGATACTGTATTTCACCGCATACTTCTGAAAAAACTCCTACAGATTGGAATAAAGGGGATTCCGCTTGAATGGTTTAAGAGCTACCTAACAAACAGATCCCAGTCAACTATTATCAACTCCGCTAAAGAATACAGAAGTTCAAGTTTACCAATCACGTATGGCGTGCCCCAAGGCAGTGTATTAGGCCCACTTATCTTTCTAATATACATTAACTCTTTATGCAATTTGAATACTGGTGGCACTATAATATCTTTCGCTGATGACACTGTTATTGTATTTGAAGGTGAAAATTTGAATTCAACCTTTGAAAAAGCAAACTATGGCATAAATGTAGTAAAACACTGGTTAGATTCCAACCTCCTTACTCTTAATATTGATAAAACAAAATACCTACTTTTTTCTATACGGAAACCAAATCTCCCCCAAAACTGTCATAAACTTACCATACATTCATGTTCACAGAACCCTAATACGCCTACATCACTTCACAAAAACTGTTCATGCAATGACCTAAAAATATCAAACGAAATTAAGTACTTAGGGGTGATTATTGACGATCACCTGCGTTGGGAGGCACATATCAATTCTACAACAAAAAAACTTCGCAAATTATGCTACATTTTCTACTCTCTCAGATCTATTCTTAACTTACAAACACTGAGATGTGTTTACTTTGCACTTTTTCAATCAATTGCTACGTATGGTATTGTGAGATGGGGAGGGTGTGCAATGTCAATTCTATATCCCATAGTCTTAATTCAAAAACTTCTGCTAAGGATAATATTCAAATGTAACCCATCACACCCATCAGAACCACTTTTTAAAAAATTCACAGTGTTAGACATTCGACAATTATACATAAAGACAATTCTCATATTCCTATGGAAAAATGATTTGATGGAAAAATCACAAAACAAAATTCACACTCGGTACTCGTCACACCTAAAATGCATAATTCCTACGACTAAAACAACTTTCGCACAGTGACAGTTCTCCTATATTGCCCCCAAAATAATCAACTCATTGAGTATTGACACTAGGAAATCGAAAACTGATGAGCTTTATATCATAAGTGTACAGGATTGGTTATTTACAAAGGGGAGGAACTATTTTAAAGAATGCCTGAAGTCTACAAATTAAGTTAATTTGCTTTATTTTTATTATTTTTATTTTACTATTTTTATTTTTCTTAAATTAAAAAAAAAAAAATTTTTTTTAATAGTGATCATAATAATATTAATATTTGGATGACTTACTTTCACAGGGGAGGAACTATTTTAAAGAATGTCTGAAGTCTACAAATTAAGTTAATTTGCTTTAATATTATTATTTTTTTTAAATTCAAATTAAAAATAAAAAAAACTTTTAATAGTTATAATAATAATATTTATATTTGGATGACTTACTTTCAAAGGGGAGGAACTATTTTAAAGAATGTCTGAAGTCTACAAATTAAGTTAATTTGCTTTATTATTATTTTTTTTTTAAATTCAAATTAAAAAATAACTTTTGTTAATTATCACAAAAATATTTATATTTTTATGACTTATTTTCAACATCTCCACAAGAAGAGTCATTCATTTATTTATCTACTTATCATGTATTTATGTACCTATTTTACTTAAGCAAAACATCAGCCTACAATAAGAATGGTTTATTTATATGTTTATAATTATATAAATATTAATTGACAAACCACTTAAAGAATTCGTTGTCATACAAAAACATTGTACTTTACCAAACTATATATTAACCAATAACAATTCTTACATTTATACAATTATATACATAAATCGACTACCATAATACGGGCATGTGCCTAGCGTGGTAGTCGAATCACCTGTAAAAACTGTATAAAAATTTATATGATGAATAAAGAAAAAAAAAAAAAAAAAAAAAGTTAATTTTACTTCATATCCCAACATGAACTCTCTCTTGACTCGACTGACTTTGATTTTTCCATCATTTTTACATCACACAAATATTATTTATAGTGCTAGTATCAGTAATAAATAAAGGAGAAAACTAAAACAGGATAATTTTTTTCGTCATTCTTTGAAGATGTTAGGTTTGTGTGAGAGGACTTTTTGAGGAGAGGAAGGAGTTAATATGGTCTTCTACTCATGTTGTAGGAGGGAGGAAACACAAAGGCTGGCAAATCGTTTCACAGCCGGGGAGCTAAACTCAAGGACGCTTCGTGGAAGTGACCCGTTTTCATGTGACAAATATCAACCGTGTACATTTGTTAAGCGCCTGTTTGGCATGTTTCAATGGATCAATGATGGAAGGGATCAATGACGCTAGTTACTCGGAGCATCTTTCATTGTAATACCGGTAGAACAAGGAGAGCATTCCTACCTGGAGTCTGTGCTCTTAAGACAGGGGAATTTATCACGGCCCGTGTCTATTTTCCCTTTTTTTACAGGTTCTGAGGGCCTATGCCATCTTTGAGGATGCTGTGTGGAGTGCCTTTTTAAGGAAAGGAAGGATAGGAAGTTCTGGGAAGGAGACATATATGAGGACTCTGGCTTCGATAAAGCCCGCATTAATAAATTTGATAAAATATAAATAATTAACGAATTAACATCGCAATATAATATATTAGGTCCTTACATATGAAATTGGCGTTTTGCCGTACTGGCAACTTTGATCTCAAATATCTTCTCTTTGGTAAGGAATTCCAAATTCAAATTTATACAGCTATTTACTCATGTATTTGTGTTTCGAAAATTATAATTCACATATTTTTTCCTTAATTGGTTTTTTTCTTTGCGTCTCTTAGTTTACACAATGAAAAACTTGAAATATCGCGTTATTTACGAGTACGAGTTCCACCGTGGCACCAGTGCTGCAGAAACGGCTCGAAGGATTAATGATGTGTATGGCGACGGTGCCGCAAAAGAAAACACAGTGCGTTTTTCGTTCCAAAGTTTTCGTTCTGGAAATTTCGACCTGCAGAACAAGCCCCGTGGACGGCCGGAGACCAAAGTTGATAATGAATGTAATGGTCCGACACTCCTGGCTTTTGACACCGATTGTGATGAACCCTACCTAGCTGGTTTACTTTTCTAAGCTTCTACTTCGTAGCACAAATCTCGTAGCTCCTATCCCGTAGCCACGTTCATAATTCTACCTTTATGTCCTACTGACACCGACTCCAGATACTAATATCTACAGCCCGTATGTTTGACGAATATCTACAGCTCATATGTTGAACTAATATCTACGAACTTCAGAGTGTTGATTAATATCTACAGAGCGTAGGTTGAACTAATATCTACAGAGCGTAGGTTGGACTAATCAGCTAAATGTGTCCAATAGTCCAATATTAGGGATTTTTACATACATACTTACATAAATTACGTTTTTTAAACTGCATACGCAATATTACGTTATTCCAATATGCTATACATAATTGCAAATCCAACCTCTGACAGTACTGTAGATATTCGTCAACACTTTGGTTCTCATAGATATTAATCAACAGTTTGAGCTGTAGATATTCGTCAACACTTTGATTCCCATAGATATTAGTTCGATTTTTTCAGTTTTTGGAATTCCTGTAGATATTAGTAGACGCCTCCGATCACACCACTAGGTATGATGGCCTGACTTAACCCTCTTTCCGGTTTGTTTCTACCTCAGGCTCGTGATTTTCAAACCCCTATACTTTTATAATCTAGCTAAACCTACCCTATCTTCTCAAATCCCTGTGATTTTCTCACAGTAATCAAAATTTAAGATTTTTAGTTCACATTATTTCTATATTCTTCGTTGTGTACTTTTTGATTTAGAATTTACATCTGTTTGCATACTTAATATGCACACATATGTAGAGAAGATAATGTATTACGTGTGGTAACCCCTAGATTCTTTTAGAGAAAGTGTGAGAATTTTACGATCTATTTAGTTATAATTATTTCAGTATATTTAACTGAATTTGATAAACTAGCCCCGCCTTAAACTTCGTGTCTATTTGATTTCCGTAGGAATTTAGTTTGTTTATTTAATAATTGCTGCTATCGATGACATAAACAACAGTTAATAAATTAAACATTTCAAGAAAGAAAACTTTACCTTACCGGTGTAGGATGTTCGTACTCGAGGGTCCAGTTTTCTCAATTGAAGTCCTTGTCTGCAACTTCCCCTAACATAATGTTTTGTATTCGTGGTTAGTATTCATGGTTAATATTCGCAAAATTGTTGGAAAAGTAGGAATGGATGGATATGAATAGATATGGGGATAATATGTTTTCTGAAAAGTCGGCTCCTCTGCTATCCAAGTGAAGGCCGATGAACAACAATTACAAACCGGTTTCTCCCAGGTACGCTTGCTAGGCTTGTCCTTAGGTACGAGTTTTACTCTCTTCAATGAGCGTCTCTTGCTACAAAAGGGGCCCACGCCAAATGGGGGAATTCCAAGTCTTCATGCCGTTTTTAAGTCTTACTCCGACTTCCGTCTCTTCCGGATTGAATTTAACTCTAGAAGTCTAGAAGGGGTATTTCATGTCTTCCCTTATCATGCCTCTATCCGTCGAATGTGGCGTAAGCTTGTGACAGGCAGATCCATCCTCCCACGTGACCGACCTAGCGTTACTTTCCACCTGTGACTAGCTGACATAAAACGCACCTCATGAGCCTTATGTTTGCTTTCAGGTTCGATAAGGACTTATGGTATGCAAATAACCTGTAGCTTAATGCCGCGTCAGCGTACTGTCCGCATACGTCCTTTCTCTCCCCCGCATGCCCGATCTCGACAATACCACCACAAGATCAAAGCTCTCCGTCCAGAAAGGTTGACACTTACATTTCCGGTTAGCTTATAATCACATACAGCAGCCTTGAAGTTTTAAATGCGTGAGCAAATTCAGGATTCAGGATTGTATGGTTATTTGAACACAAGTGTTTTTTAAATGAGGTCACTAGCTCCTCATGTGTTAGGTATTTAGGATTGTGGGTATTTATGGGTTCTTGGATACCTACTTCCTATAAGAAAGTTAAAGAATGAGATAAATCATATTGTATCTTTCTAAGTTGTCATTGAATCAATGACCTCCTGAATAATTGTGATGAGCTCTCGTTGAGTTTGACGCTAGTCGCAGTACTTTACTTTGCGAAATTTTGCATGCTGAAACAATGCTACCTATTGGCGATAGCTCTAGTATAATCAAGTTGTTTGGAATTGAGTGAATTTAACGTCGATGTTGCTTTCACATATTGACTGCAGATTTCGTCGTAAGCTATAATTGATAAACTTGTCCCTTGACATTGATGCTTTGTTTTGTTTATTCGTTAATGGAATCTAGGTGACTGTGTCAATGGATGACATTGAACTCCAATCGAAATTTTAGATACACAATCGAAGGTCATACAAACACACCCTAATCATGCTAGTGAAAGGAAGCGATAGGTATTTTTTTACAAGTACGCTAAGATAGCAAAATTGATTTAGTGATGCGTTTCTATCTAATTATGTGTTAAGTATGGTGAAGTGACATGTATATGCGATTATTTCAATCTAAAGAGGAGAATCGATTCTAAATAAGCGTTCACTCGAATATTATTTTATTATTTGATATATAATTACATTTATTTACTCTTTAATTAATTAGTTTATTAATTCGAAATTTTCTTTAAATTTGAATTATTCAACTTTATAACAATATTTAAGTTTTATTTTTTTTTTCAATTTAAACTATAATTCTTTTATAACAACTAAAGATTTTCTTTAAATTTGAATTATTCCACTTAAGAACAAGGTTAAAATTTTATTTATTTTTTTCTCAAGTTAAATTATAATTCTTTTATAACAAACTAAATATTATTCGTCACTCAAATTACAACAAAACTGAAAGAAATACTTTCACTTTATTTTATAACACTTTCGTTTAACAACAAATTAATAATTTGGGTTATTTATTCGAACTTCGGGTTAAGTATTTTCCAGATTTTGGATCAATTATTATTATCACTTTGTCATCTAACGATAATTAATATCTCGTAATAAAATTTCCAGCTTTCAGCTTAATCGTTAATTTTTATTTAACAAAATTTATTAGACTGTAATTTTTCTTTATTTAAGTTCGGACTAAATACACACTCTATTAAACTCTTTCCGCATTGAATTTGAAATTAATAAATTAATTATTAGATTTTATTGAATAGGAAATTATTGCAAACACTGATTTTAGATTTATTATAAGATCATAACACTCCATTAAATTGCACGATTAACCCTATCCAGACACTTCAATGACTCTATTTTACCACTGATTTTTTTTAAAGTATAAAACTGACTCTATTTTACTACTGAATTTTTTAAAAAATTAAACTGACTCTAGACTCTATTAATAAATTACCAAGGTAATTCTCACGACATACGCGACGTTTTAAGCACCCTTGCCAGTTATCGAAGGACCTCTCTGAATGGCCTAAAACATGCCATTTTATACCCAATACAGCTCCAAAAGGTCGTAATCGTATTTTCCTTGACAAGAAAATTTAATTCTTAATAGCTCGAAAACCCTTCGAAAATCCCATCTCGTTATGCCTTGTTCATACATAAGACCTTTCGATTTCTACCTTCTTCTAGATCTGGTTACGTCCTACAATTTCATCCCGCTTCTCTAAGGTTTATAGTCCCAGACTTAGTAAGCCGCCGTCCAGTTTGCCCATTTTTCACATGTCTCCTGTCTTCAAAATATATTTTATAAACATGGTTTTAATCTTGTTTTTTTTTCTCAATTTGAAATATGCCCATACGTGATTTGCTAAACCTATATTTTAAATCGACATAAATATTCGTGAAACGTAGATTCTTCAGTCTCCTAGTTTTAAACGCAAATTTTCCTGTACTATTTTTCTCTACATCTCTTCATATCTTCATATTATAAATTAAAGTCCTCCTCGTCGTCTGTCTGTCTGCCTGTTCGCGATATCTATCTTTTACGGAGAGCTTACCATACCCATTATGTAAAAAAATTGGTCACGTACAATGCGGTAATTGGAAAGTTATTTAGACTGATACAGTATTAATCCTTATCAACTTAAATACGTTAGATACCTCCAGCATTTCATGCACATTATTATAATCTTTCGCACCATCTCTACGTATTATAAATTAAAGTCCTCCGCGGCGTCTGTCTGTCTGTCTCTTTGCGATCAACTCAAATATAGTGGTGGTTATAAAGATTAGATAACCATCCAGTAGATGGCGTTGTGTTTAATTAGCCAGAGCAACGCATGGCCAGGTCAGCTAGTAAAATAATAAAAATAGATCACTCTGTGTACACCACCCGATGAAAACGTTTCGATTCATTAAATAGTGGCTTATACAATATGATCTACTTTCGATTATTGTATATTCATTCATCACCTTTGTGGGCGTTCCTTTAATCGTAATATAACGTCATAAATCGGGCGGTGTTTTTCAGCTTAAAAACATGATCAAGTTTATTCATTTACAACTTGATCCATAAACAGAAAATTAAAGAAGATAATCCTTCCAAACAGTAAGCTGTGTAGGTATAAGCAATAATTTACTATAATCTCCAATTTCAGAGTAATAAAAGAAAGGCAAAGTCTTTCTGGTAATTTTTTAAATCTTTGAAGACAATATTAGTGATTATCAATCAAAATTTTGAAATGGAAAAGTCGAAATCCCTCCCCGCTCCCGCGTTCCATACACTCAGCTCGCGTGCCACCGATTGCAATTTTTTTATACAAATTTCATAATGCCAGAGCTCGTATATGTTATTCTGATTTATGAGCTATATTATTGAAAAGTTTCATTAAAATCCATTCAGTAGTTTTTGCGTGAAAGAGTAACATCCTTACATCCATACAACCTTACAGACTTTCGCCTATATAATATTAGTAAGATTGTTAGATTTGAATATAAAGCATGGGGTTTTCTCTTTCTAACACCGCGTAAATGAAATTTCTTACCATGATAGTAAGGGAGACACAATTATTTCCATATATTAGACCTACATAAGTTGATCCCAAAAGCGAAAAAATTAACATGGGGGGTTAAAAAAATCTAATATTACGATTAACATAAATGGCTTACCTGAATATTCACTCCAGTTCTGGAACGTCCTTAAAAATAATCCAAATTATGAAAAATGTAGGTCATCTCTTCAATTCGACTGCACTCATAATATAAATAATGGTGACATTTTCATAGAAGTAATGCACGATGAGAAATCTCCGTGAATTGTTGTTCTTTCCAGAATCGGTATTATATTTTTCAACCCTTATAAAATTAGATAACTCACAATGCAGTAGATTTCAACAAAATAAAAAAAGGGTTTTTCAAATAGAATTAGGTAGTTATAAATTTCAAATTAAATTTCCAATAGTAAAATAATATACATTGTAATAAAATTCAGATACAAAGAGACGGGTTTAGTAACTGTTCTGCATGCACCGGACTTTGAGTAAATGTGATTTTATTGAGCAGTAACTATCTAACTATGCTTATCTATTGTTTCCTGGTATTTTGTTGTGAATGATTACTATGATTAGGAATAAAATATAAGGCGATGTATTTCGGTACCTCGGAGACATAACGCACTAAGTCGATTATTGCCATTTTAGGAATATTATACCGTGTTCAAGGCAGGGCCGTATTTACACTTTTCATTAGTATAGGCCGCTTCATTTGTGCCGCCCCTTCCTCCTTCTTAGAAGTTGTCACCTATCATAATCACTCACTTGTAGGCTGCCTGCAGGTGACAAACAATTTTTAAAATAAATATTTAAATATAGGTTAAGTAGGTACTCAAAACTCAAATAAACGAAATTTTTTATGGGATTTTTTATTTGACAAAATCATCCATAATAGGTTCATAGTTTATAGCATTCATTAGGTCTGCTTATATGCATAGAAGAGCCAAAGGGTGAAGTTTTTCTAGCGATAATGAAGACCTTTGGTAATTCTTCACTCGCTTTAATCAGGAAAAACTCCTTCCTCCAGAACAATTTGTGACCGGAGTGCAAAGTACGACGCGGAGAGCTATATCCAAGTTTGGGTAAACGTTGCACAGAGATTGTTTCCTCAAAAACTTTCCTTAAAAAGATTCTCTGCCGTCTCATTAGAGGAAATGTGACCGTGAAGGTGTACACATTCCTGAACTAAATCGTCTTCTAAATCATTGTATAATATAGCACAAGGGACAGCTTTTTCTGAGACTCTTTGTGTTGAAAGTTCACCCATTTGTTTTTAAATGAAAATTTTTCTTTGAAGTTTATATACGCATTATGGATTCCTCTCAGTTGTTTCAAAAAGTTTTGGGGGGTCCTAGCATGGTCGATTGATATAGGTTTTATCGAAAATGTCGGTAACTTGCCATCGCTCCCGAGCACGACTGCAGGCAGCTAACGAATAAACAACAGTTTACGTCAAATATATTGGAAACCCCTAGTCATCGTGAACTATTGTTTGTTCGTTAGCGGCCTGCAGTCATGCTCAGGAGCGATCACAAGTTACCGACATTTTCGATAAAACCTATATCGATCGACCATGCTATATACCCAGGAGTTATTTATTTATTTATTGTAAGAAACAAACAGCAATTTATATACAGGACGAGTTATACAAGAGGTTAAACATGAGGTAAGCCAAAACAGTTTCTTATGCTAATGTTGGTTATTATGATATAATATACAATTGTAATTGGTAATAACCGTTAAATGAAAATGAAAATAACAACAACAAAAAAATATATATATATAAGTATATTAGAAGGAAAAAGAAAGAGGAAAGGGCAAGAGGCAGAGGAAGGTGGGATGTGGACAGGAGATGCTCATGCTGTACCTTTTCTATAGTTGTGCATTAATTTAATTAACATTTGTGGTCAGTTATACAAATTGTCCTGTCGGATGGCGATTTATAATGCGCTGTAGCTGATATCTCCGTTATTTTTTTAGGAAAATATTTTAAAATTTTAGAATATACTCTTGAATGTATGTGTAAAATGACCTCAAGGTATAAATAAAAAATATGTATTCCTTACGTGTTAAAAAAATTCATGAAAATCACTAAAAATCGTCGTCCTATACCTATTTCCCCCCTTAAACGCTCGTGCACCGCGTGCAATAAAGGTAGCCCACTGCCAAAGCACTTTTTGTGAAATATTCGCACCACCACCGGTCCCATATTGGACCGTTGAGCATTGAACGATACAAATACGCGGTCTCGTCTAAAGGTTTATAGACAGAAAACTCTTAACTATCCACAGTGACTTTTTTATAATTGTACACAAACTTAATGGCTCACCAAAGCAAGCGAGCGCCGCCCCCTGAACTCTGCCGCCCCTAGGCCGCGGCCTATAAGGCCTATTGACAAATCCAGGACTGGTTCAAGGCCAATAAAAAAGCCGTGAAAAAATAAAAAAAGTTACGATAAATCTCCTCTTTTTGTGTGTCTGCAAAACGTTGACATAAACCAGCCCCGGATGCGTATTTACAATCCCTACCGCGTTTCAGTAGCTTTAAATTTTCAATATCAAAATTTAAATATTTAGAAATAAAATTATTAATTTCTAATATACACCTTGGAAAGATTATTTTATCTAGATTTTAGAACAATTTTTGTTTTTGCAAAGTGATAAAAAAATATCAATTAAGAGGTGTATTTACAATACATGGGAATAATATTCAAATTTAAATATTTAGAAATAAAATTATTAATTTTTAATATACACATCAGAAAGATTATTTTATCTAGATTTTAGAACATTTTTTGTTTTTGCAATGTGATAAAAAATAACCAATATAGAGGTATATTTAAAATGTAAATTGTCGTTACCGCGACTGAATCGGTATAGGTTTTAACGCTTGCCAAGGCTTGGCAAGCCTCCACAAGCTCCAAGCGTCCACAAATCTCGCTTGGCATTTGGAAGTCGTTTACATGCTTGTGAATGCGTCAGAGCGCTACCTACACCCGAGCATGGCGGACGCCGAACTTGTGTCGGCTATTGCGTTTGGTTTATCAAACTTTTATTTGAAATACAAGCAAAGTGTAACAAAAACAAGAAAAGCTCGACGACCACGAAGATGATGGATGACACAGATTCATAAAAATCGTCCCAGGTCACTTCGCACAAAGAGGAGACATTATCTCATAAGCTAAATCCTATAGATTTTTGTCTCTTTTTAGTACCACTTTTTCGTTTCATCGAGTTTTAAATTACAACTGTGCTAAAGAAGTTTTCGCTTCAAAAATAATGATCGCAATTGGGACCTGAACTCGAGGATCACATGTCTTATATAAAATTGTTTTGTATTATAAAAAAAGTTATTCTAACAAAAATCATATATTTTTTACTATAATAAATAGTAAATCATCAATAAAATATTATTTACTTATTTTGAATTTTTCGGTAAATCCAGTCGCAATAAATTACATAACATAAGTGCATTAAAATTATGTACTTATACATGTTAATAATTCTGGCACGCCTCATACGTCATACATATGTCTCGTAATATTAGAAATATTATCATAGACCGCATGGAGCAAAAACGGCGTGCATTCGCCGCCAGTTCGAAAGTTCCACTGAGCGTTTGCCGAAGCTTGCCGCTGGATCCGACCCCGACTGGATCGGCGGCAAACTCTCGCAAGCTCTTGCAAGCCTACGCAAGCCAAGCCAAACGACCTGTTTACACGTTTGCGCTTGTGGACGCTTGCCGAGACTTGGCAAGCGTGGAAACGCACCATACGACTTTTATTAAACCGGGGCAGAAATTCAATAGTTTTCTCGCGAAATGTTCTTTCTTGAAATGCGAGGTGTTTCTCCCCTTGTTCTAGATGTTACTGGGATTCTTCTGGCAGACACATCACGTACACTATGCCCGCGTTCAAAATAGGCTTAAGATACGTTCATAAATTAATTTAGTATAGAGGCCATTCGTAAGACGATTTAGGGGGGGAGGGGGGGTCGACCATGTCTTATTTTTTCTTACAAGGGGGTGGGAGGGAGTCTCGATAGCACAAAAATGCGCAAAGTTAAAATAATTAGAACCTTTGTAAGTACAAATAAACATTTCTAAAAATTGTTACTTTGAAAAATAAACGTTAAAAGAAACCAAACGTGTATTCATTTTTTCCTTTAGATTCTTACGTAATAGATATTAAACAGGGGGAGGGGGTCGGCCTATTCTTATTTTTTCTTATAATAGGGAGGGGGGGGTCGAAATCTAGCAAAATTTGTCTAACGTACTAAATGAATGGCCCCTTATGTCGTCTGTAAGTGGCTTCACCACATATGTTATTATAGATATAGATTTTAGAACAATTTTTGTTTTTGCAAAGTGATAAAAAATTATCAATATAGAGGTGTATTTACAATATACGGGAATAATATAAAAATTTAAATATTTAGAAATAAAATTATTAATTTATAATATACACATCAGAAAGATTATTTTATTTAGATTTTAGAACAATTTTTGTTTTTGCAATGTGACAAAAAATAACAAATATAGAGGTATATTTAAAATGTAAATTGTCGTTACCGCGACTGAATCGGTATAGGTTTTGTAAATACGCACCCGGGACAGGCGCCCCGATTGGCCCGCCTTCTCCCAAATCCGGGGCTGACATAAACAGATCTGTATAAATATAATAAATACAAAACGTTTTCATAAACACATCTGTATAAATATAATAAATGCAAAACGTTTTCATAAACACTTCTGTATAAATATAATAAATGCAAAACGTTTTCATAAACACATCTGTATAAATATAATAATTGCAAAACGTTTTCATAAACACATCTGTATAAATATAATAAACACAAAGCGTTTTCATAAACACACCTGTATAAATACTATAAATGCAAAACGTTTTCATAAACACATCTGTATAAATATAATAAATGCAAAACGTTTTCATAAACACATCTATATAAATATAATAAATATATAAAACGTTTACATATATGCATCTGTATTGTTTCACTGCACTGGGTCAGATGTTCTATAAATAACATTGATTTTGAATGAACACTATTTTATTTCTTTAATCTTTTTGCAAAATCACTTTTTAATTAAATTAAAATCGCTTTGTAAAACACCACTTATTTAATGAAAATTATCTACATGTTTCAAAACCAAAGGTATCTTCATCAAGATAAGATTAACAAATCTATAATTTGAATCATTTTAATGTTGCTTAACGTCTGTATCTGTATTTTCATTTAACATCCGTATTTTTTCTTAAATAAAAATAAAAATAAATGAAAAATATTAATCTTATCCTGATGAAGAAACCTTTGGTTAAAAAAGTTGTATGATTTGTTTTAATTTAACTATTTTATTTGTTTATCTTTTAAACGATAGTTGGAACATGTTTCCAAATGAATAACGGCTATTACTAGGCATGAAGCTAATGTCTCTAATGCTGCGTCTACACGCGCGAGCCGAACCTCTTCGTTAATTTGCCATAATTCGTGGTTCAGCTCGTGTCTACGCAATATTAGATCTTATCCGAATACGTTCATTCCGACTTGCAAAAGTAAAGTTACGATTGCACTGAACATTTTTTTTCTACGATTTTTTTTTAAATTTTAACTGCTTTCTTTAAAAAACTTTTTAAATTTTTCTTTTAAATTATCATGCATCACCCCCAAAGTTATCAGCGTGGAAGACGGTGTATTCTGTTTATCTAATATATTAAGGACGGGTTGTTTCAAAAAATTTGATGAATTCATCAAATATTTTAAGTTAATTTTCACGTGGTGTGGAGGTTCAATTCAATGGAATCGCGAAGGAACTATATAAACTATATTAGGCCGTATTCATAAAACTAAAGGATATTCTTGTAAGTATAAGGTAGAAGTATAAGGTTTTGAGTTGAAGAAAAAGGTAGAAGTATAAGCATTTCCTTTTTTCGTATTCATAATGATTACCTTATACTTGCAAGAATGTTCTTCAAGAATAAGTAAAAGGTTGTTGGCATATTGAACGAGATACTGTAGCTTGACTTACACCCAGTTCGTGACCAATGCTTTTCTGAATCCCAGGGTCCCTGAGATAGCGTAAGCATATCTGCATTTTTAGGACGGATGATAACGCACCTCCTCGAGTTTCAGCATTATTTATACTCAAAAATCTGTTGGCAAGCTATTGCACATTTTCCTCTACAAACCGGAATAATTCTTTATAATCACGAACAGGTGTTGATAAACGCTGCTTGTAGTGTTTAATCTCTCTCAGTTCCACAACATCTGCCATCACTACAATTGATCACTACACGGCTGAGTCTGCTACTGACCACACTCAAAATTATTGAAGGATGTCCTTTTTATTTAGAGTAAATGGTAACGTTTATGAATTACCAAATACATTGTGTGAAGGATATGCTCATACTCTATAAGTATGAGGCTTTACTCGGAATATTATAAATGCGAGCTGAAGTATTTCCTTTATATTCTGCAAGTATAACCATAACCTTTTTTTTAATACGGCCCATTGTGATTGTGTTGTGTGATCCTTCGCAAAGGTACAGTGGTAAGTGATTGTTTATCCTTCTTCCTTGCATCCCTATTTTTTTCTACACATATTATCATCCAATTCCAGCAAACACCATTTCGTTTCGTTTCATTGATAGTCCATTTTCAAGTACAAGGTGGGGCAAAAGTAATCATCCGATGTTTTTTTGCTCTAATTTTTTTATTAAATGAAAAACTTTGGTTCTGGTTGTGAAATTTGTTTATTTATTCCATTAGAATTTATTCCATCATGTTGAGAAAATTATATCGGCCAAGTGACCGCCGCCAGAGTTGATGACCATACGGGCCCGTTTTATGGCATTTTCCATCACTCTTGCCAGAACTTTGGGCGACAGGTTCTCGAATTCTTGGCGAATATTCTCCTTAAGGGCTTCAAGAGTCTGAGACTTGATGACGTAAACCCGCGACTTAAAAAAAACCATAAAAAGAAGTCTGGAACGGTTAAATAGGGTGATCTGGCCGGCCAGTGCAAATCACCAAAACGAGAGATTAGGCGACCGGAAATTCTTCCTTCAGAATATCGGTTGTGGCTCGAGCAGTGTACGCCGTTGTACCATCCTGTTGTAATCACATGTTTTCCAGTCCTAATCCATCCTATTGCGGAAGAAAAAAAATCGGTAATCATGGCTCTGTAGCGCGCGCCGTCCACAGTCGTCGTTTGGCCCGCGTCGTTCTAAAAAAATGGCCCGATGACTCCTCCAGCGTAAACAGCACACCACGCAGTAACTTTGAGCGCGTGTAATGGCTCTTCGTGGGTGATACTCGGATTTTTGGTGCCTCGGAAATGATTACTTTGTTTATTCACGTAAACGTTATTATGGAAATGAGCTTCATCGTTCATGACAATTTTCGATGAAAAATCGTCCACCTTTTCGTTGAGATTCAGGATGACTTGAGGGTAGGTTATCCGCGTTTGGCGGTCAACATCTAACAGATGATGCACTGCCTGCACTTTGTAAGGGAACATCTTCAAATCTTTCACCAAAATTCTGCGTAGGGACCGCCGGCTAATGCCCAATTGCGTGGCACGTCGTCTGGTCGATGTTCCGGGCTCATGGTCGACATCTTGGGCAACAGCAGCGATATTCTCAGCAGAACGGCTGCTCCGGGGCAGGCC
Organism: Limnephilus marmoratus; assembly: GCA_917880885.1. NCBI lineage: Eukaryota > Metazoa > Arthropoda > Insecta > Trichoptera > Limnephilidae > Limnephilus > Limnephilus marmoratus. The sequence goes on from OU862932.1 coordinate 17,464,613, forward strand.
AGCCTTGGGAACATCTCGTGTTGTCCCAGTTTCTTCAAAGCGAGTGGCCAAACGCCGCAGTGTTTGTCCAGTTGGTGTCGGACGGCCAGGAAATCTGCGACGAAAAACGCTAACACAACCGACGAATTATTGCGCAAAATACGGGATCAATTATTCCGCGTTCTTGCGGAGTAAACCGATTTACGACTTGCCGTTTTGTATTTTGCGTTTGTTTACTTCACAAATGTCAAAACCGAATTGACATTTGTCGCCATTTGCAAAAGTTATAGCGTTTTCCAATAGGATGATTACTTTTGCCCCACCTTGTACATCTGAAGCTGTAATTCGTAAATAGTTTCGAATCCAACAACAATTTTTTTTTAATACATCTTCTCTTCTATAAAATAATCTCAATTAACGTATTGCCTTATAACACTCATTCATTACAGATTTATATGTGAGATACGGAATGAAGAGATAACACCTCAAACTTTTCGCCTACACATTGGCGAAATTATTATTAACGCGCAAATATCAGATTAGATATAAATAGAGATTTTCATGGTCAAAAGTATTAATGGTGATTAATTTTTAGATTATTATTTGTTTTTATTTTTCTTGGAAAACAAACTGTTTACAATATTTATGAAGTATGGTATTGTGCAAGGTGTTAAGGGGAACGGATGCGCGGCCCATTTCTGCCTGTTTCATACAAATCTTAGATTTAGATTTGAGATCAAAATAACCAACCCAACTGAAAAATTATTTTTGTAATGAAAAGATATATCAAATATCTAGTTAGGATGTGAGCTACTTTATTTATTTTAAATAAATTAAATTATTTTCAATTCAATGACAATATCTTTAAACAAAAAGATGGCGTGGCAATGGGTGCTAGTACCAGCCCCTTGGTCGCTGATATATTTATAAATAATTTGGAAAATAAGATTTTTAATAGCTGTGCATTATTACTAAAATACGTTCATTTTTGGAAGAGATATGTGGATGATGTGTTCTGTGTTTGGACAGGTACATTGAGACAACTTAATATTTTTCTTAATTTCTTAAACAAACTCCATAAAAACATAAAATTTACTGTAGAGATTGGGCAAAATTCGAGTATAAACTTTTTGGATTTAAATATTTCAATAATTAATAATAAATTTGAATTTAACATTTTTCGTAAAGATACATACACAGACATTGTAATCCACAACACTTCAAATCATCCAATTTCTCAAAAAATGTCAGCTTTCCATTCTATGATTCATAGATTAGTCAATGTACCCCTATCTCCCAATAATTTTTCAATAGAACTCAATGTTATTAAACGAATTGCTATTAATAATGGATACAACACCAATTTAATTGAAAACATTGTCAATAAAAAATATAAGAATAAATTCCTTAAATCATATATCTATCCTGTACAAAAGGATCAGGAAGGGAAAAAATGGAAGAAAATTATGTATTTCAATAATAAAATCTCTAATGCCTTGACAAAGAATGTACCAAATGAAATTCTTCCTGTATTTTATGCAAATAATAAACTTAAAAATTATATTGTTAATAATAAAGATAGAGATTCCAAAATGAAAAAATCTGGAATTTATAAATTGAAATGTAATGATTGTGATTTCTTTTATATAGGTAAAACTTCGAGAAACTTTGAAATAAGGATTAAAGAGCATATGAAAGCTTTAAATAATAATAGTTTCTCGGAGTTTGCCAACCATTTAATAGAAACTAGTCATACCTTTAATTTTAACAGTGGAATAGAATTAATTCATTGTAATGTCAATGGCATTCAGTTGGACAAATTAGAAATTTTAGAGATTAGAAAGAGTGTTAATGCAAATTTAAATATTATTAATAATCAAAAATTGTTTTTAAATGACCCATTATTAAATCTATTCCCCTTTTAAATTTTTTTAATTGTTCTATATTGCCCCTCGTCCCTTAAACATCATTTTCTTTCTAATTTTATTATTGTTTATTTATTTTTATTTATTTATTTATTGTTTCTTTACACTGTAGGTAAAAATGTTTACAATACAATTTGTTACCTCACTAGGACAAGCCTGTGTTGAGGTTAACAATAATTATACAAGTTAACAAAATAACACAAAATTATACAGATTTTGAAAGAACAATATTGTTGTATTTCTTACAGATTGAGATTATGGGTACCCAGTACCCACTAAACTGATGGCGCTAGGTAGTACATTAATGTAGACTTTTAGGGTGACCATAGTTTTGAGATCTGATTCAAAATAAAATAAAGTATTTTTTTGTTTTGTTTTTAAGATTAAGTTGTAAATAATAAATATATGTATATAATTTAACATGCTATAGATTTGGCAGGAGGAAGATGAAAAAAAAAACAGTTTAAACAAAAATAAAAATTATTTTAGCTTATTTTATAAACATACTCATTTAGCTAATAATTTAGAAAGGACAAAGTAGAGAAAATTAATTGGCAATCCTCGACTAACACAAATAATTTAAGATTCTTTTTAAAAGTGTACAAGGAATTAGATGACTTTATATGTTCTGGAAGGCTATTAAATATGAGTGGAGCTTGATAAAAATAATTTCTTTGACCAAAAGAAGATTTAGTTTGAATTGCCATAAAATTCAGACCAGAGCCAATTCTCGTAGTACGAATTTGCTGTGTTCTTTCTGCAATATTAATATTATTAAAAAATCTACAAAGCGTTTGTGTAATATATAACTGTTTTACGTTCATTACATTACATTCCTTAAAAAGTAAATGAGTTGGATATTTAATTTTTTTCTTGAACATAACTTTAAGAATCATTTTTTGGGCAATATTAAGTGGTTCTATATAAGTCTTTGCGCAGGATCCCCAGCACACTATATTATAAGAAAGCAGAGACTGGATTATTGCAAAATAAACAGTTTTTAATTTTTCTTTGTCTAGTATATGTCTCAGTTCTTTAAAGATATAGGTAAGTTTCCTAATATTATTTACTAACATATTAACATGATCATTCCATCTCAAGAATTTATCTATTTTTACACCAAGGTATTTGATGCTGACTACATTTTCTAAAAAGTTTCTAACATGTTTGAAAACAATTGTGAATAATCAAGTTGTGAGTTTCGGAAGGCTGACTTTTACTTGAAATGCTAAAAGTGATAAATTTGGTTTTTTGTGCATTCAAAGTTAATATATTATTGTTTAACCAACTATTTACCACTCTTAAACCTATATTACTTTTGTTGAAAGTTTCATTCCAAGTTTTACCTTCAAATACGTTTATGTCGATTATTTTTCTCTATTACCTATATATATGTCTATTTTTAAATTAGTTCTGTCAAAACCCTGAAGAAGTCAGCTTTGCTGACGAAACATGTCGGTTTTATAAACAATAAAAGTGGTAAAAACGAAGTAATCTATTAATTTCAATCATAATGGTGCCACAAAATAAGTTTGCTGTGTTAGAAGAAATTCTTTTTATTTTGGGTTCGTTATTGTCAGGACAAGGTGAGCTCTGGTGAGCTCTGGCATTATGAAACTTGTATAAAAAAAATTGTAAGAGGTGGCACGTGAGCTGTTTGAAAACTGAATGTAGGAAATGCGGGAGGGGGAAGGGGGGAGTGGTACCTTTGATGGAGGAGGGGAAAGGGGAACTCTAGAGAGGGGTTCGCGGGACGTAAGAGGGGGGGAGTGGAGTGGGGAGAGGGAAGGTGGAGGAGGCGGAGTGGGAACGCGTGGGGAGAGAGGTATGTGGGAGGGGAAGAGGAGGCGGAAGGGGAACGGGACGAATGGGAAAGGACACGCAGAGAGAAACAATTTCTTTATTAAATGGCATAGCAACGCATGTCGGGTACCAGCTAGTAATAAATAAAATAAGCATAATAATAGATAATAATCAATTTGAGAGGCGATAGATACCGCCGCCCGTTCCGGGAACCATTTATTGGAAAACCAACCTCGAGTGTAACCCCAAGTGGTTCGCTACGTTCAGGTCCACGTATTGGGGTTTGTCCGGGTTTTGGCGGCGGATGCCTCTGCCCACCAGCTGTATGGCACGCCGGATCGGGAGAGAATGGTTGAGGGAGTCCTTTGACCTCTCCATCCAGATTCTCTCGGAACATCGCCTTGCAACGCAGTAGGACGGGTGGATTCATAAGTCCGTCGCTTCTGGGGACACTTTCCCCCAGAACTTCATTTCCTTCCTTTCGTAAGAAGACCCTCCACACAGAGTCCCCAAAGATGACATAAACCCCGGGGGGATATTTTTTCTCGTGGTCTCCTGGGTTGATCTAATGTAAAAAATTATTATATAAATAAAATGAATCACCAAAATGTATATACGCGCATAACTTTCGTACAACTACACCAAATTAGATAATTCTTTTTTTTGTGTGTTCCTTATTGTCAGGACAAGGTTTGTATTAAACTTCTGGTGAGCTCTGGCATTATGAAATTTGTATAAAAAATAGTGCTATAGGTGGCACGCGAGCTGTTTGAAAACTGAATGTATGGAATGCGGGAGGGGGTGGGGGAAGGGGAACTGGGGTAGGGGGTTCGCGGGACGGGGGAAGGGGGGGAGTGGAGTGGGGATATGGAAGGTGGAGGAGACGGAGTGGGAACGCGAGAGGGGAAGGGGACGCAGAAGAAGAAGGGGAGGCGGAAAGGGAACGGGATGAATGGGAAAGGACACGCAGGAAGAAACAATTTCTTTATTAAATGGCATAGCAACGCATGCCGGGTACCAGCTAGTATATAATAAATAAGAAGCGTTTTTCGTTTGCGGTAGGCAAGCAATGCCTTCAAAGTTAACATAGACCAACCGCCCCGCAATAAATTATTACAGGAGAACATAAAAAACGGTGACCCGACAATTCGTCCTGCGACAATTCATCCGGCGACAGTTCATCCTGCGACAGTTCATCCGGCCGACAGTTCATCCTGCCGACAGTTCATCCTGCCGACAGTTCATCCGACAATTCATCCGGCGACAATTCATCCTGCCTGATCATTTAGAAGATTTTTATTAAGTAAGTATGCAAAGAGGATATACGGCCGTACAACCAAAATCGATATACTTATATCTGTAGGCACTCAAGATGGAAATCCGCTGTAAAAATATTTTTACTAAATAGGTTAGGTTAGGTAAGGTTAGGTTGTACGGCCGTATAGCCTCTTTGCATACTTACTTGAAGAAAAAATCTTCTAAATGATCAGGCAGGATGAATTGTCGCCGGATGAATAGTCGGCGGGATGAACTGTCGGCAGGATGAACTGTCGCAGGATGAACTGTCGCCGGATGAATTGTCGCAGGATGAACTGTCATGGAACCATAAAAAACACATCATTTTTTGATATACCACTTTAATTTATAGGTTTTTTTTATTGTGATTTGTGGTGAGCAAAAAAGTTTATGTTTTTTACAAATACGATTACAGGAATATTGGCACTTAAAAAATTAAAATGTGAAAAGTTTTATTTTTTTAATGATAACTCTACGGCATGACAGAAAACAAAGAGTGAATACATACAAAGGAAGTTCTTCAAAAGAAACACAATGTGATGTAATGGCGTGAATCAGTATTACGTATTAAGTAGGTACCTGGCTAAAATTGAACTGACATATTTTTCTTTCGAATAGTCCGTGTTCGAAGTTTTCCTTGTGCGTAATCACTGTGTGCGACATATCTGTGTTTGGAGTTTTCCATTTTTCCATATAAAGCACCATAATCATGGTGTTCGAAATAATCTGTGGTTGGAGTTTTCCGTGTGCAGAATCATCATGTGCGGAATAATCAGTGTTTGAAGTTTTACATGTGCAGGTCATCATGTGCGGATTTATCTTTTTTAATTTCGTAATATTTTATTTGTTACAGATTTTTGGTTTTTTTTTACTACCACACTGCTTGTGTTGTGGTAGTCATACATTTAATATTTTATGTAGGAACTAAAAAATACTATTCTGTTGAAACAGATAATAAACATACGAAATAAAAATTAAGAAATGCATAAAAGTAAGTGAAAAATAAAGAAAAAAATGATATTTTAAAGAAAAAGAAAAATGGAAATTGAAATTAAAATTTTTAAATACAGAAACTAAACTAATAAAAACTAAATTGTTTAATCTTACATCCGATGCTTGGGAAAAAATGATAGCGTTCTGCGTAATCTGGTAAATGATTGGCTTCTGGTCTTGGGGAGAGGTGAATGCGAAATTATATTAAACAACAGCTTTTGGGAAATACTAAAGAACGATCGGCTGAGATTGGATACCGGACCTACTCTTCAGAGGACAGAATTAGGATGGATCATCTCCGGCCCGATCAACATTCACCATAAATAAACAAAAATTTTAACAAAACAAAAAAACGACTTAAAAAAATGCACTAAAAAGTAAAAAAATAATTTCTTATTCTTCTACAACTTAATAATCGACTTACTTTTTCTACTCATCAATATGTAGGTACGATTGTTATTTTTGGAGTCGGTGTCAGCCAAGGTAGGTTTTGTAACTACATACATAGTTATAGGTGAGATGTGCTTGTGTCGCACGCGCGACTTGACGAAGTGAGAGGCGAGAGCGGGCCGCGGCGGGAGGGGAGCTGTCAAGTGAACACGCCGGGCCGGGTACCTTGGCTGACACCGACTCCAAAAATAACAATCTTATCTACATATTGATGAGTAGAAAAAGTAAGTCGATTATTAAGTTTTAGAAGAATACGAAATTATTTTTTTACTTTTTAGTGCATTTTTGAATCGTTTTTTTGTTTTGTTAAAATTTTTGTTTATTTTTTGATTTTTAGTGAATCTGAAGTACACTAACTAATTCGATTAAGATTAGGCCGAGTATCGTTAATTTGCTCTTAAGAATTGGAGAGTTCCGTTACTTTGTCATGGACCCCATGATCAGAACCTAACCAAACTCTCATCAAACTACCCTTGAAATACATACATTCCAATAAAAAAAGAATCATCGGAATCGGTTTGCGTGATATTGAGTTATTCGTCCATTTGTCGCGCACATACTTGATGCAAATTTAAGACTTATATGATATTCTCATGGATGCCATTGTCAGAACTGGACCAAATTAAAATGGGACCACACGGAAAGCACTAGCTTTCAAATAAAAAAAGAATCATCAATATCGGTTCACCCGGTCGAATGTTCTGAAGTAACAAACATAAAAAAAATACAGTCGAATTGAGAACCTCCTCCCTTTCTAAGTCGTTTAAAAAAGGCCAGAAATTTGTAGTCTATCAATAAACACATTATCTAGTCAAATAGAAAAATTTTGGAAAACGGAGGAGGTGAATCCTGCGAGATTTAAAAATCATGAGGAGATGGCGTGTGAAGCGGATTTCGTCGCCACGCACTCTAGGGAGAGCGATGGTAGATACGTTGGACTCCAGATACTAATATCTACAGCCTGTATGTCGGACGAATATTTACAACTCCTATGTTGAACTAATATCTACGAACTTCAGAGTGTTGACTAATATCTACAGAGCGTAGGTTGAACTAATATCTACAGAGCGTAGGTTGGACTAATCAGCTAAATGTGTCCAATAGTCCGATATTAGGGATTTTTACATACATACTTACATAAATTAAGTTTTTTAAACTGCATACGCAATATTACGTTATTCCAATATGCTATACATAATTGCAAATCCAACCTCTGCCAGTGCTGTAGATATTCGTCAACACTTTGGTTCTTATAGAAATTAGTCAACAGTTTGAGCTGTAGATATTCGTCAACACTTTGGTTCCCATAGATATTAGTTCGATTTTTTCAGTTTTTGGAATTCCTGTAGATATTAGTAGACGCCTCCGATACGTTGTGAGTCTGCCGCGCCGCCCGTGTGTGGGTCAACTTGGTGACTCATTGAACACAGCGGAAAAAAGATTTAAGAACTTAGAAAAGAAATTTTTAATAAATCCTGAACTAAAATTGCAATATGTACAATTTATGCGGGAATATGAGCAACTTGGTCATATCGAGTTATGTGATAAATGGAAAGGGGATGAGCAATCATATTTTTACCGCATCATGCGGTCATTAAAGAAGCTAGTTTTTGACGGTACAGCAAAAACGTCGACCGGAATATCCCTGAACGATGCTCTAATGGTGGGAGCTGTCATTCAAAAGGACTTATACAGCCATTTATTACGTTTCAGAAAACATCGATACATCATGACTGCGGACATCGAGAAAATGTACCGTCAAATCAACGTATGCGCAGTAGATCGCAGCCTTCAGAAGATTGTATGGCGCGAATCACAAGAAGAGGAACTCCGACATTACAAATTGAAGACCATTACCTACGGTCTGGGACCTTCCTCTTTCCTAGCAACGAGATGTCTACGACAAATTCGTATGGATAATCAAGTTAATTTCCCAGTAGCTAGTCAAGTCATAGAAAATAATTTTTATATGGACGATCTATTGACTGGAGGGAATGACTTGGAAGTTTGTTTCAAGTTGAAGAAACAAATATGTGATATCTTGCTGTCCGCAGGGATGACCCTGAGGACGTGGGGATCAAATATTTTGGAATTGATATCTGGGCGGAGCCAAGGTGAAATTGCCAAACAGGGCAATTGTAAAAAAATGATCACTGACAATTCCAAGAATGAAAAAATACTTGGATTAATTTGGAATAATGAATTAGATGACCTGTCATATGAAATTACAAAGCCGTCAGGAAAAACGGAGAGCAAGCGTCAAATACTATCGTGCATAGCTTCCACCTTTGATCCTTTAGGACTTTTAGGGCCCATCGTATTGGAAGCCAAATTAATTATGCAAAAATTATGGCAGTCCAAGGCATCATGGGATGACATACTACCTGATGAAATTTTACTACCTTAGAGGGCCTATCTAGACCAACTATCGCAACTAAATGTGTTGAAAATTCCGAGAGGAGTTATTAGCGGAACACCAAAGAATATACAATTGCACGGGTTCTGCGACGCCTCGCAGAAAGCTTTCGGAGCATGCGCCTACATCGTCTCAACAGATTCAGAAGGTAAGCGGCATGCACAGCTAGTTACCTCCTAGTCTAGAGTGGCGCCATTTAAATGTTTATCACTACCCAAGTTAGAGTTGTGTAGTGCAGTACTATTGGCCAAGCTAATAAAAAATATCAAGTTGACGCTAAGTGTAGAGGAATCGGCCACCTATTACTGGTGCGATTCAACAATAGCGTTGTGCTGGTTGAAAGGACAACCAGCTCGTTGGAATACTTTCGTGGCAAACCGAGTCGCTGAGATACAGGAAATCAGCGATCCGACGCAGTGGCGGCACGTATCATCGTCAGAAAATGCAGCGGATATACTGTCCCGAGGTACCACAGCTGAAAGGTTAGTCAACGCTTCAATATGGTGGAAGGGGCCAAGCTGGTTGACGGAAGAATTCAGCACTTGGCCAGTATCCAAGATGTCATGTTTGGATCCCCGGAAATCAAGAGTAAAAATGTACTACTGATGCCCAAAAATGGGATATTTTCGAAAAATTCTGATCGCTAACCAAATTAAAAAGAGTAATCGCTCAGGCGTTAAGATTTATAAATAACTGTCGAAACCCTAAGGATAAAACATATGGCAATTTAACTGTCTCCGAGCTGGAAGCAGCCTTAAAATGTCTACTGAAATCATCGCAAGAACATTCCTTTACAAGAGAATTGAAGGACTTAAAAAAGCATGGGTTAATAATCAATCCCTGTTTAATGGAAGGTTTAATTTATGCAATTGGATGATTAAAATTAGCTACTTATTTATCGCATAATCAAAGACACCCTATAATATTATCACCGGCACATAAACTAACTGAATTAATCACACATAATTATCATTATGAATATTTACATGCAGGTCCCCAAGCGCTGTTTTCAGAAATACGCTTGAAATGTTGGCTGATATTTGGGAGAAATACTGTTAAGTGTATCCTACATAAAGGTGTTGTATGTTTTAGATACAGACCTCAAGTTTGCCGGCAGATCATGGGAAACCTTCCAGTTGAGAGAATCACTCCCAGTCGACCGTTCTCGGTCACAGCAGTCGACTATGCCGGACCGATAGACACGAAGGCTGGAGCGCTGAGGAAATCTCCGCTCGTTAAATCGTATCTTTGCATATTTGTTTGTTTTTCTACAAAAGCGGTTCATTTGGAACTCGTAACAGATTTGTCAAGCGATGGTTTTTTAAATTGTTTAAAGAGGTTCTTTCCCCGTAGGGGTCAACCGGAAAAAATATTTTCTGACAATGCAACCACCTTCAGAGGAGCTTCCAATAAGCTCAAAGAACTGTATGCCAGTCTAAGACTGAACAATGACAGAATTCGTAGGTTTTTAGCTGATAAGGGAATATCTTGGAGTTTTATAGCGCCTAGGGGGCGCTTTTTTAGGGCGCCGAATCACGGTGGGCTGTGGGAAGCCGCCGTCAAGTCCACCAGGTTTCATTTATATAGAATTACTAAAAATAATCCATTGCAGTTTGAATTATTATATACTTTGCATTGTCAGATAGAGGCTTGTTTGAACTCCCTCCCTTAACTTCCCTGTCTGATGACGTAGACGACCTAATCCCTCTAACCCCCAACCATTTCCTCATGGGCACGGATGCTTCTATCATTCCCGAGGTGGATGTCCGCGAGCTCCCGGAGAACTGACTAAGCCAATATCAAAAACTAAACGCTCTAATTCAATCTTTCTGGTTCAAATGGAAACGAGATTACCTTGCTGAGCTGCAAAAACGGACCAAATGGCAGGCCAGCAACCAAAAGGCCATAAAAAAAGACGATCTGGTAATCTTGATGGAAGACAATCTGCCTCCTGCATTATGGAAGATGGCGCGCATATTAACTACTCATCCAGGCCCGGATGGAGTAGTGAGGGTAGTTACCCTCAAAACATCACAAGGCACTTTTGTGAGACCCATCACAAAAATATGTTTAATGCCAATAGAATCAAACTTGGATCCAAATTTTCCGACCCGGCAAACCACGGACCTTCCCAAGGTCACAGCCTAGCTAAAATTAGGGCTGAACCGATGCAACCAAACCACATCAATAATTATGGAACATCGGTATTGGTTGAAACTACAATATCCAGCCTGAAGCCACTGGGGCTTCAAGTCAACAACCATGAGTTGATCATCCTCGCTGCAGAACTAATGGTTAATATATGATGATCTACCCCAAATGACGATCTACCCCTATTATATGGTGATATACCCCCAAATGACGATCTACCCCTAATTATGATGTACAAATCTAATTATGATGAACACCGCTGGACAAGATGGCCGAGTGAAGTCTACCCAGTGAAGTGTTCATACTGTTCTTGGCAGTGCTATGCCAGTGAGTAGTCGATGATGAACTTATTTCAGTCAACAGCAAACTAATGATTTTTATTTCTATTTGTGAATGGTGTTGGTTAAATTATTATTTATTATTGCTTATTTATTTATTTATTTTATTTATTTATTATTTATTAATTTTCAACGCCCTGATGGGCTTTTACATGACAAGATTATAATACAGAGACAGTTTTTTTTTTTTAATAAAAAAGATGAACTATAAAAATATAACCAGTAGGTAAACATCATACAGATAAATTTAGGAATGATAGTGCATTACAATAAAAGAGAAAGTTTCTAAGTTGTAAATGACATAGAAATAAACTAGTAGGTATGTTAGCAATTACAAAATTTACAGGTGACTGATTAAATGTCATGAATAATACATGACAAAATGCAAGATACATAAAACGAAAACGTTAACAAGTTTTTACATTGTAGATTAATATAGAAATACACAAATATATGCAATAGACCCTAGGTGATGCTCCTTAGATATCAAAATATTCTACATAAAAATATTGTTTAGATATTTCTTGAATAACGGTAAACTTATATTAAATACATCGATATTTGAGGTGTATTTGTTCCCTAGTGTGTGAAGTCGAGAAATTGATGCATGTGTGTGATAGTTGGTTAGAGAAGTATTGTTACAGAATAATATGTTTTGCCTTGTCGCTCGGGTTGGTACCTTAAAGTCAATGAGATGCTTATGTGAAAACTCTCCATGGAGACAATGAGACATTATTAATTTGTTAATTTTACAAATTGTTATGTTATTTGTTATGTTATGGATTTTATTATTTTTTGGTTAGATTCCCGGACCCGTCAAATGTAGAAAGTTAAGACATCTTGTAAATTTGTAGTCTATTGTGTGTAAAATTAGGATATTTTTAGTTTGTTTTAATTTCGAAAAAACCTGTTGTTTTTGCTCATTCCCCGCCGGGCAGTATGTTTAAAAAGCGAAGGTTACTGACATCTAGCGTAGCATTTTGTAGCTTGTTTTTTAATTACAGATTACATGCTTGCCACCTAGAGTTTCACTGGTTAATGATAGTTGTAGGGGCGTGTAAATAGCCCCAGACACGAGGGAGTACTACCCAATGTAATTAATGAAAGATGAACTCTTTCCTATGTGACACAAAATAGATTATACAGCAATTCCAAAATCCTCAGTGAAAACAAAACAAAAACCCACTCGAGAATGCAGCTCTCCACAGGATGTCCAGCACAAAACAACACTAGTTTCCTTCAAATATTGATTTCGCCAAGGCGGTAGTGCCCAATCTCAACAGGTGTTTATCACAGGAAGGGAGTTCAAACAATCAATATTAATTTGCAAATTAATAATAAGTGCCGAAATTTCACAACAATAATTTAATTATGGGTTAATTATTTGATTAGGACTGACATCTATTTAACCAACACTCACGTCGGAAGTAATTGCTTGCTCCACAGAGGTCATAAAATGCCTGAATTCACTGAATTTCAATGTCACATAGGGAAATTCAATATAATACAACCACCTTAGATGGCGCCCCCATGGTCTGTACACAACCCTTGTTAGAAGCCTAATAGAATATAACTCCATATTCTGGTCGCCCTTCTACAAAATTCATATTCATACTATTGAATGAATTCAAATAAAATTTCTACGTTACGTAAATTTTAAACTTAACATCCCTTTAGAGCACATGAATTACCCGTCGTTAATGAATACTTTAAATATTCCAACTTTAGAAAACATACGAAAAATAAACGACCTAACCTTTTATTAAAATTAAAACTCTAAATTCGACTGTTGTGAAATCCTGCAATTAATAAATCTACATGTACCTACACGAACAACTAGAAACACATTAACATTTTATATACGTACATCTAATTCGAACTCTGATATAGACCCTCTACACAGCATCCCAGATGACATAGGGAAATAATTTTCCTCAGGGCCTCCTGTGTGGAGTTAATGTAAAAAAAAAATTAAAAAAATTCTCCATTACGACGTTAGTCTTGGTAACAAATACTTAAACAATATGGAAGTATTCGACAATAATTTGAACTTAGCAAACTTCAAACGCCATTTGTGCCAACTATGTATTTCTACCTATCCCATAAACTAATGTGAACAACAATTTTAAACATTACCTACTTTATGTCCACTCCTGTATTTTATGGACTATATTTTGTTTCTTATATTTTATGTTACCTGTATTTTGTTGACGCTTATATTTTATTTAACCTAAATTTTTTTTTGACGCCTATATTTTAAGTAACCTATATTTTGTTTTTAACATATATTATGTTACTTGTATTTTGTAAACTCATTATTTTCACTGTAATTAAAAAAAACATGTACTTCATTCTATGTAAAACATGTACTTCATTCTTTGGGTGTTTAAAAAAATAAAATAAAAAATAAAATAAAATAAAATAAATAAAAATGATTGAAAATGACGCTATAGACCACCGGTCGTCACACTTTTCTGGTCAAGGGCCGTATAGAACAATGTGAGGTATCACCGCGGGCCACACACTTATGATTTCGGGGGGGGGGGGGGGGGGGTGTTGTGCCTTTTTGTTTAGCAAGTTAAAAAAGCAATTATTTTGTATTTAAGTACCGGGTTGCTACTTCCTTCCTTCTTGTGTTCATGGCATAGTATCAATTCTTAATAATAATAATAATAATACACGTAAAATCATAATATTGTATTTAAAAAAAAATGTGTGTGTATCTGTAATGGAATCTTTCAGTTCGATTTTCATCCACTTCCGGAACTATCGAAATGTGTAAATTTTCGCACACGTGATAAAAATGATTACAATACATACAATAACAAAAATGAACCAATATTAAAGTTTATTTTGCTTTATTAGTACGTGATAGGCGTATTTTTGTCTTTTTTAGACCATTTTTTATACCTACCTACACCCTCACTGTGCCATTTCTATGCCCTCCAATTTTCAATGGGTCAACGACAATATAATTATTTGTAATAAAACGGATAATATAATTAATTGTACATGAAAAAAAATATATTTAAAAAGAAAACAGCAGATATTTGTGCGGGCCGCAAAAAACGGATAGTATAATTGTACTCGTACATGAAAAAAATATAGTTAAAAAGAAAATCGCAGATATTTGTGCGGGCCGCAAAAAACGGATAGTATAATTGTACTCGTACATGAAAAAAATATAGTTAAAAAGAAAATCGCAGATATTTGTGCGGGCCGCAAAAAAACGGATAGTGTAATTAATTGTTCACGATAAAAATATATTTACAAAGAAAACGGCAGATATTTGTGCGGAAAAAAAAGTATAGTATAATTGTACTTGAAAAAAGAATATTTTAAAAGAAAACGCCATATTTTTGTGCGGGCCGCACAAATATCCGCCGCGGGCCGCAGTTTGACGACCACGGCTATAGACTATAGAGAAACCTTATCCACGAATTGAAGCAAAGGGAATAGGCCACTTGCATCACATTTTTTAAATTTTTTTTCCGGTGTAGGCAAATATTCTAAGACATTCTGTATTTTTTTTTGTTTAATCGTATTTTTGAAACCCTGGGGATTTTTTGAAAATTTCAAACCGAAAAATCAGACCATTTTTTATAAACCGGAAACACGGGACATAATTTTATAGGAGTGAAAAAACGATAATTACATAGCCGAAAATCATTTAAAAAAAATAACGTTTTCCACACGAATGGCACAGTAGAATAACGAGGCATACCAAAAATATTACATCTCATAAATATTTTTTTCCTTGATCCATCTTAGTGATCATAAATCATCATAATGCACAGCGTCTATATTACTAAATTCAATGTAATATACTTGAACTTGTAAATTGTAATAATAATAAGAATATTATAAAATTTTATTTTGTTAAAATCAGCACCATAATCATTATACCTCTAAAACATGTACCGACATCATCTTCACGTTCTGAAGAGAACCCCGTACCCATTAATTGTACGGGGTTCTCTTCAGAACATCTGTCAAAAAATCAAACCAAATGATAAGTTCGCAGAAAACGAACAATAAATCTAGTGAACGAATTCAAAAATTCGCCTGAAATCAAAGTGATGCCATATAAAAAAAATAAATCAGTGTGGAATTTTATCAAATTAATAGGAACATTTTCGGCGACGGGACATTTTCATGTAGTGACGTCACGAGCCCAAATAATGGATTTATTTATTTAAAAATAAAAAAAACTCTACGTTTCTAAAAATTTTACTAACATTTTCGTAATCTTAGTAAAAAACTCTATCCACACGATTTTTTCCAAGTCGTTATGAAGTCCATGCAAGTGGCCTATTCGCCTCAAATTGGAAAAACTTAAAACTGCGTTTGTGATCGTATTTTGGAACACTATTTTGGAAAGACTAAATAAAATGAGTGTTCAGATTTAGAGCTCATCTGTTGATTTACTCATACCTACTGATGGTATCTGATCTTCATGGATCTCTTCTCGAGTTTATTATAGTAGTAGTAGTGAGTGATTATGATAGGTGGCAACTTCTAAGAAGGAGGTAAGGGCGGTGAAAATGAAATGGCCTATACTTAAGAAATGTATAAATTCAGTCCTGGGTCAGTGTGTCCAGGAGTGACGGAATCCATCCCTCCCACTGCGGTGCAAGGCGATGATCCGAGAGACTATAGCTGGAGAAGTCAAAGGGAATCTCTCAATCATTCTCTCCCGATCCGGCCGGATGGTGGGCAGATGTATCCACCCAGTACCGGATTATCCCTAAGACAGAGTAGGCAAATGCCTAGGGGGCCGCATCGGCTAGGGGCCACGCGTCCCGAGAAAAAATGACTCGCTTCAATTAGTGAGCAACGAAGTTCCGGAAAAAGTCAGCTTTCAAGATGTATTAATTTTTTTTATTAGGAAGATTTACGTGTTAATAACATTAGGTACACGCATTAAAGGAAACAGCAAATTATAATAATTAGGTTATAACCCAATAAATAACTAATGTTCACATCATGCACAAATAATAAATAAAAAGTCTGTAAGTAAAACAAAAATAACATAGGTGTATTTTACTTTACTTTCCTACTGCGGCCACTTGTGGCGAATTAATTGCTCCGCCACTGGACTCCGGCCGAACGCACTAGAAGCACACACAACGAACTACCTATAGTTACTACGGCCAGCCGCGCCGCCTCGTAAATAATAATTCCGCCACTTACGCGAAAGGCCTAGAACGTGTGGCTGTACCATGTAAGTGCCCGCAGACGGTTCGAGCGATTTCTCACCTTTGCGTGAATTCACGGCATTACCTACCGTGAGAGTAATTACTCGCCGCGAGTATATAAGCAAGCGCTCGCTCGCTGAGTCTCAGTCAGTATTCATTCATGGTTCGACATTTACACATCGGGCAGTGATACAGTATCGCTACGCATTATTCAGCCCACGCGGGCTGATATCGCTCTCGCAGCAAGTGATTTAACGCATATCCAGTGTGACTTCAGGAACATCTTCATAACACCTTCGAGGATTCTTTCTCCAACCACCATCCGCTGTCCGGCCCGTCGTGCCTCGACATGAGATGTCCCCATCCGCAGCACATAAAGCCCGCCGCGCTTTCTGCTTGGGATGTAACCCGTTCTCTGGCATTTCGAACCCACCGCGTTCCGCTGCCAGAGATCATCCTCATCGCCTCTCAAGGTTCCTTCCTGCGTCACGTGTGTGTGTCGACTTAGGGGCCACACAGCCGCCATACCTCGTCAACACGACGACGGTCGACCGCCTGGACCAAGGTCACTTCTACACCGCCATGGTGTAGAGCAACTCGCCGGCTCCCTGAAGACCTGTGATCTTCACCGCCGTAGTCTCCTGACCTTCTTCACTCATCATCACGCAGCAGCATTACTCAAGGCACCACTGTCACTCTGCTCCGCTTCGACCTCCGCTACGTAGCCCTAATAAAGACTGACTCATACATCGACTGACGCCTTTTATTTCACGCCCCGACTCTACCGATCCGGCCCGCTCCCTCACTTCTATTTGTTGCAATATTACTTAGTATCTGAAGTGATTGAAGGTGCCGTGTGTGGTTTAAATTGGCATTTGTTTTGTTTTATTTTTTGCTTTTATTTCTAATTAAATATTTCAAATATAAATGTTGTACAAGCTTCAGTACCTATGCACTACCTATCTGCTTGCTAAAATTCTTTGGGAAAGGTTGTCTGGAAGAGATCACTTTGTAGTGACAAGACGGCTCATTGTAATGTTTTTTTTTAATGAATGGTTATTGTATTTTATTGTATTGTATTCGTTTTTTATTGAATGGGGTGTTGGCATACCTTTCGTAATGTAGTAAAAGAACAGATTAATTATGTATAAAATTACGTTTTGGTAGAAAAAATTTTTTTTTGGAAGTTGGAAAAGGGTAAAGTGCAGTGGCCGACTAAGCCCGTCAGAAGCCCGGGCGGCAAAGTTGAACGATCAGTCACACGGGCCTCTGACTCTGGGGGGCCTCCAAAAGCCTCCATTTTCCATTGATAAACAAGGCTTAAAGGACACTGCAAAAAAAAATTGTTATTGTTTTTAATTAATTTTCTGAAAGATGCATTTGTTAATAACGCTCTCACCATTTGAGGAAATTGGTAAAATTGATGGAGATCCAGCATTTTATGTGAAACTGTTTTAAACAGTTTGTAAGTTGAATTATCCTCAGCAAATCTTTGAAAGCGTTTTTCTCGAAACTACGTTTTTCAACCTGGTTGAAAACATATTAGAAAAACTATATATCCGATTTACATGCACTAAGTCTTAAACAATTAGAAAATCCAGTCACTATGGCACCACTTCGGGATTTTTTTATAAAGGTCTGTTTTTTCATGAACAATGAAAATTTTCCATAAAAAATCGAAAATAAAATTTGCTGGTCCGCCATTTTTAAATTTTTTTTTAGATATCAAAATTCCCCTAAGCCATAGACAGTAGATTTTTGAACAGATTTAAAACTTCGTGAATGCAAATTTAATATCTTGTCAACCAGGTTGAAAAACGTGTTAAAAAAGTTTCTAGAAAAACGCATTAAAAGTTTTACAGATTTGCTGTATTATCATACAACATACAAACTGTTTCAAATGGTTTCACATAAAATGCTGTATCTCCGTCAATTTTTAAAATTTCTTTATTTATCAAATTTGGTAGGAGCATTTTTAACAAATGCATCTAGAAAATGAAATAAATAAAAAAATTACAAAAGTGTTTTTTACAGTGTCCCTGCCTTAAGGGGGGTTAAGGTTTTAAAGGCGAAATAAAGGCATATTGTCATGATTTTTTTTTGAGATATGAATAATGTTGGTTTTATTTATTTCATACACACCTTATAGTATAACATCTGAAGTATCTTCGAAAAAATTTTCAATTAAAAATATCAATAAATAAGTTCGTCAGAGCGAATCTCCCTGAGGCGCTACGAAAAAAGTTGTTATGCGGTGAACTCCATAACTCGTCACAGGATCATTTGAAACAAAAAAAATCGAAATGCGTTTAAAAGGTAATATGTTTTCCTAGGTAATGAGAGGGAGTTTTTTTCGATTTTTTTTTTCATTTTGAAGTGAAAAACGCGATTTTTGCTAAAAAATGTCGGTGAATTTGTTATTATAAAATGGTAAAAAAACTCCCTCTGACTACCTGTTGATTTATGTGTAGAAATAGGGTACAAAATTTCAAAAGCATCGGTCAAGTCAAGTCAAGATTTTGAGTTATGATGTTCACGAACTTCAGAAATGTTGTTTGCGAGAAAACCGATTTAAATTTTTTTATTCTCGAAATATACTTGAATCGAGCATGAGGGCCGGTCGCTTGAAACACTGTATCTCGATTTACTTGAAATTTTGACACAATACTCTCGACATGTTGTACATTCAGTCCTTAAAGCCTTGTTAAGGATTTGATCAAGGGAACAAGGAGGCCTCTTCAACCCCCCCCTCCCCCCCTCCTAGTCCGCCAATGGTAAAGGGGCCCCGAGACGTGGATTGCCTAGGGGCCCCGACATGTTTCATTTGTGAATTGTGATCTTACACCAGGACTGTACTGAGAGTATCTTCCACTCTCTGGTCTTCAACCCTTCAATCATATATGAAAATTGCTCCTCGTTCCTCTTGATATTACTTTTACAATTTGTGAAAAAATCAATGTACACTTTTACGAAATCACTTTATTAACTAGGTGATACATTTTCACTACAGTAACAATACAGTTTCAAATGGAACTCATCGATGCACAAGCTCTGATTGCCATACAGATTAATTCTGCTCACAGCACCGGTCACTTTTAGACCATAAATTGTACTGTTAGTCACAGTTGCTTCAAACACACCGTTTCCCGGTAAAGTTTCCAAGACAATCGAATAATCCAAAACACTGGGTTTCACTTCACTCAATACTTCTTGAGACGTTTCTTTGATACTGAAATCCAGTATTTTATTGATCTTGAGTTCAGCACATTGCTCGAGGTGTGATAGTAAATTGTTCATATGATCCACAACTATACCGGACAATTCGGAGGCCAAGGAACTGGCAACTTCTAACTTTTTGGACTGGTGGCAGGTGCACCAATGAGGATCAATGCTGGCAGAATCACAAGTCCGGTCCTCGTGAATAGGAAGAAACAGACTTATATCCCTACGTTTCAAATACTCTTTTTTAACTGTCTTTTGGTGTAAGTTTTCGTCTGTTATTAGATCTGTGTTGAGTAAAGCGACCAATGTTTCATGTAAATCATATGGTGTTGTAAGTTTTCTTGTGTTTGTCTTCATGTTGTATACGGCAAGTTGGTGTGATTCTTTGAAACTTTCAGGGAAGAGGAAATATAGGAATGGAAGACGTTCTTCCATCCGGCCTTGCTGGGTTGTTCTAATTTCACCCCACCTGATTCCATGATCACTCATTACTACTACAATGGTGTTGTCCAGAAAACCATTAAAAGTCAAAGATTGTAACAGAGTCTCGTAGCTGTCATCGCAGAGCATGGGGTAGTTTAAGAAATCATGGGTTATGGAAGTTTGCCAGAAGAAATGAGACGATGTATGAATGTGAGTGAGGCAAAGAGTGTGTGCCAAGACCGAGTTGTTTGGCGGTCCGTCCTCTCTGCCTACCCCTGCGGGGAAACGGCGTGATGGTTAGTTAGTTAGTTAGTTAGCCAGAAAAAACCAAAGTACGGACTGTCGAGCATTGTTGCAGCAAACTTCTTCACGTATGACAGTAGAACATCTACGTATTTCCTTGGACCGAGACATAGGTTTGCGTTCAATCGGTTGTCGTGTCCTATCTCCTCATCAGCTAGTACCGCGAAAGTTCTCCAGTAATAATCAGTAGGTTTTTCGATGAATCCGTCTTTTATGTAGTTGAATAAGCTGATGGGAGCTGCATCTTCAGCGAACGCCGTGTAGAAGCCGGCATCGCTGTAGTCATTTCAAATAAAGTGGCATTTATCGAAACGAGGATTCTTTCCCTTATAGCAAGTCTCTGCTAATTCGTCTTCGCTAACACCAGCCAACACAGGTATCAGGTTTGTATAAGTATTGTCCCCGACTATATTGTATCCTTTAAATTCTATAGCGTCAGAATCGAGCAAGAATTTCAAAGTTTTTGGCATCGTCCTATGAAAGTTCAGTCTGGACACTGCGTCAATTCCAAGTATGAGAACGTTATATTTATTAATTTTGGAGGACTTTTCGGTTGATTTATTTGGATTATCTTTGATAACAAAAGAATGGAAGTCTTTGTAGATGCTTTTTGTTGTGTCTTTACATTCTACTCGAATAAACTCGTGTTTAATATCTGTTCGTTCGTTAAAAGAGAAGCTTTCTTTGAGATACTCGTAACGATCATCACTGGAATCTTCTTTGGAGGATTGTCTATAAAATGGCGTGTATCTACACTGCAGTTCATCTCTGTTAGTTATGTTATAGTTAGAGATGTTTTCTTCAACTATCCAGATGCTGTTATGATCGGACTCTACCAAAGGAGGATTGGTTTCATTGTAACAAATAATAGGGTCTTCCTTTTCATAGAACTCAACAACAGATGGATCGAATGGATCAAAAGCTGGAATAGTACATCCTTTTGTCTTTATGAAATATTCGTTAACAATCTTATCAAAATACGATAGGTCGTGAGTTTCTGAAGTCCACGAGAAATCTGAGGCTTTGTCCTTTTCTGATTTAGTTTGAAAAGTAATGTCAAAGTCTACGTTAACGATAATGAGCAGCAGGGTGGCTATTACGGCAGATATTAAGAGGAAGTAGTATTTGATTCTGTAAAAATAGTTGAGTGGTTTCTTTTCTTGATTTAATAGCATTTGTTCGACCGGCATCCTGCAACAACAATACAAAACATTAATCATTTCCTGAATGTCGGGAACGACGTTTGTGTGCGGAGTGTGTAAAGGGGCCTACCATCTTCTCTGTGGTGGAATCACAGAAACTGCATACCGACGACTCACAACGGAACGGCGCGGTTAGCTTAAGTGCAAGAAATGTACCACCGGTACTCAGGCGCAGTCACCAATTTGCGATGTCAGTGGTGACAAACCTACAGGATTGGATGGCGACTTTATGAAAAGTCAAAATGCGATCATCGCACAAAATAATAAAATACTTGACACAATCACCTTCATGAGCAAGCAATACGAAGACATTCTTTGCCGCGTTCGGGAGTTAGAAGACAAAAACATTGCATTAACAAAACAAAACTCCTCCCTAGAATCCCGAGTTGAACTTCTAGAAGGGCAACTTGAAAACATTGAAAGAACTTCAAGAGCCAAAAATGTGGAGGTGAGAGGAATTGCAGAAACTAACGGAGAAAATCTTAAAAATATATTCCACAATATATGCCACACTATCCACTCAAAATTAAATACATCAAACATTGAAGCGGCCTACAGGACTTCGCAAAAAAATAAAAATGGACCAATTATATTTAAATTGACCTCCAATGATGACCGGGACCAACTACTATCGGATCTTAAAAGTTTCCATAAACAAGCATTCAGTCCTGAAGAGAAGCTTAATACACTAAACATGGGAATTGCCGGACCGAGCTCGCCAGTCTACATTTCGGAACACCTGACATTTCGTGGTAGCCATCTGTGGTACCTGGCTCGCCAAGCTGCTAAGGATAAGAAAGTTAAATATGCGTGGGTCAAAGCGGGACAAATTTACGTACGCAGAGATATCGGAACACCCGCAATTCTTGTATCTAATGCAGACAAACTGGGTTTACTCTCTGAAAATTTCCCATAGTATTATTATTCTTTTTAGTATTATTATTCTTTTTATTTTTAATGCATTGAAATATCAAAACTTTTTTCTACGGTCGCCAGCAGTAAAAACTATTCACAAAATTTATTTTCTAGATTACTCGCAAATTATTTCTTCCGCTTCTGTTCTTCATACAAAACCCAACAAAATTACAACCATCTATTATGTAATATATACTACGCCAATTTTATATAAATGGATGATAATATAACAAATCTTTTGGATAACATGTTGCAGATTCCATGTATTGAAACCAATAGTTCCATAGAAGTTAAAAAAACCCTAAATAAATCTAACTTAAAAATATTTTCCATGAACGTTAGAAGTATAAACAAAAACTTCAATGAACTTATGATACTACTTACAGAGCTTGACTCAGACTTTGACTTGCTTATCTTGAGCGAATGCTGGATTAAAGATAACTATATTCCTAAAAACATAAAAAACTATAACCATTACAACACACATAATAACCAATCACAAAATGATGGCGTTATTATTTACATAAAAAATCACATACAACACTCTGTAAAGGAACTCACATTAACTAACTCAAATTGTCTTAAACTCGAAATAGAAAAAAAGCGTTACTATTCTATGTATATACCGATCACCGAGCACACCCAACATAACACTATTTTTAAAAGCACTTAATCAAATTCTGGTATGTATTAGAGATCGTGAAAATGTCCTTATTATTGGTGACCTTAATATCAATATTATAAATACAATTCATCCTCAAGCCAACGATTATATAAATCTACTAACTTTGTAAAGGATTTCTACCAGCTATTACAGCCCCAACTCGTGTATCAGAGTTATCCGCCAGTTGCATAGATCAAGTTTTTGCCAAATGCAAACTAAATATCAATTCTTTAGTATATCAATGCACTGTTACAGACCACTACGCCACTACCACCTCCATTTCCCATAAAATACAAAAACCACCAGCATCTACAATACAACTAAAGAAAATTTCTTATGATATCCTCTACAAACTGGTTTCCGATCAAAATTGGTCAAATTTTTATAAACTACGTGATCCAAATTTAGCCTGTGAATCTCTCATCGACATCCTTCACAAACATTTAAAAAATGCTACATCCAACACAAACAACAACCAAAGTAGTCGTAAAATTAAACTAAAACCTTGGATAACAAATGGTATTTTACACTGCATTCGTAAGCGTGACAAACTCCATAAGTATTGTAAAAATAATCCTACTGATTATGAATCTTGGATTTTCATACCGTATCTCACCGCATACTTCTGAAAAAACTCCTGCAGATTGGAATAAAGGGGATTCCGCTTGAATGGTTTAAGAGCTACCTAACAAACAGATCCCAGTCAACTATTATCAACTCCGCCAAAGAATACAGAAGTTCAAGTTTACCAATCACGTATGGCGTGCCCCAAGGCAGTGTATTAGGCCCACTTCTCTTTCTAATATACATTAACACTTTATGCAATTTGAATACTGGTGGCACTATAATATCTTTCGCTGATGACACGGTTATTGTATTTGAAGGTGAAAATTTGAATTCAACCTTTGAAAAAGCAAACTATGGCATAAATGTAGTAAAACACTGGTTAGATTCCAACCTCCTTACTCTTAATATTGATTAAACAAAATACCTACTTTTTTCTACACGGAAACCAAATCTCCCCCAAAACTGTCATAAACTTACCATACATTCATGTTCACAGAACCCTAACACGCCTACATCACTTCACAAAAACTGTTCATGCAATGACCTAAAAATATCAAACGAAATTAAGTACTTAGGGGTTATTATTGACGATCACGTGCGTTGGGAGGCACATATCAATTCTACAACAAAAAAACTTATGCTACATTTTCTACTCTCTCAGATCTATTCTTAACTTACAAACACTGAGATGTGTTTACTTTGCACTTTTTCAATCAATTGCTACGTATGGTATTGTGGGATGGGGAGGGTGTGCAATGTCAATTCTATATCCCATAGTCTTAATTCAAAAACTTCTGCTATGGATAATATTCAAATGTAACCCATCACACCCATCAAAACCACTTTTTAAAAAATTCACAGTGTTAGACATTCGACAATTATATATAAAGACAATTCTCATATTCCTATGGAAAAATGATTTGATGGAAAAAACACAAAACAAAATTCACACTCGGTACTCGTCACACCTAAAATGCATAATTCCTACGACTAAAACAACTTTCGCACAGCGACAGTTCTCCTATATTGCCCCCAAAATGTTCAACTCATTGAGTATTGACACTAGGAAATCGAAAACTGATAAGCTTTATATCATAAGTGTACAGGATTGGTTATTTACAAAGGGGAGGAACTATTTTAAAGAATGCCTGAAGTCTACAAATTAAGTTAATTTGCTTTATTTTTATTATTTTTATTTTACTATTTTTATTTTTCTTAAATTAAAAAAAAAAAAAAAAAAAAATTTATAGTTATCATAATGATATTTATATTTGGATGACTTACTTTCACAGGGGAGGAACTATTTTAAAGAATGTCTGAAGTCTACACATTAAGTTAATTTGCTTTAATATTATTACTTTTTTTAAATTCAAATTGAAAAAAAAAAAAATTTTAATAGTTTTCATAATAATATTTATATTTGGATGACTTACTTTCAAAGGGGAGGAACTATTTTAAAGAATGTCTGAAGTCTACAAATTAAGTTAATTTGCTTTATTATTATTTATTATTTATATTTGGATGACTTACTTTCAAAGGGGAGGAACTATTTTAAAGAATGTCTGAAGTCTACAAATTAAGTTAATTTGCTTTATTATTATTATTTTTTTCATTATTATTATTTTTTTTTAAATTCAAATTAAAAAAATAACTTTTGATAATTATCACAAAAATATTTATATTTTTATGACTTATTTTCAACATCTCCACAAGAAGAGTCATTCATTTATTTATCTACTTATCATGTATTTATGTACCTATTTTACTTAAGCGAAACATCAGCCTACAATAAGAATGGTTTATTTATATGTTTATTATTGTATAAATATTATCTACTTAATTGACAAACCACTTAAAGAATTCGTTGTCATACAAAAACATTGTACCTAATGAAACTATACATTAACCAATAACAATTCTTACATTTATACAATTATATACATAAATCAACTACCATAATACGGGCATGTGCCTAGCGTGGTAGTCGAATCACCTGTAAAAAATGTATAAAAATTTATATGATGAATAAAGAAAAAAAAAAAAAAAAAAAATGTAAATTTTACTTCATATCCCAACATGAACTCTCTCTTGACTCGACTGACTTTGATTTTTCCATCATTTTTACATCACACAAATATTATTTATAGTGCGAGTATCAGTAATAAATAAAGGAGAAAACTAAAACAGGATAATTTTTTTTCGTCATTCTTTGAAGATGTTAGGTTTGTGTGAGGGGACTTTTTGAGGAGAGCAAGGAGTTAATATGGTCTTCTACTCATGTTGTAGGAGGGAGGAAACACAAAGGCTGGCAAATCGTTTCACAGCCGGGGAGCTAAACTCAAGGACGCTTCGTGGAAGTGACCCGTTCTCATGTGACAAATATCAACCGTGTACATTTGTTAAGCGCCCGTTTGGCATGTTTCAATGGATCAATGATGGAAGGGATCAATGACGCTAGTTACTCGGAGCATCTTTCATTGTAATACCGGTAGAACAAGGAGAGCATTCCTACCTGGAGTCTGTGCTCTTAAGATAGGGGAATTTATCACCACCCGTGTCTATTTTCCCTTTTTTTACAGGTTCTGAGGGCCTATGCCATCTTTGGGGATGCTGTGTGGAGTGCCTTTTAAGGAAAAGAAGGATAGGAAGTTCTGGGAAGGAAACATATATGAGGGCTCTGGCTTCGATAAAGCCCGCATTAATGAATTTGATAAAATATAAATAATTAACGAATTAACATCGCAATATAATATATTAGGTCCTTACATATGAAATTGGCGTTTTGCCGTACTGGCAACTTTGATCTCAAATATCTTCTCTTTGGTAAGGAATTCCAAATTCAAATTTATACAGCTATTTACTCATGTATTTTTGTTTCGAAAATTATAATTCACATATTTTTTCCTTAATTGGTTTTTTTCTTTGCGTCTCTTAGTTTACAAAATGAAAAACTTGAAATATCGCGTTATTTACGAGTACGAGTTTCACCGTGGCACCAGTGCTGCAGAAACGGCTCGAAGGATTAATGATGTGTATGGCGACGGTGCCGCAAAAGAAAACACAGTGCGTTTTTCGTTCCAAAGTTTTCGTTCTGGAAATTTCGACCTGCAGAACAAGCCCCGTGGACGGCCGGAGACCAAAGTTGATAATGAACGTAATGGTCCGACACTCCTGGCTTTTGACACCGATTGTGATGAACCCTACCTAGCTGGTTTACTTTTCTAAGCTTCTACTTCGTAGCTCAAATCTCGTAGCTCCTATCCCGTAGCCACGTTCATAATTCTACCTTTATGTCCTACTGATCACACCACTAGGTATGATGGCCTGACTTAACCCTCTTTCCGGTTTGTTTCTACCTCAGGCTTGTGATTTTCAAACCCCTATACTTTTATAATCTAGCCAAACCTACCCTATCTTCTCAAATCCCTGTGATTTTCTCACAGTAATCAAAATTTAAGATTTTTAGTTCACATTATTTCTATATTCTTCGTTGTGTACTTTTTGATTTAGAATTTACATCTGTTTGCATACTTAATATGCACACATATGTAGAGAAGATAATGTATTACGTGTGGTAACCCCTAGATTCTTTTAGAGAAGTGTGAGAATTTTACGATCTATTTAGTTATGATTATTTCAGTATATTTAACCGAGTTTGATAAACTAGCCCCGCCTTAAACTTCGTGTCTATTTGATTTCCGTAGGAATTTAGTTTGTTTATTTAATAATTGCTGCTATCGATGACATAAACAACAGTTAATAAATTAAACATTTCAAGAAAGAAAACTTTACCTTACTGGTGTAGGATGTTCGTACTCGAGGGTCCAGTTTTCTCAATTGAAGTCCTTGTCTGCAACTTCCCCTAACATAATATTTTGTATTCGTGGTTAGTATTCATGGTTAATATTCGCAAAATTGTTGGAAAAGTAGGAATGGATGGATATGAATAGATATGGGGATAATATGTTTTCTGAAAAGTCGGCTCCTCCGCTATCCAAGTGAAGGCCGATGAACAACAATTACAAACCGGTTTCTCCCAGGTACGCTTGTTAGGCTTGTACTTAGTTCCGAGTTTTACTCTCTTCAATGAGCGTCTCTTGCTACAAAAGGGGCCCTTCACGCCAGATGGGGGAATTCCAAGTCTTCATGCCCTTTTTAAGTCTTACTCCGACTTCCGTCTCCTCCGGATTGAATTTAACTCTACTGAGTCTAGAAGGGGTATTTCATGTCTTCCCTTATCATGCCTCTATCCGTCGAATGTGGCGTAAGCTTGTGACAGGCAGATCCATCCTCCCACGTGACCGACCTAGCGTTACTTTCCACCTGTGACTAGCTGACATAAAACGCACCTCATGAGCCTTATGTTTGCTTTCAGGTTCGACAAGGATTTATGGTATGCAAATAACCTGTAGCTTAATGCCGCGTCAGCGTACTGTCCGCATACGTCCTTTCTCTCCCCCGCGTGCCCGATCTCGACAATACCGCCACAAGATCAAAGCTCTCCCTCCAGAAAGGTTGACACTTACATTTCCGGTTAGCTCATAATCACATACAGCAGCCTTAAAGTTTTAAATGCGTGAGCAAATTCAGGATTCAGGATTGTATGGTTATTTGAACACAAGTGTTTTTTAAATGAGGTCACTAGCTCCTCGTGTATTAGATATTTAGGATTATGGGTATTTATGGGTTCTTGGATACCTACTTCCTACAAGAAAGTTAAAGAATGAGATAAATCATGTTGTATCTTTCTAAGTTGTCATTGAATCAATGACCTCCTGAATAATTGTGATGAGCTCTCTTTGAGTTTGAAGCTAGTCGCAGTACTTTACTTTGCGAAATTTTGCATGCTGAAACAATGCTACCTGTTGGCGATCGCTCTAGTATAATCAAGTTGTTTGGAATTGAGTGAATTTAACGTCGATGTTGCTTTCACATATTGACTGCAGATTTCGTCGTAAGCTATAATTGATAAACTTGTCCCTTGACATCGATGCTTTGTTTTGTTTATTCGTTAATGGAATCTAGGTGACTGTGTCAATGGATGACATTGAACTCCAATCCAAATTTTAGATACACAACCGAAGGTCATACAAACACACCCTAATCATGCTAGTGAAAGGAAGCGATAGGTATTTTTTTTACAAGTACGCTAAGATACCAAAATTGATTTAGTGATGCGTTTCTATCTAATTATGTGTTAAATATTTGTTTTACAACATTTCATTCCATATGGGTGAAGTGACATGTATATGCGATTAAATTGGTTAGTTATTTATTTACCCTTACTTGGTATCACGTTCATCAGTGTCAGGTTATCCGTAGGAACCTGGAAAATCTTAGAGATTCTAATGCTTAATTTCAGTTCCACCGGGTAATTATCATCGGTATGAAATTTATTAGAACATCCAGACTACCTGTGTAACTTATCGCACTTTTATTTCGATTTCCCACTTTTAACAATTTAATCCTACAAGATCCGGAATTTATCTCCTTCCTTTCCCCTTTGAATAAATCTCTGGTGTATAAGATCCTCACGTTTTCCTTTTATATCTGCCGTTATTATAGAAGAAGAAACAATTATATCTAATTAACCCCGACGATCCTTTCCCCCCCCCCCTTTTCTTCCACATTTGATTTCAATCTAAAGAGGAGAATCGATTCTAAATAAGCGTTCACTCGAATATTATTTTATTATTTGATATATCATTACATTTATTTACTCTTTAATGAATTAGTTTATTAATTCGAAATTTTCTTTAAATTTGAATTATTCCACTTTATAACAATATTTAAGTTTTATTTTTTTTTTCAATTTAAATTATAATTCTTTTATAACAACTAAAGATTTTCTTTAAATTTGAATTATTCCACTTAAGAACAAGGTTAAAGTTTTATTTTTTTTTTCTCAACCTAAATTGTAATTCTTTTATAACAAACTAAATATTATTCGTCACTCAAATTACAACAAAACTGAAAGAAATACTTTCACTTTATTTTATAACACTTTCGTTTAACAACAAATTAATAATTTGGGTTATTTATTCGAACTTCGGGTTAAGTATTTTCCAGATTTCGGATCAATTATTATTATCACTTTGTCATCTAACGTTTTTTAATATCTCGTAATAAAATTTCCAGCTTTCAGCTTAAACGTTAATTTTTATTTTACAAAGTTTATTAGATTGTAATTTTTCTTTATTTAACTTCGGACTAAATAACTTTATTTTAACCTTCATAGAATAGATTTAAATCAATTCAAACACACTCTATTAAACTCTTTCCGCATTGAATTTGAAATTAATTAATTAATTATTAGATTTTATTGAATAGGAAATCATTGCAAACACTGATTTTAGATTTATTATAAGATCATAACACTCCATTAAATTGCACGATTAACCCTATCCAGACACTTCACTGACTCTATTTTACCACTGGTTTTTTTAAAGTATAAAACTGACTCTATTTTACCACAGATTTTTTTTAAAGTAAAAAACTTACTAGACTCTATTAATAAATTACCAGGGTAATTCTCACGACACACGCGACGTTTTAAGCAACCTTGCCAGTTATCGAAGGACCTCTCTGAATGGCCTAAAACATGCCATTTTATACCTAACACAGCTCCAAAAGGTCGTAATCGTATTTTTCTTGACAAGAAAATTTAATTCTTAATAGCTCGAAAACCCTTCGAAAATCCCATCTCGTTATGCCTTGTTAATAATAATAATAATAATCATTTTTATTTTAGTAATTTGTACATTGAAGTTTACAAATTACTAATTGATTAAAATATTTCATATTCACTATATTTTTTCAAGTTTTATGTAGCTTCTACAATACATCTTGAACTTTCCAATTGGTGTGGACTTTAAAGTTTCTGGTAGTGTGTTATACAACTTCATTCCCTTGTACAGTAGACTGTTCTGCGTATTCGCTTTGTCCTTTTTTTGTAGCCTAATTTCCTTGCACGTCCTTGTGTTATATCTGTGAATGTCTTTATTGTATACAATTTTATTTGAGAAGTATTTTGGTAACGTGTTGTTAAATATTTTGTGGATAAATACCATCGTGTTCAAGGTCAGCATCTGTTTCACGGTCAACCAATTTAGTTCCTTTAACATTTTAATTATTTTTGAAAATCTGTTTCGTCGGAGAATTATTCTCATAGCCCTGTTTTGGAGAATTTGTAACTTATTTTGTTCTCTTTCGTTATATAGGAAAAGTATACTTGAGCAGTAGTTGAAGTGTGGAGCAATATTTGAATTGTATATGGTGATTGCAGTTTTTCTAGAAATTTTTGGCCGAATTCTTCCAAAAAAAAATATCTTTTTGCCAATTTTCTTTTGGGTGTATTCAGCATGTCTATTGAAGTTTAGTTTGGAATCTAATATAACTCCTAAGTATTTCATTTCAGTAACATTTTCAATAATTTCACCATCAATTTTAATTTTGCTTTCACTGGATGTCTTCTTGTATCCGATCACCATACATTTTGTTTTTTTTTGTATTTAATTTAAGCTTATTTATTTTTAGCCATCTTGATACATCATTTAGTTCATTATTTAAAATGTGTATTAGTTCTTCATAGTTATCTCCAATTAAGTATATTAGTGTATCATCGGCAAAAAGTCGTACTTTGCATTTTGAAAATATTTTCACCATGTCATTAATATAGAGTATGAACAATAGAGGTCCAAGGACCGATCCCTGTGGTACTCCTAACTTATTTTCCATTGGTTTTGAAAATTGATTATTTATTTTTGTTACCTGCTTTCTGTCTCTCAAATACTCTTGTATTAATTTAATGGCTACAGTTCATACATAAGACCTTTCGATTTTTACCTTCTTCTAGATCTGGTTACGTCCTACAATTTCATCCCGCTTCTCTAAGGTTTATAGTCCCAGACTTAGTAAGCCGCCGTCCAGTTTGCCCATTTTTCACATGTCTCCTGTCTTCAAAATATATTTTATAAACATGGTTTTAATCTTGTTTTTTTTTTCTCAATTTGAAATATGCCCATACGTGATTTGCTAAACCTATTTTTTAAATCGACATAAATATTCGTGAAACGTAGATTCTTCAGTCTCCTAGTTTTAAACGCAAATTTTCCTGTACTATTTTTCTCTACATCTCTTCATATCTTCATATTATAAATTAAAGTCCTCCTCGTCGTCTGTCTGTCTGCCTGTTCGCGATATCTATCTTTTACGGAGAGCTTACCATACCCATTATGTAAAAAAATGGTCACGTACAATGCGGTAGTTGGAAAGTTATTTAGACTGATACAGTATTAATCCTTATCAACTTAAATACGTTAGTTACCTCCAGCATTTCATGCACATTATTATAAATTAAAGTCCTCCGCGGCGTCTGTCTGTCTGTCTCTTTGCGATCACAAATATAGTGGTGGTTATAAAGATTAGATAACCATCCAGTAGATGGCGTTGTGTTTAATTAGCCAGAGCAACGCGTGGCCGGGTCAGCCAGTAAAATAATAAAAATAGATCACTCTGTGTACACCACCCGATGAAAACGTTTCGATTCATTAAATAGTGGCTTATACAATATGATTTACTTTCGATTATTGTATATTCATTCATCACCTTTGTGGGCGTTCCTTTAATCGTAATATAACGTCATAAATCGGGTGGTGTTTTTCAGTTTAAAAACATGATCAAGTTTATTCATTTACAACTTGATCCATAAACAGAAAATTAAAGAAGATAATCCTTCCAAACAGTAAGCTGTGTAGGTATAAGCAATAATTTACTATAATCTCCAATTTCAGAGTAATAAAAGAAAGGCAAAGCCTTTCTGGTAATTTTTTTAATCTTTGAAGACAATATTAGCGATTATCAATCAAAATTTTGAAATGGAAAAGTCGAAATCCCTCCCCCCTCCCGCGTTCCATACACTCAGCTCGCGTGCCACCGATTGCAATTTTTTTTATACAAATTTCATAATGCCAGAGCTCGTATATGTTATTCTGATTTATGAGCTATATTATTGAAAAGTTTCATTAAAATCCATTCAGTAGTTTTTGCGTGAAAGAGTAACATCCTTACATCCATGATACATCCTTACAGACTTTCGCCTATATAATAATAGTAAGATTGTTAGATTTGAATATAAAGCATAGGGTTTTCTCTTTCTAACACCGCGTAAATGAAATTTCTTGCCATGATAGTAAGGGAGACACAATTATTTCCATATATTAGACCTACATAAGTTGATCCCAAAAGCAAAAAAATTAACATGGGGGTTAAAAAAATCTAATATTTCGATTAACATAAATGGCTTACCTGAATATTCACTCCAGTTCTGGAACGTCCTTAAAAATAATCCAAATTATGAAAAATGTAGGTCATCTCTTCAATTCGACTGCACTCATAATATAAATAGTGGTGACATTTTCATAGAAGTAATGCACGATGAGAAATCTCCGTGAATTGTTGTTCTTTCCAGAATCGGTATTATATTTTTCAAACCTTATAAAATTAGATCTCACAATGCAGTAGATTTCAACAAAATAAAAAAGGGTTTTTCAAATAGAATTAGGTAGTTATAAATTTCAAATTAAATTTCCAATAGTAAAATAATATACATTGTAATAAAATTCAGATACAAAGAGACGGGTTTAGTAACTGTTCTACTTGCACCGGACTTTGAGTAAATGTGATTTTATTGAGCAGTAACTATCTAACTATGCTTATCTATTGTTTCGTGATATTTTGTTGTGAATGATTAGGAATAAAATATAAGGCAATATATTTCGGTACCTCGGAGACATAACGCACTAAGTCGATTATTGCCATTTTAGGAATATTATACCGTGTTCAACGCCAATAAAAAAGCCGTGAAAAAATAAAAAAAACCTTACGATAAATCTCTTCTTTTTGTGTGTCTGCAAAACGTTTACATAAACCAGCCCCGGATGCGTATTTACAATCCCTACCGCGTTTCAGTCGCTTTAAATTTTCAATATCAAAATTTAAATATTTAGAAATAAAATTATTAATTTCTAATATACACCTTGGAAAGATTATTTTATCTAGATTTTAGAACAATTTTTGTTTTTGCAAAGTGATAAAAAAATATCAATTAAGAGGTGTATTTACAATACATGGGAATAATATTCAAATTTAAATATTTAGAAATAAAATTTTTAATTTTTAATATACACATCAGAAAGATTATTTTATCTAGATCTTAGAACATTTTTTGTTTTCGCAATGTGATAAAAAATAACCAATATAGAGGTATATTAAAAATGTAAATTGTCGTTACCGCGACTGAATCGGTATAGGTTTTGTAAATACGCGCCCCGGATAATCTACCGGTACGTTTCCACGCTTGCCAAGGCTTGGTAAGCCTCCACAAGCTCCAAGCGTCCACAAATCTCGCTTGGCATTTGGAAGTCGTTTACATGCTTGTAAATGCGTCAGTGCGCTACCTACACCCGAGCATGGCGGACGCCGAACTTGTGTCGGCTATTGCGTTTGGTTTATCAAACTTTTATTTAAAATACAAGCAAAGTGTAACAAAAACAAGAAAAGCTCGACGACCACGAAGATGATGGATGATACAGATTCATAAAAATCGTCCCAGGTCACTTCGCACAAAGAGGAGACATTATCTCATAAGCTAAATCCTATAGATTTTTGTCTCTTTTTAGTACCACTTTTTCGTTTCATCGAGTTTTAAATTACAACTGTGCTAAAGAAGTTTTCGCTTCAAAAATAATGATCGCAATTGGGACCTGAACTCGAGGATCACATGTCTTATATAAAATTGTTTTGTATTATAAAAAAAGTTATTCTAACAAAAATCATATATTTTTTACTATAATAAATAGTAAATCATCAATAAAATATTATTTACTTATTTTGAATTTTTCGGTAAATCCAGTCGCAATAAATTACATAACATAAGTGCATTAAAATTATGTACTTATACATGTTAATAATTCTGGCACGCCTCATACGTCATACATATGTCTCGTAATGTTAGAAATATTATCATAGACCGCATGGAGCAAAAACGGCGTGCATTCGCCGCCAGTTCGAAAGTTCCACTGAGCGTTTGCCGAAGCTTGCCGCTGGATCCGACCCCGACTGGATCGGCGGCAAACTCTCGCAAGCTCTTGCAAGCCTATGCAAGCCAAGCCAAACGACCTGTTTACACGTTTGCGTTTGTGGACGCTTGCCGAGACTTGGCAAGCGTGGAAACGCACCATACGACTTTTATTAAACCGGGGCAGAAATTCGATAGTTTTCTCGCGAAATGTTCTTTCTTGAAATGCGAGGTGTTTCTCCCCTTGTTCTAGATGTTACTGGGATTCTTCTGGCAGACACATCACGTACACTATGCCCGCGTTCAAAATAGGCTTAAGATACGTTCATAAATTAATTTAGTATAGAGGCCATTCGTAAGACGATTTAGGGGGGGAGGGGGGGTCGACCATGTCTTATTTTTTCTTACAAGGGGGTGGGAGGGAGTCTCGATAGCACAAAAATGCGCAAAGTTAAAATAATTAGAACCTTTGTAAGTACAAATAAACATTTCTAAAAATTGTTACTTTGAAAAATAAACGTTAAAAGAAACCAAACGTGTATTCATTTTTTCCTTTAGATTCTTACGTAATAGATATTAAACAGGGGGAGGGGGTCGGCCTATTCTTATTTTTTCTTATAATAGGAAGGGGGGGGGTCGAAATCTAGCAAAATTTGTCTAACGTACTAAATGAATGGCCCCTTACGTCGTCTGTAAGTGGCTTCACCACATATGTTATTATAGATATAGATTTTAGAACAATTTTTGTTTTTGCAAAGTGATAAAAAATTATCAATATAGAGGTGTATTTACAATATACGGGAATAATATTAAAATTTAAATATTTAGAAATAAAATTATTAATTTATTATATACACATCAGAAAGATTATTTTATTTAGATTTTAGAACAATTTTTGTTTTTGCAATGTGACAAAAAATAACCAATATAGAGGTATATTTAAAATGTAAATTGTCGTTACCGCGACTGAATCGGTATAGGTTTTGTAAATACGCACCCGGGACAGGCGCCCCGATTGGCCCGCCTTCTCCCAAATCCGGGGCTGACATAAACACATCTGTATAAATATAATAAATACAAAACGTTTTCATAAACACATCTGTATAAATATAATAAATGCAAAACGTTTTCATAAACACTTCTTGTATGGTTATTTATGTGGTGAGAGTGGATTATGTGTTTTTTGTAAAATGACTGGCGAAGGACCTTGATTTTTGTGTTACTAATCACTGCTTGCTATAGCAAAATTAAAAGTTGCATAGAAGGAATGGAATGACTCACCGGAAAAGGATAAAGATCTTGTATTCTGGCAATGCTGCGTTCGTTCATCCATCCAATGGTGCGGCGAAACCCATCAAATCCCAAAGACGAGCAATCGTCGAGAGAATGTTTCGTTTAGTACAAGTTCTTTCGTCGGTGTGTACGACAAATACGAAATGATCAGAAGCGGGTATCCAATGAAGTCCTAGTATTTTCAGGTTTTCATCGGGATTAAATTCCACATGTTCCTTAACACGACGAGCTGTAGGAATCGTGGATAAAAAGTTTGGAGAATTACCAGAGAATTTTACAAGATTGAATCCTCTCGCGGCGAATAGTTGTAAATTGAGGATAATGCGAAATAGAGCACCTTGTAAATAATTTCCGGTATGTAGGATGTCATTAAGCGAGTAACCCGAATCGGATTTCATACTCGCGTCTAGCACCATGCGAATTTTGGTGGTCAATTTATCTTCGCGAACTACGATATGATGCGGGATTACGTAATGCGGTAAATCAGAATTGTCAACTGGGGAAATGTAACCTTGCTGAAGGTATTCGCGCAATATTTTGTCATATTCTAACTTTATTGCGGGTTGAGATATTAGGCGGCGTTCGAGAGACCGAAACCTGCGTTCGGCGGCGGGTAACGATTCACCGAGAACAGAGGGACTATTTCGAAACGGCAACGCGACGATATAACGACCTGCCTTGTCACGAGAAGTAGTGAGTTTAAACATATCCTCACACTCTTGTTCCTCAGGCGTTAAAAACTTCTCATCTGGAATGTCTTCCAATTCGAAGAAGCGCGAAAGGCAAAATTCATCATTTTGCGTGAACGTACAAAATGATTGCGTGGTGTTTATACTTGGGTTTTCAATCATCGTTGGGGCAGTACCCAAGATGAGATATCCCAAAGTAGTTTCAATGGCAAATGGCTGGCCGAGAGAACCTGATATTTTGTTTGCCTTTAGAATGCGAGCAAACATGTCACATCCCAAGATAATATCAATCTCACCGGGCGTACAGAATGTTGTGTCTGCTAAGGGCAAATTGTCAAGATACGACAAAGAGGACCGGTTAATGTTAACAGTAGGCAACTCACTGGTTATGGTTTCTACTACATATGGTTTAATCGTATACGACTGAGTGATGTCATAGCGGGAGAGTAATTTTAAGCAAGTTACGCCATTTGTCACATTTCTTACGTCACCTATTCCCGTGACGTAAGTACTTGGAGATGACCGCACCGTAAGATTCAAGCGTGAACAGCATTTGCGCGTAATTATGTCCCTTTGGGAGCCGCTATCTATTAGAGCCCGTATCGTCTGTACCTGGCCCTTAGCGTCTCTGGTAGTGCAAACAGCCGTTCCTAATAGTGCAGTAGTATTTGCACTTGGGCATGAATTTGTCACACATAACGAAACCGGATTCGAAGAATTTAAGTTATCACTATCGGCATCCGTTTGTGACTTGGGAGATGGTATTGGGTCCGTTTGTGACTTCGGCCTATCAGTTTGTTTGAAATGCAACAAACTATGATGGTTGAGCGCGCATGTTTTGCATGTAGTCTTCGATTTACAAGCTTTCGTGGTGTGCCTAGTACTGAGTAATAGTCGATGACCTCATGACCGAGATCACCCACTTGATGTTAGAAATTAATACCCTTACCACCAGGAGTGCTACTATAGAGCAGGTCCTGAATGCTCAGGCCTCAATGTCCAAGAAACTGGACTCCGCCATGAAGGCTCGGCCCACCCTGAGCACCGCCCCATTATCGTACGCATCAGCAGCGGCCGGTCTGCCCTCCTCCAAGAAGGTGTTAGTTAATGGGTGCGAGCGACCTCTGCCCCCCAAACCGTTGACGGTACTGGTTTACCCGGAGGCTCCAGAGGGGAAGACCTCAGAAAGCACACAGAAAGATATGGAGAAACTCATCAACCCGAGGACTGATGACTTTCAGATCGTTCGTGTGCGCAAAATCAAAGGCGCAGGGATGGCCCTTCAAGCCAAAGGGCAAAAGGATCTGGAGAACATCTTGAAGGCTGGCACCAAACTTGCAGCAAGTGGGCTGAAGCTGGTAAATCCCTTAGGTCGGCTGCCGAAAATAGTAATTTACAACGTCCCCAAAGGTGATCCCTCTGCCGACCAGGCCCTATTCACCGAGATCTTCAACAACAACCTGGCTGGAAACTCAACACTGTCATTAGAAGACCACCTCCGAACCATGAGGAGAGTTTCTCTTTTTGGGAAGCGTGAGGGTGGCTTCATGAACATGGTCCTGACGTGCCATCCGGCCGCCAGGAAGGTACTCATCGACGGCGGGCTGTGTTATCTTGGGTGGAACGCTTGTCGGACCCGGGATTACACTGGTGCCACCAGGTGTTATAAGTGCCACTTATACGGACACATTTCCAAGAGCTGCTCGCAAGCCACGGAAACCTGCCGCCACTGCGCCGTTGTGGGTCACGGCATCGAAGATTGCCCCAAGAGGGCACAGCCCGCTGTCTGCGCCACTTGCTCGCGATTTAAGAAGCCGGCGGACCATCCGACAGGTGACAGGGACTGTCCGGCCCAAAGAGCTGCGGTGGAGGCAGCTTTCCGAATGACGGATTATGGCTCGTCCTAATTCCCTTTCCCTAGGTCAGGTCAACCTTCAGCGATCCCGGATGGCCACACTGGAAGTTCTGAAGGTCATGTCTGACCTCAATATTGACATCCTGCTTATTCAGGAGCAGTACACCTGGGAAGGTAAGACCCCCATTAATTTTCCGGGTGCGGTACTTGAAGTTGGCCGCTCACCGGGGGCGGGAGTCCTGGTCAATACCTCATTGATCAGTCCCCTCCTTCTGGCTGGTCTTTCTGATGAGTACCAAACCTGTGTATGTATTAGATTTGGCGATACTGAGATCTTTTTGATCTCAGTTTATTTTAAGTTTGGGAACCCGGTAGGACCCCACATCCTGAGTCTGACGCGCGCGCTCAACGCGCTTAAAGGCCGTAATATAATTATCGGAGGTGACTTTAATGCACGCTCTCCATTATGGTTCGACACTAGTGATTGTAGAACGGAGCGATCAGACGCCGTTGAAGACCTGATTGCTGCGCAAGGTCTAAGTATCATTAACGAACAGAGTTCACATTGTACCTTCTCGAACATACATGGTGAGAGCAACATTGATCTAACTCTCTGCTCTGGATCTGTTGCGACCAGGATTTCAAAGTGGGTAGTCCATGAGTGCGCAATTAATTCGGATCACAGATTGATTACTTATACGGTTGGTGTCAAGAAAACAGAAGCTCCAAGATCCTCCTGGAACTTCAACACCACTAGGGCGAATTGGGATCACTTTGGGGAATCGCTACGAGATACGTTAAGGGATTTTCACCACGTAGCTGCTACTGATCCGGATAATTTGGGGAATTTTTTCAATAGGGCGGTTGTATCTGCTGCCAACTCGTCTTTGGGAAGATCTAACCCGAAGACGAGTATTAGAACGCCGTGGTGGTCACCTGAGCTGACTTCGCTCAAGGGGGCCTTCAAGAGGGCCTACAGGGCGCTTGGGTTGTCTAGGAGTGGCAGCTGTACGGAGGAGGAGATAGCTGCGCTTCAGGCGAGCTTGAGGTCCGCCAGGTCGGCCTTCAAACGGGCCGTTCTTCGAGCGAAACGAGCTGCTTGGCATAATTGGGTCAAAGATGTGGGTAACGCCAACCCGTGGGAAATCCACAGCGCTATTGAAAAATCCGGGAAAGGATCTGACCGGTATTTGACTACAGTAATTGGGAAATCAGATGGGAGGAACGCTGAGACTGTGGACGTGGCCTCCACTCTCAAGACACTTCTGGGCGAGTTAGTTCCTTTAGAATCAGTAATTGGGGAGAATGACCACCACAAACAGATTAGAAATCTGTCACGGCTACCACCTAGGGACCTTGCCCAAGAGGATAACTTCATTAGAGTCACTAAAGCGGAAATTGATGTTATAATAAAGGGATTGGGTCCTAAGAAGGCACCAGGGCATGATAGGCTCAATGGCGTGATTGCGAAGCAAGTCTGGGTCCACGCCAAGGAAGAGCTCTTCCAGGTGATGGACACGTGCCTGAGGAGGGGAGTCTTCCCCTCCGAGTGGAAGCGTGGCGTGCTCCGGATCATACCAAAGGGGAACGGAAAACCACTGACCGACATTAAGGCGTATCGGCCAATTACCCTCCTCCCTGTACTTGGCAAAATCTTGGAGAAATTGCTACGAGAGCGACTTCGGCAAACCCTGTCACCGGCCAGTGACCTGCAGTTCGGCTTCGTCCCCGGTAGATCTACGGTGCATGCCCTGTCGTATGTGCTTGATTGGGTGAAGGCTTGTCCAAAGAGGTATGTAGTAGCGATCTTCCTCGACATAACTGGTGCCTTCGATCACGCGTGGTGGGCAATGATACGTACAAAGGTGAAAACCAGGCAGTGCTCCAAACTTCTGTTCCAGTCAATCGACGACTACCTTTCTGATCGCACGATCACGATCAGCTTTGGAGATTTTTTGATCGAGAGGGAAGCTGACATTGGATGCCCGCAGGGCTCCATTCTCGGACCTGACCTGTGGAACATCAACTTTGACGACTCCTCCAGGTTACCCTTGCCTGAAGGATGCATCTCTGTCGACTACGCTGATGACAAGACGTATTTGGTCGCTGGGGACAGTAGAAAGGAAGTTGAGAGCAAAGGCAGTGAAGGTTTGAACATGTTCCTCGATTGGGGTAAGAGAAACAAGATGACATTCGCTCCCCACAAGACCCAGGGCCTCCTGATGAAGGGCTTTCTCAGTAGAGAAAGAAATCCCGTCATCAAAATGGGGGACTCTAGTGTCAAGTTTCGTGAAACGGTGAAATACTTAGGCGTCACACTAGATCGATCGTCCTCTTTTCTGGCTCACGTCAAGGATGTATCCAGCAAGGCTCAGGCCCTCTTCTTGAAGCTTAGGAGACTCTCCACAGCTGAGTGGGGTTTGCGTAGCCCAGCCATGCGCACTCTGTACGGATGCGTATACGTGGCGCAAGTTTCGTATGCTGCGTCTGTCTGGGAGCATCGCTTGGGTAACTCGCTTATACTCTTGGCTCTCAAGCGGGGCCAACGAACTCCCTTGTTGGCACTATCCGGGGCGTATAGAACCGTGGCTTCGGACGCTTTGCCTGTTTTGGCTGGCATTTTGCCAATCGATCTGGAAATCAGGGAAGTGCTTACTAAGCAGAGGTTAACCAGAGGAACCCCTGCCACTCACCTAGGAGTCACTCTAACTCCGGGCGGGCCGGGGACTCTCCCTGGGCTGCTTCGACAAATGAGAGACCTGTCACTCCAAGAGTGGCAGGCCCGGTGGGATAGATCGAATTTGGGAAGATGGACTTTCTCCTTCTTCCCATCAGTTAAACTCAGAATGGAAGCGGTCTTCCTCAAGTTAGACCACCACATCACTCAATTATTATCTGGCCACGGGGAATTCAGGGGGAGACTTCACACCCTCTCCCTGTCCCCTCACCCCAATTGTGCCTGTGGGAGCACGAACCAGTCGGCTGAGCATATCCTGTGGCAGTGTGAAATAATGACGGATGCCAGAGGTCAAATGCTAGATGGTTTGGACGTACCCATCAGACCAGTGTGGAACACTGATCTGGTTTCGAATAAGACGAATTTCGAGTGCTTGAAGAAGTTTACAAGAATCTGGGTGGAGAGATGGCCTGATCTTAGAGTCGCTGATTAGAAGATTTAGTGATCAGGTGTACTTGTCTCCTGATATCCACGGATTACCCCACATTTACTCTTTTAACCCTATCTGCCTGGTTTTTTTACATTTTCTGTTTCTTTCTTTTTCTTATTATTTTCTGTTGTTTATTTACACTTACTTGTTATTTACACTTTTACACGGCTTTGTGTTTTTCTTTTTCTTTTACAGTGTAACATAATGCGTGAATTGACACGCCTGCGTGCATTATGATTTTATATATATATATATATATATATATATATATATACTTTTTTTTTTCCTCTACTCTCTCATGTTTTTGCTTTTTTTTTTAGTTTGTTTATTTTGTTTTACATGTTCTTTTCAGTTCCTGATAACAACTAGAACAGAACTCCGTTGTTTGTTATGTCTTGTCCACTTCCCCATTAAAGGGGTTGGACTTTGGGCCTTGTCCCTATCATATTTTTATAGGTCTACCTTTTTTTTGTAACTTATCTCTGTTATCTCCTTCCAGTGCCCGCGCCACCCCCCCTGACATGATAAGGTTAGAGGAAAGACAGAGTGGCATCCGGAGGTTTGTCCGTCCCTCCTCCAGCTACCCGACGCTCTTTTTCCCTAGGGTCTTCGTATCGTAGTCCATTTACTTCTTCTAGGCACCACCGGATAGCTGGCTAAAGGATGACTCCACTGGGTGCCATGACATCGGACTAATAACCTTACACATTCTCTGGGGGACTGCCGGGCACAGGATGGTCATGACGGTCATCACTATTTTTTTTCGCCTTTACTAAATGTTATTGCTTTGTTTACAACTTATCCTTTTCTTATTTATACGCAGTTGCCTGCAGTCCTGGAGTGTGTGGTCTCCCTCTGATTATTATATAATAACTACTTTTGTTTTTTTTTTCTTTATTACATTTTTTATGCTCACTAACACCTGTAGATTAGTCCTTTTGACCATTACAGTACAGACTGTAGGCGATCCTATATTTCCGCCACCTAACAAAGTATGTAGGGGCATTGAAGGTCTAGATTCGTTTTATTAAATGTAGAGTCGTTTATTCAAAAAAATTAGATTCTTGCGAGAACTCCGAAGGGGCGACCATAAGTCGCCTATACCGGGGTGGGACAGTGGTGGGTACTTCAATGTGCCTAGTACTGAGGCAGTTCACACAAACTCGAATCTTTGATGACTTAATACAGTTAAATCGCTCGCGTGGTTCTAGACTTGTGAATTTAGAACATTGGTATAAAGGGTGCGATCCCTTTTGACAGCAAAAACAAATTTCGATGGAGTGATTATCGATTTTTTCGACATTAATAAATGCCTTTGCGGAATTAGTTTTTTGCGGTTTAGCGGTATAATTATTATTTGAGCCAAGACGGCTCGATGTCGGTTGCGTGATTTGTGCGCGATTAAGAATTCGTTGCTGTACTCTTACGAAGTCGATTAGTTCCGCGCTGGACGGTAGATTTTCATTATTTTTAATAGAAGATTCAAAAGCCTTTACAGCCTCTATGTCAAGACGTTTAAGACCCAGTTGCAACAATATGAATTCTGCGAGGTCTTTTATTTTCAATTGCTTCAGCGCGGCGATGTTCGCGGAGTATGCATCTGCAAAATTCTCTAAAGAAGCGGGCGTGGCCGAGTTAACTGGAGGTAATTTCAGCAATCGGTCAAAGTATAATTCAGCAAGAACGCGTTGATCATTATACTTAGTACACAATGCGTCCCAGATAACTTGATAATTTGTACCCGTAGGCGTAATAGCTTTGCAAATACTTAATGCTTTTCCGGTTAATTTAGACATCAGATACTGCATTTTTTCCGTATCATCCAGAGAATCATTCAAATGTATAACTGAATTATATGTTTCATAAAAAAGAGACCAACTATCCAGATTCCCGCTAAAGCACGCTATTTCCAATGCAGGTAGCTTAATTTGACGGCGAGGTTTCGCAACCGGATTCGACAGCATATTTGCTTCTGTATATTTACTAACACCGAAGAGTTCTTCAAATGCATTTAATTGAGTATATTCAGCGATTGCTTCCGGATTCAATTCCAGTTCGCAATCCACCTTTTCATCTAAGATTCTTATAAATTCAGAACGAATTTTTTCAACAGTAGTTGCGCCTGATAAAAAAGATTAGCGATCGTAAATGCTTTCCGAAGCTTTCCTTATCTTGTCATACACCGACTGTAGACTCGCAAAGCTAGCTGCTAGTTTAG
Organism: Limnephilus marmoratus; assembly: GCA_917880885.1. Taxonomy (NCBI): domain Eukaryota; kingdom Metazoa; phylum Arthropoda; class Insecta; order Trichoptera; family Limnephilidae; genus Limnephilus; species Limnephilus marmoratus. The sequence continues at coordinate 17,508,757 of OU862932.1, forward strand.
CATTTAAACGTTTGAGACGTCTTTCATCCCGAGACGATCGGATGATGCGCTCGTAGCCATTTTCTTTATTCCGGTTATATTTACAAAATATGAAACGTAAAACAACTAAAAATGCGGTTAAAGGGTATGCGGTATGCGGTATGAGGTTAAAGGGTATGCGGTATGATGTATGCGGTTTGAGGTAAGGGGTATGCGGTATGCGGTATGCGGTATACGGTTAAAGGGTATAAGGTATGTGGAATGCGGTATGAGGTTAAAGGGTATGCGGTATGCGGTATGATGTATGCGGTTTGAGGTAAAGGGTATGCGGTATGCGGTTAAAGGGTATGCGGTATGCGGTGTGATGTACGCGGTTTGAGGTAAGGGGTATGCGGTATGCGGTTAAAGGGTATGCGGTATGTGGAATGCGGTATGAGGTTAAAGGGTATGCGGTATGATGTATGCGGTTTGAGGTAAGGGGTACGCGGTATGCGGTTAAAGGGTATAAGGTATGTGGAATGCGGTATGAGGTTAAAGGGTATGCGGTATGATGTATGCGGTTTGAGGTAAGGGGTATGCGGTATGCGGTTAAAGGGTATGCGGTATGTGGAATGCGGTATGAGGTTAAAGGGTATGCGGTATGATGTATGCGGTTTGAGGTAAGGGGTATGCGGTATGCGGTTAAAGGGTATGCGTTATGTGGAATGCGGTATGAGGTTAAAGGGTATGCGGTATGCAGAATGCGGTTAAAGGGTATGCGGTATGAGATTAAAGGGTATGCGGTATGCGATACGCGGTATGCGATATGCAGTATAAGGTATGCGGTATGATGAGTCTGTATTATTTATGCGGAATTAATTAATTAATATATTAATTAATATATTCAATTAATTCACTGTAATCCGCTCACAGGGTTAAATTGACTGTTGCGCGGTGTAAAGGTTAACGGAATACGTGCACAGAGCGGGTAAAGAAAGTTATTTATTGCGTTTATTATCATTAACAAATCATAAATATTGCGATCATAATATTATTCCACTTTGTAATGATATCCAATAATACAATTATTAAGAAATAATCGTATTATTTATAAGGTAGGTAAATGCGATTTTATCAGCAAAATACAACTACATAAGTTATCAGAAATAAATATTAAAAGGATGCCTCGTATTTATTTATTCTAACAGCGGGTAAATATGTTATTTCCAACGTAATGAAATAAGTATGGAAACAAATTACTCATGTAGGTATATCAAACCGAATGCGGGTAATTATTTTGTGCGATGTTATAAACGTAATCTCACTCTGCTGATTTTTATTAATATTGTGGTTCAAAAATATATACCCGGCTCGCTAGGATCAAAAATGTATGGTTATTTATGTGGTGAGAGTGGATTATGTGTTTTTTGTAAAATGACTGGCGAAGGACCTTGATTTTTGTGTTACTAATCACTGCTTGCTATAGCAAAATTAAAAGTTGCATAGAAGGAATGGAATGACTCACCGGAAAAGGATAAAGATCTTGTATTCTGGCAATGCTGCGTTCGTTCATCCATCCAATTGGCACAAACAGTGATAGTCGGGAGTTGGTTTAATTTATAGTACACGGCGCGTTATTTTAATAGCGGATTTTCGTGAGCAGAGCACAGTGATGGCTATATTCAGCGGGAGTTTATTGCAGACTGATTAAGATTGTGGGTAAGCGAGGGGGGAAAAGGTAGGACAAAAGGACTTGCAACAATAATTAATACCAAGTCCAAGCAGTGATAGTATGTATGCGTGCTGTGTAGGTATGTGTATGTGCAGGTATTAGTATGTGCGTAACCACTTCTGTATAAATATAATAAATGCAAAACGTTTTCATAAACACATCTGTATAAATATAATAAATGCAAAACGTTTTCATAAACACATCTGTATAAATATAATAAACACAAAGCGTTTTCATAAACACACCTGTATAAATACTATAAATGCAAAACGTTTTCATAAACACATCTGTATAAATATAATAAATGCAAAACGTTTTCATAAACACGTCTATATAAATATAATAAATATATAAAACGTTTACATATATGCATCTGTATTGTTTCACTGCACTGGGTCAGATGTTCTATAAATAACATTGATTTTGAATGAACACTATTTTATTTCTTTAATCTTTTTGCAAAATCACTTTTTAATTAAATTAAAATCGCTTTGTAAAACACCACTTATTTAATGAAAATTATCTACATGTTTCAAAACCAAAGGTATCTTCATCAAGATAAGATTAACAAATCTATAATTTGAATCATTTTAATGTTGCTTAACGTCTGTATCTGTATTTTCATTTAACATCCGTATTTTTTCTTAAATAAAAATAAAAATAAATGAAAAATATTAATCTTATCCTGATGAAGAAACCTTTGGTTAAAAAAGTTGTATGATTTGTTTTAATTTAACTATTTTATTTGTTTATCTTTTAAACGATAGTTGGAACATGTTTCCAAATGAATAACGGCTATTACTAGGCATGAAGCTAATGTCTCTAATGCTGCGTCTACACGCGCGAGCCGAACCTCTTCGTTAATTTGCCATAATTCGTGGTTCAGCTCGTGTCTACGCAATATTAGATCTTATCCGAATACGTTCATTCCGACTTGCAAAAGTAAAGTTACGATTGCACTGAACATTTTTTTCTACGATTTTTTTTTAAATTTTAACTGCTTTCTTTAAAAAACTTTTTAAATTTTTCTTTTAAATTATCATGCATCACCCCCAAAGTTATCAGCGTGGAAGACGGTGTATTCTGTTTATCTAATATATTAAGGACGGGTTGTTTCAAAAAATTTGATGAATTCATCAAATATTTTAAGTTAATTTTCACGTGGTGTGGAGGTTCAATTCAATGGGATCGCGAAGGAACTATATAAACTATATTAGGCCGTATTCATAAAACTAAAGGATATCCTTGTAAGTATAAGGTAGAAGTATAAGGTTTTGAGTTGAAGAAAAAGGTAGAAGTATAAGCATTTCCTTTTTTCGTATTCATAATGATTACCTTATACTTGCAAGAATATTCTTCAAGAATAAGTAAAAGGTTGTTGGCATATTGAACGAGATACTGTAGCTTGACTTACACCCAGTTCGTGACCAATGCTTTTCTGAATCCCAGGGTCCCTGAGATAGCGTAAGCATATCTGCATTTTTAGGACGGATGATAACGCACCTCCTCGAGTTTCAGCATTATTTATACTCAAAAATCTGTTGGCAAGCTATTGCACATTTTCCTCTACAAACCGGAATAATTCTTTATAATCACGAACAGGTGTTGATAAACGCTGCTTGTAGTGTTTAATCTCTCTCAATTCCACAACATCTGCCATCACTACAATTGATCACTACACGACTGAGTCTGCTACTGACCACACTCAAAATTATTGAAGGATGTCCTTTTTATTAAGAGTAAATGGTAACGTTTATGAATAACCAAATACATTGTGTGAAGGATATGCTCATACTCTATAAGTATGTGGCTTTACTCGGAATATTATAAATGCGAGCTGAAGGATTTCCTTTATATTCTGCAAGTATAAGCATAACCTTTTTTTATGAATACGGCCCATTGTGATTGTGTTGTGTGATCCTTCGCAGAAGTACAGTGGTAAGTGATTGGTTATCCTTCTTCCTTGCATCCCTAGTTTTTCCTACACATATTACTTTATTAGTTTTGGTTTCCATTCTTTGGTGGCGCAACTGAACTGAACATGTTATGTATCGTCGTTCCCCCATAGAAAGGGGGTGGGATAGACCCTGTCCATGCACATTAACCATTTCCAAAAACAAATTATTGAACTACAAAAAAAAGTAATCATCAAGCCGGAAAAAAATTATGAACAAAAATCCTACGCAATGGTTCTAAAAGAAAGAACTGTTCAAATCGAAGAACCCAAATTTGCAATCTTAATCACCGCTGAAGGCAAAGAAACATCCGAAGACATAAAGAGTATTATCACAAAAACAATAAAAGCGCCTAACCTAGGAATCGGAATAAGTGGAATAAAAAAAGCAACAAACAATAAAATAATTATGACTTGCTCGAATAAAGAAGATGCTGAAAAACTGAAGGTTGAAATAAATAAAAATAAAAATGGAATATCTGCAACAGAATTAAAAAAGAAGAGACCATGTATGATTATTAAAGGTGTCGGAGGCGAATATAACGAAGATAATTTTCTAAATGATCTTATTTTACAAAACAGTGAACTAAACGATATAACAAATGAATCCATTAAAGTAATGAAAATATTAAAAAATAGAAAAAGTGATTGTTAAAAAGATTGAAGACTACTGCCATCTAGCGGCATATTTTTGTAGCATATTTTTAGTTGATATTGCATTTTACAGATTAGCGACGTAAGACTAAACTAAAACGAGATGTTAGACGGTAAAGTAGATCTCTGGTTTTTATATCGTATAATGTGTTATGGTGACACGAAAGTGTTGTTTATTTTGATTGTGTTGGGAAAAACATTCTTATAAATAGTCTGCTTTCTAGTTTAACTCTCTCTTAATTCGTGGATCTCCTATAAACAGCTAGCATTGTCTAGCAAGTGGTCAAAGTGACCAAATTTAGTGTTTTGTCGGGTCGGGACAAATTATTGTAACAAATGTGCTTGTGAATAAAACCAGGAATTCCTACATTGAAACCAGATGTTTTTACTTGACGTCCTTCTGCTAAATACCAATTTATAACATGGTCCTCCAGCCGCATCTACCTTACGATCGGATTAAGGCATTAAAAGGAAACAATTTATTTATTTATTTATTTATTTATTTATCTATAAAAGGTATGTTTACATAACATTATTCGATGCCTGTCTCACTAGGGAATACCTGTGTTGAGACAGGCGTAGAGGTACATAAATGAGTATCATACATAAGAATATTTAATTACAACATGAGAATATTTAAGGTAAGATACATACTGATTTATACAATTCAAACAGAAAGATGATTAAGATTGAGGGTTAATATCATAAAGAAAGCATTATATAGGTGAAGGAAGAGATGAATAAAGTAGTAAATCCTTTCGAGTCTATATAGGAAGTTATATTATACATATAGGATTTTACTATTTTAAGTTCTTTAATAAGGGTAAGGACATACGTGAGATGGTAATTCTGTCTATTTGTACTCTATTTTACAGATGTTAGCAGTAGTGTGGCGTCCAATACTTATAATCCATTTCTTTAAATCTTGTTTGTATTTGGTCTTTGATTCGGTTTGACTAATCGTGGCTGGAAGTGTATTGTATAGTTTGCAAGCTATGTATTTAAAGTGTTTTTGTCCAAAGGTGGTTTTAGAAAAGGGAGTTTGGAGAAGATCTTTATTTTTGGCTCGTGTATTGTGTATCATTTGTGTTGGTTTGTATAGGATTTTGTTGTTTTTATGTAAATAAAGTAAGATGGATTTTGCGTAGAGCTGTTTAATGTCCATAACGTTGAAAGTATTGAAGATCGTATCAGTGCTGGTAGTGAGAGGAAGTTTAAGAATTATTTTTATTATCAGTTTTTGTGCTTTAATGATGGGTTCGAGGGCATTAGAATAAGTGTTACCCCAAGCTAAAATTCCGTATTCGATGTGAGATTGGCACAGTGAGTAATACACTGTTTTTAAAAGTTGTAGGTTAAGGAAATTGCGCGTTTGTTTGAAAAAGTAAATAGATTTGCGGATTTTGTTTGTAGTGTTAAGTATATGTTGCTTCCAATTTAGATGTGTATCAAAGGTTAATCCTAAATATTTGATAGTTGCTACTTGTTCTAGGCATGGGCAGTTGCAATTCCTGTTCTGAGATGAGTTATTACATTCGTGTATTTTTAATTTTGGGTGTAGGTTTGGTTTTGTGATATTGGTAAGACTAGACAGTAAGTATTTTGTTTTCTGTATGTTAAGAGTTAATGTGTTCGAGTCAAGCCAATATTTAACCTTTTGAATTCCTACCTCCGCTTTAGAATATACGGTAGGCCAATCTTTTGCTTGAAATAGTAGTACAGTGTCGTCGGCGAAACTGACAATAGTGGCATCGATATCTAGGTTACACAACTCGTTAATGTATATTAGGAAGAGCGTTGGACCTATAACACTGCCTTGTGGGACACCGTAACTAATAGGTAAATTCTGACTCTTTGTAGCTCTGAGTTTAACGCATTGGGATCTGTCAGATAGAAAGCTGGAGAGGAGGCTTAATTCATTATTCCTAATACCTATGTTGAACAATTTGCGTTCTAATTTGATGTGTGATATTGTATCAAACGCTTTACACAGGTCGAGAAATACCGATAGACATTTCGAGCCCTTATCAAGGTGGCCAGAGATGTGGTCAGTGACGGTGGCTATGGCATCGTTTGTACTTTTATGGTTTCTGAAGCCAAATTGCCGCGGCGATAGTAGGTTGTTGGTTTCCAGATATTCCATAAGACTATTATTAACGATCTTTTCAAATACTTTAGACAGGGAATTAAGTAATGTAATAGGACGATAATTACTAATATCAAGTTTGGAGCCTGTTTTGAAAATAGGGATAATAAGACCTTGTTTTAGAATGGTGGGAAATAATCCTTGGCGAATGCTAATATTCAGCAGATGAGTAAATGGTTGTATTATAACCGGGGCAATTTTTTTAAGAACACTGTTGGGTATTTCGTCAATGCCGGTGGATGAAGAGTTTTTTAAAGAGTTTATTACCGTAGAAACTTCTTTCTCTGTAACCGTTTTGAGAACAAATCGGGTTGGGAATTCATCATTGGAAGGGTGAACGCTAGGACCCAGCATATGGTTGCTTGATTGGATTTTTGTTGCTAGTTCTGGACCTATATTTGCAAAATAACTGTTTATATGATTGACAATTGTGTTGGGGTTCGATGTAAAGTCTACGGTGATATCATTGATATTGAGAGAGTTTAAGGCGTCGGTGGCTTTATTTGAATTGGTAGCTTCCTTGAGGACTTTCCATATTTTTTTAGGATCGTTGTTGCATTCGGATATTTTTTTATTGTAGTATAGATTTTTGGCTTTCCTAATGACTTGTGTGCAAATATTTCGGTATCTTTTGTAGAAATTATGAAGTGTAATATCATATGGATTCGTGGCACATTTTTTATGTATGGAATTGCGTTTCCGAATGCAGTTGATGATAGTGTGATTAATCCATGGTTTGAGAGGTTTGATAGCTCTAGGAATGGTTTTTGTGGTGGTTTTGGTGTTTTGAACAAGGGTTTCTTGTATGTAGGTAGAGAAGTAGTTCCATGCCTCATCTATGTTAGCTATCTTATAGAGTCTGTCCCAGGATTTGGAACTAATCGTTTTGTTGAGGTGGTCATAGTTAATTATTTTCGTTGTTATTGCAGTTGATGTTTTGCTTTGTACATTGTTTTTGGAACTCATTGTGAAGGAGGTGGCGTAGTGATCAGTAATTGATGACATGTGGATTTCTGAAGTGTATTGGTTTGATGTTTTAACCATAATATGGTCGATGCAGGAGGAAGAATGTGGTGTACATCGTGTAGGTGAGTTTATTGTACTTTCCATTCCGTGAAACATAATGGTATTTAAGTAATCTTGGCACTGGGGATGTTCGTTGGTTTTTAGAATATTAATGTTGAGGTCTCCAATTAAGATAAGGTGTTTTGTTTTTTTTAGCTCGGTAAGATAACAGTTTAAGTCTCGCAAGAAGGGGGAGATATTAGGTTTGGAAGGTGAGCGGTACAGTGCAATAATACATGTGTTTATGCTGTATGTTATTTGAAGACAGTTGGAGTTAGTAATGGAGATTTCTTTGACGTTATATGTATTGGGAGTGTTGTTTAATGTATATACTACTACGCCGTCGTTTTGTCTGTAGTGATTCGAGGTGTGATGGTGGGTATAATTGGGGATGTTTTTGGGAGTATAGTAAGGTGTTAGCCAACATTCTGTCAAGATAATTAGGTCATATTTGGTTTTAGTAAGTTCGAGTTCGATGAGAAAATGGTCAAAGTTTTTGTTTATTGATCTAATATTTTGATGGTAGATTGATAGGTCTGATTTGTTAGACTTTATTTTGGTAGAAAAAGAATCCATTTTTGTATGATGTGTAGATTGTGAAGAAATATAAGAGGATAATTTCCCGATATTTTAAGTTATTTTTTTTAAATCATCTACATGTTTTATATAAATAATTTTTTCGTTTGTGAGGCGCCTCATCATGATTTTACCATCCTTGTACCAGACATATGTATAATTATTTTCTTTGGCAAATTTTTTCGTTTGCCATAGAAGTTCTTTATGATACGCGGTAAGTTCTTCTCCTATGTAAATCTTGTCTTGGGCGAGTCCTTTTATGGCAGCGTAGTTGATGTTTTTTCTTAAAGCGATGAGGTTGTCTCTTGCGGTTTTGTTGTTGAAGTGAACCAGCAGTTTGGGGGGGGCATCAATACGTCTGTCCGGAATTCTTTTGACATCGGTTATATCTCCATTTTTGATCTCCAAACCAGCCGCTGAAGCCACTCTTTTGACTATTTCAGTCGCCTCTTCGCCACTTGATTGTTTAATACCTGCTATCTCCAGATAGTTAGATCGGAATTTTGATTCTAATTCAGATACTTTAATTTCAAGATGTTTAATAATAGTATTTTTGCCTAGTTGTTCTTTTTTGAAGTTTTCAATTTCACCTTCTATTTTTTTGTTTTGTAAGAGAGTTTGGTCAATCTTTTTTATAAGTTCATCATACTGGTTGCTTATAAATTCGATGCTTTTTTGAGTTTCTGAGGTGATTTTTTCCATTTTAGTGATAATTTCTTTTTTTATATTATCCATGTTTTTGTCAATGTGCAGGATAATTTTTTCCATAATTTTGTCGTCTAATTCTAGTGCTCCTTTTCCTACACCTTTGGTCGTCTTATTGGGATTGTCCTCTTCCGAATCGCTAGATGTCGCTTTTTTTTGAGATTTCTTCTGCCTATTCATCTTGTAAAGGTTTGGATCTCGGGTAGAGATTTAGAAAAAATAAAAATATCTAAATTCTGCCGGAATAGGTGGGGTTCGAACTTGGTCCGTTAGGTGTGGTTGAGCGACGCGCTAGCCACTACACTATTAACCCCATATGACGTAGCGTGAAGATAGTACGATATTAATTGACTTAGATGCACTAATTGACAGAGACGTTTGTATAAGCGAATGTTTGTTTGGGCAACAATATTCACTTAACTGTCACTTGTAAAGTTAATTTAAAATGATTTAAACACTGTACGGGACCGCTCATAAATCATTAACGTAGATTTTTCGCTGGATTGAACTTTACGAAAACATTTGCCGATAAAATTATTGTTTTTACTGTATTATACGCAATAAATTTATATGATCGATGAGGAGCGGTATTTTGGTGTGCACTCTGTGTGAAATGTATTACTATGGCAACTATGAACCAGCGAGCTATCCAAAAATCCAGAGAGATGAAAAGATGAAAACATGAAGAAAAAGGAACGACTACAAATATAAGTATCCCTGCCCATTATTTCCTTCTATTCCGTGAATTCCTGTTCAAACAAGTGCTATTTTTTGTGTGTCGATGTACTTATTTAAAAACAAAAAACTAACTACCCGCAGTGTAAAATGCAAGTCATGCAAATTGTTTTAGGTTAATTGTTTTAGAATATGATTATTGTTAGATTCTGTCATTGTTCATAGCTTGAATTGGTTACTACTGTTTTCTACGCGATTATTGCAAAGAAATTATTTTTTTAAGGAACATTTTTAGCATTTGTTGTGTTGAATTATTGTCAAACGTATAAAAAATGGATAATTTAAAATCGTTGATTAACAAACGCGGAGTGTTGAAAGGTAAACTCACGAGATTTGCGGATTCATTAAACGCATTATCAGTTAACGAAATTAAAATTCGCTATGCGAGAATTGAAAAAATAATTGATGATTTCGAAGAGGTCCAGGAACAAATCGAAAGTCTTCCGGATTCCAACGAAATTGATAATAATTTGCAAAGGGAGAATTTTGAAAATCAATATTATTCAACCTTGGCGACTGCTAAAGGAGCAATTCAGTCTGTAGAGACTCCCAAATTAGAAATCAAGTTACCCAACCTTCAGTTACGAGAATTTAACAGAGATCCCAAAAATTGGATTAATTTTCTAGAAACATTTAAGACATTAGTTCATAACAATACTGCCATAAGCAATGTACAGAAGTTTTATTATCTGCAATCCTGTTTAAAGGGGAATGCAGCAAAGATCATCGCCAATTTCGAGGTATCAGACCTGAATTATATATCGGCTTTTGAATTGTTGCAGCAGAGGTTTGCAAATTTGCGAACTACCGTACAAAGACACATCCAAGCTCTGTTTCAACTTAAAGAGATGAAACATGAGGATCCAGTAGCCATGCGTTATCTGATTGATGAAACTAATGTAAATTTGAAAGCGTTGCAAAATTTAGGCTTGAAAATCGAACAATGGGATGCTTTAATTATATACGTAATTTCTAATAAATTGGATGCAAGTTCTAGAAAGCATTGGGAACAAAACCCATTGCAGGATGAGCTACCTACATTACAGGAATTTCTTAAATGTTTGACCTCGCGTGCGCAAGTTTTGGAATTGATGTTAAATTCAGATTCGAAAAAAATTCCTACCTACCCGAAAGCAAGTGGTAGCAACAATAATCCCAAAAAGGAATCGGTATTTTTAGCTGCTACCCACAATAATTGTATTTGTTGTAATGACAAAGGGCATAAAATATATTTTTGTAAAAAATTTTTAAGATTAAATTCAGGAGAAAGAGCCAACGCAATAAGGAGGTACCGTGCCTGCTTCAAATGTTTGAGGTTAGGACATACGCCCCCATATTGCAAAATTAATTTAAAATGCAAGCATTGTGATAGCGAGAGCCACAATACGTTATTGCACAGGGAGATGCATCCGAGCGATGACTCCATGAATAAAGGTGAAGATCACCCAGGAGGTGACTGCCAAATGGATGCTGAACGAGTTTCAGTATCAAACCATTCAGCTTTAGCGAAGGCTGAAAAAACAATTTTATTGTCGACTGCTATCATTGGGGTAGTAGGTCACAATAATAAAGTGCATGAGGCAAGAGTCCTAATTGACTCTGGAGCTCAAGCCAATTTTATGTGCGAAAAGTTCGCAATGAAGTTAAATTTGAGATGCGAAAATATAAACAAGCCTGTGTTAGGTATACACAACAATGTTACCCATGTAAAGAAACGTGTTGCGATAAAAATGAAATCTCTGAGGACAAATTATAATCAAAATATCACTTGTCTAATATTGCAGGAAATAACCACAAACCTACCTCAAGCAACAGTGGCCAGAAAAGACTTTAAGCTGCCGCCGGGATTACAAATGGCGGACCCAAATTTCAACGTAGCGGCGCCTATTGATATCCTGTTAGGCGCTGAGAGCTTTTGGGATATACTACGAGATGATCGGCTGAGATTGGATACCGGACCTACTCTTCAGAGGACTGAATTAGGCTGGGTTATATCGGGCCCGATCAACATTCATCAGAAAAAAAGGCCAGTACCGCAATTTTGTAGTTTATCAATAAACACATTATCTAATCAGATAGAAAAATTTTGGAAAATGGAGGAGGTGAATCCTGCGAGATTTCAAAATCACGAGGAGAAGGCGTGTGAAGCGGATTTCGTCGCCACGCACTCTAGAGAGAGCGATGGTAGATACGTTGTAAGTCTGCCGCGCCGCCCGTGTGTGAGTCAACTTGGTGACTCGTTAAAAACAGCGGAAAAAAGATTTAAGCATTTAGAAAAGAAATTTTTAATAAATCCTGAATTGAAATTGCAATATGTACAATTTATGCAAGAATATGAGCAACTAGGTCATATGGAGTTATGTGATAAATGGAGAGGGGATGAGCAATCCTATTTTTTGCCGCATCACGCGGTCATAAAGGAAGCTAGCACCACGACGAAGGTGCGTGTAGTGTTTGATGGTTCGGCAAAGACGTCGACCGGAATATCCATGAACGATGCTCTGATGGTGGGAGCTGTCATTCAAAAGGACTTATACAGCCATTTATTACGTTTCAGAATACATCGATACGTCATGACTGCGGACATCGAAAAAATGTACCGTCAAATCAACGTATGCGCAGAGGATCGCAGCCTTCAGAAGATTGTATGGCGCGAATCACAAGAAGAGGAACTCCGACATTACAAATTGAAGACATATGGGTTGGGACCTTCCTCCTTCCTAGCAACGAGATGTCTTCTACAAATCGGTATGGATAATCAAGTTAATTTCCCAGTAGCAAGTCAAGTCATAGAAAATGATTTTTATATGGACGATCTCTTGACTGGAGGGGATGACTTGGAAGTTTGTTTCAAGTTGAAGAAACAAATAAGTGATATCTTGCTGTCCGCAGGGATGACCCTGAGGAAGTGGAGATCAAATATTTTGGAATTGTCATCTGGGCGGAGCCAAGGTGAAATTGCCAAACAGGGCAATTGTGAAAAAATGATCACTGACAATTCCAAGAATGAAAAAATACTTGGATTAATTTGGAATAATGAATTAGATTACCCGTCGTATGAAATTACAAAGCCGTCAGGTAAAACTAAGAGTAAGCGTCAATTATTATTGTGCATAGCTTCCACCTTTGATCCAACGCAGTGGCGGCACGTATCATCGTCAAAAAATGCAGAGGATATACTGTCCCGAGGTACCACAGCTGAAAGGTTAGTCAGCACTTCAATATGGTGGAAGGGGCCAAGCTGGTTGACGGAAGATGTCAGCACTTGGCCAGTATCCAAGATGTCATGTTTGGATCCCCCGGAAATAAAAAGTAAAAATGTACTACTGGTAACTGATACTCAAGAATGGGATATTTTCGAAAAATTCTTATCGCTAACCAAATTGAAAGGAGTAATCGCTCAAGCGTTAAGATTTATAAATAATTGTTGTAACCCTAAGCATAAAACGTATGGCAGTAGATTGAAAACTCTCAATCTCTGTTTAATGGAAGTTTTAATTTGTGCAAGTGGAAGATTAAAATTAGCTACTTATTTATATTGGCAGATATTTGGGAGAAACAATGTTAAGCGTATCCTACTTGCACGATGATGTCGTTTCTCACCCGGCATGCCGCTTAAAGTCTCGAAAACCCCTCTGGACGGAAGGAGAAAGACTCCTTCGAACACCTCTCACCCCAGAAGATAGGTGGAAGCTTGAGTGGCAATCAGCTAACGTCAAAAACGCCGATCTCGTGCAAGACCCCACTGAGAGACAGCCTGGGTTCTCATTGCCTCGCAAACTCTGGACTGCCATCAATAGAATAAGGTGCTCCCATAGCCGTTGTGCCCACATGATGCATAGATGGGGCCTTAAAGAGTCGGCGACGTGTGAATGCGGTGCGGTGCAGACCACCGAACATGTGGTCAACGAATGCCCGCTCCATTCATTCCCCGGCGGGATTTATGAGGTCCACAGGGCAACGCCTGAGGCCCTAGACTGGCTCGCAGACCTAGATGTCCCCCTCTGACCCCCCACCATACGAAAGAAGAAGAAGAATAAGTGTGTTGTATGTTTTAGATACCGACTTCAGGTTTGCCGGCAGATCCTGGGAAACATTCCAGTTGAGAGAATCACTCCCAGTCGACCATTCTCTGTCATGGACGTCGACTATGCCGGACGGATAGACACGAAGGCTGGAGCGCTGAGAAAATCTCCGCTCCTTAAATCGTATCTTTGCATATTTGTTTGTTTTTCTACCAAAGCGGTTCATTTGGAACTAGTAACAGATTTGTCAAGCGATGCTTTTTTAAATTGTTTAAAGAGGTTCATTGCCCGTAGGGGGCAACCGGAAAAAATATTTTCTGACAATGCAACCACCTTCAGAGGAGCTTCCAATAAGCTCAAAGAACTATATGCCAGTCTAAGATTGAACAATGACAAAATCCATAGGTTTTTAGCTGATAAGGGAATATCTTGGAGTTTCATACCGCCTAGGGCGCCGAACCACGGGGGGCTGTGGGAGGCCGCCGTCAAGTCCACCAAGTTTCATTTATATCGAATTACTAAAAATAACCCATTGCAGTTTGAATTATTGTATACTTTGCTTTGTCAGATAGAGGCTTGTTTGAACTCCCGTCCCTTAACTTCCCTGTCTGAAGATGTAGATGACCTTCTCCCTCTAACTCCCAACCATTTCCTCATGGGCAGGGATGCTTCGGTTATTCCCGAGTTGGATGTCCGCGAGCTCCCGGAGAACAGACTAAGCAAATATCAAAAATTAAACGCTCTAATTCAAAATTTCTGGTTCAGATGGAAACGAGATTACCTTGCTGAGCTGCAAAAACGGACCAAATGGCAGGCCAACAACCAAAAGGCCATAAAGAAGGACGATCTGGTAATCCTGATGGAAGACAATCTGCCTCCTGCATTATGGAAGATGGCGCGCATAGTAACTACTCATCCAGGCCCGGATGGAGTAGTGAGGGTAGTTACCCTCAAAACAGCACAAGGCACTTTTGTGAGACCCATCACAAAAATATGTTTGATGCCAATAGAATCAAACTTGGATCCAAATTTCCCGACCCGGCAAACCACGGACCTTCCCAAGGTCACAGCCTAACTGCAATTAGGGCTGAACCGATGCAACCAAACCACATCAATAATTATGGAGCATCGGTATTGGTGTTGTTGACACCACTGTATCCAGCCTGAAGCCACTGGGGCTTCAAGTCAACAACCGCGAGATGATCATCCTCGCTGCAGATCTAATGGCACTATCTGCTTACCAGGGCACGGCCGCCCCTTAATTTATGATGATCTACCCAAAATGATGACATACAGAAGTACATGCTGATGTACTTTTCTAAAACGATGACCACCCTGGACAAGATGGCCGAGCAGTCTACCCGGTGAAGTGTTCATTCGGTTTTTTGGCAGTGCCATGCCAGTGAAAGTTAATGAACTGATAATCAGTCAACAGCGAACTAACAATGTGTTGCTATTTGTGAATTGGTGTTAGTTAAAAAAAAAAAAAATATATATATATAATTGAAGTGAAAATTCTTCATAGAGACAATGAGACATTACTGATTTGTCAATTTTACAAAATTATTATTAATGTTGTGATTTTATTATTTTATTATTTATTTTTTTTTGCACGATTTTTTAGAAATTTATAAATTTTTTAGGTTATTTAAATTGTTGGTTAGGTTCCCGGACCCTTCAAACTTAGATAGTTACACATCTTGTAAATTTTTAGTATATTGTGTGTGGATTTAGGAATTTGTAGTTTGATTTTAATTTCAAAAAAACTTATTGTTTTTTCTCATTCCCCGCCGGGAAGTATGTTAAAAAGAGTGAAGACTACTGCCATCTAGCAGCATATTTTTGTAGCATATTTTTAGTTGATATTGCATTTTACAGATTAGCGACGTAAGACTAAACTAAAACGAGATGTTAGACGGTAAAGTAGATCTCTGGTTTTTATATCGTATAATGTGTTATGGTGACACGAAAGTGTTGTTTATTTTGATTGTGTTGGGAAAAACATTCTTATAAATAGTCTGCTTTCTAGTTTTTTTTTTTTTTTTTTTTTTTTTTTTTTTAAAGTGAATAACCGCACAAGAATCTCAACTGCTCCCGTCTGGAGCCAGTGAGACTATGGCATCCCCAATTGGGGTATGTTGTGAGGCTGAAGGTAGTGGGGAGGGGAAGGAGGTGGGGAAGAGGAAGGTTGGGAAGTACCTGGCTATTCAGATCTGGTCACCAAACACGGCTAAAGCCATTTTCAAGCAACGTTTCAATTCTGAATGGTGGTCTTACACCAGGGCGATACTGATAGTATCTTCCACTCTGGAACATGCCGCAAATATACTATATATTATTTTAAATGAATTAATTGTGAAATAACACAAATTAATCAAATAAAATTTATTTGCGCATGCCGGGTTTGAACCCGCGACCTCCGGACTGTGAGTCAAGAGTCTTACCCACTGGACTACGAAGGTCGTAGTTTAACTCTCTCTTAATTCGTGGATCTCCTATAAACAGCTAGCATTGTCTAGCAAGTGGTCAAAGTGACCAAATTTAGTGTTTTGTCGGGTCGGGACAAATTATTGTAACAAATGTGCTTGTGAATAAAACCAGGAATTCCTACATTGAAACCAGATGTTTTTACTTGACGTCCTTCTGCTAAATACCAATTTATAACAGTGATCAACTCCGTAACATAATAATTGAAACAACAGGACCAATCCGAAAAATACTACTAGAAAAACAAAGAATTAACATTGGATTTGTCCGAGCGCATATACAGGATTGCGACCCTCTGATGCATTGCTACCACTGCCTTGGATTTGGACATACATCCCTTAAATGTCTAAATAAAATGAACAAACCCAGATGCGTACATTGTGCAAAGAACCACAAATTTAGCGAATGCGAAAAAAATAAAGACAGTGTCAAATGCTACAACTGCGACAAAAACAACAATTTATTTGGAACAAAAAATAATACTCAACATAGTGCAAATAGTGAAATATGTACTTACCGAAAAAGAATGTCTATTATAGCACAACAACGAATTGATTATGAGTAAGTTATGGACGATTTTCTAACTGAGGAAATTGATAAATTAACAGATGTTTCACAGTATATTTGCGACGATTCAAAACAATGTAACAAACTATTAAAAAAAGTCCCAAATGTTTTCATTGTTCTGCACCAAAACATCAGAAGTTTGCAAAAAAATCTGGATGAATTTGTAATAACACTAAACCTTCTCGAAATATTACCGGACATAATTGTTTTAACAGAAGCACACTTAAATGTAAATAATGCTGCCGCACTGTACGACATCCCTAACTATACATATTATTCGTCCAAAATGCATATTAATAAGAACTGTGGTATTGCTGTTTTCATCTTAAATAAACACAATAACGTCACAATCACTGAAATCAACATGAAACTAGCGAACTGTCTAAAACTGAACTTAAAAGTAAATGAAGTTATATACAATATTATAGCTATCTACCGCACACATAGATCAAATCCAAACAGTTTCATTATAGAACTGGAACATTTATTGCTACAACTAAAAGGTACTTGTAACGTTGTCACAGGCGATTTTAACCTGAACATTTTGAAAGAGGTAAGCGGTAATCTAAAGGAAGATTATATAAATGTAATGACATCGCTAAACTATAAATCATTTATAAATAATCCAACACGGAATGTCAGAGGACAAATTCCTTCCTGCATTGATCACATATGGTGCAACTCAAATAACAATGACAAAAACATGTCAATATTATGGAAAACCAGCATAACCGATCACTACACCTGTATATTTGTTACCAACATTGATAAAAGAAGTACCAACTCTAATACAACTGACAAAAAAAAATATGAAAAAAAAATTAAATATGGAAATTTTAAGAACAAACCTTAAAACGGAAACCTGGGCATCCATATTTGAATCGGAAAATCCAAATACCTGTGCTGAGAATTTCGAAACAGTTTTCCAAAACCACATAAACCTATCCACACAAATAATTGTTTACAAACCAAAATCTAAGCACAGATTAATAAAGCCATGGATAACTCATGGACTAGTGATTTCAATCAGAAATAAAGAAAAATACTACCACCAGTGTAAAAAATTCCCAAATGATGAAAAAATCGCCACTTTCTACAAGAAATACCGAAACAAACTTGCGCTTTTAATTAGACTGACAAAAGAAAAATATTTTCGTGATAAAATAAAAATTGCTGGTCAAGACAGCAAAGAGTTCTGGAAAATCATCAATACAATAACGAACAAAAGCACAAAACAAAAATTATCAAATGAAATTACTCATCAAGGAATCAACATCAACACCGAAAAAAATCCAAAACTTTGTGGTAATATTTTTAACGATTATTTTGCAAATGTAGGCTCTAATCTTGCTTGTAATATTACACCAAACAATAGACAGACTCCCCAACCAGAGCAGAACTCAAATTTTGAAGAAGGTTTTCACACATTTGCTTCAGTAACTCAAAAAGAAGTTGAAAACGCCGTATTAAGTTTAAGGGGATCAGCAAGCCCTGGCTATGACAACATAACTGTACAAACATTGAAAGCCTTACGTGAGATAATCAGCAAGCCAATTGCACATATAATAAATGTTAGTTTGAAGAAAGGTATATTCCCGAACTATAAGAAAACTATTGTCATCCCTGTTTTTAAATCTGGAGACGAAAAAAATATTTCCAACTATCGTCCCATAGCACTCACATCAAACATAGCAAAAATCTATGAAAAAATTGTTAAAAAAACAACTTAACAAATACATAAAATCAAAGAAGATAATGAGCCCAAACCAGTTTGGATTTAGAGACAATCTCAGCACTCAAGATGCAATTGCTAAATTAACTTCAACAATAATACAAAATTTAGATAATGGAGAAAAGTGTCTTGGTATATTCATCGACCTACGCAAGGCATTTGATAGCATATCATATCACACTCCAAACTGATGACCAATGAGAAACTCATGCAAATTGGTTTGGACGGAACAGTACTGTCATGGTTCCAAAGTTATCTAAAAGAGAGATTTCAATACTTCAAAATAAATGATACCCTAAGTGAACCCAAAACCTCATCATTTGGTATACCGCAAGGAACTGTCATCGGTCCAATCCTTTTTATTATATATGTTAATCAAATGTTCACTCTTCTCATAGTTGGAGATATCATATCTTATGCAGACGACACAGTAGTTATCACTAAAGGGAAATCATGGGAGGAAACGATGATTAAAGCAAATACAAATATAAACATACTCAAAACATGGTTTGACCTAAATTGTCTCTCACTAAATACAGAGAAAACTTATTTTATTCCATTCTCTTTGAAAGAAAAAAATGTCGAGGACAATATAACTATTAAAATCCATTCATCACAGTGTGAAAATAAAAAGGAATGCAACGATGACAATTGCCTACAAATAACATGCAAAAATAGTATTAAGTATCTGGGTGTCATTGTAGACAAACACTTAAAATGGAACGAACAAGTCGAAAATACGGTAACCAGAGTAAGAAAACTTATTTACATATTCATTAGATTGAGAAACATTCTATCATCTAGTATGATTAAAACTGTTTATTTCTCTCTTGCCCAATCTATTCTAGAATATGGTATAATCGGATGGGGGGGAACTTTCAAAACTAACCTCCAACCTGTAGAAAGGGTACAGAGGTTGATTCTAAAAGTTATCACACGAAAACCATCTTTATTTCCAACAATACAACTATTTAATTCTTTTAGGGTACTCAGTTTAAATAAAATTTTCAAAAAGAACACACTGTTACAAACACACAAAGATCATTTTAATTCTACAACAACAATCACAAAAATAAGTAACCGTTCAAGATCACGTGGTAATCTAGAAATCCCTAAATTTAATACGAGTGCTTTTCAACAACATTATACCTATCAAGGCATAAAATTTTTTAATGCCCTACCATATAAAATCAAATCCGAAGAAAATTATAAAGTCTTTAAATCACTAATAAAACAACTGCTTGATCAACCAAACACTAATTATAAGTTTTAATTTCAAAGAAAGAATTTCTACGTATATTTTTTGATTACAATGTACTAATTAGTAAAAATTGATCAAGTCTTAATTATAATTTTATGTACTTTATTTCAAAATTAATCACTTAACTCCATCATTAATTAACAAAAAATAAATTATAAATTAATGTAGTCTTATTGATTGCACATATCCTCTTAAAATATTTCATCAACTTTTGAACTGAAATGTAAGCGATTATTGTCGTAAAATAACATTATGTACCTACTCCTGCAATATTATCAGTTAATCCCATTGTCAGAATCAACTATATGTACTTACCATCTCAACACCTACCTATTAAGAGAAATGCAATAATATTATTTTTATTTTTACTACGTCTATTGTATATTATTACTTTTAAAATATCTATACTACATGTATATCTAATTTAGCAACTGCTACGTTAGTATATTTCTTTATTTAATATTTGTTTTTTATTCATAAGTTTTATTTGTTTCTTAATTTAAAAAAAATATATATATATATAAGTATATCTTATTTTTTATCTTTTTTCTGTAATGACACGACTCCCCAATTTAAACACGAGAAATTTTTTCTCTTTTAAATTGGGTAGATTCATTAACAAGAAATTATTTTATTTGTAATTATTTTTAAGAACCATGTATTTTCCTTATGTAAATCTGTTATATGTATGTATATTTCAAACAAAAAATAAATTACCAAGCGAACACACACCGGAGGGGTCTTCCCGAGATCCGCCCGGTAAGTGATTGGTTATCCTTCTTCCTTGCGTCCCTATTTTTTCCTACACATATTATCATCCAATTCCAGCAAACTCCATTTCGTTTCGTTTCATTGATAGTTCATTTTCAAGTACATCTGAAGCTGTAATTCGTAAATAGTTTCGAATCCAACAACAATTTTTTTTTATATATGTTCATCTTCTCTTCTGTAAAATAATCTAAATTAACGTATTGCCTTATAACACTCATTCATTGCAGATTTATGTCAGGTGTAGTAGATATATTATATTAGTTTGTGAGATATGTAATGAAGAGATAACACCTCAAACTTTTCGCCTACACATTGGCGAAATTATTTTTTAACGCGCAGATATCAGATTAGATATAAATAGAGATTTTCACGGTCAAAAGTATTAATGGCGATTAATTTTTAGATTATTATTTCTTTTTATTTTTCTTGGAAAACAAACTGTTTACAATATTTTTGAAGTATGGTATTGTACAAGGTGTCAAGGGGAACGGATGCGCGGCCCATTTCTGCCCGTTTCATACAAATCTTAGATTTGGATTTGAGATCAAAATAACCAACCAAACTGAAAAATTATTTTTGTAATCAAAAGGTATATCAAATATCTAGTTAGGATGTGAGCTACTTTATTTATTTTTGCTCTAAATTATAAGATATAGGCCATTAAAGATTTTAATGTTTCTGGAGGCGATTTGGGCTATTATTTGTGAGTAAATGAAAAACAATAAAAATATTATTTTTACAATATTCATCATATAAATATGATGAAATATTTGAAAAAAAAAATATGAAAAAAATCATTTTGATGGGTGTAAATTAAAAATACAAATTACCTAATTACGGCGGAATAAAAACTAGTCGTTTTTATATTAAAATTACTACCCAAAAAATACATTTTTAAAATTTATTTTTTTTTTCATTTTTCATTGTATTTTTAAAATAAATATAGTAAAATTATTTTTTTAATGTTTTTCTTTTACTCACAAATAATTGCCTAACTTGCCTCCAAAATCATGAAACACTAAAATCTAGAATGGCCTATATCTTATAATTTAAAGCAAAAATAAATAAAGTAGCTCACATCCTAACTAGACATTTGATATATCTTTTGATTAAAAAAATAATTTTTCAGTTTGGTTGGGTGTTTTGATCTCAAATCCAAATCTAAGATTTGTATGAGGAAAGAGCGTTTAACCAGCCAGCGGACGAAAATCCACATTTCGTCGAAAGTTGTTCTTACGATCGTGCAGGGCGGTTACAATGAGAAAGATTAATTATTCTCCGTACCAGCTTTTTTAAATTATCACTCAATATCGAATTTATTTCAATTCAAATTAGCTTTAATTTATACCTTCATCCAAAAATGCTGAAAGGCGTGATGATAAAACTATTAAAATAATGTACTTTTTGTAGTTATTTTTTGATTATAAGTATTTATCATTTTTCAATAATGTCTAAATTTAATAAGAATGTTAAAAAAATCTGAAATATATTAGTTTGCAAGTGCGCAAATAAATACACAAACGGACCAATTATCGCCAAGAAACACATGTACGTACATATTTTTTAATGATTTTATTGAAACTAAAATTAAAATTCTAAAACATACGTTTGCTAGATAATGTATTGATTTATTTTATGATTTTATTATTTGAAATGGGTGTGGTATAATACAAAAACTTTTTTGAAAATTGAACAAATCTGCCAACGACCTATGGAATAAATAACCTTATTATACTAAAAATTAAAAAATGTTCTCAAAATTTATTACATACGAATGCTAGATAAAAGAACAATCTTTCGAAATCCATTTATAACTTTTTGTGGAAAAGAGTCAATACATCTAAAAACTTTTTTGAAAATGACGTATTTCCGGTTTTCTCTGGTAATGCCCGGCCTGTGCCGCTTGTGCGCCGGCGCACAAAAATGAAAAATCAAAATTTTTACGCAATTTTGACCCTTATGTATAAAGAAAGTGTATGAAAAACACGGTCAGAATCGCTAGCTCTATTATCGCCCTTTACCATAGAAAAAGCCGCAATGCAGCCGGTCACTCCGAATAATTTATATGAAATTTTTCGTCGGGCGGGATGTGCGCAGGTCTTGCGCATGCGCGAAAAAAAAATATTTTCAACTACGATTTTTACCCTTCTATGTACAAAATTTGTATAAGAACACGGTCAGAAATGCTAGCGCCAACATTCTCTATGCGATGGGTAAAAGTTTCATTCACCTTGCAACATTAGTAAATTTTAAAAATAATTTTTAGCTATGACCTCCATCTGTCAAATTTTGCCACGATTATTTTGGTCAAGTCGATGCATGTTATGTGACGAAAACATCGTAAAAACCTATTAATTTACGTAATTAACGCAAGTAATGTTATTTTGGTACATAGTTTAATGTTCTAGAAACGTGATTCAGTCAATAAAATATACAATAGCTCAAAATTAATCCACAAAACTTTCAATTCAAAATTCAAGGTCGGGATTTTTTCCCTTTGTTCCCTGGCCCTTGGGGGGTTGGGTCGTAATTGACTTACTCCAGTGATTCCTGACATTATTTAGAGTAAAAAATGTAAATTAAGTTTTTGTCTCCTTGTCACTTTGCTAATGTCTTTTTTTTCAAAAGTATGTTTTTTAAAATCAAACAACAACAAAACAATCGTCCACATGTCATCTCTGGTCACTCAATACGTCACGGAACAATTTTAATATATTATGTTGCGTGTACACGTAAGAAAGAGCGCGATCAGCGTTTCCCACCATTTGAGTTTTTTTCGTTCCTTTCCCATAATTCGTGGTTTGGCTCACGCTTTTTTTATTACGTGTATACGCAGCGTTAGACGACGTATAACCCCTCCATCTCGACCATCCGTCGATCCCTCCTCCTTCCATTTCCCGTCCTGACTTAGTTACGACTCCAGATACTAATATCTACAGCCTGTATGTCGGACGAATATCTACAGCTCATATTTTGGACTAATATCTACGAACTTCAGAGTGAGGACTAATATCTACAGAGCTAAGGTCGGACGAATATCTATGACGGTCCCAGTGGTGACTAATATCTATGGAGCGTAGGTTGGACTAATATCTACAGAGGGCAGCTGAGCAAGAGGTTGTACGGAAAAGTATAAATTATTTCAATTACGTAATTACTAATTACGTAAAGGCTTAAACGTTTAAAGTTTTGCATAATATTACGTACATGAAGTTTTTGCATAATTATACGTATTTTGCTGTTTACGAGGACAATAATTTATTGAACAAACATGGAGGTCATAATACAAAGATATTTATTTATTTCGAAATACACGGCACCACAACCTAACCTAACCTAACCTAACTGACGTAGAAATGGTCATGGTAACAGACTAAATAATTTAGAAGCACTCGAAATAAAGAAAGCTGTTAAAACAAAAACCCAAATCCTTAATAATCAGCTAAATGTGTCCAATAGTCCGATATTAGGGATTTTTACATACATACATACATAAATTAAGTTTTTTAAACAGCATACACAATATTACGTTATTCCAATGTGCTATACATAATTGTAAATCCAACCTCTGCCAGTGTTGTAGATATTCGTCGACACTTTGGTTCTCGTAGATATTAGTCAGCAGTTTGAGCTGTAGATATTCGTACGCACTTTGGTTCTCATAGATATTAGTCCGATTTGTTCAGTTTTTGGAATTCCTGTAGATATTAGTAGACGCCTCCCTTAGTTACTACCTTTTTCACTACGCAATACTATGTCCGATGAGGGGTTGAACCCGTTACCCCCTCATGTGGAACCTGAGCATGCTTGGAGTAAAAATGTAGATGTCATTTCGCTAACCGATAATTTTTTTCAAATAAAAATATTTTTCCATCACACGTCGTCACTGGGTACAGCCTAGCGGGTCAAGTGATAAGTACCCGTTGCGACGTGTAGGAGTTTCATCAGTTTTATTTTTAATAGAAAAAAATATCATTAGACAGCAAAATGACATTATTTTTACTCCAAATATGATCAGGAATTACTGACTCAAATATTTTGGGTACATATTATGTGCTGTTACACCCTTATTTCACCATTTACATGCCTTTGCCTCGCACAGCTTCTGGAGTTGCTTCTTCCAACTTTGCCTGTAACTAAATCTATCTATATAAATAAAAATGTATCACCGAAATGTATGTACGCGCATATCTTCCGAAAGACTGCGCCAAATTAGATAATTCTTTTTATTTTGGGTTCGTTATTGTCAGGACAGCTCAGGTGAGCTCTGGTCAGCGCCGGATCTGCCATACGTTCAAAAACGTGCAAAAAACCTGGCGCCAACTCCGAAGGGGAGCCGTGAGAAGATAAATATTGTATTAAAAATTTGTTATAATATTCCCTGAATCGTTTAAAAATTACCCATAGTACGAAATAATTATTACGCTCTAGCAACACTTTCCAAAGATACAGACTGCGCACGCATCTGGTTTTAATTCAACGAAATTCAACGATTTACGAATTTATAGTCAGTTACATAATTTTTTTACAAATTCCATATATTTAGTTTAAACGTAAGATCTATTTTTCCATATATCTTTTACTGTCTTTTACGACGAATGAGTGCGATCCAAATTCATTAACCAATCACAGCGCCGTACTTTTATTCAACAGAACAAACAAACCGACGCGACGGCGCCTTTCAAAGTGCTTTTGCACGATTTAAGTCTCTAGGAGAATGTGGTTAAAGACCATTTTCTTATGAAATCTTCAGTAAATTCAAAATTCCATTAGCATAAACATCGCACGGTTTGCAAGGTTGCAACTTGTTAACAGTTTCATCATTGTTTTGACAGTTGAAGTTCCTTAAATGTACCTATAATTAATTTCTATTAGATTTGTTATTTTACAGTCAGTAATAATCAGTGTAAGCGTCTTTCGTAAGCCGTTGATACCATAGATACGTTCGTGTTTGTTCGCTCAACACAGAACACAGGGGAAATGGAAATGCAAGGTACAAATTTGAGGTTATATTATTAGATTATTTAATTTATAACTACATTTCTATTGGTTGTTAGAGGTTGTGGATTGTGGATTACAATGAATAGAACAATAATTAAAAAAACTTTCAGGCTCGCAGAATCTAAAACTCGTTTCCATTGGGAATTTTTTAATTCCAATTTCTCCAGCACCGATAAAAAATGATGTCCCGCGCAATGACGTTACAATGGTCCCGAGCACATCTAAACAGATATCTATCGCACAAATTCCTCCGGTCGAATTATTAGAAGATAAAAATAACGTTACTGATAGCAGTTTAAATTTAATTCTGTTTTCAGAGCTTGAATTGAAAGATCCCGGATGCTGGCCAAAGTTATCTCAAAATTCCATTAGTTTATTAGTTCAGGAAGGTCCTGTACAATTGAAAGGTTTTGATTTTCCTATTACGAACAAGCGTAAATTTAATACTAAGTATTATTACAAGAAACTGCCTAATTGAGAAGAATTACATAGATCCTGGCTTATTTATTCGAAAACTTTAGATAGGGTTACACCCTTTATATGTCTTGATTTTATTTGATAAATTAGTGTAAAAAAAAAAATTGGGGTAAAAGAATTTTTAATCAAAATAAAAATGTAGGGGGGGGGGGGCGCCATCGGTACCTACTGCACAGGGCGCTAGATTTCGTAGATCCGGCCCTGGCTCTGGTGAGCTCTGGCATTATGAAATTTGTATAAAAAAATTGTGTTGAAAATTGACATGCTACTGGCATCTGTTGGTTGATTGGAGTAAACTCTGACTTTGTATCGATCCAATAAAATGGTGTGAGTCTCTGCTAAAAGGCTAAGACCGAATCGGTGGTTTAGAAACCTGTTTTAACCACGAGTTAGGTAAAAGCCATATTGGTAAACACTTGCAAACGTCAAATGTGTAGTTTTTATTCTATAAATGTGTGCAGTTTTTATGCTATAAAAATGCTAGCATCTGAATATTATTCCTCTTTCCTACGCAAAGTTTAAATGGTAAACAACTGCCAGTGTTTTCCCGGTGTATACAGTATTATCACCGTTATTTTATACATTTCTAAAACATGTCACACTGTGAAAATAAAAAGTGAAGTTTTTTGTACAAAGAGTTATTTATTAAAAGGACCCTTACAAGTTTAACAAGAGATGGCACGCGAGCTGTTTGAAAACTGAATGTATGGAATGCGGGAGGGGGAAGGGGGGAGTGGTACCCTTGATGGGGGAGGTGTGGAGATGGGGGTTCCCTTTTTTTTGTGTGTTCGTTATTGTCTGGACAAGGTTTGTATAAAACTTCTGGTGAGCTCTGATTATGAATTTTGTATAAAAATAGTGCTATAGGTGGCACGCGAACTGTTTGAAAACTGAATGTATGGAATGCGAGAGGGGGTGGGGAGAGGGGAACTGTGGTAGGGGGTTCGCGGGACGGGGGAAGGGGGGGAGTGGAGTGGGGATATGGAAGGTGGAGGAGGCGGAAAGGGAACGGGATGAATGGGAAAGGACACGCAGGGAGAAACAATTTATTTATTAAATGGCATAGCAACGCATGCCGGGTACCAGCTAGTATATAATAAATAAGAAGCGTTTTTCCGCCATTTCTTCAAAATCTTCAATCCATCGGCTTATACTCAGCAAATCGTCTCCACTGAATTTATCCAACGAATCCTCCACATCTTTGAGTAATAATAGGGTACGACTAGGCTTTACTGCTCTGCGGTTTCGTCTGGTAACGGGGGTTTCACGGTTTCTTTCGTCTTCAAAATCGTCTTCTTCGTCGTTAATATGGGCGACTGCCCCTGGGTCGTCGTTGTTGGCTGCATCGTCTCGGCCCCCAACGACTTCGTCTTCATCGTCTTCAGCTTCGTCGTCATCCACTTCTTCGTCGTCATCGTCTTGTGCACCATGTTCCCGTTCTAACCTCAACGCTGCCATCAACCGTTGAAGAAGTTCCAGTTTTCTTCCTGATAACCTGAGACGTCGTCTTCGGAGTTCGTCTTTTATCTCAGGTACGGTCAGTCGGGCCACTTGCTCGTCAGTTAAAGCTTCTGCATTGTCAGCCATTTCTTGCATTACGTTTTCACTTAATAAACTGTCACTCACTTAATAACTTTTTTTATTGCACTAGATCCCGGACGAGCCCCCAAATGTAAGATCGGATAAATTCTAGAGTAAAAACAGGGGATAAGTTTATAGGTTTATTATAATGACACGTAAAATACAAAACAAAATTACAATGCACGTCTTATCTAATCCTACCCGCCAAAAACTTATTCTCCCGCCACCCTAGGTCCAGTGTTGCCAACCTTTTACCCGATACTCCAGTGTTGCCAACCTTTTACCTGATACTACAAATTTTTTTTTTAAATTGTGTGTGTCTGTAATGGAATCTTTCATTTCAATTTTTATCCACTTCCCGAACTATCGAAATGTGTGAATTTTCGCACACGTGATAAAAATGATTGCAATACATACAATAACAAAAATGAACCAATATTAAAGTTTATTTTGCTCTATTAGTACGTGATAGGCATGTTTTTGTCTTTTTAGACCATTTTTTAAACCTACCTACACCCTCACTGTGCCATCTCTATGCCCTCCAATTTTCAATGGGTCAACGACAATATAATTATTTGTAATAAAACGGATAATATAATTAATTGTACATGAAAAAAATATATTTAAAAAGAAAACAACAGATATTTGTGCGGGCCGCAAAAAAACGGATAGTATAATTGTACTCGTACATGAAAAAAAATATAGTTAAAAAGAAAACGGCAGATATTTGTGCGGGCCGCAAAAAACGGATAGTATAATTGTACTCGTACATGAAAAAAATATAGTTAAAAAGAAAACGGCAGATATTTGTGCGGGCCGCAAAAAACGGATAGTATAATTGTACTCGTACATTGTTAAAAAGTAAACGGCAGATATTTGTGCGGGCCGCAAAAAAACGGATAGTGTAATTAATTGTACACGAAAAAAATATATTTACAAAGAAAACGGCAGATATTTGTGCGGGCTGCAAAAAAAGTATAGTATAATTGTACTTGAAAAAAGAATATTTTAAAAGAAAACGGCAGATTTTTGTGCGGGCCGCACAAATATCTGCCGTTTTCTTTGTAAATATATTTTTTTCGTGTACAATTAATTACACTATCCGTTTGACGACCACGGCTATAGACTATAGAGAAACCTTATCCACGAATTAAAGCAAAGGGAATTCGCCTCAAATTGGAAAAACTTAAAACTGCGTTTGTGTTCGTATTTTGGAACACTATTTTGGAAAGACTAAATAAAATGAGTGTTCAGATTTAGAGCTCATCTGTTGATTTACTCATACCTACTGATGGTATCTGATCTTCATGGATCTTTTCTCTAGTTTATTATAGTAGTAGTAGTGAGTGATTATGATAGGTGGCAACTTCTAAGAAGGAGGTAAGGGCGGTGAAAATGAAATGGCCTATCAATGGTCAGTGTGTCCAGGAGTGACGGAATCCATCCCTCCCACTGCGGTGCAAGGCGATGATCCGAGAGACTATAGCTGGAGAAGTCAAAGGGAATCCCTCAACCATTCTCTCCCGATCCGGCCGGATGGTGGGCAGATGTATCCACCCAGTACCGGATTATCCCTAAGGCAGAGTAGGCAACTGTCTAGGGGCCCCGCATCGGCTAGGGGCCCCCGCGTCCCGAGAAAAAATGACTCGCTTCAATTAGTGAGCAACGAAGTTCCGGAAAAAGTCAGCTTTCAAGATGTTTTAATTTTTTTTACTAGGAAGATTTACATGTTATTAACATTAGGTACACGCATTAAAGGAAACAGCAAATTATAATAATTAGGTTATAACCCAATAAATAACTAATGTTCACATCATGCACAAATAATAAATAAAAAGTCTGTAAGTAAAACAAAAATAACATAGGTGTATTTTACTTTACTTTCCTACTGCGGCCACTTGTGGCGAATTAATTGCTCCGCCACTGGACTCCGGCCGAACGCACTAGAAGCACACACAACGAACTACCTATAGTTACTACGGCCAGCCGCGCCGCCTCGTAAATAATAATTCCGCCACTTACGCGAAAGGCCTAGAACGTGTGACTGTACCATGTAAGTGCCCGCAGACGGTTCGAGCGATTTCTTACCTTTGCGTGAATTCACGGCATTACCTACCGTGAGAGTAATTACTCGCCGCGAGTATATAAGCAAGCGCTCGCTCGCTGAGTCTCAGTCAGTATTCATTCATGGTTCGACATTTACACATCGGGCAGTGATACAGTATCGCTACGCATTATTCAGCCCACGCGGGCTGATATCGCTCTCGCAGCAAGTGATTTAACGCATATCCAGTGTGACTTCAGGAACATCTTCATAACACCTTCGAGGATTCTTTCTCCAACCACCATCCGCTGTCCGGCCCGTCGTGCCTCGACATGAGATGTCCCCATCCGCAGCACATAAAGCCCACCGCGCTTTCTGCTTGGGATGTAACCCGTTCTCTGGCATTTCGAACCCACCGCGTTCCGCTGCCAGAGATCATCCTCATCGCCTCTCAATGTTACTTCCTGCGTCACGTGTGTGTGTCGACTTAGGGGCCACACAGCCGCCATACCTCGTCAACACGACGACGGTCGACCGCCTGGACCAAGGTCACTTCTACACCGCCATGGTGTAGAGCAACTCGCCGGCTCCCTGAAGACCTGTGATCTTCACCGCCGTAGTCTCCTGACCTTCTTCACTCATCATCACGCAGCAGCATTACTCAAGGCACCACTGTCACTCTGCTCCGCTTCGACCTCCGCTACGTAGCCCTAATAAAGACTGACTCATACATCGACTGACGCCTTTTATTTCACGCCCCGACTCTACCGATCCGGCCCGCTCCCTCACTTCTATTTGTTGCAATATTACTTAGTATCTGAAGTGATTGAAGGTGCCGTGTGTGGTTTAAATTGGCATTTGTTTTGTTTTATTTTTGCTTCTATTTCTAATTAAATATTTCAAATATAAGTGTTGTACAAGCTTCAGTACCTATGCACTACCTATCTGCTTGCTTAAATTCTTTGGGAAAGGTTGTCTGGAAGAGATCACTTTAGTGACAAGACGGCTCATTGTAATTTTTTTTAATAAATGGTTATTGTATTGTATTAATTTTTTATTGAATGGTGTGTTGGCATACCTTTCGTAATGTAGTAAAAGAACAGATTAATTATGTATAAAATTACGTTTTGGTAGAAAAAATTTTTTTTTGGAAGTTGGAAAAGGGTAAAGTGCAGTGGCGGACTAAGCCCGTCAGAAGCCCGGGCGGCAAAGTTGAATGGACCCCCCCCCCCCCCCCCCTTTAGTGAAGTTGATGTAATTTTATAAGTTTTTTATTCAGTTCACACGGGCCTCCGACTCTGGGGGGCCTCCAAAAGCCTCCATTTTCCATTGATCAAATCCTAAACAAGGCTTTTAGGAGGAAATTGGTAAAATTGATGGAGATCCAGCATTTTATGTGAAACTGTTTTAAATAGTTTGTAAGTTGAATTATCCTTAGCAAAACTTTGAAAGCGTTTTTTTCGAAACTACGTTTTTCAACCTGGTGGAAACATATTAGAAAAACTATATATCCGATTTGCATGCACTAAGTCTTAAACAATTATAAAATCCAGTCACTATGGCACCACTTCGGGATTTTTTTATAAAGGTCTATTTTTTCATGAACAATGAAAATTTTCCAAAAAAATCGAAAATAAAATTCGCTGGTCCGCCATTTTTTAAATTTTTTTTAGATATCAAAATTCCCCTTAAGCCATAGACAGTAGATTTTTGAACAGATTTAAAACTTCGTGAATGCAAATCGATTGTATGGTTTTTTTTAATATCTTGTCAACCAGGTTGAAAAACGTGTTAAAAAAGTTTCTAGAAAAACGCATTCAAAGTTTTACAGATTTGCTGTATTATCATACAACGATGAAATCTCGCCACCTTACCAGAAGAACTAAAGTCCTGCTTTACAAGACCCTTATACGACCTGTTCTTATGTATGGTTCGGAATGCTGGACAATCAGTAAGGGTGATGAAGGAGTCCTAGAAAGTTTTGAAAGGAAGGTGCTGCGAAGGATTTACGGCCCAGTCTGTGATAATGGAGAATGGCGTATCAGATACAACCAGGAGCTATACGATCTTTACGAGGACCCTAATATCTCCAAGGAAATCAAAACTGGAAGACTCAGGTGGGCTGGACATATCCAGAGAATGAGCGAAGGAGATATTCCAAAGCGAATTATGGATGGTGCACCTGGGGGTCGGAGAAGAGTTGGAAAACCAAAGCTTCGATGGCTGGATGGAGTGGTGAAGGATGCAAGCACCATCGGCATCCGAAACTGGCGCAACGCAGCACAACACCGACAGTCATGGAGGCAGGCTCTGCTGGAGGCCAAGACCCGCCCTGGGTTGTAGAGCCACAGATGATGATGATGATCATACAACATACAAACTCTTTCAAATGGTTTCACATAAAATGCTGTATCTCCGTCAATTTTTAAAATTTCTTTATTTATCAAATTTGGTAGGAGCATTTTTAACAAATGCATCTTTAAGAAAATGAAATAAATAAAAAAATTACAAAAGTGTTTTTTACAGTGTCCCTGGTGCCTTAAGGGGGGTTAAGGTTTTAAAGGCGAAATAAAGGCATATTGTCATGATTTATTTATTGTCATTATTTTTTGAGATATGAATAATGTTGGTTTTATTTATTTCATACACACCTTATAGTATAACATCTGAAGTATCTTCGAAAAAATTTTCAATTAAAAATATCAATAAATAAGTTCGTCAGAGCGAATCTCCCTGAGGCGCCACGAAAAAAGTTGTTAAGCGGTGAACTCCATAACTCGTCACAGGATCATTTGAAACAAAAAAATCGAAATGCGTTTAAAAGGTAATATGTTTTCCTAGGTAATGAGAGGGAGTTTTTATCGATTTTTTTTTTTCATTTTGAAGTGAAAAACGCGATTTTTGCTAAAAAATGTCGGTGAATTTGTTATTATAAAATGGTAAAAAAACTCCCTCTGACTACCTGTTGATTTATGTGTAGAAATAGGGTACAAAATTTCAAAAGCATCGGTCAAGTCAAGTCAAGATTTTGAGTTATGATGTTCACGAACTTCAGAAATGTTGTTTGCGAGAAAACCGATTTAAAATTTTTTATTCTCGAAATATACATGAATCGAGCATGAGGGCCAGTCGCTTGAAACACGGTATCTTGATTTACTTGAAATTTTGACACAATACTCTCGACATGTTGTACATTCAGTCCTTAAAGCCTTGTTAAGGATTTGATCAAGGGAACTAGGAGGCCTCTTCAACCTCTCCCCCTCCCCTCCTAGTCCGCCAATGGTAAAGGGGCCCCGAGACGTGGATTGCCTAGGGGCCCCGAAATGTTTCATTTGTGAATTGTGATCTTACACCAGGACTGTACTGAGAGTATCTTCCACTCTCTGGTCTTCAACCCTTCAATCATATATGAAAATTGCTCCTCGTTCCTCTTGATATTACTTTTACAATTTGTGAAAAAATCAATGTACACTTTTACGAAATCACTTTATTAACTAGGTGATACATTTTCACTACAGTAACAATACAGTTTCAAATGGAACTCATCGATGCACAAGCTCTGATTGCCATACAGATTAATTCTGCTCACAGCACCGGTCACTTTTAGACCATAAATTGTACTGTTAGTCACAGTTGCTTCAAACACACCGTTTCCCGGTAAAGTTTCCAAGACAATCGAATAATCCAAAACACTGGGTTTCACTTCACTCAATACTTCTAGAGACGTTTCTTC
This sequence comes from Limnephilus marmoratus, assembly GCA_917880885.1. Lineage (NCBI taxonomy): Eukaryota > Metazoa > Arthropoda > Insecta > Trichoptera > Limnephilidae > Limnephilus > Limnephilus marmoratus. The sequence continues at coordinate 17,541,961 of OU862932.1, forward strand.
GACACTGAAATCCACTATTTTATTGATCTTGAGTTCAGCACATTGCTCGAGGTGTGATAGTAAATTGTTCATATGATCCACAACTATACCGGACACTTCGGAGGCCAATGAGCTGGCAACTTCTAACTTCTTGGACTGGTGGCAGGTGCACCAATGAGGATCAATGCTGGCAGAATCACAAGTCCGGTCCTCGTGAATAGGAAGAAACAGACTTATACCCCTACGTTTCAAATACTCTTTTTTAACTGTCTCTTGGTGTAAGTTTTCGTCTGTTATTAGATCTGTGTTGAGTAAAGCGACCAATGTTTCATGTAAATCAAATGGTGTTGTAAGTTTTCTTGTGTTTGTCTTCATGTTGTATACGGCAAGTTGGTGTGATTCTTTGAAACTTTCAGGGAAGAGGAAATATAGGAAGGGAAGACGTTCTTCCATCCGGCCTTGCTGGGTTGATCTAATTGCACCCCATCTGATTCCATGATCACTCATTACCACTACAATGGTGTTGTCCAGAAAACCATCAAAAGTCAAAGATTGTAACAGAGTCTCGTAGCTGTCATCGCAGAGCATGGGGTAGTTTAAGAAATCATGGGTTGTGGAAGTTTGCCAGAAGAAACCAAAGTACGGACTGTCGAGCATTATTGCAGCAAACTTCTTCACGTATGACAGTAGAACATCTACGTATTTCCTTGGACCGAGACATAGGTTTGCGTTCAATCGCTTGTCATGTCCTATCTCCTTACCAGCTAATACCGCGAAAGTTCTCCAGTAATAATCAGTAGGTTTTTCGATGAATCCGCGTTTCATGTAATTGAATAAGCTGATGGGAGCTGCATCTTCAGCGAACGCCGTGTAGAAGCCGGCATCGCTGTAGTCATTCCAAATAAAGTGGCATTTATCAAAACGAGGGTTCTTTCCCTTATAGCAAGTCTCTGCTAATTCGTCTTCGCTAACACCAGCCAACACAGGTATCAGGTTTGGATAAGTATTGTCCCCGACTTTATTGTATCCTTTAAATTCTATAGCGTCAGAATCGAGCAAGAATTTCAAAGTTTTTGGCATCGTCCTATGAAAGTTCAGTCTGGACACTGCGTCAATTCCAAGTACGAGAACGTTATATTTATTAATGTTGGAGGACTTTTCGGTTGATTTCTTTGGATTATCTTTGATAACAAAAGAATGGAAGTCTTTGTAGATGATTTTTGATGTATCTTTACATTCTACTCGAATAAACTCGTGTTTCATATCTATTCTTTCGTTAAAAGAGAAGCTTTCTTTGAGATACTCGTAACGATCATCACTGGAATCCTCTTTGGAGGATTGTCTATAAAATGGCGTGTATCTACACTGCAGTTCATCTCTGTTGGTTATGTTATATTTAGAGATGTTTTCTTCAACTATCCAGATGCTGTTATGATCGGACTCTACCAAGGGATGATTGGTTTCATTGTAACAAATAATAGGATCTTTCTTTTCATAGAACTTAACAACAGATGGATCGAATGGATCAAAAGCTGGAATAGTACATCCTTTTGTCTTTATGAAATATCCGTTAACAGTCTTATCAAAATACGATAGGTCGTGAATTTCTGAAGTCCACGAAAAATCAAAGGCTTTGTCCTTATCTGATTTAGTTTGAAAAGTAATGTCAAAGTCTACGTTAACGATAATGAGCAGCAGGGTGGCTATTACGGCAGGTATTAAGAGGAAGTAGTATTTGATTCTGTAGAAATAGTTGAGTGGTTTCTGTTCTTGATTTAATAGCATGTATTCGACCGGCATCCTGCAACAACAATACAAAACATTAATCATTTTCTGAATGTAAATTTTACTTCATATCCCAACATGAACTCTCTCTTGACTCGACTGACTTTGATTTTTCCATCATTTTTACATCACACAAATATTATTTATAGTGCGAGTATCAGTAATAAATAAAGGAGAAAATTAAAAAAGGATTATTTTTTTATCATTCTTTGAAGATGTTAGGTTTGTGTGGGGGGACTTTTTGAGGAGAGGAAGGAGTTAATATGGTCTTCTACCCATGTTGTAGGAGGGAGGAAACACAAAGGCTGGCAAATCGTTTCACAGCCGGGGAGCTAAAGTAAAGAACGCTTCGTGGAAGTGACCCGTTCTCATGAGACAAATATCAACCGTGTACATTATTTGTTAAGCGCGCGTTTGGCATGTTTCAATGGATCAATGATGGAAGGGATCAATGAAGCTAGTTACTTGGAGCATCTTTCATTGTAATACCGGTAGAACAAGGAGAGCATTCCTACCTAGAGTCTGTGCTCTAAAGATTGCAATCCCCTTGTTAAGATAGGGGAATCTATCACCGCACGATTTTCCCTTTTTTACAAGGGGGCCTAAGGGGCCTATGTCATCTTTGGGGATGGTGTGTGGAGGGTATTTTTAAGGAAAGGAAGGAGAGGAAGTTCTGGGAAGGAAAAATATACGAAGACTGGGTAGGAATGTGGGGATCAATTTGCCCAGGAGCGTGTGTATCGAGAGAGCTGCATAGAGTCAAGAGTTCAAGGTTTATTCGTCAGCTTGATTATTTTGATTAAATAGTGGCTTATACAATACAATTTACTTTCAATTATTTTATATTCATTCATCAACTTTATGGGTGTTCCTTTAATCGTAATATAACATCATAAATCCGGCGGTGAAATCAGCTTAAAAAAATTATCAAATTTATTAATTTACAACTAGATCCATAAACAGAAAATTAAATAAGATAATCCTTCCAAACAGTAAGCTGTGTAGGTAAAAGCAATAATTTACTATAATCTCCAATTTTAGAGTAATAAAAGAAAAGCAAAGCCTTTCCGGTAATTTTTTTAATCTTTGAAGACAATATTAGCGATTGTCAATCAAAATTTTGAAATGGAAAAGTCGAAAAATGATGCGGTCTCATATAGCCGGTTCACACGATTCAATTTTAGTTGATCAACTCGACACTTGAAAGCATATTGACAGGTGTGAACCTTCTTTCAACAAAGTTGAACAAGTTTTTTGTTGACCAACTAAAGTTGATAGCCCGTCTACTTTTGACGTTCGAGTATGACCGCGCCATCTTGGTTACCATAGTTACTCGCGGGCACAAGTAGACGTCAAACATTTATGTCAATATTCTTATACATTCCTAGTTTCTACCGTCATGGAATCCGTTTCAACGAAAAAATATCTGAAATGGTCGGATGATTTGATGTTCAGATTTATGCATCCCTGTCTTTGGGATCAAAAGCAAGAAGTGTACAAAAATAGAAATACCCGTGATACTGCAATAAATAATATGTGTTTCATTTACACTACCTACCCAATATATTATGATAATGACAGAAAATAGGGGTAAATATTCTGAGACATGCGTCACCATTAATACGCATAAATTAAAAGAAAAAACAATTTGTACAAATCTAATAACTACCTATGTCAAACTGTGGCGTTTGGCGTTGTCGTTTTTAGGTTATGGTAAAGCTAACTTTAACGAAATATGTATTATTTCCTTGCTTCTCCGGTTATTGTAGTTAGTAGTAATTATTATTAATTTAAACATCTCTGAAAAATGTTATCGCCAATTTTGGAAAGCAGCTCATCAAATTGTTTTTCTGTCATCCTCGAGTGATTTCTATATCCTCCGGAGTCTTCTAGGGCCATCTCTTTCAAAATTGTGTTTTTAATTAATCGCCTAATTCACTCCTTCTCATGATCCATTTTCTCGCCCAAATACGACGTTTTTCATGCTTTTCCATAATCTCGAGCTCGTCTCGCAGAACATCAAAAGTTAGAGAGACGCACGCACTGACAATTTCAGTTGACGCCATCTTGAATGTCAAATTCGGTTCTACTTAAATTGAAACGTGTGAACATAATCTTGTTCAACTTTTTACGTTAAATAAAAGTGGATCAACAAAAATCGAAACGTCTGAACGCGCCCATACGGGAATTGAATCCAGAATCTTATCTTTGTCGGGGTCTGAGAGCTAATTCAGTATTTAGAGCAGAGGTAATTCCTGGATATTCGTATCTTTTCCTGATCTTTCTGTTTCAAATTTTCTCGATTTTTCTGTTTCACAAAAGTGGAAATTTGAAATCTTATATATAAAAATCTCGTGTCACGGTGTTTGTGGTCGCACTCTTCTGAAACGGCTTGACCGATTTTTATGATTTGTTTTATGTATATTTGGTAGGTATGAGAATTGGATTTTAAGTATATTGTGATTAGGGTGTCCCATCCAGAAAAAAAAAACAATTTTTTTGACTGTTTTTTAAATATTTTTTTTATTTGGCATCAAAAAATACCTATAACCCCAAATTTTAACCCTCCTACCCCCACCCTCCCATTATTAATCGCGTTTTTAGTATTTTTGTATGAACAAATTTAACAGAACAGAACGAAATTCTTTATATTGTTGAATGACAGATGGCGCTACGTCCGCCTTACCGAACTTCCACACATGCGCAAGACATTCACGAAAATCGTCGCGTCATTTTCATCATCATGTCAATTCGGCATCATGTTCTCGCGTGGACAAACCATCGAACTTATTTGTGTTGGCTAAAGACGGACTGACAAATATCGTACACTCAATTGCTCTTCGAAATTCATATTGATTTTCTTGATTTCATTTTTCTACTTTAGTTGATATTTTTTTGTTATTATCGGCGGTCATCGTCTACAGCGCTCCATTTCTCTTGCTGTCATAGATCCCATCCCCACACACTTATAATACATTCGTTATTTTTTATTTAACAACCATAATATTCACTACCAATAATTTATATGGCAGAATAACGTTTAAAACTAAAACCGAATCTAATGAACTGAATTATAAAAAAACACTATCTTATTTACTTTATAATTATAAAAAAAAATACTACATGATATATTATGTTATGTCGAATTCATATTATTCTTATAATTAAATTATAAAATGTAAATGAAATCCTCAGCACGGGAGATCCCAGTGAGGATATCATTATCTCTATTTGTTATTAAGAAATGAAGACAATATTATACCAGATTTAAATGTCCGGGTTAAATTTTCCCCCCAAAAAAAAAAAAAAAAAAAAAAAAAAAGAAGGAAAAACTAAACCCTTTCATACACTTCCCCAAATGATCATCTAGTGAATCCACGTTATGCAATTGCACTATATAAGTATTATAAATACAAAACAATACAAGAACAACATGTCAACCTACTAGAGACCAAATGGGAATATAATTCACCGACTCCAGATATTTTCATATCAGAGGGTTCGGCTCTGTGGCATTTCTAATTGAACCTATAAATCCTACTGATCCCTCAATATAAATATTTAAAAAATCTTTTGTAATCCTACATGTATTTAAAATTACTGCTTTTTGCATTTTTATATACAAATTCTTTGACAAATCTAATATGCTTAAATTTTTAATCAGATTCCTAGGTATTATGCCAGTGGCCGAAATAACAAATGGTAATATTTTTATAGTCCGAGAATGCCAAATTCTTTTAATCTCATTTCCTAAATCTGTGTATTTTCTAATTTTTTCAGAAACAGTTTTTTGAATATTACAGGAATTTGGAATAGCTACATCAATGATAGGTATAAGTTATTTTTTTAATTTTGTCATGTAAAACTATATCAGGTCTATTATGACTAATTGTTCTGTCTGTTAGTATAGTTTTATCATAATATATTTTATAAAATTCATTTTCTATAAATGAATTTGGTTCATATTCATAATATGGTACTACATTACGGCAATCAATCAAGTTATGTTTAATTACCAAACTTTGGTGAATTATTTTTAAAACCTGATTGTGCCTAAATGTATACTCGGAAGGCGCTAATATAGAACATCCCGATATAATATGTTCTATAGTTTCGGGAAAAGCCAAACATTTTCTACATAAATCATCAATTTGATTTATATCTTTGATTATATGCTTTCTATAATTTTTAGTATTAATGACTCTATCTTGAATGGCAAGCATAAATCCTTCTATTTCTGCGCTCAACTCTCCAATACTCAACCATTTGTTTGACGAAAGTTTGTCAACATACGTTTGGTTGAGATAATTGAAGTGTTTTGCGTGAATAATTTTATTTGACCAGGAATCTAATAATTCCTGGTTAGTATTTATAAGAACTAGGTTTTGCCCGTTGCAGCGGCAACTAACGGGTTAAAACACTATGCGATTTGACGTGCGAACGTGGATGAAGCGAGGAGGAGTGTGTGTTTAATTAAATATATGAAGAAACCTGAGGCTACCGTCACCTTGCAACGCATGCCGGGTACCCGTTGTATATAATGTTATGTAGTGCAGCGCTTGCATGAAAATGTAATTTCCCAGGAATTGGAATGGAACCATTACAGTTAAGTTGACCCCGAGGTTACAGTGACCTTGCAACACATGCCAGGTACCCGTTGTATATAATGTTATATAGTACAGGAGCTTGCATTATAATGTTGTTTTCCGAGATTTGGGATGGAACCATTACAGTTTAATGGACCCCGAGGTTAAAGTGGCCTTGCAACGCATGCCGGGTACCCGCTGTATATAATTTATTTATTTACGGACAAAAAGTCCATTAACAATATAAAATACGTCACTAACTTATATCTCCCTCTTATCCTTTCCCTTGTTACCATAATTATTGGAAGGCTTTTGACCTCTCCAGCCAGATTCTCCCAACCCTTCGCCTTGCACCGCAGTGTGAGGAATAGATTCATACGTCCGTCACTCCTGGCCACACTGACCTCCAGATTCCTACCCACCCCTCATACCCTTTTCCTTCACATATCTTCTTCTCCTTAATTTCCCTTAAAAAACCCTCCGCACAGCATCCTCAAAGATGATAGTCTCATTGGCTCCAGTGGTTGGGACTCTTGTGCGGTAGGTATTCACATCAAAATTTAATTAAAAATGTACATAACAATTACAGAACAAATGTAGTTCCAGCGCATTACTCAAGTAGGTATCTACACCATTTGTCAAAAAAATTGGACCATTCTTAATTATTAACAATATATTATTACCTCAGCAAAATCAAAATCACAGAAAAGATAATTATTTTAGGTACCTACGTCTTTTCACAATTTTTTTTTTTTCAATAAATATTTAATTTAATTCAAATCATTTTGATATTGTAACTACTCGTACTTCTGTGCTCCTTGTATAGAGCACTGCGATCTTGGTGTGATGTTTTGCAGAAATGGCGCTGTAGAAATTAAAGTAATGTTGGGAAAAAATAATTTTATCGAGTTTATTTAATTTCTTAACAAATTAGCGCAATAAATAGTACGCAAAAATGGCAACATTCTTTGTTTTTCCTAAGGAAAAAATAATTATATCGACGTACTACGTTCAAGTAGGCACCTACATCATTTGGCAAAAAAATTGACCATCGTTATTTAAATTAACTCATTTTATTATTTTCTCAATATTTGATCGATAACGTTCCCACCTGAGTAGGTACTTCTGGCCCATTTGTAATTGAATTTATAGAAATTCACCAAACTAAAGCTATTGACTTAAAATGTGGATGCAGCATTAAAAAAATTAGCAATTTATTTGATATTCGAAGGAATTAAGTAGGTACCTACCTATCTGATTTGAAATCAATATCATAAAACTTCTAATTTATATGAATGCAGCATTGCCCGAATATTTCAAACATGTAAATCCACGACATTTTCAACGTATTTAGTACCTACCTACCTACTTTGGCATTACCTGGCAACAGAATTTTTCATCCTCGAAGGATTTTCACTTTGATTTTTGTCAAAATGTCAAAAGTTTAATACAAAACTGTGACATATTTTAAATGGATCGCAACCGTAATTATGTGATAATAAAGTTTTATGATCTCCAGTCCTTGAAATTATCCAAAAACATTTCCATTAGGATGTGTGTTTTTGATGATATCTTCGTTGGCGTAATGCACTTTTCAAATGTCAAATTCTTTCAGTAAAGCCGTATTATTAGGTACTGAGAATAATTTCCCTAGCAAATTTCATTTTGTACGTAGGTATTTAGTATCTGCAGTACCTACCTCGATTATCGAGCACGTTGTTAATTGTTATTTTTTGTGATTTGAAAGGAATTTAAGTACCTACTCAACCACCGATTTGTACTGGCCGCATAATTATACATTGTCGATGAAAGTGAATATGTCTTAAATGTCAAAATAATGTTGAATTTTAATGCAAAATTGTGTAACATTTTGAATGGAATGCGGTACATGTCGCAACTTTAAAAGTTTCTAAAACTTGTATTTTTACAATTTATTGAAAAACATCTCGGTCAAAATATTTTTTTACGCTGTAATCTGCGTTCCCGCAAAGGGCCTTTAAAATGTCCATTTTTCTACGTTATTTTCAATAAAGCCGTAAAATTAATAAATCGCTAGCAAATACAGTTTTGTATGGGAGGTGAACTTTTCTGACGCACTGAAATATTCGACATTTTTTAACGGGTGAACCTGTCGGCAGAAAATATAACTGAGGCCGAATTTCTTCGTCGGTGAGAGATCTAATAGTAGTTTTCGCCGTTGGGTGCGCTGTTAATCCTGCATCAACTTTTTTGTATGAAATCTGGTCCTCAATCGGGACACGACCCTGTCTGAATCCGCTTCGAGCGAAAGTGACCCTTAAGGTAGTTGAAACGTCAAGGGCAGAGTGGTCGTTTTTAGCGTGGCAAAAAAAGTGAGGCGTCTCCAAACTGTGTATTAATATATACTAGGTTTTGCCCGTTGCAGAAGCAACTGATGGGTTAAAACATTATGCGATTTGACGTGTGAACGTGGATGAAGCGAGGAGGAGTGTGTGTTAAATTAAATATATGAAGAAACCTTAGTTCACAGTGACCTTGCAACGCATGCCGGGTACCCGTTGTATATAATGTTATGTAGTGCAGCGCTTGCATTAAAATGTAATTTGCCAGGAATTGGAATGGAACCATTACAGTTAAGTTGACCCCGAGGTTACAGTGATTTTGCAACGCATGCCGGGTACCCTTTGTATATAATGTTATAATGTAAAGCAGGCGTTTGCAAGGCGCTTGTATTATAATGTAGTTTTCAGGAACTTGGAATGGAACCATTACAGTTAAGTTGACCCCGAGGTTACAGTGATCTTGCAACGCATGCCGGGTACCCGTTGTATATAATGTTATAATATATTGCAGGCGTTTGCAAGGCGCTTGCATTATAATGTAGTTTCCCGGAACTTGGAATGGAACCATTACAGTTAAGTTGACCCCGAGATTACAGTGATGTTGCAACGCATGCCGGGTACCCTTTGTATATAATGTTATAATATAAAGCAGGCGTTTGCAAGGCGCTTGCATTATAATGTAGTTTCCCGGAACTTGGAATGGAACCATTACAGTTAAGTTGACCCTGAGATTACAGTGATGTTGCAACGCATGCCGGGTACCCGTTGTATGTAATGTTATAATACAGTGCATGCGTTTGCAAGGCGCTTGAATTATAATGTAGTTTCCCGGAACTTGGAATGGAACCATTACAGTTAAGTTGACCCCGAGGTTACAGTGTTGTTGCAACGCATGCCGGGTACCCGTTGTATATAATGTTATGTAGAAATACAAATCCCCAAAGTTGACCTTTATTGGTTAACCAACACCTCTGCCATAGGTCACCCCAAGTGGTTCGCTACGTTTGGTGATTTAGTAGGGGTGCCCGGGTTCATGGGGTGAAGTCTGTCTAGGTCTTGGAGGCGGATGCCCAGGACACACTGAACCCCAGATTTCTACCCACTCCTTAAACCCCTTTCCTTCCCAAAACTCTCATCTCCTTCCTTTCCTAAAAAAAATTCTCCTCACAGCATCCCCAAAGATGACATAGGACCTGAGGGAAATTATTTTCCCCACGGCGTCCTGTGTGGAGCTCATGTAAAAAAAAATAATTAAATGCATATAAATTCACCTTTCCCAAAAAGCCAGAAATAATTGAAAAAAAACATGTTCTTAATATATTTTCCCTTGCTTAGTTCTGCACTCCTGGTATTTATACTTCTAAAATTTTGTTTTATTCGAGTAAAAAAAAGAACAGAAAAAATATTCTTTCATAGCGTACTCTAACCCCCCCCCCCTTCCTCCATCCCGCAAAACCCCCTCACGGGTTCCCCTCCGCCTTCCCAGGTTACCCTCCCCCCTCCGTGGTTTTTTCCCCCCCTCCCGCGCTCATTATTTCATTGCTGTTATATTTAGTTTTCAAACAGCTCGCGTGCCACCTATTGAAATATTTTTATGCAAATTTTGCAAAAATGCCAGAGCTCACCAGCCAATAAACAAACATAACAAAAAAAGAATTATTCAATTTGGTGCAGTCTTTCGGAAGTTATACGCGTACATACATTTCGACGATTCATTTTTATGCAAATTTCATAATGCCAGAGCTCACCAGTAGTTTTATACAAAACATTGTCCTAACAGTGTCGAAGACAACAAAAAAAGAATTATTCAATTTGGTGCAGTCTTTCGGAAGCTATGCGCGTACATACATTTCCGCGATTCATTTGTATGCTAATTTCGTAATGCCAGAGCTCACCAGTAGTTTTATACAAACTTTGTCCTAAGAATAAGGAACGCAACAAAAAAAGAATTATTCAATTACGTGCAGTGGTTCTGAAGTTATGAGCGTACTTACATTTCGGCGAATCATTTTTAAACAAATTTCGTTATGCCAGAGCTCACCAGTAATTTTATTCAAAACTTGTCCTTACAATAACGATAACACCAAAAAAATAATTACCCAATTAGGTGCAGTCGTTCCGAAGTTTTGCGCGTACTTACATTTCATCGATTATTTTTTAAACATATTTCAAAATGCCAGAGCTTACCAGTAGTTGTATACAAACTTTGTCCTAACAATAAGGAACGCAACAAAAAAAGAATTATTCAATTACGTGAAGTCGTTCTGAAGTTATGATCGTACTTACATTTCGGCGAATCATTTTTAAACAAATTTCGTTATGCCAGAGCTCACCAGTAATTTTATTCAAAATTTGTCCTAATAATAACAAATACAACAACGAAAGAATTATTCAATTTGGTGCATTCGCTCGGAAGCTATGCGCATATATAGATTTCGGCGATTAATTTTAAACAAATTTTATTATTCCAGAGCTCATCAGAAGTTTTATACAAACCTTGCCCGAACAATAACGAAACCAACTCAAAAAGAATTATCCAATTTGGACCAGTCGTTCATGAGCTATAATTTATAGATGATACCCGTGGATAATTATTTATCCGTTTATGTAATTTTCAGGGTACCTACCTAGTTCATCAAAATATTCTAAAACAATATGTTATTTATATGGCAACACAAACGTTAAACTTTGTCGTAACCACCTCAAGCACAGCCTGAAAATCGAACACCTGCGCTGGTTTAAGAACATTTCCCATACAAATTACGTCAGCCAACGGTGTCATGGCCTGACTGAAAACCTCAGGTGGTTTTGGATAGTGTTCCATGTTCAGTATTGCAAGGTTGAAGAAAATAAATAAACATTTCAAATATCTACCGATTTAACAGGCTGAGAACGATGTGCATTTTCGATGTTGTTGGATTTTTCGCAAATGTCAGATATAATTGCAAAGTTTGACGCGATATTGTGAAACATTTTAAATGGGAAGCTACACATGTTTTTGTTTTAAAAGTTTCTAAATCTTGTATAATTTATGATTATTAAAAAACATCTCTCGCAAAATGTTTTTTTTCGTCGTAATTTACCACCCCGCAAAGGGCCTTTAAAATGTCAATTTTTCTTCGGTATTTGGCAGATCGCCGTTTAATTAATTGGAATAAATTCATAGCAGAAATCAGTTTTGTATGGGAGATTTTCGCTAAATCTTTCTCAACTTTTGCAGGCATTTGAAAAGAGATAGATACAATGAATTCGCTTCGAAGAAGAGTGAACCGTGGGGCCTTTGAAATCGGATGAGCTTAGAGATCAATTTGGCTTGCCAAATTTTACCAAATTTTTGCAAGCCAAAGTGACCCGTGAGGTTTCACCCACCCGAGGGGCAGAGTGGTCGCTTTTCCCCTCAAATCGAAAGTGAGGTTTTCCGTGACCTTTCCCAAAAGTGAACAATACTATATATACTAGGTTTTGCCCGTTGCAGAAGCAACTGATGGGTTAAAACATTATGCGATTTGACGTGTGAACGTGGATGAAGCGAGGAGGAGTGTGTGTTAAATTAAATATATGAAGAAACCTTAGTTCACAGTGACCTTGCAACGCATGCCGGGTACCCGTTGTATATAATGTTATGTAGTGCAGCGCTTGCATTAAAATGTAATTTGCCAGGAATTGGAATGGAACCATTACAGTTAAGTTGACCCCGAGGTTACAGTGACCTTGCAACGCATGCCGAGTAACCGTTGTATATCATGTTATATATTGCAGGCACTTGCTTTAAAATGTTATTTCCCGGGAATTGGGATGGAACCATTACAGTTAAGTTGACCCCGAGGTTACAGTGACCTTGCAACGCATGCCGTGTACCCGTTGTATATTATGTTATAAATTGCAGGCGCTTGCATTAAAATTTTATTTCCCGGGAATCGGGATGGAACCATTACAGTAAAGTTGACCCCGAGGTTACAGTGATCTTGCAACGCATGCCAGGTACCCGTTGTATATTATGTTATAAATTGCAGGCGCTTGCATTAAAATTTTATTTCCCGGGAATCGGGATGGAACCATTACAGTTCAGTTGACCCCGAGGTTACAGTGACCTTGCAACGCATGCCGAGTAACCGTTGTATATCATATTATATATTGCAGGCACTTGCTTTAAAATGTTATTTCCCGGGAATCAGGATGGAACCATTACAGTAAAGTTGACCCCGAGGTTACAGTGACCTTGCAACGCATGCCAGGTACCCGTTGTTTATAACGTTATATATTACAGGCGCTTGCATTATAATGTTGTTTTCCGAGATTCGGGATGGAACCATTACAGTTTAATGGACCCCGAGGTTAAAGTGGCCTTGCAACGCATGCCGGGTACCCGCTGTATATAATTTATTTATTTACGCACAAAAAGTCCATTAATGTCCCTCTTATCCTTTCCCTTGTTACCATAATTATTGGAAGGCTTTTGACCTCTCCAGCCAGATTCTCCCAACCCTTCGGCTTGCACCGCAGTGTGAGGAATAGATTCATACGTCCGTCTCTCCTGGCCACTGTCCCCCAGATTCCTAAACACCCCTCAGACCTTTTTCCTTCCCATATTTTCTTCTCCTTCCTTTCCCTTAAAAAACCCACCCCACAGCATCCTCAAAGATGACGCAGGCCCCTAGGATTTAGAACGGGCCTTTTCTTGTGTAATTTCATGATGCCAAAGCTCACTATTGTATTCTGAAACTGTATGTATTTGTCTAGATCTTGGTGGCGGATACGTTCGCCCAACCACTGCATGGCGGGCTAGATCGGAGGAGACTGATTGAGGGAGGCTTTTTATCTCTCCAGCCAGATTCTCTCAACCCTTCGCCTTGCACCGCAGTGTGAGGAATAGATTCATGCGTCCATCACTCCTGGCCACACTGACCCCCAGATTCCTTAACACCCCTCATACCTTTTTCCTTCCCATATCTTCTTCTCCTTCCTTTCCCTTAAAAACCCTCCGCTCAGCATCCTCAAAGATGACATAGGCCCCTAGGCAAATTGTTTTCCTTGGAGTCTCCTGTGTGGAGCTAATGTAAAAAAAAGTTTAACACTGCATAATTTCATCCTGAGTTCTCCCCAAGGTTTCAGTGATCTTGCAACGCATGCCGGGTACCCGTGTTATATAATGTTATGTAGAAATACAAATCCCCAAAATTGACCTTTATTGGATAACCAACACCTCTGCTGTAGGTCACCCCAAGTGGTTCGCTACGTTTGGTGATTTAGTAGGGGTGCCCGGGTTCATAGGGTGAGGTGTGTTTAGGTCTTGGAAGCGGATACGTTTGACCAACCACTGCGTGGCAGACTGGATCGGAGGAGACTGATTGAGGGGGGATCTCGACCTCTCCAGCCAGATTCTCCCAATCCTTTGCCATGCACCGCAGTGTGAGGAATAGATTCATACATCCGTCACTCCTGGCCACACTGACCCCCAGATTCCTACCCACCCCTTATACCTTTTTCCTTCCCACATCTTCTTCTCCATCCTTTCCCTTGAAAAACCCTCCGCACAGCATCCTCAAAGATGACATAGGCCCCTAGGATTCAGAACGGGCCTTTACTCGCGTAATTTCGTGATGCCAGAGATCATTATTGTATTCAGAAACTGTATGTATTTGTCTAGGTCTTGAAAAAAATGTATTTGTCTAGGTCTTGGTGGAGGATACGTTTGCCCAACCACTGCGTGGCGGGTTGGATCGGAGGAGACTGATTGAGGAAGGATTTTGACCTCTCCACCCAGATTTTCCCAACCCCTCGCCTTGCACCGCAGTGTGAGGAATAGATTCATACGTCCGTCACTCCTGGCCACACTGACCCCCAGATTCCTACCCACCCCTCATACCTTTTTCCTTCCCATATCTTCTTCTCCACCATTTCCCTTAAAAAAACCCTCCGCACAGAATCCTTAAAGATGACATAGCACTGCGTGGCGGGTTGGATTGGAGGAGACTGATTAAGGGAGGATTTCGACCTCTCCACCCAGATTCTCCCAACCCTTCGCCTTGCACCGCAGTGTGAGGAATAGATTCACACGTCCGTCACTCCTGGCCACACTGACCCCCAGATTACTTAACACCCCTCATACCCTTTTCCTTACCATATCTTCTTCTCCTTCCTTTCCCTTAAAAACCCTCCGCACAGCATCCTCAAAGATGACATAGGCCCCTAGGGAAATTGTTTTCCTTGGAGCCTCCTGTGTGGGGCTAATGTAAAAAAAAAAGTTTAACACTGCATAATTTCATCCTGAGTTCTACCTGAGGTTGCAGTGACCTTGTAACGCATGCCGCGTACCCTTTGTACATAATTTTATAATACATTGCATGCGTTTGCAAGGCGCTTGCATTTTAATGTAGTTTCCCGGAACTTGGAATGGAACCATTACAGTTAAGTTGACCCCGAGGTTACAGTGATGTTGCAACGCATGCCGGGTACCCGTTGTTTATAATGTTATGTAGAAATACAAATCCCCAAAGTTGACCTTTATTGGATAACCAACACCTATGCCGTAGGTCACTCCAAGTGGTTCGCTACGTTTGGTGATTTAGTAGGGGTGCCCGGGTTCATGGGGTGAGGTTTGTCTAGGTCTTGGATGCGGATGACCAGGACACACTGAACCCCAGACCCCTACCCACCCCTTAAACCCTTTTCCTTCCCAGAACTCTCATCTCCTTCTTTGCCTTAAAAAACCCTTCACCCAGCATCTCCAAAGATGACATGACCCTGAGGGAAATTATTTTCCTCAGGGTCTCCTGTGTTGAGCTCTTGTAAAAAAATAATTAAATGCATATAAATTCACCTTTCATTGCCGTTACATTTAGTTTTCAAACAGCTCGCGTGCCACCTATTGAAATATTTTTATGCAAATTTCGTAATGCCAAAGCTCACCAGCCAATAAACAAACATATCAAAAAAAGAATTATTCAATTTGGTGCAGTCTTTCGGAAGTTATACGCGTACATACATTTCGACGATTCATTTTTATGCAAATTTCATAATGCCAGAGCTCACCAATAGTTTTATTCAAAACTTGTCCTTACAATAACGATAACAACAAAAAAATAATTACCCAATTAGGTGCAGTCGTTCCGAAGTTATGCGCGTTCTTACATTTGATCGATTAATTTTTAAACATATTTCAAAATGCCAGAGCTCACCAGTAGTTGTATACAATCTTTGACCTAACAATAAGGAACGCAACAAAAAAAGAATTATTCAATTGCGTGCAGTCGTTCTGAAGTTATGAGCGTACTTACATTTCGGCAAATCATTTTTAAACAAATTTCGTTATGCCAGAGCTCACCAGTAATTTTATTCAAAACTTGTCCTAGTAATAACAAATACAACAACGAAAGAATTATTCAATTTTTTGCATTCGCTCGGAAGCTATGCGCATTTATAGATTTCGGCGATTCATTTTAAACAAATTTTATTATTCCAGAGCTCATCAGTCGTCTTATACAAACCTTGCCCGAACAATAACGAAACCAACTCAAAAAGAATTATCCAATTTGGACCAGTCGTTCATGAGCTATAATTTATAGATGATACCCGTGGATAATTATTTATCCGTTTATATAAGTTTCAGGGTACCTACCTAGTTCATCAAAATATTCTAAAACAATATTTTATCTATATGGCAAGACAACCGATAAAAGTTGTCATAACCACCTCAAGCAAAGCCTGAAAATCGAACACCTGCGCTGGTTTAAGAACATTTCCCATACAAATTACGTCAGCCAACGGTGTCATGGCCTGACTGAAAACCTCAGGTGGTTTTGGATAGTGTTCCATGTTCAGTATTGCAAGGTTGAAGAAAATAAATAAACATTTCAAATATCTACCGATTTAACAGGCTGAGAACGATGTGCATTTTCGATGTTGTTGGATTTTTCGCAAATGTCAGATATAATTGCAAAGTTTGACGCGATATTGTGAAACATTTTAAATGGGAAACTACACATGTTTTTGTTTTAAAAGTTTCTAAATCTTGTATAATTTATGATTATTAAAAAACATGTCTCGCAAAATGTTTTTTTTCGTTGTATTTTATCACCCCGCAAAGGGCCTTTAAAATGTCATTTTTTCAACGTTATTTCCGAGATCGCCGTTTAATTAATTGGAATAAATTTCTAACAAAAATCAGTTTTGTATGGGAGATTTTCGCTATATCTTTCTCAACTTTTGTGGGCATTTGAAAAGAGATAGATACAATGAATTCGCTTCGAAGGATAGTGAACCGTCGGGCCTTTGAAATTGAATTAACTTAGAGGTCAATTTGGCGTGCCAAATTTTACAAAATTGCCGTGAGCCAAAGTGACCCGTGAGGTTTCACCCACCCGAGGGGCAAAGTGGTCGCTTTTCCCCTCAAATCGAAAGTGAGCTTTTCCCGACCTACCCCAAAACCAAACAATACTATATATACTAGGTTTTGCCCGTTGCAGAAGCAACTGATGGGTTAAAACATTATGCGATTTGACGTGTGAACGTGGATGAAGCCAGGAGGAGTGTGTGTTAAATTAAATATATGAAGAAACCTTAGTTCACAGTGACCTTGCAACGCATGCCGGGTACCCGTTGTATATAATGTTATGTAGTGCAGCGCTTGTATTAAAATGTAATTTGCCAGGAATTGGAATGGAACCATTACAGTTAAGTTGACCCCGAGGTTACAGTGATTTTGCAACGCATGCCGGGTACCCTTTGTATATAATGTTATAATGTAAAGCAGGCGTTTGCAAGGCGCTTGTATTATAATGTAGTTTTCAGAAACTTGGAATGGAACCATTACAGTTAAGTTGACCCCGAGGTTACAGTGATCTTGCAACGCATGCCGGGTACCCGTTGTATATAATGTTATAATATATTGCAGGCGTTTGCAAGGCGCTTGCATTATAATGTAGTTTCCCGGAACTTGGAATGGAACCATTACAGTTAAGTTGACCCCGAGATTACAGTGATGTTGCAACGCATGCCGGGTACCCTTTGTATATAATGTTATAATATAAAGCAGGCGTTTGCAAGGCGCTTGCATAATAATGTAGTTTCCCGGAACTTGGAATGGAACCATTACAGTTAAGTTGACCCCGAGATTACAGTGATGTTGCAACGCATGCCGGGTACCCGTTGTATGTAATGTTATAATACAGTGCATGCGTTTGCAAGGCGCTTGAATTATAATGTAGTTTCCCGGAACTTGGAATGGAACCATTACAGTTAAGTTGACCCCGAGGTTACAGTGTTGTTGCAACGCATGCCGGGTACCCGTTGTATATAATGTTATGTAGAAATACAAATCCCCAAAGTTGACCTTTATTGGTTAACCAACACCTCTGCCATAGGTCACCCCAAGTGGTTCGCTACGTTTGGTGATTTAGTAGGGGTGCCCGGGTTCATGGGGTGAGGTCTGTCTAGGTCTTGGAGGCGGATGCCCAGGACACACTGAACCCCAGATTCCTACCCACCCCTTAAACCCTTTTGCTTCCCAGAACTCTCATCTCCTTCCTTTCCCAAAAAAAATCCTCCACACAGCATCCCCAAAGATGACATAGGACCTGAGGGAAATTATTTTCCCCACGGCGTCCTGTGTGGAGCTCATGTAAAAAAAAAAAATTAAATGCATATAAATTCACCTTTCCCAAAAAGCCAGAAATAATTGAAAAAAAACATGTTCTTAATATATTTTCCCTTGCTTAGTTCTGCACTCCTGGTATTTATACTTTTAAAATTTTGTTTTATTCGAGTAAAAAAAAGAACAGAAAAAATATTCTTTCATAGCGTACTCTACCCCCCCCCCCCCCTTCCTCCATCCCGCAAAACCCCCTCACGGGTTCCCCTCCGCCTTCCCAGGTTACCCTCCCCCCTCCGTGGTATTTTTCCCCCCCCTCCCGCGCTCATTATTTCATTGCCGTTACATTTAGTTTTCAAACAGCTCGCGTGCCACCTATTGAAATATTTTTATGCAAATTTTGCAAAAATGCCAGAGCTCACCAGCCAATAAACAAACATAACAAAAAAAGAATTATTCAATTTGGTGCAGTCTTTCGGAAGTTATGCGCGTACATACATTTCGACGATTCATTTTTATGCAAATTTCATAATGCCAGAGCTCACCAGTAGTTTTATTTAAAACTTGTCCTTACAATAACGATAACAACAAAAAAATAATTACCCAATTAGGTGCAGTCGTTCCGAAGTTATGCGCGTACTTACATTTCATCGATTAATTTTTAAACATATTTCAAAATGCCAGAGCTCACCAGTAGTTGTATAGAAACTTTGTCCTAACAATAAGGAACGCAACAAAAAAAGAATTATTCAATTACGTGCAGTCGTTCTGAAGTTATGAGCGTCCTTACATTTCGGCGAATCATTTTTAAACAAATTTCGTTATGCCAGAGCTCACCAGTAATTTTATTCAAAACTTGTCCTAGTAATAACAAATACAACAACGAAAGAATTATTCAATTTTGTGTATTCGCTCGGAAGCTATGCGCATTTATAGATTTCGGCGATTCATTTTAAACAAATTTTATTATTCCAGAGCTCATCAGTCGTCTTATACAAACCTTGCCCGAACAATAACGAAACCAACTCAAAAAGAATTATCCAATTTGGACCAGTCGTTCATGAGCTATAATTTATAGATGATACCCGTGGATAATTATTTATCCGTTTATGTAATTTTCAGGGTACCTACCTAGTTCATCAAAATATTCTAAAACAATATGTTATTTATATGGCAACACAAACGTTAAACTTTGTCGTAACCACCTCAAGCACAGCCTGAAAATCGAACACCTGCGCTGGTTTAAGAACATTTCCCATACAAATTACGTCAGCCAACGGTGTCATGGCCTGACTGAAAACCTCAGGTGGTTTTGGATAGTGTTCCATGTTCAGTATTGCAAGGTTGAAGAAAATAAATAAACATTTCAAATATCTACCGATTTAACAGGCTGAGAACGATGTGCATTTTCGATGTTGTTGGATTTTTCGCAAATGTCAGATATAATTGCAAAGTTTGACGCGATATTGTGAAACATTTTAAATGGGAAGCTACATATGTTTTTATTTTAAAAGTTTCTAAATCTTGTATAATTTATGATTATTAAAAGACATCTCTCGCAAAATGTTTATTTTCATCGTAATTTACCATCCCGCAAAGGGCCTTTAAAATGTCAATTTTTCTTCGGTATTTTGCAGATCGCCGTTTAATTAATTGGAATAAATTTCTAGCAAAAATCAGTTTTGTATTGGAAATTTTCGATACATCTTTCTCAACTTTTGCAGGCATTTGAAAAGAGATAGATACAATGAATTCGCTTCGAAGAAGAGTGAACCGTGGGGCCTTTGAAATCGGATGAGCTTAGAGATCAATTTGGCTTGCCAAATTTTACCAAATTTTTGCAAGCCAAAATGACCCGTGAGGTTTCACCCACCCGAGGGGCAGAGTGGTCGCTTTTCCCCTCAAATCGAAAGTGAGATTTTCCGTGACCTTTCCCAAAAGTGAACAATACTATATATACTAGGTTTTGCCCGTTGCAGAAGCAACTGGCGGGTTTAAACACTATGCGATTTGACGTGTGAACGTGGATGAAGCGAGGAAGAGTGTGTGTTAAATTAAATATATGAATAAACCTGAGGTTACAGTGACCTTGCAACGCATGCCGGGTACCTGTTGTATATAATGTTATGTAGTGCAGCGCTTGCATTAAAATGTAATTTCCCAGGAATTGGAATGGAACCATTACAGTTAAGTTGACCCCGAGGTTACAGTGACCTTGCAACGCATGCCGAGTAACCGTTGTATATTATGTTATAAATTGCAGGCGCTTGCATTAAAATTTTATTTCCAGGGAATCGGGATGAAACCATTACAGTAAAGTTGACCCCTAGGTTACAGTGACCTTGCAACGCATACCGGGTACCCGTTGTAAATAATGTTATATAGTGCAGGCGCTTGCTTTAAAATGTTATTTCCCGGGAATTGGGATGGAACCATTACAGTTAAGTTGACCCCGAGGTTACAGTGACCTTGCAACGCATGCCGTGTACCCGTTGTATATTATGTTATAAATTGCAGGCGCTTGCATTAAAATTTTATTTCCCGGGAATCAAGATGAAACCATTACAGTAAAGTTGACCCCTAGGTTACAGTGACCTTGCAACGCATGCCGGGTACCCGTTGTATATAATGTTATATAGTGCAGGCGCTTGCATTATAATGTAGTTTCCGGGGACTTGGGATGGAACCATTAGAGTTTAGTTGACCCTGAGGTTAAAGTGGCCTTGCAACGCATGCCGGGTACCCGTAGTATATAATGTTACATAGTGCAGGCGCTTGCATTATAATGTAGTTTCCCAGGACTTCGGATGGAAACATTACAGTTTTATTGACCCCGAGGTTAAAGCGGCCTTGCAACGCATGCCGGGAACCCGTTGTATATAATTTTATAAAGTGCATAATTTTATAATGTTGTTTCCCGGGACTTGGTAGGGAACCATTACGGTTTAGTTGCTCAAGGTGCTCCCATAGCCGTTGTGCGCAAATGATGCATAGATGGGGCCTTAAAGAGTCGGCGACGTGTGAATGCGGTGCGGTGCAGACCACCGAACATGTGGTCAACGAATGCCCGCTCCATTCATTCCCCGGCGGGATTTATGAGGTCCACAGGGCAACGCCTGAGGCCCTAGACTGGCTCGCAGACCTAGATGTCCCCCTCTGACCCCCCACCATACGAAAGAAGAAGAAGAAGAAACGGTTTAGTTGACCCCGAAGTTAAAGTGGCCTCGCAACGCATGCCGGGTACCCGCTGTATATAATTAATTTATTTACGCACAAATAGTCCATTAACAATAACAATCGGTTGCACGGTTTAGCAGTGCAAAATTTCATTATGCCGGAGCTCACTATTGTAGTTGTATTGTATTTCATTTTGCAAGTGTAAGTACTAAGTAGGTACTTTGTTGTAATATTTCACCAAAACGACGCCATTATGCTGTTGAGCATAAAATAATTTTCACTACAAATAAATTCATTCAATATCATGTTTTGATTTTTAAATGAAAAAAGTCCCCGTAAGTAAGTACCTACCTAGAACACGCGTAATGTATATATATATATATATATATATATACAATGTTCAAATAGAACACACTTAAAAATAAAAAAAATAATTAATAAAAAAAATTGACAATTCTTTAAATTTTTCTAGTAAATTTTCAGTTCTATAAAGTTCCGTTCGAGTTCTGTAATTATTTCAGTTTTGTGATGTAACTGGTCTGTAATGATAAAACAATAGAATTCGAGTAGAACCATCACAGAACGTGAAAATTAACTTAAAACAGTTCAATTATTCTGTATCATCGAAACAACCATACCTTAGTATTTATTGCATTAAAACCTAATTCGTTGTGTAGGTACCCATTCAGGTAGGTACCTGCGCATTTCCTTAGATTCCGGCAATCTTAGCTTTTTTCATCATATTTGCAATACTACCGAAATAAGTAGGTACCTACCCCGAATGAAAAACGTGTTAATTTGAACTGGCCAGCAAATATTTAAACTTCCGATGGAATCTGTGAGCGCGTATTTTGATGATTTTTTTTCGGAAAATTTCGAGTTTTGTCAGCATCTCCTGACGTATTTTATATGAGAATCATATGTTTTATTGGTGTTAAAAGTTGCGGAATCTATCCGGCTATCGTATTTTCAAAAAACATCTAGCCCGGAATCGGTTTTTCGGCGGTAATGTCGTTTTCCGAAAAACAACGACCGAAACCGCCGAGAGTTCCGTTTTGTTAGGCTAAATATTTGACATCTGAGATCCTGACCTATGTCAATAGTCCTATATAGCATTTTCCTTTGTGAAATTAGCGGGTTTTTTCGTCATTTTTTTTTTTCAAACGCCGTCTGTCGGCGGGAAATATAATCGAGTGATTCGAGTAGAGCTTCTAGTTTTCGACGCCGATTCGTATCGGAGAATAAATCCCTGTATATATTTTTTTTGTCGAAAAAAAAAAACTCCCAGCTTCCATGTCTGAATTTGCTTCGACCGAAAGTGAACCTTGAGGTGGGTGAAACGCAAAGGGCGTACTGGTCGTTTTTGCGTCAACGAAAAAGTGCGCGGAAAAAGAGCTTTCCCAAAGTGAACAATACTATATACAAGATTTTTTATGCATAGCACAAAGGGTAACAATTATTATAAGCAATAATTATCAGCCTGAAACACTCATCCAAATTGAAAAATCTTCCGAGAAAAGATACATGACGCCAACGGGACTTGAACCCGTGTCCTCTCGATTGCCGGTCGATTGCTCTTGACCACTGAGCTATGGCGGCTTATCTCGTACCCGCCAAATGATTCAATATATGCTAGTGTTTCATTCAACAATTACTGCTTATTATATTTTTTCCACCTGAAAACAACCAACTTTATTTTTGCGAGAGAAACATTGTTAGTGTTAAGTCCCTCGCTAGGTGGCGTCGAGACAAATTATGTCTTCATTTATTGGGGAAATACTTAAACTTGTCAAATATTAATTATTATTTTTAATTGTAAAACTAACGTTTTTAAGACAAGATTTTTTATGCATAGCACAAAGGGTAACAATTATTATAAGCAATAATTATCAGCCTGAAACACTCATCCAAATTGAAAAATCTTCCCAGAAAAAATATAATAAGCAGTAATTGTTGAATGAAACACTAGCATATATTGAATCATTTGGCGGGTACGAGATAAGCCGCCATAGCTCAGTGGTCAAGAGCAATCGACCGGCAATCGAGAGGACACGGGTTCAAGTCCCGTTGGCGTCATGTATCTTTTCTCGGAAGATTTTTCAATTTGGATGAGTGTTTCAGGCTGATAATTATTGCTTATAATAATTATTACATAGTTAACTGTTTAGATATCAATGTTTTTAAATATCACACTATGACGTTCACCAAAAATAAATTAAATGTAATTAAGTACTCTTATTTGCTCAACAATGAACCTGTCATCTCTAAAACGGAATGTAAAGATCTTGGTATTTATGTTGACAGCAAACTTATATTTAATAAGCACAAGGAAAATGCTTGGTCTGTTCTACGTATAAGTAAAGTGTTCAGTTACCCGCGTACAGTAGTAATGTTATATTTTGCAATAGTCAGAAGAACAGTGAAATATGCCTCGCCATTTTGGAACTCGCAGTACAAAGTAAACATAGAGAGCATATTGCGTAGGCCCAGGTGTGGTTCTCCAGATAGATGCGTCAGGTTGTAAGGCTGACTGCGTTTATTTTCTTCCTTATGTTCCACACCAAGGAACCGTACAGAGATTGATAGAGTTTGGTATTTTGAGGTAATCCTTTGTAGTAAAAAACACTTGTGTTGTGATACTGGATGTTTGTAAATATTTATTCTTGTGAATAATTTGACAGAGTGGTTTGTCTGAACACTTGACTGCGACAATAAATTTAGACTTAATTACTTTACAGAAGTGAACGACGGTTGATTGACGCTTAAACAAGCAGAGTTTAAGCGAATCGAGAGAGATTGTTTGTAAGTAATGTTTCAATAGAAGAATGACAAGAGTAAGAATGACAGCAGCGTCAACACACGCCATTTTATAAACAAAAAAAGTGAAAGTTTATGTGCCACAGACAACAGAGAATAATAGACAAAACATTTATAGCGATCTGTGAGTAAAAGGTGGCATAGACGCGAAGTTTAATATAAAGGGCTCTACACATCGAGATTAAAATGAATGAGAAGGAAATGTTCAGTGCTACATGAATTTAAATATAAAATGGACAATCACAACACACAACATCCAACACATATAACATATTCAAAACAAATTTATAAAATATCTTACCTTCAAATTGAACAATATCTTTGAATGCACATTTCAAACTTTGCAACAAAGGCGAGCAATATCTGATTCGACATTTTATACACATAATTTTAAATAATAACATTGACTGTAACGAACTTCTTTCCCTAGTTAATATAACATATCATTAAGACGTATTAGCCATACAGAACTAGTCCACACGCTTAATTACAAGACAAATTTTGCTCTTCATAATGTTTAATAATATTGGTATAATTTCTAACATCGACACTTTCTCTGATTCACTGTCCAAATTTTAAAAAAGAGCATATCAATAATATAAATTGTGCAATGCGCATATATACATACATACACACATACTCACACACACACACACGCCTTCCCACTACACACATCACCTGGTAATTACTTAATATGCATACCATAAATAAGACACTAACATTGTATTTTTTTTTTGACCTGGGTAACTAATGTACTGTAGCGAGGCAGCGAACAGCCATAAAATATCATTTTTGTTAGATTTTGCACTGTGGTATCACCGGTCACCACTCTCCAGCGACTCCAGATACTAATATCTACAGCCTGTATGTCTGACGAATATCTACAGCTCATATGTTGAACTAATATCTACGAACTTCAGAGTGTTGATTAATATCTACAGAGCTTAGGTTGAACTAATATCTACAGAGCATAGGTTGGACTAATCAGCTAAATGTGTCCAATAGTCCGATATTAGGGATTTTTACATACATACTTACATAAATTAAGTTTTTTAAACTGCATTCGCAATATTACGTTATTCCAATATGCTATACACAATTTCAAATCCAACCTCTGCCAGTGCTGTAGATATTCGTCAACACTTTGGTTCTCATAGATATTAGTCAACAGTTTGAGCTGTAGATATTCGTCAACACTTTGATTCTCATAGATATTAGTTAGATTTTTTCAGTTTTTGGAATTCCTGTAGATATTAGTAGACGCCTCCCTCTCCAGCTAGGTGCGTGACAACGGTTTTTTGTTTTGCAAAACCATTCCGGTTCTAGTGTTCGTCCTCTCTACCTGCTTTATCTCTAAGCAAGAATAATATTAAACTTGTACTAATTATTGTAACATAAAGTTTCCGTTGTAAATACATTGTGACTCGCGTTAATATCAAAAGTTATTAGTTAAACACCTCATCCAATATATCCAATATATTAAAACACGCATCCAATTTACAGAAGTGGGCAAGGTCTGTCGTAGGCTGTCAAATCTGTATAAAACATTTAAACAATTCACAATATTGCCCAAAGTACTGTTTGTTTCGGCTTATAAATAAATAAATATTGGGTGTTCTAAAAACGTGACAATACTGAATTTTTTGTGAACGAATATTACGATTCCACCATTTTTTATTTATATTTATATTACGCTTGCCCTGAAGAAGGAACGGTCGTTGTGAAACCCGTCGGATTTACTCATTATATAAGTTATTCAAACAAAGTTAAATGGTTTCATTTTTTAGTCGGAATGTATATTTAGGTAGCTGATAAGCTGGTGACTATCATTTGTCTACGTCAATATTATGCACACTGATTTGTTCGATTAGAACATAACCTGAATATAACCTGTTTTTGTTTTTAATTAGTCCATTGTTCCATTCTATGTGTTTTTTGAGTCTTTGTTTCCTGAAACGGAGATCTAGGTTGTAATAATTAATATTTCGTCTTGTCTATGTAATACTGATAAAACGATACTTACGTATAACTCATTACTCAATACTATATGTGGCTAGCTCCAGAAAAGGGTAGGTGCATGATAATTATAGAACCATAAATGAAAGATTTAAGTTAAAGATATATATATAGGGTTTTATTGCGATTGCCAATAGGGACATAATTGGTAATATTAAACAAAAGGTGAAGACTATAAATTAGATATTATCTCGGGTCGTGTACATCATCATCGAAGATGATTGATGTTAGACAATAAGTTACAAGTGGGTAAATCGCGAGTGTGCAGTGCAAAATACTAACAAGGGCGCCATTGCATTTTTATATATAGAATACAAAAACTAATGAATCTAAACTGGTAACATGAGAAATAAGTAAAATACGTTACGATGAATTTGTAGTCTTGGAAATATGATTGCCATGATGCGAAGATATGATGAGTACGTAATAATTATAACTAGGTTTTGCCCGTTGCAGCGGCAACTAACGGGTTAAAACACTATGCGATTTGACGTGTGAACGTGGATGAAGCGAGGAGCGGGTGTGTGTTAAATTAAATATATGAAGAAACCTGAGGTTAGAGTGACCTTTCAACGCATGCCGGGTACCCGTTGTATATAATGTTATGTAGTGCAGCGCTTGCATTAAAATGTAATTTCCCAGGAATTTGAATGGAACCATTACAGTTAAGTTGACCCCGAGGTTACAGTGACCTTGCAACGCATGCCGAGTAACCGTTGTATATCATGTTATATATTGCAGGCACTTGCTTTAAAATGTTATTTCCCTGGAATTGGGATGGAACCATTACAGTTAAGTTGACCCCGAGGTTACAGTGACCTTGCAACGCATGCCAGGTACCCGTTGTATATAAGATTCTCCCAGCCAGATTCTCACAACCCTTCGCTTTGCACCGCAGTGTGAGGAATAGATTCATACGTCCGTTACTCCTGGCCACACTGACCCCCCAGATTCCTACCCACCCCTCATACCCTTTTCCTTCCCATATTTTCTTCTCCTTCCTTTCCCTTAAAAAAACCCACCGCACAGCATCCTCAAAGATGACATAGGCCCTTAGGGAAATTGTTTTCCTCGGTTCCTCCTGCGTGGTTGTTAAAAAAAACTTCCATTTTTTCAAGTTAAGCTTAACGTTTTGTGAAAGTTCTGTTCAAATTCTATTCGAGTTCTGTAATTATTTATGGTACCATAATTATTGGAAGGCTGTTTATCTCTCCAGCCAGATTCTCTCAACCCTTCGCCTTGAACCGCAGTGTGAGGAATAGATTCAAACGTCCGTCACTCCTGGCCACACTGACTACCAGATTCCTACCCACCCCTCATACCATTTTCCTTCCCACATCTTCTTCTCCTTCCTTTCCCTTAAAAAACCCTCCACACAGCATCCTCAAAGATGACATAGGCCCTTAGGGAAATTGTTTTCCTCGGTGCCTCCTGTGTGGAGCTAATGTAAAAAAAAAGTTTAGCAATGCATAATTTCATGATGCCAGAGCTCAATATTGTATATAGAAACCAATTAATGGTTCCCGGGGTGGCGATTCCAATTCCACGTTGAATGATTATCATTAAAATGCAAAATACAAAAAAAGCGCTATGTAAATTTCATATTTTTGAAAAAAATGATCCCATTCAACTTCTAGTAATTTCATCACATATTTTACAAAAAAAAAACATACGCAATATCATCAGAAGATTCTGAGTCGTTATGTGCAGTAGCCTACTCAGATTCTGAGTAGGTACCCACACATCTGTAAAAAAAAAAAGTAATGAAAAATTTAGTATGTATATCCGAATGTAAATGAAGCAATCTACACTTTTTTCTGATGCGTAAAACAAAAACTTTAGCTATTCATTTGGACAGAAAATAAGATAAAAGTTCTCTCATACCTAGTACCTACCTACTAACACACATAATATATCTGTGTTCCTAGTTACCTACGTATTTTTACAAAACAAATAATTGCACCAACCAATTACCCATGTAATTTAATTTTAGTTAAATGTACATAATAAATAGTTCCAATACACGTAGGTACTGAAGCATTTTTTAAAATTACATCTTTGATTACTTCCTTTTATTTTATAACATAATTTTAAAGTAAATAAGTTCCTACTCATAGTGAATATTGTCATTTGAATTAATAAGCAATAACATCTCTATGCGGCCACTATGATTGGACATCGGAATAGAATTCCAATCTCTCTCCTGATTGGCTGAAAGCTAAAAAAGATAGGGTCCGCCAATATTTCCTTACTCATTTTAAACAAACACAATTTGATGAACAATTTTTTTTTTTTTTTTAAATCGACCCTTTGATTTTATTTTTTGAAAATGTCATCTATCAAGTGTCCACCTTTCGAATTTAGCCACGCCAATACTATTTTCGTAATAAATAGTTATTCAGAACGAAAAATGTATTGAAATTTAAAAAAAAAACTACGTATCTCATTTTGAAAAAAAATTATACGCTGCGAAAATCTTTGTCGCAACGGCCCGACTCCATTTTCTAAAAACAAAAAAAAATAAGAAAACATTATTAATAATATTACAAAATTAATCAATATATTTCCAACGGTATTTTTTTTACCACCCTGCACTTACATTCGTAAACACTGGCAAGCAACGAAAATCGGCATTATTTTAGTGAGAACGCATTAAGTACCTACCTATCCTGTAATAAATAACATTCTATGGCGCCTTTATTTTCTAAGAACATTCTTCATAAGCCGGTAGGTACCTACCTCAAACATACCGGGAAAAATAATATTGGTGTAGGTAGGTACCTACGCTTATTCTCAATAAATACTTGGCGAATTTGCAATAATTCAATGGAATGGTAGGTACCTACCGCGTTATAAATTGTGTTGTTTTAAATTTTCATATGGCCAGCGATTTTTACACTCTCAAAGAATTTACGAACACGTTTTTGACATGAAAATGTGTAATTTTTGGCAGCATCTCCTGACATATTTTATATGAGAATCATATGTATTATTGTTATTAAAAGTTGCGGAATTTTTCCGGCTATCGTATTTTTAAAAAACATCTAGCCCGGAATCGGTTTTTCGTCGGCAATGTCGTTTTCCGAAAAACAACGACCCAAACCGCCGAGAGTTCCGTTTTGTTAGGCTAAAAATTTGACATCTAAGATTTTGACCATAGTCTTAGCATTTTCCTTTGTGGAAATTAACGGGTTTTTTGGTCATTTTTTTTTTTGAAACGCTATCTGTCGGCGGGAAATACAACCCAGCCGAATCGAGTGATTCGAGTAGAGCTTCTAGTTTTCGCCGCCGATTCGTATCGGAGAATAAATCCCTGTATATATTTCATTTTGTCGAAAAAAATTTACTCCCAGCTTCTTGTCTGAATTTGCTTCAACCGAAAGTGAACCTTAAGGTGGGTGAAACGTAAAGGGCAGAGTGGTCGTTTTTCGCATCAAGGAAAAAGTGCGCGGTCGATAAACTGTGTATTAATATATATATACTAGCTGGGCCCATTGCAAAAGCAATTAACGGGTTTAAACACTTTAATTGACGTGTGAACGTGGATGAAGCGAGTAGAAGTGTGTGTTAAATTAAATATATGAAGAAACCTGAGGTTACAGTGACCTTGCAACGCATGCCGGGTACCCGTTGAATATAATGTTATGTAGTGCAGCGCTTGCATTAAAATGTTATTTCCCAGGAATTGGAATGGAACCATTACAGTTAAGTTGACCCCGAGGTTGCAGTGACCTTGCAACGCATGTCGTGTACCCGTTGTATATTATGTTATAAATTGCAGGCGCTTTCATTAAAATTTTATTCATTAAAGTAAAGTTGACCCCGAGGGTACAGTGACCTTGCAACGCATGCCAGGTACCCGTTGTATATAATGTTATATAGTATAGACGCTTGCATTATAATGTTGTTTTCCAAGATTTGGCATGGAACCATTACAGTTTAATGGACCCCGAGGTTAAAGTGGCATTGCAACGCATGCCGGGTGCCCGCCGTATATAATTTATTTATTTACGGACAAAAAGTCCATTAATCATATAAAATACGTCACTAACTTATATCTCCCTCTTATCGTTTCCCTTGTTACCATAATTATTGGAAGGCTTTTGACCTCTCCTGCCAGATTCTCTCAACCCTTCGCCTTGCACCGCAGTGTGAGGAAAAGATTCGTACGTCTGTCACTCCTGGCCACACTGAGCCCCAGATTCCTACCCACCCCTCAAACCATTTTCCTTCCCATATCTTCTTCTCCTTCCTTTCCCTTAAAAAACCCTCCATACAGCATCCTCAAAGATGACATAGGCCCCTAGGGAAATTGTTTTCCTTAGTGCCTCCTGTGTGGAGCTAATGTAAAAAAAAGTTTAGCAATGCATACTTTCATGATGCCAAAGCTCACTATTGTGTACAGAAACCAATGAATGGTTCCCGGGGCGGCGATACCAATTCCACGTTGAATGATTATCATAAAGATGCAAAATACAAAAAAACGCTATGTAAATGTAATATTTTTGAAAAAATGATCCCATTCAACTTCTAGTAATTTCATCGTATATTTACAAAAAAAAAAACATACGCAATATCATCAGAAGATTCTGAGTCGTTATGTGCAGTAGCCTAGTAGTATTCGGAGTAGGTACCCACACATCTGTAAAAAAAAAGTAATTAAAAATTTGTAAAATTTAGTACATCCGAATATAAATGAAGCAATCTACGCTTTTTTCCGATGCGTAAAACAAAAACTTTAGCATTTCATTTGGACAGAAAATAAGATAAAAGTTCTCTCATACCTAGTACCTACTAACACATATAATATATCCGTGTTCCTAGTTACCTACGTATTTTTACAAAACAAATAATTGCACCAACCAAAGTTCCAATACACGTAGGCATTTTTGCAAAATTCCATCTTTGATTACTTTTCTTTTAATTTTATATCATAATTTTAAATAAATAAGTTCCTACTCAGTGAATGTTGTCATTTGAATTAATAAGCACTAACATCTCTATGCGGCCACTCTGATTGGCCATCGGAATAGAATTCCAATCTCTCTCCTGATTGGCTGAAAGCTAAAAAAGATAGGGTCCGCCAATATTTCCTTACTCATTTTTAATAAACACAATTTGATGAACAAAAAAATTTTTTTTTTTAAAATCGACCCATTGATTTTATTTTTTGAAAATTTTATCTATCAAGTGTCCACCTTTCAAATTTAGCAACGCCAATACTATTTTCGTAATAAATAGTTATTCAGAACGAAAAATGTATTGAAATTTTAAAAAAAACTACGTTTGAAAAAAAAATTATACGCTGCGCAAATATTTGTAGCAACGGCCCGACTCCATTTACTAAAAAAATAATAATTAGAAAACATTATTAATACTATTACAAAATTAATCAATATATTTCCAACGGTATTTTTTTTACCACCTTGCACTTACATTCGTAAACTGACCAGCAACAAAAATCGGCATTATTTTAGTACGAACGCATTAAGTACCTACCTATCCAGTAATAAATAACATTCTATGGCGCCTTTATTTTCTTAATATTTTGAAAACCTCGAGTGATTTCTTTTAATATTTAAATGAAAGAACATTCTTCATAAGCCGGTACTTACCTCGAACATACCGGGAAAAATAATATGTAAGTACCTACCTACGCGTTTTCTCAATAAAAATTGCGTCAACATTACGTATTTGGTTACTTTTCTTTAGCACATTTGCAAATGATTCCATGGAACGGTAGGCGGTAGGTACCTGCCCCGTTATAAATTGAGTTTTTTTCATATGGCCAGTAATTTTATACTCTCGGATAATTTAAGAACGCATTTTCGACATTAATTTTTCAGGAAATGTGTGATGTTTGTCAGCTTCTACTGACATATTTTATAAGAGATGCTTATATAATATTGCTATCAAAAGTTTCGTATTCCTATACTGTATTATATTTTTTAAAAATATCAAAGCTGAAATCGTTTTCTGGGCCGCAATTCCGTATTCCCCAACCGAAACCGCTGAGAGGTCCGTTTCGCTAGCATAAACTGACATTTAAAATCTACAATATACCTATCTCAGCATTCGCGAGCATGCGAAAAGAGATGGGTTAATCCAGACCTGACTCGATATTCCTAGCATTTTATGAAACTAATGGAAAAAGACATCTCTTGTTTTTTAATGCGAACCTGTCGGTGGGAAGTGTAAGCGAGCCGAATTGTGTGATTTTATTAGAATTCTAGTTTTAGCCGCCAGTTTTTTTCTTTAAATTTTGTAGGCCAAAAAACGCTTAATTTTTGTCGCAAAGTCAAAGTACTGAAACGTGCACTGAATTTTTTTATCTGAAAGGGCGTAAGCGTCTTTTTCGTTTTTAAGCGACAATACGCCGTAAGGTCTTGCGGATCGAGGGGGAAAAGAGTCGATTATCGGATCACCAAAACGCGTTTTTTTGGAACGGCCGTTTGTATGAAATCCCGGTCCACAAGCCTTGCTCGGCCAAATCGACCTCTGCGGTCGGTGAAACTCGACAGGCAGAGCGGTCGATTTTCGCCTGTACCCGGACGATTAAAAAAAAAGTGACCTTTTCCCTGACCTACCCCAAAACTGAACATTAATATATATATATATATATGTTGGCATTCTCGTCATATAAATTTAAAGGTGTAATATTTCTATCTGCCTTGCAAATTATTTTGTGCATTTCTGAGCTATTAGCTTTCCTATGGAAAAAATTTCTAAGCATTTCTACCTGATTGTGTTTCAAAGATGTTATTTTGACTACACCTCTACCTCCTAAATTTCTAGGTAAATTAATTCGTTCTATAGCTGAATTTGGATGATGGCAATTAAATTTTGTTAACGTAGTTCTAATTAATCGTTCTAAACTATCTAAATCTGTATTGGACCATTTAATTATGCCAAATGAGTACGTTATTATTATTATTATTATTATTATTATCGGGTCAGCTAGTTGTAGTATATTTTTGTTTGTGTCAGCCCTGATGTTATTCGAAACTTTAGCGAAAGATACAAAAACAAATTATGATAAATTTTTCTCTGTTATTGTTCGTATAACATTTTATCCACTGGAGCGATTATGGCCGAAAAGTGGACCACTTTTATTTTTCTGCGATTAATATCGGTCCAAAATTTCCTACCATTCGTAAAACATTTATTGTAATATTAATAGAGACGACGGTGCTAAGCTCAATAGTTCTTGGTATCCGGTAATTGACGGTTACATCAAGGCTAAACGCAAAAAAACATGTTAAAGTATATTGTAGCGCCTGTTGCATCCGAGACTGTTTCGAACTTACAGCCTCAAATGCAACTGGCGAAAATGGACTGTTTCTGTCAGTCCATTTTCGCAAACGCATTTTCAAACAAAAACGAAAATGTTTCTGAAGTTGGATGAATGAATGTATTGGTAAATAATTGGAATGTAAGGACAGGGGAAACCAAAGGTACTTACCAAAACTCGAAGGCGAACACATCAAAAACACAACTAGTTGGTTGCAAAATTTCAGGCCATCCCACTGTACAGTATTGAATGTTATTGTGCCTTGTTTTGTTTCACCATGGTGACATTGGTTGGGGAGGGTAGGAAGGATAAAATGACATTCCGGTAGGAACTGTGCATATTATCATTATTTCAAAATCAAACAACTCCTAAGTAGATAAGTACAAACATCACCCCTAACTATTACACATCTGCCCTGATGATGGACACTGCAACGCTGTCCGAAACGTCGGCTGAAGAAGGAGGTAGCGCAACACGGCATAATACCCCACAAACTAATAAAAAAAAAATATTGTAATTATTTAAAACATTTCCTTGGCCAGCCATTTGTTTTAAAACGAAGCTATTGAAATGCTTTATATTGTTTTATTTTGTAGTTATTTAATTTTGGCGGGTTTTTCGATATTTCGATACGACATATTGACTTTTTCGATATCGATATTTTGAGGGGTCGATATATCGATATTTATATATCGAGGGGTCGATATATCGTTGCATCCCTAA
This sequence comes from Limnephilus marmoratus, assembly GCA_917880885.1. Lineage (NCBI taxonomy): Eukaryota > Metazoa > Arthropoda > Insecta > Trichoptera > Limnephilidae > Limnephilus > Limnephilus marmoratus. Next base: position 17,576,245 of record OU862932.1, read on the forward strand.
CCGTTACCCTCCTGTGTACCACTGTATCTTAAAATATCATGTATCATTTTAATGTAAAAGCCATTTTATAGCGTATACATAAATAATACTTTGGCGCTGACAATCAAAAATTAATAACTGACGTCAGTTTTCATTAAAAACTTTCTTATCAATTCGTAGTATTGGGGTTATTCGTCGTTTTCGGAATTAACATATCAGTCTTATCTTGAGATTAGTTTTGTTTATGATATTGACGTTGTAAAAAAATGCTTCCTGCAGTTTAAATTGTTCAGAAAGATTATAAAGTTTAAATTAATAGATAACTATATATTTTGAAAGCTTTAAATTATAATAGTTTCTCGGAGTTTGCCAACCATTTAATAGAAACTAGTCATACCTTTAATTTTAACAGTGGAATAGAATTAATACATTGTAATGTCAATGGCTTTCAGTTGGATAAATTAGAAATTTTAGAGATTAGAAAGAGTTTTAATGCAAATTTAAATATTATTAATAACCAAATATTGTTTTTAAGAGGGCATTACCAGAGGAAGCCGGAAATACGTCATTTTCAAAAAAGTTTTTAGACGTATTGACTCTTTTCCACAAAAAATTATAAATGGATTTCGAAAGATTGTTCTTTTATCTAGTGAAGTTATGTAATAAATTTTTAGAATTTTTTTTAATTTTTAGTATTTATAAGGTTATTCCATAGGTCGTTGGCAGATTTGTTAAATTTTCAAAAAAGTTTTTGTATTATACCACACCCATTTCAAATAATGTAATCATGCAGTAAAATAAATCAATACATTATCTAGCAGAGTAATGTATTAGAATTTTAATTTTAGTTTCAATAAAATCATTAAAAAATATGTACGTACATGTGTTTCTTGACGAAAATTGGTCCATTTGTGTATTTATTTGCGCACTTACAAACTAATATATTTCAGATTTTTTTAACATTCTTATTAAATTTAGGCATTATTGAAAAATGATAAATACTTATAATCAAAAAATAACTACAAAAAGTACACTATTTTAATAATTTTATCATCACGCCTTTCAGCATTTTTGGATGAAGGTATAAATTAAAGCTAATTTGGATTGAAATAAATTCGATATTGAGTTATAATTTTAAAAAGCTGCTACGGAGAATAATTAATCTTTCTCATTGTAACCGCCCTGCACGATCGGAAGAACAACTTTCGACGAAATGTGGATTTTCGTCCGCTGGCTGGTTAAACGCTCTTAAATGACCCATTATTAAATCTATTCCCCTTTTAAATTTTTAATTGTTCTATATTGCCCCTCGTCCCTTACACATTATTTTCTTTCAAATTTTATTATTGTTTATGTCTATTATTTTTCTCTATTACCTATGTATGTCTATTTTTTTAAATTAATTCTGTCAAAACCCTGAAGAAGTCAGCTTTGCTGACGAAACATGTCGGTTTTTGTAAATAATTAAGTGGTTAATACAAAGTTATCTATTAATTTGAATTTAAAATGTTACCACAAAATAATTTTGCACTATTAGAAGAAGTGATTATAAAGTTAAGTGATTTAAAAAAATACGTTTGCAGGTAAAAAAATACCATAAAAAAATATTAAGAACAAATTAACAAATTCATATTTATAACTTGATGAGTAAAAACCTGAATTTATAATATTTAATTAAATGAAGACAATATTGTGAAACTCAATCAAAATTCACCAATTATTTTTTTTTTTTTACAGTGAATACCGCACAAGAATCTCAAATGCTCCCGTCTGGAGCCAGTGAGACTATGGCATCCCCAATTGGGGTATGTTGTGAGGCTGAAGGTAGTGGGGAGGGGAAGGAGGTGGGGAAGAGGAAGGTTGGGAAGTACCTGGCTATTCAGATCTGGTCACTAAACACGGCTAAAGCCATTTTCAAGCAACGTTTCAATTCTGAATGGTGGTCTTACACCAGGGCGATACTAATAGTATCTTCCACTCTGGAACATGCCGCAAATATACTATATATTATTTTAAATGAATTAATTGTGAAATAACACAAATTAATCAAATAAAATTTATTTGCGCATGCCGGGTTCGAACCCGCGACCTCCGGAATGTGAGTCAAGAGTCTTAGCCACTGGACTACTGGAGGTCGTCAAATTATGATTTGCAATTTAATGCAAGAAAATTATGATTTTTTTTTCCTTTTTACGAAACATACCTACGTACATTGTGTATCTCATCTTTTGATAGAGCTGTTGCATTATTGTGGGAAGGAACGTATGTTTATTGTCTTTTTTTCCGTCACGGTACCGTAACCGTCGCGGTAATTATAAAAGCACACGATTGTTTCCCGATACATTAGGAAATTAAATTAAATACCATTATTAAAGAAATTTATAAATAATGCCAAATATTCTGAAAGATCTATGTTATCTATCTATCTTCTAATATATAAAATTCTCGTGTCACGGTGTTTGTTGCCATACTCCTCCGAAACGGCTGGACCAATTTTGATGAAATTTTGTGTGCTTATCTGGTAGGTCTGAGAATCGACCAACATCTATTTTTCATGCCCCTAAAAGTAAAGGGTGTTCCACTCTGAAGAAAATTATTTTCCCCATACATTTTGTATGGAACGAATTCTCCTATTTTGAAATAACTGCAGCAATATTGTAAGGGGTATAAAATTGAACTGTGAACCGGGGGAGGGGTGAGGGGGGAGGGGGAAAGGAACTCAGGAAGGGGGGTTAGCGGGACGGGGGAAGGGGAGAAGTGGAGTGGGGAGAGGGAGAGGGAGAGGGAGAGGGAGAGGGAGAGGGAGAGGGAGAGGGAGAGGGAGAGGGAGAGGGAGAGGGAGAGGGAGAGGGAGAGGGAGAGGGAGAGGGAGAGGGAGAGGGAGAGGGAGAGGGAGAGGGAGAGGGAGAGGGAGAGGGAGAGGGAGAGGGAGAGGGAGAGGGAGAGGGAGAGGGAGAGGGAGAGGGAGAGGGAGAGGGAGAGGGAGAGGGAGAGGGAGAGGGAGAGGGAGAGGGAGAGGGAGAGGGAGAGGGAGAGGGAGAGGGAGAGGGAGAGGGAGAGGGAGAGGGAGAGGGAGAGGGAGAGGGAGAGGGAGAGGGAGAGGGAGAGGGGAGAGGGAGAGGGAGAGGGAGAGGGAGAGGGAGAGGGGAGAGGGAGAGGGAGAGGGAGAGGGAGAGGGAGAGGGAGAGGGAGAGGGAGAGGGAGAGGGAGAGGGAGAGGGAGAGGGAGAGGGAGAGGGAGAGGGAGAGGGAGAGGGAGAGGGAGAGGGAGAGGGAGAGGGAGAGGGAGAGGGAGAGGGAGAGGGAGAGGGAGAGGGAGAGGGAGAGGGAGAGGGAGAGGGGAGAGGGAGAGGGAGAGGGAGAGGGAGAGGGAGAGGGAGAGGGAGAGGGAGAGGGAGAGGGAGAGGGAGAGGGAGAGGGAGAGGGAGAGGGAGAGGGAGAGGGAGAGGGAGAGGGAGAGGGAGAGGGAGAGGGAGAGGGAGAGGGAGAGGGAGAGGGAGAGGGAGAGGGAGAGGGAGAGGAACGCGAGAGGGAAAGGATACGCAGGGAGAAACAATTAGATCAATTCAGCTAAAAAGTTGACAACAGTTTTTGATTCTGAGGCGGTACGAAGTTCGCCGGATCAGCTAGTTTTATAATAAAAACTGAGACTCAAACCCAGAAACTCTCGTCTATTCGGGACGTGCGTTTACCAATTCCGCCATTTCGCCCTACTGTCAAACCGTCATACCTAATAGCCAATCTCATATTTCAATTTTTTTAGAATTAACAATATTATCTTCAACTAATTTATTTTCCATATCATAGGCAACTACCCTTTTTATTGGAAGCAATCATTCTAAGAATTGGTTTGTAATCTGGATAGCGTCACGGATAAATAAATCAGTGACACAGTTAAATGGTTGCAATGTCGAAAAGGTGGAAAGATTTAGATACCTCGGCAGTATTCTCACGGAGACTCTTGACCCAGATGTAAAGGTTTTTTTTTTTTTACAGGAGCTCCACACAGGAGGCCCTGAGGAAATAATTTCCATCAGGGCCTATGTCATCTTTGGGGATGCTGTGTGGAGGGGTTTTTTTTTATGAAAGGAAGCAGAGGAGAGTTCTGAAAAGGAAAAGGGTTTAAAGGGTGGGTAGGAATCTGGGGTTCAGTGTGTTCTGGTCATCCACCTCCAAGACCTAGACAAACCTCACCCCATGAACCCGGGCACCCCTGCTAAATCACCAAACGTAGCGAACCTCTTGGGGTGACCTATGGCAGAGGTGTTGGTTATCCAATAAAGGTTCCCAGGGCGGCGGTACCCATTCCCGCCTCCCAATTGGTTAGGTGCAGAATTGAAACAGCAAGAACTGCGTTCAAATGAAATCCCTCTTCTTCAACGACAATATCAGTTTAAAACTAAGGCAGAGAATGCTAAAATATTATGTGTGGTCGGTCTTGCTGTATGGATGTGAAACATGGACCTTGAAAGTAAATACCTACCATGAACAGGTTAGAGGCTTTTGAAATGTGGCTTCACCGGAGAATGCTCAAGGTCCCATGGACCGACATGATCACCAACACAGAAATTCTCAGGCGGGTTAGAGCAGATAGAGAACGGCTCACATTAATAAAAATCCGGAAAATTTCACATCTGGGTCATATACTTAAGAAGTGTCACTTGCTCCATTTAATATTGAAAGGCGAGATAGAGGGTCGCCTAGGGCCTGGTAGGAGACAAATGTCTTGGCTGCGAAATATACGAGAGTGGACCGGCATTAGAAGTGTGGAGGAGCTATTCCGGGCAGCGCAAGACAGAGAGACATTTTCAAGAGTGATCGCCAACCTCAGGGGGACCTGTAGGGCACACAAAGAAGAAGATAAACATATCCGTAAATCTTGGTTAATAATATAATGAAGACTGGTAAATTCGCTATCTCGCCGAGTTAATGATTTATTACGTATACCTGGAAACCAGCGAGATGGTACGTACCTCGGTAGTATGATTCTTTCAGTTGTATCTCATAGCTGCGAGCTTGCTTTCATTAAATATACATATTGCATTAGACCCCGTGTCCCGTCTAACATATACCTGACCCGACTTCAACCACATGAAACGGTACCCTCGCGTTTTCGCTTCTTATCTAGCCTTCCAAAATAGTTGCTTGCCTCGAAATGTCAGCTGCTCGGAAACGTAGATTCTGGTACTCGGTCCAGCAATTCCAATGTTTGAGGTATTTAATTTTTCTTCCAAATTCGGGTTGCTTTTGTTATATGATTTCACATGATCTAACAGCTGTTCTTTAGCTATTTTCGATTTGAGTTTGATTATAATTTATCTCGGATGAATATTATTTTTTTTGCTGCCAGATGAATAGCGTCCATGTCTTTGTTTTGGATGTTCGACTTAGTTTTTTGGCATATATTAAAAATGACGTCTTGTAGTATTTCTCCTTTATTTTCCGGAATGCCTCTGATTTCTAAGTTGTTGGCCTTCAGAGCCCGTTCCTGGAATTCAAGACAGTTCTCCAGTACATTAATACTGGCTTCCAAATCGATGTTCTTTTTTGTAAGCTCCTCGTTCCTTGATTCAATTTCACGGATACTGCCTAGGAAGTCCTCGTATTGTGCACTCATGAATTGAATGCTTTCTGGAATTTTATTGTTTTGTTCCATTTTGTTTTCTTTCGAGATTAGACGTCTTATCCAAGACTAACCCTTGCAGATCTTCTAAGTTTGTCTGGGCCTGAGCTGTGGTCGACGGTCCTTTATTTTTCATTTTTTTACCTGGCTCCAAAGGTTCGTTACCGCTGATTGTATCAGTTACGCTTGAAGTGCTCGTCTTCGTGTTTTTGCACTGTTTACATTTCCGTAGGGAACACCGTTCCTGAGTGAGTCTACGGAAACTGTTCTCAGTAATTCCCCCACAGGCTAGATGAATTGACTCCCCTGTTATTACTGACTCCGGGCAAATGTTGCAGTGCATTTTATAAGTAAATTTATGTGCTACCTGCGTTACGCCTTAGTAATTAGTCCAGTCGATGAATGGTTCAAAAGGAGGTGTAGAGTGCGTGAGCAGGGACCTAAGCGATTCCTTCAGAAACTTGTTCAGGGTGCTTAGGGTATGAACATACTAAAAGTTCTAACGTCTAAGTGGTGAGCTAGAGAGGGGGAGGGGGGGAAGGTCCCAATTTTCGGGTTTCCGCCTATATCTCGAAAACGGTGCGTCGCAGAGGAAAATTTCCTTAGAATCAGTAAAAGCTCATTAATTTTTTATTCTATACGTAATTTTCGGAATCCCAGCCGTTTTTGAGTTACACGCTCCACAAATGTAGATATTTTCTAAAAAAAATCATTTTACCTCAAACATTCCTTCATATCGTCTAAAATATTCATTAAAGAAAGAAATTTATTTAAAAGAAGTTGTAAAGAATTTAATTCCCTTTTAGAATATATACACATATGTAAATTTATCTCCAACCGGTCAACATTTACAGCAATATTAAGTTTTTTCGTAAAATGTCATTTTCAGAAAAACTGACATACAACTGACACACAACTTTTGTGTTGGACATGGACTTATATTTCATTTATGTTCAGAGTTCCTAAAACAATTTGTTTAATGACTCTAACTTCTATTTTGGTATGAGCGCAACTCGTGAGATCTGTATTTCCCTTGAAGAGTTTTGTGGAGTCTTCTTCACATCAAGTGAACAGCACAAGGACCTCGGATAAGCCCGCCGGAGTAGAGATACAGCAGACATTGCTAAACTCAGTCAGTGGTTTGATGCGTATCCTCCCTTCCCACGAACCAGTGAAATAATGTCAATTTTCAGTGGAGTCATCGGAGACATCACAATAACTTGCTACGATGCTGTTCGAGTTGGTAAAAAGGCAATGAATGGACGACCTCCGTAGTCCAGTGGCTAAGACTCTTGACTCACATTCCGGAGGTCGCGGGTTCGAACCCGGCATGCGCAAATAAATTTTATTTGATTAATTTGTGTTATTTCACAATCAAATCATTTAAAATAATATATAGTATATTTGCGGCATGTTCCAGAGTGGAAGATACTATTAGTATCGCCCTGGTGTAAGACCACCATTCAGAATTGAAACGTTGCTTGAAAATGGCTTTAGCCGTGTTTAGTGACCAGATCTGAATAGCCAGGTACTTCCCAACCTGCCTCTTCCCCACCTCCTTCCCCTCCCCGCTACCTTCAGCCTCACAACATACCCCAATTGGGGATGCCATAGTCTCACTGGCTCCAGACGGGAGCAGTTGAGATTCTTGTGCGGTATTCACTGTAAAAAAAAAAAAAAATGAATGTGATAGTGGCTTGACATTCTCAAACTTCAAGTTGTCCCGCAAATATCGAGCATTCCCAATATCTTCTGTCAGCTCGTCGACAAAAATTCACGAAGAAAAGGTTGCAATGGACTTAACATTGCTGTTTCAGCGGATGTGTAAAAGCAAACGATCAGATGAGGATTTGAAGAAATTCTTTGAGTAGAAGTTGGCCCCATTTCCCTTGGAACTGTTCAATGAAAGTGGGATTCGAAAGACAACTAAATATGTCCTGTACAGCTTATTCGAGCCTACCAAAAGAACTGTTATAATGTCTCAGATGAATATAGTTGTGGACGGAGGATTTCTACTACACAGAGTAATTTGGCAAAAGGATGCCTCCGTTGCCACAATTTGTGATCGTTATATCACCTACGTCAACCACCACTATCCTGGAATGACTCGCACTGTGGTATTTAATGGGTACGCAAACCCAGCCAACAGTTCGAAATCACAAGAACAGATGCGACGATACAGACTGAGAATGTCAGCTGATGTCAAAATGATATTTTGCCGCTGCACCAAGGGTTGTGCATTTGGCAAATGTAGATGCCGAAAAGCAATGAGATGACCTGTTTTGCAACGTGTCTCCACTGCCAATAGAGATGTCTCAATAGCATGCCTGTTACCGAGGACGACGATGAAGATGATGTAGAGCCCATTAAGAAAGAACCATCCACTACTGAGGATGAAGATGTCATGGATGAACAACGCTTGTCAGTAATAAGGTAAAAACAGCTTTTTCAGAAAACGACATTTTACAAAACTTAAAATTGCTGTAAATGTTGGCCGGTTGGAGATAAATTTGCACACGTATATTTTTATTCTAAAAGGGAATTAAAATTTTTACAACTTCTTTCAAAAAAAATTCTTTCTTTAATGAATATTTTAGACGATATAAAGGAATGTTTGATGAAAAATGTGAGGTTAAATGATTTTTTTCGAAAATATCTACATTTGTGGAGCGTGTAACTTAAAAACGGCTGGGATTTCGAAAATTACGTATAGAATAAAAGTTGTAGATAATTTTATAAGCTTTTACTTATCACTAGAAAATTTTCCTCTGCGACGCACCGTTTTTTAGATATAAGCAAAAACCCGAAAATTTGGACATCCCCCCCCCCCTAGCTCACCACATAGACGTCAGGACTTTTAGTATGTTCACACCCTAAGCACCAAGTTTCTGAAGGAATCGCTTAGGTTCCTGCCTACGCACTCTACACTCCTTCCTTGACTGGAATAATGTTAAATTATGTTTTTGTTTTTACTGATTATACTCGGTAGGTAAGGTATCAAGATTATAGATTTTACACATTGGTTTCACAAATAGCAATCAATACCGTTAACTTTCCGATTTTTGTGTTTTATCACTTAGTAATCACTTTAAAGCAGAGCAAAAATATTACGAACTAGTTACAATGGCGATAATAATTGTTGTTGCAGTTGCATATAAGTCGCAGAAATGAAAATATTTTACAACGGGAAACTATAATATTACCTTATCGTGCATTTAAAACATGATTGATTACCTGGTAACCCGTGCAATCATCAATCATTATGCCTCACATACTAACATTCATAAAGGGGGTTTGGTCATTCCATGAAATTCCTGTTCAATCGTAGATAAGTGAATAAAATTATAATGTATAGCTTTTACCCGCGGCTTAGCTCGCATGGTATTAGGTGGAAATACCACTGATTCATTCATCCATGCATTCATTCATTCACTAATTCATTCGTTCACTCATTCATTCATTCACTCATTCATTCATCATTCATTCATTCATACATCATTAATTAATTAATCATTCATACATTATTAATTAATCATTCATTCATTCATTAATTCATCATTAATTAATTAATCATTCATTCATTCATACATCATTAATTAATTAATCATTCATTCATTCATACATCATTAATAAATTAATCATTCATTCATTCATACATCATTAATTAATTAATCATTCATTCGTTCATACATCATTAATTAATTAATCATTCATTCATACATCATTAATTAATTAATCATTCATTCGTTCATACCTCATTAATTAATTAATCATTCATTCATACATCATTAATTAATTAATCATTCATTCATTCATACATATAAACGAATCCAAGTGGACGCAGTGTACACAGATTTCTCTACTCTTGTCAAAACTGTTAGCTTTAGGAATACATGGTGATTTGTACCGATGGCTAGTCTCCTATCTTGACAAACGTTCCCAGATAATAGCAGTGAATGGTTTTAATTCTGAAATTGTCAATGTACTTTCAGGTGTCCCACAAGGGTCTCATCTGGGACCATTGCTTTTCACTATATTTATCAATGACATTGTAAAATGCTTTAAGCATTCTAAAGTTTTGCTCTTTGCTGATGACATGAAAATATTTCTTTCTATCAACTCTATTTCTGACTGCTATAAACTTCAAGAAGATCTTAATAGACTTAATAATTATTGTACTGTCAACTATCTCCACTTGAATACCAACAAATGTTACGTTATTACCTTTACAAAAAACCAAAAAACAATCGAACATGATTATCATATTACAAACAGTCAAGCACTTAAAAAACTCAATCAAATTCGAGACCTCGGTGTTCTTATTGACAATAAACTTTCGTTTAAGGCACATGTGGATATTATTGTTAAGAAATCCATGAGCATGTTAGGATTTTTATTCCGTATTGGAAAAGAGTTCACCAATATCCATACCCTCAAAATATTGTATTACTCCTATGTTCGTAGCAGTGGCGTAGCGTGGGGGGGCGGCCCGCCCCGGGCGGCACTTTTAAGGGGGGCGGCAAATTTTCATAATAAATAATAACATTATCTTGGAAAAATTTAAACCATTTCAAATCATTATTTGAACATGTTCTGCGATCCTTTCGTTTACGATTCCAACTCTTTTTTTAAATTCATTAAAAATATCAATTGCGATCAGAATGTGTTAAGAATGTGTTCAGAATGTATTAACGGCTGAGTTTCAGTTGTGTATTCATCTGCTGATACATTTCGAAATAGACCATTATTTTATTCGAAGTGCAGTTATAAAATTCTACTTGTAGATTATGTATGTGCTGCCAGAATCAAAGAGAAACCATTTTCATTTTCTGAGTGTAGTTTTAATTCGGCAAATACAAATTTAATTTCACCCGTCTAATCACAGGAGACGCAAGTTACCCCACACATTTAATTTTAAAATAAAATTGTGAAATTATGTCCCAAACATTTTAAATAAATTTGTGATTGTGATAAAAAGTTAAGATACAGTTTTAAAACATTTTTTTAAGAAAAGGAATCTGTATTTAAAATTTTAAGTTTATTCTATTTTAGGTACTTTAATTCGAATATTCGCAGGCCTGTATTTTTGAGCCAATTCACATTTCCAATATGAAAATTTTAATGTTTAGAAACAATAATGTTATAATAAGCACGTCGAAAAAATTACTTTATCTAGATTTTAGAACAGTTTTGTTTTAATAAAAAGGAACATTGCATGGGAAGAACTGGAAATTTTATGCGGAAACATTGACAAGCAAAAGTTTATAGATATTTTTTCTTATTATTCAAAGTGTTAAACCAGTTTTTACAGGATGTAAAATTCCATTCGAGAATTCATCTGCTGACACAATTCAAAGGAAAACATTATCTTAATCGAATTTCAGTTATTAAATTCTAGTTGCAGAATCAAAGAAAAACCATATACTTGTTCTGGGTGTACTTTTAATTCGCCGCATACAGACTTAATTCAAACCAACTTTGTGTTGAGAATGTAAATTTCCAGTTGTGGATTCATCTGTTGACACATTTCGAAGGAAAACATCCTCTTAATCGATGTTTAGTTATAATATTCTATATGCAGACTATGTATGTGCTGCCAGAATCAAAGAAAAACCATTTTCATGTTCTGAGTGTAGTTTTAATTCACCGCATACAAACTGGTTTTGTGTTCAGAATACAACGATAAATTAAATAACGAGTTGCAGATTTATCCTGCATCGAGTGAAACTTTACATTTGAGTTACATAATTCTGAAAAATTCTGAGAAATTGATTGTTGCGTGTGTAACTGTGTGTGATTGTTGCGTGATTGTTTGGGGACTCTAACGCAGTATCAATCAATCAACTTTGGAGTAGAATTTATATACATGATTTTCATTGAAAGAATACTCGTCAAATGTGATTATTAAAAAAATCCGGCTCGTGTATAAATAGGTCGTAATAAAAAAATAGGATTTTCATATACAACCCCCCCCACTGCTTGAAGTACCCAAATAAGGGGGCGGTGAAATTTTCCTCCGCTCCGATGTACTGAGTGTAGGTTTAATTCACCACAAACAGATTTAATTAAAACCAGTTTTGTATTAATTAATTAACCAGAATGTAAATGCCGGCAGAATCAAAGAAAAACCCTTCTCGTGTTTTGAGTGAAGTTTTAATTCACCGCATACAGATTTAATTAAAACCAGTTTCATGTTCAGAATGTAATTGCCGGCAGAATTAAAGAAAAACCATTTTCATGTTCTGAGTGTAGCTTTAATTCACCACATATATGTAGATCTAATTAAAACCAGTTTTGTGTTCAGAATATAAGTGCCGCTAGAATGAAAGAAAAACCTTTTTATATTCTGAGTGTAGTTTTGATAAACTGCAAATTTATTTTAATTTAAACCAGTTTTGTGTTATCAATATATCAATAAGTTGTCAATTCAGCGTGTACCGTGTGAAGCTTTGCATTTGAGTTGCATTCTATACGCATGTGTGATGAAGATGCAAAATTCTATTACAGGCATACCATTCTCGATTTCTGAGAGCAGTTATATATAAATTTGTAGTAGAATTTATAAACATGATTTTATTGGAAGAGTATTCGGCACATATGATTATAAAATTCGGCATAAAAAATAAATAGGATATCTACCCCTCCCCCCCCCCCCCCCCCCGTCAGCGCTTGAAAATCTGGAGAAAAGTACCTGTAGAAGTCACGGGTGGGGGGGCGGCAAAATTTTCCTCCGCCCCGGGCGGCCGAAACCCACGCTACGCCACTGGTTCGTAGTCATCTTGAATATGCTTCTCCTGTATGGAATCCGCTGTATAATATACACACAAAGCGCATAGAAGCTGTCCAAAGAAAATTTGTACACCATTTGAACTTTAAGAGACATGTGCGTTATTATGACATGGACAGCTCTATAAAACACTATGGACTTAAAACTCTAAAAAGTAGGAGAGACATCGCGGATATAACTTACTTATACAAAGTCTTGAGTGGTCATATTGACTGTCCAGCTCTTTTGTCATCAATTAATATTAGAATCCCGAGTATAAAAACTAGAGACAAGTCATTGTTTCATATCGAAAGTGCTTCAACCAGTCTCAGGCAAAATTCTTTCTTATTAAGAACATGCAATCTTTATAACAAAAAATGTATCGATTTTTTTTCGTGTACTTTAAGCACTTTTAGACAAATACTTAATGGAGTCTTATAATTATCCATCAATTAACAAATAACTTAATTCATTGTAACAAAACTGATAAATTTCTTATGTATTTTTTTCTATTGAAATTTTAAAAATAATGTATACAAGTAAGTGTATATTGATTTTCCACTTTACGCTTTTAAACACGTCTGATGTTTTTCAGTTTTTATTTTTATTTTGTTATTATCTTATTTAAAAATACTTATTTAATCTAACATAAAACTGGCACACTTTATTTTACTAATTTACTTTTATTTTACTTTCATTTCACTTTTATTTTGCTTTTCCTTGTTTTTTTATATATGTTTACATATAACGTTTTCGACATCACATCTGGTGTTTTTCAATTTTCATTATTATTATATATTGATATAGAAAAACATAGAAAACATAGAAGGGTTGAAGGAATGACTGAATATATAAATATATATATTTAGTTATTTTTTCAACTTTTCTTTGTTTTTTTTTTTTTATCTTATCTTATCTTATCTGTATCTTTATTTATTAGACACTATAGCTAGGTTATCCCTAGACAGCTTATCTAACTCCTTACTATATAATATTAAGTAAAAAAAAAAAATTTAATAACTATAGATTTTTTCATTATCATTGGTGCATGATGTGAACATTAATTATTGGGTTTATAACCTAATTATTGTAATTTGTGGTTTTCTAATGCACGTAATAAACCTGTAAATGTTCCCAATAAATAAAATAAAAAAATACATCATTAATTAATTAATCATTCATTCATTCATTTCCCGGTACGCGTTGCCTTCCCTCTCCCCCCTCCCCTCGTCCGCTTCCGCCGTGAACCCCCTTCCCAGGTTCCCCTCCCCCCCTCCCCCCTCCACCCTCCCCCTTCCCCTCTCCAGCGAACACATCAAATCCCCAAAGTTTCATCGCAATCGGATGAACGGTTAGCAATGCATAATTTCATGATGCAAGAACTCACTATTGTATATAGAAACCATCGCGGGCATGCACACATCAAATCGGATGAATGGTTTAGCAACGCATAGCGGACATACCCATAAACCCAGAAACAAAGATATTTTGGATACGTTTTAAGATTTTCACGGCCAAAAGCATTATCGTTATTTGTTTTTGGGGTGTTATGCCGTGTTGCGCTACCTCCTTCTTTAGCCAACGTTTCGGACATCGTTGCAGTGTTCATCATCAGGGCAGATCCGGCAGATCTGCACACTGCAACGATGTCCGAAACATTGGCTAAAGAAGGAGGTAGCGCAACACGGCCCAACACCCCAAAAACAAATAACGAAAAAAACATATTTAGATTTTTGTGGAATATTTTTGAAGTGAAAACTTATTCAGCACCATTGTGATTTGGAATTCGGATGAAACTGAAATAACGAATTACACCACCTGCGAAGCATCAAACTGCACTCGTTGACCGCTTTGATTATGAAGTCACTTTTCAAGGCTCCTATTGGTTGAGATATGAAACGGAAATGACGCTAGGTCTGCGCTCATTGGCTGCTTTGATTATGACCTCACTTTTCAAGGCTCCTATTGGTTGGGATTGTTTTGGTAAAGTTTCGCTTCTACCGTGTGTGAATTGCGCACTCTGATTTTTTAAGTGAAAACTTCTTTAGCACCGATGTGATTTGAAACTCGATGAAATGATAAATTACGATAATAAAAAGAAATCAAAAAAATTGCGATAATAAAAAAATATATACATTTATAGGATTCAGCCCGCGATATAATGAGATAGTATAATCGGTCCTACTTCAGTTTTCCAAAGATTTCACTTCTACGGTGTGTGAATTGCACACCTGATTTTTTAAGTAAAAACTTCTGTAGCACCGTTGTGATTTGACACTCGATGAAACGAAAAATAGCGACAATAAAAAGAGGCAAACACCAGTGGCGGTCCGTGAATTTTCAGTGAGATAGAGTGCTAAGATTGAAAAATACGACGTTATTGATGGATGATATTGTAGCTGAAAATGATTTTTTTTTTTCAAAATTTCAATATTTTGTATGAAGATTTTCATGATATAACTTCATACAATAAGTTGAAATTATAATAAAACTAGCTGATCCGGCGAACTTCGTACCGGCTCAGAATCAAAAACTGTTGTCAACTTATTAGCTGAATTGATCTAAATTGTTTCTCCCTGCGTATACCATACCTTGATCTAAATTGTTTCTCCCTGCGTATCCTTTCCTCTCTCGCGTTCCCTCTCCCTCTCCCCACTCCACTTCTCCCCTTCCCCCGTCCCGCTAGCCCCCCTTCCTGAGTTCCTTTCCCCCCTCCCCCCTCCCCCGGTTCACAGTTCAATATTATACCCCTTACAATATTGCTGCAGTTCTTACAAAATAGGAGAATTCGTTCCATACAAAATGTATGGGGAAAATAATTTTCTTCGGAGTGGAACACCCTTTACTTTTAGGGGTATGAAAAATAGATGTTAGTCGATTCTCAGACCTACCAGATAAGCACACAAAATTTCATCAAAATTGGTCCAGCCGTTTCGGAGGAGTATGGTAACAAACACCGTGACACGAGAATTTTATATATTAGATAAAAATTCGTTTTCAGCTACAACACCATCAATAACGTCGTATTTTTTAATCTTAGCACTTTAGTTAACTGAAAACTGAAAACACGTAAATCTATAGGATTGAGCCTGCGAGAGAATGAGATAGTATAATTGGTCATCTCTTTGTGCGGTGGTACTTAGCCTCCCCACTTTGTCTACTTTAGTTTTGTGATGATTTCACTTCTACTGCGTGTAAACTGCACACTTTTAATGTTTTTATTTATATAAGTACCTAACCTAACTGTGAGATAAGAATAATATTATACAGTGTGTTAAGAAGGTGTGACGGCCTCCGTGGTCGAGGGGTAAGGCTCTTTACTCGCAATCCGAAGGTCGCGGCATCGAAACCCGGTTTGCGCAAACAAATTTTATTTGATTAATATATGTTATTTCACAATTAATTCATTTAAAACAACATAGTGTATTTGTCGCAGTTTCCAGAGCGCAAGATACTCTCAGTATCGCCCTGTTGTAAGGATCACCATTCAGAATCGAAACGTTGCTTGGAATAGCCTTAGCCGTTTTTGGGGACTAGATCTGAATAGCCAGGTATTTCCCCACCGTCCTCTTCTCCGTCTTCTTCCCCTCTTTACTACTTTAAGCCTCACAACGTATTCCAATTAGATGGAATTCCTGTTGGATGCCGTAGTCTCACTGGCTCTAGACGAGAGCGGCTGGGACTCTTGTCAGGTACTCATATAAAAAAATTGACTTACTTTAACTAAGTTATTCCTGATGTTAAAGTAAAAAATAGTAGTAAAAAATGTAATGAAATTTTGGTCTCCGCTGGCATTTTTCATGGATTTATTTTTTACTAGCAGACCCGGCCACACGTTGCTGTGGCTAACGAAACACAACGCCATTACCCAACCTTTATAAAATCCACACCACCCGCTTGCCAGCTGCCCGCTGCCCGCTGCCTGAATTGAATATTTGAATTTCTCGGCTTTTCTCTTCTATAATAAGCATGTATTATACATATAAACCTTCCTCTTGAATCACTCCATCTATTGGTGAAAACCGCATAAAAATCTAAATAAAAAATTTTACATCAGGCTCAGGGCCTATGTCATCTCGGATGCTGTGTGGAGGGTCTTTTTGAGGAGAGGAAGGAATGAACATTGGTCTTGAAGAGACCCATGTTGTAGGAAGGAGGAAACACAGAGGCCGGCAAATCATTCCACAGCCGAGCTGTTGAACACAAGAACGAGTCGATGAAACGACCCGTTCTCATGTGACAAATGTCAACCGTGTACAAATGTTGGGCACGCGTTTGGCGTATTTCCCGACTATGCACCGGTGCCGAAGGGATCAATGATGCTAGTTCCTCGGAGCATCTTCCATTGTAATACCGGTAGAACAAGGATAGCATTCCCACCCGACGCCTGTGCTCTAAAGATTGCAATCCGTCTGTTAAGATGGGAGAATCTATCAAACGGACCGCCCGTTTCTACACAGAGTCGAGGGTATCATGCGTTGCTACGCCATTTGCGTGTCCTTTCCCATTCGTCCCATTCCCCTTCCGCCTCCCGTTCCTCTCCCGCGACACCTTCCCCTCTCCGTTCCCACTCTGATTCCTCCACCTTCCCTCTCCCCACTCCACTCTCCCTTCCCCCGACCCGCGAACCTCCCTCCAGAGTTTCCCTCCCCCCTCCCACTTTTCCCTCCCCCTTCCCGCGTTCCCCTCCCCCCTCCCGCGCTTTCCTAACATTTATTCCCGGTACATTCTGTTTTCAAACAGCTCGCTAGTTTGTTAGATTTGAATATAAAGCGTGGGGTATTTTCTTTCTAACACCGCTTAAATGAAATTTCTTATATTAGATCTACATAAGTTGATCCCAAAAGCGAAAAAATTAACATGGGGGGTTAAAAAAATCTAATATTACGATTAACATAAATGGCTTACCTGAATATTCACTCCAGTTCTGGAACGTCCTTAAAAATAATCCAAATTACGAAAAATGTAGGTCATCTCTTCAATTCGACTGCACTCATAATATAAATAGTGGTGACATTTTCATAGAAGTAATGCACGATGAGAAAATGCCGTGAATTGTTGTTCTTTCCAGAATTGGTATTATATTAATCAACCCTTATAAAATTGGATAACTCACAATGCAGTAGATTTTAACAAAATTAAAAAGGGTTTTTCTAATAGAATTATGTAGTTATAAATTTCAAATTAAATTTCTAATAGTAAAATAATATACATTGTAATAAAATTCAGGTACAACGAGACAGGTTTAATAACTGTTCTACTTGCACCGGACTTTGAGTAAATGTGATTTTATTAAGCAGTAACTATGCTTATCTGTTGTTTCATGGTATTTTGTTGTGAATGATTAGGAATAAAATATAAGCCGATGTATTTCGGTACCTCGGAGACATAACGCACTAAGTCGATTAATGCCATTTTTGGAATATTATACCGTGTTAAACCATAAACCAGCCACGGATCTACGACTTTTTTCAAACCGGGGCATTTTTCCCCTCTCGCGAGGTGTTCTTTCTTGAAACGCGAGGTGTTTTTCCCCTTGTTCTAGATGCTACTGGGATTCCCCTGGCAGACACATCACGTACATTATGCCCGTGTTCAAAATCGACTTAAGATACATTCATAAATTAATTTAGGATAGGGGCCATTAATTTATTCATCATCATCATCATCATCTGTGGCTCTACAACCCAGGTCGGGTCTTGGCCTCCAGCAGAGCCTGCCTCCATGACTGTCGGTGTTGTGCTGCGTTGCGCCAGTTTCGGATGCCGATGGTGCTTGCATCCTTCACCACTCCATCCAGCCATCGAAGCTTTGGTCTTCCAACTCTTCTCCGACCCCCAGGTGCACCATCCATAATTCGCTTTGGGATATCTCCTTCGCTCATTCTCTGGATATGTCCAGCCCACCTGAGTCTTCCAGTTTTGATTTCTTTGGAGATATTAGGGTCCTCGTAAAGATCGTATAGCTCCTGGTTGTATCTGATACGCCATTCTCCATTATCACAGACTGGGCCGTAAATCCTTCGCAGCACCTTCCTTTCAAAACTTTCTAGGGCTCCTTCATCACCCTTACTGATTGTCCAGCATTCCGAACCATACATAAGAACAGGTCGTATAAGGGTCTTGTAAAGCAGGACTTTAGTTCTTCTGGTAAGGTGGCGAGATTTCATATGCTTCTGTAGCCCAAAGTAGTATCGATTTGCAGCTACTATTAATTTATTACGTAAGACAATTTAGGGGGGGAGGGGGGTCGACCATGTCTTATTTTTTTCTTACAAGGGGGTGGGAGGGAGTCTCGATAGTTCTTACGTAAGATCACAAAAATGCGCAAAGTTAAAATTATTAGAACCTTTGTAAGTACAAATAAACATTTCTAAAAATTGTTACTTTGAAAAATAAACATTAAATGAAACCAAACATGTAATCATTTTTTTCCTTTAGAGTTTTACGTAATAAATATTAAACAGGGGGGAGGGGGTCGGCCTATTCTTATTTTTTCTTATAATAGGGGGGGAGGGGGTCGAAAACTAACAAAATTTCTCAATAATAAATAAATGGCCCCTTACGTCGTCTGTAAGTGGCTTCACCACATTATGTTAAAAAAAAAACAACTGGGCTATGCAGGCGCCCCGATTGGCCCGCCTCCTCCCAAATCCGGGGCTGACATAAACACATCTGTATAAATATAATAAATACAAAACGTTTTCATAATCACATCTGTATAAATATAATAAATGCAAAACGTTTTCATAAACACATAGTTGGAACATGTTTCCAAATGAATAACGGCTATTACTAGGCATGAAGCTAATGTCTCTAAAGCTGCGTCTACACACGCGAGCCGAACCTCTTCGTTAATTTGCCATAATTCGTGGTTCAGCTCGTGTCTACGCAATATTAGATCTTATCCGAATACGTTCATTCCGACTTGCAAAAGTAAAGTTACGATTGCACTGAGCATTTTTTTCTACGATTTTTTTTTAAATTTTAACTGATTTCTTTAAAAAACTTTTTTAGATTTTTTTTCTTAAATTATCATTCATCACCCACAAAGTTTTGTGTTGTCAGCATGGAAGACAGTGTATTCTGTTTATGTAATATATTACAATGGGATCGCGAAGGAACTATATAAACTATATTGGGCCGTATTCATAAAACTAAAGGATATCCTTGTAAGTATAAGGTTTTGAGTTGAAGAAAAAGGTGGGAGTATAAGCATTTCCTTTTTTTCGTATTCATAATGATTACCTTATACTTGCAAGAATATCCTCCAAGAATAAGTAAAAGGTTGTTGGCATGTTGGACGAGATACTGTAGCTTGACTTACACCCAGTTCTTGACCAATGCCTTTCTGGATCCCAGGGTCCCTGATATAGCGTAAGCATATCTGTATTTTTAGGACGGATGATAACGCACCTCCTCGAGTTTCAGCATTATTTATACTCAAAAATCTGTTGGCGAGCCATTGCACATTTTCCTCTCCAAACCGGTATATAATTATAATTCTTTATAATCACGAACAGGTTGATAAACGCTGCTGGTAGTGTTTAATTTCTCTCAGTTCCATATCATCTGCTATCGCTACAAATGATCACTACAAGACTGAGTCTGCTACTGACCACACTCAAAATTATTAAAGGATATTTTTTTTTTTTTTACAGTGAATACCGCACAAGAATCTCAACTGCTCCCGTCTGGAGCCAGTGAGACTATGGCATCCCCAATTGGGGTATGTTGTGAGGCTGAAGGTAGCGGGGAGGGGAAGGAGGTGGGGAAGAGGAAGGTTGGGAAGTACCTGGCTATTCAGATCTGGTCACTAAACACGGCTAAAGCCATTTTCAAGCAACGTTTCAATTCTGAATAGTGGTCTTACACCAGGGCGATACTGTTAGTATATTCCACTCTGGAACATGCCGCAAATATACTATATATTATTTTTAATGAATTAATTGTGAAATAACACAAATTAATCAAATAAAATTTATTTGCGCATGCCGGGTTCGAACCCGCGACCTCCGGAGTGTGAGTCAAGAGTCTTAGCCACTGGACTACGGAGGTATTTTTATTTAGAGTAAAAGGTAACGTTTATGAATAACCAAATACTTTGTGTGAAGGATATGCTCATACTCTGTAACAGACGTATCAAGCCTTTACAAGACTGTAAAATAGAAGCACCGGTTTTGTGCACGCCTTCCACTAGCTCACGCTGATGATGGTGATTGTAGCTGGCTGGCCTCCCTACATCCAGTGGTATGGCCCTGGATGCGCCTCGTTTCTGCCTGAGCGGTGCCTTGCAGTGCCCAGAGTCAGGGCCGACTGCAGCGGTAGGCACCGAGTTCCCGTTCAGGCAGAACTTCGGCAGGAGGCAGCAGCTGGCAGCAGGTCGCAGACTTCCAGAGGTAGGTGTCTGGACCACTTGTGGAGTAAATAACAAGACTTGTTGACAGTTGAAGAATAACTGATTTATTACCCAAAAAATCACGCTTTTTATACCCGTTTTCGTGTGAAAAAACGGTCACGTGGTACATTTTTAGAGTGGGAGGATTTACCTATCCCGTTTTGTATATAAAGTGCGGTTTTCTGTTGCCGCCGGTTTTGCCGACCATTTCCTCGAAAGTGGTCGATTAAAATTGGGTTTTTATAATAATTATACAGCTTAAATTATAACTAATACAATGGTTTTCTTAATGCTAATGGGTTTCTACGGATATTGTTTATCCGTAGAATTTTTGTTTGATGATTTTAGGGTGAGTTTTAAGAATGTTTGACATTTTGTCGGTAGGTATTTGTTATTTAACAAGGTATCTGAAGTGTTACAAAGAAGTTAATATTTTTCCCAGGTCCCCCGTAAGCTTGGCTATCGAAACCTTTTGGTTCCGTCGCTTTACGAGGTCCTGGGATTTTTAAAATGGAAAAAAGGTAAATTGATGCTAAAGTCTCGAAAATCTGCGCAAATGCCGATAGCGCTGGCAGTTTAAGAGTTACAATGTTTATTTATGGCTCTATGGATGCCCCGTAGGACTCTGCACTGAAACGTCTTAGGTTCAGCGTCCTACGGGGTTTGTAAATGAAGTTATATTAAAAAATGATGTGTTTTTAACCAATATGAAGGCCCTTAATGGGGCCGCCCAAACTGGTTTTTTGGCTTTGTAGCCGGAAAAATAGCCCTGAAGGCGAAATGACAATGACTCTAGTATGTCTCCCGGTGGCAACCTGGTATACAAGTTTTACTTGTTGCACCGGGGCATTTGTGTATTAAGAAAAAAGACATTTAAAATTGATAAAATGTGTTTTGAAAAAGATCGTTGCTGGCGGCACGGTATTATTGAACTTAGTGGCCAGGACGAAAAGGGCCCTGAAAAGGGCCATAATTAAAATAGAGAGCAGCCTGCTCGGTAGAGCAGCCGCTTCCTGCTGAGCCATAACGGCAGAATGGCAAGGGAGGGAAGGCAGTCCGCTTGGCGGAGTAGCTGCTTCCTTCGGAGCCGGAAAAACGGCCCTTCTCAGGGACATAACATATAGCTAAAAACAAGCATAATTAAAGAAAATATAGGAGGCTAGAATGTCTCCCGGTGCAAACTTGGCACACAAGCTTTATTGGTTGCACCGGGGCATTGTACATAATTAGCAAATTATAATTTAACAATGAGGGAGAGCAACACGTCCGTTACATACTCTATAAGTATTTTATTTTATTATTATTGTACAACAGAATAATTCCAATTACTGTACAATTTAGGTAAGTGACATCAGCATTTAGGCAAGTGACTCTTCAATAATATTTTAAAGGCATATGGTATGAAGTTTTACTCGGAATATTATGCATGCGAGCTGAAGGATTTTCTTTATATTCTGCAAGTATAAGCATAACCTTTTTTTATGAATACGGCCCATTGTGATTGTGTTGTGTGTTCCTTCGCAGAAGTACAGTGGTAAGTGATTGGTTATCCTTCTTCCTTGCGTCCCTATTTTTTCCTACACATATTATCATCCAATTCCAGCGAACACCGTTTCTTTCATTGTTAGTCCATTTTCAAGTACATCTGAAGCAGTAATTCGTAAGTAGTTTCGAATCCAACAACATGTATTTTTAATACATCTTCTCTTCTGTAAAGTAATCTAAATTAACGTATTGCCTTATAACACTCATTACAGATTTATATGTCAGGTGTAGAAGATATATTATATTAATTTGAGAGATATGAAATGAAGAGATAACACCTCAAACTTATCGCCTACACATTGGAGAAATTATCATTAACGCGCAGATATCAGATTAGATATAATCACAGATTATCACGGACAAAAGTATTAATGGTGATTAATTTTTACGATATTATTTTATTTTATTTTATTTGGAAAACCAACCTTTTACAATATTTATGACGTATGGTATTGTACAAGGTGTTAAGGGTCGTAATTGCCTTACTCCAGTGATTCCTGACATTATTTAGAGCAGTGTTTTTCAACCTGTTGGTCGTGACCCCCTGGGGGGTCGCGAAGCCTCTACAAGGGGGTCGCAGGGGGTCCAAAGTAAAATATTAGTAAATCCGAATTTTAAATAGTTGTCGTCATACAGGCGTTTTTTCTTTGGTTTCGTTTCAGTACTCTCACTACAACTAGAAGTTGACGGTTGTGTTGATCTTTTTATAAATTTATCCATTTTTTATTATCACTACAAGTCACTTAAATAAATTCAAATACGTGAGTTCAACACAAAACAAACGCGCGTATATGACACCGAATCGTCGATTGACAGGGTCACGTTATTCCCGCCGTCCGACGTCCGTCATAGCCCGTCTCGCCCTGTACCCTTCGACAACCCCGCAACGCTCATTGTGTCTCGCTCTTTAACTCAACCACATTCGTCGGCACGGCGCGGCCTCGCTCGCCTCAGTCTTGAGTCGGCATCGGCCCGGCCTGTACGTTGTACGAATGGGCGATAGCTCTACCTACTATTCCTTGGAGACGTTTGGCGAATTAGTTTGACAGCAATTTCCCTGACATGTCCGAAAATTTAGCGGTCTGTCAGAGAAATTGAAAATTGTCAGGAATTTTGAAAAAAATTTATAGAATTTTGTGGGCAACGGAATTCACAGGATTACGGATTTCCTGGCAGAATCAAATAGAATGCCAAAACATGATTATACAGGCGAAATTGCCCTGAAAAATTCACAACCTGAAATTCTCTAGCCACCCTCCTGTTGGTGTACACTGGGTGTCATTCTTTTTTTCATTTCATTCAATTTGTAATTCCTGAATTTCTCTGGCCCCCCCCCCCCCCCCCCAGGAACCATAGTCGTCAAAGGTAAATTGCAGCCGAAGGGTAGGGGGTCGCGAAATATTTTTTACATAATAAGGGGGTTGTGCCATGAAAAAGGTTGAAAAACGCTGATTTAGAGTAAAAAATTTAAATTAGGTTTTGGTCTCCGGTGACTTTGCTGATGTCTTTTTTTTTCAAAAATATGTTTTTCAAAATCAAACAACAACAAAACAATCGCCCACATGTCGTCTCTGGTCACTCAATACGACACGGAACAATTGTAAATATTATGTTGCGTATACACGTAAGAAAGAGCGCGATCAGCGTTTCCCACCATTTGAGTTTATTTCATTCGTTTTCCATAATTCGTGGTTTGGCTCACGCTTTTTTTATCACGTGTATACGCAGCGTTAGACGACGTTTAACCCCTCCATCTCGACCATCCGTCGATCCCTCCTCCTTCCATTTCCTGTCCTGACTTAGTTACGACTCCAGATACTAATATCTACAGCCTGTACGTCGGACGAATATCTACAGCTCATATGTTGGACTAATATCTACGAACTTCAGAGTGTTAACTAATATCTACAGAGCTAAGGTCGGACGAATATCTATGACGGTCCCAGTGGTGACTAATATCTATGGAGCGTAGTTTGGACTAATATCTACAGAGGGCAGCTGAGCAAGAGGTACGAAAAAGCATAAATTACTTCAATTACGTAATTACTAATTACGTAAAGGCTTAAACGTTTAAAGTACGTACCGACATGAAGTTTTTGCATAATATTACGTATTTTGCTGTTTACGAGGACAATAATTTATTGAACAAACATGGAGGTCATTATACAAAGATATTTATTTATTTCGAAATACACGGCACCACAACCTAACCTAACCTAACCTAACTGACGTAGAAATGGTCATGGTAACAGACTAAATAATTTAGAAGCACTCGAAATGAAGAAAGCTGTTAAAACAAAAACCCAAATCCTTAATAATCAGCTAAATGTGTCCAATAGTCCGATATTAGGGATTTTTACATATATACATACATAAATTAAGTTTTTTAAACAGCATACGCAATATTACGTTATTCCAATATGCTATACATAATTGCAAATCCAACCTCTGCCAGTGCTGTAGATATTCGTCGGCACTTTGGTTCTCTTAGATACATGTCAGCAGTTTGAGCTGTAGATATTCGTACATACTTTGGTTCTCGTAGATATTAGTCAGCAGTTTGAGCTGTAGATATTCGTACGCACTTTGGTTCTCATAGATATTAGTTCGATTTGTTCAGTTTTTGGAATTCCTGTAGATATTAGTAGACGCCTCCCTTAGTTACTACCTTTTTCACTACGCAATACTGAGTCTGATGAGGGGTTGAACCCCTTACCCCCTAATGTGGAACCTGAGCATGCTTGGAGTAAAAATGTAGATTTCATTATACTAACCGATGATTTTATTATAAACGTTCCTGAAAGCACTAAACTAAACCAAATTGAAAAAATCGAGGATGACAATCTACAAATCACAACTATTCTAAAGAAAATAGACAACAACATTGATCCAAATTCCATCAACACTTTTCGTCTTGGAGCAGTGAGGCCTGACAAATCAAGGCCCATTAAAGTCATCTTAAGAAACTCGACTGAAGCAATGACTATACTCTGAAAAAAAAACTATTACCTGAACAACTCCCCAGTGAAAATTTTTTCCGACCAAACACCAAATCAAAGAAAACACTTGTTGGACCTACGTCAAACCATGGAAAGTCGGATTCAGGGAGGTGAAGTTGGGCTAACTATTAAATATATCAACAGTAAGCCGACAATAGTTAAGTCAACTCCAAAAAACTCAAAGACATCAATGGATATGGCCAAAACATCCGGGGCTGCCGCACCAAACTCTTAAAGTTGCAAACAACTATTCCATTACTTCAAAACATCGATGTATTTCTTCTTACTGAAACCTGGCTTGATCCTGATATTCATACAGAGGAACTTGGATTTACATCTTACAACACCTACCGCCTTGACAGAAATCCAGCCACCAGCAATAAAACCAGAGGAGGAGGAGTTCTGATATCCGTTAATAAATCACTGTCGACCACTAGATTAATTTGCAAACATCAAGACGTGGAACAGGTATTCGTATTACTAAAATCTAAATCAAATAAAATTCTATTGGGATGTGTCTACATTCCTCCAGGATCCAACATCACAGTCTACAGAAACCATATTGATGACCTCGAAACCTTCAAAAATAAATACCCTGATGCCAGAACAATTTTATTTGGTGACTACAATACCCCTAGCATTGATTGGATGAATAAAAACTCTTCTAACAACTTAAACCTGCCAGAAAATGCACGCGAAATAATAGATATGACGAACTTACTCTCTCTACATCAAGTCAATCAAGTCAATCAAGTCTACAATAAATATAATCGGCTTCTGGATCTGGTATTCTGTAGTGATCTCTCAATGCATATTGTTAAATCGGTTGATGAGCTCCTCCCCCTAGACTGTCACCACCCCGCTCTAAGCATAACCATCACGACGAATAACTCACCAGACAACACAACTATTCTGCCTAACCTTACTTATAATTTCTCCAAAGCTGACTATCCTAATATGAACCAATATCTTGCAAATGAAGACTGGTCCTTTCTTCACCACAACAATGATATTAACTATAATCTTGAAATTTTTTACACAATTATTAACAGGGTCATTGAAACTATGTACCACTTTCACACTTCAAAGAAGCAAAGTTCCCGAAATGGTTCAGCCGTGAGCTAATTAACCTAGTTATCTGTAAAAAAATTGCACACAAAAACTTCAAAGAATCCAACTCCCTTAACGACTATAAAATATTTCACAACTACAGAACTCAATGTAAAAAACTGTCAAAAATATCGTATTTTAATTACATAAATGATATCGAAAAATCTATTCCCTCTAATACACAAAACTTTTTCACACATGTTAACTCTCTTAGAAAAAACAAACAAGGTTTACCCATCTCAATGCACTTCAAAGAAAAGATTAGCACTGATATGAAAGTGAAGGTTAACTATTTTGCTGATTATTTCAAAAGTGTCTATGACGAAAATATCCCAGACAATTATGTACCACCTCCTTCCCTTAATGAGAGCATACATATCCCTGCTGTTCACATCAATATAAACGACGTTATAACTAAAATTAAATCTCTAGACAAAAACAATAAGGCCGGACCTGACAATGTGCATCCCAATATACTTATTAATTGCATTGCTTCACTGGCTGAGCCAATTTGTTTATTGTTTAATCAATCCCCCAACACAGGATGCTTCCCTGACATTTGGAAACGTTGTTATCTAACACCCATATTAAAAAAGGGTGATAAAAGTGATATCACTAACTATAGACCAATATGTAAGCTATCTGTAATCCCAAAACTCTTTGAAAAACTATTGCTTGATCAAATTTCCCCATGTATTAACCATCTCATTGTTCCAAATCAACACGGATTTTTGTCGGGCAGATCAACTCTAACAAATCTTTCGTTATATGAAAACTATATATCGAACGCATTAGCTAACAAAACTCAAGTCGATTCTATTTATACGGATTTCATCAAGGCCTTCGACAAAGTTTGCCATAAAATTCTACTGGCTAAGTTACGGAAGCTAGGTATTGATGGAAAACTTTTAGACTGGTTTGCAAGCTATCTATCTGACAGAGTACTACTTGTTAAAATAAATTTGTTCCTTTCCAATCAATTTATAGCTACCAGTGGTGTACCACAAGGGTCTCATTTAGGCCCAATTTTGTTTCTTCTGTTTATAAACGATATTGTTGATATATTTGATAAAGATGTAAATGTGTTGCTTTTTGCAGATGATTTGAAAATATTTAAAATAATTAAAACTGTTGAAGATTGTCTCTGTCTACAGAATAATTTACACAAGTTAATTAATTGGTGTTCTGTTAACAAACTTTTTCTGAACATAAATAAGTGTCATGCAATAAGATTTTACAGAATAAGTCAACCAATTATTCATCCGTATGTACTTAATAACTCTACCCTTACCTCTGTCGAAGAAATTAACGACCTGGGCATAATTTTTGACTCTAAATTAAACTTTATATCCCATATAAACACAATCGGTAATAAAGGAATGAAAATGCTTGGCTTCATTCTTCGAAATTCCAGAGGTTTTAGGAATATTTCAACACTAAAAATTTTGTATACATCCTTAGTACGTAGTCAAGTCGAATATAACTCCTCGATCTGGTCCCCCCATTTTAAAATTCATTCAGATTCAATCGAAAAAATTCAACATAAATTTCTAAGACATATTAATTTTAAACTCGGTATTCCCATTGAAAACATTAACTACAATTACTTGCTGATAGAATTAAATTTATTAAAACTCCCAGATCGAAGAATTATATCCGACTTAATATTTATGTTCAAAATTGTAAATGGTAGCATAGACCAGGCGCGTAGCTACCTAGGGGCTACGCGGGGCAGTGCCCCGGGGCCCTCAAGCTCAGGGGGCCCTCGAATCGATCGAACTGAACTTTTGGAAATTTCTCCCATTTTCAAAATAAATATGACAGGTTGCACCCCACTTTAATCATGACAACTCGGTTGAGAGAAATTCAAAAGTTATGCCTAGGGAATTCCCCTAAATTCTTTCTGTAGGTTGGCAGTGTTGTCAATTTGACAGATTTGATATGTCAACGACACTTGTAGCGTATCAGTGTGTTTCTCTTTCCTTTTATTTTACTTTCGTATTATTTAAGTGCAAAAACTGCAAGAAAATATGGTATTGATACCCATTTTCAAGAAAAAAGGCAAAGAAAAGTTAAAAAACATTTTGATGAATTTGTTGATGATCACCGATTTCCAAACTGAGAAAAAATATTTAAAATTGAGATTTTCAATAATGTACTAGACACAGTAATATCTCAATTAGATACGCGTTTTATTGGTATGAGTGCAGTCTGTCATATATTCGATTTTCTAACACCAACATTTTTATTACATGTTGATGAAGCAACTTTGTTACAAAAGTGTGACGAATTCCAAAGAAAATATTCAGATATGATAGGCCCTAGTTTTTCACTTCAATTTATTAATATTTACCATCTAGTTTTACCTCAACTAAATCAAGCATGGACTGTTCACCAATTACGTAAGGAAATAATGAGCAAATATGGAGTGCTAGAATGCGACCTAACGGAAGTATTTACAGCAATGTTATTATTCTTTACAATTCCTGTCACTTCTGCAGCAGCTTAAAGGTCATTTAGCAAATAAAAAATAATAAAAAAATATTTAAGAAATAAGATGGGCCAAACTCGACTCCGACATTTATCGCTAATAGCAATTGAAAACAAAACCGCATCAAGCCTGGATTTAAACGAAGTCATTGATACTTTTGTGAAAACTAAAGCTAGGAAAAAATTGTAAATATAATTGTTATTTAGTCAGTTGGTAGGCCCGACCTTTATATAATAAACCCTTGAATCTTCTCTATTTCCTTTTATTAGCCAAACCTACACCAAGTATTAATTGTAATTTATGTTGTTACTGTTTAATATTTTGATTACCTGCCCTGCAGTGCACAAAAAGAGCTTAAGTAGCTTAGCATTTTTAAAGTATTTGTATATTTCATATTTTTATTTGATAAAACCTAATCAGTTTACATAGCAGTGGGGCCCCATTTTTTAATTTGCCCCAGGGCCCTTGGTTACCTAGCTACGCCACTGGCATAGACAGTCCTGATTTAACTAAGCTCATTGAATTTCATATTCCCACGAGAACTACTCGATCTAAAATCCTGTTTAAATGTAACAATAATAAGACTGAGTACACTAAACACTCCCTTTTACCTAGGTTACATGATGTTACTAATAGATATGCAGATGTTGCAGATCTATTTAACTGCACGGAAAGTAGGTACAAGAGGGCTATGCTATCAAATCGTTTTAGTCATTATTAATTCTATTTGTACTATATATTTTTGTACGTAATTGTCTCTCTGGTGTCATTTCTAATTCAAATGCCACAATCATTTGTTAAACAATTTTTTTTTATTATTTCTATATTACTATTTTTCATTTTGTGACATGTAATCAGTTCTTATGGTATATGTATACCGTTGAAATTAAATAAATAAATAAATAAATAAATTTTTTTTTCAAATAAAAATATTTTTCCATCACACGTCGCGACTGGGTACAGCCTAGCGGGTCAAGTGATCAGCACTTATAACACACAAAACATCACGTTGCGACGTGCAGGAGTGTCATCAGTGGCGACGTGTGATTGAAAATTATATATATATATATTTTTTTTTAACAGAAAAAAATATCATTAGACATCAAAATGACATCTATTATTTTTACTCCAAATATGGTCAGGAATTACTGACTCAAATATTTTGGGTACATATTATATGTTGTCAGTGACGTAGCTAGAATGAGTGACACCCGGGGCGGATGTCACCGGGGAGTGGTGTCACGCCCCCCCTCCATTAAAATTTAAAGAACTCAAAATGCTAACATAAAATTAGCCCATCCTGGGGGGGGGTGGGGGAGGTAGCTAGAGAATTTCAGAATATAGGCTATTTCGCCTATAAAAGACCGACCGACACAAAATTCAGGGCACTCCATAGGGAGCCATAGAGCTACGAAAATATAAATAACAGACCGTCTTCGTGTGTATGCAATATCTTGGTGACAATATCCTTCATAAAAAAAAATTCCACGGTCGAGTGGCACCCCTCTTCGGGTGGCACCCGGGGCGGGCCGCCCCCCCCCCTCGCTACGCCACTGTGTGCTGTTACACCCTTATTTCACCCTTTACATGCCTTTGCCTCGCACAGCTTCTGGAGTTGCTTTTTCCAACTTTGTAAATACATAATAAATAAAATAAAGCAAAATAACAGATAATAATCCATTTGAGAGGCGATAGGTACCGCCGTTCCGGGAACCATTTTTTGGAAAACCAACACCTCGAGTGTAACCCAAAGTGGTTCGCTACGTTCAGGTCCACGTATTGAGGTTTGTCCGGGTCTTGGCGGCGGATGCCTCTGCCCACCAGCTTTATGGCACGCCAGATCGAGAGAGAATGATTGAGGGAGTCCTTTGACCTCTCCATCCAGATTCTCTCGCCTTGCATCGCAGTAGGAGGGATGGATTCATAAGTCCGTCGCTTCTGGGGACACTTTCCCCCAGAACTTCATCTCCTTCCTTTCGTAAGAAGACCCTCCACACAGAATCCCCAAAGATGACGAAAAACCCCGGGGGGGATATTTTTTCTCGTGGTCTCCTGGGTTGATCTAATGTAAAAAATCTATCTATCTATCTATTCTCCGTCCAAAATAAGAACAACCTGTGACCGCGCATGTCTCCACCCCTCCCCCCGTCTGCTGCTTGAATGCGCGTTAACCCATTATATTCCCGTGTTTAAATAAATTAACTAAATTATTTAATTATTATTTTCCACCCACCTGCAATCAAAAGTTTTAACAATTTATTCATTTAAATAATTATTGTAATGGTTCTCAAATAAACGCACTGCATTTTATCAATTTTTGAAAATATGCTCAATGAAATCACCGATTTTTGTATGATGTTTGCGAAAAATCATGTTCTCCAGATATTTTTTTTTTACAAATAATAATTAATCAATAATAATAATTGTGAGTTGAGGTTTGTGTACGGCCTATAAAAAAATAAAACTGATTAACACCAACATTCAGTAATTTTATAGTACAGTACGTAACACCATTGTTTTATAAATATGCATTGTTCATATTGTTGCAATTCGAATATAAGGACATAATTATTAATGTCATACTTTCCTATTTTGTTATTTGCAATTAGTGACAGTGATATCTAATGAATTAGGACTTGGCTGAAACATTGATGTTTGAATAATCGACCACGATAACACGGGCATGTGCCGTAAAATGTACCTAAGCATTGTCGTAAAATCCACAAAGTGTGTTACCATAAAAAGCAATGAATAAAGAAAAATTAGTAATAATAAATATCCATTTTATCACAGGGTCTGAAAGGGTTAAAATTTCAAGTCACATGCACACAGCGCGACAGCCGACGAACGACTGATCTAGTGATCTATGGGCGGAGTTAACACAGCGGTGGTGAAGGGACCGAAGAAGGGGGCGGGGTATGCGCAATACGAACCAAATTTCGTACTCTCCCAAGTTGATCTAAAGGTGGACGGAGAATATATAAATAAAAATGAATCGCCGAAATGTTTGTACGCGCATAACTTTCGAACAACTACACCAAATTGGATAATTCTTTTTTTGTGTGTTCGTTATTGTCAGGACAAGGTTTGTATAAAACTTCTGGTGAGCTCTGGCATTATGAAATTTGTATAAAAATAGTGCTATAGGTGGCACGCGAGCTGTTTGAAAACTGAATGTATGGAATGTGGAAGGGGGTGGGGGGAGGGGAACTGGGGTAGGGGGTTCGCGGGACGGGGGAAGGGGGGAGTGGTGTGGGGATATGGAAGGTGGAGGAGACGGAGTGGGAACGCGAGAGGGGAAGGGGACGCAGGAGAAGAAGGGGAGGCGAAAAGGAAACGGGATGAATGGGAAAGGACACGCAGGGAGAAACAATTTCTTAATTAAATGGCATAGCAACGCATGCCGGGTACCAGCTAGTATATCTATATATATCTATATAAATAAAAATGAATCGCCGAAATATATGTACGCGCATAACTTTCGAACGACCAAATTGGATAATTATTTTTTTGTGTGTTCGTTATTGTCAGGACAAGGTTTGTATAAAACTTTTGGTGAGCTCTGGCATTATGAAATTTGTATAAAAATAGTGCTATAGGTGGCACGCGAGCTGTTTGAAAACTGAATGTATGGAATGCGGGAGGGGGTGGGGGGAGGGGAACTGGGGTAGGGGGTTCGCGGGACGGGGGAAGGGGGGGAGTGGAGTGGGGATATGGAAGGTGGAGGAGACGGAGTGGGAACGTGAGAGGGGAAGGGGACGCAGGAGAAGAAGGGGAGGCGAAAAGGAAACGGGATGAATGGGAAAGGACACGCAGGGAGAAACAATTTCTTTATTAAATGGCATAGCAACGCCTGCCGGGTACCAGCTAGTATATAATAAATAAGAAGCGTTTTTCGCTTGCGGTAGGCAAGCAATGCCTTCAAAGTTAACATAGACCAACCGCCCTGCAATAAATTATTACAGGAATACAATAAAAAACACATCATTTTTTGATATACCACTTTAATTTATAGATTTTTTATTTTGATTTGTGGTGAGCAAAAAAGTTAATGTTTTTTACAAATACGATTACAGGAATATTGGCACATAAAAAATTAAAATATGCAAAGTTTTATTTTTTTAATGATAACTCTTCGGCATGACACAAAACAAAGAGGGAATACATACAAAAGAAGTTCTTCAAAAGAAACACAATACAAACAAAACACAATTTTTTGTAATGGAGTGAATAGTGAATCAGCTGGTATATATTAGGTCCTTACATAGGAAATTGGCGTTTTGTATGGGAGAAACATAAAGTCGATTTTTTTTAAATATAATATATTTATTTAATCAAAGTGTGTACCATTGCTCTCTATGCACTTTTGCTATCTCATAGGTAGTTCATCGATCCCTTTACTAAAAAAACCATTCGGACGGCAATCAATAAAATCTTTGAAGGCGGTGTGGACTGCCCCATCGGAGTTGAATTTTTTCCCTTGCAAGAAGTTATCCAAATTTCGAAAAAAATGGTAATCTGTTGGGGCAAGGTCCGGAGAGTACGGTGGATGTCTTAGACATTCCAATTGAAGCTCCTCTAATTTGCTAGCCGTCTGTTGTGCAGTGTGTGGTCTAGCGTTCTAACGCGCGTTTGATGATTTGCTTCACTCAATTCGTGAGGAACCCACCTTTCAAGCTTTTTCACCTTCCCAATTTGCTTCAAGTAGATTAAAACAGTTTTATCACTAACACCGCAGCCTGCAGCTAACTCGGACGTGGTTTACGATGGATCCGCTTCCACAATAGCCTTCAATTCTTCATTATCAACTTTGGTCTCCGGCCGTCCACGGGGCTTGTTCTGCAGGTCGAAATTTCCTGAACGAAAACGTTGGAACCAAAAACGCACTGTGTTTTCTTTTGCGGCACCGTCGCCATACACATCATCAATCCTTCGAGCCGTTTCTGCTGCACTGGTGCCACGGTGGAACTCGTACACGTAAATAACGTGATATTTCAAGTTTTCCATTTTTATTTATTTGTTTGTTTACGCCTTGATGGCTTTTACATATAAAATAAATTGTACAGGAGCATTATAACAAGTATGCAGTATCAACTGTAAACTAAGTGACTCACAGAAAAAAAACAATTAAAGAAGAAACAAATGAATTATAATTTTCGAAACACAAATACATGAGTAAATAGCTGTATAAATTTGAATTTGGAATTCCTAACCAAAGAGAAGATATTTGAGATCAAAGTTGCCAGTTCGGCAAAACGCCAATTTCATATGTAAGGACCTAATATTACGAATAACGTTGGTACCTGGCTAAAATTGAACTGGCTAAGTTAAAAAACATATTTTTCTTCCGAATAATCTGTGTTCGAAGTTTTCCATGCGCGTAATCACTGTGTGCGGCATATCTGTGTTTGGAGTTTTCCATTTTTCCATATAAAGCACCATTTTTTTTTTACATTAACTCCACACAGGAGGCCCTGAGGAAAATAATTTCCCTCAGGGCCTATGTCATCTGGGATGCTGTGCGGAGGGTCTTTTTGAGGAGAGGAAGGAATGAATATTGGTCTTGAAGAGACCTATGTTGTAGGAAGGAGGAAACACAGAGGCCGGCAGATCATTCCACAGCCGAGCTGTTGAACATAAGAACAAGTCGAAGAAACGACCCGTTCTCATGTGACAAATGTCAACCGTGTACAAATGTTGGGCACGCGTTTGGCGTGTTTCCCGACTATGCACCGGTGCCGAAGGGATCAATGATGCTAGTTCCTCGGAGCATCTTCCATTGTAATACCGGTAGAACAAGGATAGCATTCCCACCCGACGCCTGTGCTCTAAAGATTGCAATCAGTCTGTTAAGATGGGAGAATCTATCAAACGGACCGCCCGTTTCTGCACAGAGTCGAGGGTATTTTTCAGGTATTTTGGAGCTCCAGACCATAGGTGGCTGCCAAATTCAATCGTGGGGCGCACTTGCGATTTGTACAGGGTTAGCAGTTGTGCACTATTAAAGTATCTGCAGGCCCTATACAGTACGCCCAGTTTCTGGGAGGCTAACTTTACTCTGGCTTTGATGGAGCCCCCATACCTGAGCTGGTCACTTAGGGTTACACCAAGCATATCAATGGAAGATACACCAAGCATATCAATCATATTGTTCGGAAGATTGCTTCCGTTGAAAGAGACTAGATTTTCATTTCGATCCCTTTTAGACGTAATCAATTACGAGGCTTCCACACTGCCCGTGTTGTGGTAGTCATACATTTAATATATTATATAGGAACTAAAAAATACTATTCTATTGAAGATAATAAACATACGAAATAAAAATTAAGAAATGCATAAAAGTAAGTGAAAAATAAAGAAAAAAATCATATTTTAAGGAAAAAGAAAAACAGAAATTGAAATTAAAATTTTGAAAAACAGAAACTAATAAAAGCTAAATTGCTTAATCTTATATCCGATGCATGATAAAAAGTGCTAGCATTCTGCGTAATCTGGTAAATGATTGGCTTCTGGTCTTGGGGAGAGCTGAATGCGAAAATATGTTAAACAGTCATTAAATTTTCTTTTTGTTGACATTCCACAATATATACTGGTATTATATTGGTATTACCTTAATATTATTTTTATACAATGTAAGTTCAAAAACTTGCTTAATTTTTTCTTTGCATTTTCTTTTCTCTACTTTCTTTTTTATCCATTTTTTGATTCTCGAGTTGATTAATTCATCAAAATCAATACTAAAATTTCTTGGAATGGTTGAAAAGCACACATGTTTATTATATTCTGACATTATTTGGAGTAAAAAATTTAAATTATATTTTGGTCTCCGGTGACTTTTTTTGACGACTTTTCAAACAAAAAAAAAATCTTCAGCATGTCGTCACTGGTCACTCAGACGGGTGTCCGACGAGCCCCTTACCCCGCCTCCAACTGTTTTTGTAGAAAATAAAAAAAAAAACAAAAACAAAACAAAACAAAAATGTCACCGGAAACCAAAATTTCATTTACATTTTTTACTCCAAATAATGTCAGGAATCACTGGTTAAAGTAAGTCAAGTACGTCCCTTAACACCCTGTATAATTTACACTTATAAGTAACTTCATGTTCTTGATCTACCATCAAAACCTTAATATTGTTTATAAAGTGTTATATAAGTGTTATGTAAGGGGGCCGTTTAAGTATTACGTAACGCACTTGGGGGGGGGGGGTCTTGTGAAACGTTATTGTGCGTTACGAGGGGGAGGAGTGGGGGGGGGGAGGGGAGGGGGGGGGGAGGGGGGGGGAGAGATGGGGAGGAGAGGGGGGGTTCGAACAACGCGTTACGTAACATGTTTTTCTTTATTTAGATAAAAAAAAACTAGGGAATTAAAATCTTCCAAGTTGGCAATCCTTTTCGTTCTCGAAATCTCTTGTTTAATTTATTACCGCAAACGCGTTTTTTCGTACCACCCCCCGGACTCCCTCCGGAATTAAGATGCATAACAAGCCCAACAGAGTTTAGGTCCAAACTAAAAACCTACCTTTTTGGGATCTC
The DNA here is from genome assembly GCA_917880885.1 of Limnephilus marmoratus. Classification (NCBI taxonomy): domain Eukaryota; kingdom Metazoa; phylum Arthropoda; class Insecta; order Trichoptera; family Limnephilidae; genus Limnephilus; species Limnephilus marmoratus. The sequence continues at coordinate 17,612,689 of OU862932.1, forward strand.
ATACCCTTAATTTAAATATACCTATTTGAGAGTATCATACTTGTATTGCCTATGATATGTCTTAATCACACTTTTCTTACTGAATTAAAATTACTCGAGTCCTTACATATCAATCTGTCTCTTGACGAATCACATTTAGGAAGATCAAATCCTTATAGGTACTACTGCACCACCCACCATTAAATTTTGCTTTTACTTTCCAAAATACACTCATCAAAGAATACATATTAAAATATTTTACAGGATTAAATAACATGTGTTCCAATTATGTCCTCTGCGTGCGAACTCTTTCTAAATTTCTTTAAATGAACAATATACAGTGTTAATTTCAAGCGACCTCCCAGGTAAGTATGGTCCTGTTTTCATTAATTTTTAGGCAGCATCGCATTCATTAGTCAAAATATTGTAGGTACATATATTTTCGTATCGGTGATCAATGAACCAGTGTATGCAATTTTTAGCCCTAAGTTGTTTTTAATTGTTTGTCTAGCTTGTAGTTTTTTTAGATTTTAGAAATGTATTTTAAGTTTGTACAGCGCCCTTGAGGTGATTTTTCACAAAAAACGGTATTATAAATCATCCAAGTATTATTATTATTAATTATTCCCAAATATTTAACTACTTTTTGATGATTTGAGGGTCGAACAAGTACAATTAATATTAGGTATAGTTTCTGGAGTGTCTAAATTGAGTGGACACGAGTGAATGATTGGTTTAATAGTAATATTTGGCTATTGCACACACACACATTTACACCTTAGATCAGTTTTTCGAGTGTCTCAGTTACAAAATTCCGTATCCTAAGATTCTAACTTTTATTATGCAACTAAATTAATAGGCCTGGTATTGATCACAGTCCAAAATAAAACCAAAGTTCTGGAAAGGGGAAAGGTTTGAGGGGTGGGTAGGAATTTAGAGGTCAGTGTGTCCAGGAGTGAAATATAATGTATGAATCCATCCCTCCCACTTCGGTGCAAGACGATGGGTCGAGAGAGACCAGCTGGAGAAGTCGAAGGGTCTTCCCAAACCGTCTGTAACGGCGCCTGGCCCGTTTTATTGTTGTGAGGGTAGTAATAAGGTGTGACTGGCAATTTTAATATTTTGTATCATAAAAAATAAGATGATGGTAGATGTGGTAAATACCTTGTGGCTCCTTCGTACACAGCTTTGAGGTTAGAACCCTCGCGCCATAACTGTAAAGTTATGCCGTGTACTCCGGATGCTCACCCCTCTGTATTGTTAATTGTACACAAGAGACTCTATTCAAGTGGTAGGCATATTTGAAACATTCGCAATTACTGGGTGTAATTGTAGACCAACATATGAAATGGAACAGACACATATGTGAACTTGTTAAACGCATTAGGAAATGTATCTATATATTCATTAGATTAAGAAATATTCTCAAATTAAACAACCTAAAAAAAGTCTATTATGCACTAGTCCAATCACTAATTCAGTATGGAATCATTGGATGGGGAGGTGCATATGAAAAAATTATAAGTCCTGTGAAAGTGGTACAAAAACTAATTATTAAAGTAATTTTAAAAAAACCACCAATGTATGTTATAAAAATGAACTAGCTGTAAAATAACTCCTACGCCAAGCTCAAGAGCTAGTACTCTTCATTGGCGTAGAATTTCAAAAATCATGTATCTTTTCATTAAATAAAAAAAAAAAAAAAAAAAAAAAAAAACATCAGGTTGGCGGGCATGTTAGAAATGAAACACGATAGTCTTTACGTTTAAAACAAATTAAATAGTACTGTATTTCTTAAATAAACACAAATGATGACATAAGAGATGTGAACTTACCCCCCATTATTCCAGACCGTATGATTACTATTCTACGCTATCTAAACTAACCGCTGGTGATCGACTGCGGTCCACGGCCGCATCCGGTCGAAGCGCTGGAATCGGGCGGACAGCCCGCCAGGATCGCCCCCACGTCCCGTCCTGTGATGTCCCGCTTATGAGTCCCCCGAGCTGGGCGGATGGTCTCCAACAAAGCTCCTTCTAGAACGCCAACGCGCCTTCCAGCGTGAAATCGGCGAGAGCAAAGTAGCGGAATCGCCTCTCAAATACTGTCCACGTCCGGTTGTAATCTGTTACTTAAACGATCTCGGCATATTAACATACCAAAGCGAGCGAGGATGACTTATAAATTCCCTCGATTTTACGTGAGGTTGTTTTTATTCACTTCCGGATAATGCCGGTTTTTGGTTCGCGGCTCGGAACTTGCTTGCTACACAATTCCATTATATTGCACCGATTGAACGTGATTGTAGGAAAGGAATACATTTACAGATATTGTACTTCCCGTCTTGTTAAAAGAATTTTATACGCTCGACTTTAATACTTATTTCAAACATGGCCCCGTGACGTTTTACTCGAGTCGGTGTGCCCGGTACCGGCTCCAGTAGAAAGTGTCGTTGCCCGTCAAAAACTTATTTCCTCCCTTCTCGCGCTGATATATGGTTGTCCAAAAAAACTATAGACAATTCTAAGATTGGTAATCTCAGTACCTAATCGCAGTTGTTATGCAATTATTAAATATTTTCATAACACGTGGTCTCCCGATCTGGCCCGCCACGCAGCTGATCATCCACCAAGACCTAAACACACCACAATCAATCAACCCAGACACCACTGCTAAATCACCAAACATAGCGAACCACTTGCGGTGACCTATGGCAGAAGTGTTGGTTACCCAATAAATGGTTCCCAGGACGACGGTGAGAAGGATTAATCTATATAGAAATCAGAGCATTTGTATAGATGACTTTGATTTGAAACTTTACAATTTTTGTGATTATTATAAATCTGGAATCTCAGAGTTGATATCAGTACAGAGGAGAAACTAAAATTTTGTTAAGTATCCATTTCATGGGAATTTGTAGATTTATAAATTCTATCTTTATTTAAATGTTTGGGAAGTTGGGACTCTTGAACGATAATTAAAATAAATAAAAACTAAAAATTATAAGTGCAGGACTGTGACGTGCGATGCTCTATTTTCTTTGTCTGTCCAAGGACAGCTACAAATAACAGAATCGGGGTAAAATAAAACTAACACTTGAAAAAATTTCAATTTATTATTCATTGTATTTGACAATATGTAATTCTTATCAAACATAAAATTTATAAGCAACAAATCTCGACAATATAATTTTACAATAATAATTATACATTTAAAATTATCACCTATTTTATTAGTATAAAATACACAGCTTTCATAACAAATAATAATTATTTATTTATTTACATTAATTTAATTTTAGAGACAATTTCACAAGATTTACAGTAAATTATACAGGGTGCCCAAAAATCTGATAAAATATATTTTAAAAATCTTTAAGTGGTGTTGAGTGACTTTAGCTATGTTTCAACCATAGATAAAATTGCGAGAAACAATTAACAAAAATTCTGCCTCAATACAGGTTCACCTAGTGAGGCAGGCTATGCACAACTAAAAATACTGTATAACTATACTACTCCTGTGTAACCTTTCTTACGTTACTTTCTATTTGTTAATTTTTCTGTACTGATTGATGTAATCTATTTGTAAACTACATTGAGCATGTAATTTTTTTAGTTATATTGTTTATTTCATTGAATAAAGATTATTATTATTATTATTCCCTTGTTTCAAAGAAAGAGCAGAAACTTCAATATCTTGGTTGCAAGCTTTAGGGGCGACAAACATAAGACCATAAGAAACGTAATCCAGGGGAAGATTGATGGAAGACATGGTAGAGAAAGAGGCAACACCTAATGCTTCACAAATGTACAGGGCTGGTACGAATGCTGTTCCGCTGAGTTGTTCAGGATTCAGGACTGCATTCTACAGGGTGAACATTTCCCTGGGTTAACACCGATAGGAGAGGGCACCCCAACATTATATAGGGAGATGACCTCTGTTGTCGAGGGGCAAGGCTCTCGACTAGCAATCCAGAGGACAAGGGTTCAAATCCCGGCATGCTCAAATAAATTGTATTTGATTGATTTGTGTTATTTCACAATTTTATTCATTTAAAATAATATGAGCATATTTGCGGCACGTTTCAGGGTTGAAAATACTATCGGTATCGCCCTGGTGTAAGACCACCATTCAGAATTGAAACGTTGCTGAAATGGCTTTAGTCGTGTTTGGTGACCAAATCTGAATAGGGGCCGTTTAAGTATTACATAACGCACTTACGAAACGTTTAGGGGGGGGGGGTGGTACGGAAAAACGTTACGGTGCATTACATGAGGGGGGAGGGGGGGTTAAAAATTTAAAAAAATTGCGTTACGTAATACTATTAATACTATTATTACGTAATAATATTTCCTAACCTTCCTCTTTTCAATCTCCTTCCCCTCCCTACTACCTTCAGCCTCACAACATACCCCAATTGGGGACGCCATAGTCTCACTGGCTCCAGATGGGAGCAGTTGGGACTCTCTTGAGGTATTCTTTATTCTAATCCTTCATTTGTTATCTTCCTCAAACAATATTGGCGTGCAATCTGCCTTATAATTATTCCTATTTTAACAGAAGCATGGCAATTACAGTGAAACCTTCTTAAGAATTTTTCATGTTTAAAAAGTTTGTTTTTTTTGGTCCCTCAGAGACTGAATGGACCAATTTATCCCATACATATAAGATTTTCCCGCTTAAGAAGTTTTTTTTTCCGGTCCTTTGGAAAACTTCTTAAGAGAGTGTCACTGTATTGCCATAGTACAGGCAACAATGGAGAAAATTTTACCGGTACTTCAATGAAAGGTGCTCCGAGGAGCTAACATCATTGATCCCTTTGACCATTACACACTTAAGACATTCATTCTCTATGAAAAGACAGTATGAGATGATCTGTGGGCAGTCCCCAATATTGGGAGTGTCATATTTCCATGCTTTGGTACTGTTGCACCGTTGCACGACCAGCAAATAAATAAATTATAATATTATATAGATATTTTGAACACCCTTTTTTATATATTTTAAATTAATTAAAAATACTATTTTTCAATTTTGTCATTAATGTCACAACACTAATTCTTATATTACGATAACATTTACTGTATGGTGTCAGTTCAAGTAACAGAGCCTGATGCCGGGCTCGGTGGATCCACCAAGGAGATAAGCTGATAGAAGTGTGTTGGGCATGTCCGTACTCCCCAAGTAAGCTAAATATTGGCCTAATTCTGGTAAAATCAATCAAATACAAGGTTTGTCCGAGAACTAAAGACCTTTCCTCATATTCGGCGACGCAGACATTATTTCTCAAAATATGGCGGTGCTAGCATGTAACTCAGACTTGCTTCAGTGCAATCTTTGCGTCCATTTGAGATGGACACTCTGCTGTCGAATCCCGCCGCTTGCTCAATTTTTTAAAATTTTTTTTTTACATTAACTCCACACAGGAGGCCCTGAGGAAAATAACTTCCCTCAGGGCCTATGTCATCTTTGAAGATGCTGTGTGAAGGGTCTTTTTGAGGAAAGGAAGGAGTGAACACGGGTCTTGAAGAGACCCATGTTGTAGGAGGGAAGAAACACAGAGGTCGGCAAATCGTTCCACAGCCGAGCCGTTGAACTCAAGAACGAGTCATAGAAACGACCCGTTCTCATGTGACTAATGTCAACCGTGTACAAATGTTGGGCGCGTGTTTGGCGTGTTTCCCGACTATGCACCGGTGCCGAGGGGATCAATGACGCCAGTTCCTCGGAGCATCTTCCATTCTAATACCGGTAGAACAAGGACAGCATTCCCACCTGACGCCTGTGCTCTAAAGATTGCAGTCCGTCTGTTAAGATGGGAGAATCTATCAAACGGACCGCCCGTTTCTGCACAGAGTCAAGTGTTTTTTTTTGGTATTCGGGAGCTCCAGACCAAAGGTGGCTGCCAAATTCAACCGTGGGGCGCACTTGCGATTTGTACAGGGTTAGCAGTTGTGTACTATTAAAATATCTGCGGGCCCTGATTAAAGCATCTGCGGGCCCTCAATTATTTGCTTTCTCAACTAAGCGGCAGTTCGCCTTGTTGAAGTTCGTAAGCTCGCAATTTTGATCCCAGGCGTCAGTAAGTCTACCGCACAAACGATTTTGAGGGAAAAATGGCGTATGCAAAGTGCGTGCTTGATGGGTTCCCAAAATGCTGGAGAGCAAAATCGTGTGGGTGCGCTCGGGTCTCTTTGAACCGTTTATCCAACCAAAACGAGGACAACCCCGGAATAAAAAACGGAATCAATGACATGATTTATGTACATCATTTTCTTCATCTGAAGCAACTTTTGGATGGAAAACCTTTGGAAACCGACTAGGACGTGGACAGAGAGGTGAGATCATCATTGGCGGCGGAGTTCTAATATAAGGGAATCAAGGACCTAGTGCCAAGGCTCACAAAGTGCATTGATCATAACGGGGACTATGTCGAAAAATAGTAGGGATGTGTACCTAAAATGTCATGATTTTTTTGTAAAAATAAATTTTTCCTGATTTTTTGAAATAGAAAGATTTTTAATTCTTGGACATCCCTCGTATTTTCAAATATCAAAACTTTTTCTTGAGCAGAAAAACAATTTATTTCTTTAGCCTGCCTGGAGCCTGGGAGTTAATTAGTGATTTGTGACACTTAGAGATTATCTCTGTACCCTAAAGGATAAACCATGTAAGTCCGTAGCTATGTGTGGTTTATCCTTTAAGGTACAGATCTGCCGAGCGATTCTATATCTTTTGTGGAACCGTTATCGAGATAACGGATGTGATCTCCTGTCAGATTCGTGTGATTTTTACATATTTACTGTCACATATTTTAGTTTAGATCGTTTTAAACACGAATTCCTGTATGAATGATTATTTAATTATTTAACCGTTTCCCCGCGGCGGCTGACCTAAGTCATTTCATCAAGTGGCTCACACCGCGCGGCGGCTGACTTTAGTCATGAAAATAATATTAGAAACAAAATATGCCGCGTGGGGGCGACTGCTCAGGAATATTTTTTGAGCGGTTAAAGGGTTAATGTACATTGTACATAGAAAAAGCAAATAAATCACACAAATCTGACAGGCGATCATGTCCGTTATCTCGATAACGACCCCACAAAAGATATAGAATCGCTCGGCTGATCAGTGGTATTTTGTAAGGATCATCAAATAATTCAACCAACATTACTACACTCATATTCTAGTAAATAACTTAAGTACCTACCTGTAGAAACATATTAACAATTATTAACCCCTGAGGCCACGGGCATATTTTGTCAAAATATTTCCGCTTCGCAATAAAATCCAAATAAATATTTTTTAATATACCCAAAATCAAAAAACTGTTTCTGAAAGGTGATAAAATACCCTTTAAAATTTTATAATTCGAAATAAACAAATAATTTTTTAACAATATTTTTTTTAAAAAAGGTTTAAAAATGGCTCTCCTTACGTTTTTTCCAACTAAAATTACTAAAAACGAAAAGAAAATAAAAACATAACATACTTTATAAGACAAATGTATTATAAATGTTACTTAACGTTTTTGACTTTTCATGTAAAAATAATTCTAAAAAAATTCCAAGTCACCACTTTTTTTCAATTTGCGGTTGGATACTTTGGATTCATAAAGTTGTACGTTCTAATTTTTCTGTGGTTGACTTTTAAATTTCAATATAAAGGTTGCTAATTTCTCATTCTAACACCGTTTAGATCATAATTTTCACCGTCCACAGTAAGTGAGAAAAACAGATCTTTATGAGGTTTTCCCAAAAACGAACAAATAAGCCTGAGTAGTTAAGACCATTACACTGCAGAAGCAGTCTGATGATTGTAGTAAGGTTCGGCTAAGTAACGACAATACAGATCTATTACAAATATACATACATTGACACCCACTTATAAGGTTCCCACGTAAGAAGTTTAATTTTCCCGTCCCTTGTAAATTATTATTATAGATTATTTATTATACATATTTTTAAATTTTACCCAATTGTAAACCATATAAAACCATTTAACAAATCATTTATTATTACTAACACTTGTAAAAAAAGTTGGAACCACATGTACCAAATATAAAAGACCCGTAATAAATATTTCGGTTGTCCAAGAATTAAATACTGTTCCTCATTTTCGGCGACGTAGCCATTATTTCTCTAAGTATGTCGGCACTAGCATGTAACTCAGACTTTCCCCTAAAAAGAGTGGTGATCCGGCTTGGTAGCTGCTTCTGTGCGATCTTTGCGATCGACGCTCCCCTGTCAAATCCCGCCGACTGCGAGGTGCGCTCAATTATTCGCTTTCTCAACTAAGAGGGAGTCCGCCCTGTTGAAGTTCATAAGATCACAATTTTGATCCCAGACGTCAATAAGTCTACAACACAAACGATTTTGAGAGAAAAATGACGTATGCAAATTACGTGTAGCACCTAACCCCGGAATCAAAAATGCAATCAATGACATGAATTCCATCTTTTTCTTCACCTGAAGCAACATTTGGCCAGAAAACCTCTGGAGATCGACTAGGACACGAAGGGAGAGGTGATTGGATATTTGGCGGCGGAGTTCTGCCATAACGCAGTCAAGGACCTTGTGCCGTGGCTCATTAAGCGCATCGATCATAACGGGGACTGAAAAATAGTGGGGATATATACCTGAAATGTCGAGATGTATGATTTTTTGGAAATATAAATTTTTCCTAATTTTTTAAATTAGAATGGTCTTTAATTCTTAGACGACCCTTGTATTTAAACCTTATAAGAGAGTTTCACTGAATTTGCATTTTAATGGACATTGATTCTGTAAACCTACAAAAAGACAATAAGTATATTAAGGGGAACGTATGCGCGGCCCATTTCTGCCCGTTTCATACAAATCCTAGATTTGGATTTGAGATCAAAATACCCGACCAAACTGAAAAATTATTTTTGTAATCAAAAGATATATCAAATATCTAGTTAGGATGTGAGCTACTTTATTTATTTTTGCTTCAAATTATAAGATATAGGCCATTAAAGATTTTAGTGTTTCATGATTTTAGAGGCAATTTAGGCAATTATTTGTGAATAAAAGAAAAACATGAAAAAAATAATTTTACTATATTTATTTTAAAAATACAATGAAAAATAAAATAACAAATAAAACATTATTAAAAATGTATTTTTTGGGAAGTAATTTCAATATATAAACCACTAGTTTTTATTCCGCCGTAAATAGGTAATTTGTATTTTTAATTTACACCCATCAAAATTATTGTTTTTATAAATTTTTATTTTTTATTTCATCATATTTGTATGATGAATATAGTATAATAATTTTTTTATTGTTTTTCATTTACTCACAAATAATTGCCCAAATTGCATCTAAAATCCAGAAACATTAAAATCTTTAACTCGTTGAATGCCGCGAGTAAATGGGGTTGGTTGTAACCAATTAGCGTTCGCAAAAAGCGGCAGCCATGACACCCAATGTCCGGCGATTCTGACAGCGTCCTTGAGAAATTTCGTACATAGAAAGGTTAAAGTTGAAGACCAAAGAATTTTTCCCGCGCATGCGCAAGAACTGCGCACGTTCCCGCGCTCCGGTAAATCATTAATATAAATTATATGGAGTCACCAATCTAATTGCGGTTTTCTCTATGGTAAAGAGCGATAATAGAGCAAGCGATTCTGACCGTGTTCTTCATACACTTTCTTTATACATAAGGGTCAAAATCGCGTGTCAAAATCAGGACACGCCGGCGCACGAGCGGCAAATGAGTGGTTAATGGCCTATATCTTATAATGTAAAGTAATAATAAATAAAGTAGCTCACATCCTAACTAGATATTTGATATACCTTTTGATTACAAAACTAATTTTTCAGTTTGGTTGGGTATTTTGATCTCAAATCCAAATCTAAGATTTATATGAAACGGGCGGAAATGGGCCGCGAATACGTTCCCCTTAAAGATTTAAAATAAACATTTTACTAAAAATACAAATAGGATACGTCAAGCACCGAAATTTCAATAGATAAGAAATTTCATATTCTAAGAATAATGCAAAGATAAATGCTGAAGAAAAATCACTTTTATAAACTAATTTGACATTTTGGAAGAAATTCTCATGTCAAGGAAAAACTAATACTTTATGCATGAAAAGTTTAAACACCAATAAAATTAACAAATTAAATATCTAAAAAATAATTATAATTTAGAGAAATAATAAAATTATATTCGAGGGATGAAGGTAAGTAGATATGTACAATAAATATTTTTATTTATTTTAACCCTTCCACACCGAAGGGGGGTAATAGATATCCATCAAACGAGAGTTTTGTGCGATATCTATGTTATTCTTTGCAACACATACTCTATAATTTAGGTAATCCTAGAAAAACTATTCGGTAATTAATCTGTATTAAAAAAATGGTTCCATGACAAATCAACAAAGTGGCATTTCAACAACCCTTTGAAAAATCATTAAAGGTGATGAATGTGTTTTTAAATAGCCCATGACCTAACGTAATCTAACCTATTTAACCAAGTTTTTTAATTCATCAATTTTAATTACTTTTCATAAAAGTGATGAAGTTGCTCTTTGTTGAGTTATCAAGTCACCAAAAATTATATATCTATTAACTATTTTTAATATTTTTTAAATCCCCCCCAGCTGGATCAATTACCGTTATTAAAATTTTCTCACTGAAAACAAGCCGCGAATGCAGACATATAACATGCGTTTTGCTGGAAAGAGCTACCAATAAAATGCACATACGTATTTGAGTTACGTCTGATTTTCTATTTTACCATTTTTCATTACTTTTGGCTGCCGGGAAAATATGGATAATGTCAACGATAGGTATAAAAAAATATAACTAATATCTGAGGTTTACTGGAAAGGACGAAAGGAATATTAAGAGACATGATCGTTCCGCGATATACGGGGGACTCTGATGAGCCCCCTCCGGGTAATATGTGATTTTTACCTCCAGAAGAGCAATTCTATACCTTTTGTGGATACGGAATCGTTTCCCCACGTAATCTCCTGTCAAATTTGTGTATGGTTTTGTGATTGTCTATGGTTTTTTTTATGGACTGATAAAACACGAAATATATGACTATTTATTCATTTAATGTAGGTTTAAAGTTATATACCATGAATTTTACATTTGCAAAGTTTATTTCAATCTAAATACGCATGAATTGCTTCCCGCCCCTTGCCGCTCGTGCACAGGTGTCATGAGAAATAAAAAATAAAATTTTGAACACGATTTTGACCCTTATGTATAAAGAAACTGCATGAAGAACAAGGCCAGAATCGCTTGCTCTATTCTCGCCCTTTACCACAGCGAAACCTGCAATGCGCCTAGTCGTTCGGAATAATTTATATTTTATTTGCCGGAGTGCGCGGACGCGCGCGACATGTGCGCTTGCACGTGAAAAAAATGTTTGTCTGCAATTTTGACCCTTCTATGTACAGAATTTGTATGAAGGACAAGGTCAGAATCGCTTGCGCCAACATTTCCCCATAAGATGGGTAAAAATTTCATTCACCTTGCAACCCCAGAATATTTTAAAATGATTTTATCTGTGGCATCAAAATGTCAAATTTGCCGCGATTCTTTCTGTCAAAGTCGATGCATGTTATTTGACGAATACATCGTAAAACCTATCAATTTACGTAATTAACGCAAGTAATGTTGTTTTGGTACATAGTTTATTGTTCTAGGAATGTTTTTCGGTCAATAAAATATACGATAGCTCAAAATTAATCCACAAAACATTCAATTCAAAATTCAAAGTCGTGCTTTGTTAGGGAATTTCCATGTTTTTCCTGGCTTGTGACAGGTTAAGGCAAAGCTATTGAGGCAGTACACACTTACAGAATAATTGAATATTAGGGGACGATATACATTAATTATTCCACTAACCGCCGCACTTTTAGGCAAGGTTTATGGGACTTATACTTCTTTTCAACAATGACTACAAGAAACAACTATTTACGTGCACAAAACAGGTTATTAGGTTCTTAATTTGGGCAAACAAAAATAAGTAATTCACGCTTATTTAGATTGAAACTTCGCAAATGTCAAATCCATGGTATACAACTTTTAAACGTAAATTAAATGAATAAATAATCATGTATATTTTGTACTTGCAGCGTTTCGTGTTACTAGTTGAAATAAGATAACTGTCATCATAAATAAACCAATCTGCTGACATTATGAGTCTGTAGAAAAAGCAATTGCAAGCCATAGACAATCACACATATTTGACAGGAGATTACGTATGGAATCGATTCCACAAAAGCTACAGAATCGCATGGCAGGTACGTAAAGGTTAAGAAAGACAAATATTCCAGGGTTATGTAAATAATATTGGAATTGTTTTTACTCCCCTCTGATGAAGAACTTGCTAGCAGAGGATTGCATAATTTGTATATAGTTTCTTATTTAGCAATAATTGTTTGTGCAACAACTCAATAATGTCGATTATTATTGGTGCTTATTCTTTTCCTGCATAGTATTGTAGCTGCAAAACCATGTAGACATATAATATTAGCATTCTGAAATGCTACTTGAAAAAAGACAAGACTTTAAAATAACTTTTCTAAGACCAGTTGTTTGGCAGAAATTTAAATGTAACTGGAACATTTCAACTGTAAAATAAACAAAATGTTGCTGAATGGCCATTTGATGACAATGTTAGATTTGAATTTCTGCGAAACAACTGGCCTAACTTCTTTTAGATAATCTTTTATGATACACATTGCTCTAATTGCAGAAAAATCTGTTTAGAGGTTTTCTGTCAATTTTAGGGTAAAAACAGTGGTCAAATATGACTTGAAAAGATGGAATTGCATTGATACAATTACAATTACAATACAAACACTTGAAATAAAATAACATTACAAAAAAAATCAATACATTGTTTCACAAAATAGGAATTAATTTTTAAATATATTTTTTTGGGGTCCCGTTGAAAGTCCACCATTCAAAGTGACCAGATGTGAATAGCCAGATATTTGCCAACCTTTCTCTTCTCCCTCTCTTCATTCTCACAATATACCCAAATTGGGGATGCGGTAATCCCCCCTGCCTTTGGGCAGTTGGAGATTGGGATTCCACTTGTGCGGTAATCACATAAATAAGAAAAAAAAAACAGTTTTACAGGGTCAATGGACTGATACCCTGATAATTGTAGCAATAAAATTATTTCCAACGATAGTAACTCAAATTTCTTCAAAAAGTACCTTCATAATATGATATCCGCAGATGAACCACACAATCTCATTTCAGACTAAAGTGCCCGTGAGACAGTCAATATAAATTGTTAATAACTTTGTCCAGGCGAGACACTTCGAAATTTGAGTTAAGTATGCATATTTATATGTAAAAGTGTACCTTCTACGTGGTACAATACTCAGATTACTCATAAACACCACCAAAGCCATTATAATGCAGAAAAACTTGTAGTGAATTAAGCAAAATGTTGATATTTTCTGGGTCATTAGTAGCAAATTTCAAAATCTCATCTTACTAATGTACTGGACCGTTACGCCTCCCGGTGTTATTTTATAGCATATTTAATATGTAAAACACCGACACCTCGAAATAATATTAGATTTATGGTGAGCATTTAAATATTGCTTTCCTCATTATCTCAAAACTTAGTATTTGGAGATGTCCGACTAATCCAACATTAACCTGTAATCGGCCGTAGATGCTCGAGAGTGCGCAGCTTGTGCGTAGGCACGAAAAAAATATTTCGAAATAAATATGTTTGTCTGCGATTTTGACCCTTCTATGTACAGAATTTGTATGAAGAACAGGGTCAGAATCGCTTGCGCCAACATTACCCCATAAGATGGGTAAAAATTTCATTTACCTTGCAACCCCAGAATATTTTTAAACGATTTTATCTGTGGCATAAGAATGTCAGATTTGCCGCAAATTTTAGCTGTCAAAGTTGATGCATGTTCCTCGACTAAAACATCGTAAAACCTATTAATTTACGTAATTAACGCAAGTAATGTTGTTTTGGTACATAGTTTATTGTTCTAGGAATGTGTTTCGGTCAATAAAATATACGATAACTCAAAATTAATCCACAAAACATTCAATTCAAAATCGTGTTTTGTTACGAAATTTCCGTATTTTTCCTGGAATTTGCCGGCCTTTGACAGGTTAATGGAAATGTCTGAATATATTTTATAGTCACAGATAATTTCATAGACTATATTTTGCCCTTTTAATGGCTTGATTATTAATTTGCTAGTTGGGAATGTTTACGCATTGCGATATTGTTAATTCATATTGAACATCTCCGGGCACTTAACACATTCAGACACAACGTCCATTGACGTAGATTTACGGAGGACTTAATATGACACTCTGTAAATATATTATACGTCTTTTAGTCAGGGATGCGATACAACACAGCGGACATAAAGTTCACATTTTGTATTGTAGCAGTATGTAGCCTGTCTATTTTTGTCACAATGCGAAAGCCTCTACACTTGACACTAACACACCCAAAGACAGGCGGTTAAATTTTTTTACTAACTGAACACAAAATTTACATGTGTCGTATTATAAACTCCTGTTTGCTGGCAAGTGTCCGTCAATGTGTTAATAATAAAAAAATAAAATAAATTTCAATTATGATTTCGTCGCTTCAGTAGGCGATGACCAGACTAAAATGGTGTCCGACCAGACTAACAATGATGTCCAACCAGACTAACAATGATTTCTGACCAGACTAACAATGATGTCCGACCAGACTAACAATTATGTCTGACCAGACTAACAATGATGTCCGACCAGACTAACCATGATGTCCGACCAGACTAACAATGATGTCCGACCAGACTAATGATGGTGTCCAACAGCCAGTAGTAGTGGCAGACAGGCGCCGGCCACTAGCGCCAGGATCTGGCCGTGCGTGAGGCGGCCGTGTGAAGAGGAGTGGCCGGGCGGGCTGGCGAGGTCAGCACCACTGACCGTGGTGGGCAGTGGTCTCCACTGCGGTGACTGTGTCTGGCTGTTCATCAGCTCCGGCAGAACGTGGACTGTGGCCACGTAGAGGAATGTGCCGGCCGAGAATAGCATGGCTATGCCTGGGGAAATACAAAAGTTGCTTTTAATTTAAAAGAACTTATAAATGATGTATAGTTACCGTGACACGTTAATTTATTTATTTGTGTGAACGGTGTATGATAATAGAGAACTCCAGTCCAATTTTTTAGAGTTAGTTTTAAAAGTTAAAATAATTGCCAAAGTTTTAATTTTTCAAGATCCCCGAAAACCACCGTATGTGTAGTGAAACATCAGTGTGTCATCACTCCTGAAAAGTATGTGTAGTGTGTCATTACTCCTGAAAAGTTACTATAAAATCGGGCAATCAGCTGATCAACTGCCGCCATTTTGAAATTCGGTGTTCGAAGTATTCTCCCTAGAGTAGCATTACTATTTTTTTTTGTGCAGTAGTTTTTGAATATTTTAAATAATAGAGATAAACTAATAAGAGATACCTTTATTTTTGAAACTGAATTATTTAGGCCGAAATAATGTTTCAATAAACACAACAACTAAATCTCTATAAACAGTATGTAAATAAACGAATAAATTAATACGATGGCTTGTGTCATACCTACATTCCCATACAACGACTTTACGGTGATGTCACGATACGATGAGCAGTGACGTCATCACTAAACATTTTAATACTACCAACTTGATGGCGTGTTTCTAGGACCCGATTAAAAATGGACTTTTTAATAATTTTTTAAAAACTCTGCGTTTAATATTATTTAATAAAACATATATTCAGAATCAGCGTTTATTGGTCTATATCAACATATTTTTTAAAGCCATAATATTTTTCACTGGAGTTCCTTATTAAAAGAACTCTCCGTGAGGTTAGGCTCTCGACTAGCAATTCGGAGGTTGTGGGTTCAAATCCCGGCATGGGCAAGTAAATTTAAATTAATGAATGTCTCAATTCTCACTTAATTAATTAAAAATAATATACAGTATATTTTCGGTATATTCCAGAGTGGAAGATACTTCCAGTATTGCCCTGATTGAAGACCACTATCCAGAAGTGAAACATCTGTTAAATGGATTTAGGTAAAAATCCATGGATGACGAACAATTGACGGATAATTCACTAATGACAATTAAAGGGACTGAACTACCGTCAAGGGAATAAGACAAACATAGAAAAATTGCATAGTGGGTGTTTAAGGGCCCGCAACCCGGATTTGTACCGATTTATTACATATTTCCCTTAAATACGGTAAGTTTTAAAGCTCTTAAAAAAATAGTTATTCTTGAAGATAATATCTAGACTTTGCCCGTACCGAAACGCAAATTATATAAAATTCCCCCGATAGAAAAAAATCGCAAAGTATGCTCCAAACATTATTATGAACACGTTTGTTTCAGTTATTTTTCAAGTTATATGTACGAAAAAATTCACAGTGTTTCTTTAAATGCTGTTTAAGATAATGCCCGCGAGATTTTTGCTCTATTTTAAACGAGTCGTGTTTTATTAAACATTTTCGCAATTTTCGCATTGATTTTGTCACTGTAAATGTTAGCGCTCTCCTCTAACATTCGTAATTTCGTATCTCTCCATCTTCTTCTTTTCGGGCCCGGTTGTAGAGCCTTAATTTTAAAAGTTCTGTACAAATGATTATGGTAAAATGGTTTGAAGCTATGATCCCGTTTACTAATAATGCAACAGATTATCAATAGATGTCTCTAATGTCGCTTTGACTTATCAATAAAGCTTCGAGCAGTAACTCGCTGTTTTACCATTTGTAAACATTTCATGATTTTTTATAACTATATCAAATTTTCTGTCTTATAATTTAAAACTCTCAACAATCAACAGCTTAAGGCGTCTCCTTCCTGTATCATTGAAATAATAACAGTTATTGACATTGAACTGTATATGCAGCGGAGGACCACAAACAGTGGAGGAACCTTATTCACCAAGAGTCATGAACCTTGGCAATGAGGCTTAAAGAGCAAGAATTGAAACTACAAAATTTAGGTTAGGTTATGTTTGTTTACCGGTAGCATTGACGGAGCTCAGCGTTTCCTTTCCCTCCTGGCCGATGCCGAAGTAGGTGGCCAGCGTCAGCAGCGGGGCGGAGCAAGAGAAGATGAGCAAGTGCTTCCTTATCCTGTTCCTGAAATCACAAGCAAACACTATCTTAGAGCATGCATTTGTCGGCTATAATGAATCATTGTAACGAAAACAAATCTAGTGAGTTTGAATACTTTCTCGCTCTCACCTAATACGCCATCCTTGTCTACAAACGGAGGACAGCTTAGATGTTATATTGATTACTCAATTCATCAGTCCTTTACCAACCGAAGCTTGTTTTTTTTTTCTTACATGAGCTCCACACGGGAGGCCCTGAGGAAAATAATTTCCCTGAGGGCCTATGTCATCTTTGGGGATGCTGTGCGGTGGGTTTTTTTTAGGGAAAGGAAGGAGGGGAGAGTTCTGGGAAGGAAAAGGGATGGGTAGGAATCTGGGGTTAAGTGTGTCCTGGTCATCCACCTTCAAGACCTAGACAAACCTCATCCCATGAACCCGGGCACCCCTGCTAAATCACCAAATGTAGCGAACCACTTGGGGTGACCTATGGCAGAGGTGTTGATTATCCAATAAAGGGTAGGAATCTGGGGTTAAGTGTGTCCTGGTCATCCACCTTCAAGACCTAGACAAACCTCATCCCATGAACCCGGGCACCCCTGCAAAATCACCAAATGTAGCGAACCACTTGGGGTAACCTATGGCAGAGGTGTTATCCAATAAAGGTTCCCGGGGCGGTTATAAGATTTAACTTTTAACTTAACGGGCACTTTTAACTATTTTTCAGGATTAAATAACATGTGTTCACCATTATGTCCACTGCGTGCGAACTCTATCTAAATTTCTTTAAATGGACAATAAACAGTGTTAATTTCAAGCGACCTCCCAGGTAAGTATGGTCCTGTTTTCATTAAATTTTAGGCAGCATCGCGTTCATTGGTCAAAATATTGTACATATATTTTCGTATCGGTGATCAATGAACCGGTGTATGCAATTTGTAGCCATAAGTTGTTTTTAATTGTATGTCTGGCTTGTAGTTTTTTTAGATTTTAGAAATGTATTATAAGTTTGTACAGCGCCCTTGAGGTGATTTTTCACAAAAACAGCGCTATATAAATCATCCAAATATTATTATTATTATTATTTAATAAATCATTATAATGGAGTTCCACCACAAATGGTCAGAATCAAAAGCATAAATACAGTGAAACGCTCTTAAGATGTTTCGTAGCTTAAGAAGTTTGGTTTTTTCGACCCTCGGCCCAATTTTTTCCAAATATAAGGTTTTCCTGCCTAAGAAGTTTCTTCCGGTCCCTTGAAAAACTTCTTAAGAGGGTTTCACTGACTGATACTATGGCGTAGTTGTGGTTAAATCAGGCTTGTGACTTTACTATACCAATGCTTAACCTCTGACCGGCCGGAGACGCGCAGGCGCGCGCGTATTATGCGCATGAGCGAGAAAATAATTCTAAAAAAATTCAAACAAAAAATGTTTGTCTGCGATTTTGGCCCTTCTATGTACAGAATTTGTGTGAAGAACAGGGTCAGAATCGCTTGCGCCAATATTACCCCAAAAGTTGGGTAAAAATTTCATTCACCTTGCAACCCCAGAATATTTTTTAAACGATTTTATCTGTGACATAGAAATGTCACAGATAAAATCTCGACTAAAACATCGTAAAACGTATTAATTTACGTAATTAACGCAAGTAATGTTATTTTGGTACATAGTTTATTGTTCTAGGAACATGTTTCAGTCAATAAAATATATGATAGCTCAACATTAATCCACAAAACATTCAATTCAAAATTTAAAGTGGTGCTTTTTTAGTGAATTTTCGTGAAATGGCCTGGCCTTTGAGAGGTTAACCGGCGTACAAGATTCTAATAAGTAAGACGAATGGTATATAGGGTGGGTATACCTCTCAATGCCCTCGTGCAGAAGAAAGGTGACCAGCCCAAAGGCGGCCGGCGCCTTATGCAGCATGATGGCCACAAACACTATAATCTCCACGTCGGCGTGAGAGGTGGTGGCAGCGGCTCCCAGCGCAATGCCGTCAGCTGAAAACACAACAACAAAGCAAATCAATAACATTGACAGTAAAAATCATAACAATATTAGGAATACACTTCCCACACGCACACTTCGGAGCGACCGAGTCACACGCCACTTCAGGCCGCCGTACAGAAAAGTTTCACAGTGAACTGCGCTGTACCTAAACCTATCGGTCTTTACTTTTCTATTATCATTTTAATGTAAGGTATATTTGCGGCAACGTTCCAGTGATCCAGAGTGGAAGATATCGCCCTGTTCAAAATTGAAACATTGTTTGAAATGGATTTAGTGTGTTTGGTGACCAAATCTGAATAGCCAGGTAATTCCCATCTTCCTCTTTCCCTCCCTACTACATTTAGACTCACAACATACCCCAATTGGGGATGCCATAGTCTCACTGGGTTCAGGTGGTTGGGAGCAGTTGGGTCTTTTGTGCGGTATTCACATTAAAATATACATAATTCATTACAATTTGTGGTTTTACTCAGTTATTCAAAAAATAATAAAAAAATAATATTTATATTTTGATGAAGTACAAGTAGATAGACACTCTTAGCATCATCCTGGTGAAAGACAAATCGAAATACTACTTCTAATGGTTTTAGCCCTCTTCCGTCAGCCTCACAACATACCCCGAATTAGGATTATCATAATCCCACTTGCTTAGGGCAGTTGGGACTCTTTTGATATAATCACGTAAAATATTTTTAACCCCTCAGAAAATCGCCAATATGCACTTTTAATGTCTTTAATGAAATGACATTTTACGAAAACTTTGTGTTATTACCGCTTCACAATTAAAGCTCTGTAAATGAAACATTTCTGAACGAAGCCGAATAGTAAAAAGTGTTTTAGACAGGTTACAAAATAAGCTTTCGAATTATTATATTACAAATAAATATTAATATTTGTAAATATTAAAATTTAGAATGAACATTAAAAAAATGTGAAAATGACTCGCGTGATGTTTTTATGTGAAAACGGTACTAAAATCACAGATTATGTAAACAACAATACTTATTCTATTGTATAAATGTGTAATAAACACTTTTGTCACCTCACTTTTTATCATTTCATATAAAAATATTTAATAAAAATTAACAATGTCGGGCGCGTCGACCCGCCCGTAGGAAATTCGGCGGGATAAATTATGTGTCAGACTATGCGTCTGACAGAATGTTCTTTTTATGTATTTCTATGGATAACTTGAATAGAGATGTGCAGCATGATTCACCATCGACCTTTCACTTTTTTATTTTAGGGATGTAACTAAAACAATAACGGAGTTATAACGGTTTCTATGGAGACACACGCGCTGACGTATAAACACGCTTATTGTACTTGACTGCTGTCGTATTTTTAACGCATATATCTGCTTACGTTGCAGAGGGGTTAAAACCATAATCTTTTGACAGTACGGAACCAATTTAACAATACATGGTAGCATTAATCTGCCGATAGTATATTTTTGATGATAAGAATTAATGGCAAACATTAACACGAATATTGAAATTAATGGTGTTTTAACTTTCAAATTGCAGGCACAGTGCAATAAAAAATTTAAAACCGTGAAACAAAAGGGTAAACTTTATTTTACGTGAATTTTGTGAAGCTCGTAAACATATCATAAATGGGTAACCAACATTTTATCACTTTGAGATACTTAAAATCATAGTTAACTTTGTTTTATAACGTGGCAAGAGTTCTGAGGTAAAATAAAATCACTGGAGACATACAGAAGGCATAATAGACAGCATAGGATGCCATCGTACGGCATTCTGTGATGGGAAAATGAAGCAGAGACAACGCACAGATAAGATAGGCTGATGACTTGAAAAAACTACCGACTTCGGCTGGTCATGTTTTTTTTTTTTTTTTTTTTTTTCGTTCCTTTCTCGTCAATGGAAAACATTAAAAATAAGAGAAACTTTTTATCAAGATGTCTTATATGAAAACCTTTTCAAACTACAAGGGGATATATTTTTTATTTTCATTAAATACACACAGGAGGCCCTGAGAAAAATAATTTCCCTCAGGGCCTATGTCATCTGAGATGCTGTGTGGAGTCTTTTTGAGGAGAGGAAGGAATGAACATTGGTATTGATGAGACCCATGTTGTAGGAAAGAGGAAACACAGAGGCCGGCAAATCGTTCTACAGCCGAGCTGTTGAACACAAGAACGAGTCGAAAAAGCAACCCATTCTCATGTGACAAATGTCAACCATGTACATATGTTGGGCAAGAGTTTGGCGTGTATCCCAACTATGCAGCGATGCTGAAGGGATCAATGACGCTACCTCCTCGGAGCATCTTCCATTGAAATACCGGTAGAACAAGGATAGCATTCCCACCCTACGCCTGTGCCCTAAAGATTGCAACCCGTCTTTTTTTTTTTTTTTTTTTATTGTATATTTTATTTAGATATAAAATTTGACATCTTATATCTAATGTTATCTTTTCTATGACTACTACAATATTATTTACTACCTACTGACTAAAATTTGGACTTTACAACATTAAGACATAATCCACGAAAAACTGCAAGACTTTTAGCCTCCTTAACATTTACAGGGAGTTCATTGAACATTTTAAAACCTTTATAATAAATATTATTTTGTGTTCCCGATAAATTTGTTTTCGGAAGCCTAAAATCGTTGCAGTTTCTCGTAGGATAACAATGAACTGTACTGTTGATTCTAACATTATTCAACATATAATCAGGTAACATTTTATTTTTTAACTTATAAATAAAAACTAGGGTATTGAAAACTAATCTTTGCCACACACTTAATATATTGAGTTGGCGTTGCATGGTTTTTATCCTTGTATATCTGCTACAGCACAATATAGATCTCAAGCCTCTGTTCTGAATTATTTCCATTCTTTTAATTTGTGTTTTATTGCTCAGAAAGATTACACTTGAGCAATAATTCAGATGGGATGCTACAGTTGTGTTATAGACCAATTTTCTAGTTTTAATGTCTAATTTTCCCTTTATCCTACTTAAGAAATTAATCTTTTTGGCAATTTTTTTAGTTAGCATTTCGAAGTTAGAGTTAAGTTTTAACTTATTATCGATAATGATTCCCAAATATTTGATTTCTTCTACCTCTTCAATATTTTGATTGTCTATATTTAGGGTGATAAGTTCATTTTGTTTTTTCCCTAATACCATGAATTTACTTTTATTTACATTTAATTTGAGTTTATTTATGCATAACCATTTAGATATTTCATGAAGTTCACTTTGTATTTTTGACAATGCATCTTCAATATTATTTGCTATGATATATAAAAGTGTGTCATCAGCAAACAGTTTGATGGAACAGTACTTTAGACACTTCACTATATCATTAATATATATAATAAAAAGTAGTGGTCCCAAGACCGATCCTTGAGGAACTCCAAGGTAAACTTTTTGCTCTTCAGAGATAGCATCTCCAAATTTGGTTCTTTGTTTTCTGTTTTTTAGGTAATCAGTAAACCACTGCAATTCTTTACCATGAATTCCCATGTCTTTCAATTTCATTATAAGTCTTTCTCTGTCTATCGTTTCGAAAGCACGTCTAAAGTCTAAGAATACTGCTATGATGATTTTCTTCTGATCCATACTTGTTTTCCATTCATTTATGATATAATTAATTGCTGTTTCACAGGAATATTTATTTCTAAATCCAGATTGTTGTTTTGCAAGAATGTTATTTTTTTTCAATAAAATTGTTTATCTGTTCTTTAACTATCGATTCTAGTAATTGTTCATATTTGGGTAATC
Organism: Limnephilus marmoratus; assembly: GCA_917880885.1. Lineage (NCBI taxonomy): Eukaryota > Metazoa > Arthropoda > Insecta > Trichoptera > Limnephilidae > Limnephilus > Limnephilus marmoratus. The sequence continues at coordinate 17,635,576 of OU862932.1, forward strand.
CATTTATTGGTCTGAAGTCTTCGAAATTTTTAGCATTTATGATTTTGGGTACTGGTGTTATTATGGAAGTTTTCCATGACTGTGGAAAAATTCCCTCTAACAGAGATTCATTTATTAGTGCAACTAATCTGTCTCCTATAGCTGGCAGTGCATCTTTGATTATGCCTATCGTAATTCCATCCGTGGACGATTTTAGTTTCATTGCATTAAGAATTTTCATTAAATACTCCATGTTTATTTTATTAAACCTGAAAATATTATTATTCTCTCTTCTTTCCATTGATTGAGAAAATGTGTCTGTGACTAATGGAATGCTCTTATTTATGTTTTCGACACTGAGTATAAAATTTGTATTAAATTTTTGGGCTATTTTAGGTTTATCATCTTCAACTCCATCGGGGAACTGAACTTCCTTAGTGTCTCCCTTCTGTTTACCGCTTATAATTTTTTTGAGTGTAGTCCACATTTTCCTTGAATCACTTTGAGAGGTAATTATTTTTTGTCTAATATACGAATTTTTGGTTTGTTTTATTTCGGTGCTATACATGTTTCTAAGTTTCTTATAGGTTTCCCATCTTTCTTCCGTAAATTGCATTTTACAGGCTTTATAAGCTGTATCCCTTTGTTTTTGTAGAAGATGTAAAGATTTCGTATACCAATTATTTGTATCTTCTAATATAATATTAGTTATAGGCATTAGCTCGTTTACTACTGTTTTCAGATGTCCTACTAGTTCATCAGCTTTTTCCTCCAAATTTCCTTGGTTATCGCAAACCCACTTTTTGTTTTTTAATGCCGTACACAACTTATCCTTATCATAGTTCTTTTTATTCCTATACGTTATCTTTCGTATTTCCTGTGGCTTCGGACTACTATATTTAATTTTTGTAACAATTGTTTCGTGATCAGATATTTTGAGTTCTTCTACAGCATTAACTTCCGCATAAAAGTCATTCGAAATTACTAAATCAATCATGGTTTTAGAGGTTTTTCCTATTCTTGTATAATTGTTGACAAGTTGCTTCCAGCCTAGGCAATTTATGATGCTTTGTAGTCTTGTGCTTTTTGCATTGGGTTTCATCATATCGATATTAAGATCTCCGCAGATTATTATTAAATCTCTTGTATTTATTTGTTTACGACACCATTCATCAAAAAAAAAAATCTAAGAATTTTGCATCATTTTGATTTGGGGAATGATAAATAGCTACGTAGGTTCCCCTCTTAAAATCCTTTTGAATTTCAATAGCAAGCATCCAGGTATTATTTTTATCTAGAACCGTATTTGTTGTAACTTTGTAAGAGATATTATTTTGAATTAATATTATAACTCCCCCCGTATGCCTGCTAAATGAGTCGCATCTGATTGTCGAATAGCCCTGAAATGTTATTTCGTGTAGTTTGATTTCTTCGGTAACACAAGTTTCACTCATCATTACCATGTGCGGTTTGTATTCTCTTAGCATGTCTTCAACTTCTTCGATATGTGCTAGTAAACTAGAGATGTTCAAGGAGTATATTGTTATGAAGTTTCGGTTTAATCTAAAAAATTTACCATTCTGTTCTCCTGTTCAATTTTTCGACAGTATACTGGACAGTCTTTGCTCCATACAGGGTGATCAATTTTTAAATTTAATTTTAGTCTTTCATTTGCTTTTTTGCAATTGATGCAGGCATCGTATCCTTCATTACAGTTTTTAATATCATGGGATTTTGCACATCTTGGACATGATATCTCATTTTTACAATGTATCGCCTTGTGGTTAAACCCGTTACAGTTAAAACATCTCAAAATATTTACATTGTCATAAACACGGCATCTGTCCCATCCTAAATATATCTTTTCAGCCTTAATTATTCGTTGGTACGTGTTGCCGTCGACTTCCGCATATACTGTGTAATTTATCTGGTCTCTTTTATTTTTAAACTCTTTTATGTAAGTAACCTCAATATTTGAGCTTGTTTGGAAAATGTCTTCATTTTGTGATTTTATTTTTGTTTCAATTTCCTCCCTGTCTTGTTTCTGAGTTATTCCAACAATTTTGATACTTGGTTTCTTCGCTTTAATTTTTTTAATATCGTATTTGTCTCCTAATTTTCCCTTTACCTCTTCACACATCTTGTCTATATTCGATGCATTTTTACATTCAACAATTATTCCACCATCTTTTGTGTTTCTTACACCCGTCACACCGCAGTTTATGGGATCAATATTATTTTTTATTTCAGTTGTAGTTTTGACATTTTCTTGTTTATTTTTCGGTTTAATCATTACCATAGGCTCGTGTTTTTTAACTTTTTCAGCATAAGATTCATTTAAAGTTATTTTTTTAATATCATTTTTTAGGTCATCGTTTTTATTTTTTATATTTTCAGAGAGACATTTATTCTCAATAATTATTTTTTCGCATTTTGTATTGAGTTGGTCGTATTTTTTAGACAAAATTTCCATTTCTTTTAAGATTGTCAAATTTTTCTGTAATACTTCCTCTATTTTACCTTCATACATTTTAGACTGTTCGTCTACTTTATTTTCAAAGAAAGTTTTAATTATTTCAAATTCCTTTCTTAACATTGTTTTAATGTTGTCAGATAGGTTTTTTTCAGATGCCTCTTGCGTCATATTTGCCCTGGTGGCGCGCGTAGTGGTGGTATTCTGGTTGGTAGACATTTTTGTTACTTCACACTAACTTATGTACTGTGCATTATGGGAGCAATAGCTGTAATTATGGCAGCTTACAATTTCGGACTATGGTAAACTCAGCTTGCAAAAAAATTCCGTTATTCTCAGCTCGACTCTACCGTCTATTTCAACAAGTTTCTATGGTTAACTTAACTGTCAAAATCACTTTAGAACTTAAAACTCGCGAAGTTTATTTAAGATAATGAAAAACTAATTTTCGCAGGAGAATAATCAAATATTTCTGCATAAAATGATGTATCACACATATATGATTAACTCTCTTTTACCGCACTTTTTCACGAATCACGTTTATCAAGAAGTAACAGCGAGTAGGTGGTTGTATGGTTGCTAACCGAACTTTGTTAAGATGGGAGAATCTATCAAACGGACCGCCCGTTTCTGCACTGAGTCGAGGGTATTTTTCAGGTATTTTGGAGCTCCAGACCAGAGGTGGCTGCCAAATTCAACCGTGGCGTACACTTGTGATTTGTACAGAGTAGCAGTTGTGTACTATTAAAGTATCTGCGGGCCCTATACAGAACGCCCAGTTTTTGAGAGACTAACTTTACTCTGACTTCGATGGAGCCCCCATACCTGAGCTGGTCACTTGGAGTTACACCAAGCATATCAATGGAGGCTAGATTTTCATTGCGATCCCTTTTACACATAATCAGATATGATGTTGAAGGTTTTAGATAGTTGCAAATTAGTTTGTATTGGCAATAAAAATAATTTATTTTTGTTATATTTAGTGAGTTTTTTCAACAAGAAATCCACTTTTGTGAGAAATGTACCCTCAATATTCAGGGACAATAATTGATACGTCAAAAACTGAATTCTGTTTCATTTAGGTAAACTTGATAGCCTCCGTGGACGGAGGGTAAAGCTCTTGACTAGCAATCCGGCAGTGGCAGGTCCAAATTCTGACATGCACAAATAAATTTTATTTGTCCTATTTTAGGCATATTTCCAATAAACCGCTCTATTCTTCCCGGAAGTCCCGTAATTATCCATTTCCCTTTGTTCACCTCCCACTGAAACACCTAAAATATATGTATATCAGTGGCGGTCCGTGAGTTTTCAGTGAGCTAGAGGGCTAAGATTGAAAAATACGACATTACTGATGTTGTTGTAGCTGAAAATGAATTTTTTTTTCAAAATTTCAACTTTTTATATGAAGATCTTTTAGTATGTGGATGCGGCGCATCCCTTGATTGAAAGAATCCTGAAGATGTTCTTACAAAAATTTGAAATTAGGAAAAAATAAAAAATCATTTTCAGCTACAACAATGTCCATAAAACTCAAGGACCGCCACTGATGTATGTCTGTCAATATTCTGTACCGTAGGTTAGTACTAATATTCTCCTGACAAAGAATGGGTACTTCCGAAACCGGAAGAGTGTGAATAAAATAAAATTAAAGTGGTCTATAACAAGTTTACATGTTTTTATTTTAAATTTTATTTGCTTAATTTTTTTCACCAATTAATTTTGTGGGAAACAATGTAAACTCCAACGTAAACATGTATCCGTTAAAAAATAACTTTGTAAAGCCATAGGCCACCTGCAACACATATTTAAAAAAAAAAAACCGGTTTAGGCAAATATTCTAAGACATTTCGTATTTTTTTTTTTTTAATAGTATTTTTGAAACCCTGGTGATTTTTTGAAACTTTCAATCCGAAAAATTGACCATTTTTTTATAAACCGGAAAGACGGGACATAATTTTTTTATAGGTGCGAAAAAATGATAATGACATAGCTTAAAATCATTTTTTAAAAAAAAGAACGTTTTCCGCACGAATGGCACAGGAAAATAACGAGGCATACCAAAAATATTACATCTTATAAATATTTTTTTCCTTGATCCATCTTGTTGATCATAAATCATTATAATGTACAACGTCTATATTACTAAATCCAATGTAATACACTTGTACTTGTAAATTATAATAATAATAATAAGAATATTATAAAATTTGATTTTGTTAAAATCAGCACCATAACCATTATACCTCTAAAACACGTAACGACATCTAAAATGAATGGGGTTCTCTTCATAACATCTGTCAAAAAGTCAAACCAAATGATAAGTTTGCAGAGAACAAACAATAAATCTGGTGAATGTTAAATGTCAAATTCAAAAAATCGACTGAAATCAAAGTGGTGCCATATAAAAAAAATAAATCAGTGTGGAATTTTACAAAATTAATAGGAACATTTTCGGAGACGGGACATTTTCATGTAGTGACGTCACGAGGCCAAATAATGGATTTATTTATTTAAAAATAAAAGAAACTGTACATTTCTAAAAATTTTTACTAGCATTTTCGTAATCTTAGTAGAAAGATCTATCCAAACGATTTTTTCCAAGTCGTTGTGAAATCCATACAAGTGGCCTATTATAATCATTTGCTAAGTCCCCGCTTTTGTATCCAGTGTAATTTTCATAATAATGTCAAAATTAAAATATGTACTTAGTTTAGACCATTCCTACACCAATGAAAACCCACCAACGTATCCCCTTCAAAAAGCAATTTAAAAAATCCCATACTTCATAAATATAATAATGATTTGACAATAAAATTAGTTCATTAATAATTCATAAGGCTTTTCCCTAATCAACATTGAAGTGAGCTACAAACCCAAGGTAATTAGTCTACTGGAATTACCAAAATATTTAGAAATTCGACAGTCTAAAACGACTTAGCAACAAATATAATTAAATATATTGATTAAAATCCTTGTAGACCACGCCTCTCCCCCTCCCCAATATGTTATGTAAATAAACCGTAGACTAAGAATTATTTGTACCAGTTTGAAGATGGTTCTAACGAGCTGAAACCGGTTACGGTCAAATAAAATTAAGCGGAATAAAGTTTTATATTCATTTTATTATAACAAAGAATGGGCTAAACTGGAGACATTTGAGTGGTGTAGACCCAAAGCTGGACTATGGAATCCTCAATCCTATGTTGCGAGTCTAAAGGAAGTGGGGAGTGGTAAAGGAATGTAGGGGATAGGAATTCTCCAAATTACGGATGCCGTAGATCCACGGGCTCCGGAAAGCATAACAAATAAAGAATTATAGGTTTACCTGCTGCGTGCACCACCAGTCCAATTGTGGCCGTGACGTTCCTTTCTGCAGGTATGGCCGAGTCATTCATGCTGGAAGAGACGTGGTCCACCAACAACATGAACACAAACCCTGCAAATACATACAAACTCATTAAATAATGTCAATTATGACGGCCCCCGTGGTCGAGGGGTAAGGCTCTTGACTAGGGATCCGGAGGTCGCGAGTTAAAATTCTCAGAGTGCAAGTAAATTTTAATTGATCGCTTTGTATTATTTCACAATTTAATCACATAAAAATAATATTAAAGGTATATTTGTGGCACGTTCCAGAGTGGAAGATACTCTCAGTATCGACCTGGTGTAAGAACTACATTCAAAATTGAAATGTTTCTTGAAATGGCTTTGGTGTTTGGTGACTAGATCTGAATAGCCAGGTACTTCCCCACATCCATTTGACAATTAATGAATTTGACGATTACAACTTTTCTTGCAACACACATTTAAAAACTAATGAATTTGACGATTACAACTTTTCCAGCAACACACATTTGAAAACTAATGAATTTGACAATTAGAACTTTTCTAGCAACACACATTTGAAAACTAATGAATTTGACAATTACAACTTTTCTAGCAACACACATTTGAAAACTAATCAATTTGACAATTATAACTTTCTAGCAACACACATGTCATTTGAAAACTAATTAATTTGAAAATTACAACTTTTCTAGCAACACACATTTGAAAACTAATTAATTTGAAAATCATAACTTTTCTAGCAACACACATTTGAAAACTAATCAATTTGACAATTACAGCTTCTTCTAGCAACACATTATTTTTAGAAATAATTGTAAATGAATCCTCAAGTAGCACATATTAATTTATTTCTGAAAAAGCGCAGATCGACACATTTTAGTTTTCAGACAGGAGCGTCGTCACCATACATTTTTTGGAAAAAAAATTGTTCACATATTTCAAAAGAAAAATATAATAATTTTCTTTTATTGATGGTAGCGCTGTTAGTGACCTTATTCCTCAGTCCAATGAGCCCACTATGCAAATGTGTTCTTGCAGCCAACAAAGCGTAGCCATCATTTACATTTAGAAGTCCCTACTTCTCTCCAAGAGAAGTAAAGTAACCATTCAACAATAATGCTGCATTACAATAAAGATAATATATTCTAAGTCCCTAACTGGAATCTTTGCCAACAGATCAAAGAACTGCACTAGTATTTCAGTAATGTAACGCGCATGAAAAACCAATTAACAAAATTATATTTTATTAAATTACACCACAACAATAACTTTGTACAATATAAATCAACACAATACCCGCAAAAATAAAGCACTTCTCCAAACTACTTTTGCTGAAACCAACTTTGGACAAAAACATTTTAATCCACCAGACCTCGGGCCTATTTTGTCGGAAGGTCAAAATATTTCTGCTTTGCAATAAATCAAAATAAATGGAATATTTTTGAGCGTACCCGAAAATTAAAAACTGTTTTTGAAAGGTGATGAAATACGTTTTCAAATTTTATATTTCGAAATAAATACATAATTTTTGAAATGTAAGAATTTTTAATGCAAACATAAAAAAGTTTTTAAAAATGGCCCACTTCATGTTTTTACTAACTAAAATTACTGATAATGAAAAAAAAAAAATACAAATACAATTATTTTTTAAGGAAATGTATTATAAACTTTGCCATTGACTCATTTTTTGTAGTTTCATGTAAAAATAATTAATAAAAAATTACCAAAGTTTTATATTTTTTTTTTAAATTGCGGAATGAAACGTTGGATCCATACGTAAAGGTCTAGATTTTAATTATTTTTGCAGTGACCTTTTAAATTTGAATATAAAGCGTGGTGCTTTCTTTTTGTAACACCATTTAGATCATATTTCTAACCATGATAGTAAAAGACACAACAATTTCTATGAGACCTATAAGAGTTGTTCCGAAAAGTGAATAAACCTTAAAATTAACAAATAAAAACAATGACTAAATTCAGACACAAAATAAACAGTGGATAGCTGAATACTTCGCCGTCCCGGGAACCATTTATTGGATAACCAACACCCCTGCCATAGGTCATGGAAAAGTGGTTCGCTACATTTGGTGACTTTGCAGGGGAGCCCGGGTTCGTGGGATGAGTTTTGTTTAGGTCTTGGCGGCCAATGCATTTGCCCACCTACTGTGTGGCAGGCCGGATCGGGAGATATTTCTCAACCCATCGCCTTGCATCGCAGTGGGAGGGATGAATTCATACGTTTGTCACTCCTAGACACATTGACCCCCAGATTCCTACCCGCCCCTCATACCTCTTTTCTTTCCAGAACTTCCTCTCCTTCCTTTACCTAAAAAAGACCTTCCACACAAAGATCCCAAAGATGACACAGGCCCTGAGGGGAATTATTTTCCTCAGGGCCTTCTGCGGAGAGCTAATGTTAAAAAAATAAAATGATGCCATCAGAATGTATGGGAAATGTCAGAAGTTGGATCTACTAACTATCTTAACCACTCGGACCCATAAGCTTGTTTTCACGATAATATAACATTACTAGACATATGTATAGACTACTAATTATTCTACAGTATTTGGAGAAAGTGGTGACGAATTTAAAAGAAGAAAGATGATAAAATGTGATTTAGTAAAAGATACTCACCCAAGACCAGTGATATCCCGATGACAGCATGCAGGTTTGAGTGCTGGAGCTCCGCCCCCTCGGTGGCCCCGGGTGTGTGGGCCCCCGGAGTGGGTAGCAAGGCGCTTACGCCCTCGGGGATGATGACGGCCAGGGCTGTGCCTACCAGGAGTCCTGCTCCCAGCACCGTCACCTTCTTCAGCTTCTCCTGGGGGCACAAACATTCAATTCATTTATTTATGTTGCCAAATGCAGGGAATTTTTAAACTTTATCCCCTCAGACCTCTAGTACATTTTCTCAGAATTTGTATTTTTTACTTGTGTTAAAATGAGTTTTTTACATTATCTTCACACAGGAGATGGCCCTGAGACATCGTAGGGGACGTTGTGAGCAGTGGCGGCCAGCCCAAAGGTGCAGCGGTGCAACGCACTCCCAAAATTTCTGCCAATCTAAAAATTTCCGAGCACCGAAAAACATACTATATTTCCGACACGCCTCATCACAAATCACAATACACACTTCGGTTATAATGCATACATAATATAGGTGTCTATGTATACCCGCTCGCGTAACAGATACTGAGATAACAGAAGCAGAACATTTTGTTCCTATATTCAGGCCGGGAGTGCGTTTGCCAAAGCGATCACAGAATCGAGGAGAATCCTTACACAATTCTCCATGAGCTATAATCGTGGGTAGGTATATCTGGTATAATCCTTTGCAAATTTAAATAACCCGTGATCGGCGATCCGGGAATTTCCACCATGTCAAAAGGACCGTTTGTTCAGTAGCATCTTAATTGGGGATGCGGTCATGTCATTTTATTATTGATATTGTGTGTTTAAATTAAGATCTACTCTTTTAGTCAATGTTTCGCTCAGCATCGACCATTTCTTATCTCTACAGCATACCAACCAACATAAACAATGAGACCCGTTGTGACAGGTCGCAGGTCAATACGCCATTGTTATTAGTTTTTTAGATGAGTCGGGAAGAGTAAAAAATGAGTTTTATTATTAATGTTCATTTTGTAAAAAACAATGCGCCGAACTTTGAAAAACGATTAGAAATTAAAAATAGTGGCCCACCATGGCCCATTTTAAATAGTAAACAAGAGTGCAAGTTAAAAACAAAAGAGACAACGGAGAAACGATCTAACCTACAAATAGGTAAGATTTTTTTCATAATTAAATTCATTTTAATTAGGGTAGGTATATGTACAAGACTTTTAGCGCACTACCGATATTTGTGAGCACCAGCCGCCACTGGTTGTGAGAAGGGTCTTTTTAAGGAAATGAATGAGAGGAAGTTCTGGGAAGGACAAAGGTATGAGGGGTGGGTAGGAATCCGGGGGTTAGTGTGTCATAAAGGACGTATATATATATACCCATCCTTCCAACTGAGGTACAAGGCGATGGGTTGAGAGAATTCGGTTAGAGAGGTCAAAAGCTTCCCTCAACCAGTCTCTTTCGATCTTGCCAGCCATGCAGCAGATGGGTAGATGCATCCGCCGCCAAGACCTGAATAAATCTCACCCCTTAAAACCGGGCATACCAAATGTAGCGAACCACTTGGGCAGGTCAACAGGTCATTTTCTATCTTGGTGAGCGATGGTAGTGATGACACTATCGCTCGATACATTTATCACTTCTGAACTGATTCTGTAATTATGTTTCACATGTATAAATGCTCTTATTATTTTCTATTTTTCTTTATTAGTTTTGGTTTCCATTCTTTGGTGGCGCAACTGAACTGTACATATTACGTATTGTCGTTCCCCATAAAAAGGGGGTGGGATAGACCCTGTCCATGCACATTGCCAGGCGAACACACACCGGAGCGGTTTTCCCGCGATCCGCCCGCGCCTCCCCCAATGACATGCGTAGGCCTGAGGCGTAACCACGCGGTCTCGATGCCCTTCCGTCCTCCCTCCTGTAACCCGACGCTCATCATTTCCTCAAGGTCTTCAAAAACTTCCCCTTCTCTCCCAAGTACATTTCTTCGAGGCAAAATCGGAGAGCCGGCTAAAGGGCGCAGACTTCGAGCATCATCTGCAGTTGGGCCGATAGCTATAAGCATTCTCATAGGGACTGTCCGGTGGTCTATGGAATTCTTTCTCTAACTTTTCTTTTTATATATTTTATTTTATTTCTGCTATTATAGTAATTATTTACATTATAACATAATCATAGAACTGTTTTTTTCCTCATTACTTACTTTATTTTCAGAAGGTTTCTTCGACTGGTTATAGCCGTTATTTTTCGTTTTCTTTTACTAACACTATTATCTCTTTTTGATGTTACCTATTTCAGAAGAATTATCCCATGGGCTGCTACTTATATTTATCTTTTGTATAATGTTAATGTTTATTTTTTTATTTTTTTTTATTTATTTATTTAACGCCCAATGGGCTTTTACATTTTGGTAGTACAAATGATTCATGACAGATCATGTAACATATACAGAATAATAAAAATAAAATTTGATAAAAAAGCACACAAGTCATAAAAATACAGCAGATTTCATAGGTTTTCAGAAAAACAGATAGGTTTAGGAATAGTTTTGGAATAATAAGTTTTTTAAAAGATCAACAAATTTCGCCAAGTTTATGTCAAATATGTCAATATCACCTAAGTACTGATTTCCCATAGTATGAAATCGTTGTATCGGAGAGTGGGCAATGTAGTTCCGCTTATGGATGCTACAGTAGAATAGTGTATTTTGTCGTGTAGTTACTGTCGGTATTCGTAAGTTTATGAGTTGCAGTAGTTCGCAACAGTCAAATTTAGAGTTAAGTATTTTGAATAAAAATGTTAAGTCGTTTATTATGTTAGTACTTGCATACTACTTACATGGACGTTGGAGGGTCTAGAGTCGTTCAAATAAATGTAGCTTCGTTCAATAAAAAAAAGTAGAGTCCTGACATGTGCGGTGACTTAGGAAACCATATGTTTTTTTTATAACGCTGTTGGGAAAGTGGTGGGGTCCCCTCCAATGAACCACTCGGGCTTACATATGGCAGAGGTATTGGTTATTCAATAAATAGTTCCCGGAGCAGCGGTACCCATACCCGCCTCCCAAACAGAATTTTACGCAACTGATAAACAACCATTTAAAAAAGATTTTTTTCAATTTTTTTCAAACATTAGTTGAAAAAAAGGTTACCGTAAACATATTCTATTAGAATTGTCAAAAAATTTGGGGAAAATTCAAAATTAAAAACGCAGTCCTTTTATTTAATGAATTTGGAGGAAAACTATATCTTCACTTTTTTCATGTTCATATAATTAAAAACTATAAAAAAATATTACAAATTATTCCAAGAGAGAAACTGAAAAAATCTGACATTTTAATTAATTTTTTCACAATTTAAACGTGGATAACTCGAATTTGGTATTTATTTACACACGCACAAGCTATTTATGTTATTAAATAAGATTACTTTCATGAAGTTTTATTAAACTCAAGCGGGTAAAAATAATTTATCCGAAATAACCTAAATTTTTATGTTAACAAAATTAAAGTAACAACATGACATAATTAAAGAAACTATAACTGACAAAAATAACGCATATAATAGTAATGATGTTCAATTATACAAATATAATAGTGAATTGATCATTTAAACGGAAATTATGTTCAAAAACATTAAATGAACTGCGCGTAAAATCCCACATGTCACAAAATAAATTGGGTGAAATGCAGATTCTGCCAAAGTTTGGATATTTAATAAAAAGGCACTTTCTAGATGAGAAAAGTGTGGAGAAGCTGAATGAAAAAAAAATTAAGGAGTGCTTGGCAAAATTGAGGGAGATACAGCCGTTTAAAGTATAAATAAAATTTCACTTTGTGAACCGATACTACGACACTCCGCCCGCCATTTTGTCACTGTTATGTTGGTATCCCAGACCTACAAACAAGAGCCAGATACGATTGTAGCCGACTTCGTGGGATAAATAATAAGGCGCATAATTATGAAAAACAGAATTAATAATATAATGTAAACGAACCTCTAATCAGGTACTGGAATGGAGACAAACCATTCAAATCCTGGGATGTTTTTTAAAATAAAGATAATATACACAAGCCCGCTACACAAACCCTGCGTAGCCAAACAAACCATTCAAAAACGTAGGCTGTTTTTTAAAGTAAAGATAACATAGACAAGCCCACTACACAAACCCTGCGTAGCCAAACAAACCATTCAAAAACGTAGGCTGTTTTTTAAAGTAAAGATAACATACACAAGCCCGCTAGACAAATTTCATAATTATGTGCCTTATCAGTTATCCCACGAAGTCGGCTACAATGGTATTTAGCTCGTCTTTGTATCAGGGATACCAACAGTGACGAAATGCCCGCCGTCGTCCCGTGTCGGTTCGCGTAGTGAAATTTTATTTAACGCAATTGAAAATTAATTACTTATTAAAAAAAAAAATAATTATTGCTTTCCGCACTTTTTTTCACCTTTCAAATTAAAGTTCTCAACTTAAAACGCGGTGAAAACATGGTTTTTGGCAAAAAAACAAACTTTGACAGAACCTGCATTCCTCCCAATAAATTTTCTCACGAGTTAATGAAAAAACATGCCCTCCGGGCTTGCGCAGATCTAGGGAAATTCAATGCAGCCAACATAAAAAAGTCATCATGTTATTATTCGGGTTGTAGAAATGCCATTCAACGGTCAGCACAGAAACACCGTTTAACGGATAAGTTTTTTTTATTAGTAAGGCTTATAATGATTATGTTATATATATTACATAAATTTTATATAATCAATTAATATATTTTTTAATCTGTGATTTGTTTGAAGAAATTGTGACCTGGAAAAATCCATCAATCCTCTATAAAATGAAATGTATCTACAAAAGTAAAGTGTTAACAAATAAATACAATAAAACAATTTGCAACCAACATGTGACTGCTGTGTGTATATTTTGTGTCCATGAGGCGTTTCACAATAATGCGAGCCTAGGTAAACGGTTAAATATAGAGCAATGTTGTTGATATAGAATGCCAATTCTGTTGATACAGCAGCTTGGAGTTAGGCTGCAAATTTGCTTGCAGGCACTTAGAAAAAGTATTGTGATTGTTTATTCCAACATCAGTTTTAAATTGCCAATTGCTGAACTAAACTTCGGATGCCGTCGACTGACTGAATAGCCTCTGTATCCCACTTTAACCTCCACCAGACCTTCCACCATACCAAGAAGATGTTTGATTTATTTTGGGAGATGGATGACCCCAAATGGGGTGACCTATAGCAGAGGTGTTGGTTATTTCCTTCCCAGAACTTCCTCTCTTTCCGGTAACGTTATTTGTGTATGTATCGTTTTTATCTAACATTTCAAAGACAATCAATCAATGCTGCCAATCATAGAAAAAATATTATTGCGATGTAAAACAAAGTGAATTATTGACAAGTTTGTACCTGTATTTATAACAGTAGAACATGGAAAGAAATGTATTAGAATAATTACACAAACCCGCTAGACAAACCCTGCTTTGTCAAACAAACCATTCAAAACCTGGGATGTTTTTTAAAATTATGATGACATGCAAGTTTAATTTAGAGAATTTATTTTATAAGATTGGTACTTCTGACAAATGTCATATTTGATTGTCTATTAGTTAAAAAAGGAGTATTCCGTATTATCTGTGCATCAAACTTCAACAATACGAACGTTCCGTATTATCCGTGAGGTGGACTAACTGCATAGTTACCCAAGTATTTACATCGTGGGAGATTAAAAATGGTGCATTATATATTTTTGCATGTACCAATTGAGTTGAAACAAAGTGTTATTTCAATAATTTAAGCGTAAATTTAAGATTGAAAAGGAATTCCGGAATTTCAGAAAAAGAGCAACTTGGGGTTTGCATCCAGCAGGGACAGATAACATCACTTCACAAAATATTGTCTAAAAGCCAAGAGAAGGAGGAATATCCTACATCTTCAACTCATTAAAAATGTAAACACTTTCACAGTTTCTAAAACAATAACATCTTATTTTGCGTTACTCTTTTGAGCCGACCCCAATTCACATCATAATAACAAAATAAAAATGCTGATAACATCTCCATGCAAATGCAGTTATGTTATATTGTAAATGGATAATTTGACATGTTTTGTACTAACCTCTGACATGTTCACATTCAAAGGAATGCTGCCGGCGAGATAGGACCCAACCAGCATAACCACCACCAGTAAGATCAAAACGAGAGTCTCGTCCATGTTTAGGCTTTGTTATTAACCGTATAACTTCGATAATTTAAATTAACAATGATTTCACCTCATAACATTTGACGGCCACTATATATTAGTTCAATTTGAGGCGAAAGTGCGAAGCGTGTAATTAAATTTGAGCCGAAAACAACGCGCTTTCCATTGATATTGGCAAAACGGGCAAACAACACCAGCTCGCACGGATTTACATTCTCTTTTGACAACTTGGCAAGCGGTGTTGCCATTTGAAGCTGTACGTCAAAATAAACAAGTGGGTAAACAAATATTAGGCAAGTTCCTACCCAAAGATTTACAAAAATGAAGATGGGAGAGCTTTATTTGCAAATTTTAGTAAATATTCCACAAGCCCACTTTTAATAGGCCCAGATTTTGGGAATTACATTATTTTTCAACTTAGTTACTTCAAGAAATAACTAAATACATTTGGATAAATGGTAAAAGATGCATTAAAATCCCATTTTTACTCAAAGTCAAAAAAAAATTCCCGTCAAAGCAATGACGTTATATAGTATGTAACGTTATAGCCAAGGCCGTAGCCAGGGGGGGGGATCAAGGGGGTTTGATCCCCCCCGAAATCTAATAAAGCACACTGAAAATATGATGTTAAACGCTACCGACGCCCGATTGTACAAAATTAACTTATTGCAATTTGTGGTGAAATTGTCAAGAAAAAATGATGCAAAGACTGAATTCTGCAAAATGTTTTTCAGTCCTTGTTGATGGAACTTCTGATGTTTCACTACAATACAAGAACAGATGTCCATCTGTGTGAGATGTGCAGAGCTAAAAGATAATCAGCCTTACTAAAAAATCCAGTGAAAATTTTATTCAATTGATAAACGAGCGTGTATCTGAAAACATTTCTAATTAAAAAAATTGTTTGTGGAAAGAAATATACATTGCTTACCTGAGAGGGTAGTTTATCTCATGTGTACGACTGTTTTGTTAATGATTTCTGAACGAATTTTGAAGTATAAAGATCTTAATGATCTTAATCTTGGAAAGTAAAGGTCCCAAAATGTAAATTTGAATTTTTATGAATCCTATAAAACAATTTTCTGACAATTACGATTATTGCGCTAATAACTTGACTAAAACTGATGAAAAAACAGGTAAATATATCAATTATTTGAAAGAAGAGTGATTTGGTCACTATAATAGAAATCATTTAGTAAAATCACAATATTTAATAACAAAATTTTCGACATCCTGCCATGAACAAACCAAACTGTTTTTTCAGAGCAGGCCGCTGAGGACAAATGTGCAGGCGCGCCAATGCAGAAGAATTAAAACAACCATTTTTACCAAGTAAATTATAACCATACACAACGTTGTCAGATGTAAAATGCATTCAGAAATGCATTTAGATGTAAAATGTACAGCGTGACCGCGGAAGAAAGCTTATTAGTAACAGATCGTGTTTTATTATATACGGGCTTTACTTATGTTGTTGCAACAACACAGGTTATCGGCCGTGGAAGGTTATTTTTAGTAAGGCTGAATGTGTTTATCTTGCATGAAGATTTTTTAACTTTTGTAACAGTTGAGAATACAACAGAAAAGTATTTAGCTTATGTAATTTTATCTGAATTAAAATCTTTGGATGTAGATTGCGAATATTTAATCGGACAAGGATATAATGGAGCTTCTTCGATGAAAGGACGTTTTAAAGGTGTGCAGGCAGTAATTCGTGAGTCACATCCAGAAGCCTTATACGTTCATTGCAGCTCACTGCAGTTGAATTTGGCTCTATGTCATTCTTGTCAGGTTCAGCCCAGTCGAAATACTATTGGTACTATAAAATCGGTTGGAAATATTATCAAGTCCTCGGCAAATAAATAAAAGAAAAGTGCCTAAAAGAAAATATCGAGAAAAAAAAATAATTTAAAAACTTAATTATCAAGAAGACTACTAAGAGCTCTATAAAAAATATTTGGAATGGGACTCTGTAAAAGCTGAATTAGAAAAGTGAGAGATAAAATGGCTGGAAGAATCTGAACTAAATCGACCAACATGTGCTATTGAAGCTCTCGGAAAATGCAAACAGTGACATTGCCTGTTTCCACATGTACCCTGACATGACTGTCTCTTTTCTGAAACGGCTCTGAAATTACAGGAAAGACTAAACGGTTTGGCGTTAATGTCAATCCACCAATGGAAAAACATTAAAATAATATTGTAAGTTCTTACAAAATTTTTGATTTTCTTTGAGGACTGTTGAGGAATTATTTTGACAAAACCAAATGTTGGCGGCTTCAATCCAAGATGGCGGCCCGAGCTCTACCCCCCCCCCCCCCCACTTGCAAAAGGTCGAAAACTTGACCTTTTGCAAGTAAAGGCCTTTTTTACCCCCCACTGACTGGACTATAAATACTGTTACACCAAACAAAACCCCCCCCCGAAATTTTTCTCTGGCTACGGCCTTCGTCATCGCGTAAAAGACGATCCCTTTTCCGCCATTTTTTTAAATATGGATTTGACATTTGCGAAGTTTTGTTTCAATCTAAATACATATGCATGAATTACCTACTTAGTTTACCCAAACTATGAACCTAATAACCTGTTTTGTGCACGTCTGTAGTTGCTTCTTGTAATAATTGTTGGAATGAAGTGTAATTTCCATAATCTGTTAGTGGAATAATTTAACAAATCTGTATTGGGAGGTGACTTTCCAGGACTGATTACTGCTTTCTTAAATTATGTGATCTGCGTGGAGAAAAACAAAAAAACGGAAACGATTGCAATTTGAAACAAAAACATGTTATTCTATGTGGTAATATCAGTGGCGTAGCTAGGTAACCAAGGGCCCTGGGGCAAATTAAAAAATGGGGCCCCACTACTATGTAAACTGATTAGGTTTTATCAAATAAAAATATGAAATATACAAATACTTTAAAAATGATAAGCTACTTAAGCTCTTTTTTGTGCACTGCAGGGCAGGTAATAAAAATATTAAACAGTAACAATATAAATTACAATTAATACTTGGTGTAGGTTTGGCTAATAAAACGAAATAGAGAAGATTCAAGGGTTTATTATATAAAGGTCGAGCCTACCAACTGACTAAATAACAATTATATTTACAATTTTTTCCAACTTTAGTTTTCACAAAAGTATCAACGACTTCGTTTAAATCCAGGCTTGATGCGGTTTTGTTTTCAATTGCTATTAGCGATAAATGTCTGAGACGAGTTTGGCCCATCTTATTTCTTAAATAATTTTTTATTATTTTTTATTTGCTAAATGACCTTTAAGCTGCTGCAGAAGTGACAGGAATTGTAAAGAATAATAACATTGCTGTAAATACTTCCGTTAGGTCGCATTCTACCACTCCATATTTGCTCATTATTTCCTTACATAATTGGTGAACAGTCCATGCTTGATTTAGTTGAGATAAAACTAGATGGTAAATATTAATAAATTGAAGTGAAAAACTAAGGCCTATCATATCTGAATATTTTCTTTGGAATTCGTCACACTTTTGTAACAAAGTTGCTTCATCAACATGTAATAAAAATGTTGGTGTTAGAAAATCGAATATATGACAGACTGCACTCATACCAATAAAACGTGTATCTAATTGAGATATTACTGTGTCTAATACATTACTGAGAATCTCAATTTTAAATATTTTTTCTCGGTTTGGAAATCGGTGATCAGCAGCTAATACATCAAAATGTTTTTTAACTTTTCTTTGCCTTTTTTCTTGAAAATGGGTATCAATACCATATTTTCTTGCAGTTTTTGCACTTGAATAATTCGAAAGTAAAATAAAAGGAAAGAGAAACACACTGATACGCTACAAGTGTCGTTGGGGAATGACGCACATATCAAATCTGTCAAATTGACAACACTGCCAACCTACAGAAAGAATTTAGGGGAATTCCCTAGGCATAGCTTTTGAATTTCTCTCAACTGAGTTGTCATGATTAAAGTGGGGTTGCAACCTGTCATATTTATTTTGAAAATGGGAGAAATTTCCAAAAGTTCAGTTCGATCGAGATTTCTGGTAAGGATTCGAGGGCCCCCTGAGCTTGAGGGCCCCGGGGCACTGCCCCGCGTAGCCCCTAGGTAGCTACGCGCCTGGGTAATATGGGTGATATTTTTAACAATAGGACCCGTAATGTTATAAAATACTTCTCAAATTTTATATGTTAAGCTGGGTCCACACATGTTCTTTTGTCCGTTCCGTTCCTCCGTTCCGTATCAAAAACTCTGGACGCAAGTAAAAATAGCCCGTACCTCCGTAACATCGCTGCGATCATCGGCATCCGCGTGCTCATTCCAGCGACAGAGAGAACGACCTGCGCATGCCGCGATCGCGTCCAGACTGGCGCATACCCGCATACCCGTATCGTATCGCCTTTGAACGGGCCGAATAAACCGACTCCCGATGGATCGGGGCGTACCTCTACCCGTAACGTACCTCCGTAACACCGTACCGTTCCGAACGGGCATCCAAACTAGCGTTCTTGATTGCGACGCTGATACGGAACGGACAAAAGAACATGTGTGGACCCAGCTTTATGATTTTTAATTTTCACAGCCAAAAGTATTTTTGTTGTTTGTTTTTGGGGTGTTATGCCGTGTTAAGATACCTCCTCCTTTAGCCAAAGCTATGCGAAACGTTGGCTAAAGGAGGAGGTAGCTTAACACCCCAAAAACAAATAGACAAAAATTTTATATGTTTATCAGACCATCTCTTTCAGACGTATAATATTCATCATGCTTTCTCTCACTCACGGCCATGACCCAAACTGTCTTAAAATCAGAAAACATTTCTTCTAGGCGGTATAGTGCCATCTCATTTATTGTATGGCGAGAGACAGAAGACATGATATTGGGACATTTGAAAAATTGACCCGAGCCAATCGTAGTGCGTGGGAAAGGAAGCTTCCATTTAAGACGTTAGATGTCACTGCTAGCTGCTGCCTGCTATCTTGCGGTGCATTTCAAATACATTAGAATAATATCAGTTGTTTTGATTAGCCTAATATTTCACAATGTTTTACTATCTTCTTATAATTTTGGGAGATTTTTGACCAATTGTTCTGAAGGAAGGAACGCCATTGTTCACCAGGAGGGGAGGAGTGTTTGAACTGGGAGACACCAGGAGGGAAGGTGTATTCAGGAGAATATGATGATGGCCTAAAATAATAGTCTTGATAATGTTAAAATCGTTTTATTTACATATCAAATCTCAATAATAGTTTGGATACACAATTAGTTGAACCAGTCAATATCAACAAAAATATTTTTTAACATGCCTTACATAAATATTTACTAATGCAACATTAGTTTTATGTTCGTAAACTAATTGCTGTGTAGAATCAAAGGGTGCAAGTTTGTAATACATAATAAAATATATTATTTATAATCAATACACATGTAGTTAAGTCGCTGCGAAAATGACATCAGTAGAATCTATCTCACTCAAAGAAACCCTTCAAAAGCTTAGTCCAGTTTGCAATTACCAAATAAATAAATTAGCAATAAAGTGCATATTAAATCAATTGTGACTGTAATGATAATATATTCAGGCCTTTACATTGAAGGCAGAGTTCCGAGCACAGTGATGCCGTCAGTGGCGCTGTGTTAGTGTCGCCACAACAGAGCGACAGTATTATGCGAATATTATAGAAATATATTTGTTTTTTTCTTTAATTTGTTCCACACAGGAGGCTCTGAGGAAAATAATTCCCCTCAGGGCCTTTTATATCATCTTTGGGAATTCTGTGTGGAGGGTCTTTTAGGAAAAGAAGGAGAGGAAGTTCAGGGGTCGGTAAGAATCTGGGGGTCGGTGTGTCTAGGAGTGACGGACGTATGAATCCATCCCTCTCTCTATAGTGCAAGGCAACGTTCCGACAGAATCCGCCTGGAGAAGTCAAGGGGACTCCCTCGACCACTTTCTCCCGATCCGGCCCGTCTTGCAGCTGGTGGGCAGACGAATCCACCGCCAAGGCCCGGACAAACCTCACCCCACGAATCCGGACACTCCTGCTAAGTCACCAAATGTAGCGAACTACTTGGGGTGACCTATGGCAAAGGTGTTGGTTATCCAAAAATGTTTCCCGGGGCGGCGATACCCATACCCGCCTCCTAAATTGGGATACGGGAACATCAGTAACATGCGGTCACTGAAGGGCAGCAGTAGTGATAGAGCTGTGTTTGCGCACGTGCAGTGGTTGATTTATTGTCATGATCCTCGGAAGTGACTAGCACTTAAGTGACGAGGTGACATTTGATACTACTATGCTGGGACTCTACCTTAACATTCAACTACTGTTTGATGTTCGCAATGTCCATCTGGACCAAGCTTCCAATGTCATTTTCTTCAGAACAGTGTAAATAATTAGGTGATCAGTTTTGACATAAGTGATAAAGTTACAAAATACATCTTGTCAAATGTAGATTTTACTTAAATAATTGCTCGCACAGCTTTGAATGGGATACTGTGTGGCATAAGGAAAAGGGATAGAGGAAGGCTGGGATTAACTGGTATACAAATCTAGTCACTGCATAGCTAAAGACATATTTGAACTGATCACCCAAATATTGAAAACAAGACGTAGACTCATTAAGTTTTAACCTTGGACGAATAATGTGTATTTTAACAATAGCGGAGAAAAATAAATGCTCTTTTGTAGAATGTACAGAAATTTAGGAATGTAAGAAAAAATATGAATACATAACGCAGAATGATTAGTGTTTTGGAAGCAAACAAATGGAATAAAATTAAATCGGAGCCTCACTACACCGCAAGCGAATTTCCACAAGGTAAGAAGCATAGATAATAGAAACTGAGGGCGATATGGCATGGAAGAATGCTGACTGTCACCAAGCTGCGACTAAACTGCACAGAGAATCAAAAAGGCAGAGTTAAGCATTTGGTGTGCAGGTAGAAACAAAGGGGGGGGCCGCTATGTGTAGACGCGATCGTTTGGGTGAAAGATGTTGGAGACACTTTTATGTGAGTGGTTTTTTACTAATAATGATTCATGGCTCATCTCTCTTGTTTCTATTATCTATGGTAAGGAGTGTGGCATTCTATTCTCCTTGTCTCTTGCCTGTGGAGTGACTTTATAACAATAATTATTGTTTTCTTGCATTATAAAATAAACTAAAGAAAAATTCCACTTGAAGCCTTTTTTTCATTTGATGTTTATATTATATGAGATGACCAAATATAGAATGACATCCAGTGGATAAGTCTTGAACTAAATCTTCTTGTTTCTTCCGTTTCGGAGGCTATATAACATTGTAACTACATTTTTACAGAAATCATGAATTTGTAAAACAAATTGCTTACATTATAAACCAAAAATAAGACAAAATTACATTGGAAGAAGCTCTAGTCATTTGATATTATGACCTGTTTACATGAGGACATTGAAGTGAGTAGTAACCGTTAACATCAATTTAAGTGACTTGTTTATTAGTAATAAGTGACCACTTTTTTAAGACAGTCGTTTAGTTACCACCGCCCTAAACATTGTCCTCAAGCGAACCAGCCATTAAAGATGATTTTTATTAATGTCTTCTGGTGGAACTAATGTTTCTTAATTCTCCCCTATCGGAGGCTAGACAACATCATGACTACATTTAACAGAAATCAACAGAATCACAAGAAACTATTATTGTATTATCATTTGAAATAATAAAAATTTGGTCCCGAAAATAATGTGGGCGACATTAACGTAAATTAAAGCATATCTTAAAAATAATCATTACACGTGATTATGATTGTGCACGTGTGACAGGGAAAGCATTGTAAAATATAAACATTTAAAAAAATAAATATTCCTGCAAAGGCGGCGGAGCGTCTGTTTCATCGTGAAAATAATAATGCAACAATAATATTACGCCCTTACATTATTATACAATACAAAAATAGAATGCTATCTCTTATCCTTTATATTATTTATAAATTTTTCTTAACAATTTAAAATTTTTATAATGACTGAAAAATGAACACTTGGTGTACATTTTGGTAAATTAAGGAGTCAGTAGTGTGATTAGAAATTCTTCTTGTATTCTCTGTTCACATCTATGTATATCGTCATTGGAAAGGAAAAACGGCTAAATGGCCGTACAGCTGTGACATTGAAGATGAACCTACACAATAAGTTATATTATTTGTTTGTGCTTGTGTTTATCAAATCAACATTTCTAGGTTTTCCCAGAACATGTGGGAAATTCTAGAAAACTTAAATTTGTCAGATGTCAGCAGGGAAGTGCTCCTCTCGATGGCCGACAGGCGTACCCATGTAGACGGTACCAGCGAGACAAGCTCTGATAAGCGAGTTGTCAGATCCCTTTCCCCTCTCGTGTAGACAAGTGAGCTGTTTGTTATCGAGAACCTAATATTATTTGAGAAGCCCCACACAGAACTCACAAACGCAAACAAACAAAATAGCTTTGGTTGCGTAGGTTCATCTTTAACTTTTTCCACACGATCGTAACAACACTTGATACGGCAAAAGCCATGCCTCACACGCGCCCGTATCAGCCCTTGTTACGCTAACTTCGACTGCCGATATCACAGCGCTACTATGTCACTGTATTTTTTCCTGCTCGCTAGGATATTCGTGTAACTATCACGATGCTGACATCTTCAGGCATATTTCGAAAGTAAAATTGTATTTCGTAAAAAACATCTACAATCAAGTGAATGTGTCTTTGTGCCTTTGAATGCTAAATAGTTCTCAATTTACTCCACAGATGGCGCTAGTAGTTTGCGCAGGCGCATCCATGCAATTCCGACTGACCAAATTGGACAAGCGTCGGTAACATTTATTATCGAGATCGCGCGTATTCGCACACGTTTGTTTATGTTGTGAAACTGTGATTTTGAATTTACATAAAAATATTATTAATTTTAGTGTCATCAGAAGTTTTAGAACTTGTTCATACGAATTAATAGTAATAAGTGATTGAGGTACCACTTGTGTCTATCAACGCAGTGTCCTGAGTACAAGCAAGCGGATAAATGGCGCCGTCTTTAAGATAATATGGGTACGTTTTTGTTTTTTATAAACATCTAGGAGTGTTTACAGACGACAATTTGGTTTCAAATTGTAGATAATAATCTCATCTTTTATATAGTATGATAAATCATGCCATAAAATGCTGTAATTTGACATAAAATTGGATGGATAGGTATTTGAAATATGACACATACATGTACCGCATATGGGTATTGAAAAAACGGAGTAGTTCAACGCGGGGAAAAGGTTAATGTCAGCTGTATGGTGCCTTAGCCATTTTACCTTTCCAGTGTCGATATAAATTAACGTAAAAGTATGCAGATTCCTGATTTTAGCAGATGGAATTAAATCTTTAGGCGCCAGTTGTTAACTGTGTTTGTTCTACCATTATATTAATGGAAGGTGCACCGATTGACGTCAGCAGCATGAGGACTGGGTGTTTTTACATCTCATTCTTACATTCAATAGCACAGCTGAGAAATGTATGTATTTTAGTGAAACCTTTGCGACATCCAGTGATCCGACACTTGATCCCTTGAAAGTTGATCCCCCAAAATGATATTTACTATACAATTAAAAAAATTTGTGCATTATCAATTTGAAAAGTAAAATCAACTTCAATAATACCCTTAATAATAAGTTGGTATTAATGTCTATAGAATTTATACACTGTCGATTTTTTTGTACTTATGCACTGGTATACACAGTATATAGAGAAGCAGATCTTTCCTTGATGTATTTAAATGAAAATATGTTTTGTTATTCGGCAGTACATCCTCTCTGCACATACACTAAGTTATATTTTGTGTAATTAAATTTTCTACAAACCGACTGCACATTGTATATAAGTACGCCGGGGGACCAATTGTCAGCAGATCAACTGTAATGGAACTGCGACATCCATATACGGTAATGGCCGCCGATGGGTCACTTATAACAGTCACTTAGATTAGGTTAAAAAAAAGCACATGAACAGAGATCAAGATACAAAGTTTGTACAAGATGACTACCCCATTAAAAGTTGCACAATACACACCAAGTGTCAGATTAATATGCCAAATTTATTGCCATAGCGTTATTAGAATAAAAGGACGCAAGTCATTTCCTAAAACACCAATCTAAAGTCTTCTTTTTCTGAAGGCAAGTTGGTAAGAACAGGCACATACGTCAAAAAATACAAAATTAAATCTTTCTTATCAAAGATTTTTGGTGTCAAACCGTGATGTCAATAAATTAATACATTTTTTTTGTAAAAACTGCTTTGAAAATTTGTTGGTTTTGAGGTTAAACAGAACATACTTTAAAATCTACTTGTTCATAGATGGCGCTAATTTAATTATCATAGGAAAAAAACACTTTTTTCAAGTTGTGCTATAAAATATTACGATCAATTGTTGGTTTGCGCTTGTACATCGATCGTCCAGTTGATTAACAGACATCTCCAAATACCAAGTTTTTAATTAACCTCTAATCGGCCAAAGCCGCTCATATGCGCGCAGCTTGTATAATATATACGCAAAAATATTTCGAAATAAATGTGTTTGTCTGCGATTTTGACCCTTCTATGTACAGAATTTGTATGAAGAACACGGTCAGAATCGCTTGCGCCAACATTACCCCATAAGATTTCATTCACCTTGCAACCCCAGAATATTTTTAAACGATTTTATCTGTGGTTTAAGAATGTCAGATTTGCCGCAAATTTTAGCTGTCAAGTTGATGCATGTTCCTCGACTAAAACATCGTAAAACCTATTAATTTACGTAATTAACGCAAGTAATGTTGTTTTGGTACATAGTTTTTTGTTCTAGGAACGTGTTTCAGTCAATAAAATATACGTTCATAGATGGCGCTAATTTAATTATCATAGGAAAAAAACACTTTTTTTCAAGTTATGCTATAAAATATTACGGTCAATTGTTGGTTTGCGCTTGTACATCGATCGTCCAGTTGATTAATCAGACATCTCCAAATACCAAGTTTTTAATTAATGAAGGAAGCAATATTCGAATGACACCAGGAGGAATAATGGTCCGGTACATTAGTAAGACATTTTGAAATACCTGATTTGGTGGTGTTTATGAGTAATCTGAGTATTGCACCAGATAGAGGGTACACTTTTACATATAACTCCAAACTCAACTCAAATTTAGATTTTTCGGAGATGTCTGACCAATCAAATGGACTGTCGACGTGCGGTGTATGAATATGAACAAATAGTTTTTCTGTACAAAAAAAGCTTACTTCTTTCAAGAAAGGACTACAAATACAATAATGTATTGGTGATTCAATCCAATATTAGATGATAAAGTATGTTCGGTTTAATCTATAAACAATTTTAATGCACCGTTTGCTAGTTTTTTACTGTGATGAATTTAGTGTTTCAATATTAATAACATTTAATGTATCGCCAGGTTGCTTCTAATTGAATTCAAGTTGGTAGGTATGTTTTGGAGTAATGCTTATTTTAATATTAGATGTAATGTTGTAGAGAAAATTTATTACGAGGATCGGTGATACCGAAAACTCCTCCATATTTTAAATTCTTTTAGCGGTAACCCCGTGGTTTATATTATAAAAAAAATCGAAGTACAATAAACTTTCTCAAAATCACGAGAGAATTGATCAAAATTGAAAAATAAACCATAAATGTACAAAATTATTATGATTGGAATAATGATTAAACAAAATATATAAGAGAAGGACTTGGCATACTGATTTGAATATATACTGAACAACTGTCCAAAAGGTTATATAAAAATGGTGGCAGTTTCCATGATTATTATTCAGTTAACCTCTAAGTGGCCGGAGACGCGTAGGCGCGCGCGTCATATGCGCATGGGCGAGAAAATAATTCGAAAATTTGAATAAAATTATCGACCAAAAACTTTTCGTCTGCGATTTTGGCCCTTCTATGTACAGAATTTGTATGAAGAACAGAGTCAGAATCGCTTGCGCCAACATTACTCTATGAGACGCGTAAAAGTTTCATTCACCTTGCAACACCAGAATATTTTTTAACGATTTTATCTGTGACTTCGTAAACGTCAGATTCTGCCGCGAATTTACCCGTCGCGGTTTATGCGTGTTCCTCGACTAAAACATCGTAAAACCTATTAATTTACGTAAATAATGCAAGTAATGTTGTTTTGGTAAATAGTTTATTCTTCTTGGAACGTTTTTCAGTCAATATAATATACGATAGCTCAAAATTAATCCAAAAAACATTCAATTCAAAATTCAAAGTGGTGCTTTTTTAGTGAAATGGCCTGGCCTTTGACAGGTTAATGTGATAATATTTGTTTTACTGGTTCTATCTTGACTGCCATTTTCGTATAACCGTTTGGACAGTATGTTTTATTGGTATGCCAAGTCCTCTCTTAGGGTATTTTAATTAGTCATTGGATTGGAACAATGCATCAAGTTTAGTTTTTGACTTAATATAATTACTGAATAAGGTTGTTTTTAATAATTTACCATTGGGTTACTTACTGCCTAAAATTGGGAGTTCAGTTTTTTTTTTCAAAAATAATTGTAAATTAAAACAATTAATAGATCTTTGGGGTAATAAGCCATGTTGTAATTCCTTCTACTTGACACAATGTTTAAGATAGCTTTGCAGTGTTCATTATCAGGGTAGATGTGTGAAGTGTAGAGAAATGTGTGTTTACTTGTGCAGTATTGATACGTGTTGAATCAGGTTTTTAAAAATGTGATTACCGCACAACAGTTTCAACTGACCGGGCCTCCATGATCGAGGGGTAAGGCTCTCAACTAGTGATCTGAGGGTTCAAATCCCGGCGTATGCAAATAAATTTTATTTGATGTTTTATTTCACAATTTATTCATTAAAAACAATATGTAGTATATTTGCGACACGTTCCAGAGTGGAAGATTCTCTTCCGAATTAAAACGTTGCTTGAAATGGCTTTAACCGTGTTTAGTGACCAGATCTGAATAGCCAGGTACTTCCCCATCTCCTTCTCTTCCCCACTCCATCAACCTCACAACATATCCATCACTTCGCACCGCAGTGGAAGGGATGGATTCATACATCCGTCATTCTTGAACTCCCTGACCCCCAAATTCCTACCCATCCATCATACCCTTTTCCTTCTCAAAACTTCCTCTCATCCCTTTCCTTTAACCTCTTATTGGCCGGAGACGCGCGGAAGCGCACGTATTGTGCGCATGCGCGAGAAAATAATTCGAAAAAAATTCAAACAAAAAATGTTTGTCTGCGATTTTGGCCCTTTTATGTACAGAATTTGTATGAAAAACAAGGTCAGAATCGCTTGCGCCAACATTACCCCATAAGATGGGTAAAAATTTCATTCACCTTACAACCCCAGAATATTTTTAAACGATTTTATCTGTGGCATAGAAATGTCATTTTTGCCGCAAATTTTAGCTGTCAAAATTGATGCGTGTTCCTCGACTAAAACATCGTAAAACCTATTAATTTACGTAATTAACGCAAGTAATGTTGTTTTGGTACATAGTTTATTGTTCTAGTAACGTGTTTCAATGAATAAAATATACGATAGCTAAAAATTAATCCACAAAACATTCAATTCAAAATTCAAAGTGGTGCTTTGTTAGGGAATTTCCGTGTTTTTCGTGGCTTGTGACAGGTTAATGTGGTTTTCTGCTGACATTTAGCATTTTAGTTGAGTAAAGAAGGAAGAACAACACAAATTAATTACTGCAAAAGTCCATCAACATAAAAGTTCTACCTTAATTCATACAGAAATATTATACCAATTTTTAGCAGCAACCTACGGTGTATGTAAGTATGAAGTTTAAAGACAGGTGATCTGAATGTACATCACCTTTGACAATGTATATTGCATTTGATAAGGCGCATTAAATTTTAAACAGCTATGAAAACGCCGCCATCTTGTCACGTTTTCCAGCCGCGACTAAATCTGTGCCACCTCCACGTAGTTGGCGGGCAGCATGCCTGTGTGACCGGTGCGCTCCACGCGTCCCGTCATCCAACCCTCGTCGATGGAGGACACGTTGGTGATCAGGTCGCCCTCGCAGAAAGACACCTGGAATGATGATTGCAACAAATATTAGAGACATACAATTTTCAAAATGGTACTGTAACCGTAAAAACTATGGATATACAGTTTGGCAAAAAAGAGAATGCGCTTGATGACTAATGCGTAGAAATACATTTTGTCAGAAGGCGGGGTAAATTGGATAAATCACTAATCGCATTCTGGATTCTTGAAATATTTCAAGTATCTTTGTCAAAGCTGTGCAGTACACGGAGGACCAAGTACATTCTTTAATTTTCCAAGCTTTAACCCGTTTAATCACAGGAGACCCAAGTTGTCCCAAAACCTCATATGCCGTTATAATAACAGGAGACCCAGATTGTCCCAGAGCGACAGTGCATTATTAAAAGTTGGATATCTCTCTTTCTGTAATGCATTGTTGAATTTAATGTTTCAAAGACCCAATCTTGTCTGATTACGTCCAAAAGGGATCGAAATGAAAATCTAGTCTCTTTCAACGGAAGCAATCTTCCGAACAGGCCCTCCATTGATATGCTTGGTGTAACCCTAAGTGACCAGCTCAGGTATGGGGGCTCCATCGAAGCCAGAGTAAAGCTAGCCTCCCAAAAACTGGGCGTACTGTACAGGGCCCGCAGATACTTTAATAGTACACAACTGCTAACCTTGTACAAATCACAAGTACGCCCCACGGTTGAATTTGGCAGCCATCTCTGGTCTGGAGCTCCAAAATACCTGAAAAATACCCTTGACTCTGTGCAGAAACGGGCGGTCCGTTTGATAGATTCTCCCATCTTAACAGACGGATTGCAATCTTTAGAGCACAGGCGTCGGGTGGAAATGCTATCCTTGTTCTACCGGTATTACAATGGAAGATGCTCCGAGGAACTAGCATCATTGATCCCTTCGGCACCGGTGCATAGTCGGGAAACACGCCTAACGCGTGCCCAACATTTGTACACGGTTGACATTTGTCACATGAGAACGGGTCGTTTCTTCGACTTGTTCTTGTGTTCAACAGCTCGGCTGTGGAATGATTTGCCGGCCTCTGTGTTTCCTCCTTCCTACAACATGGGTCTCTTCAAGACCAATGTTCATTCCTTCCTCTCCTCAAAAAGACCCTCCACACAGCATCCCAGATGACATAGGCCCTGAGGGAAATTATTTTCCTCAGGGCCTCCTGTGTGGAGTTAATGTAAAAAAAAAAAATAAAAAAATAAAAAATAAATAAATAAAAAAAAAATAAAAAAAATAAAATGCGAATATTTGTGATTTCTTTTACGTTAGAAACGGAAAGAAATAATGCTTCTCATTGTCTTAGAATTATATGAGCTAGGTTGTTCAGATATTTTACAAACCTGATCAAAAGTGACGGTTTGATTTTGCGCCTATTTGTGACGTAACCCACATTTAATTTTAAAATAAAATTGTATGAAAGTGATAAAAAGTGAGGTGACAGTTTTATTACAAATTTTGTTTAGAAAAGGAATCTGAATTAAAAATTTGAAGTTTATTCTATTTTAATTACTTTAATTCAAATATTCGCAGGTATGCATTTTTTAGTCAATTTACATTTCCAATATTAAAATTTTAATATTTTTAAACAAAAATGTTGATTTCTAATAAACATTTCGGAAAGATTATTTTATCTAAATTTTAGAACAATTTTTATTTTTGCAAAAGCTATAAAAAAAACTAATAAATAGGAACATTTAAAATGTATGGGAAGAATCAGGAATTTTGCGCGCAAACTTTGACAGGCAAAAGTTGACAGAAAATTATTTTTTTATTATTCGAAGGGTTAACGGTTCTTAAAGTCATAACAAAGCTGTTTTTGCCGATCTTTGACCGATTTACTAATATCAATTGTTAAATGAAGGGCACTGTTTTGGTGTGTCAATCACATATTTCATTTAATCTTTTTCTTTTAAGTTAATTTTCAAATTCTATTTAAGTTCTTTCATTTTTTAAGTTCTCTAAAGCAACTGGCCCCTATTGATATAATAACAGAATTTGAATAGAACTTCCACATTCCACTTCGAAATTTGATAAATTTATGGGCATTACATTTATTTATTTATGCGTAAGGTATCCCCACTACGCAAGAAAACATTTCTGGATTGCTCTGACGATGACCGAGCGATTATTCTGCTTCTAGTACTCTATCCGGTCGGCCACCCGCGTTATTTTACCTCTCTGCCCGTTTCATGCGCGAACACAAAATTTTGTAAATATTAATCTTAATAAATGTTAATCTCTCGAACATGAGCAAGTGTTATTAATCATCATCCAATATAATTTCTGAACAATGGATCGCGGCCTGGAAGTACCGCAATCCTCTGGAGCCTGTCTACCTCTTTATGGTAAAGTATTGGTACTGCCTCGTCTGATGTGAAACAACTGGCCGTAAGTCAAATGATGTAGATAAAGATTATTGTGATTTAATTTCAAAATTAATTTATAAAATTGAAAGGAAAATATTAAAATAGAACTAGCGTCAAACATAACCAAAGTTTAGGAAAACGAGAATGTTGTCATTTCATTTTAGGTTTAATTTAACCGTTTTTAGACGAGCGTCATGTATACACGCCAACTGATAGCGTGCCTAAAAGACGAGTGTCATCTATACGTGACGCATATGTATGAGAATTTGAAATACCAGTCGTGGGTATCGCAAATTCTTTTAACGACATAGTCTTTAAAAAGTTAAACATGAATTTGGGAGGAGGGTATGGGTACCGCCGCCTCAGAAAGCATTTATTGGTTAACCAACACCTCTGCCATAGGTCACCCCAAGTGGTTTGCTACTTTTGATGACTTAGCAGGGGTGCCCGGGTTCATGGGGTTAGGTTTGTCCGGGTCTTGGCGACGATTGCGTCTGCCCACCAGCTGCATGGCAGGCCGGATCGGGAGAGCAAGGTTGAGGGAGTCCCTTTGACTTCTCCAGCTGTACTCTCTCGGAACATCAAGTGGGAGGGATGGATTCATAAGTCTGTCACTCCTGGACACACTGACTCCCAGATTCCTACCCACTCCTAATACCCTTTTCCTTCCCAGAACTTCCTCTTCTTCCTTTCTTAAAAAGACCCTCCACACAGCGTCCTCAAAGATGACATAGGCCCGGAGGAGAATTACTTTTCTCAGTGCCTCCTCTGTGGAGCTGATGTAAAAAAAAAAATTAACATAAAAAAACAAAAAAATTAAATAAAGTAATTTCTAACTTGCATAAGGGGTCGTCCATTAACCTGTCATTTGCCGCTCGTGCGCCGGCGTATCATGAGACTTTACACGCGATTTTGACCCTTACGTATAAAGAAAGTGTATGAAGAACACGGTCAGAATCGCTTGCTCTATTATCGCTCTTTACCATAGAGAAAACCGCAATTAGATTGGTGACTCCATATAATTTATATTAATGATTTACCGGAGCGCGGGAGCGTGCGCAGTTCTTGCGCATGCGCGGGAAAAATTCTTTGGTTTTGAACTTTGACCTTTCTATGTACGAAATTTCTCAAGGACGCTGTCAGAATCGCGGGACATTGGGTGTCATGGCTGCCGCTTTTTGCGAACGCTAATTGGTTACAACCAACCCCATTTACTCGCGGCATTCAACGAGTTAATCACGTGAGGCTCGAAAGGGGGGGGGGGGGGGGGGGGGGGTTAGGAAAAAATCACGTAATATCACGAGGGTGGGGGGGGGGTAAAATGAGATATCACGTGTATTTATTTTTCGTGATAATATTCTGAAAATTTCAAAATACTTCATACAAAAAAATACACGTGATTTTGGGGGGGGGGGGAGTTAGTCTAAAACCTCACCACATATCACCAGGGGAGGGGGGGGTTAAAAAGTTGCTAAAAAAACATCATGTGATTAACCCGACCGGGACGACCCCTAAGAGAATCTCCTATCCGTTGGTTTTGTTACATACTATTTATAATAATATATTTTTAATAAAACAGAGTCAGTTTACCCCGTGTAGTTCCGAGCTAGTAAAACAGATGGGTATGTTTATAAAATGATGAAATATGTAGGAATTGAACTTACCTCGTCTGTATCAGTGGCTTCATAATCGTACATGGCTATGTAGACTCTCTGAAACAAAATAAATACATTCTACAATCATAATTAGGTGACATAGGCGAATATACCATTCTCAACATTTAAGGGTAAATTAATTCATTTTAAAATATTCTGGTGTTGCCAGGTAAATGAAACTTTTGGCGTTATCGGGAGTACTGTTGGCGCAAGCAATTCTGACCTTGTTATTGATACAGTTTCTTTATACATAAGGGTCAAAATCATATATAATTTTTTTTTTTAATTTTTGCCGATCTCACCGGTGAAAGAGCGGCTTAGACCCGTTAACCTCTTATTGGCCGGAGACGCGCGCGTATTGTGCGCAGGCGCGAGAAAATAATTCATTACAGAATTTGTATGAAGAACAAGGTCAGAATCGCTTGCGCCAACATTACCCCATAAGATGGGTAAAAATTTCATTCACCTTGCAACCCCAGAATATTTTTAAACGATTTTATCTGTGGCATAAAAATGTCAAATTTGCCGCAAATTTTATCTGTCAAGGTCGATGCTTGTTCCTCGACTAAAACATCGTAAAACCTATTAATTTACGTAATTAACGCAAGTAATGTTGTTTTGGTACATAGTTTATTGTTCTAGGAATGTGTTTCGGTCAATAAAATATACGATAGCCCAAAATTAATCCACAAAACATTCAATTCAAAATTCAAAATCATGTTTTGTTACGAAATTTCCGTATTTTTCCTGGAATTTGCCGGCCTTTGACCGGTTAAGGCACCACCACCACGGTTCGAGCGCGGTACAAGGGTGTATTTTTCGTAAATATTTTCAAGCAAAAGATGAATTAATACTCATAATTAATATATTACATATAGAAGACCGTGTACAAATTTTTGTACTCGAATCTAAAGTATAGTTTGCAATGTATGCCGCTTCCAACAGGACACTCAGACGAAATTTCTGCTCGGCGGTTGACAGCGATTAACCTCTTATTGGCCGGAAGCATGCGCAGTGGTGTGGATTTGATCCACACCATCCGCTTGCCAGCCCGCTCGTCCACCGCATACAGATATTCTCCTTTATATATTATATATTTCAAGCAATTTACACAAAACCTTGACAAATTATATACCTAAACCTTCCTCAAGAATCATCTATTGGTGAAAACTGCATGAAAATCCGTTCAGTAGTTTTTGAGTTTATCGTGAACAGACAGACGCGGCGGAGGACTTCAATTTATAATATGTAGAGATTTATGTAAAAAACAAAAATTATTAATGTCCGATTAACGAAAATCATGATTTTTAGTATCTTTATGAATAAAAATATGAAAAAAAAAAATTTACGAAAAAGTTACATTTGAATCCTTATCTAGACATATTTCCATTTTGTTTTTAAATCTACAAAATTAATTTAAAGTACGGGACCACTGGTCGTCTAAAGGTTAATTACTGTAAGGTTTGGAGGACGCAGCTTTTCAAATCTGGAATCCTACTTAACCCAACTGTATTAACATACAAGACCCAAATGAACTCACCCCAGATACGCTGATGTTGTTCTTGGACTCCCTCTGAGCTTCCCTCTGCGCTTCTCTCTGCGCTTCCCTCTGCGCATCTCTTTGCACCTCCCTCTGCGCATCTCTCTGAGCCACCTGCTGTGCCTCGCGCTGCGCCCGCTGCGCTAGCTGCTGCTGCATGAGCTGCTGCGCCTGCTGCTGGGCGTGCTGTCCTTGCGCCGGAGCCAAGGGCGCCCCGCCACCGGAGCTGACGTACGGATCGTTCAGAGGATCCATGTCCGCCACGGAGCCGATCCGCCGGGACTGCGGAGATTGCTGGGATTGGTGGCCGCCTGCCAGAACAAAAGATTTATTCAAGTTCCTCTTATTTTGCCAACATCTTCTACATAGAACGAAATAAAGTAAATAAAAGCGAGGTTTATCCCTTTAATTTTTAAGGCTCGGTCACATGAAACAATTTCGTTGCTGCTATGTAATAGCGACATAATGAGCGAATTCAGCCCTGCTACGTAGTAGCGACGTATGGAACGATTTCATAGCTGCTACTTAGCAGCGACAAAATCGCTCAAATTGATAAAAATAGTATCGGCGACTTGATTAGAACATTTTCAATTTTAGTCACCGGAAACGAGCAATTTTGGCGATCGCAAGAGCTTGTCACCGCTACACAGCATTACCCTAGCTCCGTGCGACTGTTCTCTAGTGGTTCTAGGAGTGGCGAACACTCACCGCGGCAAAGTAGCAGCAATAAAATCGCCTTGTGTGACCGAGCAGATTCTAGTGTTTCACAGAAATATAAAAATAACTTTTTATCAAATAAACAATTAACGTAAAACGCCGAAACTAGGTCCATTTAAGCTTTTGAACAATCTTTGATCAGCAAGTTATTTTACTTGTAAGCTGATCACAATTTGATGGAAATCTAAAATAGACCTTCATTCGGCGTTTATTAAACTAAATAACCTAATGTC
This sequence comes from Limnephilus marmoratus, assembly GCA_917880885.1. NCBI lineage: Eukaryota > Metazoa > Arthropoda > Insecta > Trichoptera > Limnephilidae > Limnephilus > Limnephilus marmoratus. Next base: position 17,670,781 of record OU862932.1, read on the forward strand.
TTCACTACTTATAATAATAAATAATTAAAATCATTTATTCTAAGGTGTCATGCTGTTAGATTTGTTGATATTATTGGTCACAATATGATATTAATAAATACACGGTGCTATTTGTATACCGGAATACTGAAATAAATATTTTTGCATTATACAACTCCAGTTTAAACACAGGCATAACAAAATCACGTCATGCAACTTGTCATAATGTAAATATTAAAATATATTAGCTCAAACAAACAACAATGTTAGCACACATATACAAACGATAAAGGGTAAAAATTAGTAATGTTAAACAAGCGTACTTATACATACATAAAGAAAGCGTTATATATACTATGGAAATGTGAAGACGATGAAGAAAAACTGATTCGTCTATGGTGATATCGTCCGGCTTTGATGGGGAGAGGCTCAGATACCTGCAGTTCACAGAGGACATAAAACTGTGCAAAATCACTTCTTTTCTATGTGTATCTCTAGGCTGCATACCCCTGTAAGAAGCCACGTTGTGGAACCAGGTGACATCGCTAAAGACCCATTGAAAACCCTGGTGAACTTGTCTGTCAAAGGAATACAGTGTGACTGCTTACAGGAATAACGTGGACCATTTGGGAATAAATAAATATAATATATAATGTTAGGTTAGGAATTAGTTCTGTTAATAACATCATGCTGATGTTGGGGCCATCATGCAAGGGATTGTGGTTTACTCCTCACCTATCCTGCCATTGTTAGCCTGGTGGAGCATTTGTTGCTGTTGTTGCATCATTTTCTGCTGTTGAATCAACTGTTGCGTTTGCTGCTGCATGCTCTGATGCGTCTGCTGCATGTTCTGGTGAGACTGCTGAGCATTCGGGTGTCCGTGAGACGCATTCTGATGTCCATGTGATGCGTTTTGATGCCCGTGCGGCGCGTTCGGATGCCCGTGAGACGCGTTTTGATGTCCGTGGGACGCATTCTGATGCTGCGGACTTTGGTTGGGTTGATTTTGGGTCAAGTTATGGTGGTGCTGCATGTTTTGGTGGGATTGTACAGTCTGGTGCGGGGGTCCGCTGCTATAGACGATGGTCGCGCTGTGTTTGGGCATCAGCGGGGAGTTCCTGGGACCGTCGCTTATGGGATCGTAATCTGCAATTCTGCCTATCCTCTGTTGCTGCTGAGTCTGTTGAAGGCTTCCTCCGCGGTCATAATACGAGTCAGCGCCGTACGATTGGATGGCTGCCATTTGTGCGGAGTTTCGCTGATTGTTATAATCAGGCTCCGGCTTATAATCATCATAAATAGAACCAGGCTGCGAGTTTGACGCGTAGCTCGAAATCTGGACGTTTGGTAGAGAAGTTTGATTGTAATGCGATGGTGGGTTCTGATATGCAGGTGTAATGTTGGCGTTATAATTGTTTGCATATTCAGCTTGGCGTTGTTGGGATTGCAGCATCTGTTGAGTGGTCTGTTGCTGCTGCCTGTACTGCGGCTGCGATTGGTTGGAGTTTTGTTGGTACTCCTGCTGGGCAGACTTCTGATTGGCTGGTTGGGCGGGAGTGGGGTAGACGCTGGCCTGTGATTGGACAGCGGCCGGCACAGCGGGAGGGGCCACAGTGGGTGGTAACATCTCGGCTGCGTAATTCTCCAGTTGGATATGATAGTTGTCTGTTGATTCTGCTTTAGAAGTGATAAAATGGTCAGAATTATATTAGTTAGACACACTTACTGTTGTTGGACCTACTATTGCAGTGTCAAGTGTATACGAGGAATGTTTCAACCCAGAACAGTTATATTCGGTGATTTTGCGTGTATCTCTTATTATGGACGTTGGTTGTATTGTGATTTAGATCCACTGTCAACGGGTTTTTTCAGTCATTAGGACGAAAACATTGGCGGTGAAGGGAGACAAAGGAACAAAAGAAAGGTTCTTCCTAACCAATTTTTTTTAAAATTATCTCCACACTGCCCTGAGGAAAAAAAAATCCCTCAGGACTTATGTCATCTTTGGGGATGCTGTGTAGATGATCTTTTTAGGAAAAAGGAAGGAGAGGAAGTTCTGGGAAGGAAAATGGTATGAGGGGTGGGTAGGAACAGGACGATGTGTCCAGAAGTGACGGACATACGAATCCATCCCTCCCACTGCGGTGCAAGGCGATGGGTCAAGAGAGTCCAGTTAGAGAGGTCTAGGTTAGGTCTCCCTCAACCAGTCTTTCCCGATCTGGCCCGCCACGCAGTAGGGGGCAAATGCGTTCACCGCCAAGACCTAGACAAACCTCACCCCATGAACCCGGTCACCCCTTTTAAATCACCAAACATACAAAGCGAACCACTAGGGTTGACTTATGGCAGGGGTATAAGTTATCCAATAAATGGTTCCCTGGGTGGCGGTACCCATACTCACCTCCCAAGTTGACAGTGGAAATAAATTAAGTGGTTTAAAACACATATTTTTGTTTCATTTACTCTAATTATGGCAACCCACAATGTAACGAACTGACTTCTCATTTGGTATAGATTGTATTTGGTATTTTCATGAGGGAAAATTCTGTAAATCTGAATTATTTATCTTTCGGCCAAAAAAGGGATTATGTTATCAAAATGGATGAGATATCAAACAATGTGTCAAAATAATCATGAATGTGTTTGATATGAAAATGAAATGATATTTGCCAAAAAAGCGAAGGAAAACACACAAACATTAACATTTGTAAAAATTGTACAGTGAATCCAGGGAAAACTTGCACATGCCATTAATTCTGCCAAATTTAACAATGAACAATAATCTTTTTACATAATTGATCTGTAAAGTAATTAACAATCAATATCATAACATCGATACCCATATTATAGCCACGTACTTCCCCACCTTCCTCTTCCCTATCTCCTTCCCATCCCCACTACCTTCAGCCTCACAACATACTCCTGACGGGAGCAGTTGGGACTGTTGTGCGGTATTCATGTAAAAAAAAAAAAAAAAAATGCTCAGAAAACACTTGATAGATAAATATATTTGCTGGGAATTGAACCCACAACCACTAAACACAGAACCAATTGTGTTGACCATTTTATGGAATTTTAGTTTTCAGTAGAGCAAGCTTTACTATGGTTAAAGCATCTTAAAACTTGTACATATTCAACAAATAAAATCGCCTTTTTTTAATGCAGATATTTTGCCAAAAATATTATTTATTATTTTTAAGGAATTGAAAAAAATTTAAGAATTTTTAAAAAATAAACTAACTAACCATCACGCCGTTTCCGCAGGGGTAGGCAGAGGGGACGGACCACCAAACAACTCGATCTTGGCACACACTCCTTGCCTCATTCACATTCGTACATCGTCTCATACATGCTCTTCTATTATTCCGACTCGACGTATCTGATTCACTTGGTCGTGCCATGTTTTCCTCGGGCATCCCAGACTTATTCTATCATTTATTTTTGAGTCGTATGTTCTCCTTACACTCGTTTCCTCGTTCATTCGCTCTTCCAAACCATCTGAGCGTTCCTTTCTTTATCTTACTCATTATACTTACACCATAACACCATCCTTGCATTCTTCGCGGATCTCCGCATTTCTCACACGAGTTGCACTACCTCCTTCTTTAGCCAACGTTTCGGACAGCTTTGCAGTGTCCATCATCAGGGCAGATGTGTCTGATGACGGACACTGCAACAACCTAACCTAACCAAAACGTTGGCTAAAGAAGGAGGTAGCACAACATGACAAAATTAAATCACGATAATACTTTTGGCCATGAAAATCTAAAATCAATCGGACTTTGTTATGAATTTAACTGGATGTTTTCTTCTGCCAGCAAAATTCTTTGCAATTTTTATTAATGACAAATGATCATAGCAACATGCAACCAGTTAGATTTGTGAATTAACATTTTTAAAATAGTTAAAACCAACGTGGAACCATTTGAGTTGTGAGGAACGAAAACCAGGGCTGTAAGTGGTTTTAAAACATGTAAACCCAACCACGGTTCACCATATCCAGTTGATGAAATGGGATAACCTGACAAAAACCAGGGACATTAAAACATGTGGATTTGATGATTAACTTTATGTTGAAGCTTAATGCAAAAGCCGTTCGTGCGCCGGCGCAGACGGTAAAATTTTTAAATAATTTTTTTTAAATGCGATTTTAACCCTTATTATAAAGACGTTGTATGAAGAACGTGGTCAGAATCGCTTGGGCCATTCTCGTTCTTGACGTAACAGGTACCCGAAATACTTCTAGCCACTCGGAATAATTTGTAATAAATTATTATCTATGGGATCTTGGCGTCATTTTTTACCACGATTTGAACCGTCAAACTCCGAGTGTAGTAGGTAACAAAAACATCGAAAAACCTGTCAATTTATCAAAAAAACGCAGGTAATGTTGTTTTGGTACATAGTTTATTGTTCAAGGAATGTGTTTCGGTAAATACAATATATGATAGCTCAAAATAAAACAACAAAATATTACTTCAAAGTGGTGCTTTCCAAGATTTAATACGATATACGGCAAGGCCAGTAAGAGGTTAAACTATTGAACGTTGGATGGGTTTCGAAAAACTGCGCGAAAATTAGTTAATTGAGTTCTGGTTGAATATCGATGTAAAAACAGAGCAATTATTGTTTTTACAATTGTTTTCTGTTTACCAGATATATATCTTATTATTCATGTATATTACATAATAATAACGTAAGAAGTTTTCTTAAAATAACTAAAAAAAAAAAAAATTCTCTCATTCGGCAAACAAATATAAAAAAAATATGTTCATACGAATATTATATTATATATATTTATTATTTTTTTTTTTTTGAAATTGAAATTTTTTTATTTTTTTTGGTACAGTACATACAATAGATACATAAATATAATGAAAGTATATAAAAAAAAAACTTAATACAATTATTAAATACAAATATACATATTTTTTTTAAATATTCTCCCATAATAAGCAGATGCTTGTGTGTACGGGAGGAAGTATTATTTGTTAGGTTATTTTGATTTTTTTTTAAATTTAGTTTATATAAAGAATAAGAGAAACATATGTGTATATGTTTTTTTTAATTTTTATTTATTTTTTTTAGTTAAGGTTTTCAGTATATTTTTTTAATTTTGTTTTGAAATTTTTGAAATTATATCTACACAAACCTGATGCACACCCTATACATGAAAAAAAAGCAATTCAAAAGAGTTTTTAAATAAATAATGGCATTGACACTCTTTTTAAAACGTAAAATATTGTTGTTTTTACCACTGACAGCTGGTAGAAAATCATAGAAAATTCATTTAAAATTATTCCGAGAAGCTACATAAATCAAACCAACTATTATGTCAAGAAAGATGTAGGCGCAAGCGATTCTGTCCTTCATACAGACATACCAAAATCAGAAAAAGTAACAGTCGAACCTAGGAATTAAACCTAAATTGTCTGAGCTAATGGGACCCTATCCCCTTCGGTCATATTTAACTGCATCATACTTCGACTAAGAACTACAAAAATTATCATTACTGCATATTTTTATTGGCTGCTATCTTTATGTATGATTATTATTAGATTCTACTCAAGCTAAATGCTATCTAGATGGTGAATTGAAAAAATTTATCCATTATTTTATTGATTTTTCTGCAAGTAGGATGAATAGTTATTTTAATTTTAACATGAGTAAAACCTCTTATACTTGCCTTAAATTGTATATCGCCATCCCAATTGAATTTTGTAATCATGATGAAACACAGTTTTGTATGGAAAAATATGTCTAAATTAGGCCTATAATTGGATCACAAAACACACCCACAGGGCATTTTTTGCGTTAATCTTTATTCTATGGCCGAAATGGACAAAATGAGTTTTTTTTTAATGACTGCTGCCGTACACCCAACAGGAAGGTGTTGGCGCGCAATGGGTTAAGAAATATAAAGTTACTTCAGCAGACTGTTGATAATACATAACATTATTGACTTATTATCAATTTGTCAAAGGTCTGTCATAAAATTAATGCTGTTTATTTAACTGAGCGGTATCTTTTGATTATGATTTTGATATGAATAAAATTAATTAAATAATATTTACAATGTCAAGATATTTATACATGACCCTCTTTTTATTTGGATAATATTTCCAATATTATTGGTCATTAAACCGTTTTGTTATCGATCCAAAACCATAATAACATTGATTGCGCTGTTTTCAATCAATTTTAATGAAAATATTTAGCAAATGTTGTAAAACACGGATTGATTAAGAAAAAACGATAGCAATTTCTGACTTGTGCTTGCAATTCTAGAGAAAGGTAGGCCGAGAGCCAAACAGCTAAGCTTTTAATATTAACCCTTCAAAAATTTGGCATTTTTTTTCAGATGGTCAAAATATTTTCGCTTTACAATAAAATGCAAATATTTGGAATATTTCTGAACACATTCAAAAACCAAAAACTGTTTTAGAAAGTTGATGAAATACGCTTTCAAATTATAGACTTCGAAAAAAAAAAATTTTTAATTATAAAAATTTTGCATACAAACATAAAAAAGTTTTCAAAATGGCTCACCTTATATTTTTTCTAACTAAAGTTACTGATAATAAAAAAAAAATAAAAACACATACATATTTCATTAGACAAATGAATAACAAACACATAATGTAACCTCACTTTTTTGTCGCTCTATGTAAAAATAATTTATAAAAAAAAATCCCGAAGTTTTTTTTTCAATTTGCGATTCAAAACTTTTTGTACATAAAAGTGTACATTCTACTTTTTTGGTGGCTATTTTTTTGATAGAAATATAAAGCGTGGTGTTTTTCCTTTCTAACGCCGATTAGAACATATTTCTAACTATGATAGTAAGGGAGTTACAGCGTTTTATATGAGACCTATGTGCGTTGGGACAAATATGGTCTCCTGTGATTAAACGGGTTAAAAGAAAGTAGGTTAGAACTAAATAATTATGCTTGTAATCCTTTAAAAGATAGACTGAATGCTAAATAGTTATGCTTGTAATCCTTTGACCTGTCACGGGCCGCCCTGAAACAAGGAAATTATGCAAAGCATCACTTTGAATTTTGAATTGAATGTTTTGTGGATTAATTTTGAGCTATCGTATATTTTATTTACCGAAACACATTCCTAGAACAATAAACTATGTATCAAAACAACATTACTTGCATTAATTTGATAAATTGATAGGTTTTACGATGTTTTTGTAAAGTATCACGCATCGGACTTTGACAGTTTGAATCGCGGCAAATTTGACATTTCGATTCCATAGATAAATTATTTAAAAATATTCTGGTGTCGCCAAGTGAATGAAACTTATAGCATCAATGATGTTGACACAAGTGATTCTGACCTTGTCCTTCATACAAATTCTGTGCACAGAAGGGTCAAAATCGCATTCAAAAATAATTTTTTCGAAATTTGTTTAGCGCGCATGCACATGCACCGCGCGCATCCTCGCGTCTCCGGCAAGTAAGAGGTTAAAAGATAGACTGAACGCTAAATAGTTTTGCTTGTAATCATAAAATAATGCGGACTGAGTACTAAGGGAGCGTTCAAGTATTACGTAACGCAATTTTTGAAGATTTTTGACCCCCCCTCCCCCCCATGTAACGCGCCGTAACGTTTTCCTTTTCAACCCCCCCCCCCCCCCTCCCTCCCTAAGCGTTACGTAACACCCAAGTAACAATTTTTACCCGAAAGTCACAATTAAGTTGCGCAACGTACTGAAATGCTGGTTAAATACCCTTTTTCTTGATTTTATCTCGTTTGCGGTAATAAATAAAACAAGAGATTTCTAACTCGCGATACATTATATACATTTTATATATTAATATTGTCATTTTGAAAAAAAATTGAGAATATTATTATTTTTATCGGCCTTGTATTCCTTCCAGATCTCCACAATTTAACACTGTACGACCTAGAATAAACCTACATGGTTTTACAACACATACTTTCTTTTACATTAGCTTTAGTGAGGAGGCCCTGAGGAAAGTAATTTACCTATGTTTTCCCTGTGGAGCAACACTTTACTCCACTATGATTCACAAGCTGACTCATAGTGGAGTTAAACCTTTTCCACGCCCTGAATGCAGTTATGCAAGTTCTCAAAGGGAAGATTTAAAAATCAACAGTATGATTCACAGAAGAAAAAAACCATTTTCATGTCCTGACTGCAACTATTCGTGTCCTCTAAAGAGATATCTAAGAAGTCACTTGCTGACTCACGGTGTAGAAAAACCGTTTTCATGTTCCGACTGCAACTATTCATGTACTACGAAGAGAAATCTAAAATTTACCCATGCTTACCCACAGTGGAGAAAAAATCCATTTCATGTCCTGACTGCAACTATTCTACTTCTCGAAAACGGCACTTGCTAAACTCACAGTGACGATAAACCTTTTTCTTGTCCCGATTGCGAATATTCATGCGCTACACAACGGTATCCAAAAGTTCACGTGTTGAACCACACTGGACAAAAACCTTTTTCATGTCCCGACTGCAATTAATCATGTAGTGCAAAGGAACTTCTTAGAAATCATTTGCTACTCAAAGTGATAAAACCTTTTACATGTTTCTACTGCACTATTCATGTTCTACAAAGAGTCACCAAAAATCACATGTTAACGCACAGTAGACAAAAATCATTTTCTTGTCCAGAATGCAGTTATACAAGTTCTCAAAAGGACAATTTATAAATCCACCGTGCGATTTACAGAAGAGAAAACCTTTTACATGTCCTGACTGCAACTATTTGTGTTCTTAAAAGGGATATCCAAGAATTCTTTTGCTGACTCTACTCATTGTGGAGAAAAGCATTTTTCATATTCCGACTGTAACTATTCAGAGAAATAAAAAAAAAATCACATGTTTACTCACAGTGGTGAAAAACCCATTTCATGCCCTGACTGCAACTATTCTTCTTCTCGAAAAAAAAAAACTAAAACGGCACTTGCTAATTCACAGTGATGAAAAACCTTTTACTTGTCCCGAGTGCGACTATTCATACGCTACACAACGGTATCCAAAAGTTCACATGTTTACCCACACTGGACCAAAACCTTTTTCGTGTCACGACTGCAATTATTCATGTTGTACAAATGAACTTCTTAGAAATCATTTGCTGACTCACAGTGCTACAAAACCACTTACATGTTTCTACTGCAACTATTCGTGTTCTACAAAGAGGCATGAAAAATCAAATGTTTACCTTCAGCAGACAAAACTATTTTTTTGTCCCTGCGTGGTTTTTCAAGTTCTCGAAAGGGGGATTAAAAAATCCATAGAACGATTCAAAGTGAAGAAAACCTTTTTCATGTTCTGAGTGTAACTATGCATGTACTACGAAACCTAGCTTTAGGTAATATTATTAAATTTTAGCAGTAAACTAAGCTGTGTGTAATAACTAAAAAGCGTTGTTCTTACTAAAAACTCTCGTATAACATCATTCATATGTTGCATAATTTTTTATTTTTTTTTTCTTTTGCTGTCTTCCAAATTTGGTTGGCATTTTTTGGTTGCACTGCGCTGGCAAGTCAGCATGAGAGCCTTTATAGGCCAATAACAGCTGATGATGTAAATCTCCCGGTTTGGAAGATATTATAATTGCTAAAAACTCACATTAACAACACTGACTACAGCAAATTGTGTTTATGCGTATTTCGTGTTTAAAATTTAAAACACTAACGAATACTGACAACGAAAATAAAATGAAAATGACGCACAATACAGTCGAGGAATTCCCCGTACAACATAAACTAAAAGGCTTGCCAACTTGGAAGATTTCAATTCCTTAGTTTTTTTATTTAAATAAATAAAAACATGTTACGTAACGCGTCCTTCGAACCCCCCCCCCCCCCACCCGTAACGCGCTGTAACGTTTCCCCAGACCCCCCCTCCCCCCCCAAGTGCGTTACGTAATACTTGAACGGCCCCTAAATAGTTATGCTTGTAAATCTTTAAAAGGTAAACCGAGTGCTAAAGTGTAATGCTTCAAATCCTTCAAAAGTTATGATAAATAGTTATGCCTGAAATCTAAAAATAATGTACACTGAATGCTAAATAATTACGCTTGTAACCCTTAAAAAGGTAGTAGACTCAGCGCTAAATATGCAATTGATACTCTGATCTAATATGCATTTTCAAAATTATCAACAGTATTACTGACACACCTGCTTTATTACAACTCATCCAGTTCAACATTCCTTCCCGTAGACTCCGAAATAATGAATTGCTGTTCCTCAATCAACATTCTACTAATTATGGATATCATTCTCCTTTATCCAGAATGTCGGGACTAGTCAACACAAATCAAAGCATTGAATTTTTTGGTGTAAGCCTATATGAATTTCGGCAGTCGTTACGCAATATGGTTTTTTAAAGTCTTTTTAAATCCATCTTCAAGCTACTTGTAGTTATCTTCTCTATGTACTTTTATATTATATGTATTTTGTCAATGCTCTTCATCTATATGTAATCTCCTTTCATTGTGATCTCTCTTTTTTTTTCTATTCGTGTTATTGATGTTGTAACATATCTATTTCGCGAGTAGGTACTGCTTAAAGCAGGTACTGTTTATTGTCTATTAATTTTTTATTTTTTATTTAACTTTGTTGGTTGGCGAAACTGCAACGACACCGGAAACGGGCGTTCGGGGGAAAGATGGCGGAAGACATAACGTAGTTTTGTGTGGGGGAGCAGATTTTCGGGGCGATTGGGATTATGTTGTGAGTTACGAAGGCGATGTAGCCTAGAAAGTTTGTTTTTACACGTCACGTGAGTGTGTGACAACTCTAATGGTACTGTAGCCGATTTATTTTGTTAAATCCCCCGCCGGATGCCGCGAGATAATGTTGTCCGCGTGCTGATGTTTTTTACACCAAATTCATCGGGTGATGAACTGCCCGCAAGGATTCTTTGCTGGTGAATCCTTTGGCCGATGAGGTTCCCTCATGCCGCTTGATGGGTGAGGACCTTCCGTGCTCGTTTTGTTGGGTGAATTCCCTTTACTGATGAAGCGGCTCCTAGACTCTGTTGGACCCGCCAAATATCCTTTGTTGTACCTTTGGGCCGGTGAGATTCCCCATGCCGCCTGATGGATGGAGGCTCAACCGAGCTTTTTGTGTTGGGAGGACTCCCTTTAACCAAACGCCCCATGACGTGTGGAACGGCGTTTTGGAGTTTGCTGTTGACGATCGCTGTTGAGGATTGCTCTACACGACTGGAAGAGAATCACGACGACGGGACGTACGCGCTTCTAATAACCAACCGTAATTTTAACATAACTCTCTCTCTCCAAATCTGATAGATGCCAAAGGTATTTATGTTTCTTTTTTTTACCTTTCTTTGATGTTATTTGCAAAGTGCAATAAAGCCTTTTTTTTACATTTCACTAGAAAATACTTTCATTTATTTATATGCATGATCTCTGATCCCTATTTCCACCATCCTGAGATGGATGTTCTTTATGCTCTGGGAGGCTGTCGGATGACAAAGGTAGGTAACCTATATTAAAATGGTATTACAATGTATTGTTAATTGGACTAATTGTCCGTAAATAAATAAATAAAAATAAAAAAATAAATAGCTATACTAAAAGAAACATTGATTGTAGCGTGACTGGAAAAGTGTAATGAATGAGCATTACCGAGGGAAGATAAGCAAATCTAATCAAATGATCAAACCAAATATTGATAACTTTGCTGTCAATTGATATCTAGTTAGAGTAGCTGGTCCAAGATAAATTGTTGGGAAACACATCAAACACCACAGGTCTATTCAAGACCCGTGTTTACTCCTTCCTCTCCCCAAAAAGACCCTCTAAACAGCATCCCCAAAGATGACAAAGGCCCTGATGGAAATTATCTTCCTCAAGGCCTCCTGTGTTTTTTTTTTTTATATGAATACCGCACAAGAGTCCCAACTGCTCCCGTCTGGAGCCAGTGGGACTATGGCATCCCCAAATGGGGTATGTTGTGAGGCTGAAGGCAGTGGGGAGGGGAAAGAGATAGGAAGAGAGAGGTGGGGAAGTACCTGGCTATTCAGATCTGGTCACCGAACACAGCAGAAGCCATTTCAAGCAACGTTTCAATTCTGAATGGTGGTCTTACACCAGGGCGATACTGAGAGTATCTTCCACTCTGGAACGTGACGCAAACATACTATATATTATTTTTAATTAATAAATTGTGAAATACACAAATTAATCAAATAAAATTTATTTGCCACGCTGGGATTCGATCCCGCGACCTTCGGAATGCGAGTCAAGCGCCTTACCGCTGCACTACGCCGGCCGTGCAAAGTTAATGTACAAAAAAAATTTAATTAAATAATCCACAGATTATCTCGTTGAAATCTTATCTTATCCAAATCGTTTTTGTGTCAATACTAAAAGCCACTGACAAAAATTCATTGAACTTAACCCCTTGTTTGCCGCTTGTGCGCCGGCGTGTCGTGAGATTTTACACGCGATTTTGACCCTTATGTATAAAGAAAGTGTATGAAGAACACGGTTAGAATCGCTTGCTCTATTATCGCCCTTTACCATAGAGAAAACCGCAATGCGCCTGGTCACTCCATATAATTTATATTAATGATTTACCGGAGCGCGGGAACGTGCGCAGTTCTTGCGCATGCGCTGGAAAAATTCCTTTATCTGCGGTTTTGACCTTTCTATGTACAAAATTTCTCAAAGACAGTGTCAGAATCGCGAGACACGAAATGTCATTGGTGTCATAAATGCCGCGTTTTAATTGGTGGTGCTTTTTGCTGGCATACCCCGGCAAACAACGACTTAAAACCCAAATAATTAACAGCGATAAAAAAAAATTAATCATCAAATCCACAAAAATATAAATTTTAAAAAATCACATCACAAAAGCTTCAAACATCAATCTATACATATTTTTTGAAGAATTGAGAATTGACCAAGTTCTGGAAAAAAAACATAATAAAAAGATAACATTTTTTGAAGTTATAAAGACAGGATTCTAACCATAATAAAATTCATTTTACTTTAAAACTAAATTGATATTGAACATATGAATTGATTTTGTTAGTGTAACAGAATTATTAATGGAAATTTTAATTCTGAAGTTTCAACTAACAATAGGTAGTCAAAACCTATATATTGGGCGTGCTCGGTAAGTTTGTAATGTTTTTAAAATGAATAAATTCAATAACTCATGGACCCACGATACAAAAATTCACAGGAAAAATATGAGATATTGTAACTTTACAAATGACTTTATAAAACCTTGTAAGGCTGGGGTTAGAGCCGTAATTAAAATTTACGGATTACATAAGATTTTGACAGGTCACTCACAGGAGCGTTTATATATGCATCCGACTTGTGGAAGTTAATGATCACGGAAGTTGTTCGGAAGTTCGACCTGTGTAAATGCTCATGCGACCGTCTACATCTGTAAATTTATTTGCGGTACGATGGCTTCCTGTCAACAACGACCTGCTACTGTTAAATTTACACGATTTTGTCAATAAAGACGAAAAGGCCCAAATAAAGTGTTGAAATAGATTTTGGCTTTAATTAAACAATTCTCCACGCGATTTGTGCCGTCAAAGGCGGCAATTAATTTCGTTTTATCCAAATGACAGCTACCTGACATCTGCTGACAGCAACCGATTTCGAATTCAAAATTTCAAATACGTAAATGAAAACAAAAACATTAAGATTGGAAAGGATTGGACCGATAATTGAATAGAGGATGCTCATTTTCCAGAAAACTTAAATAAGTGGAAATAAATACTAGTTTTGTAGGAAAAAAAATCCTATGAAAACAATTGTCTTTTAATTTTTGACATTTCGCTACGGTGCGCGGTGCATTTCGGAACTATTTCTTGCGGTAGGTCTCTTAGGTTATCAAACTGATTTTATAAGCTGGAAGAAGGCTGGAAATTCGGGCGGGCTCGATTAGACCTGTCAAAAAACTTCCGAAAGAATAAGTTCTGTAACTTGCTATAAATTACGTTAAGTGACTTTTGGTGTCGTTTACATCTTGGTAATTTGGCCATAAATCGTTTACAAGAGCGATTTACAGGAAAAAACTTACTAGTCTAAACCCAGCCTAAAATAGTTTGAATGATAAAATACAAAATAAGATTTTTGTAAAGTCTGTATCTTCACATTGATGTTATTGTCTTCAACAGACACCACAATTAGGTGATCATAAATATTAGATTCGGAATCGAACCATTAACGTTCCAGCTCAATGCCAAGTGTGTTTACTATACCTAACGCCTCAAAATATAACAATAAAAAAATATATATGTAAATAAAAATTTTCCAAAATGATTATTCCTGTCCTTATAACTCCGCCATTAATTAGCATTTTAACCCTTCAACCGGTCATGGGAGTCCAAGAAAGGTGACATACCGATCACTTCGCCATTGTCGTTGATGGTTCGCTGGCGCTCCATGGCCGCCTTGGTCTCCAGCGTGCCGTGGTACGCCACGTTGCTGATGATCTTGGAGTTTGCCTTAATACGAAGCGTCTCGGGGTCATCTGCCACCTGAAATGGTTATTGTTGATGATTATGATTGAAGATTCTCACGGCCAAAAGTATCATCAAGATTTTTGGGGTATTTTGCCATGTTGCGCTACGTTTCCCTCGAGCTAACATTATATACAGCTTTGCAGTGTCCATCATCAGGGCCGATGTAAAAGTAGGATGAATAAGGAACTCCAGTGAAAAATATTCTGGCTTTAAAAAAAATGTTCATATAGACCAATAAACGCTGATTCTGAATATTTAAGTTTTATTTAATAATATTAAACGCAGAGTTTTTAAAAAATTATTCAAAAGTCCATTTTTAATTGGGTCGTAAAAGCATGCTGTCAAGGTGACGTCACTCTTCGACTCGACGTGTCGTGACGTCACCGTAAAGTCATTGTATGGGAATGTATGATATGACACAAGCCATCGTATTAATTTATTTGTTTATTTACATACTGTTTATAGAGATTTAGTTGTTGTGTTTATTGAAACATTATTTAGGCCTAAATAAATTATGTTTCAAAAATAAAGGTATCTCTTATTAGTTTATATCTATTATTGAAAATATTCAAAAACTGCTGCACAAAAAAAATAGTAATGCTATTTCTAGGAAGAATACTTCGAAAAGTGGAATTCAAAATGGCGGTAGTAGATCAGCTGATTGCCCGATCCTATACTAATTTTTCAGGAGTGATGATGTTACACGATTCACCATACATACGGTGGTTTTTGGGGGGTCTTGAAAAATTAAAACTTTGACAATTATTTTAACTATTAAAACTAACTCTAAAAATAAAAATAAAAATGCAGTTATTTAAGTTAGAAGGTCATTCATTATACATTATAAAAAAAAAAAATGGACTGAAGTTCTCTATTGAAGGCTTTGAATTTGGGAGGTGGAAATGGGAACCTTAAGTGGATTTCATGGGGTGAGGTTTGTCTAGGTCTTGGCGGGGCGTGCGTCTGCCCACCTTCTGCAAGGCGAGCCAGATCGAGGGAGATGTTGAGGAGGGCTTTTGATCTCTCCAGCCGGTCTCTCACGACCCATCGCCTTGCACCGCAGTTGAAGGGATGAATTCATATGTCCATCACTCCTGGACACACTTTACACACAGGCCCACTGATTCCTACCATTTTCCTTCCCAGAACTTCCTCTCCTTCCTTACTTTCCATACAAAGACCCTCCACACAGATGACACAGGCCTTGAGGAAAATTAATTTCCTCAGAACTTCTGGATTTTTTTTTTACATTAACTCCACACAGGAGGCCCTGAGAAAAATAATTTCCCTCAGGGCCTATGTCACCTGGGATGCTGTGTGGAGCTAATGTAAAAAAAGGATCAATATCAGATCTTCGAATTTCACGAGGCCTATGAAGAATTTGCTCATTGTTAGCAAATTTTGTCACTGACTCCATCACCGACAGCATAGATAGTTTTACCTCCCAGCTTGCAGAATTAACTTGCCAATGGCCATGCCAGTCGGGAGAGCTGTCTTGTTGTTAAATAGAGTATCGATATCTTTAACATGAAGCACAATTTAGACGACAAGCTTTGTTGCTGTTTGTTTAAATCTGCTTTCTCTCTTTTAAAAACGCTTTGAATTGTTGATTTTGTAATGTTTTTAAAATTTAAAAAAATCGAGTGCGTTCACACGCGGAGAAGTGAAACTTAACCCACCTACACAATCTCAACCAATAGGAGCTTTGAAAAGTGTGGTAAGGTTTCATTTTCAATCTATCTCATTCTCTCACAGACTAAATCCTGTTGATGTGTTTGTCTCTTTTTAGTGTCATTTCCGTTTCAAATCACAACGGTTCTAAAGAAGTTTCACTTCAATAAATTGAAATGAATTAAAAGATATAATTGTAGCGCCAACGAACCTGTGTGAATTTCCCTTTTGACTTTTCAAAATCTGCGTGGTATTTAACATTGGACTGCAACTTGCTGTTCTCCGCTATCCTCTTCAGTTCGGGGGTGTCTGCCATTGTGGTGGGCTTTACCTTGGGTATGTGTCTGCAAAACGAAAAAGTTTTATCATTCATTTTAAAATAACAATAATTTTTTAACAATTTATTTTGAACCTAAACACGTCATAATAAGCTGTTTATAGTGTTCGTACATATACAGGGTTTTAAGGGACGTACTTGACTTGCTTTAATCCGTTTTATCACAGGGTACAATATTTGTCCCAGCTCACATAGGTGTCATAGAAATCGTTGTGTCTCCCTTACTATCATAGTGATAAGTAAGATATAAACAGTATTGGAAAGAGAAAACAGCATTACAGCCGCTAACAACACTTACTTCGCGTTGCTGCCAGTGGCGGCTCGTGACTTTTGGGTGTGCTAGGGTGTTATTACTAAAAAAATGGCATTACGGATGTTGTCGTAGCCGAAAAAAAATTTTTTTTTTTTTTTTCAAAAATCGGTTTTTGTATGAAGATTTTTCAGGAAATCCGTGCGGCGCACGGACAAACTGAAACTTCCTGAAATTTTTCATACAAAAAACAAATTTTCGAAAAAAAAAAAAATTTTTTTTTCGGCTACAACAACATCAATAATGCCATTTTTCGTAATATCAGCACTCTAGCACACTTAAAAGTCACGAGCCGCCACTGGTTGCTGCCAGTGTTCAAATCCCGAAACATCCATAGGAAAACCAAAATAACCTTACATAAAACAATTATTAGAACGGTCTTGGCCTATGGATGTGAGGCGGGGCATGTACAGAGAATGCCGGAGACACGCGTCCCAAAAGAATTATGACTGGAAACCCGGGTGGAAAGAGTAAATTGGGAAGACCCAGACTGAAGTGGGAAGACGAGGTAAGAGGGGATGCAGCACAGCTTCTCCAGGTAACAAACTGTCAGCCGCCGAGGACAGGAGTTGGAGGCGAATGTTGCGGGAGGCCAAGGCCCGATATGGACTGAAATGCCATCAGAGAGAGAGATATTTCTATCCTACTTTTCCTATTCTGTAACTCACATTTTTCTCATTTCGCGTTATATGTTTTTTATAATTGAACAATAGTCCATTAGCATAAATAAATAAAGAAAAATAAAGTATTTGGTTAATAGTTTCTGTATCCGCGCACCAAACTCAATTCAGTGGAGAAATAAATAGCTGCATAGTGCTTGCAAATATTTCTTGGTAATTTAAAATTAGACACAGTTGGTCAATATTATTTCTCGGTATTGAAGTGTGTTAACAAATCAAAATTTGATAAATTCAATGGAAAAACATTTTCACAGAGGAAATATTTGGAACGATTGAATCAAAAATAACAGCTGTAGAATTAATATAAATTCACGGAATAAGCCTATAAGATGCTCTCAATACCGCCCTGGTGAAACACTACCATTCCGAATTGAAATGTTGTTCAAAATGACTTTAGCCGTGTTTGGTGACAAAATCTGAATAGCCAAATACTTCCATCTTTTTCCCCACTACCTTCAGCCTCAACACATACCCCAATTACTACTAACTACTGGTACTACTAGGTACTGATAAAATCATTCGCGTTGCGACGGTAAAGACAAGATATGGATTTTTTAAACGTCCTGTTAATAAATTATATCCCATCCCAACGCAATAATTTTATCATTATTTTATTTTATGTTAATATTTTGTTAAAGTTTAGTTATTTCGGACTTAACCATGACATTCTTTATTTAACACTTAGTTGACTTAAGCAACATGATTTTTATATTATTTTTCAACATAGTGATTTTATCCTTATTTAGTTGAATTTAAACTTTGTTTTTTGAAAGTTCCGCGAACTTCCAAGGCGGGGAGCATGGTTAGGCATTACAATATGTAAATTTATTTATATCACAAGGAAGGTAGTTAGGTAGGTACTCTTTGGAATTAACAGAGACACCTGATGGTTTGAAAATAGAATTCAAACAATAGAATAACTGACGCCGTCTGTTTTATGGAAAATTTTCTTGTCATTGTGAAAAACCTATGAGTTGTGTATTAATTGACAAATCTCATCTCTTGTGCAAATTTTCAAGTCACAAAAGGATTGCACTGATTGAATTTAACTATTGATTGGATGAAATTACGGAGGCCTCCAAGCATCAAGAACTACAAAACAGGGTTGGTGGATCTGTTATTTTCCCTGGAGTTTTTCTTTGTGCCATCCTTGTGATATTTTGTTCGTGCAAGTAGAGTTTTCATAATCATAATTTCTTGGGTATTAAGCCCAGACCCAGAGGCTCTGGGGTTATTTACACACCTCAGGCTCGCATATTATAATGTACCTGTTACAATACACATGACATAATGTTCTATTCAATTTCATTTCCTCTTCACCAGGTTCTGAACTTGTGAACTTTTTTTTTGCATTACAGATTGATGTAATCCTATTACAATACACATGACATAATGTTCTATTCAATTTCATTTCCTCTTCACCGGGTTCTGAACATGTGAACTTTTTTTTTGCATTACAAATTACATTGCAGCATTCCAAGAGGTATGGGCTGTCAATGAAATAGTTTATGATTTTAAAAGCTGTTAATGTAAGGGTCCCATTCTTTTTAGATTGGAGACTTAAAAGTAAAGACTACCAGAAACCTTGGCACACACAAATTACATAATTATTGACGTAAAAAAAAAACACAAACAAAATTCGTAACACAAACATTTAAACAAAGATTAAGGAAGCTACTAACTTACCGTTAGCCTGAGACTCCAAAAAGGTAGCAAAGAAGATAAAAGTAAACATAAAATTACATATGAAATCAGGCAGTGGGGCTCAACAGGGCTTGATATTTAGTGAAGGTCTCACCTAATTTGTATATGGATGGTATTTGCTTAGCCTATATTGCTTAAGTGGAACGTTTGCTCGGCCCATTTCATACAAATCTTAATTTTGGATTTGATTTCCTCAAAAGTTCCTCCACACAGCACTTTCAAAGAAGACATAGGCCTTGAGGGAAAATTATTTTCATCAGGCCTTTTGTAGAGGGTTAATGTAAAAAAACCCATATGAATCCTGCCGCTAAACTATATGTAATACACACATTTTTCAAACAACTCGCGCGCCACCTATTGTAATTTCTTATAGTAATTTTATATAGAGCTCACCATTATAATAGTATACAGAACACTTCGCGGGCGTGTGCACAACAAATCACCAAGGTTTCATCGTAATCGTATTAATGGTATTGGAAATAATTTCATAACATAGAAATATTCGCGGGCGTGCGCACAACAAATCACTAAAGTTTTATCGCAATCGGATAAACGGTATAGAAAGCACACAAGACAAACAGAAGAAGGTTGAGAAAAGCATTTGTTTTACCATGTTATCAAGATGGCTGAAATTTCGACAGGTCGAACATTTCACTCCCGGTAACATTATTTGAAAGGAGCATAAACATCCCGTGTTTATGATAACAAAACCCATCAACATACTTTTTCATATATAAAATAAAAGATATACAATTTATTATTAACGCTGCCTTAGTTTTTTATTGCCAGCAACTCTGGTAGATACTCTCAGAATCGCTCTGGTGCAAGACCACCATCCATAATCGAAAAGGTGTTACAAATGGCTATAGTGATGTATTTTTTACAATAACTCTACATAGGAGGCCTTGAGGAAAATAATTTTCCTACGTCATCTTTGGGGATGCCGGGTAGAGGAAGGGGTTTTAGAAAGGAAGGAGAGTGAGCCTAGGTTTTGAAGAGACACGAGGGAAGAAAGACAGAGGTCAGAAAATCGTTCCACAGCCGAGCTGTTGAACTGTTCTCATGTGACATAATGTCAACTGTGTATAAATTTTGGGCGCGCGTTTGGCATGTTTCCCGACTGTGCACCGGTTCCGAAGGAATCAATGACGGTAGTTCCTCGGAGCATCTTCCATCGAAATACCGGTAGAACAATGAAAGCATTCCTGTGCTCTAAATATTGCTATCAGTTTATTAAGATAGGAGAATCTATCGATTATTCAGGTGTTTTGGGGTTCCAGATTAGAGGTGGGTGCCAAATTCAACCGAAGGGCGCACTTGCGGTTGGTGTGGGGACTATCTGCGGGCGTTAGTAAACTTGAAGAATTACGACATCTATTGACAATTCAAACAAAAGAGATACACTTTTTAAATATAGAATTATTAATTCATCATTAAAAAATATATATTTAGGTACCTACTTTGTTCGTTCATTGAACCGGAGTTACAGACGCACAACCGAAAAATTAGTATTTAAAACAAATTGTAATGAAAACATACAAATCGACAGAAAACAACTAGGTTGGTGGGGTTGGTGGCAAGGTAGCTGAAGCATGTTCGATTGCTTTGCGATGTACACATTGACTTACTTAATTACTAGTGATTCCTGACATTATTTGGAGTAAAAATATAAATGAAATTAATGTCTCCGGTGACATTTTTGACGTCTTTTTTTTCTTCAAAATGAAACAAAACATGTCGTCATTGGTCACCGAACTGTCACCCCGCCCCACAAGGGCGGATTTAGGGGGGGGGGGCACGGGGGCAAGTGCCCCCCCCAGAAAGTATTTTTTTGTACTGTGGAGATTCCATCACAGTACAGAAAACTGTCTCTATCAAACATTTTTTTACCCGTCCACCCCTTGTGCCCCCCCCCCAGAAAAAAATCCTGGATCCGCCCTTGCCGCCCCTAACTGTCAAATACCTATTGATTTTATGTTTTTAGCTGAAAAAAAAACAAATAAAATGTCGCCGGAGACCAAAATTTATTTTTTTACTCCAAATAATGTCAGGTATCACTAGTAAAACTAAGTCAAGTACGTCCCTTTTCACCCTGTACAGCTCAGATATTCGAATTAATCATAGATTGCGCAACACTTTTACAAATTCAATTCAATTTGTTCATTTTTAAAACATTACAAAATAAAATTTCAATGTGTTTTAAAAGAGACAAAGTATATTATTTTAAAGTATATTATATATATATTCAAACAGATTTAAGCAATTAATACACCAATGAAGCACAATCATTGTGCTTCATTGATATTAAACATATCGATATTCGAAGTGATTCTATTTAACAACAAGACAGCTCTCCCGACTGGCAAGTTAGTTAAAAAAAAGAAGATATGGTCGATAGTGTGGAGGGCCGTAACAAACTTAATTACAAGTTACCCTTATTTAAGCCTCGATGACACACGGCTAGTTTACAAGCTACTATCTACTAAGTTTAAAAGCGGGAAAATCGGCGAGTGAGATTGTCATGATGACACACAAAACTGTCCACTCGCTCAGAAGCGTAGGAAACTGAGGCCACTGCTAGCGCCAGTAACAAGAATAACGACGCCTGCGTGAACTAATTCTTCACATGTTTGACAGTCGAAATCAGCTGTTTATCGGAAGCCATATTGGAAACATAAATAAACCAATCACGAGCAAGCGAAGCAAGCGTGTAGGCGAGTAAAGTTGACGACCTTTCAACTTTTTTTCTTAGATTGTCAACAATCTGCTAGTTGCTGCTAGTTAGCAAGTGACACGATGACACTGGGCGAGTTTACTAACAGATGGTGAATTTCCCAGATAGTAGCTTGTAAACTAGCCGTGTGTCATCGAGGCCTTACGTGATTACCTCACAAGAGTTCCAACTGTTCCCGACTATCCCGAGTTAAGTGGGTCTAATATATCGCCAATTGGGGTATGTTGCGAGGTTGAAGGGAGTGTGAAAGGGAAGAAGATGGGGAAGAGGAAGATTGGGAAGTACCTGGTTATTAACCCTTTGATGAGTGAGTTATTTTTTTGTCATCTACATCGTGGGAGTGAGTTATTTTTCAAGTTTTTCTTAATTTTTTAATCGATTTAATTAATTATCTTCTTACCTTGTTTTAACTACACAAGTTAATTTCGGAGCTTTTTTATTACTATATATAACCCTTTCTTATTGAATAAGTAAGCATTACGTAAATTTAGTTGGACAAATTCAGTGGTTCTCAATACTTTACAAATAGTGTTGCGAAAAAATTTTTTTTTATAAAAATGAAATGTACAGTACCTAATAAAAAGTCATAAAACATAATATGTACTAAAAATAAAAATAAATTATAAATTCAGTGGTTCTCAACATTTTACAAACAAAAAGTTTTCAAATTTTTAATTTTTTTTATTTACTTATATAAAAAGAAATATAATATGTAATAAACGGATAATACTAAAAATAAAAAAGTGGACCTATTCAGTGGTTCTCAAAATTTTACAAATAGTTTCTTTTTTTAAATAAAAATATTTATAAAAACAGAAATGTACAGTAATAAAAACATAATACTAAAAATAAAAATAAGTATTTTTATTTTTATTTTAACTTTATGAGTAAAACCTCAAATTGTAATATTTAATTAAACGAAGACAATATAAGCGAAAGTCAGTCGAAAATCTGAGAACAGAAAAATCAGAAAAAGAAATTGACACCGCTGGGACACCGCGCAGTGGTTAGCGCGTTTGCCCGGAAAGCAAGAGGTCCTGGGTTCATGTCCCAGCGGTGTCAATTTCTTTTTCTGATTTTTCTGTTCTCAGATTTTCGACTGACTTTCGCTTATATTGTCTTCGTTTAATTAAATAAAAATAAGTTTTAAATTCAGTGGTTCTCAACATGTGAATAATGTTAGATTTAAATTTCTAGCTAAAATAATCTTTTCGTGTGGTATTCCTCAAAACACGGATACATACATAATGGAACATTACATCCATCACACATAAATTTTGTGTCCTTCCTTTGCTCTGGACGAATTTTAGAATTACTGCACACAAAACATCTCCTACGTGTCCTACCTACGGTAGCAACGGTAGCGCCCTACTGTTGCTACGCCGTATGCCCCGGGCACGATGGATTCCTGAAAGCGAACTGGAATTGATTTCTGGAACTGAACAAAAGTGCTTGACGACTGCGCTTTATTTTTTTCCACCTTTTTATTTTTAGTTTTATCCCTTTATTATTGTACATTTCTTTCAATATAAATAAATTAATTAAAATTTTTGAAAAATTTTTATTGGTAAAATGTTGAGAGTCACTGGATTAGTCCATTTTTTAATTTTTAGTATTATCCCTTTATTATTGTACATTTCTTTCTATAGAAATAAATTAATTAAAATTTTTGAAAACATTTTATTTGTAAAATGTTGAGAGCCACTGGATTACGTAATCTGTAACGTGAAATACGTAACAATTTTGGTAAAAACATGTAAAAATGTTTGACAAATATATTTGTATTATCTATAAATCATAATTTAATCGAAATTACATACACGGCATAGAAAAAACTAAATAAATTCGTGCTGCCGCACGAATGCGACAATACTCTATTTGGATCGTCCGAGTGCTGCCGCATACGTGCGGCAATACTCCTCAAAGGGTTAAGATCGGAACGCCAAACACGGCTAAAGCCATTTCAAGCAAACCTTCAATAATTCTGAACGGTGGTCTTTGAGTTGCAGCTGGACCAGGAAAAGTTATGGAATTAACAAAGATATGCTCTTATATATTTGCGATGCAGGCGCAATATGCCAATGTAGAAAGGGTATTTTCCCTAATTAACATTAACCCTCTTAATTTAATTTTTTTTTTTTTTAAATTTAATTTTTAAAAAGAAAGACAAACATTCCCGGGTTACGAATAACCCAACAATGTTTGAAAATCTCCTACTGCCACCACAGAAAGCCAAAAATGTTGCTTGTGTTATGATGGAGGACTTATCCAGCCGAGGAATCGAACACGCGACGCTCGGGTGGGACCCAAGCGCTATGCCCACTCAACCACTGACCGGTCAAATACTTAATTTATACCCTAATAATTTCAAAAATATGACTTGCGATATGTTCTACAAAACTATTATTGAGATTCGCCGAAGTGTTTAATGATATTTCCGGGAGCATTAAATATCAGAAGTGATGTTTTTACTTTGATTTGTAATAAAAATAATTTGGTTTATTTCATTTTTATATCAATCTCCACTTAATTGTAGAAATTCCGGACTGTTTAGAATTCCCCCCGCATTCCGGACAAAGACCTATATTTCCGGACATGTCCGGAAATTTCCGGACGTATGGCAACCCTAACTGCGAGTATCTTCTACTCTGTGTGAGATTGTTTGATGTACAATGATAGTCGACATCATTAAGAATGTAAAAAGGTACTCACGCCTCGCAGTAAGGCAGCTTTCCGTAGCCCTTGTAGGTCCTCATATTTAGTGTCATACTGCATTCTTGACACTTGAAACACCCTTTGTGCCATATCTGAAACAATTTTTTAGATACTTAGTTAATAACAATATCACGATAAATTTTCAGATTCGAAACAATAATAGACACTTAGTCAAAATATCATGATATGTGGCAGATCTAAAACATGAATAGATACTTAGTTGGTAAAAATATCATGATAAGTGCCAGATCTAAAACAATAATAGACACTTATTAACTTCAATATCACGAAAAGTGTCAGATCTGAAACAATAAAAGACACTCATTAACCTCAACATTACGATAAGTGCCAATATCAGATAATTTAAAACAACAATAGACGCTTGTCACAATATTATGATAAGTATCGAATCTAAAACAATAATAGACACTTGTCCACACACTCCAGACACAAACTAATGCTTCCGTGGAAGAGTGGTATTGAAATATTTGAACATGTACTTAAAGTATTATATCATATAAATGTACATTATATTTTATGTAATTAACCTATTATTAACCTTAAAATCACGAACAGTGTCAGATCTGAAACAATAATAGACACTTCACTAATAAAAGTCGTAAATCTAATATATAAAATTCTCGTGTCACGGTGTTTGTTGCCATACTCCTCCGAAACGGCTGGACCAATTTTGATGAAATTTTTTATGCTTATATGTTAGGTCTGAGAATCGACCAACATCTATTTTTAATCCCCCTAAAAGTAAAGGGTGTTCCACTCCGAAGAAAAATTATTTTCCCATACATTTTGTATGGAACGAATTCTCCTATTTTGAAAGAACTGCAGCAATATTGTAAGGGGTATAATATTGAACTGTGAACCGGGGGAAGGGGGGAGGGGGGGAGGGGGGGAGGGGGGAGGGGGGGAGGGGGAGGGGGAAGGGGAGGGGGAGGGGGTAGGGGTGGGGGAGGGGGAGGGGCGAGGGGAAAGGGGGAGGGGGAGAGGGAACGCGAGAGGGGAAAGGATACGCAGGGAGAAACAATTTAGATCAAGGTGTGGTATACGCAGGGAGAAACAATTTAGATCAATTCAGCTAATAAGTTGACAACAGTTTTTGATTCTGAGGCGGTACGAAGTTCGCCGGATCAGCTAGTATTTTATAAAATTGATAAACAACCGTGTACTTGAAAACCTTAGAACAAATAGAAACTGATATTTAACTGCCATAAAATTGTTAATAAAAAGAAGTACACTGTTTACACAGCCAAGAACCACGCAGCTATAATAACGCATATTATGTCATGCCATGCATTAATTTAGTTCCGCAAATGGTTTTTAAAAAATACATATTTATAGAAATACCCATCACGCCGCGCCGCCCCCCATACGTAAAACAGGGCCGTGTGCTTTACGCAATTTCTATTTTTAATAATGTTTATACTATCATGTTTGTTAACTACGCTGTGGTCGAATGGTGAGTGATACTATGAATGATTAAAAACATATATTTTTGGAATAAACGTTCAAAACTTCGTAATAACATATACAGGGAATCGAAACGTTGCGCGTTGCTTGAAATGGCAAAAACCGTGTTAGTCACCATATCTTAATGGCTAGGAACTAGGCATTTCCCGGTTCCATGTCAACTCAGAATCTACTCAACACTTCTTTGAAAAGTCATTAAAAGTCAAGTAAAAAATTAAAATAGTCCCTAACCCAACCATACTCAACCTGCGGCCCGCCAAGCTTTTATGTGCGGCCCCAAACACATTTATTATCAGGAACAAGATTTAAAAAAAATCTAAAATTCTAAATTTCGAATATCTTGAGATTCGTTTCGACTTTGGCGCAAAGATAGTGAGTGACACCCGAAGAGAATTGTCATTATCATTATGATCCACGTTCAATATCAGACGAGCTATTCTATATTTTCGAGGGCGAGATCTCTTGTCAGATTTGTGTGCCCATAGGTCGTTGGCAGATTTGTTAAATTTTCAAACAAAATTATGTATTACACAACATAAATAAATTATCTGGGAAAGCTACGTTTCAGAATTTCAAATTTAGTTTAAATAAAATCATTAAAAAAAGATCCGCGCACGTGTTATGTAACGAAAAAACTTCAGTTTATCTATTTATTTACGGTCTTACAAACTAATATATTTAAGATTTTTTTACATTCTTATTTTGCTTAGACATTAGTGAAAAATTATAAATATGTACTTATGATCAAAAAATAATTACCAAAAGTACATAATTTTAATAGTTTTATCATCACGCCTTTCAGCATTTTGAATGTAGGTATAAATTAAAGAAAATTTGGAATGAAATATAATCGATGTTGAGTTATAATTTTTAAAAAGCTGGTACGGAGAATAATTAATCTTTCTCATTGGAACCGCCCTGTACGATCGTAAGAACATCTTTCGACGAAATTTGAATTCTCGGCCGCTGGCTGAGGCTGTCCAGTCACCGTATTTCCCGACCTCCATTTAAAGATAAAACTAACTGTCTATAGTCTATATAGATATGATTTTAGATTTTCACGGCCAAAAGTATTTTCGTTATTTGTTTTTGGGGTGTTATGCCGTGTTGCGCTACCTGTTACGCTCCTTTAGCCAATATTTCGGAGAGCGTTACAGTGTCCATCATCAGGGCAGATGTGTAATTGTTAGTGGTGAAATGTGTGCTTATGTGCTTAGAAGCGATAACGTGTCGCCAGCTCCACTTCCACTACGAGCTGGTATCACAGAATAATTCACAATGGTTTTTTGAGTTTAGCTTTGGTGTAGCCGTCAATTACAGGATACCAAGTACTATTGAGCTGAGCTCCGTCGTCTCTATTAATATTAATTGGGTTTTTGTGGATTTCAATTGCCTCCGTGATCAGGCGTGCCCTATGGGTTTTGGGTCTTCCCAGGACTTGTAAACTCGTGCTTGTAAACTCGGCCACCCTGACAAATCGGCAATTGCCGAGCACTTAATCGAAGCTGGCCATTACTTTATTTGTTCCTGGAGGAGGAGGTAGCGCAACACGGCATAACACCCCAAAAAGCAATAACAAAAAAACTGTTTATATACTATAATATACCAGCGTTTAAGTACAAAAAATCGACACTATAAATAAATTCACTTGATATCCATACCAACTTATTAAGGTATTTTAGGTGGATTGGGAAATATTAAAATAATGCAAAAAAATAATAATTTTATAATGATTATAATTACGGGGGTTCAACTGCCGGGGGATCAATTGCAGGATTACCATTCCACGTAGGTTGTAAAAACCTAAAATTGTTTAAATTTTGATTAAAATATTTATTGTGATTTTACTTTTTTGCCCTGAAGAAGAAGTGATACGGATTGCGGTTGATATGAAATATTGGCTTCGATACGTCAGCTGATGGAGAAAATTATAAAATATATTTTATCTACCGGTTGTTATCGTGAATTTTGAAATAAATTGATATGACACAATCAGCGTGGCTTCAAAAAACAGGTATTTAATTTTTTTACAATTTCGTCTAATATTCTGGAAAATTCATGAAGAATTTCCGATACGAATATACCACCCCAGCTAGGAGCACTCCTGTCCCGATGAGACTGGTAACTGGTAGGTACACAAGGGGGCACCGATTTGTTAGGACTTGGAACACGTAGTCTGAGGATGGAAAGGAGGTTGGAGTTTAATCTACCGGTATACATGGCAATCTCTGAAGATTATACACATATAATTTTTTTTTAAATATTTTTACGATTTTCAGTTGAAAACGGAGGAAGCAGTTTTTTAGTTAATGGTATCTCTGAAACATTTTAAATAGAGTTCAATAATTGTATTTTATAATTAATGCTTCTGATTTCTTCTGGTAATTTTGTGAAGACACATTTTCCTCGGCGTATATAATGGTGTTGGGCAAAATAATCGTTTAGTTTAATAGTGCATGCAAAAAGTTGAATATAAGTCTAGAACAATTTTCAATTAAGAATATGAGTATTTATATATTTCTTTTAAAATTTGCATAAGTAAATTAATTTTTCGCAAAAAAAGTATTTAAATTTAGGATCTTTAAAGAATTCTAAAACGCGTATTATACAGGGTGCTAAAGGACGTACTTTTAAGTTACTTTAAACAATGATTCCTGACATTATTTGAAGTAAAAAAAAATTTAATAAAAATTTTGGTCTCCTTGACATTTTTTATGTTTTTTCTAAAAACATAAAAATTCAGTAGGTATTGGACAGTTAGGAGCGGAGCGAGGGGTTGGTTGGTTACTCCGTTAAATGACCAGTGACTACACGTGGATGAATTATTTTTGCTTGATTTTAAGAAATTTAAAAAAAAAGAAAAAAATAAACATCAAAAAAGTCACCGGAGACCAAAATTTCATTTACGTATTTTACCCCAAATGATGTCAGGAAACACTGGTTAAATTAAAAGTCAAGTAGGTACGTACCTACCCTATATATTCATATAGCTATTTTGTTCCTAGTTTATAATAAGGAACTCCAGTAAAAAATATTATGACTTTAAAAAAATATGTTCATACAGACCCATAAACGCTGATTCTGAATAAATAAGTTTTTTTTTATAATATTAAACGTAGTGTTCGTAAAAAAATATTAAAAAGTGCATTTTTTAACGACTCGTTAAAATACACTGTAAAGTTGGTACGATTGAATGGTTAGTGCTGACGTCACGCGTCACCAGTCATTGTATCACATTGTATTGAAATCAATTGACATGTAGGTATGGCACAAGCCATCAGTATTAACAACATTTCATGTTATTCTTTATTTCGTACTGTTTATAGAGATTTAGTTGTAATGTTTATTGAAACAATATTTAAGCCTAAATAATTCAGTATCAAAAATAGAGGTATCTCTATTAGTTTATCTCTATTATTTAAAATATTGAAAAACTACTGCACAAAAAAAATAATGAATGAAAAAAGTAATGCTTCTTCTAGGGAGAATACTTCGAACAATGGAACAACGGATTTCAAAATGGCGGCAGTAGATCAGCTGATTGCCCAATCCCATACTAATTTTTCGGGAGTGATGACGTCACACGATTTACCATATTTCCGGGGGGTCTCGAAAAATTAAAACTTTGACAATTATTTTAAGTATTAAAACTAACTCTAAAAATAACTAACTAATAAAAAAATCTAACAAAAACGCAGTTATTTAAGATAAAAGGTCATTATTCATTAAAAAAAAATAAAAAAATTGGACTGG
Source organism: Limnephilus marmoratus (assembly GCA_917880885.1). Lineage (NCBI taxonomy): Eukaryota > Metazoa > Arthropoda > Insecta > Trichoptera > Limnephilidae > Limnephilus > Limnephilus marmoratus. The sequence goes on from OU862932.1 coordinate 17,700,661, forward strand.
AGTTCTCTATTACATCTATCTACATTTTTACTATTTCCTTCACTGGTAGGTAATACAGGAAATCTTCCATGTTGCAATGAATACTTATGATTTCGTGTTTCATTTTTATATAAGTTTCGTGTATCATTTAGGCGTATAAATAAAATGTTTTATAAAAAAGAAATCTCACTCGTATTATGTATTACGAGGAATCTACGTTAAACTACGTGGAGTGGTCGCCGGTTGGTTACGTTGCCATGCCGACGCCTAGGCCAGAGTGAAAGAGTGAGAGAGTCAGAGAGAAAGAGAAAGAGAGAGACCATATGGAAGCTGGGAGCAGCGGCCCGAGCGTCTGCCCATAAACAAAATAAACGCGATCCGTAAATGTAGCGTGCCAGATATCATTGTAGCAGGGGTATTCAATTTTCATTTCGGCCATTTAATCTCTGTATATCTCTACATATTATAAATTAAAGTACTCCGCCGCGTCTTTCCTTCCCAGAACTCTCTCCTCCTTCATTTCCTTAAAAAAACCTTCCACACATCATCCCCAAAGATGACATAGGCCCTGAGGTAAATTATTTTCCTCAGGGCCTCCTGTGTGGAGCTCGTGTAAAAAAAATTAAAAATAAAAAGGATAAAAAATTTATCCAGACACTATCTAGATAGCATTTAGTTCGGGTTTGAATCTTGCAATCATATATAAAGACAGCAGCCAATAATATGTGCGTTAAGAAAAGGAAGATAATGTTGGTAGTTCTTGGTCGAAATATGATACAGTTAAAAGTGATAGAATTGGATATAACAGGGTGGCCACAAAAAACGGATTTCAAAATTCCCTGATAATTCCAGGTTTTCCAGGACAGTTTCTACATTTTTCCCTGATATGTTTAATTTGATATACCTAAGGGGATATCTTTTGTTAAATAAATAATAAAGGGAATTCCGTCATCTATAGCATTTATTATTTCTTTGCATCACAATAATCTGTTAAACACAAAATACACTCGTTACAAATTTATGATATTTCGCATGAAGACAATTTGTGAAGAAATGAAAAGACCATACAAAAATAGAAAAATAAACAAAAAACATTAAGGGAACGTACCCATACTACGTGACACGTTTAGGGGGGGGGGGGGGTCTTCAAAACGTCACGCTCCATACAAATGAGCGGCGGGTTGCTTAGGATTTTGGTCACCGGGGGGGGGGGGGGGGGGGGTTAAAAATTGCAAAAAGTTGGTCACGTAGTATGGGTACGTTCCCTAACATTAGAAGAGATACAAAAAAAAATCACATGAAACAAGCAACAATACTAGGGAACAGTTTAGATTTAGAATATTAATAATTAAAACAATATACCGTATGGGTAAGCAGTTAGGACATTAAATAATACAAAGAAAAATATGGTAATAGAGAAAACTGAACCATAAGCATTCGACTAAAGTTTAGAAAGAGGTTTATTATGTATTTACACGAAGCTATGGTATAAATAGTGATGCAATGTAATTTTATAAATACTAAAAACCTTATTTAAATGTTAAAATACCTAAACACACAAAATAAAAACACACACACATCAACTAGATGACATGGATTGTGTTGCAAGGGCATTAACGAAAATAATAATAAAAAAAATACCTATCTAGTTTGTCTTTGTCGGCATATCTTTTGTTACACAAGTCGGAAGTAAAAGTAATAAAACATAACTTTGGGGTTTCACAAATCGCAAAATAACGAATTTAGTTTTATTTTTGGAATTCCCTGATATTATAATTTTTTTTCGAAATTCCCTGACAATTCCCTGATAATTCCAGGTTCGGTAAAATTCCCTGATAATTCCAGGTTTTCCAGGTATTCCAGGTGTGTGGCCACCCTGATATAGACACCTTAGCTCATTTGATAAAGCTGTTGCCATGTAAGCAGATGGCCCAGGGTTCGAGTCCCAGAGGTGCCAATATCTTTTTCTGTCTCCAGATTTTCGATCGAGTTTCGCTAACAGTCTTCATTTAATTAAATATTATGAATATGTTGATATATTTTTTTGCAGATAGAATTATATGATAATAAATTTTATTTTATTTTATATGATAATAATATATTTTTTTTAAATTACCGTACATGAAATATTTTATCAATTTTATTACACAAATAATTTTACAGTTGAATGTATTTTAGAGTTGTTAAATTTCGCAGTCTTTATCATAAAAATAACGATATGATTGGAACAAGTGTTGTCATAATTTTAATAACCGATAATAATTTACCAATCAATGGCAAAATTGCAATCAGAATTATCAGACGATTATAATTACATAACCATATTAAAAAAGGTGGACTTAAGACTGCAGCCACAAAAATGTTTATAAAAATCGATATTGAAAATATAATAATATAATGAAAATAATAACAACGTACAATAGAGCATATCTTTGAACATGGTTTGAGATTTTAGTACCTATTATCTTTATTAAGTCATTATTTTTGGGATATTATGACGTGTTGCGCTACTTTCTTTTTTAGCCAACATTTCGGACACCGTTGGCTAAAGAATGAAGTAGTTCAACACGGCATAATACCTTAAAAATATCGATAATAGAGAACTCCAGTTAATTTTTTTACTGATACCTGCTAACCTAAATAATTGCATTTTTATTTTATGTTTAGAGTTAGTTTTTAGTTAAAATAATTGTCAAAGTTTTAATATTTCAAGATCCCCTGAAAACCACCGTATGTATGATGAATCATGTGACGTCATCACTCCTGAAAAGTTACTATAGGATCGGGCAATCAGCTGATCAACTGCCGCCATTTTGAATTCCGTTGTTCGAAGTATTCTCCCTAGAAGTAGCATTACTATTTTTTTGTGCAGTAGTTCTTGAATATTTTCAATAATAGAGATAAACTAATAAAAGATACCTTTATTTTTGAAACATTATTAAGGCCTAAATAATGTTTCAATAAACACAACAACTAAATCTCTATAAACAGTATGTAAATAAACGAATAAATTAATACAATGGCTTGTGTCATATCCACATTCCCATAAAATGACTTAACGGTGACGTCACGACACGACGAACAGTGAGGTCAACACTAAACATTTCAATAATGCCAACTTGACGGCGTGTTTTACGACCCGATTAAAAATGGACTTTTTAATATTTTTTTAAAAACGCTGCGTTTAATATTATTAAATAAAACTTATGCGAGAGAATGAGATAGTATGAAATGATAAATGCATTTGAAAATCGGTCTCCTCTTTGTGCGGTGCTTCATAATCTCCCCACTCTTGTCTACTTTAATTTTCTGAAAGTTTCATTTCAACCGCGTGTGAATTGCACATTTTGCTTTTTTATAAACCACTCGGTAGGAGTTAGGACCCTCCAATTAAAATTGCATGTTTTGAATGCCATCAACCGACGTTCAGTGTGCAAACTAGACAACGTATTTAAAAAAAAAGCAAAACGTACAAACATAGAATATTTTCATCTAAAAAAAAAATTTAAATCGGTCCATTTTTGGAGTAAAAAAATGGGGGAAAAATAACCTCGATTTTCAAGAATTTATTGAGGTATTATCAGCCTGGGGTGCAGTTGTTTCTTTCGCTCAGTATTAGTGGGTGTAAAAGCGACAGTGACAGCAACACTTTTATAAAATACCTAATATTCAAATTTATTAGCGACCCGGTTTCCTCTTAATAACTTCTCTCCATGTATAGTAAGTTATAATTAGACATTTAGAGGACCTGCCAAAATCTGGCCTCTTACCACCGGTGATATCTGATAGAAAAATATATATATATTTTTTTTTAATGGAATAAAAAATGTCACCGTTGACCAAAATAAGCTCAGAAATAACACGTTAAACTCTTTATACAGACTGTATAAATTAAACAATCGATTAATAACACAAAAAAACTAAGTTTTTGTTAACGTCAATTAATATATTTAATTTGTTTGGCTCGCGAACCCAGCATTGAAAATGCCTGATGTTGATGTAATAAATTAATGGCGTACGACCGCAACGTACAGACCTACGGACTACGGACACCCGTTCGATTCCACGACACGAGGAATGCGAAGAAAAATGCAATACTTTCGACGGCCACATTTCTACGTTCTACACCAACAGACAGCATTGGAAAACTCGGTGACCAGACAGTTGATGCCAGTTGCCCCCCCGAAATGATATTTGTTATAAAATCATAATATTTGTGCATGACCTATTTACCTGTATACTTGGGCTGCAATGTAAATGATAGATGGGATCCTTTAGTTGAAATCAAATGCCGCATTAAGCAAGCTCGTGCAACCTTTATTCGCATGAGAAAAATGTTCTGCAGTCATAATCTCAACCTTGGATTACAAGTGCGAATGGTCAGATGCTACGTGTTTTCGATATTATTTTATGGAATGGAAGCATGGACGCTTACTGAAGAAATAATTAGGCGACTTGAGGCATTCGAGATGTGGATCTACAGAAGAATACTTAAAATAAGCTGGATGGACAGGGTTACAAATGAAGACGTTATGGTTCGGATGAATAAAGAAAAGGAAGTAATTAAAACTATAAAAATCCGAAAACTTCAATATCTTGGACATGTGATAAGACATCCAGAGAAGAATGAGATCCTGCATCTCATAATGCAGGGAAAGATTGCCGGAAGACGGGGCCCTGGAAGAAGGAGAACCTCATGGCTGAAAAACCTGAGACAGTGGTTTGGCCAGTATACCGTGGAGCTGTTCCGGGCCGCAGTAAACAATGTCCGCATAGCCAACATGATAGTAAACGTCCGTTGAACGGACAGGGCACAAGAAGAAGAAGAACCTATTTACCAATTTCAAACCTAAAATTGACTTTAAAAATACCTTTCATAATAAATTGGTATGGAAATCACAGAAATTTATTTACAGTGTCGATTTTTCGTACTTATACGCTGGTATATACAGTATACAGGTGTTAAGGGACGTACTTGACTTACTTTAATCAGTGATTTCTGACATTATTTTGAGTAAAAAAAGTAAAATTAAATTTTGGTCTCCGGTGTTTTTTGGTGACTTTTCGTTTTCAATTTTTTTTTCTTCAAAATCAAACAAAAAAAATTTCTTCCGCATGTCATCACTGGTCACTCCGCCGAGTAGCCGACCCACCTCTTACCCCGCCTCCAGCTGTCCACCACCTACCATTTTTTTAATGTTTTTGTAGAAAAAAAATATATCAAAAATGTAACCGGAGACCAAAATTTTATTTACATTTTTTACCCCAAATAATGTCAGGAATCACTGGTTAAAGTAAGTCAAGATGTATAGAAAAGTAGTTTTATGCTTGATGCATTTGAATTAAAATGTGTTTATACTTTTGTCATCCGACGGTACATCCCCTCTGCACACCCCTTTGGAGACAATAAAAACGTACTCATAGAAATGAAAATTATTTCATAAAATTGTAACTAACTAACTAACCATCATGCCGTTTCCCCGCAGGGACAGGCAGAGAGGACGGACCGCCAAACAACTCGGTCTTGGCACACACTCCTTGCCTCGTTCACATTCATACATCGTCTCATACATGCTCTTCTATTAATTGTAACATAATATATTATTAAACTGTTATCCCTTTTCAAATGTACACTCTTCTTCCATCCACAATTTTTTAATTTTCTTTATTCGTTTGGTTTATTACAGGTTTGTTTAACATGGTTTTTCGACTACCAAGCTAGGCAAATGCCCGTATTATAGTAGTCGAGATTCATAAGATGTTATGTTAAGTATAGAATATTAAGTATAATCATCCATATATGTAGATGAAAGTACAAACATATAGCACACATATTAAGGAAAATATTCGTACTAGTATTAGGTACATGATCACATACAGGAAAAGAGTTAAACTAGGTGAATCTTGTATAAATAAAAATAAAATAGAATAACAAATAAAAATAAAAGTAACAAATAATAATATTTTAATGATAATAGAAATAAAAATAAGAATAAATATATAAATCATCTATACCAGTGTTTTTCAACCTGTGGGTCGCGACCCCCCAGGGGGTCGCGAAGCCTCTACAAGGGGGTCGCAGGGGGTCCAAAGTAAAATATTAAAAAAAAAACAATAAAGCTCAAAAATATTTTTATGATGAAAATATTAATTATAGGACATTTTGAAGTTAACATGAAATTTAAATTATAAAATTTCTATGGGTCAAAAATCCGTTAAGTCTCATACACATTAATGTGTAGGTTGCGCCTGTTTTTCGTCAATCAATTTCTGCCATCGCGGATTTGTTGTTGCAACATTTAGAATTAAGTCGTTTTCTAAATTTAATCGATTCCTCTGTTTGTTTTTTTTATTTAGGCCATTGACGAAAACGTCAACTCGCACAAGTAAGAGGTGGCAAATGAAATCAAGCACTTCAAAGCTTCTGTGGTCAATTCTGGGTATTCTAATTTTCTTTTTAACCAAAAGTTATCCAATTTAACAGACTTGAATTTCAAGTGCCACATTCCATCGGCAGATAATTCCAGCAGATTTTCTTTTAGGTTGGTTTCTAAACTTGCCTCATCTATACCTAGCTGCTTTCAAAAACGGGTTTATGATCCATCTTTTCCCAGCGTTCTGTGATATTTGTTGCACCTAGAAATAATGACACATTTCTTCTTTCAAATTCTGCAAGAATTTTGTGGGCAACGGAATTCACAGGATTACGGATTTCCTGGCAGAATCAAATAGAATGCCAAAACATGATTATACAGGCGAAATTGCCCTGAAAAATTCACAACCTGAAATTCTCTAGCCACCCTCCTGTTGGTGTACACGGGTGTCATTCTTTTTTCATTTCATTCAATTTGTGATTCCTGAGTTTCTCTACCCCCCCCCCCCCCCCCCCTCCAGGAACCACAGTCGTCAAAGGTAAATTGCAGGCGAAGGGTAGGGGGTCGCGAAATATTTTTTACATAATAAGGGGGTCGTGCCATGAAAAAGGTTGAAAAAAGCCGATCTATACAGATGAACAATGATAGTCTTATACCCCAAAAAACAAAAGCAGGTATTCCTAGGCAGCATGTTAAATGGACGAACGATGTCAAAAAATACGAAAAGAAGGATGAAAAAATCATCAGCGTAATATAAAGTTTTGGTTGAAAATTAATTTAGAGATAAGATTTTTTACTCGAGAAATATGAAAAAATAAGAACAGTTTTTAAGATGTAAGGCATTCTTTATAATATTTCCTTCCCTGAGTAAATAACCACTTCTGTATATTAATGGCATAAAGATCATCAGTTTTCGATGTCTAAATAATCAAAGGCTTCCAAGGGAAGATCAGTATAAATCCAGTTGGAAAACGGTAAGATGTTTAACTGGTTACAATATAGGGGTGGTTGGTATAAGGGTGGGTGTGTTGCAGTTCCCAGTTCCCAGGCCCCAGCATCCGAGAGAAACTCGGCTTCATGTCGCACGCCAGACAGCGGACGGCGGACAGCGGAGAGCGGGACCGGGAGCGGAACAACGGTCTCCATTGATTGTGCGGTGCCCGTAACTGCCCATTGGCCATCTCATTAACTTAAATCGAATTAGCAGACTGCAAGTGAGTGACGTCATGCAATGGGGAGCAACGATACCGAGGAGGTCGCTAGTCAGACTTTATTTTATTTATTTATTGAAGACAATATTTTAGTCTCCAACAAAAAAAACGGAGCCGATCGGTGTTTTGTACTTACAAACGTATTCCCCCATTTCCTCTCTGAATTTTGATATTACCTACTGCAAATATATTTTTAATATAATATAAATAATGACTACTGGCGTGTCGGCACGTTTTGCCTTTTTTGATAAATTACTTCTTATAGGTACATATAAGTTAGAATTCTTTAAAAATCGTTTAAGGCTCTGCAACCGGGATCGAAAAGAAGAAGATGGAGAGATACGAAATTACGAATCTTAGAGGAGAGCTCTAACATTTACAGCGACAAAATCGAAGCGAAAATTGCGAAAATGTTTAATAAAACACGACTCGTTTAAAATAGAGAAAAAATCTCGAGGGCATTATCTTAAACAGCATTTAAAGAAACACTGTGAATTTTTTCATACATATGACTTGTAAAATAACTGAAACAAACGTGTAAATAATAATTTTTGGAGCATACTTTGCGATTTTTTTCTATCGAGGGAATTTTATATAATTAGCGTTTCGGCGCGGGCAAAGTCTAGATATTATCTTCAAGAATAACATATATTTTTCAAGAGCTTTAAAACTTACCGTGTTTAAGGGAAATATGTAATAAATCGGTAGAAATCCAGGTTGCGGGCCCTTAAATTGCCCGCCATCAATAGACGTTCAGTGTACAAACTAGACTAATGTATTTTTTATAAAAAGGAAAATGTACAGAGTTTTTTCTTCTAATACAGTTAAAACGGGTTGTTTAAAAAAATGTAAACAATTCATCAAATTTTGAAGTTAATTTTCAAGCTCTGCGAAAGTACCATTTAAGTTTTGTGATTATTTCAGTTTTATGAAGAATCTAACTGTCCTATAATGATATAATTACACAGATTGAAAATTAACTTCAAAATTTGATGCATTGTTAAAACGTTTTGAAATAACTTGGTCCTTAGTAAAAAAAATAATCAAAATCAGTTGGCGGAATGCCATACAGAAAGATCACTAATCAGAATCAAAACGTTACTTAAAATTACTTTAGATGTGTTTGGTGACCAGATTTGAATAGCCAGGTAACTACTTCCCAATCTTTTCTTTCTCATCTCTTTCCTCTCCCTCCTCCCTTTCATGTGCAAACGAAAAAGAATAGACAATAACTCGACAAATTCATCGCTCCATTTCCTTGGACCTTTCTCTATTATGAACTCACAAAACCAAACGATGATAAATATTATTTAGTTGTACTCCACGTTCCGTTCATAATCCGTACAATACTCGTACTTGCAATTCGATTATATGCGGGCAATGCAAGATGGTTAGGGGAAAGATGAGAGATGACAAGATTAGTGATGTGCACCCGGGAATATTCCCCCGACCTAATAATGTTAATCCCCAAAGTATCGACCACCATAACACGGGCATGCGCCTAACATGGTGGTCGAAAAATTCACATATTATGTACCCATCAAAGCAATGAATAAAGAAACACAAAAAAAATAAGAGTGTCCATTCACACGCGGTAGAAGTAGAAACCAGCAGAAAACTAAAGTAGACAAGAGTGGGGAGACTACGAAGAACTTTTTTCCATCAATGTTAAAAGGATGATTTTTTCCATATTTTTGTCGTCGAATTCCAGTGCACCTTTTCCTATGCATTTGGTCTAGGGATGTCTAAAGTAAAAAAAATATCGATGTATCGATATTTATTAAAATATCAATATCGACGTCGATATATCGGGGAAAAATATCGATATATCGGTCAAATTTTCAAGAGATTTTGCCTTTTTAAATAATAGTGTATTCAGCTCAATATTATCAATAGTAATTTTTGTACACAATTTGCTTTTATTAATGTACAAAAATCTCAATAAAAATGAAGGTATTTTTATCACTATTCATTTGTATTAGGTAATAATGACAAAAATATCATAAACTAAAAAGCTATCTTCTAACTAATATGTAAACTGAAACGCATACAAAGTTTGTATGCGTCTCAGAAACATTCTATTGGCGTATTAATCTGTCAAAAAGGACTTCGTGTTTGGAACAAGGTATAGTCAATAATCATAGACAATTGGGAACCAGCACATAGGAGTGGCTTAGAAAAAATGGCACATATTTCTATGCATGTACCTACACAAATGAGAGAGTATTAGTGATCACAAACACTAATGCAAAGACAACAGATTTATAAGCTATTAATAGTTAAAATTTCAACCGCCAGATGTCACGACCCAATACAGTTACTTTTTTTTCGTTCGTTCCTATACGGTTTTGGATTCTAGTGACTTTAAATACATAAATTAAAAAATATATCGTTTTTGAAACTTTCGATATAGGATATTTTGTATCGATATATTGAATTAAAAATATCGATACTTTTTCAACAAGCCTAATTTGGTCATCTTATTAGCATTTGTGGTTTCTTCTTCAGAGTCGCTAGATATCTTTTTTACAAAAATATCTAAATATTTTTTTGGATTTCGTAGGATTCGATCCTTGGCCGGTGAGGTTCGTCAGGCGCGTTATGCCACTACACCAAAGGAGATTTGCGTAGGACTGCGGATTTATCGTATTATTTAGGAACCGAGTACCCGTGAATTAAATAAATACTTTATAGCTATCTCATTCTCTCGCAGGCTAAATCCTATAGATGTAGGGTAAGTCCGGGGGAGATGGCCGTAGTTTTTGTAAGACGCTATAAAAATTAAACCAGTCATAAATTACACAAACTATTTATTGTAAAACAAACACAAATCATTTGGCTGTGAACAAACATAAAGTAATTAACAATATCTATCAAAATAATATTGCAAAAAATATTTTTTGGAAATTAGCATCGATGGTATATGGTCAATGGTCATCTCTCCCAACGTGTCCGGGAGAGATGACCATATTAGATGGCCAGTACTTTATATTGATTTAAAAAAATATATATTAAATTATCTTCTCGTTTTTTTCATTTTGCCTAATTTTGAGCGCGTGTTATCAAATTCGGCACAATTTTCATGTACCCAACGAGTGCAAGAAAATTACAATTCGGTACAATTTTCAGACGGCCATCTCTCCTAAATCGTCCGGGAGAGATGGCCACAAGTGTATAAAAATGAACCATTATTCATAGAATAAAACATTGAGGTTAGAACGCAATACAATAACAATATCAAGCATAGTAAAACATAATAAACAAACATTCATTCAATTTTTTTTACTATAACCTTAGATGTGAACCCAATGAAAAATTTTTGTACTTTTGAAAACAAATTAACTGGTTTTTATTAACTTATCGATTTAATTTCGCCAAGACTTTGCGCGTACCTTGCGCTATGATAAGCGATCTAATCTAATAAAGGGTCTGCCATCTAACGTTTTTTGTTTCAACTAGTGCTTATTTCGTGAATGGCAACACTTAGCTCATGTCTGATTTGACAGCAGTGTTACCGAAGCTCCCGATTTCGCGGGAGATCTCCCGATTTTTCACTTCATCTCCCGATCTACCGGAATGGCATCAAAATCTCCCGATTTTTCAAAGTTCCCAGCGATTTGTCGTTTCTCGTCAATTCTTTGTTTATGGTCCGCTCAAAAGGCAAATAATTGTCTGTAGGTATTAACTGAATTTGGCGTCTCGTTAAGTGACGGGTGACAGTCCAAGGTCGAAGTTTCAGAAAAATTCGTGCTGAGTTGCCAGACGTGAAATAAGTCCCCGTTGAACGTTAGGGAAAATTGCGTTATTCCACAGGCAACATGTACAGTAATCGGATTGACGGCGCTGCTTATGGGGTTTTCGTTTGTTGTTAAGGTTCTGCTTCGCAATAATAAAAGGGATTCGAACTATTGACAAGGGAGAAGTTTTACTAAAATAATTCTAGTCATCTCCCGATTTCTTCAAATTTCTCCCGTTTTCTCCCGATTTTTAGGCGAAAGTTCTCCCGATTTTGAAGTTTTGGCTTCGGTAACACTGTTTGACAGATAATTAGTGTTATCCTTCCGCTGAACGAATATGGTTGTGTATACGCTTGAAGAACGCTGGGAAATATTGCGACATTACTTTGAAAATCATGGTAATGTTGCAGATGTGTGCGAAAATTGGAATTTTTTAAAAATTGAAAAAAAAAATCGTTTGGCCACCTCGGAGCTGCGATTTGACACCGTTGGACTATTATTTGTGGGGTGCCCTCAAAGATAAGTGTTACGCCGACAAGCCAGAGGCAATTGACGCTTAAAAGGACAATATTCGTGAAGCCATTGGTGAAATACAGCTGCACACAATCGATAATAAATGTGCTTAAAAATTGGACCGATCGTGTAGGTTACTGCATGGCCAGCCGAGGCAGTCATTTGAATGAAATTATTTTCCATTATTAACCGGAAGGATTATACTTTCAAATAAAAAAAGAAATTTGAGAAAATATTCAGCAGTTTTTTTTATAGCATTTTCAAAAAAAAAGAAAAGTTATTTGGCGGACCCTTTAGTAACGCCATTTTGCTGTTGTTTCCCAATAATACATGAATTGGCCATCTCTCCCGTACGGCCATCTCCCCCGGACTTACCCTATGTGTTTGTCTCTTTTTAGTGTCGCTGGTTTCCGTTTCATCGAGTTTCAAATCACAACGGTGCTAAAAAAGTTTTCACCTCAAAAAGTTATTCTGAATGAGGTTGTCTTTTCTAATGAAAATGTATTTTTTTATTGTTTTTATTATTTTTATTTATTTTTATAATTTCATACAATTTTTGAAAGTACAGTTTTATATTTTTATTTTTATTTTATTTTTTATTTTTAAAGAGTAAATAACGAGAGTAAAATTAGTTTATCGATATTTCCAAAAATGTTGAAGTTATGAGCTTTCAGAGTCAACTTGGGAAAAACGTATATAATCGTGTCTCAAAAACATTTTGAAACATTGTTGTTTGTGACATCCCTGTTGGTGGTTTAATTCCCAATTCCCGGTTTGTGGGGTTATTGGATGAGCGCTTGCAGTTAAATTGGGACAAGAATTTAAGTGGAAAGATGACACTTCCTATTCTCAAAACACCATGACGAATATGTTTGCTTTCCCCATTCGCCAGAATGCAGTACGCTTTCGTGAACCTGGCGTTGCCCTGCTCAACTATTTTTTTTTCCGAATAATAAGGAACTCCAGTGAAAAATATTGTACGGGACGTGATTTGACCATTACTTAATTGTATTTAAAATTATGATTAATTAATTCTATCAATAAATCAGCTCCCGGGGTCAAGTAATTCCAAAGGGATAAAAAACAAAACTTGACCCCTCCACTCCCTTTTTCCTCCCTCTGTGTACATACCTACACACCTTTTAAAGTAATTTTACCTTTTTCTTTGCGCGAATTCGGTCTGTGCGAATCCGTTCCTATGCAAACCCTCGCGCAGATCCAATTTGCGCAAAGCCTTGCCACTATCGTGAATTAAATCTTACCCTGTTCACTTTGCATAAATTTGCAATTTGTGCAAAGCCTTCTAGCGTTGTACCTACCTACAACCTTTGCATAGATTCAAATTTGTGCAAAGCCTATGTATGCATGCACCCAATTTGTGCAAAAGCGATTTGATTTTAACCTGTAAAAATCTAATCTATACAACACTGTCTATGTTTATGTAATTGTGCAAACTCACAAAATAAATATCGAGGGAGAGTAGAGAGTTGGACAGATGTTGCGAGATGGCAAGAACGCTCGGTGACCGCCGACGCGTTCGAAACCTTTGTCCGGTCCCATTCCGAGATCCCAATTCTCGGAATTAAGGGGAGACAAAGGCTAAGACCGGCTGTTTCCCCTTTAAATACTGCCCAAAAATCGCTGGACGGACAGAGTTCCTGCATCCGTCATCTCGCACACATCTACCTGCCCTGCACTACCCGATCTACTACAACTCGACTTTCTCTTCTTGCCTGGCCGACTTGTTCACCCTTGAAGCATAATACAATTATTGTCGAAACGTCTTTTTCAAGGCGAAGGTACCCTGCGCTCTACCTACCTCCCTTCCCCTCGCCTTCACCCGTTTCTCCCTTTACCTACTGCAAGTTGCACTTCTTCTCTCCTCTGGCCGCACCGCCCACCAAGAAGACCCTGCATACAATTGTCGAAACGTCTTTTTCAAGGCGAAGGTACCGCTGCGCTCCACCTACCTCCCTTCCCCGTTTTCCCTCGCTTTCTCCCCATTTCTCCCTTTCTCCCTACATTTACCCCACTTTTCCCTCTACCTATCCTTTCTCTCCCCTTCTCCCGAAGGCGTCGGAACGGCCAGCCGGTCCCCCTCCCACTACATCGTCTGTGCGGGTGGCGATTACAGTGCCAGCGTCCCGTACAAATATTATGGCTTTAAAAAAATATGTTCATATAATTGACAAAAAAAATGTTCATACGGTGACGTCACTGTTCGTCGTGTCGTGACGTCACCGTAAAGTCATTGTATGGGAATGTGGATACGACAAAAGCCATCGTATTAATTTATTCCTTTATTTACATACTGTTTATAGAAATTTAGATAAAGGTATCTCTTATTAGTTTCTCTATTATTGAAAATATTCAAAAACTACTGCACAAAAAAATAGTAATGCTACTTCTAGGGAGAATACTTCGAACACCGAATTCAAAATGGCGGCAGCTGATCAGCTGATGCCCGATCCTATAGTAACTTTTCAGGAGTGGTGACGTCACACGATTCTCTATACATACGGTGGTTTTTGGGGATCTGGAAAAATTAAAACTTTGACAATTATTTAAACTATTAAAACTAACTCTAAAAATAAAATATGCAGTTATTTAAATTAGAAGGTCATTATTCATTTAAAAAAATGGACTTGAGTTCTCTATTGAAACATTGTCCAAAACGTAAGGCTGAAAACCCTCCACATTCCCGAAGATGACAGAGGACAATAAATGGTGCCATGCCAACTTAGAATCAAGTCAACTCAACACCTCTTTGAAAAGTCAATAAAAGCTATGAAAAAAATAATTTTAAAATTGCCCGTAGCCCTAACCTATTTGATATTTTTTTCATCACTTTTAAGGGCCCGCAACCCGGATACCTACCGATTTATTACATATTTCCCTTAAACACGGTAAGTTTTAAAGCTCTTAAAAAAATATATGTTATTCTTGAAGATAATATCTAGACTGTGCCCGCGCCGAAACGCAAATTATATAAAATTCCCTCGATAGAAAAAAATCGCAAAAGTATGCTCCAAAAATTATTATTAACACGTTTGTTTCAGTTATTTTACATATTTTATGTATGAAAAAATTCACAGTGTTTCTTTAAATGCTGTTTAAGATAATGCCCGCGAGATTTTTGCTCTATTTTAAACGAGTCGTTTTTATTATACATTTTCGCATCGATTTTATCGCTCTAAACGTTAGCGCTCTCCTCTAACGTTCGTAATTTCTTATCTCTCCATCATCTTCATTTCGAGCCCGGTTGCAGAGCCTTAATTGCATTTCAAATGAGGTTCTGAGTTTTCCGGTTACCCACATAAATATTATTATAAGCACAAAAAAGGAAGCGGGTATGGGTATTCAATTTGGTTGGCGGGTAAGGGTACTGCCGCCCTGGGAACCATTATTGGATAACCAACTTCCCTGCCATAGGTTGCCTCAAGTGGTTCGCTACGTTTGATGACTTAGCAGGGGTATCCAGGTTCATGGTGTGAGGTTTGACCAGGGGTGGCGAATGCGTTTGCCCATCTACTAGTTGGTAAAGCTGGGAGACTGATTGAGGGATACCTTTTAAGCTCTCTTGCCGAACTCTTTCGACCCATCGCCTCGCACCGCACTGGGAGGGATGAATTCATACATCTGTCACTCCTCCATACATTGACCCCCAGATTCCTACCCCTCATACCTTTTTCCTCTCCTTCCTTTACATAAAAGACCCTCCGAACATCATCCCCAAAGATAAAGTGAAGTTAATGTAAAAAAAAGTGCCAGTTCAGTGCCTTTTGTGTGGATTTAATTAAAAAATAATTACAAAAATAACATAGAAGTATTTCACGTTATGGATGATATCAATCTTCACAATTTAGGAGGCGGTTATGGGTACTGCCGCCCTGGTAACCATTTATTGGATTACCAACACCCCTGCCACCCCGAGTGGATCGCTACGTTTGGTGACTTGGCAGGGGTGGCCCAGGTTCATGGGGTGAAGTTTGTCTACCTATAAATTATTGCTGCCGAATGGTCATTCGCCAGGGCGATATTGAGACTATAATTATATTTAAGTTATACATTCGACTTACTCTGACAATGACCATGTTTGTATGATTTAATTACTTATAAAGAGATGTTTAAAAAAACTACAATGAAAAGATTTAATCACGTTCGTGCGAGATAAGAATTCATGTTGTAATAAAAGTAGACGTCTCATATCAAATATTTGAATGTAAACGTGCAACTATGCCGTAAATTTTTCACTATTGTCAATCGAAAAGATAAGATGTTAGCGAGTTATATTCTTTAAAATGTACAAATAGATGATAACAAATGTTGTCTATGAAGATTCTCTCTATGAAAGAAGTTATTTTTCTGTTACGTTAGAGATCCGGATAACAATCCCTACAAAATTAATAATGATGTTCCCGAAAATCGATGGAAAAAAAGTTTTTGTCAGGTAGCAGAACTGCATTTTCGATTTTTATGTGATTATAATGTTAAAGATCTTCAATTGATATTGTGATACTGTTACATGAGTTTGGTCGTTGTTTTCATGTAAATACTTCAAGAGCAATATCCCCAGCTGCTCCCGTTTGGAGTCAGTGAGACTATATAGCATCCCCAATTGGGGTATGTTGTGAGGCTGAAGTTAGTGGGAAGGGGAAGGAGATGGGGTAGAGGAAGGTGGGGAAGTGTCTGGCTATTCAGATCTAGTCACGAAACACGGCCAAAGATGACAAATGAAAGCAAAGACAAATCAGAGATAAACATAAGAAAATAGAAGCAACAAGTCAAGTTGTTCATTTGCCAAGGTATGTTCTACACGCAGTATTTAATTGAAGCATCTACAATACTTCTAAGCGATCAAATTTTCAAAACAAAAACATATGATTTTGCATTATTTACTATGACTTCATCTTAACTTAAAATATTTGATGAATTGTTAAATTTTTTTTAAACAACACATCCTTAAACTTATACCAAATAAACACGGTCTTGACTTGAGTTGATCAAATTACGCATTCTGGACAGAGCGGAATACGAGTGTTGATTGAGGGAAAGCAGATCATTATTTCCGAGTCTACGGGAAGGTGTGAGTATATTGAAAGGGATGAGTTGTAGTAATGTAGGTGAATCAACAATACAATTTTTGCAGACTTAAGGAAGTACTCAATCTTGACAAATTGAAAACGATCTATTTTTCCCTGGTACAATCTTCAATAATCTACGGCATTGTAGGATGGGGTGGTGCGCTTGATGCATTTATTAAGTCTTTACAAAATGCTCAAAAGCGCATCATTAAAATTATGTATAATAGAAATAAAACATTCCCGACCGAGTTTTTATTCAAAGAGAAAAAAATATTCAATATCCGTTAATTATTTATATTGCAAACTATGAAATATGTAAATGAAACAATGTTACTTTCTTTGAACCACTTGTATATTTGTTTAAAGCCGACCGGTTTCGGAACGACCGTTCCTTCTTCAGGGGAAAAAAACCTTATTTTGGTTCAAACAAAATAACATTGTTTCATTTATCTATAATGGATAACCACAAAGTTATAGCTACATTCAAAAGTATATGAAATATGTATTTAAAAACAAAAATTGTTTCGTAAAAAACGAAAATAGAATTAGCAAAAGGACTAATAATTTGTTTCAAGTTCTCCAAATCAAAACCAAATTAATGCAAACACATGGCAGTTTTATTGGTCCTCATACATTTAATCTTCTACCAAAACACATTCAAATAATAGATAAAATATCACTCTACATAAAAGAATTAAAATTATGGCTAAATGATGCAGATGTTGAAAAACTTATATGTAAACCTTCATGGGTCGCTTTTTAATACAATTCTACTGTAACTTTATTTATCTTCTTGAAACCGTACCAAAAATCAACTAAGGGAACGTACCCATACTACGTGACATGTTTAGGGGGGGGGGGGTTCTTCAAAATGTCACGCTTGGTACAAATGAGCGGCTGGTTGCTTAGATTTTTGGTCACCGGGGGGGGGGGGGGTTAAAAATTGCAAAAAGTTGGTCACGTAGTATGGGTACGTTCCTTAACTTGTATGTGTCACTTCGTTACTACAATATTTTCAAAGATACATACCTATATTTTTAAACTTTCACTGTGAAATTTAAATTTTTTACTTGTACCACCCACTTATTGGTGTAATTTAGCACTTTAGTTTATATTACCCACGCACAGGCAGTGCCTTAGTGGGTTCCCATTACTAATGATAATTTTGAAGAAACAAATTAGATCAATTTTTTTCCGACGATCTTCTAAGGTTACTGCAGATTTAAGTAAGGTATTCAATATTACCGTATGTATGAGCATGTGTATGGATATGAGGGAAGCTTGAAGCACCTGTGCCCCCCCCATCGGCATAATGGTTTGTTAGTTCTGCACCTGACGTGTAACGTGTGACGCAATGTACCAATAGAAAATAAAGGCTGCATGTAAAAACGCGGTCAAGTCTATGTGGCCTATTGTGCTGCAAATAGTGCAAATTATCATCGCCACTATTATTGAAATGCGATGTCATTAGTTATGTATTTATTGGTTTCTTTTTGCGTCACTCTGATTGCGGCTGAATAGTGTAATAGTATCTACCACTGTGCAGAAGTTAAATTCGAAAGGACACGAATAAAAAACTGAATGACGTCATAAGAACCTTTATCTTGGTAATGCACTGATTATTCATTTTATAAAAAGACAACCAGATAGCTGTTAATTTTCGAATGAGTGCTGGGGGAAGCGTCCAAGATGGTCGTCGCATGCACCACGGAAATGGAACATCGAGTTAGACTGCTTTGCTGAGTAAAAATACTCTAATTACCAAAATAAACAAACGACGCAGGGCAACCTACGTGTTTCCTCCCAAAAAACCTTCAAACAAAACAAAACAAAATTTTTTCAAAGAGAAACCTCTCTTTAAATCTCCTAAGATGACAATTTTGAAAATTTTTCCGTCAGGGCCTCCTGTGTGGAGTTCACATTAAAAAAAAACAACCCGCGTAAACAAAATTTTCTTTCTATAATACATCATCTTTTTTAAATGTCTTTAAAAACTTATTTTTTAAAATTGATATGACTAAAGATTGGGTAAATATGCAGTTAGTCCACCTCACGGATAATACGGAACGTTCGTGTTGTCGAAGTTTGATGCACGGATAATACGGAATGTTCCTTTTTTAACTAATAGACAATCAAATATTACATTTGTCGGAAGTACCAATCTTATAAAATAAATTCTCTAAAATAAACTCGCATTTCATCATAATTTTAAAAAACATACCAGGTTTTAAATGGTTTGTTGGCAAAACAGGGTTTGTCTAGCAGGTTTGGGTAATTATTCTAATACATTTCTTTCCATGTTCTACTGTTATAAATACAGGTACAAACTTGTCAATAATGCATTCACTTTGTTTTACGCAAAAATATTCTTTTTGTGATTGGCAGCATTGTCTATGAAATGTTAACATAAAAACGATGAATAAACAATGGCGTTACCGCGTGAGCGAATTAATTTAACAAAATTAAAATGTTAAATGCATATTTTTTGCATGTTTTTTGGTCTCCCCGACATAAATACTCACTTTTCTTAATAATAAAGCTAAATCTAACTGTTTGAATAAAATATATTCCGTATTAACGAGTAAGCGGTTTAAAGCATAAATAATAAAGATTGAACCTTCCTACCCAGTGATCGGAGTGAACCGCGCTACCAACCGGGCCAAATCCCGAGTTGATAAGGCCGACATTTATTCGTGTATCGCACGATCGGATGTCGGTAAGTGGGTTAATATCCACTTTCAAGATTCCACTGCATTAATTCAATCAAGGAAACAAAAGTGAATTTCAAATAGATGTAATAAAAAGTGGTATATATTTAGTTACGTACAACCTAACCTCTATAATTGCTATACACCATTATGATAATCAAACTTTCAATTTTATATAAACTTCCATATACTTTTTTTTTTAAAGAAAGAATGGTTACGAATAACCCGATAATACTTGAAAATCTCCTACTATCACCACAGTAAGCCGAAAATGTTGCTTGAGTCGTGATGGAGGACTTAGCCAGGCGAGGAATCGAACACGGAACGGCTGGGTGGGAGTGGTGGGACCCAAACGCGATGCCCACTCAACCACTGACCGGTCAATTACCCCTTTTCTTTCACCATTTTTAATATTATTCTCACTTATTTGATTAAACTTACGTTTTTTCTTTTTAAGTTCTCAATGAAAATATTATGTACTACCGAGTTTCCGGCATGCGTTGCAAGGCCACTTAAATAAATAAATTGTTTCTCCCTGCGTGTCCTTTCCCATTTATCCCCCTTCCCCTTCCCATCCCGCATTTCCTTTCCATCTTCCTCCTAAACTATATGAAATACACTCAACACGCGTGCCAAATATTTCAATTTTTTATGCAGATTTCTTAACGCCAGAACTCACCAGTATTATATAGAAACCTTCATGGACGTGCGCACAATAACTCACCAAAGTTTTATCGCAATCGGATGAATAGTATAGGAAATTATTAGTAACGCCAGAGCTCACAATTTTAGCTACTAAACCATGGCGGGCACGCGCACATCAAAACCACAAGTTTCATCGAAATCTGGCGAATGGTTTAGGACTGCATAAGGGACAAACAAAGAAACATAATTTTTTATATATTAAGAATACTGTATTATTTAACCTTAGTTTTATGCACCTCTTGTCTGTCCGTCACAGGAATTTCCCAGTGAATTGAACAATCAATTATAATTATGTTTTATCATGATAAATAAAGCATTTAAAAAAATTAAAATAGAAATAGTTGAGTCATTACATAGGTTATTCCAATAAATCGACCAAACCGATTTCTTCTATTCCAGTTGTGTTTCCCAATATGGCGTCAGATTTATTTCAGTGACCTAGGTTCATCTGTGGTGAGCGCTGGGTGAGGTCACCTGGTTCTATGTAAGTCACATAAATGAATCATAGAACTACTGACATACTCACATGAAAAATGTAAAACGCATGCATAAAAATAAAAGAAAATGACTGAAATAATGGGGGCAAACACAAAATTGCAGTAAAACCACGTATTACGATTCTCCACCTGAACTCGCCATTGGTGTTTCTCCTCAGGGGTAGAACTTGCAGTAAAACCACCTTGATTAGGATTCTAATGATCCACTTTTAGTGTTTCTTTGTAGGGGTAGAAATTGCAGTAAACCACCTTTACGGTTCTAACTAACGGAATTCACTATTGGTTTTCTCCTCAAGGTAGAAATTGAAGTAAAACCATCTTGATTACGATTGTAACTAACTAAATTCACCATTAGTGTTTCTCCTTAGTGGTAGAAATTGCAGTAAAACCACCTAGATTACGATTCTAACTAACTGAACTATCGATTGGTGTTTCTCACGTTTCTCTTCAGGGATAGAAATTGCAGTAAAACCACCTTGATTACGATTCTAACTATAGAAACTCATCATTGGTGGGTCTTCTCAGAGGTAGAAATTGCAGTAAAAACCACCTTGATTACGATTCTAACTATAGAAACTCATCATTGGTGGGTCTTCTCAGGGGTAGAAATTGCAGAAAAACCACCTTAATTACGATTCTAACAAACTGAACTCGCCATTCGTCTCTCCTCAGGGGTAGAAATTGCAGTAAAACTATCTTGATTACGATTCTAACCAACTGAACGCAACATTGGTGTTTCTTCTCAGGGGTAGAAATTGCAGTAAAAAGGCATTATCACGATTCTAAGTAACTCAACTCGCCATTGGTGTTTCTCCTCAATGGTAGGACTTGCAGTAAAACCACCATGATTAGACTACTTAACTAACCATCACGACGTTTCCCCGCAGGGGTACGCAGAGGCCAGCACTCTTTGCCTCACTCACATTCATACATCGTCTCATACATTCTCGTCTATTATTATGACTTCTGACATGGCCCGACTCAAGTATCTGATTCGCTTGATCGTGCCATGTCTTCCTCGGGCGTCCCCGACTTCTTCTACCATGATTAGGATTCTAACTAACTGAACTCACCATTGGTGTTTCTTCTCAGGGGTAGAAATTGCAGTAAAACCGCTTTATCACGATTCTAACTAACTGAAATTGCCACTGCATTCTCCTCAGACATACTTACAAGGTTGAAACCATTTGTCCCTGAAATGATCTGGTTCAATCGCCGGTTCGTGTTGTTTTTCTTAGATTCTTCTTCTCAGACTGGAAGATGCTCTGTTTTAGCTACTGCTCTGGAGAGCGGATGGACGGATAAAGGTAGAAGTCGGGGCCGCCCAAAAACATATACAATGATATCAATCGAATATTGGAATCGGGTCGTGGCGGACTAAGACAAGAGAATTAATAGATTTGTGAAATGTGTTGTGTCAACAAAGTGTCATTTCAATAATTTGGAGGTATTTAAAAGTAAGCGGAATACGGAAATTTTACTGAAAATGGAGCCATTCTGTTATGTAGTGGGAGGTTGGAGTCAACGCGGTTCGCCGACCGAA
This sequence comes from Limnephilus marmoratus, assembly GCA_917880885.1. NCBI lineage: Eukaryota > Metazoa > Arthropoda > Insecta > Trichoptera > Limnephilidae > Limnephilus > Limnephilus marmoratus. Next base: position 17,723,012 of record OU862932.1, read on the forward strand.
AATTGTGCAAATTTACCGTTTCGTCTAAAATCTGAGCGCCCATATAAATTCGTGTGACAAAAACGTATCTGGCTACCCTTGCATAGCGATGGCGTGATGGTAAATTAGTTAGTACAGTTATAATCACGTGGCTGACACAGACTTCCTCCATCCACAATGATTCTGCGTTGAAGAAAACTTACCCGATCAGTGGTGGGACTTGTGGGAGTCACCGCCGCGGTTCGCCGACCTACGAATTGTGCAAATTCACCGTTTCCTCTAAAAGCCGGCTAGTGTCCAGATGTATGGTGTACGCTGGTCAGAGTTAACTTGCAACATCCTGCGAATTGCTACTAAAAATAACAGTCGTGTCATTGTGCTGATAGTTTTGTTGGCGCGATGCAGGAAAGCACAATTTTTGGTTTTCCGGTTTCCAAATGTTCCATTACCTAAACACATTCATGCGGATAGATTCCGATCTACCTAATGCATAGACATCCAAATGGATAGACAAGCAGTTACAGATGAGGGGTAAAACCAAACTATGGAGAGCGGAAGAGGGGAAAGATGACTGTCATTCGTTGAACAATCAATCTGACAGTATATAGGCATCTCGCATTACAATATCACCATTTAGTTCTTAAAAGCAAAATCTGCTTTGAATGAATAGACCTTTTTACATGGGAGCGCGAATTGCTTGCCACGTTCAAAACTTATTTGCTAAGGCCAAATGCTCGCCCCAAAAAGACTCGCGCCAATACACATATCAATATTTTCTTGCCGTGTTTAGTTAAAACACTTTTACAAATGTTTCATAATTTACTTACCCCTGTAACCAGCGACGAGCACATTGGAGTACCGCCCACATTCGCTATGTGCATATTGATAGGTAGATATATTGTATAGCACAAGCTGCCGTTATTTCGTTAAATGTATGGATGTCAGCTTCTCGCTGTTCACGGCAAGAATGATGACGTCACACATTTTAGATTCAAGCGAGGCTATATCCCCTCCCCATGGAGCGAGCCGGTTCCAAGGAGGAGCTACAGCCGGCGCCATGTGGAGGGGGAAATAATACGTTTTTATCACTTAGGGCAGGTCCAGATATATTCATATGTCCGTGACCTAATGTAACAAAACCAAAACCAAATTGTGATAAGATAACGCTGGACGGTTCAAGAGACATTATATCTTATTCATTACACTTATTTATGCGGTGAAGAGGTTAAATGTAACGTAACGTTAAAGGTAACGCAGCAAGCTTGGCTTATTTTCGCATATCGCTCGCCATACATTCCCAACGGATATAAGGGTTCCACGAAAATCAGAATCATGCAACTTCAACACCCCTTTGAAAAGTTATCTAAAATTATGAAAAGGAAAATTTTAAAAAAATCCCCTAACCTAACCTTTTTTAATGACTTTTCGAAGGAGGTGTTGAAGTTCTTTTTTTACATTAACTCCACACAGGAGGCCCTGAGGAATATAATTTCCCTCAGGGACTCAGGAACACACAGCATTTTTGAAGGAATTTCTATTAATATCTACAGGAATTCCAAAAACTGAAAAAAATCGAACTAATATCTATGAGAACCAAAGTGTTGACGAATATCTACAGCACTGGCAGAGGTTGGATTTGCAATTATGTATAGCATATTGGAATAACGTTATATTGCGTATGCAGTTTAAAAAACTTAATTTATGTAAGTATGTATGTAAAAATCCCTAATATCGGACTATTGGACACATTTAGCTGATCAGTCCAACCTACGCTCTGTAGATATTAGTCAACACTGGGACCGTCATAGATATTCGTCCGACCATAGCTCTGTAGATATTAGTCAACACTCTGAAGTTCGTAGATATTAGTTCAACATATGAGCTGTAGATATTCGTCCGACATACAGGTTGTAGATATTAGTATCTGGAGTCTTTTTGAATATGCTGTGTTCGTCGGATTCAACTGCGGATAATGGCCGCACTTCGTCTAGAGAAATCTCTAAAACTTATTTTGAATCCTCTCTTACGATCAAGAAGGTTTTACTCCAACGCGAGGTTGACACTTTGTGCACGCGGTAGCATTTTGGTTCATGGCCCATCTCCCTTGTTTCGATTATCTCCGTACCTACCTATAGACAATAACAAGGCTCAATATTGAGCAATGTCGTGACCGAAACGTGCATCACAGTAGGTGATAGTGCCCGATGCCTTGTACGGAGTGAATACATTTCGAATCTAGTTTCGAGGTTAGGACTCCATTCTTCTAGGCTCACAATACAAATATTTTAATGTTCGGACCAAAATACATAACGTAATGCTAAAATAATAATATTTTTCCTTGAAACATTAATTACAACACCAATAGTTAATATATTTTATATCACACGGGCGCAAGAGTCCCTGAGGTTTTTATTCGTTGAACTCGTCATGATTAATGGACACTGTAAAACAATGAGAAACGCAACACGGCATAATAACTCAAAAATTAACCACGAGTAATGAATGTATCATTGATTGTTAATGTATCATATATGTGAGTACCTATACATTAAACTTGTTGTCCCTTTGTCGCTAAAAACAATACGCTGACATAGGTAAGGGGTCGTCCATTAATAACGTAAGGCTCGAAAGGGGGGGGGGGGGTTCGGAAAAAATTACGAAATATCACAAAGGGGGAGGCATAATGAGATATCACGTGTATTTATTTTTCAAAAATACACGTGAATTTGGGTAGGGGGGGGGGGGGGTAATCTAAAACCTCACCACATACCACCAGAATAATAAGAATAATTGTTGTATGATTTTTATAGCGCCATTTTCGTGAGAAAATCACCTCAAGGGCGCTTTACAATTCATTTACACATTTAATCTATACATGTATATTACAAGCAGCTTATTACTAAGATTGGTAACTAATGATTTACAACTATAAGACCTATGTGACTAGTGACTTAAAACTATACTTATTTTTATAATCGAGTAAAAAACTGCTCTAATCGTATTATTACTTACATAGGTATTATTTTACGTCTTATAAATAATTATTTATGACTATTATACATATTTACATTTACAAACATAAAGGGGGGGGGGGGGTTAAAAATTTGCTAAAGAACATCACGTGATTAATGGACGACACCTAAAGTAACACAAAGAATTTTCAGTGACGTTTCAGTGAAGAGTTTTCAGTGAAGTATGCACAAATGTACCAACCAATACCTACAATCTTCACCCCCTCACTAATAAACGTGTTTTAAATTTTAGACAACTGAAAAACAACCATTTACTCTACAATGGTTAACGCATTGGTCGCTTCAACTACATATATCTAGGTATTTTCACAAACTGCGGATAACGTTAAAATGTACGGAAGATTGTAATTTCGATCATTGTTCTAAAAATGCGTAATTTAATTATTTTTATTCGTAATAATTGATTTTAAAAACGAACTAAGACCGCACATTCCTAAACGGTTCGAACTCTTCGAACTGGCTGAAATGTTATTATGACGTAGAAACGCTACTGGTTGGTAGGACGGCAGTCACCAATGTTGGCCGGCATGACGTCAACAATGCCATATTCACGGACAATAACGAACAAGTCGTTTTGGCGGCAAATTGAAAATGGCGCATTTCAAATCGATATAGAAAATGTATTCGTCAACATAAAAATGAAATAAAATTGCCACAAATACCGTACTATTTTCGTCAATTATAAAATACAGCGAAAATAGCCTACTGTAAACTCGACTAAATCATGATTACTATTTTAATTAGGGAACGTACCCATACGACGACCTCCGTAGTCCAGTGGCTAAGACTCTTGACTCACATTCCGGAGGTCGCGGGTTCGAACCCGGCATGCGCAAATAAATTTTATTTGATTAATTTGTGTTATTTCACAATTAATTCATTAAAAATAATATATAGTATATTTGCGGCATGTTCCAGAGTGGAAGATACTATCAGTATCGCCCTGGTGTAAGACCACCATTCAGAATTGAAACGTTGCTTGAAAATGGCTTTAGCCGTGTTTAGTGACCAGATCTGAATAGCCAGGTACTTCCCAACCTTCCTCTTCCCCACCTCCTTTCCCTCCCCGCTACCTTCAGCCTCACAACATACCCCAATTGGGGATGCCATAGTCTCAATGGCTCCAGACGGGAGCAGTTGAGATTCTTGTGCGGTATTCACTGTAAAAAAAAAAAAATACTACGTGACCAATTTTTTTTGCGATTTTTAACCCCCCCCGGTGACCAAAACCCTAAGCAAACCGCCGCTCATTTGTACCAAGCGTGACATTTTGAAGACCCCCCCCCCGAAGAGGTCACGTAGTATGGGTACGTTCCCTTATGTGAATATCGCACAAGAACTCCAGAGTATGGAGTAGGGTTTCCTATTTGCCGGGTCGCGACCCGGTACCGGGCCATCAAAATAAAATACCGGGTCGCAACATTCCCGCCTTGTTTTAAGACAAGGTGGAAGCTGCAAGAAAAAAAGCTTAATGTGTGGGCACAACGCGCGGAAACAGGGAACTTCAAAGCGTTTAGTAATTTAAATGAAATACAAAAAGAGTACCTACAACATGATTGCATTGCCATAAGACATCTTAACTCAAATTAAAGAACATTTATTAGTAGATACTGGAGAGGAATCTTCAAGAATATTTTCCTCCAATCGACAGCAACAAAGCTTGGATAAGAAACCCATTTACATTCAAGTTAGATTCCGAAACTAATTTGCCACCCAGTGAGGCTGACATTGCTGAATTGTATTTGAAATATAAGATATTATAAAAATAGCTAAATAATATCCGTCCCAGGTGCCACCCATGCTAGCCTAAGCCACTGTTTGTGGTCAGTGGCGAAGGCTAGCATGGGTGGCACCCGGGACGGATTGCACAACGGGAGGGGCGTAATGGGATAGGGTAGGACGGGTTCTAGCAGAATATTTACCACAACGGAGGGGGTAGATTGGGGTAGGATGGGGTGGGACGAAACGGAATACCATAATGGCCACTGACCACAAGGTACAATAATGATAAACTGAATATTGTCCTGATTTTTTTAATTCAGACTTCTCGACCAGGGACCGCCCACGCGCTGGCTCGTTTATTGACCGGCGGACCATCGCGGACCATCTTCTAGCCTCTTGCGGACCACTGGTTGGGAAACCCTGGTCTAGAGTATCGTCTAGAAGTCTAGAGTCTAGATCGCCATCCCAATCGTCTAGAACTAGAGAGTCTATGGCTTCCTCAATTGGGGTAGGTTGTGAGGCTGAAGGTAGTGGGAAGAGTAGCTGGCTATTCAAATCTGGTCACCAAACTTGGCTTTTAAAGCGATTTCAAGCAAAGTTTCAATTCCGTATGGTGGTCTTACACCAGGGCGATACTGAGAGTATATTCCATTCTGGAACTATGGAACATGCCACAATTACACTATATATTATTTTTAAATGAATAAATTGTGAAATAACATAAATGATAATCAAATAAAATTAACTGGCGCACGCTGGGATTTTAACCCGCGACCTCCGGATCAGTGGCCGAGAGCCTTACCCCTTGACCACGGAGGCTGTCATCATATTTGACTTACTTTAACCAGTGATTCCTGATTTATTTGGAGTAAAAATGTAAACGATTGATTCTTTTTCAAAAACAAATAAAGAAAAATTCTTCCACATGTTATCACTTAACCGAGTGATCGCACAACCTATCACACCGACCACTAACCGTCAAATACCTACTGATTTTTAAAAATGTTTTAAGCTGAAAAAAAAAACTAAAAATGTTACCGGAGACAAAATTTCATTTACTCCAAATTAATGTCAGGAATCACTGGTAAAAAATCGTCCCTTAACATCCTCCATATCGGCGGTTATAATAAGATATAGATAATAATAATATTATTATATTACCTACAATGCGGCCATACGTCACGTGGCATACGTGACACAACAATGAACTATACGATATGACGTAATGATATAATTTCTTTCCATTTTGTATGCAGAAGTGATGGTGGCGTTCTGCAAAGCTCCGAGGCTCCAGTGAAAGTGAAAAATAATGTTTTATGCAAAGTGGCTGGGGGCTAGCATTATAATAGTGGAGAAAATGCAGCGTTATGATGAAATCTGCGAACGAGACTTGTAAAACCAGACAGCAGCATTAATAACAAACGTCACTCTCTCTCTCTGGTTTCAATCCTGGGATTGGTTTGCAGCAATTTCATCTATTCGTTTCTTCCACTCTTCCCTGTCTTGTGCGGCTCTTTTGAAGTCTGCATATGATAAGCAGCGCACGTCCACCAGCAGGTCCTCCAGGTACTCTCGGCGTGGGCGTTCCCTAGCTTTTGTCCCCTCGGTCATACCCTCCATTATGGCATGCAAGAGGCCTTCTTGTCTTATTGCATGGCCGATCCATCTTGCGCGCCTTTCGGACAAGGTCCCAAGCAGGTGCCTTCCTCCTTCGATTCTTTGGAGAACCTCCTCATTTGTGATGTGGTCTCTCCAGGAAATTCCTAGTAGTCTTCTATAGGACCACATCTCAAAAGCCTTTAGTCTTCGTTTATCTCTTTCGGATAGGCACCATGTTTCCCAGCCGTACATCAAGATACTCCGTCTTGATGAGGAGTATTCTCAATTTCAGGTCTATATTATTCGATTCTATTATTTTCGACCTTTTATTGAATGCAAACGTCACTATGATTGTTGAAATCGAAAAAGATCATGGGTATTGTATTTTCATGTCGAAGAGAGCTAAGTCGTAACCAGAGGCGGCTCTAGGAGTCCAGAAGTGGAAGGTCATTTAAAAAATGATATTATGATACAATATCGAATTAAATACGATAATATTCATTTGTAGGTAGGTAATCGTGAAATTCAAATTACATTTAATATAGTAAATTATTTCATGCGATAAGCGTAAAATATACAAAATCAATGTACGTTTATCAAACCATCTCTTTCAGACGCATAATATTAATCATGTTCTCTCCCTCACGGCAATGACCCAAACTGTCTTCAGAATCCGAAAATATTTTTACTAGGCGAAACAGTGTCATCTCGTTTTTTTGTATGGTGCGTAAAGAGACAAGACATGATACCGGGACATCTGATAAATTGACCCATCCAATTAAAATGCGGAGGGAAAGAAAGCTAACTAAGACGTTAGATGTCACTGATTGCCGCAGCCTGCTATGATGATGCATTGAAAATACATTGGAATAATACCAGTTGTTTTGATTTGCATAATATTTCGTAATACATATTTATGGTTTACTGTTATCTTATAATTTTGGGAGATTTTTGACAAAATGACTTAAGGAAAGGATTGCCACTGGTCGTAACCATGTTTTTCTGCTACGTGCTTTATTTATGAGACATTGGGGATGTTACGATCATCAATCAGCGGTATACCTACAACAGCCCTTCATGCCCTAAAATGCTTTTCTTTAAAATATAAGAAACTTACAAGATAGGGCTACATTTGACTTTAAGTGGGACCAAGAAAAAAAATTAAAGTACATGGGGTACTCCTTCTTCAGAAAACTTAATCTCACGGTCAGTATCAAGCCGTACTGAAAGGGCTAATAAAACGATAATGTTAGTAAAGTGGGTGTAAGATTCCACATCAACTAAAAACAGACAATTACTCGTCATAAATCATAACGCATCCTCCGTGGTTCTTCGTTCGTGGGTTGGGCGCTTATGAATAGTATAGTAATGTAGTCATGTAATAATTATGTATGGAGGAGACGGCGGAGGCTCGGAATGTTTTATGTATTTTGTATGACCGAGTGAGGAGCGAGGAATCAGGTCAACTGAGGAATGTCGTCAACACTGGCATTATACCGGACTTGGGCGGCTGTATCGAAAGTGAAATGAACCGGCGTGGATTATGGAAGTCCACAACGATGAGGGTGCGTATGTAAGTGGATGGGACGTGATGGGTCCCCCCCCCCATGTTATGCAAAAGAAATAAAAAAACTATTAACTAAAAATAAACTGCTAATTTATAAATCAACGATAAGGCCAAAACTAACTTATCCCTATATAAACCACATCTGGGATAACGCTTCAAAGTCACATTTGAAAAAAGTTTAAAAATTCCAGAATAAAGTTATACGCATAGGACGCCCCCCAAATGGATAAGGGTATCCCAACTCCACAAAGATTCTAAAATCTCCTTATTAAAAAAAAAAACATTTTTTAAGTCTCGCGGAAACATTTTATGCGGGAATTCTTACCCATTGTGGTGTATCGTAAAAGCTTCCGCCTTGTAGACACAGATGGCGGTGATATCAGTTATCGCTAGATGGCAGGCAACGTAGTGCTTAAGTTCTCCGGCAGGGGATCGGAGGGCTCAGAGGGTGTGTTTCAGTTATCAGTTATCACTCGCCAGAACCATTAGCTACTAGTTAGGTAGACTACCGCAGTCCCAATTGTATACGCGAAGTATAAATAAATACAGATAACGAACCAGATTCCATTTATTCCAAGAAGTTATCTCCATCCAAGTGTATTGGAGAATCTGCTAGTGTGTCTTCAAATAACAGAACACTACACCCATGAAAACGCGTCCATAAACTGCCTCGCCCGGTACGACGAAAACGTACGTACCACACATAAAAAATCTAAACAAATCCCTTGTAAAGACTAACATGTCCCAATGCCAATAATTTTTAACAAACAACAAATAAACCAATTTTTTAAGAACCATTATTATAAATTCATGATGTAAGAGAAAAGGGCCTCTTTGGCCCGGAGCTCTGTATGCTATTATTTCAAAAAGTCAAAATGGGACATAATGAGTGGCAGGACCAGAGGTGTCTGATATTATATCCTTACTATTTGACCCGACAGAAAAAATTTCGTCTACACAGCAGTTATAATACCACACACGGGCTGCTATTCTAAAAGTGAAATGATCCAGCGAAGATTATGGAAGTTCAGGCAGACAAGAGGATGTGTGAATGTGGAAGAAACCACGAGATATGCCATAGGCTGAGAATAAGAAGGGTGTTAGGACAGAGTTGCGTATTATCTGCATCGACAGTCACAGTCCCGGAAAACAATGTCGGATTAGCTGAAAATTGAAAATCGTTTTGCTGGCTTATTTTGATGATTTAAAAACCTGTATTTTCCACGGACATATGAATATATCTGGACCTGCCCTAAGTGATAAAAACATATTATTTCCCCCTCCTCATGGAGCCGGCTAGAGCTCCGCCTTGGACCCAGCTCGCTCCATGGGGAGGGGAGAGAACCTGGCTTGAATCTAAAATATGTGACGTCATCATTCTTGTCCTGAACAGCGCGGAAGTAACATCCATACATTTTTCGAAATAACACGCTAAAAACGGTAGCTTGTGCTATACATTTTACGCACATATTATATGGACATATCGAATGTGGGCGGTTCTCCAGTCTGCTCGTCGCTGGTTACAGGGGTAAGTAAATTATGAAACATTTGAAAAAGTGTCTTAACTAAACACGGCAACAAAATATTGCTATGTGAATTGGGGCGAATCTTTTCGGGGCGAGCATTTGGCCTTAGCAAATATGTTATTAACGTGGCAAGCAATTCGCGCTCCCATGCAAAAAGGTCTATTCATTCAAAGCAGATTTTGCTTTTAAGAACTAAATGGTGATATTATAATGCGAGATGCCACAGTCAATCACAGTCATTTTTCTTCTCTTCGCCCTTACCCCTAGTTTTACCCCTCATCTGTATGTTCTGGTCTATTGAATTCTGATGTCTATGGTATTTTCAATGAAATAATTAAATCAAATGAAATGCAAAGTATAAAAAAAACACCATATTTCTTGATCTCAAAAAACGGTAAAAATGCAGAAACGAAACTTTAAAAGCTCTACTGCATAACTGCAAAATCGCACTTCTGACATTGTTCTTTGGGACTGTCGAAATATCATGATATAATACCGGACCTAGGCTGCCATACTGAAAGTGATATGAACAAGTGAGGATTACGAAAGCTCACAATGAAAAGAATGTACGAAACAAGATGTGCCAGGACAGCAGAGTTGTGAAGCGTTCTATCATTTCTTTTATACCTACGTAAATATCATAAGGTTTCTCTCAGAGCCCAAGTCCTCTTTACAGATGAGCTATGCGGGGGATTTTTATGATGAAAGGAAGTAAACCTCCATCTTGAAGAGATTCATATTTTATTTTCGAGTTTCAAAATTATCTGTCATGTTAAAATTGTACTTTCTACCAATCATGTAAAAGCCCTCTGGGCGTTAAATAAATGAAACATAAAATATTGTAGAAAAGGGGAAATTTAATTTATTGCCTTATTTCTATCAAAGCCGATTGTTCTTCGGAGCATCTTCAATTGAAATACCAGTAAAACCATTGCATTGTCTGGGTTTTAAAGGCAGCACTTTGCAATTTGGGAGGCTGGTATGTGTATCAAGCCGCCCCGGGAACCATTTATTGGACAAACAACACCTCTGCCATCGGTCACCCCAATAGGCCACTTGCATCACATTTTTTTAATTTTTTTTCCGGTTTAGGCAAATATTCTAAGACATTCTGTATTTTTTTTTTTTAATCGTATTTTTGAAACCCTGGGGATTTTTTGAAAATTTCAAACCGAAAAATCAGACCATTTTTTATAAACCGGAAAGACGGGACATAATTTTATAGGTGTGAAAAAACGATAATTACATAGCCGAAAATCATTTTAAAAAAAAAGAACGTTTTCCACACGAATGGCACAGTAGAATAACGAGGCATACCAAAAATATTACATCTCATAAATATTTTTTTCCTTGATCCATCTTATTGGTCATAAATCATTATAATGTACAGCGTCTATATTACTAAATTCAATGTAATATACTTGAACTTGTAAATTGTAATAATAATAAGAATATTATAAAATTTTATTTTGTTAAAATCAGCACCATAATCATTATACTTCTAAAACATGTACCGACATCCTCTTCACGTTCTGAAGAGAACCCCGTAGCCATTAATTGTACGGGGTTCTCTTCAGAACATCTGTCAAAAAATCAAACCAAATGATAAGTTCGCAGAGAACAAACAATAAATCTAGTGAACGAATTCAAAAATTCGCCTGAAATCAAAGTGATGCCATATAAAAAAAATAAATCAGTGTAGAATTTTATAAAATTAATAGGAACATTTTCGGCGACGGGACATTTTCATGTAGTGACGTCACGAGCCCAAATAATGGATTTATTTATTTAAAAATAAAAAAAACTGTACATTTCTATAACTTTTTACTAACATTTTCGTAATCTTAGTAAAAAAAACTCTATCCACACGATTTTTTCCAAGTCGTTATGAAGTCCATGCAAGTGGCCTATTGGTTTGCTACGTTTGGTGTCCAGGTCTTGGCGGCCGATGCGTCTGTTTGTCACGTGGCTGGCAGGATCGAGAGAGACTTGTTGAGGAAGGTATTTTATCCTCTCCAACCGGAATCTCTCGACCCATCGCCTTGTACCGCGGTTGCGGGTATGGATTCATACGTCCGTTACGCGTGGACACACTGACCCCCAGATTAACACCCACCCCTCATACCTATTTCATTTCCAGAATTCCTCTCATTAAAAAAACCCTCCACACAGCATCCCCTTCGATGACATAGGCCCTGGGGGAAATTATTATCCTCAGGGCCTCCTGTGTGGAGATTTTTTATACATGAGCTCCATATATTTGCGGCACGTTCCGGAGTGGAAGATACTCTCAGTATCGCCCTGGTGTAAGACCACCATTCAGAATTGAAACGTTGCTTGAAATGGCATTAGCCGTGTTTGGTGACCAGATCTGAATAGCCAGGTACTTCCCAAACTCCCTCTTCCCCATTTCCTTCCCTTCCCCATTACCTTCAGCCTCACAACATACCCCAATTGGGGATGCCATAGTCCCACTGGCTCCAGACGGGAGTAGTTGGGACTCTTGTGCGGTATTCATGTAAAAAAAAATATAGAAGGCCCTGAGGGAAATTATTTTCCTCAGGGCCTTCTATATTTAATAATAATTTACCTCAGGGCCTATGTCATTTTTAGGGATGGTGTGTGGAAGGTTTTTAAGGAAATGAAGGAGAGACTAACTAACTAACCATCACGCCGTTTCCCCGCAGGGGTAGGCAGAGAGGACGGACCGCCAAACAACTCGGTCTTGGCACACACTCTTTGCCTCACTCACATTCATACATCGTCTCATACTCTTCTATTATTCTGACTTCTGACATGGCCCGACTCAAGTATTTGATTCACTTGATCGTGCCACGTCTTCCTCGGGCGTCCCCGACTTCTTCTACCATTCACATTCGCGTCGTATATTCTTCTTACACTACTTTCTTCGTTCATTCGCTCTACATGCCCAAACCATCTGAGGGTCCCTTTCTTAATCTTACTCATTATGCTTACATCAGCCTTACATTCTTTGCGGATATCCACATTTCTCACACGATCATACATTGTTTTACCACACATACGTCCCAGGGATCTCATTTCAACAGCATTCAGCTTACTTTCATTGAAGGAGAGGAGAGGGTTTAAGGAGTGGGTAGGAATCTGAGGTTCAGTGTGTCCTGGTCATCCGCCTCCAAGACCTATACAAACCCCACCCCGTGCAATGTAAAAAAAAACTCCAACGTAAGGCCCGTTATGAGTCGTCGTCATCATGATCATCATCATCTTCTTCCCCTTGTCCTATTCGGGTCGGGGACCCATTGCACCGACAAGGCTCCTCCATACGTCCCTGTCTTGTGCTGATTTTCGGCCTCTGTCCATGGTAGACCCATCCTCTCCTCACACAGTTTCTGGAGTTGACTAGCCCATCTGTTTCTGGGGTGGCCCACTGGACGTCTACCCTCTGGAATCGCACTCAATATCTTTCTCGGAATTCGGTCATCAGACATTCTTAGTACATGTCCAAGCCACCTCAGTTGCACCATTTTGAGTAAGGGAACGTACCCATACTACGTGACCAACTTTTTGCAATTTTTAACCCCCCCCCCCCCCCCCCCCGGTGACCAAAATCCTAAGCAAACCGCCGCTCATTTGTATGGAGCGTGACATTTTGAAGACCCCCCCCCCCCCCTAAACGTGTCAAGTAGTATGGGTACGTTCCCTAATTCTGATATTTTACGGGTTCCGCACATCAGATGGCTGTCAAACTCTACAGTGAGATTTTGGGTGCACTTGCGGGAATGGAAACGACCATTCCCATTTTCCTGATAGCCTTTGAACATTTGTATTCCTCGACTACTGGAATTCCTGTGGTCTACCATTTGCCTAACTCTGGTCTATTATAGTCTATAATAATCATAGAAATGTGAATATTAGTAGACCTGCCCTAAGTGATAAAAGCGTATTATTTCCCACTCCCCATACCGGTTCCAAGGAACTGGGATTGAGTATATGAGTATGGCTTCGCGTGAATCCAAAAAATGTGACGTCATCATTCTTCTGCGAGCCAGCGTCGAGCGCTCATCGGTGCATTTTACGAAATAAGACCGCAAAAAACATAGTTAGTGTTTTGAAAACGTGTAAATATATACTATCACTCGAGATACATGGCATGTGCTCGTCGATGTTTATTGGGGTAAGTAAATTATGAAACATTTGTAAAAGTGTCCTAATTAAATACTGCAACAAAATATTGGAGTCTGAAAATGAGCGAACTTTACTTTTCCGTATTTTTTAGACTTCGCAAATTTGTTCATTACGCGGCGAGCAATTCGCGCTCCCATGTAAAAAGGTCTATTCATTCAAAAGCAGAGCTTACTTTTAAGAACTAAATGGTGATATTATAATGCGAGTTGCCTATATACTGTCATATTGAGTTATCGACGAATCACATATCTCCAAAGTCATCTTCCCGCTCTGCGCCCCGCTGTAGTCGTTATCTACCCCTCACCTTTATGTTCTAGTCTAGTAATATTCATATGTCTATGATAATAATAATATACGAGGAATGAAGGTACTACTTGTCGATTTCGGTAAACGTGGGCATAAAATGACCACCGAATGGCACATTCCAAACACATAAAATGTGTCAGATTAGGGCATGGTATTCGGTCACAAACAGAGATCCACCCACAATAGTGAAACATTATACAAAATGTCCCACGAGTATCGCAAAAAAACCGATTAGAAGACAATAAACAAAACGTTTTTCTACTAAATTAAAATATGATTTCGGATTGTGAGGGCGATTGAGACGAGACTGGGTCTGAATTTAATTTCTTACTTAACTCAATACTGTTGTGTGGCACCCCTATGTCATCTTAGCGATGCTGTGTGGGGGATCTTTTGAGGGAAAAAAGGAATTAATTCGTTTGGGAAACATATGGATCCGTAAATCAATCCACCGTCGAGTTGGACACAGAATCATTTGTACAGGGTGGCGCAAAACAAAATAAAACATGTTTAATAACTTTTAATTTTATGTATATTTTTTTATTTTTATTTTAGAATTTTGTGAAGAAAACTTGGGATTTTGTGAAAAAAAGGGACACAATGGCTGTGTTACGGGACCTCTTTGGCGAACGCATTATTTCGCGCAGAAGCGATTTCAATTGGCCCCCACGTTCACCGGATTTAACAGCGCCAGACTGTTTTCTTTGGGGTTATTTGAAAGAAAGGGTATACGTAAACAAGCCAGCGACCATACCACAGCTAAAACAAAACATTCGCAATGAAATTCAAGCCATAACACCGGAAATTTTACGAAAAGTTATGCAAAATGCTGGAGAGAGCACGAATGTGCGAAGCCGAAAATGGCCACCACTTGCGGGACATAATTTTTCACACTAAAGCTAAAAATATACCCCATTAATATACTGTATAACAAAAAAACAATAATAATTAACTATTAAATAAAAAAAGTTATTACACATTCCCAGAACTCTCCTCTCCTACCTTTCCTTAAAAAAACCCTACACACAGCATCCCCAAAGATGACATAGGCCCTGAGGAAAATTATTTTCCTCAGGGCCTCCTGTGTGGAGCTCATGTAAAAAAAAAAAAAATAAATAAATAAAAAAAAAAAAAAAAAACCATATCGGTAGTTTTGGGCCACCCTTTAGAAGCGACCCGTTCTCGTATGACAAACAAAGTAAAATGTAAGCCATCTACAAACGTTTAGCGTGTTTCCCTACTATGTACCGGTGCCGAAAGGTTCATTGAATGAGTTAGAAAAGTATTCGTTTGTGGTTTATTATGATTCCCCTTTTTACTTTAGTTCCACACAGGGGACCCTGAGGTAAACAATTTCTCTCGGGGCCTCTGTCATCTTTTGGGGATGTTGTGTGGGCGGTCTTTTTAAGGATAGGAAGGAGATAAAGTTCCAAGAAGGAAAACAATATGAGGGGTTGGTTGGGTTGAAAACAATATAGGGGGTCAGCATGTCGAGGAGTGACGGACCCATGAATCATGCAAGGCGATGTATCGAGAGTCCGGCTGGAGAAGTCAATAGGTCTCCCTCAACTAGTCTTTCTCGATCTGGCCCGCCAAGGAGTAGGGGGCAGGCACATCCGCCGCCAAGGCTTGGACAATGACCCCGTAAATCCCTGTGTACCCAGGCACCCATGCAAATTTACCAAACGTAGCGAACCACTTGGGGTGACCTAAATCATTCGACAGTCGAGTTGTTGAACACAAGAAGCGACCCGTTCTCGTGTGATAAATAAAGTAAAATATAAACCGTACATAAATGTTGGGCGCGCATTTAGCGTGTTTCCCGTTTGTGCACCGGTACCGGGGGTATCATCGAATGAGTTGGTCACATTTATGAAAATTATTCGTCTATCGTTATTATTTATTTATTCATTAATTTATTTATAATAAACAAACGGCCTTTGCGTAATATACAGTGATAATAGATATTCAAGTGAGCTGAAGTCAAGCCACAGAAGTTTCTTATGCTAAAGAACATTTGAAATGAAGTTTTAATATCTTATAATTAATTTAGGGTTATAGGAAGGCGAGAGGAAGAGGAATATAGGAAAAGGATAGGAGATGCTCCGAATACATTCCATACTCTCATTTTAATAATCGATCGTACGCGTTACTTCATATCGATATTTCTTATTATTCAGCCGAAGTCGACATCATGACTTATTTAAAGTACCGAACGGCAGAACAGACGTCTTGGCAAAGCATAGCATGACGAGGGGAGTGGTGCTGTTAAATGAAATTGCAAACCATTTGGATGTAAGTGACTGTTCTTTATATGCCTTAAAAACATTATTGAAGAGTCACTTGCCTAAATGCTGATAGGGTAACTAAATTGTACTGTAATTTATTTTTTTTTTTTTTATTATTTCATAAATGATTAAATGTTACATTTTTGGCCATTTTTGACTACCATACTAGGCTATTGCCCGTGTTGTGGTAGTCATATATGTAATATAATTTTATATAAACAGATAATAAAATATAAGAAGAGTAAAAAAAAACATATTTAGGGATAAATAAAACTAAAAACAGATAAAAATATAAGAATTGCAAGTTATCTAAGAAATAAAGAAGATTGAAATAAACATTGGTGAGCATTATTCTTTTTGAAATAAAAATAGAAATAAAATTTGGTAAGTAATCTTCTGCACGAGAGTACATGTTTGTAGTCATTTTTGATATTCGTTCTATGAAAGAAATTGGAAAGAGTGTTAGAGAAAGTAACTTTTTGTTTGATTTTTTTAAAATGCAATATTAAGTTAAAGTAATTGATTAATTAAATTTGTAATATTTTTTTAATTAATATTAATATTATTTGTTTTTTATTGTAATATTAAGCTCTCATGTGTTGTTTGAGGAAATCTCTTCCCTTTTCAAATATCTAATGATTGATATGGGATGATTTAGAATTATGTGACTTTATATCGACACTCAAAGCATTATACATTTTAGGAGCGATATACCAGAATTGTCGTTGAGCGAAAGAAGTTTGAGTTTTAGGGACCACGCAACCCAGGTTTGCTAAGAAGCGCGTGTGTGCTTGATGTTGTGGGGCCACCAGTAGATTATTTTGGCATATATAACATATGCTTATCTTAGTAAATAGCTGTCGAATATCTAAGACATTGATTGAATTGGAATTATTCTGTTGTACAATAATAATAAAAAATAAAATAAAATAAAATAATTACTAAAAATGTGAATGCTGTGAAATTTTGTATTATATTGTGCACATACACGACGAATTGGGATTTTTTTCTAATATTTGTTCTACATTATGATTACTTCTCAAAAGAAGAGTTATGAAGCACAAAATACAGTTTCCCAGCATACTGCACCGTTCGTTTGTACCAATTTATGTTTATGAGTCACAAAAGTGACAATCGAATACTCGCGAAATCGCAATGCCGGAGAATGTTGTCACCGGTATGACGTCATAATCAACAATAAACGACCGCGGATTCTGTAACCGCTTCGCTGCTAGGAACAATTGTTTAACAAATAATAATATCTAATACATAATGTTATCTCGACGATCTGATAAACTGAACAATCTTGTGGGAGATTTTGATCATCATGATGATATAAAAATATTTCAGGTGTACAATCTTGGTGTTGATGATTTTAAAATGTTTTAACCTTCGGAGTATGAGTTTGATTCCAGTTTAACCCCTCAGGCTAATTGGTTCGCTTTACTTTAATTATACGAATAATTCATATAGGTCTCACAGAAATCGTTGTATCTCCCTTAATAGCATATAGTCAAAAATATGATCTAAATACTTATTGGAAATAGAAAATATCAAATCTAAAGGTTAACCACAAAATAATTAAAATGTACTCCTTTATGAAATCAAAGCTTCCGTGCGCAATTTGAAAAAAAAAATGAAACTTTACTAATTTAAAAAATATATTTTTATATGAAATGGCAAAAAAATGAGTTTATGACAACACTTATAATACATTTTTCTAATAAAATATGTATATATAGGTGTTTTAATTTTTTTTATCATACCAGTAACTTTAGTTAGAAAAAACGTAAGGCGACCCATTTTAAAACTTTTTAAGGTTTGCAATCAAATTTTTATTAAATTTAAAAAATTAAATGATTATTTGTACCTAATCATAAAATTTAAAAGACTATTTGTAATCATAAAATTTGAAAGACTATATGTAATCATAAAATTTGAAAGACTATAATATGTAATCATAAAATTTGAAAGACTATATGTAATCATAAAATTTGAAAGACTATATGTAATCATAAAATTTGAAAGACTATAATATGTAATCATAAAATTTGAAAGACTATATGTAATCATAAAATTTGAAAGACTATATGTAATCATAAAATTTGAAAGACTATTTGTAATCATAAAATTTGAAAGACTATATGTATTCATAAAATTTGAAAGACTATAATATGTAATCATAAAATTTGAAAGACTATATGTAATCATAAAATTTGAAAGACTATATGTAATCATAAAATTTGAAAGACTATAATATGTAATCATAAAATTTGAAAGACTATATTATGTAATCATAAAATTTGAAAGACTATAATATGTAATCATAAAATTTGAAAGACTATATTATGTAATCATAAAATTTGAAAGACTATATGTAATCACAAAATTTGAAAGACTATTTGAAATCATAAAATTTTTAAAGACTATATGTAATCATAAAATTTGAAAGACTATTTGTAATCATAAAATTTGAAAGACTATATGTAATCATAAAATTTGAAAGACTATAATATGTAATCATAAAATTTGAAAGACTATATGTAATCATAAAATTTGAAAGACTATATGTAATCATAAAATTTGAAAGACTATAATATGTAATCATAAAATTTGAAAGACTATATGTAATCATAAAATTTGAAAGACTATATGTAATCATAAAATTTGAAAGACTATATGTAATCATAAAATTTGAAAGACTATTTGTAATCATAAAATTTGAAAGACTATATGTATTCATAAAATTTGAAAGACTATAATATGTAATCATAAAATTTGAAAGACTATATGTAATCATAAAATTTGAAAGACTATAATATGTAATCATAAAATTTGAAAGACTATATTATGTAATCATAAAATTTGAAAGACTATAATATGTAATCATAAAATTTGAAAGACTATATTATGTAATCATAAAATTTGAAAGACTATATGTAATCACAAAATTTGAAAGACTATTTGAAATCATAAAATTTTAAAGACTATTTGTAATCATAAAATTTGAAAGACTATTTGTAATCATAAAATTTTACAGATTATATGTAATCATAAAATTTGAAAGACTATATTAGGGAACGTACCCATACTACGTGACAAATTTTTTTGCAATTTTTAACCCCCCCCCCCCCCCCCCCCCCCGGTGACCAAAATCCTAAGCAAACTGCCGCTCATTTGTACCAAGCGTGACATTTTGAAGACCCCCCCCCCCCCCCCGAAGAGGTCACGTAGTATGGGTACGTTCCCTTATGTAATCATAAAATTTGAAAGACTATATGTTATCATAAAATTTGAAAGACTACATGTAATCATAAAATTTGAAAGACTTTTTTTTTTTTTTTTTTTTTTTTTTTTTTTTTTTTTTTTTTTTTTTTTTTTTACGTGAGCTCCACACAGGAGGCCCTGAGGAAAATAATTTCCCTCAGGGCCTATGTCATCTTTGGGGATGCTGTGTGGAGGGTTTTTTTTTAGGAAAGGAAGGAGGGGAGAGTTCTAGGAAGGAAGAGGGTTTAAGGGGTGGGTAGGAATCTGGGGTTCAGTGTGTCCTGGTCATCCGCCTCCAAGACCTAGACATACCTCACCCCATGAACCCGGGCACCCCTGCTAAATCACTAAACGTAGCGAACCACTTGGGGTGACCTATGGCAGAGGTGTTGGTTATCCAATAAAGGTTCCCGGGGCGGCGGCACCCATTCCCGCCTCCCAAATTGACTATTTGTAATCATAAAATTTGAAAGACTATTTATCACCTTCAAAAAACAGTTTTTAATTTTCGGATACGTTCACAAATAATCCATTTATATATTTGTATTTTAGTGTAAAGCGAAAACATTCTGACCTACTGATAGAATGTGGTCGAGGCCTGAGGGATCTCCTTTTGTGGGGTGTTTCGTAACCTCCCCATTCTTGTCTACATTAGTTTTCTGAAGGTTTGACTTCTACCGCATGTGAACTGCACACATTTAATTTTAGGGTAAATTGTCTTGGTGTTGTTCAAACTGCCTACTGAAAATGGTCTGTAAAAACTTTACACGAAACGAAATGGTGTTTAATTGGGTGTTGGTGTATGCAGGATAGAACTAGGTATAAACGGTATAAAGGAAAAAAGGATGACCAGTAACTTACAAATGTAAAATCTCTGCGAGGGAGAACACAATGTCAATATAGTTAGTTCCACCATTTTTCCTCGAGGCAATTATAGCCAAAAAGAACGGATGTGTTTTAAAATCTGAGATTGTGTACGTTCGAATTCTTCTTACTGGTGCAAAAACAAAAGTATTCGAACTTGCAATAATATGTTCCATTATTTGAAAAATTCCAAGCCAAGAATAAAGATTCTTATTCTATGATTTATAGTTTGGCAATTAAATGTAGAAAATAAATATATTGGAACTAAACGTGTTCGTTACTATGGCAGCACCGAATTATATGACGTTTCCTATGGCTGTCATGTTATCGCATGTTACGCTGATTTGATAATATTTTTATTCATTGTTTGCCTGAATTTAATTAAAATGAATAAACCATTACATAGTGATGGAAGAGGGGTTATATTCTGCGTTTTTCAATGCTGCCTAGCCGAGTATTACGCGAAGAAGCTTCTGTTTAATTAGAAGATATTTACAAACGAACTGCAGAAATGATTAATATGTAGTTTAGTTTATTTAATAAATTTCATTAGTATTACAAGATTTATGCCAATTTTCGAGCGATAATAACCATTACAATTTGATTTGAGGTTATGTTAAAAAAATCCGATTTTGACACTTCAATTTGACAGTTAATATGCGGCCACAGGAAAAAGGGAATAACTCAATAAAAAAATAACAAAATGCAACTTCTTTAAACTCGTAGAAAAATTACGTATTTCTCGTTTATTCTTTCTTTCCAAGTGAATATTATCTAGTGTGTGTTTTTAAAACTACCTTCTATAATAATAATTTTAATGATTTTTCACACACAGGTAAATCTGAATCAACGGTAAGACGAATCGTCAAGGAAGGGGAAAAGGCAGATGGAAAATTTGAAACATCGGGAAAACGGAAAATGGGCATTATAATAATAATATGTAATAGCATAAGTGCTGATGATTGGAAAAATTATTGCAAACACGTGATGAAAATTGAGGCAGAATATTATGATATCGATGAACTGCGTTTAGATGAAGATAAAGATACGGAAGAAGAAGAATCACACGAGGACGAAGACAATAATTACGTGTCGGGTGTTGAATTAATAGACTTAAATTTTTAAGTACCTACGTTTTTATATCGAAATAAACGCCCACTTAAAACTTGTTTTGTTTTATTTTACTTCCATTAAATTACAGTTTTTTGTGCAAATTTTTTGAAAATACAAATACGCTATGAAATATGCATTTTGGCAGAAGTGTTTTTTAAAACATACATTCATTGTCTTATGAGCCATTTTGGTGTTGCCATTTAAAACTAGAAAACGATCGCAGCGCCATCATTTATTTTCTACACTTAATTGCCAAACTGTACAGTTATTTATTATGGTTAGGGAAAGGTAGGTACCTTTTGGATAAATCAAATTCCGGTAGGAACCAAGCATATTCTTCTATCAAGACCGAATACTGGGCTTTTCCATTTTCCAAGACTCGTCATTACTGCAGGTTCTTGGTCAACTTGTCAGAATTACTTGGTAGATTGATCACCAAGGATATGCGTCAATTTAATAATAATTTATGTTATACTGTAAGTAATGATGAGGTGTTCATCCAAACGGTGGTTATAAATGTAATTATTATGAATAATGATGCATCCTATTGACGAAGAAAACAACATATGAGAGGATATTCTTAACTAGGTAAGGACTAATATATATACGCAATATATTCTATGATTCATCGTAGTCAGTCCAAGCAACGCCAATATCGAGAGAATGCTTTTCAATATTTCATAATTACTTACATTACATTTATATTAAGCCGAACAATGCCTCTTACTTGAATTCAGCCATATTATTCCTGAAAGAATTCATCCGTTTGCGTTAGGCGAATTTAAGATTACCTGTTTTCTTAAAATGGTGGATGGTGAAATGAGATTTTTGAAGTGAAAACTTCTTTACCTTTGTGATTTGAAACTCGATGAAACGAAAAAGCGACACTAAAAAGAGCCAAATACATATATCTATAGGATTAAGCCTGACCCAGGCGAAGTGAAATGAAAACCTCTTTAGCACCGTTGTGATTTGAAACTCGATGAAACGGAAACGAGCGACACTAAGAAGAGAAAGCCACATATATCTACAGGATTTAACCTGCGAGAGAATGAGATATACTAATCGGTGTCCTATTTGTGCGGTGCTTCGTAGAATAAAATGTAAAATAATTTTTAAACTTGGTAACGACATTATGATACATAAACCCTACAATTGTCCCACTCCTGGCATACGTCTCATTCTCTCGAAGATTGGTTTGCTGAAGTTTTCACTTCTACCGAGTGTGAATTGCACCCTCTGCTTTTTGTAATTACACAGGCAACTATTACAATATCAGAATAGCCTTCCAAATAATTGATCGGGGTTCGACTCGCGGCGGTAGCAATTAAAATTAAGGGCCCGCAAGCCGGATTTGTACCGATTTATTACATATTTCCCTTAAAAACAGTAAGTTTTAAAGCTCTTAAAAAAATATATGTTATTCTTGAAGATAATATCTAGACTTTGCCCGCGCCGAAACGCAAATTATATAAAATTCCCTCGATAGAAAAAAATCGCAAAGTATGCTCCAAAAATCATTATTAACACGTTTGTTTCAGTTATTTTACAAGTTATATGTATGAAAAAATTTACAGTGCTTCTTTAAATGCTGTTTAAGATAATGCCCGCGAGATTTTTGCTCTATTTTAAACGAGTCGTGTTTTATTAAACATTTTCGCAATTTTCGCATCGATTTTGTCGCTGTAAATGTTAGCGCTCTCCTCTAACATTCGTAATTTCGTATCTCTCCATCTTCTTCTTTTCGGGCCCGGTTGCAGAGCCGCCTTAAAGAAAAATGCTTATACTTTTCAATATTTTTTATCACGCGATTTTTCACTGGTGTGCGCTATTTACTTAATAAAAAATGGTTAAAATTGTATAAATAGTTGGAATATTAATTTTCCAATATAATTTACGACTAAAGCATGCAAAATACAATAATTAACTCCAGTAACTTTATAGATTCTATGAAATAGATGAGCTTACTTCAAGATTTGCATCCATTTTATCCTAGCATTCCGCAAATTCTTCCAAGTCAACATTTGCATAGAATATTCTCTCTAATTAGATAGAGTAGGTAGTGGGTACTGGGTAGAGTATCACCAATCACCAGGCAGAAGTCAGAAGGCAAACACTTGTACTCCATTGTGGTCATTCCTCCATTCCTCGCGCTAAGAAGACTGTGGTCAACACTCCATTAAGTGGCTTTAATGGATGAGATAATTAATCTCAATTACGCGCTAATATGAATAATCCCCACACGCTCAAGAAACAGAATAATTTACGGCATATTTTCAACGCTACAATTTGAAGTTATGTCTTTAAGTCTTCACTAGTGAAAAGTAAATCCCTGTAAGTGTGAACCCATATTACAATATACATGTACAAGCTGTTGAAAGAATACAAAACAAATTCTTACGTTTTCTTAATTATAAAATAGGTATTCCAGCAATTATGTTGAACTACAATACTATTTTGAATGATATGAATATGCTCAAATTGTCAGACAAAAGAACTTTCACTGACTTGGTATTTCTGTATAAAATTCTAAATGATTTAGTTGACAGTCCGATATTGCTCGAATTGATAAACTTCCGGATTCCACTACGTAATACTAGGAGTCAGGATTTATTTCAGTGCAGTAATTCTGGAACTAACTACCATATGTATTCCTCTTTGCCCAGAATACTAATGAAGGGAAACAATTATACCAAGTCAGTGGACATCTTCAATTTATCTTTAAACAAATATAAAATATTGTTACGAAGGCAGTTCAGTTATGTACAATAAATACTGTGTATTTCTTACTATTTCATATGTAAAAGCCCCGAAAAAGGGCGTTAATAAATAAATAAATAAATAAATGTATAAATATATATATATATATTTTTTTTTTTATTATATAAAGCAATAATTGTCAGCCTGAAACACTCATTTACATTGAAAAATCTTCCGAGAAAAGATACTTGCCGCCAACGGGACTTGAACCCGTGTCCTTCTGATTGCCGGTCGGATGCTCTGACCACTGAGCTATGGCGGCTTATCGAATACCCGCCAAATAATTCAATATATACTGGTGTTTCATTCAACAATTACTGATTATTACATTTTTCCACCTGAAAACAACCAACTTTATTTTTGTGAGGGAGGTATTGCTAGTACTAAATCTCTCGCTAGGTGGCGTCGAGACAAATTATGTCTACATTTTTGGGTGAAATACTTTTAACTTGTTAAATATTAATTATTATTTTTAATTTATAAACTAACGTTTAAGACAAGATTTTTATGCATAGCACAAAGGGTAACAATTATTATAAGCAATAATTGTCAGCCTGAAACACTCATTTACATTGAAAACACTCTTTTATATTTTTTACTTTAGCTCCACACAGGAGGCTTGAGAGGAAAACAGTCTCCCTCTGGGCCTATGTCATCTTTGGAGGATCATCAGCTGTTTGGAGGGTATGTAAAGGAATGAGAGGAAGTTTTGAGAAGGAAAAGGGAATGAGGTGTGGGTGTGTATCTAGGGGTCAGTGTGTCCAGGAGCGACGGACGTATGAATCCATTCCTCCCACCGCGGTGCAAGACTATGGGTTGAGTCGAGAGAGTCCGGCTTGAGAGGTCAAAACATCTCCCTCAACCAGTCTCTACCGATCCAGCCCGCTACGAATGGTGGGCAAACGCATCCGAAGTCAAGACCTAGGCAAATCTTACCCCTTGTTACGTATAACTAAGCAGGTACTTCTCCTTCCCCACATACATATATGGAACATTGTGGGATGTGACTGGCAACACCTTTCTGCAAGGAAGAGGGATTTTTGAACAGAAGATGACCGGGCGGATTTGACACGAGTAAGAGGAAGCAAGTCATTCCTTATTTTATAGTTCTACGTGGAATAAAAAACGACGAATCAAAATTTGATCGCCAGATTTATAACATTAAAAGGAAGATTGATTAAACAGGCAGACAAAATATCCCGGCGAGGATAATCCTGATATGGGAAGATCAACGGATTCATGGAAATATTCTACCAGTATTCAAGTAAGGTGTAATCCTACCTACCCTCAGAAATGAACCATATTTGCTACCAATGGAGTCGATTTGCAAGGATGATCACATTTGAGGCCATCGCTCATCCTGAGCTGCATAGGTAACCTTTGACAGTTGTCAAAGCACCCGGAAGGCGCCGCAATTTGGTATAAAATGATTCTAACCTCTCGCCCAAAGCTAGCTTAGGATATATTGATTTAACCTGTTCTTTGTGCGACTCTTTTCCAATTACAATTATCTATTTCTACTGATCAATCTAAACATCTTTTTATTGCAAAACCTAACCTATAAATGCCAGCAAAACAGCCGACAAAAAGTGTCCACACAATCCCTGAAATTCCAACAATATGGTTTCCTGTTTCATTATTTAAAAAAAAAAACAGGTAGCGTCCAATTAATTAACATTAATTTACACCCCATGTTAACGTAGGCGTTAACACCCTATGAACCCAGGCACCCATGTTAAGTCACCAAACGTAGCGAACCACTTGATATGACAGTTGATCCCCCAACATTTGGTCCCTTGGCATATTTATACAATACGAATTCGTTTTAGGGAAAATAAGGTATACCTATATAACAAAGCGTCCCAAAAGAGATGTGCATCAGTGGCGGTCCGTAAGTTTTCAGTGAGCTAGAGTGCTAAGATAAAAAAATACGACTTTAATGATGTAAATTTCAATTTTTTGTTTGAAAATATACTGAAAATCTTCGTACAAAATGTTGAAATTTTGGAAAAAAAAAATAAAATTCATTTTCAGCTGCAACAACATCAATAACGTAGTATTTTTCAATTTTCGCACTCTAGGTCACTGAAAACTCACGGACCGCCACTGGTGTGCATATACCGCCGAATAACAAAAGTACAAAACGTATTTTCATTCAAATGCATCAAGGATAAAACTACTTGTCCGTATATACTGTATATACCAGCGTGTGTGTACAAAAAATCCATAAACAAAACGTATCATTAAAGTTATTTTTGAAGTCGATTTTAGGTTTAATCGTCTCCCTGTTTGCAATAATTACAAGTTAGAAGTGAAATGTACTCCATTATTGTCCTGGTGAGAGATCCGACATTCAAAATCGAAACGTGGCTGAAAATGGATTTAGGTTTGCTTTGTAACCGGATTTACGGAGCCAGATACTTCCCAACATTCCTCTTTCACATATCTTTCCCCTCCCTATTTCCTGCCTCACAACGTACCCCATTTGGGGATGCCATAGTCCCACTGGCTCCGAATAGTTTGGACTTTCGTGCGGTGTTCACATAAAAATATGGAAAAAAGAGGTGATTGTCCTAACAGCCTTCCACACTAACGACCAAATTCACAAGCCAATCGTAAAAAAATTCAAATGGAGTTCTGCTATCCAATGAGAATAGGTATATTTTTTATCGATTTGCGATATTAGATGTTCTATTGATTAATAATTCATATTATCTTCTGTAGTAATCACGTAATAAAAGATAGGAACGTGTCCGCAGTAAATTTAAAACTCAAAATATCAATGTTTTTATCATCAAGTGATTTTGTAAGATAGGTAACAATTGTGTAATATTGAAATTGTTAGTCTGACAAATGTTTAAAAAATGAAAGGCAATAAATGCAAGCTAAAAAAATCACTACGACCCAGGTGTTATGTAGATGGTGACCCGACAATTCGTCCTGCGACAATTCATCCGGCGACAGTTCACCCTGCGACAGTTCATCCGGCCGACAGTTCATCCTGCCGACAGTTCATCCTGCCGACAGTTCATCCTGCCGACAATTCATCCGGCGACAGTTCACCCTGCGACAGTTCATCCAGCCGACAGTTCATCCTGCCGACAGTTCATCCTGCCGACAATTCATCCGGCGACAGTTCACCCTGCGACAGTTCATCCAGCCGACAGTTCATCCTGCCGACAGTTCATCCTGCCGACAGTTCATCCGGCCGACAATTCATCCGGCGACAATTCATCCTGCCTGATCATTTAGAAGATTTTTATTAAGTAAGTATGCAAAGAGGATATACGGCCGTACAACCAAAATCGATATACTTATATCTAAAGGCATCTTGAGTGGAAATCCGCTGTAAAAATATTTTACTAACAATAATTTCGACTCTCCGAAGAAACATGCGTGAATATCAAAATACGACATACTTATACGTGCAGTCGGCTTAGCAAAGAACAGTAAAGATTCCTACTTGCATCTAATATAACTTTTTTATCTGAAATTAACACCATCTTTTTAGGGTGAATTGACTGATTTAAAAAAAAACACAAGAGTCCCAACTCCCAACCGTCTCGAGCCAGTGAGTGCCAATGGCATCCCAAATTTTGGTATGGTGTGATGCTGAAGGTAGTGGTGAGGGGAAGGAGATGTGGAAAACGTATTTTCCTGGCTATTCAGATCTAGTCACCAAACACGGCTAGGTTAGGTTAGGTCAGGTTAGGTTAGGTTAGGTTAGGTTGTACGGCCGTATATCCTCTTTGCATACTTACTTAAAGAAAAAATCTTCTAAATGATCAGGCAGGATGAATTGTCGACGGACGAATTGTCGGCAGGATGAACTGTCGGCAGGATGAACTGTCGGCAGGATGAACTGTCGGCAGGATGAACTGTCGGCAGGATGAACTGTCGCAGGATGAACTGTCGCCGGATGAATTGTCGCAGGATGAACTGTCATGGAACCTATGTAGATATACATCGACTATCTAGTTGATTAATCAGACATCTCCAAATACTAAGTTTTGAGATAATGAAGAAAGCAGTATCAAGGGGTTGAGAACATTATTAAAAATCTGTGAAGAATATGCAAATGACCACAACATGATGTACAACCCCAAGAAGACGGAACTAATCGTATTCCACCATGGAAAAAATCCCAGACAATGCTCCCTGTAAAACTTAATACGGAAAACATAAACGCATCTAAGAATGTAAAATAATTGGGACACATTATTACTGAAGACCTCTCGGATGACGGTGATATTGAACAACAGCGGAGAAGTTTCAGTATACCTACTGTCTAAGTGTCTAATATAATATGATTGCCCGAAGATTCTTCAAATGCAGTAACAATGTAAAAAAAAAACATTGTTTAATGCATTTTGCACTAGCCTATATACATGTGAAACATGGTGTCACTACCGAACCAGCTCAATAGAACGACTCCGGATCCAATATAATGATGCTTGCAGAATTATATTTGGATACTGAAGATACAGCGGCGCATCTTCAATATTTACGGAGCTAGGACTACACGGATTCACCGGGTCACTGGAGCCAGGATGCGGCTAATGGCTTCCGATAACACAGTGGTGATCGCAGCCTTCCAGCACCAAGCGCCACTCCTGAGCGAGCGCTGGGCCCGAGCTCACTCCAGACCACGTCCTACATTATAATTGATTATTTATTTTATTTCTATTATAATTGATTTGGTGGTGTTTGTGAGAAATCTGAGTATTGTACCAGACAGAGCAGTGGTTCTTGACCTTGTTGGAGGTACTGACCCCCACCTGTCTCATATGCGCATTCACCGAACCCTTCTTAATTGAACGAATCACGAATCATATGAGTCGGGGGTGTGTCTTGACCTCCGCCGAACCCGCGAGACTGACTCACGAAATCCAGGTTAAGAACCACTGATATAGATGGTACACTTTTACATTTAACCAGTGTTGCCATGTCCCAAAAATGAAAAACTATGTTTCAGGGATGAAACAAAAAGCTTAAGAATTAAATAAGAAAATAGCGTTAGGTTAGGTTAGGTTAACCTAAGTAAAGAATCTACAATTATTTTTTTTAAATTTTCCTTTGAATAATACGAAAAAGATGTATTTATTGTTAGCAAGTTTAATTTATAGAACTCCATTTTAATTTATTTTATATCATCAATAATATTATATACGTTTTAAGATTTTCACGGCCAAAAGCATTTTCGTTATTTGTTTTCGGGGTGTTATTATTTGGCAGATTCACACATCTACCGGATCTGCCCTGATGATGGACACTGCAACGATGTCCGAAACGTTAGCTAAAGAAGGAGGTAGCGCAACATGGCATAACACCCCAAAAACAAATAACGAAAAATAATATTATAATTTAATTTATAAAAACATAACAAAACATTGTTCGAAACTGTCAAATTAGTATAAGCTTTCCCTGAAGAAGGAACGTTTGTTCCGAAACCGGTAGGATTTACGCATTATATAAGTGGTTTATACAAAGTTGTATCGTTTCATTTTATTTTTATTTTTATAAAAACAGTTTATTTAAAAACAAGTTCTGCTATGTAATTATTAATATGCGTGACAGCTGTTTCGCCCTCTGAAGGCATTATATATGTATAACTGTTTATCGACAGTTTGATGTAGTTCGTAGGTACATAATAATAATAATATCATCAAACATAGTGATTTCGATTGTGGGTGTGTGTATGTGATGTAACTCTGGTTCAATGAACTCGTATTTGTTTTGAATTTGTTATTTTTCAAGTTGAATATTGTCAAAAATTCAAAGAAATGAAAAGTACCTACTTAGGTAGTAGGTACCTACCGATTATATAATATTTGAACAGAAAATTATTTTTACTGTAATTTTTAAAATTGGAACTGATGCGACCTAAAATATGTTTTTTCCAAGAAAATTATTTTCTTTGTATATTTGAAATGTATAAGGGTTAAACTTGACGATTAATAAAGACAGATTTCGTTTTTTAAAGGTCTGCGCTTTTTAGCTAAAATGCACTTATAGGCCACTTGCATGGATTTCATATTGACTTGGAAAAAATCGTGTGGATAGATTTTTTTACTAACATTACGATAATGTTAGTAAATTTTTTTAGAAATGTAGTTTATTTTTTTAAATAAATAAATCCATTATTTGGGCTCGTGACGTCACTACATGAAAATGTCCCGTCTCCGAAAAAGTTCCTATTAATTTTATAAAATTCCACACTAATTTTTTTTTTTATATGGCAACACTTTGATTTCATACGAATTTTTGAATTTGACATTTAACGTTCACTAGATTTATTGTTTGTTCTCTGCGAACGTATCATATAGTTTGACTTTTTGACAGATGTTGTGAAGAGAACCCCGTACATTTTACGTTGTCCGTGTGTTTTAGAGGTATAATGATAATGGTGCGGATTTTAACTAAATCAAATTTTATAATATTCTTATTATTATTATAATTTACAAGTACAAGTATATTACATTTGATTTAGTAATATAGACGTTGATCATTATAATGATTTATGATCAAATAGCAGACCCGGCCACACGTTGCTGTAGATAACGAAACACAACGCCATTACCCAACCTTTATAAAATCCACACCACCCGCTTGCCAGCTGCTTGCTGCCTGAATTGAATATTTGAATTTCTCGGCTTTTCTCTACTATAATAAACACGTATTATACATATAAACCTTCATCTTGAATCACTCTATCTATTGGTGAAAACCGCATGAAAATCCGTTGCGTAGTTTAAAAGATCTACGCGCAAATACATTTTGAGCGACTTCATTTTATACTATGTAATGATAAGATGGATCAAAGAAAAAATATTTATGAGATTTAATATTTTTGGTATGCCTCGTTATTCTCCTGTACCAATCGTGGGGAAAACATTCATTTTTTTAAATGATTTTCGGCTATTATCGTTTTTTCGCAGCCATTAAATCATGTCCCGTCTTTACGGTTTATAAAAAAATGGTCTGATTTTTCGGATTGAAATTTTCAAAAAATCGCCAGGGTTTCAAAAATACGATTAAAAAAAAATACAGAATGTCTTAGCCTATTATCACTTTTACAATCAAAGATATATAAATATAAGAGATGTGCTATTGCCATATTTTACTGGGTTGGACTGTGCTTCCTGGTGTCGCCGATATTGTTAACCAATACAACTGCACACCTTAAAACAATCAACTAAATGATCGAATTCTTTCGATCTGAATTTTCCGTATTCAAACTAGGTATATTGTTAACCAATACTAGGTACCTCACACCTTAAAAAATCAACTAAATTCCGTATTCAAACTAGGACCATTAGACCGTAGTCCGCCGAGTCGGGCGGCCTTCATAGCATATCTCTTATATTTCAAATTCTTTGCCTACAATTTTATTGTGATTTTTATACGTGATTTTTCACTGGTCTACGCTAGTATAAAATGAAACAGATATCACTTTAAATCATGACAGTATGACATTTCGCAGCTGTTCAAATCGGCGTAAGGTCAGCGGTCGTTCGGCGTGTGAAAGCGAATCGGTAGTGAAATGAGGTCAGGGGTTCGATATCTGGGTACGACTATCGTCTAGCGCCGATTGTCTAATGCACACCCGAGCCCGAATGCAATCACTATGCATTATAAATTATAATATACCAGTTGTTGCAGTTTGTCGCGTGGCAGTTGCAGCCGGCGAGTCTGCCATCGATTTAATGCATCAGAGAGACTCCAGATTTATTCAATAGCAGTTAACTTGCTGCTGGGCTCTGCGGGCGGCTTGTGTTTCGTCTTCACCCAGTTTGAGTGTTGGTGACCATTTTATAAATCCTATTGGAACTAGTACCAAAAATAGGCGGTTCCTCCGATCCACTTGCACTGGGATCGGGACAAAGTAACCGCGACAGGCAATGACGTCATCTATAACATATAGACGCGTGGTATTATTATTCACAACTGGCAGTTACAATAATTATCATATTATCGTCAATTTCCCCATATTTCCCTAGAGATTCACGAAATTACAAATCCAGTAGTACTTGGGCCTGACTGGGGATGCTCCTCACGCTGGCTGTTAACGTAGGTGGCGCCATCTTTTGGCAATGCTTTAATTCGGTACTATTACAAAAGTAGATTTGTATACAAACTCCACGTAAGAAAAAGATGTTTTGCATTCTTAGTCATTTTTTTGAATTTCAACCGTACAGTGTACAGTCTCCAGGCTATTAATACTGTCTGTTGATGATGATGATTGGTTGATGGCTATAATTTAAATCAAAGTGATTCATGTGGACCCCGGGGGTCGATTTAGACTTGCTGGGGTCCATGATTCTAAAAGTTATCACACGTAAACCATCTTTATTTCCAACAATACAACTATTTAATTCTTTTAGGGTACTCAGTTTAAATAAAATTTTCAAAAAGAACACACTGTTACAAACACACAAAGATCATTTTAATTCTACAACAACAATCACAAAAATAAGTAACCGTTCAAGATCACGTGGTAATCTAGAAATCCCTAAATTTAATACTAGTGCTTTTCAACAACATTATACTTATCAAGGCATAAAATTTTTTAATGCCCTACCATATAAAATTAAATCCGAAGAAAATTATAAAGTCTTTAAATTACTAATAAAACAACTGCTTGATCAACCAAACACTAATTATAAGTTTTAATTTCAAAGAAAGAATTTCTACGTATATTTTTTGATTACAATGTACTAATTAGTAAAAATTGATCAAGTCTTAATTATAATTTTATGTACTTTATTTCAAAATTAATCACTTAACTCCATCATTAATTAACAAAAAATAAATTATAAATTAATGTAGTCTTCTTATTGATTGCACATATCCTCTTAAAATATTTCATCAACTTTTGAACTGAAATGTAAGCGATTATTGTCGTAAAATAACATTATGTACCTACTCCTGCAATATTATCAGTTAATCCCATTGTCAGAATCAACTATATGTACTTACCATCTCAACACCTACCTATTAAGAGAAATGCAATAATATTATTTTTATTTTTACTACTTCTATTGTATATTATTACTTTTAAAATATCTATACTACATGTATATCTAATTTAGCAACTGCTACGTTAGTATATTTCTTTATTTAATATTTGTTTTTTATTCATAAGTTTTATTTGTTTCTTAATTTAAAAATATATAGTATATCTTATTTTTTATCTTTTTTCTGTAATGACACGACTCCCCAATTTAAACACGAGAAATTTTTTCTCTTTTAAATTGGGTAGATTCATTAACAAGAAATTATTTTATTTGTAATTATTTTTAAGAACCATGTATTTTCCTTATGTAAATCTGTTATATGTATGTATATTTCAAATATTTCATTTCATGTCAGCGAGAAAATAAAATGTGGTCCATAATTCCACATCAACACTCCAGGCGTTCAGTAAATGACATAAAACAACTAACACATTGTGTGTGCATAAATTTTTTTATATTATCTGCACACAGGAGGCCCTGAGGAAAAAATCCTTCAGGGCCTAGGTACCTACCTATGTCATCTTTGAGGATTTTGTGTGGAGGGTCTTTTTGTTGGAAGGAAAAAGTGAACCTGGGTCTTGAAGACACCCTTGTTTACACCCCACCCTGAAGTGTTCAAAATCTTTCGATTTTTTATGTTTTTTTATGTTAGTCAAAGACGTTACATACCTACTTTAGACGCGGGGTAGAAATCTCAAAATGGGAAGCCAACAACAAGACAATTGTAGAGTACTCGATTTCTAGTACTTTAGTACTAAACTGCCACGCGTCGAGTAAGGTCGTGTCCTACTAGTAAGTAAATTGCATTCCAAAATTCCCTCCTGTGTGATGAGAAAATGTTTCCATTACACTGTAAACAGTCGCAAAAGCGAAGGAACATTTCATTTGTAAATACATGCAAATTACTTATTATTATCGATTATAAAAATAATACAATTGCTTTCCGCCCAAAGATTTTATGTGTCATTAGACAACTCAAGGCCTACTAAAGTACAGGTCTGGATGCGCAACAGCCAAATTACAAAGTCGATGCCATGCCGTCGCTAAGTAAAATTTACTTTTTATAATAATAATCTAATGATTCTTTATTTACTTGCCTGCGGTAAAACAACATACAAATTAGCAGAAATAACAAATACAATAACAATTAACGCCATTTGCAAACTATTGTTGTTCATTATAGCTATTTGACACCTCAAAATTCGACTGGTGCCCAGGCCTACTACTTCAGTCGGCCTTGAGACAGTATTTGACGGATCTTTAGAATTTTGAATACGAAAATGCCGCCCACGGTCTATCTTTTGTTTCGTTCATACGCACATATTCTTTTAAGCGTCTATCTTTATCATACACGAATAACTTTTGAATTAAGAAATTATTGAAAATCGCTGAAAACAAAAGAGTTTTGATTAATTGCCACATTATATCTTGAGTTTGTGAGACTGTGGCAAGTCTATTTATATAACGTCATAGTTTTTAGTGAAAAAAAAACATCAAAAATGTCATTGGAGATCAAAATTTAAATTACATTTTTTATTCCAAATAATGTCAGGTAGGTATCACTGGTAGAAAATCAAGTACCTACCTAGGTACAACGTTCCTTTCCTTGTCGGAATCAATTTATTAAAGCAAAACATTGCGCGTATACCTAGGTAGACTTGCATTTTATCTCCACACAGGAGGACCCGCGGAAAAAATCCTTCAGGGCCTAGGTACCTATGTCACCTTTCCAGAAAATTTCAAGAGAAAATTCCAGAAAATTAAAGTAAGTCGTGAGAAGGAAAAGGTTATGATGGTTGGGTAGGTAGGAAACTGCAGATCAATGTGTTCAAGATTGACAAATGTACGAATCCATCCCTCCCACTGTGGTGCAAGGAGATGGGTCGAGAGTCCGGCTAGAGAGGTTAAACGTCTCCCTCAACCGGTCTCTCCCGATCCGAACCGCTACGCAGTACCTAGGTGGTCAAAAGCATCCGCCACCAGGATCTGGACAAACCTTACTCCATGGACCCGAGCACCCCTACATACAGTAACTCGCAACTAGGTACCTATACTATAACTTGCACAGGCCTATAATTGTCTATGTCTATCTGTCATACAGTCTACAGTCGCTACACTGAGATGTTAAATTCTCTAAATAAAAGCAAATAAAACTTTTAACTCGACAAATATAACTAGGTAATCGGTTCACCAAGAAAAATAATAGGTTTTGAACGGTCAATAAATATTATTGATAACAATGTTATCAGAAATGTAAATTATTGATTTATTTAACAGTTAAGTTGCTTATTGCAAATTTCATGTTCCTCGTAAAAATTTAAGAATTCTGAAAATAGATTCTAATCGAAAAAGTACTTTTTTTTAAATGATTGAGTCAAAAGTCTCATAAAATCAATTGACTTTCTATAAAATCTCAATAATAGGATGTGCCCAGCATCTCCGCTCACCCATATGCGATAATGTGATGGCTGTACGTCCTACATAATTAAAAATATTTATAGCATTGCAAACGTATATTATTTTATCTTATCTCCAAACTCGAAGGTAAAAAAATATACGTTTTCTCACGTAGGTATAACAAACAGCCTCTATTGTACATTGTACGTGCGTTCAAGGTATTTCGAACGTTTAGGGAAAAGAACATAATAAAAAATCATTTTCCGTCGTTTTCTATAAAATAAACAATGTTACCACTTGAATAATAAAAATATATCAAGTACCAGGTATTATGTCTGGTAGGTTTATATATTATGTTCGAAGAATAAATTTTCAATGAATAATATTATTATGGTCTGCGAACGAAAGTTCGAAATTCGAATGTTCACAATTTCTAACGAACACGACAGACATGGCCTTCCGTCGAGAGCAAAAGTGAAATATGTACTCGGAATCCAATTAACCCAGCCATAATATTATACGAGTTGTATAATCAATTACGACTATTATTTATATTCAAGAAACGTTTTACGTCCGTATAATATGATTACAACAGACTCAGCTACTATTGTTCCGTATAAAAGACAATAATTTCGTAATGACATCACTCCGCACTGACACATTTTTAATAATTCGCCAATTTTGCAGAATAAGAACGCATTTCCTGGTTAAATTATCCCAGTAGACCGCAAAATTTCCGCTGAATTTGTTGGAAACTCCCGCAACCGCTGTCTTTTAGGACCTTTCAACAATGCGTTACCCTTAAAAGTGCTCTAAAAGTTTCAAAAGGGATGGGCAACACAAAAAAAGTTTTACAACTACTTTGAAAGCGTGCATTTACACGATTTTATGTAGCCAACTTGTTGCAAAAGTGAACAAAACACGTTTAAAACTCATCAGTTTACCTGAAAACGTGCAAAAGTTATACAAATAAACATAAATACTAGAAAAGCTGTCAGAATAAGATTATAAAAAGGCGATTGTCATCTCTATCTTACCTTGTCCAAACATTTTAACTCCTCTATCGGGTAAACCGTTTTTTCACATCTGGCGCATGTTTTATTCATTTTCACGGTTCACTGTTTTCAGTACACTATTGAATATAATTGATCAAACATTAATTTCACTTATTTTTCAATAAACACGGTTTTTGGCACTCACACTAAACACATTTCCCCGCTTCGAGAAGTTAGCGACCGTACTCAAACTGCGCATGACAAAAAATGACAAATGGCGGCGGACTGACGGTACCAACACAACAATAATAAAAAGGCTGAGTTTTGGAACTTTCATGAAGTCGTCGTGTTTGAGGTTTGGAACTGTTGTGAAGTTAGTCACAAGAATTCGGTCGATCTATCTGTCAAGTGATCATTGACGTTTTCCGCCGATGTGAAAAATATGTTGTAAATTCATAATAAATTGTCAACAGCTAAAATTCACCCGAATTAAAGGTACGAAAATGACTTTTACATCTGTTTTAAAGCTTTTTATCACTCGCTTACTCCTTTACGCCCCTTGACGTATTATCTACAAGGGCACACAATTTTTGTGACAGGAGGTAATCATCTAGCAAAGGTCTTTTGAATTGAAATAAAAATGTGCAAAAAGCCACTCATTGTCACAGAATTCGTTCGCGGTGAACTAATTTCGTGTTTGTTTACTAAACAATTACCCAAGATATACATCCTTTTTATCATTTCCTTATCAAAACTAGAGCAATTCATTTTTTGTTTTGTTTACCGTGTCTCATGTGACCTTTTTAATTTGCATAGAGCTCCACTTATGCATTGAAATCAATTGTAGACATCTTCAAGGCGTATTTTACCAGACGTTTTCATTTGTTAGGCGATTAAAACATTAACTGGTGACATCATTCGTTATTCGGATTATTTTAGCTTCAAGGCTCTCAACTGCTTTGTAAAATATTTTTGCAAACTAATTAAAATCTCATTGAAATAATTATGCTCGTGCATATAGTGAATAAACTGACATGCATGGTTTTAGCTCTGTTGTTCTTTTCTGATTATTTAAAAAAATCAGATGACTTTTCTAATTCATAAAATAATATATTTATTTAAAATATTAACGCTTTTCATCTTTTACGTAATATAACAGCTCTAGTTTTGTTTTGAAGCTTGCAAAGACACTGTTAAACAAACTGCGGAAAACAATGTCAGTTGTAGTTATTTATTTAATTAATTATTATGTACACCTAATGATAGTTTCCATACAAACCTCCGCAATATTCTTTTTTCTAACGTTAATTAGGTGCACGTGGTTACAGCTGATACCGCCTTTACATCACATTTGAATATTACCGAACTGGTAATTCCATGATTCACTGGTCTTGTGTATGATATATCTATTATTAATTTCATTGTTGGCATGGAGAATGGTTTACATAATTCCTGTAAATAAAGTACGGCCTCTGAGTTTCCTCCCTAGTACAGGTTAACCCTTTCCTTTCCACAAAATGACCCTCCACACAGCATTTCCAAAGATGTCATAAACCCTGAGCGAAATTATTTTCCTCGGGGCCTCCTACCTAGTGATTCCGTATTTTTGGTGGGATCGTTATTAGATAACGGACGTTATCTCTTGTCAGATTTGAATGATTTTTATATATTTTCTGTCACATTTTAGTTTGGATTGATTTAAACACGAATTCCTGCAAGTACACATGATTATTTATTCATTTAATGTACGTTGTACGTAGAAAAAGCAAATAACAGCTATAAAAATCACACAAATCTGTCAGGAGATTACGTCTGCTGTCTAATAATGATCCCACAAAAAATATGGAATCGCTCGGCTGGATGGAGTTACATTGTACCCTCTCCAATAAACCCCTTATTCCTTTGACAGTAATTCACTCCTTCTGCCCCTCCCTCGTCCCCCACCTTCCCCTGCTTGTCGTTTCCCGTGCGTCCCTGTTCCCGCCCTCGTTCGCCTCCCACATCCCCTTTCTCTCCCTCCTTCCCCTTCCACTCTCCCCGCTTTCCCTGTACCTCGTTTCCCTCCCCCTTCTGCTTCCTCCCGGCACCTACCCATCTCCATCGTTTACCTCCCCTCCTACTGGATTCCCCCCATTTTGGCTTCCCTCCCTGCTGCTAAATTATATGAAATACACACATTTTTCAAAAAACTCCTAGTCCCTTTAACAAAGTTTACCAGGGTTGTCTTATTGTCTGATGATGTCTCCTGGTTTGACATGGTTTAACATTTGATTTATTTCAACTCCAAACAGTTGCCATATTGTGCCTCCTGAGGTGACTGTGCCAATATTCATACTGTCTCCCCCAGTGAGTTTCTATTTGTTTTGTTTTCTTTCCTCGTTCATTCGTTCTACATGCCCAAACCATCTGAGTGTCCCTTTCTTAATCTTTCTCATTACGCTTACATCAGCCTTGCATTCTTCACGGATCTCCACATTTCTCACACGATCGTACATTACCACACGTACGCCTCAGGGATCTCATTTCTACAGCATTTAGTCTACTTTCATCCTTCCTCTGCTAGTTCCATGCCTCACTGCCATACATCAGGATAGGTACAAGCACTCCATTATGGACGGCTAACTTGGCTTCTTTGGACAGTTTTTTGTTGTCACCAACGGCGTTCAGTCCTCCATTAATAGAGTTGCCTGCATTTACCCTTCTTTCGATATCTCTGTCAGATATGTCATTCAATATGACTTCTTATTTATCTTCTGTTTTATTTGGGTTAGTTTCCATGTGTCACAATCATAAGTTATCATTAGTCTTATCTGTGTTTTATTATGCACAATAAAAACAGTTTACCTTTTGACTCTGTATTTTGAACCGTGGTTGTTCTCATTTGGATAAGGTTCTACCTGGCATTTTTTTCAAAAAATTTTAATGCCAAAGCATTTCTTTTGCTCATTTCTATACCCAAAATAATTTTCAGAACCATCTGTGTTGCATTTTCGTAGATATATGTATGACAAAGTTCTAACATCAAGCATTTTCAATAATAATTCATTTTACAAGGTTCTAACATCATATACACTCTCTATTTTGTTTGTATCCGACAGTTTATTGTAGATACAAGGCGCATTATGGTTCGTCACTTCATTTGGATAGGGTTCTAACTACGCCTTACCATTTTCTAAGGTTTCTAAGTTTCCAAAGACGAATTTTCATAATCTATTTAACAATTTTAGTTAAAGTATTTTAGTTTATCATATTTTAATGGATAATATTTAAATAGGACGAGGACCCAGCATGGAATTGCATTAGGGAAATGTAATTAGTAGTGAACGACCGAAGGATCGGTTTCGGCAAGGTTCGGCAAAAAAATCTAGTTTCGGCAGAAAATCTGCCGAACCTTCAGTCGCACAACAACAATTCGGAATTGAATTCGAAACTCTGAATTCGTGAATTATCGCGCGTCGTTCGGCTGACTTCGGGTGAGTTCGTGACTCGTGTGTCACCCGCCATCATCAGCTGATTTCACCGGCCGGTCCGGAGTGATTATGTTGTGAGGTTATGTGTTATTTCTCACGCATACATGTTTGTTACATACAGTTAACACGTTTGTTAATTTCATAGTTTTTGTTTGTTTTATAAAAAAAAACAAATAATTATTTTTTCACATACTTCAATTATAGTTTTTTTAATTTCATTTAACACGTGTAATAAGAATGTTGTGATTGTAAACGCAATTACAATTAAAATACTCAATTAATGAGGTCCTTCCATTATAATGTAAGTGTTGATTATGACAAATTTTTGTTCCAAGAAGTAGTTAACATGGTTTTGTTAATTTAAAAAAAAAATTATATAAATAATATAAAAAAATCCTTTTTTCACATAGGGATGTCGAAAGTGAAAAAAAATATCGATATATCGATGTATCGATATTTATTAAAATATCAAAATTGACGTCGATATATCGAGGAAAAAATATCGATATATCGGTAAAATTTTCAAGAGATTTTGCATTTTTAAAATAATAGTGTATTCAGCTCAATATTATCAATATTTTGTACACAATTTGCTTTTTTTAATGTATAAAAATCTCAATAAAAATGAAGGTATTTTTATCACTATTCATTTTTATTACGTAATAATTACAAAAATATCAAAAACTAAAAAGCTGTCTTCTAACTTATATGTAAACTGAGACGCATTCAAAGTTTGTATGCGTCTCAGTAACATTCTATTGGCGTATTAATCTGTCAAAAAGGACTTCGTGTTTGGAACAAGGTATAGTCAATAATCATAGACAATTGGGAACCAACACATAGGAGTGGCTTAGAAAAAAATGGCGAAAAATAGCATACATTTCTATGTATGTACCTACACACATGAGATAGTATTGGTGATCACAAATACTAATGCAAAGACAATAGATTTGTAAGCTATTAATAGTTAAAATTTCAACCGCCAGATGTCATGACCCAATACAGTTACTTTTTTCCGTTCGTTCTTATACGGTTTTGGATTCTAGGGACTTTAAATACATAAATTTAAAAAAATATCATTTTTGATACAATTTTCGATATTGGATATTTTGTATCGATATATCGGATCAAAATATATCGGCTAAAAATATCGATATATTGAATTAAAAATATCGATAATTTTTCAACAAGCCTATTTTCACATACTTCAAATATTGTTTTTTATTTCATTTAACACATGTTAACTGTCTGTATAAGTGTAAAAAATAAGCTAAATGTCAGTAAACAAAAGATTTTTAACATGTCTTCATTTTTATCAAGTTTCAGTTTCGGTTTCGGC
This sequence comes from Limnephilus marmoratus, assembly GCA_917880885.1. Lineage (NCBI taxonomy): Eukaryota > Metazoa > Arthropoda > Insecta > Trichoptera > Limnephilidae > Limnephilus > Limnephilus marmoratus. The sequence goes on from OU862932.1 coordinate 17,764,420, forward strand.
CGAAACTGAGACAGATACCGAAGATTCGGTTTCGGCAGAAAGTCTTGTTTAGGTCGGACACTAGTAATTAGAACCTTGTGCAATGAATTATTATGCCCTAGCTGGTTGCACAGGGTTCTATTTGCATGTTTAGGTATGTTCCAAAAGGGTAAGTATACGTCCTATTTAAATACTTTCCTTTAAAATATGTTCAATTAAAATACTTTACACAAGATTCAACCTCAAAATCGGAAATTGGTAAATAGATAACGAGAAATCTTCTTTGCAAACTTTGACACTTCATATCTCAGAACAAGTTGAAGCGAAGTTAGAAGTTCTACTTCATATGGTCTGATTTAAATATAGATTCATTTTAACATTTTAATTTACAATTGGCATCTGCCTATCTACCAAATGCCTTCTGCTGTTATCGTAACCATTCATACATTAGACACGAACAACGATAGATGATACTCTTCTAAAATAATACTCTACTGACATCTGTTAAGATACCACAAAACTATGTATAACTAACTATAGTTAGTTGATTGTATTTGTTTTGACGGCTTAAATTCTGATAGTGTATTGTCTATTCATTAATCTGACTGGCTTTAAGATATTACCTTGGTATATTATTTCACACGGTGTCCAAAAACTCACTAATACAAGTGAAAAACTTTGTCATAGTCAAAGACATCGAAATTTAATAGACCAGTACATACAGATGAGGGGTAAAACCAAACTATAGGGGGCGAAGAGGGGAAAGATGACTGTGATTCGTTAAAAAATCAATCTGACAGTATATAGGCATCTCGCATTATAATATCACCATTTAGTTCTTAAAAGCAAAATCTGCTTTTGAATGAATAGAACTTTTACATGGGAGCGCGAATTGCTCACCACGTTATTAACATATTTGCCAAGTCTCAATACGGCAAAGTAAAGTTCGCCACTTTTCACAGACGAATATTTTGTTGCCGTATTTAGTTAAGACACTTTTGCAAATGTTTCATAATTTACTGTAACCAGCGACGAGCACACTGGAGAACTGCCCACATTCGTTATGATCGACATATTTTAGGGTATAATGTATAGCACACTCTATCATTTTTGGCGTTTTATTTTGTAAAATGTATGATGCGAGCTCAACGCTGGTCCGGACAAGAATGATGACGTCACATTTTTTAGATTCAAGCGAGGCTCTCGTAAGCCCAGCCGGTTCCATGGAACCGGTATGGGAAGGGGGAAATAATACGCTTTTATCACTTGGGGCAGGTCTATATATATTCATATATCTATGGTCATAGTCGATTTTTTGGTATAACTTTTTATTTGTTATCAGCTGTTTATCGTCTTATAAAATACTTCGAAGCATGGCCTTAGTCTCCAAAACCCCTTTTTTTAATTCTTCAGTCGCTAAAAAAAAGTTATAAAGAAAAAATAAATTTTTGAAATCAAAATTCTCGGATCGAAAAAAATTGAGTTTTTTTAGTTTCTGTGTGATGTACTGATGTAGATTTACATTGTTTTTTGTATCACTATTTTCCGGACACCATGTATACATATAACTTTAAGATGTTATCTTTATTTACTCTATCTAAGCTAGTTAGAAGATAAACAGGCGCTACATTGTTATTGTGAATACATGCTTGTTTCTTAGTTTAAAGTGTATCAAAATTTTCTTGTTAGTTAGTTTTTTCTTGGAGCGATGCCGCATTTTAAAACTTTTTTTCTCCGTTTGCTCGAGATTTTCAGAAGATAATTTTATAAATTTTTCGCCAACATTAAAAAAATCATACCTGCGTATTTTAACATAGAACCATAAAAACATGTTATAGTGATATATAGAAAATGAATTAACCTGTATTTTTACCATTTATTTCATATTTGTAGGATTTATAAAAAAAATATAAAAAAATCGTAAAGTTTATAACTGCGCGAATCCTGTGTGTTTGTTACTTTGAAACTGCCGTGAGAGGTACTCATTCGACTCAACATAGAATATTTTCGATTTCTGTATGTTGTCTGTGGTATACTTGATAATGAAAGGTGCATATCTATGGAAAAGGGACTTAATTTTAACCGTAAACAGCTGATCAGAAATTCTGCGTGAAAAAAAATATTTAAACAAAATTAGTTTTAACATCATTATAAAATAGTCTACGAAGTTCGGATTTGTGACATCTATGGCGATAATAGTTTAAAGCATTTCAATAGATTCCTTTTAAGTCCAAAGTAACAAACGTGGGAGCTACAAATATTTTTAAAAAAAAATTGCCGAATCAAGGAGATAATTGCCTTTTTTATCCGAAAAGCAATCGGAGACATTTATAATGGTGCCAATATATGGCCAAAATCGCTCCAGTGGTCAACAAAGTATTCCCTGAAGCCAGCAAATCTCAATTTTCTATGTATGTTTGACTGCTACTAGCTTTGTACTATTCTCCTTTCTATGAGTGCACTACATATTTAAAATTCTCAAGCGCCAAAATTACATACCCATTGGATACGAAAAAATTGCATCCATTGAGCGCCGGCATATCCATATTATGTAATTTGACGTTAATATATATACATATATATATTTTTTACGATAGCTCCCAAAGGAGGTCCTAAGGAAAATATTTTCCCTCAGGACCTATGTCATCTTTGGGGATGCTGTGTGGAGGGTCTTTTAAATTAAAGGAAGGAGAGGCAGTTCTGGGAAGGATAAGGTATGAGGGGTGGGTAAGAATCTGGGGGTTGGTGGGTCCAGGAGTGACTGACATATGAATCCATCCATTGCGGTGCAAGGTGTTGATCCTGGAGAGTATGAAGTAGAAGTCAAAGGGACTCCCTCAACCATTCTCTCTCGATTCGGCCTGCCATGCAGCTTGTAGGCAGACGCATCCGCCGCCAAGACCCGGACAAACCTCACTCCATGAACCTGGGCACCCCTGCTAAGTCACCAAACGTATCGAACCACTTGGGGTGACCTATGACAGAGGTGTTGGTTATCCAATAAATGGTTCTGGAGGCAGCGGTACCCATACCCGCCTCCCAAATTGAATATGTTTCGTTTTTGAGATTTTTATTGGTATTAGGTTGCGGGAGCTCAGCGTTCCAAAGGTTAATGGCTACATGAGATGAATGCATGTGAAAAAAAAAATGTAGATTTCAAAATGATTATATAAGGTGGGGCAAAAGTAATGCCATAATGTGAATGTGCCATAATTTTTGCAAATGACGTCAAATGTCATTGTGCTTTGACATTTATTTTGCAGACAGATAGAGAATTAGTTGACAACAAGCATTGGAGCGATAAACAACTGAAGAATGCGGAATTATTGTTAATGCTGTGTGATCTCCCGTTTTGGCGACTTGAACTGGCCGGCCAGATCGCCAGATCTGACGGCGCCAGACTTCTTCCTTTGGAGCTTTTTTGAAATTTCGCGTTTTCCACAAAAATCCACAAACCTAGCAAGTCTTGAAAGTTAACATTGCAGAAGAAATCGTCTCAAGTAAAACGAGCACAAGTGTGCATCAACCCAGGAGGTGGTCATTTAACCGATATCATTTTTTCAACTTAATGTCATCAATTTTACACCTTTAAATAAATATTCCATTAAAGCAGAGCAAATTTTACACCTTCAAAGAAACATTCCGTGTAAACAGATCCCAATTTTACACCTTCAAATAAACATTCCATGAAAACAGAGCCCAATTTTAGACCTTCAAATAAACATTTCATGAAGACAGACCCCAATTTTACACCTTCAAGTAAACATTCCATGAAAACAGACCCCAATTTTATACCTTCAAAGAAAATTCCATGAAAATAAATCCCAATTTTACACCTTACAGCGCGCGGTATTTGGTCCGACGCACGGATCCGAATACTTTCTCCCTCACATGCATAGCGCCATCTCGCTCGGCGACTTTCGGCTCACCATCCGGGCAAGAAGACACCCCATTGGCCGAGCTACCCCCACCCCTACCCCTCCGTCATCGGCCGGCACTACCTCGCCCCAAAGGTTATATCCAGCCTCCCCTCCCCAGTACCAAGTCGAGAGAGCCCTCTGGGTCCTCCTTGGGAATTCAAGTAACAGCGCCCTCGGGGACATTACTTGTAGGGAAACCTTAACCTTCCCCCAATTCTCCCCAGTACCAAGTCGAGAGAGCCCTCTGGGTCCTCCTTGGGAATTCAAGTAACAGCGCCCTCGGGGACATTACTTGTTTGGAAAACCTTAACCCAACTAAGAGACCACGGGTCCTCTGTTGAGGTTATTACGCTAAGTGTTTAGCGAGAACGTTAGTGAACATTACAACTGTCCTGTACTCTGATTTTTACTATAAGCTGTGAAACCTGTATATAATAGAAATAAACTGACCAATGCTGAAAGACTATTTTCTTATAAATACCCTGCCATAACCTTCAAATAAATATTCCATGAAAACAGAGCCCAATTTTACACCTACAAATAAACATTCCATGAAAATGGCCCAATTTTTTTAATTTCTAACAAAATGGCAGCCAATTCACATTATGACATTACTTCTGCCTCACTTTATATTTTGTTTACCAATGATAATGTATGTTTGTATTGACTAAAATCCCAATCATGTTTGGAGATATTTATTTTATATATTAGCATTGTGAAGAGTCCATTTACATTCATATTTGATAGTGTTAGGAATTTTTAAATCATTGACCAATAACATAAAGACATCCAAAATTTAAGACTAAAACAAAATAGTAATACACACAGTTCTGTTAAAGTGCGTCAACTTAAAGCGAGAAACAGTGTTTTTTGTTTAATATTTTCTGGGTTATAATAAATAGGTGGAATAAGTATCAATAATATCAATAAGAGGAAGTGATGGTATTCAAATCAAACTGCTGAAAGCGAAAAAGAAGAAAAAATGGAAATGTGAATAAAATAATAAGTTTAAAACAAAACAATAACTTAGTAAACACCACTTTGTAGAGAGTGCCCTTTGTGAACTCCTTATTGACTTTTTTTTAACTCTTTTTCCAATTTTCCACCTAGCCTTACCTCCTCCACTGGAGTTCAGTCCAATATTTTTATTTATTTATTAATTAATATCCTTTTTTGGGGCCTTTAGATACCAATAGTAAGAAATATATAGTATTTATTGTACATAACGGAACTGCCTCGGTAACTATATTTTCGTAATATATTTTTTACACATAGATAAACATATACAATTTTTTTTTTTTAATTTAAAATTTTTTAAATATACAAAGGTTTTTAGATTTTAGTAAAGTATTGTACTGTATTGAAAAAGCTATGGTTGTAGTGAAACCCGGTTGGCATTAAGTATACAACGTGTCCGGAAACTCGTAGTACAAGCGGGAAACTGGTGAATCTACATCACGTAGAGAACCCAAAAAAATTATTTTTTTCGATCTCAGCATTTCGTTTTTAAAATTATTTTTTTTCTATTTTTCCATTTTTTCGGCAACTAAAGGGTTAAAAAAACTTTTGAGCCCGGTTTACCCTTCGATGCATTTTATAAGACATTACATAGCTGAAATGAACCCCCTAGTGAACAATTTTTTCAAATTTAACCAAAAAAATTCCAACTTCGGACCCGATTTACTCGAAAACGAAAGCTCAAATCAAAAAAAGTTATACCACAAAATCGACTCCAAATGTGATGTGGAGTCTCCAGTTTCCCGCTTGTACTACGAGTTTCCGGACACCTTGTATAAAATATAAAAGTGCTGTTTATTAAGTTATTGTTTTATTTTTTTAACTGTAATGTCACATCACAAGATATCTGCTTCATATGAACAAAAATAATAAGTTTTCTCTTGTACATATTCGATCAAATGATATTTATTTGTTAATTGGTTAACAATATCGGCGACACCAGGAAGCACAGTCCCACCCAGTAAAAACTGCGGATAGCACATCTCTTATATTTCAATATCTTTGGGTAGTACACACAGTGCGCCAGTTTTCGTCTGTACACTTAATGATGTTTTGCACGGGGAATATACGGGGACAGTGTAAAAAACAGAGTACATAATGTATAGGAAAATAGACAATTGATTCTAGTGTATCAAAATCACTCTAGGATGTTATGAAAATCGATCCGATGGCGCTACAGCCCACATCGAGCCTTGGCCTCCTGCAGCATTCGCCTCCAACTCCTCCTGTCCTCAGTGGCTGACTTCCAGTTTGTTACCGGGAGAAGCTGTGCTGCATACCCTCTTACATCGTCTTCCCACCTCAGTCTTGGTCTTCCCACTTTTCAGGGCAGAGTATGCTTGGGATTTGGAAGTGTGGGATTCTAATAAGAACATAAATTACCATTACGCTTTGTTGACCGAGTAAAAACAGATTTGACTGTATTCAAGAGTTGCGAACCATCTAATGTTGGTCTGACTTAAATCATATTTAATTTTAAATTTTTCTGTTTTGTGTAGCATAATGCCAGGCACAAATCTGGTTGTGCCGGTGGTGCTGTGGGGCAAGAACGCGCCCACGCACTGCGTCAGCTCTGTGTTCCTGTCGCGGGACCAGCGCACGCTCGTGACGGGCTGCTATGACGGACAGATCTGCATCTGGCAGATGGACCCCGAGTCGCTGAAGATGACCCCGCGCTGCCTGCTCATTGGTCACACGGCGCCCGTGCTCTGTCTGAGTAGGGCTTCCATCATTCAGGTAAATACTAGACATCCAAATTGAGCCCATCAGGGAAAGGGAATCTAACCGAGTTGCTTGGCTAGGAACGTGACCATCTCCCTTTATATAATTGGTAAATATCGGTTCGGACTGGCCACGCTTACTACGAATAATTTTTAGAAAAAAACTTTAGATTCGCCTTAATTACTATAAAAGGAAACTTTTTGGCTTTGGGGCGGCGGAAAATAATGCATTTTAATTTTCAATTGCATAAAACCAAAATTCACTTCGCGAACCGACCCAGCGAAAATCCGCGGCCGTAACTGTCACTTTTGTTGTTAATGTTTTGTTAATGTTGGTATTCTTGATAAATTATCAAGAGCTAATACGACTGTAGCCGACTTCGTAAGATAATGCACGTATTTATGAAATTTGTCTAGCGGGCTTGTTTGTGTAACATGGTTTGTGATACAAAAGAAAGTGCCCCTTTATAACGCCTGCTCGCGTCAACGCAAGAAAAACATCCCAGTTTTCAAGTGGTTTAGCTGCTACGCTAGGTTTGTGTAACATGGTTTGTGATTCGCGGCATTTCATGTAGGTATCCCACGAAGTCGGCTGCAGTCCATAACAACATTGACAGCTACGGCCGCGGATTTTCACTGCGTCGGTTCGCGAAGTGTATTTTGGTTTTATGCAATTGAAAATTAAAATGCATTATTTTCCGCCGCCCCAAAGCCAAAAAGTTTTCTTTTATAGTAATTAAGGCGAATCTAAAGTTTTTTTCTAAAAATTATTCGTAATAAGCGTGGCCAGTCCGAACCGATAATTACCATATAATTTGTCTGTAAATGAATCTGACAGTATTCAGGCAACTAACATTGTAATATCACTAATCAGTCTGCGAAAATAAAATATACTTACAAATTACAGTTGCATAAAAACTTAACAATCCAAAATTGTCAGGCTTGTTTCCAAAATTGAATATTTTGTTACTTTATTTAGTTAAAACAGTCTTGGATCTGTCTTTCTACCGATATGTTAGATTTTGGAGACACTGAACTTGACCAGCCAAGCGATTCTACATCTTTTGTGAGATCTCCTGTCAGATTGTGTGATTTTCTATGGCTGTTATTTGCTTTTACTACGGGCCGATGTCAGATTTCAACTGTGAGCTATCACAAATTGACAAAGCAGGCCTGATACCCATTGAAAAAGCAATAAGGAACTCCAGTAAAAAATATTATGACTTTAAAAAAATATGTTCATACAGACCAATAAACGCTGATTCTGAATAGGTATATAAGTTTTTTTTTATAATATTAAACGTAGTGTTCGTAAAAAAATATTAAAAAGTGCATTTTTTAACGTCTCGTTAAAATTCACTGTAAAGTTGGTACGATTGAATGGTTAGTGCTGACGTCACGCGTCACCAGTCATTGTATCACATTGTATTGAAATCAATTGACATGTAGGCATGGCACAAGCCATCAGTATTAACAACATTTCATGTTATTCTTTATTTCGTACTGTTTATAGAGATTTAGTTGTAGTGTTTATTGAAACAATATTTAAGCCTAAATAATTCAGTATCAAAAATAGAGGTATCTCTATTAGTTTATCTCTATTATTTAAAATATTGAAAAACTACTGCACAAAAAAAATAATGAATGAAAAAAGTAATGCTTCTTCTAGGGAGAATTCTTTGAACAACGGAACAACGGATTTCAAAATGGCGGCAGTAGATCAGCTGATTGCCCAATCCCATACTAATTTTTCGGGAGTGATGACGTCACATGATTTACTATATTTCCGGGGGGTCTCGAAAAATTAAAACTTTGACAATTATTTTAACTATTAAAACTAACTCTAAAAATAAAACCAAAAACGCAGTTATTTAAGTTAGAAGGTCATTATTCATAAAAAAAATAAAAAAATTGGACTGGAGTTCTCTATTGACAGCCATAGAAAATCACACAAATCAGACAGGAGATCTCACAAGATAGATCCCACAAAAGATGTAGAATCGCTTGGCAGGCTGGCCTAAAACTTCTTGAGGTTGTAGTCAATTTTTCATCACAAATTTTTAAAGCTCTCAAATCACTCTTGAAGTAAAAGAGCGTCCAGTCACTGGACAGTTGTTCTTGGACTGTCACCGAGTGTCTAACCCTTAAAATATTCCATTTGTGATAATTGTATAGTAAAATATTTTTCACGGCTCCACCCCTACCCTAATAAAGCATTGTTCAAAACTGTCAAATTAGTATAAGCTTTCAATGAAGAAGGAACGTTTGTTCCGAAACCGGTAGGATTTACGCATTATGTAGGTGGTTTATACAAAGTTCTATTGTTTCATTATTCTATAATGGATAACCACAAAGTGATAGCTACATTCAAAAATATAAAATATTTTTTATTTTGTCTTTTCCAGGATAACAACTTCATAGTAAGTTCCTCAGAGGCCGGAGAGATGTGCACCTGGGACCTGGTGGATGGCAAGTGCAGGGAGCATGTGAAGCTGACACAGATTCACACGAGCATCCAGGTAAATTTTACTTCCTAAGTTGTCTTGTTTCAAGACACTTACTATGCGAGCTTTCCCAACTCCCCCTTTTTTTTGTCTAACTAAAACTCAACGCAGATCATTTGCGACTTTTCTCTAAAGAGTATCAGTGGTTCGAATTTAAACACATCTGGAATCATTGACCTTCTCACTTGATCCTCTTTTGTGACTCCTGCCACTCTTAAAAACATCATTTTGACAACTTGTAACCTAGAATGCACACACTCGTTCATTTTCCAGATTCTAACACAAAAATTTGTGGGTCTTGAGATTTTGCTATATTTTAATATGTATTCGTTTTTTAAGGCTTACCATATGTGCAACTGTGATGATCTCCGCTTATTCTGCAATGGTTACTATGCTGAGATCCTCATCATGGACCCCTTCTCCCTGGAGATCCTATTCTCCCTGAGTTCCAAGATGAACCCAGATTGGATATCCGCACTACACGTGAGTAACAGTATCATTAAACACAAATCTCACTATAAGACTGTGAGAATTTTTATGCTGAAATTTTTTGCTTCCACCACACATACGTGTGTCACATGAATAGATTGCATTTTAAAGGTTAATACTGTCTTCAAACATCATAAAACTGTTTTAAATGTGCAGGTGTTGCGTCCATCGTCCCGCAAAGACGACGTGGTGTTGGCCATCTCCATAACGGGCACAGTGAAGGTGTGGTCCCTGCTCGGCCACGAGAACAAGCACTCAGAGCCTATCTACGAGAATGAGTCCAAACAGATTCGCTGCCTGAACGCGCTCTCCCTCATGTGTTGCGCTCATAACCAGAGGACCGTGCTGGTCGTTTGTGCCAAGTACTGCCAGATTTATGATGCGGGTATGTGTTTTCACTGTTTTATTAAAAGTTTTCCAACCTATCTGTTTGGTGTTTAACTCTTCTCTCAGATACACCATCCCTGGCATCGGCCCTATTTTGTCAGAATATTTCCAAAATCCAAATGAATAGAATACTTCAGTAAGCGAATTTTTTTTTTTCGAAAACTAAATTCTTTTTTAAGAGTGATGAAATACCATTTTTAATTTTATAATTTTAAATAAACTTATAATTTTTGAAATATAAAATTTTTGAATGCAATTATAAAAAAAGTTTTTAAAAGGGCTCGTCTTACGTTTTTTTGTAATTAAAATTGCTGATAATGACAAAAATAAAAATAATCACATTTTTATTGGACAAATAAATGTATTATAAACATCCTCAACTCACTTTTTTGTAGTTTTATGTAAAAATAATGAATAAAAAATTCCCAAACTTCCGTAATTTTTTTTTTCAAATTGCTTTCGGAAACTCTCTTCTATCAAGCCTTATCTACAATTGTCTCCCTTCCTTTCAACATCTCATCTCTTTTAACTCTCGAAAGATGCCAAACATAACATCCGTAACCTTGTGGGTCGACCGATGACCCCACGCATTTTTCTATCTTATGGGCATTTAAACCATAGAAATCCCTTTTCTTTTTTTTGTTATTTGTCTATTTATTGGGCAGGAAAATATGCCTATATTTGACAAAATATTTTTTCCTGCGTTCAATGTTTTTTTTTCTAATTTTTTTTAAAACTATTAACGGCATATTATGTATTAATCGTATTAATCCTTTGCGCAGGAATACCTACAATACTAAAAATATATTTCATGTATTTAAGTAGATATAAGAAGGATAGTAAGTTTGGGGTCTACCTTCGGCCCCAGTTGGCTGTGGGAGAGTTAACTGACGAGAGTGAACTCGACGCCAATCTTCCTTTATCCAATCTTTCTTCTATAATTATGAAATTTGCCTATTTAAATAAAATGAATACATAAATTCACCTCTTTACAATTGGGAATGCGGGAATGGGTACCTCCGCCGAGAACTGTTTATTGGATAACCAACACCTCTGACATAGGTCACCCCAAGTTGTTATGATATGTTTGGTGAGAGAGACTGGTTGAGGGAGATTTTTTGACCTCTCCAGCAGGACTCTCTCGACCTATCGCCTTGCACTGCAGTTGAAGAGATGGATTCATACGTCTTTCACTTCTGGACACACTGACCCCCAGTTTCCTACCCTCCCCTCATACTTTTTTCCTTCCCATACCTTCCTCTCATTCCTTTCCTTAAAAAGACTCTCCACACAGCATCCCCTAAGATGACAGGGGGAAATTATTAAATAATAATATTTATTATTAATAGGTGGATTTCTACAAACATCGCCTACGCTATACATCCATATTACTTTACCTATATTCATTTAAGGACGTACGGCTAAAGGTTAAATTTGATTGAAATTTTGTGTAATTTTAAGGAGATTTCTCCGTGCTGTGCTCCATCAACGCTCCTGTGGGCGAGCGCTGGATGTCTGGGGACTTTTTGTCCCCCGATAGAGTCCTCATCTGGTCCGACGAGGGGAAGGGCTACATGTTCAAGCTGCCCGCCAAGTAAGAAACACTTATTCATTATTACGTGTACAGTTTTTTAATATTGGTACCACGATACATAATATCATAGATCCTGTTCATGTGAAGCGTTTTCAGTTTCTCATTTTCAAATGCTGTTTACCAAAGACTTGAAAAACTTTGCATCGTCTGCATGCAATTTCTTCAAAAATTTTTATGCACCAAAAGCAGTTGTAAAATGAGTTCCACTTCCAATATGGAATTGCAGTCATTTAAAAAAATATATTAAAATAAATACACCTTCTTGCTTAAGGCGATGCACCATGTCATGGTAATATTCAGAATCGGGCCACTAACAATAACACTTCTTATCGAGCCTTTTGAATAACGAGGTTCAATCTGTCACAGTAACGTCATGCATTAATGAGATCTATGGTCAGTTTTAGAGTTCATTATCGCATGACAGATGGAATTACTTAGGCAATGCACCATGTCGTGTTAATATTCAGAATCGGGCCACTACCAATAACACTCCTTATCGAGCCTTTTGAATAACGAGGTTCAATCTGTCACAGTAACGTCATGCATTAATGAGATCTATGGTCAGTTACTGAGACAGATGGAATTAGTTAGGCAATTCACCATGTCGTGTTAATATTCAGAATCGGGCCACTAACAATAACACTCCTTATCGACCCTTTGGAATAACGAGGTTCAATCTGTCGCAGTAACGTCATGCATTAATGAGATCTATGGTCAGTTACTGAGTTCATTATCGCATGACAGATGGAATTACTTAGGCAATGCACCATGTCGTGTTAATATTCAGAATCGGGCCACTAACAATAACACTCCTTATCGACCCTTTGGAATAACGAGGTTCAATCTGTCGCGGTAACGTCATACATTAATGAGATCTATGGTCAGTTACTGAGTTCATTATCGCATGACAGATGGAATTACTTAGGCAATGCACCATGTCGTGTTAATATTCAGAATCGGGCCACTAACAATAACACTCCTTATCGACCCTTTGGAATAACGAGGTTCAATCTGTCGCTGTAATGTCATGCATTAATGAGATCTACGGTCAGTTACTTTTAGAGTTCATTATCGCATGACAGATTTGTAAGTAAGATATTTTGCACTTTAGCAATTTTTATAGACCTGATATTTAATTTTTTTCAGGGTTTTACATAAACTCGAAATAAATGCTTGACTGTTTCAAAGGCTCAGATGTGTTCTACTCACAGTATTTAATACAAGATTTTGCATGACTTCGCAGTGCTTCGCCTATACCAGTATTTGAAATTTTTTTATAAATGTTATTTTTACAGTTTGAATAATTTTCAAAGATAGAATTTTTCAAAGCATGCCAAAATTATGAAATTTGGCAGCGTATGTGACGTCATACGTACCTCGGTTTTGTCAGTTAACTTTAAAGTCATTCCCACACATGTCAGTATAAAATCAATAAATCCCAAAATAAATTAGTAGCGGTAACTCATGTGCGAGTTCACACAAACAATTGTGGCCGTATTCACATTACTTCGAACAAGAATCAATATTATTGAAAAGCTTTAATTTTTGTTACACGTTTGAATCGCTTCATCTGGATGTATAATCTAACCTAATTCAACTTTTTTTAAATTTACTTATACCTATGTCCCTATGTGAAAAAAGTTGCTGGTACTTATAATTCCTCATTTCTGTATTTATTAGGGGTCTCTTTTAGACCCCATTAACATCTTCCTTCAGACCCTTCTTTCGTCTGCCTCACAACATCACCCAATCGAGGAATGATATGTATAGTTTCACTGGTTCCTCAACAAACATGTCCGAGGAAGACGATTTTACATTTAATTGTGATAAAACTTTGACGATTTTTTTTTGGGGTGTTATGCCATGTTGCGCTAACTCCTTCTTTAGCCAACGTTTCGGACAGCATTGCAGTGTTCATCATCAGTTCAAATAATATAATTTCTAATTTTAGAATTCGTTAAAAGATGGAGCCACTTCCGTCGGCAACTCGCAAAGGGACTTGCCCCAGGCTAGCATAAAAACCACGATTTAGTGAACTTTCTATTCCTTTTTGCGGCAATGACGCCACTGCTTGTCACGGTTATTTTGTACCGGTGAAAGTTAGTGGAGCTGACGACATGATACCGCTTCCAAGTAAATAAGCACACATTTCACCACTCATTTCACACATCTACCGAATCTGCCCTGATGATGGACACTGCAACGCTGTCCGAATCGTTGGATAAAGAAGGAGTTAGCGCAACACGGCATAACACCCCAAAAATAAATAACGAAAATACTTTTGGCCGTGAAAATCTTAAAACGTATCCAAACTTTGACGTTATTTAAATATTTTAAAGTTGAAGTTTATTTAAGAAAAAAAAATTTAAAAGCAAAATGTAATATTTTATTCTTTTTTTTTGGATCTTTGTAACGAATACTCGTCAACGATACAGCACTCTTATTTTTAATAATGACTTTTTCATTGCTAATATGCAAGTTTTTAGTGGAATTTAATTTTAATCAAACTGAAAAGACAAACCCATAGAAGTGTATTGTGGTCATATCAAGTACTTATGTTAACTGGTGACTTCATTTTAATCTCAAAGCGGTGTAAATTATATTAACCTTCTTGGGATTGTCTGTTCAGCATTTCTAATAATAAAATGTATGTAGTATGATTAAAAACACTATTAATGTAGAGTGGTAAATACTCTCAGTATCGCCCTGGTTGAAATGTCAATAGCCGTGTTAGGTACTTCCCAACCTTCCTCTGCCTCATGTTCTCCCGATTCCATTCAGTCCAATAGCATACTAATTAATTATTCTTAATTTGGGAGGCGGGTATGGGTACCGCTGCCCCAGGAATCATTTTTTGAATAACTAACAACCCTGCCGTAGGTCACCCCAAGTGGTTCGCTGCGTTTGCTAATTTAGCGGGGGTGCCCAGGTTCATGAGGTGGGGTTTGTCTAGGTCTTGGTGGCGGATGTGTTTGTTATACTCCCCTTGAAGTTTCGAAAGAAGAGCATAAATATTATAGTGTTTTTAATCATATTAATGATAATTATTTTACATTCTAACCAGTCAAATACTATTACATTACTTAAGGGTCCGTTCAAGTATTACCTGGGGGGGGAGGAGGGGTCTTGTAAAACGTTACTGTGCGTTACGGGGGGGTGGGGGGGGGGGTTCGAACAACGCGTTACGTAACATGTTTTTCTTTGTTTAGATAAAAAAAACTAAGGAATTAAAATCTTTCAATTTGGCAATCCTTTTCGTTCTCGAAATCTCTTGTTTTATTTATTACCGCAAACGCGATTAAAACAAGAAAAAAGGTATTTAAGCGATTTTCCAGTATTTAATTGTGACTTTCAGGTAAAAATTGTCACTTGGGCGTTACGTAACGTTTAGGGGGGGGGGGGGAGGGGGGAGGTGGTACGGAAAAACGTTACGGCGCGTTACATGGGGGGGAGGGGGGGTCAAAAATCTTCAAAAATTGCGTTACGTAATACTTGAACGCCCCCTTATGAAGATGCATACAATGATGAACTATGTTTAATTTAAACGTTTATTAACTTTTTGCACACTCATCCACCATGTATGTAGGTAATATATTTTACTACTGATAAAACTGTATTTTTGATAGATGTCTCCTCACAATTAGATCAGTTGAATTTTTTTTTTTAAATAACTCTAATTTATTGTATTATTCAATTATTTTTTAAATCGTAAATCCCTATTTGAGATGGTATAAGTATCGCAACCAGAGTTGATCCGATTACAGTACTCACATAGACTTGTTGCTTGCATGCAGCATATCGTCGCTGGGCGTGTAATTACCTCCAGTGTTATTTTTTAAAAATAAATTAAAATTTAAGAGACTTGGAACCTAATATTTATTGTGTATATTAATAATCATTATTAATGTAAATAAATATTGTCTGGGGGTCCGTCTTTGTTTTCCAGCAACAAAATTGATTTTTTCATTCTCTTGTAAAATATAATTTTTTTTCACATTGGAGGTATTTTAAATCGACATTTAAAATCTGTTACTCGACTTTACAAAAATGTACCAATGTGATTAAAAAAAGTTCATTTTTAATATAATAAAAAGAACAATCAGTCTTTACGTATCCAAAGATAAAAATCCTGAAGGGAGGTTACTAAGGTCCCCCATATATTGCAGAGCCATCGTATCTCTTGATATTCCTTTTGATCTTTCCAGTAACACTCAGATATTAGTTACTACCTACCATTGTATCTGGACATCATTATTTTCGCCCAGCGGTCAATCATTAGGTAACGCACAATGCTAAAAGAGATGGCACACAATCATGCATAACTCAAATACATATTATTGTAGCCCTTTCTAAGTAATGGGGATTTTAGGGGGGGGGGCGATTATTTTTGTTGGAATTTAGATATTTTGCATCTTAAATAGTAAAGTGATAATTTTTTTGAAGTAAAAACTTCTTTAGCAACATTGTGATTTGAAACTCGGTGAAACGAAAAAGCCTGCGAGAGAATGAGATAGAATAATCGGTCTCATTTTTGTGCGGTTCGGTGCGGTCTACTTGAGTTTTCTGAAGGTTTCACTTCTATTGCGTGTGAACTACACACTTGTGGTTTTTTTAATGCAGATCAATTACCGAATATTTTTTTAGAATTTCCTTAATGTACTTTATATATCGAGACCAAGACTAAGATGGAGCGACAACGTCCTCAAAGACATATCTATCTTGGAGCTTCTAAACTGGAGAGAGCTGGCTCAAAACCGAGATGAGTGGAGGAAGATTCTTGAGGAGGCCAAGACCCACCAGGGGTTGTAGAGCCAATAGTGATGATGATGACTTTATATATCGAGATATCGCACAAAGCTCTCGTTTGGGGGGAGTGTGCTACCCCCCTCCGAATCGGAAGGGTTAATATTACTCAAATAAAAAATATAAAAGCTTTTTGAAAATGATATGTTCGAACATGTACATTGCTCTGCTCTCTTTCTCGCTAAAAACAATAAGCAGTCGTAAAGAAGACAAAATACTATTATAAGACAAAATACTAAATACTATTTCTCATCAATAAATATGTATATTTTCACCAATACACACAATAAACTAAGTTTGTGACGTTTGGGTCAACTCTAATTGCGCAACCTTATTCTGTTTCTGCTAATGATACTAGAATGCCAAATTCTTTTGTAGATTCAAGTGATTTATATATATACGAGACACCTATCAAAACATAGATTAATTTTAAATGAAAATGTTATTTTTGTCCAATGTGCTTGTGCTAAAAATAAAATGAATTTGCCTCATTCAGTACATTCATATTTATTACAGTAATTTAAAAATAACATATAAAAATTGACCATGTCCAGAATCTTGTGTTACTGTCTATTTTCATTTTATATTTAGCCAAAAAATATTTATTTACTAATCACTAATACTTTTTGCAAATTAACATCTTTGTTATGACATAAATCTAATACATAATAAAATCAGTTAATTAGTTCAATGGAATATATATGTTACCGTAAAAGCCCGAATATTGTTAAATCCTAAGATTTTCCGGTAAATCCTAAGATTTACCAACTCTTAATGGTAAAAGTCCGAACCGTTCTATAATCATCGTTCACCAACCTAACCTAACCTAACCTAACCTAACATGTACTAAATTCTAATGGTAAAATCCCGAAAAAATCGTTTCTTATTTAAATATTTTAAACGATTTTTTCGGGCTTTTACCATTAGAATTTAGTACATGTTAGGTTAGGTTAGGTTGGGTTAGGTTAGGTTAGGTTAGGTTAGGTTGGTGAACGATGATTATAGAACGGTTCGGACTTTTACCATTAAGAGTTGGTAAATCTTAGGATTTACCGGAAAATCTTAGGATTTAGCGTAGTTCGGGCTTTTACAGTGACATATACACACCTTAAAATTTGTTGTTGTTAGATGTAATAGTCGAACAGACTCCAAATGATGCACAGCATTTCAATGATTGAAAATCTAAACATAGTGCACCAAAACATCTTGATTTAGGTATCGCAATGAATATTGCCATGAATGACAGATGCTTTGCTTGCATAAAGCATGTTATAACTCGTTTTTGAGACTTTGGAAAAAAATTCCAATATTATTAAAACTGTAAGTAAGCATAAGCAGAACAAAAAGCTAACTTTCAGTGTCACTGCCATCTGATCCAATCTTCTTCCCTTTGTCGTATTCTGGTCGGAGACCCATTGTCTCGATGCAGTGCCTCAATTTCATTCAATTGCAATTTAATTCAATATTTGTTGTTCCTAAAGGCGGGTACAGATTGCTGTAACGTAACGTGCAATGTAACATGAAAGGAACATTTCAAAAAAGCACGAACCGAGCATGCACCTACTCGCATCTTCTGTTTCCGGCATGCGCGCAGTAAACATAGCTCAGTCTGCCGAGAACAAGTCCTCCATTGTTTGCGTGCGTTCTGCCATATAGACACAAAAAACCCGTCCACACTAACGCTCAGCGCACACTGCGCACCCCTTTGTATTCGGCAAAAAAACCGAAGCTTTGTGCGCGCATGAGTTGAAATGCTCTGTTCGCGTGCGGAGTGTGCGCGGTTCGTGCGCGCAAGGCGTCCACACTATGGGAATTCTGTTACATTGCGGCAATGTGGACGGCGAATTCTTTCATTGCGTGTTACATTGCGTGTTACGTTACAGCAATCTGTACCCGGCTTAAAACATTCTGAAATTTTAATGCATTTTTAAATAGATTGTAAAAGAGTATTACATAAAAACATAAGCATTAGGTATACCAACTATACTAGTATTAATAGAGCTGGCCTTTTAAGGGCAGCTTCACTGATGCTAAATATGTCGGTATCTGAATTGATTCCGTTCAACAGCAAGATTGCTCTGCCATGATCATTGGCAAGTTAGTCCTGCAGGCCGGGAGATAGAACAGTCTATGCTGTCGGTGACGGAGATAATCATCGGGAACGTAGAAATGAATGCTCTTCATGATAGCCGTGTTTTCAAACCATCTTCGAATCAGTCTGAAGAATTGTGTAGCAATGTGTACGTCCCTTCTGACATGTAGATGGTTTATTCCGAGCGTACCCAAAAGAATGTCGGTAGGATAGAGCCACGGGTAGTAGCCATACTCCCCTCATGCAGAGAAATCTCAGAAACAGTATATAATACCTCCAAGCATTCCTGACCTGCGCTACTGTGGCCGCCTCCGTCTGTGGGAGGCACTGCCTCTCCTCGGGCAGAATTCCATTTCACCATAAACATTCAATGCATTCTTGCAAACACCAATGCATTCTTATTTAGGTACTTAAATTAACATCTGAGATACCTACCTCTAGATGTTTTGGTGAAGTAACACAATCAGTTTGAACATAATCATGTTTTTAATAATACCAGAACAATATTAATAGAGTAGATAGTTTTAAAAAAAGACATCATATTTTTGTAATTTGAAAGCCATTTTCAATTTTATGTAGGTATATTTTTATAGAAATTGCAAAGTTATTTAGACAGAATTCTGACTAAAATCGCATTCTGAATTACGTATTCATTTATTAGTAGATAATATGACTGATGACCGTTTAGTGGCTGAGTTGGCATCACTTTTGGGTCCCACCCAGGCCTCGTATGTTCGATTTCTCGGCTGGCTTCCTCCATCACAACACAAGCAACATTTTCCGCTTACTGTGGTGGTAGTAGATTTTCAAATATTGTCAGGTTATTCGTAACCCGGGAATGTTTGTATTTCTTTAAAAAAATATATATGTATTTATCATGGGCGTGCAAGAAGAAGTCACTCCAAAAATAGAAAATATCTGATAAAAAAATCTAAATAAGTGTAGAAAGTAACTTTTGCCATTTCCGTTATTTGTTTTTGGGGTGTTATGCCATGTTGCGCTACCTCCTTCTTTAGCCAACGTTTCGGACATCGTTGCAGTGTCCATCATCAGGGCAGATCCGGCAGATTCGGTAGATGTGTAATTTTTAGTCGTGAAGTGTGTGCTTATTTACTTCGAAGCGATACCGTGTCGCCAGCTCCACTAACTTTCACCAGTACAAAATAATCGTGGCTAAAGAAGGAGGTAGCGCAACACGGCATAACACCCCCAAAACAAATAATGAAAATGCTTTTGGCCGTGAAAATCTTAAAACTTATCTAACTTTTGCCAGTTTAATAGCTTTATTTTTTCTATATATGTATAACGCCATTAAAATCTGAATTTTGTCAAAAATGGAATGATTTCTGCTTGCAAGCCCGCAATATCATGTTTA
Source organism: Limnephilus marmoratus (assembly GCA_917880885.1). Classification (NCBI taxonomy): domain Eukaryota; kingdom Metazoa; phylum Arthropoda; class Insecta; order Trichoptera; family Limnephilidae; genus Limnephilus; species Limnephilus marmoratus. Next base: position 17,784,301 of record OU862932.1, read on the forward strand.
AACTAGATTGGCGGCCATTTTGGATGTCCGTCTGTTCTTTTATATACAATGGTATTGTTAGAACCCTGTTGTAAATAACTTTGCAAATTTACAGTGAACCTCTTTACCAAGCACATACAGTGAAACCCTCTTTTAAGTTTTCCAAAACCTTAGATTTATGCACGATAATTTGTGCCATTTTCTTTTATTTGTCTTCAAGGTCTTACGTACACAAAAATACTTAAAGTGATTCGAGTTTTGTATGCTTAGCAGATGAGTTGCTCTGCTAAATATCTGCCGTATCGTTGACAACGTGTTTGACGTCAGTTGCACGCTACTGTTAGTGCTAGTACATAGCACTCTACACTAGTTGCATACGCTTATACTACTCGATTGACAGAAACAGTGTTTGAGCATGATTTAAATGTAATTTTTTTCTGGAGGTGGGAAAATATCCATGTTTATATACCTAACTCTAATTTACCAAAATATGTAAGAAAGGATTTAGCGGAGGAGACGTGGATTGAGATTGGAAAAAATAGTGAATTTGACATCATTCTCATGTAGAACTTTATTGGATACCCAACACCTCTGCCATAGATCACCCCAAGTGGTTCGCCACGTTTGGTGATTTAGCAGAGGTGCCCGGGTTCATGGGGTGAGGTTTGTCTAGGTCTTGGAGGCGGATGACCACGACACACTGAACCCCAGATTCCTACCCGCCCCAAACCCTTTTTCCTTTCCAGAACTCTCCTCTCCTTCTTTTCCTTAAAAAAAAGACCCTCCACACAGCATCCCCAAAAATGACATAGGCCCCGAGGGAATTTATTTTCCTCAGGGCCTCCTGTGTGGAGCTCATAAAGTAAAAAAAAAAAAAAAACTGCACACTTGTAATTTTTTTTCGGTTTAGTTAAGTATTTGGTCTCAAATCCAAAATTAAGTTTTGTATGAGGGCTGCGCCGCTGTTCCCCTTAAACAAGAAAATTTGTTAAGAGGGTTTCACTGTGGTCAGTTTTCAGGGGGTTTTCTTTAGAATCTCTAGTATTAAGTGCAATCATATGAATGTTTTGGCTCACAATTCTGTATTATTTATATTTTATTTCCATTTTATAGCAAGCTGCGCGGTCGTGCCATGAGTAGGTCAGAAGAAACACTCTCAATTAACTTCCGCCTTATGTTTGCTTCTTATTCTTTCAGATTTCCTTACTTTTGTTACCTTTATTACAGGTTATGTTTGTTTCTATGTTTCTTTCAGATCTCTTTTTTATTATTTTTTGGGGAGGAATGCAGAATACGCCAATGTCAGGGAATTTAATAAAAATGCATTTCTAGATGAGAAAAGTGTGTAGAAACTCATTAAAAAAAGAATTAATGTGCGGAAAGCAAAATTGAGGGAGATACAGCCGATCAAAGTTTTATAAAATTTCACTTCGCGAACCGATACTATGACAGCCTGCCCGCCATCTTTTGTCACTGTTAGGTTGGTAACCTAACCTTTCTAGCGGGCTTGTGTATGTTAACCCAGCGCCGGATCTGCCCGCTCCCCCCCCCCCCATAACCTAACCTAACCTAACCTAACCGAACCTAACCTAACCTTTCTAACGGGCTTGTGTATGTTAACCCAGCGCCGGATCTGCCCCCCCCCCCCATAACCTAACCTAACCTAACCGAACCTAACCTAACCTTTCTAGCGGGCTTGTGTATGTTAACCCAGCGCCGGATCTGCCCGCCCCCCCCCCCCCCCATAACCTAACCTAACCTAACCTAACCTAACCGAACCTAACCTAACCTTTCTAGCGGGCTTGTGTATGTTATCTTTACATTAAAAAACAGCCTATGTTTTTAAATGGTTTGTCTGGCGGGATTCTCCATTCCAGTGCCTATTTACATTATATTATTAATTCTGTTTTTCATAATTACGCGCCTTATAATTTACCCCACGAAGTCGGCTACAATCGTATCTAGGCTCTTGTTTGTATCAGGTCCGGGATACCAACATAACAGTGACAACGATGGCGGGCGGGCTGTCATAGTATCAGTTCGCGAAGTGAAATTTTATAAAACTTTGATCGGCTGTATCTCCCTCAATTTTGCTTTCCGCACATTAATTCTTTTTTTAATTAGTTTCTACACACTTTTCTCATCTAGAAAGTGCATTTTTATTAAATTCCCTGACATTGGCGTATTCTGCATTTCACCCATTTTTTGTATTTTTTTATTAGTTTACTCTGTTTCTGGTGGTGGCAATGGATTATTTTTTTATCATAAAATAAATATTCATGAAAGATTATGGTTTTACCAATTATGATGTGATCTTAAATTTTTTTTAAACTCTAAATTATTAAAAAATAACTGCCTCAGCCTTTCAAAAGCGAATATTTGTCGGTTTTTCATCAGATTCAATCAGAAATTTTACTTTTGAATGAACAACTTTAGTAAACTTGAAAATTACGAAATCTGTCAACATTTTAATTGAAAGAAATACTTATTTCAAATATTGAATTATTATTTGTTTTAATAATAGGTAGGTAGCTACTTTATCGCTTGTCTGCACAAAATTAGTTAAAATTTTATAAATTTTTAAGTTCATTGTATTTTTTTTTTTACATTAACTCCACACAGGAGGCCTTGAGGAAAATAATTTCCCTCAGGCTCATCTTTGAAGATGCTGTGTGGAGGGGCCTTTTTGAGGAGAGGAAGGAGTGAACATGGATCTTGAAGAGACCCAAGTTGTAGGAGTCATAAAAATGACCCGTTCTCATGTTATTAATATCAACCGTGTACAAATGTTGGGCGCGTGTTTAGCGTGTTTCCCGACTATGCACCGGTGCCGAGGGGATCAACGATGCTAGTTTCTCGAAGCATCTTCCAGTGTAATACCGGTAGAACAAGGATAGCTTTCTCACCTGACGCCTGTGCTCTAAAGATTGCAATCCATTTGTTAATTTAGGAGAATCTATCAAACGGACCGCCCGTTTCTGCAGAGAGTTGAGGTTTTTTTTTTTTTTTTAAATATTATATCCAGACCAGAGGTGGCTGCCAAATTCAACCGTGGGCGCACTTGCGATTTGTAACAGGGTTAGCAGTTGTGTACTACTAAAGTATCTACGGGCCCTGTGCAGTACGCCCAGTTTCTGAGAAGCTAACTTAACTCCTCCGTACTTGAGCTGGTCACATAGAGTTACACTAAGCATATCGATGGAGGTCCTGTTCGGAAGATTGCTTCTGTTGTCGTGAATAATGTGAATAATTTCAAGCAGGAATATTTCACTTCACCTACCGACAACCGAAATTAGTATTTTTGATAATCTCTAAATAAATTACCGCTGTAATGGCATGCAACCTAACAATGTCTAATGAAGTGTAGTAGTATCGGATGCATTTGACTTTGCGTCAAGACAACACGGTTCAATTAAAGCTTTACTGAAATTTAATAGATGTCACTAGGTACTTTACTATATAATTTTAATCAAGTATTATTCATTCATCAGAGCGGCTCAGTGTGGCACGGTACAACTATTAGGAGAATGTGATTGGTAAGAGTATACATTGCATTTTTTTTTTTAAATAATGAATAACTAAATTAATCTCCCGGTGCTAATTGAGGCTTGAGCTTTATTTTTCAAACTTTTTGATTAATATGAATTTTAATGAATTAAAAATACTAATTTAAACCAACACATTCTAACATTATCACTGTTGTGTGGCGGCAGTCATTTTTTTTACAATCCAGTTACTCTTTGAGTTCAGCTAACATCATGTTTTCAATACAGTAATTACAAATTAACATCATGGTAATTTAAAATTCTGAAGTTTATTTTTATGACATTTAACAAGAAAATTTATTCTTTGGTAGCTCTATAAAAAACAGTTCCTGTATTCCGAGTTTTTTTTTTTTTACATTAACTCCGCACCTTCGGGTCTTTGTCATCTGAGATGCTGTGTGGATCGTTTTTTTGAGGAGAGGAAGAATGAGACATTGGTCTTGAAGGAGGAAACACAGAGGTTGGTAAATTGTTCCACAGCCGAGCTGTTGAACACAAGAAGCCAGAGTTAAGTTAGCCTCTCAAAAACTGGGCGTACTGTATAGAACCCACAGATACTTTAATAGTACACAACTTCTAACCCTGTACAAATTGTAAGTGCGCCCCACGGTTGAATTTGGCAGCCACCTCTGGTCTGGAGCCCCAAAATACATTAAAAAAAAAACACTCAACTCTGTGCCGAAACCGGTGGTCCGTTTGATAGAGTCTCTTAACTTAACAAACGGATTGCAATCGGATTGCTCTATCGGTATTTCAATGAAAGATGCTCCGAAGAATTGATCCCTTCGGCACCGGTGCAAGGTTGGGAAATACGCCAAACATGCGCCCAAGATATGTACACGGTTGACACATTTGTCACATGAGAACGGGTCGCTTCTTCGACTTATTCTTGTGTTCAACAGCTTGGCTGTGGAACGATTTGCCGGCCTCTGTGTTTCCTCCTTCCTACAACATGGGTCTCTTTAACTTTTTACCCGCGTTGATCTACTCCGTTTTTTCAATACCCATACGCGGTATGTATATGTCATATTTCAAGTACCACGAGGCACGAGGACACATTCACTTGATTATAGATGTTTTTTACGAAAAAAATTTTTACTTTCGAAATATGCATGAATATGTCAGCATCGTGATAGTTACACGAATATCCTAGCGAGCGGGAAAAAATACTGTGACATAGTAGCGCTGTTATATCAGCAGTCGAAGTTAGCGTAACAAGGGCTGATACGGGCGCGTGTGAGGCATGGCTTTTGCCGTATCAACTGTTGTTACGATCGCGTGGAAAAGGTTAAGACCAATGTTCATTTCTTCCTCTCCTCCACACAGCATGTCAGATGACATAGGCCCTGAGGGAAATTCTTTTCCTCAGGGCTTCCTGTGTGGAGTTAATGTTAAAAAAAAGACAAGCCACAGAAAATCACAGATATTTGACAGCCGATAGCACACGACCGACGTCTCGTAATCCTTACTTAATGCAAAAGAACAGAACTACCCTTCTGGTAATTTAGTACTTTACGTACATTGCCTTTAACAGATTGTAAATTTCGGTATAATTTTTTTTGGCATATCCAATGCCAAAGAAGTTAGGTATGCCCTAAGAAGGTATAACACAATAAAGTGAATCATATAAAGTAGTTCCAAAGGGAGGTTGTATGTACATCATCAACGATTGTGACCTCTTTCATCTCACACGTCTTGTGTAAAAATGAAAAAGACAAACCTACAATCTGTCTCTGGGACTATACTTACTCGAGTCTGGCCATGTCAAGATTCGGAATAACAGAAGGGTAGTACAAGACGATCTTTGAATGCGAATGAAGCAAGGAGTCTGTGCCGAGACAGATTTGTTTGTCGGTCTATCATCTCTGCCCTATCCTTGCTGAGAAATGGCGTGGTGGCTAGTTATGCCACAATTAGGCATTCCAGAATTCATTAGTTATGCCACGATTAGGCTTTCAGAATTCATTAGTTATGCCGCGATTAGGCATTTCAGAATCCATTTCAGAATTTATCAGTTATGCCACAATTAGGCATTTCAGAATCCATTAGTTATGCCACAATTAGGCATTTCAGAATTTATCAGTTATGCCACAATTAGGCATTTCAGAATTTATTAGTTATGCCACAATTAGGAATTTCAGAATTCATTAGTTGTGCCACAATTACGCATTTCAGATTTCATTAGTTTTGCCACAATTAGGCATTTCAGTGCTCAGTAGGTTAAGGTGAATTTTAATGTAATATGTATGTGAGTCACAATAAAAATAACATCCCAATCCCATTTATTTTACTAACAATATAATTGGTTTGACCATAATTTTTTACAAAACTTTTTAAAGTGGTTTTCTTCTCTGAGCTTTGTATGCTTTACTTTGTTTGGTGTTTACAATCTCAAATTTCTGATTAATTTTATTTTTTATCTTTGTCTATTTATAAAGAAGCCCGTTTGCATTTTTTTTTGTAAATAATAAAATTGTTTAACCTCTCAGACCTTTTGCATATTTTTTCAGAAGGTCGGAAAATTTCCACCTTGCGGTAAAATTCAAATTAATGGAACTGTTTTTGAAAGGCAATAAAATTCACTTTCAAATGTTATTATTAGAAATAAACATACAGTTTTTTAAATAATAAATTTTTTAAATGCAAACATAAAAAAGTTGTAAACATTGTTTGCTTTAATTTTTTTTTTTTTAACGAAAATTACTGATAATGAAAAAAGAAAAATACACACATATTTTATTAGACCAATGTGTTATTAAAGTTATTGTCACCTTATTTTTCGGCTTTTCTTAAAAAAATAATTAATTAAAAATTCACAAAGTTTCATAATTTTTTCTCAAATTGCGGTCGGAAACTTTGGTTTCATAGAAGTGCACTTTTAATTTTTCTTTTCTTAACTTCTAGATTCTAATACAAAGCGTGGTGTTTTTTCTTTCTAGCACCGTTGAGATCATATTTCTCACCACGACAGTAAGGGAGAAACAACGATTTCTATAAGACCTGCGTGAGCTGTTCACAAAAGCGAAACAAATTAACCTGAAATAAACCCCTCATGCTAATTTGTTCGGTTTTCGGAAACCAGTAGGTCCGATAGAAATCGTTGTCTCCCTTACTTTAATGGTTCGAAGTATTAGTAAAATCTGAACGATGTTAGAAAGAGAAAACACCACACTTTATTTTTAAATCTAAAATTTAACCACAAAATAATTAAAATGTTCATATTTAAGAATCTATAGTTTACCGCCGCAATTTGAAAAATAATTATGAAAATTCGGAAATTTTTTAAAATTATTTTTACAAGAAACGACAAAAAAGTGAGATAGCAATAATGTTTGTAAAACATTTGCCTAAAAAAAATGTGTGCTTTTTTTTTCACAATCAGTAATTTTAGTTTGAAAAAACTTAAGGTGAGCAATTTTAAAAACTTTTTATGTTTGCATTCAACATTTTCATATATAAAAGTTTTTTTTTTTTAATTATAAAATTTGAAAGCGTATTTCATTACCTTTCCAAAACCGTTTTTATTTTCGAATACGTTCAGAAATACTCCATTTATTTGAATTTTATAGCAAAACCTTTTTTTTTTGACCTTCTGAAAAATAGACACGAGGTCCGAGTGGTTAAACAATAAATAAATAAAAAATTTCAACTACTTATACATGTCACAGAAAGTATTGTAATAAGGCAACCCCTAGATGAAAACAATTTGCCAGCTACACATTTTTTTTTGCCTGAAGGCCAATACTTTGATACCAGTCAGAGCTGCAATAAGAACATATTACGTGTGTGCCTTAACATAGTGAAAAACTTTCTTCCAATGGCAGCACAGCTCTTTTATTGTTGAAACATCCTTGCTGATGCCATACCACTTCAAAAATTTGTTTTCTTTTTACTTAAGTAGGTATTTTATTATTTTTAATAAGTTTTCAATTTTTATCTGCTTGAATTGTATATCTTTTTTTGTTTTGTATGTTATGTATGTCATCCATTTTGTCTCATGTGCACAATTTTATGTTCTCTTCTCTTTTTTATTTTCTATTTAGTAAATAAATAATATCTTTTAGACCTCATAGTAACAGCTTTATTAATTCTATTAACCAGAAAATCTTCAAAGAAATTCAAAAATTTTCAAACACTAACAAATTGCTTTTTTCTAACTGTTTTCTTTTTAACGAGAGCGATTTTAAGGTCATCTTTAGGCTGTACATCTTAAAAATGCCGCCTGGCTTTGCCTTAAGTTTAAACAATATTTAATCTTATTGGACAATTAAACAAAATATATATATGAAAATTACTTTGCGAGCTGAAAAAGCTGTGCAATTTTCATTAGATTTTCATCGCTAGATCTCATATTGTGAGAGTTTTTGCTGCTTTTGTATGGTCAACATCTGCTTTGATAATAAAATGATGACAACATATTTTGGAAGATAATTTTTCTGGTTTTTGGATAAAAGGCTTAAGAGGTTTATGCGCTTGTGAGATGGGCTATTTAAAATATATTTTCGTTTTGATTATAACAGTAGCATTGCGGACAATAAGGGATTCCACGGCCCTACCATTGACTCTGACAATCCAATCCTGTATGGACTTCTGGCCCAGCCTGGAGACAAAGTAAGTTATTATCTTATATGAAAGTTTTTGCTTTGATGCCATTTTATTGTCTATGAAACTGGGCGGGGTTACTTAAGATAATCAATGGTACAATATTTGGGAAAAATGCGAATCGAGCTTTACCTTTAACCCCTCCGCAACTTAAGCAGATATAACCATAAGCGTGTTTATCAACGTCAACGTCAACGCGTGTGTCTCCATAGAAACCGTTATAACTCCGTTATTCTTTTAGTGACATCCCCAAAACAAAAAGTAAAAGGTCGATAGTGGAACAAGCTGTACATCCCTATTCAAGTTGTCCATAGAAATACATAACAAGAATATTCTGTCATTCGCGCAATCTAACACATAATTTTTCCCGCCAAATTTCGGACCGGCGGCTCGACATTGTTAATTTTTATTAAATATTTTTATATGAAATGATGAAAAAGTGAGGTGACAAACTGTTTATTATACATTTATACAATAGAATAAGTATTGTTGTTTACATAATCTGTGATTTTAGTACCGTTTTCATATAAAAATATCACGTGAGTCATTTTTACATTTTTTTAATGTTTGCATTCTAAATTTTAATATTTACAAAAGTTAATATTTATTTGTAATACAATAATTCGAAAGCTTATTTTGTAACCTTTCTAAAACAGTTTTTACTATACGGCTGCATTCAGAAATGTTTAATTTATAGAGCTTTAATTGTGAAGCGGTAATAACACAAAGTTTTCGTAAAATGTCATTTTGTTTGAGACATCTCAAGCGAATATTCGCGAAAATTCGGAGGGGTTAAAATACTTACAAATCGCTTAGCTGATTGCAGACTCAGATTGGTCGAATGAAAAGTTGGAAACAACGGCCATATGTCTACATTTGTAATGTAGTTTTAAATAAAACCTGAGGAAGTGAGCATTGCTTGCTAAACATGTTTTTTTTTAAAATAATAATAAAAGTAGTGAAAACTGTATTGATAATAATTATTAATTAAAATGGTGCCACAAAATAAGTTCGCTGTTTTTAAAGAAATTATTATTTTGTTCATCAGACACTGTCCTGCCCCCCAGCAATGAGGATGTGTGGAGGGGGAGCAACCCCCGCCACGAGGGGCAAGAGACTCCTGCTCCTGAGAGGGGACTCCGAGGGGGTCATTTCCGTGTGGTCGGTGCCAGAAGGGGCCCCCGCTAATATTGTGACCACCCAGCGCCCTCCAGGTATAGTTTTATAGTCTACATATAAAAATTAAAATTTTGTGCATATCATTTTTCTAAAATTTCTGAACCGTATAATCGTCCCCCTTCGGTCAAAAGTCACCAACCCACACGCACAAGTTTTATATGATGGGATATCTGATTTTGAATGTTAGAGAAATAATCTTATTTGATTATTTTTCTATTATTATTATTATACTTTAAAACCGTATTTTAAAGTTGATTTAACATATTTTAGCTTTCAATTTTGCAGTATATCTAAAATGTGGGTTTAGTCTAAATTGCAAGGACTTATTCGAAATTATCCTTGGTGTCCAGAAACTTGTAGTACAATCGAGAAACTGGTAAAACATCATATTAGGTGTTGATTATACGAATTGTCCAATTTTTCCAAAGAAACGTCATTATATCAATTACAATTTGTTTTTAAAATTTTCTTTGGGCAGGTAGGTTCCAAATATTGAAAAAATGCAATGTAGAAAGTCTAAATAAACACAACGATTTAACATTTGAATAAAAGAATCTTTACTGAATCATTAAAACGGCCACCATCTTAAACTGGAAACGGAACGTACAAACACATTTATAAACATGCAAAATGCAAAACGGTTGACTTAAAGCAGATCTTTGTCATGCTCAGTCAATAAGAGGGTCAAAAAAGTATATATGACGCACAAGTGAACCGAAGAAGTCCGTATACACCAAGCAAGAAGACAAGTTCTGGGAAGGAAATAGATATGAGAGGTGGGGACGAACCTGGGGGTCAGTGTGTCCAGAAGTAACGGATGTATGAATTCATCCCTCCAACTGCAATGCAAGGCGATGGGTCAAGAGAGTTCGGCTAGAAAAGTCAAAAGGCCTCCCTCAACCAGTCTCTCTCGATCTGGCCCGCCACCCAGCAAGTGGGCAGATGCATCCTCCGCCAAGACAAACCTCACTCTAAAGCCTCGATGACCCACGGCGAGTTACAAGCTACTATCTACTAAGTTTTAAAAGCGGGTAAATCGGCGAGTGAGATTATCATGATGACACACAAAACTGTCCACTCGCTCAGAAGCGTAGGAAACTGAGGCCGCTGCCAGCGCCAGTAACAAGAATAACGACGCCTGCGTGAACTAATTCTTCATATGTTTGACAGTCGAAATCAGCTGTTTATCGGAAGCCATGTTGGAAACATAAATAAACCAATCACGAGCAAGCGTGTAGGCGAGTAAAGTTGACGACCTTTCAACTTTTTTTCGTAGATTGTCAACAATCTGCTAGTCGCTGCTAGTTAGCAAGTAACGCGATGACACTGGGCGAGTTTACTAACAGTTAGTGAATTTCCCAGATAGTAGCTTGTAAACTCGCCGTGTGTCATCGAGGCTTAAGTCACCAAACATAGCAAAATACTTGGGTAACTTATGGCAGAGTGCATTACATGGACTAATATTTAGTATATGTTGTGTTTCCAGCTATAGCTCCGACTGTGAGCACCAGCCTCAGCATGGCCTGGGCGGAGATGAACCCCGGACCAGTTGGAATACTGGACCAGCTCAACCATCCCGAAGAACCAGGTACACATGCATCATTCTATTTGATATTGTCGTAACAATTGCCACTCACATTCGTTTTGCTGTAATAAGAGGGTTGTCCAAGAATTAAAGACCCTTCTAATTTTTTTAAATCAGGAAAAATTTAAATTCACAAAAAACGTATGACATTTTAGGAACATATCTCCACTATTTTTTAAACGACTTCAAAAAGGAGGAGGTTCTCAATTCGACTGTTTATTTTATTTTTTTTATGTTTGTTACCTCAGAATTTTTGACTGGGTGAACCGATATTGATGATTCTTTTTTTATTTGAAAGCTGGTGCTTTCCGTGTGGTCCCATTTTAATTTGGTCCAGTTCCGACAATGGCATCCATGAGAAAACCATATAAGTCTTAAATTTGCATTAAGTATGTGCGCGACAAATGGACGAATAACTCAATATCACGCCAACCAATTTCGATGATTCTTTTTTTATTGGAAAGGATGTACTTCAAGGGTAATTTGATGAGAGTTTGGTTAGGTTCTGATTATCGGATCCATGACAAATTAACGAAACTCGGCCGAATCTCTTAATTTGACCCTAACGTCGCTATGGTCAAATTATGTCTGTCTCATATGAGCAGCACGTTTAGTAGGTTTACCCATATTCAGACAAATTAGTTAGTGTACTTCAGATTCACTAAAAATAAAAAAATAAACAAAAATTTTAACAAAACAAAAAACCGACTTCAAAAAATGCACTAAAAAATAAAATAATAATTTCGTATTCTTCTACAACTTCATAATCAACTTACTTTTTCTAATCATCAATATGTAGGTACGATTGTTATTTTTGGAGTCAGTGTCAGCAAAAGTACCCAGTCCGGCGTGTTCACTTGACAGCTCCGGCGCCGCCGCGACACGCTCTCGCCTCTCGCCTTGTCAAGTCGCTTATGCGACACAAGCACATCTCACCTATAACTATGTATGTAGTTACAAACCTACCTTGACTGACACCGACTCCAAAAGTAACAATCGTACCTACATATTGATGATTAGAAAAAGTAAGTTGATTATGAAGTTGTAGAAGAATACGAAATTATTTTTTTACTTTTTAGTGCATTTTTTGAAGTCGTTTTTTTGTTTTGTTAAAATTTTTGTTTATCAACATAGTCCTTGTTACGATCAATGCACTTGGTGGGCCGTGGCACTAGCTCCTTGATTCCCTTATCATAGAACTCCGCCATCAAAATTGCTATCACCTCTCCCTCCGTATCCTAGTCGGCCTCCAAAGTTTTTACGATCAAATGTTTTTTTTTTTTTTTACATGAATACCGCACAAGAGTCCCAACTGCTCCCGTCTGGAGCCAGTGGGACTATGGCATCCCCAATTGGGGTATGTTGTGAGGCTGAAGGTAGTGGGGAGGGAAGGAGATAGGGAAGAGGAAGGTGGGGAAGTACCTGGCTATTCAGATCTGGTCACCAAACACGGCAGAAGCCATTTCAAGCAACGTTTCAATTCTGAATGGTGGTCTTACACCAGGGCGATACTGAGAGTATCTTCCACTCTGGAACGTGCCGCAAATATACTTTATATTATTTTGAATGAATAAATTGTGAAATAACACAAATTAATTGCCACGCCGGGATTCGATCCCGCGACCTTCGGAGTGCTAGTCAAGGGCCACCGCTGGACTACGCCGGCCGTCAGTGTCAAATGTTGCTCCAAGTGAAGAAAAAGATTCAAATAATTTCATCGATTGCTTTTTGATTCCGAGGTTGAGTGGTTAACCCAAGTTTCATCTTAAAAAAGTCTCGCCTTTGTTGAAAAACGGTTCGAAGAGACCCGAGCGCTTTCCACATGATTTTTGCTCTTCAGCATTTTAGGAATCCAATGAGCATACAATTTGCAAAACCCATTTTTCTCTCAAAATCGTCTGTGTGGTAGACTTACTGACGTCTGGGATCAAAATTGCGAGCTTAAGAACTTCAACACGGCGGACTCCCGCTTAGTTGAGAAAGTGAATAATCGAGCGCACCTCGCAGGCGGCGGGATTCGAGGAGCGTCTATCATAAATATCACACTGAAGCAGCTACCAAACCGGATTACCACTCATCGTTTATGGGAATGTCTGAGCTTCACACCATTTATTTATTGTTGTTATACGCCCGTAGGAGCTTTTACACAGATTAGAAAATAATATTTAAGATATCGAGGATTACACATACATAGAATTTATATCAAAAGTTATAAAAGTCAAAAAACTTTTAAGAATATACAAGTAGTTTTTAAAGAAAAAAAAACCACTTGTATAATCTTGTGGAAAACCGAGAAATATTTTAAACAATGTAATATTTAACAATAACATAGAACAAAATATAATATAAACATTACAATAACAAATCAAATCGTTAAATATATTATACCCATGTTACAATAATTTGTAGGATTCCACAAAGTGTTGGTTTAAATTGCATTTTAGAATGTAAAGGGAATCAGCGAATACATCTACAATACCACCAAACTTGTTGCCTAAATAATGCATCCTATTGGTAAGTGAGTGTGATTAATAGTTAGTTGTGTATGTGTTGCAAAAGAATGTCATATTTTGTCTAGTATTCCTTGTTGGTACATGAAGTTTAATAGTAGCAACGATGGCAGGGCTGTCAATTAGGTTGTTCATAATTCTGTACAATTAAATTAGGTCTGAAATGATTCTCTTCTGTCAGACAGCGTAATTAAATTTAGTCGATTCATTAAACTTAAATAATTAATGTTTTCTATTGGAATTTTGAGTTTGAAATTTAAGTACCTAAGAAATTTGTGTTGAACTCGTTCTATTTTGTTAGAGTGTACTTTATAGAAAGGGGACCAAATAGGTGAATTATATTCTACTTGACATCTAACTAATGAAATGTAGAGTGTTTTCATGCAATCCAAGGACTTAAAATCAGTTAGGCTACGAACGCACAGGCAGGTGGCTGGCTTAGCGCCTAGAGCCTAGTGGCTTGCACTCTGGCTACTTGCTAGGATACATGGTGGCCGCACTGAAGGTGGTTTGTGTGGTGGGTCGCTAGGTGCCTTGGTCATTTGCTTGTCGGCACGTTGACGAGATGTCACTTTCAAAAATAGTTCTAAAACTGCTACTTACAGAAAATTCATATTTTAAAATATTCCATTTCACGGTCTTATCCATCATGCTGGGTTCATGACATAAATAAGTCACGGTCAAGCCATGGGGAGTTAAATGTTCTGTATAAACGATGTAGATTTTTAAACAGTGCATTACAAAAGAGAAATTTTGTTGAATTATTTCAACGGAATTGGATTGATTACCTGGCAGAACAACTCATTGCCTGAAAACATAATCCAACGCCATAACCATAATATACATTCATAACCATGTATGTTTTTGGATTTTCACGGCCAAAAGTATTTTCGTTATTTGTTTTTGGGGTGTTATGCCGTGTTACGCCATCTCCTTCTTTAGTCAACTTTTCGGGCAGCGTTACAGTGTCTATCATCAGGGCAGATGAGCTGCAACACGGCATAACACCCCAAAAAACAAATAACGAAAATTCATAACCATAATTAACTTCTCAATGTAAAAAAAAATCTCATCATAAATAAATTACTTTTCAGTACAAATCATCTTTTTCTACTTCGATTGCTACCTCTTCCTATAGTTTGCATTTATATGGAGCTTTTTATTCGCTGGATTCAACATCATAGACAAGGTTCTCTTTTTAAAACTGATGCAATTAATATTTCATACATTTTTACTTCTAAAATGCCTCGCGCCTAGTGGCAAAAAACCAACACGTTGGTTTACTTCGATAGACGCTAGGCGAGTGTCTAGGCTCCAAGCGCGCAGTGCGGCCGGTCGCGATAATTCTAGATTGTCCGTTTTCCTAAGCTACTCGCTAGGTGACTCGCTAGGCTCTAGGCGCTAAGCAAGCCGCCTGCCTATGCGGACATAGCCTTAGGGTTCTACAAAGGAAGCCAAAAATCTTTAAAGCCTTATTAGTTATATTATCTATATGTGGTGTGAATGTTAAGTTTGAATCGAATATAACTCCCAAGTCGCGAATTTGTAATACTGGTGTTAATTTAACATTATTTAAATTATATTCATGTAAAATTATATTATTGCCGCCATATTTTGAGAAATAATGTTTGCATCGTCGAAAATGAGGAAAGGTCTTTAATTCTTGGACAATCCTCGTAATATGCTAATTCCTTCGGAACATTGACGAAGGTTTAAATTTTGTCATTCTGCATCAGGATTCTGGAATCTAAATTCCCTACTACATAAATGGGTCCAAACTTTTGCCAAACCATTTTTTTTTTAACAAATGTTTTTTTCATAGAGCCATCCCACTGTGTTTATAACTTTGTTCCACAGAGCAAGGATTTTTTAAAATCATTTTTAACAAATTTTCATCTTATTCCAGAAATAAAGTTGACGGCATCGGTCTACCTGGCGGGACAGAGCAGGCTCGTCGTGGGAAGGGAAGACGGTTCTATTGTGATCGTTCCGGCCACCCACACGGTGATGCTACAGCTTTTACATGGAACCCATCAACAGTATCATGGTAAGGGAGACAATAACTCTATCTGAAGATGTCTTAGAACTATTACGGACAATAAGATTTTGTTGACAACCAATATTCTCAAATATAAATAATATTTTGTAGTATATAGGATTAGACATGTAGTTTCAATATCTTTCAACAGAAGTCGTTAGTGTTGTTAGTTATATGTAGTTTTTAGATGTCTCAATAGATGGCAGTTAAGTGGTACCTTAGAAGAGTATCATCTATTGTCGTTCATGTCTAATGCACGAATGGTTGCAGAAATACCGAAGGCAGGGTTCAAAGGGTGTTGCGCTCCCGGCTGCAGAATATCTTAGAGCTTCCTGTAGAAAGGACTTCTGGTCCAGTTAAATATTCATTGTAAACCTTACGATAATGTGAATAAAGCAACTTGTATTCTCGACGAACCTCAATCTTATTTTGGAGTTTTTTTTAACACTTTTCAAGTAATCTTAATCACTGGGATTAATGTACGTTTCATATTTACAATACTGTCCTTGTTCTATCGGTATTTCAATAAAAGATGCTCCGAGGTACTAATAATAATAATAATAATATTTGGCCGATTTATAAAGCGCCGTTTCGTGAAAAATCACCTCAAAGGCGCTGAAACTATCATCATTGATCCCTGTGGCACCGGTGCATAGTTGGGAAACATGCCAAACATTTGTGCACGCTTGACATTTGCCACATGGCAACGGGTCATTGCTAAGACTCGTTCATGAGTTCAAGAGTTTGGCTGTGGAACGGTTTCTTCAAAACCCATGTTAAGTCCTTCCTCTCCTCAAAAAGACCCTCCACACATCATCCTCAAAGATGACATAGGTCCTGAGGGAAATTATTTTCCTCAGGGTGTCCTGTGTGGAGTTAATGTAAAAAAATAGTTTATCATTGAATACAATATTAATGACTCTCAAAAGAAAAAGTGAATCAGAAAAGACAGTAAAAAATTCAGTCTAGGAATTGAACCCAAACCTCTTCCTTTCCTGGGGAAGTGCTCTGATCACTGAGCTAATAATATTGTATTCAATGATTAAATATTTCAATTTGACATTTAACTAATTAAGTTTATTTAACTATTAAAATAAATAAACACATTAATAGACAAAGTATCAATTTCAATAAGGTATTTTCAAGTGTCTTCTGAAGAGGGAACGCTTAATTGAAGATTTGTTACACTTGAGCACACTTAATTATTATCAGGTGCTTTATTATTTTATCTTTGCATTTATTTTTCAGATTGGCCTCCCCACCAACTTCTTCTGGGCCACAGCGGGAGAGTGAATTGCCTGCTCTATCCACATCATGTTCATCAGAGGTAATCTTCTCTTTGACCAAGTTCTTTCGCAGACATTCACGTGTGACGAAGTCATCAAAGTTCATCCAACACCATTTTTTTTTTTACATTTGAAAGGTTCTCGTTAAACACTGATTCAGGTGGTTTTAGCTTTCTATTGCTTTGTATTATATTCTATTTCTTTCTATTTTATAATTGTAATAAGGTTAACAACGTGATAATTGTCCACTTTTACTTATAACAATTTGTTCAACAGCCGAAATGGAGTTAGAATCGGCATTTAAGAGGAATATAAACGCTAGAAATATTTCGAATCTCATGCCTGCAAAATTTTAAAATCGAGCGTCTTTTTGCACGAGGCTAGTAAGCGAAAAAGTGGTTTTTATTTATTTTGTGCATAATTTTATAAGAACGAAAAAAAGTTAGAACATGGAAAACCTCAAAAATAGTCTCAGCCATTAAGTGGTATTTTTTAAAAATTGTTTCTTTTGTTACTTCATAGTTAAGTCATGAAAAACATTTTTTTTGGTGGTTTACGCTTATATTTTTTGTTACGTAAATAATAATTTTATTGTAATTCCAATACATTGAAAAGCTAGTAAAAGCTTCGATTTATCCGTAGCATATTTTTTGATGTTCATACTGTAAGCCGATTCGTCGTAAAGATTAATCAAAATAGTATCTAAATAGGATTTCACGTATATATTCACCTTAACGGGAACCTTTCAACTGTCAAAAAAGTAAAATGGCGCTGAATAGCCATTTTATGACAATGTTACCTTTGAATTTTTGTGAAACGACATTTACAAATTTTTTAAACAATATTTCCACCTTAAGCAAGAAGAGTAGTTCTACTTTTTACGCCGGTCCTACTTGAATGCCTGGAAAGGCGTTGCTGTCAAATATTTTTATATGAATATTGTTCCCCAATCTCTTTGTTAGGGTCCCAACTATATGTGTATGTACAACATATAAATAATAAAAATATAATAAGTCATCGGCCTAGCCTCATCGTCTTGGCGTCAACCAGCCGTCAACAAACATAGCCACATCACGGGAGTGGCTCAGCACTTCCGAGGTGACTAGAGACTGCGCGGTATTTAAACACGAGCCGCTAGCATATCGTGATTAGTGTGCATTACAGTATGGAGTCTCATGCAAAGAATTATGAACTGCTTGAGGTGAGATGATGCTGATCTGGTGCTGCGGTGATATGTGTAAAACAACCTTCAAGCAGATTTTAAGAAACAAAGACCTGTATTTAAAATTATTGATACCATGTCGTGAAGATTTATACATTGGTGTCAATTTCCAGATACGACAAATCGCATTTGTTGAGCGGTGGAGTTGATTTTGCCGTCTGTCTCTGGGATCTGTACGCTGGCACTCTGCTGAACCGCTTCTGTGTCCATGCCGGAGAGATCCAACAGCTGTTGGTGCCCCCTGATGCCTGCAGTGTGAGTTCATTTGATTCTTGTATATCTTGTATAGATGATCAAAAGTTTTAGGGCCAGCCACCATGTGGCGCTGTCAGTCACCCGATTGTAATTCTCTTTTTTTTGTAAGGTTACCACATCTGTCATTAACACTTCCCTCCAAATTTCAGCATCGTAGCTCGACATTTGTAATAGTTACGCTAGACTTAGTACATCTACCTTTGTGCGTGTTTTCGATTTTTTACAATCCGTGGAGTTTTCACCATGATAACACACCGTCGCACAATTCGATCTTTATCCGTAAGTTTTTGACCAAAAACAACACAAATACTATCTAGCAGCCTTCGAATTCACCTAATCTGGATCCCTGCGATTTTTTCCTGTTTAACCGACTTTAAAAACCTCTTCACGGAACGCGTTACGGCACCCGAGAGAATGTCATGAGAGAATCGAAAACGACTCTGATGGACATACCGAAAATTGAGTACCAGCGGTGTTTCGAGAATTGGATCAAATGCTGGTGTTAGTCGATGGGGAGTACTTTGATGGGGACCTTATCGATTTTTTTGATGAATAAACTTGTATTTTCGATTTCATGAATAAAGTCCTAAAACTATTTGATCAAGGTAATAATGCCAATGTACTTCATCTCAAATCATTTCCTCATTTCTGAGAATCGTGACCCCCACTCCTTTTGCCGTGACGGAGCCTAACCCCTTAGGTATTTTTGTGCCTTTTAGTATACGGTACACTAATAGTAGTAGAGTATTGTTGTATACTTTACGGCACAAACAGTGAGAGTTCCTTATATCTTCTTTTGTATTATGGTGAGATATATGTTTTAAGTTTTTACTGATTCTCCATGTTATTTATTTGTTTTTATATTGAAATATTTCAGCCTCGCATCCAGAAATGCATCTGCTCAGTTGCATCAGATCACAGCGTCTGCTTGTTGAGTGAGTATGATTAAAATTGTTTTTTAACATTGATTTATTATCTTGGATTCGACGACGGTCTCCAACTCCCGTAAATACTTGGAACATGAACTCATAAAACTATCTCCATAGAATGAAGAATAACACAAGAAGTGGGTGGGTTTGTGATCCAATTCTAGGATCAATTTCTGCCTATATTTCCATAGATAACTGTATTTTACCATGATTGCGAAATTCAAATGGAATGGCGATATATAATTTCAGGCAAGTGTAAGAGAGACAGGCCCATTCTAAATTATCTGGAACCAAAAGATATTAAGTCAGTGGTACATTTGTTTCCGGTCAAATTTGTACAGAAGGCACTTTTAGTTTTATATTCTTTATTCTATGGCTATCTGCAGTAGTCCCGTGACTCTCATGCACACAAAACACACTGCAAAGAGACCATTTACTCATTTTCCCGAGGCATAAATCTGCTGTATTTGAGGGTAGTTTCAACTATTCATTATCAAAACTTTCGATTGAAATACCACTGTCTATCTATATCCACAACATTGCAGTGCTTCAAGAAGCTGAATAACAAAGAAAAATAACAATGTAACCAATATAACAAGTCTGAATTATTTTTATTTGGGTACCTAAAGGTATCTACTTTATCACTTCTATTCACTTTAGTGGTGGGAACCATCCATATATAAAATCAAACTTGTTACATTATTTATATGTAACACATTCTCTTGTGTCTCCTAAGGTAGCGATGTTCTCCTAACTTTGTCAGCGAGTTTATATCCTTATTTGGTAATTTCCTGGCTCGCTTGGAGTTTGTTCGCTTATTTGTATTACAACTTCTGCTTTCAGGTCTAACGGAGAAGAAGTGCATCACCCTGGCATCCCGCCATCTCTTCCCTGTCGTGTCCATAAAGTGGCGTCCGCTGGACGACTTCATGATTGTGGGTTGTTCGGATGGAACCGTCTATGTGTGGCAGATGGACACTGGCCACTTGGACAGGGTACTACACGGTGAGTAATGTGCACATACGTATATAATATTTGATTGCATGTTCTGTGAGTCGGAAAATAGTGAGTTATTGAGTAGTATACCAGTGACCAAAGATATTCAAATACAGAAGAGATATGCTATGGTGTCTGCGCAACTGTCGCCGAACTACGCGCTAATTTGCGTAGTTTTCATACAAAAAGAATTTGTTCATTTCGTTGATTTTTTGAAAATGTGCATTAATATTGGTTAACAATATATTTTGAATAAGGAAAGAATTCGTTCATTTAGTTTAACGCTCGTTTGGTTTATTCGTTAATTATTTGTTCTTTTAGTTTATTTGTTAATTGGTAAACAATATCGGCGACACCCGGAAGCGCAGACCCACATAGTAAAAATAGCAGATAGCACATCTACTTATATTTCAATATCTTTGCCAATGATCAAGCTTTCTTTTACAGCTTCTCAATTTAAATATGTAACTTAATTTTTTCAATTTGTTTTTGTTATCTCCTGAAGTGCAGATTTCCAACATCTTGGCCTTCTTGGTCTTGCGGTACGTTCCATGAGTATCGCTATGGTGTAAGATCACCATTCAGAATTGAAACGTTGCTTGAAATGGCTTTAGCCGTGTTTGGTGACTAGATCTGAACAGCCAGGTACTTCCACACCTTCTTCTTCCCCATCTTCTTCCCCTCCTCACTTACCTTCAGCCTCACAACATACCCCAATTGGGAATTCCATAGTCTTACTGGCTCCGGGCAGTTATGAGCAGTTGAGACTCTTGTTCGGTATATTAAAAAAAAAACCTTACTATTTATTCCAGGCATGGGGGCGGAAGAAGTGGTGTTTGCATGTGACGAAGCGGCCAATGAGTCGGGACAAATATCCGGTAGCAGCGGTGACGTTCAAGGAATGGCGAACCCAGCTGTGCACTTGTTCAGGTGTGTTATATGTCCATTCATATATTTTAGATCGTTCAAGGAATGACGAACCCAGCTGTGCACTTGTTCAGGTGTGTTATATGTCCATTCATATATTTTAGATCGTTCAAGGAATGACGAACCCAGCTGTGCACTTGTTCAGGTGTGTTAAATGTCCATTCATATATTTTAGATCGTTCAAGGAATGGCGAACCCAGCTGTGCACTTGTTCAGGTGTGTTATATGTCCATTCATATATTTTAGATCGTTCAAGGAATGACGAACCCAGCTGTGCACTTGTTCAGGTGTGTTATATGTCCATTCATATATTTTAGATCGTTCAAGGAATGGCGAACCCAGCTGTGCACTTGTTCAGGTGTGTTATATGTCCATTCATATATTTTAGATCGTTCAAGGAATGACGAACCCAGCTGTGCACTTGTTCAGGTGTGTTATATGTCCATTCATATATTTTAGATCGTTCAAGGAATGGCGAACCCAGCTGTGCACTTGTTCAGGTGTGTTATATGTCCATTCATATATTTTAGATCGTTCAAGGAATGACGAACCCAGCTGTGCACTTGTTCAGGTGTGTTATATGTCCATTCATATATTTTGGATTTGTTGTATGTGGCTGGTTTTTTTTTTTGTCAATCTTTTCCATAAAGCGGTCGGTTTTTTTAAATTCGCGTACGAGATTATGTAAAATAGCTGTAATTTCTGAAGTACGTAGCATATTAAAATAAAATTTTCAGTGTCTTATGTTAAATGAATTCTTTTGTTATGTCGTGTTCCAAATTTTTATATTTTTGTATGCAAAATTAAGATGTTTTAGGGTTAAATTAAACTTTTTTGGAAACACTACACTGTTCAGGTATTGTCTATAATAATATATTTTGTAAACATAAAAAGATTAATACTAATATTGTTTTAAAGTACGATATCGTTGGAAACAGTTTCGTAAAGGTACATTAGGGGTCGTCCATTAATCACGTGAGGCTCGAAAGGGGGGGGGGGGGTTCGGGAAAAATCACGAAATATATCCCGGGGGGGGGGGTGTAATGGGATATCACATGTATTTATTTTTTGTGATAATATTCTGAAAATTTCAAAATACTTTGTATTAAAAAAAATTCGCATGATTTTGAGGGGGGGGGGGTTAGCCTAAAACCTCACCACATATCACCATGGGGGGGGGGGGATTAAAAAGTTGCTAAAAAAACCTCACGTGATTAATGGACGACCCCTTACAGAATTTACACATATTTCGTGTTTCGCTACGTACTTTGTGGGCTGAGCACACACGACAATTCCTTCGAAGATTCTTATTTTTACCATTGCCTTCAATCTTTTCCAATGTATGTTTTCTAATATCCATAGATAGTCTTCCTGGATGATCTGATTTTGAAGATTTTTTTTTCAGAAACCAGAGTTAATGGTTTTTCGTTTACTATGAAAACAATATGCACCAAGTAACTTTTCGAATACAACTAATAACGATCAATTATGAATATATCATACTGTGTTAGGTATTTGGTAAAAAATTAGTAATTTATAGCAGCGGAATGGAGGCAGAAACGAAAATGGAGAACGTCTTGAACCAACGAATATCGCTACAATACTGAAGAAATGTAAAGATAAAAACATAATTTTACCACCATATCAAGTGCAGTTCAGGCATGCGCAGTCTGCCACCTGGCAATAATTCAACCAATTGCCCTAGTACCTAGTACACGGCTCATAAGAGTTCACCCTTAATTTTTACATCGCTGAATAACAACACATCTTTGCGTTACCCGCCGTTTACCACTAGTACGTTAATACAAAAACACTTTTTAAGCGCTCAACATTATGAAAAGTACGCATTTAAGCGTCTTCCGCGAACAATGTGTTAATAATTTTTGAGAATTGATATGTGTACCTACAAATAATGATTTCCGCTCCAATATGTCATTGTGTAGTGGGTGTTTAATTTTAAAGGATCTGTACAAAAAAATTATGGTAAAAAAGGTTTGAAGCTGCGATGTCAAGATTTGCTCACTAAAATAATGCAGCATATTATCAATAGATGTCTCTATTGCCATTTTGATTTATCAACAGAGCGATAGTAGTAACTCCTTGTTTTACTATTGTAACCATTTTGTATTTTTTCAGTACAGAATCAAATTTACAACTTGAGCCGCTTGTGACCAATTCGTCCTTCAGTATTTTTATTATAATGGAATAATAAAAGTAATCTGTTAGAACAGTGGGTATTTTTTGTAATTGTTTTACTGAATATGGTTTTTTCTCAGGGGTCTTCGCCACCGCAACCTGTCGGCCATTCGCCACGCCACGCAGCGGGGATTGCACCAACTGCAGCAGCTGCAGCAGGGGGGCAAGGGCCTGGGGGGCGCCGGCCTGACCATGCGCAACCGCCGCGCTCCGCTCGCCATACAGCCGCACAAGTCCAACCCCAAAGGTGAGACAGAACACCTTTGTTCTTTATGGCTAGACCCCAAGCCAAGAAGCCAGTTACACGTACCTTACCATTCACAGAAAGGATGTCATTTATTAGTGGTTCTTTAGTGCTTGTTGGTTGGTTGATATAATGCAGTTGCCTGCTGCATCCCACTTTATTCCGAACATTGTAAGGGAACGGCATTTTGTTTTTGGTCATACTATAACTACCCTGATAAGTTTTTGGATTTCACGGCCAAAAGTATTTTCGTTATTTGTTTTTGGGATATTATGCCGTGTTGTGCTACCTGCTTCTTTAGCCAACATTTCGGACAGCGTTACAGTGTCCATCATCACATCTGCTCTGATGATGGACACTGACCGAAACGTTGGCTAAAGAAGGAGGTAGAGCGACACGGCATAACATCCCAAAAACAAATAACGAATATAGCTACCCTATCCGTTATCTGCAATGCCAATGCCATTGACGGCCGGCGTATTCCAACGGTAACGCTCTTGACTCGCACACCAAAGGTCGCGGGATGGAATCCCGGCGTGGCAAATAAATTTTATTTGATTAATTTGTGTTATTTCACAATTTATTAATTTAAAATAATATATAGTATATTTGCGGCACGTTCCACAGTGGAAGATACTCTCAGTATCGCCCTGGTGTAAGACCACCATTCAGAATTGAAAGGTTGCTTGAAATGGCATTAGCCATGTTTGGTGACCAGATCTGAATAGCCAGGCCTTCAGCCTCACAACATCCCCCAATTGGGGATGCCATAGTCTCACTGGCTTCAGAAGGGAGCGGTTGGGACTCTTGTGCAGTATTCATGTAAAAAAAAAAAATTCAATTTGATAGGCTGTTGTGGGTACCGTCACCCCGGGAACCATTTGCTGGATAACTAACACCTCTGCTATAAGTCACCCCAAATGGTTCGCTATCCCTCCAAATGGTCCAGACTTAACAGGGGTACCCGGTTTCATCGGTGTGGTGTATTCAGGTCTTGGCAACAGATGAGCCTGCTCCGGGAGATCGGCCGGATCGGGAGAGGACGATTTAAGGAAACCCTATGACCACTCAGCTGCTCTATCTCGACCCATAGCCTTGCACAGCAGTTGGAGGAATTTATTCATACTTCCTTCACTGCTGAACACACTGACCTCAGATTCCTATACCTTTACCTTCCCAGAACTTCCTTTCCTTCCTTTCCTTTAAAAAACCCTCCACACAGCATCCCCTAAGATGACATAGGAAAATTATTTACCACAGGGCCTCCTGTGTGGAGCTAATGTAAAAAAAAAGTATTCTGTCAAAAATCTGCTTAGTTTTTGTATTATTCACATTGTCACAAAATTGCACAAATCTCGTGATTTTATTAAATTTTTCTGTTTAGGACAATTAAGGGCCTCTTCAGACAGAGCTATCAAATATAAATGATCATAGCACGCCAAATATCGCTCTCCATACAATCCCTTCAGACCATTCACACCTAAGCGCATTATGCGCCCATCAACCATAGGCAATGCACATCTTAAGCCGTAACCGCTCCGTAGGCGATATGCCAACAGTAAAGCGCCCCCTACTCCGACGAAAACAGGAGAGGGGTCATTTTATTTACGGAGCTGCCTAGACCGGTGGATGACAGACATCAAGTTGACAAATTCAGTACAAAAAATGTGCACTCCGTGGCCGCTCGCTAATTCATCTGACCCCCTCTCCTACCATAGGAAGAAATATTTGATAGCATCAAGTGAACGGTACGAAACATAAGCGCTCGCGGTTCAACAGATATCTGCTCGCGGTTTGTATTCATGTGTGAACTGGCTTTAACCTCTGAGTGGCCAGGTCATTTCAGGAAAATTCACTAAAAAAGCACCACTTTGAATTTTGAATTGAATGTTTTGTTGATTAATTTTGAGCTATTGTATATTTTATTGACTGAAACACGTTCCTAGAACAATAAACTATGTACCAAAACAACATTAATAATAATAACATTGCATTAATTGCGTAAATTAATAGGTTTTACGATGTTTTAGTCGAGGAACATGCATAAATTGTGACGGCTAAAATTCGCGGCAAAAATGACATTTCTATGTCACAGATAAAATCGTTTAAAAATATTCTGGTGTTGCTAGGTGAATGAAATTCTTACACGTCTTATGGAGTAATGTTGGCGCAAGCGATTCTGATCCCATTCTTCATACAAATTCTGTACATGGAAGGGCCAAAATCGCAGACAAACAGTTTTTGGTCGAAAATTTTATTCAAATATTTGAATTATTTTCCCACGCATGCGCATAATACTCGCGCGCCCGCGCGTATCCGGCCCATTAGAGATTAAAGTTTGGGAGTGAGAGATAAAATGTAGAAAATCTGATAACCTACCTCAGACCTTCAACAATCAATAATTTTTGTTTCAGATCCCGAAAGCCACATTCTGTTCTTCGACATCGAGGGTCTGATTGTTGAACTCCTTAGCGAAGAGTATTCAGCCATGAGCCCAGCCAGTTTGGAGGTGATGATTATTTTTTAAACAGATATCTGAATAATATGTATGTTATACGCCCAATAACATTTTGCTGGAAAGTGTTGTAAAAAAATTATGCTTCCAAGAAAGATTTAAGCCGTTAAACCCTCAGGTTAATTTATTCGCTTTTGGGAACTGCTCATTTAGGTCTCAAAGAAATCGTTGTGTCTCCCTTACTGTTGTGGTGAGAAATATGATCTAAACGGTATTAAAAAGAGAAAACACTACGCTTTATATTTAAGTCTAAAAGTTAACCACTCAAGAATTAAAATGTACACATATGAAACCAAAGTTTCCGAATGCAATTAAGAGAACAATTTGTGAAATTTTGTGAATTTTTTTAGTAATTATTTTCACGTGAAGTGAGAAAAAAGTGAGGTGACAGTAAAGTTTATAATATATTTGTTTAATAAAATATGTGTGTGTTTTTAGTTTTTTCGTTATCAGTAATTTTAAATGGAAAAAACATAAGGTGAGTCATTTTTAAAACTTTTTCATGTTTGCATAAAAAATTTTAATATTTCAAAAATTATATGGGTAAATATTCGGAACAAACGTCAACAGTTATGTAACGGGATTGTGTATGTCATCTTTACTTTAAAAAACAGCCTACGTTTTTGAATGGTTTGTTTGGCTACGCAGGGTTTGTGTAGCGGGCTTGTGTATATTATCTTAATTTTAAAAGTTTTATCAAAAAAAAGTGCGTATTAACCGTTGACGTTTGTTCCGAACTGCAAACAGAGTGATTTGACAGTGTGAAAGCAAATTTTCAATTTACGTAAATAAAATTAAAAATGTATCATTTTCAACCTCCCCCAATGCAAATAGTTGTCTTTTATGGTAATTAAGAAGAATCTAAAAGTTTTATCAAAAAAAAGTGCGTATTAACCGTTGACGTTTGTTCCGAACAATTACCATTATATGTTTAATATATCATTATAGAAGAAAATAACAATAATAATCTAAACGAAAATTGAAAGAGAACAAGACACAGGAAAACAGAAAAAAGACAATGGTCGCAACTATTTTGACCAGTCAGTGGTTGAGTGGGCTTAGCGCTTGGGTCCCACCCGGGCGTCGCGTCTTCGATTCCTCGACTGGCTAAGTCCTCCATTCCACAAGCAACATTTTCGGCTCTCTGTGGTGGTAGTAGGAGATTTTCAAACATTGTTGGGTTATTCGTAACCCGGGAATGTTTGTCTTTCTTTTAAAAAGAAAAAAATCTGGGACTCAAACCCAGACCTCTCGTCTAACCGGGACGTGCGCGTTAACCAATTTCGCTATTGCCGCCTTCTGTCAAACCGTCATAATAGTTAATCACATATTTCAATTTTTTTTAGAATTAACAATATTATCTTCAACTAATTATTTTTCCATATTATGGGCAACTACCCTTTTTATTGGAAACAATCATTCTAAGAATTGGTTTGTATCCTGGATAGCGTCTCGGATAAATGTATCCGAATTTATTCATATGGAACTATTGACTTTTTATAAAAGTCTAAATGAATATTCAATTTTTTACAAGAAAAACTCTCTTTTATAACGAGTTGGAGTCCCAGTTGCGACCATTGTCTTTATTCTGTATTCCTGTGTCTTTTTCTCTTTCGTATTTTCGATTAGATTATTATTGTTATCTTCTTCGTCAATGATATATTACATTGATGGGAATAACCTTCAAAAGTTATAAAAGAGGATTTTTCTTATAAAAAATTGAATTATATGTTTAATTAGAATTATAAAAATTTAAAGCGTACTTTATCACCTTTCAAAAATAGTTTTAAGTTTTCAGATATATTCGGAAATATTCCATTTATATGGATTTTATTGCAAAGCGGAAATAT
This sequence comes from Limnephilus marmoratus, assembly GCA_917880885.1. Lineage (NCBI taxonomy): Eukaryota > Metazoa > Arthropoda > Insecta > Trichoptera > Limnephilidae > Limnephilus > Limnephilus marmoratus. Next base: position 17,812,159 of record OU862932.1, read on the forward strand.
TTTGACCTTCTGACAAAATAGTCCCAGGCCTGAGGGGTTAAAAGTGATGAAAAAAAATCCCATAACTTAACATGTAACTTAACCGGTCAAAGGCCAGGCCATTTCGCGGAAATTCGCGGAACTTCGCAAAAAAACACTGTTTTGTTGATAAATTTTGAGCTATTGTATATTTTATTGACTGAAACACGTTCACAACACAATAAACTATCTACCAAAACCACATTACTTGCATTTATTACGTAAATTAATAGGTTTTATCGATGTTTTATTCGCGATACACGTATTAATTGTGACGGTTAAATTCGCGGAAAATTCTGGCGGCGGATTGTCATGGAAAAAATTGTTTTAAAAATATTCCAGGGTTGCAAGGCGAATGAAACTTGTAGCGTCTCCGAGAGTAATGATGGCGCAAGCGATTCTGACACTGTTCTTCGTACAAATTGTGTACATAGAAGGGCCAAAATCGCAGACCAAAAGTTTTTTGTGGGAAATATTATTCAAATATTTGAATTATTTTCTCGCGCATGCGCAGATGACGCGCACGCCGGCGCGTCTCCGGCCTGTCAGAGGTTAATTAACCAAGTTTTTTTTAAATCTCTTTTAATAGTTTGTCAAAGGAGTGCTGAAGTTGCGCATTGTTGATATGTCCGTCACTGAAAAAATTAAGCTTTCCAGGAAGATTTTAGCGGTTATAGAATTTATTTCGTCTTATTTAAGATTTCAACACTTTTAGCAATCTTATTCTCATTCTTTATGACAATGACCTATGTCTTATCTTATTTTTGTTATTTTTTTTTATAGGCTGCCGGTCTTCTAACCAGTGCAGAATACAACAAAGCAGCTGCCCTGACACAGTCAGCCAGTCCTGATGCAGCTAAAAAGATATCAGGTATGCTAAAAATGTCACAATATTCACAGAAAACTAACTGTGTATGTACATATAAGATGTAACAAAAAGATTATACCTAAAGGAACTGGATGATTGAGATGAGAACACTGGAAAAAGTCATGGCACATTGAATGTGGATAAAGCAAAGAGTATATATGTTTTTTGAAGTATAATATCATCTCTGCCAACACCTACAGATCAATTATTTTAAAATCTAACTGCATTTTTTGAATTCCAAATAAATTATCGTCAATATCAAAATGTAAAAATAAAGAATTCCTTGCCAAAAACCCTCTTTAAGAATTTAATGTTTACTACAGTGGGATATGTTTAACTTTGTTAATGGGCTGTATACCAAAAAATCAAATTCTTTCATTCCACTTTTATAAGTATGTCAAGCTGCACATTTGAATTTCACAATGAATATCTTTGAAGACGACCTTTATCAGAATTATAGACATCCAAATTGTTAGACTTGCCCTAACATAAAATCTGGGTATCATTTCGACGAGCTGGAGGCAAACCACGTGACCGCATTTTTGGCACCAGGAGGGTTCTAGAATGCTTTGAATAAACTACGATATCAATTGTACGTTGACTGCTGAAGGGTGCACGTTGAAATAACCAGACCCTGCGCAGAAAAGTAAAGTTCGCTAAAGTAAGGCAGGATTACTTTCTGTGCAGGATCTGAATGTTCTGTATGTAAATCGGGTTGCATATCGAAGCAATATAAGTCAGATGAATAAATTATAAAACATTTATAAAAGTGTCTAAAATAAATATGTATATACATAGTGTGATAAAATTTTCGATTTTGGATCAAGCCCGAACTTTTGTTTATACGATTTAGGATTTGTTGCAAGTTTTTTATGCAACTAGCAATTTGCGTGCTTTTGTAAAAAGGACTGGTAATTCAAAGCAGATTTTATTTCTGGGGACTAAATAGTGATGTTACAATGCGAGTTGCCTTTATACTGTCAGATTCATTTATTGACAAATCACAAAAAAGGGAGACGGTCACGCCACCTCCCCACTCCACACTACTCGGTTTGTTCTCTCCCTTATGGGCAGGTCTATCAATTTGGATGTCTACCATCAAAACTATCATAAATCCCATTATATTTTGTCTTATGCATTATTTAAAAAAATCGTCAATGTTGATGTGCATATCTATGTTTCGTCGTTATATGTGCTTATTATATTAATCTGTTCCCAATGCCTACCTAATACTTATTTTATTAATCTGTTTCCAATGTCTACCTAAGACTTATTGTATTAATCTGTTTCTAATGCCTTCCCAACACTTATTGTATTAGTCTGTTCCCAATGCCTACCAAAGACTTATTTTATTAATCTGTTTCCAATGTCTACAAGACTTATTGTATTAATCTGTTCCCAATGCCTTCCCATCACTTATTGCATTAATCTGTTCCCAATGCATACCCAACACTTATCAATCTGTTTCCAATGTCTACATATGACTTATTGTATTAATCTGTTTCCAATGCCTACTTATTTTATAAATCTGTTTCCAATGTCTACCTAAGACTTATTGTATTAATCTGTTTCTAATGCCTTCCCAACACTTATTGTATTAGTCTGTTCCCAATGCCTACCAAAGACTTATTTTATTAATCTGTTTCCAATGTCTACAAGACTTATTATATTAATCTGTTCCCAATGCCTTCCTAACACTTATTGAATTAATCTGTTCCCAATGCCTACCCACCATTTATTGTATCTGTTTCCAATGTCTACCTAAGACTTATTGTATTAATTTGTTTCCGATGCCTACCTAAGACTTATTGTATTAATCTGTTTCCAATGCCTACCTAAGACTTTTTCGGCCGTGTAAAGGACAAAGCTGGGGACATGGAGAGGATCCTTAAGGAAAAGGACAAACACGGTCGGTCCTTTGCAATTGCAATTCAACTAAACCATACAGTACAACTTTACTTACGTCACATATTACATTGAATGAACCAGGCCATTATTATTTATGTACTTATTTGGCTTTGTTTTAATTTAAGAGTATACTTAAAAGAATTCATTATCTGCTCTTTCTCAGATGACACTACTTTAATTATTATAGGAAAAAACACTTTTTGCAAGTTATGCTTTAAAATTTGGGCATCATACCTTATGTTCCTACACCATCTACGGTACTCATAGAATAAAGAATAACACAAGTGACTTGTGGTAGTGTTTCGTGATCCAATATAGGCCTAATTTGGAACTATAATTCCATACCAAACTGTGCTTTCAACATTCAAATGGGAAGCAGATCTACGATTTCAGGCAAGTAAACGCTGGTGGGTTTTTTTTTAAATAGCACCGCACAGGAGGCCCTGAGGAAAAAAAATTCCTCAGGATCTATGTCATCTTTGGGGATGCTGTGTGGAGGGCCTTTTTGGGGAAAGGAAGGGGAGGGAGTTCTGGGAAAGAAAAAGGTATGAAGGGTGGGTAGGAATCTTGAGGTCAATGTGTCCAGTAGTGGCGGATGTATGAATCCATCCCTCCCATTGCGGTGCAAGGCTGATAGAATTCGGCTGAAGAGGTTTGGTTTGGTCTCCCTAAACTAGTCCCTTCCCAGTAGGTGTGCAAGCGCATTCACCACCAAGACCTAGACAAACCTCACCCGATGAACCCGGACATCCCTGCTAAGTCACCAAACATAGCGAACCACTTTGAATGACCTAAGGCAGGGGTATTGGTTATCCCATTAATGATTCCCGGGCGGCTGTACCCATGTCCGCCTCCCAAATTAGGCTAAATGGAACATTTGTTTCCATTCATATTCATATGGAAGACACTTCTAGTGTTATATTCTTTATTCTATGATGGGTACCAAACAATGTATGTATATTCTTTGTTACTTCATAAAAATATTTATATTATTTTACCCTCTTTTTTTTTAACTGGCCAAATACAGGGTGTCTCATATTTTTTTTCGTTTTTTGTTTGACTGTTATGCACTAAACACAGATAGCGGGGCAAGGGGAATGGTCTCAAACGCTAGGCGGGCTTGTTTAGTTTAGTAGTAATGGATCACTTCACGAGACCGCAGCGCGCATTTTGCGTACGAGCGTTTTATAAAAACAACGATTCGTACACCATTGTTCGACATCTCTTCAGGACACATTTTCATTTAACCACTGAGAAATGTGCCAAGTGCAAATTTAATCAAGCATTGGGTGCGCACGTTTGAACGGACTGGGAACACAATGCTGGATAAATCAACTGGGCGCGAAAAGACATCGAGGACGAGCATGAAACTCGGACAGTTAATTCTGATCGATATTGCCATATGATCCGGACTTTTCTGGCTACAGAAATGCAAAATCAGATCGGCTACAACTGCAACACATTTCTCCAACAAGATGGAGCCACTTTCCATGTTACGAATGACTCCCTAGCTGCTCTTCACGAATTATTCACTGAAAGAGTAATAAGTCGCCGAGGAGACATGTACTGGCCACCGAGGAGCCCAGATTTAATGCCTGCTGATTTTTTCCTACGGGGCTACTTAAAAAGTAAAGTTTAAAACCCATTGCCACCCAACCAGGATGTTTTAAAGCAAAGAATCACAGACGAAATTAACGCTATTCCAAGAGTGATGCTGTAGCAGATACTCAAAATTTTATTGCCAGGCTAAATGAGTGTGAAGAAGTGGACGGTGCACATTTACAAACGGTTATTTTTCATAAATATTATTTTAAAACCTGCTCTTTAATTTAACAGTAATTATAACAACTTTGAAGAATTCTGGTGCTTTATTTTTAACCCCTCAGAAAATCGCCAATATGCACTTTTAATGTCTTTAACGAAATGACATTTTACGAAAACTTTGTATTATTACCACTTCACAATTAAAGCTCTATAAATGAAACATTTCTGAACGTAGCTGAATAATAAAAACTGTTTTAGACAGGTTACAAAATAAGCTTTCGAATTATTATGTTACAAATATATATTAATGTTTGTAAATATTAAAATTTAGAATGCAAACATTAAAAAAATGTGAAAATGACTCACGTGATGTTTTTAGGTGAAAACGGTACTAAAATTACAGATTATGTAAACAACAATACTTATTCTATTGTATAAATGTATAATAAACACTTTTGTCACCTCACTTTTTTATCATTTCATATAAAAATATTTAATAAAAATTAACAATGTCGGGCGCGGTCGACCCGCCCGTAGGAAATTTGGCAGGATAAATTATGTGTCAAACTGCGCGGACAGAATGTTCTTTTTATCTATTTCTATGGACAACTTGAATATAGATGTGCAGCATGATTAACTATCAACCTTTCACTTTTTATTTTACGGATGTAACTAAAACAATAACGGAGTTATAACGGTTTCTATGGAGACACACGCGCTGACGTGTAAACACGCTTATTGTACTTGACTGCTGTCATATTTTTAACGCATATATCTGCTTACGTTGCGGAGGGATTAAGTATCAAAAACGAAAAACAATCTGAAACACCCTATATTTATCGAATATCCGTTGCATCTCTAGTTATTTATATGATCATTATAAAAGAGTTGTACTGTATGAATTTTTTTGAATTTGAAATTATGATTTTCGCTTTAACACAACAAGCTTTTTAAAATTATTTACAGTGGTGTGAACTTAAATGCAGAGAAACTGGTTATTTTAGAGTTACCGTCGAATCATGTATTTAGTATATTTTTTTGCATCACTGTAACAATAGTTTGTGTGTTTTATTTTGCTTTGTTTAATTAAAAAGGTATATCTGGTAAGTATGGTTGCAAAAGTGTTCATTTTTTCTGTATTTGCATAGTACGTAATTGAACTATGCTCGCTGAAGTTTCAAAAAAATATATTGACTCCACCGACAAGCCTCTCATTGACATGCTTAGTGTAATCTTAAGTGACCAGCTCAGGCACGGGGGCTCCATCTAAGCCAGAGTTAAGTTAGCCTCTCAGAAGATGGGCTTTCTGTATAGGGCCCACAGATATTGTAATATGGCACAAATTGTGTCCCTGTACAAATTGCAAGTGCATCCTACTGTTGAATTGGTAGCCACCTCTGGTCTGGAGCTTCTAGTTGCCTGAATGAAATTCTTTACTCTGTACAAAATTAGGCTTCAATTCGGGAGGATTTATTGGATAACCAACACCTCAAGCGTCACCTCAAACGGTTCACTACATTTGCGGCCCTGAGGAAAATAATGTCCCTCAGGGTCTATATCATCTGGGGTGCTGTGTGGAGGGTCTTTGTGAGGAGAGGAAGAAATGAACATTGGTCTTGGAGAGACCCATGTTGTAGGAAGGAGGAAACACAGAGGCCGGCAAATCATTCCACAGCCGAGCTGTTGAAGACAAGAACAAGTCGAAGAAACTACCCATTCTTATGTGTTTGAGCCACTTACTGTGTGGCGGGCCGGATCGGGAGAGAATGGTTGAGGGAGACCTTTTGACCTCTCCAGCCAGACTTTCTCAATCTATCGCCTGGCTTCGCAGTGGGAGGGATAGATGCATACGTCCATCACTCCTGAACAAATTCCTCCAGATTCCTTCGCACCTTTCATACCTTTTTCCTTCTCAGAACTTCTTCTCCTTTCTTTTCCTAAAAAAAGATCACATGGAATCCGAGGGATTTTTTTTCCTCAGGGCCTACTTTGTGGATCTAATTTTTTTTTAAAAGCTGTTTCTGCTCTGAACAGTCACATTGTCAACATTTGACTAGTACTTGACCTTGAGTTTGGGTAGTTCAATTCTTATTTAATTTCAATTTTTCACTACTATAGTTCATTAGTTCGTCCTTAATATCAATTTGTTTTCCGGGTAAATAATTGTTTAATTTGATTATCAAATCATTTAGAGTTAGAGCCCTCTACACACGGGTTCTAGGATTCATGGGGTGAGGTTTGTCTAGGTCTTGGAGGCGGATGACCACGACACACTGAACCCCAGTTTCCTACCCACCCCTTAAACCCTTTTCCTTCCCAGAACTCTCCTCTCCTTCCTTTCCTTAAAAAACCCCCCACACAGCATTCCCAAAGATGACATAGGCTCTGAGGGAAATTATTTTCCTCAGGGCCTCTTGTGTGGAGCTCATGTAAAAAAAATATATATATATTTCCTCCAAATGTTTTCTACAAAATTTTGTACCGCATAATTTATACGCACCACAAAATTTGTGCCCAAAATGTCTAATGTCATTTCTCCATATTCACATGGCACTATTTTTCTGTCACTAATTCATTCAACCGATTTTGTGCATACAAGAGTACCAAGAAATTTGTGCAACCATTTTTCAGCAACCAAATTTTTCGAAACAAAAAATGCGCGCAACAATGGTAAAGGATTTGCTTCAATTTAAGTTTGCTTTGATGTCAGTATGTCTCCCAAATTTTATATTATAATTCTAATGTTTTATAACTATGTAGGTTTCATCGCCAAGGTCAAGGAGGGCGCTGAAAATGTCCAGACCAAACTGCAGGCCAAGGCTGAGATTATCGGCTTGAAGGGACCACACTCTGACTCGGGCAGACGTGAGTTTATTTTATTTATAATTTTTTGAATTTGCTTTTATTTTGCTGATGTGAATAATCGGAAAGTCTTATGAAAATTATCTCCTTTATATTTATTCAGGTATTACTTTTCATGGACTCAATAAAACAGTTGTTATATTATGAACACCAATATATTACAGAGAATATTACAAATTTAGAGCACATAAAGGTATAGTAAATGAGAAATGATTAAAAATAATTATTTAAACCCTCCGAATTTTCGCGAATATTCGCTTGTGATGTCTCAAACGAAATGACATTTTACGAAAACTTTGTGTTATTACCGCTTCACAATTAAAGCTCTATAAATGAAACATTTCTTAACGTAGCCGAATAGTAAAAACTGTTTTAGAAAGGTTACAAAATAAGCTTTCGAATTATTATATTACAAATAAATATTAACATTTGTAAATATTAAAATTTAGAATGCAAACATTAAAAAAAATGTAAAAATGACTCACGTGATGTTTTTATGTGAAAACGGTACTAAAATCACAGATTATGTAAACAACAATACTTATTCTATTGTATAAATGTATAATAAACACTTTTTTCACCTCACTCTTTTATCATTTCATATAAAAATATTTAATAAAAATTAACAATGTCGAGCGCGGTCGAGCCGCCGGTAGGAAATTTGGCGGGAAAAATTATGTGGCAGATTCCACGAATGACAGAATATTCTTGTTATGTATTTCTATGGACAACTTGAATAGAGATGTACAGCTTGATCTACTATCGACCTTTTACTTTTTGTTTAAGGGATGTCACTAAAAGAATAACGGAGTTAGAACGATTTCTATGGAGACACAGATGAGGTATAAATACGCTTATTGTACTTGACTGCTGACGTATATATCTGCTTAAGTTAGTGACCGGTTAATTTTTACCATGAACAAATAATAATAATACATTATTATTTATTATCTTAATACATAAAAATGAATGTTTCTTTGTTTGTCCCTTATGCGTTCCTAAAGCATTCGTCCAATTGCGATGAAACTTTTATGATTTGATGTGCACATGCCCGCGATGGTTTCTGATATAATAGTGAGCTCTGGCATTATGAAATTATTTCCTATACTATTTATCCAATTGCAATGAAACTATGGTGATTTGTCATGCGCACGCCCGCTATAGTTTCTGTATACACTGGTGAGCTCTGCAGCCAGAAATTGGTTTCGAGGAGGAACCAGAGGTGGGGAGGTTATCTCTACAAGTGAGATGTAGGAGATCTTGGGAATGTGGGAGATTTTCACAGTTTGTGGAAAAGAAACACCCCGAAAAAATTGTAACTGGTCGTGCATCGGAGCTATTCTAATGACACTTGTCTAACTCATTTCTGCAATATTCTGAAAGGGAGGAAGAAATAAACCTCCTTGGACGGGAAAAAAGCAAAGACCAGTGAAGAGAAAAGCAGTGCCTAAAATGAAGCATACAGTAGCAATTAAGTTGTGTGTAAGTTGCATTTAAGTGACCAAAATACAAATATACTTTATAAAACCAGTTTTTTTTTTTTTTTTTTTTTAATATATCTTTATTGAACAAAAAAAATTAAGATTTATAACTACAAAAACAAAAAGTACATCATAAGTACAGTAAAAGTAGAGTTTAGAAGTTGGATAATGACAAAAGTTAATAACAGAAAACAAAATACATATATACAGTAGGTACTTAAACAAAAGAGATTTATAATTATAAATTTAGGTTTCTCGTAACCTGCCTCACTAGGCTAGCCTGTGTTGAGGCAGTAATTTTACGTCAATTTATTATACTGTGAACATACCTACACTTATATTAGAATAAAATCACGCAATACAATGGTTGCATTAATAATAACAATAATATTGGTACAATAATAACAGCATTGGTTCAATACTAATTTCGAATTTGGGTGAGTGCACCGGTAAATGCTCTATCATTATTTTTTATCCAAATTTTTTGAAGTAAAACTTCTTTAAGCACGCTTGACTTAGGGAGTAAACTGTTGAATGCATGACGAGAGTGTTACGAAAAGTGTGATCAGGCGATGCGAATGGTCGGGCCTTTACTCACGCTTGACTTGGGGAGTAAGGTGATGAATGCGCGACGAGAGCGTTATGAAAAGTGTGATCGGGCGAGGCGAACGGAAGTTGAGAGGGAGATATAAGTTAGTGGTTTTACTTCAGTCATGTGGTCTAAAGCACACTCGTTTTTTTTCTTTACATTCTCTTTCATTATGTTTTTATACAATATTTGTTGTTTATAAATACATTTTTCTTATTCAAAAACACATAACAAGAACTGGGGTGGGATTTTGGGGGCTGGAACAGATTAATGTCATTTTAATTAATTTCAATGGGGAAAATTGCTTTGAGATATGAGCAAATCGACATACGAACAAGGTTACGGAACAAACTCATATCTTGAGGTACCACTGTATATGTAAATGCGAGTTGAACACAGTTGTGTTTTTTTTTTATTTTCTTTGCTAGCCTAATTTACGAGTATTATAATGCATTATTTGAATTGCAGATTAATTTTAATTACTCAAATGGATTACATTCATTTTTAAATACCCGGGCCAACGTACTGCAATGTATTTATTTAGGATTACATCAGTAAATTATTCTGTTAACCCGGTGAGCGTAAGGTTGGTTAACATTTACCCCAGGCAATTTTTGTTGCTCGATAATTTTAAATTGCCGCACTCAACAGTTCAGTGCCCCGGTGTAGCTGCGCGGGGAGAGGTAAGGAAGCGACAAGAAACGAGAATTTAGTCAGCCACCGCTCAGCGAGGTAGTTCAACGTTGTCAAAGTTGTCGACGGGTGAGTTTTACCTACTTAGCACTCGGTGTTACCATTTTTCAAGATGAATAATTAGGTCGGATTAGTCGTAGAAGAAAAAAAACTACAGTGGGCCCGCGGTAATCCGCCCCCTAGCTAATCCGTTGCCCCCTGTAATCTGACACATCAGGATCAGAATATTATTCAGTTTACCAGGCATGATTACAAGAAAAACCTACTTCTGAGAGCCGTATCTAAGTACTACCCTATGGAAAAAACGTTAAAAGAACTCGACATGAAAGATTTGGTTTTTGTTCTTTGTTGTAGTATGATTATATGAGTATGATTAGTATGTCTTAGTAGTTTGTAGTATGATTCGTAGTTCAAATAGATTCTTTGATTTGTAATTTGTCAGATTATAAGATACTCTAGACAAGGAGATGCACTTGCCTGCATTTTATTCAATTTAGCGCTGGAAAAGGCCATCCGAAATGCAGGTATACAAACCACAGGCCATATTTTTAACAAGTCTGTTCAGCTCCTTGCTTATGCTGACGATATAGATATCATCGCACGCTCAGAATATGAACTAAAATCGGCATTTAAAAGCTTAGCTACGTCGGCAAGGAACATGGGATTGGTCATCAACGAGGGGAAGACAAAATATATGCCCGTACATGGACGCCAGAAACCACCAAGTATACAGATAGATAATTATACATTTGAAACTGTCAACGAGTTTGTATATCTCGGTACTATGGTGACAAATGACAACAATGTATCCAGCGAAATCAAAAGAAGAATAGTAGCTGCAAATCGATACTACTTTGGGCTACAGAAGCATATGAAATCTCGCCACCTTACCAGAAGAACTAAAGTCCTGCTTTACAAGACCCTTATACGACCTGTTCTTATGTATGGTTCGGAATGCTGGACAATCAGTAAGAGTGATGAAGGAGCCCTAGAAAGTTTTGAAAGGAAGGTGCTGCGAAGGATTTACGGCCCAGTCTGTGATAATGGAGAATGGCGTATCAGATACAACCAGGAGCTATACGATCTTTACGAGGACCCTAATATCTCCAAGGAAATCAAAACTGGAAGACTCAGGTGGGCTGGACATATCCAGAGAATGAGCGAAGGAGATATTCCAAAGCGAATTATGGATGGTGCACCTGGGGGTCGGAGAAGAGTTGGAAGACCAAAGCTTCGATGGCTGGATGGAGTGGTGAAGGATGCAAGCACCATCGGCATCCGAAACTGGCGCAACGCAGCACAACACCGACAGTCATGGAGGCAGGCTCTGCTGGAAGCCAAGACCCGGCCTGGGTTGTAGAGCCACAGATGATGATGATGATGATGATGATGATAAGATACTCTCAGAGGGTCTTGGCAGTTCTCTATATTCCGACAAATTCGATAATCCGACATCGCCCTGCAAAATGTTTGTCGGTTTACCGCGGGTCCACTGTATTATAATTTGTGTTTGTTATGATTTGAAACTTTAGATGTTAATTTTTTGTGATTTTATTTAAAAATGAACAAGTGCCATGAGTTAAATTCTGAAAAAAAAAATACTATTAAACTACTAACTATAACACTTTTATTCCTAGTTTCTAATAACAAGTACTTATAAAACAGGTGGAATGAGTACACTATTGAATTAAAAATAGTAATAAGTCGAGAATAAAAAAAATGATCTTCGAAAAAGAATTTCGGGTGAAAAATTACCCAAACTTACGCTTGATGTTACAAATTTGAACTTAATGCTCGCCGGGTTAAATTTTTAACATATAAGAAATGGTTTTAATATTTGGAATGGTTCTTAACCAAAGAGTGAAAGTAATTTATTCACATAAGCACCACTCACAAGAAGTATTTTCAAAACACATTCGAAGTACTTTCCTTAAGAGCGTTTAACCAGCCAGCGGACGAAAATCCACATTTCGTCGAAAGTTGTTCTTACGATCGTGCAGGGCGGTTACTATGAGAAAGATTAATTATTCTCCGTACCAGCTTTTTTAAATTATATCTCAATATTTCAATCCAAATTAGCTTTAATTTATACCTTCATCCAAAAATGCTGAAAGGCGTGATGATAAAACTATTAAAATAATGTACTTTTTGTAATTATTTTTTGATTATAAGTATTTATCATTTTTCAATAATGTCTAAATTTAATAAGAATGTTAAAAAAATCTGATATATATTAGTTTGTAAGTGCGCAAATAAATACACAAATGGACCAATTTTCGTCAAGAAACACATGTATGTACATATTTTTTAATGATTTTATTGAAACTAAAATTAAAATTCTAAAACATGCGTTTGCTAGATAATGTATTGATTTATTTTATTGCATGATTATATTATTTGAAATTGGTGTGGTATAATACAAAATCTTTTTTGAAAATTTAACAAATCTGCCAACCGACCTATGGAATAACCTTATTATACTAAAAATTAAAAAATTTTCTCAAAATTTATTACATGCGAATGCTAGATAAAAGAACAATCTTTCGAAATCCATTTATAATTTTTTGTGGAAAAGAGTCAATACGTCTAAAATCTGATTTGAAAATGACATATTTCTGGTTTTCTCTGGTAATGCCCTCTTAACCTCTCACATGTCGCAAGCCCGCCGGTGGGCCCAAAAAAAATCTTTTTTTTTTAAATGCGATTTTAACCCCTATGTATAAAGAAGGACAATCGTCTAAAACAAGAATCGCTTGCACCTACATCAATCTTGGACCTAGATTCTTTTTAATTATTGTAGCTCTCTGAATTATTTTTAAAGAATTTTGTATGAAATTTGTGGGCATATTTTTGAAATACCATTCAATTCAAAATATCGTTCAACCGATTAAATAATATCGATATTTATTTATGTTTTCCAGAATATTCTCAACATTGTAACTAACCAAAAACGTTTTATACTTGAAAATCGCAAATTCGTCGATCAACTAAACTCTTTCTCACAAGTTAGATCCATAGTTGTTATTGGGCTGTTTATCCAATTAGCGTTATCTTATATATAATAGATTGTACTGATTTAATTATGTGTATTACTGATTTTGACAAATTGGCTATAATTAAGGTGCATGCAACACTAATTTCGGTTGGCCATCAAAGATATTTGCATTTCAGGAGAAATGTTATAAAGAGTCCAGTACACGTTGGGCCAACGCGCTCGGCCAACGCGCTGGGCCAACGTGTACAGGGCTATTTTGTGTGTTTTTGGCGCTTGCGGCCAACGCTCGCCGACGAGCCAATGGGTGTCAGTTTTTCGTGCACAAATCAAAGGAATTTGTCGCAAGCCACAAACAGCGTTCAGACGTTGGCCGAGCGCTCAGTTCATAAATACGCGTCGGCCGGAGCGGACGCTGTTTGTCGCGCTTAATTGTTCCAACGATCGTTTCACGAACATGGCGTCATGGAGTATTGATGAAATGTTTAGGCTAATTGATTATTATCACAATAATAATACATATTTAGTTGTGATTTCAGAGTAATGATAATCACACTAATATACTAATGAGGAATGATTTTTATTTTTGTAGTTTGTAACGAATAAACTCAAAACTACTGGATCTATTTCAAAAATATCAATATTCAAAATAATAATTCATATCAATATTGATGGGTTATTTAAACCTTCTGAAATATTATTGGACTGTTCTTTTTTTACATGAGCTCCACACGGGAGGCCCTGAGGAAAATAATTTCCCCCAGGTCCTATGCCATCTTTGGGGATGCTGTGTGGAGGGTTTTTTAAGGAAAGGAAGGAGAGGAGAGTTCTGGGAAGGAAAATGGTTTAAGTCTGACACATAATGATAATTCATATCAATATTGATGGGTTATTTAAACCTCTTGAAATATTATTGGACTGTTCTATGTGGTAATCTGTAAGTATACCTACCAAAATAAAATTTCAGTGTAATGATGCTTGGAGTAGAATAGCAGATAATATGAATATTCCACTAACTGAATTTTAAAAAAAGAGTCATTTATGGCTACATACAGAATACATCGCATCGCGCTGTAAAAGTATATTGCAACGGCTCCGCTGACGTCCATCTCCGTCTAGCGATCGACGCAGAATGAGACACGCCTACGTGTGAACGGTAACCACAAAAATCTGGCCAACGCGTTGGCCGAGTGCATTCGGCTAACGTCTACTGGGGCCATAAGATACATTCGAAATTGAAATTTTATCAATGAATCATTTTTTTATTACAAAAATAATATTGACAGATCGCCACGAAGTTAAAACAACACGATAGTACAAGTAAAAAGAAAATTTACACTTCTATCCAAAATACTATAATTATTATATTTTTTTTTTTTTTTTTTACCTCTACATAATATCTGCTAATATTAATTTACCAGCTGCGGTACCCGGCTTCTTTCAAGGAGTTGATATGAGATTGAACTGACGTTCGAACCCACAACCTTGCTTTATATAGGTACTCCTACCAATGGGTAGCCCCACCCGTATAAAAATGGCTTTGAATGGTCCACAATATTCCAGAACATTACACAACATTCCAGAATTTTCTGGAATGTTGTGGAATGCTCTCAAATACTCTCAAATTTTCTGGACTGTCTATCTTAAAAAGCACGCCCTTCAGGTAAAAATGGGAAGCTTCTTCATGGAAGGGGGATAGAGGGCTACCACACGCTCGTTTCTGAGTTTTAGCAGGATGCACATTGTAGTCATTTATAATATACTAGTTGACCCGGCCACGCGTTGCTGTGGCTAATAAAATACAACGTCATCTACTGGATGGTTATCCAACCTTTATAACCACCGCCGTCTTTGAGTTTATCGTGAAGAGACAGACAGATGCCGCGGAGGACTTTAATTTATAATACGTAGAGATGGTGTGAAAGATTATAATAATGTGCATGAAGGGGTAACTAACGTATTTAAGTTAATAAGAATTAATTTTGTATATCCGTCTAAATAACTTTTGGTATAGTAAGCTATCCGTAAAAGATAGATCTATGCCTTCGCGGACTTTTTTGTAGAGCTATAAAAGAGGAATATCCCACCTTGAATTGTTATATCCCGAAAGGATAGAGGCAGCGTTTTCGATGAAAGCTACCAGGCGGCTTGACTTTTTCCGACACTTCTAACAATTATCGTTATGTTTCAACCAATTTACACAAATCCTTGATACATTACATACCTAAACCTTCCTCACGAAACACTCTATCTATTGGTGAAAACCGCATGAAAATCCGTTCAGTAGTTTTCGAGTTTATCGCGAACAGACAGACTGACAGACAACGCGGGGGACTTTAATTTATAATATCTAGAGATATTGATTCCTTTTTGATTGATTCTTCCTCCACTCATCTCGGTTTTGTGCCAGCTCTCTCCAGTTTAGAAGCTCCAAGGTTGATATATCTTTGAGGATGTTGTCGCTCTATCTTAATCTTGGCCTTCCCAGGCTCCTTCGCCTTATCGGTCTTCAGTTCAGCAGGAACTTCGGTGATTGATGCTCGGTCATTCTCTCCACATGACCCAGCCACCGAAATCTTCCCAGTTGTATAAAGAATAGTATTTATTGTAATTTCGTACATCCATATAAGGTCAAAATAAAAAACTTTATTTTTTGTTTGTTTTGTTTTTTATTTTTATTTATATTAATTTTAACATTATTTAATACAGGTAAGGGTGGGTGCTTTTCAGTATGCGATAAGCTTTCACCAACCATTCTGAGCAAAGTTAATATTTTGACTCAATTGCACAACTTCGGTATCACCAACCCGGCTCAACATATTTTTAAGTTAAACTGTGTGTTATGGCTTATTGATTATTTTTTATGAAAACGAATCAGAATGAAAAATTGTGAAAACTCTTCAAATATCCTGTAAACGTTAAAAACGTAATGTTTTTCAACATTTGAACTAAAAAACAATTCAAAAATACATGTATTATTACATTAAATAGTTTTCGGAGACAGCCACAACAATTTCACATTACTTGGCATTCTGTGAAATAATATGAACTTTCAAATATCGATCGTTCAATTTATTATAACCCTTCACACAGCATCCTCAAAGATGACATAGGCCCTGAGGGAAATTATTTTCCTCAGGGCCTCCTGTGTGAAGCTCATGTAAAAAAAAAAAAAATAAATAAATAAAAAATTAAAAAAATAAAAAAATTAAAAAATTTAAAAAAATATTTAGACATCTCTGAAAAATCGAAATTTGTGTTGAGTATGCAGTTATATTTAAGTGTACGCTCTTTATAAAGCACGAAAACTTGTAGTGAATTAAATATTAATGTTTTCTGGATCACTAGTGAGATATTTCAAAATGTCATACTAAAGTACTACACCGTTATGTCTCCGGTGTTACTTTTTAGCATAATATGTAAAATGCAAACAAGTGTACCTACATATATAATGTTTGATTTATGGTGAGCATCAAATATTAGTTTCCTCATTATCTCAAAACTTAGTAATTGGAGATGTCTGACTATTCAACTAGGTCCACTACTGTTCCAAATTTACATCAATGATGTTTCACAATTAATTTTAAATGGTGAAATCTTTTTATATGCAGATGATACAGCAATTTTCTACTGGGGGTAAAGATTTAGATATCTTACTAGAAAATGCACAAACAGATCTAGAAAAAATCAACATTTGGCTCCAATCAAATGTTTTAACAATGAATGTTAAAAAATGGGATACATGATCTTAACCCCTCCGCAACGTAAGCAGATATATGCGTTAAAAATACGACAGCAGTCAAGTACAAGTGTGTTTACACGTCAGCGCGTGTGTCTCCATAGAAACCGTTATAACTCCGTTATTGTTTTAGTTACATCCGTAAAATAAAAAGTGAAAGGTCGATAGTGAATCATGCTGCACATCTCTATTCAAGTTGTCCATAAAAATACATAAAAGAACATTCTGTCAGACGCGCAGTCTGACACATAATTTATCCCGCCAAATTTCCTACGGGCGCCCGACATTGTTAATTTTTATTAAATATTTTTATATAAAATGATAAAAAAGTGAGGCGACAAAAGTGTTTATTACACATTTATACAATAGAATAAGTATTGTTGTTTACATAATCTGTGATTTTAGTACCGTTTTCACATAAAAACATCACGTGAGTCATTTTCACATTTTTTTAATGTTTGCATTCTAAATTTTAATATTTACAAATATTAATATTTATTTGTAATATAATAATTCGAAAGCTTAATTTGTAACCTGTCTAAAACAGTTTTTACTATTCAGCTACGTTCAGAAATGTTTCATTTATAGAGCTTTAATTGTGAAGCGGTAATAACACAAAGTTTTCGTAAAATGTCATTTCGTTAAAGACATTAAAAGTGCATATTGGCGATTTTCTGAGGGGTTAAGCTCAACCCGTAAAATAATTCCTCCTCATGTACCCTTAAAAATTGAAAACAACGACCTGCAAATCCTGATCCAGGAAAAATATCTTGGGCTGTGCATTGATCAGCATTTGACATTTAAACAACACATACAAGGTATTAAAGATAAAATCATCCCCTTAATTAGCGTATTTAGCCGGCTATCATATCTGTTGTCAAATAAATTAAAAATAGGTTTATATTATAGTCTCGTACACTCACATTTAAATTATTTGATTGAAATCTGGGGAAACGCATGTGAAACACACATAAATGAATTACAGGTAATAGAAAACAAGGTAATCAAAAAATTATTTAACTACAAGCCCAGAACATCCACAAAAAAATTATATATGGAAACAAAACTATTAACATTAAGAAAACTATATGAATTCAATATATGTATCCTTTTATACAAAATACAAAATAATCTCGTACACACAAACACAGAATTCATTAAAACGTCCCAAGTACATAAACACTTTACACAACAACGCGATAACATACATTTAAACACCATCCACACTAACTATGGTAAACAATCCATTGGTTACGAGGGGGGCAACTTATATAATTACCTCCCAAATGACATTGAAGACGAAAAGAAGCTGGGTAAATTTAAAAAAAAATTATTTATATTTATTCTTGATAAACAAAATAATGAAATAGAATAGCGCTGTATTGAAATATTTATTTTATCTTAATGTGTATAATTATTTCTAGTTAAATGAGTGAAAATGTAATTTTCTTTTAACTGGAATAAAAAAACTGGACCATTGATATGTACGTAAATAAACATTTTGATGACTTCAAGAGATTATTATTCTAACAACATTATATTTGGTAATGTGGTGTCATTCCTCCATTTACAAAAATAGTGTACATTTCTTAAAATCTAAATCTTTTACCACTAATTAATTTTCCGCTCTTTATGAGTCATGTCATGAGCAAATCTTTATTTTTTTAAAACATTTTATCCATATTAGGGAACGTACCCATACTACGTGACACGTTTAGGGGGGGGGGGGGGGGTCTTCAAAATGTCACGCTCCATACAAATGAGCGGCGGGTTGCTTAGGATTTTGGTCACCGGGGGGGGGGGGGGGGGGGGGGTTAAAAATTGCAAAAAGTTGGTCACGTAGTATGGGTACGTTCCCTTAGAGTTTTATGAACTATATATTATTATCACACCAAGTCTTTTCTACATATTTAACCACTTGGACCCATTAGCTTGTTTTCAAGCTACCTACAACACGGCCAGACATATGTAATGACGTATGAGGCGTACCTGAGTTATTAACTTTTTCATTAAGTATTAAAATGTTTCCATTAGCGGACTTTGACGTTGCCACACCGTGGGTCAACAAATACATTTTACTATGTTTTATCATTTCGTAAGTTTTCCATTGATGGGTTCATGAGTTGTCTAGGTCTTGGTGTCGGATGCATCTGCCAACCTGCTGCGTGGTGGGCCGGACCGGGAGATGTCAGTTGAGAGAGGTCCTTTGATCTCTCCAGCCGGACTCTCTCGATCCATTCGCCTTTCACCGCAGTTGGAGGGATGGATTCAAACTTTGGCTACTCCTGGACACACTGACCCCAGATTCCTGCCCACCCCTCATACCTTTTTCCTTCCCAGAACTTCCTCTCCTTCTTTTTCTTAAAAAGCACAGCATCGCCAAAGATGACAAAGGCCCTGAGGAAAATTATTTTACGTTAATTAGTAAATCTATTTGGTTTGTCGAAAATCAGGATTTCAACATCTAAAACTACGTTACGAGTTATAGTACACGCTAAACTTTAATGCCGGCCTGAACATTGTACGATTCATTCCGCGCAGTTACTGACTTTACAATTAACATACGCGAAAGAGAAAGATGCGTAAAAAACATATGTGCGACAGAGAAAGGCGTGGGCAGGGTGGCATGCAAAGATATTGAAATATAAGGTAGATGTGCTATCTGCTGTTTTTACTATGTGGGTCTGCGCTTCCGGGTGTCGCCGATATTGTTTACTAATTAACAAATAAACTAAAAGAACAAATAATTAACGAATAAACCAAACTAACGTTAAACTAAATGAACAAATTCTTTCCTTATTCAAAATATATTGTTAACCAATATTGATGCACATTTTCAAAAAATCAACGAAATGAACAAATTCTTTTTGTATGAAAACTACGCTAATTAGCGCGTAGTCCGGCGACAGTTGCGCGGACACCATAGCATATCTCTTCTGTATTTGAATATCTTTGGTGGCATGCCACTTTTTCGATCTTAAACTCGCCTGTTGTGACGACTTATGTATCAACATCAGGCCAGCATTAAAGTTTGGTATGTACTATACCTATACAAAGTTAATACTTATTTACAAAAATTTACCCAATGTTGTGTAATCACTATGAAAATACATACACATATTTATCACATTTTTATAATTATCGTCCTTCTCGCATGTCTTGCATGAAAACGAAAGAGACAAAAAATACCAGCACGTCGAATGTTTTCTTTCAAACACCTATAGAAATTGTGGAACAGATGTTCTTTCTGAATTTTAACTATTTTTGTTTAATAAAAGAGTTAGATCTATGAATGTCTACCATTTACAGTGGGTCTCCTAAGAGTTCCACTATAAAAACGCTTGCGTAATATTCCAAAATTTATTCAAATGGTAGATACTAAATTTTTTCATTACTATGGCAACACCAAGCTACTCACTTTGTCTTTGAAATTTGTGTTTCATATTCAAATTTGTGCTTCACAGTTTGTTTTGAATAAAGATCAACATTCAAAGGAAAAATGTCAAAAATTGTTTTTATTTTTCCTTTTTTTATATTTAATGGTAAATCAGATTTTTGTTTTATTTTGATTTAATATCACTTATAAAAAAATATGTGTGTTCAGTCTACAAGAGGTAGGAGTAAAATCTTCAAATCTTCCAAAAAAGTAGACAAAACTGGTGAGGCTATGAAGCACCGCACAAAGAGGAGACTGATTATTCTATCTCATTCTCTCGCAGGCTAAATCCTACAGATGTATGTGTTTTTCTCTTTTTTAGTGTTTCATCTGGTTTCAAACTCACAACGGTGCTAAAGAAAAAGTTTAAACATAAAATTGGGAGGAATGCAAATCCTGCCAATGTCTGGAAATTAAATAAAAAGGCACTTTCTAGATGAGAAAAGTGTGGAAAAGCTGAATAAAACAAAAATTAAGGCGCGCTCGGCAAAATTGAGGGAGATACAACCGTTCAAAGTATTTAAAATTTCACTTCGCGAACTGATATTGACAGTCCGCCCGCCATTTTGTTATAACCTAATACGCTAAACATGGTTTGTGATACAAAAAAAGTGCCCCTTTATAACGCCTACTCGCGTCAAGGCAAGAAAAACATCCCAGTTTTCAAATGGTTTAGCGGCTACGCTAGGTTTGAGTAACATGGTTTGCGATTCTGGCGTACTATTAATTCTGTATTAGGTCTGGGATCCAACATAAGCAGTGAAAAAATGGCGAACGAACTGTCAATATCAGTTCGCGAAGTGAAATTTTAAATACTTTGAACGGTTGTATCTCCCTCAATTTTGCCGAGCGCGCCTTAATTTATTTTTTATTCATCTTCTCCACACTTTTCTCATCTAAAAAGTGCCTTTTTATTAAATTCCCAGACATTGGCAGGATCTGCATTTTAGCCATAAAATTTACTTAGTTGTAGAATCGCCTTTTGGAAAAAAACACTAATTTCTGAAAACCATTTAGTTAAAGTAAAAAATATGCACTTGGAACATTGTGCTTTTTTAAACCTACATTCAATTTCCTAACAGCCATCTTGGTGCTGCCATTTAAAACTTTTAAGAGCCGATTTTATACCATCCATTTGTTACGCTTGATACCGTTTTAACAATTATTCGGACTACCGCCAAACGAATATTATTAAAAATGGTAACAAGCGCAACCGTTTACCGATCGTAACACTCAATTTTAGTCTACTATTAATGTTAGACTGTATATATCACATTTCATATTAAATTTCATAGTTATTTATCTAAGGAGCCGCTCCCAAACCTCCCCATTCATTGAAACCATAACCGTGGTTCGGTCTGAAGTACGCCGGGCTGAACGCGATTGGTTCCCCATAGTCGCGTGTCTGCCTCACGATTGACTGATAGTCAAATCTGTGCGCTTCTATTGGATGGCGGTAATATCGCATCCACGCGATTGGTCCGTTGGTATCGGCATCGCTGATTGGCTGACGGTTCCTCGGTCTATTAGGTCCTTCAAATCGATAGTCTGGATTTGGATAATTTGATTTTTGACGTCTGCTGCTTTCAAGTTGGTTTGGATTTTGGCGCCTGTCATTGGGAAGTGCTCGAGCTTTTCTGCGCGTCCGCCGTTCGACCTGAAGTGAAAAAATTTATTATGAACACATTTAATTTACACACTTGAAAGTACGTTTTAGTTGGTTAATAAACATATATTATCTATGGAGTTTTTCATAAGTAACCAAATATTTTGTTCTACAAAAAGTTTCAAAAAACAATATCTAGATTGTGTTTTTCACACAAAACTAAGTGTATCACATTAAAAAAGTGTTTCGTTTTCCAATTTTAAAATAATCACAGTGAGAACAGATATACTATAACAGTGAGTTTAAAAACAAAATCTTGAAATTAGCATGACAAGTGAGTAATATTTGAATTTTTGAATTTGAATATTTGAATTTGAAACCATTTAAATTTGAATTTGAATTTGAATTCGAAGTCTGAAGACAAGTGTCATTTGAAGCCATAGACAAAAAGTTAATCAAAAATAAATTAATACTTTACTCTAGTCGACTATAGATGGCGGTAAATACACCAATTTAAAGAAATACTACCTATCGATATTCATTAACAGATGGCAGTGGATATATAAAATTATTTATTTATTAAAGTTATTTGAATTTGAAAAATGGAAAAGGGAAATAAAACACCCAGAGTAAAAAATTCGGACCCGTTCACGAAATCTTTTATGACCCCAAGATCCCCAACTGAACAAGAGGACGATAATTTATCGTCTGATTCGGAAAATAATATAAATGATGACGAAGAAAAGTCTATATTGATAGAAACAAATCAAGTGAGTAACGCACTTACTAACTCGAGAATCATAATTAATTCCATGAAGACAACCCTCTCAGAAAGTAAAGGAAAAATTTCCATGGGCCAAAAAGAAAAAATTAATGAAGGAATGGATAATTTATTTAACATTATAGCTCATTTAGTGGCAGAAAATAATGAAATGAAGGGCGAATTAAAAATTCTCCGACCACTCACAAAAATAGTTACCCATAATTTTAATGAAATGAAAAAAATAATGCAGGAAAATAAATCGCTTTTCAATAATATGAACACAAAAAATGAAGAAATTAAAAAAGACATAAGAAAAATAATAGTACCTGAAACTTATGCGGAAAAGGTAAAAAAACATGAGCCGATTGTAATCATAAAACCAAAAAAGAAAAATCAAGAAAATATTGAAACAAAAAACGAAATTAAAGGAAATATTGATCCAGTAAACTTTGGAGTAACTGGAATGAGAAATTTTAAGGATGGAGGGGTAATAATGGAATTCAAAAATTCCACCGATATAAAAAAAATTCAGGATGAGGTGACTGGACTGATAGGAGACAAATATGATGTGAAAATCCCACAAGAAAAAAAACATCTGTTAAAATTATTGGCTTAGCTGAAAAATATTCTTTTGAAGAGATAGAAATAAAAATAAAACGACAAAATGAATTTATTTTTGAAGAAAACGCCAAAATAAAAGTAACATTTGTAAAAGAAACAAAAAATATAAGAAATCAAACCAGCTACACCGTATATGCTGATGTTGATGGAAAGACATACAACAAGATGTTAAAGGAACAAAAAATAAATATCGGATGGGACCGATGCAGGGTCTTTGACAATTTAAATATCATGAGATGTTTTAAATGTAATGGTTTTAATCATAAGGCTGTAGATTGCAGAAACCTAAAATCTTGCCCAAAATGCGCCAAACATCACGATTTAAAAGAGTGCACCGATGAAAATATTCAGTGTGTAAATTGTATTATGACAAATAACAGATTAGGTTTAAAAATAAATAGTAGTCACTCAGCCATGAGCAGAGAATGCCCGATTTATAAACGTAAATTGGAAGCGAAAATGAGCAGGATCTCTTTTTTATAAAAAAAGTTTACGAGAAAAATGAAATAATATACCTAAATGTACAAAGCATCATTGCACATTACGAAGAGGTCCAAATACTTTTAGAAGAGAAGAAACCATTTATGCTAATGATGAGCGAAACACATGTGACAGAAGATATTCAAGATAATGAAATAAAATTTGAAAATTATAATACCATCCGTTGTAACTCACATAGTCGACACACAGGAGGAGTGATGATTCTCTTAAGTAAGAAATACCCGTATGAAGTAATATCAAATCAGCAAATTGAAAAACTTTGTTGGATCTTAGCCATCACCATTAAAACAGGAAACAAGAAAGGTACATATACTGTTATTTATAGATCGCCAAACACAAGTAAGTGCGACTTTTTAACATATTTTCAAAAATGGTGTATGGAAAATTTACAAGACGAAAATGTAAACATTATAGCTGGAGATTTTAATATAAATGTCAAAGCAAAGGCAGACATATACACAAAAAAATTGAAATATATTATTCAAGCTGCAGGGATGAAACAACTGGTTAAAGATTTTACACGAATTACCAAAACCTCGAAAACAGTGATTGATCTTGTAATCTCAAATAAATTCAACTTAAATATTAATATACTAGATAATCCTAAAATTACCGACCATAACATCATTCAGATTCTATTAAATGACAGAGAAAAATACAAATCCAGCAAAGAAACAAAAGTAATAACTTTTAAAAATTACAAAAAATATGATAAAGAAATTTTCATTCAGACCTTGGAGGCTATCAATTGGAATGAAATAAATCAAATGGAATATAACAAAAAAGCGGACCAGATGATATTAAACTTAAAAAAATCTATTGATGAAGTAGTCCCAGAACAGAAGATACGTAAAATAAATAATAATAAGTGGTACACAAAAGAACTACGCAAAATGCAGCACGATAGAGATACATTTTACAAAAGAGCACGCCTTACTAATAATACTATGGATTGGGATAACTACAAAAAAGCGAGAAACGAATACTCCAAAGACATAAAAAGAACGCATAATGAGTACATAAAAAATAAAATTAACTCAGAAGAAGGGGATCCCAAAAAAATTTGGAAAAGCATAAAAGAATTAGTACATGGCGAAAACAAAGACGACATAAAAATTGTAAACTTCCCAAAAGAGATAAACGAAGAAAACATGGCTAATAGCTTTAATAAATATTTTATTGAAAGCATCACTCAAATCAACAAATTAATACCCAACATTGTTGCTAACCCCATAAATGAAAATAACGACTCAAACAAAGAATTATTGGTCTTCAGAAGAATAAATGCAGAATATTTATTTAAAGTCTTAAATGAAATTAAATCAAAGAATAGTTCAGATGGATTAACTATTAGTATAATAAGGGATGCTTTTCCAGTAATTGGATCTACACTATTAAATATTATTAATGAGACGAATGAAGAAGGAAAATTTCCACAGTCATGGAAACAATCTACCATTATACCGGTTCCGAAGGTTAAAAATACCAGAAAATGTGAAGAATTTCGACCAATCAACACCTTACCAAAATATGAGCAGATTCTTGAAGTGATAATAAAAGAACAAATTTTACAATACCTAGATAAACACAATATTCTATGCCAAGAGCAATCAGGATTCAGATCTAATAACTCGTGTGAAACAGCATTAAACGTAATTGTCGAAGAATGGAAGGAAGGAATGAATAGTAATAAATTTATCTTAGCAATATTTTTAGACTTTCAAAGGGCATTCGAAACTATAGATCGAGAAATCTTAATAAGAAAACTTAAAGAAATTGGTTTCTCATCTATAGCCATTAAATTAATAGAAGAGTATTTGAAAGACAGAAAACAGGTAACAAAAATAAATAATCAATTCTCAAAACCAATGGAAAATAAATTAGGAGTACCGCAGGGATCGGTCCTTGGACCCCTATTGTTCATACTCTATATTAATGACATGGTGAAAATATTTTCAAAATGCAAAGTACGACTTTTTGCCGATGATACACTTATATACTTAATTGGAGATAACTATGAAGAACTAATAAATATTTTAAATAATGAACTAGATGATGTATCAAGATGGCTAAAAATAAATAAGCTTAAATTAACTACAAAAAAAACAAAATGTATGGTGATTGGATATAAGAAGACATCCAGTGAAAGCAAAATTAAAATTGATGGTGAAATTATTGAAAATGTTTCTGAAATGAAATACTTAGGAGTCATATTAGATTCCAAACTAAACTTCAATAGACATGCCGAATATACCCACAAGAAAATTGGCAAAAAGATATCTTTTTTGGGAAGAATTCGGTCTAAAATTTCCAGAAAAACCGCCATCACCATTTACAATTCAATTATTGCTCCACACTTCAACTACTGTTCAAGTATCCTTTTCCTTTGTAATGAAAGAGAACAGAATAAATTTCAAATTCTCCAAAACAGAGCAATGCGAATAATACTCCGAAGAAATAGATTTTCAAAAATAATTAAAATGTTAAAGGAACTTAATTGGTTAACAGTGAAACAAATACTGACCTTGAACACGTTGATATTTATTCACAAAATATTAAACAACATGTTACCAAAATACTTCACAAATAAAATCGTATACAATAAGGACATTCACAGACATTACACAAGGACTTGCAAGGAAATAAGATTAAACAAAAAGGACAAAACGAATACGCAAAACAGTCTGCTGTACAAAGGAATTAAGTTATATAATACACTACCAGAAACTCTTAAGTCCTCACCAATTGAAAAGTTCAAGATGGATTGTAGGAGCTACATAAACAAAAACAAAAAAATTTGTGATTTCAAAAAATTTTGTGAATTTAAAATATTATAATTAAAAAAAAACTGCAATATGAAATATTATAATCAATTAGAAATTTGTAAACTTAAATGTACAAATTACTAAAATCAAATTCAAATAAAAAAAAATAAAAAAAACACTTTTAAATGGTCAATAAAATACTGGCGATGTCCCAAAAGAGTTCTGCTTGAGAGGTCACAATGTCTCCCTCTACCAGTCTCTCCCGATCTGGCCTGCCACGCAGCTGGTGGGCAGACACGTCCGCCAACAAGACCCGAACAAACCTCACCCCATGAACCCAGGCACGCCTGCAAAGTCACCAAACGTAGCGAACCGCTTGGCAAGGTGACCTTACACAGAGGTGTTGGTTAATAAATGGTTCCCGGGGCGGCGGTACCCATACCCGCCTCCCAAATTCTGTGGCTGTAAATTTAGCAGTATAGTTACCAATATTTTGATGGCCTCCGTGGTAGAGCGGTTAAGATCCTCAGCTCAATTCAGAGGTAGTGGGTTAGGCGTTTAAAAAAAATATACACACGATTTTCGAAAATTCATAGTAGTACAAGGAAAACTTGTGAATCTATATCATATTGAAGTCGATTTTGTGGGATAACTTTAATATCTTTTAAAATGTGTCGAAGTGTAGAGTAGGCCCATAGACATATGAATATTAATCATATGTCTATGAGTAGGCCCCAAAAGTTTTTTTAACCCTTTAGTTGCCGAAAAATAAAGTATTTAAAAAAAATAATCAAAATGGTCTGGTCGAAAAAAAAATTTCCTGCTTGCAATGTCCAGACACTGTGTGCAGTATATTTGCGCCACGTTCCAGAGTGGTAGATACTTTCAGTATCGCCCTGGTGTAAGACCACCATTCATAATCGAATCGTTGCTTGTGACCAGATCTGAATAGCTATTATTTTAATTTGGGAGGCGGGTATGGGTACCGCCGCTCCGGGAACAATTTATTGGATAACACTCCTGCCATAGGTCACCCCAAGTGGTTCGCTCCGTTTGGTGACCAGGGGTGCCCGGGTTCATGGGGTGAGGTTTGTTTAGGTTTGGCCGCACATGCATTTGTCTACCTACTGCGAGGCAGGCCGGATCGGGAGAGACTAGTTGAGGGAGACCTTTTTGTCTTTCCAACCGGACGCTCTCTATCACCTTGTAACGCAGTGGAAGGGATGGATTCATACGTCTGTCACTCCTGGATACATTGATACCCACATTCGTGCCCACGATACCTTTTTCCTTCCCAGAACTTCCTCTACTTCCTTTTCCTAAAAAGACCCTCCACACAGCATCCCCATAGATGACGTAGGCCCTGAGGGAAATTGTTTTCCTCATGGCCTCCTTTGTGGAGTTAATGTAAAAAAAACGAGTTTGCTTTAGAACACACGACTGAAGTAAAACTTCACTTACTTATATAAAAGAACATATGACATTGACATCGACATTGACATTGACATTGGGGTGATATATGACATTGGGGTGACATATGACCATGGGGTGATCTGTGACCCTGGGGTGACTTGCGACCTTGGGGTGACCTACGACCTTGGGGTGACCTACGACTTTGGGGTGACCTACGACCTTGGGGTGACCTACGACCTTGGGGTGACCGTCCTTATCCTTATCCCTATCACTCCCCAACTCAAGCGTGCGTAAAGGCCCGACCATCCGCCTCGCCATCGATCACATCACACTTTTCGTAACACATCACCACTTTTCGTAACGCATTCACCAGCTTTCCCCCCAAGTCGAGCGTGCGTAAAGAAGTTTCACTTCAAAAAGCTAGGTACTTTCCTACCTCTATCTTGCCTGTCTCATTACCCTCTCAATTATCTTTAGTCTCACAACATACCTTAATAGGGGATTCCATAGACTCACTGGCTCCAGACGGTTAGGAGCAGTTGGGGTTCTTATGTGGTACTCGCATAAAAATAAATCTTAAAAAAAAATATTTATTTAAAAAAAAATCTTAGAAAATTTATTTATTTTGAAAAAAAAAATATTCTTTTTCAATTTTTCTATCGGAGCCCACACAGGTTTGTTGACTTGGTCATTAGGTCAAATTTATACCTATTCATTATCGCAACCACTAACGTATGAACAATACTTGATCATCAGATAATAATCGAAAGTAAAGAACCTGTTATTATCAAATCCCAAAAGATTTAACTCGTTTTCTGTGTCATCATTACTTCCCACAGTCGTCGTTCATTTGCATAAAACTTCAATAATATATGAAGAAATGAACTGATAGGAGTGTCTTATAGACTTATGTGTGACCGAAGTAAGGTCAATGTTCCCTGAAATATCAACATTTTTAATTAATTTCATTGACCCCTTTGATAGATAATCAATTTCATTGACCCGTCTGGGGTCTAGGAATCGAAGGGTCTTATGTAATCCGGTGACAACGGTTTTCTTTCAGTTCGGTATGGATCACAGTTTTAGGGATTTGTAAAAGATCAAATAAAATATCATCTTTTAAAAAAACGTCTTGCTAAGTTGTCTTAGAAAGCTACAAATAAATCGTTTAAGTTCGTTTGGTTCGAACAAGACGTGTCTACATTGATCCTGACCTGTTTTTCAAATAACTAGTGTTTTGTTTAAGCTACCTTCATGGAAGTTGGCGTACACACGCGTAACAATTAATAGTATCTGCTAAACTTCGCGAATTAATTTTATCTCTTTCGGAAAATAAGTTATGCTCAATTTAAGGTAGGCTCGATTCAAGTTTTATTGATCAAAATCCTATTTGGAAACATAATTTATTTTTTATTTATGTTAAAAATGGTAATATTAAATTATGCCATCAATCTCAAACTCGGAACCGCTCCTCTTTCCGAGAGAAAAGAACTATCCACTGTGCTACCGAAAACAAATCCATTTAACCTCTAGTGAGCCAAGAAATCTTTAGCGGATTTCTGACGTTTTTATCCATCATTTGTTCGGATTTGCTACTAGCTCATCGCACTCCCTCGTTTTTAAGGTATTTTGAACCTTATAAAATGCTCCTATAGCATACTAAGCATAGTAGTATTATTCTAGCTTGTTGTTTCGTCACAAAATTTATTTATTTTATCTGTGAAAATTATTATAATTCCGATTTTTAATGGCAATACAGGAAAGCCTTATTTGACTTTTTTAAGAACCCTTATTTAGCTGGAAAATGTAACAAAACTCTAAAATATTTTCGTATGTCTCCATTCTTTTAACTATATTTTTTTATAACAGTAGAGAGAAAAAAAAACATTTTTCTGAATGTACGAAACTCTCTTGGGGAAACTGCGTTGTGCTCATTAGTCGCATGCTCTCTTACTACTAATTAGCAAATAATTCCTAGTAACATGTGTGTCACGCCCAAATGAGCACGCTCACAAATCAACCGGCTGTTAATTTGTGAGCATGCTCAATGATTCGCGGGTGGAAGGGGTAATGAGCACGCTCGTTTATAAGCATGCGTTTCAGTACCATAAGGCATTAATAGGTCGCGGGAGCTTCGCATTTCAAGGGTTAAATATCTCTGTAGTGTCATGTTTCTCGAAAATTATTAAGAATACAAGCGAGTTCCCGGTATGCGTTGCTAGGCCTGTTTTCGTTTTTTACGGAGAGCGAAAACAAATTATGATTGATGAAACAAGCGGTCCCGTCGAAAAGAGATGATAGCGGAGATAGTGATGTGGCTTAAACATTTGAAGTTTTTATGCTCTTAAAAAAATATATGTAATTTTTTAAGATAATGTCTGTATGTACATTCCCCACGCCGAAACGCAAATTATATGAAATTTCCTCAATAGAAAAAAATCGCAAAGTATGCTCCGAAAATTATATTATTATTTTCACGTATTTTTTTTAAATTTTTAAAGTTTTTTTAAAGAAAGACGAAGTTACGAATAACCCAACAATGTTTGAAAATCTCCTACTACCACCACAGAAAGCCGAAAATGTTGCTTGTCTGTTTCAGTTATTTTACAAGTTATATGTATGAAAAATTCAAAGTGTTTCATTTAGGCTGGCCGCATACACACGTTTTCCGTATTCGATTTCCGAATTCGTTTTCCGTATTCGGACATCCGAATGCATGGAATCAGTAGAAAATACATTAACTGACGCACATGTTCGCTTTTTTCCGAACGGAACAAATTCCGTACGTACGTTTCGAATGCAAGCCGGCGCGTTCGGAGAAACCTACTGGAAAAAACCTAATGACGTCATGCGGAACGCAGCGCTTGCATACATTTTGTTTGTGCCGGCGCACACGTTCGGAAATTTCTATTCAGTATCGCACCCGCACCGTGTGCATCGGACGTATTCTTTGTAATTGTTACGCATAGAATCGCAACACGATAATGTGTGACGCAGAAACATTAATATTGGCAGTTGAAAAATACCACTGCCTGTGGGATATTCATGATAACGACTATCACAACAGAGATGTCAAAGATTTGGCCTGGGAGAATGTATTTAAAGAGGTTATAAAGGATTTTTCATTATTAACAGAAATACAATTGCTAATAAATCGTCTTCCTCCATCGTCGTGCGTTCACCACGCTATCACTATCTGTACTGACGTGTATACATTCCGAATGAAGAAAAACGAATGTTTGCGCTAGTCTCACGGAATTCCAAATCGAAATTCCGCATTAGGAAATCGAATACGGAAAGCGTGTGTATGCGTCCAACCTAAATGCTGTTTTAGACAGCCCCTAAGAGATTTTTGCTCTATTTTAAACGAGTCGTGTTTTATTCATCATTTTCACAATTTTCGCTTAAATTTTACCGTTTAAAATATTAGCACACTCTCTCCAACATTCGTAATTGTAATTACATTTCTCTCCATCTTCTTCTTTTTGAGCGGGGATACGGCGCCTTAAATACGGTTTTCGTGGGGCATAGATAATCGCACTACACGCACTACTATTCAGAGATAAAAATAAAATGTTATGATTCAGAAATTTTTGACTTGCTACGCTTTTCTAGGAGATGTGCCATATTCGATTACCTTGAAATCGAAAATAATATATGTAGATTCCACGTTATTATTTTACTACAAGGTTCATCCGAGTTACACTTTTTTTCGCAACTCCGTTTTTTGTAGAATAATAATAAAAATTAAAAAATAACAAACGTCTTATTGTATTTTTTGTCAGTTAAATTTATGAAATTATTATATTATGAAGAAAATGCGATCAGATTCGTCTACAAAAAATCTGACAATCACAAAAAAGCAATGACGCCAGAGCTCACTTCAATTTTTAAGGTTTTTTTTCACTGTGATCTTACTGATCTGCCTAGGAGAAAGTCGGTACCGGGTTTTGAACCCGATCTTGATTCCTTTGACTATCAATCATTCACCCATTTTTTTAATCTCCCCCTTATTTCATTTTTTAACATTCCCGAGTTACGAATAACCGAGAAATATTTTAACATATATATTTTTTTTCATTAATCCATACAGGAAGCTCTGAGGAAAAAAATCCCTCGGGGTTTTTGTCATCTTTTGAGATGCCGTGTGTAGGGTCTTTTTAGGGAAAATAATGAAAGGAAGTTCTGGAAATAAAAAAGGTATGAGGGGTGGGTAGGAATCTGGTGACCGGACAACTCTGCAATGTTCAATTTTTGTCTTCATTACTTCTGATATGTGATTTATGTGGGTGCGGATGTCAAAGGACCTTGAATGTTTTTTTATATGTTTTTAAATATATGAAAGATCACTGCACAAGTAAAAATGAATGCACATAAAGGAATGGGAGAAAAGGGACTTACTGCGCTGCACTTCTCTTCTAACTCGAATGGGGCCATTCATGCACAGTCGTAAGACTATCAGTCGCGGTACTTTACTGCAGTTTGCGGATTAGATGTTCACGCGGCGAGTTTCTATTGAAGAACTGATTGTTATGGTAACGTTAAAATGACAGGTATGTAGGGATGGGTAGGAAAAGGAATATGATAGGGATGGATAGGAAAGTAACATGTGACAATCAAGCTACAAGCACAGAGTCTATGATATATGTAAATGTATGTAAGTAAGTGTAGCTATGTATTGTGTAAACGCCCAACTCTATGAAGAGTCATTAAAAGTGATGTAAAAAAAACTTGATTAAAAAGGTTACATTGTGTCTTGTGTCACGTTATGCCAAAAATTTGATTCATCAATTTTAATGACTTTTTAAAAGGGTTTTGAAATGTCACTTTGTTGAGTTGTCATGGAGCTGAAATCTGGGGGTTAATGCGTCCAGGAGTGGCGGACTTATGAATCCATCCCTCCCACTGCGGTGCAAGTGAATGGGACGAAAGAGTCTGGTTGGAGAGGTCTAGGTCAGGTCTCCTTCAACCGATCTCTCCCGATTCGGCTCATCACGCAGCAGGTGGGCAAACGCATTTGAAAATCATCTGCGGAAAATGTCAGCAGATGAATTGAACCCATGCCGCTTGTGTCGTAATCCGAATCATTTGGCAATCCGGTCACTAACCGGTTGATAATATTTAACGTTTACACAATAATATGTTTTCTTTTATAATTCCAACATAAAACGTTTGTGACCCATGTCATTCATCGTATTGTCTTATTTTTTTTTATTGGAAATTAAAGTAGTGCGTAGTCCAATAAAATTAACATTTTTTCGTTTCCTCAATGCCAATAAATATGCTAGAACGTAAAACAGTTAATAAAATACAGAAATCTCCGCAAAAGACTGGTTTTAGTCGACCTTGCCTGCCTATAATATCGGCTAACATCAGCGCCGGATCTGCCATACGTTCAAAAACGTACAAAAAACCTGGCGCCAACTCCGAAGGGGCGCCGTGAGAAAATAAATATTGTATTAAAAATTTGTTAAAATATTCCCTGAATCGTTTAAAAATTACCCATAGTACGAAATAATTATTACGCTCTAGCAACACTTTCCAAATATACAGACTGCGCACGCATCTGTTTTACATTCAACGGTTTACGAATTTATAGTCAGTTACAGAATTTTTTTAAAAATTCCATATATTTAGTTTAAACGTAAGATCTATTTTTCCATATATCTTTTACCGTCTTTTACGACGAATTAGTGCTATGCAAATTCAATAACCAATCACAGCGCCGTACTTTTATTCAAAATAATAAACAAACCGATTGCGCCTTTCAAAATGCTTTTGTACGATTTAAGTCTCTATGAGAAGGTAGTTAAGGACCATTCTCTTATGAAATCTTCAGTAAATTCCATTAGCATAAACATCGCACGGTTTGCAAGATTTGCATGTTGCAACTTGTTAACAGTTCATCATTGATTTGACAGTTCGACAGTGGGTGGTTTGTATATTTATGGTTCGACAGTTGAAGTATTAGATTTGTTATTTTACGGTTACGGTCATACGGTGTCAATGCGTCGTGGGTGGTTTGTTATATTTATGAGTGCGTCTTTCGTAAGCCGTTGATACCATACGTCATACGTCAGTTTAGTGTTTCAAGTTATGGTGTTTGTTCAATCAACACAGAACCTAGGGGAAATGGAAATGCAAGGTACAAATTTAAGGTTATTATTAGATTTTTAAATTTATAACTTAAAAGTTCTGTGGTAGTGGTTTACAATGAATAGAATTATAATTAAAAAAAAACTTTCAGGTTCGCCGAATCTAAAACGTAGAAATAAAGAGCAGAATGACTTAAAAAAACTTATTTCCATCGGGAATTATTTCATTCCAATTTCTCCAGCACCGATAAGAAATGATGTCCCGCGCAATGACGTTACAATGGTGGTCCCGAGCACATCTAAACAGATATCTTTCGCACAAATTCCTACGGTCGAATTATTAGAAGATAAAAATAACGTTACTGATAGCAGTTTAAATTTAATTCGGTTTTCAGAGCTTGAATTGAAAGATCCCGGATGCTGGCCAAAGTTATCTCAAAATTCCATTAGTTCAGGAAGGTCCTGTACAATTGAAAGGTTTTGATTTTCCTATTACGAACAAGCGTAAATTTAATACTAAGTATTATTACAAGAAACTGCCTAATGGAGAAGAATTACATAGATCGTGGCTTATTTATTCGAAAACTTTAGATAGGGTTACACCCTTTATATGTCTTGATTTTATTTGATAAATTAGTGTAAAAAAAAATTAAATTAAAAAAAAATTGGGGTGAACGAATTTTTAATCAAAATAAAAATGTAGGGGGGGGGGGGCGCCATCGGTACCTACTGCACAAGGCGCTAGATTTCGTAGATCCGGCCCTGGCTAACATCATCGACCAACCAGTTCTATCTTAATACAAGGTGGCTGGGGTAAATGCACTAACTTCGGGAGGCGGGTGTGAGTACCGCCGCCCCGAGAACCATTTATTGGATAACCAACACTCCTGCCATAGGTCACCCCAAGTGATTTGCTACGTTTGGTGAAGTAATAGGGGTACCCGGGTTCATGGGGGTGAGGTTTGTCTAGGTCTTGGCGGCGAGTGTGTTTGTCCTATTACTACGTGGCGGACCTGATCGGGAGAGACTGGACGAGGGAGACCTAACCTAGACCTCTTCAGCCGGACTCTCTCGGCCAATCGACTTACATTGCAGTGGGAAGGATGGATTCATACGTCCGTCACTCCTGGACACATTAACACCGAGATTTCTACACACCCCACATACCTTTGCTCCCCAGGACTTAGAACCTCCCTTAACTCTTCAATTCCCAGTGTCACCTGTAGGTGACAGAAGTTTGGATTTTTTTTTCTACCACATGGAAATTTTATTTTTAAATTCTACTACTACCATAGTAAAGGCAAATAGTTCCTCTATTCATTATTTTTTTATGGCAACACTAGCCACATGCCATTTATCAAATTCATTCTCGTGTTTCACGCGGAATTGGAGTAGTCTGAGTTTGTGTGATCTCTTGCGACATAAAGTGAAATAAAAATGCCTTAGCCGTAAGTATTATTTTTTTTTCTTATTGTATACAATAAATGAAAAAATAAGCTAAAGTACAAATGTATTTTACGACAAAAATAATTTATAGAATGTTTGATACAACGTTGGAAATATGCCCTGTCACCTGTGGGTGCCACTGGGCATTGTAAGTATTGAATTGTTGTAATGACTCTATTGTTAGAAATTCATTCTAAGTAATAAATAACTAGACCGTTGTTTACATTTTGGCCTCATCGCTACGTTGTGATGGTGTTTTAGAATTTTTTTACGTATTACAGGTTGACGTTAGATGAGATTGTGGAGGAATTGCAGGCCGGGGTGGACCCAGGCGATATTGTTTTATTTCCTCCTGATGGATGGTGTGGTGATGGACGAAGATAGTGGAGATGAAAAAGGGACTAATATTTTTCATCTTCCCAGTAGCATGTTTCGTTCTCTAGTAGAACTCCAAAATAGACCTTCCATCTCTAGAGAAAATAGTGTACATGACTTGGAAGAAGGAGATAAAATCGACATTCCTGCCCCGAAGAAAAAAAAAGAAAAGACAGTACTACAAAAAATGGTACAACGGTCTCAGCAATACTTTTATTTCTGGTGGTAAGGGAGACTGTAATGAAGAAGTATTTTCTAACTCTAAATAATAGCGAGAGCTGAATGCTGGGGGTACAGGTACTATTCGGGAAAACCGTCTGAAGAACTGCAATTTTCCACACTCAAATGACATGAAAAAAGAGCCAAGAGGTAAGAAAGTGTCATGTCATAAAGTTTCTAAGAAAATCATTGCACCTAACTGCCATGGATTGAATCCAATCCCGAAAGTGGAACGAATTAGATTTGTGGATAAAAAACGAGCAAAAATTCAAGTAGATTGCCCAGCAATTATCAAGATGTACAATAAGTACCTACAATGGTGGGGTAGACCGTTTTGACGAAAGCGTTCACTCCATGAGGGTAGCTCTTCGCGGCAAATAGTGGTGGTTTCCTCTGTTTGCTTTTTGTTTAGATGCAGCTTGCCAAAATGCATGGCTGCTCAAAAAACAGTCAGAAAACAACTGAAACTACTGCGATTTCCGGCGAAATGTCACAACCAAATACTTGCAAAAATGTGGAAAGCCTCCGATCCTCAAATCCGATTGTGGCATACTTCTGCAGATAAGAGTACCTACCGAGGTAGGAGTGCAGAAAGTGTTGACGATCACTCGCAAATCGACTGCTCTCAACAAATATGTGGATATTGTTACCAATGCACCAGAAAAATGTGTGCCAAGTGCAATATCGGTTTGCATCTAAAGTGTTGGTACAGCTTTCACAATAAATAAGTGCTCTGTTTTTTATATAAAAAATATTATTATAAAACTTTATATAAACAAATATTATTATAAAACTGTTATTTTATTCCTACCGTACGAATAAGTAAAATGCTGTTTCCTCTGAAGAGCCTTCAAGCACAATGCCCAGTGTCACCTATAGGTGACACATCCATAAATAATGGCGGGGGGGAATTTATTTTCATTTTTAATATTTTTTTGTCTTAACCATACATATGTTAGCTATTTTATTTATAGAGAAAAGAAAAATCTTTATTAACTTTGACATGGGAATTGAAGAGTTAAGCCGCCGCTACCCGTATTTCTTACAAATCTCCCACATTTGAAGTTTTTAAGCACTTTAAAAAAATGTTATCTTTTAAGCAGAGGCGGCCCGTGACAAAATTTGCGGGCAGTGCATTTCCCAAAAAAAGATAACATTAACATGGGAAAATAAAGTGATTTAAAGGGAGTGACATACCTAGTACAAACGTTCACTTGTAGAGAAAGTCTATTCGTCGCTGTTTCATTTGTGAAAACACTTCAATGACACGATTGTTAAAGTCTGGTATAGAAGCTATAAAACCTTTTTCGATGGTCATCATTGACAAAGCATTAAGCCGATCATGGTGTACTCAGAAATGTTTTTACACGTTTTAATGTAGAAAAACACCGTTCGCACTCAACAGTTGTCATTGGAATAGTACAACTTATTTTGAAAAGTTTAACCGTTTCACTAAAATACTCCACTAAGTTACATTTGATAAAATATACGTTAATCGCAATGTTTTCAGTAGCACTCATTTTTAAATATTTTTTTTTACAGAATAAAACTTGCGAAAACCGTTAAAATGCTTTAAAAACCGAAACAATACTGAGGTCGATGCGCCGCACCGGCGACCGATGGCGTTACAACATAACATTGTTAACTAGTCTTAAATTTGTTGAACATAACTATTTCATTCCAAAGGTTCGGGACCACTTTACGCAAGTTTAATGTTATGTCATTTGCTCCGCTAGTGCACCCAGGCACCATATGTCTTCTCTGCTTTCACACGTCAATCGTCCTTATGGGTCTATACCTGCCTTGCTCATTTCACGGGCACTGGCACTCCAGCATCTGGAGATGATCCCAGTAGAAATATAACTTCATGTGACGTCACGCCTGGGCATAACAAAATGTGCACGAATACCTTTCTCTCATGCTCGGGAGTTTAGTCAATTGGTAAAGATTTTGTAACGAATTGGCGGGAATACTTCGGGAGAGGATGTACTAATTTACACTTCTGACGTATATTGGTGTTCGGCAGCGCAGTGCACGAATGCACTAAGCAAGCGGCCGCCTCTGCTTTTAAGATAATATCTAGACGCGTTCCACACCGAAACGCAAATTATATGAAATTCCCTCGGTAGAAAAAATCGCAAAGTATGCTCCGGAAATTATTATAAACACGTTTGTTTCAGTTTTTTACAAGTTACAGTTGTGAAAAAATTTACAATGTTTTTTTTAAATGATACTTAAGACGCCTTCCACGAGATTTTTGCTCTATTTTAAACGAGTCATGTTTTGTTAAACATTTTCACAATTTTCGCGTCGATTTTATCGCTTTAAATTTTAGCGTACTTCTCTAACATTCTTAACTACATGTCTCTCCATCTTCTTCTTTTTGAGCGCGGATGCGGCGCCTTAAAAGACCCTATTATTATATTTTTTATATTTTAAGGATCAAAATACCATAAAATCGAAGCAAGCAATACAAGCTACTAGCAATCTTACGGTGGATTTCCTTGCACACTAGTGGTTGGACGCACAGTTTACACCCGCGCTGTGCAGGAGGGCGTTGGGCTTAACCATCCCATTCAACTTTTTATACCTAAAACTAGCAACGTTGGAACTTATAAACAAAAGTTTATCTTTTTTCTTCTAACACAGCAAACTTATTTTGTGGCACCATTTTGATTTAAATTAATAAATTAATTTGTTTTTAGCACTTAATAAAAGTGGTAAAAACGAAGTAATTTATTAATTTAAATACTTAAAAAAATAATAATCTTTTTTCTTGTACTATCATGTAGAATAACTTTGTTTTTACATTCGCTGGAGGCCCTGAAGAAAAAAATCCCTTACGGCATATGTCATATTTGGGGATGCTGTGAGGCATATGTGGAGGGTCTTTTAAGGGAAAGCTGGAAGAAGAAGTTCTGGGAAGGAAAAAGGTGTGATGGGTGGCTAGGAATCTGGGGGTCTGTGTCTCCGGGAATGACGGACGTATGAATCCATCCCTCCAACTGCGGTGCAAAGCGATGTTCCGAGAGAATACGGGTGGCGAAGTCAAATGACCTCCCTCAGTCGGTCTCTCTCGATCCGGCGCGCCACGCCGCCAAGACCCGAACACCCCTACTAAGTCACTAAACGTAGTGAACTTGTCACTTTGGGTGACCTATGGCAGAGGTGTCATTTATACAATAAATGGTTCCCGTAGCGGCAGTACCCTAATTGAATGGTTGTGAAGGGACGTTTATAGCTAATCTAGACTTCACGGTTCACATTCGACAAACTGCAAATAAGGGTATGAAAACATTAGGATTTGTATTAAGAACAATTAAAAACTTTGAATCGTTACAAATCATTAAACTACTGTACACATCCTTTGTTAGAAGCCTAATAGAATATAACTCCACAGTCTGGTCGCCCTTCTACAAAATTCATATTCATACTATTGAAAGAATTCAAAGAAAATTTCTACGTTTTGTAAATTTTAAACTTAACATCCCTTTAGAGCACATAAATTACCCGTCGTTAATGTATACTTTAAATATTCCAACATTAGAAAACAGACGAAAAATAAACGACCTAACCTTTTTATTAAAATTATTAAACTCTAAATAAGTTGTGAACTCCTGCAATTAATAAATCTACATGTACCTACACGAACAACTAGACAAACATTGACAATCTAATATACGTACATCTCATTCGAACTATGATTTACATTCTCCAATACAACGTTTGCATAGTCTTGGTAACAAATACTTAAACAATATGGATGTATTTGACAACAATTTGAACTTAGCAAACTTCAAACGCCATATGTACCAACTATTTATTAATTTGAGATTTTACTCATAAAGTTTAAAAAATTAATAATAAATATTTATTTCTACCTATCCCATAAATTTATGTGAACAACAATTTTAAACACTACCTACTTTGTGTCAACTCCTATGTTTTATGGACTATATTTTGTTTCTTATATTTTATGTTAAGTACCTGTATTTTATTAACGCTTGTATTTTATGTAACCCAATTTATTTTTATTTTTTTAAGGCTTATATATTCTATGTAACCTATATTTTGTTTTTAACATATATTATGTTACTTGTATTTTGTAAACCCATTCTTTTCACTGTAATAAAAAAAAATGTACTGCATTCTATGTAAAAGCCCTATGGGCGTTTAAATATATGAATAAATAAACAAATAATCGAAAAACTTTACCCTTGAGTCACAACAATTTAACGTAGTGTCGTACCCTTGAGCCACCGCGATTTAACATATTACCGCATTTACATGAATACGGTTGATAACAGGTAGCTAGCACCCTTTTACATTTGTGTTTATTTCCAATGCTTACTTCCGTATATGTATCACTTTTGAATAGTTACGAATTTCGCATTTTCTACGTGATCTCCCAAAGACGGAAGCGTCCATATTCGAAAGTGACCAGACACAAATAATT
The DNA here is from genome assembly GCA_917880885.1 of Limnephilus marmoratus. Lineage (NCBI taxonomy): Eukaryota > Metazoa > Arthropoda > Insecta > Trichoptera > Limnephilidae > Limnephilus > Limnephilus marmoratus. The sequence goes on from OU862932.1 coordinate 17,852,769, forward strand.
TCAATTGTGTACTGATAATTATGTCATAAAAATTCAAGATCACGCGTGGTGGCAAGTCTAGTTCTCTAGTACGTGATGATTTTTGATTATAGTGCTACATAGGATGCAGAAAATGTTTGGTAATTTGAATCCAAGATGCTTTATAAAAATATCCGAAATATTTTTTATCCGAAATAAAATTTTATCCGAAATATTATTTTTCATGTTTTAAATTGCACAGAATTATATGTGTAATAATACAATAGTCATATTGCGTATGATCCCGTGGATCCTCCTCCCACGTACCCTTTCCCTATCGCGCGTTCCATATGTTCAGTCCCGGTACATTCAGTTTTTAAACAGTTCGCGTACCACCTATTGCAATTTTTTATACAAATTTCGTTATGCCAGAGCCCATCAGTATATATAAAAACCTTTGCGGGCGTGCTCACAACAACTCACCAAGCTTCATCGCAATGGGATGAATTGTTTAGAAAATTATTTCATGAAGCCAGAGCTCACTATTATTTATTTATTAATTTTCGGGAAATCGACAGTTTACATTTATTTCAGTTTGTACATAGTATTAAATAGCCAAAATAAAACCAATTATGGATTTCCTCCTTGTGACTTTACTTCTACGGAGACAGCATAATAAGAATAATTAAATTAATTTTATAAAAAAGGAATATGAATCCAAAATTATGTAAAACAAAAAAATATACCGGGTGTTAAGGGACGTACTTGACTTACTTTAACCAGTGATTCCTGACACTACTTGGAACAAAAAATGCAAATGAAATTTTGGTCTCCGGTGACATTTTTGATGTTTTTTTATTTTATTTTTTCTACAAAAACATAAAAAAATGGTAGTTGTTGAACAGTTGGAGGCGGGGTAAGGTGTTCGTCAGACACCTGGCTGAGTGACCAGTGCCGCCGTGCGTAAGAATTTTTTTTTTGTTTGATTTTGAAGAAAAAAAATTTGAAAAAAAAAGTCGTCAAAAAAGTCACCGGAGACCAAAATTTCATCTACATTATGTATAGAAACCATCGCGGGCATGCGCACATCAAATCCCCAAAGTTTCACCACAATCGGACGAATGGTTTAGCAACGCATAATTTCATGACGCCAGAACTCATTATTATATATAGAAATCATCGCTGGCACGCGCACATCAAATCCCCAAAGTTTCATCGCAAACGGATGAATGCTTTAGCAACGCATAAGGAATAAACATACATTCACGCAAGCAAGCAAACATTTATTTTTTATGTATTTATCTATCTAGATTTCAGGGAAATCAACAGTTTACTATGTGGTTAATGTAAATTATATATGTATTTAAAAACTAAACAGTATATTTATAACAACTAACATATTAAATACCCTTAGGTGGCGGCTGGCACTCCAAAAATCAGTGGTGCGCTAAAAATCGTGAACATATACCTACCTCCTCTAATTAAAATAAATTAATTTATGAAAAACATCCTACCTATTTGTAGATTGGGTCAATTCTCCGTTGTCTCTTTTGTTTTTGACTTGCACTCTTGTTTAATATTTAAAATGGTCCGTGGTTATTTTTAATTTCTAGTCGTTTTTTCAAAATTCAGCGCATTGTTTTATAAAATCAACATTAATAACTCATTTTTTATTCTTCCCGACTCATTCAAAAAAACGAATAACAATGGTGTATTGACCTGCGACCTGTCATAACGGGTCTCCTTGTTTATGTTGGTAGTTGGTATGCTGTAGAGATAAGAGATGGTCAATGCTGAGCGGAAGATTAACTTAAAAAGAGCAGATCTTAATTTAAACACAATATCAATAATAAAATGACACGAACGCGTCCCCGATTAAGATGCTACTGAACAAATTGGTCCTTTCGACATGGTGGAAATTTTTGGATCGCCGATCGCTATTTATTTAAATTTGCAAAGGATTATACCTACCTACGATTTTGACGCTTGAAGAATTGTGTAAGGATTCTCTTGAATTCTGTGATCGCTTTGGCAAACGCACCACTGCCCTGAATATAGGAACAAAACGTTCTGCTTCTGTCCGCGAGCGGGTGTACATAGACACCTATATTATATATGCATTATAACCAAAGTGTGTATTGTGATTTGTGATGAGGCGTGTCGGAAATATAGTATGTTATTCGGTGCTCGGGAATTTTATAGATTGGCAGAAATTTTGGGAGTGCGTTACACCGCCGCAACTTAGGGCTGGCCGCCACTGCTTAGGATTGTGTGCATTGGTTTGTTTTGCTTAAGGGGTCTCTGGCAACCAAATGTTTTCTAAACATCGGACAAAAACAGAAACATTGGGTCGAGGCCACACCTTTTTTATATTCCATCAGCCACTTTGCCGTGCACCAATGTTTCAGGTTTGCGCAACTATTAGGTTCAATGTTTCTGATTATATTGTCGCTGAAAATCCGGCTTTAAAAAAGTTGTTGCATTTGAATAATCAAACATTTTTACGTGTATTTTTTTATTATTATTTTTATTCAATTTCACTGTAGTTTTCTTTTTTCAAGTCGAATAACAAGTTTGAAACATGATGTATGCAAGCAAGGAATGAGTGTGTACTGTATTCGTGTCACTACTGACTGCAGTATCCATACAATTCAGCTTGCTTTTTACAAACGATACGCGCTCTCTATAATTTTTCTGTCGTAGTAAACAATATATACGATTTGACAAAAATGTAATATTTATTTTATATAACGTGTACGATTAGTTCCAATTGAATCACGAATCATGACTCATTTTAAATGATTACTAAGTTTCATTGCCGAGTTTTCCGCCCTTTCCTTCAATGTCGATAACATTTGTGATGTATTAAGAGCGTTTAACCAGCCAGCGGCCGAAAATCCACATTTCGTCGAAAGTTGTTTTTACGATCGTGCAGAGCGGTTACAATGAGAAAGATTAATTATTTTTCGTACCAGCTTTTTAAAATTATAACTCAATATCGATTTTATTTCATTCCAAATTTTCCAAATATCATCACACATTTCAGCAAAAATGCTGTTGTAGTTTTTGTTATTATTTTTTGATTACAGGTATTTATCATTTTTCAATAATGTCTAAGTTAATTTATTTATTTATTTATTAACGCCCTTTTTCGGGGCTTTTACATATCATGTATTGTTTCATAGTGCTTTCACACAAACGAAGTATTGAATTCCGTAAGTCTAAACTTAAACTTTAGGGCGCACAGTTTACATCCGCGCTCTGCAAGCGGGTTCCCTACAGAGCATCGGACCATCCCATCAGTTAAATAAGAATATTAAAAAATCTGAAATATATTAGTTTGTGAGTGCGCAAATAAATACACAAACAGATCAATTTTCGTCAAGAAACACATGTACGTATATATTTTTTAATGATTTTATTTTAACTAAAATTAAAATTCTAAAACATGCGATACCCAGATAATGTATTTTTTATTTTACAGCATGATTATATGATTTGAAATGGGTGTGGTATAATACAAAATCTTTTTTGAAAATTTAACAAATCTGCCAACGACCTTATAACCTTATTATACCAAAAATATTTTTTTTTTCTCAAAATTTAAAACATGCGAATGCTGGATAAAAGAACAATCTTTCGAAATCCATTTATAATGTTTTGTGGAAAAGAGTCAATACGTCTAAAATCTGATTTAAAAATGACATATTTATAGATTTCTCTGGTAATACCCTCTTAAACACGGTAAGTTTTAAAGCTCTTAAAAATATATGTTATTCTGGAAGATAATATCTAGACTTTGCCCGCGCCGAAACGCAAATTATATAAAATTCACTCGATAAGAAAAAATCGCAAAGTATGCTCCAAAAATTATTATTAACACGTTTGTTTCAGTTATTTTACAAGTTATATGTATGAAAAAATTCACAGTGTTTCTTTAAATGCTGTTTAAGATAATGCCCGCGAGATTTTTGCTCTATTTTAAACGAGTCGTGTTTTATTTAAACATTTTCGCAATTTTCGCATCGATTTTGTCGCTGTAAATGTTAGCGCTCTCCTCTAACATTCGTAATTTCGTATCTCTCCATCTTCTTCTTTTCGGGCCCGGTTGCAGAGCCTTAACTCGTAAGATAAGTAAATACCTACCTACTTATGATGTTTAATAATATATAAAAGAGTTAAAATTATGGCTAAACCATACAGATGTAAAGACTATTTATTTAGTTTTATATCACTTTCTCACAAACTTTACACCTATTATTACAATGTATATTATTTATTACACTATACACGTATTTAATCGTACACTATTGTATACACTTTTTGTACAAACTGTTGAAACAAATTTTGTTTTTGCTTTATATACCACTGTTTGTTTTTTTCTAGGTACTAATTAAAACTTATTTTAACTATATTACCCACGCACAGGCTGCGCCTTAGTGGGTTCCCACATTATTGTTATGATTTTCAAAATATGTAAATATACATTGTAAAATGTGGGAAAAATAAAGGAATTTAAAAAATATATATATATATAAAAAAAAATCTTCGATGAACCATTAAAACGGCCACCAACTTGAATTCGGAACCGGAACGTAACAAACAATTTTGCAGACAGGTGAAATGACAAATTGTCGGATGAAATTAGGACACCTACCCTACACCTTTATAAAACAAAAGTTTCTGACTGCAATTTGAAAAAAAATTATGAAACTTTCGGAATTTTATATTAATTATTTTTACATGAAATGATAAAAAACTGAGTTGACGATAATGTTTATAATACATTTGTCTAATAAAATATGTGTGATTTTTTTTCGATATCAATAATTTTTGTTAAAAAAACCTGAGGTTTAAAACTTATATATTTCAAAAATTATATGTTTGTTTCGTATAGGGTTTTTCAATAAGAGGTGTTATTTTGAATAGCCCACTATTTCGGTAGATGTCACTTTAGAAGCTGTCATTTTTTGACATTTGACAAGTAGAAACTACGCTATCAATAAAAATGGAACGACACGCTTCAACAACGCATTGAAATTATTAAAGTAAATTATTAGAGCAACAGTTACGGTGAATGGGTTGCGCTATCGAGAGATGATTAATGATTTTTATGGCTGGAATTGGATGGTGTTGATCTGGACAACGTTTACTTTCAACAAGACGGCGCTACGTGCCACACAAGCAACGAAACCATTGATCTTTTACGGGAAAAGTTTTCGGACCGTGTTATCTCTCGAAGAGGTGATCACAATTGGCCACCGAGATCTTGTGATTTAACACCTTGCGACTTCTCCCTTTGGGGCCACGTGAAAGAGAAGGTCTACGCCAACAGCCCAGCGTCGATTCAAGACCTCAAAGATGGAATTCGTGCGGCTATCGAGGACATAAGGCAGAGCCACTTTGCGATTTGGTTATGGAAAATTTCATGAAAAGGATATGGTCCTGTAAGCGTGGTCGTGGTGGTCATTTGCCTGATGTTATTTTCCACTATTAACGGCATACCTTCCTCTTTATAATGAAAAAAACATCCGATCACTTGTATTAAAAAATGGCATTTTTCTTTGAATATCAAAATAACACCTCTTATTGGAAAACCCTGTATATAAAATTTGAAGGTTTGTTTCAAAACCTTTCGAAGACAGTTTTTAGTTTTCGTTTACGTTCTGAAATATTTAATTTATTTGAATCTTATTGCAAGCGGAAATATTTTGAAGGACAAAATATTTCCGCTAGAAAAACAGGAATTTAAACCTTGTCGCCATTTTCATAAGGAGTGTTATTGTCATTGTTAGCGGCCCGATCCCAAATTTTACACGACTTGGTGGATCACCTTAATAATTTAAAAAACACAACAATAAAGAAAGCAGTTAACTTTATGCCAGTGTGGGTGACCATGGCATTATCCCGAAGTGTTTTATGTATGATGAATAATTACTAAAAAAAATGTTTATTTTATAGGTTAACATAAACCCGCGCGATGTTTTACTTTGCCTTGAACTATTGCCAGCGGTTTGAACTCATTAGCAGAAATTATTAGAAACTAGCGAGTTTCTTATGCGTTGCTGTGCCATTTAATAAAGAAATTGTTTCTCTCTGCGTGTCCTTTCCCACCCGTCCCGTTCCCCTTCCTCTCCCGCGTCCCCTTCCCCTCTCGCGTTCCCACTCCGCCTACCCTCTCCCCACTCCCCTCGCCCGCTTCCTCTGTCTCGCGAACCCCGAGTTCCCCTCCCCCATCCCGAGTTCCCCTCCCCCCTCCCGAGTTTCCCTCCCTCCTCCCGCACTCCATACATTCGTTTTCAAACGGCTCGCGTGCCACCTATTGCCATTTTTTATACAAATTTCGTAATGCCAGAGCTCCCCAGTTTATATAGAAACCTTCGCGGGCGTGCACACATCAAATTCCCAAGGTTTCATTGCAATTGGATGAAAGATTAGCAATTCATAATTGAACTCACTATAATATTTAGAAACAATCGCGGGCATGCACTAAAGGTCGACCGAGACAGGTTTTTCGTTTTCGGCCGAGACCGAGACCGAGAATAGATTAAATGAGAAAAAAAATGAAAATGCGCTATTTTTGCATAATACAGTATTTTTAAGAATGTAATAATAATTTGTTTTAAGGCGCCGCATCTGCGCTAAAAAGAAGAAGATGGAGAGATATGTAATTACGAATGTTAGAGGAGCGCGCTAATATTTAAAGCGATAAAATCGATGCGAAAATATTTAATAAAACACGACTCGTTTAAAATAGAGAAAAAAACTCGTGGAAGGTATCTTAAGTATCATTTAAAAAAACATTGTGAATTTTTTCACAACTATAACTTGTAAAATAACTGAAACAAACGTGTTTAAAATAATTTTCGGAGCATGCTTTGTGATTTTTTTCCTCGAGGGAATTGTAAATAATTTGCGCTTCGGCGTGGAACGCGTCTAGATATTATATTAAAAAATAACATATATTTTTTTAAGAGCTTAAAAACTAATTTTTGAGGGAGATATGTGAGAAATCGGTAGAAATTCGGGTAGCGGCGGGTTATTTAGTTTTAATAATCAAAATTGAACAACATGATGTTGTAGCACATAAAAAGCAATTTTTCGGGGTTTCACCAATTGTCTGTTTCCAAAAAAACAAAAGTAAAAATATGGCTGAGAGATCAAAGTGATAATAAAATTACAAACATCATGAAGACGATATAAAGACAATCCATAACCAAATACAAATATTTTAAAAAACTACAGGCCACCTCAGAACAGGAAATCCTAGTGAGGAGGTCTGTGAAAAAAAAAAGAATCTATACTTATTATATACATCATACATACATGTACAAACCTTGTTATTGAAATTAATAATAAATAAATAAATAAAAGTAGTAAACGATCGGCGCGGCGCAGCGGCGGCAGCAGCGGTAAGTAAAACCCGCCTCGCTGCCAGCCGACCAATCACAATCGACAGCTCTCTCTCGAACTGACACCAAGTGACGAATGTGGACGCGCGCGGTAGATTTGAATCCCATTATCCTATACCGTACCTACTTACAACGGTCTCGGTTATGGCCGAGAATCTCGGCGATTTTTCGCCGAGAACCGACGCAGAGACCGAGAACTCGGTCGACCCTTTGCACGCACACATCAAATCCCCAAAGTTTCATCGCAATCGGACTAACGGTTAGCAACGCATAATTTCATGATCCCAGAAGTCACTATTGTATACAGGAACCATCGCGGGCATGCACACATCAAATCCCCAAAGTTTCATCGCATTCGTATGAATGGTTTAGCAACGCATAGAAATCTCCTACTCACACATTGATTTTTATATATATATAATATATAGATTATTAGCAGAAAGAATGTAGCCTCTAGCGATATTGCGAAAATCAAATTATTGTAATAGCAGAAAAAAGGGTTCCATGCCAACTCAGAATAAAACCAACTCAGAAAAACCTCAGAAAGGTCTAACCCTAACCTGTCTTGACCTATTTACCCAATTTTTTATATTTTTTTGGTGACCTTTCTGGGGTGCTTCCGAGTTGGTTTCCTTCTGAGTTGTCAGGTCACCGAAAAAAGATACCATAATTATCAACATTCTCGTAAAAATAATTGTTGACAAACTAACCTTCGAAGTTAGTTGAGACATTAGACATTTTCATTAATTTGTTGGTCAGTTTTGCAAAGTTGTTATTTTTGGTGGAAAGATGCGCCTTGCTCCTATCATTTTTTTTTTGAAGTTCTTTGAACATAAATTGAATTAATGAATGAAGCTATTTGGTGGTTGCAGCATGCGCCATTTTTTTCACAGCTAAACGTGTTGACTTTTTAGCAGTTGGGAAGGAAACAATGTCGGATAATTTGTCGTTGATTTCCTTTCTAAAAGAATTTTAGGTATTGATTCGCGATCCGAAGGTCGCGGGGTCGAATCCTGGTGTGGGCAAATAAATTTTATTTGATTAATTTGCGTTATTTTCAGGCCCGGACTGGCCAGGTCCGCAGGTCCGCGATCGCGGAGGGCACCCTGCGCGAGGGGGCCCCGAAGGGGCCCCACAAAACGTACAAAAAAAAAAGTTTTTGTCTTGTTAGTAGTTTACAAAATCATGGTAATTTCCTTGAACTGGTCATGTTGGTGGCTAATTATGATGTCATTTTGCAAAGCCATGTAAAAAAATGTATCAAAGACAGCAAAAAGCACAGAATAAAAATAAAGGTCAAAAGAGAAGCCACAGGAAAGCAATCTAAAAAGCCCATTGGACGAGGATCAATGTTGACTTTGTTTTATTAACAAGTTAATCAAGATAATGAGCTCGATGGGTCGAAACATTATTTTGAAAGACCTCCAGGATAGCATCATCTACAGCGTGATGGTGGACAGCACCCAAGATATAGCTGTCATGGACCAATTGGCAATATGCGTCCGCTATGTCGTTCAAGGAAAAGTGTATGAAAGACTTTTAGAGTTGCAGTTGTTGATGTTGTTGCAGATGACTCAAGTGTACTTGCGTTGTACGAGCTTATAAAATTTTAATTATCTGAGTATGGAATTGCAACGTCAAGTATTATTGCTTGTTCATTTGATGGAGCCAACAACATGAAAGGCTGTTACAATGGGCTACAAGCCCATTTAAAAAAAAATGACCTTATTTATACTCACTGTATGGCACACGTACTGAACCTAGTTGTAGCTGACTCAACAGTGAAGTTACTACAAGCTGAGAACTTTTGATTAGTGGAAGAATCTGCAGTATTTGTAAGCTCATCACACAAGAGAATGGCCGTCTGGCAAAAGGAAACAAAAAGACAACATAGTGCTTACGACAAGTTGTATAGGTTGCAAAAAAAAGGAGCAACGAGGTGGTGGAGCAAACATAAGGCTCTATCATCAATTGTTGATGAAGAATTCTTAATCAGTGAAGACAGTGTTAATTCAGCAAAATTCTTTAATTTTATTTCTGTGTTTAAAGAAATCTCTGGTGGAAGTTTTGACAGCAAATCTCGATTCACAGCAAGAAACCTGATAAGTCAATGGTTCAAATTTGAAAACTTGTTTATGTCGTTTGTTTTGCTAGATTTGTTTTTGGTCACTTCCCCTTTTTCTAAGTACTTGCAAAGTAAAAGCATTGATTATGATTTAGCTTGGAACTTAGTACAAACACTGCTCCATCAAGTTAAGGACAAAAAGAATGACGCATATTTTGAAGTATTGTACGCAAAAACAAAAGCCTATGTAAGTGCAGTTAATCTTAAGCTAGACGAAAAAAACATTGACGTCGTGTTAGAATTGGACTTTAAGAGAAAAAGAACGTCAAAGAAAAATTAATGCCCGGTGAAAAATCAAAAGATGAAACTGACTCTATTTCAACAGTCCAACATTACAAAATTGTACATTTCGACATTTTAGACTGTGCGAGGATGAGTATTGTAGAAAGATTTTGCTCAAACAAAGACGTTTTACAGGATTGCTCTTGGTTGGACCCCAAAAGGTTTGGCTTTATCTCGAAACTCCAAACATTTCCCACAGAAGCACTGCAGAGTGTTTCTAAACTGTGTAAAATTGAAAGAAGTCGGCTATTGATAGAGCTGCGACAGTTTGCACGATAATACAGCAACTTCATAGCGGCAGAGTCCACTGAGAACTACGGAGACAGATGCAGTGACGAAGAAAACGATTTGGACCCAACGGCAGCGGAAACAAATGCTGACATTTACTGCTCTGAAAATAGACAATGTTTCCAGTGTTTGACATGTGCTTTTTCTGTTCTGTTTGAACTTACTCAATCTGGACTGTTTACCAACCTGTCTATTGTATATAAATTTGTTCTTACCATACCTTGTACCCAAGTAACATGTGTACAAGTTTTTTCTAAACTTAAAATTGTCGAAAATCGATTCGGTCGTCCTTAGGCCAAGATCTTATGTCTAGTCTGCTTTTTATTAATGTTGAGAGGGATTTATTCTATAATTTGGACCAAAATAAAATAATAGATAAAGTAGCTTCAACAAGTGAGTTACTTACAAAGAAACTGTTACTTTAGGGCTAGGGGAGCAAAATGTCGAATCATTTCAGTTAAGTTAAGCCACTTCTATTCTAGTATACAACATTGTAAACTGTTAAACACTCAGGATTTTTTTTAAATGTTAGTATTATTTTTCTAATCCCTAAAATACGTTGGTCATTATTTTTACTACACAAATAATTTTGACATAATTCATTAATGCTTTGGTGTGAATAAAATCCTGCCCTTTATTTTGAACTTCGTTATTATTGGCAGTTCTACAGCATGTGTTTAGTAGTGTTGAGGTATCCTAAAAATACTGTGAATTTCTTATTTCAATAAATAATAAAGCCAACAAAAGTCGAAAATCATAACTTCATAAAAAAACCAATCTGAATTTCTTCTTCTTTATAGGTGCCAATATAGCGTAGAAACGCGTTTTCATTGTTTCAAAGCAACTAATTTTCAAAAATTATCCGGCGGAGGCCCCCGGACCTTCCGTTTTCTGAAGCCCCCCCCCCCCCCCTCCCCACCCCACGTTAGGGGGCCCCTTTACAGGTTTTAGCGGAGGGCCCCAAATGGTCCCAGTCCGGGCCTGGTTATTTTACAGCTAATTCGTTTAAAATAATATGTGGTATATTTGCGGCACGTTCCAGAGTGTAAGATACTCTCAGTATCGCCCTGGTGTAAGACCACCATTCAGATTTGAAACGTTGCTTGATATAGCTTTTAGCCGTGTTTGATGGTAGTCAAAGTCAGATCTGAATAGTCAGGTACTTCCCCACCTTCCTCTTTCCAATCAGTTAAAAAAAATGCTAAGACTGTTATCTTTTAAATGTCAATTACATGAACATCTTAGATCGTACGACATGCGACTTGAATATTTCAAAATTAATACACTTTAAATCAGAAGGCAATTGACTGATCTAATATGTTTACATAAAATAATTCACGGACATCTTGATGCTTCATTGTGTCTTAGCAACATTGATATAAATGTTCCCAATTCCCATTGCAACGCCGTAATATGTTTCACCTGAATACATTTAAAAACAATATCGCCTATTTAGCCCTCTGACTCAAATGTGTCGACTGTACAATAAGATAGAGTGTGCTGAAGTAGATATTTTTGTCGATAATTTATATGGATTAAAAAAAAATGCTCTGCGATTGCTAAAAATATGTGCTAAATTATTATGTATCATTTTTGCCTCTAATTATGTCTCTTATCTTGCCTCTCCTTAATTCTTATTTGAGTAAACTTTGATTTTTTTTTAATTCTATATGCCTAACTGTTTTTTGGTTTATTTTATCTAATTTTTATTTTAACTGTCCCAAAATTAATTATTGTATTATTTGGCTAATTGATTGTATATAAATTTTTACTTTATCTTATTTGTATAATTAACTGAGTTTTTATAACTGGGTTGTTCTCACATGTGTGTGAACAACCTGTAAAAACGCAGTATAAATAAATAATTAAATAAATAAATCTCCTTCCCCTCCCAACTACCTTCAGCCTCACAACATACCCCAATTGGGTGTGCCATAGTCGCACTGATAGAGCAGAGAGCATAGAGCAGCTGAGACATTTGTGAGGTATTCATACATATAAATACATACGTATAAAAAAAAGGATCAAATAAAATTTTCACAACTACGCACAAACTTCATGGAGAAAGTAAGTAACTCGGTGTTGCCATAGTGCCCAACATTTCTATCGTTTGAGAATTCGCAACATAAAGCCTCGATTACATTGAGCGAGTTTACAAGGTACTAGCCAGTAAGTTTAAAAGCGGGCGAATCGGCGAGTGAGATTGTCAGGTTTACACATAAAACTGTCTACTCGATCAGTAGCGACAGTAGCAGTTAAAATAGCGACTCCCGCTTGAACCAATTCTGTGGACATTTTGTAAAAGAAACTTGAGCTCGTACCTAGCGCCGCATGCTAGTAGCAAGAATTACGACTCCCGCGAGAACTAATTCTGACAGTTACAAAATCAGCTGTTCGTGGGCCGCCATCTAGAGCGAGTAGTGAGTAAAGTTGACTACCTTTCAACTATTTCCGTAGATTGTCCACAATCTGCTAGTTGGCTAGTAATACGATTACGCTGAGCGAGTTACTAACAGATAGTGAATTTTCCAGATAGTAAGTAGCTTGTAAACTCGCTCAATGTAATCCAGGTTTAAGAACGGGTCGCTTCTACGACTCATTCTTTTGACTCATTCAAAGACTGTGGAATTATTTACCGGCTTCTGTGTTTCCACTCTCCTACAACACGGGTCTCTTTAAGGTTTTCTCAAAAAGAACCTCCCGACGCGACGAGTGAATATAAAAAAATCCTATTTATTGGGGCCGCTGAAAAATCTCGTAGATTGGAAGACAATGTAAATTAAAATTAAGATCACGTCGACTTTTTGTTCTGTATTCAAAAGACGGGAGCAAATTTTAGACTCCACGTTCGCTGCCCTCAAAATCAAAATTCATAAAAATAACGTTTCTTTTTCTATGCACAATTTCATTTCTATAGAATGCAGAGTTGAGTACTTTTCTCGCATTCTTTTGAAGCAATACAATTTCAACGTTTGACACGTTCTTCAAATTTCTATTCCCAATGACCAATTTGATATCCTAGTCAGAGAAATGATATTTCCTGAAGTTTTCGAATGGAGTGACAAGTCGCAGAAAAGGATTTGTAAGTGAGTAGTTGTTTGTCACTCCTTGTTGACTCATTGAATTACTGGACAAAACTCGTCACATATTTACAGAGTTTAAGAAAAGAAAGCTCTCTGACATATGTGTGAGTTTGGTTATTTTGGCATTTCATCTTTCTGTAAATTTGTTCGTACTTTCCGTTTCTGGTTTCGAAAATCTACTGCATCTTACTTGAAGTGAAAACTTATTTAGCACCGTTGCGATTTGAAACTCGATGAAACGAAAAAGCGACACTAAAAAGAGACCAACACATTCATCTATTGGATTTAGCCTGCGAGAGAACGAGATCGGTCCCCTCTTTTTGCGGTGCTTCGCTTCTCCACTCTTGTCTACTTTATTTTTTTTTAATTTTTTTTTTTATTTGTTTATCTTAAAATTGCTACATATTATAATTTTACTGGTCTTCCATTAAAAGCCTTAGCTTGTGGATGGAAGAAGAGTCGACATTTCATATATTATGTACAAATACAGTCACGTGTACAGTTAATACAATGCAGTTAATACAGTTAATACATTTCATATAAGTACAATTACTATTTACTATAGTCATTTATTTCAATATATATGTAGGTGCAGTTAATACAGACACATGGCAATCAGACCCGTTAACTAAAATATGCAAACATATATGTATTCAGTAAGAAGAAAAACAAGTATGATTTTTAGTGTGACATTCTCTAAAATACTTTTTGATGTAGTTCAACAATTGAACTTTGTTCCTAATGCTTCTGATTTCAATTGGTAGGTTATTGAAAAAGAATTTTCCTTGGTGAGTATAATGGTGTTGGGCAAAAGAAGTGTTTAATTTGGGGCACACAAATACATGTTTAAGTCTAGTACGATTTTCAGTTATATGAATGCGTATTTATCTTTTTCTTTTATAATTTGTACAATTGAATTTTTTATAAATAAGTTTTTAAATGTTGGAACTTTGAATTCTTCGAATATGCGATCAGTTGGGAAGTCTGGAGGTTTTTTTAGTATAACTTTTATTATTAGTTTTTGAACAATTTCTATGGGGGTCAGACTAGTTTTGTAAGCTGCTCCCCAACTGATAATGGCATACTGAAGAATAGACTGTACTAATGCGTAGTATATTGAGTATAGATTTTTCGTTGATAAGAAGTTTCTTATCCGTAAGAATATATGAATTAACTTCCTAACTCTTTTTATTGTATGGCCGATGTGATCTTAATATAATATAATATAATATCGTATGGTAATATAATATCATGTAAATGTTAGTATTGCAATCTAATGTAATCTAAGGTTATGAAATGTAAAAACTATGTAATGTAAAAACTGTACATAATTCAATATTCTAGTTAAGTAAGTGAAAATGTTATTTTCTTTTTTACTGGAATAAAAACATATGAAAAAAAAAAAAAAATCTTTCCATTTTAGGTTTTTATCTATGATTATTCCAAGATATGTAATTTTATCCGCTATTTTCAGAAGTGAACATTTTTGTTGGCAGTGATTAGTATCGTGTTGTGCGAGAGAATGATTATGTAAGAATATTTGAAGATTTGGAGGTACAATGTTAGTGTTAATTTCGAAAGGAATGACAGTTTTCTGAGGTTTTCACAGACTGCACACTTGTGTTTATTCAAGTAAGCCTTACTTTTACAAACTGGCTCACTTTGACTGAGCTTTTCAATATTATACCTACTTACCTGCCTAAAGAAAGTTTGAAAAAATATTGGTCATTTACAAATTGTATAATATCTTATTTGAAATAAAAAAAACACAGTGTGCAAATCACACGTGGTAGGAGTGAAATCTTCAGAAAACTACAGTAGGAGAGTGGGGGGAGCAACAAAGCATTGCACAAAGAGTAGACCGATTATTCTATCTCATTCTCTCGCAGGCTAAATCCTATAGATATGTGTGTTTGTATCTTTTTAGTGTCGCTTTTTCGTTTCATTGAGTTTCAAATCACAACGGTGCTAAAGAAGTTTTCACCTCAAAATATTGCTTGGTTTATTATTTAGTAGTTTCAAAGATTAAAAAGGATTTTAATTTTTAACGTATTTTTTTGGACGCGAGGTCTACTGTTCACAGAACTATTGGTTAGATTTATAATGGGTATGTTACAATAACGCTTGAAAGAAATATGGGCCAAAAAACTTTATAATTTTTTCGGAAGTGATTACTTCGGATACGAGTGTGTTATTGCCATTTGTAAATTGCCATTCATCACCGGTCAATTAGCCCCCTGCTCTTTCAATGTGGTGAATTATTATAAGTTGATTATTTTGGAAATTTACTGTAAAATGTTACATGCTACTCAATTACGCTGATTGCAGCGTGGGGCAGTTCCTTCCGGAGAATTATTGTTTCGGTGTTTTTTATTTGGTTTGGACCATGGACATGTGAATATATCTGGACCTGTCCTAAGTGATAAAAGCGTATTATTTCCCCCTCCCCATAACGGATCCATGGAGCCGGCTCGGCTTACGATAGCCTCGCTTGAATCTAAAAAATGTAACGTCATCATTCTTGTCCTGACTAGCGCCGAGATCGCATTGTACATTTTACGAACAAAAATGAGATCTTGTGCTATACATTATACCCTAATATATGTGAATATAGCGAATGTGGGCGTTTTCCAGTGAGCTCGTCGCTGGTTACAGGGGTAAGTAAATTATGAAACATTTGTAAAAGTGTCTATACGGCAACAAAATATTCCCCTGTGAAAAAGGGCGAACTTTACTTTGCCGCATTTGGACTACGCAAATATGTTAATAACGTGGCGGGCAATTCGCGCTCCCATCTAAAAAGGTCTATTCATTCAAAAGCAGATTTTGCTTTTAAGAACTAAATGGTGATATTATAATGCGAGATGTCAGATTGATTTTTTAACGAATCACCGTCATCTTTCCCCTCTTCGCCCTCCATAGTTTGGTTTTACCCCTCACCTGTATCTTCTCGTCTATCCATTTGGATGTCTATGGTTGGACAGTGGACACATTTGTCATACCGGACGAGGCTATATTTATGGACACGTTTTCATGTGTGGATGTGCCCCAAAAGAAGGATTCCAAATCTCTACATAATTGAGAAACTCTTATCAATTTTGGAGCTTGACCGTTTTACTTTATTTTGAAATATGCTTTTGTAATCATTTGTTGCATTTTGAGTCGTCTTCCCGGATGAGACTTATTGATAGTTGTTGATAAATGTTGGAGAAGGTTCATAAGAAAATTCTGAAATTTCTCTATCTGAGGGAATATGGCTAATACCCGTGGCTCTACCCTAGCGATTTTCTCTTGGGTATGCTCGCCATGAACCATCTACGGGTGAGAAGGAATGTGCTCATTGTAACACATTTCTTCAGAATGATTTGTGGATGGTTCGAAAACTCGACCATCATGGAGAGCATTGGCTCCCGATCTCGCCGACAGCATAGACTGTTTCATCTCAATGCCAATGGTCATGTCAGTCGGAAGAGCTGTCTTGTAGTTAAATAGAATCACTTCTAATATCGACATGTTTAACATCAATGAAGCACAATTTAGACGGCAAGCGTTTTTGCTGTTAATCTGATAGTGCTTCATTGATGTTTAAATTGAATCTTAATATTTTCTCACTTTTAAAACCGTTTTGAAATATTAATTTTGTAATGTTTTTAAAATTATTAAATTGAATGCCTAGTAGATCGTAGAAGTCTTTTTTGATGTGTTATTTATGCAGATGATGACGAAACTAGTTATTATGATTTTACAGTTCAAAGTAGGTTCTGTGAATAGGCACACAATAACTGATTAATGTGTGGGCAGAGGTCAACTGTAAGAAGTTTCGTATTTACATATATATGAACAAAGCAAAATACACGTTTCCTAAATAAGGTTTACCAAACTGTCCCTTTATCTTTTAAGAATGGTCCGTTGGGCAAGTATTGTTCGGATTATCATGTAAAGTGGACGGTAGATCTGTCATGCAATGTGAATTGAGTGGTAACTCACCTGTGTCTTTGTCCGTGCGACTTGGTCAATCACTTTGTCTTTTTTATCCCAACTTCTTGCAATCATGTGTTTCTGCTCGAAGTTTGTGGCTGCCTCTATCAATTTTTCTTCATCTTCAGCTTCTTGGTCTGTCACTGTCACTCCCAATTCTTTCATCATATTGCCATAAGATTTTCGATCCTTTGGAGCGGTCTCTTTAAGTGTTCGCAAAGCATCATTTCTGTGTGTTTGTGCTTTTACAGAATCTTCCTTAATTTGTTGTGTTTTCGCAATAACTTTTTTGTCTTTTTGGACTTTTACAGCACCTTCCTTAATTTTTTGCACTTTCTCAGCAGTTCCCTCGTATTTTGGGACGTTAGAAGCAACTTCTTTATCTTGTTGGATTTTCACAGTATCTTCCTTATAATTTAGAGCTCTCACGACATTTTCATTTTCTTTTTTTGCATTCTCCACATAATCTTCATCTTTTTCTGTTTTCCCAGAACCTTCCTCTATCGTTGGTGGTTGTGAAATGAAAATTGCTGGATTTCCGGATGTTTCTGCTGTAAACATATCTTGCTGTTCCTCGGATATTTCTGGTTCATCTGCTCCATCGTAATTGGATTTTGTTGAGTATTTCGTTTTGAAAAAGAGCGCCTTACGTACGCTATCGCTATTTATACCGTTAACGTCGAATTGATCATCTTGGGGTTCTGTTGGAACAAATATTTCTTCTTGATATTCTGGCTTGGTAAAATCTTCTTCTGAAAACAAGTCTGTTCCATACTGACTGGTATTTTCTAGCCATTCATCATTTGATGATTCATTTGCATCATTTATTACATTTTTTGGCAACTGCAGAACACTTTCTGAATAATCAATTTCTTCCAAAGGTTTAGCATTCGTCTTTGTGGTGTTTGAGTTTATTTGCTTTTCTCTATTAATTGAACTCGCAGCCTCGATCATATCAATTTTTTTGACACCAATTATAATTTTCTTAAAATTCTCTTTTTGACTTAGATTTACTCGGTTTTCTAACACTGTTCCACTCTTCACTAATTTTGTTTCTTGAAATTTTTCGTCAGAAGATGTTTTCAGATATTCTTGTTTTATTGTTGAATTGGCTAAACTATTAGATTTTCCTCTCCGTAATTTTGCCCCCTGTGAAAGTGTAATTTTACCTTCATTTTCTGATGATTGTGTTACGTGTTGCTTTATTTGATTACCGTTTTGAGGTTTTAGAATTTGTACAGTTGTTTTCGTGATATTCTCAAAATTAAACCAATCGCGTGCTACATCTGAACTATCGATGGGCTGTTCATGTTTTATTAGTTTTTTCAGCCTTTCGTTATCTATGACTTCTAATTGCCAATCCTTTTTAAGGTCTTGCGAATCCTTCAGTATTGTGAATTTGGTGTTTTTCCTTGGTTCTGATTCATCCATTTGTAAAACAGATTGAATGAACGCCTCTGTTTCTGGTTCGCCTAAGTAAAGCACTTGCACTCTCACATCTTGTTCTGATCCATTACTATCAGCCACTACGAATCCATCTTTATGTTCCAAGATTTTCCCCCCTTTTATGTCTATTGATGAAAATTTATCACTAGAAAGAACATTATTGTCTGCCACTTTGCCTGCAGATACTTCGGGGTCTATTGAGGATTTCAGGAACGTTTTAAAACCTGCAGTATTTTCGCGTCTTCTACTTGCATCTACTTTAGAATTAATGAATTTTATGATATCCAAAACTACTCTTGCTTTTGGTTTTTCATTTGGGCTAAAAGTCATGGTCGAAATCGCGCTTTCTACCTCTTGCAGACTCGGCGTACGCATCTGACAGGGTCCCTCATCCAATGTTTTTAACCTTTTCGCATTCTGTTCAAACATTTTCCCTTTTGTTACAAATGATTTGGAAGACAAAGTCGTTGCTCTAGATTTTGAAGACAAAGTCGTAGCACTAGATTTAGATGAAACTAATTTTGGAGCACTTGTAATGATGTCTGGTGAAAATTTCGATGTTTGGTTGTTGGGATTTAACAAATTGTGTGTAATGTTTATACTGTTTTTAAGCAGAGATGCCCATGGGCTATCATCCCCTTCAAGCTTCAAAAAGTCCTGCTCTTCGTAGAAAGACTCTGGTGTCTTTGATTTCAAAATTTTTTCAATGATATCTTGTTCAGAGTCTTCGTTTTCGATCTCTATAAACTTAATGAAGACAGGTTCTTCCTTGTGGTCGATTTCTGCAGCTGTCCGTTCACCGTCGATGGTTTCTGAATCGTCTGCAAAATAGTTTGATTGGACTTTAGGTTGTTTGTTTTGTTCTCCTGGTTTCTTTTTGGTTTGTCCATTCTCTCTTAACACTTTTCTGATGAACTCTTCCGTGGCGGGATCATCCGAGTCCAGCACTTTGACCTGAATGCCATTCTGTCCATCTTTTCCTGTTTCGTTACCGCCTAGCGAAGGGGTGATGTCCTTTACTTTGAACTTATTCAGAAGAGTCCTGAACGCTATGTCCTTTTGAAGTTGAGAAATGTCGATTTGTTTCTGATTGAAATTATCGGTTTCCTGAAAACAAAGACTGCTATTAGATTTTTTTGCAATGCTTATTTTTGATACTACACGTCTTTTGAGAGAATTTGTTGGCAGATTGTTAGTACCTAGTCATGTTCATCTAACATTTTGGTCTGTTGGACAACGAATAATGGGAAGACGTGTGCGATGACAAACACAAGATTGTTCCGAACAGGGCAATTTTTTATTAAGTTTTAAGTCCTTCCTAGCTTTGTAGTTAAAGTTACATTTTAAACTTACTTACCTCATTCGTTTTCTCCAACTTATTTCTCTCAGTGGCGAATCTCGAACCTTCTACGGAATTGAGTGCACCGAGCGCCCCGCAAAGAAGGGCGCAGAATACGACCTGGAAAATTAATTAAAATAAATATTAGTGTTATAGTGGATATTATTGAAACATGATATTTGTTTCTCATAGACTTGCTTTTAAGTACAGTAGAAACATCACCATGGTTATAAACTAACGATAAACGTATGCGTAAACATGAATCTCTATCTCTACATATTATAAATCAAAGTCCCCCGCGTCGTCTGTCTGTCTGTTCGTTATAAACTCGAAAACTACTGAACGGATTTTCATGCGGTTTTCACCAATAGATAGAGTGTTTCGGAAGGAATGTAATTTGTCAAGGATTTGTGCAAATTGGTTGAAACATAACGATAATTGTTAGAAGTGTCGGAAAAATCAAGCCGCCTGGTAGTTTTCATCGAAAACGCTGCCTAATCCTTTTGTGATATAACAAAACAATGCATGGTGGGATATTCCTCTTTTATAGATCTACAAAAAAGTCCGCGAATGCATATATCTATCTTTTACGGATAGCTTACTATACCCATTCTATCTTCTAAAAAAATGGTCACGTACATTGCGGTAATTGAAAAGTTATTTAATCCTTTAAGTAAAAGTTTAGTAATCATAAGAAAAGTATTAATCCTTATTAACTTAAATACGTTAGTTACCTAAGGATTTCATGCACATTATTATAATCTTTCACACCATCTCTACGTATTATAAATTAAAGTCCTCCGCAGTATTTGTCTGTCTCTTTGCGATAAACACAAAGACCGCGGTGGTTATAAAGGTTGGATAACCATCCAGCAGATGACGTTGTGTTTTATTAGCCACAGCACGGGCCGGGTCAGCTAGTTATTTTACAAAATATGAAAAATCTTTTATAACAAATATAATGTCTTATTTATTGCATCAGAGTGGAAGATACTCTCAGTATCGCCCTGGTGTAAGACCACCATTTAGAATTGAAATGTTGCTTGAAATGACTTTTAGCCGTGTTTGGTGACCAGATCTGAATAGCCAGATACTTCCCCACCTTCCTCTTCCCTATCTCCTTCCCTCCCCACTACCTTCAGCCTCACAACATACCCCAATTGGGGATGCCATAGTCTCACTGGCTCCAGACGGGAGCAGTTGGGACTCTTGTGCGGTATTCATGTAAAAAAAAATCAATTAAAAAAGTATATCTATAAACAACTGTGTTACAGAGGCAAATAATGATAGCAGCTTCTCTGGTTGTTTCTTCTTTGTAGGTAAGTCGTTGGCTTTTTTTGTTCGGTTTCGAGGCAAATTAATTTATTTCATGTGGTCGCTCCAGTGGATAGTTCAGATTAGGTTAAAAAATTACATGTGTGGTATTTGAATTAGGAAAATTAGATAGGGAATGTATATATTCATTTTTTATTATTTTCACTTCTTCTAATAGTGCAAAATTATTTTGTGGTAACATTTTAAATTCAAATTAATAGATAACTTTGTATTAACCACTTAATTATTTTCAAAAACCGACATGTTTCGTCAGCAAAGCTGACTTCTTCAGGGTTTTGACAGAACTAATTTTAAAAATAGACATACACATGTAATAGAGAAAAATAATAGGCATAAACAATAATAAAATTTGAAAGAAAATAATGTGTAAGGGACGAGGGGCAATATAGAACAATTAAAATTTAACAGGGGAATAGATTTAATAATGGGTCATTTAAAAACAATATTTGATTATTAATAATATTTAAATTTGCATTAACACTCTTTCTAATCTCTAAAATTTCTAATTTATCCAACTGAAAGCCATTGACATTACAATGTATTAATTCTATTCCACTGTTAAAATTAAAGGTATGACTAGTTTCTATTAAATGGTTGGCAAACTCCAACTTTTATTATTTTTTAAAAATGCTACCTTTAAATTATGCAGACTAAATTAAATTAAATTCAAAACCTTTAAATTATGCAAACTCGTGAAAAATCGCGGGATATTATAATTTTAGTTTTTTTTTGAGGTTGAAAGTATTTGTATAACTAGCTGGTGCCCGGCATGCGTTGCTACGCCATTTAATAAAGAAATTGTTTCTCCCTGCGTGTCCTTTCCCATTCGTCCCGTTCCCCTTCCGCCTTCCCTTCATTTCCCGTATCCTCTTCTCATCCCGCGTTCCCGCTCCGATTCCTCCACCTTCCCTCTCCCACTTCTCTCTTCCACTCCACTCCCCCTATTCCCACGTCACGCTAACCCCCCTTCGGGTTCCCCTCCCCCCTCCCGCATTCCATACATTCACTCCCGGTACATTCAGTTTTCAAACAGCTCGCGTGCCACCATTTAATTTTTTTTATACAAATTTTGTAATGCCAGAGCTCGTATATGTTATTCTGATGTGTGAGCTATATTATTTTAAAGTTTCATTACAATCCATTCCGTAGTTTTTGCGTGAAAGAGTAACAAACACACATCCATACAAACTTTCACCTTTATAATATTAGTAAGATATTTGCTTCCCGGTCCTTTGCCTACCAAAAAATAATTAGAAACGATCATAAATGTACCAGCCGAATGAACACCGTTAATAAACTTTAAAAATCATTATTCAGGTTTGGACTGTCAAGAATTTTAACAAAAGAAATGCTTTTATCAAATACTTAAGAGGGCATTACCAGAGAAAGCCAGAAATATCTCATTTTCAAATCAAATTTTAGACGTATTGACTCTTTTCCACAAAAAATTATAAATGGATTTCGAAAGTTTGTTCTTTTATCTAGCATTCACATGTAATAAATTTTGAGAGAAAATTTTAATTTTTAGTATAATAAGGTTATTCCATAGGTCGTTGGCAGATTTGTTAAATTTTCAAAAAAGATTTTGTATTATACCACACCCATTTCAAATAATATAATCATGCAGTAAAATAAATCAATACATTATCTAGCAAACGCATGTTTTAGAATTTTAATTTTAGTTACAAAAAAATCATTAAAAAATATGTACGTACATGTGTTTCTTGACGAAAATTGGTCCATTTGTGTATTTATTTGCGCACTTACAAACTAATATATTTCAGATTTTTTCAACATTCTTATTAAATTTAGACATTATTGAAAAATGATAAATACTTATAATCAGAAAATAATTACAATAAGTACATTATTTTAATAGTTTTATCATCACGCCTTTCAGCATTTTTGGATGAAGGTATAAATTAAAGCTAATTTGGATTGAAACAAATTCGATATTGAGTTAAAATTTTAAAAAGCTGGTACGGAGAATAATTAATCTTTCTCGTTGTAACCGCCCTGCACGATCGTAAGAACAACTTTCGACGAAATGTGGATTTTCGTCCGCTGGCTGGTTAAACGCTCTTAAGGAATTAATTGTAAAATTAAAATAATTTTAATACCTACTTTACCGCTGGTCTGATACGATTTAATATTTATCAGTTCAAAATTGGATAATCAGAAGTTCATTGAACTTAAATAATTTAACGCTTATTTCACATCACGCAACCATAATTTAACGCTTATTTCACATCACACAACCATAATTTAACGCTTATTTCACATCACGCAACCATAATTTAACGCTTATTTCACATCACACAACCGAAATTGGTGTGTTCAATTGGTGACCGGACAAATAAACATCATCCAACTTCATCACCTCCTTGGAAAAGTCAATAAAAGTGGAAAAATGGTTAAGAGGGTATAATTTTTAAATCAAATTTTAGACGTATTGACTCTTTTCCCCAAGAAATTATAAATTGATTTCGAAAGATTGTTCTTTTATCTAGTAAACGCATGTTTTAAATTTTGAGAAAAAAAATATTTTTAGTATAATAAGGTTATATATACCCTGGGTCGTTGGCAGATTTGTTAAATTTTCAAACGAAAAATCTTATTTTACAAGACATTTTTCATACCATTTAATCAAACATTATTGTAAATCAAATTCGTTATCTAGTAAACGCATGTTTCAAAATTTTAATTTTAATAAAAATAAAATCATTTAAAAAGATATCCGAACACTTATTTATGACGAAAATTTCTCTATTTTGCTCTCTATTTACGGTCGTACAAATTAATATATTTAAGATTTTTTTAAATTTTATTTTACATTATTAAAAAATTATAAATACTTATCATAAAAATAATTACAAAAGGTAAGTACTTTAGTACTTTTAATAGTTTTATCATCACGCCTTTCAGCATTTTTGGATGTAGGTTTAAATTAAAGCAAATTTAGATTGAAATAAAATCGATATTAAGTTATAATTTTAAAACGCTGGTGCGGAGAATAATTAATCTTTCTCATTGGAACCGCCCTGTACGATCGTAAGAACATCTTTCAACGAAATGTGGCTTTTCGGCCGCTGGCTGGTTAAAGACCCTTAAATAGGTTCCTTTAGGTAAGTTATGGTCTATTTAAAAAAAACTTTTAATGATGGGGGTGTTAAAATGCCACTTTGTTGAGTTGGCCTGGAACCGTTCAATTATGTTTTATGACCCCTAACCTACACGTTTTAAATGCTCTAGCATAAATTGTACCTGTATAATAAAAAATATATGAGTCCCAAATAAGCAAATTCACAAAATAAAATGTTTATAGTAAATTAAACAAATTTGTAAATAGTGTCGCAACACTGTGTGGGAATTGCATATTTATGTAAAATATTACCACATTTTGTAACTGGATTTGTCAAGATCATCGACCAGGTGTTTTTAAATTCTTTTTCAATAAAATTCATTCATAAATAGTTATATGAGAACATGCATAAATAGTAATAGGATTGCTTTGATCTTTATACATGGTGTCTGTTAACCCGTGGTATAAGCAAGAAACTGTGAATCTAAATCACCCAGAGAACCCGTAAAAATATGTTTTCGATTTGACCATTTTTTTTGTGTTTTTTCGGAAACTTTAAATTAAAAAAAGTATCTAGGTACTTATAATAAAAAATAAGTGCATGCTACAAAGTTAATACTTTTTTACGATGGAGGCATATTCACTACGTTTGGTGACTTACCCCTCATACTCAGAATTTCCTCTCCTTCCTTTCTTTAAACATACTCTAAACCCCCTCGACGTTTTCGACGCCCTCCCCCGCTATTATAATAAAAAATAAGAATAGGCCGACCCCCTCCCCCCCTGTTTAATATTTATTACGTAAAAATCTAAAGGAAAAAATTAATACACGTTTGGTTTGTTTGCGCGGGTCCGTTGCCATGGAAATGGAAATCGTTTACCTATACGCATCCGAGCGAACCTCGGCACTCGCGCGGTTGACCGCACCTTTTCATAGTATAATTTTAACTTTGCGCATTTTTGTGATCTTACGTAAGAACTATCGAGACTCCCTCCCACTCCCTTGTAAGAAAAAATAAGACATGATGGACCCCCCTCCCCCCTAAATCGTCTTACGTAATAAATGAATGGCCCCAAAGATGATATATGTAGGTCCTAAAGGAAATTATTTCGTGCAGCTAAGGGGTCGTCCATTAATCACGTGATGTTTTTTTAGCAGATTTTTAAACCCCCCCCCCCCCTGGTGATATGTGGTGAGGTTTTAGACTAACCCCCCCCCCCAAAAAATCACGTGTATTTTTTTTTGTACAAAGTATTTTGAAATTTTCAGTCTATTATTATCACGAAAAATAAATACAAGTGATATCTCATTTTACCCCCCCCCCCCTCGTGATATTACGTGATTTTTTCCGAACCCCCCCCCCCCCTTTCGAGCCTCACGTGATTAATGGACGACCGCTAATGCAAAAAAATATGATGTATTTTGTATTCGACCCATGAAAAATTCCGTCTTGGGACTCGAATTTCTCGGAAACAAAAGGTCAAATCGAAAAGTTATATTACGAAATGCAAATTTCAAGTGCGATGTGGATTTCACCAGTTTCCCGCTTGCACCACGAGTTTCCAGACAACGTGCATTGAACTTGAGATAAACATTAACATGAATGCTAACGTCGTTCGTCACACTTCTATTTACACGGCCGATATTGTACTTTATTTGACGACCTTCGACAGAAGCCAAGGTAGTGCAGAAGCCGCGGGTTCGATACCTGACGGGAAGAAAAAGTAAATAATTTATATTTTGCATATCGCTTAAGAGTGGTAGATATTCTCAGTATCGCCCTGGTGACAGCCTGGACGGTGATCTATACCTACCTACCAATTGGAAAGAAAACTGATGTCACCATGAAATCATAAGACATTTCGACTCCTAGACTCCATACTCGCAAACGAAATTCATTATCAAGCAAGGATTGCCGAGGGGCAATGCTCACGACTAGCGATCTGGAGGTCGCGGGTTTAAAAACCCGGCGGCGTATTTACAAAACCTATACCGATTCAGTCGCGGTAACGACAATTTACATTTTAAATATACCTCTATATTGGTTATTTTTTATCACATTGCAAAAACAAAAAATGTTCTAAAATCTAGATATAATAATCTTTCTGATGTGTATATTAGAAATTAATAATTTTATTTCTAAATATTTAAATTTGAATATTATTCCCATATATTGTAAATACACCTCTATATTGATAATTTTTATCACTTTGCAAAAACAAAAAAATGTTCTAAAATCTAGATAAAATAATCTTTCCAATGTGTATATTAGAAATTAATAATTTTATTTCTAAATATTTAAATTTTGATATTGAAAATTTAAAGCGACTAAACGCGTTAGGGATTGTAAATACGCAACCCGGCGTGCACAAGTAGGTTTTATTTTATTGATTTGTGTTTTCACAACTTAATCATTTAAAATAATATATGGTATATTGGCGACACGTTTCAGAGTGGAAGATACTCTCGGTTTCGCCCTGGTGTAAGACCACCGTTCAGAATTGAAACGTTGCTTGTAGTGGCTTAATCCGCGTTTGGTGACCAGATCTGAATAACCAGGTTCTTTCCCACCTTCCTCCTCTCCATCTCCTTTCCCCCCCCATTACCTTCAGCCTCACAACATACCCCAATTAGGGATGACAAAGTCTCATTGTCTCCAAGCGGTTGGGAGCAGGGACTCTTAATAATAATAATATTTGGATGATTTATATAGCGCCGTTTTTGTGAAAAATCACCTCAAGGGCGCTGTACAAACTTATAATACATTTCTAAAATCTAAAAAACTACAAGCTAGGCAAACAATTATAAACAACTTATGGCTAAAAATTGCATACACCGGTTCATTGATCACCGATACGAAAATATATGTACAATATTTTGACCAATGAACGCGATGCTGCCTAAAATTTAATGAAAACAGGACCATACTTACCTGGGAGGTCGCTTGAAATGAACACTGTATATTGTCCATTTAAAGAAATTTAGATAGAGTTCGCACGCAGAGGACATTATTGTGAACACATGTTATTTAATCCTGAAAAATATTTTAATATAATATGTAATGTATTCTTTGACGAGTGTATTTTGGAAAGTAAAAACAACATGTATAGGTGGGTGGTGCAGTAGTACCTATAAGGATTTGATCTTTCTAAATGTGATTCGTCAAGAGACAGATTAATGTGTAAGGAATCGAGTAATTTTAATTCAGTAAGAAAAGGGTGATTAAGACATATCATAGACAATACAAGTATGATACTCTCAAATAGGTATATTTAAATTACGGGTATGAGAGCCCAAAAAGGAAGGTTTTTAGTTTGCACCTAAATTCTGTTGGGCTTGTTTGCATCTTAATTCCGGAGGGAGTCTATTCCAAGCCTTAGGCCCAGATACTCCGAAAGCACGATCTCCAAACATAGTATTTGGCTTTCGTTTAGGTTCTATAAGTCTGCTTTTTCTTGTCTTGTGCGGTATTAAAATATAAGTAATGTGAAATTGGACTTACTTCAGGCACACTGACACACCCATTACATACTTCTATCTATTTATCTCTTCACTGTGCTAAATAGGCACATACAAATTTAAAACAATAATATTTGGGTCCACTATAAATACTTTGATATTTATTTCTACATGTTTTTAGATTACAGTGAAGCACTACTAAGCAATGCAAAATCAAGTGATTTTGGTTTTAAAATATTAAAATATTAGAAAAATTTTAGATGCTTTAATTAAATACTGCAAATAGAATTTGCCTTTGAAATAATTGAGTATTTTTTATTAGTTTCTTTATAAGCCCAGAAAAAATAGAGTATCGGGTCTGAAAAACTACTTTAAATTTCAAAATCTTCTACTTGCGGACCCCTTTTTGGTTAAGATTTTATTGTATAACTAGCTGGTTCCCGGCATGCGTTGCTATGCCATTTAATAAAGAAATTGTTTCTCCCTGCGTGTCCTTTCCCATTCGTCCCGTTCCACTTCTGCCTCCCCTTCCTCTCCCGCGTCCCTCTTTCCCCTCTCGCGTTCCCACTCCGCCCCCTCCACCTTCCCTCTCCCCACTCCACACCCCCTTTCTCTGTCCCGCGAACTCCCCTCCAGAGAATCCATACCCGAGTTCCCCTCCCCCCTCCCGCATTCCATACATTCAGTCCCAGTGGATTCAGTTTTCAAACAGCTCGCGTGTCACGTATTGCAATTTTTTATACACATTTCTTAATGCCAGAGCTCACCAGTACAAATACAAACCTTGTCCTGGTAATAACGAATACAACAAAAAAAGAATTATTCAATTTGGTGCAGTCGTTCGGAAGTTATGCGCGTACATACATTTCGGCGATTCATTTTTATTTATTTATATATATAGGAGAAGGAGATAGGAGATGGAAGAAGAAGATGTGCGAAATTAAATTCTTTAGAAAATGCTTGTAAAACATCAAAATATTTGTGCCTGAGCTTTGCAAAATAAAATTAAACGCATTTTTTGACAACATTTTTTCGGGAAAAAATCAAAACAGGCAGTTGGTGTTACGCAGACACGGGAATTTAAACTTTATCGCCATCTACATAAGGAGTGTAATAGTATTAGCGGCCTAATGCCGAATTTTACACAACGTTGTGCGTCACCTTACATGTACATTCTTATTTTTATTGTATCACGGTTGTAGCATTGTTGTAATTCTTATTTAGCAATGTTTTTGACGTGTTTAATGTTGTAAACTATTTATTACCTATATTTCTAGTCAAATGTCAAAAAAATGCGCATCCCACATTCTAAAATTGGTGTCAAATTGCTAACACGCAGAGGCGCACCCAACCGTACGCCTTTCATCATCAGCATCCAGTATGACACAATCAATAAATACAAGTCAAAGTTCATGTAAACAAATATTAGGTCCTTACATATGAAATTGGCGTTTTGTATGGGAGGAGCATAGAGTCGATTTTTTTAATATAACATATTTATTTAATCAAAGTATGTACCATTGCTATCTATGCACTTTTGCCATCTCATAGGTAGTTCATCGATCCCTTTACTAAAAAAACCATTCGGACGGGAATCAATAAAATCTTTGAAGGCGGTTTGGACTGCCCCATCGGAGTTGAATTTTTTCCCTTGCAAGAAGTTATCCAAATTTAGAAAAAATGGTAATCTGTCGGGGCAAGGTCCGGAGAGTACGGTGGATGTCTTAGACATTCCAATTGAAGCTCCTCTAATTTGGTAGCCGTCTGTTGTGTCGTCATTTTTTAAAATTTTGGACTTGGACTTAAAATTATGATTAAATAAATGGTGTTTTACAAAGTGATTTGTTTTCATTTAATTAAAATGATACCACAAAGTGAATTTACGAACATTGAAGAAGTGGTCATATTAGGTCCTTACATATGAAATTGGCATTTTGCCGTACTGGCAACTTTGATCTCAAATATCTTCTCTTTGGTTAGGAATTCCAAATTCAAATTTATACAGCTATTTACTCATGTATTTGTATTTGTGTTTCGAAAATTATAATTCATTTGTTTTTTCCTTAATTGTTTTTTTTTCTTTGCGTCACCTAGTTTACAAAATGGAAAACTTGAAATATCGCGTTATTTACGAGTACGAGTTGCACCGTGGCATCAGTGCTGCAGAAACGGCTCGAAGGATTAATGATGTGTATGGCGACGGTGCCGCAAAAGAAAACACAGTGCGTTTTTGGTTCCAACGTTTTCGTTCTGGAAATTTCGACCTGCAGAACAAGCCTCGTGGACGGCCGGAGACCAAAGTGGATAATGAAGAATTGAAGGCTATTGTGGAAGCCGATCCATCACAAACCACGTCCGAGTTAGCTGCAGGCTGCGGTGTTAGTGATAAAACTGTTTTAATCCACTTGAAGCAAATTGGGAAGGTGAAAATGCTTGAAAGGTGGGTACCTCACGAATTGAGTGAAGCAAATCAACAAACGCGCGTTAGAACGCTAGACCACACACTGCACAAGAGGAGGTTCAATTGGAATGTCTAAGACATCCACCGTACTCTTCGGACCTTGCCCCAACAGATTACTATTTTTTTCGAAATTTGGATAACTTCTTGCAAGGGAAAAAATTTAACTCCGATGGGGCAGTCCAAACCGCCTTCAAAGATTTTATTGATTCCCGTCCGAATGGTTTTTTAGTAAAGGGATCGATGAACTACCTATGAGGTGGCAAAAGTGCATAGATAGCAATGGTACATACTTTGATAAAATAAATATATTGTATTTTAAAAAATCGACTTTATGTTCCTCCCATACAAAACGCCAATTTCAAAGGATCTAATAAATTATCATGTTTATCAGTGACAGAAATATACAGGTCCTAGCATGAAGAAAAATAAGATTTTAAAAAATGTATATATGGATGCAGCTACCTTTGATGCAACAACTATCTTAGAAGCAGACACTACACGAACTTGCATCTTTATGATTTAGTTGCATTTTATTTATTTATTTATTGTTGTTATACGCCCGTAGGGGCTTTTACATAGATTAGAAAATAATATTTAAGATATCTAGGATAACACATACATAGAATTTATACCAAAAGTTATAAAAGTGAAAAAACTTTTAAGAATATACAAGTAGTTTTTAAAGAAGAAAAAAACCATTTGTATAATCTTGTGGAAACCCGTGAAATATTTTAAACAATGTAATATTTAACAATAACATAGAACAAAATATAATATAAACATTACAATAACAAATCAAATCGTTAAATATATTATACCCATGTTACAATAATTTGTAGGATTCAACAAAGTGTTGGTTTAAATTGCATTTTAGAATGTAAAGGGAATCAGCAAATACATCTACAATACCACCAAACTTGTTGCCTAAATAATGCATCCTATTGGTAAGTGAGTGTGATTGATAGTTAGTTGTGTATGTGTTGCAAAAGAATGTTATATTTTGTCTAGTATTCCTTGTCGGTACAAGAAGTTTAATAGTAGAAACGATGGCAGGGCTGTCAATTAGGTTGTTCATAATTCTGTACAATAAAATTAGGTCTGAAATGATTCTTCTGTCAGACAGCGTAATTAAATTTAGTCGATTCATTAAACTTAAATAATTAATGTTTTCTATTGGAATTTTGAGTTTGAAATTTAAGTACCTAAGAAATTTGTGTTGAACTCGTTCTATTTTGTTAGAGTGTACTTTATAGAAAGGGGACCAAATAGGTGAATTATATTCAACTTGACATCTAACTAATGAAATGTAGAGTGTTTTCATGCAATCCAAGGACTTAAAATCAGTTAGGGTTCTACAAAGGAAGCCAAGAATCTTTAAAGCCTTATTAGTTATATTATCTATATGTGGTGTGAATGTTAAGTTTGAATCGAATATAACTCCCAAGTCGCGAATTTGTAATACTGGTGTTAATTTAACATTATTTAAATTATATTCATGTAAAATATGAGAATGAGTTCTGGAAAATCGTATTACTTGACATTTCTCACTATTCAAAAATAACATATTTTGTTCGCACCATTTAAAAAATTCATCTAAATTAGCTTGTAAAATTAGGCAATCATATATATTTCGTATTTTTTTAAACAATTTTAGATCATCTGCAAAAAGTAGGACTTGTACATCTTTAAATATGTTTACAATGTCATTAATGAATATTAAGAAGAATATTGGGCCGAGGTGGGACCCTTGCGGGACACCACTTGTGGCCTCGAATACATAGGATTCTATAAAATTAATCCTCACACTAAGCACTCTATTACTGAGGTAACTGATAATCCATGTCAATAAACTTCCTTTGATGCCTAACAGTCGGAGTTTGGATATAAGAATGTGATGTCGAACCTTATCAAATGCTTTACTGAAATCAGTGTATATAGAATCCACTTGTTGTTTCAGACTAAGGGATTCGGATATGTAATTATTATAGATAGTTAAATTACTTAAGGTAGATCGACCTCTGATAAAGCCATGTTGGTTAGGAACAATAATATTGTTGATAGGTTTTACAATGGTATCTAATACTAATGACTCGAAAAGTTTGGGTAAAGCAGACATAATACAAATAGGTCTATAGTTTGATATATCGCTTTTGTCTCCTTTTTTATGAATAGGAGTTAAATAACTCTTTTTCCACAGAGCCGGAAAACAGCCAGATGCTAAGGATTTGTTAAAAAGTTTTTGTATGGGATATATCAAACTATCAATGCAAGTTATTAAAAATATGGGAGGAATACCATCAGGTCCAGCAGATTTATTACTATCCAATGCTTTTATGCCCCTTTTTAAAGATTCTAATTTTATGAAACATTGGCTTAGGTTTAATGACTCTTCCACTGAAGTAGTGGGGACTGCATTGACAGGAATATCTTTGTCGTAAACACTTTTAAATGAGTCAGTGAGTGAGTATTATGACTCAAAACCGTTTGCATCCTTCTGCCTCTAACATTACTACGCTTTCCATGGAAGTAAACAATTTTCAAACATTGATCCTTTCATAATACACCACATGTCATAACAAAATATTTTATTTTGAAGCAGAAGGACTCAAGTCCGTGTTTTTAGTAGCTTTTTTTTAAACAATATTTTTAAGGGCCCGCAACCCGGATTTGTACCGATTTATTACACATTTCCCTTAAACATGGTAAGTTTTCAAGCTCTTAAAAAATATATGTTATTCTTGAAGATAATATCTAGACTTTTCCCGCGCCGAAACGCAAATTATATAAAATTCCCTCGATGGAAAAAAAATCGCAAAGTATGCTCCAAAAATTATTATTAACACGTTTGTTTCAGTTATTTTACAAGTTATGTATATGTATGAAAAATTTCACAGTGTTTCTTTAAATGCTGTTTAAGATAATGCCCGCGAGATTTTTGCTCTATTTTAAACGAGTCGTGTTTTATTAAACATTTTCGCAATTTTCGCATCGATTTTGTCGCTGTAAATGTTAGCGCTCTCCTCTAACATTCGTAATTTCGTATCTCTCCATTTTCTTCTTTTCAGTTAATAATAACTACTTTAGTTTATTAGCAATTTTCCGCGATGTGATTATTATTACGCGTGACAGCTGTTTCGATTTTTAAAATGAGCTCCACACAGGAGGCCCTGAGGAAATTTATTTATCTCAGGGCCTATGTCATCTTTGGGGATGCTGTGTGGAAGGTTTTTTTAAGGAAAGGAAGGAGAGGAGAGTTCTGGGAAGGAAAAGGGTTTGAGGGGTGGGTAGGAATCTGGGGTTCAATGTGTCCTGGTCATCCGCCTCCAAGACAAAACTCATCCCATCAACCCGGACACTACTGCTAAATCACCAAACGTAGCGAACCACTCGGGGTGACCTGTGGCAGAGGTGTTGGTTATCCAATAAAGGTTTCCGGGGCGGCGCGCGTGGCGGTACGCATCCTCGCCTCCAAAATTGAAGCACTATGAAAATGTGTAACTGTGAATCGAAATGTTATCGGAAAGCGAAACAGCTGTCACGCGTAATAATAATTACACTTCAGAACTTGTTAAGGGGGCATTACCAGAGAAAGCCGGAAATTCGTCATTTTCAAAAAAGTTTTTAGACGTATTGACTCTTTTCCACAAAAAATATAAATGGATTTCGAAAGATTGTTCTTTTATCTAGCATAGTTATGTAATAAATTTTTAGAATTTTTTTTAATTTTTAGTATAATAAGGTTATTCCATAGGTCGTTGGCAGATTTGTTAAATTTTCAAAAAAGTTTTTGTATTATACCACACCCATTTCTAATAATGTAATCATGCAGTAAAATAAATCAATACATTATCTAGCAGAGTTATGTATTAGAATTTTAATTTTAGTTTCAATAAAATCATTAAAAAATATGTACGTACATGTGTTTCTTGACGAAAATTGGTCCATTTGTGTATTTATTTGCGCACTTACAAACTAATATATTTCAGATTTTTTTAACATTCTTATTAAATTTAGACATTATTGAAAAATGATAAATACTTATAATCAAAAAATAACTACAAAAAGTACACTATTTTAATAGTTTTATCATCACGCCTTTCAGCATTTTTGGATGAAGGTATAAATTAAAGCTAATTTGGATTGAAATAAATTCGATATTGAGTTATAATTTAAAAAAGCTGGTACGGAGAAAAATCAATCTTTCTCATTGTAACGGCCCTGCACGATCGGAAGAACAACTTTCGACGAAATGTGGATTTTCGTCCGCTGGCTGGTTAAACGCTCTTAATAAATAACTTTAAATTAAGATCAGTTCTAAAAATTAAACATTATTACAATTAAAAAAGGAAAATGAAATTAATTTATATGTATTATAAAAAAACATTTTTTTAATTCCATAATAAATATTAAAAAAAAATTAAAAACTGCGAAGAAAATAAAATATTAAAAATTAAAAAAATATGATTTTCTTACAAAATGATTAAATTATCTTATAAATTTGTACTTTTTAGATTTAATTAGGTTCAGTTAGGTTACATTAGGTTAGGTTAAGTTAGATTATGTTTATTATATTCCATGATTACGAATTAAACCAACAATCTCTACATTTCTAGATATTATAAAGTCAAGTCCCCCGCGCCGTCTGTCTGTCTGTCTGTCTGTTCGCGATAAACTCGAAAATTACTCCACCAATCGATAGAGTGTATCGTGAGGAAGGTTTAGGTATGTAATTTGTCAAGGATTTGTGTAAATTGGTTGAAACATAACGATAATTGTTAGAACTGTCGGAAAAAAGTCCAGCCGCCTGTAGCTTTCATCGAAAATAGCTGCCTAATCCTTTCGGGATATGACAAAACAATTAATGGTGGGATATTCCTCTTTTATAGATCTACAAAAAAGTCCGCCAAGGCATATATCTAT
Organism: Limnephilus marmoratus; assembly: GCA_917880885.1. Classification (NCBI taxonomy): domain Eukaryota; kingdom Metazoa; phylum Arthropoda; class Insecta; order Trichoptera; family Limnephilidae; genus Limnephilus; species Limnephilus marmoratus. Next base: position 17,887,938 of record OU862932.1, read on the forward strand.
CTTTTACGGATAGCTTACTATACACATTATAATCGTCTTATCTTATTATTCTTATCAATTGCTGTTCGTTTGTCTCGCTAAAACTCGAGAGCGGCTGGGCCGATTTAGGTGATTTTGGTTTTGAAATGATTGTCGTAGTCCAGGTAAGGTTTAAACGGTGAGATAATATGGAAAAATTGTGAGGAATATAGTCAAAACAAAAATTTCATTTTCTCGTATAAACAGTTCTACTGTTCTACCTACTTCCAGAAGCACAAAGTAATCTAGAATTGGAATGCAAAAAAAATGAATTCTGATTGTCATATTTCAGTCGCTGTCAAACGTTACCTGTCATTCTGTTACCATTTAAAATCTTCTATCATCAGTTTGTCAGTGCGTGAGAACTTTATTTACTGTTTTAATATGCCAAGGAAAAGACGAGCTGAGATAGATCGTCGAAGTCAATCAAGTGGGTGACGAGCTACCTCACGTGCAAACCGCACTGATGATCTCTTCGCGATGAACTCAAAGACGGCGGTGGTTACAAAGGTTGGATTTTACAAAGCCACAGCAACGTGTTTATGTTTTTTTTTAAATTTTGTATTTTGAGATAATTAGGAAAGACTAATCAACAGGACGATCGGTATATTCGTTTACTCCCCCCCCCCCTCTACAATAAAAATGCTTGCTACGCCACTGTTGCGAAAAATGCATTTTGATATTAAACAATAGTAACACGTGGTGAAATCATTATGACTTCAGCATTAGAAAGGAAATTATAAATTAAATTGGGTTACTGCGCCAGTGAACAATGCACTTTCTTCCGTTCTTTTTTTTATAAAACAATCATTCCAGCGTTACGAGTAACTTGACAATTTTTTTAATTCCTTCTACTTATGTCATAATAAGCGGAAGATGTTGCTTGTGCAACGATGGAGGACTTGCCTAGCAGAGGATTGATCCTACTACGACTGAGTAGGGTTCCGACCCATTTGTCAGAAAAACACGTCCCCAAAGGTTAACTTGACCAATGTTTAAAAAGTGTTTTAACCTCCGGCCCGCGTAGTTCTCTTAGTGGGGTGATTAACTGTTCAAGGGCGATTAACCAGCGGCCAAGAATTCAAATTTCGTCGAAAGACGGTCTTGCGATTGTGCAGGGCGGTCCCGATGAAAAAGATTAATTATTCTCCATACCAGCATGTCAAATAATAACTCAATAACGATTTTATTTCAATAGGATTTTGTTTTGATATATACCTATATTCAAAAATGCTCAAACGTGTGATGATAAAACTATTAAAATTATGTGCTATCATAAGTATTTACATTTTTTCAATAACGTCTAAGTAAAATAAAAATATGTTAGTTTGTAAGACTGCAAATAAATAGACAAACTAATGTATTTTAGTCACAAAACATGTGCTCGGATCTTTTTTTTTTTAAATTTTATTTGAACTAAACTTAAAATTTTGAAATGTAGCTTTCCTAGATAATTTATTGATTTGTTTTACTGTATGATTGTTTAGTTTGAAATGTGTGTTGAGAATACAAATTTTTTTTTGAAAATTTAACAATACAGATTTGTTAAATTTTCAAACAAAATAACGACCTGCGATAACAAATCACGACCAAAACGCCCTGCGGTATAACCTTATTATCAAAGATATTCAAATACAGAATAGATATGCTATGGCAGGCCCGGACTGGAACCATTTGGGGCCCTCCGCTAAAACCTGCAAAGGGGCCCCCTAACGTGGGGTGGTAGGGGGGGGGGGTCCGGAAAACGGGGGGTCCGGGGGCCTCCCCCGGATAATTTTTGAAAATTAGGTGCTTGAAAACAATGAAAACGCGTTTCTACGCTATATTGGCACCTATAAAGAAGAAGAAATTCAGATTCGGTTTTTATACGAATATTATGATTTTCGACTTTTGTTGACTTTATTATTTATTGAAATAAGAAATTCACAGTATTTTTAGGATACCACAACACTACTAAACACATGCTGTAGAACTGCCAATAATTATAACGGAGTTCTAAATAAAGGGCAGGATTTTATTCACACGAAAGCATTAATGAATTATGTCAAAATTATTTGTGTAGTAAAAATAATGACAAACGGATTTTAGGGATTAGAAAAATAATACTAACATTTAAAAAAAATCCTGTGTGTTTAACAGTTTACAATGTTGTATACTAGAATAGAAGGGGCTTAACTTAACTGAAATGATTCGATATTTTGCTTCCCTAGCCCTAAAGTAACAGTTTCTTTGTAAGCAACTCACTTGTTAAAGCTACTTCATCTATTATTTTATTTTTCTCCAAATTATAAAATAAATCTCTCTCAACATTAATAAAAAGCAGAAAGTCCAACCAAGAGCAATCCTGTAAAAACGTATTTGTTTGCGCAAAATCTTTCTTCAATACTCATCCTCGCACAGTCTACAATATCAAAATATACAATTTTGTAATGTTGAACTGTTGAAATAGAGTCAGTTTCATCTTTTGATTTTTCACCGGGCATTATAACTACTAACAAGACAAAAAAAAAATTTGTACGTTTTGTGGGGCCCCTTCGGGGCCCCCTCGCGCCGGGGGCCCTCCGCGATCGCGGACCTGCGGACCTGGCCAGTCCGGGCCTGTGCTATGGTGTCCGCGCAACTGTCGCCGGACTACGCGCTAATTAGCGTAGTTTTCATACAAAAAGAATTTGTCCATTTCGTTGATGTTTTGAAAAATGTGCATTAATATTGGTTAACAATATATTTTGAGTAAGGAAAGAATTCGTTCATTTAGTTTAACGTTCGTTTGGTTTATTCGTTAATTATTTGTTCTTTTAGTTTATTTGTTAATTGGTAAACAATATCGGCGACACCCGGAAGCGCAGACCCACATAGTAAAAACAGCAGATAGCACATCTACTTATATTTCAATATCTTTGGGTGTAACCTTATATTAAAAATAAACATTTTTCTCAAAATTTAAAATATTTTTACTAAATAAAAGAACAATCTTTCGAAATTGATTTATGCTTTTTTGTGGAAAAAAATCGTTACGTCGAAAATTTTATTTAACAATGACATATTTCCGGTTGTGTCTGGTTTATTCCCCCTTAAGAGGGCATTACCAGAGAAAGCCGGAAATACGTCATTTTCAAAAAAGTTTTTAGACGTATTGACTCTTTTCCACAAAAAATTATAAATGAATTTCGAAAGATTGTTCTTTTATCTAGTGAAGTTATGTAATAAATTTTTAGAATTTTTTTAAATTTTTAGTATAATAAGGTTATTCCATAGGTCGTTGGCAGATTTGTTAAATTTTCAAAAAAGTTTTTGTATTATACCACACCCATTTCAAATAATGTAATCATGCAGTAAAATAAATCAATACATTATCTAGCAGAGTTATGTATTAGAATTTTAATTTTAGTTTCAATAAAATCATTAAAAAATATGTACGTACATGTGTTTCTTGACGAAAATTGGTCCATTTGTGTATTTATTTGCGCACTTACAAACTAATATATTTCAGATTTTTTTAACATTCTTATTAAATTTAGACATTATTGAAAAATGATAAATACTTATAATCAAAAAATAACTACAAAAAGTACACTGTTTTAATAGTTTTATCATCACGCCTTTCAGCATTTTTGGATGAAGGTATAAATTAAAGCTAATTTGGATTGAAATAAATTCGATATTGAGTTATAATTTAAAAAAGCTGGTACGGAGAATAATTAATCTTTCTCATTGTAACCGCCCTGCACGATCGGAAGAACAACTTTCGACGAAATGTGGATTTTCGTCCGCTGGCTGGTTAAACGCTCTTAAATAGATGGCTTATCTTTAGCTTTAGAGTATCGCTGAGTGAAAATTCCGCTCAACACCGCGCAAGTAAAATCGAAAGTACGGTTTAGCATTTGACGGGTAACCAATAATTTTGATTAGCCACTTATGTAGTTACTTCACGACATCCCTCTTCCCCCTTTTCTGAAACCTCTCTTTTCTCGCCATCTTCATTCTCACAACATTTCCCTTAATGGGGATGCCTTAGTATCACTGTCTCCAAAAAGTTTTCACTCTTGTCCAGTGTCACATAAAACACGATTATTATAATAATAATTATTCAAACAAGTTGAGAACAATCAACGAAAAACTTGAAAGCGTATTATGTAGTTCAAATCTTATGGAATCTATTACGCAGTAGGGATGTTGGAAGTGAAAAAAAATGATATATCGATGTATCGATATTTATTAAAATATCAATACCGACGGTCGATATATCGAGGAAAAAATATCGATATATCGGTCAAATTTTCAAGAGATTTTGCGTTTTTAAAATAATAGTGTGTTTAGCTCAATATTATCAATAGTAATTTTTGTACACAATATGCTTTTTTAATGTACAAAAATCTCAATAAAAATTAAGGTATTTTTATCACTATTCATTTTTATTACGTAATAATTACAAAAATATCAAAAACTAAAAAGCTGTCTTCAAAGTTAGATGTAAACTGAGACGCATACAAAGTTTGTATGCGTCTCAGTAACATTCTATTGGCGTATTAATCTGTCAAAAAGTATTTCGTGTTTGGAACAAGGTGTAGTCAATAATCATAGACAATTGGGAACCAACACATAGGAGTGGCTCAGAAAAAATTGCGAAAAATGTCATTCATTTCTATGTATGTACCTACACACATGAGATAGTATTGGTGATCAGTGATCACAAATACTAATGCAAAGGCACTAGATTTGTAAGCTTTTAATAGTTAAAATTTCAACCGCCAGATGTCATGACCCAACACAGTTACTTTTTTTCCATTCGTTCCTATACGGTTTTGGATTCTAGTGACTTTAAATACATAAATTTAAAAAAATATCGTTTTTGATACAACTTTCGATATTGGATATTTTGTATCGATATATCGGATCAAAATATATCGGCTAAAAATATCGATATATTGAATCAAAAATATCGATATTTCGATATATCGATACTTTTTCAACAAGCCTACTGCGCAGCCCGTTTCATACGAATTTTGGATTTGAGACTAACCTAACCTAACCAACTGATTTTTTTTGTTTTATTCAAGGTATATCAAATATTTCGTAGGGATATGTGCTACTTTATTTATTTGTATTTTTAATTATAAAACATAGGCCATTAAAGATTTTAATATTTCACGATTTTAGAGGCAACTTGGACAAATTACTTTGTGAGTAAATGATCATTATTAAAAACAATTCTCAATACTCTATTATATAAATATGATGAATAAAATATTTTTAAGAATCGTTTTGATGGGCATAAATTAAAAAATATGTAAATAACCTGTTCACGTCGGAACGCAAATTTGTTGTATATAATTATAATAATAAGTAACGAAAACGCATTTTTTTTTAATGTTTAATTTTTTTTATTAGTAATAGAAGGTACATAAATTACAAATAAATTTTATTCAGTAATTAATTACACGGTAGAATATTTGATGTACCCCCATAATTAAGCAAGGCTTGTGTGTATGGGGGGGTGTTATTGTATTGCTTTTTTAATATCATTCAGTTTAAGTTTTCAGTATAATTTTTTAGGTGAGTTTTAAAACTTTTTATATTGGTATTCATGTTTCTAATTTTTTCTGGTAATGAATTAAAAAATTTTGCTCCGAGATATTTATGACTCAATTGTCCAATTTTTTTTTTACATTTTGGAGTGGGAAGTATTGATGTTTGTCTAAGACTTCTGTTATTTTTAAAGGGTGCAACTTGATTTTTAATATTATCTTTATAAATTTGTAATGTTGCATGATAAAAGTATAATGCACTTAATTTTCTGACCTTAAATTGTTTGAATAAAAGTTCTGACGAATATGAGTAGGGTTTTTTTTAAATTGTTTTTATTATTAGTTTTTGTGATATGTAAATTGTTTGTGTTTGATTTTTATATGTACCGCCCCATCCTATAATGCCGTATTGTATAATTGATTGACAGAAAGCGAAGTATGTGGTTCTAAGTAATTTTTCGTTTAAAATATCTCTTAAACATCTAAATATATATGTTAGTTTCCTTATTCTGTTGTTCAGAATATTTATGTGTGGAGACCATTTTAAACGCTGGTCTATTGTTATGCCCAGGTACTTAATATCAGTTTTGCTTTCTATTTTTGAACATGATATATTAAATTTGTGGTTTTCTGTATTTGTCACAGAGTGGATTATTAAGTTTATTTCTTTAGGTGTTTCTTGTTTTTTAATGAAAAATGGTAAATAATAGGTTTTTTTAGAATTTAAAGTCAACAGGTTTTTATCAATGGAAAGGGCAATATAATATATTTGTAATAATTATAATTAACTAACAAAAAATTCCAATATTTTCTCAAAAATGAAACAAATTACTTTTGTAAAAACCACTATATAATCAATATTTATTTATTTATTTATTTATTTATTTATTTACGCCCATTTAGGCTTTTACATACATATATACACTTAACAATATTTACGAAATTATACTAGTAAATAGTGCAGGAAATTACTGTTTACAACACTTGCACATAAACAAATATAAAGCAAAAATACTATTGAATTTGATCCACACAGTATGCAGGCACAAAATATAAAAACAAAAAAAAATACTATAAAAAAAATTTGATCAGCACAGGATGCAGGCACAAATTATTAAAAAAAAATACAAAAATAGCTTCTCTCCTATATTACCAATATTACCAACATGTTTCGAAAAACTATGTTTTATTCATCAGGTTAAGATTGATTATATACTGGTTTTTGCAAAGTTATTTGTTTTCATTTAATTAAAAATGATAAAAGTATATTATTTGCAAAGTTTGTGGAAGCAAAATTGAATTCTTCAATTACATATATATCACCATTTAAAACCAGAATGAATAAATTATCACATATCCGTACTAGATATTTAACATAACTTTTGATTAAAAATATATATTTTTTAAGAATGGTCGCAACTGTGTCATGCGCGTTAACCTATTTCGTTATTGCCACCTTCTGTCAAACCGTCATATTTATCAATCTCATATTTAAAATTTTAGAATTAACAATATTATCTTAAACTAATTCTTTCTCCGTATATGACGGTTTGACAGATGGTGCAATAGCGAAATTGGTTAACGCACACTTCCCGGTAAAACGAGAGGTCTGGGTTCGAGTCCCAGTTGCGACCATTGTCTTTTTCTGTTTTTCTGTGTGTTGTTCTCTTTCATATTTTCGTTTTTTTTTACATGAGCTCAACACAAGAGCCCCCGAGGAAAAAAATTTCTGTCAGGGTCTACATCATCTTTGGGGATGCTGTGTGGAGGGTTTTTTTTTAGGAAAGGAAGAAGAGGAGAGTTCTGGGAATGAAGAGGGTTTATTAAGGGTAGGAATTGGGTAGGAATCTGGAGTTCAGTGTGTCCTGGTCATCCGCCTCCAAGACCTAGACAAACCTCACCCCATGAACCCGGGCACTCGGGGTGACCTATGTCAGAGGTGTTGGTTATCCAACAAAGGTTCCCGAGGAGGCGGTACCCATTCCCGCCTCCCAAATTGAACATGTTTAGATTATTATTATCTTCTTCTTCAATTATATATTACATTGATGGGAATAACCTTCAAAATTTATAAAACGAGAGTTTTTCTTATAAAATTTAAAAAAAAATATTATTATTCAGTTTGGTTGGGTATTTTGACCACACATCCAAAATTAAGTTTTCTACGATAAATGCCGCGCTCTTAATGATTCTGTGTTGAGTTGTAAATATTGTAGTAACCATATAAAAAAGAACAGCGTCAAATCAGAACATGATGTAAGATAGGTATAATAAATTCAGATTAAATTAGTTTTTGTTGGTTTGTTATTTTTCTCCACTTTTCTCCAATGTTATGTTTCCATTATCTATCTATTACCACTGTTTGATTTCAAAATTAAACCAAGTATTTTTAAATTAAATATTCATTATTAGAGGAGATGTACCGAATATGGCATACGTTCCTAATATGAGATGGTGGTGTTTCTCAAAATTTAAGTAAGAACAGCCCCTGTAACCCAGCCTTCCCGATTACCCACCGACCGACCTTGAGAATGTCAGTACTCGTCCTGACGCCGACCACACCGCGCTCACCTGAGAGAGTGATTAAGTTTTTGTGACTCACCGGTTATATATTTACGTAAGTTTCACTTAATTTTTTCTCAAAAATTTTTCTCCACAAAATTGTTAATCTTTCATTGATAGACAATGATATTATTTAAATTTTGTATTTTCACAATAATTTGAAGTTAAATTCGTGTAGATTTTATTCTACAAATATATTTGTTTGTATTAATCTTGTTCCTAATATGGGATTTATTGATGACCCTAATATGGAATACGATCTCATATTAAGAAGAGTGTTTCCAAAATGGAATTCTAGTAGAACTAAATTTTTTTTTGCTATCCCAGGTTGTATTTTGGCCTGTTGTAGTCGAAACAGTTTGAAACAATGTCGTAGAAGAAACGGCGGAAGACGTGGGACAAAAAAAATATATAGAAGTTATGGAAGCTGTAAAATCGAAGACCGTGGGATATCAGAGGCGAAGAGTGGATCTAATGTTTAGCCTGCTGCCACTGATGCCCTTTTGAGTGTTCGGGAAACGAGAATATTGTTTTTTTGTGATTATTGCATGCAAAATTTAAAAAAAATCATACTATCCCATAATAGGAGCACTTTTTTTGATATCGGTTTTTTCTACTGTTTTACCTTTCGTTGAAAATGAAGACGTTTGTGTGTTTCTTTTCACATTTCGTTGACATTTTAAGTTCCGTAACAATATTTCCAAGGATTTCAATGTATAATACTTAATAAACGATTCAATTATAATCAATTAGATTTTTTTTACCTAAGCTATTCCATATTCGGTACATCTTCTCTATTATTTATTTATGTATTATTATTATTATTAGCACTCCCCCGGGAACGAACCGGCAAACTTAAACACCGCCGCACAAGATGTCAAATCAATGTTAACAACATTTCGTTTACATATTTCGTTTTTAATTTATCCTCGTAAACATATTAGAATATTGAATGTATTAGTTGCGCAACTCACCGCATGGGCACTCATGGCGAATAGCGAAGGCCGACTGACCGGGGAAGAAAAACTCGCTCGTATTTATAGATTTGTTTCCCATTTAAAATTAAATTAAATTCATATGCACTATGCAGGTTGGTAGGTATCTGATTAGTCCTTTCAGGATTTCCCCAATAATGCGATTACTAACTATTATGTTAGGACGTTTACAGTTTTAATTTTGGTCTCAATTTTCAATAGAGTTTAACTAGTACTAGTTTTGTTAACAGTGTAACGCGCCCAAACGGTATGTTTCTAATTTTCTCTTATTTAATAAATCAAAATTTCCTCTGAAATCACAGGATTTGTAAGTAGGCACTTAATTACTTACCCACTTAATTAAAAATCATGTATTATAAACATATCATATATTATCGAATATAGAAAGCAAGACCGAAATTAAGTACCTGGGCATAACAATAGACCAGCGCTTAAAATGGTCCACAGAAAATATTCTGATCGACAGAGTAAGGAAACTAACATATATATTTAGAGGTTTAAGAAATATTTTAAACGAAAAATTACTTAGAACCACCTACTTTGCTTTCTGTCAATCCATTATACGATACAGCATTATAGGATGGGGCGGTAGACAGTGGCGTAGCTAGGGTGGCACCCGAGGGGGATAACGCGGTGTCACCCCCCCCCCCCCCCCCCACCTCCCAATTTCGACTTCATAAAAAATAAAAACATGATAAACTAGTCAAATGTGTAGAAAATTGGTCCGTCCTGGAAGGGGGGGATGGCTAGAGAATTTAAGACATAGGTTATTTTCGCTCATAAAAAGACCGCCGGACATAAAATTCTCCGGAGGCGTCTACTAATATCTACAGGAATTCCAAAAACTGAAAAAATCGAACTAATATCTATGGGAATCAAAGTGTTGACGAATATCTACAGCTCAATCTGTTGATTAATATCTATGAGAACCAAAGTGTTGACGAATATCTACAGTACTGTCAGAGGTTGGATTTGCAATTATGTATAGCATATTGGAATAACGTAATATTGCGTATGCAGTTTAAAAACTTAATTTATGTAAGTATGTATGTAAAAATCCCTAATATCGGACTATTGGACACATTTAGCTGATTAGTCCAACCTACGCTCTGTAGATATTAGTTCAACCTACGCTCTGTAGATATTAATCAACACTCTGAAATTCGTAGATATTAGTTCAACATATGAGCTGTAGATATTCGTCAAACATACGGGCTGTAGATATTAGTATCTGGAGTCAATTCTCCCGTTTCGGGGCACTCAGCCATAGAGCTACGAAAAAATAAATAACAAACCGTGTTCAATATTTTTGTGACAATATCTGTCGTAATTTTTTTTCCACGGTTCCCCATCGGGTGGCACCCAGGCGGACTTGGCTTGACTCAAACATACACTAAACATATCGAAAACAAAATATACAACGTACAGTATAACAACACGGGACACCCAAAAAACAACACAAACGCCTTTAAAAATACACGAATGTTTGAACACCAACATCTGCAATTGCCCTTCTCTAGAAAAAATAGAATAAATAAAGTATCTAGGAATCGCAATTGACCATAACCTTAGATGGATACATCATATCAAACAAATCACAAATAAACTCCTCAAAACAATTCACATTTTCCTAAACATAAGAAACATATATAAAATAAAACAAATGAAAACAATGTATTTTGCACTTATCAATCAATAATAGAATATGGAATAATTGTCTGGGGAGGAGCAACAAACTCAGCTATCGATCACTTAGCAACCGCACAGAAAACGATCTTAAAGGTAAATACTTAAAAAACATACTGATCCAGACAAAATATTCAACAGTTGTGACGTACTAGATATGCGCCAATTATATGTCAAAACACTGCTAAACTACATTTTTTTAACGAACACAAAATATCACTAACAAACCAGTTAGACGATCTTACAAAAATAACATAAAAGCTCCGACGGTAAATTCAAGCTTTGGACAAAGGCACTATAAATATCATGCTATAAAAGCATTCATCAGTCTTACCCTTAAAATGGAAGAAAACAAAAATAAATTCATATTTAAAATTACAAAATGGATTAAAGAACAAAAAAGACAACATTACGAAAATTCCATGTAACACACAAAACCAATATAAAACACACATATCACTCACAAACACACAACACATAATATATACCGATTTTAATTTTATTTAGGTAATAAAATAATTCATTTTATCCTTTACCTTAATTATAAATCTTTATTTTTAATTTAATTTTAGCTTACTTTTTTTTATGCAGCATTATATTCATATTATTTTTTATGTATTATAAATTTTTGTTTTATAAAATGGAGACCTCAGTACAGGCAAACTACCCAGTGAGGCCGACATTGCCGAGTTGTATTTGAAATGAAAGATATTATATCAAATAAATAAATAAAATAATTAATTAATTACTGCACCACATTTTTTTGTAATTTATGTATCTTTTGAGACTAATATTTTTTTTCTAATAATAAATTATGCAATTTTTTCAAAGAAACGTCATTATCTCATTTATAATTTTTTTTTCAAACATTCTACAAGCAGGTAGGTACCATAATAACTTTAAACAAATTTTGGTCTCGGGTGACATTTTTTTCTTTTAGACTTAAAACATCAAATAAATCATTAGGTATTAGACAGGTAACGTAGGGGAGAGGGGTTGGACGGTTACTCGGTTGAGTGACCAGTTGTTTCATCTATATTTTTTTTGTTTGGTCTGAAGAAAAAAAAAAATTAATAAAAAGTGAAAAGTCACCGAAGATCAAAATTTCAACTACAACAGAAACTCACTCATGATAATAATAATTCAGATAAAAAAAATCAGTGTGCATATATTTTTTATTTATTTTTTTTATTATTTAGTAGCGTTTTAAATAGTCTTTATAAATTCATATATGACGGTGATAAGAATATTTATATCATTGACCAATAAAATAACGACAAATTGAAATTTACAAACCATTATACAAAAATACACAACAATATCTATACCTGATACAAACAATTCTGATAAAGTGCATCTTCTTACTTAAGAGGAATATAAACGCCAGAAATATTTAGAATATCATGCCTGCAAAATTTTAAAATCGAGCGTCTTTTAAGCGAAAAAGTAGTTTTTATTTATTTTGTACATAATTTTATAAGAACGAAAAAAAGTTAGAACATAGAAAACCTCAAAAATAGTCTTAGCCATAAAGGGGTATTTTTAAAAAATTGTTTCTTGTATTACTTCATAGTTAAGTCATGAAAAATTTTTTTTTTTGTGGTTTACGCTTATATTTTTTACATTCCAATACATAGAAAAGCTAGTAAAAGCTTCGTTTATCCGTGGCATATTTTTTGATGTTCATACTCTAAGCCGATTCGTCGTAAAGATTAATCAAAATAGTATCTAAATAGGATTTCACGTATATATTCATCTTAAATCTACAAAAAGTGTTTACTGAAATTTTACGATGGTTCTAAACTACTTGTCTAGGTACAAAGAATCGACATAGTCAATAAATTTGCTGGATATCCATACTGACTTATTATTAAATATATTTTTGAAGACGATTTTAGGTTTGAAATTTAGGCAAAAAATTATAATTTTTGGGGGGGGGGGGGTCAACTGTCATATATTCTAAAAATAAATATTTTTTTAAATTTTAATACTTCTACTCTTCGTTTGTGTTGATTGGTATTTATTGGGAGCTCTTCAGGAGGTCATATCATTGGCGTAGCGAGGAGGGGGTGAGGGGAGGGGGGGGGCAGGTGCCACCCGATGGGGAGGTGAAACCCGATCTAGTGTCACCCCCCGAGAGCATATTTATGAAGTAAAAATTTGCGTTTGTCAACTTTAATGAGGGGGAGGGGGGTGACACCACGTTATCCGCCCGGGTGCCACCCATGCTAGAGCTACGCCACTGGGTCTTATAATGCACATTTTGATTTGAAGAGTTTTATTTCACATGTACACTTGTTACTTAATTTTTATATATCTACTACCGGTTTCGACACATCCGTGACATTCACTAGCAATCTTAAGAGCGTTTAACCAGCCAGCGGACGAAAATCCACATTTCGTCGAAAGTTGTTCTTACGATCGAGCAGGGCGGTTACAATGAGAAAGATTAATTATTCTCCGTACCAGCTTTTTTAAATTATAACTCAATATCGAATTTATTTCAATCCAAATTAGCTTTAATTTATACCTTCATCCAAAAATGCTGAAAGGCGTGATGATAAAACTATTAAAATAATGTACTTTTTGTAATTATTTTTTGATTATAAGTATTTATCATTTTTCAATGATGTCTAATTTTAATAAGAATGTTAAAAAAATCTGAAATATATTAGTTTGTAAGTGCGCAAATAAATACACAATTGGACCAATTTTCGTCGAGAAACACATGTACGCACATATTTTTTAATGATTTTATTGAAACTAAAATTAAAATTCTAAAACATGCGTTTGCTAGATAATGTATTGATTTATTTTACTGCATGATTATATTATTTGAAATGGGTGTGGTATAATGCAAAATCTTTTTTGAAAATTTAACAAATCTGCTAACGACCTATGGAATAACCTTATTATATTAAAAATTAAAAAAATTTCTCAAAATTTATTACATGCGAATGCTAGATAAAAGAACAATCTTTCGAAATCCATTTATAATTTTTTTGTGGAAAAGAGTCAATACGTCTAAAATCTGATTTGAAAATGACATATTTCTGGTTTTCTCTGGTAATGCCCTCTTAAAGTTTTAATCAAAGATATTCAAATACAAGAGATATGCTAAGGTGTAAAAAACCCGACTTTCGGCGGGATTACTTCCTAATGGGAATAATTTGAATACGGAAAGTAGTTGATTTTTTTAAGGTTTGCAGTAGTATTGGTTAACAATATCGGCGACACTAGAAAACACAGTCCCACCCAATGAAAACTACGGATAGCACATCTCTACATATTATAAATTAAAGTCCCCCGCGTCATCTGTCTGTCTGTCTGTCTGTTCGCGATAAACTCTAAAACTACCGAACGCTTTTCATGCGGTTTTAACTAATAGATAGAGTGTTTCGTGAGGAAGGTTTAGGTATGTTATTTGTCAATTTTTGTAAATTGGTTGAAACATAACGATAATTGTTAGAAGTGTCGGAAAAAGTCAAGCCGCCTGGTAGCTTTCATCGAAAACGCTGCCTAATCCTTTTGGGATATAACAAAACAATTCATGGTGGGATATTCCTCTTTTATAGATCTACAAAAAAGTCCGCGAAGGCATACATCTATCTTTTACGGATAGCTTACTATACCCATTCTTCTAAAAAATTGGTCACGTACATTGCGGTAATTGAAAAGTTATTTAGGCGGATACAGTATTAATTCTTGTTAACTTAAATACGTTAGTTACCTCAAGCATGTCATGCACATTATTATAATCTTTCACACCATCTCTACGTATTATAAATTAAAGTCCTTCGCGGGATCTGTCTGTCTCTTCGCGATAAACTCAAAGACGGCGGTGGTTATAAAGATTGGATAACCATCCGGTTGATGACGTTGTGTTTTATTAGCCACAGCAACGCGTGGCCGGGTCAGCTAGTCTCTTATATTTCAATATCTTTGGTTTAAATCTTAGAGTTGATAGCTGGTGAATGACACGGATGTGTCGGACCCGCTAGCAGATACATTACAAATTAAGTAACTAATTTAAAATTAAGTAATTAAGCTAATTAAGAGCGTTTAACCAGCCAGCGGACGAAAATCCACATTTCGTCGAAAGTTGTTCTTACGATCGTGCAGGGCGGTTACAATGAGAAAGATTAATTATTCTCCGTACTAGCTTTTTAAAATTTTAACTTAATATCGAATTTATTTCAATTCAAATTAGCTTTAATTTATACCTTCATCCAAAAATGCTGAAAGGCGTGATGATAAAACTATTAAAATAATGTACTTTTTGTAGTGATTTTTTTATTATAAATATTTGTCATTTTTCAAAAATGTCTAAATTTAATAAGAATGTTAAAAAAAATCTGAAATATATTAGTTTGTAGGTGCGCAAATAAATACACAAATGGACCAATTTTCGTCAAGAAAAAGATGTAGGTACATATTTTTTAATGATTTTATTGAAACTAAATTTAAAATTCTAAAACATGCGTTTGCTAGATAATGTATTGATTTATTTTACTGCATGATTATATTATTTGAAATGGGTGTGGTATAATGCAAAATCTTTTTTGAAAATTTAACAAATCTGAATGATGAATACTTGGAGCAAGTGGATGAGTTTGTTTATTTGGGAAGTATGTTTACGAGAGATGGGAAGGCTGATAGAGATATTGAAAGAAGGGTAAATGCAGGCAACTCTATTAATGGAGGACTGAACGCCGTTGGCACCAACAAAAAACTGTCCAAAGACGCGAAACTAGCCGTCCATAATGGAGTACCTACCCTGATGTATGGCAGTGAGGCATGGAACTGGCAGAGGAAGGATGAAAGTAGACTGAACGCTGTAGAAATGAGATCCCTGAGGCGTATGTGTGGTAAAACCATGTATGATCGTGTGAGAAATGTGGAAATCCGCAAAGAATGCAAGGCTGATGTAAGCGTGATGAGTAAGATCAAGAAAGGAACGCTCCGATGGTTTGGGCACGTAGAGCGAATGAACGAGGAAAGGAGTGTAAGAAGAATATATGACGCAAATGTGAATGGTAGAAGAAGTCGAGGACGCCCAAGAAAGACATGGCACGACCAAGTGAATCAGATACTTGAGTCGGGCCATGTCAAGAGTCAGAATAATAGAAGAGAATGTATGAGACGTTGTATGAATGTAAACGAGGCAAGGAATGTATGCCAAGACCGGGATGTTTGGCGGTCCGTCCTCTCTGCCTACCCCTGCGGGGAAACGGCGTGATGGTTAGTTAGTTAGTTAACAAATCTGCCAACGACCTATGGAATAACCTTATTATACTAAAAATTAAATTTTTTTCTCAAAATTTATTACATGCGAATGCTAGATAAAAGAACAATCTTTCGAAATTCATTTATATTTTTTTGTGGAAAAGAGTCAATACGTCTAGAAATCTGATTTGAAAATGACATATTTCTGGTTTTCTCTGGTAATGCCCTCTTAAGCTAGAAATTGTTTCAAAATTAATTACCAAGCAATACCAAAAACTTATAATACACTTTTGCGTGTTTTCCAATCTTGCTTTTTAATATTATCTGAGTATTTTACTTCTATCTTCGGAATGTCTTCAGTTTAATTCAGTTCAAGTACAACATCTAATTACACCCACAGTAAACACGTATTTTTTTCGTTCCAAGTATAATACCAATAAACATCAGTTAAAACTGTTTTTAGTTATTTTGTCTACAAGACTAGTATCTACGGTGTACGGCAGTACTCGAGTGTGTGAAAAGTTTTAGTGCCAAGACGAACAACTGGTAAATAAATCGAAATAAAAAATAATTATCACAATAATTTCAATCTGTCAACAGCGAGCGATAATCTCACACACACACGCTCTTACTGAAGTGCAATACATCCGAATCTGATAATTCACATGTAGTAATTAAACAAATACAGCAACATGAATAATACTTGCCTTACGTGTTCAGAGGCTACTCTCTCAGCCGAGTCCGTTTTCGTGTGCGTACAGTGCAAAGGGACCTTTCATTTACATTGCGGAGGAGTCGCAGAGAGCTCTTACCGTCGACTCAGTAAGGAGCGCCGCGCCCAGATCAAATGCAAGGAATGTTTAACGGTACTACCTAATGTTAAAGTCAGCGGTACTGCACCTCCGGACAGTGAACTACTCGCTAAACTAATGGAACAAAACACTCAAATCCTAGCTACTCTGGAAACAATGAGTAAACAATACCAGGAGATTTTACTTCGTGTTCACGACCTTGAAGATAAAAACAAAATACTTGAAAAAAAGAACAATAACCTTGAAACGAGACTTGAAGCTATTGAAAACCACATGGAACAGATTGATAGACAAAGCAGATCAAGAAATTTGGAGATTAGAGGAATCCCTGAAACCAGCGGGGAAAACCTAAATAATATTTTATTCAATATTAAAAAAACCATTAGCTCAAACGATGCTACCAATATTGATTCAGCGTACCGCACCACACTAAAAGTCTCCAAAGATAAATGCAGGCCCATCTTAATAAAATTCAAATCCACTATCTACCGAGATGATTTCCTGGAAGAAGTAAAAAGGTTCAACAAGCAAGCTGAAAATCGAGAAGACAAACTAAACACCACCCTCATCGGAATGGCAGGACCAAGCTCCCCTATATACATTTCCGAACACCTGACATTTCAGGCGAAGCACCTATGGTTTCTTGCTCGCAAGGCTAAACGCGAAAACCTTTTCAAATTTGTTTGGACCAGAGGTGGTCAAGTATATATCCGAAAAGATATGGGAACTCCTGTCATTATTGTTAATGACAAAAATAAGCACATTTTGTCTCCCTCACTCACCAACTTATAAACAAAGCTCCTTTAACTACAAAACTTACCTTCATATACTTTTATATTTTTCCTATTTTTCTTTTATAAACAGCAGTAAAATATTATTATATGTTTCTAGCACAAAAATATTATTTTTATGCGATATGCCTAAACCATTTATATATTTAATGCAACTGATTCTGTTAGGTTACAAACATTATAAATGGAAGAAATAGCTGATCAATTGGATAATTTGACGCCAATTCAATGTAAAGAAACAAACAGTGCTCTAGAAGTTCAACAAACATTATCCCAATCAGCCCTAAAAATCTTCTCAATGAATATTAGAAGCATAAACCGTAATTTTAACGAATTATTGATAGTTCTCACAGACCTGAACTCCAACTTTGACATAATCATTTTGAGTGAATGCTGGATCAATGAAAATTACCTTCCCAAAAACATAATAAATTACACCCACTACAACACACAGAATAACAAAACCCAAAATGATGGTGTTATTATATATATAAAAAATCACATACCTCACACCGTAAACGAAATCATAATCAACCAATCAAACTGTCTCAAAATTGTTATAGATAAACACGTAACCATATTTTCAATTTATCGATCACCAGCCACATCTAACATAACCCCTTTTCTAAATTCACTAAACCAATTTTTATCTTGTGTAACTGATTGTGATAATCTCCTTATTATTGGTGACCTTAATATAAATATAATTAATTCCATGCATCCACAAGTCAATGATTACATAAACCTACTAACTTTGCAAGGTTTTGTCCCAGTCATCACAGCACCCACCAGAGTATCTGGCTCGTCTGTAAGTTGTATCGATCATGTTTTTTCAAAATGTAAATTAAAAACTATATCTCTTGTATATCAATGTACCGTCACAGACCACTACGCTACCATAACTTCTCTTTCTCACAAAGTACATAAACCACAACCGCACGAAATTCCACAAAATAAAATATCATATACCACACTTTTTGAGCTGGTCTCGCAAGAAAATTGGTCAAATCTTTACAAACAAAATGTTCCTAATTTAGCCTGTGAATTTTTTGTCCAAACACTTCAGAACCACCTAACCAACGCTACATCCAACACAACAGACAAAACAAAACATTATGACACGAAACTCAAACCTTGGATAACTGTTGGTATTCTTCATTCTATACGTAAGCGTGATAAACTCCACGCACTCTGTAAAAAAAATCCCAACGATCATGAATCCCACACATTTTACAAGAAATATAGAAATGTTTGCAAGAAAATTACTTCGAAGGCCAGAGAAGATTACTATAAAAAACAAATCATAAACGCCGAAAACGACAAGAAAAAAATATGGAGTATTATTAAGGACATATCCTATACTAGAAATACGACTACACCCATCAATAAGATTAACATTGAAGGCCGATCACTAACAAATACACGTAATGACTCCGTAAAGATCGCAGATCATTTCAATAATTTTTTCACCTCAGTCGGGTCTAGCCTTTCTAATAATATCTTAACTAGAAATAATGTGTCGGAACATGACCTAGCAAACAAAATATCCCTGTCTCATCTGAGTTATACTCCATTTGTTTTCACTCCTACCACAGAACTGGAAATTATAGAAATCATCACATCATTAAAAAATAGCCATTCAACAGGAGTAGATAAAATCTCTTCTAAACTCGCTAAGCATTTAAAAACCCTTATTGCCAGCCCTCTCAAACATATTATAAACTTAAGCCTCCAATCCGGAATATTCCCAAAATCACTTAAACATGCCTCTATCATCCCTATTTTCAAATCAGGTGACAGATCTTCCCTAAATAGTTACAGGCCTATATCGTTATTGAGCACTATATCCAAAATTTTTGAAAAAGTAGTAAAACTAAGACTCCTCAAATTCCTCGAGGACAATAAAATTCTTTCTAAAAACCAATACGGTTTTCGTAAAGATTGCAGTACTGCTGATGCGATTGCAACCTTTACCAAACTGATATCAGATAACCTCGATAAAGGCAATAAACCTCTTGCTGTCTTTCTAGATCTGTCTAAAGCCTTCGATACTATTTCCCACCACATTCTTTTAAAAAAACTCCAACAGATTGGGATAGAAGGTGCTGCTCTGAAATGGTTTAAAAACTACCTCACACAGAGATCACAAACAACCGTCATCCACTCTAATCAAGAATATAGGAGTAAATGCTTACCTATCTCCTATGGCGTGCCCCAAGGGAGTGTTCTAGGCCCGCTCTTATTTCTCATTTATATGAACTCCTTACTGAATTTGGATATTGAAGGTAATATAATATCTTTCGCTGATGACACTGTTATCATATTTACAAGTAAAATATGGAAAATAACAATCGAGAAAGCAAATTCTGGATTGAACAAAATTAAAAAATGGCTAGACTCTAACCTCCTCACCCTAAATATTCAAAAAACACAATATATGCATTTCTCAATCCGAAAATTCACTCTCCCAGAAAACCTTCCTAAACTAATCATTCACACTTGCCCACAAAATCTAGACAATCCCTCACTATCTCTTATAAACAGCTGTTCATGCCCAATTCTCAAACCTTCTAATGAAATAAAATACCTAGGGATCATTATAGATAACCGTTTACGCTGGGAGGCCCAAATCAACTCCATAACAAAGAGACTCCGTAAGTTATGCTATATTTTTTATTCTATTCGATCAATCCTAGACATAAAAACACTCAGAAGTGTTTATTTTGCTCTGTTTCAATCTATAGCAACATACGGAATTATAGGATGGGGAGGTTGTGCAGCATCCATTCTCTACCCTCTAGTGACCATTCAAAAACTTTTGTTAAGGATCATCTTCAAATGTTCCCCTTCTCATCCATCAGAGCCACTTTTCAAAAAACTAGCTGTCTTAGACATTCGCCAATTGTACATTAAGATAGTTCTCATCCATATCTGGAAAAATGGTTTGATAAAATCCACACAAAAAGATATACATACTCGTTACTCAACTCATGCAAAATGCACAATCCCCACAACAAAAACAACTTTTTCACAAAGGCAATACTCATACATCGCACCTAAAATATACAACGAACTAAATAACAACATCAAAAAATCTAGTACACTTACTCACTTTGCAACTGGTGTCCAAATATGGATATCCGTAAAGGGTCGACAGTTTTTTAAAGAATTTCTTTAGAAAATTTATTTGAAGAGAATTATGTCATTGCCAATCATTGATTTATTTAAATACAATCTTGGTGGGAAACAAAGGTCACGTGTCATTTATCCGTAATTCAAATCTAATTTTGCCTTAGCATTACATTATCGTTTTCTGATATTTTCTGCTAGAACAGGGATAGATATTTAATCCTATTATGAAGGTCAACTTTTGCCTAAACCGCTTTTGCAATAACGCTAGCAGCTAAACCACATTTGACTTAAAAAATATTTCTTACTACTAGCACACTAAAATATATTTTTTTCCACTTGTTAAGGAAAAATATTTTTTAATTTTATTTAACATGCTGTCCTCTTCTCGTGCATACATACTTATTTTATTTTTTTTGTGAAAATGTGTTTTGCCATTGTGGAAACATCATCTGCAAATTATTGATATTTGTAAAATATAATATGTCATTATTACTTCATTTATCTGGAGGATAGCATCATTTTATTTTATTTTCATTGAGAAAATATAATAAAACTTTCAACTTTTTTATAAAATATGGGAGAAGAAAAACATTGCTTAACCCTTTCCACTCTAAGTATTCTTTTGTTTTTATTACACCAGCGCTTTAGTTAAGCGAAATTGCATTTTTTTAAAGTTTTTACTTATTTTTTATAAATAAAATTGATATCGGTTTATATACCCCTAAAAATTTTTTTTGGTTGTAACCACTATAATATAAATAGCCAAAAGTTTAAATACTTTTAAAAACTAACTCTTTAAAACTGTTTGGCACCACTGTGTACTAGTGCCCACATCTACACGTTTATGTACTCAGAGCCCAGTGCCACCAATAAACCACTGTAACAATAATAATTTACTCTAGTGACCAGTGTAATTCGCTGGACTCGAAACATGAATTTATTCCAAAATTTATTTGTACAAAAATTGGTTTGAAATAATGCACCTACCAATATAACCACGTACACACAGATCTTCATTATAATCGTTATCCTTTCTTATTTACTTACTCTATAAAGTACTTACTTCGACTTTATAATTTTTATAATTATATCATTTTTATATTCTTTCATGTATTGCTTTCTATGTTCTATACTTTTCATATTATTTTTATATTCTACTATATTCTTCCATACTCTTTTATGCTCTATAGTCATTTATTGTTTCCATACTCTTTAGTCACTTACATTCTTTTATATTCATTTGTATTCTTTAAATTTCTTTAATATTATTTTATATAATATGTATATTTATATATTTTTATTTTATTTTTTTTATATTCTCGCACATTTCTTTATATTGCTTCTGTTAATATACTGTATACGAAAATCGACTACCACAACACAGGCATGTGCCTAGTATGGTGGTCGAAAAATTCCCAATTCATGTAACAAACAATTCGAAGAATAAAGAAACATTAAAAAAAAAAAAAAAAAATTTGAGTTTTGATTTTTATTATGTTTTTTAAATGTTGTTTTTATGTTTGTATCTACATTTACAACCAAACAGTATTAATACGCTTGCATCTGCGTGGTTGAATTCCAGAACCCGACTTCCATTGCATGTCCGACGCTACGCTTTATGCGCCGCGCCACAATTAACATCTGTGTTCGTGAAATTTCAAAGCAAAGCTATCGTTGTAATTCGGTTTTAATTCAAGAATCTGCCAAAGGATGTCGCTACTTCCGTCAGCAGCTCGCATATGGACATTTATTCCCTAGATATAAGTACTAGGATTTATAGGCAGCTATATGCAATATATATTACATATGGCGTCATTGCGTGTCTCGTTGGCTGGCATTTTTTGACCATTTTATAATTCTATCGGATTTATAAAATGGACACCAACGCTCAAAAGAAAGCCGCCCGCAGGGCTTAGCAGCAAAAACCTGCGGAGCGGGTTTTTAACTACTAGTTCTTATTAATACATTGTAATATAGTCTACCAGCTGACCCGGTCACGAGTTACTGTGGCTAACGAAACACAACACCATCTACTGGATGGTTCCCCAACCTTTATAACCACAATAAATTAACTCACATCGCCATCTGTTAATTTACATACAAATCAAATCCACACCACCCGCTTGCCAGCCCGCTCATCCACCACATACAGGCATTCTCCGTTAATTTAATATTTCAACCAATAATTTATAATATGTAGAGATATATGTCTGCCATGAAAGGGCATAAGCCTAGAATGGTGGTCGTGATTAACTAACGAGTGTTGTTATTTTTATTACGCATATCATATTTATACGATAGAATAAAAAATGTACAATTGAAATTTTTTGCATATTTGTAACAGGTACCTGTTTTTGGGGTTTTTACCTTAATATAGGAATCAACTCGATCTATAAATATGACACAGGTGTTGAATGTCACCGTTCTTATTATGAAATTCTAGAAATAGATGACCTACGTAGCGTAAAGGTAAACGCATTTCGGAGTGGAAGAAGGACATAAATAATTTAAGGTAAAACCCAATAATTACAATACTCGTTAGTTAATCACGACCACCATTCTAACCTATTCCACGTTAAGCCATCGCAGCTAGGTATGAGGATAACGGGAGTAAAAAATATCAAAAACAAAGGAGTCATTATCCACACTGCCAGCAGCCAGGAACAAGAAAGGCTTTTAAATGATCCTGTTATATCCAGCTCCGACTTGCTGAGTGCCCGTCTTCCAGTCAAGAGGCAGCCAAGAATAATATTTTTAACGTGCCCCGTTAGCTCACAGATGAGAGCTTTTTAGAGACGGCCCTCTCCGGAATCTCTGAAGGTGATGACTTAAAGAGTGTGTATCCAAGTGTAAATTAAGTCATATGGCTGGAGCTCGAACCGGACCGTCTTGCCACAGGGTGCACTCAGTGCCCGCTAACATTCGTCATGCGTTGGTGCAACAAGGACGTGTATTTGTAGGACTTACAGTGTGTCTGAATTGCCAAATGATTGGACAGTCATACAAGTATTGCAAAGATACAAAGAGATGCTCCCACTGCGGTGTAGAAGGACACGCACGTGAGGCCTGCCCCGCTGCTGCAGCAGCACCCAGTTGCGCCACATGCGCACGTTTCGGAAAGCCTGCAGCTTCCCGTGCCCACCCCACCGGAGATAAGGATTGCCCGGCCTATAAAGCAGCATTATTGTAGGACCTCTCCACCATCGACTATGGCGTCTAAGCATACCGAAATAGATGGCGAGGCTCTTGCTGTTGATGCATTAAAGGGTCTAGAGTCTAGAGACTGGGTCTAGAGTCGTTCAAATAAATGTAGCTTCGTTAAAAAAAGTAGAGTCTTGACGTGTGCGGTGAAGGAGGAAACCATATGTTTCCTTGTAACGCCGTTGGGAAAGTGGTGGGTCCCCTCCAATGATTCATTAAATATATTATATCAAAATGTGAGGGGTATTCGAACAAAGACTGTAAGTGTACGCAATAATATTTTAATCAATAATTATGACATTATTTGTTTTCCTGATACATGGCTGAACTCAACAGTATTTAGTGAAGAACTGTTTGATGACAGATATGTAATATTTAGAAGAGATCGTGAGTCAACCAAATCTTTGTCTAAAGAAGGTGGCGGAGTTCTAGCCGCCGTTTCTAAAAAACTTCTTGTCTCAAGAAAAACTGAGTGGGAGAGTGACAATGAAGGCTTGTAATTAAGTCTCGTTCCAACTCGCTCATCTTTATATGCATCCTCTATATTCCTCCTAGTGTAACCGTTGATAATTATTGTAATCAGATTGAAAAATTACAGGATCTGTATTTAAAGTACTCAATTCCCAATTCGCAGTTTATTTTTATTGGTGATTTTAATTTACCCGAAATCAAATGGTTACCTGAAAATTCATTCAAAAATAATGTACTTTCCCCTTCCAATTATAAAAGCATGAAAGCACACAGTCTTGTCAACCTCTCATCAATTTGCAATTTGTATCAATTCAATTATGTTCTAAATAGAAATGAAAATTTATTGAATCTGTTTTTTTTCTGATAAAGTTAACATTGATATACATATAGCACCAGGATTAACCAAATTGGATCAATATCACCCGTCATTATCATTATTATCAATCTTAGGATTTACTAGAAAAATCTTAAGATTTACCGTAGTACGAGCTTTTACAGTAATATATATAGAATGCTTATTATCTGAATTATGTGACAATCTGAAAGTATTTGCTTTGGCGTGATAAGGATTCCTAATTGAAGTAATTATTCAATTTTCATAACGCCATTGCTCAACGTTCAAATGTATTCTCTCATAAATACAAATTTTCTTCTTTACTTTTAAAAGCAACATTTTGAAAGTTAATGTTTTGCAAGATTCAGGTAAGGGAACGTACCCATACTACGTGACCTGTTCAGGGGGGGGGGGTCATCAAAATACCACGCTTGGTCACAACGGGGGGGGGGGGGGGGGCTTAGGTTTTTATCACGTAGTCAATCTAGAAATCTCGCGTTTTTTTTTCGAGCTACGAGGGGAGGTTTTTAAGTTCGCGTAATGGGAAGGTAAGTGATTAATGGGGGTACCGCTGATTTAGGTACTAATTGAACAACTCATTTTTAGGATAAACACCGGATTTTATCGTAATTAGGTCATTAGTCTTTGAGCTATCGTCGACCAAACACTTCAATCGGGAAGAAATTGTGAGTTGTGGAGAAAATTGAGTTCCGCGCTGTTATAAAGTTCCTTTAAGTTAATTTAAAGATCGGAAAAATGTATTAGGGTAGTAGGTGAATATGTTGAAAAGGAAAAATAATTTTGGTTTTTATTTCCACTCCTTACCCAATCCGCAAACTTAAAAACCCACCCTCGTACATTCAAATAAGTGAAAAAGTTCAGGGAACGTGTTTGTTGAAGATGATTGAGATGAAAAATGTTTATAAAAATAACAAGACTTTCGTTTTCATAAATTACGTTCCGGTTTCAATATATTTTGACATAAGTTTTATTTTGATAATATTTTTTCCACTTGTAATGCATGCACTCTTGCCGTCACGCAGCAAGCGCCGTATTAATAAAGACAAATATAAGCCAAATAATGCATTTTTTATTTTTTGTTAAATCGACGTAAACCGGGTGTACCAAAAATGCGAATCTTGCTGCGACTCGAGACTTGCAGACGGGACTGCAGATGTCAGTAGGTATAATTTGCATCCAGTAAACTGTTGGTATTGCGGATTTCTGTTTTACGGCCCCGCATTTAGCATACCTTCAAGTGGCGACGAAGGTTGTGGAATTTTTACTTGTACTTCCTCTCCTTCTCCTCGCCTCACAACATACCCCCAATAGGCCACTTGCATTTCCCCCCAAAACCCACTAATGACTGTTTTTGGTTATCTGCCGTTTTTTGAGAGAACCGATAGGCCTACAGATATTAATCTGGTCTCAAATGAAAACTAATTTAATTTACTACAACTTTATTTCATATAATATTTGACGTGGGATGCGTATTTTAGAAAATATTTCACATAATAAGTTATCATTTCGAAAAAATTTCACATTTTGGAAAAAAATTACCTATTTTCGGAGAACTGTATCTTGGAAACCAATGGCTGTATTTAGCTCGTTTGTAGCAAATTTAGTCTACTTTAAACGTTGACTGTACCGGTGAGACCCTTTCTTTACTGAGATATTGAGCAAAACTAAAGTCCGAAAATTTCATGGTTTTTTGGGTCCATTGCCGCTCGCACAGCACTTTGGAAATTGCAATTCTGTTTTTTTATTGTTGGTTTAGGTCATAACAACATAAAAAAAAAATCAGAATGACTGGACCTTTTGCAAGCATAACCCCCTTTTCACGTTTAACTTGACTGGACTACTACGCCTATGACCCTTGCACTGTCTAGGAGCAGGACTGTGATAGCACGTGGTACAAATTTAATAACGACAGGGTAAACGATTCGTTTGCACTTAAATTTAAAATCTATCGTTTTCAATTGCTTTTTTTACATTATCTCCACACAGAAAGCCCTGAGAGAAAATAATTTCCCTTAGGGCCTATATATTATCATCTTAGGGGATGCTGTGTGGAGGGTTTTTTAAGGAAAGAAGAGAGAGTAAGTTCTGGGAAGGAAATAGGTATGAGGGGTGGGTGGGAATCTGGGGGTCAGTATGCCCAGGCGTAACGTAGATATGAATCCATCCCTCCATCCGCGGGCAAGGCGATGGTCGAGAGAATCCAGCTGGAGAGGATAAAAAACCTCCTTCAACCAGTCTCTCTCGATCCTGTTCACCACGCGGCAGGCAGGTAGACGCATCGGCCGCCAAGACCTGGACAAACCTCACCCCTCGTAGTGAACCACTTGGGGTGACCTATGGCAGAGGTGTTGATTATCCAATAAATGGTTCCCGGGGCGGCGGTACTCATACCCGCCTCCCAAATTGAAATTGAAATTCCTATATAATACGATAGAAAACGTAGGCACCTACTTTCCTACGACCTTCATGATAAGTTTTCCGTAACAGATTTCTGATTCATAATTTTTTTTAGAACTATAAATATTTGCGGTTTAGCTTTTGTCAATATGACGTGATACTAAACTCGTGAAAGAATGCGCATATTGGGTAAGAAATGATATCTTTACAGTTCCGTTTACGTGATATAGGCACGGAAGTGAATGTCGTTAAAGCGGGGAGTGTGTACCAAGACAGACTTTTGAGACGGTCTAACCTCTCTTCATACTCCTACGGGAAACGGCGTGATGGTTAGTTAGTTCTTTGGTGTTTTATACCATATCCTGTTAAGCTACAATTATTAAAGCGATGCATTGGGGAGTGCAGTGTATCTAAAAGCATCACGTAGATGGCAAGGGCGGCTGGTTGAACGGTGTGTTTGTGTGCAGCACTGGTAAATTATATCGTCTAAAATTACTTTATAATATCTTACCGAAAAATATAAAATCTATAAATTTCATTAAAAATATCACCTACCAATATAATGCATAATATAATATGAATCAGGGAGAGCAAATTCTCAAAGTTCCGCGCGAATTTACCCTGTCCGGTGTGCAAGCGGAACGAATTATGTTTTTGTATCGAATATCCCAAACATCGCCAGCGCGCAACGCCGGCCATATGTATGAAAAATTAAGATATTTTGGTGTGCCACCCAGCGGCCTTTATCATACAAACTTAAATTTGGATTTAAGACCAAAATACTTAACCAAACTGAATAATTCTTTTTTTAATCAAAAGGTACAGCAAATACCTAAATTTTACATATATTAGCTTTTTTATTGATTGGTGTTTTAAATTATAAAACGCAGATTATTAAGGAATACAATTT
The DNA here is from genome assembly GCA_917880885.1 of Limnephilus marmoratus. NCBI lineage: Eukaryota > Metazoa > Arthropoda > Insecta > Trichoptera > Limnephilidae > Limnephilus > Limnephilus marmoratus. Next base: position 17,916,019 of record OU862932.1, read on the forward strand.
TTTCATAGGTAACTTTGACAATTTTGCCCTCGACTTTGTTTATAAATACTGTTTGTATCCTGTTTAAAATGAAATATAAAACTAACTAACCAACCATCACGCCGTTTCCCCACAGGGGTAGGCAGAGAGGACGGACCGCCAAATAACTCGGTCTTGGCACACACTCTTTGCCTCACTCACATTCATACATCGTCTCATACATTCTCTTCTATTATTCCGACTTTCGACATGGCCCGACTCAAGTATCTGATTCACTTGGTCGTGCCATGTCTTCCTCGGGCGTCCCCGACTTCTTCTACCATTCACATTTGCGTCGTATATTCTTCTTACACTACTTTCAAATTTATTTTATTTTATGAAATATAAAATAAAATAAATGAAACATTTAAAAAAAAAAAGAGTTTTTTGGGTTGAAATTTAAGATGTAGGTACTTACGAAAAAACAGTATTGTGTTTTTATTTTCTTAGTAGAGAAAAATAAAAATTTTAATTAAAAAGCGATATGCAGAAGTTTTCGCACTTCGAAAACAGATAAAAATAGATCTTCTCTCCAAATAAGATTAGTGGGATCATTTTTACCTAATGTTGCTTAGTAATCGTTATCTCTTAGTTATCTCACAGTGAACCACCACGTTTTCAGGGCAGCGGCCGCCACTGGTAGATGGCAGTATTAAGAACTTTCCCAAAAGTCCGCTAGATGGGGGGTAGTTTAGTTCAGGGTTTGGGCAACAGAGGGTCCAAGGTCTTCAGGAGTTAATTCGCATCAGATTCCAATTAGCCAGTTCCTAGATAGGTTGACTATCGTGGTCAACACGTGTACACGCAAAGTATCAAATAAACCCAGATGTATACGAAAGAACTTTATTGTTCCCATTTAAGAAATCTTCTTCCAAGGTGAGTTGGAAAACTGTAGGTCAAACACCATAAGAAGTAACGCAAAATCGTCTTGTTTTGGTTTAAAAAGTTGATCGCTTGGAACTATTATAGATGCTTTAATTAAATATGAGTAGAATACACTAGGTCTTTGCATTAATCAAGTAGTGCAAATATTTGTAGATAAAAATACAGATATCACCACTGGCATGGCCCTACGTTTTGCTTTTTTCGATAAATTATTTCTTATAGGAGTTGGGACCCTTCAAAAATTCTTAATTTTGCCTAGTATGAACGCTATCAACGTCTGTTTAGTATACAAAATTGAAAGTGTGTTTCTAAAAAATCAAAACGTACAGACACAGAATATTTTCTGCTTACACCGTTGGTGAAAAAATCTAAAAGATCGGTCCAGTTGTGGAGAGAAAAGAGGGGAATACGTTCCCAACTGTATAGCACACTGTTTTCATACTCTCTCTCTTTCAAACTCCATGTCTTTAGACTAACTTATATTCATCATTAAGTCATTCGTCATACATACATCGTTCATCCTAGACACGAGTGACTATATTTTCCATACTGTTAGAAATCGCATTATCAGTATGCAACAAGCGACTTACTTTCAAATTATTTAATTTCGCTCCCAGTCCCACCTCTTTCAATTGTTGCGCACAATTATCCGTGTATACATTAAATAACCACGGTGACATTACGCAGCCTTGCTGAACACCTTTTTTAATGTCAAACCACCATTCACCCTAATACATTTTTACAATACTTCCCTCATACATAGACGCAATTGCCTGTATGAGACTTGTATTCACTCCATACTTGAACAACACCTTCCATAGTTTTTTTTTCTTGTCGACTCAGTCGTACGCTAGTTTAGATCTACAAAGGTCCAAAAGAGTTTATTTTGCCAGAAACTTCTCAGTGAACATACGCAATGAGAAAATCTGGTCCTTGCATCCCATTCCACTCATAAAAGTACGTTGTGCATACATCCCATATTTTATCCTTTGTTTCCTTTCTTACCCTATCAATATTCTACCATATGGCTTGCCGACTGAACTTAGCAGGCTAATAACCCTATGATTCCCACAATCCATACGTGATCCTTTACCTATGTATAACGGCATGACCTCAGCCCTTCTCCAACTGGTTAAAAACTTAGCACAACCATGTGAGCATTATACGGCTATCTCCTTTGATGTATTCGGCAGCAAATATTGTCGATGCCATAATTCTTCATACAATCGATCTTTTTTTATTTCATCCATGCTGATTTTGGTAACATTCTTTCCTTCATTGTTCATACCTGATTCGCCGTTTTAACTAGGTAATACTAAAAATAAATCGGCAGTAATAAGTACTAAAATTATCTACACTGAGGTCAGTGGCGGGGGGCCCCCAAACGCCTCCATGTTCCCTTGATCAAAACCTAAACAAGCCTTTAAGGCACCAGGATACTGTAAAAAATTTTTTAGCCATTTTTTGAAAGATGCACTTGTTAAAAATGCTCTCACCATTTTTTTTAAAGAATTTCGAAAAATCGAAGGATATACAACAATTTATGTGAAACCGTTTGAAACAGTTTTGAATTATCCTTCAGCAAAACTTTAAATGCGATTTTCTCGAAACTTTTTAACATTTTCCAACCTAGTTGACCACATATTAAACAAACTATGCATCCGATTTGCATTCACCAATTCTTAAATTGTTTGAAAATTCAGTGTCTATGGCACCATGCAGGGGAATTTCGTTATCTAAAAAAAAGATAAAAATGGCGGACCAGCGAATTTTATTTGCAATTTTTTATGATAAATTTTCATTTTTTAATAAAAAAATAATTAGATGGGGGCCCTTTATTAAACAATCCATACGTGGTGTCATAGTCAGATCCGGATTACACATGTTGGGGCCCCTAGGCAATACACTTCTCGGGGCCCCTAGCCGATGCGTGCCCCCTAGGCAATGCACGTCTCGGGGCCCCTTTACCCTAGAGCCCCTACCCAATGCGGGGCCCCAAGGCAGTTGCCTACACGTCTTATGGATAATACGGCCCCGGCTATAGTGACTGGATTTTCAAAGGCAGTGCCCTATACTGCCTTATGGACAATACGGCCCTGCCAGAACCGGCTTAAGCATTTTTACCTTAGGGGCCCCTATCCGATGCGGGGCACATAGACAGTTGCCTATACGTCTTATGTAAGCAACTGCCTATCGATACTACGGCCCTGGCTATAGTGACTGGATTTTCGAAGGCAGTGGCCTACACTGCCTGACAGGACCATTTTTAACATGTCGGGACCTTAGGCAATGCACGTCTCGGGGCCCCTTTGCCATAGGGGCCCCTAGCCGATGCGTGGCCCCTAGGCAGTGGCCTACACGTGCATAATACGGCCCTGCCAGGGTGGACTTAAACATCTCGGGGCCCCTAGGCAAGCACGTCTCCAGGGCCCCCTTCACCTAGGGGCTCCTACCCGATGCGGGGCACCTGGGCAGTTACCTACAGGTCTTATGAATAACACGGCCCTGGCTATAGTGACTGAATTTTCAAAGGCAGTGGCCTACACTGCCTTATGGACTATACGGCCCTGCCAGGGCTGGCTTAAATAGGTAGGGCCCCTAGGCAATGCACGTCTCAGGGCACCTTTACCCTAGGGGCCCATAGATAGTGGCCTACACTGTCTTATGGACAATCGAGCAATGCCAGGGCCGGCTTAAACATGTCGGGGCCCCAAGACAATGCTCATCTCGGGGCCCCTTTACCCTAAGCGACCCTACCCAATGCGGGGTTTTTCTAATATGTTGTCAACCAGGTTGTAAAACGTAGTGATAAAACGCGTTCAAAGTTTTGCTGAAGGATAATTCAACACACAAATTGTTTAATACGGTTTCATATAAGATGCCGTATCTCCGTCAATTTTACGAATTTCCTTACAATATTTGGTGAAAGATTATTAACAAAAGCATCTTCCAGAAAATGCCCTTTGCTAAAGGTTATCTTATCATTATAGATAATAAAGATAGTAATGAAATAGAGAAGTAATTCAAAAGAATCAGTGATGGACTAACGGGAGGGGAGGAAGGGGGGGAAGGGGCGGCTTCTGGTCCCCGGGGGGCCTCCTCCAGCAAAACTTTGAATGTTTTTCTCGAAACTTTTTTAACTTGTTTTTCAATCTGGTTGACAACGTATTTAAAAAAACTATACATCCGCCTGCATATATTTTTATTGCATTTGTATTTACATTTGCATGTACCAAGTCTTAAACTGTTCGAAAATCCTGTGTCTATGGCACCACATAGGGGAATTCTGAATTCTAAAAAAAAATAAATGTCGAAACAGCGAATTTTATTTTCGAGTTTTTATGTGAAAATTTTCAGCTTTCATAAAAAAATTGAAGGGGGCCCTTTCTTAAAAAAATCCCTATGTGGTGCCATAGTGACTTGATTATATAACAGTTTAAGACTTGGTGCATGCAAATCGGATGTATAGTTTTCTAATATGTTGTCAATCAGGTTGAAAAACGTAGTTTTGAGAAAAACGCGTTCAAAGTTTTGCTGAAGGATAATTCAACACACATAATGTTTAAAACGGTTTAATATAAAACATTTTGATAACAAATGCGTCTTTTAAAAAATTAAATAATAAATAAAAGTAAGTAGGTAAAAGTAAAAATGATCAAGGGAACACGGAGGTGTTTGGAGGCCCCCCCAGGACCAGAGGTCCATGTGAACTGAATAAAAACCTTGTAAAATTACATCAACTTTTACTAGGGGGGGGCCTCATTCAGCTTTGCCGCCCCGGGCCTCTGACGGGCTTAGTCCGCCACTGACTGAGGTATTGATAAAATAATACTTTGTCTTCCGCTAATATTGCCTTTTACTTTTGGTTAAAAGCACGTTTAGAATGTTTTCCTTAAATCAGAATATTTCTGAAAACAGTCCTTCGAATGCCACCACGCAAAGAATGCATTATTGTCAACATTTCTCATGTTACAATCTTATTTTCATCATATTTTAATTAGAATATCGTTTCCTATTTACTGATAGATTTTATAACAACGCTTATTTTACAATAAGGAGTGTGTAAATGTATAGAATAAGGAACTCCAGTGAAAAATATTATGGCTTTAAAAAAATATGTTCATACAGACCAATAAACGCTGATTCTGAATATATAAGTTTTATTTCATAATATTAAACGTAGAGTTCTTAAAAAATTATTAAAAAGTGCATTTTTTAAACCTCTCGTCAAAATACACTGTAAAGTTGGCATTACTGAATGGTTAGTGCTGACGTCACGCGTCACCAGTTATTGTATTGAAACTTTGATTATGTAGGTATGACAAAAGCCATCAGTATTAACAACATTTCATGTTATTCATGATTTCATACTGTTTATAGAGATTTAGTTGTTGTGTTTATTGAAACAATATTTAAGCCTAAATAATTCAGTATCAAAAATAGAGGTATCTCTATTAGTTTATCTCTATTATTTAAAATGTTGAAAAACTTTAAACTGTACGAAAAAATCGTATAAATATACTATATCATAATGCTACATAGGCCAAAATTTGGCCGTGGAGTAGAACCAAAATGGCCGCAATCGATCGGCTGTTATCGTTTGCCTACACTTTTGTGGGTAATTCTTCGTTTTTGATAATATTGAGGTATGAGCTATGAAGGTATCTCGTAAAAATGTTAATAAGTATAAGGTATGAGCTATGAAGGTATCTCGTAAAAATGTTAATAAGTATAAGGTATGAGCTTTGAAGGTATCTGGTCAAAATCGTAATAAGTATAAAGTATGAGCTATGAAGGTATCTGGTAAAAATCGTAATAAGTATAAGGTATGAGCTATGAAGGTATCTCGTAAAAATCGTAATAAGTTTTTTTTACTCTCCGGTGAATAGCAAAACTGGCACACGTAAATTTCTTAATTTTATGGAGTTTTATTTAAATTTGAACACCGCACAAGAGTCCAAACTGCTCCCAATCGTCTGGAGAGCCAGTGGAACTATGGTATCCCCATATGGGCTATGTTGTGAGGCTGAAGGTAGTGAGGGAATGAAAGGAAATGTGGAAGAGGAAGTTTGCCTGTTGTTTGAAGTAGGTACCTGGCTATTCACCAAACAAGGCTAAAGCCGTTTCAAGCACCGTTTCGATTCTGAATGGTGGTCTTTCACTTAGAGGATACTGAAAGTACCTACCACTCTGGATCAATTCGCGCTGGTTTTCTGTCCGGAATTTCTCAAAGTCAAATCTCACGAGTTTTCCATTCCTCCCCTGCATTTTCCTGCGGGAAAATTGGGTAATTTGGGCTTTTAGTTTGAAAAAACATAGCGAAAATCTCGCACAGTCCCTTTGAAATACGAGTATGAACTCCTTTTTAAAGCGTCGATGACACACCGCGAGTTTACAAGCTACTATCTGGGAAATTCACTATCTTGCTATACTTGCTAACTAGCAGCGACTAGCAGATTGTTGACAATCTACGAAAAAAAGTTGAAAGGTCGTCAACTTTACTCGCCTGAGCGAGTGGACAGTTTTGTGTGTCACCATGACAATCTCAGTCGCCGATTTACCCGCTTTTAAACTTAGTAGATAGTAGCTTGCAAACTCGCCGTGTGTCATCGAGCCTTAACTTAGCGATCGCTCAATTTGATTGGCGAAAGCAAAGTTAAGTTTAAATTATGTTACTTTTTTTTATTACTTTGTGTGAATCTATAATTTTTGCTATTTTCTGTGGTCAGCGAGCCCCGGCATTAACTAGTAGGTACACATTAAAAAACCTTGAAATTCACCTTTTTTTTCTCTGTGTCATGCAATTATATAGTATTACTAGCTGACCTGGCCATGCGTTGCTGTGGCTCAACGCCATCTACTGGATGGTATGGTGGCTAGATAACCAAGTGTTTTGTCGATAACTTAACTCACACCGCCATCTGTTAGAAACTTATGGAATTTACAAATAATTACAAAGCATTGTCCTTTAACAAACATTTAATTCGCAATAATAAATATTGAGGTCAATAATCGTGATAAAAACTATCCTATCTTTCAAGTTGGACCAAATTACATACAGTTAGCCAAATTTCATAAAAATCGGTTAAGAGTTTCGGAGTTTATCTCGAACAAACATCGTGACGCGAGTTTTTTTTTTATATATGTAGTATATAAAGATGTACCTTTTACGCGCTTATTGGTGTAATACACATCTATGTACCATGCTTATTTTACTATCTACAATTTAAAAACTTATTGCTTTTTTTCTAAATCAAGCATTAACTCTGTGAAAATTGTGTAAAAGGTCATAATTTATCATAAATTAAATAATTGGACGGCTTTCACTGTTTTTGCGTAGGTAACGTTTTTACATACTAACGACTGTAACACGTCCTCTGTATTATTTATTTCAGAAGTAGGAGCTTCGAGCTGCAAACCTTGACAATGCTCGATGCGGAAAATGATTGCTTCCTCAATTCCTATTTTATGCTTTTTTTAAACAAGTTCTTTAGAAATTAGAATATGTGACAAATATTACATGAATTAAGGTTAAATTACTTTTAACGATGGTAAAGTTGCCGAATAACTCTGCACGCATGCATTTAAAGAAAAAATGCCTGATTTCAACTTAATTACTACTGGAAACAATCATTTAAGTCGTGGGAGATGCATACAAAAGTTATTGGGTTCTTTGTTTGGGTTATTTAAATAATTTATGCATATTTCTGAGTCTTCAAACTTAACTTGAAACAAATTTACCATCTTCTCCGATATAAATAATTGTTTCTTGATGTTATTTTTATTTTTTTGCGTGTACCACGTTGTGTAAAATTCGGCTTCAGGCCGCGAATGAAACAAACTCCTTATGTATTTGGCGATAAGGTGGAAATTCCCGTTTAACACCAGTCGCCTGTTTTGATATGTTCAAGAAAAAAACATCACCAAAAAGCGTGTTTTATATTATTTTTAAGAGTTGCGGCACAAATATTAAAATGTTTTACAATCATTTTCTAAAGAATTTAATTTTCTACAAAATACGATAAAACTATAACCGAAAAGGGGTTCGTAAGTAGGAGATTTTGAACTTTAAATGAGTTTTTATCGGCCTGATACTTTATTTTTTTCTGGGTTTATAAAAAGATATTTTATTTAATTTGTCGGGGGGCTAGAATTCCAATAATCCATGCGCTTGATAGCTGCAAGACGAGTTGTTATCTAGCCTCCTAAGTTAAGTAAATCCTAATGTAAAATCCATGCTAATTTGTACAGCGCTCTTGAGGCGATTTTTCGCAAAAACAGCGCTATATAAGTTGTCCAAATTTATTATTATTATAGGCCAAGATTATTTAAAAAATAAAAACCTGTCAAATTATAGTAATGCCAAATTTGTCTCTAAAATAATTCAAAGTTGATTCCTTTAATGGCCTACGTTTTATAATCTAAAACATAAATAAATAATGTGGCACATATCCGTATATTTGATATATATTTGACAATGTTCAAATTTGAACATTTTTCTCGAAACATGTAGATTTTGTATGTAATAAAGTGGTGTTAACAAAGTGATTTGACTCTTTAATTAACTTTAATTCTATAATTATATCACAAAGTTAAAACTTAACTTTGAAAAACCTTCTTAGAAAATTTGAATATTATTATTTTTTTATTATAATACTATTCGGTCCAATTCTCTTTGGAAATCCATACATAATAATATGATTCCAGTCTATTATGTATATTATATTCTGCCATAAAAAAACTCAAATTTGGATAATGGACTTCGATCCAATTCGTAAAATTCGAGTGAAATCACGCACTCCTTACGTAGATATTTCGGATTTATTCAAGAAAACATCGCCAAAATGAATGTTTTATTTTATTTTGTGAAATTCAAGCACAAATATTTAAATATTTTCCGGTCAGTCTAAAAACACAATTTGTCAAATCGTACAATAAATGTTAATTCGAAAAAGGTGCCTAAGAAGGAGATTTGCCACTTTTGAATTTTTTATATAATGACTCACTAAAAAATGCCCAGTAAAACGCAAATGTTCTGTGAAACCATGCGCGTTGTTCTCAGTAATGTGTCTTCACTCTATTAATTTATCTAAGCATCTTTCAAACATTTGAACAAAATAAATACGCATCTCGAATAAAGAATTATTAATTCAAAAAATACATAATTTTGGTACCTACTTTATTTCTTGTCGTTATATTTTTTTGGGGATGTTTTAGGATGTTATATCGTAGGTTAGGTTAGGTTAGTTTTAGTAGATATTTTGTTGGGGGATGTTTAGTCCGTAGGCTATTTTATCTTAGGTTAGGTTAGGTTATGTTTTGGTAGATATTTTGTTGAGGGATGTTTTATCGGAGGATATTTTATCGGGGTTATGTTGTCACGGGATGAAAACACTCATTATCTGCATCAACTACCGAAGTGAGTATGTTTAATAATGTATTTATTTTGTTTATTTGTTGTTTTAGCGAGCTCCCTGGAGTCAGGATCCAACTGCAGCGGAAGCACGCGAAGGACCGGCGGGGCCACGGAGCCCTCGCACTCCATGGAGATAGCGCAGGTGCTCCTGTCCCTGCTGCACGCCTGGGGGCTCGACCCCGACCTGGACAGGGTGTGCGAGGCCAAGCTAGGGCTGCTCAGACCCATGGTAGGTATGGCTGCGGAGGTTGATGTCGAGAGCGGGGTCTTCAGTGGATACTAAGCCTCTAGTTGTCTATGTCTTTTTTTTAAATATAAATGGAAACATAACGATGGTTAAAAGTAGAGATGCCACGAATATTCAGCTGCGCTATTCGGTATTCGGCCTATTTGGCCACTTTTTTTACTATTTGGTATTCGGCCGAATATTGCGTAGCATTCGGCCGAATACCGAAATACCAAACCATGAGAAAAAAACACATAATAAATAAAAAATTACCCCCATTTTTTTTTTTTTTAACAATAAGTCAGAATATTTAGTACTTAAAACCTATTAGTATTTTTTTTTTACATTAGCTCCACACAGGAGGCACCGAGGAAAACAATTTCCCTAGGGGCCTATGTCATCTTTGAGGATGCTGTGTGGAGGGTTTTTTAAGGGAAAGGAAGGAGAAGAAGATATGGGAAGGAAAAAGGTATGAGGGGTGGGTAGGAATCTGGGGGTCAGTGTGGCCAGGAGTGACGGACGTATGAATCTGGTCCTCACACTGCGGTGCAAGACGAAAGGTGGGGATAATCCGGCTGGAGAGGTCAAAAGGCCTCCCTCAACCAGTCTCCCCCGATCCAGCCCGCCACGCAGTGGTTGGGCAAACGTATCCGCCACCAAGACCTAGACAAACCTCATCCCATGAACCCGGGCCACCCCTGCTAAGTCACCAAACGTAGCGAACCACTTGGGCAGGGGTGTTGGTTGTCCAATAAATGGTTCCCGGGGCGGCGGTACCCATACCCGCCTCCCAAATTGTCAAATTGTAGTATTAAGTTATGATGAATTAAAAAAAAATTTCAGCATTTGTTGAAAGCAAACGATTGCGCTTTTCGCAACGCTGTCCGAAACGTTGGCTAAAGCAGGAGGTAGCGCAACACGGCATAACACACCAAAAACAAATAACGAAAATACTTTTGGCTGTGAAAATCTTAAAACGTATCAAACGTATCAAATAATGTATTTAAAAAATAACAAAACCTACAGACATAGAATATCTTCTTCCAATACAGTTGGTAAAAAAAATTTAAGTCAGTCAAGTTTTGGAGGAAAAAAATGGGGAATACACATAGACATATGAATATTAGTAGACCTGCCCTAAGTGATAAAAGCGTATTATTTCCCCCTCCCCATACCAATTCCTTGGAACCGGCTGGGATTGAGTATGGCTTCGCGTGAATCTAAAAATGTGACGTCATCATTCTTCTGCAAGCCAGCGTCGCGCTCATCGGTGCATTTTATGAAATAACACCGCAAAAAACATGGTTTGTGTTTTGAAAACCTCTAACAGCCTTACTCATCATAAAACCGTACCACGGCTCTGTAGCGTCACGGTAGCTTAACGTAGGTTAACGGGCGGTCCGTTTGATAGATTCTCCCATCTTAACAGACGGATTGCAATCTTTAGAGCACAGGCGTCGGGTGGGAATGCTATCCTTGTTCTACCGGTATTACAATGGAAGATGCTCTGAAGAACTAGCATCATTGATCCCTTCGGCACCGGTGCATAGTCGGGAAACACGCCAAACGCGTGCCCAACATTTGTACACGGTTGACATTTGTCACATGAGAACGGGTCGTTTCTTCGACTCGTTCTTGTGTTCAACAGCTCGGCTGTGGAATGATTTGCCGGCCTCTGTGTTTCCTCCTTCCTACAACATGGGTCTCTTCAAGACCAATGTTCATTCCTTCCTCTCCTCAAAAAGACTCTCCACACAGCATCCCAGATGACATAGGCCCTGAGGGAAATTATTTTCCTCAGGGCCTCCTGTGTGGAGTTAATGTAAAAAAAAAAAAAAAAAAAAAAAAAAAAAAAAAAAAAAAAAAAAAAAAAAAAAAAAAAAAAAAAAAAAAAAAAAAAAAAAAAAAAAAAAAAAGAAAAAAAAAAAAAAGTGGAGTAAGCCTACACTGCTCAGGGTAAAAATCTTTACTCATCATCATAATGTTTCTCGACAGCTGTTATGATTTTTTTACAGTAGCAACACTGCTCCAAAGCTCAAAAACGCGGCCAATTTAACATTTCGCGGCGTGTTGCCAACTTCACGTTTATTCATACGTCAACACAACGTCGACTTTGGTAAATCTCAGTAAATCTATATTTAGACTTAAAATCTCCTTCCGTGAGTGCCGCAAATGGATCGTGCCTTTTTTTAAACCTTTTCCGTGGCCGTGGTGCACGAATGCCGCGAATACGGTCAATATTTGCCAAAGCTCCGTTCAAAACGTCAAGATTCTCATAAAAGTTCGCCATTTCGTCAGTTACAACGCACGGGGTACTGAGTTAACCCTGGTGATCGGGTGGTTTAAATTCTGACAGCTACTACATCTCCTGTACAGCGACTCGGTAAAAACACGCGCATGCGCGCGATTAACCCACCATGTTGAGTAACAATTTCACCAAACCCGGTCTTGCTCCAAGGTTGTATCTTATTTTGTGATGATGAGTAAGACTGTAAATATATACTATTACTCGAGATACATGGCGTGTGCTCGTCGATGTTTACGGGGTAAGTAAATTGTGAAACATTTGTAAAAGTGTCCTAACTAAATACGGCAACAAAATAATGGAGACTGAAAATAAACGAACTTTACTTTGCCATATTTAGACTTTGCAAATTCGTTCAATACGCGGCGGGCAATTCACCCTCCCATGTAAAAAGGTCTATTCATTCAAAAGCAGAGTTTACTTTTAAGAACTAAATGGTGATATTATAATGCCAGATGCCTATATACTGTCAGATTGATTTTTTAATGAATCACAGTATCTTTCCTCTCTACTGTACTGTCATATTGAGTTATCAACGAATCACATATCTCCAAAGTCATCTTCCCGCTCTGTGCCCCGCTGTAGTTGGTTTCCCCCCTCACCTTTATGTTCTGGTCTACTAATATTCATATGTCTATGGGAATACAAAACCTCGATTTTAATAATTTTATTTAGGTATTATCCTATTATCAGCCTGAGGTACAGTTGTCCCGTAACAGCGACAGTGACAGCAGCAATTTGGTATAATATCTATTATTTAAATTTCTCAGCGACCGTGTTCGTGAGTTTGTGTTTTTTTGTGACAAAAAACAACAGTTCATTTAATGAACTGTCAAAATCCTTTTAAATCAAAACCTATTAACCTTTGCCTGTTTGTTGGTAGGTTCCCGTCAGTTTCGGCGTGCTGTCCAAGGGCGGGCAGATGTCCGTGCAGCTGCCCACGTGGCAGAACGCCCTCCCTTCCAGCGCCATCCCGCAGGCGCCCCTACACCCACCGCCCACCCTGCCCCCGCAGCTGCTGCGACAGGAGATGCTCACCAGGTACTGCACCAGGCTGAAATGCCTTCTTGTTCATGCTTGACTACATCTCTGACTTGGAGGACTACATCTCTGACATCCTAATTCCTTGACCCTACATATCGTCACTGCAAACATTAAGAGTCTGCCAGTCTACTGTTATTTTCCTCCAGTCCCTTATGCCTAAAGCTGCAGTGGGTAGCTCCATGTCATCCAGCTAGGGGAAAAATACATAAGGATTACCCACTTTAGTGACTTACCAGGAGTGCCCGGTTCATGGAAGTTTGTCTCGGTCTTCTATGTGACATCCTCCTACTGGGGTATATTGTGAGGCTGAAGGTAGTGGGGTAAGGAAGGAAATGCTATAGTGGAAGGTGGGAAAGTTCCTGACTCATTAGATCTGATTACCAAACCCTCGTAAAGCCATTTCAAACATTTCAATTCTACTATTCACCGGTCTGTGCATTGATCTAGAGCAGGGCCCCTACAGTGATATCACTCCTGGAATGTCCGCTAGCTCTCTCCTATATTTTTCTGTATGTCTTTTGTGTCTCTAGCTCTCTCCTATTTTTTGTGTCTGTCTTTTGTCTCTAGCTCTCTTTCATTTTTTTTTGTCTGATTTATTTTCTGTTTCCAGGATGTTCACTGCCCGTCTCCATTGGGAGCTCAGCACCACGCTCACATCCAACCATCTCCTGGCCATCATTGCCCTGGCCAACACACTGATGTCCATGAACAATGCGACCTTCGTTCCTGAGCAGGAATTCAATAGGAAGTTGCACAGGTAACTTTTAAACCAACTCATTCTGTCTTTGACTGGTCAAACTGACTTCCACCAAATCAATTTTTATTCAAACATATCGATTGCTCAGACTTGACACGACCGGACTCAAGTAATTCTATCTCCGTTCATTAGCTGCATATCTCCAAACCATCCAAGCACCCCTTTCTTAATATTTTTCACTACGTTTTCTTTAGCCTTGCATTCTTTCCGAATCTCCGCAACTATTGTAACACAGTCAATCATGGTTTTACCACACGTACACATCAGGGGTCTAATTCCTTCAGCATTTAGTCTACTTTCATCCTTCCTCTGCCAGTTCAATGACTCACTGCCGTACATCGGGGTTTGTATCAGCACTCCATTATGGACTGCTAAACTTGCTTCTTTAGATAACTTTTTGTTATCTGTTAACAACAAAATTAATCTGTCGTCTACTGAAATTGTCAATTTTTTACTGAAGCAAACATTTTCTACTGAATCAATCTGTTTTGGACTGAATCAATTTGTATCGAACTGAATTAATGTGTCTGGGTGCTGCTTGCAGAACTTCCAACTGAATTATTATTATTCCGACAGCCCGACAAACGGAATAATAATAATTCGGCTGATTAGGCCCTACTCACCAACCAATTTGCAGAACTGCTTGCAGGAAATCTCGCTGGGGTTCTGTAAATTGGATTGTGAATAGGCAAAACCGCCCTCCGAATTATTATTACTCTTACGGCCCGACAAAGAGAATACATAATAATTATTCAGCTAGCGGTTTTGCCTACTTATGATCTAATTTGCAGAACCTCAGCATACTGTCCTGCAAGCAGTTCTGCAAATTGGAGAATGATTAAGGTCTATTATCAGATCTATTGGCAGCTGAATCAATCATACATCTACCGAACCTATCTGTTTTCAATAATTTGACAATTTGTTAATTTTATTGTAGGGCTTCTGGGAGATCATCCGTGTCCTCGTGGTCCAAGGGCGAGGAGGAGAGAGAAGAGGCTTATGGTCAGCAGCAAGCTCACATCAAGCAGGGCTGGTCTCTGCTAGCCACCCTTCACTGCGTTCTGCTGCCGGACAAACTTATTGCCGCAGGTCAGTCTTTATTGATGATTGGTGATTAACCCCGAGTGTACCAAAAAATTCACTCTGGATTTGCTAGTAGCTCACCGCACTTGTAATTGTAAAAAGTTCTCCTAGAATAGCAAAATATATTGTATTCGCTTGACAAGGAAGTGATGTGTTTAAATATTATTCTGACTTGTCGTTTTGTCGCTTGCAAAAATGTTTGTTTTATCTTGAAAAAGCGCTTTGCAAAATTCCATGTCAATGTCATAATTCCGATTTTCAAAAGTCATATTATTTAGATGGAAAATATTATAAAACTCAAGAATATTTTTATTTATCTTCATTATATAATACTTTTTTATAACATTAGCGAGAAAAAAAACATTTCTCTGAATGTAAGTAATTACCCGTCTCGGAACAGTACTTACTTGTTTGTATATGATATTATTTCAATAAACGCGCGGGTTGCTGGCAATTAAATTAAATTTAAAATCCTGTGGAAATTCCACGTAGGATTAGATATTAGTAAATTTTTATAAATATGTGAACACATTCCGGTAAGACAGTACAATTTACAAAAACATAATTTTGCAAAAAACAAGTTTATTACGCAAATTGTGTCAGCTGGCAAACGACGGGCGATTGGCATTTTACCCTGGCATTACTAGAGTTATTGATTGGTGAATGACGATTGTTGATAGACAATGGATGATGGATGACGGATGACGTGTGATGTATGATGGATGATTCTGGCCAGTTGCCTTTATGAATGACGATTGTTGATTGACAATGGATGATGGATGACTCTGGCCAGTTGCCTTTATGAATGACGATTGTTGATTGACAATGGATGATGGATGACGGATGACGTGTGGTGTATCATGGATGATTCTGGCCAGTTGCCTTTATGAATGACGATTGTTGATTGACAATGGATGATGGATTACGGATGATGGGTGACATGTGATGGATTTATGAATGATTCTGGCCATTTGCCTTTATGAATGTAGTATCGGACGCGCCAAAAGGTAGTCGGGTAGGTGTTAATTCTTAATCTAGTGTTACTCTTACAACTAGGTACTTAATTAATTAGTTCCAAATATTAGAACGTCTGTTTCTGACCTGAGTGCAGTTGTTTGGTGGTTAATGAGCCAGTAAAGCAGAAAGATGTATTTTGTAATTTTTGTATTGTCATTGAATAAACGTAAACTTAAAATAAATTACTATACCCTTACTCTAGATAAAAAAGATCTTACATTATTGACCATTGTTGATTGACAACGAATGATGGATGACGGAGACGGATGAAGGATGATTCTAGTAGGTCGTCTTTATGATTGGCAAATAATAAATGATGATTGAAGAGTGTTAATTGGAATAAGTTGGAGACTACTTATTTTTGTTTGATTTATGGACTTTCAGGATTTTCTTAACTTTGTCTCTTTCCAGGATCCAAGAACTTTAAGCGCCCGCAGGTTGAGATGATGGCCCGCAGGTGGCAGCACCAATGCCTGGAGGTGAGGGAGGCCGCGCAGGCTCTACTGCTGGCCGAGTTGGGCAGGTAAGCAAGCTAACCTTACCTTATTTTTTAATCCGGTCTAGCGCCTTTAGCTGAATGCAAGGCTATTATCTACTCGACCTATAGCGTATTTAAAAAAACTTCCGAATATTAATATTAATACGGAAACATATAATACGTTATCTAAAATATTCAAAGGGAGGAGCATTAGTGACATCTTTTGGTATTCGATAGAAGCTTAATCAAGCTAATGATTAACCCTTTCCCTGCGGGAAGCGCACCACTGCGCCGCCCCGTACATGCCCTGTACGCGGGCGGCGCAGTGGTGCGCCGCGAAGTTTCTCCGGCATTATGTATATGTAACATACTTGAATATGGTAAAATTTATACTCCTAAAAATTCTCAAATCTTTACCCTACTGACATCTTGCGATATTCTTCCGTAATACGTATCCTAATCAGAGTTACAGAGATTTGAAGGGACCTCCCAACTCAGAGCGAAAAATGAATCAGTTTGAATTCTTCCCGCGTCTTTTCACATGCTATTGCGCAGGCGCCTCTCATAAGCATTCGCAAGATTCTCAAGCGAAGACGCTCGCAGAGTAATACATTATTATATCGAATTAATGTTTCGTTTTTTGTCGATGTGAACTATTGTGATAAATGTTGACATTTATCTGATTTATCATATTTAAAAATAAATAAACTTTCAGACTGTGGTAGAAATATAAAATTTCATCAGTATTAGATTATTTTTTTTAAACAAAAATAAGTGATTAAGAGTGTTTTTAGTGGACAATCAAGTGTAGTGATTTTATAACTCTTTACGAAAAGTTGAAGACGTTTGAATTTTTATCAATAATTGAAATTATTTTTATTACCAACATACAAAATGTCGGGTGGTAGTCTTAATGACGACGAAATAATTAGGCAACTTTAGAAATAGATTATGATTTCAAACTTAGTGAAAGTGACGAATATAACAATTACGAAGCTGCAGTTGTTTTTATTATACGGCCCTTTTTGAAGTGTTTGTCAATATTTCATTCATCTAGCCAATCGAGACATCGCACCACAGTTGAAGAGCTCTACTCCGATATGTTGATATGCTTATTGTGTTGACCTTGAAATATTAATATGGCGGCCCGACTCAAACGTATTCATTACACTACTGAGATAAGCGTCAAAGATTTATAGAGTCCCATTGAGAAACGGAATGTTTATTTACACTTGAAAAAATACTTCAAGGCATAAGTGATTTATTTTTTAAAACAAATACTAAAATCCACGCGTGATTATTGTTTACAGGGCCGGATCTATGAAATCTGGCGCCCTGTGCAGTAGGTACCGATGGCGCCCCCCCCTACATTTTTTATTTTGATTAAAAATTCGTTCACCCCAATTTTTTTATTTCTTTATTTAATTATTTTTTTTTACACTAATTTATCAAATAAAATCAAGACGTATAAAGGTGTAACTTTCCAAGTGACCTGGCGGCAGTTCTCACACTCATTTTTTTTTAAAGATAGGATCGCCAGGAGCCCTATACTCTCTGAATCTATTGGGTAAACATAAATTATGGTGCTATTTTAATTATTTTAGGAAAAACTCTTTGCAAGTTATGCTTTAAAATAATACAACGAATTGTTTGTTTGTGCCCGTACCATGATTTAAAATATAGGTTACGAGACAATGCGGGTGGTTTCGCTGAACTAGGTCCATTACACATTCTTGAGATTTACTGCGTTTATGTACCTATGTATATACCCAACGCGAATATTAGAAAAAGCAAATACAAATACGTTCTCATGGCAACGTACAACACAAGAATTGCATCTACTAGCTTCTGACAGGCAGTCCCGACGAGAGACAGTGAGCAGTGATAATAAGAATATAACCTCAAATTTGTACCTTGCATTTCCCCTGTGTTGAGCTAACAAACACTAAATACTGACGTATGGTATCAACGGCTTACGAACAAAAATACCGCGCTGTGATTGGTTATTGAATTTGGATCGCACCTATTCGTTGTAAAACACGATAAAAGATATATGGAAAAATAGATCTTACGTTTAAACTAAATATATGGAATTTGTAAAAAAATTCTGTAACCGACTATAAATTCGTAAGCCGTTGATACTAACCAGATGCGTGCGCATTCTGTTTCTTTGGAAAGTGTTGCTAGAGCGTAATAATTATTTCGTACTATGGGTATTTTTAAACGATTCAGGGAATATTATAACTAAATTTTAATACAATATTTATTTTCTTACGGCGCCCCTTCGGAGTTGGCGCCAGGTTTTTGCACATTTTTGAACGTATGGCAGATCCGGCGCTGATTGTTTAAAGCCATAAATTAGATTAGTGATAAATAGCACCGCGTGTGAACGAAGTGACACTTATTTTTGACGCAGAGAAAAGGTTAATCATGTTAACTGATTGCGAGAAGTTCAAAATAAATCCATAAAAATCCCCTACCTACAGGCTACCCAAATATGGATAGCTATCGCTCGAGTGGTTACAATAGATGAATAATATTGTTGTGAGTTGTCTAGGCTCGGCCCCAAGGGAAGGAAAGCCCTGGTGGATAGTTGGGCACAGTACCTGCCCCTGTATACCCAGACAGAGAGCATTAACACCCAGGCGCCCCCACCACAGCAAGTCCAGCCGGACAAGGTAATAATCACCCAACTAGTAATGGCCACTTTTATAATTCCTGTGAATTAAGTTTGTTTTTTTGTGGCAGAAGATCAATAAAGACAATATTTCTTCACTGGCGAATTCCAACTTATTTATTAACTTTTATAATCACATGTTACAATAATAATTTTTTTCCCGACCTGACAAACACTAAGGTGGTCTTTAGACAATTAACTAGTTGATTCTAGCTGTTTCAAAGAGATAAGAGACCTTTTCTCTAAAGAACACATCATTTATAACCAAAAAACGACTAACACAATCAATAAACAATACCTAATACACATGTCAGACTATCAATGTAATGCTGTGATATACAGAAATCTGCTTTATCGACTATCATTTCAATCAGTGCAACTATCAACTATCAAGTAGGAAATCTGTAATAATAAATTAGCTTCGAAATGTTATGCTAGATGTCAGTAACCTTCGCTTTTTAAACAAATAATATGTGTGAGGGAGATGTATGATAATGATTACATTACATTACATACATAAAGCATTTGTCTCCTATTCATCAGTTCCTGCTTTATTGTGATAAAGTGAGTTATTTGTTGCATTAGTGTTGTTGGCTTCTGTGTGAAGAAGCGTACTGTGCCTGGTACGCTTTGTTGGAATATTTAAACCAATGACAGATATTTAACAGGAAGAGGAAATGGAGGAGGAAGAAGAAGAAGAAGCCATGCGGAAGCCGTCTTCAATGGCGGAGTTGAAACGCAAACAAACAACGGCAGTCGTTTTGCTTGGAGTAATTGGTGCAGAGTTTGGCCAGGACATCAGCAGCGAAGGTATGTTTAAATAAATTTCTTCTACTTTTGATTGCTACTTCTATGGGATTTACATAATTTTTTTAAAGTTTGTTTTGATTGTTGATATCAATTGTACAAAGAGATGAAGGGATTAACCAACAAGTAAAAGCTATTATTTTTTTAACCTCTTCACTGCTCTGGGTCCTCTCTGCCTTTTTTTACATCTGTGCATACTTGCATCTGAAATTTGGGAGGCGGGAATGGGTATCGCAGGTCCGGGAACCTTTTATTGGATAACCGACGCCTCTGTCATAGGTCAACCCAAATGGTTCGCTACGTTCGCTAAGTTATACATTTTGTGACTGGGTTGAGGGGTGCCTGGGTTTATGGGGTGAGGTTTCTCCTCTCTTAACGGTGGATGATCTGGACACACTGGACCTCATGTTCCTACCCATTTTTGTAGTAATGGCAATCGATATGTGAAAAAGTTTAAATTTGATTTTACATAAATAAATATGGTATTGTCCTTTAGAAAAGCTTTTCTCTAATTTTTATTGATGATTGATAATAATTGGATAATGTCTATAGTGCCATTTTCGTGAGAAAAATCACATCAAATATGTAATGTAAATAATTGGAAACTTTTTTTAATATGAATTTTTTAAATTTTCTTTTACACAGGATGCATATTTTTCCCAAGAGCATGAAAAAAAGGAGAAAAAAACCGATTGTTTGTGCCCGATTGAAGGATTATTCTCATCTCTCTTTTAACATTTGATATAATGTTTTTCTTTTTCCCTTTTGGTATGTTATGTAATGGATTTTACATAAAACTTTAATACATTAACTTTGTATGCATTGCTTTTGGATTTGAAAGTTGTGCTATAATCAGAAAACAGCACATTTAAATAAATAAAAACATGCAATTCATTCTTTAGTAAAGCCTGGATCACAAGCACCGAGTAGAGTGGCGAGACAATAAAATGATACTAGGCCAAGACAGTTGGATGGACGAGTAGGTGTTTACACGTCATTTTTAATTTGGCACCGAGTCAGTCAGTCAATAGGCCACTTGCATCACATTTAAAAAAAAAAAATTCAGTTTAGGCAAATATTCTAAGACATTCCGTATTTTATTTTAATAAATCTAGTGAATGTTAAATGTCAGATTCAAAAATTGTTGTCATGTAAAAAAAATAAATCAGTGTGGAATTTTACAAAATTAATTTAATATTATCGGAGATGGAAAATTTTCATGTAGTGACGTCACGAGCCCAGATAACGGATTTATTTATTTAAAAAAAAAATCTTGAAAATTTCTAAAAAATTTTAGTAACATTTTCGTATCTTAGTAAAAAAAAACTATCCAATTTCAATATCCGATTTCTTCCAAGTCATTATGAAATCCATGCAAGTGGCCTATTCAGTTGCTATGCGCGGGAAACGGTAGCGTGATGCCACCGACAGTGGCGAATACGCAGCGAGTGAACGTTTATACCAGCCGAGTGGACAAGCGAGTCAGTGTGGGGAAGTGCGGGGGTGGGCATTCGGCCCAGTAAGTAGAAAAGGGTCCGAGTGACTGTCTCGGTACTCGATGATGTGTTTACACGTACCGAGTACTCAGCCGAGAGCACTGTCTCGCCCTCTACTCGGTCTGTGTGATCTACGCATTAAGGGATTGTATGCAGTGAGAAGGCCGAAAAAAAGTTTTTTTTATAAATTTTTTGTGAAAAGTTCTTTTATTTTACAAAAACCAAAAGTATTGATGTATTTAATGGCAACATCTAAGTTTATAATGGCACTAATGATTTATAAATATATTGATCTGGTGTGCTTCTGCAGATGATCTCCTGAAGGTTTTCCAAAAGAAGGTGTTCGGCGG
The DNA here is from genome assembly GCA_917880885.1 of Limnephilus marmoratus. Lineage (NCBI taxonomy): Eukaryota > Metazoa > Arthropoda > Insecta > Trichoptera > Limnephilidae > Limnephilus > Limnephilus marmoratus. Next base: position 17,937,578 of record OU862932.1, read on the forward strand.
TGACAACGATTTCTCCGGTATAGTTCATCTCAAATCCAAAAACCTAAAAGATTATTTTAGTGGATAGATTAAACTAAGTATTGACAGAAGGAATAATCGATTTTTTTCGATTTTTGACAAAATGGTGGCTTCGAAAAAAAAAATGGAATTTCTGACCAAAATTGTCGCATAAAAAAAATTGAAATAATTATTCAAAATAATTCTTCTTCCTTCGATTGATACCTGAGGAATATATCTGAGAAGGTTATGTTAAAATTTCAAACCGATCGGTTGAGCCGTTTTTTAGAAATCTTGGTCACCAACTTAGAAAACATAGTTTTCAGAAAAAAGCATTTAAAGTTTCAGAAGAAGTTTACACATTGCTTTTTGAAATGATGTTCACTTATTTCGTACAAGATATAACTCTATTTAGTCTTCAGGCATAAAATGAACCCTTCGTAAGGTCATTTATGTTTACTAAAATCTTACACAAAATACTAAAAATCCGTGTCTTTATTCAAAGTCCTTTTTCATATTTGTCATAAATTATTATTTTAGAAAAGTTGTATTTTCTGTTTCTTTTTATATTCAAATTTCCTTAAATATCATGATCATTTTTTATCCTCATTTTGGGCATAACACTTATAAACCTTACAAGATAATAAGCATATTAACAAACCCCATAAAATATAATCTTAATTTGCGACCGGCATGTTGTTTTATTTTGTTTTTTTGCATGGTTGCCATTATTAATATAGCGCATATTTTGCCATAATTTGTTCAAACAGGCGCTGCCAACAATAAGAGAAGGCAAGGAGATGATGTTAGAAGAAAGAACTCTGTTGTAGAAGGTATGTTTTATCATGAATATGTTTCATTTGCTGTTTGTATTTTGCTTTTTGTATTATTTTAGGACAAAGTTTATGATGATGATACAAAACTTAACTTATGTTACCATGAGGAGTAACTGATTTAATCATTATATGGTATGATATGATTTTAGATTTTCACGGCCAAAAGTATTTTTGTTATTTGTTTTTGGGGTGTTATGCCGTGTTGTGATATCTCCTCCTTTAGTCAACGTTTCGGACAGCGTTACAGTGTCCATCATCAGGGCAGATGTGTGGCAAACATCTGCCCTGATGATGGACACTGTAAGGCTGTCCGAAACGTTGACTGAAGGAGGAGGTAGCGCAACACGGCATAACACCCCAAAAACAAATAACAAAAAAATTATATGCTATGTTTATGGATTTTATAGGAAAACAAAAATCTACTATAAATTTACTTTTAACCTTTCAGGCTAACCCGTAGGCTTTTCAGAACAACTCATGCAAATCGTCATGTCTTCCTATAATCGTCATAGAAATCGTTGTGTCTTCCTTAATATCATAGTGAGAAATTTGATCTAAATGGTGTTTGAAATAGAAAACATCACGTTTTATATTCACATCTAAAAATAACCACAAAAGAAGTAAAAGGTACACCTTTATAAAACCAAAGTTTGGATCAAATTTAAATTTTTTTTATTAATTATTTTTACATAGAATGACGAAAAAGTGAGGTGACGATAGCGTTTATAATACATTTGTCTAATAAAATATGTAATGTTTTTTTTTTCATTATCAGTATTTTCATTTTAAAAAATCCTAAGTTGAGCCATTTTTAAAACTTTGCCTCTAAAATCATAAAATATCAAATCCTTTAATGGCCTACATTTTATAATTTAAAACAAAAATAAATAAAATAACTCATAGCAGTACGATATTTGCTATTATACCTTTTGATTAAAAAATCTTTCTTCAGTTTGTTCAAGAATTTTGGCCTCAATTCAAATATAAGTTTTGTATGAAAAAGGCAGCGCAGCCTTCTCTCTTAACAGGTCACCAACTTAAGCAGATATATGCGTTAGAAATACGACAGCTGTCAAGTACAATAAGCGTGTTTATATGTCAACGCGTGTGTCTCCATAGAAATCGTTATAACTCCGTTATTCTTTTAGTGACATCCCTCAAACAAAAAGTAAAAGGTCGATAGTGGAACAAGTTGTACATCCCTATTCAAGTTGTCCATAGAAAGACATAACAAGAATATTCTGTCATTCGTGCAATCTGACACATAATTTTTCCCGCCAAATTTCAAACCGGCGGCTCGACCTCGCTCGACATTGTTAATTTTTATTAAATATTTTTATATGAAATGATAAAAAGTGAGGTGACAAAAGTGTTTATTATACATTTATACAATAGAATGAGTATTGTTGTTTACATAATCTGTGATTTTAGTACCGTTTTCATATAAAAATATCACGTGAGTCATTTTTACATTTTTTTAATGTTTGCATTCTAAATTTTAATATTTACAAATGTTAATATTTATTTGTAATACAATAATTCGAAAGCTTATTTTTAACCTTTCTAAAACAGTTTTTACTATTCGGCTACGTTCAGAAATGTTTCATTTATAGTGCTTTAATTGTGAAGCGGTAATAACACAAAGTTTTCGTAAAATGTCATTTCGTTTGAGACATCTCAAGCGAATATTCGCGAAAATTCGGAAGGGTTAAAAACTTAATTTATAAACTAAGAAATGAAGTTTGGGTATTGGTTTTCCATTTCCAACAAAATACTGGAGTGGTCTTGCTTTAAAGGTGTTGTTCCTGTTCTTGTGACCAATATGTTTTTTTTCTTTCCAGGTTTCGGAGTAGGCCATGGCAGCTTGTCACGCCTCACAGCCCTGGCCCTGGCCCACCTGGTATTGGCCCCCGGCACCGCCAAGCTGCCTGCACACACCCCCCTGCGTAGAGCTGCCGTGGACCTGCTGGGCAGGGGCTTCACTGTCTGGGAGCCCTACCTAGACGTCAGCAAGGTGCTACTGGGTAATTCACTGATGATTTTACCGAGCTTGACTTTGCCCATTTATGTAACCTTATAGTTTATCTTTGACCTGACCTCGACAACCCAAAATAAGATTCATAAAATAACATTCTACTTTTAACTGATTCCTGTGGGATATGTGAGTAAGGTGCTACTGGTTGAATCGCTGACGATTTTACCAAGCTTGACTTTGCCCATTTTTGTAACCTTATTGTTTGTCTTTTACCTGGTCTTGATAACCCAAGATGTATTAGGTCCTTTCACATGAAATTGGCGTTTTGCCGTACTGGCAACTTTGATCTCAAATATCTTCTCTTTGGTTAGGAATTACAAATTAAAATTTGTACACCTATTTACTCATGTATTTGTGTTTCGAAAATTATAATTCATTTGTTTTTTCCTTAATTTTTTTTTCCTTTGCGTCACTTAGTTTACAAAATGGAAAACTTGAAATATCGCGTTATTTACGAGTACGAGATCCACCGTGGCACCAGTGCTGCAGAAACGGCTCGAAGGATTAATGATGTGTATGGCGACGGTGCCGCAAAAGAAAACACAGTGCGTTTTTGGTTCCAACGTTTTCATTCTGGAAATTTCGACCTGCAGAACAAGCCCCGTGGACGGCCGGAGACCAAAGTTGATAATGAAGAATTGAAGGCTATTGTGGAAGCGGATCCATCGCAAACCACGTCCGAGTTAGCTGCAGGCTGCGGTGTTAGTGATAAAACTGTTTTAATCCACTTGAAGCAAATTGGGAAGGTGAAAAAGCTTGAAAAGTGGGTACATCACGAATTGAGTGAAGCAAATCAACAAACGCGCGTTATAATGCTAGACCACACACTGCACAACAGGCGGCTACCAAACTATAGGAGCTTCAATTGGAAGTCTAAGACATCCACCATACTCTCCGGACCTTGCCCCAACAGATTACCATTTTTTTTGAAATTTGGATAACTTCTTGCAAGGGAAAAAATTCAACTCCGATGGGGCAGTCCAAACCGCCTTCAAAGATTTTATTGATTCCCGTCCGAATGGTTTTTTTAGTAAAGGGATCGATGAACTACCTATGAGATGGCAAAAGTGCATAGATAGCAATGGTACATACTTTGATTAAATAAATATATTATATTAAAAAAAAATCGACTTTATGTTCCTCCCATACAAAACGCCAATTTCATATGTAAGGACCTAATATGTAGATTCATAAATTAACATTGGATAAATTAACTCATTCCTGTGGGATATGTGAGCAATGTGATACTGGTTGAGCGTTGATGATTTTATCAAGCCTGACTTTGACCAATAATCTAAACTCATCGTTGGTCTTTCTCATGGTCTTGACAACCCAAGATTAAAAGATCACAAAATAAAAAAAATACATAAAAGTGGACTTAAAACTGATCCTTATAGAATATCCGAGTCACTTTATCACTTAAAACATATTGGCAGAGTGATCTAACCGCTGTTCTTGGCTCAACAAATTACCAGTTGAGTATTTGTTAAAACAATTCCAAAAGTTACTATCCTGAATTTGGATTAGAAAAATTTAAGTGATGTAAGAAAAATAATGATCCATGTGAAATACCTGAGACACCTTTTTCATGAAAACGTTTTGACTCTGGTCCGGTCTCATGCCTTTTCTTGTTCTACAAATTACCAGTTGTAATCTCATGCATTTATATATTAGTAAAATTTATATTTCAGAAGTTCCTAAAAGTTATTAGCCAAAATATTGATTTGGAAAATGAACTTATAACTGATCTCTGTGGGATAACTGAGTCACATTATTACAAGAAATAATTTTTGAAGTGAAAACTTCTTTAGCACCGTTGTGATTTGAAACTTGATAAACAAAAAATAGCGTCACTAAAAAAGACAAACATATACATCTATAGGATTTAGCCTACCAGAGAATGAGATAGACTGATCGGTCTCCTCTTTGTGTGGTGCTTCGTAGCCTCCCCAATCTTTCCTACTTTAGTTTTCTGACAGTTTCACTTCTACTATACATTTTTTATATATAATCATGTTATGTTTGATTTCAATAGGTTACCTCTCAATGTATGGATTCGTATAATTAAAGTGGACATATAATTGATCACTGTAGGACACCTGAGATATTTTATCATGAAAAAACTATTGTTTACGCAGGTCTTTTGGACATGTGCTGCGACGCAGACAAGCTGGTGCCCTCCATGACTTATGGCCTCCCTCTAACCCCCCAGGCAGATTCCTGCCGTACCGCTAGACATGCTCTGACACTCATCGCTACAGCCAGGTAAACATTTACATATTTATTTTTTTTTTTAATTTATCCAATACTTGACCATTCCATACCATATACAATTCATAAGCCTCTTCCTCTTCATGTAGTTCACATATCATTGGAGTTAAGATGCCTTTAGGTCCATTGGAGGGGACCCCACCACTTTCCCAACGGCGTTATAAGGAAACATATGGTTTCCTCCTTCACCGCACACGTCAAGAATCTATTTTATTGAATGAAGCTACATTTATTTGAACGATTCAATGTCCATGCATACGGGTTAGAATAGAAAGCAGTATGCAATTACTTACATTAACGTAATACAAAAGAATAATAAATCTGGCAGCCCGTAGAATAATTCTTCTGAAATCTGTAGAGGAAAATATACACAGATAAAGGTGTTAGTAAATAAAAAGAAAAATAAGAGCTGCGCCCGGTTGAGGAATTCTGGATAAGAGAAATAACGAAAAAGTAACAGTGATAATATAATGCAAGTATTTACAATAATAACAGAGAGAAGATAAAATGCATAAAAAGAAAATATACAGAGAAGGTATTCCACAAACCACCAGGCAGTCCCAATGACAATGTGCATGGCTATCGGCCCAATCGCAGACGAGCTTTTAGATCCAGTATTCAATTCCCGTCATTTGACAAACTTTACATTCAGTTTCTTTTTTTTTACATATAAATTGTCTCCGTTAACTGCTAATCCTCAGTCTCATTAGAGTTTTGTCAAATTTTCAGTCATTGATTATGCCGAAAATCAGGTCAAGGTCATTTCAATTCGTCCAAAGGCTGTTGTGCCAAAAATCAGCAGTTAACGGGGACCGTTCAAATGAATCTGAAAAAATTAAATGGTGCTACATGCTTATTTGATGTTCCCTTTTTTATCAGCAGCTTTTTCTCATTCATCCAGATTATTTTCTTACATGCTCTTATTCTAATGTCTATTCACTCTCCCCAGACCGGCAGCATTCATCACGACCATGGCCCGCGAGGTGGCTCGGTCGGCTGTGCAGCAGGCGGCAGGCGGCAACCAGCCCCCAGCGGCGGGGGGAGGCGACAAGGGCGCGGGGGCGCAGAGCGGTGCGCAGGGAGGCGCCCAGGGGCCTGGTGGTGCTCTCTACCGTTCCCGGGCGGAGGTGCTGCGTGGGATAGAGCTGCTGGTGGACAGGCAGCTGCCCGAGGTCCAGGAGCTGCTGGTCGAGGTAAATATCTTTATCTTCTTTAGAACCCCAACTACCCAGAGCTAGTTAAACTATGGTATGTTGCGGAGCTGTAATAAGCGGAGAGAGAAAAGAGATTGTGAAAAGGAAGGATGGGAAACACACAACTGTTCAAATCTAGTCATTGGTCTGGTTGAATCAATCTCAAGGTCCTTTTCGATTCCTAATGGTGGTTTCTCAGCAGAACGATAATAAGAACATCCGAGTTTCCCCGAAGCGCGATAGGAGTACATAGCCTCAGAAAAGGTGAACCTTCTGTGTAAGAAATATCTAATTGTTCTGGAAGACAATGACCGACCACCTTGAATCGTGTTTCTGGAGACCTGGAATGAGTGAAGCAACAATATCCTTGGTTCCCTAAACTCCTAAAGGCTCAGGAAAGAATACTTATGTTGTGTAAAGGGTTAGAATCTTCGAGTTAGCGTTAAGCGTTCATTTTTCCATATTAATATATTTCCAATCGATGTTCTTAGACGGGAAAACATTAAACAAGAACTTGTTAAGCGAGTTTAACTGTATATAAAAATTAATGTTTCTTTGTCTGTCCTGTGATGCGATCCTAAACCATCGTTCCGTTTGCGTTGAAACTTTGGGGATTTGATGTGCCCATGCCCGTGATGGTTTCTATATATAATAGTATACTACTAACGCTCTGGCATTATGAAATTATTTCCTATACCTATTGCAATAACACTTTCGTGAGTTGTTGTGCGCTTGTCCACAAAGGTTTCTATATCTTCTTATATATAAAAATGAATCGCTAAATGTGTTGCTAAGCGCAAATCTCGAAAGCAGCTGAACCGATTTCGCTAATTCTTTTTTTAGAATATTCCTTGAAGTACGAGGATGGTTCTTATGGAGAGAAAAATTAAGAAAATTGCACGGAAAATTGGATAATTTCAGAAAACCTATCGACTATCGCACATTTGACAGTTCGCATGTTTGAGAATGACATTTTGCAAAACAATGATTGTTAAATCAAGATTCTATCTTTGAAAATCTTTAAGTTGATAAATTTATTTAAAGTAGGTACTCCCCAAATGGTTTGAATAGATACCTATGTTAGGTACCAAATTTAATATACGTACATGAAAAATGGAAATTTGAATAAAAATTGTAAAAGGTGGCACGCGGGTTGTTTAAAAACTGAATGTACTGGGATTGAATATTTGGAAAGCGGGAGGGAGGGTGAGATAGGGGAGGGGTGTGGGGAGAGGGGGAAGGGGGAGGGAGGGGGAGGGTGGATGGTGGAGGGGGGAGGGGGGGTGATGGAAGGGGGGAGGGGGGGGGAGGGCGGTGGAGGGTGGGAGGGGGAGAGGTTGAGGAGGCGGAGTGGGAACCCCCCTTACACCATGCGAGCGAAGCCATGGGAAAAAGCTAGTACATATATAAATACAAGGTGTCCGGAAACTCGTAGTACAAGCGGGAAACTGGAGAATCCACATCACATTTGGAGTCGATTTTGTGGTTTAACTTTTTTTGATTTGAGCTTTCGTTTTCGAGTAAATCGGGTCCGAAGTTGCAATTTTTTAGGTTAAATTTGAAAAAATTTTTCACTAGGGGGTTGATTTCAGCTGTGTAATGTCTTATAAAATGCAACGAAGGGTAAACCGGGCTCAAAAATTTTTTTTAACCCTTTAGTTGCCGAAAAAATGGAAAAATAGAAAAAAAATATATTAAAATCGAAATGCTTAGATCGAAAAAAATAAGTTTTTTGGGTTCTCTACGTGATGTAGATTCACCAGTTTCCCGCTTGTACTACGAGTTTCCGGACACGTTGTATATATATATACGCGCTCGGGCATTATGAAATTTGTCTAAAACATTTACGATAGTTAAGCGACAGAGAGGGAAGGCAGGAGGGGGAGGGGAATCCGGGAAGGGTGGAGGGGAATGACGATGGAGAGGGGGGTTTCGCAGGAGGAGGGGAGAAGGTGGAAGGGGAACGCATGAAGGAGGGGAAAGCGGGAGGGGTGGAAGGTGGAAGGGGAAGGGGAGGTGTGAGGGTAAGGGGAGGCGAAAGAGGAACGGTTATGAATGGGAAAGAACACGGCATTGCAATGCATTCTGGGAACTCACCAGTTACTTAATGAATCTCTTGATTTAAACATTTATTAATGTTTTCTTTGTTCCGCTAGGTCATGGACATTGTGCTTCACTGTGTGGACCAGTCCCATCTGAAGTCCAAGGGCTTGAACGAGGTCTTCCCGGCCATCTGCCGTTACAACCAGGTCTCTCACTGTCCCGCCACCAGAAGGATTGCCGGTATGTCCATTGTACACTCATCCTTCTTATGTTTTAGATGTTTCCATATATTCCAGTGAGTTCAGTAAGTTCCACACTGTTGCAATATATATATATATATATATATATATATATATATATGTACAGGAATATATATATATATATATATATATTCCTGTACATCTTCTTCCAATTGACCTAACGGGTCAGCTATCTTAGAACACCTTAGAGCTTTGAATGGTAATAGCGAATCTGAGTTCGCAGATCATTTATTAACCATTGGAGCGCTTTTGCCACAATATGGCACTATTTAATATACTTTGGATTGCTTTGCTGCCAATTTTGGCAAATTTTCCCTTATTTGTAAGTAATTAAGTAGAATGTTTCGTGACGATGCACAGGGGTGAGAGTAACTTTGCGGCTACTCCTTGCTATTTAAAACACTTATGGACTTCGATACGAGTTATGCCCGACCACCAAACAAGATAGGTAATTCACAATTAAGTGGTACTCACTGCTGTTGTGTCTTCTGGCATGGTTTCCATTTGGTAACAGTCACAGATGTGTCCATAAGCGCTCGATAATTGGGGTTATTTTATAATCCACGATAGAGATCTGAGTCACGAGTCAATTCACGTAAGAAGTTCACACAAAGCATACGATACAATACGATAGGGTTTACACTTTATGTTACGATCAGATACAAAACAAAGCTATGAGATGTATACTGGGGAAAGGCACATACGCAAGGATTAATCAAATGAGAGAGGAGCTAAATTGGATTCCAATAAAAAAGAGACTACTATTTAACGTGTTAATTTTTGTGCATAAAATTATGAAAAACCAAATGCCAAAATACTTTAAGGATGAAATTGTTTTTAATAGAGACATTCATAATTACGAAACAAGAAATATAAACAGAGTTCGATTGCCACAAATGAAGAAATCAAAATCACAGAACTGCCTAATGTACAGAGGACTAAAGATGTATGATGAAATGCCTGAAAGTATGAAGAATGAAGAAAGAATGAATGTATTTAAAAAGAAATGTTATGCTTACTGTAAAAATATTTAAATTTATCAAATGAAATGTTACATTGTGCTTATTAGTTTATATTCATGTAGAACTAACTCAATAATAAAAAATAAAAATAAAAAGATAAATAACACTTCGACGTAGAGCGAAATGTCACGATACGATGATGGTTAGCAACGGACTGGCGATATTGCGGTACTTGACACCTGTCTACCGTGTAGGTAGGCACCCTTAATGTGCGGAATTCCAAAAATCTGGATTCCTCCGATCCTGTATACCAATCGGAGCACAAAACAAATGAAATCCATCAGCATTATAAAACATAGAAGTTTGCGATTTTATTATATTTTTTTGATAAATCCTACGAATATGTGATAATCGACAAAAGATAGATGAATTCATTGGCTATATAGAACTATATTCAGTTTGTATGTCTCCATATTAAAACTTGGAGGTATGTTTTTTTTAATGTGGGCGAAAAATATTCAAAATGAGCTCCAAAAAATCGCAAGCAATCCGAGAAAAAAGTTTTTATTTGGTCTGTCGCTCGACTGGTTAAGTAATAATCGTACATTTGATATAAACTTAGGACTTCAAATTTTACATACGGTTTATAAGGCATCGCAGATAAATGGTTTTGAAATCTTAGAAATATGGAAAAATGTTAATACCAATACAGATATAATTAATAAGCAAAAAAAAAAAAAAAAATTTTTTTTTTTTAATTTAAATTAATAAATTACTTTGTTTTTACCACTTCTATTGTTTACAAAACCGACATGAGAGATTCCAAAATGAAAAAATCTGGAATTTATAAATTGAAATGTAATGATTGTGATTTCTTTTATATAGGTAAAACTTCGAGAAACTTTGAAATAAGGATTAAAGAGCATATGAAAGCTTTAAATAATAATAGTTTCTCGGAGTTTGCCAACCATTTAATAGAAACTAGTCATACCTTTAATTTTAACAGTGGAATAGAATTAATTCATTGTAATGTCAATGGCATACAGTTGGATAAATTAGAAATTTTAGAGATTAGAAAGAGTGTTAATGCAAATTTAAATATTATTAATAATCAAAAATTGTTTTTAAATGACCCATTATTAAATCTATTCCTCTTTTAAAAATTTTAATTGTTCTATATTGCCCCTCGTCCCTTAAGGCTGTCATACCAGCAAATCATAATTTCGATTCCGACTGCACCGCTCACACATCAGCCGTTGCAAGCGGACGTTTTTGGAACTAGATTTCGTTCCGCTAGAAGCCGGGTTTCACGTACCTATAGTTCACGCGAAGCTGGACCTACAGTATGGTTCAGATAAAGATGTTGAATTCTCGCTTCCAGAATTTTAATAAGTAGTAGTTATTTGTAATTTGTGTATTGAAGTGCGTAGACATAAATAGATACATAAACACAGTAGGTATAAAGTAGATACCTACACAAAAAAACAATTTGTTATATTTTTTAAATATTTTGGTTTTTGTTTTTTCATTTTATTTTACGGCCATTAGAGTGGAAGAATTGAAACGTTACTTGAAATGGCTTTAGCCGTGTTTAGTGACCAGATCTGAAAAGTCAGGTACTTCCCCACCTCCATCTTCCCTAACTCCTTCCCCTCCCCCACTACCTTCAGCCTCACAACATACCCCAATTGGGGGTGATAGTCCCATTGGCTCCAGACGGGAGCAGTTGGGACTCTTGTGCGGTATTCATGAAAAAAAGAGTACCTAATATTCAGTTGGATTGTAAAAAATACCTCATTTTGAAATATTTATTCGTGTGCATAATTTTTAATTTTATATTTATGTGAATACCGCACAAGAGACCCAAATGCTCCCGTCTGGAGCCAGTGAGACTATGACATGACTATGGGGTATAGTATGAGGCAGAAGGTGGTGGGGAAGGGCAGGAGATGGGGAAGAGGAAGCGAAGAATTACTTGGCTATTCAGATCTGGTCACCAAACACGGCCAAAGTAATTTTTAGCAACGTTTCAATTCTGAATGGTGGTCTTACACCAGGGCGATACTAAAGTATCTTCCACTCTGGAACGTGACGCAAATATATTATTTTTATATGAAATAACCCAAATTAGTCAAACAAAATTTATTTGCCCACGCCGGGATTCGATCCCACGACCTTCGGATTGCGAGTCAAGAGCCTTACCTCTTGACCACGCCGGCCGTCAATAAATAGTATCAGTAATTTGGAAGGCGGGTATGGGTACCGCCGTCCCGGGAACCATGTATTGGATTATCAAAACCGTACGGGTAGCCCGGGTTCATGGGGCGAGGTTTGTCAGGATCTCGGCGGCGGTGGAATCTGCCCCACCAACTACGTAGAAGGCCGGATCGGGAGAGACCTTTTTTTACAATCGCTCGACACATTGCCTATCTCTTCTTTGGGGATGCTGTGTGAAGGTTCGTTTCAGGGAAAGGGAGGAGAGGATCTTCTGAGAAGGAAAGGGTATTAGGGGTGGGTAGAAATGTGGGGGTCAGCGTGTCCAGGAGAGCGGATGTATGAATCCATCCCTCCCACTGCGGTGCAAAGCGATGTTCCGAGAGAGTAAGGCTGGAGAAGTCAAAGGGACTCCCTCAACCACTTTCTCTAGATCCAACCTGCCATGCAGCTGGTGCGCAGACGCATCCGCCGCCAAGACCTGAAAAAACCTCACCCCATGAACCCAGGCACCCCTGCTAGTCACCAAACGTTGCGAACCACTAAGGATGACCTACGGCAGACGTGTTGGTTATCAAAAAAATGGTTCCCGGGGCGGTGGTACCCATACCCGATTCTCATGTTTGTTATTTTTGTAATACGAAAAATGGATATAAAAAAGCCTACCCCCCATCCCTCTCAACCCCCTCCCCCTCTCACCCCACAACCTCTAACCACCCTCCACCCCCCCGCCTCTTTTACCCCCCCCCCCCCCTATATAAAAATCAATTGCTGTTTGTTAGTTTCACTAAAACTCGAGAACGGCTGGGCCGATTTAGCTGATTTTGGTTTTGAAATGTTTGTCGTAGTCCAGGAAAGGTTTAAACGTTGAGAAAATATGGAAAAGTTGCGAGGAAGATAGTAAAATCAACAATTTAATTCTCCCATATAAACTGTTCTACATACTTTCCTGTGAATTGCTAACCGTTCATCCGATTGCGATGAAACTTTGGTGAGTTGTTGTGAGCACGCCCGCAAAGTAGTCCAGTCAATAAATGCTCCAAAAGGAGGTGTAGAGTGCGTGAGCAGGGACCTAAGCGATTCCTCCAGAAACTTGTTTAGGGTGCTTAGGGTGTGAACATACTAAAAGTCCTGACGTCTTGGTTGTGAGCTAGGGGGAAGGGGGGGAGGGGGAGGTCCCAATTTTCGGGTTTCCGCTTATATCTCAAAAACGGTGCGTCACACATGAAAATTTCCTAAGGATAAGTAAAAAAAGCTCATAAAATTATCTACAACTTTTATTCTTTACGTAATTTTCGAAATCACGTCCATTTTTGACTTACACGCTCCACAAATGTAGATATTTTTGAAAAAAATTATTTCACCTCACATTTTTCATCAAACGTTCCTTCATATCGTCTAAAATATTCATCAAAGAAAGAAATTTATTTATAAGAAGTTGTAATAAATTTAATTCCCTTTTAGAATATATATACATATGCAAATAAGTCTCCAACCAGTAAATATTTACAGCAATTTTAAGGTTTTGCGTAAAATGTCGTCATTTTCAGAAAAAGCTGTTTTTATCTTATTACTGACACACCGACGTGCAACGACGATTATGCGACGCTCTTTTAGTAAGGCGTATGATCAGATATGACCATGGAAACCACATTGATGCTATCATTCAAAAGCCGAGAAGGCATAACAGGAGGCAGAGGTATTTTGCACAATGTACTAGAAGTGGTTAGTTGGTATGAGCGCAACTCATGAGATCTGCACTTCCCTTGAAGAGTATTGTGGAGTCTTCACGTCCAGTAACAACACAAGGACCTCGGACAAGCCCACCGAAGTAAAGATGCAGCAGACATTTTCAAACTCAGTCAGTGGTTTGATGCACATCCTCCCTTCCCACAAGCCAATGAAATAATGTCAATTCCCAATGTCTTCTGTCAGCTCGTCGATAAAAAATCACGATGAAAAGGTTGCAGTTGACCCAACATTTCTGTTTCACCGGATGTGTATAAGCAAACGATCAGATGAGGATTTGAAGAAATTCTTTGAGTATGAGTTGGCCCCATTTCCCTTGGCACTGTTCAATGAAGGTGGGATGTGGAAGACAACTAAATCTGTCCTGTACAGCTTATTCGAGCCTACCAAAAAACTGGTCTACTGTCTCAGGTGAACATAGTTGTGGACGGAAAATTTCTACTACACAGAGTAATTTGGCAAAAAGATGCCTTCCTTGTCACAATTTGTGATCGTTACATCAACTACGTCAACCACCACTATCCTGGATGACTCACACTGTGGTATTTGATTGGTACCCAAACCCAGCCAACGGTACAAAATCACAATGACAGATGCGATGATACAGACTGAGAAGGTCAGCTGACATCAATTTGACTTGGAACACTTCAATACCCGTTAAAAAGGAAGATTTGTTATCCAATCCTACCAACAAAAGTAACTTCATCTCTTTACTACAGACGAAGCTTCGGGAGAATGGGATACAGACTCTTCAGGACATGATGCTGACTTCCTTGTTGTGAAGATTGCTGTGGAACATTCCTCTCACAGTTTTGTGAGAAGCTTTCACTTCCTTTTGATTGCTTCCACTCCTCCCACCCAAGATATTCCGCTGCTGACAACAAACGAGGGAAAACCAAAACAATGCCACTGTCCATCCAAAAGATGCAGCACCGTGCATTTGAACACATCCTGTTCTTACATTCATTTACCGGCTGCGACACAACATCTGCAACTTTCAGGAGAAGCAAGGTGGGCTTCTCAAAATTGTACTTGGATTCAGAATTCATCAAGCAAGCGGCAATGATCTTTATAACCCCTCCTCTACTCACGGCGAGGTTGAAGAGGCTGAAAATAAATGTTTCCTGAAATGGTATGCGGCGCCAAAAAGACAGACCTTCCTTAACCAGTACCGCTTTTAGTCGTTCACAGGGTTGGTGGCAAATATGAAGCCTGACATCAGCTCCCTCCCTCCAACAGAGAACGCAGTTAAACAGCATTCCCAGTGCACCGATTGAGCTGCCCCCTGAATAATGGGGGTGGAAACATGAAGGAGAGACTCTGATGCCAAATACAACAAAAGATCCACCAGCGCCGGAGGTCCTTCTAAATATGATATTTTGCCGCTGCACCAGGGATTGTGCAATTGGCAAATGTGGATGCCGAAAAGCAATGCTGACCTGTTCTGCAGCGTGTCTCCGAGTCTCCTGCCAAGGGAGATGCCTCAATAGCGTGCCTGTTGCCGAGGACGACGATGACGACGACATAGAGCCCATTCAGCAAGAACCATCCAATACTGAGGATGAAGATGCCATGGATGAACAACGCTTGCGAGGACCCCCACGTCCAAGGAGGATGAGAATGTAACATGATGTTATTGAGAACAGTGATAACAATGAGATCTATAATTTTATGTGCTTAATGTAACGAAATAGAATAAACATTATGATTATAAAATACAATTATGTATTTTTCAAGTAATATGATTTTTACCTATTTTATTTAATAACTGGTTTTAAAGTGTGGTCACACATATTATTAGGCGAACGAACAAGTGTTGTGTGTCAGTAATAAGATAAAAACAGCTCTTTCTGAAAATGACAACATTTTACGAAAAAACTTCAAATTGCTGTAAATGTTGAACGGTTGAAGATAAATTTACATATGTCTATATATTCTAAAAGAAAATTAAATTCTTTACAACTTCTTTCGAATAAATTTTTTTCTTTGATGAATATTTTAGACGATATGAAGGAATGTTTGATGAAAAATGTGAGGTAAAATGATTTTTTTTCGAAAATATCTACATTTGTGGAGCGAATAACTCGAAAATGGCTGGGATTTCGAAAATTACGTATAGAATAAAAGTTGTAGATAATTTTATCAGCTTTTACTTATTATCAAAAAATTTTCCTCTGCGGCGCACCGTTTTTGAGATATAAGCGGAAACCCGAAAATTGGGACCTCCCCCTCCCCCTCCCCCTCCTAGCTCACCACCTAGACGTCAGGATTTTTAGTATGTTCACATCCTAAGCACCCTAAACAAGTTTCTGAAGGAATCGCTTAGGTCCCTGCTCACGCACTCTACACCCCCTTCCTTGACTGGACTAAAGGTTTCTGTATATACTGGTGAGCTCTGGCATTATGAAATTTGTATATAAAATTGCAATTGGTGCCACGCAAACTGTTTGAAAACTGAATGTACCGGGAGTGAATGTATGGAATGCGGGAGGAGGTGGCGGATGGGAGAGGGGTGAAGGATGAGGGAGGGAATGGGAGGGGGACAAGGGAGGGGAACTCGGGAGAGGGGGCCCGCGGGATGGGTTGGGGAGGGGAACCCGGGAGGTGGGAGGGGAACTCGGGAGGGGGGAGAGGAAAACGGGTGGGGGTTTAAGGGATAGGGGAAGCGGGCGAGGGGAGTGAGGAGAGGGGAAGGGGACGTTGGAGAGGAAGGGGAGGCAGAAGGGGAACGGGACGAATGGGAAAGGACACGATCTCTGGCATCATGAAATTTGTATAATAAAATTGCAATAAGTGGCACACGAGCTGTATGAGAACTGAATGTATCGGGAATGAATGTATGGAATGCAGGAGGGGGGAGGGGAACCCGGGAGGGTGGAGGGGAACTCGGGAGGGGAGAGGGGAATTCGAGAGGGGGATCCGCGGGAGGGAGGAGGTGATTATGGGAGGGGGAGGGGAACTCGGGAGGGGGGATCGCGGGACGGAAAAGGGGGGGAGTAGAGTGAGGAGAAGGAAGGTGGAAGAGGAGTGGGAACGCGAAAGGGGAAGGGGACGCGGGAGAGGAAGGGGAGGTGGAAGGTGAACGGGACGAATGGGAAAGGACGCGCAGGGAGAAACAATTTCGTTATTAAATGGCAAAGGTTGGTACCCGGCATATATATGCTATATAATGAAACAATTTCGTTATTAAATGGCAAAGGTTGGTACCCGGCATATACAAGGTGTCCGGAAACTCGTAGTACAAGCGGGAAACTGGAGAATCCACATCACATTTGGAGTCGATTTTGTGGTTTAACTTTTTTTGATTTGAGCTTTCGTTTTCGAGTAAATCGGGTCCGAAGTTGGAATTTTTTAGGTTAAATTTGAAAAAAATTTTCACTGGGGGGTTGATTTCAGCTGTGTAATGTCTTATAAAATGCAACGAAGGGTAAACCGGGCTCAAAAATTTTTTTAACCCTTTAGTTGCCGAAAAAATGGAAATATAGAAAAAAAATAATATTAAAATCGAAATGCTTATATCGAAAAAAATAAGTTTTTTGGGTTCTCTACGTGATGTAGATTCACCAGTTTCCCGCTTGTACTACGAGTTTCCGGACACGTTGTATATGCATATATATGCTATACAATGCTAATAAATGAAAATGAATCGCCGAAATGTATGTACGCGCATAACTTCCGAACGACTACACCAAATTGGATAATTCTTTTTTTGTTGTGTTTGTTATTGCCAGGACAAGGTTTGTATATAACTACTGGTGAGCTCTGGCATTATAAAATGTGTATACTAAAAATTCAATGGGTGGCACGTGAGCTGTTTGAAAACTAAATGTACCAGAACTGAATGTATGGAATGCGGGAGGGGGGATAGGAACTTGGGTATTGGTGCCGCGGGTGGAAAGGGACGGGAACCAGGGAGGGGGAGGGGAACCTGGGAGGGGGGAAGGGAATTCGTGAGGGGAGTTGGCGGGACGGGGGAAGAGGAGTGGAGTGGGGAGTCGGAAGGTGGAGGAGGCGGAGTGGGAACGTTTGAGGGGAAGGGGACGCGGGAGAGGAAGGGGAAGCGGAAGGTGAACGGGACGAATGGGAAAGGACACGCAGGGAGAAACAATTTTTTGTTGAACGGCATAGCAACGCATGCCGGGCACCAGCTAGTATATAAATGAAAATGAATCGCCGAAATGTATGTACGCGCATAACTTCCGAACCCATGCATGCCGGGTACCCGCTGTATATAATTTATTTATTTATTTATTTACGGACAAATAGTCCATTAACAATATAACAATAACACGAATAACAAGCGAGCCTAAAGGCCCGACCCGCCTAGCAATTGATCACTGTTCGCATCGATTACCGTTCGCATGTCATTTTTTGTAACCAGCACCACTTTTCGTAACAATCACCACTTTTCGTAACGATTCACCAGTTAACCCCATGTGTCGAGCATGCGTAAAGAAGTTTTACTTTAAAAAAATGGGGCATTTGGGACTCTTGTTTTTTGTATCGTATAATAAGGGACAAATAAAAACATTTATTTTTAAATATAAAACTTTTTGCATAAAAATATTCAATGAAAATGAAATTCGGTCAACCCTGTAGATTTTACGAACGTGAAACAAGGAATTCGTATGTATTTACATTTCGTTTCCAAAATATTATTTCAAACTGTTGTAATTCAGAGCGACGCGGACACGTCCTCGTCTGGCCACGTTTCGGACCGTAATGAACTGCGAAATTTTGTGTTTCGGCGCTATGATAAAATCGTCAAATGCGAAGCTGTTAATTAATTAAAATTAAATGCTTCCCAAAATTATTTTTCGGTCAAACTTATTTATGATTTGTCAATAATGTCTTAGCACAATAAGTATGTAAAAAAATATGAAATATATTAGTTTATAAGTGCGCAAATAAATACACAAATGGACCAATTTTCGTCAAGAAACACATGTACGTACATATTTTTTAATGATTTTATTGAAACTAAAATTAAAATTCTAATACATAACTTTGCTAGATAATGTATTGATTTATTTCACTGCATGATTACATTATTTGAAATGGGTGTGGTATAATACAAAAACTTTTTTGAAAATTTAACAAATCTGCCAACGACCTATGGAATAACCTTATTATACTAAAAATTAAAAAAAATTCTAAAAATTTATTACATAACTATGCTAGATAAAAGAACAATCTTTCGAAATCCATTTATAATTTTTTGTGGAAAAGAGTCAATACGTCTAAAAACTTTTTTGAAAATGACATATTTCTGGGTTTCTCTACCTATGTCCTCTTAAACATTATTTTCTTTCTAATTTTACTATTGTTTATGTCGATTATTTTTCTCTATTACCTATATATGTCTATTTTTAAAATTAGTTCTGTCAAAACCCTGAAGAAGTCAGCTTTGCTGACGAAACATGTCAGTTTTGTAAACAATAAAAGTGGTAAAAACAAAGTAATTTATTAATTTAAATCAAAATGGTGCCACAAAATAAGTTTGCTGTGTTAGAAGAAGGGATTTTTTTTTTTATAGTGATACTAAGCTGCTCCCGTCTGGAGCCAGTGAGACTATGGCATCCCCAATTGGGGTATGTTGTGAGGCTGAAGGTAGTGGGGAGGGGAAGGAGATAGGAAAGAGGAAGGTGGGGAAGTACCTGGCTATTCAGATCTGGTCACCAAACATGGCTAATGCCATTTCAAGTAAGGTTTCAATTCTGAATGGTGGTCTTACACCAGGGCGATACTGTGAGTATCTTCCACTCTGGAACGTGCCGCAAAATATACTATATATTATTTTAAATTAATAAATTGTGAAATAACACAAATTAATCAAATAAAATTTATTTGCCATGCCGGGATTCGATCCCGCGACCTTCGGAATGCTAGTCAAGAGCGTTACCGCTGGACTACGCTGGCCGTCAAATGAACCCTCTTGAATATTTTCCCATTTAACCAGTCTTTCCCTTCTAATGATATCGTAATCCCAAATTCCAATAAACTTCCCCCACTCTTACCCCTCCTCCTTCCTTCTACCCCTTCCCCTGTATTTAATCCGTGATCTGTATTTAATTTGTAACATCAGTATACTTTTACTCCTGATGATGTGAACATTGTTCATGAAACATGTCGAGTGTATATAAAATAAAGTAATGTATACAAAATTATTTGTCTTTTAATAAAATAAATAATGCCATCCCAAAGTGAAAACCTTACAGAAGAAGTTTTCTTCAAAAAATTAGATGTTATTTATTTATTGAAGCCTTGAAGGCTTTCTTCACTTTCTACATTATCGTAAGTTGTATAAAAGAGTATTTTAATTGTATAATGTAGTAAATAAGCATTAGTATAAAGATGTAAGTACGTATTTTCGGATAATCGAGCCATACATATTTACGTGCAGGTGAATGAAAACCATGTTTACATTTAAATCTTTAATGACAAATAGGAATTAAACAAAAAAACAGTGCAAAATTAACGCTCAAAAAATCTTCAATGTTAGTCTGCCGAAGCAAGCCTACCCGCTTACGAGCGGCTACGTCACATACTTTTTTAAGGATAGATATTTGATACTGGTCGCTTTCAGCTTGTGTTTCAAACCAACGCAAGGCAATATCTAAGCAAGTAGTACTTTCACGCGGCAAAATTTAGCTTGCCGCCGGGTCGGGCGGGCGTAGTAGTTCGGATAAGTGGTCGTTCGGTTGATCGACGATCGGATAATCGACGCTCCACTGTAGATGAAATATGCAGTATTAAGGGTGAACAATGTTGGCGTCACTTGCGAGGTTTCATACTAGTTTAACAAATTGGGAGGCGGGTACGGGTACCGCCACTGTTATTGGATAACCAACACCTCTGCCATAGGTCACCCCAAGTGGTTCGCTACATTTGGTGACTTATCTGGGGTGCCCGGGTTCATGGGGTGAAGTTTGTCCTTCACTCCTGGACACACCGACCCCCAGATTCTTATCCACCCCTAATACCATTTTTCTTACCAGTTTCCCAACTTTCCCAACTTCTTCTCCTTCCTTTCCTAAAAAGACCCTCCACAGTGCATCTCCAAAGATGACATAGGCCCTAATGGGGATTATTTTCCTGAGGGTCTCCTGTGTGGAGCTAATGTAAAAAAAAAATTATGATGATGGTTAACGACCCACCTCCCTTATTTCTGTTATGCACGGTCCTAACCCAACTAACTATTTATGTATTTGTGCAGTGGGCAGTCACAGCGGGCAGGTGGCCATGTACGAGCTGCGCCAGGGTCGCTGCCAGCTGCTGTCGGCGCACTCGGCCCCGCTCTCTGCCTGCGCCTTCTCCCCCGACGGCAAGTTCCTCGTCACCTACTCCTGCAACGAGAACCGCCTCATCTTCTGGCAGACCACCACAGGTAAAGCACTGTAACACACGCACCCACTCTCTCAATAATCCGCCTCTCGATTATTCCACAACTTCTATAATCTGCCGTTATTTTTACTAGTTTACCGGTGACAGGCCGGAGACGCGCCGGCACGCGCGTCAAATGCGCATGCGCGAGAAAATAATTCAAATATTTTAATAATATTTCCGACAAAAAACTTTTGGTCTGCGATTTTGGCCCTTCTATGTACAGAATTTGTATGAAGAACAGTGTCAGAATCGCTTGCGCCATCATTACTCTAGTAGACTGGAATATTTTTAAAATGATTTCGTCTATGACAATGTGCTGTCAGAATTTGCCGCGATTTTAACCGTCGCAATAAATGCGTGTTCCGCGACTAAAACATCGTAAAACCTATTAATTTACGTAATAAATGCAAGTAATGTTGTTTTGGTAGATAGTTTATTGTGTTGTGAACGTGTTTCAGTCAATATAATATACAATAGCTCAAAATTAATCAACAAAACATTCAATTCAAAATTCAAAGTGGTGGTTTTTTTAGTGTTTTTTCGTGAATTTTCGTGGAATAGCGTGGCCTTTGACAGGTTAACCACTCATTTGCCGCTTGTGCGCCGGCGTGTCCTGATTTTGACACGCGATTTTGACCCTTATGTATAAAGAAAGTGTATGAAGAACACGGTCAGAATCGCTTGCTCTATTATCGCTCTTTACCAAAGAGAAAACCGCAATTCGCTTGGTCACTCCATATAATTTATATTAATGATTTACCGGAGCGCGGGAACGTGCGCAGTTCTTGCGCATGCGCGGGAAAAATTCTTTGGTCTTCAACTTTGACCTATCTATGTACGAAATTTCTCAAGGACGCTGTCAGAATCGCCGGACATTGGGTGTCATGGGTGCCGCTTTTTGCGAACGCTAATTGGTTACAACTACTTACTATTTACTCCCGGCATTCAACGAGTTAATAGAATATGTTTACAGTCAGGTGTTTTTTTTCAAATTTTTTCATGTTGAAACTTAAAATATTGCAATTTTCAAAAACGATTGTATATTTCAGATACAAAAATCTAAAAGGCAATTCTATCTAGTTTCTATAAAGGTATATGCTTTTACGACATCTTCAAAAATAAGAAATATGCAAGACATTTAAAATACGTTGAAAAAATTCAAAATTTCCTTCGGACATCAATCGTTAAAACAGAGATAAACTACCCTCTCAGGCCGTGTAAACAAAATGTATTTCTTTCAATGAACAATTTTTTAATTAGTAATGTTTTCACATCCGCGGCCGTTTGTCAATGGAATAAAATTTTCACGGGGTTTTTTAGTAAGGCTGTTTGAGTTTGATTTTGTGCTTTTAAAGGGTCGAAAAATTTTGGAAAATTCAAAATTTAAAAAATACACACCTCTTACTTTATGAATTTCAGCCCCGGATCTAATGGGGGGCAAGCCGGGGCCCATGCCCCGGGCGGCAAGTTCAGAGGGCGGCCAAACTCAACTTTGACCACGGAATAAATAATAGTACAAGTAGAGAAATTTCACGGCCATATTAACTCGACTGATACCCAGAGCCCTGAGTGAGACGTGCTGCACGAACATTTATTATTCGCGAGGCGCGTAGGCATAGTTCAAAATACGCACCAGACCCGCTCGCCCGCAGGAACCACAGATCGCGGCAGCACGCGTCTGCTCTGGTTACCGTGCGTGTGAAAGAGATGAAGCTATATTCGAAAACTCCCTCGTCGATCTCTCTCCACGACAGTGTTTTGTTTTAAAAATGTGTCAAAAGTGTGTTGTTTATTTTTACTCTTTAGTACTTGTTGATCAACCGAAGGTACAATACTGATGTCATTAGTGTCGCATCAATAAATCTATCACAGTTCATCGATCGCTTTTCTGGGTAAGTATTTTATATAACTATCTTATGCTTTTTAAGTTACTATATTTATTTTTTAAACTCAATTTAATACGTGCAATCACTTACGTCGTCAATTCGTCATTATTCAAACTTACTTAAAATTTTTACGTCGTTATGCGTGTCATGATTTGTTTATTACACTATGGCAGCCATCATATGACTGAGAAGTAAAACAGCCTTTTATTTCAGCTTTAGTTGTGATTTCATCTGCTGAAGCATTTTGATGGAAACCATTCTCGTGTTCAAAGTGCAGTTTTAAAATTCTGGTTGCAGACTATATGCAGCCAGAATTTAAGGAAAACCATTAGAATGTTCTGGGTGTAGCTATAATTAAATTTCTTAATTATTTACAGTAAAACCAGTTCTTTGATTCGAATATGGCCCACCCCCCCCCCCTCCCAGCAAGGTTAAAATAAATATAGATACCTAAGTGGGCGGGGGCGGCATTTTTCAGTTTTTGCCCCGCCTAAAAAAAAACGAAGATCCGGGGCTGATGAATTTGGAAGAAAACTATCACTTCACTTTTTATCTCGTTCATACAATTAAAAAGGATAAAAAAATATAACAATAATTCCGAAAAAATAACTGAAAAAATCTGACATCTTGGATTCATTTTTACGCAATTAATACGTCGATTTCTCGAATTTGTTTTTATTTACACATGCATGAGGCTTTTACATTATTAAATAATATTACTTTTATGGAAGTTTTATTAAATTCACGCAGAAAAGTCGTTAAAAAAATAAAATTTCAGAAATAACCTAAAACCTATCTTTAACGAAACTAAATCATCAACAAAACAATATTTAAAGGACTAAAACTGAAAAAAAGTAAGGCCAGCATTGGTAATTATGTTGAATTACACTAATATCACAGTGAATTGATCATTTAAACGAAAATTATCTTCAAAAACATAAAAATTAACTGCAAAATACAATTGAACATTGTCAACCATTGTTTTACCGCGAAGTTTATAAAACAAGATGGCCGCGCGCCTGCGCAGATATATGTGAGATTCAAGGGGACCAACATAAAAATCATAAAATACGTGATTGTGTTATTAGTAAAGATGTAAAAACACAGTGCACCGCGCAAGCAACAAATATACAGTTGACCGCTCGATAAGGCGTTTTGTTATTAGTAAGGCTATATGTGTATAAATTTGTACATAGTCTTAGCTAGGACTCACACCTCTCCAAATAATATATAAAATGATTTGAAGGTTTAGGTGAGAACTAATATAATTAGTTGGAAAAATTTTCCATAGATGTCAGTAGTTACAAATTTCCATTCAGCCAGGGAAGTAAGTTATAAAACCTCGGTTTTAGGTTTTTATACTCTCTTCTCTTCGCTATAGCTTCCTAACAAGTAAACATAAACTCCTTGGTCTGTCTTGGGTAGTTTGGATCTCCTGATATTCACAATGTAATTGGGAATAGAGCAAATAAAATTACGAGTCTTTTTAAAGTTTCCTGAAGATGCGTTATTATTTACAAGTTCCTTCCTCCAAAATTTTACACTATGATTTGCCAGTTTTTGTATGTCAAATTCAGTAGTCCGCCCCTTGCCTAAATTCAAGCGTCAAGCTTTAACGGGTATAACGGGTTGGATATCTTACTCTTACACACTCTGTACTATACAACGCCTAGCTCGCTAGAGCTGACCATTTAACCACTGGGTTTAATAATTATTATTGTTTGTTTTAGGACATTTCGGTTAAGAGTGTATAACCATAGAAAACCAGAAATATGTCATTTTTAAATTAGATTTTAGACGTATTCACTCTTTCCCACAAAAAACTATAAACTGATTTCGAAAGGTCGTTCTTTTATCTAGGAAATGTATTTTAAATTTTGAGAAAAAATGTTTATTTTTAGTATAATAAGGTTATATCATAGGTCGTTGGCAGATTTGTTAAATTTTCAAAAAAAAATTTGTATTATACAACACCCATTTCAAATCATATAATCATGCAGTAAAATAAATCAATATATTATCTGGGAAATGTGTGTTTCAGAATTTTATAAGTTTAAATAAAATCAAAAAAAAATATATACACACATGTGTTTCTTGACGAAAATTAGTCCGTTTGTGTATTTATTTGCGCACTTACAAACTAATATATTTTAGCATTTTTTAACATTCTTATTTATCTTAGACATTATAGAAAAATGATAAATACTTATGATCAAAAAATAATTACAAAAAGTAAATAATTTTAATAGTTTTATCATCACGCCTTTCAGCATTTTTGGATGTAGGTACAAATTAAAGCGATTTTGGAATGAAATAAAATCGATATTGAGTTATAATTTTAAAAAGATGGTACGGAGAATAATTAATCTTTCTCATTTGAACTGCCCTGTACGATCGTAAGAACAACTTTCGACGAAATGTGGTTTTTGGCTGCTGGCTGGTTAAACGCTCTTAAATCTATGTGCATTCACCACTTATAAGACACTTGAGGAGATGTTAAACTGAAGGAGGATCGAAATCTTTGAATCGTAGACCAAACGAGGCGGGTATGGATAACCAATTCCTCTGCCATAAGTCACCCCAAGTGGTTCACTACGTTTGGTGACTTAGCAGGGGTGCACGTGTTCATGGGGTAAGGTTCGTCCAGGCCTTGGCGATGATGCATCTGTCCACCAGCTGCATGGCAGGCTGGAACAGGAGAGAATGGTTGAGGGAAACCCTTTGACTTCTCCAGCTGTACTCTCTCGGAACATTGCCTTGCACCACAGTGGGAGAGATGGATTCATACGATGGTCACTCCTGGACACACCGACCCCCAGATTCCTACCCACCCCTATTACACTTTTCCTTCCCATAACTTCCTCTCCTTCCTTTCCTGAAAAGTCCCTTCACACAGCATCCCCAAAGATGACATAGGCCCTGAGGGGAATAAATTTTCCTCAGGGCCTCCTGTGTTAAGCTAATGTAAAAGAAAAAAAAAACCCCAAATTGGAGTGTTCAGTGATACTGAAACAAAAGTGTTAATAATAATTTTCAGGGCATACTTTGCGATTTTTTTCTATCGAGGGAATTTTGTATAATTTGCATTTCGGCATGGAACACTTCTAGATATTATCTTCAAATATAACATATGTTTTTTTAAGAGCTTAACATGATGCCTTAACTTAAAATCAAGAAATGGAAATTTTGGAAAATATCGATTGCGATGTTTGTTTGGTTTTACGAAATACCTAGTTTAATTTTTAGCTTTTTTTTTTTAAAGAAAGACAAACATTCCCGGGTTAACAATAACCTAACAATATTTGAAAATCTCCTACTACCGTCACAGAAAGCGGAAAATGTGTTGTGATGGAGGACTCAGCCAGCCGAGGAATCGAACACGGGACGCCTGCATGGGACCCAATCGCGATGCCGACTCGGCCACCGACCAGTCACCACCAGCATATTTTGTATGAATGCATTACAATCCGCCGCTTTCACTAATTGGACACTTGCCCGGTTTTTGAGGTGGTGGATTAATGACAGAGTACTGTACTAAAAACATGTATAATTCCAGGTATGTTTGGTCTGGGCGCCCCTCAGACCCGCAGCGTGAAGTGCTACAGCACGGCGCCGCTGGCTGACGCGGCCCGCCTGTCCCCTGCGCGCCTCGCCCGCTTGACTTGGTCGGGTCAGCGCCAGGCCACCCTCACACTGGCCGACGGCTCCGAGACCAGGTTCAACGTCTAACACGTCAAGTTAAAAACCAAATATTGAATAAATTATATATTATTATATTGTCATACCCTGATAATCAACAGTTTTGTAGTGAAAATTGTATATGTGTAAATGCATTTGACTTTTTGTTGAAAAAAGGCTAGTTCAATCAATACCGCTTTTATAAAAGGCCACACGAAGGCCACTAAGATGGCCGCCAAAAATGCCGCTAATAGCAAAAATATATACGGAATTTTGAGAAGGCTTGTAGTGTTAATTTTTCATTCTTCGTTATTTTTATATTATTATATTTTCATTCGCGTTAAAGGGCACAAATATGCCTAGGAATGAGCCAAGAATGAGTGCATTCTCTTAAATTCAGAAGTTATTCTTGGCTGATTGATGAAAAGGGTATGATTACTATATTTAATAATATTTAAAATGTTATATTGGCTATGTTGATCATTTATAAACCCGTTCCAACACTGAACAGAAAATCCGTAGAAGTGTGAAAATTGATATCCACAACTTATTTAAGACCTTTCGACTCTTAACCTCTTATTTGCCGCTTGTGCGCCGGCGTGTCGTGAGACTTTACACGCGATTTTGAACCTTATGTATAAAGAAAGTGTATGAAGAACACGGTCAGAATCGATTGCTTTATTATCGCCCTTTACCATAGAGAAAACCGCAATGCGCCAGATCACTCCAAATAATTTATATTAATAATTTACCAGAGCGCGGGAATGCGCGCAGTTCTTGCGCATGCGCGGGAAAAATTCCTTTAATTACGATTTTGACCTTTCTATTGTTCTAAATTTCTCAAGGACACTGTCAGAATCGCTGGACACGAAATGTCATTGGGTGTCATGGCTGCCGTTTTTTGCGAACGCTAATTGGTGGACAACCAACCCCAATTACCCCGGCAAACAAGGGGTTAAGTCCCAAAACAGGACAACAAAATTCAATGAAGAACTTTAATATTTTAAAGTTTGATCATTTTCACCTAAAGTAAGGTAAGATTGACCTTACTTTGAGTTCACCAACACACTTCTATCGATTTATCTCTATGGTGTGTTCCAATGAAGCTTTGTGTATAATAATTATCATTAATATTGTAGTCATCAAAATTTTTGTGTATTATTTTTCTTGTTAAATGTTGAAAATAAAAAGTTTGTACGTGTAGAAGGAACTACAGATTCTAAGGGCATATTTTGAAAGCATCGATCCTAACACCTCTGCATCCGGAGTCAGTTATCTTAACCGCAACACTGTCTGATGGTAGTGGCAAATACTTTTAGTATCATCACTCTGGTGAAAATCCAGTACTCAAAATCGAAACATTCCTTGAACTGGGTTTCGCCATGTTTCGTGACTAGATCTGAATAACCAGGTGCTTCCTCTACCCCATCTCCTCTCAACTCCTTGAGCCTCACAACATATCATATAATCGGAATGACATAGTTTCACTGGCTCCAGGCAGTTGGGACTCTTGTGCCAGTATTCACATCAAAGAATCTGATTTTTGCCACCATCCTTTCATCCGGTTCCTTCTTTTATATAATC
Organism: Limnephilus marmoratus; assembly: GCA_917880885.1. NCBI lineage: Eukaryota > Metazoa > Arthropoda > Insecta > Trichoptera > Limnephilidae > Limnephilus > Limnephilus marmoratus. The sequence goes on from OU862932.1 coordinate 17,965,672, forward strand.
CTCACACAAACTTCTATGTATAATATTACTATTAAAATTAGGTTTTATACAGAGTGACTCGTACTTAACGCAAAGTATTAAAAACATTCTACTTTTTCTATTGTTGTATTGTATTATACTATTAACTACTGTAATGCTATGTACACACGCATTTTCATGCTCCACGGTTTGGCCTGATCAAAACATGTTGAATTGGAAATATTGCTCGTCGTTGACAACACAAGACGCCTTCAAATGTTGGCAGTGGCGTAAACATGAACTAACACCATATCCTTATATTTTAATCTGGTAACCACACCCGCTATCGTAATATCATAGACGACAGCGTCCTCCTTTTTCGCCAACTTATACTTGTGGCACAGTAAATTTCTGTCAAACGTCGATCAAGGTTTTCGATCCTTGAATCTTTTTCACATTGAACAAAAGAGCGTCCAGCAAGACGGTACGGTACATACATTGAGACATGTTCGAAATGAGTGTAAAACTATTGAGCACGAACGAGTGTGGACTTTTTCTCTCATTGTTTACGTTAAATATTTTCAGATATTTCAAAATATATTTTTACGTGTGCAGAATAATATGGGTCATAAACTAAATGTGTCCAAAACACCAAAATATTAATGTAACCGCTGATTTATTTACTAATAAAATTTATTGTTATTTTGTTGCAAGTAGTGTGTCCTTTATTCTGTTTGTATTGTTTTTTTTTTAAGAAATACCACTACTTCTAATAAATCTTTTAAAATACATACATATTTACATAGACTTGTGGTAAAATATAACAAAACTTAGCTATCTATACACAGGGTGTCCGTGGGTAAAGTGCACAAACTTTGGGAGGTGGTTCTACACGATGTTAGAAGTAAAAAAGATAAATAACTTTCAAAATTCCAATGCTTTTTTTTCAGGCAAAAATATTTTTCTATAGAAGAATATAATTTTTTTCATACAAACAATTCAACTTTTTTACCTGAAAACTACCTTCTCTCTCTGGTTTCAATCCTGGGATTGGTTTGCAGCAATTTCATCTATTCGTTTCTTCCACTCTTCACTGTCTTGTGCGGCTCTTTTGAAGTCTGCATATGATAAGCAGCGCACGTCCACCAGCAGGTCCTCCAGGTACTCTCGGCGTGGGCGTCCCCTAGCGTTTGTCCCCTCGGTCATACCCTCCATTATGGCATGCAAAAGGCCTTCTTGTCTTATTGCATGGCCGATCCATCTTGCGCGCCTTTCGGACAAGGTCCTGAGCAGATGCCTTCCTCCTTCGATTCTTTGGAGAACCTCCTCATTTGTGATGTGGTCTCTCCAGGAAATTCCTAGTAGTCTTCTATAGGACCACATCTCAAAAGCCTCTAGTCTCCGTTTATCTCTTTCGGTTAGGCGCCATGTTTCGCAGCCGTACATCAAGATACTCCATACATAGGTCTTGATGAGGAGTATTCTCAGTTTTAGGTCTATATTATTCGATTCTATTATTTTCGACCTTTTATAGAATGCAAGCTTAGCCTGGTGTGTACGGCTTTCGACCTCGCTCTTAGACCGACCGTCCCATGTTATTTTGCTCCCGAGGTAGACAAACTCCTTGGTGTTCTTTAGTGGAACTCCTGACATCTCTACTCTCATCTGATGTTGCGTTCGGCCTACAGTCAGCAGCTTTGTTTTGTCTTTATTTATCTTCATGTTGTAATTGTTTTGAAGAATGCTTTGCATGGTTGTTAAGGCCTCTTGCAGTTCTTCTTCGCTTTCAGCAACCAAAGCAACCAACTACCTTAAAATGTTGAAATTTCGAAAAAGTCATTTATCTTTTTTACTTGTACCGTGTAGAATCACCTTCCGAAGTCTGTGCACTTTTCCCCACTGACACTTATTATGAACTACTTATTAACATCTCTGTAATGTTACAAAATGCTTTCTGTGCTCAGTTGAACTTTTCTGCTCATACCAATTATCTTGCATGAAGTATCAGTCGCCCTGTATAATTTATATTAGCTTATTATATTGGTATCAAATGATATGAAATTGCTTTTGAAAATGCCATTTCTTATACACTAGCGTCCTCTAAGTTTAAAATAAAAATAGAATAAATTAAAGATTAAAGTTGGTTTAATAATATATGATATATTTATAATGACATTGCGCCGTGACCCGTTTTGGTGGGCAGAGAAGATAAAGGATCACATGGTGCCGGCATGACACGGCGTTCTATTTATTAGTATCGGTCATTAAATATTATAAAAGTTATTTAGATATTTATAATAATGCAAAAATGTGTAAAGAAAATAAATGTGTCCTATGAAATGTGCGCTTCATAATAATATGCAAATTCATATTTCGCAAAATTCATCTAAATTCTAAAGCAGAAAAGGATGTATAAAAACTCTGTGTGAGCTCTGACTCCAGATACTAATATCTACAGCCTGTATGTCGGACGAATATCTACAGCTCATATGTTGAACTAATATCTACGAACTTCAGAGTGTTGACTAATATCTACAGAGCGTAGGTTGGACTAATTAGCTAAATGTGTCCAATAGTCCGATATTAGGGCTTTTTACATACATACTCACATAAATTAAGTTTTTTAAACTGCATACGCAATATTACATTATTCCAATATGCTATACATAATTGCAAATCCAACCTCTGCCAGTGCTGTAGATATTCTTCAACACTTTGGTTCTCATATATATTAGTCAACAGTTTGAGCTGTAGATATTCGTCAACACTTTGGTTCCCATAGATATTAGTTCGATTTTTTCAGTTTTTGGAATTCCTGTAGATATTAGTAGACGCCTCCGTGAGCTCTGACGTCAAGAAATCCGCACAAATTTCCTCTTGTCTCGAATTTAACAGCTTATTAGGACATTTACACCGTGAGCTATAAAATTTTCAACATCCATTTGTCAAAAATTAACATTTTTGTCCCATTTATTAATTGTTCAATCAAATTATATTGGTTGTAATTTTTTGAGAATTAATTACATGTTTAAAATGTTAGGATAAATTTAAACAAATTGAATAATGGATTTGAAAAATTAATTTTTGATAATCTCAGATTTATGACAAAAAGGGGGAGAGATTTTTTGTTTTTGGTAAAAAGGTTTTTAATGCTGCGTATAAATGCATAGGTATTACCGCAAACTGAGCTGTGAAGGGAAAGGAAAGTGCTACTGCAAAACGGCGCGAAACGCCGTTTGCAGTTGCTTCGTTCCTTTCCGATAAATTGTGGCTCGGCTCGCGTTATATTGCATTCAAAGATATTCAAATACAAAAGAGATTTGCTATGGTGTCCGCGCAACTGTCGGCCGACTACGCCCTAATTAGAGTAGTTTGCATACAAAAAGAATTTGTTCATTTCGTCGATTTTTTAAGAAGTGCATTAGTATTGGTTAACAATATAGTTTGAATACGGAAAGAATTCGTTCATTTAGTTTAACGTTTGTTTGGTTTATTAGTTAATTATTCGTTCACTTAGTTTATTTGTTAATTGGTAAACAATATCGGCGACACCCGGAAGCGCAGTCCCACCTAGTAAAAACTGCAGATAGCACATCTACTTACATTTCAATATCTTTGATTGCATCTATACGCAGCTTTAGAATTCATAACATCATATTTCTCTCTAAGGACAGTCAGAGAGCAATTTGTAAGAATATTTTTTGTTATATAAATATGTTATACAAAGTTTATACTATCTCTATGTTATTGTGTCGGTAGTATATAAATATTTTGTGTAAAAACTAAACATAAATAAAATGTTTGCCTAAATTTTCTCTATAGATTTGAAATATATTTTCTCTGGCTTGAAACTGACCTCTGGGAGAAATAAGTTATCCTGGTGTTAGAAATGTTATTATTTGTTGTTATCCACTGGAGCGATTATAGTCGAAAAATGGACCACTTTTATTTCTCTGCGATTGATTGCACACCAAAATTGGACCGCATTTTCCTACCATTCGTAAAACATTTCCCTGGCCAGTTATTTATTTTAAAACGAAGCTATTGAAATTTTATATCTATTATGACCATAGATGTCACAAATCCGAACTTTGTAGACTATTTTAGAACGATGTTAATAATAATTATTTTCACGTCGAATTTTCAGTCAGCTGTTTACGGTTCAAATTAAGTCTTTTTCCATAGATATGCATCTTTCTTCATTCAAGTATGCCACAAACAACATACAGAAATGTAAAATATTCTTACCTCTCACGGAGTTTCAAAGTAACAAACACGCAGGATTATAAACTTTACGATTTTTTAATATTTTTTTTATAAATCCTACAAATATAAGATAAACGGTAAAATACAGGTTAATTCATTTGCTATAAAAGCACTATAATAAGTTTTTACGTCTCCGTGTTAAAATTTGAAGGCATGATTTTTTTAATGTTGGCGAAAAATTTAAAAATTGATCTTCTGGGAAATCGCAAGCAATAGAGGCAAATTTATCTATTTCGCGTGGTCGCTCGCTCCTGTGGTTTATTATGTTATCAGTATTTAATGTAAATTTTCTGAATGCTACTAAATATTACTTTTGTTAGTTTATCGGAAAATATTAAATTATTGTCTTGTAAAAATAATTGTTCAAAATAAAAATGTTGAAAATAACAATGACTTTTTACTATTTATGCCAAAAGAGACCCAACTGCTATGGAATAGGTTGATAGTGTTGGTAAGAGCTATTAAACCATGGGTGTGGTTCCTCATGCATAAAGGTTATCGCACATTCTCGATCGTCCAGTTGATCAGTCAGATATCTCCAAATACCAAGTTTTGAGATGATAAGGAAAGCAATATTCGAATGCTCACCTTAAATCAAATATTATTTACACATGTCTGTGTTTTACATATTAAATATACCGGTACATTAGTATGACATTTTTAAATTTTCTATTATTGACTCAAAAATGTCAGCATTTTGTTCACTACAAGGTTTTCTGCATTATAATTGATTTGATGGTGTTATGAGTAATCTGAGTATTGTACTACATAGAAGGTACACTTTCACATATCGATGGCCCAGTATAAAACTGCAACAAATCAAAATCTGTTGTTTTGAGATAAACAATATTTTGTTTTTACTGAAATTTCAAACGCTTGCTCTTGAAACAATCTCAAATAAAAATAAACAATTTGAAAAGTTTATATAAAACTGAGTACATCTAAATATTTGGAAATTTTCAAGCAGGTTTTTTAAGGAGTCGAATATTTTTATTATTTTTGTTGGTGTTTAAAACTGGGAAATGCCCCGTTAGCCAAATTTTTTGATACCCGTGTCGTATTTTATGGTTTTACAAACTTATTTACGTTTATTACTGGGCCATCGATATAACTGCATACTCACGTCACAGGAAGGATCATCAATTCCAATTTGTTGCTAGTGATTGGTTAAAAAAAAACATATAGTTTATTAAAAAGATTTATTATGTTTTATAGTAATTATTACAGCTTGACAAGTTGATATAAAAATAGGTAAACACTTTTTAATAAAAATAGTCAACATAAGCATGGCATAAAATATATATCCACAAAGTTTATTTCAAATTTCTGATTATGAAATTGAAATATTCTATTTTAATAAATATCACTATGTATTACATTGCAAATGTAATGAAAACATTCTCAAATGCATACATTTATAACAATGTGGGGATCGAATGCTTACACACCAATCCTCCACGTTATTTGGGAATGTCACGGGTTTCTTTGAAATAATAAGTTGAATTTTATTTTTATCTGACTCCGGTATATTTAAAAGTATAAATTATATTATACGACAATAAATTTAAACCGGAGGGCGAACTATGAGGATAGTAATCCCCGCGCACAGCAGCCCGAACCAACGAATAACCAAGAATGAATTTTAGAATTTTCCTTTCTGACAGCGGCCGGTGTAAGACACTAGAATGCCAGTGTTGCCATCAGAGAATAATGTTTTTTGGCTGTTGAGTGCTGTGCTTAGGTACTATCCACACATTTAATCATTAGACATTATAACTAACTAACCTTGCACATCCCACATTTTATCCCGTGTTTCCATTCTTACCCTTTCAATTAATTCTACCATTCAGCTTACCGACTGAACTAAGCAGACTAATAGCCCTATGATTCCCACATTCCATACGTGACCCTTTACCTTTGTGTAATGGCATGATTACAGCCCTCCTTACAGGCGTGTAACTCTCCACTAAACACTGGTAAAAAAGTCTGCACAACCATGTGAGAATAATACGGCTATCTCCTTTACAGTATTCGGTAGCAATATTGTCGAAACCCACAGCCTTGCCATTCTTTATGCATTTAATTGATCTTTTTATTTCATCCATGCTGATTTTGCTAACATTCACTCCATCATCGTTCATAACCAATTCATCTCTGGAATCACAATTAGACATTATAATTATAAATATAAAGTTTATTAAAATATCACAACCAATTAAAAATAAATAACTCTCTTCTTTAGTGTCCATGAATTAAAAACGTTGGAAAAATACTTTGTGAAAAATGCATCACTTTTCATAGGTTTTCCCATTTGTTGATATTATTAACCCTTAATTACTTGCGTGGGATGCCAAACACCCCAGACCGTGTTTGAAAGCCAATAACTTTATCAAATTTGAATTTACCGCACTAGTTCTCTTAGTAGCTTCATGTAATCTTATAACCTTTGTAAATCAATCACGAGCGGTGTTCGATTATGTGTGATTGAGCTTGGAGAGCTCGTTTAGGGCGTGTAACGCCCCGCGTGACTAAAGCGACTTAAACGGATTAATGAAGTTGATGGCCATGATTCATCTTCTGGAGCTATCCAACCGCCAAATATAAAAAATGTCATATATGTCAAAGAACCAAAGATAGAAAAACAAAGACTACCTGCTCCAAATGCTAATGATTGTTGCCTTCCAAAATTATGATAGAAAAAAAATGATATTTTTTATGTAGTTATTACAAATACTATCATCACTTTGTTTACTTGAAAGTTGATCAATATGTAAATTCAAAGATATTAATTTAAAAGTCTGATTTTGCATATACTTACATATGTTTTATTTCTACAAAGTAAAATGGGGTGTTTGACACCCCATGCGACCACTTACGTAACTTTTTAGGCACGAGTAATTGGGTTATTTTTGTTTGAAAAAAAAAAACTGGATATCATTAGTTAAATTTCTACCCATACAAAAACACAGCAGGTAAATGCATCACAGTACACCATTCAGTACTGTGCAAATTAATGTGAACATGTGATAATTAGCACAATTACACTTGTTCTTGCAGTTGTATGTAGCATATTGTAATAGCGGCCATTTTGTGTTTGTGTTCTATCATTCAGTGAGTTACGAGACACACCAAGCTACAGATGCGTTAAATTTTATTATTTTTTAGAATTACACTTTTTTTGCAGAGGTAAACTTAACTAAAGCTTTTTGTTTCTTATTTTTAAAAATGGATATTTCTCTTTAAAAACGCACAAAGATTGTTAATATTTCAAAGACAAAAAAATTACATACGTTGTTATATTATTTTTTCTAATTCTACACTTGTGTTCACATTAATTCACACAGTACTGTAACTTTTATTTTTTTCCCTAACTCCTTCCCTGCGGAGCTTCGGCGGGGGAGAGGGCGGGGGGGAAGAGGGGGTTTGTCAAAAGTTGCTTCATTTCATACTATTTCTATTTATTACAAAAACTGTACCTACATCAAAAATAATAATACTAACTTTCTAAGGTAAAAAAATCTTTAATACAATCAATCTGAAAAGAGCGACATTATTGGCACATTTTTATATGAATTATCAGCTATCACAAAATAGTTTTGATTGCTGAAACTTGCAAAGAGTAACTCTGCACTGAAAAACATGACAATTTACAATTTGGTAGGCGGGTATGGGTACCGCCGCCCTGGGAACCATTTATTGGATGACCAACACCTCTGCCACAGGTCACCCCAAGTGGTTCGCCACGTTTGGTGACTTAGCACGGGTGCCCGGGTTCATGGGGTAATGTTTGTCTGGGTCTTGATGGCGAGTGCGTCGGCCCACCTTCTGCGTGGCGGGCCGGATTGGGAGATGCTGGTTGAGGGAGACCCTTTACAACCGGTTACCGTTGTCCGGGTCGCTCGGTAGTACAGGGGCCCGACCCTCAGGCTCACGACTGAGGGTGGGCTGCCCCATCAACGAGTGCAAAAACCCTGCCGCTGCTGTTGTGCCGGTTCGTGACCGGAGGGGACCCAGCAGTAGCGTTTGGGGCGCATTGGGTGACCTCTCCAGCCGGACTCTCCCAGCCCATCGCCTTGCACCGCAGTGGGTGGGTTGGATTCATACGTCCGTCACTCCTGGACACTCTGATCCCCAGCTTTCCTACCCATCCCTCATACCTTATCCTTCCCGGACCTTCCTTTCTTCTAATAACCCCCAAAAAAAAAAAAAAACCATATAAAATCATGAATTGCACAAACAACAGTAATATCTCTATCACAACGGCGAGAAGCAGGAGTCCCCGGTGCAGGCCAAAGCTGTTGGTGAATTTCACCAACATTCGCGGCCTGCACAAAAACTTAAACTTCGTCCACCAACACCTTCTCTCCCAACGCCCTAACCTTCTCTTCCTTTCCGAAACGCAGATAGCCGAGCCTACAGACGCCACCTATCTGGATTGCCCGGGCTTCACCCTCGCTGGCAAATTCAGACCCAAAGGAGGTGTCTGTCTCTTCAGCCGAGCTGACGTCATCTGTGTGCGACTGTTGAATCTGGAGAACTCCAGATTCGACGTAATGTGGGTGCGTGTCAATCTTGCCAGTACGGTAAGATTTTACGCGTGTCTATACCGCTCACCGAACCTTAGCGTTTCAGATACGTCCGAACTCTTCAAACATCTAAGTAATACCATTGATGACCTCCTGCCCCGCTTCCCTACGGCAGAGTTTGTGGTCCTGGGGGACTTCAATGTTCATAATGAACCTTGGTTAAAGTTCTCAGGACCAACGGACTCGGCTGGACGAGAGGCGGAATCCTTTGCCCTCTGCCATGGACTGGAGCAAATGGTTCAGGAGCCTACAAGGGTTCCTGATGTCCAGACTCACCGCTCCAATCTGTTAGATTTGTTTTTAACCACTGTGCCACACGGCTACAAGATTGACGTCACAGCGCCTTTAGGATCGTCCGACCACTGCCTGGTGACAACGTCAATCCCCGTAACCTTCAGACCGCCAAACGAGCGGCTGAAGAGAAAAGTGTGGCACTATAGATCAGCAGATTGGTTTGGTCTGCGGGCACATTTTAATGCTTTCCCGTGGTCAGCTGTCTGTTTTCGGACCTCGGATCCCTCAAGATGTGCCCAGGAAATTGGTGAAGTCATCACATCCGCGATGGATGGCTTCATCCAATCCACTGTTAAAGATACTGGTGTGGGCTCAAAGCCGTGGTTCAGTCGACAATGCTCTGAAGCAGTGCGACGAAAAAACGCGGCTTACCGAGCCTACAACACATCTCGAACGTCCGAAAACAGAACAGTATATAACAAAATGGCAAAGGAAAGCAAGAGGATCATTAATAGGTCTAAATTCGAGCACGACCTGCAGATCAGTAGAAAGCTGGCTGCCTGCCCGCACGGCAGCAGAGCGTTCTGGTCGCTTGCGGGCTCAATAGGTCGCAATTTCTGCAAATCCAGTTTGCCACCTCTTACCAGACCTGACGGCTCTCTAGCAAATACCGCCGCCGAAAAGGCTAACTTATTAGGCAAAATGTTCGCGGAAAACTCGACCCTCGATGATCAAGGTGCTACCCCGCCGTCGGTTCCTCACTGCGGTTTTCATATGAAAAAGCTGAGGATCCGGCATCGGGATGTACTCCAAGTCTTACGAGGGCTTGATATTAATAAAGCTAGTGGGCCTGACGGAATACCTGCCCTGGTATTGCAGAGGTGCGCTGCAGAAATAGCTCCAATTTTGACGAAGCTTTTCAAAATGTCCCTGAAGTCTGGCTCTGTGCCCTCTGGTTGGAAAAAAGCGATCATTCACCCTATTCCAAAGAAGGGTGACCGCTCCAACCCAGCCAACTACCGCCCCATAGCGATCACATCAGTTCTGTCTAAGGTAATGGAACGTGTGATCAACGACAAACTGCTCACATACCTCGAGAAGAACAAAATTATTAACGACCGTCAATACGGATTCCGGCGGAACCGCTCGTGCGGTGATCTTCTCGCGTATGTGACGCATGTTTGGGGGCGGTGCCTGGAACGTTTTGGTGAGACCCAAACGGTTGCACTGGATATTTCCAAGGCCTTTGACCGGGTTTGGCACCGTGGGCTTGTCAACAAACTGCTTTCTTACGGACTTCCCGCATCCTTGTGTAAGTGGATTGCCGACTTTTTGAGGGAGAGGTCGATTCAGGTGGTTGCTGACGGTTTCACCTCTTCTTCGCATTCGATAAATGCTGGCGTCCCACAGGGATCGGTTCTGTCACCGACTTTGTTTCTGTTGCACATCAATGACCTCTTGTCATGTGCACCGATTCATTGTTACGCGGATGACAGTACAGTCCATGATAGCTTTTTGTTTGACAAGCCCCCAAAGGGCACACAAACTCCAATAGCTCGGAGGGCTTTGAAGCATAGAATGGACGGTTACCTCGAGAGTATTTTCTCTTGGGGTAAGAATAACCTCGTCGAATTTAATGTTTCAAAGACCCAATCATGTTTGATAACGTCTAAAAGGGATCGAAATGAAAATCTAGTCTCCTTCAACGGAAGCAACCTTCCGAACAGGACCTCCATTGATATGCTTGGTGTAACTCTAAGTGACCAGCTTAGGTACGGGGGCTCCATCGAAACCAGAGTTAAGTTAGCCTCTCAGAAACTGGGCGTACTGTACAGGGCCCGCAGATACTTTAATAGTACCCAACTGCTAACCCTGTACAAATCGCAAGTGCGCCCCACAGTTGAATTTGGCAGCCACCTCTGGTCTGGAGCTCCAAAATACCTAAAAAAAACCCTTGACTCTGTGCAGAAACGGGCGGTCCGTTTGATAGATTCTCCCATCTTAACAAACGAACTGCAATCATTAGAGCATAGGCGTCAGGTGGGAATGCTGTCCTTGTTCTACCGGTATTACAATGGAAGATGCTCCGAGGAACTAACATCATTGATCCCCTCGGCACCGGTGCATAGTCGGGAAACACGCCAAACACGCGCCCAACATTTGTACACGGTTGACATTACTCACATGAGAACGGGTCGTTTCTATGACTCGTTCTTGAGTTCAACGGCTCGGCTGTGGAACGATTTGCCGGCCTCTGTGTTTCCTCCCTCCTACAACATGGGTCTCTTCAAGACCCATGTTCACTCCTTCCTTTCCTCGAAAAGACCCACCACACAGCATCTACAAAGATGACATAGGCCCTGAGGGAAATTATTTTCCTCAGGGCCTCCTGTGTGGTGTTAATGTAAAAAAAAAAAAAAAAAAAAAATCAAAACATTGAAAATTGCAACTTAAAAAAATACTAAATTGTAATGGACCACATTAGCAAAGCTCTTAATTATGGTCCCATAGGGCTGGGCGACTTACTGGTTGAAACATGTGACCACGAAGTTGAAATTGAATTGAAACACTTGCTCTACATAAGCATCTCCTGCACGTTCAATCGACACTAGTTCCGTTCTCAAAAACAGGATTACTTAAAGACAAATTCACTTTTATTTCATCTCGGTTGTAGTGGCAGGTACCTACTACATACCTCATAATGTAATAATGTAAAGATATAACTGAAAACTGAAAAAGGAATGCTTTTATTTCAAAATAGATGTGATTTTAGATGTTGAGATGTTTATACAAAAAAATCTTGGAAGGATAAGGGTTGTGCATGACTGATCTAGTACTTCGACATGTCACGCACCTAATCGATGTCTTAAAACAAAACAAATATAAATTTATAAGTGTAGACTAATTTATATAGTATACATAATTAAAACAATGTAATATCTTGCAAGATTATCATCGAACCTACTTTGGCGAGCGCGATGCCCACCTGAAACTAACCTAACTTTCACTAAAACGAACCTGTCCAATAATATCACAATGGGTTTTGAGAGTTTGCCCCCGAGCTCTATGAAATTCACAATGCGGATTCGCAGAATGCCTAGAATCCAGAAAGAAATGCACCAAACGTGTGCAAATGCTTAAAAAAGGCTTACAGCCGCCATGCTTACAGCCATGCTTACAGCCGTTAATCAATCCAGTGGCAGTTGCTAGATCTCAACGAACTGTCGCTTGACATCGCATGGCGTCGTAGTAAGCAGCGAGTCACAGCCCCTTGCAAAGCAGTACTTTGAATCTGCAACTCTTAGGTCTGGAGTCAAGAAATTAAAAGTTCTAACACAAGTAAGTTTTCTGAGATCTCACTTTTATTGTGAGATCTCAGATAAACTCAAGAAAAAATATGCAACTTTTTTTTGCAAATTAACCAGAAAAAAATGTGCTTAATAGTCCCGTTATAAAAATAAAATAATGCCTGTATCATCCTCAATCAGGATTTCAAAATTATTTCATCTTTTAAAAGCATCTGATCAAACATTACAATATCGGAGTGATCTTTGCCCAAAGCACATATCAACTCATCTCGTTTTTCTAAATATGTTTTCTCCAGATACACACATTTTTTTCTCAATTTAAGTATGCAGAGAATTTTGTTATGAGTTTCCCGAGTGTCTGCATGCTCTGGTCCTAGAGATGTGTGCTGATACCTGTAAACATCTAGATATATTTTAAATGTTTTATCAAACTGATTTTGCCCGGCCAAAGCATTCCCCATATTTAGCTTGGCCTTCAATGAATCAGAGTGCAGCGGACCTAAGAGTTTCTTTTTCACGTCGTAAACTTCTTCATATACTTTGTAAGCCTTTTCATAGTCTCCTTGGCTGATCAACATTGCGGCAGAATTACCCAGCACACTGGAAGTTAGTGCATCATCAGGCTGTAAAACTGTCAAACACTTTTTGTAGGTTTCTTGGTTCAATGTGATGGCTTCTTCATACTTTCCTAACTGATCGAGCGTTGTGGCTAGGTAGGACCGCGTGTACAAGACATCTATGTGGTCTTCACCCAATATTTCTCTTTGAGCATCATAAACTTCTTGGAACATATCCAGAGCTTCCTGGTATCTCGCTTGCTTCGCTAGTATTAAAGCGATGTTACTTCTGATCCGGAGAGTGGGTTCTTCTTTTGCACCCAATATTTGAGTTCGCTTACAAAGTATCTCTTGGTATAATTTTAATGCTTCTGAATATTTGGTTTGGCTGTAAAAGATGGTGGCTATTTGTTCTTGTATATCCAAAGTTCCTGGGTTGTATTCTCCTAACACATCTCTTCTTTCGTTTAATATCCTTGTTAACAACTGCAAAGCTAGTTTGTATTTCTCCAGGTGGGTCGCCAAGTTTACTGCGTCCAGATTACAGGAGACATCACTCTGCAACATTTCTTTTAAAATATCTGTTTTAGGAAAGCGACTGTGAATAGCTACTACTATTAATGTATTTCTATCCTTAGTCATGGCCCTCATCATTGCTTGAACAGTTCCAATATCTTGTGTTTGTTTTAAATCGTCGATAACTGTTATATCACAGCTCTGCACCTTCTCAAATGATCTATTTACAAATCCAAGTAAATCTAAAATACTCTTCAACTCAGCAAGTTGTATCGGTGTTTCTTCTTTGGCGGTCCTAGCATTATAGATTGCGCCATTTGCTAAAAGTGACTTAGCTATTTCGTAGTGTGAGTATTTTGCTGCGTAATGTAACGGCGTTTTATTCGATTTTCCAACAGTGTTGGGATTAGCCTTGTTTCTAAGTAATAGTTCGCAGATCTGGTTGTATCCCTTCTTTGCAGCTATATGAAGAAGTGAGTAATAAGTCGCACTCCTTGCATCCAGAGGAACTCCTTCATTAATCAGTTGCTCAACTGCTGGAGCATCATTAAGTTCCACAGCTATGAAAATATCATCAATTGACCGAAGTAACTTTAAAATGTCTTGGTTTTCGGTGTAACTCTCTGGTTTCTTCCCAGAAGCATCCTCATTATTGTAAATAGCTCCTCCGGCTAATAAAGCACCAACAACACCTTCATTACCTCTCATTGCAGCCAAGTGAACAGGTGTCAAAAGGGTTAAATTAACAGAATCGATGTTGGCTCCTTTCTCTATCAAAAGTTCTACAATGGCGGGATGACCGATGTGGGCCGCATAGTGCAACAAGGTAACACCATTAACATCTACATCATTCACACTCATACCACGCTCTATGAAGAGTTTTACAACTTCGATTTGACCTTGATTTATTGCTTCGTGCATCGGTTTTAATGCTCCCATATTTCTGTGATCAACATCTGCTCCCTGTTCCATCAAAAATTCAGCAACGTTAACGCAGCCAAAATACGCCGCAATGTGTAGCAAAGTGCATTTAGATTTATATTCTAAATTTGGATCAATAGTTTGATAGTGAAAGAACATTTGAATTATTTGCAAGTGCCCATTAATAACAGCCAGCTCCAATGCTGTTTTGTCACTTCTGTATGTAACGTTCTTAGCTCCCGCTTTTAATAAACTCTCAACTATTTCCAACAAGCCCTCTTTTACTGCAAGATACAATTGGTCTTGATTTTTAGTAACGACGTCAGCTCCGCTCGCCAATAACAGGTCAACGAATTCTTTATGATGATTGTATACAGCAATTGCTAATGGAGTGCAGTTATTATCATCGTAAGCATCAACTTCAAGTCCTCTCTTTACCAATTCTTTGCCTATATTCCAGTTACCATTGCGAGCGGAAAGGTGCAAGAGAGTTGACCCATTGTCAGCCACTGCCAAATTAATATCTTTCTTTTTAAGCAAAAGTTCAGTGATGGTTCTGGTTCCTGCTATGATTGCTTGTTTCAAAGGTTCGCCACCTCGGGCGTTAATATCAGCGCCTCTTGCGAGCAAAAGCTCAGCCAACGCTTTGTAGCCGCGCTTGGCCGCTATGCATAGAGACGTTAAACCATATACTTGGGCTGCATCAATGTCTGCCCCATGATCGAGCAAGATTTCAGCAATAAGTAGGTTGTTACTTTCAGCGGCTGCGAGCAACGGGGTAAAACCTTGACTTGTTTGAAGATTGATATCGGCGTGATTTTTAATTAAACATTTTACGACATTGATGTGCCCCTCAAAGCAAGCTGTGTGCAGAGGAGTGTGATTTTCTACATTTTTTGTGTTAATATCAGCTCCTTTACTTATTAAAAGTTGAACGAGGTCTCCAGTACACTTGCTGTTGATTGCACTATTCAGAGGTGTAGATTTTTCAATGTCCTTGGCATTGACATTTGCCCCCCAATTGATCAAAGCTTCTGTAACTTCCCGGTGGCATGCAACAGCGCTATAATGAAGCGGCGTATCTCCAGTATCGGTAGCTGAGTTCACGTCGGCACCTGCTTCCAAAAGAGTTAGGACCGCTTCCAAGTTACCATAATGTGTGGCAATGTGTAGTGATGTATGAGAATCATTATTTCTACAATCAATTTCGACTCCCTTTGCAATTAGTGATTTTATCACATTATTCTGACCAGATATTGCTGCATAGTGTAATGCAGTTGAATTGCCTACATCTAACAATTTAGGATTGGCGCCTTTTTCTAAAAGAAGTTCAACGATGTGTTGGTGGCCAATGGACGCAGCACACATTAGTGGGCTCATAAGATTATATCTCATTGCATCAACGTCGGCATTATGTTCCAGTAACAATTCAACGACTTCTTTGTTCCCGTTGATCGAGGCAGAGTGCAGTGGAGTCTGGTTCCGTTGGTTATCTCTTTCATTGACAGACGCTCCATTTTCCAAGAGAACCTTCACAATATCAATGAGGCAGTCAGCTCTGCCAACGAGGTTGTTTAAAGGAGTGTTACCAAAATCAGAATCCCTGAGGTTAATGTTGGCACCTTTGTTTATCAGCGTCTTAACGATTGCCAGATGTCCGTGGTTCACTGCTAAATGCAAAGCTGTCCACCCCAGGAAGCATTTCGCGTTAATGTCAGCACCATTATCCAATAAATACTCAACCAGCTCTTCGTAACCATACTCCGCAGCCTGATGAAGAGAATTTGAGCCGGTATTGGATTCATAATCTTCAATGCTGATATTAACATCTTCCAATAAAGCCTTCACGGAGTCAATGTGATTATTCCTTACGGCAATGTGCAAAGTTCCCTCACAATGCATATCTCGTATTGTGCTGTCAGCGCCGAGTCTCAGCAACTCTCTCACACTTTCTGCTCGCCCTTCTAAAGCCGCAACGTGTAAAGGCGTTCGACCGATCTTATCCGTACGATCAACAGATAGCCCGGCTTCCTCCACAAGAAGTGTTATAATAGATGACCTCCCACAGGCAGCGGCACAATGGAGTGCAGTTTGACCATAAATATCGACAGTATTTGCTTCTAAGAACTTCTCCTTCAATAGAAACCGGATTACTTCCAGACTTGAACTACGCGCAGACAAATGTAGCGTAGTCAATAAGTGAAGAGTTCTATAATTAGCATCTGCTCCCTGTTCCAAACACTTCTTCAAACCAAGTAGATTTCCTTCAGTCAAAGCTTTGCACAATTCTCCTTGTTTGTCAATTACATTCAAATCTTTATCATACTTACACTTCAATCTGTCAATATTGTGCATGTCAATTTTACCAATTTTCTTTTCATAAGTAATTGCGTTATCCACTAGAATTCTAGCAGTTGAGAATACAGCCAGAAAGGAGTCTGAGAAGAATGTATCGACCAACGGATTTCCATGCGCCAAGTAGTTTCTTAGAATTTTGCCAGTTAGAATGGGAGCATCAGTCTCTATAAAGAGCACACTTCCCACCAGGCAATTGGAACTGTCCAAATCAGACAAGATGTCCAGAACAAGCGATTCAATCACAAACCTTTTATTTTTTCTCACACAGTTTAGCAATATTTTGCTTTCAGTAACATCGCATATAATCTTTTTCAATTCGGACTGTTTCTGAGTTAGTTGTACATCTGCCACAACTGTCTCTACAACGGGTTTCTTTTTGATATTCTTTGTCTTGATTGGTTCATTTCCTTTCTTTTTTGGTTTGCACTTTCCCACTTTTTCTTTGAATTCGTCTAACCATTGAATGCTGTTTGTTTCGTAGGCCAAAATATGATAAATTTCAACAACGAAATTTATAATTGATTGACTTTCATCTTGAGATAATCGTGGCTCCACACTCTCATAGAATTCAATCAAGAGATTGCCCAACTCGTGTACTGTTTGGTAGCTGAACGTATTACCCGACTTCTGGGGTGTTAGTTTGTTCAGGATCACTAAGGCGGCACCTCTCAACTGGACAACATTGTTCTTCTGCACCCGGTGGACTCTGTTCTTTAGATAATGGTCACTAAATGCTTTCATCATTACCAATCCAACTGAGTATTCTTCGAGCATCTCTTTAGTATCTTCTGTGATGTGGATTATGTCTCTGATCTTTTGAATAATATTTTCTTCATACTTTGTTTTATTGGCAAAATCATGACAGAATTTTTCAAATAGTTCTTCGATCTTTCGTTGCTCTATAGTTCGCTGATCGATGCGAAGCAAACCAGGCATTTCTAAGATATGCATATCTTCAAATATATTAAGATACTCATCAATCTCGTCTAAGTCTGAGGATTTTGTGATATTGGACAAAGTGATTTTGATTTTATCTATTTTGTTGGAGTAAAGCATTTGTGCAATCACAATGCCAATCTTTTTTATATCATTCTGAATGTTGGTGTAGAACTTGTCTACTTGGTCTCCAGCCGTTTGTTGAAGAATATGTGCATGAGCCAAGGAGTTCCTCAAAGCTGTGAGGATTTGTTTGGTTTCTTGAGGAGCCGACATTAGGAGTAAATCACTCACAGATTCCGATAAGTTCGGAGACTCGAGAGTATCTTTTAAATGCTCTCCTAGAAGTTGCAAACTCCTCTTAATTGTCAGCTGCCCCTCCCTAGTTCCACAATCTGCCACCAGAGCCGCATCCACACACCCCTTCATCTTATCGAGAGAGTATATATCTCTAACATCTTTATAATCATCGTACAAGTCTTGGAATTCGGGATGAACATCCAAAATGCCAGCAATCACCTTCTGCCGACCACTTCTCGTTGAAACATTAAGTTTGCTCGCATCTAGGGTGTTGAAATTCAATTTTAAATCTTCCAAAGTCTTACAAAAATCACCAATCTTTTTCAAAATGCTTTGTTTGCTCAATACTGTGCGGTAGACTACATTCAGATCACTTTGAATTGTGTGTGTCGATACAAATATCACCAAACAAAACACTATTTCTTCCCATGGCATAGTCACATACGTAGATTTCAAACTCTGCTTTAAAATATACAGATTGTTTGCTATAAACTTCACAATGTACAGGAATTTTGCACCAACTTCTTGATGACTCTGATCCAGGCTTCTGAGAACATTAATCTTTTCCAGAACTAAACATAAACGTTCCTCAATATTGCTTGCCGTCAGTGGAACGAAAGTATCATTTGAGGAGAAGAAGCTGAGACTTATAAATTTGTATTGAATGATGAAATCCATTCCATCCGCCAGCAGGACATTGTTCAACTGGAGTTGATGGTAAGCTGCAGATATGAGAGAATATGTTTCTTCTGTAGAATACTTCTGCTGCAATTGAGTTACAAACTTATCAAAGTCCTCCACATTGCCACATCTAATCGCCGCAATAACTTTGTCTTCATCATCCATTTTCTTTACTTTCTATTTCATAAACACACTTAACATCACTATTCTTCTTCTTCCGTCATCAGAGGAATCTTCACACTACAGGCTGCGGTCCGGAACATAATTTTCTCTTGCCACGGGCTTAAAGTCGTGAGGGAAATTAATATCACTAACGCAGTACCTATTATTATTTGATCAAATTTATAAAATGCACAAAATCCTGGTAAAAGGCGCGTACTGCGTTTACTTCACACAGCTTCACATACAATAATTATTTAAACAACACATCAAACACTAACAAACAACTATTTACTTTGGGGGAGATAAAAGAACTTGATGCACATAAATTTGTAGATATAATATCGAAATTCTTGTCACTTTGTTTACTTTTCAAAATTTATGCCTAAAGAGTAGCGGCAAGCGGCGGCTCTTGCATAATTTATGAAATATTCAATGACTTCGTCATAATAACGTGTTATACAACATTCCATAAGTGCCCGGGAAAAGTTTATTTAAAAAAACTTTGTACCGTGTCCTTTTAAGCTCGCTATGAAATATTTATATTCGTCAAGTTGCTATCTGAGAAATCCTAACAAGCAGACTGATGCCCATTACCTACTAAAAATTACTGAAATACCGGACCCAGAACTGCAGCTACAAATAAACCAATCCCACTGCAAAAGATCCGGCGCAAGAGATGAAAAAAATCATCTTTGTCGTATGCATAAATAAACCAAAACACGTGGAATGACATCATATGACATGGAATCTGACATCAGACGATCTGACACATAAATCTGACAGTTCGACCCAATGTTGCCATCTTGCCATGTCCCAAAAATGAAAAACAATGTTTCGGGGATGAAAAAACCGGTGATCGGACAACTCAGAAAGAATTCAACTCAACACCTAATTTGAAAAGTCAAGGGATGAAAAAAATTATCAAAAATTGGTTACGTTCATAGATGTATATAATATATATACATCTATGGTTACGTTAGTTGGCTATGGGTTATTTTTTTTTTTTTTTGGGGTGTTTAGTTGAGTTGATTCTGAGTTGGCATGGAACCGAAAAACCATGTTTTACCATATTTGGAATGATAAAAAAACAGTTTTTCATAAGCTTTTTATCTATATAAGTAAAAATTAATCCCGGTTTCCCTTGGTCACGCCATAACTTCGGAACGACTTTACATATTTCATTTTCTAATACTTTGTGGAAGGTTTTTACGGAAAGAAAAATTAAGAAAATTGCGCAGAAAATTGGATAATTTCAGAAAAATTAATGACTATTTTAACTTCGCACGTTTGACATTTCGCGCTTTTGATGAATGTGATTTTAGCAGGCAGCTGTTTTTATTTGTAACAAAAGAATTGTCTATGGCAGGGGTAGGGAACCTTTTTGGTGTATCTTCCGCGGGCCGCACATAGATTTCCAAGCGCCGGAGGGGGGCGGGGGGGTTGAAATTCTTTTATTTTATTATGACCTCATTTTATAACACTTCTTTGTATCACATGTGACGAATATTCTTCTTATAAATGCTCTTGGAAATCGTGAGTCGTCCACAAACTTAAATTAATAGTTACATATGGAACAGTCAGTATCTCAGAATTTTCTACAGATAAAAGCACACGGAGTATAAGTTACAGTATAACTCAAATAGTGGTACTTACATGAGAATGGCTTCTTTTGATGAATCTGCAACTTATTATTTAATTTATCTTATATCCTGAACACAAAGCTGGTTTAAATTAAATCTGTACGGGGTGAATTAAAACTACACTCAGAAAATGAAAATTGTTTTTCTTTGGCTTTAGAATTTAATAACTGCACTTGAATAAGAGCACATGAATGAGAGAATGGTTTCCTTCACAATATGTCAGCAAATGAATCCGTAACTGGAATTTGATCCTTACATTCTGAACACAAAAAACTGATTTTAAATTAAAGCCTCGATGACACACGGCTAGTTTACAAGCTACTATCTGGGAAATTCACTATCTGTTAGTAAACTCGCCCAGTGTCATCGTGTTACTTGCTAACTAGCAGCGACTAGCAGATTGTTGACAATCTACGAAAAAAAGTTGAAAGGTCGTCAACTTTACTCGCCTACACGCTTGCTCCGCTTGCTCGTGATTGGTTTATTTATGTTTCCAACATGGCTTCCGATAAACAGCTGATTTCGACTGTCAAACATGTGAAGAATTAGTTCACGCAGGCGTCGTTATTCTTGTTACTGGCGCTAGCAGCGGCCCCAGTTTCCATGGACAGTTTTGTGTGTCATCGTGACAATCTCACTCGCCGATTTACCCGCTTTTAGATAGTAGCTTGTAACTCGCCGTGTGTCATCGAGACTTAAGAGTGAATCTGCTTTCAAGCCCCCAGCTTAAATGACTTATTACTTATTATTTTTTAATTGTTAAACTAATGTTTAAGACAAAATCAAAATTTTATTGATAAATTAATGTTAAAGAGCAGCTGACGGGATATCAGAAGGACGCGGGTTCGAGTCCCGTCGGTGGCATGTATTTTTTCTCGGAAGATTTTTTCTATGTGGAGTTTCAGGCTTATAATTATTGCTTATAATAATAGTTATTACTCTCATAATATGAGTATGGTTTTCCTAACAATGACAAATTTTATATTATATGGTTTGAAACAAAAATTAAATTCTACTCGGAAATATTAGAAAGATTTTCTTCGAAATGCGTCAGCAGATTAATCCGCTACTGGAATTTTTACAGATCATTCCAACAATGAAATGGTTTTAACTTTAGATTGAATCTGCATTCGAATCCCCAGCTTTAATTGATACTACACCCAGAACGGCCAGAACAAGAAAATGATTTTCCTCCGATTTTTGCACTAGAAACAAATGGATGGTTTCCTTCAAATTGCGTCAGCAGATGAATCCGCATCAGGAACTTGCAATATGAACATACAAGAGTAGTTTTAATAATTTAGGAATGGATCTGTGGACCCCTAGGTCCACCAGCTTAAATTATATTGTAATCAGAACACGTGAATGGTATTCCCCTTTTTACAGCGAATTTATTGACTGCAAATAATATTTTTATAATTTTATATTTATTTAACCCTTCACAATAATTTTTATTGAACTATTTTTTATGGCAGAAGTGAGCAATATATAAAGAAAGCACATAATATTTTTTTCCTTCCTGAGGAGAATTGTCATCAATACTGAGATATTTTTTCGATATTAATTTCCTTGTCGTATAAAAATAAGAAATTAAAATAAAACAAGAAAAGGATTTTGAATCACATATCTATTTGTGTCTAGCCTGTTTTGTAGAAACGTAGGTGCATACGTAATTACATACCAGTCGACTATGTTATAACTTTTCTCTGGGTTTAATAATAATAACAACTTTAAAATGTAGCTGAAACACTGTGAAAAAAACCTATTCTCGTTTTATGAGTGTAATTTTTTAGTAGTGCTTTCTGAATGTATTTTTTTTTCAGCATTTTTTTTCTGCATCAAAAGTGCTCGCGGGCCGCAGGTTCCCTACCGCTGGTCTATGGATTTTTTAAATCATAGATATTTTAAATACAGGCTGGCGCAAAATTAATCATCCAATTTTGTTTTTGAATAACTCTTTTACTAAATAAAAATAAAAATTTAGTAATGGAAATCTTTATTTGGACTTTTAAAATTTTTTCTGTTAACTGGAAAAAATGAAATCTGTCAAGTGGCTGCCGCCAGTGTTGATATACATTTGTGCCCGTTTTATCGCATTTTCCATAACTTTCCGCAAGTTTTCCGGTGATAACTGTTCGCATTCCTGTCGAATATTCTGCTTAGGGGCTGCGATTATCTAAGGCTTTTTGGCATAACCCCCCGACTTCAAGTAGCCCCGAAGAAAGAAGTCTGGGATGGTTAAATCGGGCGATCTTGGTGGCCATGCCAAATCGACAAAACGGAAGTTTACGCGACCAAGAAACGTTTCCTTCACAATATCCATTGTGGCTCGTGTTATGTGCGCGGTTGCACTGTCTTGTTGAAACTACATGTTCACCAAACCCCGCTCATCTAATTCCGGCAGTAAGAGCCGTTTATCATGGCCCTGTAGTGCAGTGGCGTAGCGTGGGTATCGGCCGCCCGGGGCGGAGGAAAATTCCCCCCCCCCCACCCCTTACTTCTACAGGTACTTTTTCCGCAGATTTTCAAGCGCTGACCGGGGGGGGTAGATATCCTATTTTTTTATGCCGATTTTTATAATTCTATGTGCCGAGTACTCTTCCAATAAAATCATGCTTATAAATTCTACTACAAATTTATATATAACTGCTCTCAGAAATCGAGAATGGTATGCCTGTAATAGAATTTCGCATCTTCATCATGCATACGTATGGAATGCAACTCAAATGCAAAGCTTCACTCGGTACACGATGATTGGCAACTTATTGATATATTGATAACACAAAACTGGTTTAAATTAAAATAAATATGCGGTTTATCAAAACTACACTCAGAACATAAAAATGGTTTTTCTTTGATTCTAGCCGCACTTATATTCTGAACACAAAACTGGTTTTAATTACATCTGTATGTGGTGAATTAAAGCTACACTCAGAACATGAAAATGGTTTTTCTTTAATTCTGCCGGCAATTACATTCTGAACATAAAAATGGTTTTAATTAAATCTGTATGCGGTGAATTAAAACTACACTCAAAACATGAAAAGGGGTTTTGTTTGATTCTGCCGGCATTTACATTCTGAACACAAAACTGGTTTTAATTAAATCTGTTTGTGGTGAATTAAACCTACACTCGGAACATCAGGGTGGAGGAAAATTTCGCCGTCCCCTTATTTGGGTACTTCAAGCGGTGGAGGGGGGGGGGGGGGGTTGTACATGAAAATCCTATTTTTTTTTATTACGACCTATTTATACACAACCCGGATGTTTTTAATAATCACATTTGACGAGTATTCTTTCAATGAAAATCATGTATTTAAATTCTACTCCAAAGTTGATTGATTGATACTGCCTTAGAGTCCCCAAACAATAGTTACACACGCAACAATCAATTTTTCAGAATTTTACAGCATTATGTAATTCAAATGTAAAGCTTCGATGAATCTGCAAATCGTTATTTAATTTATCGTTGTATTCTGAACACAAAACCAGTTTGAATGCGTTGAATTAAAAGTACACTCAGAACATGAAAATGGTTTTTCTTTGATTCTGGCAGCACATACATAGTCTGCAAATAAAATATTATAACTGAACTTCGAATAAGAGGATGTTTTCCTTCGAAATGTGTCAACACATGAACTGGAAACTTACATTCTCAACACAAAGTTGATTTGAATTAAGTCTATATGCGGTGAATTAAAAGTACACTCAGAACACGAATATGGTTTTTCTTTGATTCTGGCAGCACATACAGAGTCTGCAACTTGAATTTAATAACTGAACTTCAAATAAGATAATGTTTTCCTTTGAATTGTGTCTGCAGATGAATTCTCAAATGGAAGTTTACATCATGAAAACTGGTTTAACCCTTCGAATAATAAGAAAAAAATATCTATAAACTTTTGCCTGCCAATGTTTCCGCACAAAATTTCCGGTTCTTCCCATGCAATGTTCCTTTTTATTAAAACAAACTGTTCTAAAATCTATAAAAAGTAATTTTTTCGCCGTGCTTATTAGAACATTATTGTTTCTAAACATTAAAATTTTCATATTGGAAATGTGAATTGCCTCAAAAATACACGCCTGCGAATATTCGAATTAAAGTACCTAAAATAGAATAAACTTAAAATTTTAAATACAGATTCCTTTTCTTAAAAAAATGTTATTAAACTGTATCTTAACTTTTTATCGCAATAACAAATTTATTTAAAATTAAATGTGTGGGACATAATTTCACAATTTTATTTTCAAATTAAATGTGTGGGATAATTTGCGTCTCCTGTGATTAGACGGGTCAAATTAAATTTGTATTTGCCGAATTAAAACTACACTCAGAAAATGAATATGGTTTCTCTTTGATTCTGGCAGCACATACATAATCTACAACTAGAATTTTATAACTGCTATTTCTACTATCGTGGTACGAGAACACAACAGAATGGAGTTGGCAGGAAAACACTTCTTTTTCTTCTTCTTCAGCACAATTTATTTAATGCAATAAATACAATTATTACACGAGGGTGGTTACCTTTCTCGGGTGGTCCACGACCACACCACACTGACAAATTCATATCGAAGTCTCTACTTCGATCTCTCTATTGTCAGTTTTCCAATACTGAACCGTAGGTATAACTCGTACCTCCCAGCTTCAGTAAAATTACACAAGTGAAGGCACACAGCGTGTACCTTCTAGCTTTACTCTACTAGCAAAACTAACGCAAAGGGCCTATCTTCCCTCTGCGCAACTGAAGATACACCTCGCGTATCTTCCAGTTCCACCGCAACAACCACACTGCTTCCCTCTAACAGCAAGACTAACTCTCTGTTCCAAAAATCACCATATTTAAAGCAAAAATACACTAATACAAAAGGTATAAAAGTGGTGGGACACAATATTTGAGCGGCTCCTAAACTGAATTTTAAAATCCCGCAATAAAACAATTGCCCTAGAGTCGGCAAAAAGGGCCACCAATAAAACTAAGTACATCATACAATACTGAAATGGAGAAATGGTGGGGACTAACATTAAAAATTCCCAGATCTCAAATTCTTAAATTTAACCCACAATAAAACAATAAAATTACCTTTAAAAGTTTGCCTAAAAGGGCACACCAATATAGATACATTTTAAACCTAAGGGATTAAGTTCCTTTAAAGAAAAGAGCCGCCAGCAAACCCTTTCTATTTTGGCGGCTGCAATAAACATTCATGGGTTCTATTTGAACTGTACAGATATAGTACCTACTTAAAAATAAACAATTTAAGAAATTAACCTTTTGTTCCTTATCGGTAAAGGAATGTCCCCGTATAATATCAGGCCGAATACATTTATTTCTATAGGTTGGGAGCTTACTTGAAAAACCCAAGGGAAAATTTTATTTGCAAAGGATAAAATACGTTTAACTAAAATGACTGAAACAACACAAATGATACGACTAATTATATTACTTAAAGCGAAATGGATAAATCGCATTCTGGAATAAACAACTGCACTTCGAATAAAATAATGGTCTCTTTCGAAATGTATCAGAAATCCAGTCGTTAATACATTCTGAACACAATTCTGATTTTAATTAAGAGTGAATCTATTTGCGAGGCTATCAGCTTTAATTAGCTTTAATTAGTAGGTATTACTCTCATAATATGCGTACGTTTTTCCTACGAATTGCGAAATTTGCAGCTTAAAAAAACAAAGTTATTGATATTTTTAATGAATTAAAAAAAAGAGTTGGATTCGTAAACGAAAGGATCGTAGAACATGTTCAAATAATGATTTGAGTTTAAATTTTTCCAAGATAATGTTATTATTTATTGTGAAAATTTGCCGCCCCCCCCCCCGCCTCCATGCCCCCCCCCCACGCTACGCCACTGCTGTAATGTTCGCCAGTAACAGTGACCGTAATGCAAATGGCGTCCTCAAAAAATCACTCCGTAACCGCTTAAGTGGAAATGCGCCTCGTCGCTTATGATGACTTTCGACACAAAATCGCTAAAAGCGTTATAGCTAAAATCGACACAATTATTCCACGCTCTTGCAGAGTATAGCGCTCCATTGCTTGTTTGTTTGTATTCTGCAGCTGTCTAGTTCACAAATGTCAAATATGATTGAAGTACGACGCCATTTGCAAAAATTATAACATCTTCCGATAGGGTGATTAATTTTGCGCCACCTTGTAGGTACCTATGTTAGGTACGAAATTAGATTGATTGTTCTTATAATATACGAAAATTAATATTTGTAATAAGTATATGAAAAATGAAAATTTTATAAAAAAATTATAATAGGTGGCACGCGAGCTGTTTGAAAAATGAATATATAGAACGCGAGAGAGGGGTTGGCGGGAGGGGGTAGCGGGAGAGGGGAGAGGATAGGCGGGGAAGGTGGAAGGGGAACGCGGGAGGGAATGCGAGAGAGGAACGGGGACGCATGTGAAAGGACATGCAGGGAGAAACAATTTATTTCTTTATTTGGTCAGTGGTTGAGTGGGCATAATGCTTGGGTCCCACCCGAGCGTCGCGTGTTCGATTCCTCGGCTGGCTAAGTCCTCCATCACAACACAAGCAACATTTTCGGCTTTCTGTGGTGGTAGTAGGAGATTTTCAAACACTGTTGGGTTATTCGTAACCCGGGAATGTTTGTCTTTCTTTTAAAAAAAAAATGTATATATATATGTTATGATTAAGGTTTTCACGGGTGTAAGATGTAGAACAATTTTCTTATTCATTTAAATAGTATCCATGAAGACATTAAATTTACCATGGAAATCGAAGAAAATGATTGTCTCCCATTTCTCGATATTTTAGTTAAAAAGAAAAAGAACGGCAGCCTTGGCCATACCGTATATCGTAAACCGACAAATACAGATAGATACTTAAATGCCAACTCGAATCATAACCCATCTCAGTTGTCATCTGTTATAAATACCCTAGTTACCCGGTCAAAACGACTAGCGGACAAAGACCATATTCATGAAGAACTAGGTCTTCTTAGTAGTGCTCTTCAAGCAAACGGCTTCTCAAAATATTTAATAGACAAATCCATAAATAAACGCAAAAAAACTATTCCTGAAATGGAAGAAGAACCCCTTTCTATAGCAATTCTCCCATTCATCAAAGGCTCGACAGATAAAATCAGTCGAATCCTCAAAAGCAATAAAATCAAAACTATTTATAAATCAGAAAATAAAATCTCGTCTCTATTAAGAAGTCCGAAGGACCACATTCCACTTGAGTCACATGGTATTTATAAAATAACTTGTGGGGCATGTGAAAAGGTGTATATTGGACGTTGCAATAGAAAAATATCATGTAGAATTGCAGAACATAAAGTAGATGTCACTAATAAACGCTTAACTTCATCCATAGTTCAACACGTCCTTAATGAAGGTCATAAAATAGACTTTAATAATACAAAAACAATAGCTAGTATATACAATGAACCAAAAAGAATTTACCGCGAAGCAATAGAAATTTATAAACATAAAAATAATATGAATACTAGAAATGACTCAATCAGAATTCCCAACACCTGGAAAGTCTTAATCGATGAAAATCCCCCAAAAACGGCATTTTCAAAATTACCAGTAGAGTCTCCAATTAGCTTAACCAATCAGGTATCCACTGCCAGCCCCGCCCCCCACCCCCTCCACCATCAATCACCTGCAACCCGGGTACTTCGTTCTAGACATAAGAAGTGACTTGCACTCACTTACGTTTTAGCTTTTGGATTGAACAGACATGCGAAAGCTATCAGTTTGAGACAAAAACTCAAGATATAAGGCCTCTGAAGATGGACAGTGTGATCTGTCCGAAACGTCAGGAGTTAAAAAGTCCTTTTAAGGACTACGATACGCGGGTAAACCGAGAAAATTGTTCTACTATATATATATTTAATATGCAATGCATGCCGAGAACCAGCTAGTTGAGAATATAAATAAGAATGTAACGATGCCCAAGTAATGAATCTATAATGCTTTATTAAAACAATAATTTAATAATTTGCTTTTGAATAGTTGGAACCAAGGGCGTCGCCAAGGGGGGGCAGGGAGGGACAGCTGCCCCCCCTAGAGATTCTAAAAAAGTTGCCAAATGCAACTCAACTAAACTAAAAAAAAACTAAAAAAACTAAACAACGTGTACGGTAGAGCGATCGTTTAGCAGCCTCAGGAGACTTAAAACTTGGTTAAGAAGCACTATGGGACAAAATCGCCTCAATGGTCTGGCCATGATGAGTGTACACAGAAAACTTATCCATGGAAACTTAGAAGATTTTCATAATAAAGTGGTCGAGAAGTTTTCAAAAAACCCCCGAAAATTATGTTTTAATTAACCTAATCTTTGTCCACCCTTTTATTAAAATCTGGTTATTCCAAAAAAATACACTGTACACTTATTCAAAATCAAACTCACAAATTATTTTTATTGAATTTTTCAAATAAATGTAATACCTACATTATTTATTGTACAGTTAAGAGCTCGTGTACGTTACATGTTGGACTCTGTATCGTTTATTACAATCGCCGTAGATGGAAGGCTCGTATTACAAGTGAAAAGCTTCATGCGCTCTCGACTTTACCTACAATTCATACTTTTCTCATTCTCCATATCAATTTGCCCCCCCCCCCCCTGGGCTATCGGCTGGCGATGCCCTTGGTTGGAACAAAATAAGGTTTTTGAAAAAAAAACACAGCACAAATTAAAAATATTGTTTTTTTTTTATACAGTTATCAAGTTTTTGTATTACCTACTTATTAAAATATAACTAAATAACTTTTTTTAAATTTGAAATATAATTTTTTTCGGGTCGATGAGATGACAAAGACTCCCCCCTTACTCTAATAATATTAGTTAGTGTAGATATGTACCTAATTAAAGTTACCTATTGCATTATAATATGCGAACCTGAGGTGTGTAAATAACCCCAGACCCTCTGGGCTTAATACCCAAGAAATTATGATCATGAAAAAACTCTTCTGCGAACAAATATATCACAAATGGCACAAAAAGAAACTCCAGGGAAAACAACAAATCCACCAACCTTGTTTTGTAGATCTTTTTTTGTAAGTGTGGAGGCCTCCTTAATGTCATCCAATCAACAATTAAATGCAGTCAATGCAATCCTTGGGTGACTCATAAGTTTTTACAAGAGATTAAATTTGTCAATCAATACACAAACTCATAGTTTTTCACAATGATCAAAATTTTCCAAGAAACAGACAGTGTCAGTTATTTTCTTGTTTTTAGATTCTATTTTTAAAAAACAATCCATTTAGGTGGACTGTTAATTCCAAGGAGTGAGTAAGTACCATATTTGTGATATATATTTACGAACAAACAACATATTGCAATGCGTAACCATGCTCCCCGCCTTGGAAGTTCGCGGAACTTTAAAAAAAACAAAGTTTAAATTAAACTTATTAAGGATA
Source organism: Limnephilus marmoratus (assembly GCA_917880885.1). Classification (NCBI taxonomy): domain Eukaryota; kingdom Metazoa; phylum Arthropoda; class Insecta; order Trichoptera; family Limnephilidae; genus Limnephilus; species Limnephilus marmoratus. The sequence continues at coordinate 17,995,520 of OU862932.1, forward strand.
AAATCACTTAGTTGAAAAATGTTTAAAAATAAAATAAAAATCATGTTGCTAAGTCAACTAAGTGTTAAATAAAGAATGTCATGGTTAAGTCAGAAATAATTAAACTTTAACAAAATATTAACATAAAATAATGATATAATTATTGCGTTGGGATGGGATATAATTTAACAGGACGTTTAAAAAATCCATATCTTGTCTTTACCGTCGTAACGCGAATAATTTTATCAATACCAGGATGAACCATTATCTGAATGAATGGTGCCATTATCTGAATACAAGAACGACACATGGCCACGCCGAGAAATAAAACGGCTGAAAGCATTTGAAGTAAGGTCAAAGACCAACTCAATATGAATGGCCTTGGTTACAAGGCACAAAAAAAAAAAATATATATATATATATATGCCTTTTGTGAAAGTTGTCCTCTCAGACGAGCAAGCGTGATACGGAGGGGACCTGCGTAATCTACACTGGTGTGAACGAAAGCTTTTGCTTCTACAACACGATATGAAGGTAAATCTGCCATCTTCAGTATAGGAGGCGATGGATTTAAGCGGAAGCAGCAATTGCATTTCCGCACTTTTGCCCTAATAGCAGTCCTGGCATCTAATATCCAATAGCGCTGCCGTAAGATGGACATAAGAAGTCCAGGGCCTATATGAAAGTACATGACATGGAAATGATCAACGATAAGATCCACAACACAGTCATGTTTAGGAAGTAAAACCGGACGTTTAACCTCAAATGGTAAATCCGATTTAGAAAGCCGCCCCCCAATACGTAACAAATTATCCTTATTGAGAAAAACTAATAAATTCCGAAGCTTTTTTGAATTGTTTATGGACAATTTGCCTTTCTGGAGTTCAGCAATATCTTCTATAAAATGAAAACTCTGCACAGAACGAATCATAACTTTTTTAGTGGAAGGTGATACCTTTTTTACGGATCGGAGGACATAAACTACTATCCTTAAAAGTTTATCCCATGTGGATATACACTGAGCCAGTTCACTCAGGACCGATTGTTCACACTGAACTATTGCAGTGAGCACATTAGTTTTGTGCCCAGGCATTTCACTGGTATTTGTGAGATGAAAAGGTTTTATTGGCCATTCCGAAGGTGGGCTGCGAATCCATGATGAGCCGTTCCACCATAGTTCGTGTGAAACGAGCTGGGAAGTAAGCATGCCATGTGAAAGGCAGTCACTGGTGTTTTCACTAACGGCGACATGATAAAAATTCTCAGGAGGCAAATTCTCCTGACATTGAGTCACGTGATTACTAACAAACACCGACCATCGATGTGGCGACGAATGTATCCATGAAAGCGCAATGCTAGAATCTGAAAATGCGTATGTCCTTGCAATAGTAAAACGCGAACGATAATTATCTTGAACCATCCGTATTAGTTTGGACATCAAGACCGCGGCACACAGCTCCAAACGAGCGAGTGTTCGTCGCTTTAGTTCGTATTTGTCCAACAGACCACTAGAAAATTTTACAGGAGAAGGTTTTCTTTCATTATTTCAATAAAACATTATGATAGGTGTTTAAGATTAAGCTATATCCGTAAAGGTAAAGGTTTTATTAGTTTAAATAATTCTTAGTTAAGTGTTTAATTATCAATTTTTATACTTTATTTTTAATTTTAAAATGGAGATAGAACCAAAACTAAAATGGTCTGTTGGACAAATAAGAACTGAGGCGTCGTGTTGTCACTTTGGTGGGAGAGACCTTTGATTTTGCACAAAACAATCTCACGGTAATATTCCCAGATGGATCAGTTATGTGCAAATATATCACACTGCCATAAACATTCAGGTTCACATCGCAGAAAGCGACAATGAGTACTGTACTGTCCTTTAGGACATCAACATGACGCGGGTTTTTAATCGTAGAAATCAAAGAAAATTCCTGTATGAGTGACGAGAACCTTTGAATAACGCTCTCAGGGGGGGTATCATCCCAACCAATGTTGCACAGTCATAGCTCTTTAATGAGCAATTTAGCGTACAAAATGATGGGAGCGACCAAGCCGAGGACATCGAATAAGCGGGCGCCTATAGAGAGTATGTTCCGCTTTGTACACTTCTCCTGAACATACGAAGTCGTAAAGAAGAAGCTGTCATCAACTGGTTCCCACGAGAGGTCTAACACCTTAAAGGCATTGTTAGAACCAACAGTGAAGTCCACCGCACTGCAGTGAAAATCTGGAAGGTTTTCAAGTACAATTTGAGAACTAGTAGTCCATTTGACCAAATCAAAGACACCGGACTTGAATAACGAGATTAATTCTCGAGAAAGACGTACGGCGCTGGACTCATCTGCAATAGAATAGACCAGGTCGTCCACATACAACTTGAACTCTGCCACATTGGCAGTATCCGGGAAATGTGGTCTCGTATCTTGGCTAACTGACGAAAGTCAAATAAAAGCAAAAACAAATCAGTTTGCAAATTGAGACCAGTATGCAAGATGTCATTTAGTGACAGCACTGTATGTATGTGTCTTAGCGCTAGCGTCCAGCACAATCCTAGGCATAGGATTATCAGGACGAATGGCGGCATGATGGATGTAATATCCATCATCTGCAATTTCAGACCTACTACAGAATACTAAGAACCTCATATCACCTTTGATTATACAGTGATTAGGCAGTTTATTTGTGATACTATCAACGACAAGTGCGTGTATATTACATTTATTATTTGGATATACGCGCGACTCAATGTCTATTCTCGATCCAAAATAAGATCAACCCGTGGACGCGCATGTCTCCGCCCCTTCTCCCCACTGCTTACTAGACGAACGCTAACACATTGAATCCCACTATTTAAATAAATTTTAAATAAATAAATTATTTTATTAAATTTTATTTTATTTGTCTGACAAAAAATGACAACAATTTATACCTTTTAAATAATGGTAGCGGTAGCATTACCAAATACATATTGTACTTTATGTGGAATGAGATTTACCAAATTGGCTGAGGAATTAATCCAAACCTAAAAATATCATCATTGTCATTTAAAAAAAAACCTCAGATGATTCACTTGAAACATTGAAAGCCAGTGAATCATCGTTGTTGTCTCCGAGGTCATGAAAATATGATGGACATTCCAAAATTATCGCTTAGTACGAATAATAAGTCGAATAAAATTACTCAAATACTCTGTTGTAACTTTTCCGATGCATTCTTACGTGGGTGTTCTTAGGCATTTATTTTGAAGGAGATATTGTTTACTTTAACATGTTATTTTATCATCGACCATACCAATTCGCTCGTGTTTAATTCGCAATGTTAAGGAAGAAATCGGAACCTAGTTTTGTTGGCTTCGCTAGCAGTGACATTTACCATATACTTATTATTTATCAAATAACCCTCTGTGACAGCTGTCCTCTTTTGTTCTTTGTAATTAGTGATAATGTATTTGAACATATCGGCTGGTTACCCATTTTACCACTGGGTCTGAATGGGTTAATTTTTTGTAACGCGGATACACAGGACGACGGTCAACGGCATACTGAATTTTGGGCGAAGTGATTGGCGGCAGCCAAGGGCCGGTGAAGGGGCCGTAGCGGGGGGAGTGGTATGCGCAGTACAAACCTAATTTTGTACCATCGCGGGTTGTTCTAAATGTGGATAGAGAATAGTCACCAAACAAGGTTAAAGGCAATTCAAGCAATGTTTCAATTCTGAATGGTAGTCTTACCCCAGGGCGATACTGAGAGTATCTTCCACACTGGAACACGCCACAATACACCTTATATTATTTTAAATGATTCAATTTTGAAAACACAAATCAATCTAATAAAATTTATCTGCACACGCTGCAGATATTGTTTATGGATACAAGATACTACCATACATATTGTGATGGCATACTAGCTCGTAATTTCAGTCTCATGTAAGGTATAATTCCATTGTTGTACTTGTGAAATGAAAATACTTGATATGTAGGTGAGTTCGACATTTTAGGCCGGTTGCAGTGCACGACCGACGGTCGGTGCGTACGGTCGGTCCTGACGATCGCATACCACTGACCGACCGTCGGTGCGTACCATCAGTTCACGCTTGACCAACAAGCTGACCGGACGTCGTATGCGAAATAGTTTAATTGCTGCTTATTATCTTCGTAGACATATTAGGAACAGATCGTCGTCCACCGATCGATGCAACACTGTCTAGCTCGTCGGTCGACCGACGGTCCGCATGCGCACGCGCTCGACTGACGATTTTCGTACGCACTGAGTAGCGATATACGCATGCGTACGGTCAGTCCTGCACTGAACAATTTATGAATTTTCATACAAATGACAAGCGCGACCGACGCACGCACCGACCGTCGGTCGTGCACTGCAACCGGCCTTACTGTTTTAAGCAGAGAAATGTCAAAATCAGATACAGTCGTTTGGAAAGCACAATCATATTTGAAAAGGTTGTTCCTTTTGTTTAGGGATTGAAATTTCAAGTAATTTTAGGTTATTTTTAGACAGTTAATCTTTAGTTTTTGTATCAACTCGGAACATTCGACTGAAAGATTTCGTCCATACCAGCCAACGAATTATGCTTGAAATGGTAATATTATCTTAGCCTGGAAATCTGTTTTCATTGCGTAAACGGAAGATAGGAGTGTTCATTTTGATATGAATTAAATTCAGTCGGCGCGACTTTGAGAGGACACGCGGTGAATGATCCGACAAATGTCAAAAGCTTTGTTGACTCGCTCAGGAAATAGTCAGCTTAAAGAAGCGTGCAATTTTTATTTCTTTGAGACGTTGCTTCTACCGCCCTTTTTTTTGTTCTTTTTGAGTTTGATTGTTCACAGGGCAACAGGTTTCCATCTGGCAAAGCGCTGTCATAAGAAAATGAACTGTAAAGAAAGATACTTAAAAACTCATTTTCTAAAGACTGCACTTTTTCAATAAGTGTAGATTCGTCTTGTATTTTAAAATAATATTTTTGGCTAATGAATTAGGTAGGCGCCGAAAGAGAATTATATTGTCCATGGTCGCGCCATCTATTTTTTAGTTTCTTCTATCCTTGTTGATGGTGTGCGACGTCATAAGTCCACACTGAAGAAAAGTTTTCAAATAAATATTTATGGTCAACGCACAAAGTTATTAATCTAGTAAGTACTTTATTTATGGGTCATGCCAGGTCATGCTAGCCGGTCATTCCTTGGCAGACCGCGCAGGTAAACGGGCGGTCCTCTTTTCTGGTCGCTGACGACTACACTCACCATTTTTAAGTTTTAATCTGCATGGACAGACCCACTTGCTCTCCACTGTTGAGGTAGTTTACTTGTTGCTGTGTGAAGTTCAAATAGGAAAACTTAACAAAAAAAACCATTAACATAGGTATACTTTTATTTGGACTAAAAGTAACAAAATATTCTTATAAAATATATCATATTTTGAATACATTCCCATATCTTTATACATTACATTTGGCTATTCCTTAAAAACTACATTAAAAATAAAGGCTAATTGAAAATATTCTCCACTTTATCGTTATCTCAATGTATACAAAAATATAATACATACTGATCTTTTTACTAGCACTGTTTTGGGAATTTAACCCTCGAACCTCGCATCTAAAGCGTCGATGACACACGGCGAGTTTACAAGCTACTATCTGGGAAATTCACTATCTGCAGTATACTTGCCCTGTGTCATTGTGTTACTTGCTAACTAGCAGCGACTAGCAGATTGTTGACAATCTACGAAAAAAAGTTGAAAAGTTGTCAACTTTACTCGCCTACACGCTTGCTCGTGATTGGTTTATTTATGTTTCCAACATGGCTTCCGATAAACAGCTGATTTCGACTGTCAAACATCTGAAGAATTAGTTCACGCAGGCGTCGTTATTCTTGTTACTGGCGCTAGCAGCGGCCTCAGTTTCCTACGCTGCTGAGCGAGTAGACAGTTTTGTGTGTCATCATGACAATCTCACTCGCCGATTTACCCGCTTTTAAAACTTAGTAGATAGTAGCTTGTAGCTCGCCGTGTGTCATCGAGGCTTAAGTCAGCATTTATCAGGCTTGAGATGACCCATAATTATAATTGTTAAGAGTTTGAATATTATAGGGCAAGCTGTGAAAAAAATATGCAATTTTTTTTAAATTGACAATACCTATCTAAAATTATTCCCTTATTTAATTTATTGTCTTTAAAATCATATTACGAGTTGTAATATTTTCTTTTCCTGCAATTTTTAATATCTTATGCAAACTTTGACTTTTTTCCTATGACTTTGCCATCTTGTAATTATTATCAGCTAAATTCAAACTATAAAGTGTGTATTTTTAAACTCTTTTAATGCATGATGTCTTTTTTAATTTTATATTCTTTTTTAAAATCTATTTATGTGCACATAAATAGATTTTAAATAGAATAATATTGTATTTAAAATTGGTCACCATTGAAATATCAAATGCTTGCAAATTTTCGAGGTGAATAATAAAATGGTAGGTACTTTTAAATAAATCATTTTGTGTTTCATAAAGTAAATAAACCACCAAAATGTATGGTGTTCCTCTGTGATGTATTTGACTCTAAGATAGCCGACATTAATTTTGACAGTTCGATTGACAGCCATTTATAATTTCGATTTAGCCCTTTTTTCTTCAACACTAATTTCAAATAGTACCCCCCCCACACGCAGAGTTCGGAGCGACCGAGTCCCGCGCCACTTCAGGCCGCCGTGCAAAAAAGTCTCACAGTTAACTGCGCTGTAAACCGTTATCTTACTATCGGTCTTTTACTTTTCTGCGAGGGGGCCTGAAGTGGCGCAGGACTCGGTCGCTCCGAACTCTACGAGGCGGAGGTGCTATTGTCAGTAACTATTTCTATGGATAAATAAATCAGAGATAAAGTATATTTAAAGATAGGATATTATTAATTGGCTATGTCTTTTATATTTTCAAAAATCTTTAATGCTTATCTTACAACATAGGTACATTATTTATAATTATAATACGTAATAATATTGGTTTTACATTATACTTAAATGATTTAATAATAATAATAATTACTAATACGCACACTATATAAATTGATCTATTAATTAATCATTGTTCTCTTTATGAAGTAGGTAAACATGATAACTTTCTTCGTGTTCATTATTTTCATAGATGTTTCAAATATTCAATTAAAAAAATTACAGCACAGTTGAAATATTTATTGAAAAATTCTATGTTAATTTTATTATTTTTCAAATTTATTGGTACAATAATTATAATTGACTCCAAAAGCATTAAAATTAGCACTTTTATTTAGAAAGATAATGCAATGTTTACATGTTACATAATAAATTATAAATTTATTTTGGATAAAAATCAAAATGAGATTCTTTAAAAATATCTGAACCTACTTTATAATTTAATTGGTTGAAAAATATTTTAGCACCGTATTTTATATTTTCAGATCCATATTATATTCATAAAACAAAAATGTTTAAATCTAAAACAGTTTGTAACTATACAATTAAATATTTTACTAATTAAAAATATTCAATACATTTGCCATCTGTATTCTCTGGCATTATTTATTTATTAAACGGTCAGCACTCAAAAACACATACTTTTATCGTCTTTGCTAACACAAAAACATACTAAGAATGACAAACGATTTATCCGTGAATTCTATATGTCCGCCCTTTAGAATAACAAGGTTCCAACATGCGATAATGAATTCTTAAGTACCTTACTATAGATCCCGTTATCGCATGATGTTACCGCGATAGATGGAACCTTGTTATTTCAAAGGGTCGATGGGTAGTTGTAATGTAAGGTTACCAGTGAAAAAATTCTTAGCGATAAAGCTTGTAAGTTCTATAAGATATGCATACTGAAATTTTAGATAAAATGTTTGAACTCGCCTTTACCCACTTTACTGGTTTTCAAACTGCACGCATTTTGGCGTGTATTTCATATAATTTAAAATATTACAGTTTGAGGATTTTTCTCACTGGCAACCTAAAGCATCTCCTGTCTATCCATATAAAATTTAAGGATAATCCATTTTTAGTAATTCTTGAATTTGCAGATTACAAAGTGATGTCTGGGACCATTTTTCAGTGCTGAACCTGAAATAATTGGAAGCAGTACTCTTTTTAATATCTAATTTATGCTTTATTTTTTTATAAGGAACAAATAGAACTATTAGTTTATTTTAATAAAGCCGGTATAAATTTATTTACAAATCCGAAAAAGCTTAGAAAATAGACTAGCAAAGATGGAAAAACATTCCCAATTTTTTTTAAAGAATATTGTTTTGGAATGATTTCAAAATAAAAATGGAATGTTTTTAACATTTTTTTTACTATTTTCGTTTATTGTTCCTTATTCTAAGATAGTTAAAATATTACAGTATTTTACGTTCTCGTGTTTCAGTTTTTTCTAAGAGGGTCGAAACTTTCAATAAAAAAATCATCTGCTCTACTGAAGCCACCCTGAAAGAAAAAAGAAAAATATTAATAAAGATTTATGTTTACATTGCAAATTTCTATGAAAGATGTTTTTACAAAAATATATTTTATCGATACGGTAAAATTTATTTTTTAGCAAAAATTTATAAACAATGGATGTACCTTTTCGACTGATGTATTACACAAAGAATCTAAACTATTCGGTCTCCGTAAACTATTTATACTGCAAACTATGAAATATATCTTTAAAAAAAAACAAATTCGAAAAAATTAAAACAGAATCAACATTAGAAATAATAATGTATTTTATACCCCCCAAACGAACACCAAACTAATGCAAACACACAGCAGTTTTATTGGACCTCGTACATTCAATCTTTTAGTGAAAAAAATTCAAGTCACAACTAAATTACCTCAATACTTAAAAGAGTTAAAATTATGTCTGTTGAAAAATTATTTATTTAATTTATATCATTTTATTTATGAAAACTGAGTATTGTTTACAATTTTTGTACAAACTGTTTAGACAAATTTTAATTATAAGCTTATGTTTTTGCTTTATATGCCCACTGCAGTGGCGTAACTATAGGGTGGCATGGCTGGCAAAATGCCATGGGCCCCGCGGGGGCCGAGAGGCCGAGAGCTTAGAAGTAACCTAACATTTTTAACAAAATTTAATGCCATTTTGACGAACTTTGTGAAGATGAGCGTCTCCAAGATCCGGAAAGTTTGTAAGTGAACATACTTGTATTTTATCGAGTATTGGAAATCATTATTAATCAACTGAAATCTACTGTACTGCAATGAAATTGTTTGCAATTTCAATGTTTTACAACACGTCACTTTGCAAAATTTAAATGACACTGTTATCTTTAAAAAAGCTCTAGAATTTGTAGATATATATAAAAAAGACATATTTGAATCATTTGTCAGGGAAATTCTCAGTTTTCTGTCCACCTTTAGAAACAAAATAGAAAAGGCTTCGTGTATTATAGAAGTTGCTAATTTATAATAATAAATAAATCATTAAATGTCGTGCAGCTTTCCTGCATTAATGTTATTTGAAACAATTCCTGTGACTACAGCTGGTGCTGAAAGATCATTTTCGAAACTAAAATGAATAAAATCTAATTTAAGAAATTCAATGGGACAAGACGGGATACGTAACTTACGTTACGTACGTCCGATCTTTAACTCGTTGAATGCCGTTCGTGCACCGGTGTGTTTGAGATTTTACACGCGATTTTGACCCTTATGTATAAAGAAAGTGTATGAAGAACACGGTCAGAATCGCTTGCTCTATTATCGCCCTTTACCATAGCGAAACCTGCAATGCGCCTAGTCGCTCCAAATAATTTATATTAATAATTTACCGGAGCGCGGGGATATGTGCAGTTCTTGCGCATGCGCGGGAAAAATTCCTTTATCTACGATTTTGACCCTTCTATGTACAAAATTTGTCAAGGACAGTGTCTGAATCGCTGGACACGAAATGTCATTTCTGCCGCGTCATAATTTATGCGCGTCATATTTACTCGACTAAAACATCGTAAAACCTATCAATTTACGTAATTAACGCAAATAATGTTATTTTGGTAGATAGTTTATTGTGTTGTGAACGTGTTTCAGTCAATAAAATATACAATAGCTCAAAATTAATCCACAAAACATTCAATCCAAATTCAAGGTCGTGAAATTTCCGTGTTGTTCCCCGGCATTCAACGAGTTAAACTTTGATGACGTTATTATACTTTTGCGGAACAGAAAGCTCGGAGAAAAGAGTTTAATAAATAAATATCATGTAAACATAAAATTTTTATTTAATTTTAAATATGTAATACCTACCCTGTTAAAAATAAATTTTTTGAGATATTTGACAAAAATGCACACAATCTTAGCAATACTGTTGGGAAACTTTTTAAGTGATTTATTAAAATTCAATTATAATGTGACGATTTTTACTGGGGGCCCCCATCCAATGAATTTGCCACGGGCCTCAGATGGTACAGTTACGCCACTGGCCCACTGATTGTTCTTTTTAGGTACAAAAATAGAATTTATATTATTATAATATTATCCACGCACAGGCTGCACTTTAGTGGGTTCCCATTACTCATATCATTGCATTGTATGTTTATGTCAAACATAAAAAAATGGAAAAGTAAAGAAAAGAAAAAGGAGAGGCTACAATGGTAGCTCTCAGTGTCTCTGTCAGATGGCTCCTAGAGAATTTAATATTTGATACAAAGTTTAGATTTTATAGTATAATTAATAATGTTGTCCTCACTGGATGGCTTACAAGGGCGGATCCAGCTTTGGCGCCAGGGGAGGGGGGGGGGGGTCACATAGTCGTCAAGTCACAAGAAGTTATAATTTAATTTCGATAATAATAGATACAAGTAAAAAGTTGGTATTTTATTAATAAATGTAAGTACTGTACTGAAAAATGACCAAAAGTATATAAAAACTTTATGTTTAACAATTTTAATTAGTGGTCCACCTAGGTCCTGGACCCAGCCCAGAGGGGGGTCATGACCCCCATGACCCCCCCCTCTGGATCCGCCCTTGATGGCTTACCCTTTTTGACGCCGGGTAATTTCTGATTTAAACGCTCTGTGTAAATCCAAAATGAAGGGAAACACTTTTCTTATTAAAATCGACTGTTATACTTGATGGGCTGATAAAACAAACATCACTTTACTTCAAATTTAACAAACCACAACGGTTATGTAAATTTTTTAAAAATGAAATTGCTGATTATTTGTGTCAGGGGTTCAAACACCTGGGGTCAATAAAATGCTTTATATCTAATAATGTTTAGTAACCAAACTCTACGGTGGGTTAATACAAAATAGAAAAAAAATGTAACTTACTAAAAATTACCAACCTTCATCTCTGACACTCGCTTATCCAAAAACCCACTAAAGCTGCTGTCCAGAGCTGCCGAGCTGTTCTTGCTCTCTCCAAAGGGGAAAGTGTTCCCGAATCCGTTAGAAACCCCGTTGTTCCCCATGGAGAAACCATTGCCCATGGGATTACTGAACCCGTTGGAGATTCCATTGTAATTATTCCCGTTCATAACGGAGAACTTTCCCGTGTCGAAAGGATCGAACCCGACCATCCCCGATGTCCCGTTTGTGAAAGCGTTGTTTAACGTTGTGGCATTTCCGTTTGTCGGGAACACGCCGGCCATTTGCGTGTTGAAATCGTTGAGGTTGTAGTTGGGCGTGTTGTTGATGGGACTCACACCCGCGATGATTTGTGAGGATGGGGCGATGATAGGGTTGGCCACGGGGTTTGGGGGCGGGATGGCGAAAGGCGCCGAGCCAAATAGATCGCTGCTGACGCCGTTGGAGAGCGATGAACCGTTTGTTGTGGCCGCCGCTTGGTGTGGCGATCTCTTGTTGGCCTTTGGAGGGGGAGCCACTGGAATTGGAAGATACAAAAGTTTTAGATTTACCATATATAATGTTTCTTTGTTCCTGTCCGTGTCGGCTTTTAATTCAATTTAGCCGAGAATCTGCGACTAACTGGGTTGCTATTTGAAATGGAAAAAAGTCAAAGAATTAAAAATGGCACTTTTTGTCAAATTTTACTTATAATGTAATCATGTATGAGCCCATTGCATGCACGCTATTAGTAACACGAAAAGAGGTACACTCACATAAGGGTGGGGGTGTAGCCCCATTCTGGTCAGGCGAGGAGGGTGTGGGCAGCGCTCGGGGGCGACTGGCCGACAGCTGCACCATTGGGGGCTCACTCTCCAGTGCTCGGGGATCGAAATCTACAATGAACAAACAAATAACACTTAAACAACAAATTTAATAATTTTTTTTGCAAGCTGTACCTAACTTCATTTGGAGACAGCTACTAATTTGTGTATTTCCCTCGAGAGGGGATAATGCATGCTCACGTTAAAGAACTATTTGAAGAACCGATGAACAACTGATCAATGAACAAACTGATGTCAGTTGATGAACTGATCAATGAACAAACTAATGTCAGTTGATAAACTAATCAATGAACAAACTGATGTCAGTTGATGAACTGATCATTGAACAAACTGATGTCAGTTGATGAACTGATCAATGAACAAACTGATGTCAGTTGATGAACTGATCAATGAACAAACTGTGTCAGTTGATGAAATGATCATTGAACAACTTGTCTGTTAATGAACTGATCAATGAACAAACTTATGTCAGTTGATGAACTGATCAATGAACACACTGATGTCAACAACAAACCAACTTATGCCAGTTGATGAACTGACCAAGGAACAAACCGTGTCAGTTGATGAACTGATCAATGAACACACTGATGTCAGTTGATGAACTGATCAACAAACCAACTTATGTCAGTTGATCAACTGACCAAGGAACAAACTGTGTCAGTTGATGAACTGATCAATGAACAACTTGTCTGTCAATGAACAAACTTATGTCAGTTGATGAACTGTTTAATGAACAAATTGAAGTCAGTTGATGAACTGATCAATGACGATGAAACTGATGTCTGTTGATGAACTGATCAACAAACAAACTTATGTCAGTTGATGAACTGATCAACAAACAAACTTATGTCAGTTGATGAACTGACCAAGGAACAAACTGTGTCAGTTGATGAACTGATCAATGAACAGCTTGTCTGTTAATGAACTGATCAATGAATGAACTTATGTCAGTTGATGAACTGATCAATGAACAAACTTATGTCAGTTGATGAACTGATCAATGAACAAACTGGTGTGTCAGTTTGTTGAACTGGTGTCAGTTTGATGGATTGATGTGACGTATTTAATTTAAATTGCAATTCAGCGAAGATTAGTGCTCCAACGCTGTTAAGCTGTTAATGGTATGTCAAATTCCACTTACCACTGTCAGAATCAGAATTCAGAAGGAGTCCCTCCAGTTTGGTTCCCACGGAGGGATTTTTGCTTGGTGTCGACATGTCTATACTTGTGTTCATTAGGTCTAGGATATTGCTGGAAAAAAAAAATCATTTTTAAAAATAATTCCAGTCACACCACACCACTAGAAATCTACTCTTTATTTATTTTACATTGTAGAATCAAATCATTGTAGAAGAACAATATAAAATACTGTGATACGTAGACCTAGGAACAGGTTTACCTAGTGAGGTCTATACAGGGTGTTAAGGGATATTCTTGACTTACTTAAACCAGTGATTCCTAACATTATTTGGAGTAAAAAATGTAAATGAAATTTTGGTCTCGGGTGACGTTTTTGATGTTTTTTTTTTTTTTTTTTTCTACAAAAACATAAAAAAATGGTAGTTGTTGAACAGTTTGAGGCGGGGTAAGGGGTTCGTCAGACACCCGGCTGAGTGACCAGTGATGACATGCGGAAGAAATTTATTTTTGTTAGATTTTGAAGAAAAAATTTTTGAAAAAAAAAAAAAGTCGTCAAAAAAAGTCACCGGAGACCAAAATTTCATTTACATTTTTTACTCCAAATAATGTCAGGAATCACTGGTTAAAGTAAGTCAAGTACGTCCCTTAATACCCTGTATATACACAACCGCAAAAAATGTAAATGTTTTTTAAAGTATTCATTAAAAAATATTATAAAATTAAAATAAAAAACCGACATTCTGGCTTTTGGCTCACAAAACACGCCCATTACGCATTCTTTGCATTCTTCTTTATTGTACCTTCTTCTTTATTATATTATGTTCTAAGTTAATACTTACAAAATTAAGAGAAAAAAAATTAGGCCAAAGTCATACTTTATTCTTGCTGGTGCAAATCTTTATAATAAAAACAAGATTCAACATGTACATTAATATTTTTTATGTCTTTTATTTATTACGGAAAGCTTGACTCAGTGGTAAATAAAATGATTCGGTTTTTTCAATATCACTTTATATAAATTTTAATCATACATAATACATACGCCATTTTTTTAAATTAAATTTTTACTTACTTATTTGTAAATACAGGTGGTGTTGATGGTAGCATGTTCTCCTGCCCAGAAGACTTATCCAAAGCTGAAATATTAAAGAAAAAAATATATTATTTTCGGAATGACCAATTCACATCCATTACAGACATGTTACATAATTAATTATTGGCGACATAATGAACTGTGAGTTCTTGTGCAAATAAATCATTTTGCACCGGCATCTCACACTCGAGGACATTATTATAACCGGCTGTATTGTCGAACAAGACATACACATCTATGTGTACATATGTAATCAAATTTCTCTGTGGGAGAGGCTGAATTCTTTTTTCTGAAAGTTTGATTGAATTGTTGAAATCTTTAGAACTGAAAGTCTGTCATTTTATAGACGTTCCTACCATTCGTAAAACATTTATTGTAATTATTTAAAACATTTCCCCGGCCAGCCATTTATTTTAAAACGAAGCTATTGAAACACTTTATCTATTATGACCATAGATGTCGCAAATCCGAACTTCGTAGACGCTTTTAGAATGATGTTAAAAATAAATATTTAAAAAAAAAATTTCCCGCCGAATTTTTGATCAGCTGTTTACGGTTAAAATGGAGTCCTTTTTCCGTAGATATGCACCTTTCATTATCAAGCAAGTATACCACACCACAGACCACATACAGAAATCTAAAATATTCTATGTTAATAATAATAATAATAATCTTTATTCAATGAAATAACAACAATATAACTAAAAAAATTACATGCTCAAAGTAGTTTACAAATAGATTACATCAATCGGTACAGAAAAATTAACAAATAGGAAGTAACGTAAGAAAGGTTACACAGGAGTAGTATAGTTATACAGTATTTTTAGTTGTGCATAGCCTGCCTCACTAGGTGAACCTGTATTGAGGCAGAATTTTTGTTAATTGTTTCTCGCAATTTTATCTATGGTTTTTTTATAAATGTGTAAAGTAGGTTTCCATACAGCAAAAACTTTATTTTAGTTAACATTATTGTTTGCATATACCTACACAATTCATAAACTGCAAGGTTATTACTACAATAACAACTGTCAATGACTGGGCGTTTGGGTGAGGGCACCAGTATAGGCTCGATCATTAGAATGTATCCATATTTTAACATATTTTTTAAACTCTCTCTGTGTTTGACTCAGTTTGATATTTTCTGGGAGAATGTTGAATATTTTTGTGGCAAAGTATCTAAAGCTACGTTGACCAAAGGTTGACTCGAATAAGTACCCCTCACGGCATTTTCAAAGTAATAACCACACAGGATTCGCGCGGTTGTAAATTTAATGATTTTTTAATATTTTTTTTTATTAATCCTACAAATATGAGATAAACGGTAAAATACAAGTTAATTCATTGGCTATTAGCACTATAATAAGTTTTTATGTCTCCATGTTAAAATTTAAAAATTTAGATTTTTTAATGTTGGCGAAAAATTAAAAAAATAATCTTCTGGGAAATCTCTAGCAATCGAGGCCAATTTATTTATTTCGCGTGATCAGTGGATAAAAAGTCAAAGTAGTTGCTTGTGCAATGATTGAGGACTTAGCTTGTGGATGATTGAACTCATCTGACTACAAATCCATCATGTTATTTGTATAATATTCTCGATTTTAATATTTCTTATAATAATTTAATATATCTTCAATTTCTTTTCGTATACCTCACAAACCAATATTGAGGCAATGTCTACCATCATGACAACTCCAACTCGGAATCACAATTGTTTTCTCCCGTTCGCCGTAAAAAGAATTTTAGTAATGATTATAAGGACTTTGTTGACATATTTAATGAATCAATTATTAAAATAAACGGAAAGCAGAACAACAAATCAACTACACAAACTGCATAGCACTGCTTCGACTTATTTCATTTACTTATTGTACTGTTCCCAATCTACTATTTTTACATCTTGCATGGTGGAATCAATGACGTTACATAAATAAATAGACTCGCCATAGTCTCATATACTCACAATATAATGTGAAAAGTAAGGAACACTCTTTTGTTTTCAGCGATTTTCAGTATAATTTCTTAATTCAAAAGTTTATTCCTGTGTGATAAAGATAGACAATCAAATAATGTGTGTGTATGAATGCAATGAATATAGGAGCGGGCGGCGTATTGCTTGTCACTTTTTGATGGAACGTTCGCTGTCTTCTTTTCTTGAGGCCCACTAGAATAAAAGGTCCGGCTGCCTGTCGGAGTTTGGTATGTCGAGCTATACAATAAATACAATAGGGCAACGACAGTTTTCAAATGGTGGCGATTATCATGAATACTTGTTAGAACTACTGATTTATGTGTTGTTTTACCGCAAGCAAACAAATAAAAAGAGTGTTTAGGCTGATTAGTCTACTTTTAAACAGTGAAGTTTACTTAGCAACAAAAATTTGGCTATTGCGCGTCCAGACCCTTTACTTTAGTAGGACTTGAATTTTCTCTAATGACATGTAAAACCGCGAGCGGGAAACATGAAAATTAATTGTAATATTTATAATAATCGATAATATTAAGTAATTTGCGTGTACTTACAAATGAAATGTTATTCATTCGCCTTTACTATTATTTGCCGTATAATTGAAACATTTTCTCATCACACAGGAGGGCATTTTAACACTTTTTAAAATGCAATTTACTTACTGGTAAGTGCTGGTAAGACGCAACCTTACTCGACGCGTAGCAGTTTAGTACTAAAGTACTAGATATCGAGATCGTCACAATTGTCTTGTTCTTGTCTTCCCACTTTGAGATTTCTACCCCTCGTCTAATAGTATGTAACGTCATAGGGTGGAATATTTTGTTTTTGTGATGTTATGTTCGTTTATATGTTTTTTTTGTATTAAAATTAAAATTCCTCAATGTATGCGTCAAATGCGCAGATAAAAGCGCGAGCAGATATCTGTTGAACCGCGAGCGATTATATGTTGTACCGTCACACGACAATATCAAATATTTCTTTCTATGGTAGTGGGTCAGATGAATTAGTAAGCTACCAAGAAATGCCATTTCTTTGCACTGAATCTGTCAATTTGACAGCTGTCATCCGCCCGTTTAGGCAGCTCCGTAATAGAGAACTCCAGTCCAATTTATTTATTTATTTTTTAATAATAATGACCTTCTAACTTAAATAACTGAATTTTTATTTTTATTTTTAGAGTTAGTTTTAATAGTTAAAATAACTCTCAAAGTTTTCATTTTTCAAGACCTTCAGAAACCACGGTTATGTATGGTGAATCGTGTGATGTCAACACTCGTGAAAAATTACTATAAGATCTAGCAATCAGCTGATCAACTACCGCCATTTTGAATTCCGTTGTTCGAAGTATTCTCCCTAGAAAGACATTACTATTTTTTTGTGCAGTAATTTTTGAATTTTTTCAATAATAGAGATAAACTAATAAGAGATACCTTTATTTTTTAAACTGAATTATTTAGGCCTAAATAATGTTTCAATAAACACAACAACTAAATCTCTATAAACAGTATGTAAATAAACGAATAAATTAATACGATGGCTTGTGTCATATCATACATTCGCATACAATGACTTTACGGTGACGTCACGACACGTCGAACAGTGACGTCACCACAAAAATTTCAATAATGCCAACTTGACGGCGTATTTTTACGACCCGATTAAAAATGGACTTTTTAATAATTTTTTAAAAACTCTGCGTTTAATATTATTAAATAAAATTTATATATTAGGAATCAGCGTTTATTGGTCTACATGAACATATTTTTTTAAAGCCATACTTAATATTTCTCACTGGAGTTCCTTATTAAAATGACCCCCCTCCAAATTTATGTTTATCTTTAATT
Source organism: Limnephilus marmoratus (assembly GCA_917880885.1). NCBI lineage: Eukaryota > Metazoa > Arthropoda > Insecta > Trichoptera > Limnephilidae > Limnephilus > Limnephilus marmoratus. The sequence goes on from OU862932.1 coordinate 18,013,726, forward strand.
TTCGTATATCGCCTCAGGGGGCCAAGTCTCTATCTTTTATTGTTTACTAACAGCCTGTTACTTAACATTAATTACGTCACAAAATTCCGCATTACGAAATAATAGAGACTACAAAAAATAGCGATATGGTCAAAATACGTGTTTGTGACGTAATTAATGTTAAGTAACAGGCTGTTAGTAAACAATAAAAGATAGAGACTTGGCCCCCAGGAGTGGTTACAGCGTAAGATCTGTACTGTCTATGGTTGATCTGTGCATAAACCGCTTAGGTGTGACAGGTCTGGTGAGATTGTATGAAGAGTGTATATTTTATAGCACAGCAGTGGTCTAAAGCTGGGCGCGAAATTCAAAATAAAAAATACACAATTATGGAATAAATTGTGAAAAAGTGGGATTAATAAATAAAATATATAGGAACCTACATTAAAAAAAATTACAAAGTATGAATGGGTTAATATCCTGTTGCTGTTTTGTTTGTTAAGCTGGTTAGTTGTGATTATGCTTTTTGCTGCTTTATTTAACCCCTCAGAAAATCGCCAATATGCACTTTTAATGTCTTTAACGAAATGACATTTTACGAAAACTTTATATTATTACCGCTTCACAATTAAAGCTCTATAAATGAAACATTTCTGAACGTAGCCGAATAGTAAAAACTGTTTTAGACAGGTTACAAAATAAGCTTTCGAATTATTATATTACAAATAAATATTAATATTTGTAAATATTAAAATTTAGAATGCAAACATTAAAAAAATGTGAAAATGACTCACGTGATGTTTTTATGTGAAAACGGTACTAAAATCACAGATTATGTAAACAACAATACTTATTCTATTGTATAAATGTGTAATAAACACTTTTGTCACCTCACTTTTTTATCATTTCATATAAAAATATTTAATAAAAATTAACAATGTCGGGCGCCCGTAGGAAATTTGGCAGGATAAATTATGTGTCAGACTGCGCGTCTGACAGAATGTTATTTTATGTATTTCTATGGACAACTTGAATAGAGATGTGCAGCATGATTCACTATCGACCTTTCACTTTTTATTTTACGGATGTAACTAAAACAATAACGGAGTTATAACGGTTTCTATGGAGACACACGCGCTGACGTGTAAACACGCTTATTGTACTTGACTGCTGTCGTATTTTTAACGCATATATCTGCTTACGTTGCGGAGGGGTTAACAATAAGAAGAGCGTGCAGAAACAACTTTAAATGGTTTTGCTGTTTTTTTTTAAATATGATTGACAGCAAACACTTGATCTCACGAAGGCAAAGCATACAAAAAAACAACGCAGTGCAGTCTATTTGTACAAAGAACGAGGATTCTCAGTACTTTAGAGGACAACATATAGGTTATCTATTTGTGGTATGTATTGACAAAGGTACGAGACTTACAAATGAAATTTCTCTGGAAATTTATAATGAGTATTTCACACTAAAAGAAGATATCTTAGAATTTATTGTACGTGCATAATAAAAACATAGTTATGAGTATTTGTTGCAGAACTAACCACTTTGTGAACTTGCTTATGACTAGCATGGTCTAGCGTTAAGGCTTTTGACTCGCAATTCGATGGTCGTGGGATCGAATCCCTGCGTGGGCAAATAAATTTTATTTGATTAATTTGTGCTATTTCCCAATTTTTTTTTTTACATGAGCTCCACACAGGAGGCCTTAAGAAAAATAATTTCCCACAGGGCCTATGTCATCTTTGGGCATGCAGTGTGGAGGTTTTTTTTTTAAGGAACGGAAGGAGAGGAGAGTTCTAGGAAGGAAGAGGGTTTAAGGGGTTGATAGGAATCTGGGGTTCAGTGTGTCCTGGTCATCCACCTCCAAGACCCAGACAAACCTCACCCCATGAACCCGGGCACCCCTGCTAAATCACCAAACGTAGCGAACCACTTGGGGTGATCTATGGCAGAGGTGTTGGTTATCCAATAAAGGTTCCCGGGGCGGCGGCACCCATCCCCGCCTCCCAAATGGTTTCATTAAAAATAATATATCAATTAATTCATTAAAAAAAATATATAGTATATTTGCCGCATGTTTCATAGTGGAAGATACTCTCAGTATCACCCTGGTGTAAGACCACCATTCAGAATTGAAACGTTGCATGAAATGGCTTCAGCCGTGTTTGGTGACCAGATCTGAATAGCCAGGTACTTCCCCATCTCCTTCCCCTCCCCAATACCATGGGCCTCACAACATAACCCAATTGGGGTTGCCATAATCTCATTCTTGTGAGGTATTCATATAAAAAATAAAATAAAAATATTATTTTTTTTATTTTTTTTTTATCAAAAGTATACAATACAGAATATAGTATATTATATAAAGCATTGTACTCCCAGGAGTTAATAAACTCATTGCGGGAATGATACGCATTACATGAAACATATAGCTGTATGTATTAAATGGACATATGATGGGGACATACACAACATTATTATTTCAGAAAGTCATTAATAAGATGAAGTTTGAGCATGTTAGTTTGGGTCTTTTTACATTGACTTGCACATTTGATCTCGTTGGGTAGTTGATTATATTTTGTGTGAGCTATGTATTCTAGGGATCTTAGTCCATTGTTGTGATTTCTTGTGTTGTGTTGGTGTACGTCGCAATTGTAATAGAGTGTAGTGTTGGAATGTGCCGAGTGTTGAATTACTTGTAATATAGTTTTCGTTATTTCAAAAGTGGGAATGGTATTAAAAGGAAGTATTTGGGTGTTTCTGTAGATGTCTTTGACATGTGTGTCCCAAGGATTTGTGATAATAGATTTGTGGACGTGTCTGTGTTAAAAATTCTTTCATTAGCAGATAAATAATTCCATTGGCCTATCTGAGAGGCCCAGGAGTCGAATTATGTAAATTGGCGACTCCAGTTTTCTTTCAAATCGATAGATACAGTAATTTGTGTAAAGCAATTTTGGGCACTTTTGGCCAATTTCGATGAAAACTTTAAATAAAGATGAATGAAATAGGTTATGTCGTTCTGAAGTTATACCGAAATCAGGCTCAGGATTCCACTCCGTAGCGTGCGAGATGCCCTTCCTGCTGAGCCAGGCCTTGAGGTCTGCGGCGGGCAGCAGAGAAGCCAGCTCTCGGGCCCGGGCCGCCATCTCCGTGGCCTGCGAGCGGGCCCGGGCAGCTTCTTGGCCCACGGCTTCGGCCCCCGCCCCGCGCTCCATCAGGAATCTCCTGCAAACGAAAGCAAACACAATATTTTAAATTACATCAGTGAGACTTTTTTTTTACATTAACTCCACGCAGGAGGCCCTGAGGAAAATAATTTCCTTCAGGGCCTATGTCATCTGAGAGGCTGTGTGGAGGGTCGTTTTGAGAAGAGGAAGGAATGAACATTGGTCTTGAAGAGACCCCATGTTGTAGGAAGGAGGAAACACAAAGGCCAGCAAATCGTTCCACAGCCGAGCTGATGAACACAAGAACAAGTCGAAGAAGCGACCCGTTCTCATGTGATAAATGTCAACCGTGTACATATGTTGGGCACGCGATTGGCATGTTTCCCGACTATGCACCGGTGCCGAAGGGATCAATGACGCTAGTTCCTCGGAGCATCTTCCATTGAAATACCGGTAGAACAAGGATAGCATTCCCACCCGACGCTTGTGCTCTAAAGATTGCAATCCGTTTGTTAAATGAGGAGAATCTATCAGAAGGACCGCCCGTTTCTGCACAGATTTGAGGATTTTTTTCAGGTATTTTGCGGCTCCAGACCAGAGGTGGCTGCCAAATGACTGAATACCATACAAATTAGTTCTATAAGTCGTTTGTCTGGTAAAACCATGTTACGGACATTCGGGAACAATGCAAGGCTGAAGACAATGATTTATATATGTAGAGCGGATGAACGAAGACAGAAGTGCCAGGGGATTTGGCACAGTTGAATCGTTAACGATGGATAACCTTAACTGACTAGGATTTTATAATAACAATTATAACATAGTATTTATATAGTGCAGTTTTGTATTATTTCACTTCAAGTGCCCTTAATTATAATAAACTTAAAAATAATCCTATAATGTTCTTTACGAGTCCTTACAAAAGTTGATTAAATAATGTGAAACAAAGAATATACAGAGCAATTCCAAGAGAATAAAATTAACAGCAACAGTGCTGTTTTGGCACAAGACAATAGATAATGATAAACAATATGGTGCCATTAAACAAGAATCATTAAAACTAAAATATAATCATTAAATGAATAATTAAATCATTAATATAATCATTAAATAATCATTAAATGAATCATTAAAACAAAATTTGATTAAATAATGTAAAACAAAGTAAACAGTATATACAAAGCAATGAGTATATACAAAGCATTAAGTTGTTCTCTTGGCATTGCATTAATTAGGATATCGGAACACTTTCGAGCATGTAAACTTGGCCACCCTGACAAATCGGCAATCGCCGAGCATTTAATTGAAACCGGCCATTACTTCGGATTTGTTCCTGAAGTCCTGGGAAGACCCAAAACCTATAGAGCACGCTTAATTACAGAGGCAATTGAAATTCATAAAAATCCTATTAACATTAATAGAGACGACGGAGCTAAGCTCAATAGTTCTTGGTATCCGGTAATTGACGGCTACACCAAAGCTAAATGCAAAAAACCATCTTGAAGTATACTGTAATGCCAGCCCGCAGTGGATTGGTGCTGGCAACACGGTATTGCTTCGAAGAACTTAAGCACACATTTCATCTCTAACATTTACACATCTGCCCTCATGATGGACACTGTAACGCTGTCCGAAACGTTGGCTAAAGGAGCAGGTAGCGCAATACGGCATAATACCCCAAAAGGAAATAACCACAACAACAGTGCTGTTTTCTGCCAATAAACAAGAATCATTAAAACTAAAATATAATATAGAACTGCCGAGCGATTCCGTATTTTTGTGAGATCGTTATTGTATAACGGATGTAATCTCCTGTCAGATTTGTGTGATTTTCACGACAGTTATTTGCGTTTTCTATGTACAACGTACATTAAATGAGTAAATAATCACGCGTACTTGCAGGAATTCATGTTTAAATCGATCTAAACTAAAATATGTAACGTAAAAATTACACAAATCTGACAGAAGATAACGACCGTTATCCAATAACGATTTCACAAAAAATACGGAATCGCTAGGCAGGAGGCAGTTTACGTTTAGAAAAGAGAAAACTTCGGAGTGCACATTAAACGGGGGGAGGGGGGGGGGGGGCAGATATATGTCCATCGTTTGTCTCATTTTTCACTATTGTTATTTAGTATGTAAGAAAGAGCCGTAGCATTATATGTTTAAGAACAAAAACAAAACCATCAGCGCATTGATATTTGATGGTTTTTGAATTTTTGGAATTCACTCACACTTCATTATTATCCTTGTAACTATATTCCATATTTTCAAAATTATCGGTACGGCAAGTAGTATTGGAAGGGGTCTACGAAGTTTGTGAGAGAGATGCAAGAATATGATGACTTTTTTCCTTTGGAGGAAACAGACCTACGTACATTGTGTGTCTCATCTTTTGAAAGAGCTGCATCATTATAGCGATAAGCAACATATTATGTTTATTGCCCTTTTTTTATGCCGTCACGGTTCCGTTACCGTGAAACGTCACGGTAATTATAAAAGTGTCCATTAACCGTAGATGACGGACATAGTCAATATCAAATTGATATTATTTTTATCGATCAAAAATGCTAGATATTAAGAGTCTGTTTCGCTTATTGCAATTTGACGAAACGTGGAAATGGGCAGAGAATCGGTGTTTCGACCAAAGCAGTGTTAAAACTGATTATTAAAAACCTGTTATAATTATTAACAAAGAACAAAAGCGAATTAATAATCGTTACTCAATAGTTGCAGAATTAGGTCACTGATAAGAAATGTAGAAACAAGAGATTTCTCCAATCTACTTAGGCATGCAATTATTTATTTAACTGTTAAACAGCAAAGAATTATTGGTAACACAGAAACAAACCTAACTTAAGGGGTGTTTCGGCCTGTTTCATAGAAATTTTAATTTTGATTTGAGGAAACCCAGCCAAACTGAATACATAATTATTTTTGTGATCGAAAGGTATATCAAACATCTAGTATGTATTGCTTTATTTATTTCTGTTTTAAATTCTAAAATATAGGCCATTAACCCCTCCGAATTTTCGCGAATATTCGCTTGAGATGTCTCAAACGAAATGACATTTTACGAAAACTTTGTGTTATTACCGCTTCACAATTAAAGCTCTATAAATGAAACATTTCTGAACGTAGACGAATAGTAAAAACTGTTTTAGAAAGGTTATAAAATAAGCTTTCGAATTATTGTATTACAAATAAATATTAACATTTGTAAATATAAAATTTAAAATGCAAACATTTAAAAAATGTAAAAATGACTTACGTGATGTTTTTATGTGAAAACGGTACTAAAATCACAGATTATGTAAACAACAATACTTATTCTATTGTATAAATGTATAATAAACACTTTTGTAACCTCACTTTTTTATCATTTCATATAAAAATATTTAATAAAAATTAACAATGTCGAGCGGGGTCGAGCCGCCGGTCCGAAATTTGGCGGGAAAAATTATATGTCAGATTGCGCGAATGACAGAATATTCTTGTTATGTATTTCTATGGACAACTTGAATAGGGATGTACAGCTTGTTCCACTATCGACCTTTTACTTTTTTGTTTTAGGGATGTCACTAAAAGAATAACGGAGTTAGAACGATTTCTATAGAGACGCACGCGTTGACGTATAAACACGCTTATTGTACTTGACTGCTGTCGTATTTCTAACGCATATATCTGCTTTAGTTGGTGACCGGTTAAAGATATTAATATTTCATGTTCTTGGAAGCAACTTGGGCAATAATTTGTGAGTAAATGATAAACATTAAAAAAATAATTTAACAATATTTATTGTAAAAATATAATGAAATATAAAATAAAAAATATTAAAAAAAGCATTTTGACGGGTGTAAATATAAATTACAAATAACCTATTTATGTCGGAACACAAATTTGGGTAAATATTTCCTTATCGAGTCCACGCTCAAAACACACTTTAAAAAATTAAAACAAATTGTACTAGGTAGATAATGGTTAGTAATAAGTAATTTAGTAACCGGAATTGAAAAATATTGCATTTTAATGGTTATTTTGTTATCTTTAAAAACGTGAAATGTCATTTCTCAAGGAACGCCATGTTGTTAATTACGACGGCAAACGTCTCGTGTGATTTTTCGTGTTTATGAAACTGAACAAAATAATGATTAATACGCATTATTTATCGTTTCCGAAGATTGCAATTCATACTTATTATTGTCTAACTGACAGAAAGTGATTTTTTCTTTTAAAAATGCGTATTTCATCGTCGTAATTAACATGGCGGTCCTTGAAAAATGACATTTCGCATTTTTTAAATAAAAAAAAAAAAACATAAAAATGCAATATTTTTCAATTCCGGTTACTGAATTACTTATTACTAACCATTATCTACCTAGTACACATTGTTTTAATTTTTTAAAGTGTGTTTTGAGCGTGGACTCGATAGGGAAATATTTACCCAAATTTGTCGTATATAAATTAAAATTACTACCTAAAAAAACGCATTTTTTGCAATGTTTTATTTATTATTTTATTTATGATTATATTAACATAGTAGATTACGCAAGACATATTTTTTAATAATTATGATTAACTCAAAAAAAAAATCCAAAGTTGCCTCTGAAATGAAGGAAAGGTGAATTATTTAATTACTTTTATATCATTACTAGCTGGTACCCGGCATGCGTTGCTAAGCCATTTAATGAAGAAATTGTTTCTCCCTGCGTGTCCTTTCCCATTCATCCCGTTCCCCTTCTGCCTCCACTCCCCAATCCCACGTCCCCTTTCCCTCTCGCTCTCACTCCACCTCCTCCACCTTCCCTCTCCCCACTCCACTCCCCCCCTTCCCCCCGAGTTCCCCTCCCCCCTACCTGAGGTCCCCCATCCGCATTCCATACATTCATTCCTGGTACATTTAGTTTTCAAACAGCTCGCGTGCCACCTATTGCAATTTTTTTATACAAATTTCATAATGCCAGAGCTCACCAGTAATTTTACACAAACCTTGTCCTGACAATAACGAACACACAAAAAAAAGAATTATCCAATTTGGTGCAGTCATTTGGAAGTTATACATACATTTCGGCGATTCATTTTTATTTATACATATAGATTTAAGACAATAATGACATTGACGAAACAGGCCGTGCCGAAGTTCTTCTTGACGCAATAATAATTTTGGACAAGACTGGCAGAAATAAAACCAATTAATACAACCCTGGTCAACTTTATTATGGGGACATACATAATGTATGAAATTACAAAAGCAAAGCGCATGTAAGTTTAAAATAAAGACTAAAGCAATGCATGTCATGAATAATGTAGTATATTTAATTGCGGCAAATAGTTGCCATGTATGCTATGTTAATAATAATATTATTCTATATGAATTGAGAGTAAGTTATGTAAATTTCACATTATACAATTATATTCTAATCAGTGGCGGCTCGTGACTTTTGGGTGTGCTAGAGTGCTGATATTAAAAAAATGGCATTGTTGATGTTGTTGTAACCGAAATAAATTTTTTTTTTTTTTTTTGAAAATCAGTTTTTTGTATGAAAAATTTCAGAAACTTTCAGTTTGGCGGTGCGCCGCACCGATTTCCTGAAAAATCTTCATACAAAACACCGATTATTGAAAAAAAAAAAAAAATTTTTTTCGCATACGACAACATCCGTGATGCCATTTTTTTAATATTAGCACCCTAGCACACCCAAAAGTCACGAGCCGCCACTGATTCTAATAATTAAATCATCTTGAGAGCAATGACGTTATATAAATAAATAGACTCGCCATAGTCTCATATACTCACAATATAATGTGAAAAGTAAGGAACACTCTTTTGTTTTCAGCGATTTTCAGTATAATTTCTTAATTCAAAAGTTTATTCCTGTGTGATAAAGATAGACAAACTAATAATATGTGTGTATGAATGACATGGATATATGAGCGGGCGGCGTATTGCTTGTCACTTTTTGATGGAACGTTCGCTCAGTTCGCTGTCTCCTTTTCTCGAGGCCCACTAGAATAAAAGGTCCGGCTACCTGTCGGAGTTTGTTTGATATGTCGAGCTATACAATAAATACTATAGGGCAACGACAGTTTTCAAATGGTGGCGATTGTCATCAATACTTGTTAGAACTACTGATTTATGTGTTGTTTTATCGCAAGCAAACAAATATACAAGTGTTTAGGCTGATTAGTCTACTTTAAAACAGTGAAGTTTACTTAGCAACAGAAATTTGGCTATTGCGCGTCCAGACCCTTTACTTTAGTAGGACTTGAATTTTCTCTAATGACGTGTAAAACCGCAAGCGGGAAACATGAAAATTAATAGTAATATTTATAATAATCGATAATATTAAGTAATTTGCGGGCATTTTGACACTTTTTAAAACGCAATTTACTTACAGGTAAGTGCTGGTAAGACGCAACCTGACTCGACGCGTAGCAGTTTAGTACTAAAGTACTAGATATCGAGATCATTACAATTGTCTTGTTCTTGTCTTCCCACTTTGAGATTTCTACCCCTCGTCTAATATAGTACGTAACGTCATTGCTTGAGAGATGACAAATAATGCTATGCATAACTGAATTTACATAAAATTGCACTAAGACATTTTTGTAGACTTGTCTATCGATAAATAAGTGTTACAGAATGCAGTTTGATGATTTCTTTGCGTATATTTATAACTAATGATCGCTGCATCCAATCTTTTCCTAGGGTCGGCTAAGGAAAGTAAAATATGACATTTTGATTGTGTCTTGAACTTTAAAATACAATAGTAGAGCAATGACAGCATTTCCCCCTGCTGGACGATTCTATATCTTTTGTGGGATCGTTATCGAGATAACGGATGTGATCTCCTGTCAGATTTGTGTGATTTATTTGCTTTTTCTATGTACAATGTACTTAACCGGTCACCAACTTTAGCAGATATGTGCGTTAGAAATACGACAGCAGTCAAGTACAATAAGCGTGTTTATCGTTCTAACTTCGTTATTCTTTTAGTGACATCCCTAAAACAAAAAGTAAAAGGTCGATAGTGGAACAAGCTGTACATCCCTATTCAAGTTGTTCATAGAAATACATAACAAGAATATTCTGTCATTCGCGCAATCTGACACATAATTAAATTATAAATTTTATCCTGCCAAATTTCCTACCAGCGGCTCGACCGAGCTCCACATTGTTAATTTTTATTAAGTATTTTTATATGAAATGATAAAAAAGTGAGGTGACAAAAGTGTTTATTATACAGTTGTACAATAGAATAAGTATTGTTGTTTACATAATCTGTGATTTTAGTACCGTTTTCACATAAAAACATCACGTGAGTAATTTTTACATTTTTTTAATGTTTGCATTCTAAATTTTATATTTATTTGTAATACAATAATTCGAAAGCTTATTTTGTAACCTTTCTAAAATAGTTTTCACTATTCGGCTACGTTCAGAAATGTTTCATTTATAGAGCTTTAATTGTGAAGCGGTAATAACACAAAGTTTTCGTAAAATGTCATTTCGTTTGAGACATTATAAGCGAATATTTGCGAAAATTCGGAGGGGTTAAATGAATAAATAATCATGCATACTTGCAGGAATTCGTGTTTAAAACGATCTGAACCAAAATATGTGACAGTAAATATGTAAAAATCACACAAATCTGACAGGAGATCACGTCCGTTATCTCATAACGATCCCACAAAAGATATAGAATCACTCGGCTGAAGTCTGCACTTCAAAGACTGCAATCAGTTAAGATTTTTTGTTTTGTTTTACATTAGACGCTTTTATAATTCACGGTTACGGTGCCGCGATGATAAAAAACGGAATAAACATACATTCCTTATCGTTATAATGCTGCAGCTCTTTCTTACACTTTCAGAAAGATGAGACACACAAAATACATGACTGTTTCCTACAAAGTACTACTTTTTCCTTTGGAGGAAACAGATATATCTTATTATGGCTCAGCCACAGTAACGGGAATTTTGTCTTTGTGGATTTGAGGGCAATAAACACACGTTCCTTATCGTTATAGCGCTGCAGCTTTTTCTTACACTTTCAGAAAGATGAGACACACAAAATACATGACTGTTTCCTACAAAGTACTACTTGTTCCTTTGGAGGAAACAGATATATCTTATTATGGCTCAGCCACGGTAACGGGAATTTTGTCTTTGTGCGTTTGAGGGCAATAAACACACGTTCCTTATCGTTACAACGCTGCAGCTTTTTCTTACACTTTCAGAAAGATGAGACACACAAAATACATGACTGTTTCCTACAAAGTACTACTTTTTCCTTTGGAGGAAACAGATATATCTTATTATGGCTCAGCCAAAGTAACGGGAATTTTGTCTTTGTGGATTTGAGGGCAATGAACACACGTTCCTTATCGTTATAACGCTGCAGCTTTTTCTTACACTTTCAGAAAGATGAGACACACAAAATACATGACTGTTTCCTACAAAGTACTACTTTTTCCTTTGGAGGAAACAGATATATCTTATTATGGCTCAGCCACGGTAACGGGAATTTTGTCTTTGTGCGTTTGAGGGCAATAAACACACGTTCCTTATCGTTACAACGCTGCAGCTTTTTCTTACACTTTCAGAAAGATGAGACACACAAAATACATGTCTGTTTCCTCCAAAGTACTACTTTTTCCTTTGGAGGAAACAGATATATCTTATGGCTCAGCCAAAGCAACGGGAATTTTTTCATTTCATTTTCTTTATACATTTGAGGAAGAGTATGATAATGATTGTATGTTTCCTTTGGGGGTGCAGACATACGTTCACCTGCCAACAGCCCGGCGCTCCATCTTACTCACACTCGCCTGATATCGTAGATCTCCATCCCACTTGAATTTCGTAAACACAGTTTTATACTGAAAATTAAACCTGGATTAGGCCAATATTTGGATAGCAAGATTAACCCGCCGGGTGCCGCTCGTCAACCGGTGTGTCATGAGATTTTACACGCGATTTTGACCCTTATGTATAAAGAAAGTGTATGAAGAACACGGTCAGAATCGCTTGCTCTATTATCGCTCTTTACCATAGAGAAAACCGCAATTAGATTGGTGACTCCATATAATTTATATTAATGATTTACCGGAGCGCGGGAGCGTGCGCAGTTCTTGCGCATGCGCGGGAAAAATTCTTTGGTTTTGAACTTTGACCTTTCTATGTACGAAATTTCTCAAGGACGCTGTCAGAATCGCGGGACATTGGGTGTCATGGCTGCCGCTTTTTGCGAACGCTAATTGGTTACAACCAACCCCATTTACTCGCGGCATTCAACGAGTTAAACCAAAGATAACAAGGCACTCCTTGTTATTATTTGTGTATTATGAAGTGTGTATGTTACCTGTAAGCCAGATCAAACGCCTGTCCAATAGTCAACGTGATCTCCGATGCGAGCTTATTGCTCACAAACACAAAGCACTCGTGCTGCTCTGCGCTGCCGTTGGTGGCGGGGGCGGGGGCGGGCACCGGGGTGGGAGTTGCGTCCCCGTTGGGGGTTACCGTGTCCCCCTTGGCGATGAACGAGAAGTACTTCTTGGCCTCCTTGTCGTCAGCACAGTACGAGATGCGGTGCAGCGGGAACTGGTGGAGGATGTTGTTTGTTCGGGGTTCCTGGAAACAATAATCAAACATTTAGTAATTGTAGGTTGATAACTGTCAAGCCATTTCACCGCAGAGCTTAATTTTATAATAATTATTAGCTTTTACCCGCGGCTTCGCTCGCATGGTATTAGGGGAAAATTACTGTATAAAGAATTTTTCCACAGGAATGAAATGTTTTTTCCGGGATAAAAAGTAGCCTATGTCCTTTTCCAGTCCTCCAAATTATCCAATTAAAAAAGTCACTTCGAACGGTCACTCCACTTATGTTTCATAATGCTTAATTGGATCTCGATGGGTTTGTTCTGTTTCACAAATAAAGGCCAGAATTCAAACCTATTGGTGAATTTCGCACACATGGCCGATAACTGCCGGTTGTCAGCCATTGTTAAGGAGCCAAAACAAGTGTTTGTTTTTCTTCAGTCTTCTCATCGTAACGCTTCTGTCAATATTACCGTTTATATTGTGACAAGCTATCGTGACTCCCAGAGTGAAATTACTGCCGGTAATTCATCTCAATCGTAATAAAACTAACTAACAACTGCCTGTGGTCCATTCAGAAATAGCCAATCGATCACGGGGGATTCCCAAACCGGGCAAGATTGCCATTAAACTATCGTAAGTACCCTTGTGAAATTACTTTTGCTATTTGTTTCAGTAAACATTAAGCATCACTCTAACCCTTGTAAGGAGGTGCCATCATCGCGCTAACCATACAACTTATATTATAGTGAGTTCCCGGTATGCGTTGCTATACCACTTAATAAAAAAATTGTTTCTCCCTGCGTGTCCTTTCCCATTCGTCCCGTTCCTCTTCCGCCTCCCCTTCCTCTCTTGCATTCCCACTCCGCCTTCCCTCTCCCCACTATCTCGCCCGCTTCCCTCATCCCGCGAACCCCCCTCCTGAGTTCGCCTCCCCCATCCCAAAATCCCCTCCCCCTTCCCAGGTTCCCCTACCCCTCCCAGGTTAGACTCCCCCCCCCCGCATTCCATTCATTCAGTCCTGGTACATTCAGTTTTCAAACAACTCGCATGCCACCTATTGCAATTTTTTTATAAAAATTTCATAATGCCAGAGCTCACCAGTGTATATAGATACCTTCGCGGGCATGCACACAAGTCTTTCGCAAGTTATGCGCGTATGTACATTTAGGCGTTTCGTTTTTATTTATATAAGTAGATAATTTCGGTGGGCGAACTGTCGGGGATCGACTATTTTTACTTTGTAGCTTTAGTAGATTTTACACAAATTTTGCAGAAGGAGTTTGCTAATAACTACTAGGAAAAGCATTATGAATCCCTGCTTCTGGATTTCCTCTATTTACTTTATGACAAAGGAATGGTATTCTAAGATTTGCGCATAAAATTAACACTGCTGAGTTATTCTGGCCTGCCACAAACATAAAACAAGTCTTGAAGAGACCAGGAATACTAATCAAGTAAATATTTATTAGTCTTTTATGTGTGGACTCTAAGCAGCATTGTTTATAAACAATAAACATAATATATGGTAAGCGTGGTAAGTTAATTTCAATGTCGTATTACCTATGCTGAATTGCGTAAAATAGTAGTAAGTGAACACAAGTTATTAGGGAACAAAGGACTTAGTATGCACTAAGGAAGCATTTAAAATGGCAGAGTTTGTAATATGAGAGTTTGAGGAAGTGTTAGATATAAGAGAGTAGAATACTAATTGTTGTCGAGTTGACAGTTGTTGGGCATACTGCAACAATATTGAATAATCACTAAATGATGTCAAACTGCATTAGTTGCAGTTGCATTGACAGATAATGCAACAAATTTGGAATCACAATTAAATGCTTTAATAGGGTATAACGTAACAGAGTCAATGATGTCAGGAAAAGTGTCGAAAGGAAGATGTCTGAATAATTGAAGTCTGCTAGGTACATTGGTATTAAAGATTCAACGAACAATTGAGGTTTGCTAGGCAGTGGCGTAGCGAGGGGGGGGGGGGGCGGACCGCCCCGGGTGCCACCCGAAGGGGGGTGCCACTCGACCAAAATATTGCATACACGTCACCAAGATATTGCATACACATGAACACGGTTTGTTATTTACATTTTCGTAACTCTATGGCTCCCCGAATTTTGTGTCAGTCGGTCTTTTATAGGCGGAGTAGCCTATATTCTGAAATTCTCTAGCCACCCACCCCCTCAGGATGGATTTATGAAGTCGAAATTTTAATAGGGGGGGTGACATCCGCCCCGGGTGCCACCCATGCTAGCTACACCACTGTTGCTAGGTACATTGGTATTCGAACAATTGATGTTTGCTAGGTATATTGGTATTAAAGATTCAACGAACAATTGATGTTTGCTAGGTATATTGGTATTAAAGATTCAACGAACAATTGATGTTTGCTAGGTATATTGGTATTAAAGAATGAATAATTGATGGCTGCTAGGTATGTATTAAACATTCATTGTTGATGTCATCTAGGTAAATTGGTATTAAAGATTTGTTGAATAATTAACGTCTGCTAGATATGTTAGTATTAAAAATTCATTGAACAATATTGATGTCTGCTAGGTATCAATTGGTATTAGATTCATTGAAGAATTGATATCTGCTGGGTATATTGGTATTAAAGATGCATTGAACAATTGATGTCTGCTAGGTATATTGGTATTAAAGATTCATTGAATAATTAATGTTACGATTACAGTGATCAGTGATCACCTAAAGTAGGTCGCTCGTTGTCTACTGGTTCTGACAAGGGATGCCAAAATTTTACTCTCGCCAGGCGCCAAACGCTGTACAGTTGTGTGAAAAATATGGAGATCCGCAAAGAATGCAAGGCTGATGTAAGCTTAATAAGAATAAGTAATATTAAGAAAGGTATGCTTAGATGGTTCAGGCATGTAGAGCAAATGAACGAAGGAGGGAGTAGAAGAATTTGGGGAAACCCAAAAAAGACATGAATGTCATGATCAAAAATTGGATGATCAAAAGAACCAGATACTGGAATCGGGCCAATGTGTGACAAGACCAGCTTGTTTGACGGTTAGTTAGTTAGATGTTCTTCTGTACAGAGGCGGCCCCTTCCTTAGTACATTTGTGCACTGCACTGCCGAACACCGATATACGTCAGAAGTGTAAATAAGTACATCCTCTCACGAAGTATTCCTGACAATTCGTTACAAAATCTTTAACAATTGACTAAACTCCCTCCCATGAGGGAAAGGAATTCGTGCACATTTTGTTATGCCCAGGCGTGACGTCACATGAAATTATATTTCTACTGGGATCATCTCCAGATGCAGCGCTCTTGAGGTGATTTTTCGCAAAAACAGCGCTATATAAGTTGTCCAAATTTATTATTATTATTATTATGCTGGAGTGCTCGTGCCCATGAAATGAGCCGTGAATAGACCCATAACGACGATTGACGTTGTGAAAGCAGAGAAGACAATTGGTGCCTGGGTGCATTAGCGGCGCAAATGACATAACATTAAACTTGCGTAATGTGGTCCCGAACCATTGGAATGAAATAGTTATGTTCAACGAATTTAAGACTAATTAACAATGTTATATTTTAACGCAATCGGTCGCCGGTGCGGCGCATCAACCTCAGTATTTACAGCATTTCGGTATTGACAGCATTTATTCTGTAAAAAAACTTATTTAAAAATGAGTGTTACTGAAAACATTGCGATTAACATCGATTTTATCAAATGTAACTTAGTGGAGTGTTTTAGTAAAACGGTTAAACTTTTAAAAATAAGTTAGTACTTTTCCAATGACAACTGTTGAGTGCGAACGGTGTTTTCTACGTTAAAACATGTAAAAATTCTGAGGAACACTGTGTCCCAAGATCGGCTTAATGCTTTGTCAATGATGAGCATCGAAAAAGGTTTGATATCTTCTGTACCAGACTTTAACAAATCGTGTCATTCAAGTATTTTCACAAATGAAAGAGCGACGAATGGATTTTCTCTACAAGTCAACGTTTTTACTAGGTATGTCACTCCCTTTAAATCACTTTATTTTCCCATGTTAGTGTTATAACCTTTTTTGTGAAATGCACTGCTCGCAAATTTTGTCACGGGCCGCCTCTGCTTCTGTAGTCATTTTGTTATTGCTAATCATAACGTTTACTCCAATTTCCCTGGTGGACAAGGCTCCTCTACTCTTGGCAGTCGTACACTGCGTGGAAAGCTCCACTCAACTCCAACCAACAATTCATCGGTGATCTTCCTTGAAGAGACAATATGACAAATGGGACGAACCTGTATGGCAACTCCATCGACGGAGATGGTAATCTCCACCTTCCGGGTCTTGGCCCCCGTCTCCGACTTGCGCAGCTGCTGAGTGAACTGCAGACGGCGGATGGCATCCTTCACCACCTCGATGCCCTTTGGCTGATCTACAGTGGTCGATCCAAGGAACTGGAAATACAAACACGATATTTGTTAAAATGCATGCGAATACAAGATATTTTACCAATAGAAAGTATAGTGTTAGGTATAGTTCAACCATATATTATATTTAAACAAAAAACAAACAAGATATAGTTTTGTGAATAGTAGACCTTACAAAAAGAAAGTATAGTCTTAGATAACATATACGTCTAACCACATAGTTCAACCAAAAGCAAACAAGATAGAACAGTGAACAGTTGCCCTTGCGTCCAAATAAGTAAGTATGTACGTACTTTTCTTTAACTATTAATAACTAGAAGTTCTATGAACTAATAACTAGAAGTACTATGAAGAGTAGTGAACTTGCATCCAAACAAGTAAGTAGGTACTTTTTCTTTAACTATAAATAACTAGAAGTTCAATGAACTAATAACTAGAAGTACTATAAAGGGTAGAACTTGCATCCAAATAAGTAAGTAAGTAGGTACATTTTCTTTAACTATTAATAAATAGAAATTCTATGAACTAATAACTAGAAGTTCTATGAAGTAATAACCAGAAGTACTAGAAGAGTAGAACTTGCATCCAAATAAGTAAGTAGGTACCTTACCTTTTCTTTAACTATTAATAACTAGAATGAACTGTCTATGAACTAATAACTGGAAGTTCTATGAACTAATAACTAGAAGTACTATGAAGAGTAGAACTTGCATCCAAATAAGTAAGTAGGTACCCTTTCTTTAACTAAATCACTAGTGCATCCAAAAAAAAGTTTGTTTCTAATTTTCTCTTATTTAATAAACCAAAACCAAAAAATCATAGAGTGCAATTTGCACGCGGTAGAAGTGAAACCTTCAGAAAACTAAAGTAGACAGGAGTGGGGAGGCTACGAATCACCACACAAAGAGGAGAACAATAGGCTACGAAGCACCGCATAAAGAGGAGACCGATTAGTCTATTTCGTACTCTTGCAGGCTAAATCCTATAGAATTATGTGTTTGTCTCTCTTTAGTGTCGCTATTTTGTTTCAAATCACAACAGCGCTAAAGAAGTTTTCATTTCAAAAAAACCGGCGCGGGAAAATAAAAACATTTTTAATTAAAATTCACAAACATCATATAATTTTAGTGTCCGACCGAAACCGAAACCGAATCTTCAGTTTCTGACTCAGTTTCGGCCGAATCCGAAACCGAAACTTTTTTAGACATGTTAAAAATCGATTGTTTACTGTTATTTGGCTTATTTTTTACACTTATTCAGACAGAAAATCTGCTGAAACCGAAATTGATGACGAAACTAGATTTTTTTGCCGAAACCGAAACCGAACCTTCGGTCAGTCTCTATGAAATTTTATTAATTTATTTTAAATGTGGTAAGTTTTCTACCATTTACCAACTATTTTCATCTTCGTGACAACACTTTCATCATGAGCTATGGCGCTTCAAATATTCATCCAGTGTTCAAAAATGATAAAATACATTGTGTCAGTACTTTATTTATTAAATAAGGATAAAACTTTGATTGTGTAATCACCGACATTTATTCAAGCTCTTTATTTTTATTTGCCAATACTTGTTTGAAATTCCCATGATGTTTATTAATATTGTATTTTGAGGAAACAAAAATATTATTTCAGAATTTCCATCAGTAAGTAATAAAAGTAAAAAGTGTTTGTTTACAAATTTAATTGTTTGGTTGAACGTTGTACGTGACTTTTTATCAGCTTTCTCAGAAAACAATGACGCATTTGTGTAATGTTATTTTTCAATGAAAATACATTGAAAAATAACAAGCACAAGAGTCCCAACTGATCCCGACTGTCTGGAGCCAGTGGGACTGTAGAATCCACAATTGTGACAAGTGATGAGGCGAAGGATACGGAGAAGAGGAAGGTTGGGGTGTAACTGGCCATTCACATTTTGGTCACAATCACGAAATATTTTGAAAATATGGAGCCAACAGGCGTCTTTTTTGAAGTACTTCTTTACGCACGCTCGACTTGGGGGTAAGCTGGTGAATGCGTTACGAAAAGTGGTGATATGTTACGAAAATTGTGATGCGAACGGTAATCGATGTGAACGGTAATCGATGCGAACGGTCATCAATGACGAGGTGAAATTTTATTTAACGACATTGAAAATTAAAATGCATTATTTTCCGCCAGCCGTGATGCAATAAGTTTCCTTTTATAGTGATTAAAGCGAATCTAAAGTTTTTTTCTAAAAATTATTCGTAATAGCCATGGACACCAATCCCAAAAATTTACCTTTTTTTTTTCAAAAGTAATTTGATTTTATGCAAGCCCTTGCGCGGCCCATTACCATTTGGTCCACGGCTCATTACTGGGCCGCGGCCCATAGGTTGGGGACCACTGGACTAAAGCACACTCGTTTTTTTATTATTTTATGACAGATAAATTCATATACTAAAGCTCCATAGCTCATGATGAAATTACGTTACGAGTTGTAAACAGTTGCATTAGAACTAGAAATTATAGATATTATGGAACTTTCATGATGCCAAAGCTCATTGTTCGAGAGCATTTGCTGCTTCGACAGAATTTCTGCTTGCGTATATGCGACTAAAAATAAAGATACGTAATGTTAATACTGTGATAATCGAATTATAAAACAGTGTTTAACCACATCCAAGGAATGCTGACCGCGTAACCACAGAGATGCACATGGGTAAGCAGAGAGAATAGACCGCCATGCAATGCAACTCTGTCCCGACACAAATTCCTTGATTCATTCATAATTTGTCCCACACATGCACTTATGTTATTCTGACTCTTGACATGATCTGACTCAAGTGTTTGGGCTCGTACACATAAACACGATACGATGTCGCACCGTGCTACGTCGCGGCATCGTACCAAATGCACATTCTACAAATTTCCTCGCACGACTCAAGCGATGCGATGGTTAAAAATTCTTTGTACTACCGTCAAATGCTTTCCTGGGTCTGTCAAATGTTTTTGATGGTAGAACAAAAACAAACTGGTACCGTCAAATGGTTTCCTGGGTCCGTCAAATGTTTTTGATGGTAAAACAAAAACAAACCGGTATCGTCAAATGCTTTCCTGGGTTCGTCAAATGTTTTTATGGTAGAACAAAGAATTTTTAACTATCGCTTATACCAGTTTGGGCAATATGGGGTATAGTTTAGACATTTTATCCAGGGTCTGTCAGTCTAAGCCTAAGGCCTTGCCCGCGTCTGTAAACTGGAATGCGTGTGTGTGTGTGGAGGTATTTAATAACAACTCTTGATTTTTACACGAGTCAAAATATATTTACAATGGAATTTTTAATTATCGCTTATATAGTTAAAAATTCTTTGTTCTACCGTCAAATGCTTTCCTGGATCCGTCAAATGTCCGTCAGATTTGTAGAATGTGCATTCCGTACGATGCCGCATCGTAGCACGATGCGACGTCGTATCGTGTTTATGTGTACGAGCCCTTTAATTCACTAGACTGTGGCGTGTCTTCGTCGGGCGTCCCCGACTTCTACCATTTACTTCCGCTTACTCTCCTTACATTCCTTTCTGCATTCACAAAAAAAATCAATATTATACACACAATTCACAAATTTGAACAATTCATCAAATTACGAAGTTAATTTACAAGTTTTGTAGAAATTCTAATCAAGTTCTGTTATTATATCACGGATCACAGAACTGAAATAATAACAAAACTTGAATATAACTTTCATGGAACTTGAAAATTAACTTAAAAATTTGTTCAATTGTTCAAATTACCCTAATTCTGTGCAGACGTTTCTGCGTTTCCGTTGGCGGTCCGTTAGATAGATTCTCCCATCTTAACAGACGGATTGCAATCCATAGAGCACAGGCGTCAGGCGGGAATGCTATCCTTGTTCTACCGGTATTATAATGAAAGATGCTCCGAGGAATTAGCGTCATTGATCCCTTCGGCACCGGTGCATAGTCGGGAAACACGCTAAACGCGTGCCCAACATTTGTTCACGGTTGACATTTGTCACATGAGAACAGGACGCTTATTCGACTCTTTCTTGTGTTCAATGGCTCGGCTGTGGAATGATTTGCCGGCCTCTGTGTTTCCTCCTTCCTATAACATGGGTCTCTTCAAGACCAATGTTCATTCCTTCCTCAAAAAATTCTCCACACAGCATCCCAGATGACATAGAGGGATAGGAAAGGAAGAAAGGAAAGGGAAATTATTTTCCTCAAGGCCTCATGTGTGGAGTTCATGTAAAAAAAAAATCTGTGAGACAGTCAAAACTAAAGGCAAAGAAAAAGATTTTTTAAAATCGTCCTAGGATCTATTTATTTACAATTACCTATTGTGTTATTTCACAATTCATTCATTTAAAATACTATATAGTTTATTTGCGGCACGTTCCAGAGGGGAAGATACTCTCAGTATCGCCCTGGTGTAAGACCACCATTCCACCATTGCTTGAAATGGCTTTTAACCGTGTTTGGTGACCAGATCTGAATCGCCAGGTACTTCCCCACCTTCCTCCTTCTCATCTCCTTCCCCTCCCTGCTACCTTCAGCCTCACAACATACCCCGATTGGGGATGCCGTAATCCCACTGTACTGGCTCCAGACGGGATCAGCTGGTACTCTCGTGAGGGATTCATATATGGACCGATTCACAACTGAGCATTTTCAAAAAGGACTAAAATCATTCGACTCCAGATACTAATATCTACAGCCTGTATATCGGACGAATATCTACAGCTCATATGTTGGACTAATATCTAAGAACTTCAGAGTGAGGACTAACATCTACAGAGCTAAGGGACTCCAGATACGAATATCTACAGCCTGTATGTCTGACGAATATCTACAGCGCATATGTTTAACTAATATCTACGAACTTCAGAGTGTTGATTAATATCTACAGAGCGTAGGTTGAACTAATATCTACAGAGCGTAGGTTGGACTAATCAGCTAAATGTGAACAATAGTCCGATATTAGGGATTTTTACATACATACTTACATAAATTAAGTTTTTTAAATCGCATACGCATACGCAATATTACGTTATTCCAATATGCTATACATAATTGCAAATCCAACCTCTGCCAGTGCTGTAGATATTCGTCAACACTTTGGTTCTCATAGATATTAATCAACAGTTTGAGCTGTAGATATTCGTCAACACTTTGATTCTCATAGATATTAGTTCGATTTTTTCAGTTTTTGGAATTCCTGTAGATCATAGGTTCCCAACCTTTTTTTGCCCACCGCCCACATTGAGAATATTTTTTTTTCTAGCGCCCCCCAACTCGTAAATCTGAAAGAGCAATTGTCATCACGATTATATTTACCAACGGGGGGGGCGGGGGGGGGGGGGGAGATAGGATGGGGCAAGATGCGTTTTTTTTATGATGATAAAAAAAATATTGATTAAGTTAGGTTAGGATTACCGGCAATTTTAAATGTATTTTTTCATAGCTTTTAATGACCTTCTGAGGTGTTTCTGAGATGGTTTAATTCTGAGTTGGCATGGAACCGTTCTGAATTATTTTTATTTTTTTTACTTGGGTTTTATTGCTCAGAAAGATTACACTTGTGCAGTAATTCACGTGACACGCTACAGTGGTATTGTAGACCAATTTCCGTGTTTTAAAGTCTAACTTTCCCTTTATCCTACTTTTCTTTTTCATTTTAATCTTTTCTGCAATTTTTTAATTTAACATTTCAAAGTCAGTGTTTAGTTTTAATTTGTTATAGATTTTATTTTATTTTATTTTTATTCCTGAGTATTTAATTTCTTCTACTTTCTCAATATTTTGATTTTCTATATTAAGGGTAGTAATTTCGTTGAGTTTCTTCTCTAATACCATGAATTTACTTTTAGTTACATTTATTTTCAGTTTATTCTCAAGAAAAAAGAACTTTAATATATAATATAGAAGTGTTCTTTAAAAAAAAGCTTTTTAAGACAATGCATCTTCGATATTATTTGGTATAATATACAAAAGTGTGTCATCAGCAAAAGTTTGATAAAACAGTACTTTAGGCACTTCACTATATCATTAATATATATATACTTAATAAATAGGAGCGGTCCCAATACAGATCCTTGAGGAACTCCGAGGTTTACTTGTTGTTCTTCAGATATAGCATCTCCAATTTTGTTTCTTTGTTTTCTATTTTTAATTTTATTATTAGTATTTCTCTGTCTATCGTTTCAAAAACACGTCTAAAATCCAAGAACACTACTATTGTATTTTTCTTCTGATCCATACTGGTTTTCCATTATGAATATTTGTTTCTAAACCCTGCTGTTTTACAAGAATGTTATTTTTTTTCAATAAATTTTCTCATCTTTTCTTTAACTATGGATTCTAGTATTTGTTCATATGTAGGTTATCCATTTATTTTTCTGAGGTCTTCGAAATTTTTAGCATTTATTATTTTGGGCCACGACTGCGGAAAAATTCCCTTTAACACAAATTAATTTATTAGTGCAACTACTTAAATTTAATTATGCCTATAGTAATTCCAGACGTCGATGATTTTTGCGTCATTGTATTAAAAATTTTCATTAAATACTCACTGTTACCTGAAAATATTATTATTCTCTCTTCTTTCCGATAATTATATCTGTGAATAATTATCGGAAATAATAATAATTAGAAGCTACTATCTGATGTAAATAAAAGAACTCACATAAAAACAAAATGAACTTGTTATTATTGACAAGCAAAAAAACATAATCTACTATAACATAATCTACATAATTACCTTTGTAAACTCAAAAAAATATAGAGAGAGAGAGAGAGAGAGATAATTCAGTTATTTTAGTAGAATCCACTCCAAATGATCATTCGTAGCTTGCCATAGTTAAAATGGCGCACCTCTTCTAACCTCAGCGACAAGGGCTCCAGATAGCTGGAGAAGAGCCCCAGAGCTGCCGCTTCGCAAGCCCATGACACCGTGAAGCATCCAAGATTCCAGTCCATCCACAAAGGCCCGCTAATCACAATGCGTCCAATGGCCATCTTTGAGCATTGAAAGGATATAACCCGCAGTTCTAGATTGTTGATGTCATTTTAGAAGCGCCTGCAATCTTCATTAAAGTTTTCCTCGGTGATATTGGATTGTACGTGGCTGTTTTATATAACGTCATAGGCTGTAAACACGCCCGACCAAAAAATCAATGTATCCAGCTGTATTCAATATTCCCGGTGGCTATTTCTCGGTGGATTGTTTTCCACGTCATTACGAGCGTCAAGCATTAATTCTTCACAGCACCAATTTTAGCATAATATATACATAATATTACAAATTTACACAATCACTTATGAGTATCTGTGAATAATATCCGATAATTAATATCTGTGAATAATGAAATACTCTTGTTTATGTTTTCGACACTTAGTATTAAATTTGGCTATTTTAGTTTTATCATCTTCAACTCCATCGGGAACCGAACTTCCTTAATGTTTTCCCTCTGTTTGCCACTTATAATTTCTTTAAGTGTAGTCCACATTTTTCTTGAATCTCTTTGAGAGGTAATAATTTTTAGCCTCGAATACGAATTTTTGGTATGTTTTATTTCTGTACCTTTACATGTTTCTAAGTTTCTTACAGGTTTCCCAACTTTCTTCTGGAAATTGTATTTTACAGGCTTTATAAGCTGTATCCCTTTGTTTTTTAGAAGATTTAGGGATTTCGTAGGTATACTATTTATTTGTATCTTTTAATATACTACTAGCTGGTTCCCGGCATGCGTTGATATACCATTTTAAAAGAAATAATTTTTTTCCCTGTTCCCCTCCCGCATTTCCTTCCCCTCCCGCGTTCCCTTTCCACCTTCCCCGCCTACCCCCTCACCTCTTACACTTTCCCGTCCCGCCAATCCCCCTACCGCGTTCCATATAACAGTCCCAGTACATTCAGTTTTCAAACATTTCGCGTGGCTCCTATCACAATTTTTTTATTCAAGTTTTCGCTTTTCATTCAAAACAAATATTCATTTTTATATATTATAAGAACAATCAATAAAATTTGGTACGTAACGTAGGTATCTATTTAAAATATCTATAATTTAAATAACCCATAGATAATTCTTTTTTTACAAAAAAAAACGTTCGAAAACACAATTCAATTTCGTCAAACGCGCGAACTGTCAAACGTGTGAAGTTAAAATAGTCGTTAAGTTTTCTGAAATTATCCAATTTTCTGAGCAATTTTCTTCCCGTAAGAACATTCTACAAAGTATTGGGAAAATTTAAAAAAAAGTGAAATGAAGGCGTGACCATGGGAAACAGGAATTCATTTTATATATAAATACTATCTGGTCCCGGCATACGTTGCTATGCCATTTAATAAAGAAATTGTTTCTCCCTGAGTGTCCTTTTCCATTCGTCCCGTTTCCCTTCTGCCTCCCCTTCTTCTCCTGCGTCCTCTTCCCCTCTCGCGTTCCCACTCCATCACCTCCACCTTCCCTCTCCCCACTCCACTCCCCCCCCCTTCCCCCGTCCCGCAAACCCTTCTCCCGAGTTCTCCTCCCCCTCCCACGTTCCCCTCCCCCTCCCAGGTTCCCCTCCCCCCTCTCGTCTTCGCCTTTCACCTTCCCCGCCTTCCCTCTTCCCTTTACCGCTCCCTAGTACCGCCAACTCTCCTCCCGCGTTCCATATATTCAATCCCAGTACATTCAGTTTTTAAACAGCCCGCGTGCCACCTTTTACAATTTTTATTCAAATTTCCATTTTTCATGTATATTAAATTTGGTACCTAACATAGGAACCTATTTAAAATATCAAAAATTCTTTATTCGATTCAAACTATTAGGGAAGTAACTACTTTAAATAAATTGATCAACTTAAAGATTTTCAAAAATAGATTTTTATTTAACAATCATTGTTTTTCAAAATATCCTTCTCAAACACGCGTACTGTCAAACGTGCGATAGTCGTTTAGGTTAGTAATAGGTTTTCTAAAATTATCCAATTTTCTGCGCTATTTTCTTAATTTTTCTCTCCGTAAGAACCATCTTCGTACTTCAAGGAATATTCGAAAAAAAATGAATTAGCGAAATCGGTTCAGCTGATCTCGAGATTTGCGCTTAGCAACACATTAAGCGATTCATTTTTATATATAAGAGAAGATATATTCGTTGTAGGCATTAGTTCATTAACTACTGTTTTCAGGTGTCCTATTAGTTCATCGGCTTTTCTGTCTAAATTTCCTTGGTTATCGCAGATCAACTTTTAGTTTTGTAATGCCGTACACAATTTATCCTTATTATAGTTCTTTTTATTCCTGTATATATATTATACTTCGTGTTCTCTGAGGCTTCAGACTATTATATCTAATTTTTGTAATAATCAGATTGATTTTGAATTCTTCCGCAGCATTAACTTCCGCGTAAAAGTCATTTGAAATCACCAAATTAATCATGGCTTTAGAGTTTTTTCATATTCTTGTATAATTTTTGACAAGTTGCTTCCTACCCAGGCAATTTATGATGATTTGTAATCATGTGCTTTTTATATTGAATATTAAAATCTCCACAGATGATTTTCAAGTCTCTTGTATTTATTTGCTAACGGCACCATTCTTCAAAAAATCTAAGAATTTTGTATCATTTTGATTTGGGGAATGATAAATAGCTGCTAAGGTTCCCAGCTTAAAATCCTTCAATAGCCAGTAGGTATCCAGGTATTATTTTTATCTAGTACCTCATTTGTTGTGACTTTGTAAGAGATGTTGTTTACACACTCACACACATACACTACAGAATTTATGTGATAACTCCTCCTGAATGCCTGCTGCTAAATGAGTCGCATCTAATTGTCCTGAATAGCCCTGAAATATTGTTTCATTTTGGTTAATTTCTTCGGTAATACAGGTTTCGCTCATCATCACCATGTGCAGTTCGTATTCTTTTAGCATGTCTTCGACTTCTTCGATATGTGCTAGGAAACTAGCTATGGGTTTCTCTGGGTCTCCTACCGCCCCCCTGAAAGTCTGAAACGCCCCCCAATTTTCTCTATGCCTTCTACCGCCCCCCTGAAGGTCTGAAACGCCCCCAAGGGGGCGTTATCGCCCACGTTGGGAACCTATGCTGTAGATATTAGTAGACGCTTCCAGCTAAGGTCGGAAGAATATCTATGACGGTCACAGTGTTGACTATTATCTTCAGAGCGTAGGTTGAACTAATATCTACAGAGCGTAGGATGGACTAAACAGCTAAATGTGTCCAATAGTCCGATATTAGGGATTTTTACATACATACTTACATAAATTAAGTTTTTTAAACTGCATACGCAATATTACGTTATTCCAATATGCTATACATAATTGCAAATCCAACCTCTGCCAGTGCTGTAGATATTCGTCAACCCTTTGGTTCTCATAGATATTAGTTCGATTTTTTCAGTTTTTGGAATTCGTGTAGATATTAGTAGACACCTCCAAATCACTCCGGGGGTGTCCGTGTGCCTGAAGTAGGCTCAATTTTTACTTATCTGGGGGCTAGGAGTGGAAAGGTCTTATGCAAATTGGCGACATCGGTTTTGTAAAATATGTGGGTTATAATTTGTTATCGTATATGCCCTCAATGCTAGCAGCTTGCATTCAAACAATAAATGCATTTTAGGCCTTGTGTACTTAGCGATAGCAAGCATGTTAATTTTATTAATTCGGTCGTGCCGCTAATAGCTCCGTTGTAACCCCTCTTTCCGTTACACGCGGCGTCTATTTAGTTCGTCCTGCTGTTGGTTTCACACAGGGCCGGATTAACCATGTTGGGGCCCCTAGGCAATCTACGTCTCGGAGCCCCTTTACCAATGGCGGACTAGGGGGGGGGGGAATTGAAGGGGCCTCCAAATGCCTCCTTGTTCCCTTGATCAAATCCTTAACATGGCCTAAAGGTTGTATAGGATATTGTTTAGCCATAGTGACTGTTTAGGATTTGATCAAGGGAACATGGAGGTGTTTGGAGGCTCCCCAGAGTCAGAAGCCCGTGTGAACTGAATAAAAAACTTGTAAAATTACATCGACTTCACTAATGGGGGGGGGGGGGGGGGGGGTTCATTCGACTTCGCCGCCCCGGGCTTCTGACGGGCTTAGTCCACCACTGCATAAACCCTTTTCCAACTTCTAAATTAGTTTTTTTTCTAATGAAACGTAATTTTTATTCATAATTAATCTGTTCTTTTACTACATTACGAAAGGAATGCCATCACCCCATTCGATAAAAAAATGAATACAATACAATAACCATTTATTGCACATAAAAGGAGTAGGTAGTGCATATTGAAGCTTGTTCAACATTTATATTTTAAACATATACCTAATTAGAAATAAAAGCAAAAAATATAACAAAACAAATGCCAACATAAACCACATACGGCACCGTCAATCACTTCAGATACTAAGTAATATTGCAACAAATAAAAGGAAAGAAAAGTAAAATACAACTATGATTATATATTTGTTTTAATTATAGTCTTTTTATTTGTTATTTGTGCATGATGTGATTTATTGGGTTATAACTATAACCTAATTATTATAATTTGTTGTTTTCTTTAATGCGTGTACCTAATGTTATTAACCTCTAAATTTTCCTAATAAAAAAAATAAAACATCTTGAAAGCTGACTTTTTCCGAAACTTCGTTGCTCACTAATTGAAGCAAGTCATTTTTTCTCGGGACGCGTGGCCCCTAGCCGATGCGGGGCCCCTAGGCCTACTCTGCCTTAGGGATAATCCGGTACTGGTTTCACACCCTACTATTTATTAACGACATTTCATTAATTTTCGATAATATTCACTTTCTTCTATTTGCCGACGATCTAAAGATGTTTAAATCGATTGAAAATGACTCTGATTATTTAACTCTACAAATGAACTTAAATAAAATTTATGAATGGTGCATCGCAAACAAATTATATCTTAATATCAACAAACGCCAAACGATCAGTTTTCATAGATCTAAAACCCCTTTACTATTCGACTATACAATTAACAATGCCACTCTAAAAAGAGTCTTTGAATTCAATGACCTTGGCGTTATCTTTGATTCCAAATTACGCTTCTTGAATCACATTATTAACATTACCAGTAAGGGATTACAAATGCTTGGATTTATCCTAAGAATCGCTAAAGATTTTAATAACATAAAAACCATAAAATTACTATACACGTCTTTGGTTAGAAGTCAGGTTGAATACAATTCAAGCATTTGGTGTCCTAATTTCAACTCTCATTGTTTACAAATTGAAAAAATTCAAAATAAATTTTTACGTTTTATTAATTTCAAAATTGGTATTCCTATTATTGAAATCAATTATGTAAATTTACGCTGTAAACTTAACTTATCGAAATTATCTGACAGGCGAAAAATATTTGATCTCCTTTTATTGTATAAAATTGTTCATTCAAGGTTGGACTGCCCTGACGCTATAAACTTGTTATTCTTACATATACCTCCAAAATATACTAGACGAAATATTTTATTTTACAACAATAACTTCGCTACGAATTCTGTGATGGAAAGAATACACAGGTTTAAAGTCGTCCATGTGGAATTAGCATTAGATGTATTCTTATTTTTTTATATTGAGTGTATGCTTTATTTGTATATTTTGTAATCTTTTTTATTTATGATATACTGTTGTTATAAATGAACTTTGTATTTGATATGTTAAAGCCCAATAGGGCGTCAATAAATAAATAAATAAATCATCCTCAAATGTGTTTATTTTTAAATACTGGCGTCCCACAGGGATCGGTTCTATGTCCAACCTTGTTTTTGGCTGCAATTAATGAGTGACCTCGACCTCGTGTTATGTGCATCAGAATGTTAGGATTCTGAACATTGGTGCATATGCGTACAAGTCACTGAGAAACATCGTATTGTCCTGCTTACGCCTATGAAAAGTTTTACAGTGTGTTATTTTATTAAATTACTGCTGGTTCCCGACGTTGCAATGCCATTTTCAAAGAAATCAACGCTAGAGCGATAGACCACACACTGCACAACAGACGGCTACCAAATTAGAGGAGCTTCAATTGGAATGTCTAAGACATCCACCGTACTCTCCGGACCTTGCCCCAAGATAACCATTTTTTTCGAAATTTGGATAACTTCTTGCAAGGGAAAAAATTCAACTCCGATGGGGCAGTCCAAACCGCCTTCAAAGATTTGGTTTTGGTTTCTTTAGTAAAGGGATGGTTTGGTTTGGTTTCTTTAGTAAAGGGAGCGATGAACTACCTATGAGATGGCAAAAGTGCATAGATAGCAATGGTACCTACATACTTTGATTAAATAAATATATTATATTTAAAAAAAATCGACTTTATGTTCCTCCCATACAAAACGCCAATTTCATATGTAAGGACCTAATATAATATTAAAGTAGTTTTGAAAGATAATATATTAGATACAAGATGTAAAAAAATTGTAACTAAATAAAATTTACTAAAAAAAATAATCAGAGTAGAAGTGAAACTTTCAGAAAACTTAAGTAGACAAGAGTGGGAAAACTTAAGTAAAAAGAAAACAGAAAACTTAAGTAGACAAGGGAGGCTACGAAGCATCGCACAAAGAGGAGACCGATAGGCTACGAAACGCCGCACAAAGAGGCGACCGATTATTCTATCTCATAATCTCGCAGGCTAAATCCTATAGATGTATGTGTCTGTCTCTTTTTTGCGTCACTTTTTCGTTTCATCAAATTTCAAATCACAACGTTGCTAAAGAAGTTTTCACTTCAAAACAAAAGTAGAACGGATGACTTAGGATGGCTTGTTTCAAAAAATTTAACAATTCATCAAATATTTTAAATTAATTTTCACTTTCTGTAAAAGCTCTATTCAAGTTCTGTGATTGTTTCAGTTTTATGAAGCAACTGATCTATATATATATGTAAATATATGTAATAATGTAATAACAGAACTTGAATAGATCTTACACAGAACGTGAAAATTAACTTCAAATATGAATGAATTGTTCAAATTTTTTGAAACAACCCGTTCTTTTCAAGCCATTGACCTAGAAGAGTTCAAAGCATATAGCATTAACCTCGACCAAAGCAAAGGCCCTGGCCCTGACAAAATTCCACCAGTCCTAATAAAAAAATGTGCACACAGTCTCGCACTCCCTCTGACTATCATTTACAGAAAATCATTATCTTCATCCATTTTTCCAACAAGATGGAAACAGGCTAATATTGTACCAATACCTAAAAGCGGAGACCTTCACGAAGTCACAAACTATAGACCCATCTCTATTCTTTGTTCATTTGTGAAAATTTTTGAAAAATTAATTTGTCCATATCTGAATTATCATCTCAAAAATCTTATAACTCCAAAACAGCATGGTTTTCTCTCCCAGAAATCAACATCCTCTAATTTACTTTGCCTTAACTTGTGTCTTAACCGAAGCTGTCGATAGAGGTCAACAGATAGACACAATCTACACAGATTTTAGCAAGGCCTTCGATAAAGTAAATCATAGATTACTAATTCATAAACTAAAACAAATGGGTGTTCATGGTACCTTGCTAAATTGGTTTTACTCCTATCTAACTGATCGCATACAAAGAGTAGTATTTGATGGCTATGAGTCAAGAGGATTAGATGTGCCATCTGGAGTGCCGCAAGGGTCCCATTTGGGCCCAATCTTGTTTCTTGTTTTTATAAATGACTTGTGCGATGTTATTTTGGATTCTGAAATTTTGTTGTTTGCGGATGATTGTAAGATATTCAAAATTATCCATACATTACTAGACTCAATACTTCTCCAAAACGATATAAACAGAGTTTCAAAGTGGTGTAACGACAATAGAATGATTCTGAATTCTTTAAAATGTGTTCACATAACCTTTACGCGTAAACACAATTCTATTCCGACTCAATATTTTATCGACGGTACTAAACTCCAGGAAGTCGCAACCATTCGGGACCTAGGCGTATTATTTGATAAAAAACTTACTTTCACACCTCATATCGACAATATCATTTCTAGATCTATGAAAATGCTAGGATTTATCAAACGAAACAGTAAACATTTTAAAAATCCCACATCAAAAATAACGCTGTACAATTCCTTCACCCGCAACGTGTTGGAGTACGCAAGTGCTGTATGGAGTCCAACTTACAAAGTTCATATTCAGCGAATAGAGCAGGTTCAAAAACATTTTATGTACCACCTGGCGTATTCCGATAGGCAAGCTCGATCACTTCCTCACTACACTGATAGACTAAAATTTTACAATGTACGCACCCTTGAACAGAGAAGACTAAATACTGATCTAAATTTTCTATTCAAAATTGTAAATGGTTTAATAAACTGTCCTTTTCTACTTCATCAAATCAGGTTCAATGTTCCTAGAATTGGTTCACGACTGGTAAATTATGTTCCGTTAAATATTAAAAAATATCGAACTAAGCTGGGGTATGACTCAGCTTTATCGAGAATGTGCCGTAATTTCAATGAGGCTTACAAAAAATATTCGATCAATTTGACAATGTCAACATTGGCCAACTTCAAATCAGCTCTTAACAAGCTTTAAAGCTCTCTATTACGTTGTTCTATAAACTTATGAACCTATAAACTCAATGTTCTAAAAAATTATTTCTTGTAAAACTTTTTAATTATTATTTTGTAATGTATAGTATGTGTTTGTGTGAATTAATGTAATATTATATTACCAATGTTGTGTTTGTCTTTAATTAGTGATAGCATCAACCATGTTCAGTGTAATTGTATCTGTGAAAGCTTTGATGTAAATCGCTGTTGACAAACCTTAAAAAAAAAAAAAAAAAAAAAAAAGCATAACATGGATGCCCCAATAGAGTTCACTACTGGGGTTAGAAAAATGAAGTTTCAATGACCCAATAGTGTCTGATTACGACCAAAGGGGATATAATATTACTATTACATGCGTCGTTTATGAGAAAGAGGTTACAACGGAGCTATCTGCATCGGGTCATCGTGATGATAACAATGGGAAAAAAACTGTTGTCTAGGATTACCAACGCCCCCAAGTTGCACTGAAATGCAACAACTATACGCCACTGTTTCTAGTTATTTGCTGTAATCTGTGCTGTTATCGGCGTCCCTGTTGTTGGGATAGAGTTCGGCTGTAGGCGTTAAAGGGGCGGTAACTTAGCGCGGTTCTTATCAGCCATTAACATGAGTCGTTTATTGTTTAATTTTTCAAATTGAATAATCAGCGAGACTCCTACGCGGGACCGCGACTTTTCATCCCGCGACAAAATATCCTCCGACAAAATAGTCTATGGACAAAACATCCCCAAGCAAAATATCTACTAAAACCTAATCTAACATCATCTAACCCAGAGGTTCCCAAACTTTTTTTCTCGTAGACCCCTTTCAAAATTTTCCTTGTTTCGGTGGACCCCTGCTGCTACATTTCTATCATATTCCCAAAACTCGTCAAAAAATGTGTAGATTAGATCTAATATTGGAAATTTGCGTCGCGGTTTAGTTCCAATCCTAAATTCGGAGTGGTATAAATAAAAAAAGTATATTTCTTGTGTTCCATTTATTAAAAAATACGTTTTTTTACATTAACTCCACACAGGATTTTTATTACGCCAACGTAGACCCCCGTCGAGACCCTCGTGGACCCCTAGGGGTCCACCTGGACCACTTTGGGAATCACTGATCTAACCCAACCTAATAAAAAATTTGAGAAAACTAATACAGACCCTATAAAGACAATAAATTATTATTCAAAAATAGTAAAATATTTCAAACGAATGAAACGTTGTTTTTGTGAAAAGTGATAAACACGACGGTCAATTAACGTTTTAAAAACTCCAATGGACGTAATTTTACAAAATTTTGGCTCCCAGGGGTTATATTTTCAAAGGAATCGAGTTTGCGAGTCAGCCGGCGAGAAAACGAAATATAAATTGATCCCGGTGTAACTGACCTATGTCAACAATCTCTCAAAAACAAATGCTCGTGCGAGACACTTTCGAAGGAATATGAACATTAAAGTGTTCCGAAATGCAATGCGCGAAGGTCCATTTTCGCTTGAGAAAAAATGGCCCATTTTCGGGCTGAATAATTCCCATACTACGCCTGGCACGCTAACCTTTGAGCTTTGAGGGAGAGTGAACCTCGAGGAGCCGAGAGGTCGTTTTGGCGTGCCAGGATAATCTTAAAATGCCTCAAGCGAAAGTGAACCTTAAGGTGGGTGAAACGCAAGGGGCAGAGTGATCGTCTTTCGCGTGCGGGAAAAAGTGAGCTGTAAAAAAACCAAACAATACTATGTGTACAGGTTAGGTTAGGTTTAGGTTAAATTAAATATTCTACGGACTAAACATCCCCCAACAAAATATCTACTAAAACCTAACCTCACCTAACCCAACAAAAAAATTGGACAAAAATAATATGTACAGACAATCGCTAAAGACAACAAATTATTGTTGAACAATTGTAAAATGGGACGAAAATAATACAGACATCCTGTAAAGACAATAAATTATTGTTCAAAAATAGTAAAGTGGAACAAAAATAATACAAACATCCTTATTACCAAGACAATAAATTATTGTTAAAAAATAGTAAAATGAAAAATAGGGTTAGGTTGGGTTAGGTTAGGTTAAATATTTTACGGACAAAACATCCCCCAACAAAATATCTACTAAAACCTAACCTAACCTAACTTAACCTCAGAAAAAAATTGGACAAAAATAATACAGAAAACCCATAAAGACAATAAATTAGAGTTTAAAAATAATAAAATGGAACAAAAATAAGACAGACATCTTGTATTGTTCAAAAATAGTAAAATGTAAAATAAGGTTAGTTTACGTTAGGTTAGGTTAAGTTAGGTTAGGTTTTAGTAGATATTTTTTTAGAGGATGTTTTGACGGAGATGTTTTGTGGCGGGATGAAAATGCGCGGTACACTCCTACATATCATATATATCTGAGTATATATCTATATACACTCCTACATATCATATATACCTATCATATCTGAGTTTTTTTTAACATTATTTATTACGTGTTGTGTTTTTCGTCATTTGCGCATTGGATTGTTTGTTTACCAGTGCGATCAATTTATTGCGATGATCAATTGAATGTTTTATGTTAATAGGATAGCAGATACCTGCGCTCGCTGTCACGCGCGACTGACAAAACAAAGGAGGTGTCATCTATTATTACGCTACTGTCTCATGTAACGAAGATAACCCTAAAAAGACAGACAGCATTGCAGCAAATGACCGCATCAAGTCGGGTCCATTGCGCGGGCAAATGCCAGACTTTTGCTTTGACAGTCAAGGTCAACAACATTCAAGGTCATAAATGTTTGACAATTTTTGTAAAAACAAAACAAAAACAAAACCTAAACATCCCAATCTCGGATGAAACGGGAAAGCGGGGGGGAGAATTCATTTTTTGACAGAAGATACGCGATGCTGTCGTGTGTGGGGATAAACGGAATGGCCTTTTATGGTTGTGTGCCATGAGCGAGCATAATCACGAGTTTAAAATATTATTATACCTAAATATAATATAATAATCAAAATATTTGATAATAAAATTATAATATACTACCTAATATCAAATATTTATAATTATTCTGTTTTTGACGTAAATGTTTACGCACTCTAAATTCTAGCAACTTTAGGTCGTGCAATACAATGACGTTATTATATAATGTTATTGGTGCAATAATCGATATTTGTCGGAAATCTTTCCTGATAAATAAATATCTGTGTTTTCTTCCTGGTATAGCATCTTTTCCACATCGAACGCATTTTAACATTTACGTAAACGATAAACGTCAAACGTCAAGTTTTTTGGTTATCAACTGCGCGAGTCTAATAATTATTAAGGATTTTAAATAAACACACTGTCGTAATGGATGATTATTTCTTTCGTGAACTCACTTGTAAATAAAGTCTATTAATTTATAAATCTGTTTCAGAGACACGGGAGAAATTGACCAATTTAAATTTATTCTATTTTTGATGCTACGTAGTTATTCACGCACTCTAAATTCAATAGTAATCGATATAGTTGGAAATCTTTCCTGATAAATAAATATCTATTAAAATATCTGTGCATCTCAAATTCAATAGTAACTTAGGACATGCAATAAACGCCAAACGTCAAGTATTGCGTACGCGTGGACGTCCGTATTCCAGACCAGTTGTCAAATTGTGTGAACCGCGCTAACTTCATTCTAATCTTACAAATGTAATTGTTTGAAAGTCCTTCAATGACCTTCAAATGCCGAACACGGGAAGTTCAAACACTACAAAAAATTTTAAACATTTATGACCTTGAATGTTGTGTTATGGGACTGTCAAAGCAAAAGTCTGGCGTTTGCCAGCGCAATGGACCCGTCTACAGGTTGATTAAGAGGGTCGGACTTCGAGGCAGATGAATAAGTCCGCTGTTTATAGCCCCATCCTCGGAGGGCAGCTAGACTAATTTTCATTACCGATGGAAATAATTTCCGTCAGGGCATTCCTATGATATCTTTGGGGATGCTGTTAAAATGGTATTCATTGAGGATAATACGTCCAACTTGTGCCCTCAGTTAACAGTATTGACTCGATGCACTTGATTCCCGTGGTGAAAGACCTTAATACGCAACAAAAACAACGTTGGGATCAGATCTGATCCCTGTGGGACGCTAGTTTTTTTTCATTGAATTTGAGAAAGAGATGAAACTGTCAGCAAGACAGAAAAAAAACATGAGAGCTGATGACTATGATTATTTTCCATACAGTGGGGGTCAGAGGATCTAGACCTGTGAGCCAATATAGGGCCTCTGTAAAAAGATCGTGTCAATGGGGAGAGATTTTTTCAAGAATCTATAAAATTTCCCTTTTGAATCTCTCCTCGCTGATGCTGAATGTATAGATCTCGCGAGAGATTGGTTCAGAAGTAATGTACTCTGGGAGAACCTTTGGCAGGTTTGTCCTTCGGGTAGGAAGATAGAATAATCTATGATGTCTTGGATAGTCATCAAGAATATGACTGAAGCGCTCCAAAATAACTGAGATCTCGATATAGGCTAGCAGCAGTCTGAGTTAAGTAAGTAGGTGGCGACATTCCCCTCTCTTCTGAGCTGCAGGGAATGAAGTCCCAGCATACCCAGAAGAAAGCAGAGCCACGGATAGCGGTCGCATTCCCTCATGATCTCAAAAACTATTTTAACCCTCTCCAAGATGAGGGAGCACCCCGTCCCACGAGGATTTCAGATAACAGAACCAGCCTTCCGTGAACCAAGGAGAAGCATACAATTCTACGTAGAGTACGGATATCCCGAAAAACTCTGATAGTTCGTAGAACAAACCCTAACATTTTTAAGGCCAACTGGCACATCCTTTCGACGTGAATACGAAATGTCAGCCTACAGAAGAAACTCGCTTCAGAGTGTGAATCGTCAGGGAAAATGAGAAAGCAAGTACAACGGATGACACCAGCAATACTATTATTGAAAATAGCAAAGAGGAAAAGCCCTAGGATTGACCCTTGGGGAACCCCAGAAAAAACAAGAAACTCGTAGAGAAAGGAGGCGTATCAGGAGATTTCATATGTTGGTATTGCTTTCAGTTTTTGAGGTAACTTTTAAAAAAAATTAGCATCCGAAGGGAGAAGCCCATTTTTGCCGAGTTTTGTCAGTAAAATATCGTGATTAACGGTATCAAAGGCTTTGGCGAAATTGTTTTCTGAACGGTCTACTTGGTATCCACTATCTAGGGACCTAGCAACATAGTCAGTGAAAATCATTAGATTGGTTTCTGTGGATTTTCTTTTTCTGAAATCTTGCTGTTTGGGGATACTGTATGCGTCTATCTAAGGAAAATGATCTCATAATAAAGCAGGAGGTGAATATATGGTGTTAACAAAGATATTCAAATACAAAAGAGATTTGCTATGATGTCCGCGCAACTGTCGGCGGACTACGACCTATTAAGAGTAGTTTGCATACGAAAAGAATTTGTTCATTTCCTTGATTTTTTGAAGGTCGGCATTAGTATTGGTTAACGTTTAGTTTGAATACGGATAGAATGAGTTCATTTAGTTTAACGTTCGTTTGGTTTATTCGTAAATTATTCGTTCATTTAGTTTATTTTTTAATTGGTAAACAATATCGGCGACACCCGGAAGCGCAGTCCCACCTAGTAAAAACTGCAGATAGCACATCTATTATATTTCAATATCTTTGTGTTACAGTAAAGATTATGGTAGTGTGGTGTGAAGATTATGGTGGAGTGTATTTCTTACCTTGACGAGGTAGGCCACGTGCCCTTTGAGCAGCAGGTCAGGAGCATGTAGCCAGGAGCGCCCCGCGGTTCCACCCTGCGTCGTGGCCCCCGTGGCTGCCGCCCCATTGCTGCGCCCCCCGCGCCCCTGCCAGAACAGCAGAGTCGACATCGCGCCCTGGAAGAAAAAAAAAACAACATTTTAAAAATTAAAAAAAAGTGTAACTCGTAATTTTGAGATATTTCTTAAATAATGTTTATAATGTTAATGATTGGTAAGTTATTTATCAGATATGCCTCCATTTTTCATTCTTAATTTTTAATAAAAAATTTAATCTCAGAACCAAATTTTTTAATGATCAATATTCTTTCTTTTCTTTTTTTTTCTTTTTTTTTAAAAAGAAAGACAAACATTCCCGGGTCACGAATAATCCAACAATGCTTGAAAATTTCCTACTACCACCACAGAAAGCCGAAAATTTTGCTTGTGTTGTGATGGAGGACTTAGCCAGCCGAGGAATCGAACACGCGACGCTCGGGTGGGACCCAAGCGCTATACCCACTCAACCACTGACCGGTCTATATGAACATTTATTTAGTTTCAATTTTTGTTTTAAAATTCTACCCAAAACAAAAAAAAATATATATTTACTTTGTCAATCCAAAAACCAAAGAACACAAAAAAACTCTTTTCAATAGCCCTTTTTTTACATTAGCTCCACACAGTAGGCCTCGAGAAAAAAAATAATTTCGTGGAGTGTTCTTTTTAAGGAAATGATGGAGAGGAAGTTCTGGAAAGGAAATAGGTAAGAGGGTTGGATTGGAATCTGGAGGTCAGTGTGTCCAGGAGTGAAAAACGTATGAATCCATCCCTACAACCTACAACTGCGGTGCAATGCCGGCTAGAGACGTCAAACCTCCCTCAACCAGTCTCTCTCGATACGGCCCGCCGTGCAGCAAGTGGGCAGACGCATCGGCCGCCAAGACCTGGA
Organism: Limnephilus marmoratus; assembly: GCA_917880885.1. Classification (NCBI taxonomy): domain Eukaryota; kingdom Metazoa; phylum Arthropoda; class Insecta; order Trichoptera; family Limnephilidae; genus Limnephilus; species Limnephilus marmoratus. The sequence continues at coordinate 18,053,098 of OU862932.1, forward strand.
CAAACCTCACACCTCGAACCCGGGCACCCCTGCTAAGTCATCACTTGGGGTGACTTACGGCAGAGGTGTTATCCAATAAATGGTTCCCAGGGCGGTGGTACGCCACCCAAAATGAAGCTAAAGGGTTAATAAAAACATTTGGAACGGGGTCTCCGTTTTGACGCATTTTAAAAATATTAAGAGGGCATTACCAGAGAGAACCAGAAACATATCATTTTCAAATCAGATTTTAGACGTATCGACTCTTTTCCACAAAAAATTATAAATGGATTTCGAAAGATTGTTCTTTTATCTAGCATTCGCATGCAATAAATTTTGAGATTTTTTTTTAATTTTTAGTATAATAAGGTTATACCATAGGTCGTTGGCAGATTTGTTAAATTTTCAAAAAAGATTTTGTATTATACCACACCCATTTCAAATAATATAATCATGCAGTAAAATAAATCTAGCAAACGCATGTTTTCGAATTTTAATTTTAGTTACAATAAAATCATTAAAAAGTATGTACGTACATGTGCTTCTTGACGAAAATTGGTCCATTTGTGTATTTATTTGCGCACTTACAAACTAATATATTTTAGATTTTTTTAACATTCTTATTAAATTTAGACATTATTGAAAAATGATAAATACTACAAAAAGTACATTATTTTAATAGTTTTATCATCACGCCTTTCAGCATTTTTGGATGCAGGTATAAATTAAAGCTAATTTGAATTGAAATAAATTGAATATTGAGTTATAATTTTAAAAAGCTGGTACGGGGAAAAATTAATCTTTCTCGTTGTAACCGCCCTGCACGATCGTAAGAACAACTTTCGACGAAATGTGGATTTTCGTCCGCTGGCTGTTTAAACGCTCTTAAACAGCTGAGATATAGGTACCCATAGGGACTAATTTATTAATAATTTTACCTTAAAAAGTCGGCCTCGATATACTCGAAAAAGAAAGTTTAAATCATAAAAAGTTATTCCACAAAATCAACTACAAATGTGACTTAGTTTAACCAGTTCCCGCTTGTATTATGAGTTTTCTATAATAATGTAGGTATTATAAAATAAATAATAACTTCTAAATAATATTTTGTTTTTATTGTGGTTTTGCTCAAACGTCGGGTTGTTCTTGTGAAATGACCGTATCAGGCCGTACTAAGGACGGAAGTTGTCCGTTATTCCGTGCTAACTCGTGTCTAAACGCCGAGCAATAGACGGCCACACGTCACATTAGCACAGAGGCGACTATCGCTTGAATTAACACTGTCACTTCAGCAGATTTAAAATTATATTTCATTAGACACGATTATAATCACCGTGTAACGAGAATTTCAAAAACAAAATGAACTAATTGAACCGTAATACGTGTTTTTTACCTTATCGAAGGCAAGATGACATCATTAGATATATGCATTTTTAAAGCGAAGTGGTAATTAAACCGAAGCATTGACGGATTTAAAAAAATAATAATTTTAATTTTAATTAAAATGAGTTTATTATTACCGATAAAAAAAATGTATAATAATTATTTAAATGGTGTAGTAATTGCAACGATTGATCTTGTACCCGGAGGTTGCGGTTTAGATTCATATTCGATCAAAAGCACCGCAACCGAGGCCTGGACACTGAATAAAGTTGGCCTGCTATTTGTTAAACCTATATGGGAAATAATTTATCTACGTCGGCAAATGTTATATTTGGGGGTGCTGTGTGGAGAATGTTTAATGAAGCATGTAGCTATATGTTGGAATGGCTTATAAAACATAATTATACAGAACTCTGTGCCAAAACAGCACTGTTGTTGTTAATGTTATTCTCTAGCATTGCTTTGTATGTACTGTATATTCATTGTTCCACATCATTTGATCAAATTTTGTTTTAAGGCTCTGCAACCGGGCTCGAAAAGAAGAAGATGGAGAGATACGAAATTACGAATGTTAGAGGAGATCGCTAACATTTACAACGACAAAATCGATGCGAAAATTGCGAAAATGTTTAATAAAACGCGACTCGTTTAAAATAGAGCAAAAATCTCGCGGGTTTGTCTTAAACAGCATTTAAAGAAACACTGTGAATTTTTTCATACATATAACTTGTAAAATAACTGAAACAAACGTGTTTATAATAATTTTTGAAGCATACTTTGCGATTTTTTTTCTATCGAGGGAATTTTATATAATTTGCGTTTCGGCGTGGGCAATGTCTAAATATTATCTTCACGAATAGCATATATTTTTTTAAGAGCTTTAAAACTTACCGCGTTTAAGGGAAATATGTAAGAAATCGGTAGAAATTCGGGTTGCGGGCCATTAATGATTCATTTAATGATTATATTAATTACAATTGAAAATAAAACACTTTTGCACTTTCTTCCACTTATTTATTTCCACCAGGACCGGTTTCATCCTACTACGGATATTTTCAGACTGGTAGTTGAAATTCTAATGCTACGGTATTTATACAAACTTAGACAGGGGTACACAAGGGCAGGGGCAAGTTTGTATAAGTACCGTAGCACAATAATTTCAACTACCAGTCTGAAAATGTCCGTAGTAGGAAGAAACCGGTCCTGGTGAAAATAAATTAGTGGAAGAAAGTGCAAAAGTGTTTTAATTTCAATTTTAATACAATGGAATTCCACCAAGAATTAACAGTCCAAAATCAAGATTATATTAATGATTATATTTTAGATTTAATGATTCTTGTTTAATAGCTCCATTACTGTTCATTGTTCTGTGCAAAAACAGCTCTGTTGTTGTTAATTTGGTTCTCTTGGAATTGCTTTGTATATACTGTATATTCTTTGTTTTACATTATTTAATCAATATTTGTAAGGGCTCGTAAGGAACACAATAAGATTACTTTTAAGTTTATTATAATTAAGCGCACTTGAAGTGAAATAACAAAAAAACTGCGCTATATAAATACTACGTTATTATTATTATTAGAAGAATCTTATAAAACTAACCGGCCAACTGGATTCAGTGTATTGGCCTTGGTTGAGATGGTTTTGATCCGACGCAAAAGAAAACTGCATTTTATGATATGGGTTGTAAAAATTGTGTAAAAGTAAAAAGTATAACAAAAATGTATAAACAAAGTGTAAAAAAAAGTATGAACGAAGTATAAACAAAGTATGAGCAAAATAAAGTATAAACAAAGTTGACCGGTCAGTGACTGAGTCGACATCACGTCTGGTTCCCACCCTGGCATCGCGAGTTCAATTCCTCGGCTGACTAAATCCAAATAAATCAAAACTCCATTACGACACAAGCAACATTTTCCGTTTACTGTGATGTTAATAGGAGAACTTCAAATAGTTTGGGTTATTCGTAACCAGGGAATATTTGTCTTTCTTTAAAAAAAGTATACACAATGTATAAACAAAGTACAAAAAAAATATAAATTAAGTATTAACAATGTTTCTATACGAAAAATACACACAATTGATATAAACAAAGTACCTATAGGTACACACACGCAGTAGCGGATTTAGGGGGGGGGGGGGGGGCACACGGGCAGACGGTATTTTTGTGTACTGTGGAGATTACATCACAGTACACAGTTAGAAGCTAAAACTGTCTTTATTAAACATTTAATTTTTCGATTGTTTTGACACTTTCATAAACCTTCCTATAGATACATACTTGAACTTGTAGTAATAAACTTGAAGTATGATACTTCAAGTTTATTTCTAACAGTAATTGTTGATTTTTTGGCCGTCCGCCCCTTGTGCCCGCCCAGAAAAAATCCTAACAGCAATTGTTGATTTTTTGACCGTCCGCCCCTTGTGCCCCCCGAACAAAAAAATCCTAATAGTAATTGTTGATGTTTTGCCCGTCCACCCCTTGTGCCCCCCTCAGGAAAAAATCCTAACTGTAACTGTTGATTTTTTGCCCGTCCGCCCCTTTTGCCCCCCCCCCCAGAAACAATTTCTAACAGTAATAATTGATTGTTTCGTCCGTCCGCCCCTTGTGCCCCCCCCCAGAAAAAAATCCTGAATCCGCCCTTGCACACACGAGTTATCATTGGATAATGCAGTACAAATCATCCAATAATGTCAAAAATGTGAATACAACCGTAATGCATAAAGTGTAGACAAAGCATATGCAATGTATTCCCAAGTAAATATATACATAAAGTTTGACAGAGTTTAAACAAAATTTTAACAAAATATCAACAAAGTTTGGAAAACCTGCACAGTAGATAATTTAAACCAAATATTATTTCCAAGGATTATCGTTACATAAATTGCATTCGTGTGATGGAAAATTTAATTGAAGTGTTTTTCGTTTACATTTGTTCCAACTGTTTTGAAATGGATTGGGAGAGGCGAATGTGTTATTTTTATTTATTTATTTATACAGAAACAGGTTTAATGTTCACGGATGAATTGCAGAACGATGCGCGCATTGTTTTCCGAGAATTTTTGTTATGTTTTGTTTTATTATTTACATTATTAATGCGTTTATAAATAATCATTAATAATTTATGTATTAACTGAAACTAAGTAAGGATGATGTAAAAATAAGGATGGTCTACTAAGTAAGGATGATGTAAAAATAAGGGGGGTGTACTAAGTAAGGATGATGTAAAATAAGAATGGTCTACTAAGTAAGGAAGATGTAAAAATAAGGATGGTCTACTAAGTAAGGATGATGTAAAAATAAGGTTGGTCTACTAATTAAGGATTATGTAAAAATTAGGATGGTCTACTAAGTAAGGAAGATGTAAAAATAAGGATGGTCTAATGAATAAGAATGATGTAAAAATAAGGTCTGTGTAACTAAGTAAGGATGATGTAAAAATACGGATGGTGTACTAAGTAAGGATGATGTAAAAATAAGGATGGTCTAATAAGTAAGGATGATGTAAAAATAAGGATGGTGTACTAAGTAAGGATGATGTAAAAATAAGGATGGTCTAATAAGTAAGGATGATGTAAAAATAAGGATGGTGTACTAAGTGAGGATGATGTAAAAATACGGATGGTGTACTAAGTAAGGATGATGTAAAAATAAGGATGGTCTAATAAGTAAGGATGATGTAAAAATAAGGATGGTGTACTAAGTAAGGATGATGTAAAAATAAGGATGGTCTACTAAGTAAGGATGATGTAAAAATAAGGATGGTCTACTAAGTAAGGATGATGTAAAAATAAGGATGGTCTACTAAGTAAGGATGATGTAAAAATAAGGATGGTCTACTAAGTAAGGATGATGTAAAAATAAGGATGGTCTACTAAGTAAGGATGATGTAAAAATAAGGATGGTCTAATGAGTAAGGGTGATGTAAAAATAAGGATGGTCTGCTAAGTAAGGATGATGTAAAAATAAGGATGGTGTAGGTACTAAGTAAGGTTAATGTAAAAATAAGCATAGTTGTAATACGTAAGGATGATGTAAAAATAAGTATGGTATAAAGTATGATGTGAAAATAAGTAAGGATTTTTATCAAATTCAAACCTACAATCGTCTTCAAAAATATTTTTAATGGTAAGTTGATATGGACATCAATCGATTTGTTTTACTACAGTCGATTTGTTTTACATATCACCGCGGGAACCATTTATTGGATCACGTCTGCCATTGGTCACCCCAAGTGGTTCGCTACGTTTGGTGACTTAGAAGGGGTGTCCGGGTTCATGGGGTGAGGTAAAAAAAAAGTATTGATTCTGAATGGTGTACCACTGTGCTACCGAGCCCGTCACCAACAGGTTTTAAAATGCAGTAATCTGCATCTAGGTGTACCTACATCACAGTTGCCTAATGACGGAGCAATAGATTCTGCATTCATTGTCTCAGCTAATCATTGCCTAACATTACTGACTAGTGACTAGTTATGTTTGGCCAGGTTCCCACGCATAATAATGACTATTCTACTTCTTGAGCGTTGCTGAGTTGAAAATAATTAAAATTTACAATGAGACGTGCCAATACGAAAGGCAAACTGATAAGAAAGGGGATAATATCTTTAAAACTACAAACTATTGTAGTTTTTTTAAAGAATGGTCAGAAAACACATTTTTTGGATTTGCAGCGTGGGGCCATTCATTTATTACATAAGACGAATTTTGCTAGTTTTCGACCCCCCTATTATAAGAAAAAATAAGAATAGGCCGACCCCCTCCCCCCCTGTTAAATATTTTTTACATAAGAATCTAAAGGAAAAAAATGAATACACGTTTGGTTTGTTTTAATGTTTATTTTCCAAAGTAACTGTTTTTAGAAATGTTTATTTGTATTACAAAGGTACAAATAATTTTAACTTTGCGCATTTTTGTGATCTTACGTAAGAACTATCGAGACTCCCTCCCACCCTCTTGTAAGAAAAAATAAGACATGGTCGACCCCTTCCCCCCCTAAATCGTCTTACGTAATAAATGAATGGCCCCTATGTAAAAAGGAGAAAAATGTTGTTTTGACGATTATAATCAGTAATTTTCAAATTAATTCAGAATATTTTTTTGTATTTCTTGGGCATTAACTATGTAACAATTTCTAGACATTTGTTTGGAAGAGTTTTATTTTCCATGTAGATTTGTTACTTAAATTTAAGTAACAAATACATGTAAAATAAAACTTCAAAACAAAAAGTTTGGAATAATATGTCCACTTTCCAATAAATTCAAATGTATTGAATATTTCTAGCGAACAGTAAATAAAGACTGTTTTTGAAACACTCTTTCAAATTTTATTATTATAAATAAACATATAATTTTCGTTAAATAAATTTTTTTAAAGCAAATATTTACAAAAAAGTTTTAAAATAGCTCACCTTACATTTCATCTGACTAAAATAACTTATAATGAAAAAAAAAACAAATACTTATTTTATTAGGCAAGTGTAGGTATAATAAACGTTATTGTCCCTATCTTTTTTGTCGCTTCACATAAAAAAAAAATTAATAAAAAATTCACAAAGTTACTTAAGTTTTTTTTTTCAAATTTTGGTCGGAAATCTGGATTTCATAGAAGTGTGTGTACATTTTAATTCTTATATGCTTATCTTTTTGATTTTAATATAAAGCGTGGTGTTTTCTTTTTCTGACACCATTTAGATCATGTTTTTTGTAATTCTGTATTTTTTGTGAGATCGTTATTGGATAACGGACGTTATTTCCTGTCAGATTTGTGTCATTTTTATGGCTGTTATTTGCTTTTTCTATGTACAACGTACATAAAATGAATAAATAATCATGCGTACTTGCAGGAATTCGTGTTTAAATTGATCTAAACAAAAATATGTGACAATAAATATGTAAAATCACACAAATCTGACGGGAGATAACGTACGTTATCCAATAACGATCCCATAAAAATACGGAATCGCTAGGCAGTTTATAAAAATGCGGTTATTTTTAACAATTATTATAAGCAATAATTATCAGCCTGAAACACTCATCTACGTTGAAAAAATCTTCCGAGAAAAGATACATGCCGCCAACGGGACTTGAACCTGTGTCCTTCTGATTGCCGGTCAGGTGCTCTCACCACTGAGCTATGGCGGCTTATCTAATACCTACCCGTCAAATAATTCAATATATATATATACTAGTGTTTCATTCAACAATTACTGTTTCTTACATTTTTCCACCTGAAAACAACCAACTTTATTTATATGTATCTTTTCTCGGGAGATTTTTTCAATGTAGATGAGTGTTTTAGGCTGATAATTATTGCTTATAATAATTGTTACCCTTTGTGCTATGCATTAAATTGTGTTAGCGAAATTATGGATCTAAGCATTAAGTTCGACAGTAAACTCACTTTTGTATGTCATATTAATAATATTATCAACAAAGCCCTAAAGACTCTTGGTTTTGTTTTGAGAGCTGCAAAAGATTTCAATGATTTAGACACATTTATTATGTTATATAAAACCCTTGTCAGATGCCAACTTGAATATAACTCGACGTTATGGTCTCCCTTTTACAACATTCATTCAGATAACATTGAAAACATTCAACGGAAGTTTCTAAGGTTTATAAACTATAAATTGCATATTCCTATACTAAACATTGATTACGATTATATCCTGGATAAAACGTCTCTATTGAAACTTTCAGAAAGAAGAATAAGCACAGATTTAATATTATTACATAAAATACTGCATTACAAAATTGACTGTTCTGAATTACTTCAATTTATCAATATCCATGTTCCCCAAAAATCATGTCGGCATTTATTACCCTTCTACTTCAATAACACCAGGACACTAGCTTATCAAAATTCTCCGTTTCCGAGACTTCACAGTCTCGGAAATAAATATTCTAATCTAGGTGATATATTTCATCTTAAAACTAATCAGTATAAACGTTGTATATTCTATCACTTTTATTCTTCTAGGCACAAATAGATTTACATATTTTCTTCAATTTTTGTTTATATTGAATATGAGACTTCTTATCATTTTTACATAATATGTATTTTAATTTTATTATTTGTTTTGTTGTTATACTGTTTTGTGTATTTTCTTTTCTCATTGTATTATATTTTCTTCATTGTTTGTTACTCAACTTATAAATTATAATGTAAAAGCCCATCAGGGCGTGTAATAAATAAATAAATAAAAATCTTGTCTTAAACGTTAGTTTATCAGTTAAAAATAATAATTAAGGTTATTTTTTAGTTTGGGTATTTAACTTTACGAGTTTTGAGGTGATCCTAAATTATTGTTTGCGCGGAAGGGAAAAAATTAAAATGGAGTTAAGTAAACAAATTAAACTTGATAACAATAAATTAATTGTTATATTAAGTTTTATCTTACCGATTGCTTTTTCACATTTAACTTCTGCATTTTGAATCAGTGCATCGTCCGCAATTGTGACTACACCGCTGTCGTAACGATCATAAAATTAACACTTCACAACAACCACTCTTCACTTGAAACGTCGTCAGTCTCAGATCAGCAAAAATTAACACTCTGATCTAAGGACGGCGACCAAACTGTCCGTGGCCTCGATTTTTCTAAGTCTAAAACGTTCCTATTGACGATTCCACGCTGGTCTCGCTGTACTCTACAAGACTCAGATTGTGATATGTATTATAAATTATACTAAGGCATCAGAGGAGATCTACGTTATCTGATTTGTCAACGTTAGTAGCACGTGGTTCCAGTTTCCACGAACACGGACGAAAGATTCATAAATATAATAATGGACAACGCATAATTATTTGTTAACGTAACCATAAAATTCATTTAAAAAATGTCGAAAGAATTTAGCGAAAGTTACTACTATTAAACTAACTAACTAACTAACCATCACGCCGTTTCCCCGCAGGGGTAGGCAGAGAGGACGTACCGCCAAACATCCCGGTCTTGGCACACATTCCTTGCCTCGTTTACATTCATACAACGTCTCATACATTCTCTTCTATTCTGACTCTTGACATGGCCCGACTCAAGTATCTGATTCACTTGGTCGTGCCATGTCTTTCTTGGACGTCCTCGACATCTTCTACCATTCACATTTGCGTCATATATTCTCCTTACAGTCCTTTCCTCGTTCATTCGCTCTACATGCCCAAACCATCGGAGCGTTCCTTTCTTGATCTTACTCATTACGCTTACATCAGCCTTGCATTCTTTGCGGATTTCCACATTTCTCACACGATCATACATGGTTTTACCACACATACGCCTCAGGGATCTCATTTCTACAGCGTTCAGTCTACTTCCATCCTTCCTCTGCCAGTTCCATGCCTCACTGCCATACATCAGGGTAGGTACCAGTACTCCATTATGGACGGCTAGTTTCGCGTCTTTGGACAGTTTTTTGTTGGTGACAACGGTGTTCAGTCCTCCATTAATAGAGTTACCAGCATTCACCCTTCTTTCTCTCTATCTCTATCTCTCTCGTAATTACTACTATTAATTTTGTTAAATAGTCGACTCCAGATACTAATATTTACAGCCTGCATGTCGGACGAATATCTACAGCTCATATGTTAACAGCTCATATGCTAACTTCAGAGTGAGGACTAATATCTACAGAGCTAAGGTCGCACGAATATCTATGACGGTCCCAGTGGTGACTAATATCTTTGGAGCGTAGGTTGGTCTAATATCTACAGAGGGCAGCTGAGCAAGAGGTTGTACGGAAAAGCATAAATTACTTCAATTACGTAATTACTAATTACGTAAAGGCTTAAACTTTTAAAGTACGTACATGAAGTTTTTGCATAATATTACGTATTTTGCTGTTTACGAGGACAATAATTTATTGAACAAACCTGGAGGTCATAATACAAGGATATTTATTTATTTCGGAATACACGGCACCACAAACCTAACCTAACCTAACTGACATAGAAATGGTCATGGTAACAGACTAAATAATTTAGAAGCACTCGAAATAAAGAAAGCTGTTAAAACAAAAACCCAAATCTTTAATAATCAGGTAAATGTGTCCAATAGTCCGATATTAGGGATTTTTACATACACAAATACATAAATTAAGTTTTTTAAACTGCGTACGTAATATTAAGTTAATCCAATATGCTATACATAATTGCAAATCCAACCTCTGCCAGTGCTGTAGATATTCGTCCACACTTTGGTTCTCATAGATATTAGTCAGCAGTTTGAGCTGTAGATATTCGTCCTCATTTTGATTCTCATAGATATTAGTCCGATTTGTTCAGTTTTTGGAATTCCTGTAGATATTAGTAGACGCCTCCAAATAGCCACTTAGAACAAATTAACTACACTTTTGAAGTGAAAACTTGTTTAGCACCGTTGTGATTTGAAACTCGATGGAATGGAAATGAACGACACTAAAAACAGTCAAACCATACATCTAAAGGATTTACTCTTTGTGCGGTGCTTCCCACCTCATTGTTCGGTGCTTCGTAGAATGAAATGTAAAATTATTTTTAAACTTGGTAACAACATTCTAATAAATAAACCCTCCAATTATACAACTCCTGACACTCTGCATTCGTCTCATTCTCTTGAAGTTTTAGTTTCTAAAGGTTTCACTTCTACCGCGCGTGATTGCACCCTCTGTTTGTTTAAATACCTTAAAAATACATACACTAGAATCGGCTCTACAGCTGCCAACTCCAGAGTGTGTAGTCAATTTAAGAGTACCTATTCGACTCACTAGGCATAAGGACCTATTTCAATGTCACCATTCGCAAACAAAGGTACAAATGATATCGACATTGCAATGTCACAATTTCAATGTTTAAAACATACTTAAACTAGTGTTTTGTCAGAATATTATTTCTGCCAATTTCGGTATGTCCAAATGCAATTTGTTCAAAGAAACGTCACTGTCTCAAAGATAATTATTTTGTCAAATTTACTTCAGGCAGGTATCTAAGTACACTAATAAAAAATGGAAGTCAAAATAAACACTAAAATTTCACGTTTGAAAAAAAAATCTTTACTGAACCATTAAAATGGCCATCATCTTAAATGAAATGCAAAACGGTCGAGTTAAAACAGAACTCTTCAACGCGCGCTCAGTCAATTATGGTCCTTCGAGCCGGAAAATATATCTTTTTTGACACTCTATCTCTAAAAGGTAACGCGCTGGTAAAAGTCTTTTGGGCCCTGTGTATTAATTCTGCCTAAATTAATTCGTCTCCTCCGAGTGCCCCCTCCTCAGAGGTTGGCCATCATCAGGAAATCTTCACATCATAGACTTCAGCCTGGAAAAACTCAGCGTATAACTGCATTTGTCACTTTTTATCAGTCATGTAAATTACGAAACCACACGTCATTAACGTCGCAAATACAGATGATGGAATTGATCTCCATGATTAACCAACAACAAATGTCTTGGCATGCGTAACTTTTTGTCTTATTCGCATTCATACATAAGGGAACGTACCCATACTACGTGACCCGTTCAGGGGGGGGGGGGTCACGTTCGAACCCACGACGGATCTTGCTTTATGTACCCCTACCAATGGGTAGCACATACAATGTTACAGAACATTCGAAAGTGCTCTGGAATGTTCCACAATGATATGGGTTGTTTCCGGATGTTCCAGACTATTCCCGAACATTTCACAACATTCCAGAATGTTTCGGATGTTCTGGAATGTTGGGGAATGCCCTCGAATACTTTCGAATGCTCTGGATTGGTCTAGAAATTTCTAGAAGGCAAAACTTCCAACCCTTTCATCTTCAAAAGCACGCCCTTCAGGTAAAAACGGGAACCTTCTTCATGGATTGGGGTTAGAGGGCTACCACACCATATAACTCCCTTGGTCGTACCGGGACTCGTTTCTGAGTTTTAGCGGCACGCACAGTGTTCTATAATACCTATATATATTAATTCTTTTTACGGTTTCCATGGTTATCTAAGCTCCTCGGTCATATAGTTGAATATGAGTGACAGACCAGCAGAAGTTGTTACCATATCGTTAAGCAAATTAAACGACGTAAACAAGGACTAAGTACCAAAAGGTAAAGCAGATGCCTACAGCCTACTTACCGACCGATCGACGGCCCTGCCGAGGTTACGAGGAATATTTATTTTATTTTATTTAATTAACTTGCAATAGTATGTATTATTATGTACCGAGATTACATTACGTGCTAAAATAAAAATTACGCAATATTTAGCAGTGAAGTTACAAATTACCAAAACAAAAAATTCCATTTCACATATTTCGTCACTTCTTTTTTAAATTTTAATACATGTTCCTCTTATTTTACTTTGGTCGGTGTTTCGCGTGAGATCTTCACCACAGAGTGGAAGATACTCTCAGTATCGCCCTGGTGTAAGACCACCATTCAGAAATGGCATTAGCCATGTTTGGTGACCAGATCTGAATAGCCAGGTACTTCCCCATCTTCCTCTTCCCTATATCCTTCCCCTCCCCACTATCTTCAGCCTCACGACATTCCCCAATTGGGGATGCCATAGTCTCACTGGCTTCAGACGGGAGCAGTTGGGACTCTTGTGCGGTATTCATATATAAAAAAAACTCTGTACAAGTGTACAGTAATGCATTCTACAATAAACTCAAGGATGGGTTGTTTCAAAAAATTTTAACAAATTCATCAAATTTGTTAAGTTCATTTTCACATTCTGTGTAAGTATAAGTTATGTTCAAGTTCTGGTATAATATCATTATAGGCCAGTTGCTTCATAAAACTGAAATAATAACAGAACTTGAATATGGTCAACATCGGGAGTCTGACAAAATTCTGACGGATTTTCTTGTAGGTTTTAGCGGGAATGTAGATTCTAAGGTGGCAACACTGCTTTTGAGTCGAAATAAACTCATAATAATCATTATCAATACATTACATCATCATCATCATCATTACATAGTATAAAATGAAGTCGCTCAAAATGTATGTGCGCGTTAATCTTTTAAACTACGCAACGGATTTTCATACGGTTTTCACCAATAGATAGAGTGATTAAAGAGGAATGTTTATATGTATAATACATGTCAATTATATTAGAGAAAAGCCGAGAAATTCGAAGAAAACATATTTTTGTGCGATTTATAACGGCTGGCGGGCCGTACTATAGTCAAAATTCGTTCTACGGAAGAAATTGGAAAATAGATATCCTAGAGTAAGTAGGTATTTGATTTTCCCTTTTCAAATATCCAGTGTTGCATTGCAAGCATTGTATAATTAGTGGCGAGATAATTAGTTTATATGTATAATACATGCTTATTATAGTAGAGAAAAGCCGAGAAATTCAAATATTCAATTCAGGCAGCGGGCAGCGGGCAGCTGGCAAGCGAATGGTGTGGATTTTATAAAGATTGGATAATGGCGTTGTGTTTCGTTAGCCACAGCAACGTGTAGCCGGGTCTGCTAGTATGAAATAAACCACAAAGTAACTGCTTTCTATCGAAACATAACAATATCATTAACCCACATGACACCAACACATTTGCCAAAAGTCACACGTAATTCAAGAAATATTTTCTACAATTCAATTGTTTCCATTTTGGCTTGTGGTTTTGACACCAGCAACGGAATGCCTTGTATATAATAATACAGGTATGACATCAAAAAATGTTTATTGTTTCGCTGAACATCGCAGCAACAAAGACAACAGATACACAGATGCCCTTTATAGCAATGACTCACCACTGTTAATTCAACTATAAAGTTAGTGAAAGTATAAAGTAATAAACACTAAAGTGACCTGACAGGTAAGAATGATCCTGTGTAATGTTATTATTTACCTGTTCTTAATATGAATTGCAATATCATGCAAATTTTTACGCAGCATCATTCTCATTGGTACGTTGTTCATATATATTGTGAATTATCATACTTATTGACCGCTTTTATTATTGCCGTGATGCAGGGGGCCGGGCAGTATTTGAATTACTTGTATTTGAAATACGTATTTGAAATACAAATATGTATTTTGTATTTGTATTTCAATTACTTCCTAAAAATGTATTTTCTAATTAGTATTTCAATTACCTGATGCTGAGGTATTTTGTAATTTGTATTTTAAATACTTACGGCTTCAAAATACATTTTGAAAAACATTTCGCCATCTTATTAATGATAATTAAAAATAAACTGTTATAGACAATACATAGACCAAAAACGCTATATATGTTAATATTTAGAGTTGACAACACTGTTATATTATGCTTGTCATTGCTTTGTATTGTACATTTTTGTGTGACAGTATTAAATCAAACACTATAGGAATAATTTGACTGAATACTAAATTATTTTTAAGTTAATTACAGTATGGCGCACTTGAAGTGAAAAAAAACACCTGGGTCCTATAACCACAAAATTTTACAAGTGGGGCGGAGATGAGATGTGTCTTCTGAACGAAATGATTGATCAATTTTTGCACGTCTCTGTTTCACTCTGCTCAGCTTTGCTTCTATGGAAATGCACCATTAGATAAAGACACTTACGGCAATTGGAACCAAACGTTCTACCAAAACCAAATGTATTTTGTAATTTGTATTTTGTATTTGAAATAAAAAATGGTTAAAATACTGTATTTTGTATTTCAAATACACGACTTGAAAGTATTTTGTATTTCGCATTTTAAATACATGCGAAAAAGTATTTTGTAATTTGTATTTTAATTACAGCAAAGCATGTATTTTGCCCAGCCCTGCCGTGACGATCCACGATGACGGAACCGTGACGGCACAAAAAAGGCAATAAACATACGTTCCTTATCACAATGATTCTGCAGCTCTTTCAAAAGATGAGACGTACAATGTATGTATGTATCATTTTCTTGCATCTCTCTCACCCTGACGTCTCCGTAGACCCCTACAACTACTACTAGTGGTGATGATATTTGGTAAGTATGGAGCATAGTCACAAGGAAAATATTGAAGAGTGAGTGAATTCCAAATATTCAAAAATGTTGTCGATGATCTGATGGTTTTTCTTTTATTCTTAAACATATAATGCTGCAGCTCTTACGTATACACTAAATGACAACAGTCCAAAATGAGACAAACGGTGAACGTATGTCTGCACCCACCCCCAAAGGAAACATTCAATCATTATCATACATCTTCCTCACACGTATAAAACGCAATTCCGTCACCGTAGCTGAGCCGTAATAAGATGTATCTGTTTCTTTCAAAGTAATACTTTGAAGGAAACAGATGCACGTGTATTGCGTAGGTATCTCATCTTTTATCTCACCATTATTTTCGCAAGAAAGAGCTGCAGCATTATTAGGATAAAGACGTACGTTTTATGCTTTTTTTGTGCCGTCACGGTACCATAATTGTGGATTCTCACGGTAAAGCGCTCATTGGCCGCTTTTTATGATCCCAACGGTTACGGCACGGCGACGGTTTGCCGACGGCACACAAAAGTCAAAACACGTACGTTCCTTATCAGAATAATGCTGCAGCTCCTTCTTACACACTAAATAATAGTGAGTACGTATATCTGATTCCTCCAAAAGTAAAAAAAAAGTAATCATTTTCTTGCATCTGCTCAATCGCAGATATCAAATAATTGAGATGTCGCGTGCCGGTGCTGTGGGAATTATAAAAGCAGCCAATAATAAGAGTGACCAGACTCAACATATCAACTGCATCACTCCTTTGAAAGTCATTAATAGTAATTAAAAAAAATAAAACTTAGTTAAAAAGGTAACGTTAGGTTAGGTTAGGTTTTTAAGGCTTTTTTTCATCACATTTAATGACTTCAAAGGGGTGTTGAAATACCTATTTGTTGTCATGCAACCATAACACCACTACACAAGCAAAACATATCTTTAAAACTGTTGTACTGTGCCTACCTATACGCATTAGAAACCCTAGACTTCATTGAAAGTTTGCCACTGCAAGTAATAACGAATTCTGAATATTTAAAAAAAATGGTTAATTAATTATAAGACTTAAATTTATGTCAAAAAAACAGCTGAATATTGTATAGGTGTATATATATACTCGTATTTATATATCTGCTAGAGTTCTACTGATTCCAGGCGGACAATTTGGATAGGGAAAACCTTAAAATAAGGAAAAAAAACAAACTCTGACTGTAGGTAGTTAAAATATTATTTAACACAATTATCTGATAATTTAAAATAGATAACAAATAAATATTGATACGGAAAAACATTTTAATGTCAAAAGGTCAAATATAAATTGACCGGTCAGTGGTTGAGAGGGCATCGCATTTGGTTCCACACCCAGGCGCTCAGTGTTCGATTCCTCGGCTGGCTAAGTCCTCCATAACGACTCGAGCAATATTTTCAACTTACTGAGATGGTAGTAGGAGATTTTCAAATATTTTCGGGTTATTCGTAACCCGGGAATGTTTGTCTTTCTTTTTAAAAAATAAAATAAAAATGATAAAAAATTCGGGGACGCTGAGGGATATTTTTTTCATTGGCACAGGAGTCCCTGACGAAAATAAATTCCTTCAGTGTCTATATCATCATAGGGATGCTGTTATTTTTTTACATTAGTTCCACACAGGAGGCACCGAGGAAAACAATTTCCCTAGGGGCCTATGTCATCTTTGAGGATGCCGTGTGGAGGGTTTTTTAAGGGAAAGGAAGGATAAGAACATATGGGAAGGAAAAAGGTATGAGGGGTGGGTAGGAGTCTGGGGGTCAGTGTGGCCAGGAGTGACGGACGTATGAATCTATTCCTCACACTTCGGTGCAAGGCGAAGGGTCGGGAGAATCCGGCTGGAGAGGTCAAAAGGCCTCCCTCAATCAGTCTCCTCTGATCCAGCCCGGCACGCAGTTGTTGGGCAAACATATCCGCCACTAAGACCTAGACAAACCTCATCCCATGAACCCGGGCACCCCTGGTAAGTCACCAAACGTAGCGAACCACTTGGGGTGACCTGTGGCAGGGCTGTTAGTGTACGGGCGGTCTTTCTAGGAAAGGAAGGGAGGAAGTGGGAAGGAAAAAGCTATGAGGGGTGACTGGGTAGGAATCTGGTTTCTAGATATTCCGCGAGAGTCCTGCTCAATTATAATATGCTTAAAACCTGACTAGAAAAGCTGCAAATGCAAGTAATGACGAATTCTCCATATTTACAAAAAGGGTAAATTATTTATAATACTAAAATTTATATCCAAAAGAACAGGCCTGAACATTGTATATATTATAAGTGCCACTGTCCTACTGGCACCAGGCAGACAATTTGGATGGGAAAACCTCGAATTAAGGAAAAAAACCTAACGGTAACGTTGTAGCTACAATATTTTATTTATTAATTTTATTTTAGTAATTTGTACATTTAAGTTTAAAAATTTCTACTTAATTATAATATTTCATATTGCAAACTGTGGCAGGGTATTTATGAGAAAATAGTCTTTCAGCGTTGGTCAGTTTATTTCTCTTATATACAGGGTTCACAGCTTATAGTAAAAACAGAGTACAGGAAAGTTGTAGCACAAAGTAAAATCACGAGTTTAAATAATGTTCACTAACGTTCTCGCTAAACACTTAGCGTAATAACCTCAACAGAGGACCCGTGGTCTCTTAGTTGGGTTAAGGTTTTCCCAAAATTTAATGTCCCCGAGGGCGCTGTTACTTGAATTCCGAAGGAGGACCCAGAGGGCTCTATCGACTTGGTACTGGGGAGGATTGGGCTAAGGTTAAGGTTTCCCTACAAGTAATGTCCCCGAGGGCGCTCTTACTTGAATTCCCAAGGAGGACCCAGAGGGCTCTCTCGACTTGGTACTGGGGAGGGTTTAACTTGTGCAATGACCACTAGGATTCTGTTGCTAAGTTTAACCAGGAGACTGGATACTCTGGCTCCATATAGGCCTGCACGGTGTTCAACACCCTTTGGGGCAGGGTAGCGCCGGCCGATGACAGAGGGGTGGGGGTAGCTCGGTCAATGGGGTGTCTTCTTGTCCGGGTGGTGAGCCGAAAGTCGCCGAGCGAGACGGCGCTATGCGTGTGAGGGAGAAAGTATTCGGATCCGTGCGTCGGACCAAATACCGCGCGCTAAAAAATTAAATTTTATGTAGTTTTATGTAGCTACTATAATACGTCTTGAACTTTCCAATTGGTGTGGACTTTAATGTTTCTGGTAGCTTGTTATATAACTTCTTCCCTTTGTACAGTAAACTGTTCTGCGTATTCGCCTTGTCCTTTTTTTGAAGCCTGATTTCTTTGCACCTCCTTGTGTTATGTTTGTGAGTGTCCTTGTTGAATATAATTTTATTTGAAAAGTATTTTGGTAAAATGTTGTTAATTATTTTATGTATAAATATCATCGTATTCAAGGTCAGCATCTGTTTCACGGTTAGCAAATTCAGTTCCTTTAACATTTTGTTTACTTTTGAAAATCTATTTCGCCGTAGTATTATTCTCATTGCCCTGTTTTGGAGAATTTTAAACTTATTTTGTTCTAGGAAAAGGATAGTTCAGCAATAGTTAAAATACATTTAACTAATAGTTTAAAATGAAGTAAATATACATATAAATATAGATACTGAAAAATATTTGATCGTGAAAAGAATCAAATAAGTCTGATAAAAGAAGTCGGTGATGCCGAGGGAGACATATATTTAACATTAGCTCCACACAGAAGGCCCTGAGGAAAATAAATCCCCTCAGGACCTATGACCTGGAGGGTCTTTTTAGGAGAGGAAGTTCTGGGAAGGAATAAGGTATGAGTGGTGGGTAGGACTCTGGGGGTCAGTGTGTCTATTACTCCCACTGCGGTGCAAGGCCAAGGTCTGGAGAATCCCTCCCCTGCGTGTCCTTTCCCAGACGTTCCGTTCCCGCCATCGCTCCCTTCCCGTGTCCCCTTCCTCTCCCGCGGCCCCCTTCCGCCTTCCTTTTTTTTTTTTTTTTTTATGAATACCCAAGAGTCCCAATTGCTCCCGTCTGAAGCCATTGAGACTATGGCAACCCCAATTGGGGTATGTTGTGAGGCTGAAGGTAGAGGGGAGGGGAAGGAGGTGGGGAAGAGGAAGGTGGGGAAGTACCCATCTATTCAGATCTGGTCACCAAACACGGCTAATGCCATTTCAAGCATCTTTTCAATTCCGAATGGTGGTCTTACTTACTCTCTTACTGAGAATATCTTCCACTCTGGAATGTGCCGCAAATATACTATACATTGGATACGATTTTAGATTTTCACGGCCAAAAGTATTTTTATTATTAGTTTTCGGGGTATTATGCCGTGTTGCGCTACCTCCTTCTTTAGCCAACGTTTCGTACAGCGTTACAGTGTCCATTGGATGGATGATGGACACTGAAACGCTGTCCGAAACGTTGGCTAAAGAAGGAGGTAGCGCAACACGGCATAATACCCCAAAAACTAACAACAAAAATACTATATATTATTTTTAATTAATAAATTGTGAAATAACACAAATTAATCAAATAATATTTATTTGCCACGCCGGGATTTGATCCCGCAACCTTCGGTGTGCGAGTCAAGAGCCCTACCGCTGGACTACGCCGTCCTGTCTCCCCGTCTTCCTGTCTTCCCCCCTCCCACAATTCTTCCTCTTTGACCCCCTCTCCCCTTCCGGATTCTCCTCCCCATCCTTCCTTCTCTCAACAATTTCACAACGTCAGAGCTCACCGTTACAATAGAAACCTTCGCGGGCAAAATCTCACCAAAGTTTCATCGCGATCGGATGAATGGTTTAGAAACGGCGGCCGTTATAACGGCCGTTTTATGCCCAGCGGTAAGGCTCTTAACTAGCACTCCGAAGGTCGCGGGATCGAATCCCGGCGTGGCAAATAAATTTTATTTGATTAATTTGTGTTATTTCACAATTTATTCATTTAAAATAATATAGAGTATATTTGCGGCACGTTCCAGAGTGGAAGATAATCTCAGTATAGCCCTGGTGTAGAACCACCATTCCAGAAATGGATTTAGCCGTGTTTGATGACCAGATCTGAATAGCCAGGTACTTCCCCACCTTCCTCTTCCACACCTCCTTCCCCTCTCCACTACCTTCAGCCTCACAACATACCCCAATTGGGGATGCCATAGTCCCACTGGCTCCAGACGGGAGCGGTTGGGACTGTTGTGGGGTATTCATGTAAAAAAAGAAACGCGTACGGGACAAACACGGAACATTCATTTTCATATATAAAGATAATTTAAATCGTGTTTTGGAATGCCCGTGACTTCTGGGTCCGGAGTCCAGGAGCTTACCGCTCAGGAGGTTGTCGTACGTAAATGCGTTAACAAACGTGACTAAATATTCACAAAATTAATTTAACAATATTATCAACCAGTATGCTAATTCTTCAATATGGCCTTCGATATGTTTCATTGCCAGATAAAAAATAAAACACAAATAACCACATGTTATATTTCCGAACCGATTTACCAGACAAAATGTCCTCATGTTGTTTCTAAGCTAAACGTATAATTTTTG
Organism: Limnephilus marmoratus; assembly: GCA_917880885.1. Lineage (NCBI taxonomy): Eukaryota > Metazoa > Arthropoda > Insecta > Trichoptera > Limnephilidae > Limnephilus > Limnephilus marmoratus. The sequence continues at coordinate 18,073,915 of OU862932.1, forward strand.
TTTTTGTTTGACCTTCATTGCGGAATCTTATTATTGTACCTCTGTTTTTAAAATTATATTTATCAGTGATACTGCTTTAGAGTTGTTAATTTGAGAAAAAAACGCTGTTTGTATTATTTTGGATTTGTGCTTGTATCTGCTTATTTTTTTTTTAAATATTCGGAGACGGTTTACATATATATAGTTCCCGTGAGCACTTAGGCCATAGACCCATTGTACTATCTCCCATTTTACCTCATTCCTTCGACAATAACCAAAGATATTGAAATATAAGTAGATGTGCTATCTGCTGTTTTTACTATGTGGGTCTGCGCTTCCGGGTGTCGCCGATATTGTTTACCAATTAACAAATAAACTAAAAGAACAAATAATTAACGAATAAACCAAACGAACGTCAAACTAAATGAACGAATTCTTTCCTTATTCAAAATATATTGTTAACCAATATTAATGCACATTTTCAAAAAATCAACGAAATAAACAAATTCTTTTTGTATGGAAACTACGCTAATTAGCGTGTAGTCACTATAGCATATCTATTCTGTATTTGAATATCTTTGACAATAACCCAGTCCCTTTTATAAAGTTCACCAGGATTGTCATTGGAAATGAAGCTATTTCTTCTGGTTCGACAATGTGTCTTCCCAGGTCTCATTTCACCTCTTCATTCCTCCTTGGTTCCCTGAAGGCCCCACGATGGAAGAGGGCTTCATCTCTCCTCTCCACTCCTTAGTTCCCTGAAGGCTCCACGACAGAGAGTCCACCTCCCCTTGGTTCCCTATAGGCCCCACAAGGGAAGAGTCCACTCCACCTTGGCTCCCTGAGAGCCCCAGGAGGGAAGAGAACTTCATCTCTCCTCCTTGGTTCCTTAAAGGCCCCACAGAGGAAGAGTTCACCAAGATGGCCTCATTTCTCCTCTTCACTCCCAAATGGTTCCTCGAAGGCCCCACATGGGAAGAGGACATCAGCATCTCTTCACTTCGGTGACCTCAGCACTCCTAGGTTCCCAAAAGGCCCCTAGTTTTCGAATGGTCCAATTTTTTGTCCCACAAGTTACCAGGGAAATAGAAGGTCCACTCCAGCAGAGCCCTGAGTGCTGGAGTGAGGCCTAAATATTCCGAGATGCGACCTTGTTTCTCGGAGGCACCGTTCGTGACGCTGTTCCCCAGGACATTCAGCCTGAGCACGGTAGCCCACACCTTAGCTTGGGATGGCTATTGCAGGTTTGTGTTTCCACTCCCCGAGCGATGGGTCTGCTTAAGTTTTTAGTATTTTTTTAGAATAATTTAACCCAAGAGGCCCTGGGGTTTCTCTCGGGGCCTATATTATCTCTGGAGATGTAAAGAGTCTTATTTAAATCATTCTTCTTCCTCTCATGCCCTGTCCGTTCTACGGACGTTGGCTATCATGTTGGCCACGTGGACATTGTTTACTGCGGCCCGGAACAGATCTACAGAAGACTGGCAAACCATTGTCTCAGGTTTTTCAGCCATTATGTTCTCCTTCTTCCAGGGCCCCGTCTTCCGGCAATCTTTCCCTGCATTATGAGATGCAAGATCACGTACTTCTCTGGATGTCTCATCACTCATCACATGTCCTAGATGTTGAAGCTTACGGATTTTTTATTGTTTGTTTTATTATTATTATTTTAATCCATTATTTATTATTATTTATTTAAAAATGGTAAGGACTGAATCCGTTCCTTGCAAGAAACCCGTATTGTTGGATAGAGAAAACAGAAAGGCTTGTAATTCATTCTACAACCGAGATTTTGAGTAAAAACGACACGTTCTTATGAGTTTTTTTTCTTGATAACTTAATTTAGTGCTTTGTTTTTAAAAGGGCGAATCCATAGACATATGAATATATATAGACCTGCCCTAAGTGATAAAAGCGTATTATTTCCCCCTCCCAATACCGGTTCCTTGGAACCGGCTGGGTGTTTGCGTGAGCTTGCGTGAGCCTCGCCTGAATCTAAAAAATGTGACATCATTATTCTTGTCCAGACCAGCGTCGAGCTCGCATCGTACATTTTACGAAATAACACGGCAAAAATGCTAGCTTGTGCTATACATTACACCCTAAAATATTTCGATCATAACGAATGTGGGCGGTTCTCCAGTGTGCTCGTCGTTGGTTACAGGGGGTAAGTAAATTATGAAACATTTGTAAAAGTGTCTTAACTAAATACGGCAACAAAATATTCGTATGTGAAAAGATGCGAACTTTACTTTGCCGTATTTGGACTTCGCAAATATGTTAATAACGTGGCGAGCAATTCGCGCTCCCACGTAAAAGGGTCTATTCATTCAAAAGCAGATTTTACTTTTAAGAACTTTTTTTTTTTTTTTAAACTTTATTTATTCTCATTTCTTTGTACATATAATGTATAATAGCAAATAGTATACATATAATAACATAATATATAATAACAAATAGTATGAACAAGAAATGAAAACCCACTAAGGCACTGCCTGAGTGTGGGTAATATTAAAACAAAATACTATATTTCTAAGTACCCAAAATATAAAATAGACTTAAAAAACATATAAAATTAGTATTTCATAGGTAGAACAAGTGAACAGAAAACATATTGTACTACAGTTTAGAAAGTTACAGACAGTGTGTTGTAGAAGGAAGGATAAATTTATAGAAATAGCTTAAATAATTAAATGGTGATATATAATTAAATGGTGATATTATAATGCAAGATCACAGTCATCTTCCCCCTCTTCGTACCGCCATTTTCCCCTCGTCGTCTTTATTTTTTGATTTTTAGTGAATCTGAAGTACACTAACTAATTCGATTAAGATTCGGCCGAGTATCGTAAATTTGTTCTTCAGAATTGGAGAGTTCCGTTACTTTGTCAAGGATCCCATAATCAGAACCTAACCAAACTCTCATCAAACAGAAGATTGAAGTACATCCTTTCCAATAAAAAAAGAATCATCGAAATCAGTTGGCGTGATATTGAGTTATTCGTCAATTTGTCGCGCACATACTTGATGCAAATTTAAGACTAATATGATTTTCTCATGGATGCCATTGTCAGAACTGGACCAAATTAAAATGGGACCACATGGGAAGCACCAGCTTTCAAATAAAAAAAAGAATCATCAATATCGGTTCACCCAGTCGAAAGTTCTGAGGTAACAAACATAAAAAAAAAAAAAAAATACAGTCGAATTGAGAACCTCCTCCTTTTCGAGGTCGTTTAAAAATAGAACAGTGGTAAGATCAAATCACGTATTTGAAACACGTTTGGGGTGGGAGGATTGAGTGTTCTGGAGGGAATAGTTTAATTGTTGCTACGGTGTTACTTACTAAATAAACATAAAAAAAAAATTTAAGTAAAAACTTCTTTAGCACCGTTGTGATTTTAAAATCGATAAAACGAAAAATAGCGAGAAATATAAGAAAAATAGAGAAAAAGAGACAAACACATACATCTATAGGATTTAGCCTGCGAGAGAATGAGATAGTATAATAGATCTCCTCTATCGATCTTCTCTTTGCGCGGTTCTTTGCTCTTGTCTACCTTAGTTTTCTGAAGGTTTCACTTCTAATGCGTGTGAATCTCGCACTGTGAATCGGGAGAACATTATTTGTGTTTTCAATATTTTTATAAAATAGTTTTGATAAACTTCCTCCCAGAATTACTCCAGCGTCTTATGCTTCCAAGATGAAAATAGCAGCAGATCTCCGTCGGGAGATGATCACACAGCATTGAGAGAGTCAGGAGACGATTATCCAATTGCCTGGACCAATTGAGGCTTTACCATTCATACTGGTCTGAAGGCATTAGCCTATATTCTATATTCTACTCCGTGTCTTGAACTAAGACGATAATACATACCTACATACAAGCCTATTTGGGTACCACTCTGATCATGGCAGCCAATGCCGTATTGAGGACTAGGCAACCTAGGCATCTGCCTCGGGCGTCAATTTTCATGGAGGCGACATTTCACCGAACCTTTAAGTTTTGTTTCCGTATTTTGCACACTCTTTAACTAAAAAATATTGCAACATAATACCCATATAATTTCTTTGCAGTTTTTCAAATAGAGATGGCGTCAACTAGCATACGATAGTAGGCTTGTTGAAAAAGTATCGATATATCGATGTGTCGATATTTTTAATTCAATATATCGATATTTTTAGCCGATACATTTTGATCTGATATATCGACACAAAATATCCAATATCGAAAATTGTATCAAAAACGATATTTTTTAAAATTTATGTAACTAAAGTCACTAGAATCCAAAACCGTATAGGAACGAACTCATGACATCTGGCGGTTGAAATTTTAACTATTAATAGCGTACAAATCTTGTACAAATTGTCTCTGCATTAGTATTTGTGATCACTAATACTTTCTCATATGTATTGGTACATACATAGAAATGTATGCTATTTTTCGCCATTTTTTTCTAAGTCACTCCTATGTGTTGGTTCCCAATTGTCTATGATTATCGACTATACCTTGTTCCAAACACGAAGTCCTTTTTGACAGATTAATACGCCAATAGAATGTTACTGAGACGCATTCAAACTTTGTATGCATCTCAGTTTACACACAAGTTAGAAGATAGCTTTTTAGTTTTGATATTTTCGTAATTATTACCTAATAAAAATACCTTCATTTGAGATTTTTGTACATTAAAATAATGCACATTGTGTATAAAAATTACTATTGATAATATTGAGCTGAATACACTATTATTTTAAAAACGCAAAATCTTTTGAAAATTTGACCGATATATCGATACATCGATATTTTTTCCTCGATATATCGACGTCGATATTGATATTTTAATAAATATCGATATATCGATATTTATTTCACTTTCGACATACCTATACGATAGATACGTCGATAGATTTGTTATCAATGGTGTTTGTACTTGTCAGCAGTCATTATACCAAGTCAGTGGACATCTTTAATTATCTTTAAACAAATATAAAATATTGTTCCTGAGGCAGTTCAGTAATGTACAATAAATATTGTATATTTATTACCACTTGTAGCGCGCCGTTTTTACGCTTGCCACTACACCATCTCTTTCCCCCGTACAGCGCCATCCTGCTCACCCACCCCTAAGCAAACCAGGATGCGCCGACGCCTTCTGCGCATCTCCCACCCTCGAGCCGCTACATAAACCACACCCCGCAACAAGGAATGGGCTATATAACAAGCTGCGCGCCCTAAATTAGTCAGTTCGTCTGCAGCTCGCTCTTGGCTAGTACGCTCTCTTAGTTGCGCTTCGTCCTCTCCCTCCGATCCCTTGCTCAGTCAATTAGTGAATTGATACATTGTGACTATTTTTACCATATTATGTGATCTGTGAACTTACTTTCTTAAATAAATAACCTTTTACCAACAATTGTGTTATACACTCATATTATGTAAAAGCCCCGAAAAAGAGCGTTATAAATAAATAAATTAAGAAATAATGATATCTTATTTTAAGTCATGCGATTTTATTTTTTGTTATTTTGTTTAATTCTTAAAACTTCATCTCCCTTCCCGGATTTGTACCGATTTATTACATATTTCCCTTAAACATGGTAAGTTTAAAAGCTCTTAAAAAAATATATGTTATTCTTGAAGATAATATCTAGACTTTGCTGGCGCCGAAACACAAATTATATAAAATTCCCTCGATAGAAAAAAATCGCAAAGTATGCTCCAAAAATTATTATAAACACGTTTGTTTCAGTTATTTTACAAGTTATATGTGTGAAAAATTTCAAAGTGTTTCTTTAAATGCTGTTTAAGATAATGCCCGCGAGATTTTTGCTCTATTTTAACAGAGTCGTGTTTTATTAAACATTTTCGCAATTTTTGCATCGATTTTGTCGTTGTAAATGTTAGCGCTCTCCTCTAACATTCGTAATTTCGTATCTCTCCATCTTTTTCTTTTCGAGCCCGGTTGCAGAGCCTTAACACTTTGTGCTTAAAAATAATTGTTAAAAATTAATAGGGGGGGGGGGGGTGATTTTTTTGCCTAGGGTGGCTCGGGAGCAGAAATGTTTTTCGAATTAAATTTTACGAAATCAATTGTTCGAAATCAATTGTACGAATTTCAGTTTTTCGAAAGACTAATTTTTCGAACAGCAATTGTCCGAAAGACATATTTTTCGAATTTGTTCAATCAAATTTTAAAATATATATTTCACTTGCTTATGACTTATGACTAACGAGATACTGTTAGGTTAGGTTAGGTTAGTTGATATTGTCCATCCTATAATAAAATACTCTTATACGTACTGTATACATACTTATATTAATTCGAAAAACTAGTGTTTCGGTCAATTGATATTCGAAAAATATGTTTTCGAAAAATTGAAGTTCGAAAAATTGCATTCGAACAATTGATTTCGAAAAATGACAACTCGGTCAATTTACCTAAAACCGGGCAGCTCGCTAACCAATTCGGCCCTGGTGGCAATGTTGTAGCCCTTGTAAGGTTCCAAGGTTGAACAAATAAAAATTGTTACCTACGATCATGATGAAGAATTTTAGATTTTCTTTTCCTTGATGAAGATTTTGATATCGCCATAAATCGACTTTAGATTTTATAATTATTACCAGCGAGTTCCCGGCATGCGTTGTAATGCCACTCATAATGAAATTGTTTCTCCCGCGTTTCTTTTCCCATTCGTCTCGTTCGTCTCCCTATCATGTCCCCTTCCTCTCACGCCTTCCCCCTCCACCTTCCCCGCCTCCCGTGAACTCGCGATCCCCCTCTCCCGCGTTCAATATATTCAGTCCCAGTAAATTCAGATTTTCAAACAGCTCGCGTGCCACCAATTGCAATTATTTTTAACAAATTTTCTATGACAAACATTCATTTTTGTATATTATAAGAATAATAAATCAAATTTGGTACCTAACACAGGAATCTATTTAAAATAAATATAATTTTTGATTAGATTCAAAATATTTGATTTTAGTTAGGACCGTAGGTGAGTAGGTACTTCAAATAAATTCATTATTTTAAAGAGTTTAGAAAATTGAATTTTGATTGAACAATAATTGTTATGCAAAATGTCATTCTCAAATTGTGACATTTTTGACAGTTTTGTAAGAGTTTTTGCAATGATTAAAAAAAACTTTTCAGATGTATTGTCATGTGGTTGTAATAAACCAGAAACCTTCGCGAGGATGGAAATAAGGCATTTTGAAAGTTTTAAACACTTCCTATGCTTAAGAGGAAATACCAGCGGCGTTTTTTTCCATACAAACGTATTCCCCGTTTATCTCTCTGGATTTTGACCCTAGAGCAAATTTTCTTTTTACATAATATAGATATCGACCACTAGCGTGTCGGTACGTTTTGCTTTTTTTGATAATTTACTTTTTACAGAAGTTAGAATCTTCCAAAAATGAATAAAATTGCCTGGTTTAAACGCCGTCAAAAGACGTTCAGTATACAAACTAAACAATGTATTTTTAAAAAAAGCAAAACGTACCGACATAAAATATTTTCTTCTAATACAGTTAGTGAAAAAAAAAATTAAAATCGGTCCAGTTTTGGAGAAGAAAACTGGGGAATACAAAACATCGATTTTGAAGATTTTATTTAGGTATTTTCGGCCCGATATGCAGTTGTCCCTTTCGCTCAGTTCCCCCGAGGGGAGCGCGGAGTGGAACAGAAGACATTCGTTACAATACCTATCGACGATATTTTTAAATGACCGGCATAGCTCTTAATATAGCAATATATATGTGGGTAGACATCTCGTATACTCATATACATAGGTACTAGTGATGTAACGAATATTCGCATTCGCATATTTTTGGATATTCGCATACACAAAATTCGAGCGAATGTTTTGCGAATATGGACATCTGAAAAAAGAGATGAGACTTTAAATTATAGGATGGACACAAATGCTTCATAAGATAAGTCCTACGAATCCAACACTTTCCACGAAACTAAATGGCAAGTCTTCCAAGGCAACCATTTCACTTATTGAATTATCGACGGCCAATGACTTCATAGATTTATTATCCCACTGTTTCGTTTTATCGACACATTCCTGAAGCGATATCTGTTTCATATCGGATTTGGTACGTTGATGGGAAGATGATGCTACTTCAAGTGTTTTAGAAGCATCCTGTTTTAGTTTTTCACACTTTTCTAATTCGGAAAACTTTGTTTTATGCATTGCCTTCAAATGATTTCTCACAGCCGTTGAAGTTCTTCCTTTTCCAGAATATTCCATGTTACACAGCAATCGTTCAGCGTCGCAAAGTGTAAAATAAGTCAAAATTTCACTAGAATTTGATTTACTCGTGTTAATCACTAACCAATCACACTCTAACCTTAAAATTCGCTTATTTTTGTTTACGAGCAGACGACAAATTAAATAAAACAACCGATCGGCTTTTTTCGGATCAACTCAGAAAATCTCGGAACAAGATGCAAACGTGAGCCGCTAAGCCATACATAATTGGCGCCAAATTAAAAACAAAACTCAATATTAGTATTCGCATTCGCGAATGCTCAAAAAATGACATTCGTTACATCACTAATAGGTACACATATATACACTCAACTACTCTTGTCTTGGTTCTTGGTAGTGGCACACATTCCTTTTTTTTTTTTACAGTGAATACCGCACAAGAATCTCAACTGCTCCCGTCTGGAGCCAGTGAGACTATGGCATCCCCAATTGGGGTATGTTGTGAGGCTGAAGGTAGTGGGGAGGGGAAGGAGGTGGGGAAGAGGAAGGTTGGGAAGTACCTGGCTATTCAGATCTGGTCACTAAACACGGCTAAAGCCATTTTCAAGCAACGTTTCAATTCTGAATGGTGGTCTTACACCAGGGCGATACTAATAGTATCTTCCACTCTGGAACATGCCGCAAATATACTATATATTATTTTAAATGAATTAATTGTGAAATAACACAAATTAATGAAATAAAATTTATTTGCGCATGCCGGGTTCGAACCCGCGACCTCCGGAATGTGAGTCAAGAGTCTTAGCCACTGGACTACGGAGGTCGTCTTAAATTCCTTGCTTCACTCACATTCATAAATTGTCTCATGCATACTGTTCTGTCATTCCGACTGTCGACATGTATTTGATTTTGAGTTATTAAATATCTATCTATCTATCTTCTATATATATAAATAAAAATGAATCTCCGAAATGTATGTACGCGCATAACTTCCGAACAACTGCACCAAATTGGATAATTCTTTTTTTTTGTGTTTGTTGTCGTCAGGACAAGGTTTGTATAAATCTACTGGTGAGCTCTGGCATTATAAAATTTGTTTGAAAAAATTGCAATAGTGGCACGCGAGCTGTTTGAAAACTGAATGTACTGGGACTGAACTCGTAGGAGAGGGTGGAGGGGAACCAGGGAGAAGAACCAGGGAGGGGAACCTAGGAAGGGAGAGGGGAATTCGGGAGGGGGGTTCGCGGGACGGGGGAAGGGGGAAAATGGAGTGGGGAGGGCGAAGGTGGGGAGGCGGAGTGGGAACGCAAGAAGGGAAGGGGGCGCGGGAGAGAAAGGGGATGCGGAATGGGAAAGCATGCCGGGTACCAGCTAGTAATATATAATACTTAATATTCACCATATATTCACCGAAGACCAACAATGTACGAGTAGTATTTCTGGAATTAATAATATTGTTTACGTGACTTGGAAAATATCTTCAAAACGGACCTTTTTTATGAGGCATTGTGGTAGGTCTATCCATTGTAAAATGTTTATGGCTCGAATCTCGATATCACCCGCGGTTGGAAAATCGACGCAAAACCAGTTGGCAACGTTCTCATAATTAGTCGACAAAAGATAAACACTAAACAATGCACAGACGGAATAATGAACGAAAAGGCATTTACAAATCAAGCGCTCCGAATTGATTATCGTTTTTCACATGTGAAGTGTGATTTATACATTTGTTATGCAAACTGATGTCGCCAAATTAAAAAAAATAGAGTCTAGTAGTGTCATATTGGTTTTATTCGAGGTGCAGAGAATTCAATCTCTATTTCTCGAGAACTGAGGGTGTAAATGTACCTGGGGACAATGACGTTACATAAAATAGACTCGCCATAGTCTCATATACTCAAAATATAATGTGGAAAGTAAGGAACACTCTTTTGTTTTCAGCGATTTTCGGTATAATTTCTTAATTCAAAAGTTTATTCCTGTGTGATAAAGATAGACAATCAAATAATGTGTGTGTATGAATGCAATGAATATAGGAGCGGGCGGCGGCGTATTGTTTGTCACTTTTTGATGGAATGTTCGCTGTCTTCTTTTCTTGAGGCCCACTAGAATAAAAGGTCCGGCTGCCTGTCGGAGTTTGATGTGTCGAGCTATACAATAAATACAATTAGGCAACGACAGTTTTCAAATGGTGGCGATTGTCATCAATACTTGTTAGAACTACTGATTTATGTGTTGTTTTACCGCAAGCAAACAAATAAACAGAGTGTTTAGGCTGATTAGTCTACTTTAAAACAGTGAAGTTTACTTAGCAACAGAAATTTGGCTATTGCGCGTCCAGCCTCTTTACTTTAGTAGGACTTGAATTTTCTCTAATGACATGTAAAACCGCGAGCGGGAAACATGAAAATTAATTGTAATATTTATAATAATCGATAATAATATTAAGTAATTTGCATGTACTTACAAATGAAATGTCGTGTAATTGAAACATTTTCTCATTATACAGGAGGGCATTTTGACACTTTAAAACGCAATTTACTTACTGGTAAGTGCTGGTAAGACGCAACCTTACTCGACGTGTAGCAGTTCAGTTCTAAAGTACTAGATATCGACACCGTTACAATTGTCTTGTTCTTGTCTTCCCACTTTGAGATTTCTACCCCTCGTCTAATAGTATGTAACGTCATAGCCTGGGGATGGGTTTTTTCTACCCGAAGTGTGGGCTGCCTATAGCAACTTAAAGGGTTTTATTTTTTATTTTTATTTTTTTTTTTTTATTTCTATATATTACAGTATTTACCTATTTCTTATAATTTTTACATAATATATTTTGAAAACATTTTTACATGATATATTTTGAAATTTAATAATGTTGGCAATTTTTAATTCTGATTGCTTTAATACAATTTTTTTTGTATTTTTTTTTACTGTAGGTATTTATGATTTTTGTATGTATTTTTTGATTTGTGTTGATTTTTGATTTGTAAAATTCACACGCGGTAGAAGTGAAATATTCAGAAAATCAGAAACTATAGCAGACAAAAGAGTGGGGAGGCTACGAATTGTCCGTTGAGAGGAGACCGCTTGTAGGTACTATTTCATTTCTTGCAGGCTAAATCGTTTAGATGTATGAGTTTGTGTCTTTTTGGTAACGTTTTTTTTTCGTTTCATCGAGTTGCAAATCACAACGGTGCTAAAGAAATTTCACTTTAAAAAGACCTTTCGAATCCCAAATCTCACAGACCAATGAAATATATCGTCTCTTGAAGAACGAATTTTGAAATTGAAATGAGGCACGTTTTAAATATTGAGGTTAATAAATAACTTATTTTAAATTGAATGCCGCATTAGAGTCCCAACTACTCTCGTCTGGAGCTAGTAAGACTGAAGCGCCCTCCTCACCATCCAATTTCTAGTGACTGCGGCAGTGACTGCAGAGAGCGTGGAGTTGAGCGAACTAGCGCTGACTCGTTCTAGCGGCCCTTTAACAAACGAGACAGCGCTAGTTCGCTCAACTCCACGCTCTCTGCAGTCACTGCCGCAGTCACTAAATGCAGTGTCGTGTGTAGGCCGCTTTTAGCATCCCCAATTGAGGTATTTTTCGAAGCTGAAGGTAGTGAGGAGGGGAATGAGTTGGGGATGAAGTTTCAGATTTGGTTACCAAACATGACTAAAGCCATTTAAAGCAACGTTTTAATTCTGAATGTATGATCTTACACACTTACAACAGGGCTGGTAGTATATTCACGTGCCGCAAACATAATAAATATACAGGGTGTCCGGGGGTAAGTGCATTAACTTCAGGAGGCGATTCTACATGATAGTACAAGTAAAAAAGATAAATAACTTTTTTCGAAATTCCAACTTTTAGGGGTAGTTTTGAGGTAAAAAGATAAAATTAGTCCGGCGTGTACGGCCAGATTAATTATTTTCCGCTGTTACGGTACGGGCCAATCACAATCGAGTCGGGCGCCCGGCAGGCTCTCAGCAAGTAAGATCGTACCTTACACTAAGGATTTTTAATAGGTACGTTTTTTGGTATGGGAAAAAAAAAGTTGGAATTTCGAAAAAAGTTGTTAATCTTTTTTACTCCTACCATCATGTAGAATCTCCTCCTTAAGTTAATGCACTTTACCCCTGGACACCCTGTATTATTTTTAAATGAATAAAATGAGAAACAACACAAATCTTTAAAATTTTCTTGCTCACGCTGGGATTCGAACCCGCGACTTTCTGATTGCTAGTCGATAGCCTTACGAATCGACCACGGAGCTTTGAAAACCATTTCAACCTACGTTTCTATGAACGGCTTTTCACCAGAGCGATACTGAGAGTATTTATTACAGGATATAAAGAGGACATTGGAAAAATATCTACAAATGTTACTGTTACAATTATTATAAGCAATAATTGTCAGCCTGAAACACTCATTTACATTGAAAAATCTATGGCGGCTTATCAAATACCCGCCAAATAATTCAATATATACTAGTGTTTCATTCAACAATTACTGCTTATTATATTTTTTCCACCTGAAAACAACCAACTTTATTTTTGCGAGAGAGACATTGTTAGTGTTAAATCCCTCGCTAGGTGGCGTCGAGACAAATTATGTCTGCATTTATTGGCAATCACCGGCAATCAGAAGGACACGGGTTCAAGTCCCGTTGGCGGCAAGTATCTTTTCTCGGAAGATTTTTCAATGTAAATGAGCGTTTCAGGCTGACAATTATTGCTTATAATAATTGTTACCCTTTGTGCTATGCATAAGAATCTTGTCTAAACGTTAGTTTATAAATTAAAAAATAATAATGTTACTGTTCTTCGATTTTTTTTAAAGTGCATTATGTGTACATAATATCAGATAAATATTTTTATATATCTACTATATATTTACCAAGGTAAAAAGCAAAATAAATAAAATAACAACATTAAAAGAATGAAAAAAGAAATCGCAGATAAAACCTTATAAAATGATTGCGTTTTAACATTCATACAAGGCGAAATTCTCATTCTAAAACAGAGATGCCGAACCCGTGGCCCGCGAAACCATTTCGTGCGGTCCACTTTGCTAAATAAATAAAAACAAATTAACAGCGTTTATTGACTTTGGACGCAGAAAAAAATTGTCATTCGCATTCATTGAGCACTTTTATTATTACCATGACGCCCATGGTTACGGTACCGTGACGCCACAAAAATTCGTGAGGTACCCACCTTTCAAGCTTTTCACCTTCCCAATTTGCTTCAAGTGGATTAAAACAGTTATATCACTAACACCGCAGCCTGCAGCTAACTCGGACGTGGTTTGCGATGGATCCGCTTCCACAATAGCCTTCAATTCTTCATTATCAACTTTGGTCTCCGGCCGTCCACGGGGCTTGTTCTGCAGGTTGAAATTTCCAGAATGAAAACGTTGGAACCGAAAACGCACTGTGTTTTCTTTTGCGGCACCGTCGCCATACACATCATTACACAATTGTGCAATTTTTTTAAACAGGGGTTAGCAATAGATAGCGGGTTGCAAAATATTATTTTAATGACTTGCATTTTTTAAGTGCTCGCGACCAAATGTTGTTTCCGAGTACATATAAGTACCTAACGGAAGTGAGTTTTTATATTTCATACTAACATTTGACCCCGGCTTCGCTCGCATAGTATTAGGGGGGATTCCCACTCCACTTCCCCCTCCCCCACCCCTCCCTCACCGCCCTTCCCCTCCGCCCCTCTCACCAACCCCTCCATACCCGTTACATTCATTTTTCAAACAGCTCGCGTGCCACCTATTGAAGCGTCAGTTTTATCGGGGCGCACACTTTATTTTATAATATATTGAGTCGTTCAATTTCTATATCCGCTATATCAACTTTCACAGATTCGGAGAAAACCGTCACAAATCTGAAACTGTCACATCTTTAGCGTTAATAAAAAATTGCCTTTTTATTTTTTTTATATAATGAATTAGAGTAATACACATTAGAAAAGTGTTCATTTTTCAATGTGTATATAGAAATATTTAAGTAATTTGGATAAATAAAATGGATATAGCGGATTTTGATACTCGCTTCGTGATTTGTATGGAATATAGAGGCTTTTGAAACTCAACTGACCTGAGGGGCGTGTTTCCACACCCGCCATCTTGGCAAAATAACTGCTCGTGATTGGTTGAATTCTGATATAGCGGGTTTTGATAGTAACTTCTTGAATTATATAGCGGGTTTTGTTTTTCACTCGCAGTTTTAACATGTGGTCGTGAAAAAGGAGGTTTTGAAATTCAATTTTAGATTAGTCCTGTTCCTCGCAAAAATGTGAACAAGATGTCGTACTCAGATCATTTTGTCAAAAAATCGTTTTTTTTTTTTTTTTTACATGAATACCGCACAAGAGTCCCAACTCCCGTCTGGAGCTAGTGGGACTATGGCATACCCATTTGGGGTATGTTGTGAGGCTGAAGGCAGTGGGGAGGGGAAGGAGATAAGGAAGAGGAAGGCGGGGAAGTACCTGGCTATTCAGATCTGGTCACCAAACACGGCAGAAGCCATTTCAAGCAACGTTTCAATTCTAAATGGTGGTCTTACACCAGGGCGATACTGAGAGTATCTTCCACTCTGGAACATGCCGCAAATATGCTATATATTATTTTAAATGAAAAAATTGTGAAATACACAAATTAATCAAATAAAATTTATTTGCCACGCCGGGATTCGATCCCGCGACCTTCGGAATGCGAGTCAAGCGCCTTACCGCTGCACTACGCCGAATCTAGCGGGTATTGAAATTATAGGACTCATATATTGATAGTCTTTGCGTATGGTCTTTCGCTGTCATGAGCTGATTACTCATGACGGCTGCTGTCTATTTCGTTCATTTTACCTTTTTATGTCGATGTTACTAACCACTTGTTTGACTGTCCACGAGGCTCACTGCTTTGGCGGTGATTACCTCCATGGGCTTTAGAATTGTAGAAATGACCATTACAGTACAGTCCTGTAGGCGCGACCGCATACCGCCATCTAACACAGTATGAGGGGACATTGAAGGCCTAGATTCGTTACATTAAATGTAGAGCCGTTTATTAAAAAAAAAAATAGATTCTTGTGAGAACTCCGAAGGGGCGACCATAAGTTGCCTATACCGGGGTGGGACAGTGGTGGGTACTTCAATGTCACCAAAGTCTTTTTAAAAACCCTGACTTATAAATATGTATTAAATAAATGCTAAAGGTTCAATGCAAATGCATCACTGTTCCTAAAGAGAAGGTGGGTGTTGTATTATATAGTATTAACGATAATGTCGCAGATAAGAAATGGCACAGAACGAGAGCTGCATAGACTGTACGGTTCCACCCGATCTCTAGCATGCACACGTAACCTTGCTATTTAGAGAACAAAAGTGTAGAATAAAGAGAAGTATATTATAGAGCAGATCGACGTGTAGATTTAGATAACGTCGTGGAAAAAGTCTCATTGAAAACTAACAATAGAGCACGATACGTCTAGTATTCAAAGACAAAGTAACTACGGAATCTGTTCTAATTTCTGCTTAGCAGCATTTTTTGTTTGTTTTAAAAGCACGTTTTCTAGAGTAACTGTTATATTATTGTTTTCTCTGGTGAAAATGGAGCCGATTTGAAATCTGACGAGTTGGATACGATATTGGCGATAAAATTCGGAATCAGGCCGCTAAAAATAACACTCCTTATGTAGATGGCAATGAGGATTAAATTCCCGTGTAACACTAGCCGCCCCTTTTGATTTATTCAAGAAAAAAACATTGCCAAAAAGCGTGTTTTTAAACGACCTCAAAAAGGAGGAGGTTCTCAATTCGACGGAATTTTATTTTTTTATTTTTTTTTATGTTTGTTACCTCAGAACATTTGACTGGGTGAAACGATATTAATGATTCTTTTTTTATTTGAAAGCTGAAAACAAAAAAACGACTTCAAAAAATGCACTAAAAAAAGTAAAAAATAATTTCGTATTCTTCTACAACTTCATAATCAACTTACTTTTTCTAATCATCAATACGTAGGTACGATTGTTATTTTTGGAGTCGGTGTCAGCAAAGGTACCCGGCTCGGCGTGTTCACTTGACAGCTCCCCGCGCCGCCGCGGCCCCGCTCTCGCCTCTCTTGTGCGACACAAGCACATCTCACCTATAACTATGTATGTAGTTACAAACCTACCTTGACTGACACCGACTCCAAAAGTAACAATCGTACCTACATATTGATGATTAGAAAAAGTAAGTTGATTATGAAGTTGTAGAAGAATACGAAATTATTTTTTACTTTTTAGTGCATTTTTTGAAGTCGTTTTTTTGTTTTGTTAAAATTTTTGTTTATATTTTATTTATTCGGCACAAATATTTAAATGTTGTACGATCATTTTATAAAGAATTTAATTTTCCACATTATACAATATAACCGTAACTGAAAGGGCCTTTGTAAGTAGGAGATTTTGAACTTTAGAGCAGTTTTTATAGAACTGATGCTTTATTTTTTTCTGGGCTTATTTATTTATTTATTTACGGACAAATAGTCCAATTAACAATATAACAATAACACGAACAGAATAGAAAAAAAGAGAGATCACAATGAAAGGAGATTACATATAGATGAAGAACATTGACAAAATACATATAATATAAAAGTACATAGAGAAGATAACTACAAGTAGCTTGAAGATGGATTTAAAAAGACTTTAAAAAACCACATTACGTAACGACTGCCGAAAGTCATTTAGGCTTACACCAAAAAATTCAATGCTTTGATTTGTGTTGACAAGTCTCGACATTCTGGATAAAGGAGAATGATATCCATAATTAGTAGAATGTTGATTGAGGAACAGCAATTCATTATTTCGGAGTCTACGGGAAGGAATGTTGAACTGGATGAGTTGTTACAAAGCGGGTGTGTCAGTAATACTGTTGATAATTTTGAAAATGCATATTAGATCAGAGTCCTTTCTACGTTTTTCTAAAGAGGAAATGTTTAAAGTTTGTCAATTTCATCATACGAGTATTCTCCTCTTTCAAGTCCTAACCTCCAAGCAATTCCTCGTAGGAAGCGATGTTGTACAGATTCGATGTAACAAATGTGGACAGCATAAAAAGGAGACCAAATGACACTAGCATATTCAAGGTGAGGGCGGACCAGCGAACAGTAAAGAGTTTTAAGTGTATTTATATGTTTAAAGTCAGAGGTAATTCTATGAATGAAGCCGAGTAGTTTAAGTGATTTGTTTATGATGTTATTAATGTGATCCCGGAAAGAAAGTTTACAATGCAGAGTGACCCCAAGGTCCTTGATACATGTGACAGTAGAGAGACAAACATTATTTAGTTTATAATCAAACTGAATAGGTTTTTTTAGTTCTATAAAAGGACAAAATTTTGCATTTATCAACATTATAAGACTAAAAAAAAATACTCGATTATTTCAAAGGCGAAACATGTGTTCTACTTACAGTATTAAATTAAATCATCTAAAATATTTCTAAGCGATCTGATTTTTAAACGAAAAACACGCGATTTTGCATTTCTTAGTAGTGCGTCATCCTAAACCAGATTACGTCTAGTGGTAAAAACGGAGGCGTCTACTAATATCTACAGGAATTCCAAAAACTGAAAAAATCGAACTAATATCTATGAGAATCAAAGTGTTGACGAATATCTACAGCTCAAACTGTTGATTAATATCTATGAGAACCAAAGTGTTGACGAATATCTACAGCACTGGCAGAGGTTGGATTTGCAATTGTGTATAGCATATTGGAATAACGTAATATTGCGTATGCAGTTTAAAAAACTTAATTTATGTAAGTATGTATGTAAAAATCCCTAATATCGGACTATTGGACCCATTTAGCTGATTAGTCAAACCTATGCTCTGTAGATATTAGTTCAACCTAAGCTCTGTAGATATTAATCAACACTCTGAAGTTCGTAGATATTAGTTCAATATATGAGCTGTAGATATTCGTCAGACATACAGGCTGTAGATATTAGTATCTGGAGTCGGTAAAAACAGCGTTTTAAGGAAATTTTCAGTAGAAAAAGAGCGAATTGCTTGATATCTAAACTCTTCTTTATATAAATAGATAGATATAATTTCCATGTCAACAATAACCTTTGCAATGCAACAAAAACAAAGTCGGAGACAGAACCGATCCTTGTGGGACGCCAGCATTTATCGAGTGTGAGGAAGAGGTGAAACCATCGGCTACCGTCTGAATCGACCTCTCCCTTAAAAAAGTCGGCAATCCTCATGCACAATGATGCGTGTTGTCATACAATAATAGTGGCTGTTAGTATAGTTGTTTATACCAACATTCTAAAATTTAAAAAAATAAATTATTATTATATATTCAGTACATAATAATAATGTCCCACCTGGACACATATACCTACAATATCTCGGAGAGCTATCTAAGTAAATAGGTGGTGCATTTTTTTGTTATTCAGCAAGGCTCGAAGCAATTTCTTAGTCATAATTAATGGAACGAACACAACGCCAAGTTCTTTGTTTTCATTTTTGGTTTCCACTCTTTGTTTTCGAAATTTTAGTACTATTTAGATACCTTTCGCGAGAGAGAAAATGACTCCCAGATTCCTACCTGCCCCCCAAACCTTCTTTCTTTCTAGAACTTCCTCTCCTTCCTTTTCTTAAAAAGACCCTCCATAACGAATCCCTTAAATTCACATAGGCCCCGATGGAAATTATTTATCTCAAGGCCTCCTGTGTGAAGCTAATGTAAAATAATAATAATGACAATAAATAACAAACAAAAAAGATTGTATATAGTATATATATATTATATTGTCATATAGCCCAATCATGGATTTGTTCCCCTACCCACCCACTCTACACTAATACCTACCCACCCAATCTACATTATTATCTAGCAACGGCTCCACCCCTACCATAATAAAACATTGTTCGAAACTGTCAAATTAGTATAAGCTTTCCCTGACGAAGGAACGTTTGTTCCGAAACCGGTCGGATTTGCGCATCATATAAGTGGTTTATACAAAGTTGAATTATTTCATTTTTCTATAATAATAATGAAGTTGAAGCTGTTCTAAGCGTCACTGGAGCTGCATCAGCACTTTTTTTTAAATCTGATGACGCAATGAACGTCGTAATCCTGATTCCCTATTAGAAAACTTCATTTCATCGCTTCATCCTTTATAGCAGCGTTATCTAATACAAATCCTTTTCAAACAGTCCACTTTCACCGGCAAATGTAACAATTGCGAGCCTCCTATTGGTCCGCCGATCAGCACGTGAGAGAATGCACCATTCCGGGCACGTTCCACGTTCAAACGGGCCAATCGGAGTATCATTACCATGTTTTTGGACGCGGTACGCGACTACCAAAAAGCGCAGTTGTTCTGCATTGCTTTCTGCATGGCAACACCAGATACAGATTTACAGATCTGCGCTGACGACCAAGAATGAAAAACTAAACAATTTTATTAGAATGATATAAAGCCGAGAATCAGGATTGCGGATTTCATCGCTAGATTGTAATTAAAACAAGTTTCTTAACCACCCGGGCCTAGGGCATATTTTGTCCTAATATTTCTGAAGGCAATCGAAAACTAAAAGCTGTTTTAGAAAGAATAGAAATGCCCTTTAAAATTATTAGTGACCGACCGAAGGTTCGGTTTCGGCAGATAATCTGCTATTTACTGTTATTTTTTGCACTTATTCAGACAGTTAACACGTGTTAAATTAAATAAATAAAATAATAATTGAAGTATGTGAAAAAATATTTTTTTTTAATATTACTTATATAAAACAAACAAAATTTATAAAAAATAACAAAACATGTTAACTACTTCTTCAGACAGTCAACCGTCTCGAAAAAATGAGTTTGGAGAAACACGCATTTAAAGTTTTGCTCTATTTAGATTCTACAGGGTGGACCTTAACTGTGTTCGCAGTTTGTTTCGTTAATTTTTCAACAATGCGTGGGGCGAACGCGGTTCGGAAGGTATCGTTAGACGCGTTATTTCATGGAAATTTTAGTCGCCATGGAGCCGTTCACGGGAGAGCAGCGCGCATTTTGTGTCCGTGCAATTACATAAGCAATTATTCCGTGACGATTTCGAGACGAATGTACCTTGCTCATTTCGGTTTACGAGACATTAATCAAGCACCAAGCGCAAAATCTATTCAGAAATGGATCAAAATGTTTGAGACAACCGGCTCAACAGTAAAAATAATTAATGAAGGCCGCCCGAAGTCAGCGAGGATACCAGACGTTATTCAGCGTGTTAGTGAATCAGTGAGGGAAAATCCACAACAAACTACTCGCAAGAGAAGCCAAGCCTTATCCTTCAAGAGGACCACTTTATAAAGAATTTTACGCCACGATTTACATCTAAAAGCTTATAAAATTTACCTGATGCAAGAATTGAAGCCGAATGATACCAATCTTCGACTTAATTTTGCCAATGTGATGCTGGAACGTTGTTACAATTTTTTCAACATATTGTTCAGCGATAAGGCCAGTTTCCATATCAATGGCCATGTTAATAAACAAAATTGCCGGTATTGGTCTGAGAATAGAAGAAGAAGAAGAAGACCCCCCGACAGAAGCATCAACGTCCCTTGAATATCCCGAAGGTCGTTGTGTGTGCTGCAATATCAGCTAGGGGTATCATTGGCCAACATTTTTTTTTTAAAACGAAAGGAGAGTTGCTATGACAGTGAAATCTAAGAATTATTCTCAGATGCTTCAGGAGTTCTTGGTCCCAGGTCTTCAAAATTTTCAAGGCCACAATTCCATGAGCTGGTTTCAGCAGGACGACGCCACCTGTCACACTGCTAAACTGTCCATGGACCGTTTGAAGGAGATGTTCGCCGGAAAACTCATTTCACGAGGAGGAGACATTGAGTGGCCCCCACGGAGCCCAGATCTCAGCCCGTGTGATTATTTTTTGTGGGGATACATAAAATCAAGAATCTATGAAGATAATCCGACAACAATAAATCAGTTAAAACAAAACATTTTACGGGAAATTAACGCCATCCCACGGGCAACTTGTCAACGTATTTTTTGAGAATTTTCGAATCCGCCTTAGATAATGTCAACAGGCTGATGGAACTCACTTGGACAATATAATTTTTAAAACTTAATGTTATTAAAATTTCCATTTATTGTAGTTTTTGAAAATATTAATAAAACATGTCTAAGTTCTACCATTATTTATTTATTGTTAATTGAAACTAGGTATACAGTTAAGGGCCACCCTGTATATATTTATAAGAATTTTTCTATATTTAAGTACATGTTACATGATTAGTACATTTACTTGAGAAGATACATTAGGTCACCACACTAGGCAGCTGCCTGTATCATGGTGACCAATGGAGGATAGTTATTTTGAAATGAAGTCTAGTAAGTGTAAACATATCCGCAACGTAAGCAGATATATGCGTTAAAATACGATAGCAGTCAAGTACAATAAGCGTGTTTACACGTCAGCGCGTGTGTCTCCATAGAAACCGTTATTACTCCGTTATTGTTTTAGTTACATCCGTAAAATAAAGAGTGAAATGTCGATAGTGAATCACGCTGCACATCTCTATTCAAGTTGTCCATAGAAATACATAAAAAGAACATTCTGTCAGACGCGCAGTCTGACACATAATTTATCCCGCCAAATTTCCTACGGGCGCCCGACGTTGTTAATTTTTATTAAATATTTTTATATGAAATGATAAAAAAGTGAAATGATAAAAAAGTGTTTATTATACATTTATACAATAGAATAAGTATTGTTGTTTACATAATCTGTGATTTTAGTACCGTTTTCACATAAAAACATCACGTGAGTCATTTTCACATTTTTTGTAATGTTTGCATTCTAAATTTTAATATTTACAAATATTAATATTTATTTGTAATATAATAATTCAAAAGCATATTTTGTAACCTGTCTAAAACAGTTTTTACTATTTGGCTACGTTCAGAAATGTTTCATTTATAGAGCTTTATTTGTGAAGCGGTAATAATACAAAGTTTTCGTAAAATGTCATTTCGTTAAAGACATTAAAAGTGCATATTGGCGATTTTCTGAGGGGTTAAGTAAAATTATAGCAAATTGGTAGAAATGTTTCCAATAACTCACAAATTGCCAAAGTTGCGTGGAAAATAAACACAAATAAGTAAGGTAGCTGTTATGTACATAAATACACAAACATACATAAATGCACACATACATACATATATATATACTTACATAAACATGTATTTATGCATACCCACACATACATGTATATTCATACACATATACATACATACACATATATATATACACTTAAGTTTGAAGGCAGAAACAAGCCGTCAGCAAATAGTGACAAAAACAAGAGCATCTAAAGGAGGCTGGATACTACTGCATGATATTTATACATACATATGCCTGTGTTATAAAGTTATAATATGCGCATGCTGTGTTTGTACGTCTCGGTTTTAATAAAATAAAAAAGAAGATTAAAGAATAAATAATACATTAATATTACTATCTAAGTATGAAAACAAGTTGAAAACACTATCATAGTCACTCATCGGAAGGTCAGCAAGCGCCTTTCTGAAAGTGAGATATTTGGCTTTAGACTTTAATTCAATGGATAAAAGTTTTAAATTTTAGGTGCAAGAAAGTTAAACTGGGACTGTGCCATTGAAGTTTTTGTTGTTGGAATAATATAATTGGATTGATATATAGTTAGATTCTGTCTAAATCGGTCGAATTAAAATGGCTATAACTTTTTAAATAATTCTAATTTTGAAAATCCTATTAAGAGGGTATTACCAGAGAAAACCAGAAATATGTCATGTTTAAATCAGATTTTAGACGTATTGACTCTTTTCCACATAAAAATATAAATGGATTTCGAAAGATTGTTCTTTTAGCTAGCATTCGCATGTTTTAAATTTTGAGAAAAAATGTTTATTTTTAAGATAATAAGGTTATACCATAGATCGTTGGCAGATTTGTTAAATTTTCAAAAAAGATTTTGTATTATACCACACCCATTTCAAATCATATAATCACGCAGTAAAATAAATCAATACATTATCTGGGAATCGCATGTTTTAGAATTTAAATTTTAGTTTAAATAAAATCATTTAAAAATATATACGTACATGTGTTTCTTGACGAAAATTGGTCCGTTTGTGTATTTATTTGCGCACTTACAAACTAATATATTTCAGATTTTTTTTACATTCTTATTTAACTTAGACATTATTGAAAAATGATAAATTCTTATAATGAAAAAATAACTAAAAGAAGTATATTATTTTAATAGTTTTATCATCACGTCTTTCAGAATTTTTGGATGTAGATATAAATTAAAGCAAATTTGGAATGAAATAAATCGATATTGAGTTATAATTTTAAAAAGCTGGTACAGAGAATAATTAATCTTTCTCATTGTAACCGCCCTGCACGATCGTTAGAACAACTTTCAACGAAATGTGGATTTTCTGCCGCTGGCTGGTTAAATGCTCTTAAGGAGGTATTCTTGAATATCTAAACTATCGATATATGAAGATTTTTTTTTTGTAGACAGAAAACCCCCTTAAATGCTACTTAGGGTAAACGTAACGTTCGTTATAATCTACGCATTCACAGATGGCGCCAATTAAATAATTTTAGGTTTTTAATACTTTTGGACGTTACGCTTTAAAATATTAAGGTAAATTAATCGTTTGCGCCCGTACATATTTATTATGAATATAAATAAATAGTTTTGTCCATAAACAAACCCAAATCTTTCAAGAAATGCAATATTGGAAAAATATACAATATCGGATTGAGTCACCGATACAAAATTGAATTTTTCAGCCTCTCTTAAAAGATTTGGGTTTGTTTATGGACAAAACTAATTATTTATATTCATATGAAATATGTACGGGCGTCAACAATTAATTTACCTTAATATTTTAAAGCGTAACGTGCAAAAAGTATTAAAAACCTAAAATAATTTAATTGGCGCCATCTGTGAATGTGTAGATTATAACGTACGTGACGTTTAACCTTAAGGCTCTACAACTAGGCCCGAAAAGAAGAAGATGGAGAGATACGAAATGACGAATGTTAGAGGAGAGCGCTAACATTTACAGCGACAAAATCTATGCGAAAATTGCGAACATGTTTAATAAAACACGACTCGTTTAAAATAGAGCAAAAATCTCGCGGGCATTATCTTAAACAGCATTTAAAGAAACACTATGAATTTTTTCATACTTATAACTTGTAAAATAACTGAAACAAATGTGTTGATAATAATTTTTGGAGCATACTTTGCGATTTTTTTCTATGGAGGGAATTTTATATAATTTGCGTTTCGGCGCGGGCAATGTCTAGATATTATCTTCAAGAATAACATATATTTTTTTAAGAGCTTTAAAACTTACCGTGTTTAAGGGAAATATGTAATAAATCGGTACAAATCCGGGTTGCGGGCCCTTAAGACATTTCCCGCGAGATTTTTGCTCCATTTTAAACGAGTCGTGTTTTATTAAACATTTTCAAAATTTTCACGTAGCGCGCTCCCTCTAACATTCATATTTACATATCTCCCTTTCTTCTTCTTTTTAAACGCTTACTAACGGTCCTTAATACCTAATAATTAAAATGTTCTGTGTACATTATATTTCAACTTTGTCAGTAGTTTCCTTGCGATAAGCCGTCAGCAAACAGACTGCAAAAGTGCAGACGTATCGAATTGAGAGATCAACGAACTTGCATAAAAAAGACATCAACGCGCGGCGAGTTACGAAACCCGAATCATGACGAGAAGGATAACTAATCATTTGAAAGAAATAATTAATGTATTTTTCAGCATGACGAATTTAACTTAGAGTCGGGTAATATTGGATACCTACTATGACAACATAATATTTAAAGGTTCAATTATTATCAATTTTAGAAACTAGCTGGTCCCCTGCATGCGTTGCAAAGCCATTCAAAGAAATAAATTGATTCTACCTGCATGTCCTTTCCCGTGCGTCCCCGTTCCCTTCCACCTTCCTCGCCTTCCCCCGCCCTCGTCTCTTCCCTCTCCGCGAACCCTACCTCCCACGTTCCCCTTACCCCTGCCTTTCCTCACAGCCGCTAAAATATATGAAATATACACATTTTCATTTCTACAAATTTCGTAACGCCAGAGCTTACCATTATATAAAACCTATATATTATTCTGATGTACGAGCTATATTATTATATTATTGTAAAGTTTCATTAAAATCCATTCAGTAGTTTTTGCGTGAAAGAGTAATAAACACACATACATCCATTCAAACTTTCGCCTTTATAATATTAAGTAGGAAGTATGTTTTGAGAGGTTTTAAAATGTAGTGGTAAGAACATGCGATCGTCAAGTTGATTAGCCAGACATCTCCCAAAAATCTAAATTTGGGTTGGGAACGCAGTTATATGTAAAAGTGAACCCTCTATTATTAATTTTTTAAACTTTTATGAGTAAAATCTCAAATTATAATATTTAATTAAATGAAGACAATATTAGCGAGACTCAATCGAAATCTGGAGACAGAAAAATCAGAAAAGATATTGGCTCCGCTGGGACTCGAACCCAGGACCCTTTGCTTACATGGCAACAGCTCTACCGATTGTTAAATGAAGACAATATTAGCGAAACTCAATCGAACCGAATTAATATGGGTTCCGTAGCTCAATCGGTAGAGCTGTTGCCATTTAAGCAAAGGGACCTGGGTTCGAGTCCCAGCGGAGCCAATATGTTTTCTGATTTTTCTGTCTCCAGATTTCGATTGAGTTTCGCTAATATTGTCTTCATTTAATTAAAAACCCTCTATCTGTTTTAAAGAGAAATTCGTTAATTTAAATTTATCACGCTTACATTATATTTTGTGAAATTAGAACTTTCTTGTTATTAGACCTCGGACTCTCGTTAGGGGTTTGGATTTATTGTTTGTAAAGTGTCAAGCGCTTGGCCGCACTAGGAATTTATTTTCACAATCAATTCCAACCAGCATATTTTTTTTACACATTTCTCGGAAGATCAAATGGAACTGACTTGATTTTAATTAGTGGAGAGTGAGTGCAAAGGACACACTTAGGCGAGTATGTAGTCAGTGTCTTCTAACATTAAAAGCCGCGGTTTCACAATAATAGCATTTTTGGAAACCGAATTATCGAGTGTAAGCTAAGCTCAGTAATTTTTTTTGGCTCACAAGACGATTTGGGCTTGGCATCCCTTGCTTAGATCTTCGATTGAATTTTAGATTGTGCAATATTTTTACAAAGATTCGAAATAGAGAGATTAGGTGATACGAACTCACGCGTTTAGCATACAAACCAGGCACCACTATTTCTTAGTTTGATCGCTAGGCCACCGGGTGACTGATTGTGCAATATTTTTACAAAGATTCGAAATAGAGAGATTAGGTGATACGAACTCACGCGTTTAGCATACAAACCAGGCACCACTATTTCTTAGTTTGATCGCTAGGCCACCGGGTGACTATTAATGGGTGAATTAAGCCGTTGAATTAAAAGTTTTTTATTGCGCGTTTTCTTTTCGATGTTGAAATAATTGGCACAGATTTTTAAAGTATTATTAAGCTACAAATCAACTCGCAGATGAAAACGGTGAAATCACGGCTTCAGATCAACTTGCAGATGAAAGCGGGGAAATCAAGGTTACAAATCAACTAGCAGATGGAAACTGTGAAATCAAAGCTGCAGATCAACTTGAGATTAAAACAGTCAAATCAAGGCTACAAATCAACTTGCAGATGAAAGTGGTGTAATCAAGGCTATAAATCAACTAGCAGATGAAAGCGATGAAATCAAGGCTACAAGTCAATTAGCAGATGAAAACAGTGAAATCAAGGCTACAAGTCAATTAGCAGATGAAAACAGTGAAATCAAGGCTACTAATCAACTTGCAGATGAAAATGGTGAAATCAAGGCTATAAATCAACTAGCAGATGAGAGCGATGAAATCAAGGCTACAAGTCAACTAGCAGATGAAAACGGTGAAATCAAGGCTTCAGATCAACTAGCAGATGAAAGCGATGAAATCTAGGCTACAGATCTACTAGCAGATTAAAACGATGAAATTAAGGCTACAAATCAACTTACAGATGAAGCGGTGAAATCAAGGCTACAAATCAACTAGCAGATGCAAACAGTGAAATCAAGGCTACAGATCAACTTGCAAATGAAAGCGATGAAATTAAGGCTTCAAATCAACTTGCATGTGAAAACGGTGAAATCACGGCTACAAATCAACTTGCAGATGAAAACGATTAAATCAAGGCTACAAATCAAATAGCAGATGAAAACGGTAATATCAACGCTGTATTTTGGTAAGGTTACAAGAACATTACCTAACATGGGCTTTTTAGGTCCTTGACTATTAACTACCAACTTTATTCTTGAACGAAATGTCCGTTCTTCATTATTCTTAGGCGGTCCCTCACGGGTCGGTAAGGAATCAACAATGGAAATGAAAATGATATCCCACGATAATTATTGAGAAATTGTATGACTTGACTGATTACACGGACTGTTGCTACAAAATAAATGAATAAAACTGTAAGATTTTATTTAATACTTGCACGAAACTGGTCGCTTTTTGCCGCGAATCAACTACAGATGAAAAATCCATAAAATTACAGATTTCGCGCGAAACTGACTGCATTTCTGTTTGGTGCACTGTTGTTTAGAATTCCAATTTGTACACGTTCGCTTCCAAATAAACAGAAACAAGCAACGAAACATTGTGTGAAGCAAGATCGTATAATATAACAATATCTTATTGCCTGGTGCGTGCAGTCGACAAAGCAGAAATTGCGAGAAAAATGCATTCCGGCGCGCTCTCCGGGGCAGTGGAAAAAGTTGCACTTTCTCGAACTTTTTCTAAAGAACTACAAATGCACGCACTGAGATAACACAGATATCAAGCCATGGCTGCAATATAACAAGATAAAAGTAGACTGGGACTAGAACAAAATTGCAAAAATTTATGAAATTAAAGTAGATTCTACGCAGATAGGGGGATATACTCGTAGACACGCCTTTGGTCGAAAGGAAAACGTGTAGAAAGTTTACAACATAGAAAAATTGAAGATATTGTGATATGGTATACTTTTACTTCCACCAATTTTCCTCCATCATATGAAGAAAAATAAATAAAAAGTGGCCACCAGAGAAATGATCATACTAACTGGTATTTATTGGCTGGTGTAAGCGTAGTAAAGATTTTTTTTTGCGTTAATCCCCACAGGAGGCCATGGCGAAAATAATTAGGGTTTAAGAAAATAATTAGTGTCCGACCGAAACAGGATTTTCTACCAAAACCGAAACCGAATCTTCGGTAGCTGTCTCAGTTTCGGCCGAAACCGAAACTTTTTTAGACATGTTAAAAATCTATTGTTTAGGTACTGAAATTTGGCTTATTTTTTACACTTATATAAACAGTTTACACGTGTTAAATGAAATAAAAAAACAATAATTGAAGTATGTGAAAAATATATTTTATTTTGATATTACTAAAAATTAATAAACATGTTAACTACTCCTTGAAACAAAAATTTGCCAATAATCAACACTTATGTACATTATAAAGGAAGGTCCTCATTAATTGAGTATTTTAATTTATATTTTTGAATGTAGCTATTACTTTGTGGTTATCCATTATAGAATAATGAAATAATTTTACTTTGTATAAACCACTTATTTGATGTGCAAATCCGACCGGTTTCGGAACAAACGTTCCTTCGTCAGGGAAAGCTTATACTAATTTGACAGTTTCGAACAATGTTTTATTATGGTAGGGGTGGAGCTGTTGCTAGATAATAATGTAATTGGGTAGGTAGGTATTAGTGTAGAGTGGGTGGGTAGGGGAACAAATCCATGATTGGGCTATATGACAATATTTTTTGTTTGTTGATAATAGATTCATTATTTTTAAGGGATTTTTTAATTTCCAAGGCTTCTAAGTTATCTAAACGTTTTCCTTTGTGATTAATATGAAGAATATTTATCCCTGTATTTTTTTCAAAACTATGGTTATTTTCAATGATATGGTTAGCAAACTCAGAAAAATTATTATTATTAAGACACCTTAAATGTTCTTTGATTCTGATTTCAAAATTACGAGTGGTTTTTCCAATATAAAATGAGGGACAATCATTGCATTTGAGTTTATATATTCCGGAATTAGTCAATTTATGGTCTTTATCTTTAGTATTTCTCAAAAAATTACCGATATTATTTCTTGTATAAAACGCTGGTTTAATATTAGAAGGAAGATTTTTGCAACATTGAACTGAAAAATTATTAATATACAAAATTTTACGCCATTCTTTATCATTAATATTATTAGAATTGTATAGATATTTATTTTTTGAAATTTTGATAAGTTTTTTATTTAGGATGTTATCAATTAATTTTGGTTCATATCCGTTATTTATAGCAATTTGTTTTATTATTGAAAGTTCAGAAAGGAAATTATTATTAGACATTGGGACATTTACTAAGCGGTGTATCACGGAATGGAAGGTGGAGTGTTTTTGTGAGACAGGGTGGTTGGAGGTCCTATGAATTACTATGTCAGTGTATGTTGGCTTGCGATATATACTAAAATCGATTTTATTATTTATAATAGATAAAGTTAAATCCAAAAAGTTTAATTTTTCATTGCCTATTTCTATCGTAAATTTTATTTGGTTATGAAAGGAATTTAAAAGGTTAAGAAAGTTGTTGAGTTGACGTTCAGATCCTGTCCAAATGACGAAGATATCATCCACATATCTCTTCCATAGTAAAACATTGTTTAAAAGAGGTGATTTTGAATTAAAAACAGTTGTTTCCAAATCATTCATAAATATTTCAGCAATAAGAGAACTGGTGGGGGCTCCCATTGGAAGGCCTTCTTTTTGTTGAGTTCATAAAAGTAATGTGTTTACACCAAAATATGTAATTAAGAACTCTTATGAACTGATTGCCTTATTGAAAAATTTTGTACTTCCCATTAATGCTAAACTTGTGTCTTTTGATGTCATTAATCTATTTCCTAATGTGCCTATTACTGAAAGTAAAGCAATTATTTCCAAATTATTGAAAGATTCTACATTACCTACAGATCTGTCTAGTGACCTAACTCGTTTATTTAACTTAGTTTTAAATCAAAATTATTTTCAATACAATAATGTCATATACCAACATATCTCTTCCATAGTAAAACATTGTTTAAAAGAGGTGATTTTGAATTAAAAACAGTTGTTTCCAAATCATTCATAAATATATCAACAATAAGAGGACTGGTGGGGGCTCCCATTGGAAGGCCTTCTTTTTGTTGGTATATGACATTATTGTATTGAAAATAATTTTGATTTAAAACTAAGTTAAATAAACGAGTTAGGTCACTA
The DNA here is from genome assembly GCA_917880885.1 of Limnephilus marmoratus. Lineage (NCBI taxonomy): Eukaryota > Metazoa > Arthropoda > Insecta > Trichoptera > Limnephilidae > Limnephilus > Limnephilus marmoratus. Next base: position 18,104,554 of record OU862932.1, read on the forward strand.
GACAGATCTGTAGGTAATGTAGAATCTTTCAATAATTTGGAAATAATTGCTTTACTTTCAGTAATAGGCACATTAGGAAATAGATTAATGACATCAAAAGACACAAGTTTAGCATTAATGGGAAGTACAAAATTTTTCAATAAGGCAATCAGTTCATAAGAGTTCTTAATTACATATTTTGGTGTAAACACATTACTTTTATGAACTCAACAAAAAGAAGGCCTTCCAATGGGAGCCCCCACCAGTTCTCTTATTGCTGAAATATTTATGAATGATTTGGAAACAACTGTTTTTAATTCAAAATCACCTCTTTTAAACAATGTTTTACTATGGAAGAGATATGTGGATGATATCTTCGTCATTTGGACAGGATCTGAACGTCAACTCAACAACTTTCTTAACCTTTTAAATTCCTTTCATAACCAAATAAAATTTACGATAGAAATAGGCAATGAAAAATTAAACTTTTTGGATTTAACTTTATCTATTATAAATAATAAAATCGATTTTAGTATATATCGCAAGCCAACATACACTGACATAGTAATTCATAGGACCTCCAACCACCCTGTCTCACAAAAACACTCCACCTTCCATTCCATGATACACCGCTTAGTAAATGTCCCAATGTCTAATAATAATTTCCTTTCTGAACTTTCAATAATAAAACAAATTGCTATAAATAACGGATATGAACCAAAATTAATTGATAACATCCTAAATAAAAAACTTATCAAAATTTCAAAAAATAAATATCTATACAATTCTAATAATATTAATGATAAAGAATGGCGTAAAATTTTGTATATTAATAATTTTTCAGTTCAATGTTGCAAAAATCTTCCTTCTAATATTAAACCAGCGTTTTATACAAGAAATAGTATCGGTAATTTTTTGAGAAATACTAAAGATAAAGACCATAAATTGACTAATTCCGGAATATATAAACTCAAATGCAATGATTGTCCCTCATTTTATATTGGAAAAACCACTCGTAATTTTGAAATCAGAATCAAAGAACATTTAAGGTGTCTTAATAATAATAATTTTTCTGAGTTTGCTAACCATATCATTGAAAATAACCATAGTTTTGAAAAAAATACAGGGATAAATATTCTTCATATTAATCACAAAGGAAAACGTTTAGATAACTTAGAAGCCTTGGAAATTAAAAAATCCCTTAAAAATAATGAATCTATTATCAACAAACAAAAAATATTGTCATATAGCCCAATCATGGATTTGTTCCCCTACCCACCCACTCTACACTAATACCTACCTACCCAATTACATTATTATCTAGCAACAGCTCCACCCCTACCATAATAAAACATTGTTCGAAACTGTCAAATTAGTATAAGCTTTCCCTGACGAAGGAAAGTTTGTTCCGAAACCGGTCGGATTTGCACATCAAATAAGTGGTTTATACAAAGTAAAATTATTTCATTATTCTATTTTAATTTAAATTGCGTTTACAATCACAACATTCTTAAGGGTAAATTTACCATTTATTGAGATCTTTTGCAGAGTTTCGGTGCGGCCGAAGGTTCGGCAGAAAATCTGCCGAAACCGTAACTGATGCCGAAACCAGATTTTTTTGCCGAAACTTTCCGAAACCGAAACCGAAGCTTCGGTCGGTCACTAAAAATAATTCAAAATAATTTAGGTTCTATGTCAAAAATGCTGTGTTGATGGTTTTTTTGAGGAGAGGAAGGAGTGAGGCGGGTATAGGTACCGCCACCCCAGGTAACATTTATTGGATAACACCTCTGCCATAGGTCACCACAAGTGGTTCGCTCGCTACGTTCGGTGTCTTGGCAGGGGTGCCCGGGTTCATGGAGTGAGGTATGTCAAGATCTTGGCGGCCGATGTGTCTGCCCACCTGCTGCATGGCAGGTCGGATCGAGAGAGACTGCTTGAGGAGGTTTTTTGACCTCTCAGCCGAAATCCCTCGACCTGTCGCCTTGCACCACAGTTGAAGGGATGATTCATACGTCCGTCACTCCTGGACATACTGACCCCAGATTTCTACCCACCCACTCATACCTATTTCCTTCCCAGAACTTCGTTTTCTTTGTGTCCTTAAAAAACCCTCCACACAGCATCCCCTAAGATGACACAGACCCTGATGGAAATTATCTTCCTTAGGGCCTCCTGTGTGGAGCTAATGTAAAAAAGTGAACATGTTGCAGGAGTGATTCACAGCTGAGAATGAGTCGTAGAAAAGACAAACAATCCTTGTGACGAATGTCAACAGTGCACACATGAACCAATTGCAAAACCAACCAAATTTTTCGACTATGCACCGGTTTAAAGGGAATAACAGAATCTTCCATTAAAATAGTTAATAAGCCCATATAATAAAGACACCTTTCCCACGAGACTAGGGATGCAACGATATATCGGAAAACCGATAAATATCGATATATCGACCCCTAAAAATATCGATATCAAAAAACACAAAATATCGTATCGAAATATCGAAAAACCCGCCCAAATTAAAATACTAACAAAATCAGGTAAAAGAAAAAACTGTCGGTGACGACTAGCTTATGTTATATCTTTCTGATCCCTACAAATACTCTAAAAGTAAACATTGTTGAAACGTGGCAATAGATGCAATGTGTATGTCCCAGTCTTTTTAAAGTGGCAATAAGTCATCTACCAATTGTGGCAAGTGTTCCTTCTGAACGTCATTTTTTAAAGGCGGGAGCCAGTATAATTCAAAGCAGGAATAGGCTACAAGGAACCCGACCGTCAAGGTTACTATTTTTAAGTTCGATAGCTGATGCTGATGAAAAACACTGGCATTAATTTTTTTTAAATAAATTTATAAAAAAATACACATTTTGTATACCTATCCAAGTTTTGTGATTATTCAAATAGCTAAGAATGAAAAATTATGTACATAATCGATAAACGTTTTATATAACTACAACTACATTGGATTTCTAAAAGCTTTTACAAAAAGAAGAAATATCGGTATATCGGCCTACTAGACCGATATATCGATATATGGGCCTACTAGACCGATATAAATAAAATAAAATAAAATAAAATTAGCCTTTATTTCTGAAACTTATAAAACATTATATTCTGATTTGTTTTTTTTTTTAAATATTAATCTAAATTATCAGGGTTCGGGTAATTATTTTAAAAACAGCTTGTCTTTCGACATAGGCCTCCTCTAAAGATTTCTATTTTTATCTATACTTTGCATATCTGAAGTTCTGTTGTACTAGACCGATATATCGATATATGAATGTCGATTTACTTCGATATATATAGATATCAATATTTTTAAAAACCTTGCATCCAATACTCTAAAGATTGCAATACGTGTATTAAGATATGGGAATCTATAATGCATCAAATGAAATGCCCATTTTTGGGCAAAGTCGAGGGTTTTTTTTCAATTATTTTGGGGATCCAGACTAACAAATTCAACAGTGGGACACACTTGCAATTTGTACGAGGTCAGCAGTTGTGTGCTATTAACAGGAAACATTAGTATTTCAGTAAAGGAACGTGTTGTTGTTAGCTTTTTTAGACATCAATCAAAATATCTTCTAATCTGTCGTAATAAATAATTAAATAAATCATAAGTGTGCACTAATCAGTATGCCTGTATGTTTTTATGAAGTTCTACCTCGGGGTAAAACCTCGCAGACATTCCGAGAACTCGGTCGAAGAAACGAAGTAAATAAGATTAAAATGATACCTACGTAACAGAGATATATGTGGGAACCGGCTGCATTGTTTGAGGAGAACATTATTATGCCCGATTCTTGATGCATGTCCCCATTGTTGCTACGCGAGGGAACTGTTATAAGCCAAACTAATGTCAAAAGTACGACAATAAATTGTGAACAACATGAAAATATCTCCCACTAAAGTAGTTAGTAGATGCTCTCAGAATCGTACTAAAGAAATACCACAATCCTGAATCTATTCTGTGATAGGTATCTAGATATTAGTTTAAAAGGAAACCAGTGAAAACCAGAAATTTGTCATTTTTAAATCAGATTTTAGGCGTATTGACTCTTTTTCACAAAAAATTATAAATTGATTTCGAAAGATTGTTATTTTATCCAGTAAACGCATATATCAAAATTTTGAGAAAAAATGTTTTTTTTAGTATAATAAGGTTATACCATAGGTCGTTGGCAGATTTGTTAAATTTTCAAAAAAGATTTTGTATTATACCACACCCATTTCAAATAATATAATCATGCAGTAAAATAAATCAATACATTATCCAGCAAACGCATGTTTTAGAATTTTAATTTTAGTTTCAATAAAATCATTAAAAAATACGTACGTACATGTGTTTCTTGACGGAAATTGGTCCATTTGTGTATTTATTTGCGCACTTACAAACTAATATATTTCAGATTTTTTTAACATTCGTATAAATTTAGACATTATTGAAAAATGATAAATACTTATAATCAAAAAATAATTACAAAAAGAACATTATTTTAATAGTTTTATCATCACGCCTTTCAGCATTTTTGGATGAAGGTATAAATTAAGCTATAGTATAAGCTTTCCCTGACGAAGGAACGTTTGTTCCGAAACCGGTCGGATTTGCACATCAAATAAGTGGTTTATACAAAGTAAAATTATTTCATTATTGTATAAATTAAAGCTAATTTGGATTGAAATAAATTCGATTATGAGTTATAATTTTAAAAAGCTGGTACGGAGAATAATTAATCTTTCTCATTGGAACCGCCCTGTACGATCGTAAGAACATCTTTCGACGAAATGTGAATTTTCGGCCCTGGCTGGTTAAACGCCCTTAAGAGGTTACCCATAGCTGGAACATACATAGCTATCGATAATGCAGGGATTGAGACTTTATAAATACTGTTGCGACCTCAAGGTCGGGGTCCAGAATAATTCTTACCGCCTGCTAAATAAGTCATCAGAGCTAATGTTATCTATATACTAGCTGGTTTATGGCATGCGTTGCAATGCCATTTTCAAAGAAATAAATTGTTTCTCCTTGCATGTCCTTTCAGGTGCGTCCCCGTTCCCCTCCCAAGTCCCCTTCCCCTCCCACGTTCCCCTCCCACCTTCCCCGCCTTCCCTCTCCCGCTCCACCGTCCCGCTATCCCCCCTCCCGCGTTCCATATATTCAGTCCCAGTACATTCAGTTTTCAAACAGCTTGCGTACCACCTATTACATTTTTTAAATTCAAATTTTCATTTTTCATATTATAAATTATGAATTTTTATTTTAAATAAGAACAAACATTCAACCAACGCGCGAACTGTCAAACGTACGAAGTTAAAATAGTCGTTAAGTTTTCTGAAATTATCCAATTTTCTTAAGTTTTCTTTCAGTAAGAAACTTCTACAAAGTATTAGAAAACTTTAAAAAAATATTAATGAAATAGGTAAAGTCGTTCTGAAGTTATGGCGTGACCAAGGGAAACAGGAATTCATTTTTATATAATATACTAGCTGGTACCCGGCATGCGTTGCTACACCATTTAATAAAGAAATTATTTCTCCCTGAGTGTCCTTTCCGCCGCCCCTTCCTCTCCCGCGATCCCTTCCCCTCTCGCGTTCCCATTCCGCCTCCTCCACCTTCCCTCTCCCCACCCCACTCCCCCCCTTCCCCACCCGAGTTCCCCTCCCCCCTCCCGCATTCCTTATATTAATTCCCGGTACATTCAGTTTTAAAACAGCACGCATGCCACCTATTGCAATTTTTTATACAAATTTCATAATGCCAGAGCTCACCAGTAGTTTTATACAAACCTTATCCTGACAATAACCAAAACACAAAAAAAAAGAATTATCCAATTTGACCAATTTGGTGCAGTCGTTCGGAAGTTATGCGCGTACAAACATTTCGGCGATTCATTTTTATTTATATAGAAGATAGAAGATAGAAGATAGAAGATAGAAGATAGAAGATAGAAGATAGAAGATAGAAGATAGAAGATAGAAGATAGAAGATAGAAGATAGAAGATAGAAGATAGAAGATAGAAGATAGAAGATAGAAGATAGAAGATAGAAGATAGAAGATAGAAGATAGAAGATAGAAGATAGAAGATAGAAGATAGAAGATAGAAGATAGAAGATAGAAGATAGAAGATAGAAGATAGAAGATAGAAGATAGAAGATAGAAGATAGAAGATAGAAGATAGAAGATAGAAGATAGAAGATAGAAGATAGAAGATAGAAGATAGAAGATAGAAGATAGAAGATAGAAGATAGAAGATAGAAGATAGAAGATAGAAGATAGAAGATAGAAGATAGAAGATAGAAGATAGAAGATAGAAGATAGAAGATAGAAGATAGAAGATAGAAGATAGAAGATAGAAGATAGAAGATAGAAGATAGAAGATAGAAGATAGAAGATAGAAGATAGAAGATAGAAGATAGAAGATAGAAGATAGAAGATAGAAGATAGAAGATAGAAGATAGAAGATAGAAGATAGAAGATAGAAGATAGAAGATAGAAGATAGAAGATAGAAGATAGAAGATAGAAGATAGAAGATAGAAGATAGAAGATAGAAGATAGAAGATAGAAGATAGAAGATAGAAGATAGAAGATAGAAGATAGAAGATAGAAGATAGAAGATAGAAGATAGAAGATAGAAGATAGAAGATAGAAGATAGAAGATAGAAGATAGAAGATAGAAGATAGAAGATAGAAGATAGAAGATAGAAGATAGAAGATAGAAGATAGAAGATAGAAGATAGAAGATAGAAGATAGAAGATATAAAAATCAAAATATGCTTGCTAGGGTGAATATTTATGAGATGTCTATGCGTTGCCAAACCATTTATCCGATTGCGATGAAACTTTGAGGATTTGATGTGCGCATGCCCACGATGGTTTCTATATACAATAGTGAGCTCTGGTGTCTTGAAATTATGCGTTGCTAACCATACATCCGATTGTGATGAAACTTTGGGGATTTGTTGTGAGCACGTCGCGAAGATTTCTATATATACTTTTGAGCTCTGGCATAATGAAATTTGTTAAAAAAATTGCAATAGGTGGCATGAGAGCTGTTTGAAAACTGAATATACCGGGACAGAATGTATGGAATGCGTGAGGAAGGGGGGGAATTCGGAAGGGGGGTTCACGGGACGGGTGGGGGAGTGGGGAGAGGGAAGAAGGCGGAGTGGGAACGCGTGAGGGGAAGGAGAGGCGGAACGGGAACGGGACGAATAGGACAGGACACGCAGGGAGAAACAATTTCTTTATTAAGTGGCATAGCAACGCATGCCGGGAACTCGCTTCTTCTTTCTTCTTTGTGTGCCCTATCAGGTCCCCCCGACGTTGGCGATCACTATTGAAAATGTCTCTCTGTCTTGCGCTGCCCGGAAGCGTATTTACAATCCCTATCGCGTTTCAGTCGCTTCAAATTTTCAATATCAAAATTTAAATATTCAGAAATAAAATTATTAATTTCTAATATACACATTGGAAAGATTATTTTATCTAGATTTTAGCACAATTTTTGTTTTTGCAAAGTGATAAAAAATTATCAATATAGAGGTGTATTTACAATATATGGGAATAATATTAAAATTTAAATATTTAGAAATAAAATTATTAATTTCTAATATACACATTGGAAAGATTATTTTATCTAGATTTTAGCACAATTTTTGTTTTTGCAAAGTGATAAAAAATTATCAATATAGAGGTGTATTTACAATATATGGGAATAATATTAAAATTTAAATATTTAGAAATAAAATTATTCATTTCTAATATACACATCAGAAAGAATATTTTATCTAGATTTTAGAACAATTTTTGTTTTTGCAATGTGATAAAAAATAACCAATATAGAGGTATAATTAAAATATAAATTGTCGTTACCGCGACTGAATCGGTATAGGTTTTGTAAATACGCTGCCCGGAATAGCTCCTCCACACTTCTAATGCCGGTCCACTCACGTATATTTCACAGCCAAGACATTATAAACTCGCTAATCTATCATAAATAAAGTCCGTGTATAATCTTTAAAAAAATAGTGTCAGTGAAAAAATAGTGTCAGTGAAAAAATAGTGTCAGTGAAAAAATAGTGTCAGTGAAAAAATAGTGTCAGTGAAAAAATAGTGTCAGTGAAGGGCCATGTGACTTTTTAAATAATTAATTCTCCAATAACGACCTTGTTTGCTTCCCAAATGCTTAAATTACGCCGCGTATTGATTATGTTACATTTTTAGAATTTACTAAACACGTTTAGATTTTAATGTAATTCACCTACACAGGTAGGTATGCGGGCGGTCCGTTTGATCGATTCTCCTATCTTAACAAAATATTGCAATCTTTAGAGCACAGACGTCAGGCAGGAATGATATTTTTTTTATACCAGTGTTTCAATGGAAGATGCTCTGAGGAATCAGCGTCAATGATCCCCTCAGCACCGGTGCATAGTCGGGAAACGCGCCAAACACAGTTGAAATTTGTCACATGAGAACGGGTTGTTTCTACGGCTCGTTCTTGATTTCAACAGCTCGGCTGTGAAACGATTTGCCGGCCTCTGAATTTCCTCCTTCCTACAACATTTTCACTCGTTCCTCTCCTCAAAAAAACCCTCCACACATCATCTCAGATGACACTGTGGAGTTAATGTAAAAAAAAAGTATGCTTTAGACCACATGACTAGTTAGTGAGTAAATCTTCAATAAACTTATAAAAGAAGAGAGAAAGAAAATGTGCTCTCTCTTGCTCCTACAGTGTGATACAGACACTAGGCCTGCACTGTGTCTTAGATATACGAAACGTAACTAGCTATGAGAGAAAGAGAGAAAGAAAATGTGTGCTCGCACCTCTCTCTCTTGGCCCTACAGTAATATACGAAACGTAACTCTCTCTCTTTCTATCTTCACTAACTTATATCTCCCTCTCCACTTCCGTTCGCCTCGCCCGATCACACTTTTCGTAACGCTCTCGTCACGCATTCACTAGCTTACTCCCCAATTCCAGCGTGCGTAAAGGAGTTTTACACAGGCCCACTGATTTGTTACAATTCTTGTAACTTCGAAAGTCGCTGTTTTTTCTGAATTACTTCAGTCTGAATTGCGATTTTTAAAAATTGTTTAAACAATTTCATATTCTAACTGGTTGTTGATAATAAGAATTTTTACTTCAGATTATGTTAAAATAAACCTTATGTTATACCATCACCCTCTTGGTCTTTTTTCATGCAATGCCATTAAATATAAATTTTACCATTAATTAAAATCAAACCTTTACAACTAGATAGACATTATTACCACAGCAAGCAAAATAGTCCCCCTTTTCAACTCTAGGAAAGAAAATTGTTTATTTCACTGAAACATTTACGACCGCAGCATATTGTTTGTTATCCAAGAAGGAAAGAGCCAAATAGCACAGCTCATTAATTTGTTCGACTGAACATTTCCTGGTTAGATTTGAGCTGACTTAAGAAGAAAGGCTGCCCTGCCTTTACCATACAAAACTTAAATTTGGATTTGAGGCCAAAATACTTGACCAAACTGAATAATTCACAAATAAACAAATTAGCACATCTCCCTATAGATATTTGATGGTCCTGTATCCCCTGGGAGACCAAGGGGACACCGGTGTCCCCTATGAAATTTCGAAAACCAAAACTTTTTATATGCGATTTTGACCCTTATGTATAAAGAAACTGTATGAAAACAAGGTCAAAATCGCTTGCGTCAAATATCCCTATAGGTAGGGTAAAAGATTTCATTCATGTGGCAACTCTAGAATTTTTGTAATTAATTTATCTGTGACTTCAGACCGCTGTCAAAACCGAAAAGTCGTGAGTTTTTAGCATTTTTGTTCCTTTTTCAAATGCATATAAAGTTATTTATTTATGGTCAATCACATTTGAAATGTGTTTTTTCACGTAGAATCAGTTCATTTTCGTATTTATACGGATGTTAAAGCAAAATTCGGAAAGCAAAATTTTCTCGCCTTTGGCCTTGGCTACCGGGGTATAGTACATTTTTACGGAGTATCGCATTCATTGTCAAATATACCTACATACATATAGTTTCATATCGGTGATCGATGTAGTATATTCCAAGACTCCCCCCCCCTCCCACTATAGTTTTCACGTAGTAATTCATTAATATGATTTTGAATCATTTCTTGCTAACAAAAAATTTTAAATAAATTATTTGGCTCATATTTGTCTTTATTAATACGGCGCCTGCTGCGTGACGGCAAGAGTGCATGCATAACTATAATTACAAGTGGAAAAAATATTGCCAAGATAAAAATTTATATCAAAATATATTGTAACCAGAACAATTTCAAAAAGCCCCTCATTCCTCATTGTGAACAAGCGTGGTATTTTGAAGATCCCCCCCCCCCTCCACATGAACGGGTCACGTAGTATGGGGAAGTTCCCTTATAATGGTTTGTCTAGTTTGTAGTTAGAAGTAAGATTTTAGAAATGTGTTATCATTACTTAGTATAAAATGAAGTCGCTCAAAATGTATGTGCGCATAGATCTTTTAAACTACGCAACAGATTTTTCACCAATAGATAGAGTGATTCAAGAGGAAGGTTTATATGTATAATACATGCTTATTATAGTAGAGAAAAACCGATAAATTCAAATATTCAATTCAGGCAGCGGACGCTGGCAAGCGGGTGGTGTGGATTTTATAAAGGTTGGGTAATGGCGTTGTGTTTCGTTAGCCACAGCAACGTGTGGCCGGGTCTGCTTGCTAGTAAGCTAGAAGTTTGTACAGCGCCCCTGAGACAAAAAAGGCGCTTTACAAGTCATCCAAATATTATCATTATTTTGATGAAAAAAAAACGTGGTCGAAGTGAAACCTCAGAAAACTGACGTATACAAGAGTGGGGAGGCTACGAAACACCACACTAAGAGGAGACCAATTAGGCTACGAAGCACCTCTTCACAATCTTACAAAGAAATTTGGAAGGAGGGAACTCGATTTGGGAGGCGGGAATGGTTATCGCCACCATAACCAACACCTCTGCTCAGTAGAGTAGCGTGCCTTGGAGGGGCCCTGTATCAAAATTAGTTGGAGGGCCCTAATGAAGGATAAAGCTTTCTCACAAGAGAAACAAAAGGCCTCTGTAGCCCGGGGGCCCCGTATCATTGATACGGCTGATACGGCGGTAGCTACGCTACTGCCTCTGCCATAGCTCACCCCAAGTGGTTCGCTACGTTTGGTGATTTAGCAGGTTTGTCTAGGTCCTGGCGGTGGATAACCAGGGCACACTGAACCCCAGATTCCTACCCACCCCTTAAACCCCTTTCCTTCCCAGAATTCTACTCTCCTTCCTTTCCTTAAAAAAACCCTCCACACAGCATCCTCAAAGATGACAGGCCCTGAGGGAAATTATTTTCCTCAGTTCCTCCAGTGTGGAGCTCATGTAAAAAAAAGAAGAGACCGATTATACTGTCTCATTCTCTTGCAGACTATATACTGTAGGTGTATGTGTTTGTCTCTTTTTAGTGTCGCTATTTGTCGTTTCATCGAGTTTCAAATCACATCGGTGCTAAAGAAGTTTACACATCAAAATAATAATTCAATTTGGTTGGGAATTTTGGCCTCAAATCTAAATTCGAGTTTAGTATGAAAAAGTCCGAGCAGCCGTTCCTCTTAACAGAGTATTGTATGTTTATAGTTTATAGTAGTACGGGTTAATTCGGTGACCTCAGTGGCAAGGCGGCAAAGCAATAAGCATTGAAGTGTAAATTACCTACCTTTGGCTAAAACAACTTTTTATCTTTTTTGTTTTTTTTATCACTTTTGAGTTTTTTTTACCTTTTTTATAACAGTCATGGTGGCTGACTTTTTGAAAAATTAATTAAACATTAAATTCGGTTATCTGGGAAGTGAAATATTCCTGAAATATTGATTTCAAATTTTAAAAATTGGAACTGATGATCGTGTGAACCTATACAATACCTATAATCAAAAATGATTTTATTTTTATTGAATAATAGTTCTATATTAGAAACATGGAGGTTCGCAAAGAATGCAAGGCTGATATAAGCGTAATGAATAAGATTAAGAAAGGAATGCTCCGAGGGTTTGGGCATGCATTTAATGTCACTGAAACAATTATATACAAAAGATAATTTACGCATTCAAAAATCAGGATAACTTTACACAGACAAACTCGGGCCGATTCACAAGATCTACATTACAACATACATTCTACCAACCTACAACTAAAACGACTTTTGGACAAAGAAATATGCAATACTTCTCTATAAAATTATTTAATTTACTCCCTCTTGCAATGAAATCCATTAAAAAAATAACCGCCTTCAAAAGAAGCATAAAAATGTGGATTATGGACATGGGAAGGAAGAAAATAGAATCAATTTTGCAACCAAACAAAGAATAATGCTTGCTTTGTACTTTATTTTAGGTCTAACTTCATAATTTTCCTCGGTAATATTCTAGCATAGGTATTTACTTATAATTCAAATAATAAAACTTGTACAATGTGTCCTTAGAACGGGGTACCCCAGTAAGGACACATTTTCTTTAAAAAACTGTAAAAATAAAAATAAAAATAAATGTAGAGCGAATTAACGAGGAAAGGAGTGTAAGGAGAATATACGACGCATATATGAATGGTAGAAGAAATCGGGGACGCCCGAGAAAGACATGGCACGACCAAGTGAATCAGATACTTCAGTCGGTCCATGTCAAGAGTCAGAATAATAGAAGAGCATGTATGAGACGATGTACGAATGTGAACGAGGCAAGGAGTGTGTGCCAAGACGAGTTGTTTGGCGGTCCGTCCTCTCTGCCTTCCCCTGTGGGGAAACGGCGTGATGTTTAGTTAGTTGTGGTGCATAGTCGGGAAACACGCCAAACGCGTGCCCAACATTTGTACACGGTTGACATTTGTCACATGAAAACGGGTCGTTTCTTCGACTCGTTCTTGTGTTCAACAGCTCGGCTGTGGAATGATTTGCCGGCCTCTGTGTTTCCTCCTTCCTACAACATGGGTCTCTTCAAGACCAATGTTCATTCCTTCCTCTCCTCAAAAAGACGCTCCACACAGCATCCCAGATGACATAGGCCCACAGGGAAATCATTTTCCTCAGGGCCTCCTGTGTGGAATTAATGTAAAAAATAAAAAAAAGTTACTAGGACGCCAGCGACTGCTAAGTAAAGCCAATTCGTACTTCAACCTATCTTTAAAAAGAATTTTAACAAGAAGTATTTCTAAAAGATTCTCAATTTGGTAGGCGGGTATGTGTACCACCGCCCCGGTAACCATTTATTGAATAACCAACACCATTGGACTCCAGATACTAATATCTACAGCCCGTATGTCGGACGAATATCTACAGCTCATATGTTGAACTAATATCTACGAACTTCAGAGTGTTGACTAATGTCTACAGAGCGTAGGTTGAACTAATATCTACAGAGCGTAGGCTGGACTAATCAGCTAAATGTGTCCAATAGTCCGATATTAGGGATTTTTACATACTTACTTACATAAATTAAGGTTTTTAAACTGCATACGCAATATTACGTTATTCCAATATGCTATACATAATTGCAAATCCAACCTCTGCCAGTGCTGTAGATATTCGTCAACACTTCGGTTCTCATAGATATTAATCAACAGTTTGAGCTGTAGATATTCGTCAACACTTTGATTCTCATAGATATTAGTTCGATTTTTTCAGTTTTTGGAATACCTGTAGATATTAGTAGACGCCTCTCACCATTGCCGTGAATTACTTCAAATGTTTCAATACGTTTGGTGACTTAGTACTTACAGTAATTACTGCATTAATTTTATGTCATAACTTTCTTTAGATATGTGTGAGCCTTGTTTGAAAAATTTTAATCTGTTTTCAGGAAGTTAATCTAAATAACCATTTTTACCTTAAGTCTTGCGAGATCTCGCGTGGTATATATTATATCATAGACAATATACTAATTAAAAATTACATTCTTCTATTGTCATGCCATGGATGAATGACGTAATAAAAACTACCTGCTTTCTGTCACACAGTGGCAATAAAATTATTCCAAGAATGTTCTAGAACACAATATAGAGGAAATGAAAGAATGGCGATGTTATATAAACACAATTAGCTCTTTAAGATGCACAAGAAGTAATGCAAAAGCATGTGTTTTTGTTTGAAAATTAGATCGACTAGAAATATTTTTGTAATATTTTTTCACAGTAAGCTGGAGGAACGACAGTTGAGATGGTATTGGCATATAAGACGGAGGCCATCAGACCACACAGTGAAGCAGGTAATGTCTAAGGAGCTTCATCGACAGTCATCCAGAGGAAGACCGAAGAACTCCTGGATGACTCAATACTTCAGAGAAACGGCCTGAATGATGGCGATACTCAGAACAGAAGAAACAACCACCTGAGAACGAGAAGAACCGACCCCAACAGCCTATCTAGACAATGAGTTGGGAGAGCACAAGGAAGAACATGAAGAAATATTTTAGATGCTTTAATTAAATACCTATTGGTCTTTGAAATAATCGAACATCATCATCATTCCATAGTATACAATGAAGTCGCTCAAAATGTATGTGCGCGTTAATCTTTTAAACTACGCAACCGATTTTCAAACGGTTTTCACCAATAGATAGAGTGATTGATTAGGAATGTTTATATGTACAATACATGTAAATTATATTAGAGAAAAGCCGAGAAATTCATAAAAGAAAACATATTTTTGTGCGATTTAAAACGGCTGGCGGGCCGTACTATAATCACTTTTGAAATTCGTTCTACGGAAGAAATTGGAAAATAGATGTCCTAGAGTAAGTAGGTATTTGATTTTCCCTTTTCAAATATCCAGTGTTGCATTGCAAGCATTGTACAATTAGTGGCGATCGCTAACTATATTATTATATAAATAAAAAATAATAATAATAATAAAGTTGATTCAAGAGGAAGGTTTATATCTATAATACGTGCTTAAAGCCGAGAAATTCAAATATTCAATTCAGGCAGCGGGCAGCGGGCAGCTGGCAAGTGGGTGGTGTGGATTTTATAAAGGTTGGGTAATGGCGTTGTTTTTCGTTAGCCACAGCAACGTGTGGCCGGGTCTGCTAGTATTGTTATATGTCTTTTTATAAGCCCAGAAAAAAAAATATCAAGCCATAGAGACGGTTGTAATTTTCAAAATGTTTTACTTACGAACCTGTTTGTAAAATTGATCATAAAACATTTAATATTTGTTTCTAAACTGTACAAAATAAAATAAACGAACAGACTGGACGGGTCGGGATGGATTCATGTGTCCGTCACTGCTGGACATTCTGCTCGTAGTTTCCTACCCACACCTCATAAATTTTTCATTCCTAGAACTTCCTCTCCTTCCTTTCCTTAAGGGCCCGCAACCCAGATTTGTACCGATTTATTACATATTTCCCTTAAACACGATAAGTTTTAAAGCTCTTAAAAAATATATGTTATTCTTGAAGATAATATCTAGACTTTGCCCGCGCCGAAACGCAAATTATATAAAATTCCCTCGATAGAAAAAAATCGCAAAGTATGCTCCAAAAATTATTATTAACACGTTTGTTTCAGTAATTTTACAAGTTAAATGCTTGAAAAATTTCACAGTGTTTCTTTAAATGCTGTTTAAGACAATGCCCGCGAGATTATTGTTCTATTTTAAACGAGCCGTGTTTTATTAAACATTTTCGCAATTTTCGCATCGATTTTGTCGCTGTAAATGTTAGCGCTCTCCTCTAACATTCGTAATTTCGTATCTCTCCATCTTCTTCTTTTCGGGCCCGTTTGCGGAGCCTTAAGGCACCGTACCTCTGCTCAAAAAGAAGAAGATGGAGAGATATGTTATTACGAATGTTAGAGAGGGCGCACTAATATTTAAAACGATGAAATTCAATCGAAAATTGTGAAATTGCTTAATAAAACATGACTCGTTTAAAATAGAGTAAAAATGTGGGGAACATCTAAAATAGCATTTAATGAAACACTGTGGTTTTTTTTATCGAGGGAATTTCATATAATTTGCCTTTCGGCGTGGAACACGTCTAGATATTATCTTCAAAAATAACATATATTTTTTAAGAGCTTAAAAACTTCAACAGCCTTACTAAAAAAAAACCACAGCGCGACCGATTAACTGTATTATTGCAATAACATAAATAAACCTTGTGTACGCTAGATCCCAATTTGTTACTAATAACGTTTCTTGCGTGGTCACGCTGTTAAAATGCATTAAGATCTGACAACATTGCAAATGGTTTTAATTTCCTAGGAAACAATGTTGTTTTAATTCTTCTCCGCCAGGGGCATTATTGGCGCGCCTTCTCAACGGCACCGCGATGAACATAGCCCGGTGTGTTTTTTATGGCGGGGTGTCAGAAAAATTTGTTAGTGCCTAAATGTTGTGATTTTACTTATTAATTTCTATTGTAGTGACGAATTTACTCTTCTATTCACATGATTGATATATTTATTATGTTATGTGTGTGGTTTACATCAGTTTAATCGAGTTATTGTACAAACGCCGTACTTTCAAAGTTGGACTGTCAGAATATTGTTCTATAGAACTATAGATAGTTTTCTTAAAAGATAAAATTAACATTTTAAGATCTTTATTTTATGTGAATTTCATAAATGTGGTGTTTTTTTTAAATATTAATATCTAATACATGTGTACCTAAACTTATCAACGAAATTAACGTTTTAAAGTTGCTAGAAATCTGTTATAAAAGTCGGTATTATTTTTTTAGGTTAGTTTTTTGGCAATAAAAAAACTTTGAAATTTTTTATTATTTTTTTATTGTATGTACGAGGAAAAAGTGAGGTGGCAGTTTCGTTCCAAATTCATTATATAAAAGGTCAGTATTTTTCAAATTTTGTTTTTTTTATAAATTTCTGTACACTTTCATCAAATATGTTTGGGTAAGAAATTTTTTCCATTTTTTTCCGAGTTTGGATCTTAAATTATGGCAGTTTTTGAAAACTAAAGTGTATTTTAAATACACGAATCTAAAAGGTAATTTTGTCTAGTTTTCATAAATGGTATTGGTTTTTACGACACCTTCAAAAATAAGAAATATATAGAACATTCAAAATACTTAGGAAAAATTCCAAATTTCGTCCGAACATCAATCGTTAAAACAGAGATAAACTACCCCCCCAGGCCGTGGAAACCATGTGTATTTTTTTCCATGAAAAATTTTTTAATTAGTAATGTTTTCACATCCGCGGCCGTTTGTCAATTGAATAAAATTTTCACTGGGTTTTTTAGTAAGGCTGCAAATGTTTAAGGGAGATACCTATGTAAGAAATCGGTAGAAATTCGGGTAGCGGCGACTTAAAAAGAGCCTCTACACAGCATCCCCAAAGACGTTACAGATACAAGAGAAATTATTTTCCTCAGGGCTTCATGCGTGGGTTAATGTTTAAAAAACAGGGATGCCATAGTCCGTCAGGCTGCGAGATCAGACAGATCTTTTATGTGAACAAAATCCCACATAAAAAAGAGACAAGATCTAAATTGTTGCCAGGAAATCTGTTGTTGGTCCATAGATACTTAACTCCAAGGCATATTTTGTCAAAAGGTTAAAATATTTCCGCTTTGCAATAAAATCTAAATAAATGGAATATTTCTGAACGTATCCGAAAATTAAAAACGGTTTTTGTTAGGTGATAAAATACTGTATTAAAATTTTGTACCGCATACCGTATTTTATTAAACAAATCTGTAATATAAAAATGAATCGCTGAATGTGTTGCTAAGCGCATAACTTTCGAACGACTGCACCAAATTGGATAATTCTTTTTTTTATGTGTTCATTATTGTCAGGATAAGGTTTTTATAAAACTTCCGGTGAGCTCTGGCATTATGAAATTTGTATAAAAAAATTGCTATTGGTGGTACGTGAAGTTTGAAAACTGAATGTATGGGGGAGGGGAACCTGGGAGGGGAGCGGGGGACCTGGGAGGGGAACACGGGAGAGAGGGTTCGCGGGACGGAGGGGGAGTGGAGTGGGGAGAGGGAAGGTGGAGGTGACGGAACTCGGGAGAGGGGTTCGCGGGACGGGGGAGGTGAGTGGAGTGGGGAGAGGGAAGGTGGAGGTGACGGAGTGGGAACGCGAGAATGGAAGAGGTCGCAGGAGAAAAAGGGGAGGCGGAAGGAGAACGGGACGAATGGGAATAGACACTCAGGGAGAAACAATTTCTTTATTAAATGGCATAGCAACGCATGCCGGGACCAGCTAGTTACTTATAATAATTGTTAACTTTTAGATTTGAATGTAAAACCTGGTGTTTTCTCTTTCTACTACCGTTTAGATCATTTTCTCACCATGATAGTAAGGAAGACAACGATTTCAAATGAGACATATGTGAGTTGTTCCTAAAAGCGAACAAATTGGACTGAGGGATTAGCATTACAAAAGTGTCTTCACATTTTCCAAAAGTATACACGAACAAAAATATCTAACGTACGTAGTTATTTAGGTAGGTAGGTACTAAGTATTTTGAATTCGCAAACTTGATTTGGTTAATCGCAAGTTAGTCATGTATTATTACATTATTCGGGTCGTTGCTCTCGCTAACAACAACTTCTCTGCTATTGTGACACTTCCAACAGCCAGCTAACATAACGGTTGAACACCCAGCCCAATTGTTTTTCTTCAATAATGGCATAAAAATTTACCGTGAACATTCCGCTGATTGTACGTTTATAATTGAATACTGTAAAAAAACGAGCAGTACAATGCCGTGTGAACCCACCTTACCCTTTTTCTTTAAGCTCGGCTTAATATATACTTACGTCCGTCGAGTGGCTAGATACCGATGTATATATAGATCAGATACGACGAATCCTGCAAAAAATTCAAGCTTGCTAGTTTCACGGCTTAATCCTAGTTGTCCACTATTATTTACTTTTCTCTTTCAAAATCTTAGACGAAACGTGTGTACTATTGGTCAAATGAATGCTTCCGGTTAAAATATACTGGTCCCAGCTTACGTGACGTCATCTTTTTCGTTTTCATACAAGGCGTGTGAGAAGGAAGAGGACAATCGTCGATGACGTAAGAAAGATCTCTCGCTATATACGGATTATGTGTCAAGCCCGACTTAAAAAACATACCTGAGACCTACACTAAAAAAACTTGCCATAATCTCTACATATTATAAATTAAAGTCCTCCGCCGCGTCTGTCTGTCTGTTCGCGATAAACTCAAAAACTACTGAACAGATTTTCATGCGGTTTTCACCAATAAATACAGTAATTCATGATGAAGGCTTAGGTATATAATTTGTCAAGTTTTTGCGTTAATGAGTTGAAATATATAACATATAAAGGAGAATGTATGCATGTGGTGGAAGAGCGGGCTGGCAAGCAATTTGTTTTGTATGCAAATCTACAGTTTTATGCCGAGGTTGATGAAATTTTGTACATATGACCAGAACAAGAGGAAGGTCACTGTCTGTGCATCGGCCCGGGCATCGCCGGGGACTTGTGGTAATTAAAGAGAAGGAAAATTACGGTATTTTGCACCGATTTTAACTTCATATCTTGTTTTAGATCACTTCATTTTAATACCTTGTTCTCACTGGTTTCAGAAGTACCCTTTTTTATTAGGAGAATTTTCGAATTATTATAAGATCCAAAATTCTGACTAATATTATTATCCACATAAATATTTACGTCATGTAGCGTGTGGTGAATAGAGGGAAAGGGGAATTGGGTAAATTTGATTACGGTATATCAACGTTAACACATCACTCCAGCTGACTGTCACAACTTTCCTTTGCACTTATCCTTAATAGCAAGTCAGGTACTGAATCTAATGTTATTATTATTATGAACACACAGAACTTAGTCTAACAATAATAATTGAGCCAGGTACACACTCAGTCCCATAGATGGCGGGCGTGCCTTATAACGGTCGCCATCTTGCTCCACTTTCGCGCCTGTTTTGAATTTGGAATTACGCATTACGCATCATACACAATGTCCTGTTGCAGAAACTACCACGGTAAGTACCGCGCGCCATGTAAACATTTTCCTATTGTTTTTAAAGATCTGTTCATGATAACTAATACTAAAGAGTGGTAGGTAGGTTCAGATAACATTTCGGAATCGAAGCATTGCTCGAAATGGCTTTGGCTTTGTTTGGTGACCAGATCTAAATAGCCAGGTCTTACCTTCCTCTTCGGTTTCCTTTCCCTCCCCACTACCTTCAGCCTCGCAACATACCGCAATTGGAGGTACCTACCATAGTCCAAATGGCTTCAGGTGGGAGAGATTTCGAGGCATTTGGGACTCGTCTATTAATTTTTTTTTTACAAATGTTTCTCGCTTTCACCCTTCAAGGATGTACTAGGCCAGGGATGGCGAACCTTTACGTATCAACGTGCCATTTTTCTAAAGAAATGTTTAATGAGGTCATAGACGTGCCATCAAATAATTTTGACTTTGTGATTATTGGGAAAATAATTATAATAAATACTTAGTATCTCTATTAATGGAGGACTCTATTAATTAAGGTAACTCTATTAATGGAGGACTGAACGCCGTTGGCACCAACAAAAAACTGTCCAAAGACGCGAAACTAGCCGTCCATAATGGAGTACTGGTACCTACCCTGATGTATGGCAGTGAGGCATGGAACTGGCAGAGGAAGGATGAAAGTAGACTGAACGCTGTAGAAATGAGATCCCTGAGGCGTATGTGTGGTAAAACCATGTATGATCGTGTGAGAAATGAGGAAATCCGCAAAGAATGCAAGGCTGATGTAAGCGTGATGAGTAAGATCAAGAAAGGAACGCTCCGATGGTTTGGGCATGTAGAGCGAATGAACGAGGAAAGGAGTGTAAGAAGAATATATGACGCAAATGTGAATGGTAGAAGAAGTCGAGGACGCCCAAGAAAGACATGGCACGACCAAGTGAATCAGATACTTGAGTCGGGCCATGTCAAGAGTCAGAATAATAGAAGAGAATGTATGAGACGTTGTATGAATGTAAACGAGGCAAGGAATGTGTGCCAAGACCGGGATGTTTGGCGGTCCGTCCTCTCTGCCTACCCCTGCGGGGAAACGGCGTGATGGTTAGTTAGTTAGTTAGTTAGTTTAATACTTAGTATCAATTAAAAACTCTTTATTTACTACAAAAAATAGAATCATTTAGCATTATACGAGTAATTTAAATTAAAGTAAAATTAGTGTGACTTCTGTTGTTGCAGGTTAGACGACAATTAACATATGTTAGGGTTGTAAGATGTTACTTTTAGCAGAATGCATGTTGAACTGGAGTCATCTGTCAAACGGTAAATAACCGACTCTTTAATGTTATTCATCTCTGAAAATAATGACTCGCAGGCATAGGCTTATGAAAATATTTTTAAAATATCATGATCTAGCTTCTTCAAACGATTAAATGTGTCTGGTAACGCATTCCATGTTTCTAAAATTATGTTATTAGCATTTTCACTTATATTACCTGTCAATCTTTCTGTTTCAATTAATTCTAACTCTCTCCTTTTTCAACAGATTTTTGAATCCATATTGAACTAAACTAGAAATCAATCAGCTGCATTTCAAATTCATCAATTTCCAACCAATCGAATGGGGACTAATTCAGTTTATCAAATGACATCACATCAGGATAAACAATAAACTTGAGTATTTCGATAATTCTTTGAACTGAGAAAATCTGAGAACTCGGGTTCGCTCGTTCACCTACTACTTCACAATTTTTTTCGTAGTGCATAATAAATTCTGTGATCACTGATCAGTGACGTGCCCAAAATATTGTGTCGCGTGCCATTGTTTCGCCATCCCTGTTTTAGTCCATCATTTCAAAGTATGAAAAGAGGAAAGGTGAATTTATATATTAATTTTAGTCAAACGGACAAATTTCAAAATTATACGGAAGATTGGAGTCGAGTTCAGACTTAGAAGAGATAAGATGTTGAATGAGGAGAGGCAATTTTAGATAAGGCTTGATTAGAAAGAGGATATTTGCTTAGAGAGGGACAACCAAAATATGTGATCTAAAGTTCCCACATCTAGACCACAAAATGTACAATCTGGGGAGTCAAAGACATGAATTTTACAAAGGTGAGAAGGAAAGGAATTCTCATTAGAATAAGTGAGGAAATTTATTTTTTGAAAAAATGGGGACATTGTTGAACGCACAATTTTAATAGGATAATCCTTTGTATTGAGGCGTAACAAGCTTCTTTAGATTGATTAGCCACATTAAAAAAATAAAACAACCTGCAATCAAGACGATAAGAGGCGAGACCATCACCCCTGTCATAGTCACCCCAAGTGGTTCGCTACTTTTGGTGATTTAGCAGAAGAGCCCGGGCTCATGATGAGGTTTCATAGGTCTTGGCGGCGGATACGTTTGCCCACCTACTGCGTGGCGGGCAAGACCGGGAGGAACTGATTGAGGGAGACCTTTGACTCCTACAGCCAGGCTCTATCCACCCATCGCCTTGCACCGCAGTGGAAGGAATGGATTTATACGTCCATCACACCTGGACACACTGACCCCCCAGATTCCTACCCACCCCTCATAATTTCTTCCGTCCCAGAATTTCATTCCTTACTTTTCCTAAAAAGACCCTCCACACAGCAACCCTAAGGAGGACATGGCCCCCGAGGGTAATTGTTTTCTTCATAACCCCCTGTAATGTAAAAAAAATAACATATTTAAAAAAAAAATTAACACTAAAATATTATTTTTTATTATTTTTGGGACATGGCATCACTGATTCCAAGTACAGCCACTAAAGATGGAAAATGGCGATAGTATGCAAAGCAATCCATAATATCATCTATTTAATATAATACGCATAGAGGAGGAATGTCACTTCCATTTTCCACCTGGCGCGCTCCTGAAGGTCATTTTGTTCGCGCTGTACAAGCATGTGTACATTACTTTTCAGCCTTCCCTAGTTGTTAAAAAGAGTGAAGACTACTGCCATCTAGCGGCATATTTTTGTAGCATATTTTTAGTTGATATTGCATTTTACAGATTAGCGACGTAAGACTAAACTAAAACGAAATGTTAGACGGTAAAGTAGATCTCTGGTTTTTATATCGTATAATGTGTTATGGTGACACGAAAGTGTTGTTTATTTTGATTGTGTTAGAAAACATTATTATAAATAGTCTGCTTTTCTAGTTTAACTCTCTCTTAATTCGTGGATCTCCTATAAACAGCTAGCATTGTCTAGCAAGTGGTCAAAGTGACCAAATTTAGTGTTTTGTCGGGTCGGGACAAATTATTGTAGCAAATGTGCTTTGTGAATAAAACCAGGAATTCCTCCATTGAAACCAGATGTTTTTACTTGACGTCCTTCTGCTGAATATCAATTTATAACATGGTCCTCCAGCCGCATCTACCTTACGATCGGATTAAGGCATTAAAAGGAAAAAATAAAATGAACCAGCGAGCTATCCAAAAATCCAGAGAGATGAAAAGATGAAAACATGAAGAACAAGGATCGACATCAATATAAGTATCCCCTGCCCATTATTTCCTTCTATTCCGTGAATTCCTGTTCAAACAAGTGCTATTTTTTGTGTGTCAATGTACTTATTTAAAAACAAAAAAACTAACTACCCGCAGTGTAAATGCAAGTCATGCGAATTATTTTAGGTTAATTGTTTTAGAAGATGATTATTGTAAGATTCTGTCATTGTTCATAGCTTGAATTGGTTACTACGGGTTTCTACGCGATTATTGCACAGAAATTATTTTTAAGGAACATTTTTAGAATTTGTTGTGTTGAATTATTGTCAAACGTATAAAAAATGGATAATTTAAAATCGTTGATTAACAAACGCGGAGTGTTGAAAGGTAAACTCACGAGATTTGCGGATTCATTAAACGCATTATCAGTTAACGAAATTAAAATTCGCTATGCGAGAATTGAAAAAATAATTGATGATTTCGAAGAGGTCCAGGAACAAATCGAAAGTCTTCCGGATTCCAACGAAATTGATAATAATTTGCAAAGGGAAAATTTTGAAAATCAATATTATTCAACCTTGGCGACTGCTAAAGGAGCAATTCAGTCTGTAGAGACTCCCAAATTAGAAATCAAGTTACCCAACCTTCAGTTACGAGAATTTAACGGAGATCCCAAAAATTGGATTAATTTTCTAGAAACATTTAAGACATTTCTAAATATGGAGACATTGTCTCCTACGCTGACGACACAGTCCTACTACTAAAAGCAAACACCTGGTCTGAATTAAACAAAATGGCAAATACAGATATCAATGCACTAAAATTATGGTTTGATAAAAACCTGTTGACTTTAAATTCTAAAAAAACCTATTATTTGCCATTTTTCATTAAAAAACAAGAAACACCTAAAGAAATAAACTTAATAATCCACTCTGTGACAAATACAGAAAACCACAAATGTAATATATCATGTTCAAAAATAGAAAGCAAAACTGATATTAAGTACCTGGGCATAACAATAGACCAGCGTTTAAAATGGTCTCCACACATTAATATTCTGAACAACAGAATAAGGAAACTAACATATATATTTAGATGTTTAAGAGATATTTTAAACGAAAAATTACTTAGAACCACGTACTTCGCTTTCTGTCAATCAATTATACAATACGGCATTATAGGATGGGGCGGCACATATAAAAATCAAACACAAACAATTTACATATCACAAAAACTAATAATAAAAACAATTTTAAAAAAACCCTACTCATATTCGTCAGAACTTTTATTCAAACAATTTAAGGTCAGAAAATTAAGTGCATTATACTTTTATCATGCAACATTACAAATTTATAAAGATAATATTAAAAATCAAGTTGCACCATTTAAAAATAACAGAAGTCTTAGACAAACATCAATACTTCCCACTCCAAAATGTAAAAAAAAAATTGGACAATTGAGTCATAAATATCTCGGAGCAAAATTTTTTAATTCATTACCAGAAAAAATTAGAAACATGAATACCAATATAAAAAATTTTAAAACTCACCTTAAAAATTATACTGAAAACTTAAACTGAATGATATAAAAAGCAATACAATAACACCCCCCCATACACACAAGCCTTGCTTAATTATGGGGTACATCAAATATATCTACTATGTAATTAATTACTGTATAAAATTTATTTGTAATTTATGTACCTTCTATTACTAATAAAAAAAAAATAAAAAAAAAAAAAAAAAAATTAGTTCATAACAATACTGCCATAAGCAATGTACAGAAGTTTTATTATCTGCAATCCTGTTTAAAGGGGAATGCAGCAAAGATCATCGCCAATTTCGAGGTATCAGACCTGAATTATATATCGGCTTTTGAATTGTTGCAGCAGAGGTTTGCAAATTTGCGAACTACCGTACAAAGACACATCCAAGCTCTGTTTCAACTTAAAGAGATGAAACATGAGGATCCAGTAGCCATGCGTTATCTGATTGATGAAACTAATGTAAATTTGAAAGCGTTGCAAAATTTAGGCTTGAAAATCGAACAATGGGATGCTTTAATTATATACGTAATTTCTAATAAATTGGATGCAAGTTCTAGAAAGCATTGGGAACAAAACCCATTGCAGGATGAGCTACCTACATTACAGGAATTTCTTAAATGTTTGACCTCGCGTGCGCAAGTTTTGGAATTAATGTTAAATTCAGATTCGAAAAAAATTCCTACCTACCCGAAAGCAAGTGGTAGCAACAATAATCCCAAAAAGGAATCGGTATTTTTAGCTGCTACCCACAATAATTGTATTTGTTGTAATGACAAAGGGCATAAAATATATTTTTCTAAAAAATTTTTAAAATTAAATTCAGGAGAAAGAGCCAACGCAATAAGGAGGTACCGTGCCTGCTTCAAATGTTTGAGGTTAGGACATACGGCCCCATATTGCAAAATTAATTTAAAATGCAAGCATTGTGATAGCGAGAGCCACAATACGTTATTGCACAGGGAGATGCATCCGAGCGATGACTCCATGAATAAAGGTGAAGATCACCCAGGAGGTGACTGCCAAATGGATGCTGAACGAGTTTCAGTATCAAACCATTCAGCTTTAGCGAAGGCTGAAAAAACAATTTTATTGTCGACTGCTATCATTGGGGTAGTAGGTCACAATAATAAAGTGCATGAGGCAAGAGTCCTAATTGACTCTGGAGCTCAAGCCAATTTTATGTGCGAAAAGTTCGCAATGAAGTTAAATTTGAGATGCGAAAATATAAACAAGCCTGTGTTAGGTATACACAACAATGTTACCCATATAAAGAAACGTGTTGCGATAAAAATGAAATCTCTGAGGACAAATTATAATCAAAATATCACTTGTCTAATATTGCAGGAAATAACCACAAACCTACCTCAAGCAACAGTGGCCAGAAAAGACTTTAAGCTGCCGCCGGGATTACAAATGGCGGACCCAAATTTCAACGTAGCGGCGCCTATTGATATCCTGTTAGGCGCTGAGAGCTTTTGGGATATACTACAAGATGATCGGCTGAGATTGGATACCGGACCTACTCTGCAGAGGACTGAATTAGGCTGGGTTATATCGGGCCCGATCAACATTCATCAGAAAAAAAGGCCAGTACCGCAATTTTGTAGTTTATCAATAAACACATTATCTAATCAGATAGAAAAATTTTGGAAAATGGAGGAGGTGAATTCTGCGAGATTTCAAAATCACGAGGAGAAGGCGTGTGAAGCAGATTTCGTCGCCACGCACTCTAGAGAGAGCGATGGTAGATACGTTGCAAGTCTGCCGCGCCGCCCGTGTGTGAGTCAACTTGGTGACTCGTTAAAGACAGCGGAAAAAAGATTTAAGCATTTAGAAAAGAAATTTTTAATAAATCCTGAATTGAAATTGCAATATGTACAATTTATGCAAGAATATGAGCAACTAGGTCATATGGAGTTATGTGATAAATGGAGAGGGGATGAGCAATCCTATTTTTTGCCGCATCACGCGGTCATAAAAGAAGCTAGCACCACGACGAAGGTGCGTGTAGTGTTTGATGGTTCGGCAAAGACGTCGACCGGAATATCCCTGAACGATGCTCTGATGGTGGGAGCTGTCATTCAAAAGGACTTATACAGCCATTTATTACGTTTCAGAATACATCGATACGTCATGACTGCGGACATCGAAAAAATGTACCGTCAAATCAACGTATGCGCAGAGGATCGCAGCCTTCAGAAGATTGTATGGCGCGAATCACAAGAAGAGGAACTCCGACATTACAAATTGAAGACCGTCACATATGGGCTGGGACCTTCCTCCTTCCTAGCAACGAGATGTCTTCGACAAATCGGTATGGATAACAAAGTTAATTTCCCAGTAGCAAGTCAAGTCATAGAAAATGATTTTTATATGGACGATCTCTTGACCGGAGGGGATGACTTGGAAGTTTGTTTCAAGTTGAAGAAACAAATAAGTGATATCTTGCTGTCCGCAGGGATGACCCTGAGGAAGTGGAGATCAAATATTTTGGAATTGTCATCTGGGCGGAGCCAAGGTGAAATTGCCAAACAGGGCAATTGTGAAAAAATGATCACTGACAATTCCAAGAATGAAAAAATACTTGGATTAATTTGGAATAATGAATTAGATTACCCGTCGTATGAAATTACAAAGCCGTCAGGTAAAACTAAGAGTAAGCGTCAATTATTATTGTGCATAGCTTCCACCTTTGATCCAACGCAGTGGCGGCACGTATCATCGTCAAAAAATGCAGAGGATATACTGTCCCGAGGTACCACAGCTGAAAGGTTAGTCAGCACTTCAATATGGTGGAAGGGGCCAAGCTGGTTGACGGAAGATGTCAGCACTTGGCCAGTATCCAAGATGTCATGTTTGGATCCCCCGGAAATAAAAACTAAAAATGTACTACTGGTAACTGATACTCAAGAATGGGATATTTTCGAAAAATTCTTATCGCTAACCAAATTGAAAGGAGTAATCGCTCAAGCGTTAAGATTTATAAATAATTGTTGTAACCCTAAGCATAAAACGTATGGCAGTAGATTGAAAACTCTCAATCTCTGTTTAATGGAAGTTTTAATTTGTGCAAGTGGAAGATTAAAATTAGCTACTTATTTATATTGGCAGATATTTGGGAGAAACAATGTTAAGCGTATCCTACATAAGTGTGTTGTATGTTTTAGATACCGACTTCAGGTTTGCCGGCAGATCCTGGGAAACATTCCAGTTGAGAGAATCACTCCCAGTCGACCATTCTCTGTCATGGACGTCGACTATGCCGGACGGATAGACACGAAGGCTGGAGCGCTGAGAAAATCTCCGCTCCTTAAATCGTATCTTTGCATATTTGTTTGTTTTTCTACCAAAGCGGTTCATTTGGAACTAGTAACAGATTTGTCAAGCGATGCTTTTTTAAATTGCTTAAAGAGGTTCATTGCCCGTAGGGGGCAACCGGAAAAAATATTTTCTGACAATGCAACCACTTTCAGAGGAGCTTCCAATAAGCTCAAAGAACTATATGCCAGTCTAAGATTGAACAATGACAAAATCCATAGGTTTTTAGCTGATAAGGGAATATCTTGGAGTTTCATACCGCCTAGGGCGCCGAACCACGGGGGGCTGTGGGAGGCCGCCGTCAGGTCCACCAAGTTTCATTTATATCGAATTACTAAAAATAACCCATTGCAGTTTGAATTATTGTATACTTTGCTTTATCAGATAGAGGCTTGTTTGAACTCCCGTCCCTTAACTTCCCTGTCTGATGACGTAGACGACCTTCTCCCTCTAACCCCCAACCATTTCCTCATGGGCAGGGATGCTTCGGTTATTCCCGAGTTGGATGTCCGCGAACTCCCGGAGAACAGACTAAGCAAATATCAAAAATTAAACGCTCTAATTCAAAATTTCTGGTTCAGATGGAAACGAGATTACCTTGCTGAGCTGCAAAAACGGACCAAATGGCAGGCCAACAACCAAAAGGCCATAAAGAAGGACGATCTGGTAATCCTGATGGAAGACAATCTGCCTCCTGCATTATGGAAGATGGCGCGCATAGTAACTACTCATCCAGGCCCGGATGGAGTAGTGAGGGTAGTTACCCTCAAAACAGCACAAGGCACTTTTGTGAGACCCATCACAAAAATATGTTTGATGCCAATAGAATCAAACTTGGATCCAAATTTCCCGACCCGGCAAACCACTGACCTTCCCAAGGTCACAGCCTAACTGCAATTAGGGCTGAACCGATGCAACCAAACCACATCAATAATTATGGAGCATCGGTATTGGTGTCGTTGACACCACTGTATCCAACCTGAAGCCACTGGGGCTTCAAGTCAACAACCGCGAGATGATCATCCTCGCTGCAGATCTAATGGTACTATCTGCTTACCAGGGCACGGCCGCCCCTTAATTTATGATGATCTACCCAAAATGATGACATACAGAAGTACATGCTGATGTACTTTTCTAAAACGATGACCACCCTGGACAAGATGGCCGAGCAGTCTACCCGGTGAAGTGTTCATTCGGTTTTTTGGCAGTGCCATGCCAGTGAAAGTTAATGAACTGATAATCAGTCAACAGCGAACTAACAATGTGTTGCTATTTGTGAATTGGTGTTAGTTAAAAAAAAAAAAAAAAATATATATATATATAATTGAAGTGAAAATTCTTCATAGAGACAATGAGACATTACTGATTTGTCAATTTTACAAAATTATTATTAATGTTGTGATTTTATTATTTTATTATTTAATTTTTTGCACGATTTTTTAGAAATTTATAAATTTTTTAGGTTATTTTAATTGTTGGTTAGGTTCCCGGACCCTTCAAACTTAGATAGTTACACATCTTGTAAATTTTTAGTATATTGTGTGTGGATTTAGGAATTTGTAGTTTGATTTTAATTTCAAAAAAACTTATTGTTTTTTCTCATTCCCCGCCGGGCAGTATGTTAAAAAGAGTGAAGACTACTGCCATCTAGCGGCATATTTTTGTAGCATATTTTTAGTTGATATTGCATTTTACAGATTAGCGACGTAAGACTAAACTAAAACGAAATGTTAGACGGTAAAGTAGATCTCTGGTTTTTATATCGTATAATGTGTTATGGTGACACGAAAGTGTTGTTTATTTTGATTGTGTTAGAAAACATTATTATAAATAGTCTGCTTTTCTAGTTTAACTCTCTCTTAATTCGTGGATCTCCTATAAACAGCTAGCATTGTCTAGCAAGTGGTCAAAGTGACCAAATTTAGTGTTTTGTCGGGTCGGGACAAATTATTGAAACAAATGTGCTTTGTGAATAAAACCAGGAATTCCTCCATTGAAACCAGATGTTTTTACTTGACGTCCTTCTGCTGAATATCAATTTATAACACTAGTATTATAACGATGGGAGAACTTCATGACTCATTACGATCAAATTGCAATCCAGAAGGACTTTGGAATTCTAATCATAAGCTACAAAACGATATTATAAAAGGCATGAATTCCAAAATGCATTTCTGCGTGCAATAATAACGGTGCACGCTCATTGGCTATAATCACACCATTGTTATGCAATTTGAACTCATACTTTTTTAATTTCGTTTTGTCACGATCTGTACCCATTACCCATTCGATTCTGAATTTGCGCGGTCAATAAATTGATGGCCTCCAAAGTTATCATGAAATTATGTTCACAAGATTTATACCTCTTATTAAAACCTCTTCAGCAACGTTGTGATTTGAAATTTCAATGAAACGGAAATGACATTAAAAAGAAACAAACACATACATCTACATACACAACAGCAGGATTTAGCCTGCGATAGAATCAGAATGAAACCTTAACTACTTACAGTACCTACGAAGCGTCAATCTACGCTCATTGGTCGCTTGGATTGTGAGCTCACTTTTCAAAGCTCCTATTGGTTGGGCGTGTGAACTACACTCGATTTTTGTACACACCTACAGTCGTACCTACTAATTAGGCCGCGCAGGTAGTTTTTTTCAGTAGTTGATTTTTGGTAGGGATTATTGGAAAATCAATTCACAAATTTAGGTAGGGTATATATCGATCACGGAAATTTGAAATGCGGACAAAGACAATGAGTTAATTGTTCAGGAGAGCGAAAAGAAAGCTTTTTATTTTTTCAAAAATCATATGCACTGTTTTTGTAGACCTACAAATAGAAATTTTATTATAAAATAAAGTTAAATTTTCTTTTAGAACAGGTAGGTTCTTAATATTTTTTTAATAAAAGTATTTCATTTTATTTTATTTTTCAGAAAAAAGCGGAAAAAATAAACATATTTTCTCATTTTTGGATTTATTGTCCTTTACAGCATTTCAAATTTCCGCTAACAAATTAATTTTAAAGAAATGGTTAAGGGAACGTACCCATACTACGTGACACTTTGGGGGGGGGGGGGGTCTTCAAAATGTCACACTCCATACAAATGAGCGGCGGGTTGCTTAGGATTTTGGTCACCGGGGGGAGGGGGGGGGTTAAAAATTGAAAAAAAAATTTTCACGTAGTATGGGTACGTTCCCTAAAATTGTCATTGCGATAGAAAAGTATGAGAGAAAAAATAGAAATTTAAATTCATCATCATCATCACTATTAGCTCTACAACCCCTGGTGGGTCTTGGCCTCCTCAAAGTCCTCAAGAGTCTTCCTCCACTCATCTCGGTTTTGTGCCAGCTCTCTCCAGTTTAGAAGCTCCAAGATAGATATGTCTTTGAGGACGTTGTTGCTCCATCTTAATCTTGGTCTCCCAGGCTCCTTCGCCCTATTGGTCTTGAGTTCAGTAGGGACTTTGGTGCTTGATGCTCGGTCATTCTCTCCACATGACCCAGCCACCGAAGTCGTCATTAAAATTACGTGAACTCAAAAGTCCAGCAAAATCTCACGTTAGTTGAAAAAAACATACGAAGTGGCCCAAATTTATCTCACCAAGAGGGGGAGGGGTCTAAATTGGAAGAAAAACTGCTCACGTAATGAATATATGCCCCCATACTTTTTTTATAGTATAGGATCTCTAGAACAACGACCTTTTAACCGAGATGTTTATTTGATGAAACGTATTTTATATTTAATTTAATATGTCAATAAATATATTGCATTTGGGTTCCCTAACAAATTTTAGTCCAGGGTATGATTAATTAATAATTTAAAAAAAAAACTTTAAATATTTCATCGGTTTGAGTGAATGTGTGCGACTGAGAGGTCCCAACCAGCCATCCCATGCGACAGAAGAGGACACAGCATAGCAGAAGTCCGTCCATTTAAAGAAAGAGAGTGCGCATGCTATTTGTTCTTGAAAATGAAAAGGATAGCGATAGACTCGTATATGCTGTGCATCATTTTGGAGTAGTTTATTATTAAAATAGAGGAATAGTTATTAATAGACATCGGATTATATGCATTTGCATATGCAAATATGCAAATGCATATAACTCTCTAATTACGACGTTAATGCATATTTGAGCCTTTTTTCCCAAATCGTGCATATTTCGTTTAATAGCGGGAGGTATCATCTACGTATAGGGAGCTAGGTGACGATGACGAGTAGGGCACCAGCGCGGTGGCTAACGTGAAAGCTGGCAAAGCCTTGCAAACTTTTTATCCAAATTTACTACACATTACCTGCTTAGCTCACGGGTTTCATTGCCTTGCAGAAGAGATACGGCAAGAGTATGGGAATGTTAATAAATTGATTTCCTCTACAAAAAAAGTGTTTTTAAAAGCACCGTCGCGTGTGCAGTCTTATAAAGAGCAATTGCCAAATCTAGCATTGCCGCCAGAACCCATAATTACTCGATGGGGCACTTGGCTAATGGCAGTATTATTCTATGCTGAAAATTTTGAGGCAGTAAATCAATAGTTGGGCAATTTGACAGTTCTGAGGCCATTGCAATTCATTGAAGCAAACTAGCATTTAAAGATGCATCCATTAAACAGAATATCGCCCTCTACTCCAGTCAAAATAGACTATCCACCTCGCATTAATTCTTCAAAAGCTGAATTTTTGTATAAGTCCTGAATACGTCATTACGAATGCTATGTCAAAAGTCCCCATCGATCTCGTTCTGGCAAGGTTTTTTTTTCGAGGTCAAAGGTCACCAGTTTTTGTTTTTTGCGTATATCTCTGAAACGGTAAGATCTATCGAAAAGAATATAAAGTAAAAGTTGTAGATCGTAAAATTCTCTACAAAAATAATATTAATACTTTTTTCTCTACGAAGCACCGTTCTCGAATTATCGCGATTTCAGACCGTAGGTATGCACACATTTCCCCACCACCTTTGAGGTAGTGTGCTTGGCGCTTTTTTTTATGTGGTTAAACTTTGTGACGAATATATTTTTGTTTGAATTTGAGCTTTCCCAGGTTTTAAAAAGTAAATGATCTTATCACTTGGAGTTCGTGCAGTCAGTATTATTAATAAATCTACATCTTCTCCAACAACGATAGTTATATTGTTGCTACTGAATCGATCTATTGCGGTTTCAATAATGAGGACATCAGCATCATTATTAGCTTGTTTCACAAGAATTTTGGCAGCTGCGAATTCTTCACACAACATCGAAATCAAGCTAGTTTTATTGTGAACATTAGCGAGAAATTGTTGTTGGTTTGTTGGAACAGTCATTGATCGATCAAAAACTATATCAGACGATGAAGATGTTTTTGTAGCTCGACGACGTTGTTCTGCAGCTTTGATATTTTTCATGCAATCAGTATAACCATCAAAAACTATGGTTACGTTGTGACCGAAGTGTCTACGAACATACTGAAGATATTTGTCCAAAATACCATTGAATGTGTCCTCTCGATCCCATACAACACGATGTAATAGATATCCTCCATCGATGATGTAGGTAGCATTTGTGCTCTCGACTTCAATATTCACACATTCAAAACAATCATAAATGGTAGACTTCTGTGTCTTACGCATTCCAATTGCATCAAAGAGCGATAATGGGTAAGGGGCTAATTCATACTCAAAGAATTTTTCAAGTTCATCTTCAAATGTCTTCGCAATACTCATGCGTTGAAATAATAATACGGGATCTATCGGTACCTTCTCATCGTGGATTTTCATGGTACTGTTCATGGTTAATAGAGGTAATACTTTATCAGCGCGTTTCAATCTAATATTATTAAATGTCTGGCTCGTCATTTTACTGATGGAAGCAATTCCCACTTCACGAGCATTATGACAATTAATTTTATCATTACCGACGACTCCACTGGCAATGGACATGATTTTGTTGAACTCAGGAAAAGGATCGTGCGATAAAAACCATTCACAAAGTTTCTTGATGTCTTCAATATCTCTCTTTTCGCGGGAATCACGTGCATCTACATGCTGATCGGTTGTGTCCATTCTAACATTGGCGAGATCCTCCAATCTTTCACACACAGTATTTAATGCATGCATGCCATAAATCCATTTACTTATGACGCTCTCTTGCGTACTTCTCCCTCGTGCAATACCTCCATTTGTTTTCATTGACTTCATCATAGATTGCTCAATGACCATATCTGTTGAAGTACCACAATTTAATTTATCAGAACGTCTAATAGTGAAAAATCCTCGTATAAATCTTTCATAAACCTGAGGATCATCAATTAAATTTTCCAGTTGTAGCATATCTTGCAAATATAAATGAGCAGATTTAGCATAAAGAAAATGTCCTGAAGCGTGGAAGTAAGGAAGCATTTCTCGAACGCTATTCAAATGAGCTTGCCAATCCCCCATACGTTCAGCTCTTATAAACTCCTTAGCAATCGATACCATGTGAAAATATTGAATCCATAGTTTTGCAGTTGGTCCTCGTTCTTCATATTCCTTTAGTTTTTGATTGAACTGATCGAGTAATGCTTCAGCCATCTCGTCACCACTTTCAATATCATTGTACGAAATTGAGTTATTTATTACAAGCTCGACGGTTTCCTTCAGATTAGCATCCATCTTATCATCAATGAGAAGTTCTTTTGATATTATTGTTGCTAAAGTGAGATGGAGTAATGTGTGAGCTCTAACCGCTCTCGAGTAAGCATGGCCATTCATAATTTTTTCTAATGAATTAGTGGCATAAATTAAAGAGAGTACCTCTTTTATGCCACTTCCCTGCATTATATGACCAATTGCTCCAAAAAAAGACATGAGTAAATGGAAACCTCCAAGTCTCACTACGATTTTCGATACCTCAGATCCTTCAGGTGCTGCTGATACGATTTCTCGAGCTTTTGCATACAGAGGCTGATCAAAAGTGATAATGCATACATCGTGACCATAACGTTTCGCATTCTCCAAAGCACAGAGTAAAGTTGTGTAGATAGTATTATAGTTACTTGCTGGCTGCTGAATAAATGGTAAAAAAAGAATTTGCGATTTCGAAAAATGCAGGATATTACTCGTTAAACGTTCAATGTAACCATTCCAACCAGGTAATGGTAAATCTTTCCATTTTCCATACAACCACAGAACATCAACTTTTTTGAGTAAAGATACTGCTGTATTACCTTCATAATTAGGGATGGACGTTGATTTACTCAGAATCGTGTATTTTCCACGTATGAGTCGCAAAAACCAATATTCCAATATTTTTTTCTTCAAATGGATGACCCGATGATGTATACTCACCACATACGTGCATATTCGTATTTTCTAGGTTTGAAATCGCGATAACACGAGAACGGTGTTTCGTAGAGAAAAAAGTATTGATATCATTTTTGTAGAAAATTTTACGATCTACAAACTTTTACTTAATATTTTTTCGATAGCTCTTATTGTTTCAGAGATATACGCAAAAAACAAAAAATTGTGACCTTTGACCTCGAAAAAAAAAACCTTGCCAGAGCGGGATCGATGGGGACTTTTGACATAGCATTCGTAATGACGTATTCAAGACTTATACAAAAATTCAGCTTTTGAAGAATTAATGTGAGGTCAGCACCTTTTTTCGTCTATTTTGACTGGAGTACTCATCTCAACACATTTCCACAAATTAGCAGATGCCATAAAAAATTGTAAAAAAAACTTTCCTCTATTTAAAGCAATAGAAATACTGGAAACAATGATCGAACTCGCCAACGCCCTTCCTAATCCAATATCAGAAAAGATTCGTAAAAAGTTAGACTCTATTTTGCTTAAAAACCCGAGTCTTGAAGACATGAAGAACATTAATGCCTACATCAACGGCACAGGTCATACCCCGCCTAAACAGGTATCTCCAGAAATGGCGCCAAATTTTAAATTTTGTCCAATGACGTCAGTTGACGTAGAGAGATCGTTTTCGGCGTACAAATTAATATTGGGTGACACACGTCACAAATTTGAGCTCGAAAATTTGAAAAAATACTTAGTTGTATATTATCACAAAAACTATGCATAATTTTAAGATTATTTCACTGTTTTTGTACGGTCTGTAATTAAAATATATAAAAATATAAATGGTTTTTTGATTTTGCATTGTGCATATTTTGGGCAAATCAAGAGTTTTTAGTGCATATTTCGGCCTTTTTTAGTGCATATTTTGGCACTTTGTTAGTGCATATAATCCGATGTCTAGTAATTAAATTATTTTTTAAATCAATTAATTATTTATGTGTGTATTATTTTGATACCATCGTGTTCATAATGAAATAATCTTTAATTTCGTTTAATTTTAATTCAATGATAAAACCGGTGAAATGTTTAAAAAATTTTTTTTTTTAATTATTAATTAATCATACCCTGGACTAAAATTTGTTAGGCAACCCATATGCAATATATTTATTGACATATTAAATTAAATATTAAATACGTTTCATCAAATAAACATCTCGGTGAAGGTCGTTGTTCTAGGGATCTTAGACTATTACATTAGCTCCACACAGGAGGCCCCAAGGAAAACAATTTCCCTCGGGGCCTATATCATCTTTGAGGATGCCGTGTGGACGGTATTTTTAGGGAAAGCAACGACAAGAAGTTCGGGGAAGGAAAAATATATGAGTGGGTCGGAACCTGGGGGTCAGTGTGCCTAGGAGTGATGAATGAATCAATTCCTCCCACTACGGTGCAAGGCATTGAATCGAGAGTCCTGCTGGAGAGATCAAAAGGTCTCCCTCAACCATCTCTCTTTCAATTCTCTCTCTAAATTTATCTAATGTCATTTGAGAAATATAATATTTCTTGTCACATTGAGTGTCAGTCATTGTGAATATAGGTCCCAATGACCGAGTTGGTTAAGGCGCAGTTCAACCATCACCTTTTAATTTTAAGAGTCTTGTTCTTTTTCATCACACGTTTAGTTTTAAGAGTTTTATCTTCTTCTTCAACAATGTATTATTGAAGGATAACCTTTAAAAGTTATTCCAATAAAGTTAAATAAATAAAACACTATTTTATCTTTGAATTTTATCCAAACAAAAAAAATTAGGTACTTAGTTACTTTTTAACCAATTGACAAATTTCGTTGTTTTTTCAACGGAAACTTTTAAGGGCCATAGCTTTGGGTGGATATGATATGGACTCCAGATACTAATATCTACAGCCTGTATGTCGGACGAATATCTACAGCTCATATGTTGAACTAATATCTACGAACTTCAGAGTGTTGGCTAATATCCACAGAGCGTAGGTTGAACTTATATCTACAGAGCGTAGGTTGGACTAATCAGCTAAATGTGTCCAATAGTCCGATATTAGGGATTTTTACATACATACTTACATAAATTAAGTTTTTTAAACTGCATTCGCAATATTACGTTATTCCAATATGCTATACATAATTGCAAATCCAACCTCTGCCAGTGCTGTAGATATTCGTCATCACTTTGGTTCTTATAGATATTAATCAACAGTTTGAGCTGTAGATATTCGTCAACACTTTGGTTCTTATAGATATTAATCAACAGTTTGAGCAGTAGATATTCGTCAACACTTTGATTCTCATAGATATTAGTTCGATTTTTTCAGTTTTTGGAATTCCTGTAGATATTAGTAGACGCCTCCATGATATGCACATAGTGTTGAAACTTGGAATCAGCTGCAGAACACTTTAATAGCAAAGTACAGAATTAATTTTAACACGAACATCCAATAAATTAGATTGAATATGAATGCACGTAGTGCAATAGTGCATTATTTCACAAGTACTCGTACGATGTATTATTGCAGTTGATTCTATCTTCTAGGTGCAATCATGTCCATACTAATTACTGCGGCACCTCCGTCATGGTGGATATACGGAACTGATTATGAACCTAACTCATACATTATTATTTACCTATTTGTTACTAAAAATCTATTTCTAAAACTATTACAGCAACAGAGGCTTGTAATAACATGTATTTTATTTCTGATCTGTCATCAGAAAATATATATACAATTTTTTTACATCAAGAGCGTTTGACCAGCCAGCGGACGAAAATCCACATTTCGTCGAAAGTTGTTCTTCCGATCGTGCAGGGCGGTTACAATGAGAAAGATTAATTATTCTCCGTACCAGCTTTTTAAAATTTTAACTCAATATCGAATTTATTTCAATTCAAATTAGCTTTAATTTATACCTTCATCCAAAAATGCTGAAAGGCGTGATGATAAAACTATTAAAATAATGTACTTTTTGTAGTTATTTTTTGATTATAAGTATTTGTCATTTTTCAATAATGTTTAAATTTAATAAGAATGTTAAAAAAATCTGAAATATATTAGTATGTAAGTGCGCAAATAAATACACAAATGGACCAATTTTCGTCAAGAAACACATGTACGTACATATTTTTTAACGATTTTATTGAAACTAAAATTAAAATTCTAAAACATGCGTTTGCTAGATAATGTATTGATTTATTTTACTGCATGATTATATTATTTGAAATGGGTGTGGTGTAATACAAAATCTTTTTTGAAAATTTAACAAATCTGCCAACGACCTATGGAATAACCTTATTATACTAAAAATTTAAAAAAAA
Source organism: Limnephilus marmoratus (assembly GCA_917880885.1). NCBI lineage: Eukaryota > Metazoa > Arthropoda > Insecta > Trichoptera > Limnephilidae > Limnephilus > Limnephilus marmoratus. The sequence goes on from OU862932.1 coordinate 18,143,493, forward strand.
ATTCAAAATTTATTACATGCGAATGCTAGATAAAAGAACTATCTTTCGAAATCCATTTATAATTTTTTTGTGGAAAAGAGTCAATACGTCTAAAATCTGATTTGAAAATGACATATTTCTGGTTTTCTCTGGTAATGCCCTCTTAACCTCCCCCTCAGGAAAATAATTCTCAGTACCTATGTCATCCTTGTTTTTGAAAGTAAGGAGAGGAAACTCTGAGAAGAAAGAAGGTTTTTTTTTGTCCCAACTGCTCCCGTCTGGAGCCAGTGAGACTATGGCATCCCCAATTGGGGTATGTTGTGAGGCTTAAGGTAGTGGGGAGGGGAAGGCGATAGGGAAGAGGAAGGTGGGGAAGTACCTGTCTATTCAGATCTGGTCACCAAACACGGCTAATGCCATTTCAGGCAACGTTTCAATTCTGAATGGTGGTCTTACACCAGGGCGATACTGAGAGTATCTTCCACTCTGGAACGTGCCGCAAATATACTATATATTATTTTAAATGAATAAATTGTGAAATACACAAATTAATCAAATAAAATTTATTTGCCACGCACGCCGGGATTCGATCCCGCGACCTTCGGAATGCGAGTCAAGCACCTTACCGCTGCACTACACCGAGGGTTAGGTGGGAATCAGTGGTTGACTAACGGGAGGGGGGGCGGGAGGGGTGGCCCGCCCGGGCCTCTGGTCCTGGAGGCCTCCAAACGCCTACATCCCTTGATCAAATCCCAAATAAGACTTTAAGGCACCAGAACACACACATCAAGATTATTTTCAAATACCCATTAAAATCAGAATTATTTTATTACCAGTTTAACAACTTTATACGGAAAATAACTTTCCTCCGTGGTCGACGGGTAAGGCTCCCGACTTGCGATCCGGATGTCGCGGGATCAAATCCCGGCAAGCTCAAGTAAATTTAATATGATTATAATATGTTATTACAAAATTTAATAATGATACTCAGTACCGCACTGGTGTAAGACCACCAATCAGAATTGAAACGTTGCTTGAAATGACTTTCGCCGTGTTTAGTGACTAAATCCGAATATCGTACTTTCCCATCTATCTCTTCTCCATCTCCTTCCCTTCCATACTACCTTCAGCCTCACAAAACACTCCAATTGGGGATGCAATAGTCTCACTGGCTCCAGGCGGGTGGGAACAGTTGGTACTCTTGCACGGTATTCACGTACAAAAACATCACTAAACAAAGCTTTTAAAATAATGACCTAAAATTCGAATCCACACAGGAGGCCCTGAGGAAAATAATTTTCCTAAGAACCAAAGGTCTAAATTGAAATATCGACATTCACCATAAAAAACATCAAAGGTATTATTTCCACAGGCCTAATTTTTTGTGTTTTACGTAATTGATCAAATTGCTAAATTTAAATTTTTGTCCGGTCCAATGTCCGTAAAACTTGGTCATACATCCAATCAATCACTCATATTGTTGCCTAGTCAAAATTCAGTTGCGTTTTGTTTTTGTTACCTTCTGTTATGTGTTTATTTTTATATTAACTCAACACATGTACATTTTAATTACATTAAAAAACCTGAAACCTTGGCTAAAGAAGGAGGTAGCGCAACACGGCATAACACCCCAAAAACAAATAACGAAAATTAAAAAACTTGTTATCAAACGTACATTACAAAACATTAAATTAATGAATACATCGTGCTTGCATGACGGCTTGACAGAAGGGAGCATTAGCGAAATTGATTAATGCGCACGTCTCGTTTAGACAAGAGGTCTGTTGAGATGCGACCATTGTCTTTTTTCAGTTTTCTGTGTCTTGTTCTCTTTCATGTTTTCGTTTAGATTATTATTGTTATCTTCTGCTTCAATGATATATTACGTTGATGGGAATAACCTTCAAAAGTTATAAAAGAGAGTTTTTCTTATAAAAAAATTGAATAAAAATATTTTTTATATTACTTTGATATTTCTGCTATAAAACAAATAAAAATTATAATAATTAACAAACGCGTATGTGTTTGTCTCTTTTTATTGTCGCCTTTTCGTTTCATCAAGTTTCAAATCAAAACTGTGCTAAAGAAGTCTTCACTTCAAAAACAACAGCAAGGGCTAATAAGTCACTATAAGTCACTATAAAAATAAAATAAATAAAATAACATCGCAGGATCGCAGGCCTAATTTTTGTGTTTTACCTATTTGATCAAACTGCTAAATTTAAATTTTTGTCCAGCCCAATGTCCGTAAAACTTGATCATAGATCAAATCAAAAAAACAACAGCAAGGGCTAATAAGTCACTATAACATCGCAGGCCTATTTTTTTTAGTGTTTTACGTAGTTGATCAAATTGCAAAAATTAAATTTTTGTCCAGTCCAATGTCCGTAAAACTTGATCATACATCAAATAAAAAAAATAACAGCTAGGGCTAATAAGTCACTATAACATCGCAGGCCTAATTTTTTAGTGTTTTACGTATTTAATCAAACTGCTAAATTTAAATTTTTGTCCAGTCCAATGTCCGTAAAACTTGGTCATACATCAAATCAAAAAACAAGAGCAAGGACTAATAAGTCACTCTAACATCGCAGGCCTAATTTTTTAGTGTTTTACGTAGTTGATAAAACCTGCTAAATTTAGATTTTTGTCCGGTCCAATGTCTGTAAAACTTGGTCATACATCCAATCAATCACTCATATTGTTGCCTAGTCAAAATTCAGTTGCGTTTTGTTTTTGTTACCTTCTGTTATGTGTTTATTTTTATATTAACTCAACACATGTATATTTTAATTACATTAAAAAACTTGTTATCAAACGTACATTACAAAACATTAAATTATTAAATACATCGTGCTTGCTCGTTATCAACACTCGGGTCCGGCTATGAAACGATGAGATCAAGTTTTGAGTTCCGAGTATAAAATAATGAATAGTAGTAGCAAACGTGATCGCAGGTAATACATAGTTAATATCGAAATATGTAGATACATCGCAGTTATTATTTGCCATTTTTTAGCATGGATAAACCCCATAGTCACGGTGTTATTCTGGCCTCCGTTGTTAGGTGTTCTGTGTTACTTACGCAGGGTAGAACTGGTTTTATTTATTTGTAACATTATTGCCTTTTAGCTTTTGCATAATATGACGCAGTGTAAAACATAACATACAACATGAGAAATTCGTAACGCGTAAGTAATAAAGAGCCATGAGGATGTAAAACAGGACTCCAGAAGATACTAATATCTACAGCCTGTATGTCGGACGAAAATCTATAGCTCATATGTCGAACTAATATCTACGAACTTCAGAGTGTTGACTAATATCTACCGAGCTAAGGTCGGACGAATATCTATGACGGTCCCAGTGTTGACTAATATCTGCAGAGCGTAGGTTGGACTAATCAGCTAAATGTGTCCAACAGTCGGATATTAAGGATTTTTACATACATACTTACATAAATTAAGTTTTTTAAACTGCATACGCAATATTACGTTATTCCAATATGCTATACATAATTGCAAATCCAACCTCTGAAAGTGCTGTAGATATTCGTCCACACTTTGGTTCTCATAGATATTAGTCAGCAGTTTGTGCTGTAGATATTCTTCCACACTTTGGTTCTCATAGATATTAGTCAGCAGTTTGAGCTGTAGATATTCGTACGCACTTTGGTTCTCATAGATATTAAACAGTTTGAGCTGTAGATATTCGTCAACACTTTGGTTCTCATAGATATTAAACAGTTTGAGCTGTAGATATTCGTCAACACTTTGGTTCTCATAGATATTAGTCAGCAGTTTGAGCTGTAGATATTCGTCAACACTTTGGTTCTCATAGATATTAAACAGTTTGAGCTGTAGATATTCGTCAACACTTTGGTTCTCATAGATATTAAACAGTTTGAGCTGTAGATATTCGTCAACACTTTGGTTCTCATAGGTGTTAGTTCGATTTTTTCAGTTTTTGGAATTCCTGTAGATATTAGTAGACGCGCAGGGAAAAACAATTTATTTATTAAATAGCATAGCAACGCTTGCCGGGAACCAGCTAATAAATAATACAATATTGAATTAGGATTGTACACAAAATTGTTTTGTTGGGCCAACGAAACAAGGGAGGTGTGCTATGAACCATTATTATGAAAATAGCATCCCTGTGAGTAGATGCAAGTCGCATCCACTCGCAGGGATTTGTTTTTACATAGGCATAAACCAAATGCATAACTTTCATTGAATCTGCAGCGTTGATAGTCCGTGCAATTTGGTCGTAGCTTGCTATATCTCTCTGTTTCAGTTATCAATGATTGAACTGGTTTGTTCGGTTAGGTACCGGGAATTTCCAAGTATGAGTTGACATTGTGATAGGAATACATTTCTAGGTAACATCTAATTGAATAATATCTGTGTGCTTTTCTTGGTATGTCGCTTGGAAAACGTCTTGAAAATTGCGTTTGAAAATTCTAGAACAATGCAATAAACTGTTTTCAGCTAACTTTAGTCGTTTCTGTTATGAATTATTGCACATTGGAATATGCGTTGTGGATCGTTAAAAACAATAAGCTAAGTGTGTGGCAACGTTAAGGCCAAAGATATTGAAATATAAGTAGATGTGCTATCTGCTGTTTTTACTATGTGGGTCTGCGCTTCCGGATGTCGCCGATATTGTTTATCAATTAACAAATAAACTAAAAGAACAAATAATTAACGAATAAACCAAACGAACGTTAAACTAAATGAACGAATTCTTTCCTTATTCAAAATATATTGTTAACCAATATTAATGCACATTTTCAAAAAATCAACGAAATGAACAAATTCTTTTTGTATGAAAACTACGCTAATTAACGCGTAGTCCGGCGACAGTTGCGCGGACACCATAGCATATCTCTTCTGTATTTGAATATCTTTGGTTAAGGCTCTGGAACCGGGCTCGAAAAGAAGAAGATGGAGAGATACGAAATTACGAATGTTAGAGGAGAGCGCTAACATTTACAGCGACAAAATCGATGCGAAAATTGCGAAAACGTTTAATAAAACACGACTCGTTTAAAATAGAGCAAAAATATCGCGGGCATTATCTTAAACAGCATTTAAAGAAACACTGTGAATTTTTTCATACATATAACTTGTAAAATAACTGAAACAAACGTGTTTATAATAATTTTTGGAGCATACTTTGCGATTTTTTTCTATCGAGGGAATTTTATATAATTTGCATTTCGGCGCGGGCAAAGTCTAGATATTATCTTCAAGAATAACATTATATTTTTTTCAGAGCTTTAAAACTTACCGTGTTTAAGGGAAATATGTAATAAATCGGTAGAAATCCGGTTTGCGGGCCCTTAAGTCTATAATACCCTAGTTTTTATTTATAAAAAAGTTAAAATAAAAAATGTTATTATTTTTAATAGTACAGTACTTAGCTATACAAGCTGCATCGATTTTAGGCTTCCCAAGACAATATTTATTTTATCAAGAACACAAAACAATATTTGGGGTGCGGGTATGGGTACCGCCACCCCAGGAACCATTTATTGGATAACCAACACTCCTGCTGTAATACACCACAAGTGGTTCGCTACATTTGGTGACTTAGCAAGGGTACCCGTGGGTGAGGTTTATCTAGGTCTACCTATTGCGTGGCGGGCCGGATCGGGAAAGACTGGTTGAGGGAAGCCTTTAGACCTCTCCGGCCGGACTTTCGCGACCCATCGACTTGCAACGCAGTAGAAACATACGTCCGTCACTCCTGACACACTGACCCTAGATTCCTATCCACAAAATATTGTTCTTTTCCAGAACTACCTTTCCCTAAAATGACGTAGGCCCTGATGTTAAAAATTATCTTCCTCAGGGCCTCCTTTGCGGAGCTAATGTAAAAAAAAAGTACTTTAAAAACGTCGTGTTAAAACAGAAAAAGTACTTTTAAAACGTCGTGTTAAAACAGAAAAAGTACTTTTAAAACGTCGTGTTAAAACAGAAAAGTACTTTTAAAACGTCGTGTTAAAACAGAAAAAGTACTTTTAAAACGTCGTGTTAAAACAGAAAAAGTACTTTAAAAACGTCGTGTTAAAACAGAAAAAGTACTTTTAAAACGTCGTGTTAAAACAGAAAAAGTACTTTTAAAACGTCGTGTTAAAACAGAAAAAGTACTTTTAAAACGTCGTGTTAAAACAGAAAAAGTACTTTTAAAACGTCGTGTTAAAACAGAAAAAGTACTTTTAAAACGTCGTGTTAAAACAGAAAAAGTACTTTTAAAACGTCGTGTTAAAACAGAAAAAGTACTTTTAAAACGTCGTGTTAAAACAGAAAAAGTACTTTTAAAACGTCGTGTTAAAACAGAAAAAGTACTTTTAAAACGTCGTGTTAAAACAGAAAAAGTACTTTTAAAACGTCGTGTTAAAACAGAAAAAGTACTTTTAAAACGTCGTGTTAAAACAGAAAAAGTACTTTTAAAACGTCGTGTTAAAACAGAAAAAGTACTTTTAAAACGTCGTGTTAAAACAGAAAAAGTACTTTAAAAACGTCGTGTTAAAACAGAAAAAGTACTTTTAAAACGTCGTGTTAAAACAGAAAAAGTACTTTTAAAACGTCGTGTTAAAACAGAAAAAGTACTTTTAAAACGTCGTGTTAAAACAGAAAAAGTACTTTAAAAACGTCGTGTTAAAACAGAAAAAGTACTTTAAAAACGTCGTGTTAAAACAGAAAAAGTACTTTAAAAGTTGTCTTTTTTAAACAGGTGTCCAAATTACCTGGGATAAGGGATATGGTGTTCGTAAATGAAATTTGTATATTTTTTTCAATTTTTTTTTCTACAAAACCAAACGGAAAAAGATTCTTCTACGTGTCGTGACTGGTCACTCAGCCAAGTAACCAATTAACCAGTCACCCCGCCCCTAACTATCCTATTCTTACTGATTATGTAAGTTTTTATTTTGATAAAAAAAACTTCAAAAATGTCACCGGAGAGTACGGACACCAATATTTCATTTAAATTTTTTACTTCAAATAATGTCAGTAATCACCGGTTAAAGTAAGGGAAATACGTCCCCTAAGGGCCCGCAACCCGAATTTCTACCGATTTATTACATATCTTCCTTAAACACGTTAAGTTTTAAAGCTCTTAAAAATGGACATATGTTATTCTTGAAGATAATATCTAGTCATTGCCCGCGCCGAAACGCAAATTATATAAAATTCCCTCGATAGATAAAAATCGCAAAGTATGCTCCAAAAAATATTATAAACACGTTTGTTTCAGTTATTTTACAAGTTATATGGATGAAAAAATTCACAATGCTGTTTAAGACAATGCCCGCGAGATTTTTGCTCTATTTTAAATGAGTCGTGTTTTATTAAACATTTTCGCAATTTTCGCATCGATTTTGTCGCTGTAAATGTTAGCGCTCTCCTCTAACATTCGTAATTTCGTATCTCTCCATCTTCTTCTTTTTGGGCCCGGTTGCGGATTCTTATACAATAATATACATTTTAGACTGCAATTGATTAATTAGATTGTCAGTCTAACCCTGTGAATGTACCTACACCTATGTCTGTGTTGACTACATCTAAGTGTTTATTGTCTATGCTATTTCGTCATGGCATAGATAAAAAAGACGATATCCTTGAACTGCGCCGATAGCCACCAAGGGAACGATGTCTTTTCTGTGATGACTTTACATAATGGACGATGTTTTATGTTTGGAGCGTTGCAGTATGTACGCTGACATTGCTAAACATTACGTTGCGAATTGTATTGAAGTTCTGCAAAAGGAATGTAACAAAATGTGCTGCAAAACCACTGATAATGCCATTCGACATAATATATACAGTATTGTTTCTTATCTACATAACATTTTATTTTATTTTATTATTATTATTGTACAACAGAATAATTCCAATTACAGTACAATTTAGTTACCCTATCAGCATTTAGGCAAGTGACTCTTCAATAATATTTTTAAGGCATATAAAGAACAGTCACTTACATCCAAATGGTTTGCAATTTCATTTAACAGCACCACTCCCCTCGTCATGCTATGCTTTGCCAAGACTTCTGTTCTGCCGTTCGGTACTTTAAATAAGTCATGATGTCGACTTCGGCTGTAGTGGTCTGGTACATATAAATCATAGCATCCCAAGAGAAATGGGCTATCAATGAAATTGTTCCAAATTTTGAAAGACAAAATAGCAAGACTTCTTTTCCGTCTAGTTTCTAGACTCACAGAATCAGTTTCCTCAAGTAAGTCAATATGGTGCATGAACCTTGGAAAGGTTCCATGCTTCCGCATATAAACATACCTGAGGAATTTCTTCTGGATTTGCTCTAACATATCAATGTACTTCTGGTGGTACGGTGCCCAAACATCGCTCGCGTACTCCAGCTTGCTTCTCAGTATGCCATCAAATAACGCTAGCATAGCTTCTTGGTTATCAAACTGCTTACAAGTCCTTATGATGAACCCAAGAAGTTTGTAGCAAGACTGAGTGAGCTGCGATATATGGCAAGAGAATGTCAGTTCGGGATCAAAGACGACACCGAGATCCTTCACGGATTTTACACGAAGAACATGTACACAAAGGGTACTTCATTTTGAATTTTGGAGGACGTTTTAAATATGGGGAGACGTGTTTGCACAAGTTTGTAATAACAATAATGAGAACATAATAATATCCATATAATAGAATTCCAATGAATGATTCGAATAATTAATAAATCGTTCTTGATAAACGATTAAATAATCAATACGTCAAAACGCTCTGTATGAGTACTGACGACGTGTGTACCATCCGGGAAACAACAGATAGCGTTGGATAGTGTTGGAAAATTTTGATAAATATTATGCTAAAAAAACCTTCTGTTTAAAATTGGGCTGTTTTGCCGGGTATTAACAAATTCAATCTCAATTTCCTTGGAGTTCAGTTAAGAAACCAGGGGCTAGTCCACAAAGCTAACTAACTAGTTATTTTAAAGGACGTCCTGTATTTCAGATCTAAATATTGATCTTGTCCCCTAATTTGAGATCTTCAATAGAGGACAATACTTTGCCCTTTAATTTGGAAAAAATGAATCAGCATGGTTTCTGTATATTAAAGCCACTCTTGACGAAAATTATGGACGATAAGAAGTGTGAAAGTATTCTTGAAAATTGGATTCAGATTGTCAAATCTACAGATGAATCCGATCCGATTTCCGTCCCAGTTTCTAACGCCCAAGCCGAAAGGATTTTTTTCCTTGTGTACGAATACGTGGACCAAAAACCGAAATAAGTTAGAAATTGACACTGTAAAAGCAGAACTACAAATAAAGTCGAACTTCAACATGAAATGCAAACAATTTTATAATTTCATTATAAAAAACGAAGAAGCTCTTAGAGCAGCCAAAAGTAATACCAAGTATATTTTAAAAAAATGCAAAAAGACTAATTAAGGTCGTACTTATTATAAGCAATAATTTATCAGCCGGAAACACTCATTAACATTGAAAAAATCTTCCAAAAAAAGATACATGCCACCAATACGGTGCTCTACCACTAAGCTATGTCGGCTTATCTAACACCCGCCCCAAGTCCCGTTGGCGGCAAGTATCTTTCCTCGGAAGATTTTTTCAATGTTAATGGGTATTTCAGACTGATAATTATTGCTTATAATAATTGTTACACTTTGTGCTATGCATAAAAAATCTTGTCTTAAACTTTAGTTTATCAATTAAAAATAATAATTAAGGTCGTATTTACTTGGCTTCGATGAACGACAAACTACGTTACATTGCAAATTAAAATTGTTTTCTTTTTTAATTAATAAATGTCGCTACTGATACCATAAAAGCATTTATTTTTAAATATTGATGTCCTTTATTTAATCCTCTAATACATAAAGCGGGAGCTGGCAACCCTACCTCAACCCCAAGAAGATAAGGGGATGAAGATAAGACAAGATAAATTTTTGTATTTCTTACCAATAATTGACGGAGAAGAAGATGTCAAAATAGATGAATACTGACCTGAAAAGAAAGAAAAAATAATTAGACAAAATGAAAAGATTAAACACATAATTAATTAGACGTCGTAGTTATAATATTGTTTAATGAGAATAATCATATAGAGCACGGACATATGAATATATCTGGACCTGCCCTAAGTGATAAAAACGTATTATTTCCCGCTTCCCGTGGAACCGGCTATAGCTCCGCCTTGGCGCCAGCTCGCTCCATGGGGAGGGGAGAGAGACACGCTTGAATCTAAAATATGTGACGTCATCATTCTTGTAGTGACCAGCGTGGAACTAACGTCCATACGTTTTACGAAATAACACGCAAAAACGGCAGCTTGCGCTATACATTATATACATATTATATGGACATGTAGCGAATGTGGGCGGTTCTACAGTGTCCTCGTCGCTGGTTACAGGGGTAAGTAAATTATAAAACATTTGTAAAAGTGTCTTAACTAAACACGGCAACAAAATATTGCTATGTGAATTGGGGCGAATGTTTTCGGGACAAGCATTTGGCCTTAGCAAATATGTTATTAACGTGGCAAGCAATTCGCGCTCCCATGTAAAAAGGTCTATTCATTCAAAGCAGATTTTGCTTTTAAGAACGAAATGGTGATATTATAATGCGAGATGCCTATATACTGTCAGATTGATTTTTTAACGAATCACAGTCATCTTTCCTCTCTTCGCCCCCCATAGTTTGGTTTTACCCCTCATCTGTATCTTCTGGTCTATTCATTCTGATGTCTATGATATAGAGACACTTTTAACATTATGAACTTGAAATTAGTATCTGTACTGTTTTTTTTTTGTTTTTACATGAATACCGCACAAGCGTCCCAACTGCTCCCGTCTGGAGCCAGTGGGAATATGGCATCCCCAATTGGGGTATGTTGTGAGGCTGAAGGCAGTGGGGTAGGGAAGGAGATAGGGAAGAGGAAGGTGGGAAAGTACCTGGCTATTGCGATCTGGTCACCAAACACGGCTAATGCCATTTCAAGCAATGTTTCAATTCTGAATGGTGGTCTTACACCAGGGCGATACTGAGAGCATCTTCCACTCTGGAACGTGCCGCAAATATACTATATATTATTTTAAATGAATAAATTGTGAAATAACACAAATTAATCAAATAAAATTTATTTTCCACGCCGGGATTCGATCCCGCGACCTTCGGAATGCGAGTCAAGCGCCTTACCGCTGCACTACGCCGGCCGTCGCCTGTTGCACGAATACCGCATTCATAGTAGTAGTGTCAAACATAGGTGTAGTGTCAAATTTCTCAAATGTCCATTATTTAGATTATAAGCGTCTTATTTGCATTGTATGTTTACAGGTTACATGGACACTTTTTACAATAAGAGCTTAAAATTGGTACTGCGCTGACTCATGCTGACCCGCTGAACGAATACAAATAATATAGCGTTCATGGCAAAGTGTCAAATCTGCAAATTTTTGAATCAGGAAATTTTAATTATTTAAATTACTTAAACGGAATTTTATTAATAATTTTAATGTAGAATAATTATGATATCGATGATTTAAAATATAGTATGGAATTTTCACAATAACAATTTGAAAAAAATTCCAATATCCTGCTCAAATAATGTGAAAAAATAATGAAATAAATTCATAATCAAGGGGATGACTGATGTAAGACTGAGATCAAAATCAAAAATTTTCTTGAAATGGCTAAAGGCTTATTTTGAGACCAGATCTGAAACTAGGAATTTCCCACTTTTCTTTTCCCAATCTCCTTCTCTTCCCCACTACTTTCAACCGCACAACATACCCTAATTGGAAATGTCGTAGTTACACTGACTTTAGAAGATTGAAATCATTTAATCATCAAAAAACTTTAAAAATAAATAAATAATTGGTATTTATTTACCTTGAAATACTAGACAGAAATTGCTGTTAATTTTTTTTGGCGGGAGAGCTCACATTGCGAGTATTTGTTGCTACTTTAGCACAGGTACCGAAAAAAATAAGTTTTTCTGCGATTTTGACCCTTCTATGTACAAAATTTGTATAAGGACAACGTCAGAATCGCTTGCGCCAACATTTCCCCATAAAGATGGGTAAAAATTTCATTCACCTTGCAACCCCAGAATATTTTAAAATTATTTTTGTCTGTGGTATCAGTGGCATAAAAATGTCAGATTTGCCGCCATTCTTTTTGTGAAAGTCGATGCATGTTATTTGACGAAAACATCGTAAAACCTTTCAATTTACGTAATTAACGCAAGTAATGCTGTTTTGGTACATAGTTTATTGTTCTAGGAATGTGTTTTGGTCAATAAAATATACGATAGCTCAAAAGTAATACACATAACATTCAATTCAAATTCAAGGTCGTGAAATTTCCGTGTTGTTCCTGGCATTCAATAGGTTAAAAAGATTTTAATTTTTTTACATTAACTCATCTGTGAAGATGTTGTGCGGAGGGTGTTTTTGAGGAGACGAAGGAGTGAACATAGGCCTTGAAGAATAGCGCCTGTTCCTGAGAGCATCTTCCATTGTAATACCGGTAGAACAAGGATACGGTGCTCTAAAGATTGAAATCTAGAATAATATGATAACGACCGGCGTGATCTAAGGGAAAGGCTCTTGACCCGAAATCCGAAGGGCGCGGGATCAAATCCCGGCGTGGGCAAATAAATTTTATGTGATTAATTGGTGTTATTACACAATTAATTCATTAAAAATAATATATAGTATATTTTCGGCACGTTCCACAGAAGAAGATACCCTCAGTATCGTCCTGGTGTAAGACACCATTCAGAATTGAAACTTTGCTTGAAATGGCTTTAGCCGTGTTTGGTGATCAGATCCGAATAGCCAGGTACTTCCCCACCTTCCTCTTCTCTATTTCCTTCCCCTCCCCACTACCTTCAGCCTCACAGCATACCTCAATTGGGGATGCGACAGTCTCACTGGCTCCAGATGGGAGCAGCTGAGACTCTTGCTAGGTATTCACATAAAAAAAATATTTTAAAAATCTATCGAAGGGACCTCCGTTTCTGCACAGTCTCAAGAGTAAAGGGTTTTTTCAGGTATTTTCAACTTTCTAATTAAAGTATGTTTATCGGAAGTGACCTGCCAGGTAAGTATGTTTCTGTATATATTATAAAATAAATAGTAAAATTAGATAGAAACTACAGTTTGTCAAATAAGAGTAGAAAATATATGAGGGCGCCACTGTTGATTAAATGGCAATACTAAACACATAACTCATGGTGTTAAAGTAAAGCTGTGTAACCTACATTTTTTATAAAAAATTAAAAAGGCATAATAGTGGAAAAAATATTTTTTCATCGCAGTATAGATACCCGCCGATCTCAAAATTAGAATTGCGTATAGGTATATTATTATTATACCTTTGCAATTTTTTGTTAACATAATGAAGAATAACTATAATGTAATAAAATATAAAGCACAGTTTATAAATTGCTCACATTTATTTAATACTAGATAAAGTACCTAGCGTTGCCTGGGCTTTAGATCATGTCTCTAATTTTAGATCTGAATATATTTAACTCATTCAGATCTAAAAGTAGTGCAACTAAACTCACCATTAGTGATTCTTCCTTTCTATCTATTATTAAATTCAAATTTATGTTAAATTAAATTAAGGCAAATCGCTTTATAAATCACCTTTTAATCAAATTTATGTCATGAAGAAAAAATGTTTTTTTAAATGTGGTTTACTGTGTTCTATACATTCAGTGTAATTGTACTTCAAAAAAATATTTGACACTTAAATTGGTGTTGCCAGTCTACAAATTTAGTAGTTCAAGTTTTTATATTTTCTACTCTTAATTGACAGACTATAAGTTCTTAATAAATTGTACAGCACCATTGAGGTGATTTTTCACAAAAATGGCGCCATACAAATTATCCAATTATTATTATTATTATTATTTTGGGGTTCCAGACCAGAAGTGGCTACCAAATCAAATCCAACCGTGGGGCCCACTTACAATTTGTACAGGGTCTGCAGTTGTGTACTATCAAAGTAACTGCGGGCACTGTACAGTACGCACAGCTTCTGAGAGGCTAACTTAACTTGACTCTGGCTTCGACGGAGCCAAATCATTACATCCTATGATATAATCATATTATTTCCTCTCTCTCTGCAGCAAAATATATTTAATTTGGAGATATTAACAGCGTAGATAAATAAATTAAAAGTGTTATCTACATTTTAACTGTAAAAATTTCATGGTTAAACCCCTTATCGCGTCAAATTAAGTCCCCATTATTCCAAAGAATTGCTTTAGCAAAAGATAAAAAAATAAATGTCCGGATTTCCTCTCAAATGCGTTATCCGATGTGGCACACGATATAAATAATTATTATAATCATTTCCATAATAAATGATGAATTTAAAAGCAGTGCTAATGTACAAGGTGTAACAGGACGTACCCGAGGAATTTTAACCAGCGATTCCTGAGCATATTTGGAGTGAAAACTGAAAAAAAAATTTCAAATTTAAAAAAAAAAAAAATTTAAAAATTCTATTAGAAACAAAAAAATGTTTTTTAATTACACGTCGCTACTGTTCCCATTGCTATAGGAAATATCCCATCGTGATGTGTTTGAGCGGTAGTACGCGCTGTTTCGAGTGATAATATGCTAAAACGAGACGCAACGCTTATCAAGGACCCGCTAGGCTATGAACGCGCTACTCTTTTAACTAGTCAGTTGCGGCGTATGATGGAAAAATATTTTTAATAGGAAAAAAATGTCATCGGACAGCAAAATGACATGTAAAATTTTCGCTCCAAATATTTAACTTTTAACTTTTATCTTTAGGGCGCACAGTTTACACCCGCGCTGTGCAAGCGGGTTCCCCACAGAGCATCGGACCATTCCATATGCTCAGGAATCGCTGGTTAAAATCCCTGGGGTACGTCGTGTTACGCCCAGTATACACTTAGGTTTGTGTGTATTGGTCCATATGTATATCATTGCCAAAAGTCACTGAGAAACAGCCTGATTATTATTTTAGCGAGAAAGGTACACAACAAGTAGGTACGTTCGAAAGTGTTATCAGCAATTCGAAAAGTTTTCCAGAGTATTCTTTTTAGCTTAGTACTGCAGACATGTGAAAAATCACGAAAAAGTCTAAATTCTTGATTACAATATTTTTGAAAATAATTTTCTGGTAAAATATTGCAAGCAGTACCTACTTTATCGCATGTCGGAATTTTTCACAAAATCAATTCCAATTTTTAAAATAAAATTTGATTTCAAAGCAAATTTCACATCGGATTAACGCACGTCACTGTCAACCGAAATTAGTATTCATGTAATTCACTAGCGCATACCCGTGAAAAAACACGGGATAGGCTGAATTCTTGACACATCAACTCCAATTTTGAAATAAAAAATAAATAATGTTCAGTTAAAAAATACATAGAATTATAATATTTTATTTTATTTTATTTTAAATACATAAACGGCTATACTGCCTTTTATAATATATATTATAGGTAGGTACTTTATCGCTGGTCTACATTCTTCACACGATCAGTTCCAATTTTGAAAAATTACACTTTAATTAAAAGCAAATTTGATTTCATCTAACCAAATTTTACGCAGAAAAACCGAATTAGTATGTTTGATTGTTTTAAATTTCACTAGAATTTTCTTTTCTGAAGTTGAAAAACGAGTTTGAAACGTGTTGTACGCAAGCAATGCGTCTCCATGAGTAGGTACTGTGTTTGTGACAGCTCTGGCTGCGATACCTATAAACCACAAGCAGAAGACTGATGAATGTGATTGAAATAAGAGAGCATAAATACTGTAAAGTGTCGTCTCTATCCTCTCAGCCCACCCCTGCGGATAAATGGCTCATTGGTTAGTTAGTTTACTGTCCCAAATAATATGGAACAAATAAAAAAATATATCTAAGTAAAAATCAAAATATACCTGCTTGGGTGTATTTATATTTATGAGTAGAAGTAGATGAGTATATGAGAAGTCCATGCATTGCTAAACCATTCATCCGACTGCGATGAAACTTTTGGGATTTGATGGTTTCTATATATAATAGTGAGCTCTGGCATTATGAAATTATGAGTTGCTAAACCATTCATCCGACTGCGATGAAACTTTTGGGATTTGATGTGTGCATTCCGGCGATGGTTTCTAAATATAAAAGTGAGCTCTGGCGTTATGAAATTATGCGTTGCTAACCATTCGTGCGATTGTGATGCAACTTTGGTGAGTTGTTATGAGGACGCCCGCGAAGGGTTCTATATACATATACTGGTGAGCTCTGGCATTATGAAATTTGAAAAAAAAATGCAATAGGCGAGCTGTTTTAAAACTGAATGTACCGGGATTGAATGCATGGAATGTGGGAGGGGGGATGGGAACTCGGGAGGGGGTTCGCGGGACGGGGAAAGCGGGAGAGAAGGCGGAAAAGGCGGAGTGGTGACGCGTGAGGGGTAGGGGACGCGCGAGAGTAAGTGGAGACAGAAGGGGAACGGGACGAATGGGAAAGGACACGCAGGGAGAAACAATTTCTTTATTAAGTGGCATAGCAACGCATGCCGGGAACTCGCTAGTCTCAAATAGAAAATAGCAGTAATAAAATAATAATAACAAAACATTCAATTCTAAAGTATTATTTTATACGATATCAGAATGAATTGCATTGATTCCGCTGAGGTCAAGGTTTTAATTCCGTTGATTATTTTGCCAATGACTTATTAAAAACAGCTGATCAAACGCGACGCCATCCATATACATATTGTATGTTCAAAAATATTGCCATATTTCAATATAAAAAGTAAATATTTTTAATTTTTTTTTGTGCGAAGGAAGTTTTTAATTTTGGGCATGGAAAAATATATTTAAGAGGGCATTACCAGAGAAAACCGGAAATACGTCATTTTCAAAAAAGATTTTAGACGTATTGACTCTTTTCCACAAAAAATTATAAATGGATTTCGAAAGATTGTTCTTTTATCTAGTATGTAATAAATTTTGAGAATTTTTTTAATTTTTTAGTATAATAAGATAATTCCATAGGTCGTTGGCAGATTTGTTAAATTTTCAAAAATGTTTTTGTATTATACCACACCCATTTCAAATAATATAATCATGCAGTAAAATAAATCAATACATTATCTAGCAAACGTATGTTTTAGAATTTTAATTTTAGTTTCAATAAAATCATTAAAAAATATGTACGTAGGTGTACATGTGTTTCTTGACGAAAATTGGTCCATTTGTGTATTTATTTGCGCACTTACAAACTAATATATTTCAGATTTTTTTAACATTCTTATTAAATTTAGACATTATTGAAAAATGATAAATACTTATAATTAAAAAATAACTACAAAAAGTACACTATTTTAATGGTTTTATCATCACGCCTTTCAGCATTTTTGGATGAAGGATAAATTAAAGCTAATTTGGATTGAAATAAATTCGATATTGAGTAATAATTTAAAAAAGCTGGTACGGGGAATACTTAATCTTTCTCATTGTAACCGCCCTGCACGATCGTAAGAACAACTTTCGACGAAATGTGGATTTTCGTCCGCTGGCTGGTTAAACGCTCTTAAGCCGAGTATGGTTTTCAGTTAGAAATTGGTAGATTGTCTTTTTCTTTTTTATTGTAATTTATGCATTTTTATTGTATAGATCTTTAAATAAAGGTTATTTTTTATGGCTTTTCACCCCAAAGGAGTGTTCTAGCCAGTATCAAGAGAATGAATTTTGTGAATAATGTGTGTAAGTGTAATTTTGGGTTTTTACAAATTTGGTATTAGTAACAAGAACCTATCTACATTAAGAATGAAGGTACTTATTTCTTCGAATAATCTATGGCTTTTCACCCCAAAGGAGTGTTCTAGCCAGTATCAAGAGAATGAATTTTGTGAATAATGTGTGTAAGTGTAATTTTGGGTTTTTACAAATTTGGTATTAGTAACAAGAACCTATCTACATTAAGAATGAAGGTACTTATTTCTTCGAATAATCTATGGCTTTTCACCCCAAAGGAGTGTTCTAGCCAGTATCAAGAGAATGAATTTTGTGAATAATGTGTGTAAGTGTAATTTTGGGTTTTTACAAATTTGGTATTAGTAACAAGAACCTATCTACATTATGAATGAAGGTACTTATTTCTTCGAATAATCTATGGCTTTTCACCCCAAAGGAGTGTTCTCGCCAGTATCAAGAGAATGAATTTTGAGAAAAATGTGTGTAAGTGTAATTTTGGGTTTTTACAAATTTGGTATTAGTAACAAGAACCTATCTACATTAAGAAAGAAGGTACTTATTTCTTCGAATAATCGATCCGTTGGGTATTCGGAAAGTTTTTGAAGTGAAAATTTTTTTAGTATCATTTCGATTTGAATGAAACTCGAGGAAACAAAAATAGCGGCACTAAAAAGAGACAAACATTTACATCTATAAGATTTAGCCTGCGAGAGAATGAGATAGAATAATCGTTCTCCTTTGTGTGATGCTTTGTAACCTCCCACTCTTGTCTATTTTAGTTTTCTGAAGGTTACACTTCTACATCGTGTGAACTGCACACATGTAATTTTTTTATGTTTTGGGATTTCAAAATGTTTCTATTACGCCACTGTTCACCAAATTCAAAACAAAATTTGTTGTGGGTAGCGCACACAAAGGAAAACCAGTGGCACGTTTACACGTATTGCGTTGTTTTGTAAATCGTATGAATAATAATATTGAGACTAGCCCATTTAATAATTACGATTTGACCTCTGGGCGGGTCACAGGTCAGACTTTGACTGCAGCCGACCATCTGGCACGGGCTAGTACGGGTTCACGGGGCTATCAAACACTACTGTACAACTAACTGACTGAACGTACCTACTACGTTATCTCCGATACAAACGCGTGGAGGGCGTTTACAAATGCACATGTGCCCGAAAAATAAAATCAGAGTGTGCAGTTCATACGGTAGAAGTGAAACCTTCAGAAAAATAAAGTAAACAGTATGATTTTTTCCATATTTTTGTCATACATTTGGTCATCTTATTATTGTGTTTTCTTCTTCGGAGTCTCTAGATGTTGCTTTCTTTTTTGTTTTATTTTGCCTGTTTTGGAGTGGTTTGAAGATTGGATATTGAATTTACAAAAAAAATATATATATTTATTTCTTAGGATCCGATCCTTGGTCAGCTAAATGTCTGGCCGCCGAGGTTCTTCAGGCGCTTTATACCACTACACCAAAGGAGACTTGCGATTTATCCGAGTACCCTTGAATTAAATAAATACTATAGATGTATACGAAGGTCCTGGGTTCGAGTCCCAGAGGTGCCAATATCTTTTTCTGAGTTTTCTGTCTCCAGATTTTCGATTGAGTTTTGCTAATACTGACTTCATTTAATTTAAAAAAGAACGAGTGTGCTTTAGACCACACGACTGAAGTAATACTTCACTAACTTATATCTACCTCTCAACTTCCGTTCACTTCGCCCGACCGTTCGCTTCGCCCGATCACACTTTTCATAATGCTCTCGTCACGCATTCAACAGCTTTCTCCTCAAGACAAGCGTGCGTAAAGCCTCGACCGTTCGCTTCGCCCGATGACACTTTTCGTAACGCTTTCGTCACGCATTCACCAGCTTACTCCACAAGTCAAGCGTGCGTAAAGAAGTTTTACTTCAAAAAAATCTTTCTTCAGTCTGGGAGTTGAAAGTTCTTAATTAAATTTGCGACGTCAGTTTTCTTTCAAATCGGTATAGATCACACTTTTAGGGAATATCTGTTCAATGAATGTAACATGCGGTTAATTGCCATAGCACATCTTTATTAACCCTAGAACCGTACCCATAATAGACTTTAAATATGATTTATTTACCCAGGGGTACCTGAGTACCCTGGTAAATAAATCATATTTTTTTTATAATAATAAACATTTATTAATAATCAACTTACACAGACTTTTATGGCACTTATTTCAGTCTCACATAACAATTAGGCCTAAATAAAATAAACTTATCTTAACAATTTTGACAAATCTTTTTTGGTGCTCTAAACAAAAACTATTTCATTTTTCACATCGAGTGAGTAATTTATGGTTTTTTGACCTCGGACAAAATAAACATCTTCCAGATTTTGATTCTGAACGGGCTGAAGCATAAAAAGACCGCTTTTTTCTTAATATACTTTTTTTCCTATTAAAATCCTAGAAGTGAGTATAATTACCTTAACTGTACCCAGGGGTACTGGAGCACCCCACGCAGGCTTTGCCACGACCCCACACTAACTGGACTCCCGCTCGACTGATGCTTCGACGCGACCCTCCACCCCGTGTAAATACGCGGCAGCGCGAAAAGATCCGTTGTGAAACGAAAAAGTAATCGCAAATTTTCAATTTTCATTTGATTTGTACCCCAAGGTACGGTTCTAGGGTTAAAAAAAAAATAACCCGAAAGGCGCCAAACAATTTAAACAAAATCCATTTAATAAATTACTTCAACAGATTGAGGTTATTGGTTGAACTAGAAATCAAGTGGCGAGTCATTCATTCTAAAATAGATACAATGTTGTGATTTATATAAATAAATAAGACCAAAGCTCACCGTTCGAGAGCTATCTCCTTCAGTCTTTCAGCTTTTCAGCTGAGATAAGAGATCAAATTAAAACAGTGGTTCCCAACCGGTGGTCCACGAGATCTAAAATGTGGTCCACGAAACATTTATTTCTTTACTACAAAACCTAATCGAAAGGTATCCAAAAGCTGATTCGTCATTTTGGTATTAATGATGTAAAGGTACCTGAAGAAGTCCAAGAAGAGCACATTGAATTGCAAAACTATAGTAATTGCAAGGACGCGTTTAATTATTAATATATTTACGCCCTAGGGGGCTTTTACAAAGATAGGTAATAATAGTAAGGTACATAGTAAAAAATAAAATTAAATTCGTACATTTCATTGAAGTAATTATAAAGACTTCGTTTCATAACTAACACGGAATCTGCAAACATGTCCACAATATTCCCAAATTTATTGCCAAAATGATGTAGTCTATTTATAGGTGTATGAGCCTCATAGTTTGTTTTAAAATTGTCACAGAAGAAGTAGCACTTTGCCTCTTATTTCTGGTCGGTACGTAAAATTTTATTTTGGCGAGAATTTCAGGGTTGTCAATGCAATTATTAATGATTTTATTTAATAGTACAAGGTCAGAGATGATCCGCCTATCTGACAACGTAATTAAGTTGAATTGTTTCATCAAAAGGACATAGTTAATATTTTGAATTGAAATATACAGCTTATTGTTAATAAATCTTTGAAATTTGTGCTGTACCCTTTCTATGATTTCGGAATGTGTTTTATACAATGGGGACCAAATGGGCGAATTATACTCTACCTGGCTTCTTACTAAAGAATTGTACAATATTTTCAAACATTCTAGTGACTTGAAATCACTACATATAAAACCAAGCATTTTTATAGCTTTATTCGTTATTTCATTTACGTGCAGTGTAAATGTTAACTTTTCATCAAATATAACACCTAAGTTCCTGATCTGAGCGACTGGTGTCAATATTACTGTTTAAAAAGCGAAGGTTACTGACCTCTAGCTTAACATTTCGAAGCTAGTTTATTATTGCAGATTTCCTACTTGCAACGGATAGTTGCACTGGAAAGTGATAGTTGATAAAGCAGATTTCTGTATATCACAGTATTACATTGGTATGTCATTCGCCATTGTTAGAGAAAAACGCTTCTTATCTCTTGAAAACAGCTAGAATCAACTAGTTAATGGTCTGAAGACCACTTTAGCGTTTTGTCGGGTCGGGAAAAATATTATTATTGTAACATGTGCTTATAAGTGAATAAATAAGTTGGAATTTGCCAGTGAAGAAATATGGTCTTTATTAATGATCTTCTGCCATAAAAAACCAAACTTAACAATTACATTATAAAGAGTATTCATAAGTTACATGACTTTGGATTTCATGAAAACGAATGACTTGGCACTTTTGAATATTAATTATACGAAAACAGTTTATCATTATTGTACCTTGTGGTCCCTGTGACAACATATAAATATCGTAGTAGTCCCTGGTCAAAAAAAGGTCAGGAAAGATTTTGCTTTGTAGTTAAAATTTTATAACATATTTTTATGGAACTGAATTTAAAGTGCAATTCCCAAATGGAAATCGAACCACATAAATAAAATTCGGCTGCTTGCGGTCGAGAGAAATTCGGTTCTCTGAACCACAAGCGTAAAATTGGCGAGGTACGTATTTTTATTACTGTGGGAAAATTTTAGAGATTTTTTTGAAAGATTTTAGAGAGATGCGCACCGGGGGGTGGTGCATTATTTTAAATGGGTACAAGTACATTATTTTAAATAGGTAGTAAAGTTGTTACATGTTATGGCCCTATTCAAATTATTTTTTTATAAAATTATTACGAATTCAAATATTGAAGCTATGAATCTTTTCTTAAAATCGAAAATCATCCCTACAAGCCTAGTAAAAATAGATTATCTGATCTGCCCGCAAAGATTTCTATATATAGTGGTGAGCTCTGGCGTTATAAAATTTGTATAAAAATTGTACAATAGGTGGAATTATTCGTGTAATAAAAAAATCAGAGTGCACAATTCACACGCGGTAGAAGTGAAACTTTAAGTAGAGAAGAGCGGGGAGACTACGAAGCACCGCACGAATAAGAGACCGATAGGCTACGAAGCGCCGCACAAAGAGGAGACCGATCATAATATCTCATTCTCTCGCAGGCTAAATCCTATAGATCATAGATTCTCAACCTTTTTTGCCCACCACCACATTAAGAATATTTTTATTTTTAGCGCCCCCTACTCGTGAATCCGAAACAGCAAACGGTGGGGGCGTAATGGGATAGGGAAAATATTTTAAGGTGTGACGTAATTTATGGATGGCCCCAATGGGATAGGATGGGGCAAGATAGGATGGGGTGGTATGGGTTTCTCAGGGTCTCCTACCGCCCCCCCTGAAAGTCTGAAAGGCCCTCAATTTTCTCTTTGTCTTATACCGCCCCCCTGAAGGTCTTAAACGCCCCCAAAGGGACATTGTCGCCCACGTTGAGAACCTATGCTATACATATATGCTATGTTTGTCTCTTTTTAGTGTCGCTATTTTTCGTTTCATCGAGTTTCAAATGTGTATCCAAAAGAATTGACTTTATTTCTTTGAGTGGGTTTTCAACGCACGCCAGATACTCGCTAGGATATAACATAAATAAGTCACACAAAAGCCACGCTTTGTCACGTTCATGGCCCATCTCCCTTGTTTCTATTTATCTGTTGAAGGTAAGTGATTGGTTGTGGGTAGGTATTTAGTCTACCAGGTCACCACGGACCATTCAAGACAACATTAATAAACACACGATTATCCTCTTATATCTTTTAACCGAAACACCTACCAGACGTAGACGGGGAGATTCTTTTATTGTGCCACAATCGACCTGTCACTTTATATTACGGTCGGGATGAACTAACTAAAGGAAGAGGGACACTTTGAAATCAAACTAAATTAATATGAAAAAGCCAAAACAATTCTTCCAGAAAGACAAAAGAAATTGCGATCCGAAATTTTGGTTACCGCAATCAGCCTCCTGAACAAAATCGATATTTTTCTGATCTAACTTGTTCAAACTTGACAGGTCGTGAGCCACTACCATGGCAACCTGTCAACAATGCAACTGAAACGCGACTGCCGCGGCGACCAGCAGTGCTGGCCAGTTGGCAGTCCCGTTTCAGTTGCATTGTTGATACAATGATTGATGTTGATGACAATGCCGCAGCGACCAGCAGTGCTTTTTTTATAATACCTCACAAGAGTCTCAGCTGCTCCCGTCTGGAGCCAGTGAGACTATGGCATCCCCGATTGGGGTATGTTGTGAGGCTGAAGGTAGTGGGGAGGGGAAGGAGATGGGGAAGAGAAAGGTGGGGATGTACCTGGCTTTTCAGATTCAGATCTGGTCACCAAACACGACTAACGCCATTTCAAGCATTGTTGCAATTCAGTTGGCAGTCGCGTTTCAGTTGCATTGTTGATAGGTTGCCATGGTAGCGGCTCACCACCGGAAAATTTTCGAGTAAACTGCTATATGTTAGATCAGAAAAATATCGATTTCGTTGAGAAGGTTGATAGCGTTTGCATCGCCAACTGGTTTTTGTTCAGTTTCTCCATGAGCGGATTGCCTAAATGTTTACTTCTTTTGTGGTTAACTTTTAGATTTAAATATAAAGCCTGGCGTTTTCTCTTTCTAACCCCGTTTATTTCACATTTTTCACTATGAGACCCGTAGGACTAGTTCCGAAAAGCGAAGCAATTAGACTGAATGGTTTTTAATTTCGATATTTTAACCTGAAAATCCACAACAAAATTTTGAATGAATCAGGCACCGTGTGAGTACCTCTATGTGTCTAGTAGGTGCCAACAGTATCATCAATTTTCACTCTACATGTATAAAAATCCGCGTTGCTAAACTATTCATCCGATTGCGATGAAACTTTGGGGATTTGATGTTCGCATGCCCGTAATGGATTCTATATATAATAAGTGAGTTCTGGCATTATGAAATTATGCGTTGTTATTGTTGCTAACCATTCATCGGATTGCGATGAAATTTTGGGGATTTGATGTGTGCATGCCCGCGATGGTGTCTATATATGTATACTGTTGAGCTCTGGCATTATGAAATTGTATAAAAAAAATTGAAATGCTGTTTGAAAACTGAATGTACCGGTATTGGAGGCGTCTACCAATATCTACAGGAATTCCAAAAGCTGAACAAATCGGACTAATTAATATCTATGAGAACCAAAGTGAGGACGAATATCTACAGCTCAAACTGCTAACTAATATCTATGAGAACCAAAGTGAGAACGAATATCTACAGCTCAAACTGCTGACTAATATCTTTGAGAACCAAAGTGAGGACGAATATCTACAGCTCAAACTGCTGACTAATATCTAAGAGAACCAAAGTGAGAACGAATATCTATAGCTCTAACTGCTGACTAATATCTAAGAGAACCAAAGTGAGAACGAATATCTCAAACTGCTGACTAATATCCATGAGAATCAAAGTGAGGACGAATATCTACAGCACTGGCAGAGGTTGAATTTGCAATTATGTATAGCATATTGGAATAACGTAATATTGCGTAGGTTAGGTTAGGTTAGGTTAAGGTAGGTTAGGTTAGGATAGGTTTTCCGTACAACCTCTTGCTCAGCTGCCCTCACTCTGAAGTTCATAGATATTTGTCCAACATATGAGCTGTAGATATTCGTCCGACATACAGGCTGTAGATATTAGTATCTGGGGTCCCGGAATTGAATGTATGGAATGCAGAAGGGGAACTCGGGAGGGGGGTTTGCGGGATGGAGGAAGCGGGAGGGGAAAGTGGGGAGGGGGAAGGCGGAGTAGGGATGCGTGAGGGGAAGGGGACGCGGGAGAGGAAGGGGAGGCGGAAAGGGAACGGAACGAAAGGGAACGGAACGAATGGGAAAGGACACGCAGGGAGAAATAATTTATTTATTAAATGGAATAGCAACGCATGCCGGGAACTCGCTAGTTTTCAATAAATATATAAAAACAAAAATTAAACAAAAACTGTGTGTGTACTATGTTTGCGGTTTGGTTAACCTTAGAGGTCGTCCATTAATCACGTGAGGCTCGAAGGGGGGGGGGGGGGGTTCGGAAAAAATCAGGAAATATTACGAGGAGGGGGGGGTATAATGGGATATCACGTGTATTTATTTTTCGTGATAATATTCTGAAAATTTCAAAATACCTTGTACTAAAAAAAATACACGTGATTTTGGGTAGGGGGGGGTTTAGTCTAAAACCTCACCACATATCACCAGGGGGGGAGATAAAAGTTGCTAAAAACCATCACGTGATTAATGCACGACTCCTTATTATTCCGGTGTGACAATATACTGGGATGTTTCGGTTTAGATCCAGCTGCATCTTATACAGCTTTATCGTTAAAATGGTGACCCCTGTGGCCGGTTATTGGAACACCAACTGCCGACATCAGGGGCAGTGGACACAATGGGAGAAGTGGACACTTACCGCATTACGTGTCTTAATATGGACATCATGACAACACGGACAATTTATTATTGTATACAGGGCAACAGGACGTATCCGACTGACTATCAGTGCTTAGGTATCTGGAGTAAAAAATTGAACGTTATTTTGGTCACACATTTGGTGACATCTCTACATATTACAAAACAAAGTCCTCCGCCGCGTCTCTCTGTCCATTCGCGGTAACTCAAAAATTACTGAATGGATTCTCATGCGGTTTTCACCAATAGATAGAGTGATTCATGAGGAAGGTTTAGGTATATAATTTGTCAAGGTTTTGAGTAAATTGGTTGAAATATATATTTTACCTGAGCTCCACACAGGAGGCCCTGAGGAAAATAATTTCCCTCAGGGCCTATGTTATCTTTGGGGATGCTGTGTGGAGGGTTTTTTTTAGGAAAGGAAGGAGAGGAGAGTTCTGGGAAGGAAAAGGGTTTAAGGGGTGGGTAGATCTGGAGTTCAGTGTGTCCTGGTCATCCGCCTCCAAGACCTAGACAAACCTCACCCCATGATCCCGGGCACCCCTGCTAAATCACCAAACGTATCGAACCACTTGGGGTGACCTATGGCAGAGGTGTATCCATATATCCATACTATTACGCTTTCACGCCTAAACCATTAAACCGATTTTAAAAATTCTTTCACCAATAGCTACATTATCAGTGAGTAACATAGGCTGTATATAATGGTAAGCTCTGGCGTTATGAAATTTATAATGTGTGTATTTCATATAATTGAAAATGTGTGTATTTCATGTAGCGGCAGGGAGGTAAGGCAGGAGGAAGGTGGGGTTCGCGGAGAGGGAAGAGACGAGGGAGGGGGAAGGCGGGGAAGGTGGAAGGGAACGGGAACGCACGGGAAAGGACATGCAGAGTTCTTTGAATGGCATTGCAAAGCATGCCGGGGACCAGCTAGTATAATATGTAAAAAGGAGAATGCCTGTATGTGGTCGACGAGCGGGCTGGCAAGCGGGAGGTGTGGATTTGATTTGTAGGTTGCTGAAATTTTGCACATGTGACCTTCAAAACAAGAGGAAGGTCACTGTCTACATTTGATTTCGAAAACTCTGTGTAAAGCCCGGGGCATCGGGTATCGGGCCTCAGGGCATCGCCGGGAACTTAAAAATAAGTCATACGAGGGATGTTCACAAAGTAAGTATACTGTGACCATAACGAGCTGTGGCTTTGTTTTTTGGGGGTTGGCAGTACTGAGTGGTAGAGGGAGGTCTACTGACCAGAACGAGCAACGCAGGAACATGGTAGTAAGTTAACTCACGTTGTACAAGTTCACTTGCGTCACGTATATATACATTGCACAATTTGGGAGGTAAGATTTTTCTTCAAGACTTCCGATTCATGACTAAAATTAAATTTAAAACATTTATAATCCAAATAAGCAGAACAATTAAAGTCCAGACTGCTGTCCAGAAACATTAAAATATTAGTGTACAAAACACTTATCAGACCAGTACTTACGTATGCAGCCGAGACTTGGGTACTAACTAAGAGGAATGAGCGAGCACTGGACGTTTTTGAAAGAAAAATTTTGAGGCGCATCTTCGGACCGGTTCTAGAAAATGGATTTTGGCGCAGACGTTATAACAATGAGCTCTATACTTTGTTTAAGGAGCTAAACGTCACAAAATTTATAAAACTGGGAAGACTTCGGTGGCTGGGTCATGTGGAGAGAATGACCGAGCATCAAGCACCAAAGTCCCTGCTGAACTCAAGACCGATAGGGCGAAGGAGTCTGGGAAGACCAAGACTAAGATGGAGCGACAACGTCCTCAAAGACATATCTATCTCGGAGCTTCTAAACTGGAGAGAGCTGGCACAAGACCGAGATGAGTGGAGGGAGACTCTTGAGGAGGCCAAGACCCACCAGGGGTTGTAGAGCCAATAGTGATGATGATGATGAAGCAGAATAACTGTCCATAAAAAAATATATTGTTTTATATATATATATTTTGTTTTATATAATTTTTGGATTCATATTCCTTTTTATAAAAGTAATTTACTTATTCCATTTATGCTGTCTCTGTAGAAGTAAAGTCACAAGGAGAAAATCCATAATTGGTTTTAGTTTGGCTATTTAATACTATGTACAAACTGAAATAAATGTAAACTTTCGATTTCCCGAAAATTAATAAATAATAAGCTTAGGAAAAACTAGTTCGTTAAATCCGATTGTATCAATACACCATCACCTTATCCAAAAGGGACCCCAATTAAATAGCAATAAAAGTATACGACCTAACCTAAAGTAACCCTTCCATAACACCGTACAACATTATCACTACGAATTCTCAGACACTTATCACAAATTCAATATTTGCCTGTATGTAGATATTCGGTGGACTTATCTAAGCAGGCGACCAAAATATAACAATAGTCCAGTAAATGAATGCTCCAAAAGGAGGTGTAGAGTGCGTGAGCAGGGACCTAAGCGATTCTTTCAGGACTTGTTTAGGGTGCTTAGGGTGTGAACATACTAAAAGTCCTGACGTCTAGGTGGTGAGCTAGGGGGGGGAGGGGGGGGGAAGGTCCCAATTTTCAGGTTTCCGCTTGTATCTCAAAAACGGTGCGTCGCAGAGGAAAATTTTATGAAAATAAGTAAAAGCTAATAAAATTATCTACAACTTTTATTATGTATGTAATTTTCTAAATCCCAGCTGTTTTTGAGTTACACGCTCCACAAATGTAGATATTTTTGAAAAAAATCATTTTACCTCGCATTTTTCATCAAACATTCCTTCATATCGTCTAAAATATTCATCACACATAGAAATTCATTTGAAAGAAGTTTCCCCCTCCCCCCCTAGCTCACCACCTAGACGTCAGGACTTTTAGTATGTTCACACCCTAAGCACCCTAAACAAGTCCTGAAAGAATCGCTTAGGTCCCTGCTCACGCACTCTACACCTCCTTCCTTGACTGGACTACAAGGCGAACGATTAATCTTTACTACGAATTGGTTTACATTACGAATACCAAGAAATGTGCCTTGGATAAATTGAAACTTTTACAATCGTTACAAAAATTAAAATTAAATTGTTATTTACTTTAATAAAAATGTAAGCGTAAACAACAAAAAAAAACATTTTTTCACAAGAAAATTATGAATTCGTATGACAAACAAACATCAATAAAAAACGATTTTATTACTAAAATTATTTGTTATAACTAACTAACTAACTAACCATCACGCCGTTTCCCTGCAGGGGTAGGCAGAGAGGACGGACCGCCAAACATCCCGGTCTTGGCACATATTCCTTGCCTCGTTTACATTCATACAACGTCTCATACATTCTCTCCTATTATTCTGACTCTTGACATGGCCCGACTCAAGGATTCACTTGGTCGTGCCATGTCTTTCTTGGGCGTCCTCGACTTCTTCTACCATTCACATTTGCGTCATATATTCTCCTTACACTCCTTTCCTAGTTCATACGCTCTACATGCCCAAACCATCGGAGCGTTCCTTTCTTGACCTTACTCATTACCTTGCATCCTTTGCGGATTTCTACATTTCTCACACGATCATACATGGTTTTACCACACATACGCCTCAGGGATCTCATTTCTACGGCGTTCAATTTACTTTCATCCTTCCTCTGCCAGTTCCATGCCTCACTGCCATACATCAGGGTAGGTACCAGTACTCCATTATGGACGGCTAGTTTCGCGTCTTTGGACAGTTTTTTGTTGGTGCTAACGGCGTTTAGTCCTCCATTAATAGAGTTACCTGCATTTCACCCTTCATTCAATAGCTCTATCAGCCTTCCCATCTCTCGTAAACATACTTCCCAAATAAACAAACTCATCCACCTGCTTCAAGTATTCATCATTCACAACTATATTGCATACTGATTTCGTACTCTCTCTTTCAAACACCATGACTTTAGACTTACTTACATTCATCACTAACTCATTCTTCATACATACTTCGTTCATCCTTGACACGAGAGACTGTAGATCTTCCATACTGTTAGATATCAGCACCGCATCAATGCTGATTATTTGTGATAGTTTATCTTAATTAACATTTTTCTTTTTTTATAAAATTAGTCACATAAAAATCAGAGTGCAATTCACACGCCGTAGAAGTGAAACGTTCAATTTTTAGAAAACTAAAGTAGACAGGAGTGGGAAGGCTACGAAGCACAGCACAAAGAGATAGGCTACGAAGCATCGCATGAAAAGGAGACCGATTATACTATCTCATACTTTCGCATGCTAAATCCTATAGAGTATAGATGTATGTATTTGTCTCTTTATGGTGTCGCTATTTTTCGTTTCATCGAGTTTCGAATCACAGTTTTCACTTCAATAAATAAAAACCACTTTTGGACAAAAATTAACCATTTCTAGACACCGTTTGCCAAGTTATTTTTATACATTTTACCCCTATACAGGGTGTCCAGGGGTAAAGTGCATTAACTTCAGGAGGTGATTCTACATGATAGTACAAGTAAAAAAGATAAATAACTTTTATCGAAATTTTAGGGGTAGTTTTGAGGTAAAAAGATATAATTAGTCCGGCGTGTACGGCCAGATTTATTATTTTCCGCTGTTACGATACGGGCCAATCACAATCGAGTCGGGCGCCCGGCAGGCTCTCAGCAAGTAAGATCGTACCTCACACTAAGGATTTTTAGTAGGTACGTCTTTTTGTATGGGAAAAAAATGTTGGAATTTCGGAAAAAGTTGTTAATCTTTTTTACTCCTACCATCATGTAGAATCACCTCCCGAAGTTAATGCACTTTACCCCCGCACACCGTGATACGAGCATAAGACGTAAGGGAACGCACCCATACTACGTGACCTCTTCGGGGGGGGGGGGGTCTTCAAAATGTCACGCTTGGTACAAATGAGCGGCGGTTTGCTTAATATTTTGGTCACCGGAGGAGGGGGTTAAAAATTGCAAAAAATTTGGTCACGTAGTATGGGTACGTTCCCTAACAAGAATAGACATTTCTATGATTTGTGTATTTATTTAAAGGCGGCACTTGTGAATTTCTCTTAACTTTTTTTTTCAAACCGATATCCGGGGATATACGTCATTTTCATTTAAAATTAATAAAAACATTACCTTACAATTAACCCATTTTACGTAAAACGGTTTGAAAATTTTATAACCCGTTTTGCAACTATAAATTTAGCGGTAAGCATTGTATTTTATTTTCCCAGACAATGAATGAATAACTTTCGGAGGCATTCGTTTAGAAACATCGGAAATATTATTAACTTATTCATCAGAATTAATTAAAATAAACCCGACGGAAAGACCAAATTTCCAGGCCAGCTAGAGCGAATTCGACCGTAGCGTAGGTCCGTGCAATACACCGGGGTCGCGCGACGCATTTTTGAGTTGTCGTTAAGATTCTGACTATATTTTAGGTTCTGACTGTATTTTAGATTCTGACTATATTTTAGTGTCGTCTTAAGCTACAGATTGTTGAATCTACAGGACGCCCCAGATAAGCTTGTAGATCTCTAATATTTTACGAGTATACTTGAGTATTTACTTTTCTGTGTTATTTAAGAAATTGTAAGAAATGCTAACATTTTTTTAGCATAGCCCCCTGCGGCCTGCATATATGTTTGACTAACTGACTAATTAACTAACTAACCATCATGCCGTTTCTCCCCAGGATTATGCAGAGAGGACGGAACGCCAAACAATTAGAGCGCACCTGATTTCTTCTACCATTAACATTTGCATCATATATTCTCCTTACGTCATATACACTGCTTTCTTCGTTCATTCGCCTAACATGCATTTTTGAAATTTGTATTAAAAAGTTGGGCATGTTTAAAGTTAGTTGAGAAAATAAATTTATCTTCTTCTTCTTTGTGTGCCGTATCAGGTCCCCCCGACGTTGGCGATCACTATTGAAAATGTCTCTCTGTCTTGCGCTGCCCGGAATAGCTCCTCCACACTTCTAATGCCGGTCCACTCTCGTATATTACGCAGCCAAGACATTTGTCTCCTACCAGGCCCTCGGCGACCCTCTAACTTGCCTTTCAATTTTCAATATTTAATGGAGCAAGTGATACTTCTCCCCTCGAAGTATATGACCCAGATATGAAATTTTCCTGATTTTTTATTAATGTAAGCAGTTCTCTATCTGCTCTAGCCCGCCTGAGAATTTCTATGTTGGTGATTATGTCGGTCCATGGGACCTTGAGCATTCTCCGGTGAAGCCACATTTCAAAAGCCTCTAACCTGTTCATGGTATTTACTTTCAAGGTCCATGTTTCACATCCATAGAGCAAGACCGACCACACATAACATTTTAGCATTTTCTGCCTTAGTTTAATAAATTTATGAAGGCACTAAACACCAATTTTCAGAATTTTATAACTACCAATACAGGGTAAAAGAAGAAACACTCTGGAACTTGCTGGGCAGGTTTTAGACAAGATTACAAAAAGATGTTAACTTCAGCCAGTTGAGTACTCTGAAGAAGTGAAAAGCATAATAAAACCAAATGACTTGATTAAACATAATCAAATTTCTGCGAATTATTGCGATATTGGACTTGAGACTCAAACATAACATGTTGTTTTGTGAGTTGCTATGAATTAACGAGCCTAGGTCTAAAAGCCTGTTGGCCGCTGCCACAGCTGTCCCTATCTCCGACATCTCCCGTCTCGCTCCAGCGGTTGTTGATGTCGATTACGGCGATAGACAACTTTCCATAGGCAAATAACGAACCTCTGCCTCCAATGGTAATTTCTAGGTTATTTTAACCATGCATTGACCAATTGATACAAATTTTCATCTGCTGTGGCGATATCACTAAAATCATAAGAATTATAGTAAAACTGCATGTGAATTTCAAGCATGATGTCTGACCAAACTAAATTAGCACTTCTTCAAACACAGCAAACTTACTTTGGAGCACCATTTTAATTAAAAATTAATCAACACTTTTAAAAAACCAACGTGTTTTGTAAGCATTGCTTGAAAACCCCTGAATAAATAAACATTGCTTACGAAACATGTTGGTTTTTTTAAAGTCGGGTCCATTGCGCGGGCAAATGCCAGACTTTTGCGTTGACAGTCCCATAAACGCTAGACTTTTGCTTTGACAGTCAAGGTCAACAACATTCAAGGTCATAAATGTTTGCCAATTTTTGTAGTGTTTGAGCTTCCCGTGTTCGGCGGAAAACAAAACAAAAACAAAACTTAAACATCCCATCCCGGGTTAAGCGGGAAGGCAGGTGGGGGCCGGCGGGGGGGAGATTTCATTTTTTGACAGAAGATAGAAGATGCGCCAAGCCGCACAATGCGGTCGTGTGTGAAGAATTAACGGAACGGCCTTTTATATGTGGTTATGTACAATGAGCGGGCATAATCACGAGTTAAAAATATTATTATACCTAAATATAATATAATAATCAAAATATTTGATAATAAAATTGTAATATTATATCAAATATTTAGAATTATTCTGTTTTTGACGGAAATGTTTACGCACTCTAAATTCTAGTAACTTTAGGTCGTGCAATACAATGACGTTAATATAGGTAATGTTATTGGTGCAATAATCGATATTTGTGGGAAATTTTTCCTGATAAATAAATATTTGTGTTTTCTTCCTGGTGTAGCATCTTTTCCACATCAAACACATTTTAACATTTACGTAAACGATAAACGTCAAACGTCAAGTTTTTTGGTTATCAACTGCGCGGATCTAATAATTATAAAGGATTTTAAATAAACACACTGTCGTGATGGATGATTATTTTTTTCGTGAACTCACTTGTAAATAAAGTCTATTAATTTATAAATCTGTTTCAGAGACACGGGAGAAATTGAACAATTTAAATTTATTCTATTTTTGATGCTACGTAGTTATTCACGCACTCTAAATTCAATAGTAATCGATATTAGTTGGAAATCTTTCCTGATAAATAAATATCTATTAAAATATCTGTGCATTTCAAATTCAATAGTAACTTAGGACATGCAATAAACGCCAAACGTCAAGTATTGCGTACGCGTGGACGTCCGTATTCCAGACCAGTTGTCAAATTGTGTGAACTGCGCGAACTTCACCCTAATTAATTGTTTGAAAGTCCTTCAAACGCCGAAATGACCTTCAAACGCCGAACACGGTAAGCTCAAACACTACAAAAATTTTCAAACATTGAATGTTGAATGTAATGGACCCGTCTTAACGTTGGGAGTTGCTTTGGGAAGAGCGTGTTTGTGTAGTTGTCAGTAGGATCGGGAACAACGGCCGTAAGAGTTGATTTAATTGTATTAGCAGTATTTTAACGCAAAATACTTCGTTACAAAATGGAACCTACAAAACGAAAATTAACCACGTTTTAAATAGTCTGATAGAGTACGTCGTATGATTCCGTAGGACAGAAAGATTGCGATTGGCAGAACATGTGGAAAGATTGTCAGAGGACTTAAATTTCTGCGTCGTTATTTTATTAGTCAATGACATAAATATTCTTAACACTTACCCTTATACTATATGAATTTGTAAAGACTGTTTCACGCTAATAAATAAAATAAAATAAAATTTAAAAAGACCAGCCACGAAAAATAGCAACCTAAGCTAAGTAGGAAAGTGAAGTAATCCCCGTGGAAGCTACTTAAAGATCAAGAAAGGGGTGGATGAGCAGCATGGAAGAAGATCAAAGCAGGTGGAAAGATCAGGCTGAAAGGGTGGTAGATGTTTCCTAGCGCGCCTTTCCGGGAGAAACTAAAGAAAGATAATAGACCGAAATGGTGGTCGATGTTTCGTAGAGCGCCTTTCCGGGAGAAACTAGAGAAAGATAGTAGAAAGAAAGGGTTATTGATGTTTCCTAGAACGCTTTTCCGGGAAAAACTATAGAAAGATAGTAGACCGAAATGGTGGTCGATGTTTCGTAGAGCGCCTTTCCGGTACAAACTAGAGAAAGATAGTAGAAAGAAAGGGTGGTTGATGTTTCCTAGAACGCTTTTCCGGGAAAAACTATAGAAAGATAGTAGATTGAAAGGGTGGTCGATGTTTCCTAGAGCGCCTTTCCGGGAGAAACTGGAGAAAGATAGTAGAAAGAAAGGGTGGTTGATGTTTCCTAGAGCGCCTTTCCGGGAGAAACTATAGAAAGATAGTACACCAAAAGGGTGGTCGATGTTTCCTAGAGCGCCATTCCGGGAGAAACTATGGAAAGATAGTGGACTGAAAGGGATGTCGATGTTTCCTAGAGCGCCTTTCCGGGAGAAACTAGAGAAAGATAGTAGACTGAAAGGGTTGTCGATGTTTCCCACGTCTTTTTAAGGGTTTTGACCGCGTAGACTTTTCTAAGAAGATATACAGATGATTCGTAAGAACGAGTCGAAGAAACCGGTATTTTTAAGGAATTGAATTGTTAGTGTACTTAGAATGTCTAACTGTTTAAAAATGTTTGTTGTTAACGTTTATAAAACTGAACCACATAAACTGATAAAAATAAATAATAATTCGTAATTTCTTTTTACGGTCATTCACAGGTTAGTTTGAACCAGCCGCCATCGGCTGTCAGCCTGACAGAGCATTCTAGTATGTAATGTGGTGAGGGATCAGGCATCAGCCATCGTGTGGCCAGACCACGGACCACGGAACCGCGGAACCACGACAACAGACTGCAGAGCAACAGAGGCCTAACCGCCCAACTCTAACGGCACCGGTGCGGACTCTGATAGAAAGTGAAAACAGAAATATAATACCAGCAGAGGTCGCCAGTTACCGGTTACCAGTAACTGCTAGTTAGTAGTTAGTCGCTGACTAGCGGTTAGCTAGGAGAAACCTGGCGCCTAGCGGTATTTTAGTTCATTGGGTGTTTTTTTATAACATAACCTACTAGTTATTGTTACATGTGAAAATTCACAAGAAGGTGACTGTTGAGTTGCCATTCTTACCAAGATGATACCAAAAGACGGGTTGTTTAACAGAATTTGAACAATTCATCAAATTTCAAAGTTAATTTTAAAGTTCTGTTATATAATGCCAGCTTCTTCGGAAAACTGAAATAATAACAACATTTTAATAGAACTCACATAAATTGAAAATTAACTAATTAGAAAGTGAAATAACCCTACCTAAGTAATAATGTAGAGTTCCTAAATTAACACTTCATACAATTTATTTATTATTAACTGAATCTATTATAACGTATGGAATTACAACTTGGGGACTTATTGCAAAACAGATATCAATCATGTTCAAACAGTTCAAAAATTATTAGAACTAGCTAGTAAAAGATACGTTTTAAGATTTTTACGGCCAAAAGCAACGATGTCCGAAACGTTGGCTAAAGAAGGAGATAGCGCAACACGGCATAACACCCCAAAAACACATAACGATAGCTAGTAAAAGTATATTCGAACAAAATTATAATATTCTCACTAACAAAACTAATATTACATACTCATTTGAAACAGAATTTTAAAAAATGATAATAATTTGTTAAAAAAATTCAATTAAGAAGAAACTTCCATATTTCACTTTTTCACTATAATATTTACATGAAAACCAATATTTTTATATCGTAACTTTAAAATTTACATTTTATAGTCAGAAAACATATTTTTATTTATGTTTTTCGGATATAGTATGTATTCAGGTTTATGTAGAAATAATAAAACCAGTTTAAATATTCGGTTTTGACAGTTGTCTCCCAAATGTGAGTTTTTTTTTTTTAAATAAAGTTAGCTTTTCTGGGGAAACATGTTACGATATAAGCATGAAATATATTTTAATAATAAGATTTATTAACTGGTAAATTGGTAAATACAAAACAATTTAAAAAAATATATTTCTTAGTTTTTTATCCGATTTTGAGCAAAACTGGTCAAGGTAACTTTCGCGTGACTGCTCATATTTTTGCCCAACTCGAGTGTATTGCTAACTATTTTCTGATCCGGATATCCACTGGATAATTAAGTGTGTATAATATGTTTTTTCAGCGTTAAAAACATCCATTGACAAAATACTAAAAATAACTTTATAGGGACGTGTCTCTTTTATTATATTATTCGTATACAGGGTGTTAAGGGACGTATTTGACTTTCTTTAACCAGTAATTCCGGACATTATTTGGAGTAAAAAATGTAAATGAAATTTTGGTCTCCGGTGACCTTTTTGGTGTTTTTATTTTTTTTATTTTTTCTACAAAAACTTAAAAAAATGGCAGGTGTTGGTCAGCTGGAGGCGTGGTTAGGGGTTGGTCGGTTACTCGGCTGAGTGACCAGTGACGACATGCCGAAGAATTTTTTTTTGTTTGATTTTGAAGAAAAAAATATTGAAGACAAAAAAAAGTCATCCATTTGACGACCAGCGTGGTGCAGCGGTAAAGCGCTTGACTCGCATTCCGAAGGTCGCGGGATCGAATCCCGGCGTGGCAAATAAATTTTATTTGATTAATTAGTGTTATCACAAATTATTCATTTAAAAATAATATATAGTATATTTGCGGCACGTTCCAGAGTGGAAGACACTCTCAATATCGCCCTGGTGTAATACCACCGTTCAGAATTGAAACGTTGCCTGAAATGGCTTTAGTCGTGTTTGGTGACCAGATCTGAATAGCCAGGTACTTCCCCACCTTCCTCTTCCCTATCTCATTCCCTCCCGTCTACCTTCAGCCTCACAACATACCCCAATTGGGAATGCCATAGTCTCGCTGGCTCCAGACGGGAGCAGTTGGGACTCTTGTGCGGTATTCATGAAAAAAAAAAAAAAAACATCCATAAAAATATTATTTCTAAGAATTAATCGAAAGTCTAACCTACCAGTGTGATCACAAACAAATTGCAGGAAATACCATCACCTGATAGTCCTAGTGTCAATTATTTCATTAACAATATTTATTTATTTTATCGTCTTTCCTTATTTATGGCGCTATAATTAACCACATAATTATTAGCCACACTTACTTACCAATGTCAATCTTGACTTTATTAAGATTATTTCCTTGAATGCATACCACTCTCATTAAATTAATCATATTGATTGATGATATGTCGTTATTATTATTTTTAGATTTAAGCCAACTGTGTTTTTAGAATCTACCTAGATCTTTTTAATCCGCTAATCCTGTCTTAATTAGATTATTTTTCGCTCTTGAAAGTCAATCCCACAATTAATCTAAACAGTTTCACAGCCTGCGACTCAGATATAACGTCCGTCAAGTTGCCGACTGGTAGGAGCATTGATATAAGAGAAAAGCCGATTTATACGATTATAATAATAAGCCAAATTAATATTATTTTTGGTTAAACCGTTGTTTTCATCTTCCTCCGGCCAAATTTATGGCATATTATATTATATACATATATTTATTATTTACAACTTAATACTTTTTTAAATCAGATCACAAAACTATGGTCACCCTAAAAAATGTACTACCTAGCGCCATTAGTTTAGTAGGTACCCATAATCTCAATCTGTAAGAAATACAACAATATTGTTCTTTCAATATCTGTATAATTTTGTTAATTTGTATAATTGTTAACCTCAACACAGGCTTGTCCTAGTGAGGTGACAAATTGTAAAACATTTTACCTGCAGTATCACAAAACTACGGTCACCCTAAAAGTCTACATGTTTACATTAATGTATTTCGATTTCGGTGTACCCCCTGCTGCTACATTTCTACCACATTCCCAAAACTCGTCAAAAAATGTGAAGATTAAATCTAACGATGAAAATTTGCGTCGCGGCTGAGTTCCAACCCTAAATTCGGAGTGGTATAAATAAAAAAGAAAAATAGCGTATTTTCTTGTGCTGTATTTATTAAAATAATGTGATTACAGACTTAGGTGGAATATATGTAGACGACTCAAAAAAGGTTTTATTTTTTTTTATTATTTCATAAATTGTTAGTATAACTATTTAAGAATATGTTCCAAAGTTATAATAAAAATTTTAGTGACCGACCGAAGATTCGGTTTCGGCAAGTTTCAAAAAACCCTACTAAAAAAAATGAAGGGAGGTTTTAAAAAAGGACATTGTATCTAAATATTAAGGTACTATCTGATCCATAAGCCGGCCTAACTGAAAACAAATTTCTTCAATTTTTTTTCACGCTATCTATTAGGATTGCATGAGAACTGTAGCTACTAAAAAAAATTGACAAAAAATTGAAAAATAGAATCTTAAAGCTTTAAAATGCTTTTTTTAAAGTCTCAATACGACAATTTTTAACCAAAAATGAAAAAAAAAATTAAGTAAATAATCACCAAAAAATTTGTATTTTTTTTGCTCCCCTTATTTTTTTAAATTATGTATTATCTGCCTACACTGATAGGTAAAGCCAAGCCAACATTTTTGTTCTTTACTATCGAAACCAGATACATTTTCGTGGACCCCCACGTACAACTTGTGGACCCCCATTTTTTTATAACGCCAACATAGACCCCCGTCGAGTCTCCCATGGACCCCTGGGGGTCCACCTGGACCACTTTGGGAATCACTGATCTAGCGTCATCAGTTTAGTAGTTACCCATAATCTCAATCTGTAAGAAATACAACAATATTGTTCTTTCGATATCTGTATAATTTTGTTAATTTGTATAATTGTTAACCTCAACACAGGCTTGTCCTAGTGAGGTGACAAATTGAATTGTAAACATTTTACCTGCAGTGTAATGAAACAATAAATAAATAATATATATATATACATATTCACCAAACATATTTCTAAAAATTACTGATTGACCATATCGATAGTGGAAATTTGAAATGCTGTTTTTCTGATGTTTCTGTCTCTAGATTTTCGATTGAGTTTCGCTAATATTGTCTTCATTTAATTAAATATCACAATTTTAAGTTTCACTCATAAAGTTAAAAAAAAATAATAATAATATTGTGATTTTCAAACTAACATTGTCCATTATTATTATAAGGCTTTGTACAGATCGGAAGGAAAGTACAGCCTTGGGACTTTTTCCAGCCAATTACGAACACAAAAAGATCATTATTACTGCCAAGACAACAATGGAGTCTCTTTAGGAGCTGTCATTGGCTAGAAAAAGTTTTCAAAGTGCTTTTTAAGTCCAGTCTGAACGCTGCTTTCATTAAAATAAACCAATTAAACAGAAGTGTGAAATTGCGGATTTCGTTCCATAAATCTATGTCAAGCCAAAAATCTGTGTGTCTCACAAAAACCTCTAAAATTGTAGTAAGCTCTGGCGTCATGAAACAAAGTATCGTTAGGTAGGAATTTTGTTGGCCAAATCAATTTTCAATTGGGGGGTGAACGGGTACCGCGCCGCCCCTGGAACCATTTTTAATGGACGACCAACACCTCTGCCGTAGGTCACCCTAAGTAGATTGCTATACATACATCACTCATATCTTTTTCTTTCTCAGAATTTCCTCTTCTTCTTTTCCTTAAAAAGACCTCCACACAGCATCCCCTAAGACGATTTTTTCACTCTCAGCGCCTATGTCATCTTTGGGGATGCTGTGTTTAGGGTATTTTTAGGAAATGGAAGGAGACAATGTTCTGGGAAGGAAAATGGTACGAGGGGTGGTTAGGAATCTGGAGTAATGTGTCCAGGAGTGATAGATGTATGAATCCATCCCTCCCCCTGGATCGAGAGAGTCCGGCTGGAGAGGTCAAAAGGTCTCCCTCAACCACTCTCCCTCGATCCTACCACACAATTAATTGGTGATCCAGATCCGGACTAACCTCACCCAATGGCAATGAACCCTGGCACCCCTTCTAAGTCATCAAACGTAGCGAACCACTTGGGGTGACGGTTCCCGGGGCGGCGGTACCCGTCCCCGCCTCCGAAATTGCGAGGCGTCATAGTCGCTGGGATAAATATTTTCCTCAGGGCTTCCTGTGTGTAGTTAACGTTAAAAAAAAATCAGAGTGAAATTCACGCGCGGTAGAAGTGAAACCTTCAGAAAACTACAGTAGACAAGAGTGAGACTACTCTTTTTATTAATGTGAAGGATGATTTTTTCCATATTTTTGTCGTCGAATTCCAGTGCACCTTTTCCTATACATTTGGTCATCTTGTAAGTTGTGTTCTCCTTCGGAGTCGCTAGATGTCGCTCTCTTTTCTGTTTTCTTTTGCCTGTTCATTTTGGAGTGGTTTAAATATTGGATATTGATTTTACAAAAATTAAAATACATATTTTTTTGGGTTTTGTAAGATTCGATCTTTAGTCATCTGAATGTCTGGCCGTTAAGGTTCGTCAGGCGCTTTATACCACAAGACTAAAGGGGGCTCGCGTGGGATCATGGAGTTATCGTATTATATTGGAATCGAGTACCCGTGAAAAAAAAAATTATTGCTATCTCATTCATTTAGATACATGTGTTTGTCTCTCTTTAGAGTCGCTAGCTTCCGTTTCATCGAGTTTCAGATCACAACGGTACTAAAGAAGTGTTTAACGGTACTAAAAAAACTATTTTCAGAGCGCATTATCAATAGTTCATAGTTCTGAAATACGAATTAATATTTTCGAAATATTTTTTTAAAATATTCTAATGTCGAGCGAAGCCGGGTATTAACTGATTGTATCTAAGTAAGTAGCAAGATATGAAAACCGGTTTGCATTATTTTTTTGGTTATTTGTTATTCTGGTGTAGATGTAGTTTGATGAAGCTTCGTAACAAATAAAGAAAAAAAAGAAAACGATGTCAGAAAATTACTCTTCAAGACATACTGCACTGCCCTGTACATATCTGAACTGTAGACGCAATACCCAGCAGTGCAATGGGACAAACTGAGGGTGTGCTACAACAATGCATACAGGCAACTTATGCAACTACCGAGGTTCTGCAGTGCCTCCAGGATGTTCACCGAGGGGAGGGTGCACTCATTCCCAGCCTTAAGCCTCGATGACACACGGC
Source organism: Limnephilus marmoratus (assembly GCA_917880885.1). Taxonomy (NCBI): domain Eukaryota; kingdom Metazoa; phylum Arthropoda; class Insecta; order Trichoptera; family Limnephilidae; genus Limnephilus; species Limnephilus marmoratus. The sequence continues at coordinate 18,185,433 of OU862932.1, forward strand.
GAGTTACAAGCTACTATCTACTAAGTTTTAAAAGCGGGTAAATCGGCGAGTGAGATTGTCGTGATGACACACAAAACTGTCCACTCGCTCAGAAGCGTAGGAAACTGAGGCCGCTGCTAGCGCCAGTAACAAGAATAACGACGCCTGCGTGAACTAATTCTTCAAATGTTTGACAGTCGAAATCAGCTGTTTATCGGAAGCCATGTTGGAAACATAAATAAACCAATCAGGAGCAAGCGTGTAGGCGAGTAAAGTTGACAACCTCTCAACTTTTTTTCGTAGATTGTCAACAATCTGCTAGTCGCTGCTAGTTAGCAAGTAACGCGATGACACTGGGCGAGTTTACTAACAGATAGTGAATTTCCCAGATAGTAGCTTGTAAACTAGCCGTGTGTCATCGAGGCTTTACTTCGCCACCGACTAGCCAGCTTCTGAAGCAGGACACGGAAATCAACCAACATCATTGTCGTGACTGCATCCGAGTGGCTCAGTTTCCCACTAAATGAGCGATGGATGCAGATGATGAGGCAACCTTCCTGATGGACAATCCTAAAATATCTTTTTTATTTTTAATTCCGTTTAATTATTATTTAATTTAATGTTATGCTTATTTTTTTGTTATTTATGTGGTGAATTTTACTTTTATTTTATGTTTTAATTAGGTACCTACCTAATATGTAAACAATTTTTTTCTTTTCTTTAATAGTTGTTTATGTAATATAGCAGACTGGGATTGCACTACCCTCCCAGTCCTGCTGAAATAAAAACTCAAATAAAAATAAATAATAAAATAAAAGAAAAAATCATGAACTTAAAAACTGTGTTTTAGTATCGATATTCTTGTCACGGTCAACCTCGGACATTGAATTAACTTCTTCTTTATTTATAAATACTCGTACACTTAAGTACTCTTCGTGGGATGTCCTCGACTTAAGTTCCTCATTTAAGTTAAATACACTTCCTACATTTTAAGACGTTTTCACGGATGTAGAAGGAATGGATGCCTCTAGCCAATTTTTTTTTTTATTAGAAAACTTCTTTTGCACCCTTGCGATGAAACGAAAAATAGCGACACTAAAAAGAGACAAGCACATACATCTATAGGATTTAGCCTGCGCGAGAATGAGGTAGAATAATCACTCTTGTCTATTTTTTGTATTTCTTGTGCATTAACTATGTAACAATTTCTAGACATTTTGTTTTGAAGAATTTTAACTTTCAATGTACCCACAAAATCACCCCTCCCACTACCCCCACCTGATTAAATCTAATTATTTTTGTACTTGTGTAGAATTTTTAAGTTCGTTTTAAGTTTGCTAATGAATTACACGGTTGTGTCGAAACCGGTGCAGAAAATTTAAAATTTAAAGTAACAAACTACATTGAAAATTAAAACCCTTCAAAACAAAACACTCTTTTAGTTTTCTGAAGATTTCACTTCTACCTACCGCTTGTGAACCGATTTTTTAGATTTTCACGGCCAAAAGTATCTTCGTTTTTGTTTTCTCCGTGTAACACGGCATAACATCCCCAAAAACAAATAACGAAAATGCACTTATATTTTTTATTAAAAAAAAATACCAACATCCTATGTTGCAAATTCCTCGCACTCGAGGCCGCCTTGGTCGAGGTGTAAGGCTCTCGAGTAGCAATCCGAAGATCGCGGGTACAAATCCCGGCGCATCTCATATAAATTTGATTTGTGTTATTTTACAATTTAGTCCTTTAAAATAATATTAATTCATTTGTGTTTTGTTCGTTTGAATACAAAATATAAATAATCACCTGGCAATATTGTCAGTATAATTCTTGTCTGAATTTGAAAATATTCTTTCGTACTTTGATATCTTTTTATTACGCACAACGCACAGAAAATTATACACTTAAAAAATTGAAGAAAAACCCTAAATATGTTTAAAGTATAAAGAAGTGTGTCTGTTGCCGGCAGCCGGGCGGGAGGCGTCTAATTTAATTTGATTTGAATACAAATCTACAATTTTATTCCAAGACTGGTGAAATTTTGCTCACAAACTTCCTAAACAAGAGAAGGTTTATAATAATGCGCGTTTTAATCCCCCGACAAAACATCCCCCAACAAAATATCTATTAAAACCTAACCGAACCTAACCTAACCTTACATTTTACTATTTTTGAATAATAATTTATTGTCTTTACGTCTTTTTTTTTTTACATGAGTTCCACACAGGAGGCCCTGAGGAAAATAATTTCCCTCAGGGCCTATGTCATCTTTGGGGATGCTGTGTGGAGGGTTTTTTTAAGGAAGGGAAGGAGAGGAGAGTTCTGGGAAGGAAAAGGGTTTAAGGGGTGGGTAGGAATCTGGGGTTCAGTATGTACTGGTCATCCGCCTCCAAGACCTAGACAAAAGTCACCCCATGAACCCGGGCACCCCTGCTAAATCACCAAATGTAGCGAACCACTTGGGGTGACCTATGGCAGAGGTGTTGGTTATCCAATAAAGGTTCCCGGGGCGGCGGTACCCATTCCCGCCTCCCAAATTGTCGTCTGTATTACTTTGTCCAATTTTACTATTTTTGAACGTCAAATTTATGTCTTTACGGCATGACTGTATCATTTTTGTCCCATTTTTTTGTTAGATTAGGTTAAGTTTTAGTAGTTCTTGGGAGATGTTTTGTCGGGTATATTTTGTCGCGGGATGAAAAGTCACGAAACCGTTTATATATTTTAACCCTTTTGTACCGTTTAGCTCTTTTGTAGAGCCCGGCCAATGCCGGGTACTTCAGCTAGTTTCTTTATAAATATATGTTTTTGGCATCCGAAAATTACCTTATACGATTAAAGTCGCCACGGTACAATACCTCCATGCCCTACGCGTGTAAATCAAATGAAAATTAATTAGGAAACGATAAAAGGTATATTTAAAACAAGTCACAATATGGGCCCAATAGGGGATCTGTGACCTGCCATTACCGATATGAAGCCAATATTAAAAAGGTTATTTTTTATATTAATTTGACAGTGCGGCGAATGTCACAGCTGAGTTGTTGATAACCAGTGTTTTTACACTGTCAGGTTTGAGTTAGGAATGGTACCTGCAGCGGATAGTGCATCATTGGTTTTCGTAACATGTAGTAAATCTTTCTCAATCATTAAATTAATTAACTTAGTCAAGTATTTTTACGTTGTAGTAGCGCAGGACATTCATCATCCAGTTGATTTTTTTTTTGACGTTAACTCCACACAGGAGGCCCTGAGGAAAATAATTTCCCTCAGGGTCTACGTCATCTGGGATGCTGTGTGGAGGATCTTTTTGAGGAGAGGAAGGAATGAAAATTGGTCTTGAAGAGACCCATGTTGTAGGAAGAAGGAAACACAGAGGCTGGCATATCATTCCACAGCCGAGCTGTTGAACACAAGAACGAGTCGAAAAAACGACCCGTTCTCATGTGACAAATGTTGGGCACGCGTTTGGCGTGTTTCCCGACTACGCACCGGTGCCGAAGGGATCAATGATGCTAGTTCCTCGGAGTACCATTGTAATACCGGTAGAACAAGGATTGCATTCCCACCCGACGCCTGTGCTCTAAATATTGCAATCCGTCTGTTAAGATGGGAGAATCTATCAAACGGACCGCCCGTTTCTGCAGATAGTCGAGGGTATTTTTCAGGTATTTTGGAGCTCCAGACCAGAGGTGGCTGCCAAATTCAACCGTGGGGCGCACTTTTGATTTGTACAGGCTTAGCAGTTGTTTACTATTAAAGATTAGTCAGATATCCCCGAAAAATCGAAATTTTCGATGAGTATGGAGTTATTTATAAAAGTGTACCCTTTATCGAGTGATATACTATCTCGTTCTCTTGCAGGCTAAATCCTATAGATGTATGTGTTTGTCTCTATTTAGTGTCGCTATTTTTCGTTTCATCAAGTTTCAAATCATAACGGTGCTAAAGAAGTTGTTTGGAATATTGGCATACAGAGCTCCGGGCCAAAAAGGCCCCTTTCTCTTTCATCGCGATTTTATAATAATGATTGTTGAAAATTTTGTTTATATGGTTGTTTGTGAAAAAATATTTGCATGGAGATAGGCTGCAATATGGGAAGGTTGGTCTATACGGAGGATTTGTTTAGGTTTTTTATGTGTGGTACGTACGTTTTCGTCGTACCGGATGAGGCAGTTTATGAACGCGTTTTCATGGGTGAGATTTCCCGCAATAAGGGGATTTCAGAATCTTTGTGGAGTTGGGATACCCTTATCCATTTGGGGGCTATGCGTATGGCTTTGTTTAGGAATGTTTGAAGTTTCTTCAACAGAGACTCTGAAGAGTGGACCCAGGTGGGGCTCGCATCAGTTAGTTTCGGCCTTATCATTGATTTATAAATTAGGAGTTTATTTTTAGTTGATAGTTTTTCATTTGCTAAAGAAGTTTTCACTTTAACAATGACTAAAGTTTTGGCTTTCTGACATGAGTAAAGAATGTTTCCGACCTCTGGCAAGTAGGTAGCATGGATAGAGCGGTAAAACCGGAATGTGAGCACAGACACAAACCCAGACTGGGACCAGCAGCCAGCAGTTAGAACCGCTGACCGAGCGATGCCCACAGCAGAACTGTGAACAACTGTCAAGTGACCAATGTCAAGTCTGTTGAGTTGAACGATCACTGACCATTGCTCGCCGCTGGAATGTTTTGCAATATTTTGATTATTGTCGCTTTATTATTATCTCATTATAGATGATGAAGAAACACTTGCAGCTTGAAGATATTCAACAGAGATTGTAGTAAGATAGTCAGGAATTTGTTGATTGATTCCCTTTGACGATATTTTTTGAGGTAAAATAAGGGGAAAATATATTCACTTTTCATTATGTAATTTTCATCCGAATTTTCTTTACCGGGGGGCCGAGAAATTTGAACAATATTTTTAAAACAAGGTATTTCACCAAACTGTTGCTGTCACTGTCGCTCTTACTCGTAAATACTGAGCAAAAGGGATAACTCCACCTCAAGTTGATAATCTATAATATAAAAATGAATCGCTAAATGTGTTGGTAAGCGCAAATCTCGAGATCAGCTGAACCGATTTCGCTAATTCTTTTTTCAGAATATTCCTTGAAGTACGAGGATGGTTCTTACGGAGAGAAAAATTAATAAAATTGCGCAGAAAATTGAATAATTTCAGAAAACATGAGCATGTTTGACAGTTCGCGTGTTTGAGAATGACATTTTGCAAAACATTGATTGTTCAATCAGGATTCTATTTTTGAAAATCTTTAATAAATTTATTTAAAGTAGGTACTCCCTAATATTTTGAATCGAATCAAGAATTTCAGATATTTTAAATAGGTACCTATGTTAGGTACCAAATTTAATATACATGAAAAATGGAAATTTGAATAAAAATTGTAAAAGGTGTCACGCGGGCTGTTTAAAAACTGAATGTACTGGGATTGAATATATGGAATACGGGAGGAGGGTTGGCGGGACGAGGGAGCGGGAAAGGGAAGAGGGAAGGCGGGAAAGGTGGAAGGGGAACGCGGGAGGGGTGATTGGAACTCGGGAGGGGGGTTCGCGGGACGGGGGAAGGGGGGGGGGGGGGAGTGGAGTGGGGAGAGGGAATGTGGAGGTGACGGAGTGGGAACGCGAGAGGGGAAGAGGATGCAGTAGAAGAAGGGGAGACGGAAGGGGAACGGGACGAATGGGAAAGGACACTCATGGAGAAACAATTTCTTTATTAAATGGCATAGAAACGCATGCCGGGACCAGCTAGTACCTAAATAAAATCTTCAAAATCGCGTTTTTTTATTACTCATTTTTCTCCTCCAAAACTGGACCGATTTTCAAGATTTAAAAAAAAAACTCTACATCTGTACGTTTTGTTGTGGAAAGAAAGGAGTGAACCGGGGTCTAGAAGAGACCCATGTTGTTGGAGGGAGGAAACACAGAGGCCGGCAAATCGTTCCACAGCTCTTGAACTGAAGAACGTATCCTAGAAACGACCCGTTCTCATGTGACAATTGTCAACTATTTACAAACGTTTGGCGCGCGTTTGGTCTATTTTAAGTTTAACAAATAAAATTAAAAATGCACTGTGGGATTAAGCATCACAAAATTCACTGTGGGATAAAGCATCATAAAATGCACTGTGGGATAAAGCATCACAAAATGCCCTGTGGGATAAAGCATCACAAAATGCACTGTGGAATAAAGCATCACAAAATGCACTGTGGGATAAAGCATCACAAAATGCACTGTGGAATAAAGCATCACAAAATACACTGTGGGATAAAGCATCACAAAATGCACCACATATTATTACAAAGGTATTTTTACTACATTATCATTAATACACAATAGGAATTTTAATAATCGTGTTGCAAAGTTTTAATCAGTATGATAATATGGTTTCTGTTCTCAGTTGCGCGGCTAGGCTAGAACTAGAATAACGTGATGAAGCAGTATTAATCTTTGAATCCACATATACGAGTACATTCACAATCCAAGGTTGCATCCGCTACAATCAAATTCATCATTTTTTAACCCGTGTGTGTTATTCAATCTAACGATGTTAATTATGCACGGAGTCCAGTCAACTGCAAAGTAATATAATATAATGAACACTGAATATGTTCTCAACCGTCGATCAAAAGTCGGTAATTGATTTCTTTCAGTGGCGTATCGACGGGCTGAATATTGGGCAGCCGCCCGAGGTAACAGAAATTAATACTATTAATTTTCTACCGATTTATAACATATTTCCCTTGAATAATTTAAGGGTGACGCAACAGTTGATCCCCAATCAATTGATCCTCCGAAATGATATTTACTATAAAATTATTATTTTTTAGAAGCAGATTTTTCCTTGGCGCATTTGAATGAAAATATATTTTATTCGGCGGTACATCGTACATCCCAACTGCACATCCCTTCGGGGTCACTTAGTTATATTTTGCGTAGTTGGTAAAACGTATTTTTCCTAAAGCAACTGCACATCTACTAATAGATACTATAAAGAGGAAAGATTTGATTTGTTTGCATTGAATGGGCCCCGAAACTACTGAACCGATTTGAAAAATTCTTTCACCAACAGAAAGCCATATTATCAGCGAATAACATAAGCTGTATGTAATGGTAAACTCTGGCGTTATGAAATTTGTTTAAATGGAAATGTGTGTATTTCATATATTTTAGTGGCAGGGAAGAAAAGCGGGGGGAAGGTGGGGTTTGCGGAGAGGGAAGACACGGGGGAGGGGGAAGGTGGAAAGGAACGGGGTGCACGGGAAAGGACATGCAGGGAGAATCAATTTATTTCTTTGAATGGCATAGCAACGCATGCCGGGTACCAGATAGTTGTAGGTACATAAATACGCCGGGGGACCAATTGTCGGCGGATCAACTGTCATGGAATCACTTTAAGTGTTATTTTTAACTTTAATAAACATTGGTTTGAATTTTAAATTTACACTACCTACTGGTAAACAACCATTAATGTATTAAGGTAAATTGTTGTGTAAAATTTAAAACACCGTTATTAGTAAAAGATACGTTTTAAGCTCTTAAAAAATATATGTTATTTTCAAGATAATCTCTATTCAGATGCACAGTTGAAAAAATATTTACAAGAAGTTCTCTCAATAGCAACAATCAGTATTCTCCGAAAATTATAAACAACACACATTATATAGTCCAGTCAATGAATGCTCCAAAAGGAGGTGTAGGGTGCGTGAGCAGGGACCTAAGCGATTCCTTCAGAAACTTGTTCAGGGTGCTTAGGGTGTGAACATACTAAAAGTCCTGGCGTCTAGGTGGTGAGCTAGGGGGGTGAGCGGGAGAGGGAGGTCCCAATTTTCAAGTTTCCACTTATAACTCAAAAACGGTGCGTGGCAGAGAAAAATTTTCTTAGAATATGCAAGAGCTCAAAAAATTTATCTACAACTTTTAATCTATACGTAATTTTCTAAATCCCAGCCGTTTTTGAGTTACACGCTCCACAAATGTAGACATTTTCGAAAAAAATCATTTTACCCCACATTTTTCCTTCATATCGTCTGAAATATTCATCAAAGTAGGAAATTCATGTGGAAGAAGTTGTAAAGAATTTAATTCCCTTTTAGAATGTATACATATGCAAATAAATCTCCAACCAGTAAATATTTACAGCAATTTTAGGTTTTTTCAGGTTTTTTCGTAAAATGTTGTTTTTAGAAAAAGCTGTTTTTAAGCGCGCTTCCTCTAATATTCGTATTTACAAACCATCTTCTTATTATTTTTAATGCTTTCTATGGAGCCTTAAAGGAGGGTCTAAGTAAAGTCAATAAAAGTAATAAAAAATGTATTCGATCTACCGGACATCATCAATTTAAACCAACATAATTCAAGTGCAATAAAAAGTACATCGAATGCTGTAGAAAGGAATCCTTGAAGTGAATGAGTGAAAAAGATGTACGACTTCATTGTATTTACGAATGAAATTGGGAAACGCTTAGGTGATTGAGCAGGTGGACGGAGAAAGAAGTGTCGAAGACACGGATCAAGTGAATCAATTCTCAAATCAAGTCGTGTCAAGAGTCCGACAATTATGTTTGAGATGATGTATACGAATGAAGCAAGGAGTCTGTGTCAAGATAGAGTTAGGTTGAATTCCTATAACCGTTCCCCGTGCGGCAACTATATAATTTAATTAAAACATATACGATAATTTAAAAATAAATATGCAGGAGTATAAATTATAATAATTATATGAGTTTTTTACAAAATGTACACGTGTACCACAGCCGACACGAGCGCACATTCTTCACACGCATTTCCAGAAGCAATAACTAATGCATTTTATTAATTATTAATACACTAACAATTGAATTTGATTTAATTTACCATTATATTTTAACATACCTACAGTAAGTGCATTAGGCACGTGTGCGATCTTAAACACATTTTTTTTTTTTTTTTTAATTATTGGCATTCCATATTTGATCCCTCGTAACTCCAGCTCTCTAGCATGTGAAGTGATTCCTTTCGTAAAACCTTAACACTGACAAAAGAGGTTTCCGAAAGAAGGCAGCCGGTACCCATTATCTAGAAAGGCTGATGTGCTAGACGTGTTGTTCAGACGGTTCGGTTTTAGTTAATAAACTCTCCGTTGGAGGACACTTGATAGCATTGACAAGTGTGAACAACCTTTCAACAGAGTTGATCAAGTAAACATTAAGTTTTAGTTGACAGCCCGTCTGCTTTTATTGTTCAAGTCTGAATCATCGTTCGAGTTTCACCGATTCGATACGTGCAAACACATGTCGCAACTCGATTGCGATTTTTAGTTCCCTGTGGGCCAAAGTAGGCGTTGGACGTACAAACCATCACGGCAATATCTTCAATAAAAAATATCTGAAATGGTCGGATGATAAGACGTTAAGATTTATCAATCCGTACCAAAGCCATTCTTGTCTTTGGTATTAAAAGCAATATTTGTAAAAATAGAGTTGTTGCCAGTGATAAAAAATAAGACAATCAGATCCATAGACAAGAAGAAATTAGGATTAGTAATGAAAGCAAAAAAAAGTGGAGACTTGGAAATGAATCTCCCGTTGCCAGATATCTCAATTATTTGTAATATCTTTTATAACGTTTTTTAATGCTGCTCACATCAGTATAACGTTTTTTAAAAATTATTTATCTTGAATTTTCAGTATGTTCTAATATTTTGAAATCATCTATCTCTCCCAAAATTCTATTAGATTCTTCAATTTGAGAGGCGGGTATGGGTACCGCCGCCCCAGGAACCATTTATTGGATAACCAATACTTCTACCATAGATCACCTCAAGTGGTTCGTTTCGTTTGGTGACTTAGCAGGGGTGCCCGGGTTCATGGGGCGGCGGCGGATGCGTCTGCTCACCAGCTGTTTGGCAGGCCGGATCGGCAGAGAATGGTTGAAGGAGTCCCTTTGACTTCTCCTGCCGTAATCTCTCGGAACATTGCCTTGCACTGCAGTGGGAGGGATGGATTCACACGTCCGTCATTCCTGGACACACAGATTCCTACCCACCTCTAATAACCTTTTCCTTCCCAGAACTTACCTTACTTTCCCTTTCCTAAAAAGACCCTCCATACAGCATCCCTAAAGATGACACAGGCCCTGAGGGGAATTATTTTCCTCTGGGCCTCCTATGTGGAGGTAATGTATAAAAAAAAATGCACCTAATTCAATTCTACCCAAATACGACGTATTTTGTTCCTTTTCAAAAGCATACGAGTATTCTCAAGTTCGTTCCGCAAAATGTCAGAAATTATAGAAATGAACGCACTAATAATTTCAGTTGATGCCATTTTGCATCTTGTATAGCAAGGTCGGTTCGAAATTGAAACGTACGTTAATCTTGTACAATTTCTGTCATTCAATAAAAGTTGATCAACTAAAACTAAAACGTCTGAACAATGCGTTACATCTCGTTCCGTACAAAACAAACAAAAAATTATTATTATTAATTAAGTGTTTTGTTGTTCATGCTTGCCCGGGCGACCAGGAATTTGTCGCTACTCCACTGTGTGCATACCCGTCCAGTTTGAGGCCGTTTGAGGTATTCGTCCAACAATGCATAAACCACGGCTGACAATACTTGCAAAATTGGCAAAACCAGTGATTCATGTAACCCAATTGTTGCGAGTCGCAGACCGTACGAATGTTATTAATTCGGTAAATATCAAGATAGCGGTTACCGGTTTTATATCAATTTTAGCATATCTTTATAATCATGCAATGCCGCATCACTGATCTCAAAGAAAAACTCTATACATGCAAAACTCTACAGAGTATTACTTAACAGCCCCCCTCACCAGCGATCGAATTCACGTAAAAGTGGTGCACAACCTGTAATTCAACCCATATTCAAGAGAAAATTTAACCTTTGATATCAGTTGCACAGGTCCAAATTCCGTATGCACATTTAAACGCATTTTAATATATTATTTTTTTATTTATTTTAGCGTCTATATATATATTTTTTTTAAATTTATATTATGAATACCTCACAAGTGTCCCAGCTGTTCCCGTCTGGAGCCAGTGAGTCTATTGCTTCCCCAAATCTGGTATTTGTGAGGCTGAAGATAGTGGGGAAGGGAAGGAGATGGGGAATAGGAAGGTAGACAAGTACCTGTCTATTCAGATCTGGTCACCAAACACGACTAAAGCCATTTCAAGCAACGTTTCAATTCTAATGGTACTAAGAGTATCTTCCACTCTGGAACGTGCAGCAAAAATACCTACTATATATTATTTTTAATTAATTTATCGTGAACACAAATTAATCAAATAAGGCAGACTAAAGTTATTTAAATATACTTCATTTGTCTTCTATGTCGTTTTTAGTGCCTTCATTGGGGGTTTTTCGTTGACCTCTTTTATCCATATTTTTATTCTTGATTTGAACTCCTAATTTTTTTTTATTAATTTTATGTCTTCGGGAAGGATGTTCTGGAGTTTTGTTGCAAAGTAAGTGTAGTTTCTGTGTTCGAATGTAGTTTTATAACATAGAATGTTGTATCCCATGTGTTACTAATTGTTTGAAGCTTTCAGATATATTGATAGTCATCATCATCATCATCATCTCAGTTGGCTCTACAACGCCTGGTGGGTCTTGGCCTCCTCAAGAGTCTCCACTCATCACGGTCTACTATTAATATTGATAGTAATTAGTCATTATCAATTTGGGGGGCGGTATGGGTACCGCCGTATTTTTCCCGCCGTTTATCGAATAATCAACACCCCTGCATAAGTCACACCCAGTGGTTCACTACGTTTGGTTATTTAGCAAATGTGCCCGGATTCATGGGGTGAGGTTTGTCGAGGTCTTGGCGGCGGATAAGTCTGCCCACCTACTGCATGGCGGGTCAAATCGTGAGAGAGTGGTTGAGGAACACCATTTGAGCTCTCCAGCTGGACTCTCTCGACCCATCGACTTGCACCGCAGTGGGAGGAATGGATTCATTCATCCGTCACTCCTGGACACACCGACTCCCAGATTTCTACACACCCCTCATACCTTTCTACTTCCCAGAACTTCCTCTCATTCCTTTATCTAAAAAGACCCTCCACACAGCACTCCCCAAAGATGACAAAGGTCCCGAGGGAAATTGTTTTCCACAGGGCCTCCTGTGTAGAATTGATGTAAAAATAACTATAAATTACAATACACAGAAAATGCAGTTCTAATTTATATTTGATAAAATATAAAATAAAGTTGTTTACCAGTAATGTATTGTTATAAATATTATTATTGTATTTAATGAAAATAAATTAAAAAATAACGTGTTTATGTTAGGTTAGGTAACGGAGCTGCGTTTTAGAATTACATCTTAAATCTTCGATTTATTCTAATAAAGAGAATTGGGACCGCATCAAGCCATAGATAAGTTTTATATTTAAGCCATAGAAAAAATTAGGAAATATAAATAGATAAAAAACAAATTAATGAAAGAGAAAGGTCACTTAATATGGAACGCATGAAACCAAAATTATAAAATATCAAACACAATGAGAAGAAGTAATTAAGATGGAAGCCGATAAAGAAAACTAATATGATGATATAAAACTCTTGTGTAATAAAGTCGTAATACAAATAATAAATCCGACCATATAATAAACGTTAATTTATTAGTGGACTGATATGCTTGGGGCACAATTTACGTTATATTTAAAACTAGCAGACCCGGAGAACTTCGTACCGCCTCAGAATCAATAACTGTTGGGTTAACTTATTAGCTGTATATTTTTTTTCTATTAAGTTAAAAATTACACAATGAAGCAATTATCGATGCGCAACTGCCCGTGTTTTATTTTTGTCAGTATTAGAGATGGCGTTGTTTACGGATTTTCTTATTTTTCTACTTACTTGCGGGAATTGAGTATCATTTTCTGTAGATGTGTGAGGGAGATTTATTATAATTATAGTATTTTTTCTTTGGAGGAGTGCAGATATACGTTCACCGTTTGTCTCATTTTCGACTGTTGATATTTAGTGTGTAAGAAAGAGGGGCAGCATTACGTATATGCTTAAGGGCCCGCAACCCGAATTTGTACCGATTTCTTACGTATTTCCCTTCAACACGGTAAGTTTTAAAGCTCTTAAAAAAATATATGTTATTCGTGAAGATAATATCTAGACATTGCCCGCGCCGAAACGCAAATTATATAAAATTCCCTCGATAGAAAAAAATCACAAAGTATGCTCCAAAAATTATTATAAACACGTTTGTTTCAGTTATTTTACAACTCGTATGTATGAAAAAAAATTAACAGTGTTTTTTTAAATGCTGTTTAAGACAATGCCCGCGAGATTTTTGCTCTATTTTAAACGAGTCGTGTTTTATTAAACATTTTCGCAATTTTCGCATCGATTTTGTCGCTGTAAATGTTAGCGCTCTCCTCTAACATTCGTAATTTCGTATCTCTCCATCTTCTTCTTTTCGAGCCCGGTTGCAGAGCATTAAGAACAAAAGCAAAACAATCAGCGTATTGACATTTGACGTTTTTGAATTTTTGGAATTCACCCACTTTTTAATATTATACTCATCACAATATTGTTACAGCTCTTTCAAAATATGAGAATTCGTTCCATACAAAATGTATGAGGAAAAGAATTTTCTTTATAACCATTTTGTCGTGATTTTTTCCGATGTTTTAATAGCTATTCTGCTGTTCGGGGCGGAGACAAATCCAAGATCATAAAAATCGGTCCAGCCGTTCTTGAGTCATAAATGGTGTAACTAACCCGACTCTGTAACATACGAGTATTAAGATACTTATTACGTTAAGGCCCGGTAATAAGGGCTCGAAAAGAAAAAAGAAAGGGAAAATTTGTAATACTAATGTTAGAAGGAGTGCGCTAATATTAAAAACGATAATATTTTAGCGAAAATTGTGAAAATATTTAATAAAACACGACTCGTTTAAAATAGAGTAAAAATCTCACGGGAAACGTCTTAAAAAGAATTAAAGAAACATTGATTTTTTTCAAAATTGTAACTAGCGAAATGGTGTTAAAGGTCGTTGGAGCAAAGTAGTACTAAGTGCTCTCAGTATAGCCCTGGAAAAAGTATGCTTGAAATGGCTTTAGATGTGTTTGGTAACCAGAGCTGAATATATTAGTAACTAGCTGGTCCCGGCATGCGTTGCTATGCCCTTTAATAAAGAAATTGTTTCTCCCTGCGTGTCTTTTCCTATTCGTCCCGTACCCACTCCGCCACCACTTGCCCTCTCCCCACATTACTCCCCCTTCCCCACATTACTCCCCCATCCCCATTCCCCCTTCCCCCTCCCCCCTCACCCCTCCCACACCCTCCTCCATCTCTCCCTCCCTCCCGCTTTCCATACATTCAGTTTTCAAACCTCGCGTGCCACCAATAGCAATTTTTTTATACAAATTTCATAATGCCAGAGCTCACCGGAAGTTTTATAAAAACCTTGTCCTGACAATAACGAACACACAAAAAAGAATTATCCAATTTGGTGCAGTCGTTCGAAAGTTATGCGCTTAGCAACACATTCAGCGATTCATTTTTATATAATAGATAGATACACAGATGTGGCGGATCTATTTAACTGCACGGAAGCTAGGTACAAGAAGGCTATTCTATCATACATTTTCAATTAATATTAATTTTATTTACACTATAGTAGCTCTTTGTGTGATTTCTTAACCAAATGCCACAGTTAACTTATAATATACTCTTTTTTTATTATTTCTTATGTACAACTAAGATTTTGTGGCATGTAATATATATTTATGGTATATCTATACCTTTAATATTAATAAAAAAATAAATAATCATACTCAGTGGCGGGAATGGGAACCGCCGCCCGGGAACCATTTATTGGATAACCAAAACCTCTGCCGCAGGTCACCCCGAGTGTTTCACTACGTCTGGTGGCGTAGCAGGTGTGCCCGGGTTCATCGGGAGAGGTTTGTCCGGGACTTGACGGCGGATGCGTTTGCCCACCAATTGCTTGGCAGATCGGATCGGGAGAGAGACTGGTTTAGGGAGATCTTTTGATCTCTCTAGCAGAACTCTCTGGAACATCGCCTTGCACCGCAGTGGGTCCGTTACTCCTGGACACATTGTTCTCTGATTCCTACGTCCCTCTCCTTCCTTTCCCTACAAAGATCCTCTACACAGCATCCCTAAAGATGACAAAGACTCTGAGGGGAATAATTTTCCTCAGAGGAATTGGAGAGCTAATGTAAAAAAACACCCCATTTTTGTGTATGAGCTAATCCAACTGGCTTCACAAATTTAGGAGCAGTTGGGACTCTTGTGCCGTATTCACGTAAGTAAAAAAAAATCTCGTGTAACTGATGCTGATCGAAATTGAGACTTAAAAGTGGATAGTGCAAAAAACCAGTCAACATATTACTGTTACATCGTGTGGCAACACTGGCAACAGTATACAGGCAGAGCGAGCTGGACCAAGCTATTCCACATGCAGAGCCAACATGTTATAATGGTAAATCATTAAAAAATAATAAGTATTACAATTATTATGTTTGTATCAGGGGTCGGCTACCATCACATCAAACATTCTTCAGAAGAGATTTTTTCTTTTAAAAACCTTTAATCAGCAATTTTTGAGAACAAGTATTTTTATCAATCATAACTTGTGTTGAAAACGGTGACCCGTCAATTCGTCCTGCGACAATTCATCCGGCGACAGTTCATCCTGCGACAGTTCATCCTGCCGACAGTTCATCCTGCCGACAGTTCATCCCGCCGACAATTCATCCGGCGACAATTCATCCTGCCTGATCATTTAGAAGATTTTTATTAAGTAAGTATGCAAAGAGGATATACGGCCGTACAACCAAAATCGATATACATATATCTGAAGGCATCTTGAGTGGAAATCCGCTGTAAAAATATTTTTACTAACAATAATTTCGACTCTCCGAAGAAGCATGCGTGAATAACAAAATACGACATACTTATACTTATAGGTTAGGTTAGGTTAGGTTAGGTTGAATTGTCAGGATGAATTGTTGCCGGATGAATTGTCGGCGGGATAAACTGTCGGCAGGATGAACTGTCGGCAGGATGAACTGTCGGCTGGATGAACTGTCGCAGGATGAACTGTCATGGAACCGTTAAAAACAGAGTATCAGTGCTGTGAGGCAGGGGAGGCCATGCTTCCTCATAAAATAGAGAAAAAAAAGGGAATAAGATACAAGATACACTATCCATACATCTAAACATAGTAAAACTCTAATTTAAGCATTACCAATATATATAATTTTTTAAATTTTATAGTTACTTTTTTTACATTAACTCCACACAGGAGGCCCAGAGGAAAATAACTTCCCTCAGGGCCTATGTCATCTTTGAAGATGCTGTGTGGAGGGTCTTTTTGAGGAAAGGAAGGAGTGAACACGGGTCTTGAAGAGACCTATGTTGTAGGAGGGAGGAAACACAGAGGCCGGCAAATCGTTCCACAGCCGAGCCGTTGAACACAAAAATGAGTCATACAAACGACCCGTTCACATGTGACTAATGCCAACCGTGTACAAATGTTGGGCGCGTTTTTGGCGTGTTTCCCGACTATGCACCGGTGCCGAGGGGATCAATGACGCTAGTTCCATTGTAATGCCGGTAGAACAAGGACAGGATTCTCACCTGACGCCTGTACTCTAAAGATTGCAGTCCGTCTGTTAATATGGGAGAATCTATCAAACGGACCGCCCGTTTCTGCACAGAGTCAAGGTTTTTTTAGGTATTTTGGAGCTCCAGACCAGAGGTGGGTGCCAAATTCAACCGTTGGGCGCACTTGCGATTTGTACAGGATTAGCAGTTGTGTACTATTAAAGTATCTGCGGGCCCTGTACAGTACGCCCAGTTTCTGAGAGGCTAACTTAACTCTGGTTTCGATGGAGCCCCCGTACCTGAGCTTGTCACTTAGAGTTACACCAAGCATATCGATGGAGGTCCTATTCGGAAGATTGCTTCCGTTGAAGAAACTTACTTGCTCATAGTTCACTAGGATTGGATATTTTTATTTTATGAAACTCATCATAGCAGTGCAACGCAACCGGCTACATGCGGATTTTCGATCGCCACGCGCTGAGCTACTACAAAACACAGTAAACTAATACGCTAGGGAGGCAGAGATAGAGCCCGCCTCCCAGAGCCGCTGATTTCGTGTAGGCGGAGGGAGTGGGGAAATCACGTGGAAACCAAATGAACGCCGTTGCGCGGTCGCCCGTTGTTTAGTTTGAGGCGCGCCTCAAAAAACTAACATTTCTGAAGTAGAACCGATCAGTTACGAATAGCTCTAGCACTCTAGTGGCAAATTTTTATCTGGTTTTGTGATTATATGCGATAGTACGTGGTAGTATATACCTATGGAGTACGGCTATTTTGATAAAATTTAGTAGGGTGAATTTGCAGTTGAAGGAATATCGACCAACATCTTTATATTGAGGATTTTTCTCTTCATCGATGAACAATAAATTAATGGTGGGGAACAAACAACATTGCGTCTTTTTTTCAGTTAATAAGTGTATTAAAAAACCACATAACTCGCGACACAGAAGGCGTTTCAAGCTGAAAATAGCAGATTTGTCTTAGATATTCCATACAGCAAATACTGCACAAATTTCATTACGCTAGAGTTCACCGTTCTGATGCTACGTTGTAGGCTCATTATCATAAATGTCGTGTGTAATGATGTAACATAAAGTGTTGTCGCAACGGAGGTCTCATTAGAATTATTAAGATGAAGCTATACGTGAAATCCTATTTAGATACTATTTTGATTAATCTTTCCGACGAATCGGCTTACAGTATGAACATCAAAAAATATGCTACGGATAAATCGAAGCTTTTACTAGCTTTTCTATGTATTGGAATTACAATAAAATTATTATGGCTAAGACTATTTTTAAGGTTTTCTATGTTCTAACTTTTTTTCGTTCTTATAAAATTAGGCACAAAATAAATAAAAACCACTTTTTCGCTTACTTGCCTCGTGCAAATAAGACGCCAGATTTTAAATTTTGCAGGCATGAGAATCGAAATATTTCTGACGTTTTTATTCCTCTTAAGCTACTGCAATCAATTTCTTACAAACCAGTCGGTAGCTGAGTGGACTAATGCATTGGGTTCCCACCAAGGCGTTGTGGGTTAATTTTCTCTACTAGCCAAGTCCTCAATCATTGTCCAAAAATACTTTCCGCGTTTAATGATGGTAGTAGGTAGGGATATTTCAAGAATTGTCAGGTCATTTGTAACCTGGTAATGTTTTCAGTATTTATTAAAAAAATTGTTTAAATGTCTCTTATAAGTGGCTAGATTAGTACGCGTGCCACGATTTTTGTACCCCTATTGCATTGGCCTTTGGAACCAGCAAGTCTAACGGTGAATTTCATAAATTTATGCGCAACTTCAAACAAAAGACACACTGGGAACTGGGAACTAGAGATTCACGAGGAGTCATTGCTACTTTAGACGAGATGATCTCAAATCATTACGGGTGGAAGCAGAAGTGTGCATTGCTGTGTGAACAGTGGCGGTTTTTGAAGTTTTTTTTTGTTTTATTATTCATCTTTATTAGTTTTGAGTTACAATTTGTTTTATTCTATACCTGTCTCACTAGGAGAACCCGTGTTGAGAGCAGGCGCTTATCATGAGCAGTTTATAATAATAACACATAGAGAAGTACAAATAATAACACAATATTACAAGTAACAGTTAATCATCAACGTAAAATTGAAAAAATAAATACTTATAAGTTAGTTTTGATAAAATCTTTGATGTTGGATCTATTTTGGCTGGTAATCCAGGACTTAATGTCAGATATATATTTAAGATACATTGTGTTTTGTCTAATTGCCAGTGGAAGTGTATTATATAGCTTTGTTGCAAAGTATCTAAAATTTTTTTGGCCAAAGGTTGTTTTAGCAAAAGGGATAAGTAGGAGATTATGCCCTTTGGTTCTAGTATCGCGAGCAGTTTGGACATTTTCAAAGGTAGTTCTGTGTTTGAAGAGGTATGCTAATACGTTTTTGGCATAAATTTGCCTAATGTCCAAGACACAGATTCTCCTAAAGATTTCATCCGAACTGCTTGTGATCGGTAGTTTTAATATAATCTTAATAATTAGTTTCTGGGCTTTAAAGATCGGGTCAATGGCGGCATCGTTTGCTCCTCCCCAGGCTATAATACCGTATCCATTTAGAGATTGACACAGAGCATAGTAAATTGTTTTGAATTGATTCAAGTTTAAAAAGTTGCGAGTATGTCTATGGAAGTATATTGATTTTCTAAGTTTGTTTGCTGTGATAAATGTGTTCTTTCCACTTTAAATTGCTGTCAAAGATAATACCTAAGTATTTGATTTTAGTCACCCGTTCTAAGTTAGGGCAATCACAAATATTAGCATTAGTCAGGGGGCAAGCACATATTTTAATTTGATTTACTGGGACATATTTAGTTTTGGTCACATTTATTGTTAGTCTGTCATTGTGAAGTGAAACTTCTATAGCCCCGCTATGATTTGGATTACGGATGAAACGAAAATGACGATTACTGCACCTGCGACGCATCAACTGCGCTCATTGATCGCTTTGATTATGATGTCATGTTTAAAGGCTCCTATTGGTTGAGATATGAAACGGAAATTACGCTGACCTGCGCTCATTGGTCGCTTTGATTATGACCTCACTTTTCAAGTATTGGTTGAGATTGTTTTGGTAGAGTTTCGCTTCCACCGCGTGTAAACTGCACTCGAATTTTTCTAAGGTTTGCTTGTGCGGTGAGCTCCCATAAAATAGCTAAGAAATTAAGATAAACCCGTGTCATAATTAATTTTAACACAATTTAAAAGAGGCAACTTTCTAATTTCGAGTCAAAAAATCCATCCGTCCTAATAGAGAACTCCAGTCCAATTTTTTTAATGAATAATGACCTTCTAACTTAAATAACTGCATTTTTATTTTTATTTTTAGAGTTAGTTTTAATAGTTAAAATAATTTTCAAAGTTTTAATTTTTCAAGTCCCCCCGAAAACCACCGTATGTATGATGAATCGTGTGACGTCATCACTCCTGAAAAATTACTATAGGATCGGCTATCAGCTGATCAACTACCGCCATTTTGAATTCCGTTGTTTGAAGTATTTTCCCTAGAAGTAGCATTACTATTTTTTTGTGCAGTAGTTTTTGAATATTTTCAATAATAGAGATAAGCTAATAAGAGATACCTTTATTTTTGAAACATTATTTAGGCCTAAATAATGTTTCAATAAACACAACAACTAAATCTCTATAAATAGTATGTAAATAAACGAATAAATTAATACGATGGCTTGTGTCATATCATTCATTCCCATACAATGACTTTACGGTGACGTCACGACACGTCGAAGAGTGACGTCACCACTAAAATTTCAATAATGCCAACTTGACGGCGAGTTTAAATATTTTTTTAAAAACTCTGCGTTTAATATTATTAAATAAAACTTATATATTCAGAATCAGCGTTTATTAGTCTTTTTGAACATATTTTTTTAAAGCCATAATATTTTTCACTGGAGTTCCTTATTATACTGTCCACGAGCAAGTCAGAAATGAATCCCATTTGTGCGTTACGAATGTCAGCTACTATGGGAATTTCTGTTGTAAGAAATAGTTTATTCCAAACATACTAGTGGCGCCAAAGCGGTAGACGTGCAAACATTGGGTTTTCGCTAGGTGAACATGCACGCAACACACGACTTTTTAACACCATTTCTTTTCAAATATATAATAACGGCTTTTTTAAGTACTGTAGGTACCTCATTTTGCTAGAATCAAATAATTCTTTTTTTTTCTTTTAAGGATTATTTTTTTTAGCATTTATGGACTGCACGCCACTAGATAGTAGCAATGAACCGAAGAATTATATCGTATTTGAAATGTTATAACTTATACGTTGTAACATTTCAAATATTACAATTTAAAATTACTCAATAATAGATATTATTACTAAACTAGCAGACCCAGCCACACGTTGCTGTGGCTAATGAAACACAACGCCATCTACGGACAACTCCATTAACCAGTCTTTATAACTGACGCCATCTGTTAATATGCATACATATCCGGTGCCCGCTTGCTAGCCCGCTCCCTTTATAGATTATATGTATTTCAACCAATGTACACAAAACCTTGACGAATTACATACCAAAACCTTCCTCATGAATCACTCTATCTATTGGTGAAAACCGCATGAAAATCCGTTGCGTAGTTTAAAAGATCTAAGCATACGCACAGCAGGAGCAACTTCGCTTTATCTCTACATTATTATAAACTAAAGTCCTCCGACGCGTCTTTCTGTCTGTCTGTCTGTTCGCGATACACTCAAAAACTAATTAACGGATTTTCATGCGGTTTTCACCAATAAATAGAGTGATTCATGAGGAAGTTTAGGTATATAATTTCAGAGTTTCATAATGTCAAGGTTTTATGTAAATTGGTTGAAATATTAATACATAAAGAGAGCGACTGGCAAGCGAGTGGTGTGGATTTGATTCGTATGCAAATTAACAGATGGCGTTGTCTATAAAGCTTGGGTAACCAACCAGTAGATGGCGTTGCGTTTCGTTAGCCACAGCAACGCGTTGGCGGGTCAGCTAGTACCATTTAAAGAAGATGCCGCAAAAATATTTATTATTATCGTACGTGTAAATAACGCACTAGAGTCCTAACTGTGGTACCATGACATTCCCAACTGGGGTATGTTGTGAGGGATGAAAGTGAGGAGGGGAAGGAGATGGGCAAGAGGAAGGTGAAGAGCACCTGACTATTCAGATTTTCGATTTTGAATGGTGATCCCACCAGATCAATACTTAGTGTATAAATCGTCTAGTACCTACCTACAATAAATGCACATCCGCCGGTGCTCCTTGCACCATCCATCCACATCCGGAATATTTGAGCGTTTTTTTTTTCAAATAGAATCGTCTGCTTCCGTTTTGCCTGATAGCCACACCGGAAGTTTCAACAACATTTCAAGGATGTCCGATTTCAATAACATAAACGTAAAGGTCTCCAATCATTTGGATTCAACAAAAAATATACACTTAAAATCCTTGCGTTTACCAGAGAGCAAAAAATGATAAAGAGATATCAACTTAAATTTTTTATAAGAAAACTCTCTTTTTATAACTTTTGAAGGTAATTACTATCAATGTACGAGTAATATATCATTGAAGAAGAAGATAACCATAATAATCTAAACGAAAATAGAAAGAGAACAAGACCCAGAAAAATAGAAAAAGACAAAGGTCGCAACTGAGACTCGAACTCATAATTCTCGTTTAACCGTCATATTTGTCAATCTCATATTTCATATTTTAGAATTAACAATATTATCTTCAACTAATTATTTTTCCATATTACGGGCAACTACCCTTTTTATTGGAAACAATCATTCTACGAATTGGTTTGTAACCTGGATTGCGTCATATTAATATGGAACTATTGACTTTTTATAAAAGTCTAAATCAATATTCATTTTTTATAATTAAAACTAGGCTTGTTGAAAAAGTATCGATATATCGATATTTTTAATTCAATATATCGATATTTTTAGCCGATATATTTTGATCCGATTTATCGATACAAAATATCCAATATCGAAAATTGTATCAAAAACTATATTTTTTTAAATTTATGTATTTAAAGTCACTAGAATCCAAAACCGTATAGGAACGAATGGAAAAAGTAACTATTGAGTCATGACATCTGGCGGTTGAAATTTTAACTATTAATAGCTTACAAATCTATTGTCTTTGCATTAGTATTTGTGATCACTAATACTATCTCATGTGTGTACATAGAAATGTATGCTATTTTTCGCCATTTTTTTCTAAGCCACTCCTATGTGTTGGTTCCCAATTGTCTATGATTATTGACTATACCTTGTTCCAAACACGAAATGTTTTTGACAGATTAATACGCCAATAGAATGTTTCTGAGACGCATACAAACTTTGTATGCGTCTCAGTTTACATAAAATTTAGAAGACAGCTTTTTAGTTTTTGATATTTTTGTAATTATTACCTAATAAAAATGAATACTGATAAAAATATCTTCATTTTTATTGAGATTTTTGTACATTAAAAAAGCACATTGTGTATAAAAATGACTATCGACAATATTGAACTGAATTTACTAATATTTTAAAAACGCAAAATCCCTTGAAAATTTGACCGATATATCGATATTTTTTCCTCGATATATCGATTTTTTTTTCACTTTCGACATCCCTAAGTAAAACTCTCTTTTTATAACTTTTGAAGGGTTATTCCCATCAATGTAACATACAGATGTCTGGGTTCGAGTCCCAGTTGCGACGATTGTCTTTTCTATTTTTCTGTGTTTTGTTTTCTTTCATATTTTCGTTTAGATTATTATTGTTATCTTCTTCTTCAATGATATATTACAGATATAAACTTATCTACATTCATATGTTCATAAAGACATTCGTTAGATTGGTCAATGGTATAACTAACGGGATATCCTTTACTAGCGCCGTGCCCGGGGGCAGTAGGCAGTAGGTACCACTTCTCCCTAGACCTAATGATGTCGGATTTCCACCTTGCAACAGCAACGAGAGTAATACCTGTCAGTATCGCCCTGGTGAAAGACCAACAATCAGAAACGAAACGTTGTTACTTGAAACGGCTTTACACGTGTTTAGTGATCAGACCTGAATAGTCAGGTAGGTAGATACTTATCGACGTTCCTTCTTCCCGTCTCTTTACCACTTCCTTCAGCCTCACGACTCACGACAATGGTATTATGTTCAGCCCTGATTTATAAAGTCAAATTACCTTCCATATACCAACACCCGATCTAAAAATCTTCTTAATTGCAACAACAATATATCATGACTGAGTGATTTAGACACTCGCTTTTACCTAGATTGCATGCAGTTGGCAATTCTTTCTCAGAAGTAGGAGATGTGTTAACTGTACATGATGTAGTTACAAACAGGCTACAATAACATACCTAAAAAAAAATCAATGTTAGCATAATACCGCTTATTCTTCTGCACAATTTAAATAGCATTTAAATCATTATGTATATGACACGTTTGTAAAAGCCCGTACTTATAGGGATACAGTAGACCCGCGGTAATCCGACAAACGTTTTGCAGGGCAATGTCGGATTATCGAATTTGTCGGATTATAGTGTACTGCTAAAGACCCTCTATAGTCCGGAATTTTTTTAATAAGAGTACCTTGAAATCCGACAAATTATAAATCAAAGAATCTATTAGAACTACGAATCATACCACATACTACTACGACATACTAATCATACTACGACAAAGAGCAAAAACCAAATCTTTTCACGTTGAGTTCTTTTAAGGTTCTTTCTATAGGCTGGTCCTTAGATACGGCTCTCAGAAGTAGGTTTTTCTTATAAATTGAATAATATTCTGATCCTGGGATCTGATCTGTGTCGGATTACAGGGGGCGCCGGATTAGCCAGGGGCCGGATTAAAAAAAAACATATATTATTGGACCAACGTATTATAAAAGTGATTGTAACTTCACTTATTTTCGTTTCGTATAAAGATAATTCTTTAAAAAATTGGTAACCTTTGACCGGGTGAATTGTTTGGTTGTCTGTTATAATTTTTTTTTCAAATTATGACGGTAGTCTATTGGAAATTTTTACATACAAAGAGAAAGCTTGGTGTTCTAACTTTCTAAATGTGTTTATATAAGTATTTCCTTTATTCTATTATATTTTAAGTGACCATAATCGAAATTATTCTAACTCCTTACACATGATAAGTTTTTGAAATGAAAACTTCTTTAGCACCGATTTGAAACTCGATGAAACGAAAATTAGCGACACATGCATCTATAGGCTTTAACCCGCGAGAGAACGAGATAGTATACTCGATCTCCTCTTTGTGCGGTGCTTCGTAGCCTTCACACTCTTTTGTCTACTTGAATTTTCTGAAGATTTCATTTCTACCGCGATTTTTATTTATTTTTATTTAGTTAAGTACTATATATTTATTATTTTTAACATTTTTAAATAAAACATATTAGGTGTTATATAAAATAGAAAATATATTCGTAGTCCTCCTCACTAGGAGATCCTGTGCTGAGGGGGGCTATGCTTTGGATAAGTTTTCAGCGACTTCTATGGTTTAACTTCATTGTTTGGATAAGGTTTTCCAGAAACTTCTATGACGATGTTTTAAGTATACTAGTAAGTTCATTTTCCGATAGTTCCTTCAGCCAACATTTAATGTCCTTAATGTAGCTATTTTTTGTTTTAATTTGTTTGATACTAAGTGGGAGTTTGTTATATAACTTTACTGCTAAAAATTCAGAACTTCTTTGTCCAAATGAAGAGTTACACTTTGGTATGTTAAGTAAGTCTGTTTGGCTCTGGTTTTATGAGCATGTGAGGTGTCTGCCTCTGAATCATTTTTGTGGTGATGTACTAGAATGTTTTTGGCATAAAAAAATTGAATTGAAATTGAAAGTTTGAATTGCACATTCTGATTATTAAAATTTAATTATAAAAATTATCCAATTGGATAATATAATTTATAAAACAACTTTTTAGTAATTGAACATAATCTCTGCGGAAATTCAAATGGACTTTGTGTGTGCAGGTAAACACGGAGTCTGTCAAGTTGACCACTTTCTTCTTGTGGCGCCACTTTAAACACCACTGGTCGGTGGCAGTCTCCTGATTAATCAATTAGGTACCTACCATTTATTAATTGGATAATTCGAGAATGGCGACACTGGGAATCTGCGTAAATCTTTTTTATTTCCAATATTAATAACGTCCACGAAACTGACAGGTATAACTACGAAGGTGATCAGCACAGAAATTATTAATAGAAAGAAAATGATATTTTTTTTTTTTTTTTTTTTTTTTTTTTTTTTTTTTTTTTTTTTTTGATATCTTTGCAAACTATAAATTAAAGTCCTCCACCGCGTCTGTCTGTCTGTCTGTTCGCGATAAACCGCAATCAACCGCGTGATAATACATCTGAAAAGTTTTTTAATCATTACAAAAACTCTTACGAAACTGTCAAACTTCAGAATGACATTTTGCAAACCATTGATTGTTCAATCAAAATTCTATTTTCGAATTAACTCTTTAAATTGATGAATTAATCGAAGTACTCACCTATGGTACTAACCAAATTCGAATTCGCTCGCATGGTGTAAGGGGGATTCCCACTCCGCCTCCTCCACCTCCCCCCCTTCTCGCCACCCTCTCTCCCCCCCTCCCCCCTCCCCTCCCCCATCTCACCCACCCTCCCGCTTTCCATACATTCAGTTTTCAAACCTCGCGGCCACCAATATCAATTTTTTTTCCACAAATTTCATAATGCCAGAGCTCACCGGAAGTTTTATAAAAACCTTGTCCTGATAATAACGAACACCAAAAAAAAGAATTATCCAATTTGGTGCAGTCGTTCGAAAGTTATGCGCTTCGCAACACATTCAGCGATAATACAAAATTTTAAGATAATACAATTTATTTTTTAATTTTTTATTAATAATTTTTTTGGTACATACATTGGTAATTTTACAATACATACCTACAGGCTTTTTTTACATAAACATTTAAAAAAGTAGAGAAAAATACAAATTAGCAGATTAACCAAAAAAATCCCGCATAGACATCGCCAGTTCGTGGGTATACTTGTGTGTTTTTAAAACAGTTAGTATTTACTCATTGTTTGGTTATTCTTATAATATACAAAAATAAATGTTTGTAATATACGAAAAACTAAAATTTGTAAAAAAAAGTGCAATAGGTGGCACGCGAGCTGTTTGAAAATCTGAATGTACCGGGACTGAATATATTGAACGTGGGAGAGGGGGGGAGAACGCGGGAGGGGGGTGCGGGAGAGGGGAGACGGAAGGCAGGGAAGTTGGAGGGGGAACGCTTGAGGGAAAGGACACGCAGGGAGAATCAATTTCTTTATTAGGAGGAATATAAACGCTAGAAAGATTTCGAATCTCATGCCTGCAAAATTTTAAAATCGAGCGACTTTTTGCACGAGGCTAGTAAGCGAAAAAGTGTTTTTTATTTATTTTGTGCATAATTTTATAAGAACGAAAAAAAGTTAGAACATGGAAAACCTCAAAAATAGTCTTACCCGTAAAGGGGTATTTTTTTAAAATTGTTTCTTGTATAACTTCACAGTTAAGTCATGAGAAAATATTTTTTTTGTGGTTTACGTTTATATGTTTTGTTACGTAAATAATAATTTTATTGTAATTCCAATACATAGAAAAGCTAGTAAAAGCTTCGATTTATCCGTAGCATATTTTTTGATGTTCATACTGTAAGCCGATTCGTCATAAAGATTAATCAAAATAGTATCTAAATAGGATTTCACGTATATATTAATCTTAAGTGGTATTGCAACGCATGCCGGGAACGCGCTTGTAAAAAATAAAAATAAATCTATATCATGTAACATTTCAATTCTGTCAACAGGGGGATAGGTACCTACTTCGGATACTGTAGGAATCTTTCGTTCTGGCAACGAGTGTGACGCACAATGCATCGAGATCATTAGATTATGATATTGATTAGGTACATAAATATTTATTAATCAGCATTTAATTACATGTAGGTATTATACTATAAATTATCACACGACATTACACATCGTTGAAGTATTCGAGTGTTGCTTAACAGTGATTGCTTGGAAATCGCTAATGTCGATAATTAATTAAACCATAGATATATAATAATAAATTATATTTATAAAGGAATCATAAAAACATACTGAAAGTACCCATTAGGACGTGTTCACATTCTGACAAAGAAACTACCATTACTTTGCTATAAATCTCCATAATATCCTTCCCCAAGACTTAAACTAATAAAAAAAATGAATAAGTACAAATCAAGAATAAAAATATGGCTGAACGAGGTCAATGAAAAAACCCTAATTATGAAGACACTAAAAACGAAATAGAAGACAAATAAATTATGCCTCGGCACCGGACCCCCTAGTGAGGATGACTAAGAAATACAATATCTATACTTAATTTCACCATTATATTTTAACAATTATTTTCTATAATCACTAAAATAAAAATTAAAAAAATAAATATACAGGTTTATCACCATAGATTCGCTGTAGGTTGCAGTAACAAAAAAAATTATTTGATAATTTTTTTAAATTTCTAAAAAATGTATCAGAAAGAGGTTAGGTTAATATGGACTTAGTTCTTAGAGTGAGAGACAACACTGTACAATGTACGAGCTAGTCCCAGCGAGAGCTTGTACGGACGTCACCGACGTTCGCCCTCTTCCTTCTCAAGCGTCTTGTTTACAAACGAAAAAGACAGAAGGTAGTTTTTGATTTTTTTACGTTCACACAAGAGGCCCTGAGAAAAATAATTTCCCTCGGGACCTATGCCATCTTTGACGAAGCTCAGTGGAGGTTTTTTTTTTACGAAAGGAAGATCTGAAGTGGTAGAAATCAAGGTGCAAGTGTCGATAGATTGCAGCTTGAGAGATCAAAAATAACCTCCCTCATCCAGTCTCTCTCAATCCGACTCGCCAAGCAAGTGGGCGGACGCAACTGCCACAAGACCTAGACAAACTTCACCCCATGAACCCGGGCACAGCTGCTAATCACCAAATGTAGCGATCCACTAGGGGTGACCTATGGCAGAGGTGTTGGTTATCCAATAAATGGTTCCCGGGGCAGCGGTACCCATTTTCGCCTCCTCCATTGCTTTTGCAGGTTTATTTATTTACTATGTAAAAAACAAACAAACCGTCATTTTCCTGCTTAATAGTAAAGTAAAAATGATAGTTCAAGGTGTCATTGAACGTTGGCTCAAAACTATGACGTAACTTGACAACCTTTAGCACCATAAACAATCTCCACTTAGCTCACTTACGGACAATTTTGATTTTCTTTTTTGCCATTAATTTCCATTTTTTTCCATGCTATCTTTAGAGCACTAATAAAAAAAATAGTACAAAAACCGTTCGGTAAATTTTAATACATAACTAGGTGGGGTACCCGGATTCGCTCAGGGAGTTGATATGAGACTGAACTGGCGTTTGAACCAACCACGGATCTTGCTTTATTTACCCCTTCCAACGGGTAATTTACCCCCACCCAAACAAAAAAGGCTTCGAATGGTCCACAATGTTCCAGAACCTTCCACAACAATCGAGAGTATTCTGGAATATTCCCGAACCTTCCAGACTATTTCAGAACCACCCAGAATCTTCCGGGATGTTTTGGGATGTTGTGGAATGTTCTCGAATGTTCTGGACTGTTCTTTAAATTTCTAGAGGGCAAAACTTCAAGCCCTTATATCTTCAAAAGCACGCCCTTCAGGTAAAAACGGGAACCTTCTTTACGGATGAGGATAGAGGACTAATATATATGCCGGCTGCAACGTTTGCCGACTAGTCCCGGCATGCGTTTTATGCCATTTAATAAAGAAATTGTTTCTCCCTGCGCGTCATTTCCCATTCGTCCCGATCACCTAACTCCTCCCCTTTCTCTCCCGCGTCCCCTTCCCCTATCGGGTTCCCACTCCTCCTCCACCGTCCCTCTCCTCACTCTGCTCCCCCTCCCCTTTCCCCGTCCCGTGAACCCCCTTTCCGAGTTCCCTTCCCCCCTCCCGTATTCGCCTCCCTCCTTCCGCGAATCCCCCTCCCGAGTTCCTCTCCCCCCTCCCGAGTTACCCTCCCCCCTCCCCTTCTCCCGCGAACCCCCTTCCCGTGTTCCCCTCCCCTTATCCCGCGAACCCTTCTCCCGAGTCCCTTCCCGAGTTCCCTTCCCCCTCCCCTCCCACCACTCCCCCCTCTCCACTCCCGCATTTAATACATTCAGTTTTCAAACAGTTCGCGTGGCACCTATTGCAATTTTTTATACAAATTTCATAATGCCAGAGCTCACCAGCATATATATAAAACTTCGCGGGCGTGCTCACAACAATTCACCAAAGTTTCATCGCAATCTCGAGTGGACCCCAGTCTACCTCACCGAGGGGACGAACGTCAAATGTTTGACATGAAAGTAGGTAGAACAGTTTATAAAGGGAAACGAAATTGTTGTTTTTACTGTCTTCCCCGCAATGCTTCCATATTTTCTCACCGTTTAAACCTTCCCTGAACTACGACAAACATTTCAAAACCAAAATCAGCTAAATCGGCCCAGCCGTTTTCGAGTTTTAGCGAGAGAAACGAACAGCAATTGATTTATATTAATTATACAAAATTAACATTTACAACAGTATTAATATTTAAAGGTACCTAATCTTTCAAACAATTCTACTTTTTCACATGAAATTAATCTCGGTAAATCATTGTACTGTGTACGTAAGCATGTGTATTCTAAAGATTTTAGTCAATATTTTATTTTGTATTTTGGGGATACGTAGTTTGTTGTATCTTCTTGTGCTGTGTTGTTAACAGTAGGTATACGTTGTGATTATAATTTAGTGAGGTGTTTGTTAGCACAGAGTGTTGAATTTCTTGCAAGATAGTGTTTGTTGTTTCAAAGGTGGGAATGGTGTTAAGAGGAACGGCTGCGTGGCCTTTTTTTATACAAAACTAAATTTTGAACTTTGATTCCAAACCAAACTGAATAATATTTTTTTTTAATCAAAAGGTTTTGCAAAAAATATATGGGTATTTTTGGTGGCAAAACCCCCAGATCCCGGAGGATACATTAAATAACTAGCTGACCCGGCGAACTTCTTACCACCTCAAAATCAATAACTGTTGTATTAACTTATTAGCTGAATTAAAATCAATTTTTGTTTTAAGTTTAAAATTACACAATGAAGCAATTACCGATGCACCACTGTCTATGTTTTGTTTTTGGCAATATCAGAGATATCGTTGTGTACAATGACGTTATATAAAATAAATAGACTTACCATAGTCTCACAAACTCAAGAAATAATGTGGCAATTAATCAAAACTCTTTTTTTTCAGCGATTTTCAATAATTTCTTAATTCAAAAGTTATTCGTGTAGGATAAAGATAGACGCTTAAAAGAATATGTGCATATGAACGAAACAAAAGATAGAACGCGGGCGGCATTTTCGTATTCAAAATTCAAAAGTTCCATCGAATACTGTCTCAAGGCCGACTAAAGTAGGAGGCCTGGGCACCAGTCGAATTTTGAGGTGTCAAATAGCTATAATGAACAACGATAGTTTGCAAATGGCGTTGATTGTTATTGTATTTGTTGTTTCTGCTGATTTGTATGTTGTTTTACCGCAGGCAAGTAAATAAAGAATCATTAGATTATTATTATAAAAAGTAAATTTTACTTAGCGACGGCATGGCATCGACTTTGTAATTTGGCTGTTGCGCATCCAGACCTGTACTTTAGTAGGCCTTGAGTTCTCTAATGACGCATAAAATCTTTGGGCGGAAAGCAATTGTATTATTTTTATAATCGATAATAATAAGTAATTTGCATGTATTTACAAATGAAATGTTATTCCTTCGCTTTTACGACTGTTTACCGTGTAATGGAAACATTTTCTCATCACATAGGAGGGAATTTTGGCGCATTTTTATGCAATTTACTTACTAGTAAGAAACGACCTTACTCGACGCGAAATCGAGTACTCAACAATTGTCTCGTTGTCGGCTTCCCATTTTGACATTTCTACCCCGCGTCTGAAGTATGTAACGTCTTTGGTTGTGTACGGATTTATAATTTTTGTGTTTTTTTTTACTTTTACACTTACGGGAATTGCGTTTCATTTCCTTTATATGTGTGAGGGAGATTTATTATAATTTTTATATTTTTACTTTGGAGGGGTGTAGACATACGTTCACCGTTTGTCCCATTCTCGACTGTTGACATTTAGTGTGTCAGAAAGAGGGGCAGCATTATATGTTTTAGAACAAAAGCAAAACAATCAGCGCAATGACATTTGACGTTTTTGAATTATTGGAATTCACTCACAAGCTCTTTCAAAAGATGAGAATTCGTTCCATATGAGGAAAATACTTTTCTTTATAATTTTTTTTCGTGAATTTTTCGATGTTGTAGTAGCTATTCTGCTATCCGGGCGGAGACAAATCCAATAAATCAAAGATCATAAAAATTGGTCCAGCCGTTCTCGAGTTATAAATGGTGTAACTAACCCGACTTTGTTTTGTATATTAAGGCTCTGCAACCGGGCCCGAAAAGAAGAAGATGGAGAGATACGAAATTGTCAATGTTAGAGAAGAGCGCTAACATTTACAGCGACAAAATCGATGCGAAAATGTTTAATAAAACACGACTCGTTTAAAATAGAGCAAAAATCTCGCGGGCATTATCTTAAACAGCATTTAAAGAAACACTGAATTTTTTCATATATATAACTTGCAAAATGAAACAAACGTGTTAATAGTAATTTTTGGAGCATACTTTGCGATTTTTTTCTAACGAGGGAATTTTATATAATTTGCTTTTCGGCGCGGGCAAAGTCCAGATATTATCTTCAAGAATAACATATATTTTTTTAGAGCTTTAAAACTTACCGTGTTTAAGGGAAATATGTAATAAATCTGTACAAATTCAAATTCTAACAACACGAATACTTCGCACGTGGAGCAACAGCCCGAATTCTATCAAGAAAGCAAGTAAATTCCTGTGTCTATTTTTAGAGCTAATAATGAATAGGATTTTTTCCCCTCAAACCTTGAATTAATTGGATAGTTTTAATGAGCAATTTCCTCCAGAAGTAGACCGACCCAGCCAAGCGGAGCGTCTGGCCAGATTTAGATCGACCTTGGAGATTAAAAACACATTTAATTTGTACATTTTACATACATAAATAATAAAATTACACAGACAACTTATAAAGGATGTTGCGTTAGTCATCACTGAAATCTAAGGACAGATATTTTTTGATAAAAAAATCGGTTTGATATTAAATTATACCCAATTGAGTGTTTTTTGGAATTTTTAAATGAGTGTAGCGAAATCCTGTTTTATTTTTGTGTGCCGTATAGCCCCCCAAAAGCTGGGCGTACTGTACAGGACCCGCAGATACTTTAATTGTACACAACTGCCAACCCTGTACAAATCATAAGTGCGCCCCACGGTTGAATTTGGCAGCCACCTCTGGTCTGGAGCTCCAAAATACCTAAAAAATACCATCGAAACGGGCGGTCCGTTTAATAGATTCTCCCATCTTAACAGACGGATTGCAATCTTTAGAGCACAGGCGTCGGATGGGAATGCTATCCTTGTTCTACCGGTATTACAATGGAAGATGCTCCGAGAAACTAGCGTCATCAATCCCTTCGGAACTGGTGCATAGTCGGGACACATGCCAAACGCGTGCCCAACATTTGTACACGGTTGACATTTGTCACATGAGAACGTTTTCCTTCCTTTCCTCAAAAAGACCCTCCACACAGTATCCCAAATGTCATAGGTCTTGAGGGAAATTATTTTCCTCAGGACCTCCTGTGTGGAGTTAATGTAAAAAAAACTGTGGCATTTGGTTAAGAAATGAGACAAGTGGCTACAATTACATACAATACTATAGTATAAACTAGCTGATCCGGCGAACTTCGTACCGCCTCAGAATCAAAAACTGTTGTCAACTTATTAGCTGAATTGATCTAAATTGTTTCTCCCTGCGTATCCTTTCCCCTCTCGCGTTCCCTCTCCCCACTCCACTTCTCCCCTTCCCCCGTCCCGCTAACCCCCCTTCCTGAGTTCCTTTCCCCCCTCCCCCCTCCCCCTTCCCCCCTCCCACGGTTCACAGTTCAATATTAAACCCCTTACAATATTGCTGCAGTTCTTTCAAAATAGGAGAATTCGTTCCATACAAAATGTATGGGGAAAATAATTTTCTTCGGAGTGGAACACCCTTTACTTTTAGGGGTATGAAAAATAGATGTTGGTCGATTCTCAGACCTACCAGATAAGCACACAAAATTTCATCAAAATTGGTCCAGCCGTTTCGGAGGAGTATGGTAACAAACACCGTGACACGAGAATTTTATATATTAGATAAAATTAATTAAAAATGTATGATAGAATGGCCTTCTTGTACCTAGCTTCCGTGCAGTTAAATAGATCCGCCACATCTGCGTATCTATTACTAATATATTTAGATCTGGTTACCAAACACATCTAAAGCCATTTCAAGCAAACTTTTTCCAGGGCTATACTGAGAGCACGTAGTACTACTTTGCTCCAAAGACCTTTAGCACCATTTCGCTAGTTACATTTATGAAAAAATTCAATGTTTCTTTATTTCTTCTTAAGACGTTTCCCGTGAGATTTTTGTTCTATTTTAAACGTGTCGTGTTTTATTAAATACTAGCAGACCCGTCCACACGTTGCTGTGGCTAACGAAACACAACGCAATTACCCAACTATTATAAAATCCACAACACCCGCTTGCCAGCTGCCCGCTGCCTGAATTTAATATTTGAATTTCTCAGCTTTTATCTACTATAATGAGCATGTATTACACGTATAAACCTTCCTCTTGAATCACTCTATCTGTTGGTGAAAACCGCATGAAAATCCGTTGCGTAGTTTAAAAGATCTATGCGCACATACATTTTGAGCGACTTCATTTTATACTATGAAATGAAAATGAAATGAAATGATATTGATTATCAGCCTGAGGTGCAGTTGTCCCTTTCGATCAGTATTCGAGGGTGTGAAAGCGACAGTGTTAGCAACAGTTTATAAAATAACTATTATTCAAATTTCTCGACGACCTGGTTTTAAGGTATTAAAACGTGGAAAAGCTTAGACCTGGCTCTAAACCCTTAGTTGCCAAAAAATAAGATATATGAATGAAATAATTAAAAACACTTTGTTTTTACCACAATAAACTTTATTTAAAAGTCGACATGTTTCAAGAACGATGTTCTCTTCATCAGGACATATAATGTTCTTCTAAGCACCCCCCTCCCCCTTGTTGATCTTTTAAGCACCTCCCCTTTCCACCTCTCTCATCGACCAATACTTCCATTTCTACCCACGCCTGTCTTTCTATGTTCGATCATTTTTTTAGTACATTATATGTCCTGATGAAGAGAACATCGTTCTTGAAACATGTCGACTTTTAAATAAAGTTTATTGTGGTAAAAACAAAGTGTTTTTAATTATTTCATTAATAAAATGGTACCACAAAGTGAATTTGCAAAATTTGAAGAAGTAAGATATATGAGTTCTCTACGTGATGTAGATTCACCAGTTTCCCCCGCTTGTAGGTACTACAAGATTCCGGACACCGTGTAAATAAATAAATAAATACGTTTTAACCGGCATTATAAGGCTTTCACGATTTATCAGAAGTTTTTTGAGGTCAAAGGGCCCGCAAAGGATAAACAGAGGCTGATGAGATGATGATAATCATTTGTCACTGCCCTCTGAATCCTTCAGTTGTATAATCCAGCATTTGTTTGCATTTTGATATTACAGCTTGTGCAATATTAGCAGTACGACATGCAAGGCCAGTGCGGTCATTAAAATGCAATGGTTACACCAACCGCGTGCATATTGTTGGTCAGAGGAACGCAACATCTAACCCACCCCAATTGTGCTTACTTTTCAACAAAAGATAATAATTGACAAAATTGGAGGTTATCCACAACTTACCCGCCCTGGTATAAGTAACATTACCCGAGATTCATGCACCATATGGAATTACTTGAGGCAACAAATAGATTTAGCTTGGAAACTAGACGTTTTGCAAACCTTGCAATTCTTAGTTTTAACATAATCCATAACTGTATTGACAGCCCATTCCTCTTGGAATGTTATGGCTTATACGTGCCTGAAAATTTCAGCCGTAGTCGTCGACACGACTTATTCAAAATACCATACGGCAGAACAGATGTTCTAGCACAGCATAGCATGACAAGAGGAATGGTGCTGTTGAACGAAATATCGGAAACACTAGATATATATAACTCTTCTTTAGATAGCCTTAAGATTTTTTTGTATAATAATCATCTTCCTAGGTGTTAAGACTGTCAAAACGAGAAAATTGTACAGTAATTGGATAATAATCTGTTGTACAATTTAAAAAAAAAATAAATAAAAAATAAACATATGGTTACTCCTTCAAGGCTCTCGCAAGGACTCTAATTTTTTTGAAAGAACGAAGCTAAATTTAGTTTAGAACGAATTTAGACCTCCAATGTTCCTGCATACGTTGTTAGTAAGCAGTATGCAAGTAGTGCTTACCGGGAAATACAAGATACAGTATGTGTTAGTATGACTATAGACAAGACAATGGGACAGGTTAGTGAAAGTCCACGAGGTGGCAAGCGCTGTGTGATCCATCAGCGTATCCTACAAGCACATGTTTGGGAGGAACACATAGTCCAGTAACTTTGTCGCCTGAATGTATGGGGTAGTATGCGTTAAATCCGGTAGTTCTGATTTTTTGCGTACTTGTTTATGATGTTGGCCTAATGAATAATCCAAGTTTTCGACCTCGAGTGCCGACCGCAACTTTGTCAAAAATCGAAAAAACCGCGAAAAATCGTTATTTTTTCAAATTTTGGCGATTATAACCCTAAAGGACTAGTTTTTGAAAAAACTTTTTTACTACGTTTTTAAAGTAGACTAAATTTGCTACAATATGATACTAAAACTGTTTCTGTAGACCTAATAGTTTCCGAGATTAAGCCTTTCAAAGTTTGTGACCTCGAGCGCAAACCGCGAAAAAATCGGGTATTTTTTCAATTTTTGGCTATTATGATCCTAAAGGACTAGTTTTTGAAAAAACTTTTGTGCAATGTTTTTAAATTAGACCAAATGCTACAATATGATACTAGAATTGTCTCTGTAGACTTAAAAGGTTCCGAGATTAAGCCTTTCAAAATTAATAATTTTTTTCGAACTTCGCAATTTATTGCAATATTTTAGACGTCACTCGAATAACTCGAATAACCGATATGATGTTTCAATTACCTCCGACATGTGAAGTGACGAATGCGACCCACCTGTAACACGTTTTTAACCATCCGTATTTTTTTTTCTTCACTTATGAACTGTCACCAATCTCAATGTCATTGTTCTCTGAAGAGTGGATGAGAAAGGGCACAAAATCCACCGTGTATTCAGTATTTCAACCTGTAACCTTAAATAAGAAGCAAGGGTTAACGAAGTTTGTAGTAGTGGATGGAGGGCATCTACTTCACAAAATTGTGTGGCCTCGAAACTCATCATTTGGTGCGATAGCTGACAGTTATATACAGTACATTACTGTTCACTATGGCTCAAATGTGGCAGTAGTTTTCGATGGTTACCCCGTAGATGCTGTACAGAAAAACACAAAGAGCTCTGAGCATCTTCGAAGAGCCAAGTTACACTCATCCTGAGAGATAATCGTTGATGAGAAAACCGTGGCACAGGTTCCTCAACAGAACTTCTTGTCAAATGACAAAACAAGATTCGTTTCATAAAACTGCTGACAACAAAAATAGGAAATCACAACATTCAAGTACTCCAAGCAGAGGAAGATGCTGATAGGCTCATCATCACTACAGCTGTAACTGCTGCCTCTACCTATGATAAAGTGGTAGTCGTTGGTTAGGACATTGACTTGCTGATCATCCTTACTGCGATCTCAAACCAACGTGAAATTTTTTACAATAAATTTGGAAGAGGCAAAGCATTAGATGTCATATATTCCAGCATCGCTTCTTCAAAATCCTCTTTGAAAACAGAGCTTTTCCTCTTCGTCCATGCCTTTAGTGGTTGTGACTCGATATCCTGCTTCTTTGGCTTAGAGAAGATACAAATGATGTCCATAGTCGAAAAAAATTCGGACGTCGAAAAGCAAGCTGTGATTTTCCTCGACACCAACTCTACACCTGACGATATAGCAGCAGCAGGAGAACGAGTCATAATTGCTCTCTACGGAGGCAACCCCAACACCCATAACCTTGACGACCTGCGGTACCAACTATTCGCTAGGGCTGCGACGAAAACCAGCTTCAATCTAGCCAGGTTACCTCCTACACGAGACTCTGCTCGATTTCACTCCTTGCGGACATACCAAAATGATGACTAGAGATGCAGCCCAACAACACCTCTTGCGGATGATTTCTTGCGGCTGCACGAAGGGTTGTGGGAACGCGTGCAGCAGGAAGGCAGGATTAAAATGCTCATCAGTCTGCAGGCACTGTAGAGGGGCCTCTTGTGACAATATACCTGATGATGAAGTAATAGATATCCCAGAAGACGACGATCTGTCCGATGGCGAAATGGAGGATGACTTGTGGGCACAAGACGTCGACGATTCATCACCATCTCCTGATGGGGATATGCCATCCCAATTCGTCGAACCAGATACGGACGAACCTCAACCGGGACCTTCCAAGAGGGCTAAATTAATTTAATTTTTTGATTTTGAATATTTCTCAGTTTCCTAACAAATAAACTTATTAACTTTTGTTGTACTTATCTTTGTAAAATAAATTTTAAAAAAACTTTGTTTTTTATCTTTTTACTTCATTATTCGTAGCTTAGCTTTAACATTATAATCCCACCATAAAAGTACAGGGCTTCGATAGTATAATCAGGATCAAAATTAATTAAGAACGAGAATTCCAAAAAATTCGTTCAAAAAAAGTTCGAAAAAAATGATAAACTTTAAAAGGCTTAATCTCTGAAACTATTGGGTCAACAGAGACAGTTCTAGTAACATGTTGTAGCAAATTTAGTCTACTTTACAAACGTTTTAAGAAATTTTTTTCAAAAACTAGTCCTTTAGGATCATAATCGCCAAAATTTGAAAAAATACCCGATTTTTTCGCGGTTTGCGCTCGAGGTCACAAACTTTGAAAGGCTTAATCTCGGAAACAATTGGGTCTACAGAGACAGTTTTAGTATCATATTGTAGCAAATTTAGTCTACTTTAAAAACGTCGTAAAAAGTTTTTTCAAAAACTTGTCCTTTAGGGTTATAATCGCCAAAATTTGAAAAAATAACGATTTTTTCGCGGTTTTTTCGATTTTTGACAAAGTTGCGGTCGGCACTCGAGGTCGAAAACTTGGATTATTCATTAGGCCAACATCATAAACAAGTCTGCAAAAAATCAGAACTACCGGATTTAACGCATTCTGTGATGTATAAAGTTACTGGACTAACACGGTACATAAATAAAAAGTGCATGGCAAACGGATGGGAATCCTCTACAATCTATTGGTGGTCCCAGCAAGAATTAATTAATTGACGAAAGTAACCAAAGATGGAAAACCATTTTGTTAACACATAATTACAATCAGCCCCGGATCTAAGGGGAGGGGGCAAACTGGGGCGCCTGCCCCTTATTATTTTGATTTTAAAACGCCCAGTTGGATTTAAACACATCCTAAGTTGATTTATGAACGTATCCTAAGTCGATTTTGAACGCGTGCATAGTGTACGTCACAGGTTCTCAACATGGACGATAACGCCCCCTTGTGAGCGTTCGAGACTTTCAGGGGGGCAGCAGAAGATTTAGAGAAAATTAGGGGGCGTTGAGATGGCACAGTGAAGGCGGGGGCAGGTAAAAAATGTGGTCTAAAAAAGACACAAAAAACACGCTAATCACGTACTAATAAAGCAAAGTAAACTTTAATATTGGTAATATTTTGCTTATTGTATGTATTGTAATAATTTTAATCACATGTGCGATAATTCACATATTTAGGTAAGTGGTTAAAAATTGAACTGAAAGATTTCATTACATTCAGGTCTACATTAAATTGGATGATATGAACTTTTTTATTTTTTATTACACAATATTATCGTCTTATTTCCATTATTATTATTATTAAGAATTGACACTATATAATGGATACAAAAAGGAAGAAGTCCTTTTGATCTCTCCAGCCGGACTCTCTCGACCCCTTTGCACCGCAGTTGGAGGGATGGATTTATATGTTCGACACTCCTGGGCACACCGACCCTTAAATAGCTACCCACCCCCACACCTTTTTTGTTTTCCAGAGCTTTCTCTCCTTCTTTTCCATTAAAAAACCCTCCATACAGCATGTCCTAAGATGACATAGGTCTGTGGAGCTTATGTAAAAAAACGAGTGTGCTTTAGACCACACAACTGAAGTAAAACTTATTTAACTCCATCTATATCTATATGATAGGATGAGAGAAATAAAATGTGCGCGCACACTTCTCTCTCTTGCTCCTACAGTGTGATACAGACAATAGGCCTGCACTGTGTCTTAGATATACGAAACGTAACTGGCTATGAGAGAAAGAGAGAAAGAAAATGTGTGCTCGCACTTCTCTCTTTTGCCCCTACAGTAATATACGAAACGTAATTCTCTCTCATTCTATCTTCACTAACTTATAACTCCCTCTCAACTACCGTTCGCCTCGCTTTTCGTAACGCTCTCGTCACGCATTCACCAACTTACTCCCCAAGTCAAGCGTGCGTAAAGACGTTTTAGGGCTACCAGTAAGTAATCAATAAATACTTTCTGGTTCATAAAAAAGGTTTTTTTATTCAGCAAGGTTAAGTGGTTTTCTTAAAAAAATAACGTCGAGTTTCACTTTTTATTTCAGAAAAAGGTTATCTACTTCTGTAGCGGTAGATGGTATTTGGCCATTATGAAAAGAACCTTCTGATTATAATGGGCTAGTTAGGCGTTAACAAAAGCTTACATTATCATAAAATTATTGTAACAATTAGGTAATTTATTATGGTAGAACTATCTTTGCTCGCGATTGTAGACGCTTTTGTAATATTAGCTAAAACTGCTTCACTGAAATTCACAGAATTCTTTATTTATTTATTTACTAGCTGGGTTACCCGGCTTCGCTCAGGACAACATTCGAGTGTTCTGGAATGTTCCACATTGATGTTCCCGAACATTCCACAATTTTCAATTTTGTTCTGGAACGTTGTGGAATGCTCTCAAATTCTCTGGATGGGGTGCCCGGCTTCGCTCAGGCAGTTGATGTAAGATTGAACTGAACGAACCTACGACAGATCTTGCTTAATATACCCCTACCAATGGGTAGTCTTACCCATACAAAAAAGGCTTCAAATGTTCCACAATATTCCACAACATTCGGTACTGTTCTGGAAAGTTCCACACTGATTTGGGATGTTCCGGGATATTCCCGAACGCTCCAACCTATTTCTATCCCTATTTCCGGAATATTCCAGAATGTTCCGGACTGTTACAAAATGTTGTGGAATGCTCAAGAATACTCTCGAATGTTCTGGACTATTCTGAAAATTTCCAGGTAGCGAAATTCCCAGCGCTTATATCTTCAAAAGTACGCCCTTCAGGTAAAAACGGGAACCTTCTTCAAGGATGGGGGATAGAGGGCTACCACAAATATAACTCCCATGATCGTACAGGGATTCGTGTCTGAGTTTTAACTGCACGCATATTGTACACTTTTTTTTTATAATGTATATTGAAGATTAAGATTATCCAACCTTCTAGAACTTTCCAGACACAC
Organism: Limnephilus marmoratus; assembly: GCA_917880885.1. Lineage (NCBI taxonomy): Eukaryota > Metazoa > Arthropoda > Insecta > Trichoptera > Limnephilidae > Limnephilus > Limnephilus marmoratus. The sequence goes on from OU862932.1 coordinate 18,226,891, forward strand.
CCCGCCACTCATTTCTGAAAGCTTCTAGAACTTTCATTTTCCATAACTCCCTAGAACATTGGGGAACCTTACAGAATGTTCTAGACTCACTGAAATACTCCATCACTCCATTCTAGAACTTTCCAGAACCTTCTAGACTCACCGGCACACTCCGCCACTTATTTCTGAAAGCTTATAATACATTCTCCTTCCATAACTTTCCAGAGCATTATCGAACGATCCACAACGTTCCGGAACCTTCTAGACTCACCGACATACTCCGCCACTCCTCCCAGAACTTTGTACAGCCCTATCAATTCTTCTAGAACTTCCTACAGCTTTATGGAACCTTATACAATTTTCCGGGACCTTCTAGACACATCGACACACTCCTTCACACCTATCAGAACTTTCTACAGCTTTACGGAACCTTCTAGAACTATCTACAGTTTTATCGAACCTTCTAGAACTTTCTGGAAACTTCTAAACCCACCAACATATTCCACCATTCCTTTCAGAACTTTTTACAGCTTTATCGAACCTTTTAGAACTTTCCGGAACCTTCTAGACTCACCGACTTACTCCGCGACTCCTTCTAGAACTTAGTACAGCTTTATCGAACCTTCTAGAACTCTTACATCTTTGTGGAATCTTCTAGAATTTTCCGGAACCTTCTACATAGACCGACACACTCTTCCACTCCTTTCAGAACTTTCTACAGCCTTATGGAAGCTTCTTGAACTTTCTACAGCTTTATCAAACCTTCTAGAACTTTTCGAAACCATCTAGACTCACCGACATACTCCGCCACTACTTTCAGCACTTTGTACAGCCTTATCGAACCTTCTAGAACTTCCACAGCTTTATGGAAACTTCTAGAATTTTCCGGAATGTTCTACACACACCGACACACTCCTCCACTCCTTTCAGAACTTTGTATAGCTCTATCGAACCTTCTGAACTTTCGGAATCTTCTGGACTCACCGCCAATTATTTTTGAAAGCTTCTAGAACTTTCTCCATCCACAATTTTCTAAGCATTTGTGAACCATCAGATCCTTTTAGACTCATCGACTTACTCCACCACTCTTTCCAGAACTTTGCACAGCTTTATCGAACTTTCTAGAACTTCTTACAGCTTTGTGGAATCTTCTAGAATTTTCCGGAACCTTCTAGACACACCGACACACTCCTTCACTCCTTTCATAACTTTCTACAGCTTTATCGAACCTTCTAGAACTTTCCACAACCTTCTAGACTCGCCGACTAACTCCGCCACTCCTTCCAGAACTTTGTACAGCTTTATCGAACCTTCTAGGACTTCCTACAGCTTTATGGAACCTTCTAGAATTTTCTACAGCTTTATCAAGCCTTCTAGAACTTTTCGGAACCTTTTAGACATACTGACACACTCTTCCACTCCTTTCGGAACTTTCTGCAGTCTTATAGAACCTTCTAGAACTTTCTACAGTTTTATCGAACCTTCTAGAACTTTCCACAACCTTCTAGACCCACCGACTTATTCCGCCACTCCTTCCAGTACTTTGTACAGCTTTATCGAACCTTCTAGAACTTTCCGGAACCATCTAGACTTACCGACATACTCCGCCACTTCTTCCAGAACTTTGTACAGCCCTATCGAACCTTCTAGGACTTCCTGCAGCTTTATGGAACCTTCTACAATTTTCCGGAAACTTCTAGATACACTGACACACTCCTCCACTCCTTTCAGAACTTTCTACATCTTTATCGAAACTTCTTGAACTTTCTGGAACCTTCTAGACTCGCTGACATACTCCTCCATTTCTTCCAGAACATTCCGAGTTTTATCCAATTTTCTAGAAGTTTCCAGAATCTTCTAGACTCTTCTTGAAATTTCTAGTCTTCTAAGAACTTTCAGCCCTTATATCTATAAAAGCAAGCCCTTTAGGTAAAAACGAATACCCTTATTCCCTAGGGGGGATAGAGATCTACCATACCATATAACTCTCTTGATCGTACCGGCACTCGTTTCTGAGTTTTTGCGTTCCGCACGTTTTTTTGGACTTTCTTTTATAATATATATTGATTTCAGACACAAACAGGATATTTATGTACCCGCCTCGGAACAGACTAAGGGTACGATCAGGTACAAAGCGGGTTTCGGTTTTCTGATTAGTCGGCGCATGGGCGGCCGACTGGCGCAGGCATGCTGACAATAATGTTTGTATGTCAACGTATCAGACGAGAACATAGTGAAGGCAGGTTCAGATTTGTGTCCGCGCGAGAGCGCGCCGATAAGCTTTACCGGAATGAATTCTTAATTCCTGCTCGCCGGTGACGCCGGTCAGAATCTGATATCAAAATGAGCGACCTGTTAATTGCCGCTGTTTTCAATCAATCGCCAATCTGGGATAAAATAAATACATTCCATAGCACCAGAAATGTTATTGACAAGTGATGGAATGAAATCAACAAGATAAAATTTTGAAATAACCTCAAATGTCACAAGTGAATTCCTTTCAGGCACGTACTTAACATATTATCATGTTCTCCTGAGGTTTTTTTCATATTTAAAGATACAATTACCAAATACAATTGTTTTATTCCTTAATTTTAAGAAAGGATTCTCCAAGAGTAAATAATCGTCGTCTACGAACTCGACATTTCGTAAAAACTGACAGCTGCTGTCAGGCTACCGCGCAGGTAGCGCGGAGTTTTATCCGCGTTCTGTTTGTCCACATCTCGGCGTCAACAGCCGCCGGTGGAACAGGGAACTGAACACCGTTAATCTGAAAACCGAAACCCGCTTTGTTTTTGTTCTTACCCTTAGTCTAGTGAGGCGGGCTACTAACTTGTTTGTATAAGATATTATCATTACAATAAACGCCCGGGTTGCCGGCATTAAAAAAAATTATAAAACATTTTTGTGGGTAATACATATATGTATAATAAATTAAAATATAAATATCCCTAGAATAATGTGTCTGCAGTAATCACATTTGAATTTTTACAGAAGCAAACACATGAAAAAAAAATGCAAGTATTATTTATACATTACTTGTAAACTTAAATACAAAATTGAAATACAGAATAAGTTTAATAAATGTACTATTTATGTAGTATTTACTGAAAAGTAATAAAACAATTTTTTATTTTATTTTTTAGGTGCACAAATCGTGGATATATTTTTTTGAAACATGTCATATTATTTACAAAAATATCTATCAAAGTGTTATTTTTATTTTTAGAGTTAGTTTTAATAGTTAAAATAATTGTCAAAGTTTTAATTTTTCACGACCCCCCGAAAACCACCGTATGTATGGTGAATCGTGTGACGTCATCATTCCAAAAAAATTACTATAGGATCGGCTATCAGCTGATCAACTGCCGCTATTTTGAATTCCGTTGTTCGAAGTATTTTCCCTAGAAGTAGCATTACTATTTTTTGTGCAGTAGTTTTTGAATATTTTCAATAATAGAGAAAAACTAATAAGAGATACCTTTATTTTTGAAACATTATTTAGGACTAATTAATTTTTCAATAAACACTACAACTAAATCTCTATAAACAGTATGTAAATAAACGAATAAATTAATACGATGGCTTGTGTCATATCATACATTCCCATACAATGACTTTACGGTGACGTCACGAAACGTCGAACAGTGACGTCACCACTAAAATTTCAATAATGCCAACTTGACGGCGCGTTTTTACGAACCGATTAAAAATGGACTTTTTAATATATTTTTTTAAAACTCTGCGTTTAATATTATTAAATAAAACTTATATATTCAGAATCAGCGTTTATTGGTCTGTATGAACATATTTTTTAAAGCCATAATATTTTTCACTGGAGTTCCTTATTGCGAAGAGTGGATAGCAGAAATTTGAAATGCTGCAAACTTTAATAAATTCAAAAATGAGTTAAATAGGCATGTCAGTTTTCTACCCTTTTTTCTATTTCGATCTGCGTCCTCGAAAAATTTTTAGGAAAATAAATGCGTCTTTTACGATGTTAAAGGCTTTTTCATTAACTAGGAGCGATAGCAATTTTACTTAAGTATAAGGAATTGTTCCTTTAAAATTAACGGCTTTTTCGTTAAGTAGGGCCGATTTCAGTTCTACTTAAGGATAAGGAATCGTCCTTAACCTTAAAATTAACGGCTTTTTCATTAATGAGGGACGATTCCTGTTATACTTAAGGATTAGAAATTGTCACTAACCTTAAAATTAATCTGCTGACAAACTAAAATATCTTAAATAATAATGTAGAAAAAATACTTTCGTTAACTGCGATTCCAGAAGCTGGATTTCCGTTCTTTATCATTGGTTAGGGACATGTCCTTAGTGGTGACCCGACAATTCGTCCTGCGACAATTCATCCAGCGACAGTTCATCCTGCGACAGTTCATCCGGCCGAAAGTTCATCCTGCCGACAGTTCATCCTGCCGACAGTACATCCCGCCGACAATTCATCCGGCGACAATTCATCCTGCCTGATCATTTAGAAGATTTTTATTAAGTAAGTATGCAAAGAGGACATACGGCCGTACAACCAAAATCGATATACTTATATCTGCAGGCATCTTGAGTGGAAATCCGCTGTAAAAATATTTTTACTAACAATAATTTCGACTCTCCGAAGAAGCATGCGTGAATAACAAAATACGACATACTTATCGGTTATACTTATAGGTTAGGTTAGGTTAGGTTGAATTGTCAGGATGAATTGTCGCCGGATGAATTGTCGGCGGGATTAACTGTCGGCTGGATGAACTGTCGGCCCGATGAACTGTCGGCCGGATGAACTGTCGCAGGATGAACTGTCACCGGATGAATTGTCGCAGGATGAACTGTCATGGAACCGTCCTTGGTGTACCTATCTCCCTCATTTTGTTTGTTCCAAGGCTGAAATGACTTAAATTGGGGATGTGCTCTTGACTAGAGAAGTTTGTAAAGTCGTAATTTTAAGGTTAAGAACAATTCCTTATCGTAGAATACGGAATCTCCCTTCTGGTTAACTAAATCTTATATATAAAAATGAATCGCTGAATGTGTTGCTATGCGCATAACTTTAGAACGACTCCACCAAATTGAATAATTCTTTTTTTGTGTGTTCGTTATTGTCAGGACAAGGTTTTTATAAAACTTCCGGTGAGCTCTGGCATTATGAAATTTGTATAAAAAAATGCTATTGGTGGCAAGCGAGGTTTGAAAACTGAATGTATGGAAAGCGGGAGGGACGGAGAGATGGGGGAGGGGAACCAGGAGGGGAAGGGGAACCTTGGAGGGGGGAGAGGGACCTGGGAGGGGGAAGAGGAACTCGGGAGGGGGTTTCGTGGGACGAGGGAAGGGGGGAGGGGGGAGGGAGTGGGAACGCGAGGGGGGGAAGAGGACGCAGGAGAAGAAGGGGAGGCGGAAGGGGAACGTGACGAATGAGAAAGGACACTCAGGGAGAAACAATTTCTTTATTAAATGGCATAGCAACGCATGCCGGGACCAGCTAGTGTTTAAATAAAGATTTCTTTAGCCAAATGCGAGAAATTTCACATTTTGAAAAGTTTTGTTGTAAAATACAAACAGACATTTATGTATGTATAATTAAAGAGTTTCATGTGCGTACAAAAATGTACTTAGGTAATAATAAACAAATACTGTTGTTAATACAATTTCTTGCGAAGTTTCACGCGTCGTCACTGGTAAATAAGAATAATAATTCAATATGTTACGTGGGTAAACAGATTTTTGCTTTTTCCAAATGCACAAGTCACCTTGAGAATCAGCTGCGTGAATAACCAGTCATGATATATAAACTGCTCACCGGTGTTTAGTATCGGGCATTTATTTTATTAATGCACGCTGAATTCATTATCAAAGAATTTACAGTGCAATATCAATCCTGCAGATGCCTGGCATGACCAAGCAGAACCTTGAAATGAGGTGGCGTCAGCAGGCCGGGGCGTAGTGGTTAAAATACTGTAATGGCTCTTGTGTTCTCTCCAGAGACATTTTTGTAATTTAGTGAGTACTAAAACCTGCAGTATGTAAATAAACGAATAAATTAATACGATGGCTTGTCTCATGCATTCCCATACAATGACTTTACGGTGACGTCACGAAACGTCGAACAGTGACGTCACCACTAAAATTTCAATAATGCCAACTTGACGGCGCGTTTTTACGAACCGATTGAAAATGGACTTTTTAATATATTTTTTAAAACTCTGCGTTTAATATTATTAAATAAAACTTATGTATTCAGAATCAGCGTTTATTGGTCTATATGACCATATTATTTAAAGCCATAATATTAGGCCAGATATATAATGTATTTCAACCAATTTACACAAAACCTTGACAAATTATATACCTAAGAACCTTCCTCGTGAATCACCCTATATATTGGTGAAAACCGCATGAAAATCCGTTGCGTAATTTAAAAGATCTAAGCGCACATACGTCGTGAGCGACTTCATTTTATACTTAGTAATAATAATAATAATAGTAAAGAAGTTAAAAGAAATATAATATTTCGCTTTCTTAACTTAAGTACAGAGTATATACACAGTAAAATAGTGTATGGTATAGTAGTTATATTTTTAATTTTGTTCTAACAACTTAAGGGCCCGCAACCCGGATTTGTACCGATTTATTACATATTTCCCTTAAACACGGTAAGTTTTAAAGCTCTTCAAAAAATATATGTTATTCTTGAAGATATTATCTAGACTTTGCTCGCGCCGAAAGGCAAATTATATAAAATTCCCTCGATAGAAAAAAATCGCAAAGTATGCTCCAAAAATTATTATTAACACGTTTGTTTCAGTTATTTTACAAGTTATATGTATGAAAAAATTCACAGTATTTCTTTAAATGCTGTTTAATATAATGCCCGCGAGATTTTTGCTCTATTTTAAACGAGTCGTATTTTATTAAACATTTTCGCAATTTTCGCATCGATTTTGTCGCTATAAATGTTAGCGCTCTCTTCTAACATTCGTAATTTAGTATCTCTCCATCTTCCTCTTTTCGGGCCCGGTTGCAGAGCCTTAAATTTAAATAGTTTTTTTTAAGGTATTTATATTCTTCTCCATTTTTAGGTTATCTGGAAGGAGATTATATATTATGTGTACGCACTCGTGGCCAATGCTTCTCTTGCCACTTTCAGTCTTGACCAGTATTTGTGTACAATTTATTATGTCGTCTAGTATAATGCTCGTGTACTTATGACGTTTTTTATAAATGTTGCGTTTGTGTGTATTAGTCCATTTTGTAGATTAAAAGACATGTTATATTCGTACAATGTTCTCATTTTCAGAAGGATCCTTTCCTGGTATAGTTTTTGTGTGGGAGTGTATGGATTATAATTGAAGAGTTTTTTTTAATATCTTTGTTCTGTATTATTTTGAAGGGAGGCGTCTACTAATATCTACAGGAATTCCAAAAACAGAAAAAATCGAACTAATATCTATGAGAATCAAAGTGTTGACGAATATCTACAGCTCAAACTGTTGATTAATATCTATGAGAACCAAAGTGTTGACGAATATCTACAGTACTGGCAGAGGTTGGATTTGCAATTGTGTATAGCATATTGGAATAACGTAATATTGCGTATGCAGTTTAAAAAACTTAATTTATGTAAGTATGTATGTAAAAATCCCTAATATCGGACTATTGGACACATTTAGCTGATTAGTCCAACCTATGCTCTGTAGATATTAGTTCAACCTAAGCTCTGTAGATATTAATCAACACTCTGAAGTTCGTAGATATTAGTTCAACATATGAGCTGTAGATATTCGTCAGACATACAGGCTGTAGATATTAGTATCTGGAGTCTTTTGAAGTCGTTTAAGTAAGCAATGTATGTGTTTCCCCAGACGTTTGATTTGTGAGCATGCTTATTTAGACATAACATACACACTATGACACCCAGCATTATGCTCATTATTAGCAAGAGAGCATGCTACTAATAAGCATGTCTGTCAGTACTATAACGACTCCGTACATGTACCTTCGGTCACCTTCGGCACAATTCAGAAACGAGATCACGTGACCCGAAGAGCACATAGACAACTATAATAATATGGGAACGAAAACGGGGATACACAAATATGCTCTCGAAATATAACGTCTCCACTCTATCTAACCGGCGAACAAACCTTGACCTAATGACCCTGTATAAAATCTGCAACAACGTTATCGACTGTCCTGACTTACTCAAACTAATTAATTTTAAAATACCACCCAGAACAACTAGGCTTAACGACTTATTCCACATTAACCGGACACGTACAGATGCTGGTGTCAGGGATCCAATCAGAAGAATGTGCGAATTGTTGAATAAAAACCACAACCTTAAGGATTCCGATATATTTTTTGATTCTTATAGCGCTTTTGGTAGAAAATTGAAAGCTGTTTTCCTATAAAAAAAGAAAACTCATATATCATTCACTCTTTTTATGTGCTTCTTTTTAAACAATTTCCGATTCATTATTAATTATGACTTATTTTTAAACATGTTTAAGAATGTATTTGAAAATTTTTATTTATCAAGTCAATCAGTGAGAAATAGTTGGGGTGCAGGCGAATTCTCAAGTTATTGTTCATAATATTTTTTTGTTAATTATTGTCTGTATCTGTGTTTTCTTCTTAAATAAAAAAAATAAATTTAAAAAAATCATAGACTAATATGATGCCTTACAGATGCCCTAATTATAGCCCTGATGAAAGACCACCTTTCAGAATCGAAACGCTTTAGCCGTGGTGGTGACCAGATCGGAATATCCAGATATCTACCAACCTTCCAAAATGTATTCATAATGTCGGGTTAGCAAAGACGCAATTTCGATGTGTCTCAAATTTTCCATAACTCCTTTACATGAATTTGGTTGGTTGTGCGGACGGCCGGCAAGTACACCCAACTATCGAATGAATCACCCATTATATATTGGCATTGTTGATGAAAATACTCTCGCAAATTATTAGTGAGCAAATAAAAACAGAGTTTTGCACGAAAGCGAGGCTAACCTACATTACTCCGGCATTTTCGCCAACCGACACGCTCGATTTCAACCAAATTTCAACACCCTAAAAACGAAATTAAAATTGTTATAGCTGGTTACTTTTTCTATTAGCAATTTAATGATCGCGTGAAACGGTGGTAGACTGAATTTTACAAAATTTTACACTCGGTGCCTGTGCACTGGACGGACCTACTGTCGAATTTGCCGTATCAAAGAAAAGAAGAAGAAGATAAATAATGTAGGAATCTTAACGACGTAAGTGAAGAAAGCGTGTAAACAAATATACGCCGCGGCACGGCGTATTGTACGAACGTACGGTCGAATTCACCCTAGCAGGCCTGGAGATTCGACCTTTCTGCCGCGTTCATTTTAATTAATTCTGAAGAACGTGCTACAAATATTTAAAATGTGTCTCCATGTTGTCCTCCCGAAATTATTAATTCATCGTCTAGAAAAATAAAATCTGGTGCCCACCGCTAACTTTATAGTTGAAAAACGGGTTTTATAGTTTTGAAATCGGTGTACGTAAAATATATTAATGGTAAGGTACTGTTTTTATTAATCTAATATATAAATAACTCGCATTTCTTGTGCGGCATGGAAATAAAAAAGTTATTATAGTTACGGATTCGCCGGAAATGATTAAAATGTGAGTTTTGAGCGTACAAAAATTAATAGGATTGTGTACCGCCTTAATATTGCATTTCACTAATTTTGACAGTATTTGATTGAGTGTATTCGGGTGTAAAGATACTTAGTAACTAATTGTGTTTGACTATATTAAGGTATTTTTTACTGTGTGTAACGGTGTTTGACTTTATTAGGGCGTTTTTTGACTGTGTGTAACTGTATTAGTGTATAAGGGTACTCAGTAACTATATTGAAGTGTTTTTGGCTGTGGGTAACTGGTTTTGATTATATTTGATTGTATTTGGTCGTATTTTACTATGCGTGATTGTATTTGACTTATTTTACTGTGTGTGACAGTATTTTACTGAATGTGACTGCATTTTACTGAATCGTGTTAAATTTTATTGTGTTTTACTGTGTTTGTCTGTCGGCTATTTGAAGCTATTTTTAACAGGATTTCACTGAATTTTACTGTGTTTTATAAAGCAGTAGATATTTAACTGCGTTCAACTTATTTAATTTATTTGACTATTGAACTAACTGAAGGTATTTTATTCTAGCAAACTGTATTGTACTGTATTCGAAAGTATTCGACTGCATTAAAATATATTCGAATATATCCGGCTTTATTTGAAAGTATTCGACTACATCCGAGAGTATTCGACCATGTTCGAGTGTATTTAAATGTATTCGACCGTATCCGGCTTTATTTGAATATATTTGACTACATTCGAGAGTATTAGACCAATTTAGACTGTGTTCGAATGTATTCGACTGTATCCGGCTATATTTGAATGTATTCGACTACATTCGAGAGTATTCGACCATATTCGACTGTATTCAAATGTATTCGTCTGTATCCGGCTTTATTTGAATGTATTCGACTACTTTCGAGAGTATTCGACCATATTCGACCATATTCGAATGTATTCGACTGTATCCGGCTATATTTGAATGTATTCGACCATATTCGACTGTATTCGAATGTATTAGACTGTATCCAACTTTATTTAAATGTATTCGACTATATTCAACTGCATTCAACAAATTAAAAATGCATTGAAAGGATATCGTTAGCAAAACCAACCTCCGAAGCAAAAACAGTGCTAACCACAACACGACATAGCTGATCAGATCCTGTCGAGGGCATACGAGCATATCCGATCGAACGTGTTACGAAATCAGTCTACTCGGCGTATTTCATCGCCGGACGTAATTATAATTATATATCCAATCTAGAAAACACAAACAAACTTTCTCGAGTCGAAGACCCGCCTAAGTTGTATTCACAAACTCAATATGGGAACCTTTGTCAACCTGGTGATACGTTTTGGCCAAGAGTCCGAGCAGTAATTATTAATTCCATTATTATATTACGATTAATAAAATCGTACAATTTAGAAATCGCGATTTCACCGGCACGCCACCTCTAGGTGCCTTGCCCGTTTCGAAGGTGGAAGAATTATCGAGAAGTCGAAGGGAAAACGTTTCAAGATAAATAATAAATGAAGTGAAAACTCATTTAGCACCGTTGTGATTTGAAACTCTATGAAACGAAAAATAGCGACACTAAAAACAGACCAACACATACATCAATTTGGGAGGCGGGAATGGGTACCGCCGCCACGGAAACCTTTAGGGAACGTACCCATACTACGTGACCTCTTCGGGTCTTCAAAATGTCACGCTTGGTACAAATGAGCGGCGGTTTGCTTAGGATTTTGGTCACCGGGGGGGGGGGGGGGGGGTTAAAAATTGCAAAAAATTGGTCACGTAGTATGGGTACGTTCCCTTATTGGATAACCAACACCTCTGCCATAGGTCACCCCAAGTGGTTCGCTACGTTTGGTGATTTAGGAGGGGTGCCCGGGTTCATGGGGTGAGGTTTGTCTAGGTCTTGGAGGCGGATGACAAGGACACACTGAACCCCAGATTCCTACCCACCCCTTAAACCCTTTTCCTTCCCACAACTCTCCTCTCTTTCCTTTCCTTAAAAAAACCCTACACACAGTATCCTCAAAGATGGCACAGGCCCTGAGGGAAATTATTTTCCTGAGAATGAGATAGTATGATCGGCCTCCTCTTTGTGCGGTGTCCTGTAACCTCCCCAATCTTGTCTCATTTAGTTTTCTGAAGTTTCACTTTTACCCCATGTGAAATGCACACTCTGATTTTTTTTACATTAACTCCACACAGGAGGCCCTGAGGAAAATAATTTCACTCTGGGGATGTCATCTTTTAAGATGCCTGTGTGGAGGGCCTTTTTGAAGAGAGGAAGAAGTGAACATGGGTCTTAAAGAGACTCATGTTATAAGAGGGAGGAAACACAAAGCCGGCAAATCATTCCACAGCCCGGCTGTTGAACTCAAGAACGAGTCGTAGAAGCGACCCGTTCTCATGTGACAAATGTAAACCGTGTCGATGTGTTTAGCGCTTGTTAACGTGCTTCCCGTCTATGCACCGGTGCCGAAGGGATAAATGACGCCAATTCCCTTGTAAAACTCTTACTTCGTAAGAGCACCTTCCGTTGTAATACCGGTAGAACAAGGACAGCATACCTATCTCACGCCTGTGCCCTAAAGATTGTAATCTGCTTATTGATAGGGGAATCTATCAAATGGACCGCCCGTTTCTGCACAGAGTTAAGGGTTTTTCAGAAATTTTGGGGCTCCTGACCAGAGGTGGCTGTCAAATTCAACAGTGGGGCGCACTTTCGATTTATACAGAGTCAACAGTTGTGAATTGTTAAAGTATCTGCGGGCCCTGTACAGTACACTCAGTTTCCGAGAGACTAACTTGACTCTGCTTTGATGGAGCCCCCGTACCTGAGCTGGCCACTTGGAGTTCCACCAAGCATATCAATGGAGAACCTATTTTTTTAGTATTTGTATCTAGAAATTTATTATAAATGTGTTTCATCAAACTTGTATGGCGGAATGCTTCTGTGGAACTGATACAAAATTACTAAAGTAAATTGATTGCAGCATTTATAATTCAAATTTAAAAACGTAATGTTATGTCAAATCATTCCGTAAGGTGACCTCTAGCACCATTGAAAAATAATTAATCATTGGCGAAGATAATATCAACAACTCTCAACGACAGCATGAATCAAAAAGACGCAGAAAATAAATCAAAAATCAACCTGTTAAAAACAAAGGTTTTTTTAATGTATTATACTTTTCAAATGACTTTTAAAACTTAAAAATATATAGGTATATTTGGTTAGACTGGATTGAACCATCATACCCAGGAACTGAAATCAAACACGCTCGCAACTGAGCTAAATGCCGATAGGAGTAGACCGACATTTGTTTCATATATTAATTGCTGTAAAGCCATCGAATTTCAGAGAAATGCGTATATTATCTCCACGTTCATGAGGATAATTACCGCCAAAAGTTAACAGAAAGCAATGTTATCGACTATCTGCCAAGTTTCAGCTTGATATCGGATGTCGGAAAGTGGGTATATTTCCACTTCCAAGATTACACTTCATTCATTCTTTCAAACGAACAAAAGAGAAATTCAAATAAATGTATTAATTTTAGAAGGTATATTATCTTATTATTATGATTAAATATTACGATGAGGATTATAAACTTCAGTGAGTTTTCCCTAAGAGGGAAAATGAGACAGGGTTACAAATGAAGATGTTATGGTTCGTCGGATGAATAAAGAAAAGGAAGTAATTAAAACTTTAAACATCCGAAAACTTCAATATCTTGGACATGTGATGAGACATCCAGAGAAGTATGAGATCCTGCATCGCATAATGCAGGGAAAAATTGCCGGAAGACGGGGCCCTGGAAGAAGGAGAACCTTATGGGTGAAAAACCTGAGACAGTGGTTCGGAACAGCTCCAGTCTACCGTGGGCCACAGTAAACAAAGTTCGCATAGCCAACATGATAGCCAACGTCCGTTGAACGGACAGGGCACAAGAATAAGAAGAAGTTTTCCCTCAAAAAGTTTTAAAAATAATCCAAGTAAATCATTAGAGGTGCTAAAAATAAAATAAAGCCCGGGCTACACCGGGGATATGCTCACAGCGAGAATCTTTCAGAATGAATTGTGCTTAGTGAGAAGGTCGGTTCTATAAATCTTGGGGTTTTCGGGTTCTTTTTAAACAGAAAGAAAACTACCTCTGATCGTAACGCTGCACCCTCTAAATTTCTTATATCAAAAAACCTAAGGTAAGGTCCGCGACGAACTAGCCGAGACTAAAATAGAATAATGAGAGTTTACGGGAGAAAATGGTTTTTTATTGCCGGCAAATATGGCCCGTTACCCGTCACTGGTGCCTTTACCGCGGACCTAACATGCCTGATATTCAATAAACATTATTATTTGAACAGAAACGATTTGAGATTTTCACGGCCAACAGACAAACAGACAACACGGCCAACAAACGTCGATATATTGGACATGTGATGAGATATCCAGAGAAGTACGATGCAAAGATCTTGCAATCAATGCAAAGATCATAATGCAGGGAAATATTGCATGGAGACGGGACCCTGGAAGAAGGTGAACCTCATGGCTGAAAAACCTGAGACAGTGGTTTGGCCAGTCTACCGTAGAGCTGTTCCGGGCCGCGTTTTTACAAAATCTATACCGATTCAGTCGCGGTAACGACAATTTACATTTTAAAAATACCTCTATATTGGATATTTTTTATCACATTGCAAAAACAAAAATTGTTCTAAAATCTAGATAAAATAATCTTTCTGATGTGTATATTAGAAATTAATAATTTTATTTCTAAATATTTAAATTTTAATATTACTCCCATATATTGTAAATACACCTCTATATTGATAATTTTTTATCACTTTGCAAAAACAAAAATTGTTCTAAAATCTAGATAAAATAATCTTTCCAATGTGTATATTAGAAATTAATAATTTTATTTCTAAATATTTAAATTTTGATATTGAAAATTTAAAGCGACTGAAACGCGGTAGGGATTGTAAATACGCTTCCGGGCCGCAGTAAACAAAGTCCGCATAGCCAACGTCCGTTGAACGGATAGGGCACAAGAAGAAGAACAGTGTTATCGCGATTAATTTTGGGTTATTATTTGTTATAGAAATGGGTTATAATTAGTAACCGACCTAAGGTCCGGTTTCGGTTTCGGCAGATTTTCTGCCATTAATTTTCGTATATTATAAGAACAATCGATCAAATTTGATACCTAACATAGGTACACCTACATATGTAAAATGAATACATATATTTTTTTTATTAAATTCAAAGTATTTGATTTTGGTTAGTACCACAGGTGAGTACTTCATTAATTTAAAGGGTTCGAAAATGGAATTTAGATTTAAAAATTATTCTTTTGCAAAATATCATTATCAAATTGTAACATTTTTGACAGTTTCGTAAGTTTTTGTAATGATTAAAAAAAATTTCAGATGTATTGTCATGTGGTTGTAATGATCCAGAAACCTTCGCGAGGGTGGAAAGAAGGTATTTTGTAAGTTTCAAACATTTCCTATGCTTAAGGGCCCGCAACCCGAATTTCTACCGATTTTTTACGCATCTCCCTTAAACATTTGAAGTTTTTAAGCTCTTAAAAAAATGTATGTTATTTTTTAAGATAATGTCTAGATGCTGCCCGCGCCGAAACGCAAATTATATGAAATTCCCTCGACAGAAAATAAATCGCAAAGTACGCTCCAAAAATTATTAAAAACTAGCAGACCCGGCCACACGTTGCTGTGGCTAACGAAACACAACGCCATTACCCAACCTTTATAAAATCCACACCTCCCGCTTGCCAGCTGCCCGCTGCCTGAATTGAATATTTGAATTTCTCGGCTTTTCTCTACTAAAATTTACATGTATTAACATTCCTCTTCAATCACTCTATCTATTGGTGAAAACCGTATGAAAATCCGTTGCGTAGTTTAAAAGATTAACGCGCACATACTTTTTGAGCGACTTTATTTTATACTATGTAATGATAATGATGATAAGCATGTATTATACATACAAACCAATTAACTCGCCACTAATTATACAATGCTTGCAATGCAACACTGGATATTTGAAAAGGGAAAATCAAATACCTACTTACTCTAGGACATCTATTTTCCAATTTCTTCCGTAGAACGAATTTCAAAAGTGATTATAGTACGGCCCGCCAGCCGTTTTAAATCGCACAAAAATATGTTTTCTTTGAATTTCTCGGCTTTTCTCTAATATAATTTACATGTATTAACATTCCTCTTCAATCACTCTATCTATTGGTGAAAACCGTATGAAAATCCGTTGCGTAGTTTAAAAGATTAACGCGCACATACTTTTTGAGCGACTTTATTTTATACTATGTAATGATAATGATAATGATGATAATGATGATGTAATGATGATGATGATAAGTTTGTTTCTATTATCTTATAAATTATATTTGTGAAAAAATTCACAATGTTTCTTTAAATGATACTTAAGATGCTCCCCGCGAGATTTCAGCTCTATTTTAAACGAGTTGTGTTTTATTAAACATTTTCGCAATTTTCGCATCGATTTTGTCGCTGTAAATATAAGCGCTCTCCTCTAACATTCGTAATTTCGTATCTCTCCATATTCTTCTTTTCTAGCCCGGTTGCGGAGCCTTAATATAGCAATATGTAGACAACTCTTAACTCAGTAAGCATATTTTGATTTATATATGGATACTGGTAGGTTTACTGTACACTGGTAGGACGGGTTTATTCCTGCCTTCATTGAATTGCGTCTGATGTCATCTGACGTCAATATTTTGGTGCCTAATTTACCAAAACACTTTTTTTAATGACAGAGTTATGCAACATTTTAGCTCGCCATCAGTGGCGTAAATCGGCCGGGGCAGATTCGGCAGTCGCCTGGGGAACCGTCTTACACATCCGTGAAGTCAGATTGGACGATTCTCTCAGAGTATAGCCCTGGTGACAAACATCATTCAGAGTGTATGCGTTACTTGAAATGGCTATAGCCGTTTTTGGTGACCAGATCTGAATAGCCAGGAACTTCCCTTGGGCATCATCACATAACTCAATTGGGGATAACATTGTAAACTGGGTTGGGAGCAGTTGGGACTCTTATTCGCATGAAAATAGTGATATAATATTCGTTTTTAATGAACAGATCTAAATAGCCAGGAACTTCCCTTGAGTATCATAACATAACTCAATTGGGGATAACATAGTAAACTGGGTTGGGAGCAGTTGGGACTCTTATTCGCATGAAAATAGTGAGAAAAAGAACAAGAATAAGAAAATTAATAAAAAATAAGAGTGTGCAATTCACACGCGGTAGAAGTGAAACCTTCAGAGAACTAAAGTAGGCAAGAGTGGGGAGACTCAGATTACTAAGCGCACAAAGAGGAGACATTGTTCTATCTCATTCTCTCGCAGGCTAAATTCTATAGATGAACGTGTTTGTCTCTTTTTTAGTGTCGCTATTTTTCGTTTTATCGGGTTTCTAATCACAACGGTGCTAAAAAAAAGTTTAACTTCAATAAAATAAAAATATAATGTGGTAAATTACAATTAGAAAATTTTGTAGAATAAAAATTTCAAAAACGCACTGTTAAGTTAAGCAAGGGAAAATTCATTTGCGAAGACAGGTTTTCGAAAATATTAATTTCCAACGGCTTCCAGAAATCCTTGAGAATCAACTTGTGTCAGCACTATGTAAGTGCTGTTGAACCGAAAAAGGTGCTAATGGGACATAGATGGTACTTGGTCGATGGATAGCCCCGACTCTTTTTCCGCCCACACCGTAAGTAACAACTCTAATAAACACGTTATGACGTGATTCAACTATCACAATACACTTTTACAGCAGGTAAAAAGACAACCTAAACAAGTATTAATATTTTTTGATAATACATAATATAGTAAATAAATCTTCAGTTTTCATCTTGGGGAAAATCAAGTTAAGCACGTGAATTTTCGTGGACAACATTTTTTTGCCTTTAATTTTGGGAGGCGGGTATGGGTATCTACCGCCGCTCCTGGTACCATTTATTGGACCAACATATCTGCCATAGGTCATAGGTCACCCAAGGTCTTCCCAGAACTTCCTCTCCTTCATTTCCTTAAAAAAAACCTCCACACAGCATCCCTTAAGATGATGTAGTCCCTCGAGGGAAATTATTTTCCTCACGGCCTCCCGTGTGGAGCTAATATAAAAAAAAGTTGGTATTAAAAATGGACTCCCCATATCTATGGTCTAGAGGTGGGAACCTAAGGTTGAGTATACACACGCAGGCCGAACCTGCTAGCTGAACCACGCTTGAGGTTACTTCGTTCCTTTCCCATAATTTGTGACTTGATTCGCGTCTAGGTTCAAATATGCAAATATCACATATTTTTTCTTCAAACACAGCAAACTTATTTAGTGACACCATTTTATTGCAAAATAAACATTCAGTTTTAACCACTTTATATATTTTTTAAAACCAACATGTTTTATAAGATGCTTTCTTCATCAGGGATCAGGGTTTACTTAAAACTTTTTAAAATTAAACCCTTATGATAATCTTTCTTAACACGACTCCAATCTACCGTACAGTCAGGGCTGGGCAAAATACATGCTTTGCTGTAATTAAAATACAAATTACAAAATACTTTTTCGCGTGTATCTAAAATACAAAATACTTTCAAGTCGTGTATTTGAAATGCGAAATACAAAATACAGTATTTAACCATTTTTTTATTTCAAATACAAAATACATTTGGTTTTGGTAGAACTTTTGGTTGCAATAAATTGGCGTAAGTACCCTTATCTAAGGGTGCGTTTCCATAGAAGCAAAGTTGAGCAGAGTGAAACAGAAACGTGCAAAAATTGACCAATCGTATTGCTCAAAAGACACATCTCATCTCCGCTCCACTTGTAAAGTTTTGTGGTGTAGGACCCATGTCTTAGATAATAATAATAATTATTATAATAACACGACATTTGTATAGCGCAGTTTTGTGTTTTTTTTCACATCAAGTGCGCTCTACTGTAATTAACTTAAAAATAATCTAGTATTCAGTCAAATTATTCCTATAATGCTTGATCTAATACTATGACACAAAAATATACAATAGAAAGCAATGACAGGCATTATATAAAACGATGCAAATATGATAGAAAATGTACAATAACAGTAACAGTACAATAACTACTGTTGTAGCACAGGACGTGTTGCCAACTCAAAATAATATATTGCTCTGGATTCTAGCGATTTTAGTCTACGAATTATCTATGTCAGTTTATTTTTCATTATCATTATTAAAGTCGCTAAATGTATTTGAAAATGTATTTTGAAGCCAAAAGTATTTGAAATACAAAATTACAAAAAAACCTCAACATCAGGTAATTGAAATACCAATTACAAAATACATTTTTAGAAAGTAATTGAAATACAAATACAAAATACGTATTTGTATTTCAATTACAAGTAATTCAAATACTGCCCAGCCCTGCATACCTACAGTAATAATAATAATGATACAAGGATGATTTACATAGCGCCGTTTTTGTGAAAAATCATCTCAAGGACGCTATATAACTATACGAAATTTGTTCATTAATTTTGTATACATTCGCCTTCCCTCACTCTTTTTGAATTGAAATAATGGAAGTATTAATAATGAGAATGCAGTAGCTATGAATAAATAAAATTGAATATACATGAAACATAAAATTAACACCATTATTGGACTTTAAAAAAAAAAAAAAATTAAAAAATGTGTATTTCTTACCTTTTAGTAATCCAAATATATCCGGTGAAGAGGGTTATAGATTCGGGAACACTTGGTTAGCACTCGGCACTTTACTGTTTTAAGAATACAAAACAATTTTTAAACAATTAACTCACTCAATGTTGCATTTGGTATTACCTCGACAAATTTTTAGCTATTTTGACTGTAAAACAAGAAGCATAATTCTATAACTATTGATTTGAAAACGAAGAATGCATTAAATACAATGGAATGCCATCAGAGTTCAATATAACAACGCTTTTAAGACAATTTTTTCGGTTATCGAGGTGTTGCAGTGCGAACAAAATGTTTACTCAGGTAGAATTAATTGTTTTTTATTCTAAAATGAGGCATGAAGCGGTCAACTCCCGATATAAACTATTGTTAACCCGCGAGGAGGCGCGCTGTGAGCATTTCGCTCACGCAATAATTGATTGTGATATTTTTGGAGGTTTTCGATGGGTTGTAGGTATAGATCTATCAATCTAAGTTGACTTCATCACAGTGCTCACACAGATGCATTAACTTAAGTACGTGTTTTGTTTAGACCATAATAAAACATAACCAATTAAATGGCTGAAAAGAAAATACTTGATTTTAAGCCACTTTACTGATATATTTTCACTGTCTACCAGTTTCGGCACCTCCGTACCATCATTAGGACTGTTATAATTTTTTTTTGTAACAGTATAACAGTCCACACAGCATCCCTGAAGATGACATAGGCCCAGAGGGAAAATATTTACCTCAGAGCCTTCTGTGTGGAGCTAATATAAAAAATATTAAAAATCATGATGATACTACGGAGGTACCGAAACCGGTAGTCAGTGAAAATATATCAATAAATTGACCTAAAACCAAGGATTTTCTTTTCATTTATTTAAAATGTCAAGTCACAATGTGTTTGCTTCTTTTGAAAAATTAAATCATTATTTCATAATATAGAGATAGAAGTCAAAGCATGCTAAATTTGGAAATATATAATGTATATTGGCACGCCGTATATTGTGTTTCTTCATTGTTATTAAAAACCAGTTTATCCGAATGATATAATTTTAAAGACTAAATTCAAATGAGTTATAAACAATGACAATTATATGCGTTCTTGGAATATTCTAACAGTGAACATGTAATCTGTTGTTCCCTTTCCGCTAGTCACAATGATCAGGCGTAAATGAGACAAAGGATATCGCGCATAACTTCACAAGAAAACGAATATATTTTTTAAATGATTAGAATGATGGAAAACATTTCTACGCTGATATACATTTTATACATACATCAGCATCAGGCATTGCCTATATCCTATACCTTTTTAATTAGGTAATAAGATACATTTGAAATAACGTGAGTATTTTGCTCGTGCGGGTATTTCCGCGTTAATTTTTAATATGCGACTTCTCACAGGTTAAACCAATTTTGGAGGATTTGGTATAAACTCCGAAAATTCTCTAATAAAAGTCGAAATCGACAATAAAAAAGGTTGCAACAAAAACTCTGATCATAGAAGAAATCTGAGGACATAAACGTAAGATCAATTTTTTTTTCCGTAATTTTTGTAATTTTTTTTTTAATAAGTATTGATTTTATTTCGTTCCATTCTTATTTTTTTATTGTTTGTTATGCCAAAGTGGATGACTTCATTTCATTGCACAACCCTTGCATGTACCCGAAATAAACGTATCTATTAATATATATGTATATATATTGAACTCCGGTTTACAATATAGCAACTGCGAATATATTTTTTAATGAAGTTTTAAAACAAAATATTTTTAAAATACAACCGTTGAAGCAAAAAATAAGTATCTAAGTATATTATTTTATTATTTCAGTCAGAATCAGAGCAAAAGCTAAACGATAAACTGCTAATTAAAAATAAAAGTATTTAAAACAAAATTCTGAAAAAAGTAATATCGCTGTCAATTCCGGGTTAAAATCAATAATATTTGAGTAGGTATTTCACAGAAAATAGATAGATATTAAATGAATAAAAGAAACATGTTTTATTACTATTGCTTTGACAGCTGTTTCGCCTCTTGGGGCACTGTTTTCAAGCAAGTGTTTGACTGCAGTTTTGCAACTGCTGTGAACTGACAACTGTTTCAACAAAAACAACGTTGCAGTAACGAGAAATCTCAATTATGCGATTTAAAAAAAGTTTTGAAATGTGGATAGGTACCTACCAAGTCCGTTGTAAAATTAATTGGGGATTTAGGTAGCACTACGTACGATATTATCAATATTTTTTTTAAATAACTAGATTCAATTTTCGATTATAATGAAAACAGAAAAGTTGTAAGTACCTATGTTCAAATAATATGTATATTTAGGTGTTGTTGGTAGCGTAAATGTTTTGATTTTACATTAAAAGTTTCACAGAAGTTGTAGGAAAACTTTTTGTAGAAGTTTTGTCCAAGTAATTACAACTTCCTTGTGATGCGAACATGGTAATATATTTTATTAATTTTTGGGGATCGCTGGCAACGGTTAATATGCACTTTTAAAAAAAAAAACCTTTTGATTCACCTTAATTACATTAAAAGACAACTATTTGCATTGGGGGAAGTGGAAAATATTTCATTCTAAATTTCATTACGTAAAATTAAAATTAGCTTTCGTCTTGTGAGATTGTACGCCAGAATCACAAACCATGTTACACAAACCTAGCGCAGCCGCTAAACTACTTGAAAACTGGGATGTTTTTCTTGCCTTGACGCGAGTAGGCGTTATAAAGGGGCACTTTCTTTTGTATCACAAACCATGTTACACAAAAATATTTTCCACTTCCCCCAATGCAAATAGTTGTCTTTTAATGTAATTAAGGTGAATCAAAAGATTTTTTCAAAAAAAGTGCGTATTAACCGTTGCCAGCGATCCCCAAAATTTACCTTTATTTTAATTAATCCAACAAAATAATTTACCTGTTTAAATGACACATTTCAGAAAAAATCGCATTTCTATCGGGGCGAAAGTTAAACTAACAACAAAACAGAAATATTGTGCATTATAACGGTTAGAATAATATGAATTTGTTTTAAATGGATCTATAATAATTACAATTTATATTACAATTCGAAACAACTGTGGTAAACGTATACTTAAGTATTTTTAAATAAAATCTACAGTGAAAGAAAATTAGCTATCAAAGTGTGAAAATGCATGTATTTAGGTACGGTTGCATAAAATCATTCGTGCAATCTAATTCGAATTTAACAAGACTCTGAAGTATTGAATAAAGTAGTTATAAATGGTTTAGAATGCAAATTCCGTCGGCGAGCAGACAGACTCTTCGCAGCTGACGAAAAAAAAAGAACCATCTCCAGTGAGGGTTCAGGAATTCGCCTCTTGGAACGAGTTTTCAGGATAGAAAAAAAACACCTACCTAGAGACTGCCTACAATAATAATATCAGCGAAAAAACTTTTTCAATACGTCACGACATATTTACTTCCTGTTCAAACAATGTAACATGGTCTCAAACGAACAAAAGGCGGCCTGCAAAAACTAATACCGCCTTTGTCTGAACTGAAAGGCAACTTTTAAGACATTATTCACTATACGCGTACAATAATAATAATTGTACAACAATAACGCGATTCCCAAGTACAAAATGTACGGGTTATACTGTTTTAAAATGATTAAAGGCGAGGTTTGTTGGTTAATATGTTTAAAACGTACGGTTTTTAACGTGTTTGCGTCGCTTTACACTGTTTCCGAGTGGTTTTCTAGCGCTTTTGTTGAGTTTTAGTCTGTTCAGGCGGAGATCAGCCCAGCGGAGCGAGCGGCGTGGACTGTGCCTGGCGGTGGCCAATCGAGAACTGAATTTGAAATGTTAAATGGAATTGTACAGAGTACAGAGGTACTGCTAGTTGTAGTTGGTACTCTGCCCCCACTTCAAGTAGTTACTTAAACGAAAAACAACGGTAGGTATAATATACTTTCACACGATGGAGGCGGTCCTCAAAGTGTGCGGGCTGAGAGGAGTGGCAATTTACTTAACTTTCTCAAACCTTATGCGCCATCGCACTAAAGTTTTAACAGACTGGTGCAAGTGGACTTGCAAATGGTTTGAGATTGATGAAGAGGTGCAGACAATGCCGGGCCGCCAAAAAAAAATTTAAAAATAGCCGAATATCTTGAATCATAAGTGTTTAAGCCGCCACTGCTGATTTTCTGATTTTTCACGTTTACATAATAATATTATAAAGAAAATTGGAGGGATATTGTGAAGATCTTAAAGGGTATTGTAATATCCTATAAACTAATGACCTGCCACTAAATAGTGATACTATAAAACCGTTGAGCCAATATTGTATTTATCCGCGTTGGTAATAGGGCATTTGACCGTGGTTTGAGAAAAATTGTGCCTAGCAGTTACTGAAAATCGAAAATATCACTAATTCGTAATTCCATCATCGTCACTCACATCACAACACCGCGTATCTCAAAAAACATTTTTCTTTTTTTTAATTTCTTTTAAAATTACGCATGCGCCATGGTTTGAATCGACAAACAAACGTTTTGACCAATCACAGCTACTTTTATACAAAGTTTGGTTACAAAATAATTGGTACTTAGGTATCTATGGTAAAATATACAAAACTTTTATTTAGTAATAGCTTCTACCCGCGGCTTCGCTCGCATAGTTTTAGGGGGAAATCTATATATATAAAATTCAAAATATGTTATCTTCTGGGTTTGTAGTTCCCGGCATGCGTTGCTATGCCACTTAATAAAGATATTGTTTCTCCCTGCGTGTCCTTTCTCTTCGTCCCATTCTTCTTACGCATCCCCTTCCCCTCACGCTTTCCCACTCCCCACTCCCCTCTACCCTTTTCCCCGTCCCACGCACCCCCCTCCCGATTTCCCCTCCCACCCCCCGCATTCCACACATTCAGTCCCTGTACATTCAGTTTTCAAACAGCTCGCGTGCACCTATTGCAATTTTTTCGACGAAAGTCGCGGGATCGAATCCCGGCGTGGCAAATAAATTTTATTTGATTAATTTGTGTATTTCACAATTTATTCATTTAAAATAATATATAGTATATTTGCGGCACGTTCCAGAGTGGAAGATACTCTCAGTATCGCCCTGTGTAAGACCACCATTCAGAATTGAAACGTTGCCTGAAATGACGTTAGCCGTGTTTGGTGACCAGATCTGAATAGCCAGGTACTTCCCCACCCTCCTCTTCTCTACCTCCTTCCCTCCCCACTACCTTCAGCCTCACAACATACCCCATTTTGGGGATGCCATAGTCTCACTAGCTCCAGACGGGAGCAGTTGGGACTCTTGTGCGGTATTCATGTAAAAAAAAAATTATGTCATTTAAAATAACAAAT
Source organism: Limnephilus marmoratus (assembly GCA_917880885.1). NCBI lineage: Eukaryota > Metazoa > Arthropoda > Insecta > Trichoptera > Limnephilidae > Limnephilus > Limnephilus marmoratus. The sequence continues at coordinate 18,251,600 of OU862932.1, forward strand.
TAATGAAAAACAAATCTTATCCAAATACCCGATCCCTAAACTCTTGACTCTTTTTTTCAAAGATGTGCTATTTTTATTTAATTAACTTAACGGTTTTTGACTTGTGTATAATGAGTTGCGCGGGGTTATAGTGTGAGCGACGAAGTACGTAATATTAGGTATATTGCGTACTTTTTCAAAGCCGAGAAAGTAAAAACGCGCGCCACCATTTGACATTAGTCCACGGGAGGCACACCTGTTTTCAATGCATTCATCTAATATTTTCAAGCGAAAATAATCCTAATTCTCACATGCCACAAGAGCCGTTTTATCTCAGCCAAATGATCTGGCAACAAGTAGTGTTGATCTACTCCAGACCGTGACAAATAGGCTCTATTGTGCTAAGGAATAAGGACTACATTTGTGTGTCTATTATGAATGCAAAGTTAGATTTGGAATTAGCCGAGATCATTTAAATGAAAATATGTGAAATCTCGATGAAAATTGTAAATATTTTTCCTACTTCATTTTATTAATGTGAAAGCCTCACAAGAGTTCAAACTGCCTGAAATCAGTGGGATTATAGCATCCCCAATTAGGAACTCCAGTGAAAAATATTATGGCTTTAAAAAAATATGTTCATATAGACTAATAAACGCTGATTCTGAATATATAAGTTTTATTTAATAATATTAAACGCAGAGTTTTTAAAAAATTATTAAAAAGTACATTTTTAATCGGATCGTAAAAATACGCCGTCAAGTTGGCATTATTGAAATGTTTAGTGGTGACGTCACTGTTCCTCGTCACCGTAAAGTCATTGTATGGGAAATGTATGGGAATGTAGGAATGACACAAGCCATCGTATTAATTAATTCGTTTATTTACATACTGTTTATAGAGTTTTAGTCGTTGTGTTTATTGAAACATTCTTTTGGCCTAAATAATTCAGTATCAAAAATAAAGGTATCTCTATTAGTTTATCTCTATTATTAAAATATTGAAAAACTTTATACTGTACGAAAAAATTGTATAAATATACTATATCATAATGCTACCTACTACTCCACGGCCAAATCAAAATGGCCGCAATCGAACAGCTGATATCGTTTTCCTACACTTTTGTGGGTGATGCTTCATTTTTGATAATATTAATTTTAAAAGCAAAAAAAAATATAATTTCAAACAATTTTTATACCACTCTCCCGTAATAATATTTAAAAATATAATAATTTAATAAATATAAAATAATGAATAAATAATTCCACCTAAATAATGTCTTAATAATCTGGAGTACCCCAGGGGTCTGTTCTGGGCCCACTTCTTTTCATCCTCTTCACAAATGATGTCGCTAAAATAATCGAATTATTTGGCCTTCTATCTCACTGCTACGCTGATGACCAACAAGTTTACTTTTACTGCTTACCAGAGGAAGTAGACAGTCTAAAAACTCGCATAATTGAGTGTCTAGAAGCAATTACCCGCTGGATGACCTCAAATAGATTAAAACTTAATCCGTCAAAGACTGAGTTTCTTTGGACCGCCACAAGCAGACGCCAGCATAACATTGATAACTCCCCAATAACCATTTCAGGAAGCGACATCACTCCAAAAACTTGTATAAAACTACTGGGTGTCAATCTGGACGCTGATTTTTCCCTTAAAACTCAAGTGAACAGAACCGTAAGCACGGGATTTTTTCAATTGAGGCAAATTAAAGCAGTAAGGAGAAACCTGCCAACTGAGGCGACTAAATTACTAGTCAATTCGTATGTGGTTTCACGCTTAGATTATTGCAATGGAATATATGCAAGTCTTCCAAAATATCAAATCAACAAATTACAATCCGTTTTCAACGCTGCGGCAAGACTTATCACCGGCGTATCTAAATATTCCCACATTTCAGAGCATCTCAAAAATCTACACTGGCTTAAATGTCCTGAAAGGATCCAGTTTAAGCTCTGCTGGATGGTATTTAAGTCCCTTAACGGAATGGCTCCGGCTTACTTATCGGAATTGTGTATTCCAGAAAATTCCAATTATCGTCAGTCAACCCTGAGGTCAGCAGCGTCATCAGCTATCGGAAGGTTAGAGGAACCAAAGCGCACACCAGATACTAAGTTCGGTGAGCGCGCTTTCGGAGTGTCAGGACCTAAAGCCTGGAATGGACTGCCATATGACTTAAGAATGATCACAGACGCGGCGGAATTTAGAGCTAGACTTAAAACTCACCTTTTCAGACAGTCGTATCCATAAACTCAAAATCTTTCACCTTCACATTCAATGCCCTCGACACCGTAAATAACTAACCGTAAAAACGTAGAAAAAGAAAAAAAAAAAAAAAGTAAGCGTTTGTGAAGGTCATTTCATGAACATTCTCCAGCCCTAAAGAGTCCTAAATATCAACAATACTTTTGCCACTAATCTCCAATAGTCCTAAATTCTCCAGTATTTTAAAATAAATACCAACTCTACTTTTGCCACTAATCTATTCGTAAATGTAATACTAGGGTAGCAAATAATGTAAAATCATGCAATGTCCAGTGTGTTAACTGTAATGTCCTCCGCGTGCAAAGCCGTACCTTCTCCATAAACTTTCTAATTAAAGTGTGTTTATCGGAAGTGACCAGCCAGGTAAGTATGTTTCTGTATCCATTTATAAATAGTAAAATTAGTTAGAACCTAAGCATTCCTAATAAATTGTACAGCGCCCTTGAGGTGATTTTTCACAAAAACGGCGCTTTTTTTTTTACGCACCAGATTTAAATGTCCGGGTTAAATTTTCCCCCAAAAAAAAAAAAAAAAAAAAAAAAAATAAAGAAGGAAAAACTAAACCCTTTCATACACTTCCCCAAATGATCATCTAGTGAATCCACGTTATGCAATTGCACTATATAAGTATTATAAATACAAAACAATACAAGAACAACATGTCAACCTACTAGAGACCAAATGGGAATATAATTCACCGACTCCAGATATTTTCATATCAGAGGGTTCGGCTCTGTGGCATTTCTAATTGAACCTATAAATCCTACTGATCCCTCAATATAAATATTTAAAAAATCTTTTGTAATCCTACATGTATTTAAAATTACTGCTTTTTGCATTTTTATATACAAATTCTTTGACAAATCTAATATGCTTAAATTTTGAATCAGATTCCTAGGTATTATGCCAGTGGCCGAAATAACAAATGGTAATATTTTTATAGTCCGAGAATGCCAAATTCTTTTAATCTCATTTCCTAAATCTGTGTATTTTCTAATTTTTTCAGAAACAGTTTTTTGAATATTACAGGAATTTGGAATAGCTACATCAATGATATAAGTTATTTTTTTAATTTTGTCATGTAAAACTATATCAGGTCTATTATGACTAATTGTTCTGTCTGTTAGTATAGTTTTATCATAACATATTTTATAAAATTCATTTTCTATAAATGAATTTGGTTCATATTCATAATAAGGTACTACATTACGGCAATCAATCAAGTTATGTTTAATTACCAAACTTTGGTGAATTATTTTTAAAACCTGATTGTGCCTAAATGTATACTCGGAAGGCGCTAATATAGAACATCCCGATATAATATGTTCTATAGTTTCGGGAAAAGCCAAACATTTTCTACATAAATCATCAATTTGATTTATATCTTTGATTATATGCTTTCTATAATTTTTAGTATTAATGACTCTATCTTGAATTGCAAGCATAAATCCTTCTATTTCTGCGCTCAACTCTCCAATACTCAACCATTTGTTTGACGAAAGTTTGTCAACATACGTTTGGTTGAGATAATTGAAGTGTTTTGCGTGAATAATTTTATTTGACCAGGAATCTAATAATTCCTGGTTAGTATTTATAAGAATGTTGGCATTCTCGTCATATAAATTTAAAGGTGTAATATTTCTATCTGCCTTGCAAATTATTTTGTGCATTTCTGAGCTATTAGCTTTCCTATGGAAAAAATTTCTAAGCATTTCTACCTGATTGTGTTTCAAAGATGTTATTTTGACTACACCTCTACCTCCTAAATTTCTAGGTAAATTAATTCGTTCTATAGCTGAATTTGGATGATGGCAATTAAATTTTGTTAACGTAGTTCTAATTAATCGTTCTAAACTATCTAAATCTGTATTGGACCATTTAATTATGCCAAATGAGTACGTTAGTAGAGGTATTGCCCAAGTATTTATTGCTTTTACTAAATTTTTAGCAGATAGATTGCATTTTAAAATTTTTCTGATCCTAGTTTGAAATTTAATCCTAATATCATTTTTAATACTAGTGTGATCTAATCTATTCGATTGCGGGTATCCTAAATATTTATAAACCTCATCCCCTTTCATACTTTGAATTTTGAAATTTCTAAATATACCCTCGTCTCCATCTACAATTATCTCCATATAAATTATCCAATTATTATTATTATTATTATTATTAACTTATCGAATAGTATCATCTTTCTTCCATATAATTATCATACAAATTGACAACGCCTGTTCAGGGCCGGATCTACGAAATCTGGCACCCTGTGCAGTAGGTACCGATGGCGCCCCCCCCCCCCTCCCTACATTTTTATTTTGATTAAAAATTCGTTCACCCCAATTTTTTTATTTATTTTTTATTATTTTTTTTTACACTAATTTATCAAATAAAATCATGACATATAAAGGGTGTAACTTTTCCAAGTGACCTGGCGGTAGCTCTCACACTCGTTTTTTTTAAAGAGAGGATCGCCAGGAGCCCTATACTCTCTGAATCTATTGGGTAAACATAAATTATGGTGCTATTTTAATTATTTTAGGAAAAACTCTTTGCAAGTTATGCTTTAAAATAATACAACGAATTGTTTGTTTGTGCCCGTACCATGATTTAAAATATAGGTTACGAGACAATGCGGGTGGTTTCGCTGAACTAGGTCCATTAGACATTCTTGAGATTTACTGCATTTATGTACCTATATACCCAACGCGAATATTAGAAAAAGCAAATACAAATACGTTCTCATGGCAACGTACAACACAAGAATAGCAGCTACAGCTTTTGACTAGCAACAGGCAGTCCCGACGAGAGACAGTGAGCAGTGATAATAAGAATATAACCTCAAATTTGTACCTTGCATTTCCCCTGTGTTGAGCGAACAAACACTAAACACTGGCGTATGGTATCAACGGCTTACGAACAAAAATACCGCCCTGTGATTGGTTATTGAATTTGGATCGCGCCTATTCGACGTAAAAGACGGTAAAAGATATATGGAAAAATAGATCTTACGTTTAAACTAAATATATGAAATTCGTAAAAAAATTCTGTAACTGACTATAAATTCGTAAGCCGTTGATACCAACCTGATGCGTGCGCATTCTGTTTCTTTGGAAAGTGTTGCTAAAGCGTAATAATTATTTCGTACTATGGGTAATTTTTAAACGATTCAGGGAATATTATAACTAAATTTTAACACAATATTTATTTTCTCACGGCGCCCCTTCGGAGTTGGCGCCAGGTTTTTGCACGTTTTTGAACGTATGGCAGATCCGGCGCTGCGCCTGTTGAAAATAAAAATAACTTTTCAGGAGTGATGACGTCACACGATTCACTACAAATGCGGTGGTTTTCGGGGGATCTTGAAAAATTAAAACTTTGACAATTATTTTAACTACCTATTAAATCTAACTCTAAAAAAAAAATGCAGTTATTTAAGTTAGAAGGTCATTACATTTTTCAATAATAAAAAATTAAACTGGAGTTCTCTATTAGGATATGTTGCGAAGCTGAAAAGAGTGGGGAGAGAGTAAGCTTGATATTGACATGGCGACTCAGATCTGGTCACCAAACATGGCCAGTGTTATAGCAATGTATCGATTCAGAATGGTGGTCTTTCACCAGGGCGATACTGATAGTATTACTCTCGTTGCTGTTGCAAGGTGGGAAATCCGACATCATTAGGTCTAGGGAGAAGTGGTATCTACTGCCTACTGCCCCCGGGCACGGCGCTGGTAAAGGATATCCCGTTAGTTATATCATTGGCCAATCTAACGAATGTCTTTATGAACGAATGTAGATAAGTTGATATCTGTAATATGATGATATAATATCATTATAAATATTATCTGTCTGTGATCTCGCGAAAACTGTCTTTATCCAATTCAGCAATTTAGTGTATAATTTGCCTCTCACTTTTTAATTTTTTTATGAAAATGTATTATAATGCAGGATGTAACAGCACATACCCAACGACCAAATATAATCCTTGGTCGAAGACATACCCGAAGGATTTTATCCAGGAATTCCTGACCATATTTGCAGTAAAAAATGTATGTGTCATTTTACATCTGATTTTTTTTTTGTTTACATTTACTCCACACAGGAGGCCCTGAGGAAAATAATTTCCCTCAGGGCCTATTTCATCTTTGTGGATGCTGTGTGGAGGGTCTTTTGAGGAGAGGAAGGAATTCTTCTTTCGTATGGTGGGGGGTCAGAGGGGGACATCAGGCTTTGCCCTATGGACCTCATCAATCCCGCAAGTTGACCACATGTTCGTTGTTCACATGTTGTAGGAAGGAGGAAACACAGGAGCCGGCAAATCGTTCCACAGCCGAGCTGTTGAACTCAAGAACGAGTCGAAGAAGCGACCCATTCTCAAGTGACAAATGTCAACCGTGCACATATGTTAAATGTGCGTTTGGCGTATTTCCCGACTATGCACCGGTGCCGAGGGGATCAATGTCGCTAGTTCCTCGGAGTATCTTCCATTGAAATACCGGTAAAACAAGAGACCTGGACTCCAGTCCAGTGGCGGATACATATGGGGGGCGTGGGGGGCGCGCGCCCCCCCCTTGCCGCCCCTAAATGTAAAAAAATCTTTCTTCCAATCATTCGCTCGTTTTTTGTTAGCGCCAACGGCGTTCAGTCCTCCATAAATGCGGAGTAACCTACATTTACCCTTTTTCCAATATCTCTATCAGCCTTCCCATTTCTCGTAAACATACTTCCCGAATACACAAACTCATCCACTGTCATTTTGGGTAACTATTACAAATTGTCTTTGGAGATGCTATGTGAAGGGTCATTTTAGGGAAAGGAAATAGTGGAAGGAAAAAGGTAGGTATGCTAGATGGTTAGGACTCTCTGGGTTAGTGTGTCCAGGAGAGATGGACGGATGAACCTTTCCCTCCCACTGTGATGCCAGGCAATGGGTCGAGAGATTTCTGCTGGAGAGGTTAAATGGTCTCCCTCAACCAGGCCTTTCCAGCTCACCACGAAGTACGTGGGTAAACGCATCCGCCGCTACTTTGAAAAACCACATCCCATAAACTCAGGCATCCCTGCTAAGTCACCAAGCTTAGCGATCCACTTGGGATGACTTATAGCAGAGGTGTGGTTTATCCAATAAATAATTCCCGTCACGGCGGTACCCACACTCGCCTCCTAAATTGAAAATTTTGCTTCATTCACATTCATACTTCGTTTCATGTAAGGGTACCCTTAACATGGCCCGACTCAAGTATTTGATTCCCTTGATCGTGTAATGCAGCCCTACTGCTCCCTGTGGCCAGCCAAGTTTTAAATGTGCGGTCCGCCAATCTTTTATTTATTTATTGAAGTGAAAACTTCTTTAGCACCGTTGTGACAAACACATACATCTATATGTTTCAGCCTGCAAGAGAATGAGATAGTATAGTCTGTCTCCTCTTTGTGCGGTGCTTCGTATTCTCCCCACTGTTCTCTACTTTTTAGTTTTCTTATATCTTTAGCGCCCCCCCCTTTAAATTTTTTCTGTATCCGCCACTGCTCCAGTCTGACAGAGAACAATGAAGATCCAGCAGAAATCAGAAGGAGAATCACGACAGCCAACAAAACATACTTCTCTTTGCTACCAGTGTTTAAGTCACGTAGTGTCACAGAAAAACCAAAATAACCATATATAAGACCATTGTTAGAACTGTATTGGTATATGGATATGAGACGCTGACACTGACGGCAAAGATGACTGAAATGCTGGATCCTTTTGAAAGAAAAGTGTTGAGAAGAATATGTAGACCCGTGAAAGAGAACAGTGGCGAATCCGGTACAACAAAGAACTGTACGATATGATACTGATGTTATTGTCTGCAACCTGGCAGGCAACAGACGTGTGTAACTGTACGTTAGCCGCACTAACACTTTGAGACTCGAAAACAAAACAGGATAAACAAAACGTTGCGATGGAGGAAGAAGTCGATCCCCATGACTACACATACAAAGCTAAGAAAGAAATAACTGAAATGACAGCATTAGCCCTGGCGCAAATTGAGCCCAGTCCACGCATGTCCACGCACAACACCGCGTGACTGAAACCCACCCTACGTACACGTTTTTTTAATAGTAGCGCATATTTAACACAGCCCACACCCACACCATACCCACCCTCACTTCTCGCAATATGCAAGATAACAGCAAGGCAACAACTTTTTGTCGATTTACAATCTGAGTCTGAGGATGACGAAAGATTCATATTGCACCTACTCAGCAAAAAAAGAAAAAAAGTAAAAAGAATGAGTATTTACGAAAAAGAGAGGGTCATGGGGAGTTTAAGTTATCCAGTGAAGTTCCAGATGGTGTGTTTAAAGAATCGTTTAGGTTAAACAGAAGTCAGTTTAGTGAGGTTCATGAAATAATTAAAAAGGATATCACTCGTCGAGGGTGTAACGCACAAAAGCCTATTGGAAGTGAAGAAAAACTAGCAGAATGTCTGAGGTAAATGTTTAGAAATTAAATATTGATAGAGAAATACTTTTTTTTATTGGAAAAATATTTATTCAGTAGGATTATTCACTATTTAACATGCTTATTACAAGCCAAAAATTATTCTTGAAGATCAATAGTAGGGACACACGATCCACGAAACTGTGTCGAAAGCACAACACGCCCACGCGCGACGAAGCTTGGGACTGGACTGGCCGTGGAATGTGTTTAATATGCGCCGCTCCAACAGAAACCATGTTCTACAAAATAACCACGCGTGTGCTGTGCGAGAACTGTGCGTGGACTGGACGTAATTTCTGCCGGGCCTTATTCGATGAAATTTCAACAAGAATCACAAAAGAAAATAAAATAGAAATCTCTAAAAAATTTTGCTCTCTCATGGAAATTTTTTTATTTTTTTTATTGAAACATATAACAAGGTTACAATTTTACAACATAATATAAACATTAATATTTCAATCACTCTCCTAATAAAGCAGCTGCTTGTGTTTAGGAGAGGACAACTAAAAAAAATTACATTTGTTTAAATTTAAACAAAAAATAATAGTAATTTAACAAAAAATATTAGTGATTTTATGAGCCAATACAGATAAAAGTAATAAAAATATAGATTAGTTAATAAATGATTCAAAGAATTGATAAGGCAAAAACATATTTCTAAACAATAAGTAAAGTTATGAGGTGGTACTAGAGTATTTTAATTTATTTTTTTAAATACTTCGCATATGGCGATAGACCTGGAAAAGCTGAAAGAAAAAAAATACAATGCTGAAGGAAATGTATATCAGGCCCCCAACATCTCAAGATACATGAGATTCCTCAGGTTGAGATGGGCTGGGCATGTACAGAGAATGCCGGATGCACACGTCCCAAAAAGAATTATGACTGGACAGCAGTGGACACCGCCAGGTGGAAGGAGAAAAGTGAGGAGACCCAGAATGAGGTGGGAAGACGAGGTAAGAGGGGATGCAGTACAGCTTCTCCAGGTAACAAACTGGAAGTCAGCCACTGAGATCAGGGGGAGTTGGAGGCGAATGTTGCAGGAGGCCAAAGCTTGGTATGGGCTGTAGTGCCATTGAAGAAGGAGAAGAAGAAGACATATCTTTTACAGTTCTTAGGCTATTAGGTGATAATGATGTTGATTTATTTTATTTTACTATTTCATCGATCAATTTGAGAGGCGGGAATGGGTACCGCCACCCCGGATTTTTATCGCCCCACCATTTATTGGATAGCCAACACCCCTGCCGTAGGTCACCCCAAGTGGCAGACAGGATAAGGAGAGTCCGGTTGAGGGAGACCTTTTGAACTCTCCAGTTGGACTCTCTCGACCCATCGCCTCGCACTGCAGTGGGAGTATATAGTGGGAGCTCATACGTCCGTCACTCCTGGATACATTGACCACTCAGATTCCTACCCAACACTTATACCTTTTTCCTTCCCAGAACTTCTTCTACTTCCTTTCCTTAAAAAGACCTTACACACAGCGTCCCCAAAGATGACATAGGCCGTGAGGAAATTTATTTTCCTCAAGACCTCCCGGAGCTATTGTAAAACAAAAAACTCAAGAGTGTGCAATTCACACGCAGTAGAAGTGAAATCTTCAGAAAATGAAAGTAGACAAGAGTGGAGAGGCTACGAAGCACCGCACAAAGAGGAGACTGATTATACTATCTCATTTTCTCACAGGCTAAATCCTAGAGATAGCGTCTCGTCTCATGTATCTTTTAACTATTTTATTGTCGCTATTTTTCGTTTCATCTAGTGTCAAATCACAACTTGCTAAAGAAGTTTTCACTTTCAAAAAATTATGCCCCCACGGGTCTTTTGGACATTACATAAAATAGTTACAATTCTCATACAAATATTAGTAATAAAATACAGTTGTATACAATATTAAATTGTACCGCAACACATCTTCTGAAGTTCTTACATGAAAATGATGATGATATATTTTATTTTATCTTACTATTTTATATGCCCACAGGGCTTTTACATTACATAAAATAGTTAAAATGTTCATACAAATGTTAGTAATAAAACAATGGGTGCATGCAATAATTACCTACTTATATTACAATGGTAAGATAAGCTAGCGATGACTGAAGGAATTGTTCTGGAGGTGAGATTAAGGCATGAATCACTAAACTGTACCATCTCATCAGGTCTGTGCTCAACTTGGATGTCCTTCTACATTGCACATTTGAAGGGTTTTGTTTGGATGATGTTAGTGATCGGATGATATATTTTATTTTATCTTACTATTTTATACGCCCACAGGGCTTTTACATTACATAAAATAGTTAAATTTTTCATACAAATGTTAGTAATAAAACAATGGGTGCATGCAATAATTACCTACTTATATTACAATAGTAAGATAAGCTAGCGATGACTGAAGGAATTGTTCTGGAGGTGAGATTAAGGCATGAATCACTAAACTGTACCATCTCATCAGGTCTGTGCTCAACTTGGATGTCCTTCTACATTGCGCATTTGAAGGGTTTTGTTTGGATGATGTTAGTGATCGGATGATCCTAAATCAATGACATTAATCTTGTAGTTGTGTGACATAGTGGTTAAAAATAGGTCTAACAGATTGGAGCGGTGAGTCTGGACATCAGGAACCCTTTTAGGCTCCTGAATCATTTGCTCCAATTCGTGACAAAGGGCAAAGGATTCCGCTTGTCGTCCAGCCGAGTCTGTTGATTATGAGAACTTCAACCATGGTTCGTTATGAACATTGAAGTCCCCCAAAACCACAAACTCAGCCAAGGGTAGCGGGGCAATAGATCATCAATAATCTCCCTCAAATCTTTAAAGAGCTCGGATGTGTCTGAATCGCTAAGGTTCGGTGAGTGGTATGGACATGTATACAATCATGCCGTTCTGAAAAGACTGATGCGCACTCACATTACCTTGAATCTGGAGATGTCAGATTCAACAGTCACACATAGTTAACGTCAGCTGGGCTATAGAGACAGACCACAGATGAGAAGTTAAATCATTAAAAGAAAATTAAAATAAGCCAACAAGATGATTTTCAATTTTTAACAGATCCGACATTGTTCTTTGGGACAGTCAATGTGTATTTGTACCTTGTTCCACAATGCTGGATGCTGTCAGTATCACTTTGGTAAGAGACCACCATTGAGAAACGATGTTTGAAATAGCATTAGCCATGTTTGATGACTAGATACGAACAATCAGACACTTATAACTAGTAGGCGGCTGGCGGAGGCAAAATGTATGGCGAGCGATATGCTGAAATAGGCCAAAACCAAATGATCGTTTGTAGCTAAGTCTGTTGGCCGCATAAAACAAATTTGAGCGGTTAACCCGTCTGCTTGTTTAGGAATAAATACATCCCAAAACACGTAATCGCGTTATACTTTCATAAGACCCAAAACATCCCGAGCGACCTTACATTTTAAAAGCTATATATCTCTCTTCCTCTCATGCAAACATATGTATTTTTCTTTTAACCAGAAAGACAATGAAATAATGCTTCTTATTGTCTTTGAAATATGAAAGATATCTTGCATAGATATTTTACAATCTCGATCCAAAGTGACGGTTTCAGAATTTACGCGTAGAACTGAGGCTTCCGGTTTGTGAGGTGCGAATTAGGGATGTTACGAACATTCGCATTCGCATCGACATTTGCATTCGCAGCAATCGATGCGAATGTTTAGCGAATGCCAATGTGTGCAGATCATGTCGTGACTCGCCCATTGTCGTGAGATCGTGAGAGACAAAGTCAACACTGATATTCTTCAATTGGCTCTTAGTCTGTCTAAGCAGAATAACCAGGATGGTAATCGGCATTCAGCTTCAGGTGCTAAAAGGTTGAGGTCTTCAACAAGCAACATTAATGAGCCTTCGACAAGTTCTGCTAAAACTCTTATAAGCAATCTGGCAGGAATCCTAGATTCCACAAGTGATAGCGAAAACTCCGACGGTGCAGAATCTGGAGACACTATAAGCTGTGAAATCAAAGCTCAATTGAAGGCATATCTTAAAGAAAAACGAGCCTCTCTTGATGAAAACCCTTTGGACTGGTGGAAGACTAAATTGAAATACGACAAATTGACAGCTCCTCTGAGCGCTCCACCGGCCAGCGTTCCGAGTGAACAATTGTTCAGTGCAGCCGGCTTATATACGAGCCCCTTAGAAATCGCCTCATGGGAGAAAAGGCTGCAAAATTGCTTTTTCTGGAATATAATATGCCTCTTTTGAACTTCGATTATTACATTGCTTAACCCATTGGCCACAAACCCCGGCAGCCTGCCGGGTGTGCAACTTAGATGCTTAACCACAAACCCCGGCACGCTGACGGGCTAGAGTAGGTAAGCCTCTGCCAGCCGCCTACTACTTATAACTAGAGACACTGATTCATCGCATTAACGATATATTCGCGAATTAAAGCGATAAATGGTGTTTTTAGCGATAAAAACGTTAAAACGCGAAATAGCAGCGATTTTTACAATAAAACTCAACAAAATGCAAACTTTTTTTAGTAATGCGAGCAAAGGTACAAATTTCGGGTTCTGTGAAACTGGCATCTCATATGCTGAACTGTCAAGACAACAGCACTAATCAATTTCTTGAGCAGACAGGTTAAATAACAATAATTTAATTGTTTTGCCTTCAATAATAATGAGTGGCTCTGGAATCTTCGTTTTGCCTCTGCCAGCCGCCTACTACTTATAACTAGAGACACTGATTCATCGCACTAACGATATATTCGCGAATTAAAGCGATAAATGGTGTTTTTAGCGATAAAAACGTTAAAACGCGAAATAGCAGCGATTTTTACAACAAAACTCAACAAAATGCGAACTTTTTTTAGTAATGCGAGCAAAGGTACAAATTTTGGGTTCTGTGAAACTGGCATCTCATAAGTCAAGACAACAGCACTAATCAATTTCTTGAGCAAGCAGGTAAAATGTTCAATCCTGCAATTGTAGGTCAGAATGTCCAGCGATCAGACGCTATTCTTTTAGCAAGTAAAAGTAGGCTTGCTCCAACGTTTAAATCTGTTGATGACAGTAAATTCCTGGAAGGTAACAGGTATTTTCAAAGACAGCTTGTACACCAAGTGAGGGATGGAGTCACTGTAGACATAATTCAGCTACTCTTAACTGTAAAAATTGTTCACAGAGAATTTGCTGAGGCAGCTCTGATGACTGTGTGGGCCCCTGTGAATAGTGTTGACGCAGAAAGATTTTTTAGTTGCTATAATCTTGTATTGACAGATCGTAGAACGAACATGACACACTCTACTGTAGAAACATGTGCCATGTTGAGTTTCAACCAATAATAAAATGTTTCAAGTGATTTTGCCAATTTAATTGTTTTTCCTCTCTTGCCGACTCCCATTCCTTGACGTTATCCTATTTAGCTATAAACGCTATGAAAACGCAAAATTAAAGCTATTTTTTCAATAATTAATGCTACATTTCTTAAAAATTAAAGCTATGAATCAGTGTCTCTACTTATAACCCTTCTATTTCCCTTGTCCATTCACAACATTCCCCAAATTTTGGATGTCAAAATCCTAGTTATTTTTCCATTTACTATAGGCAGCTGCAACATTGGTGCATTGTACAAATAAAAAGTAACTTTTTTGGCAATCAAAGGGACCCATCCAAATATATTCAAATTCAGAAGAGATATGCTATGGTGTCCGCGCAACTGTCGCCGGACTACGCGCTAATTAGCGTAGTTTTCATACAAAAAGAATTTGTTCATTTCGTTAATTTTTTGAAAATGTGCATTAATATTGGTTAACAATATATTTTGAATAAGGAGAGAATTCGTTCATTTAGTTTAACGTTCGTTTGGTTTATTCGTTAATTATTTGTTCTTTTAGTTTATTTGTTAATTGGTAAACAATATCGGCGACACCCGGAAGCGCAGTCCCACATAGTAAAAACAGCAGATAGCACATCTACTTATATTTCAATATCTTTGGACCCATCCTTACTAACAAGGCCCCTGTGATTGTATTTTGGCAGGGACTGAAAAGATCCACATAAACTAACCACAACGCCGTACCGCAGGGGTAGGCAGAAAGGACAGACCGCCTAACAACTCAGTCTTGGCAGACACTCCTTGCCTCGTTCACATTCATACATGGTCTTGTCATTCTGACTCTTGATATCTGATTCACTTGGTATAGTATCTGATTCACTCGGGCGTCCCTGACTTCTTCTACCATTCACGCTTGCATTGTATATTCTCCTTACGCTCCTTTCCTCGTTCATTCACTCTACATGCCCAAAGCATCTGAGTGTCTCTTTTTTAATCTTCCTCATTATGCTTACATTAGCCTTGCATTCTTTCTAGCCGTCCATTATGGAGTGCTGGTACCTACCCTGATGTGTGGCAGTGAGGCATGGAACTGGCAGAGGAAGGATGAAAGTAGACAGAATGCTGAGGAAATGAGATTCCTGAGGCATATTTGAGGTAAAATCATAAATGGAGATCCGCAAAGAATCCACATACCTAATATTAAAAATAAATAAATAAAACACTGCATGTTGGTTTTGTTTTTTTAATCATTTATTATCACTTATCTCCCCCGTGCCTCCGTTCGCAATTGTTTAATAATATTTACATCCTAAAATGGCGGTCATCCACCGCCGTCCAATACATGCGCCAAACAAACACTGCCGTCCAAAAAAAATTGTCCCAACACTAATTATTATTCGTTTTTCGCGCACTCGTCCGCACGCGTAACCGTGTCACGTGTTTCCACACACACGCGCACCTCCCGTCATCAATTATTTAAATACCTACATACTCCAAATATTAATTACACTTTAAAATACAGGATTACATTTACATACCTTGCTTTTATAGAGGATTTTGTTTCAAGTTTTAATTACGACATTTTTAAATGCACGTACGCAATAAAAGGTAGTAATGTTTTTTTTTTAAATATACATCAAGTCTAAGCGTCATCATTTTTTTGTGTTTTTTGTTTTATTATTTATGATTTACACGTTGCTTTTGGAATTTTCAGTATTCAATGTTTTTTTCAATGTGTAGACACAAGCCAATCTTAAAATAAATAATACAAGTTTTTTGCCTTCAGAGCAATTTTTTTTTCGCTTCAAATGAACATTTTTAAAAGCGATATTTTACAATGGTTTATTTAATGTCATTTAAAACGGAACTCCCGACATACTGAACAAAAAATAAGGCAGAAATAAACAGTGGGTCATTTCCGGTTTTCGTAGTAAATTCAGCAAACAGGCCATTTATTTGTAATTTTTCAAGCGGAATAAATAACTTGTACCGATTTGCCAAGGTTTTTTAAAATTATATTTTAAATAAGGGTTATATACAAATTTACATCAATCCAAAACAGATTATAAAAATAAAATATTTTTGTTTTGGTATATTAGCAGAGGCAAATACGGTAACCAAAAAAATATTTCACATAAATACAATTTTTATCAAAACGTGTATTATACTAGGTTTTAATATCATTGTCTATTGCACTATTCCAAAAAAAATCTAAATTTAACAATTATGTTATTACCAAAATTAGTCGTAAAGCATCACAGAATTTGCTAATTTATTTTAGTAACAAAATTGGGGTAGGTTGATTCTTATAGTTTTTTTTTTCCAACACCAGAAAAATGAACTGTTGAATTGACAGAATAGTTACAGAGGTATAAAATTATTAGGGAAACAGTGAGGTAAGAAAAATTAATTTGAGGTTATTAAAACAATAATATGGTGAAATAACCACTAGAGCGATCACGTGAAATAAATAAATTTGCCACGATTGCTCGAGATTTCCCAGGGATCATTTTTTAAATTTTTCGACAACATTAAAAAAATCATACCTTAGAATAACATGGAGACATAAAAACTTTAGTGCCATATAGCCAATGAATTAACCTGTATTTTATTGTTTATCTCATACTTACAGGATTTATAAAAAAAATATAAAAAATTCGTAAAGTTTATAACCGCGCGAATCCTACTGTTTTTTACTTTGAAACTGCCATGAGGGTACTTATTCGAGTCAACTTAGAATATTTTCGATATCTATGTTGTCTGTGGTATACTTGATAATGAAAGGTGCATATCTATGGAAAAAGGACTTAATTTTAACCGTAAACAGCTGACCAAAAATTCAGCATGAAAAAAATATTTTAAAAAGTAATTTTTAACATCGTTCTAAAATAGTCTACGAAGTTCGGATTTGCGACATCTATGGTCATAATAGATAAAGCACTTTAACCCGTCAAAGGCCGGCAAATTCCAGGAAAAATATGGAAATGTCGTAACAAAAGACGATTTTGAATTCAATGTTTTGTGTATTAATTTTGAGCTATCGTATATTTTATTGACCGAAACACATTCCTAGAACAATAAAATATGTACCAAAACAACATTACTTGCGTTAATTACGTAAATTAACAGGTTTTACAATATTTTAGTCGAGGAACACGCATCGACTTTGACAGTTAAAATTCGCGGCTAATTTGACATTTTCATGCCCCAGATAAAACCGTTTAAAAATATTCTGGGGTTGTTGCAAGGTGAATGAAATTTTTACCCATCTTATGGGGTAATGTTGGCGCAAGCGATTCTAACCTTGTTCTTCATAAAAATTCTGTACATAGAAGGGCCAAAATCGCAGACAAACATGTTTTGTTCGAATCCTTTTCGAATTATTTTCTAGCGTCTGCGCACAATACGCGCGCGCCCTTGCATCTCCGGCCAATAAGAGGTCATAGCTTTGTTTTAAAAAAAATGGCTGGCCATAGAAATGTTTTAAATAATTACAATAAATGTTTTACGAAAGGTAGGAAAATGTGTTCCATTTTTGGACCGTTATCAATCGCAGAAAAATAAAAGTGGTCCATTTTTCGACCATAATCGCTCCAGTGGTCAGAAGAGGAAAATTTTTGAGAAATTATTATTTTTTACATACCAAAAGAACTGTAGCTTAAAACAGGTAAAATTTTATGATTTTATTTATGTGTGTAAATACAGCCAAAATAAATGTCTGTTTGCTCAATTTTTAAACCGGAGATCTGACAATTGGATAATATACACAACAATTTTCAATGCATATCGGTTTTATCTTAATTAGCTGACGGCAAAAATATACAAACATTAAAAAAGTTCGTATATTTTTGCAGTTAACTATAAAACAGTACACATAACATTTTAGAAATACATAAATAAGTTCAACGATAAAAAATTGCCTCAAATCATAATACAAAAAAGAAAGAATAGAAGAAAAAAAAATAATGTAACAATTTTTGAAATTTTCAGTTGATAAACCCAATAGTCCAAAAACGTTTGACAAATTTAGGAAAAAAAATTAATTTTATGTTTGCGACAACATCAATTAATTTAGTTTGTTTTTGTTTTTTTTTTTCATATTTTATCAGAATACATTTTTTGTTATTAATATAATTACCTAATTAATAATTAAAATAAAGACAGCCTTTTTTATTTTTCATCAACGCTTGTTAAAATGTTTAAAAAAAAAAATGATTTAATTTTTTTTTTTACAATATCTTTACAGATAAAAGTTTACAACAATTCAAAAGTCTAATATTGGATGAATTTCGAGACTGCATTCAAGCCTAGATAAAGTTTGTGGATCTCTGTCAAAGAGATTGGATCATATTGCATACAATAGACTAAATAATATATGTCGCCATATTATTGCAAATTGAATGCTCAAACTGTGAAAATTAAAAAAATAACAGTCATTATATGAAGAGAAAATCCATCTAAATGTAATTTACGGCCGCTATTCCCAATACTTCTAATCAACTGCTAAGCCGAAACTAAGGCTCACCACTGCTCAAATGCACAACTACGCTCTTTCCAACACACAAGCATAGCTTAAGCATCGCTCAGTCTAAGGAAGCCAGACTAGTGGATTAAGCTTGCCTCAGCAAAGCAAAGTTATAAAAAGTGTCAACAGAGTGGTGCCAAAGCCACAAGGTACTGACACAATGGCGGCAAAGGTCAAGGTGACACTTTATTTTTAATATATTTTATAGGTTTGTTTAAAAAATATAAAATGCCAGTTTACGGATAACAGTGTTTAAAAGAAATTAGGTGTGTTAATAATAAATACAGTAATTAACTCTTTAATATTAATTTAACATCGAAAATTTTTACTTTGATGCCATTTTATTGTCTATGAAAGTGAGCAGGGTCACTTAAGATAATCAACGATAAAATATTTGGGAACAACACGAATCGAGCGTTACCTTTAAAATATATACAAATCGCTTAGCTGATTGCAGACTCAGATTGGTCGATCAAAAAGTTGGGAACAACGGCCGTTAGTATTCATGAAGTATGTATTCCGTTTTCAAAAACAATGACCAATCACACTTCCTAGATAAAAAACCAAATATCATTTTATCCATGGTCAACTTATCAAACATCCGTAAAATCAACTCCCGACGGTAATATTTGACCCCAATATGGCGTCCGTCCGTAAAAGAGTTTGATAAGTTTTAGAAATAGACGGATTGTTTGAAAATTTAAAAGCAACGTAACAAGAATCCGTAAATTCAAAATTGTGGGAAGTACATATTATTTGTCACCGCTAAAGTGGTCATTGAGTTTTTTAAATAGGGTAGATTAGTTGATATTTTCAAGTTAGTTATTTTTTAATCCAGGCTTCAACACAGCTTAGATTTTCCTCGCTTATTGTTTATTGTGTAAATCTAAGACCCGTATTTTAGGGAATGTGATTTTTTGTGACAGCTGTAACAATAATTGGATCGAAAACATACAAGATACAATACTATATTGTGAAAATGATGGCTTTTAAATTAATATTTTACAAAGAGGTTATTAAATTCATCAATACCAAAGCGGTGACCAAATTTAAATAAAAGCCGGTAAAGGTGATGGTTAACAATTGTCACAAAAAATCACTCCTTTTTTCCATTTAATTTCACAAGCCTAGCTAACAATATTATTACATCATGGTCATCGATAAACAACACCTAGATTGGCCCACACAAAATCAAATCGAACCCCAACAGTGTTGGACACAATCGAAATAATTAAAACGGTAACCCAAATGAATTAGGAATCGAAATTATATCTCGAAAGACTTCAAAAATAATTCTAATAAATTAGCAGTCGATTGCTTCCAAAGATTCAGAAGGGAGTGACATGAAAATTTTAGACCAGTTCGACTGCTACACCATTGAATTGGGTCATTAATTTGAAAACTGTGGGCCTTTTCTAGGAAATTACAAATCGATGGAAACAACACTTCCAAAATCAAGAGGGATATTATATTATACTATGGATAGCTTATCATCTTAATAGCAAGTATTTTCCATATTTGAAACAGCCATATTGTTATTTAATATACACTTCATCGTCGCATCGGTCGTTTGTACTCAAATTCGACGACAGTAATGTTCATTTCGATTTTCAATTTCGCCATCAGTCAAAAATTATACAGCATACAGTCCTCCAGAGAACAACGAGTAATAGATACGTAACAAGATTTTGTCCATTTGAGGTTGATCCCTAAGCAACAAGATTATAAAGGTGTTTCAACCCAATAGTTTATCATTCCTGGAGTCAAGTTCGTATTGGATTTAATTCAAATTTGCAAATTTAAAGTCAATGGCATTGTTTTTTTGTACTTTGCATAAACAGTACCACTGCATTCAAAACTAAAATGTAAGCAGATTTGTTATTATAATGCGAAATAATGTCAGCCCCGGATCTAAAGGGGGCAAACCGGGGCGCCCGGGCGGCAGTTTTAGAAGACGCCAAAATCGTAATTTATATGTTTGATAAAATAAACTTGATTCACAACGCGCCTGGTATCCAACGCACGTTGTTCTATCAATTATTCATTTGATTTTAAAACGCCCAGTTGGTTTTTGAACACATCTTAAGTTGATTTATGAACATATGTCGATTTTGAATGCGTGCATAGTGTACGTGGTGTCTCTGCCAGGGAAATCCCCGTCGCATCCGGAACTAGGGGCTACATGCGCTGAGCCAAATAAACCTGAGCGATCAAGCGAAGTGACGATCACCCACCGCTCAAGAGGGGGGCGCCACTATCAAGTTTCTACCCCGGTTTGAAAAAGTCATAGATCCGGGGCTTAATAATGTTGCCATGGCTGACAAACCAAGTCATATATTTTCCAAAGAAAGACTATTTTAAATAATTCAAGTGGTACATGCCACAAGGCTACGACACTGAGCATTAATAATATCAATAAATAAAAGCCATAATCTTCCTTTGTAAATAATATTGCAGGCCATTATACCGCGTGAATTTCACAAGCAACACAAACATTAATGGCAATATGAATATGTCTTTAATACATCTATTGACAAGCCAAACAATGAACATTGACAAGTAGCGATGTGTCGGTTCAGCTGGAATGAGCTCTTGAACTCGGGTTCTTCGCGGGAAGCGGATCCTACTCCTTTTTCAAATCGACTACTCCCAGAGAACCCGGTCCAGGGCTCAGACCCAAACCCGGAACTCCCAGCCGGGACACGACTGCCTCAACTGGCATCCTCATGTTCACGGTTTGAGCCACTCGCAATACTCAGGTTCTTGTACGGGTTCGAGTTCTTGTGCGGTTTCCGGCTCCAGCCGAACCCATGCGTCCCGGTAGCCGCAACAGCACCCAGTCCGCACCGAAGAACTCGGACCCGGGACCTGTTCCTCGAACTCGAGTACTTTTAACCTCTGGGTAGCCACGCCATTTCACGAAAATTCACTAAAAAAGCACCACTTTGAATTGAATGTTTTGTCGATTAATTTTGAGCTATTATTGACTGAAACTCGTTCCTAGAACAATAAACTATGTAACAAAACAACATTACTTGCGTTAATTACGTAAATCAATAGGTTTTACGATGTTTTAGTCGAGGAACACGCATAAATTGTGACGGTTAAATTCGCGGCAAAATTGACATTTCTAATGTCACAGATAAAATCATTAAAAAATATTCTGGTGTTGCAAGGTGAATGAAACTTTTACGCGTCTCATGGAGTACTGTTGGCGCAAGCGATTCTGACCCTGTTCTTCATACAAATTCTGTACATAGAAGGGTGAAAATCGCAAACAGTTTTTGGTCGAAAATTTTATTCAAATTTTCGAATTATTTTCTCGCGCATGCGCGCATAATACACGCGCGCCCGCACGTCTCCGGCCCATTAGAGGTTAAAATGCAGCACGCCTCGGAGCCCTTCGGCAAAACGCAGAACTTACCCATCGCTACTGACAAGTGATGTGATCACACCAGTATAAAGCATCTGTGTTGTGACGACACCGATAGCAAAATTAATTCCAGTTTGATAACTTTCTTGGTACACTCTTGAAACTGGCTCAATAACCAATGAAAAAATGACTATTACGTTGAACATTAACAAGGATCTCGCACATCATCAACACTTAGAAGTGTCAACCGACAAATCTTGAACACTGAACATTATTCAACCGATGACTATAAATGTTGAACATCAACAAGAAGAAAGTCACACATTGATAAGCAGAGAAATCTCGTACATTCGACGGGCAAATGCAAAACACTTGTGACACAATCTGAAACATTGACAAGCAACACAAACACCGACCCGTTGGTACTTAATGAGTGACCAACGAGCGTCTCCAACGTATCGCAACGCACCACGGAAGAAGCACTGCTCAGCACTAAAACGGCGTACGACAATTTCCAGTTAAGATATAATATATGTATGTACGATTACATATATGTAATATATTAGTCCCCTTTTGATGTCTGGGCAGGATTAGGCTGTACATCATGTGACTTCCATGGGTCCTTTTCTCTGTTGCGATGCGCCACCCTGTTGCTGGACGGCAGGCGTTGCGTTGGCAGGCGCACCGGGAGGAGGGTTGGTGACGTTGTTGGGCTGCTGCGCAGCAACCACTACTGCATTGGTGATGGAAGGGTTGGCGGGGGGTGCGTCGTTGATGTGGACGGTTCTCGTGTCCTGGGGGTCACTGTAATGGAGAAACGTTTCATTAGTTTTCATAAGAATAATAAGGTTTTCAAAGGTTTTCATAAGAATAATCTTAACCCTTCTAGATTTGAGATTAAATTACTGATACCGCTAATAAAAAAGATCTCTATGGCCGGTAAAATCAAAATAATCTGAATATTTCTGAACGTATTCAAAAACTGAAAATTGTTTTTGAAAGGCAATTAAATACGCTTTCAAATTGTATTATTAGAAGTAAGCATGTTATTTTTGAAATATTAAAATTTTTAATGCAAACATTAAAAATTTTCACCTTACATTGTTGTTCTGGTGGAAGTTTGACGTCATAAATCCGAATTATTTCTTTTTTTTGCGGATATCTATGGAATTCAAATCATAGCATAGTGTTATCTCTTTCTAACACTGCTTAGATCACATTTTTCATCATGATAGTAAGGGAGATGTAATGATTTTTATGAGACCGTACGAGCTGTCCCCTAAAAGGGTAAAATTTACTCTAACGATAATCGGATGTTCGTCCCCTAAATGTGTCAAATTTTCTCAACCGGTTAAAATAAGAGAATAATTAGTATATATATGTCAGAAGATCTTAAGGTAAAAAGAGACTTTGAAAATGTCGTAAGTCAAAAAAGTAAATTTTACAGGAGAGTGAAAACAAATGATAATCCCACCTCCTTGCTAAAATAGAGAAAGAAAGAAAACTAGAAAATAAAAAAAGAAAAATCCACTGATCAACAAGGCCAAAACAAAACTTTGGTGATCGATAGAGAAAACACCTTTGTGAGAACAAATAATGCTCTAACAGACTTAGAAATGGTGAACGACTTTATAAACCCAGGTTCGTCTATAAGTGACGAAGGCGGTTGTGAAGCAGAAGTGAAAAGAGGAATTTTCATGACAAAAGATGCAATGAATAAAATTCAAAAGATATTGAGTGTTGGGGGCATAACCAAGACCACCAAGGTGAGACTTGTCCGGGCGTTGATTTTACCCAAATTTCTATACGATATGGAAACTTGGACACTAAAAGCCAGAGAAAGAAAGCGAACAGACGCCCTCGAAATGTGGTGCTGGATAAAAATGCTCAGGATTTTGTGGACAGCTAAATGTACAAACGTATCCATTCTGGAAGAGCTAGGCATCTTCAACAGGCCTTCAACTATCTGCCTACTAAGATACTTTGTATTCATAGCTCGCCAAACTGAGAATTCCAACTTGGAGAAACTCATGGTCACTGGCAAAGTGGAAGGCAAAAGAGGCAGGGGAACGTTACCAATGTGCTGGAGTAATCAGATAGAGGAGGGGCTTTGTTCACCATAGAAATTGGAGCAGGGGTCACGATCCTCGGCAATGAGGAACCGACATACGAGGGAATTAATCAGACAAAACTGGAAACATTTAATTTTTAACCTCTTATTGGCCGGAGACGCGCGGGCGCGCGCGAATTGTGCGCATGCGCGAGAAAATAATTCGAAAAAATATCGAACAAAACATGTTTGTCTGCGATTTTGGCCCTTCTACGTACAGAAGTTGTATGAAGAACAGGGTGAGAATCGCTTGTGCCAACATTACACCAAAGGATGGGTCAAAATTTCATTTACCTTGCAACCCCAGAATATTTTTTTATGATTTTATCTGTGACATAGAAATGTCATTTTCCGCGAATTTTAGCTGCCAAAATTAATGTGTGTTCCTCGACTAAAACATCTTAAAACCTATTAATTTACGTAAATAATGCAAGTAATGTTGTTTTGGTACATAGTTTATTGTTCTAGGAACGTGTTTCAGTCAATAAAATATACTGTAGCTCAAAATTAATCCACAAAACATTCAGCATCCCTGATTTTGTATTTAAGAAAATGGCGAAATAAAATTAAGATAGGATGTGATGGGATGACTCAATGACTTTTGTGTGAGAAATTGAGGCGTTTTTTATTTAAGATTAACTGCTTTTAATATAGAAAAACATTGGTAAAATGTCCACATTTCACCGCTACTGTTATTGTATTTTAACAAAGTGCAATATAAAAATAATGAATCATCTTTGCAAATACAAGTGATATCGTTCTTCAATAGGCCACTTGCATGGACTTCATAACGACTTGGAAAAAATCGTGTGGATAGAGTTTTTTACTAAGATTACGAAAATGTTAGTAAAAATTTTTAGAATTGTACAGTTTTTTTTATTTTTAAATAAATAAATCCATTATTTGGGCTCGTGACGTCACTACATGAAAATGTCCCGTCGCCGAAAATGTTCCTATTAATTTTATAAAATTCCACACTGATTTATTTTTTTATATGGCATCACTTTGATTTCAGGCGAATTTTTGAATTCGTTCACTAGATTTATTGTTTGTTCTCTGCGAACTTATCATTTGGTTTGATTTTTTGACAGATGTTCTGAAGAGAACCCCGTACAATTAATGGGTACGGGGTTCTCTTCAGAACGTGCAGATGATGTCGGTACGTGTTTTAGAAGTATAATGATTATGGTGCTGATTTTAACAAAATAAAATTTTATAATATTCTTATTATTATTATAATTTACAAGTACAAGTATATTACATTGAATTTAGTAATACAGACGCTGTTCATTATAATGATTTATGGTCAAAAAGATGGATCAAGGAAAAAAAATATTTATGAGATGTAATATTTTTGGTATGCCTCGTTATTCTCCTGTGCCATTCGTGTGGAAAACGTTATTTTTTTTTAAATGATTTTTGGCTATGTAATTATCGTTTTTTCATACCTGTAAAATTATGTCCCGTCTTTCCGGTTTATAAAAAATGGTCTGATTTATCGGATTGAAATTTTCAAAAAATCCCCAGGGTTTCAAAAATACGATTAAAAAATAAATAAAAATACAGAATGTCTTAGAACATTTGCCTAAACCGGAAAAAAAATAAAAAAAATGTGATGCAAGTGGCCTATTTTGTCGGTTCAGGCGTGATTTTGTACATTGTTTTATGTATAACACACACAGAAACTGGCATTTATATACACTGCATGACGATTGCGTAATAGCTTGTATCCCTTTACTAAAAACAACTTGAAAATACAATGTCAAAATATGACACGACTTTTAACCTCAAATAGGCAAAATTTATTCCAGATTGTCCGCAAATATAGCCCCTTTCGTAAATTTTTGAGGGCCTAAATTATGTTTCAATAAACACAATAACTATTATTTATCTAAATCTCTATAAACAGTATGAAAATAAACCAAAAACACGAAATATTGAATTGCATATGTGCACAATACACGCAAACGTATATCATTTCAAATGTCAATACAATACACGCGATCACCAGGTGACAGTAGGTGAGTGTGACGCGTGACGTCACCATTCACCATTTCAGTAATGCCAACTTGACACTGTGTTTCGAGGAGAGGTTTAAAAATGGACTTTTTAATAATTTTTTAAAAACTCTGCGTTTAATATTATGAAATAAAAGTTATATATTCAGAATCAGCGTTTATTGGTCTATATGAACATATTTTTTTAAAGCCATAATATTTTTCACTGGAGTTCCTTATTTTCATTTTAGTTCAAATAAAACCACAACAAAAAAAGATCTGTGCCCTTGTTTTGAGACTAAAATACTTCAGTTTTTCTAATTATTTACGGTCTTACAAATTAATATATTTAAAAAAAAATTACATTCTTACTTCGCTAAGACATTATTGAAAAATAATAAATACTTGCAAAGGTACGATCGCAAGACCATCGTTTGACAAAATTTGAGTTCTTGGACCAAGAAGAATCTTGCCATGTCTTCCTCGTGCGTCCCCAACTTCTTATAAAATTCTGCGCGCATATCAACAGTGCTGGACATACCCGTGCGATGAGGGCCGCAGCTGCAGCATGCCCGCCAGTTCGCGCAGGCCGAGCGCTCCGGTGCCGGCAGCCTGCAGCAGGCGGTTGCGCTGCGCCGCCGTCAGCGTGCGGACCACCTTCACCTGGCGGCCCTGGTGGTGGTGCTGACCCAGCGGGGCTCCGGGAGCGGCGGGGGGCGCGGCCGCCCCACCACCCGCAGTGGGGGCGGCCGGGTGCAGGTTCACAACGGCGCGGCGACCCGCTTGCTGGACCACACCTGCAAGCGAGAGATTGAAATAAGAATAATGTGGAAAATTTTGAAGGGGTACAAAATCATTGAGTCGTAGGTGGTTCAACCTGCCAATGGTTCTCCCAGTGGGGAGAGAAAAAAAAATCTCATAAATATATTTAAAAAAAAAAAAAAAAAAAAAACCAGTGTGCAATTCACACGCAACACGAGCAACCTTCAGAAAACTAAAGTAGAAAAGAGTGGGGAGGCTACGAAGCACTGCACAAAGAGAGACCGATTACACTATCTCATTCTCCTCGCAGGCTATATCCTAAAAATGTATGTGATTGTCTCTTTTTAGTGTCGCTATTTTTTTTCATTGAGTTTCAAATCACAATGGTGCTAAAGAAGTTTTCACTTAACCGGTGACAGGCCGGAGACGCGCCGGCGCGCGCGTCGTATGCGCATGCGCGAGAAAATAATTCAAATATTTAAAAATAATTTTCAACAAAAAACTTTTGGTCTGCGATTTTGGCCTTTCTATGTACAGAATTTGTATGAAGAACACGGTCAGAATCGCTTGCGCTAAAATCATAGATGATATAGCCACTAGTTACATTCACCTTGCAATCCCAGAATATTTTTCAAACGATTTCGTCTATGACATTGACCTGTCAGAATTTTCCGCGAATTTAACCGTCGGAATTAATGAGTGTTCCGCGACTAAAACATCGTAAAACGTATTAATTTACGTAATTAATGCAAGTAATGTTGTTTTGGTACATAGTTTATTGTTCTAGGAACGTGTTTCAGTCAATAAAATATACAATAGCTCAAAATTAATCAACAAAACATTCAATTCAAAATTCAAAATCGTGTTTTGTTACGAAATTTCCGTATTTTTCCTGGAATTTGCTGGCCTTTGACAGGTTAATTAACCCATCAGTGGTTGCGCGCGGTCTGTGAGACCGCAGCGAACTTATTTTACTGATTATGTACTAACTGTAAACAATAGATAATTGCGCTTCCATGATATCCTCGGGGGGGGGGGGGGGTACGTCCCCTCAGTAGTCCAGTAACATTCGTTGCAAACGCACATATTCTTTTGTTTATATTTGCAGTCTCAGATTCCACGTGCGACTGGCTGTATACTTGAAAAATCTCTTGAATAATATTGAGAACTGGGTGAGTATTTCATGATATTTGCATCATATTATTTAAAACTTAGTTTTGTTTTACGTAAATACGTTATACGCTAATATGTAGTTGCAAAATTTTACATTGTTTCATTATTATGTTGATTTATAGCATTGTTTTGTGTCAGATGTCTAAAAAATTGAGATTTCACAGGATTAAAATGTTTTATTTATTTTTATTTATATAGATAAAAGACTTTTTTATTATAAGCTATTTACAAAATCAAGAAATATTTAGTCGTCTTCGAAAACCAGACGCATAGAGTTGCGGAATCACAGACCATGCGCGACTGCTTATGTTCGGCGCAAGGGTGCGACTACTGGAAGGTCAAGCTAAAATACCCATCCAAAAAAGGGTCACGGGACAGTATTACCTTTTGTGACATACGCCAAAGGATAGTTGCTGAATTGTCTGTAAGTGACTTTGGAAATGTCGATAGTTGAAGCAGAATCATTAACCTGTTAAAAAAAACTGCACGGATTTTACCTTGCTTTCAGGTCAAATATCCATACAAAAACAAAAATTTTTTTTTGCGATTTTTTTATATTTACTAGATAATACGTGATAATTAAGAGGTTTTTTCAGAATAGCTAACGTAACTAAAAAAAAGATTAAAAAATCCCCTTTTTGGAAATAATTGTCAAATAACATAATCAAACAACTTAATCTTGTCACACACTCCTTGCCTCGTTCACATTCATACATCGTCTCATACATGCCCTTCTATTATTCCGACTCTTCACATGGCCAGACTCAAGTATCTTGGTCGTGCCATGTCTTCCTCGGGCGTCCCCGATTTCTTCTACCATTCACATTTGTGTTATATATTCTCCTTAAAAACGCCCCCCCCTGACCTCCAAAACGCCCACAAAGGGGCGCTGGCGCCCCTGTTAAGAATCATTAAGAATCACTGAGCTAGATTAATGAAACCATCGGTTATGTCAAGAAGATTCTGTGATAAAAAACACATATTGAAATTTCATTAGCTAGACCAGAAAGCATCGTACCATCGCGCTGCCCCAGCAAATGCCCTTGGAGTCTCAACTTGAGAGACTCGGTGACTGCCACCGTCACCAGCTGCTGCTGCCCCCCTTGCTGATGCTGGTTCGACTGCAGGTTGGCTGCTGTGCCGGCGTTCACTGTCATCTGGAAATTTTAAAGAGGTTTGGAGACTTAGTTGATATGATTAGGACACAAGAAGCAAACTTGAATGACCTCCTGTTAACATTTAATGGTATTCTGGTGAGCACACATACAAAATAATTATTTCCTAATGTACAGTTTGTCAAATAAGAGTAGAAAATATATGAGGGCGCCACTGTTGATCAAATGGCAATACTAAACACATAACTCATGGTGTTAACCTGTTGAGGTCCCGGCTTTTTCCAGAAAAACACGGAAATTTCACGATCTTCAATTGAATGTTTTGTGGATTAAATTTAACCTATCGTATATTTTATTGACTGAAACACATTCCTAGAACAATAAACTATTTACCAAAATAACATTACTTGCGTAAATTACGTAAATTGATAGGTTTTATGATGTTTTATTCGAGGTACACGCATGTCACGCATCGGCAATGTGACGCGGCCGCCAAAATGACAGTTGGAGATGCCCACAGACAAACATTATTTTTAAATATTGTGTGGCTACAGGGTGAATGAAGTCTTTACCCATACCATAGGGAATGTTGGCGCCAGCGATTCTGACACTTTATTTACAGATTTTGTACATAGAAGGGTCCAAAATAGTAGAATCAACATATTTTTTTTCGCGCATGCGCAGAATCTTTTTACATCCCGGACTACGGAAAATTTAATATAAATTATTCGAAGTGACTTGTCTCATTGCGGTTTTCTCTATGGTAAAGTACGATAATAGAGCAAGCGTTTCTGACATTGTTCTTCATACACTTTCTGTATACATAAGGGTCAAAATTGCATTTCAAAGTGCCGCGCCACCTCGCGGCCACCGGTGGCCGAACGGCCCACAACGAGTTAAAGTAAAACTGTGTAACCTACATTTTTATAAAAAAATTAAAATGGCATAATAGTGGAAAAAATATTTTTTCATTGCAGTATAGATACCCGCCGATCTCAAAATTAGAATTGCATATAGGTATATTATTATTATACTTTTGCAATTTTGTGTTAACATAATGAAGAATAACCATAATGTAATATAATATAAAGCACAGTTTAGAAATTACTCACATTTATTTAATACTAGATAAAGTACCTAGCGTTGCTCGGGCTTTAGATCATATCTCTAATTTTAGAACTGAATATATTTAACTCATTCAGATCTAAAAGTGGTGTAACTAAACTCACCATTAGTGATTCTTCCTTTCTATCTATTGTTAAATTCAAATTTATGTTAAATTAAAGCAAATCGCTTTATAAATCACCTTTTAATCAAATTTATGTCATGAAGAAAAAATGTTTTTTAAAATGTGGTTTACTGTGTTCTATACATTCAGTGTAATTGCACTTCAAAAAAATATTTGACAGTTAAATTGGTGTTGCCAGTCTACAAATTTAGTAGTTCAAGTTTTTATATTTTCTACTCTTATTTGACGGACTATAGCAGTAAGCTTTTTAAAATAACACATATATATATATATATTGCATTTTTATAATGCAGTTCAAAACTTTGAGCCAGTAAGGGGCCATCCATAAATTATGTCACACGAATTTCATGATTTTTTTAGACCGAGGGAAATAATTTACCTCAGGGCCTCCTGTGTGGAGCTAATGTAAAAAAAAAAACACTGAAGACAATATTAAGGCTGTCATACCAGCAAATCATAATTTCGATTCCGACTGCACCGCTCACACATCAGCCGTTGCAAGCGGACGTTTTTGGAACTAGATTTCGTTCCGCTAGAAGCCGGGTTTCACGTACCTATAGTTCACGCGAAGCTGGACCTACAGTATGGTTCAGATAAAGATGTTGAATTCTCGCTTCCAGAATTTTAATAAGTAGTAGTTATTTGTAATTTGTGTATTGAAGTGCGTAGACATAAATAGATACATAAACACAGTAGGTATAAAGTAGATACCTACACAAAAAAACAATTTGTTATATTTTTTTAATATTTTGGTTTTTGTTTTTTCATTTTATTTTACGGCCATTAGAGTGGAAGAATTGAAACGTTACTTGAAATGGCTTTAGCCGTGTTTAGTGACCAGATCTGAAAAGTCAGGTACTTCCCCACCTCCATCTTCCCTAACTCCTTCCCCTCCCCCACTACCTTCAGCCTCACAACATACCCCAATTGGGGGTGATAGTCCCACTGGCTCCAGACGGGAGCAGTTGGGACTCTTGTGCGGTATTCATGAAAAAAAGAGTACCTAATATTCAGTTGGATTGTAAAAAATATCTCATTTTGAAATATTTATTCGTGTGCATAATTTTTAATTTTATATTTATGTGAATACCGCACAAGAGACCCAAATGCTCCCGTCTGGAGCCAGTGAGACTATGACATGACTATGGGGTATAGTATGAGGCAGAAGGTGGTGGGGAAGGGCAGGAGATGGGGAAGAGGAAGCGAAGAATTACTTGGCTATTCAGATCTGGTCACCAAACACGGCCAAAGTAATTTTTAGCAACGTTTCAATTCTGAATGGTGGTCTTACACCAGGGCGATACTAAAGTATCTTCCACTCTGGAACGTGACGCAAATATATTATTTTTATATGAAATAACCCAAATTAGTCAAACAAAATTTATTTGCCCACGCCGGGATTCGATCCCACGACCTTCGGATTGCGAGTCAAGAGCCTTACCTCTTGACCACGCCGGCCGTCATTAAATAGTATCAGTAATTTGGAAGGCGGGTATGGGTACCGCCGTCCCGGGAACCATGTATTGGATTATCAACACCGTACGGGTAGCCCGGGTTCATGGGGCGAGGTTTGTCAGGATCTCGGCGGCGGTGGAATCTGCCCCACCAACTACGTAGAAGGCCGGATCGGGAGAGACCTTTTTTTACAATCGCTCGACACATTGCCTATCTCTTCTTTGGGGATGCTGTGTGAAGGTTCGTTTCAGGGAAAGGGAGGAGAGGATCTTCTGAGAAGGAAAGGGTATTAGGGGTGGGTAGAAATGTGGGGGTCAGCGTGTCCAGGACAGCGGATGTATGAATCCATCCCTCGTACTGCGGTGCAAAGCGATGTTCCGAGAGAGTAAGGCTGGAGAAGTCAAAGGGACTCCCTCAACCACTTTCTCTAGATCCAACCT
Organism: Limnephilus marmoratus; assembly: GCA_917880885.1. Taxonomy (NCBI): domain Eukaryota; kingdom Metazoa; phylum Arthropoda; class Insecta; order Trichoptera; family Limnephilidae; genus Limnephilus; species Limnephilus marmoratus. The sequence continues at coordinate 18,283,845 of OU862932.1, forward strand.
GCCATGCAGCTGGTGCGCAGACGCATCCGCCGCCAAGACCTGAAAAAACCTCACCCCATGAACCCAGGCACCCCTGCTAGTCACCAAACGTTGCGAACCACTAAGGATGACCTACGGCAGACGTGTTGGTTATCAAAAAAATGGTTCCCGGGGCGGTGGTACCCATACCCGATTCTCATGTTTGTTATTTTTGTAATACGAAAAATGGATATAAAAAAGCCTACCCCCCATCCCTCTCAACCCCCTCCCCCTCTCACCCCACAACCTCTAACCACCCTCCACCCCCCCGCCTCTTTTACCCCCCCCCCCCTATATAAAAATCAATTGCTGTTTGTTAGTTTCACTAAAACTCGAGAACGGCTGGGCCGATTTAGCTGATTTTGGTTTTGAAATGTTTGTCGTAGTCCAGGAAAGGTTTAAACGTTGAGAAAATATGGAAAAGTTGCGAGGAAGATAGTAAAATCAACAATTTAATTCTCCCATATAAACTGTTCTACATACTTTCCTGTGAATTGCTAACCGTTCATCCGATTGCGATGAAACTTTGGTGAGTTGTTGTGAGCACGCCCGCAAAGTAGTCCAGTCAATAAATGCTCCAAAAGGAGGTGTAGAGTGCGTGAGCAGGGACCTAAGCGATTCCTCCAGAAACTTGTTTAGGGTGCTTAGGGTGTGAACATACTAAAAGTCCTGACGTCTTGGTTGTGAGCTAGGGGGAAGGGGGGGAGGGGGAGGTCCCAATTTTCGGGTTTCCGCTTATATCTCAAAAACGGTGCGTCACACATGAAAATTTCCTAAGGATAAGTAAAAAAAGCTCATAAAATTATCTACAACTTTTATTCTTTACGTAATTTTCGAAATCACGTCCATTTTTGACTTACACGCTCCACAAATGTAGATATTTTTGAAAAAAATTATTTTACCTCACAATTTTCATCAAACATTCCTTCATATCGTCTAAAATATTCATCAAAGAAAGAAATTTATTTATAAGAAGTTGTAATAAATTTAATTCCCTTTTAGAATATATATACATATGCAAATAAGTCTCCAACCAGTAAATATTTACAGCAATTTTAAGATTTTGCGTAAAATGTCGTCATTTTCAGAAAAAGCTGTTATTATCTTATTACTGACACACCGACGTGCAACGACGATTATGCGACGCTCTTTTAGTAAGGCGTATGATCAGATATGACCATGGAAACCACATTGATGCTATCATTCAAAAGCCGAGAAGGCATAACAGGAGGCAGAGGTATTTTGCACAATGTACTAGAAGTGGTTAGTTGGTATGAGCGCAACTCATGAGATCTGCACTTCCCTTGAAGAGTATTGTGGAGTCTTCACGTCCAGTAACAACACAAGGACCTCGGACAAGCCCACCGAAGTAAAGATGCAGCAGACATTTTCAAACTCAGTCAGTGGTTTGATGCACATCCTCCCTTCCCACAAGCCAATGAAATAATGTCAATTCCCAATGTCTTCTGTCAGCTCGTCGATAAAAAATCACGATGAAAAGGTTGCAGTTGACCCAACATTTCTGTTTCACCGGATGTGTATAAGCAAACGATCAGATGAGGATTTGAAGAAATTCTTTGAGTATGAGTTGGCCCCATTTCCCTTGGCACTGTTCAATGAAGGTGGGATGTGGAAGACAACTAAATCTGTCCTGTACAGCTTATTCGAGCCTACCAAAAAACTGGTCTACTGTCTCAGGTGAACATAGTTGTGGACGGAAAATTTCTACTACACAGAGTAATTTGGCAAAAAGATGCCTTCCTTGTCACAATTTGTGATCGTTACATCAACTACGTCAACCACCACTATCCTGGATGACTCACACTGTGGTATTTGATTGGTACCCAAACCCAGCCAACGGTACAAAATCACAATAACAGATGCGATGATACAGACTGAGAAGGTCAGCTGACATCAATTTGACTTGGAACACTTCAATACCCGTTAAAAAGGAAGATTTGTTATCCAATCCTACCAACAAAAGTAACTTCATCTCTTTACTACAGACGAAGCTTCGGGAGAATGGGATACAGACTCTTCAGGACATGATGCTGACTTCCTTGTTGTGAAGATTGCTGTGGAACATTCCTCTCACAGTTTTGTGAGAAGCTTTCACTTCCTTTTGATTGCTTCCACTCCTCCCACCCAAGATATTCTGCTGCTGACAACGGACGAGGGAAAACCAAAACAATGCCACTGTCCATCCAAAAGATGCAGCACCGTGCATTTGAACACATCCTGTTCTTACATTCATTTACCGGCTGCGACACAACATCTGCAACTTTCAGGAGAAGCAAGGTGGGCTTCTCAAAATTGTACTTGGAGTCAGAATTCATCAAGCAAGCGGCAATGATCTTTATAACCCGTCCTCTACTCACGGCGAGGTTGAAGAGGCTGGAAATAAATGTTTCCTGAAATGGTATGCGGCGCCAAAAAGACAGACCTTCCTTAACCAGTACCGCTTTTAGTCGTTCACAGGGTTGGTGGCAAATATGAAGCCTGACATCAGCTCCCTCCCTCCAACAGAGAACGCAGTTAAACAGCATTCCCAGTGCACCGATTGAGCTGCCCCCTGGGGGTGGAAACATGAAGGAGAGACCCTGATGCCAAATACAACAAAAGATCCACCAGCGCCGGAGGTCCTTCTAAATATGATATTTTGCCGCTGCACCAGGGATTGTGCAATTGGCAAATGTGGATGCCGAAAAGCAATGCTGACCTGTTCTGCAGCGTGTCTCCGAGTCTCCTGCCAAGGGAGATGCCTCAATAGCGTGCCTGTTGCCGAGGACGACGATGACGACGACATAGAGCCCATTCAGCAAGAACCATCCAATACTGAGGATGAAGATGCCATGGATGAACAACGCTTGCGAGGACCCCCACGTCCAAGGAGGATGAGAATGTAACATGATGTTATTGAGAACAGTGATAACAATGAGATCTATAATTTTATGTGCTTAATGTAACGAAATAGAATAAACATTATGATTATAAAATACAATTATGTATTTTTCAAGTAATATGATTTTTACCTATTTTATTTAATAACTGGTTTTAAAGTGTGGTCACACATATTATTAGGCGAACGAACAAGTGTTGTGTGTCAGTAATAAGATAAAAACAGCTCTTTCTGAAAATGACAACATTTTACAAAAAAACTTCAAATTGCTGTAAATGTTGAACGGTTGAAGATAAATTTACATAAGTCTATATATTCTAAAAGAAAATTAAATTCTTTACAACTTCTTTCGAATAAATTTTTTTCTTTGATGAATATTTTAGACGATATGAAGGAATGTTTGATGAAAAATGTGAGGTAAAATGATTTTTTTCGAAAATATCTACATTTGTGGAGCGAATAACTCGAAAATGGCTGGGATTTCGAAAATTACGTATAGAATAAAAGTTGTAGATAATTTTATCAGCTTTTACTTATTATCAAAAAATTTTCCTCTGCGGCGCACCGTTTTTGAGATATAAGCGGAAACCCGAAAATTGGGACCTCCCCCTCCCCCTCCCCCCCCTAGCTCACCACCTAGACGTCAGGATTTTTAGTATGTTCACATCCTAAGCACCCTAAACAAGTTTCTGAAGGAATCGCTTAGGTCCCTGCTCACGCACTCTACACCCCCTTCCTTGACTGGACTAAAGGTTTCTGTATATACTGGTGAGCTCTGGCATTATGAAATTTGTATATAAAATTGCAATTGGTGCCACGCAAACTGTTTGAAAACTGAATGTACCGGGAGTGAATGTATGGAATGCGGGAGGAGGTGGCGGATGGGAGAGGGGTGAAGGATGAGGGAGGGAAGGGGAGGGGGACAAGGGAGGGGAACTCGGGAGAGGGGGCCCGCGGGATGGGTTGGGGATGGGAACCCGGGAGGTGGGAGGGGAACTCGGGAGGGGGGAGAGGAAAACGGGTGGGGGTTTAAGGGATAGGGGAAGCGGGCGAGGGGAGTGAGGAGAGGGGAAGGGGACGTTGGAGAGTAAGGGGAGGCAGAAGGGGAACGGGACGAATGGGAAAGGACACGAGCTCTGGCATCATGAAATTTGTATAATAAAATTGCAATAAGTGGCACACGAGCTGTATGAGAACTGAATGTATCGGGAATGAATGTATGGAATGCAGGAGGGGGGAGGGGAACCCGGGAGGGTGGAAGGGAACTCGGGAGGGGAGAGGGGAATTCGAGAGGGGGATCCGCGGGAGGGAGGAGGTGATTATGGGAGGGGGGAGGGGAACTCGGGAGGGGGGATCGCGGGACGGAAAAGGGGGGGAGTAGAGTGAGGAGAAGGAAGGTGGAGGAGGAGTGGGAACGCGAAAGGGGAAGGGGACGCGGGAGGGGAAGGGGACGCGGGAGAGGAAGGGGAGGTGGAAGGTGAACGGGACGAATGGGAAAGGACGCGCAGGGAGAAACAATTTCGTTATTAAATGGCAAAGGTTGGTACCCGGCATATATATAAATGCTAATAAATGAAAATAAATCGCCGAAATGTATGTACGCGCATAACTTCCGAACGACTACACCAAATTGGATAATTCTTTTTTTGTTGTGTTTGTTATTGCCAGGACAAGGTTTGTATATAACTACTGGTGAGCTCTGGCATTATAAAATGTGTATACTAAAAATTCAATGGGTGGCACGTGAGCTGTTTGAAAACTAAATGTACCAGAACTGAATGTATGGAATGCGGGAGGGGGGATAGGAACTTGGGTATTGGTGCCGCGGGTGGAAAGGGACGGGAACCAGGGAGGGGGAGGGGAACCTGGGAGGGGGGAAGGGAATTCGTGAGGGGAGTTGGCGGGACGGGGGAAGAGGAGTGGAGTGGGGAGTCGGAAGGTGGAGGAGGCGGAGTGGGAACGTTTGAGGGGAAGGGGACGCGGGAGAGGAAGGGGAAGCGGAAGGTGAACGGGACGAATGGGAAAGGACACGCAGGGAGAAACAATTTTTTGTTGAACGGCATAGCAACGCATGCCGGGCACCAGCTAGTATATAAATGAAAATGAATCGCCGAAATGTATGTACGCGCATAACTTCCGAACCCATGCATGCCGGGTACCCGCTGTATATAATTTATTTATTTATTTATTTACGGACAAATAGTCCATTAACAATATAACAATAACACGAATAACAAGCGAGCCTAAAGGCCTGACCCGCCTAGCAATTGATCACTGTTCGCATCGATTACCGTTCGCATGTCATTTTTTGTAACCAGCACCACTTTTCGTAACAATCACCACTTTTCGTAACGATTCACCAGTTAACCCCATGTGTCGAGCATGCGTAAAGAAGTTTTACTTTAAAAAAATGGGGCATTTGGGACTCTTGTTTTTTGTATCGTATAATAAGGGACAAATAAAAACATTTATTTTTAAATATAAAACTTTTTGCATAAAAATATTCAATGAAAATGAAATTCGGTCAACCCTGTAGATTTTACGAACGTGAAACAAGGAATTCGTATGTATTTACATTTCGTTTCCAAAATATTATTTCAAACTGTTGTAATTCAGAGCGACGCGGACACGTCCTCGTCTGGCCACGTTTCGGACCGTAATGAACTGCGAAATTTTGTGTTTCGGCGCTATGATAAAATCGTCAAATGCGAAGCTGTTAATTAATTAAAATTAAATGCTTCCCAAAATTATTTTTCGGTCAAACTTATTTATGATTTGTCAATAATGTCTTAGCACAATAAGTATGTAAAAAAATATGAAATATATTAGTTTATAAGTGCGCAAATAAATACACAAATGGACCAATTTTCGTCAAGAAACACATGTACGTACATATTTTTTAATGATTTTATTGAAACTAAAATTAAAATTCTAATACATAACTTTGCTAGATAATGTATTGATTTATTTCACTGCATGATTACATTATTTGAAATGGGTGTGGTATAATACAAAAACTTTTTTGAAAATTTAACAAATCTGCCAACGACCTATGGAATAACCTTATTATACTAAAAATTAAAAAAAAATCTAAAAATTTATTACATAACTATGCTAGATAAAAGAACAATCTTTCGAAATCCATTTATAATTTTTTGTGGAAAAGAGTCAATACGTCTAAAAACTTTTTTGAAAATGACATATTTCTGGGTTTCTCTACCTATGTCCTCTTAACGATTCTCAAACGAACATTTTGAAACAGAAAACAACAGTATAGTCTGTCAAAATAGAGTAGAAAATATAAAAACTTGAACTACTAAATTTGTAGACTGGCAACACCAATTTAACTGTCAAATATTTTTTTGAAGTGCAATGACACTGAATGTACAGAACACAGTAAACCACATTTTAAAAAACATTTTTTCTTCATGACATAAAATTGATTAAAAGGTGATTTATAAAGCGATTTGCTTTAATTTAATTTAACATAAATTTGAATTTAACAATAGATAGAAAGGAAGAATCACTAATGGTGAGTTTAGTAACACTACTTCAAGATCTGAACTAACTAACTAACCATTACGCCGTTTCCCCGCAGGGGTAGGCAGAGAGGACGGACCGCCAAACATCCCGGTCTTGGCACACATTCCTTGCCTCGTTTACATTCATACAACGTCTCATACATTCTCTTCTATTATTCTGACTCTTGACATGGCCCGACTCAAGTATCTGATTCACTTGGTCGTGCCATAGATCTGAATGAATTAATATATTCAGATCTAAAATTAGAGACATCATCTAAAGCCCAGGCAACGCTTAATACTTTATCTAGTATTAAATAAATGTGAGCAATTTCTAAACTGTGCTTTATATTTCATTACGTTATAGTTATTCTTCATTATATTAACACAAAATTGCAAAGGTATAATAATAATATACCTATACGCAATTCTAATTTAGAGATCGGCGGGTATCTATACTGCAATGAAAAAATATTTTTTCCACTATTATGCCTTTTTAATTTTTTATAAAAATGTAGGTTACACAGCTTTACTTTAACACCATGAGTTATGTGTTTAGTATTGCCATTTGAACAACAGTGGCGCCCTCATATATTTTGTACTCTTTTTTGACAGACTATAATTCAGTTGTTTTAAATTTTAAAATAAGTAAATCCTTTCTTCTCTCCAAATAAGAATTCAGTCAAATTTTAAATTGATATACATTTGTAGCATCTATGACATGCTGTGGATGTGAATCATGGCTTCCATTTCTCTTTGGCAAGGAAGTGTTTCCTAGGATTGGATAAAAAGGTATTTTATACATTTTTTTTGAGTGTCCATGGAGATTTACATTTATATTTTATTGGTGGTGAAGATTTGAGCTGTGTGGCATCGTATTGATAGGAAGTTAAAGAAGTTAAGAATAAAGCGAACTAACCTGCTCTTCATTCCCTATCCTTCTGGCGGCATCGTGCTGCAACTTGCGTCCAATCTGCTGCTGCACCGCCTTTGTGAGCGCGTTGTGTCCGAGCGTCTTGTGCGTGGCCGCCACCGCCTTGTGCGTGCCCGCCACCGCTTTATGCCCTCCCGCCACCGCCTTCACGTGTTGGGCCACCAGCAGCGGTGGTCTACTCAACCCATCTGCTCCCACCCTGCCGATGACTTGACGCACGACGTTCGGCGCACGAACTTGGACTACGGCCAAACCTTGGCCTTCCGGCCGCTTCTTGATTTGCTGACTTGATGAAATAGGAATGTAGATACCGCCTTGTTGCGGGGATTGCGATGTGGCGTTTAAAGGCGGCGGCGTCACCGCTCTAAACATCTGTTGCTTCTCTGCCGTGACAAAAATCCGCTTTTCGTTCATCACGTTTTTGAGCGTAAAGACGGAACTGCCCATACGTTTTTCCACTTTGAAATCGTCCATCTTCAAAAGTTGTTTCTCATTGCTGTTAGAATCGTTCCATTCTATGCCGTTGGTTCCGGATATGGCGTGATTTGAGTCATCGTTGCAGGAGTGAAGACTGTTTGGCGTTCCTGTTGAGGGGGTGAAGACACTCGTATGGTTGGAGTTTGAATCGGATGATTTTGATGTTAAGATTGGAGAGTCTGAATTGGAAGCATTATCGAAGAGTTTGTCACTGGGCCCGTTGGTGGTTCTCCAAGAGTTGATTGGTGATACGCCTAATTCTATGTCCAATCGGGGGTCTGGGAGTAAGCTGTCCCCGTAGAGGTCTGACAGGGTAAACTCTGAGGTGGTGAAGGGGCTGGCATCGTTGAAGGTCAGGTCCGTGGGGGACAGTGGCGCCAACGGGGGCAGGGGAGGTAGGACCTGCACCGTGATGGGGGCCCCATCCGTGAGACGGATCTCACCATCCATGCTTGTGGGGGTGGACACTTTGGGGGATGGAGGAGGAGACTGCGGCCTGAAGTGAACGCTGAAATGAACAAGACAGATGTTAAATTACACAATAAAGGTTTTGAAAATTCCTCCTCCTGAACCCTTTGAGCAGCATGGCCACACGTATGCGGCGGCACTCGAAAGATCCATTTAGAGTACCGCCGCATATGTGCAGCCGTACGGCTTTATTCAAATTTTTCTATTGCCATGCCATGTCCGTAATTTCGATTATATTATGATTTATAGATAATACAAATGTATATTTGTCAAAAAAGAAGTAGATACATTATTAGATTTTCACGGCCAAAAGTATTTTCGTTATTTGTTTTTGGGGTGTTATGCCGTGTCGCGCTATCTCCTTTTTTAGCCAAGTTTCGGACAGCGTTACAGTGTCCATCATCAGGGCAGATGTCAGATGTCAAAAAACTAAATAAGTAAATGATAAAAAAATATATCAATGGCAGCGTTAAAATATTCTTCTTCTTTCGTATGGTGGGGGGTCAGAGTGGGGGGTCAGAGTGGGGGGTCAGGTGGGGGGGTCACTGGTCTGCGAGCCAGTCTAGGGCCTCAGGTGTTGCCCTGTGGACCTCATCAATCCCGCTAGGGAATGAATGGAGTAGGCTTGTTGAAAAAATATCGATATATCGATATTTTTAATTCAAAGTATCGATATTTTTAGCCGATATATTTTGATCCGATAAATCGATATTAAATATCCACTATCGAAAATTGTATCAAAAACGATATTTTTGTATATTTATGTAACGAAAGTCACTAGAATCCAAAACCGTATAGGAACGAACGGAAAAAGTAACTGTATCGGGTTCGTGACATCTAGCGGTTGAAATTTTAACTATTAATAGCTTACAATACTCATATGTGTAGGTAAGTGCATAGAAATGTATGATATTTTCGGCCATTTCGACTAAGTCATTCCCATAGCGCCTCCCACACGCACACTTTGGAGCGACCGAGTCCCGCATCACTTCAGGCCGCCGCACAATGGTTTTACTAATATGAGAGCGTCGAAAACAAATCAAAATTTCAAATTGCAGGGACCATTAAATTTTGTTTCTATATCTTGACATCACATACCAGCGCATCTTTCCCCCTATTACCGAACTCAGCAAAACGTTTCGTCGCTGCGTAACACGTCAGCAAAGATTGACTTCCCGAGCAGTCAGGACGTTCGTGTGAAAGTACAACGTTTTTTATATAACATTTAGGGACTGATAACTTTTTACACCGCTTGCTGGCAAACTTTTTTCAACGTGGATCCAATACCTTTAGGTGTGTATTAAAGATTTTAAATTTATTTTTTCATTTACTAATGCGACAAATTTGGGATATTTAAAAAAAAAAACATCTCGTGAATTTAAAAAAAAATACGAAGATTTCTGGAATACTTAAGATTAAGGATAAATACTGGTTTGCCTGATACAATAAAAAGGTTTAATATTAGTTAGAAGATAGCTTTTTAGTTTTTTATATTTTTGTAATTATTGTCTAATAAAAATAAATACTGTTAAAAATACCATCATTTTTATTGAGATCTTTGTACATAATACACATTGTGTATAAAAATTACCATTGATAATATTGAGCAGAATACAGTATTATTTTAAAAACGCAAAATCTTTAAAAATTTGACCGATATATCGATATTTTTTCCTCGATATATCGACGTCGATATTGATATTTTAATAAATATCGATATATCGAAATATCGATATTTTTTTTCACTTTCGACATCCCTAGAATGGAGCGGGCATTCGTTTACCACATGTTTGGCTCAAAAAATGGCTCTTCTTACGTTTTTCTAACTGAAATTATTGACAACAAAAAAATAAAAGAACACACAAATATTTTATTAGGCAAATGAATTTAAAACATTATCATCAACTCGCATTTTGTTGTTTTATGTAAAAACAATGAATGAAAAATTCAAATCATTTTTTCCAAATTGCGATCGGAAACTCAGATTTTACAAAAGTGTACATTTTAATGAGTTTGTAGTTAACTTTTAGATTGTAATACAAAGGGAGGTGGTGATGTTTTATCTTAACACAGTTAATACCTTTAGATCGCATTTCTATCCATGATAGATAGTAAGGGAGATGCTACTATGCGTTGTTCCAAAAAGCGAACAAATTAGCCTGAGGGCTTAAACAGATGGATAAATTTGATACAGCATGCGGGTTTCCACTGTAAGGAGCCAGTGAACTATGACATCCTCATTCTAATGGGGAATTTTTCAAATCTAGTCCCTATACCACTTCTATTCACAAGCCAGTAAATACAAAGATCGAATAGTATTAATAGGCTTGCGTCTGCGTGGTTGAATTCAGAACCCGGCTTCGAGTGCATGTCTGATGCCACGCAATACGCGCCACAAATAACATCTGTGTACGTGGAATTTCAAACAAAGCTACCGTTGCAGTTCAGTTTCATATTTAAGAATTCGTCACAAGTTGTCGCAACTTCCGTCAGCAGGTCGGATGGGGACGCGTCCCCCCTAGGTATAACGGTTTCTCTCCAGATATGGAAAAATTGACGGTAATACATAGTTGTACGAAGTGGCTATATATTACATATGACGTCACTGCCTGTCTCGGTTAAATTGTCCTGGCGAATAGCTACACTGGATGACAGTGGCTCCGAGGAACGGGTTATTTTTGGAACCAGTTCGGAATCCCGGTGTAGCAAATTTTATTTGATTAATTTGTTATTTCACAATTTATTCATTTAAAATAATATATAATATATTTGCGGCACGTTCCAGAGTGGAAGATACTCTCAGTATCGCCCTGGTGTAAGACCACCATTCAGAATTGAAACGTTGCTTGAAATGGCTTTTAGCCGTATTCGGTGACCAGATCTGAATAGCCAGGTACTTCCCCACCTTCTTCTTCCCTATCTCCTTCCCCTCCCCACTACCTTCAGCCTCACTGGCTCCAGAAGGGAGCAGTTGGGACTCTTGTGTGGTATTCATGTAAAAAAAATATTTAAAAAAACTGGGCGAAGCCGAACCAAAAGCCGCCGGCAGGGCCTAGCAGCAACAACCTGCAGAGCGAATTTTTAACCGCTAGTAAGTAATAAACAGTATACGAAAAGAAAACGTAAGCATTATCAAGAAATAGCTCACCAATCAGTGAAGATCTCATCCACCTCGGCTGCAGTCTTGTGTCCCGGCATCATGGCGAACCTCTTCAGCCCTCTCCTGACCAGCATGTCTGCCATCCTCCTCTTCTCCACGCCCCGCACTCGGAAGGCGTCCTCGCCCCCGCTCCTTATCACCTTGTTACCAAACTCGTCCACACTGATGCGCCTGTCCCCGGAGGCGAGCCACTCGCAGCCGTTCCGCCGATCGCTCATGCCAAACTCGTCGAGATTGCTCCGCACGCCACCAAACTCTTTATCACTAAAGTCCTCGCTAAGTCTATTTCTACAATCGAATTCGTCACCGACACTATTCCTACATTCGTCTATACTCACGCCCCTATTTCTAAAGCGGTCAAAGTCATCGACGCGATTCGAACATGCGCCGATGATAAAATCACCATTTTGAAATTCACCACTGTCCTCGTTGCAACCTTTCATGTCCTCCATTTTGATGATGCGTTCAATCTGATCGCTGATTGTAAACTTGTCACAATTGGCGCCGAACGTGAACCGATCCCCGCACGGTTCGCTCTTAATCCTAACATCACTATTCCACTTTTCACTGTTGAAATTATTTGTATTGTTTATATTGCTAACACTATCCGGGTCGAATTCTGTTTTGATGACGATACTATTTGCAGGTGTTTGTTCGATCCGGAGTTCTTTATTACTAATACTATGGTGTTTGTCCAGGTTGTGGTTGTTGGTGGTGGTTCTACAGGTGTCGTGTGTGGGTAGTTTGTCCTGCGGGAGGTCGTGGGCGTGCGAGTCCGTGATGGTGTAGTCCATGGCAGCCCAGAGGTGGTCCAGCGAGGCGTGCGAGGAGAGGCGGTCGAGGATGACGCGCCCGCCGCGACCCAGTCTCCGCCGCGCCAGACCGATGAAGCGGGAGGTGGGATGGCTCAGAGATGTGAGGGTGTACCTAGAAGGACACAAATTACTAATTAGAATATACCTTCTTATAGGGATTCTGGTTTGATTCCCATCGCAGCACAGAAATGAGAAGATTATTATTGTTGGACAATTTTACAACACACTGTTTTCATTGCTCTGCAGTGGGAGGGATGGATTCACATGTCCATTACTCCTAGACGCATTGATCCCCAGATTCCTACCCTCCCTTCATATCTTATTCCTTTCCAGAACTTCCTCCCATTCCTTTCCTTAAAAAGACCCTCCACACAAGATTTCCAAAGGCTTCCAAAGCCAAGATTACAGGCCCTGAGGGAAATTATTTTCCTGTGAGGAGCTAATGTAAAAAAAAAAAGTATTGTCACGAGGATTCATTTTGGGAGGTTGGTATGGGTACCACCGCCCCGGGAACCATTTATTGGATAACCAACACTTCTGCCATAGGTCACCCCAAGTGGTCCGCTACGATTGGTAACTTATTGGTGACTTACAATTTGGGAGGCGGGAATGGGTACCGCCGCCCCGGGAACCTTTATTGGATAACCAACTCCTCTGCTATAGGTCACCCCAAGTGGTTCTCTACGTTTGGTGATTTAGCAGGGGTGCCCGGGTTCATGGGGTGAGGTTTGTCTAGGTCTTGGAGGTGGATGACCAAGACACACTGAACCCCAGATTCCTACCCACCCCTTAAACCCTTTTCCTTCCCAGAACTCTCCTCTCCTTCCTTTCCTTAAAAACCCTCCACACAGCATCCTCAAAGATGACATAGGCCCTGAGAGAAATTATTTTCCTCATGGCCTCCTGTGTGGGGCTCAGATAAAAAAAAAAAAAAAAAAAGCAAGGGTGCCGGGTTCATGTGGCGAGGTTTATCAGAATCTTGGCGGCCGATGTGTCTGCCCACCTGCTGCGTGGTGGGCCGGATCGAGGGAGACTGGTTGAGGAGGTCTTTTGACCTCTTCAGCCAGAATCCCTCGACTCTTTGCCTTGCACTGCAGTTGAAGGAATGGACTCAAACATCTGTCACGCCTGGACACCACTGACCCTCAGATTCCTACCCACCCCTCATACCTATTTCCTTCCCAGAACTGCTCTTCTTTCTTTCCTTAAAAAACCCTCAACACAACATCACCTAGGATGACATAGGCCCTGAGGAAAAATATTATTTACCTTGGGGGTCTCCTGTGTGGAGATAATGTTAAAAAAAAAAAAAAGATCTTCGCAAGGATAGAACGTGGGACTTTTCATTACCTCAACCTCTGATCCGTATCGCCGGGGAAGGTGTTCTCTTTAGCACAGCCATTTCTCCAAGGGACGTCCACAGAGGGGCCGAAACTCGCAGTTGGCTAAAAAAAGATCGTCCCGAGGATAGAATGTGGGACTTTTCATTACCTCAACCTCTGATCCGTATCGCCGGGGAAGGTGTTCTCTTTAGCACAGCCATTTCTCCAAGGGACGTCCACAGAGGGGCCGAAACTCGCAGTTGGCTAAAAAAAGATCGTCCCGAGGATAGAATGTGGGACTTTTCATTACCTCAACCTCTGATCCGTATCGCCGGGGAAGGTGTTCTCTTTAGCACAGCCATTTCTCCAAGGGACGTCCACAGAGGGGCCGAAACTCGCAGTTGGCTAAAAAAAGATCGTCCCGAGGATAGAATGTGGGACTTTTCATTACCTCAACCTCTGATCCGTATCGCCGGGGAAGGTGTTCTCTTTAGCACAGCCATTTCTCCAAGGGACGTCCACAGAGGGGCCGAAACTCGCAGTTGGCTAAAAAAAGATCGTCCCGAGGATAGAATGTGGGACTTTTCATTACCTCAACCTCTGATCCGTATCGCCGGGGAAGGTGTTCTCTTTAGCACAGCCATTTCTCCAAGGGACGTCCACAGAGGGGCCGAAACTCGCAGTTGGCTAAAAAAAGATCGTCCCGAGGATAGAATGTGGGACTTTTCATTACCTCAACCTCTGATCCGTATCGCCGGGGAAGGTGTTCTCTTTAGCACAGCCATTTCTCCAAGGGACGTCCACAGAGGGGCCGAAACTCGCAGTTGGCTAAAAAAAGATCGTCCCGAGGATAGAATGTGGGACTTTTCATTACCTCAACCTCTGATCCGTATCGCCGGGGAAGGTGTTCTCTTTAGCACAGCCATTTCTCCAAGGGACGTCCACAGAGGGGCCGAAACTCGCAGTTGGCTAAAAAAAGATCGTCCCGAGGATAGAATGTGGGACTTTTCATTACCTCAACCTCTGATCCGTATCGCCGGGGAAGGTGTTCTCTTTAGCACAGCCATTTCTCCAAGGGACGTCCACAGAGGGGCCGAAACTCGCAGTTGGCTAAAAAAAGATCGTCCCGAGGATAGAATGTGGGACTTTTCATTACCTCAACCTCTGATCCGTATCGCCGGGGAAGGTGTTCTCTTTAGCACAGCCATTTCTCCAAGGGACGTCCACAGAGGGGCCGAAACTCGCAGTTGGCTAAAAAAAGATCGTCCCGAGGATAGAATGTGGGACTTTTCATTACCTCAACCTCTGATCCGTATCGCCGGGGAAGGTGTTCTCTTTAGCACAGCCATTTCTCCAAGGGACGTCCACAGAGGGGCCGAAACTCGCAGTTGGCTAAAAAAAGATCGTCCCGAGGATAGAATGTGGGACTTTTCATTACCTCAACCTCTGATCCGTATCGCCGGGGAAGGTGTTCTCTTTAGCACAGCCATTTCTCCAAGGGACGTCCACAGAGGGGCCGAAACTCGCAGTTGGCTAAAAAAAAAAACAATACATAAGTATGATATTGCACAACTGAATAGTAAAATAGTAGATGAGTTGACAAATGCGCCGGGTTCCCACCGAGGCGTCATGGGTTCAATCCCTCTCCCTCTCCCATCGGTAATGCAGAAATTTAACCCTTCGAATAATAATAAAATAATTTTCTGTCAACTTTTGCCTGTCAAAGTTTGCGCGCAAAATTCCTGGTTCTTCCCATGCATTTTAAATGTTCCTATTTATTAGTTTTTTTTAACGCTTTTGCAAAAATAAAAATTGTTATAAAATAATCTTTCCGGTATGTTTATTAGAAATCAACATTTTTGTTTTTAAATATTAAAATTTTAAAGGCAGGTACAGATTGCTGTAACGTAACACGCAACGTAACATGAAAGGAACATTTCATAAGTGTGGACGCAGCGCGCGCACGAACCGAACATGAACCTACTCGCGTCTGTTTCCGGCGTGCGCGCAGTGAACATAGCTCAGTCTGCCGGGAACAAGTTCTCCATTGTTCGCGCGCGTTCTGCAGTATAGATACAAAAAACCCGTCCACACTGACGCTCCGTGCACACTGCGCGCCCCTTTGTGTTCAGCGAAAAAACCGAAACTGGGCGGATTGCGGCGAGCATGGGTTGAAATGCTCTGTTCGCGCGCGTAGTGTGCACGGTTCGCGCGCGTAGTGTGCACGGTTCGTGCGCGCAAGGCGTCCACACGATGGGAATTCTGTTACATTGCATGATACATTGCGACAATGTGGACGGCAAATTCTTTCATTGCGTGTTACATTGCATGTTACGTTACGGCAATTTGTACCCGCCTTAATATTGGAGATGTAAATTGGCTAAAAAATGCATACCTGCGAATATTTGAATTAAATTAATTAAAATAGAATAAACTTCAAATTTTAAATTCAGATTCCTTTTCTAAACAAAATTTGTAATAAAACTGTCACCTCACTTTTTATCACATTCATACAATTTTATTTTAAAATTAAATGTGGGTTACGTCACAAATAGGCGTAAAATCAAACCGTCACTTTTGATCAGGTTTGTAAAATATCTGAACAACCTAGCTCATATAATTCTAAGATAATGAGAAGCATTATTTCTTTCCGTTTCTAACATAAAAGAAATCACAAATATTCGCAATACAGAAAGAGAGATATCTAACTTTTAATATTGCACGGTCGCTCTGGGACAATCTGGGTCTCCTGTTATTATAATGGCATATGATGTTTTGGGACAACTTGGGTCTCCTGTGATTAAACGGGTTAATATGTATACATGTGTCTTTTTAAAAAAAAAAAATAATTTAACCTTTTCCACGCGATCGTAACAACAGTTGATACGGCAAAAGCCATGCCTCACACGCGCCCGTATCAGCCCTTGTTACGCTAACTTCGACTGACGATATAACAGCGCTACTATGTCACAGTATTTTTTCCCGCTCGCTAGAATATTCGTGTAACTATCACGATGCTGACATATTCAGGCATATTTTGAAAGTAAAATTTTTTTTCGTAAAAAACATCTATAATCAAGTGAATGTGTCCTCGTGCCTCGTGGTACTTGAAATATGGCATATACATACCGCGTATGGGTATTGAAAAAACGGAGTAGATCAACGCGGGTAAAAAGTTAATGCATAAGTGAATGCTGTAGCATTGTAAACACATATGGTTTGGCATAATGAAGCACTTGCCATAATTATAAATAACATGGCACTCGTAATACTAGTCTCAAACTATGCTGCGGGCTTGTTATTTACACATTGTCATCAAATATGGGTAAAGCCATTTCTAGGAACACCTTGATTCCGAATGGTGGTCTTTCATGGCTTTCACCAAGGTGATGCTGAGAGTATGGTGGCAGCCATGTGCGACTTTGTATGAGTACAATTATTCTTAATACTTTCTCTGTCATATGTCATAATTAGCTAAATGATAAGTAACACCGAAAATATTCCTGGGATTCTGAACATAAGTTTTAATATATAATATTACCAATGTTAATAAATAAAAATTAATTTTTCTTTTTTTGTCCCGTATGTGTTTAATTTGCGATGAAACTTTGGTGATTTGTTGTGCGCAGGCCCGCGAAGGTTTCCATATATAATAATGGTGAGCTCTGGCATTATGAAATTATTTCCTATACCATTTAGTGTGTACCTATACCACTGTAACACTGCAAATATTCCTGGGATTCTGAACATAAGTTTTAATATAATAAATAATATTACCAATGTTAATAAATAAAAAATAAAAAAATTTGTCCCGTATGTGTTAAATTTGCAATGAAACTTTGGTGATTTATTGTACGCTTGCCCGAGAAAGCTTTCCATAGATAATGGTGAGCTCTGGCATTATGAAATTTGTATAAAAAATTTACGTTTTTGATTAAGATTTTGAAAAAACATAAATATTTCATACATTTCAGCGGCAGGGAGGGAACGAGGGAAGGGAAGGGAAATCCGGGAGGAGGGGAGAGGAACTAAGGAGAGGGGTTTGTGGGAGGGAGATGAAGGGAATCGCGGGAAGGGAATCCGGGGGAACGGGGGAGGGGTCAAAGATCATAAAAAAAATGATAAACCTGAATGAAGCTTTTATAAGGTAAAAGAAATACTTTGTGAATTTTCCAGCAGGACTTGTTTGTTTTCTCACCATGTGATATTGGCATCCAGGCTTTCTCCGGAAGGCAAAGGGCCCCGAAGGATCTGGTGGAGGAGCAGCCTCCGCAGCCTCTCCTTCCGAGGAGCTGCTGGAACCGGAGACCACACCTAGACAAATAAAATCAATTACACACTTGTATTGCTTTACAAGAGGAAGATATAATTTATTATGTTGTAATTACAAAGGATATAATTGATTCAATGAAGTTTCAGTGGAAAGCAATTTAGTTCTTCATTGCATTTTCTTTCCTCTCTCAATTTTCATTCCACCTCATACATAAGTTTGGTAAACTCCTAAACAGAATTCTACCTTTCTCGTATTGTTTAAATTTTTAAATTGTTTTTTTTTAATTTTGAATTGGCCGCTTGCATGGATTTCATAACGACTTGGAAAAAATCATGTGGATAGATCTTTTTACTAAGATTACGAAAATGTTAGCAAAAATTGTTAGATATGTACAGTGTTTTTTATTTTTAAATAAATAAATCCATTATTTGGGCTCGTGACGTCACTACATGAAAATGTCCCGTCTCCGAAAATGTTCCTATTAATTTTGTAAAATTCCACACTGATTTATTTTTTTATATGGCATCACTTTGATTTCAGGCGAATTTTTTAATTCGTTCACTAGATTTATTGTTTGTTCTCTGCGAACTTATCATTTGGTTCGACTTTTTGACAGATGTTCTGAAGAGAACCCCGTACATCATTAAATGTACGGGGTTCTCTTCAGAACGTGAAGATGATGTCGGTACGAGTTTTAGAGGTATAATGATTATGGTGCTGATTTTAACAAAATAAAATTTTATAATATTCTTATTATTATTATAATTTACAAGTATAAGAATATTACATTGAATTTAGTAATATAGACGCTGTACATTATAATGATTTATGATCAATAAGATGGATCAAGGAAAAAAATATTTATGAGATGTAATATTTTTGGTATGCCTCGTTATTCTCATGTGCCATTCGTGTGGAAAACGTTCTTTTTTTTTAAATGATTTTCGGCTATGTAATTATCGTTTTTTCATACCTATAAAATTATGTCCCGTCTTTCCGGTTTATAAAAAATGGTCTGATTTTTCGGATTGAAATTTTCAAAAAATCCCCTGGGTTTCAAAAATACAATTAAAAAAAAAAAAAATACGGAATGTCTTAGAATATTTGCCTGAACCGGAAAATTTTTTTAAAAAATGTTATGCAAGTGGCCTATTACGTAGGAAATTCGAATTTTGCTTTTCTGTGTCCCATGGATTTTGAATTAACTGGGTTCTACTCAATAACTAAATAAAATACCCTAAGAGAGGACTTAGCACACCAATAAAAATGGCAGCCACAACACGAATTTTTAGCCTATCACCACTCTACCCCCTCGATGAGCTAACCCTGTTAAAAGCACTTTCTACAAACTTGGGTATTTTCTGTCATTTTTATGTACATAACCGTTGGACAGAATGTTCGGTATGTATTTGGATCAATATGCAAAGACCTTCTCTTAGGTATTTCATTTAGTCATTGGTTCCTTGTACTTTCAAAATTGAATCATGCGGCAAAATTACAGTTTTCAACCTACACTCGTCGAAGAGGAACTATTGAATGTAGAATTCTGATAAAAGCCAAAGTAATGTGTATGTTTGTTGGGAGCCAAGAACTTACCGTGATGCAGAGGATGAGGCTGAGCGGAGGATGAATGGTGGCGATGTTTTCTCCGCTTGTATTGTCTCTTCTCTCTCTGAAAACACAACAAAACACCCGTTCAATCTACCATACAAACTTTACTTTCATTTAACCCATCTGCTTGGTTCAATATATTCGCACCTTACAATCCGAAAGCCTCGATTTTGCGTATAAATTCTGAAACTGTCACTTTGGATCGAGATTGTAAAATATCTATGCAAGATAACTTTCATATTTCAAAGACAATAAGAAGCATTATTTCATTCTCTTTCTGGTTAAAAGAAAAATACATATTTTTGCATGAGAGGAAGAGAGATATATAGCTTTTAAAATGTAAGGTCGCTTGGGACGTTTTTGGTCTTATGAAAGTATAACGCGATTATGTGTTTTGGGATGTATTTATTCCTAAACAAGTAGACGGGTTAAATATGAAATTAAAGCGCCTTTCAGGTGATATAATTGAAAAATACTATATTTTTCCGAGCGTTACAAAAATATCCAATAATATTATCCGCAACAAAAAACCATGTTCAGTAATCAGATCTCAGTGGTAAACACACAGGAGACCCTGAGAAAAATAATTTCCCTCAGGGCGTGTGTCATCTTTGGGGATGTTATGTTGAGGGTCTTTTTAGGAAAGGAAGAAGAGGAAGTTCTGGGAAGGAAAGGGGGATCAGGGGTGGGTAGGAATCTGAGGCTCAGTGTGTCCAGGAGTGATGGACGTATGAATCCATCCCTCCAACTGTTCAGTTATGTTCCGAGATACCAGATTAGATTAGTGAACACCAGAATATGGCTGGAGAAGTCAAAGGGACTGCCTCAACCATTCCCTCCTGCCGCCAAGACCCGGACAAATCTCGCCCCATGTACCCGGGCATCCCTGCTAAGTCACCAAATGTAGCGAAACACTTGGGGTGACCTATGGCAGAGGTGTTGGTTATCCAACAAATGGTTCCCGGGGCGGCGGTAACATACCCACCTCCCAAAATTAATCCTTTTGACAATACTTTTTTTTTACATTAGGGAACGTACCCATACTACGTGACCAACTTTTTGCAATTTTTAACCCCCCTCCCCCCTGGTGACCAAAAACCTATGCCCGCCGTCTCTCATTCGTACCAAGTGTAGCTTGGTCACCACAAGTAGCGAACCACTTGGGGTGACCTATGGCAGAGGTGTTGGTTATCCAATAAATGGTTCCCGGGGCGGCAGTACCCATACCTGCCTCCCGAATATATACAAAAACCGAACCACAGAATCCCAACTGCTCCCGTCTGGAGCCAGTGAGACTACGGCATCCCCAATTGGGGAATGTTATAGGGCTGAAGGTAGTGGGAAGGGAAAGGAGATCGGAACGAGGAAATACCTGGGTATTCAAATCTAGTCAGCAAACACGGCTAAAGCCATTTCAAGTAGTATTTCAATTCTGAATGATCTTAACAGAGGGATACTGAGATTATCTTCCACTCCAGAACGTGCCGCAAATACACTACACATTATTTTTAAGTAATTCATCGTGAAATAACACACATAAATCAAATAAAATTTATTCGCCCACGCCGGGATTCAAACCTGCGACCTGCGGATCTGTTTACATCTGGCTGAGAAATTTGAAGTAATATTAGGGTAGATAGAGAAGAGGGTATTTACATGTATGTGTACCTGTCTAGCCACGGGGTCGACAGGCGGCCTGTGGTGGTGGGGGGCGGTGTAAGGGGGCGCCAGGATGGGCGGGGCCACTGCCACTCTGAAATTAATTAAATAAATAACAATACTACTCTCTCACTAATCCGCCATCTCATAACCCGGGAAAGTATCCAATAAGCATACATATAAAAAATGCTAAAATTTAAAACAAGTGTTTCATAAAAACAAATATCACTACCTATCATTCTGATTTATCTTTGTGGTACTATGCCATGTTGTGCTATCTCCTTCTTTAGTCAACATTTCGGGCACTGTAATGCTGTCCGAAACGTTGGTTAAAGAAGGAGGTAAGTGGAACATAGCATAATACCCCAAAAATAACTATCAGAAGTTATTAAGTGATATTTTTGTCAAAACTGAGTTAGAATTCAGAATCTACCTATTTTGACATTTTTATTATCCACTGGAACGATTTTTTCCGAATTTCGGAACCACTTACAAAGTGTAAGTCTGAAAAGTTTCCGAATTTCGGAAGATTCTCCCTAGTTGCACTAAAAATTATTTTTAAATATTTTCGAAAACTCCCGCGATCTGTAATTTGCATAATCATGTAGTTGACAAAATCCTTTAAAGGATTTGACACAGATGTCTCTATTCTTTTGCGTCTACTTTTATCTTTATAGATATGCATAAGCACGTATCTTGTTTTGTTGACAAAAATTTCTAGGTTAAAATGACAGCCGTTTGTTGGCTTAGAATGATGTTATTGATTGTTTTAATTGATTTTTATTAAGTGTTTACATACAACAGTTCCCGCAATTCAATTATCAATCTATTTAACGTGTTTTCAATTCGTGCAAATTAAAAATTAGTGGCTTTTTTACGTATTTTACGAAGTAAAATTTAAATTTCGAATTTCACCCGATCTTTGTGTTCATTTTTACAATTATTGACCTAATTACTTGACGTGTGCATTTCAACTGTAGTTTATCAATTAGAAGGATTCATAACAAAGATATACATGTAAATTTCAATTAGTTTAGAAAAGTTTTAATCCAGTAAATCTCCATCAAAGCCAGCTGTCAGATGGTATATTTTGTCAGAATGGAAATGCGAAACTCGAAAACATTCATGCAAGTATTCTAAAAGGTTAGTAATACGTATTCTTATGATTTTTATCTTATTAAAAACCTTGTATCTTAATTTACTACATTATATAAAAACATGTTGATGAATATCCAATGTTAGATCACAAATGTTTATAAAGCTGTAGTCTGATTTTGATATTGTCATTTAGGGTGTATTTGTAAAACGATTATTTTAGTTAAATAAAGCAAAAATCACGTAAATTCTTATTGATAATTGTAGACAATGAATGTATCCTACTAATTTCATACAGTTACTTTGTGTTAAATGTATTTCAATATACTAAAAAGTGGATTTCATTTTGACACTCCGCGGTCTCAAATATCTATAAAAAAAACTTTGAGAAAAATATTCCAAATCAGCTGATTGCACTTAAAAATTGACAGGTTAAAAATGTGTTTGCTTCTGTGGTTATCAAGTAAGCCATAGACAACGTGTAGAAATCGAAAATATCCAATGTTGACTTGAAAAAGTAACATTTAGGGCAATTTCAAAGTAACGAACACGCAGGATTCGCACATTTTTAAAGTTTACGATTTTATAATATTTTTTTTATAATTTCTACGAATATGTGATAATCAACAAAAGATAGGTTAATTCATTGGCTATATGGAACTACAATCAGTTTGCATGTCTCAATATTAAAATTCGGAGATATGATTTTTTCAATGTCGGCGGAAAAAAATCAAAATGGATTCGAAAATATCACAAGCAATCCGAGGCAAAAGTTATAAAATGCGCCGTCGCTCCAGTGGTTATATACTCTTTTATTTTTTATTGCTAATAACACATTTTTAGATATCCATTATCATGCATGCATGCTTGTCTGCGATTTTGACCCTTCTATGTACAGAATTTGTATGAAGGACAAGGTCAGAATCGCTTGCGCCAACATTTACCCATTAGATGGCAAAAATTTCATTCACCTGGCAACCCTAGAATATTTTTAAATGATTTTATCCGTGGCATCAAAATGTCAAATTTGCCGCGATTCTTTCTGTCAAAGTCGATGCGTGTTACTTGACGAAAACATCGTAAAGCCCATTAATTTACGTAATTAACGTAAGTAATGTTGTTTTGGTATATAGTTTATTGTTCTAGGAATGTGTTTCAGTCAATAAAATATACGATAACTCAAAATTAATCGACAAAACATTCAATTCAAAATTCAAAGTGGTGCTTTGTTAGGGAATTTTCGTGAAAGGGCCTGGCCTATAACAGGTTAATAAGGACAGAGGGGTTAAAATTCTACACCGTAACAATATTAGATAACTTAGATAAATTAGAAAATCAATAAATAATAAATTAATATTTTGAATAACCAAAATAACTTATCTTTTAGTCCTACTCTAGACATATTTCCAATAAATCACTGTTCTTCCCGGAACTCCCTTAATTACCTTTTCCTCTTTGCTCACCTTCCACTCAAAACCCTTGAAATTTATGTGTACGTGTCAATATTCTATATCGTAGGTTAGTTCTAATATTCTTGGTGCTTCGGAAACCGGTAGAGTGACATTAAAATACAATTGAAGTGGTCTATAACAAATTTATATGTTTTTATTGTAGTGAATTAATTAATTAGTTAGTTGGTTGGTTTGTTACCTGGAAGCGGCTGCTTCTGCCAGCATGTGCCCGCTGAAGTCTCTCGCCTGATAGCGCTTGTCCATCAGGTTGGCGGCGAGGCGGATGAGCTCCTTCTTGTGGCGCTCGCGCCGCCGCACCATCTCCAGCAGCGACACGGCGCGCGACAGCTCCCGACGCAGCTTCACCATCTTCTCGTACGAGCTCTCGTCGTTCTTCCTGCAATTGCAATCAACATTTTCTGGATTAAAATGGGTCATAGGCGGTCATGGTTGTTGGAGTTGACATATGAAAAGATAACATAAACCAATACCAAAAAAATGCAAACCCATCAGTTTTATTGATCCTCGCAAATTTAATTTTTTACCAAAACAAATTGAAATGACAAATAAAAAATCTAAATATATTTTTAAATTATTGCTGAATTCTTTTTTAACCTATCATCTATGGTTCGCCCGCCGGCAGGCACAAAATTTATTTTTTGCTTTTTTTTATTTTTAAATGCGATTTTAACCCTTATGTATAAAGAAACTGTATGAAGGATAAGATCAGAATCACTATCACCAACATGTTTCTTGACGTATCGCTTTATTTGATTAATCTAGCTTCTCGGAATACTGTACAGTCTGTCGGGCGTACTGTACAAGGCCCGCAGATACTTTAATAGTACACAATTGCTAACCCTTTACAAATCACAAGTGCGCCCCACGGTTGAATTTGGCAACCACCTCTGGTCTGGAGCTCCAAAATACCTGAAAAATACCCTCGTCTCTGCAAAAACGGGCGGTCCGCTTAATAGATTCTCCCATCTTAACAGAAGGATTGCAATCTTTGGAGCACAGGCGTCGGGTGGGAATGCTATCCTTGTTCTACCGGTATTACAATGGAAGATGCTCCGAGGAACTAGCGTCATTGATCCCTTCGGCACCGGTGCATAGTCGGGAAATACGCCAAACGCGCGCCCAACATTTGTACACGGTTGACATTTGTCACATGAGAACGGGTCGTTTCTTCGACTCGTTCTTGTGTTCAACAGCTCGGCTGTGGAATGATTTGCCGGCCTCTATGTTTCCTC
Organism: Limnephilus marmoratus; assembly: GCA_917880885.1. Lineage (NCBI taxonomy): Eukaryota > Metazoa > Arthropoda > Insecta > Trichoptera > Limnephilidae > Limnephilus > Limnephilus marmoratus. Next base: position 18,308,801 of record OU862932.1, read on the forward strand.
CTTCCTACAACATGGGTCTTTTCAAGACCAATGTTCATTCCTTCCTCTTCTCAAAAAGACCCTCCACACAGCATCCCAGATGGAAATTATTTTCCTCAGGGCCTCCTGTGTGGAGTTGATGTAAAAAAAAAAAAATGCTTTCAAATGAAATATTCTAAAACATTAGTGCGTCATCTTTAGCAGCTGTCAATGGGGAAAATAAGGATATTTTACGTTTTCAAAGGAGTATCAAATGTCATTATTTCTTTGAAAACCAGGTTGTGAAAAAAGTGCCTGGTTATTCAGATCTGTTCACCAAACACGTCTAAAACCATTTCAAGCAAAGTTTCAATTCTGAATGGCAGTCTTACACCAGGGCGATGCTGAGAGTATCTTCCACTCTGGAACGTGCCGCAAATATACCTTATATTATTATAAATGAGTAACGAAATTGCACAAATCAGATTCAGAGAGATGGTATGGGCACATAAGACGGAGACCACCAGACCACACAGTGAAGCAGGCAATGTCTATGGAGTTTCATCAACAGTCATCCAGAAGAAGACCAAAGAACTCCTGGATGACTCAATGCTCCAAAATACTTCAGAGAAACAGCCTGCATGAAGGCGATACTCGTAACCGAAGAAACTACAACCTGAGAACGAGAAGAGCCGACCCCAACAGCCTACCTAGGCAATGAGTTAGGACAATGCAAGGAAGAAGAAGAATGAAATTACACACTTCTATTAAATCATTTTTCTGGATTTGACCTCTGAATTACTAGCCGAGATTACACTTACCCTTATCCTTACCCCTCGACCACGGAGGCCGTCAATAATGATATAGCATTGTGTATTACTCCCCTTTCTTCTTTGATTGTTATGTCAGTAGTCCTACATGGTGACCAGAATCGGCGTGATGGTAAGTTAGCTATTTCTACTGCTTCCATCCATACCTGTTCTTCCTGGTCTGCATCTTCTCGGTGCGCCGCCTGAAGGCGAGGTAGGGCGAGGGTGCCCCCGGGCGGGCCTCTGTCCTGACGGCCAGCAGCAGGGGCTGCTGCGTGGCCAGCCGCTTGTTGAGCCAGTAGTCGTACACGGCGGCCAGGAGGTGCTCTGCGGGCCCATTGCGGCCAGACAGAGCCTTGGCCTCGCGCAGCGTCACCACGGTCTGGCCCGAACTGCGCTCCAACCGCTCCATGGTCTCCTCGAACTTCAGCTCTGGAACACAAACAAATTATGGCACTTATAACAAGGAGTATCTCAACCTTATTTCACCCACCGCTCCCTTTGAGAACATTTTTTTTTCTGAAGCCCCCAAGTATTATTACGTATGGAGGAGGGGGGGGGGGGCTCAACTAACACGGAATCAATAATTCTATTAATTGCCCGTCCTTCGGGTTATTATTCAAAAGGTAGGTAAAAAAAAAACATCAGGTTTTTTAACCGGTAAAGACATTAGAGCGTCAAAAGACGAAAATATAACAATAGCCGTCAAGACATTAGAGCGTGTTTTGACGTAAACGCGCGAGTTTTTACAAAAAATGATTTATTTGCATCACTAGTTCACGGATTACCATGGAATAAAAAACGGAATATCGATGATGAACAACGCTACGTGTCTGTATTCAAAAATATCTATGGAACATAGAAATTATTTTTCTATGCCCAATTGAACGTCAATCTTTCATAACGAACATTTGTGTGAAATCGGTACCCGCCCCGTTCTGACATTTTGACTGTTTCGACAAAAACCATCGTAAAATGGAAAAGTAAGTATTTATCATATTGTTGAGATATATATTTGCCACTCGTTCATCATATATTTAGTTGGTTTGAAGTGTTTCTTCTTGTAAAAATCGTTATTTTACAGCACACTTTCATGTGGTTGGAATTTTTCATCGCGTTGAATGGACTCTTCCGTAAAAAATGTCCACCATTACCGCTTGAAATTGTATATTTCCATAAAAGCATGTATTCTATTGCAATATCTATCAAAAACATTAGTAATTTCACGACAAAATTGTTATTTTTCAACGTTTTTATGAAATATTGGCTACGAGTGTAAAACTCCATTATTTTGACATATCGAAATCAGTAGTGATGTAACTTCCTATTTTTCTGAAATATTCGAATTCGAAAATTTTTCTTTGCGAACTGATATTTGAGTAAACCATCATAATTTTTCTTTGTGTAATGTTTATTTTTATTCCGCCAATAAAATAAAATGTTTTTCAATTTTTTTTTCAGACTTCTTCGTTTTTTTCGAGCGGAGAAGAGCGGTGGACATGTAGAAGGTATATACATTGTAATAAATAAATATATACATAATATCTATATAATTTTATTTATATTGTGCTGTCTTTACATCATATTAGGGAACGTACCCATACTACGTGACCTCTTCGGGGGGGGGGGGGGGGCTTCAAGATGTCACGCTTGGAACAAGTGAGCGGCGGTTTGCTTAGGATTTTGGTCACCGGGGGGGGGGGGGTTAAAAATTGCAAAAAATTGGTCAAGTAGTATGGGTACGTTCCCTTATACAAGTAGTGTGTGTTTACGTTGTGTAATAGTTTTGCATTACATTTTCAGAATCGATGGAGCAGACTGACAGTGATAGAGAAGCAAGCGGTAGTCACATAGAAGGTATATACATTATTATATATATATAAATACATTCGTATTTATATTTTGCAGCATTTGTCCATGATAATAATAATAATATTTGGATGACTTGTATAGCGCCGTTTTTTGTGAGAAATCACCTCAAGGGCTCTGTACAAATTTAATAATAATATTAATTGGATAATTTGTAGAGCGCCGTTTTGTGAAAAATCACCTCAAGGGCGCTTTACAATTTATTATGAATCTTAGGCTCTATCTAATTTTATTATTTACAAATAGATACAGAAATATACTTACCTGTAGGACACTTCCTATAATTTATAGTATATTTCTACAATCTATCTTACTCCTACTAGATAAACTATTATAACAACTTATGGCTAACAGAATGCATTTTTACACATTTTATAACTAAGTAACCATCACGCCGTTTCCCCGCAGTGGTAGGCAAAGAGGACGGACCGCCAAACAACTCGGTCTTGGCACACACTCCTTGCCTCAATCACATTCATACATCATCTCATACATACAAACTCTTCTATTATTTTGACTCTTGACATGGCCCGACTCAAGTACTTGATTAACTTGATCATGCCATGTCTTCCTTGGGTGTCTCCGACTTCTACCATTCACACTTTTAGAAATATACAGGACCATTCTTATCTGTGTCCTATTCTTATATTTTCAGATTTCCAGTTTCTGCAGCCGCTACCTGTCCCAACAGCTGTATGCGGGAGCCATGGAAGGCGACGTGGAGGGTGACGTGGAGGGCATAGCGGGGTGAGGGGACGATGTGCTGTCGGAGAGGGAGAGGCCTGGTCTTGAATGAATTCCACAAGAATTCACTTCTAACGTGGCGTGGCGTAACGTGTTTTTTAAAACATTGTTACATTTAAAATATTCGTACTGGAAAAAAATGTTGAATGAGTTCCACAAGTTTCACTTCTAACGTGGCGTAACGTGTTTTTTTTGTATTATTTAAATGTGAAAATATGATACATTTAAAATAGTTGTACTGGAAAAAAATGTTAAATGAATTCCATAATGTATGATTTCCAAAATATAATATGAATAAAATATTATTTTACTTTTCTTGTTTACAATTGTTGTCATTTTATAATAAAAAAAATATATACCTGTATATAATCATGTGTTTTTATTTTTGTCTACCTATATTCAATAACTGACTAAATTTGAAATAAAATATTTCTTTCGAACTGTTTCTCAGCTACAAAAGTGACCCCATCTCTAATTTGCCAACTGGAGACTGCAGCTAACTTCACACCGCTATAAAAGTTGTCAGTTGTTCCCATTTTTGGCGGGCAAATTGTCTGTCTTCGGTTTACAATTACAAATCTATATTTAAAAATTTTCAGTAGATTTCTACAATTGTATATAATTTGTCCTGTGTACTAACGTTTTAGTGTAAATACGACAACCAAATGGTTAGTTTTAGTGTGAATTCACGACGGTGTAAATGTGTCCGTGTTTTTAGGTTACAGTGTTTTTTTGTAAAAAAATACATTGATTTGTGCTAAAATTAATAATAATTGCGTATATCCGTATATATACGAGCATAATGCATCTGTTGAAATCGATTGCCGTTGTAATTACGTTTTATAATAATTGAAATAAAATAATTTTGTTTGCTCTGTGTTCAGTGACAAGTTCGTAATTTATATTATTTTGTGTTTCGAAAATGATTTTTTTTTAAATATTTTAGTTTGGACGGATAATATTTTGAGGTGACAGAAAGTTTTTAAATATATTTCTACAATAAATAAGTAATTTTTTTACGTTACTGCAGAAAAAAGTTCATTTTCAACGTTTTCAAATAATGGTAAGCGATTTTTTAATATTTTTGACGTTTTCATAAAAAAAATATATATTTAGAAGGGCAAATATTTATTTATAATAATATAATGTGATAGTGCATTTCATAATCTTTCCAAAACAGTTTTTAGAATTAGGCTACGTTTCCCAAAACGTGATTTATGACGCTTTTAGTAAACAACGTGAATAATACCAAAATTTTATTTTTTTGACAGTTTGCAATGTCACACCTAGTATGCAAAATAGGTTTTTAGAGAGGTTAAACGGTTATATAAACCACATGAATTTGCATGAGAACATGTTTTGGACTTTAAAATAATTGAGTATTATTATATTATTAGTCTTTTTATAAACCCAGAAAAAATAAATTATCAGGCCTATAAAAACAGCCCGGTTCTAGGCCGTTCGTTCACCGGTGAGATCGGCAAAAATTTAAAAAAAAAAAAAATTTATATGCGATTTTGGCCCTTATATATAAAGAAACTGCATCAGGTCAGAATCGCTTGTGCCAACAGTACTCTCGATACCACCAAAAGTTTGGTAACATTATGCATTTTCAAAATTATCAATAATATTACTGACACACCTGCTTTGTTACAACTCATCCAGTTCAACATTCCTTCCCGTAGACTCCGAAATAATGAATTGCTGTTCCTCAATCAACATTCTACTAATTATGGATATCATTCTCCTTTATCCAGAATGTCGAGACTTGTCAACGCAAATCAAAGCATTGAATTTTTGGTGTAAGCCTAAATGACTTTCGGCAGTCGTTACGCAATGCGGTTTTTTAAAGTCTTTTTAAATCCATCTTCAAGCTACTTATAGTTATCTTCTCTATGTACTTTTATATTATATGTATTTTGTCAATGCTTTTCATCTATATGTAATCTCCTTTCATTGTGATCTCTCTTTTTTTTCTATTCGTGTTATTGTTATAGTGTTAATTGGACTATTTGTCCGTAAATAAATAAATAAATAAACACCAGAATATTTTAAAATGAATTATCTGTGGAATACTAAAGTCACATGATTTTAAACTCAGTTAAATGAAAAAAAGCAACACTAAAAAGAGACAAACACATCGTCACTTCATTTGGATAAGGTTCTAACTTCGCTTCACCTTCTTCTGAGATATGAGGTGTCAAAGTTTGCAAAAATGATTTCTCATAATCTATTTACCAATTTCCGATTTTGAGGTTGAATCTTGTATAAAGTATTTAAATAGGACATATATTTACCCTTTTAGAACATACCTAAACATGCAAATAGAACCCTGTGCAACCAGCTAGGGCATAATAATTCATTGCACAAGGTTCTAATTACATTTCCCTAATGCAATTCCTAGTTAGGGCCACGTCCTATTTAAATATTTTCCATTAAAATATGACAAACTAAAATAATTTAACTAAAATTGTTAAATAGATTGCGAAAATTCATCTGTGGAAACTTAGAAACCTTAGAAAATGGTAAGGTGTAGTTAGAACCCTATCCAAATGAGTGACGAAATATAACACACCTCATATTTAAGATCAAATGTCAGATACAAACAAAATAGAGTATGTAAATGATGTTACAACCATGTAAAATGAATTATTATTGAAAATGCTTGATGTTAGAACTTTGTATTACGTATATCTAGGAAAATACAACACAGATGGTTCCGAAAATTATTTTGGGTATAGAAATGAGCAAAAGAAATGCTTTGGCATTCAAAGGACATTTAAAAAAAAATGTCAGTTAGAACCCTATTCAAATGAAGTGACGACATACATCTATAGGATTTAGCCTGTGAGAATGAGATACAATAATCGGTCTCATCTTTGTGCGGTGCTTCGTAGCCTCCCCACTGTTATCCACTGGAGCGCTTTTTGCTACAATATGACACTATTTAAAATATATAAAGAGTCCAGAAGAAATTTTTAATGTTTTTATTCTCGCAGCTCTATGGTTCACCCTTGGCTTTACCCATCAATTTATATATAAGGCATGACCAATTACCACTCCCTAGAGACACGTAGAGGTATTGCTTTGCTTAAATATTTTTTTCAATTAATAAACGGTCACTTATCCAATAATGAGATACTGGCCCAATTAATTTTTTTTGTACCAGAGTCTCACTCTCGAGGACGTCATCACAACCTCCTATATAGTAGAGCAAGCCGCACTAATTTATTTATGAACTCACCTGTGGGGGGAAGCTACGTGCTTTTTGAATGCGGTGGATAAAAAAATAGATTTATTTTTTGTGTCCTATAGCGCATTTGTAAAATTTTTGGCATTGCATATACACTGCACAAATGGTACAATTATAACGTCTTAGGCTATATTGCCTGTAATTGTTATAAATAAATGTACAAATTATATATAAATAAATAAATACATCTGTAGGATTTAGCCTGTGAGAGACTGAGATAGTATAATCGATCTACTCTCTGTGCGGTGCTTCGCCTTCCCACTCTCGTCTACTTTAGTTTTCTGAAGGTTTCACTTGTAACGTATGTGAATTGCACTGTGTTTTTTTTTCTTATCCGCTAATTGACGATTTGATCTCACAAGGATTGCCATGCGCAGAGGATGTAAAGTAAAGGAAGAAGAAGACTTACCCGTGAGATCGCAGCGTCTGGCCCCCGCAGCCGCCTGCTGCCGTTTCAGCCACTTCTCATCCTCTGAGTCCATGTCGTAGTCTGGCACATCCTGCTCCAGGCCAAGAGCTGCAAAGATAAGTAGGCATTATTACAAATTGATTCATCACTGTGTAAGTATTGATTTTACTCTGGTTCCACACAGAAACAAACATTCATTCATGACTGCACTTTTAGATAAGATGCAAATAGTTATGACAGCAGAATAGATTGTGAGGATTATGCCAAACAACAGTCCCAGTGTGCACACTACAGATAGACTGCAAATATTTACTTGGCTTTTGATTCGGGACCATTGCTCTTTCAGATGGCATTTATTTTATTTATTACACATTTATTAATTTGTACATTAAAGTTTACAAATTGCTAATTAATTAATAACATTACATATTGCATATAATATTTTTTCCCGTTTGATGTAGCTCCTGCAATACATCTTGAACCTTCCAATTGGTGCGGACTTCAAAGTTTCTGGTAGCGGGTTAAACTTTATCCCTTTGTACAGTAAACTACATATTCTATTCTGCGTATTCGCTTTGTCCTTTTTTGTAGCCTGATTTCTTTGCATGTCCTTGCGTTATGTCTGAGAATGTCCTTGACATTACATAGTATAAAATGAAGTCGCTCAAAATGTATGTGCGCGTTAATCTTTTAAACTACGCAACGGATTTTCATACGGTTTACACCAATAGATAGAGTGATTGAAGAGGAATGTTTATATGTATAATACATGTAAATTATATTAGAGATAAGCCGAGAAATTCAAAGAAAACATTTTTGTGCGATTTAAAACGGCTGGCGGGCCGTACTACAGTCCCTGGCCAAATTATTAGACGCACTGTATTTTTTTTTTGTAATTTTATGTTTCTTAAGAGTTTTTATGCAATAATGGTATATTTAAACTACAATATTATTGATTTTTATTTAAAAGAATTGTTGGAGAATTCTGTGAAGCCTTTTTGGCAGAAAAAAGTATCCCTCTGTTGGATTGGCCGGGTAATAGCCCTGATATCAACCCGATTGAAAATGTGTGGGAGCTGATGAAAAGAGAAGTGGCTGAAGATGTGATTACCAACAAAACCCAGCTCCTAGAAATGATTATTTATGTGTGGAATCATCATCCTCAAATGCAGGAGACGGTACAGTCTGGCATTGATAGCATGCCGCGCAGAATTAAAGCTTTAATAGCAGCTAAAGGTGTATACTAACATTAATTTCACTTTTCTTTAAAACTTAATAGACTTATGCTTTTCTAAATTAATGCTGTTTTATTTATGTCAAATAAATCAGTAATTGATTGGATAATATAAAAATAAAACAAATCAATCTAAAATAATAAAATGGTACAATATCACCCGGTAATTAATATTTTACATGAAATCTTGCAGTGCGTCTAATAATTTGGCCAGGGACTGTATAGTCACTTTTGAAATTCTTTCTACGGAAGAAATTGGAAAATAGATGTCTTAGAGTAAGTAGGTATTTGATTTTCCCTTTTCAAATATCCAGTGTTGCATTGCAAGCACTGTATAATTAGTGGCAAGTTAATTAGTTTAGGGAACGTACCCATACTACGTGACCTACTTTTTGCAATTTTTAACCCCCCCCCCCCCCCCCCCCCCCCCCCCCGGTGACTAAAATCCTAAGCAACCCGCCGCTCATTTGTATGGAGCGTGACATTTTGAAGACCCCCCCCCCCTAAACGTGTCACGTAGTATGGGTACGTTCCCTTATGTGTATAATACATGCTTATTATTATAGTAGAGAAAAGCTGATAAATTCAAATATTCAATTCAGGCAGCGGGCAGGTAATGGCGTTGTGTTTCGTTAGCCACAGCAATGTGTGGCCGGGTCTGCTAGTTGTATATAATTTTATTTGATAAGTACGTATGGGCGTGTACAAATAAATAAATAAATAAGTATTTTGGTAACAGGTTGTTTACTATTTTATGGATAAATATTATAACATTTTCGGCTTTCTGTGGTGGTAGTAGGAGATTTTCAAACATTGTTAGGTTATTCGTAACCCGGGAATGTTTGTCTTTCTTTTCTAAAAAAAAATATATCATTGTGTTCAAGGTCAGCATCTGTTTCACAGTTAGCCAATTTAGTTCCTTTAACATTTTATTTTCTAATAGGATCTTCCAATTAATCAACTGATATAAATTATAAAATTACACCAAACAACGGATCTGTTTTCATTTTTTCAAAATAATATTAAAGGTTGATTTCACACGAATGCATCAACATTGTAATTTGATATGTGTATGTATATCTATTATTGTTACAGACAAAATAAACATCCAAAGAAATGTTTCATTTTTATTTGAACTTTAACCTCTCAGTCCACGGGCATATTCTGTCAGAAAGTCAGAAAATTTCTGCTTTGCAATAAAATTCAAATAAATGGAATATTCTGAATGTATCCAATAATTGCAAGCTGTTTTTGAAAGCTGATAAAATATGCTCTCAAAAGGTTATTATTATTAGAAATCTATAATATAAAAATGAATCGCTGAATGTGTTGCTAAGCGCATAACTTTCCAACGACTGCACCAAATTGGATAATTCTTTTTTTTGTGTGTTCGTTATTGTCAGGACAAGGTTTTTATAAAACTTCAGGTGAGCTCTGGCATTATGAAATTTGTATAAAAAAATTGCTATTGTTGGCACGCGAAGAAGCGGCTATTGCTATGGAAAGCGGGAGGGAAGGAGAGATGGGGGAGGGGAACAAGGGAGGGGGGTTCGGGGGACGGGGGAAGGGGGGGGGGGAGAGGAGTGGGGAGAGGGAAGGTGGAGGTGACAGAGCGGGAACGGGAGAAAAAAAGGGGAGGCGGAAGGGGAACGGGACGAATGGGAAAGGACAATCAGGGAGAAACAATTTCTTTATTAAATGGCATAGCAACGCGTGCCAGGACCAGCTAGTAAACATATAATTTTTGAAATCTTAAAATTTGAAATGTAGACATAAAAAGTGTCAAAAATGCCTCATCTTATGTTTTTAACTAACTAACCATCACGCTGTTTCCCGCAGGGGTAGGCAGAGAGGACAGACCGCCAAACATCCCGGTCTTGGCACACATTCCTTGCCTCGTTTACATTCATACAACGTCTCATACATTCTCTTCTATTATTCTGACTCTTGACATGGCCCGACTCAAGTATCTGATTCACTTGGTCGTGCCATGTCTTTCTTGGGCGTCCTCGACTTCTTCTACCATTCACATTTGCGTCATATATTCTCCTTACACTCCTTTCCTCGTTCATTCGCTCTACATGCCCAAACCATCGGAGCGTTCCTTTCTTGATCTTACTCATTACGCTTACATCAGCCTTGCATTCTTTGCGGATTTCCACATTTCTCGCACGATCATACATGGTTTTACCACATATACGCCTCAGGGATCTCATTTCTACAGCATTCAGTCCACTTATGTTTTTATCTAACTAAAATCACTGATTATGAAAAAAAAAAAAAAAGAAAAACTCACATTTTATTAGACAAATTGTATTATAAGCGTTATTACCACTACAATTTAATTTTTTTTTTTTCAAATTGCGGTCGGAATCTTTGGTTTCATAGCATAATTTTATTTTAATGTGGTAAACTTCTAGATTTGAATATAAAGTGTTGTGTTTTCTCTTCTATGCGACATATATAAGTTGTTCCCAAAAGGACAGCGAAGAGTACACCAGGGTCCACATTAGAGACCAGGGAGTTCACATTGGAGTGGGGGTTACGATCCTCGGCAATGAAGACTCCAACCGACTAAAGAAGTTGTAATGTTTGACTCACGCTGCATGTGAATGAGCTGGCGAGGCATGCGGTAGTCGGGCGGGTAGATGCGGTCGTGCACCACGCAGTCCGTCACCTCCAACACCTCGGGAGTGGGGATGATGAGACCCGTGCAGATGGCTCGCTGCAGATGGTGCTCCTGGAAAACCACAAATTACAGATTTAACCAACAATCGTGGATAGTAAATTACATGAGTGAAACAACACTTACAATAATTAAATTCAAGAAAATCACCAGATAATAGGTACATACATACAATAAAAGAATAGGGGTTAACCCCTCCGAATTTTCGCGAATATTCGCTTGAGATGTCTCAAACAAAATGACATTTTACGAAAACTTTAGTGTTAATACCGCATCACAATTAAAGCTCTATAAATGAAACATTTCTGAACGTAGCCGAATAGTAAAAACTGTTTTAGAAAGTTTACAGAATAAGCTTTCGAATTATTGTATTACAAATAAAGGTAATTGTTCGGAACAAACGTCAACGGTTAATACGCACTTTTTTTTATAAAACTTTTAGATTCTTCTTAATTACCATAAAAGACAACTATTTGCATTGGGGGAGGTTGAAAATGTTACATTTTTAATTTTATTTACGTAAATTGAAAATTTGCTTTCACACTGTCAAATCACTCTGTTTGCAGTTCGGAACAAACGTCAACAGTTAATACGCACTTTTTTTTGATAAAACTTTTAAAATTAAGATGATATACACAAGCCCGCTACACAAACCCTGCGTAGCCAAACAAACCATTCAAAAACATAGGCTGTTTTTTAAAGTAAAGATAACATACACAATCCCGTTATATAACCGTTGACGTTTGTTCCGAATATTTACCCAAATAAATATTAACTTTTGTAAATATTAAAATTTAGAATGCAAACATTAAAAAAATGTAAAAATGATATTTTTGCATGAAAACGGCACTAAAATCACAGATTATGTAAACAACAATACTTATTCTATTGTATAAATGTATAATAAACACTTTTGTCACCTCGCTTTTCCATCATTTCATATAAAAATATTTAATAAAAATTAACAATGTCGAGCCGCTGGTCCGAAATTAGGCGAGAAAAATTATGTGTCAGATTGTGCGAATGACAGAATATTCTTGTTATGTATTTCTATGGACAACTTGAATAGGGATGTACAGCTTGTTCCACTATTGAACTTTTACTGTTTTAGGGATGTCACTAAAAGAATAACGGAGTTATCTGCTTACGTTGGTGACCGGTTAAAAATGAATTTTCTATGACTTGGCAGGTCATTTTTTTTAACAGTCAAAGGCAAAAGATTGAAGTTTTACATTTTCAAATGCATATAAAGGTCTTTATCTATTTGCAAACTCCTTTGAATTGTGTTTTTTTTTTATATTGGGTACATACTCAATCAGATTTGTGTAGAAATAATAAAATCAGTTTATATTTGTGTGATTAAATTTTTTGACAATTATTTCCAAATTGGGAAATTTTTAAATATTTTTTTTAGTTAGTTAGCTATTCTGGGAAAAGCTCTTATGATATTATCATGAAATGTACTACATGAATAATAAGATATATTATCTGGTAAATAGAAAACAATCGCAGCAGAAAACAATGACCGGCAACAAGGTAATTGCCGTGCAGTTTTTCGAAATACCATCCGACATTCAACAGGTTAAAATATTATTTATTTATTTATTTATTTTATTTATTTATTGAATTTCACGCCCGGCTGGGCTTTTACATGCATTTTTTTTTTTACAAAGAACATCTAAATTTAAATAAGCATAACAAAATTTAAAAAAACAAAAAAACAAATACATAAACAAAACAAAAACAAAATCAAAATCATAACCAAATCTAAAACAAAAATACAATAAAAAACAAATTGAAATAAAAACAAAATACTCCACCATGCAAGATGGAAAAAGATGTAGACTGAGAAAAGTAAAGTACACGTGAAATGATTCGAAGCAGAGCTATTCAGTTGGATTAATTAAATTTGTTGTTCTTCTTTTAGATATAAATTCTACTAAGACTTGTTTGTATTTAGTGAATGATGTGTTAAATATATCAACAACATCTTTATAGTCATTACCCAAATTTTGTATACGGCGAATGGGGGTATACAATTGTGATTCTGTGTTGGAGTTGTCACAATAGAATGGTAGATACTGCCTCGATGTTGAATTGCGAGGTATATGGAAGGAAATCAAGTTTAATAGTTCAGGGCTGTCAATTACTGAATTTATGATTTTATTTAAACATGTTAGGTCATATACTATTCTGCGTTCGGACAATTTTAATAAATTAAGTTGACATAGTGGATAATCATAGTTGATACATTCACTTGTGATACCCATTCTGAAATTAATATATCTTAAGAATTTATTTTGAATTCTTTCTATCGTGAGTGAATGCTTAGCATAACTAGGTGCCCATACTGTCGAGTTGTACTCGATTTGACTCCTTACCAATGACATGTACAAATTTTTAATGGTTTGAATATTTTTAAATTGACTGCAAATTCTTATTACGAAACCCAACATTTTCAAAGCTTTATTTGATGTAATTTCAATATGATTTATAAATTTCAGTTTTTGATCAAAGTTTACACCTAAATCATTCACCTCGGTTACAGCTGTTAGCACTACATCATTAATGGAGTACTCATAAATTATTGGATTTTTTATTCTATGAAATCTCATAATAAGACATTTACTTAAATTTAGTTGTAGATAGTTCTCTTGGCACCAAACAAAAAGTTTAAACAAATTATTAGACAATGTTTGACAGTCATTAATATTTCTTATAGCTTTATATATTTTCATTTCGTCCGCAAACATTAAAACTTGGACATCGTTGAAAATAGTAAGAACATCATTCACAAATATCAAAAATAAAATTGGTCCCAAATGTGACCCTTGTGGAACGCCGCTGGTAGCGATAAATTTATATGAAGTAAAGCCTTCAATTTTAACGGCTAATTGCCTGTTACTTAAATAACTTTTAAACCACTCGTATAAATACCCTACTATTCCTAATTTGTGAAGTTTTTTTAACAAGAGATCATGATTAACCCTGTCGAATGCTTTGCTGAAATCGGTATAGACTGAATCAACTTGTAACTTCTTAGACATGGATTCGGATATATAGTTTTGGTAAATTAAAAGATTAGACAAGGTAGATTTTCCTGAAGTGAAACCATGTTGGTTAGGTAAAATTAGTGGCTTGATACAGTGGATGATTTTGTTTAAAATAAGTTTCTCAAATAATTTTGGGATGGTTGATAAAAGGCAGATCGGTCTATAATTGCTCACCTCGTTTTTGTCTCCTTTTTTAAATATCGGGGTGAGGAAACTGTATTTCCATTTTTCAGGAAAATTTCCAGTTTGTAACGACTGGTTGAAAAGAAAATGTAGTGGATATGCAAGAGTGGTGGCGCAATTCTTTAGGAAAACAGGTGGGATATTATCAGGACCACCGCTCTTACTTTGATCCAGTTGTTTTAGCTGAGTCAGTACATCGTTATATTCAATTATTACATTAGATAAATTTAAATAATGATCCGAGGAAAAAGTTGGCGAGCAATCTTTGAATGTTGTTGGGTCATGGATATAAACACTTTTAAAAAAGTCTGCAAATAGGTGAGCTACGTTTTGAGTGTCGTTGGCTCTTTTTCTTTCGTAACACATGTTAGAGGGTACACTAACGTCGTCATTTTTCAAAGACTTTGTGAAATTCCAAAAATGTTTTATGTCACCATTTATTGAATTTTCTACTTTATTTATATAATTATTGTAGCAGATTTTTGACAATTTTTTGCATTCTTTTCTTATTTTACTGAACTCTGTATAATTTGGAAGGGATCCCTCTTCTTTATATTTTTTATGTAAATTTTTTTTTTTAGCTATTAGTTGGATTAATTCCTTACTGAACCATTTTGGATGCTTTGATTCTTTATATTCAATTAATGGTATACAATCTACGATAATGGCATTTATTTTGGAATAAAATGAATCTATGTTAGAGCTCACATCGCTTTCCTCGAGAAACGACCAATCCACTTTGCTGAGATGTTCATTAATTTCATCGTAATTGGCATTTTTAAAGTTATAACTAGAACTTGTTAGTATAATACTTCTTTTTACATTGTTAGGAATTATTACTGACAGTGGAGGATGATGATTGTCTATGGGAAGGATGGATTCTGATGCTTTACTAACTACTATGTCCTCTTCATTTGAAAAAACAAGATCTAGTAGGCGATTACTCAAATTATGCACATTATTAAATTGGGTGAGATTCAGAAATATTGACATGTCTAGGATTTCCCTTTCGCATAATGTTATTGATTGGGAATCAATACAGTTGAAATCACAATTTGGAAGATTGTAATCACCAAAAATGATGAATTTATGTTTTTTATATTTTGATTTTAAAAGTTCAACATCTTCCGAATGTTTTTTATACATAGATATATTAGCTGAGGGAGGAATATACACACAACCAATGACGTAATTTTGATTTTTATCATTTACCACAATGAAAATTTGTTCAACATCACGATTTTTAGTTTTTAACACTTTTGAGGACATTTTTTTGCAGACTGCTATAAGAACCCCTCCACCTCTGGATCTGGAACTAGTGTTGATACTTCTGTCGAGCCGGTAGACCTGATGAAAGGGTAGACCGAGCTCCGCTGAGTGGATCGACGGTTCTAGCCAGGTTTCCGTAAGAGCGATGACATCGTGTGAAATAATTGGGGCATTTATCCTAAATTCATTCAGCTTTGTCCTTAAACCTCTGACGTTCTGGTAGTAGAGTCTTCTCGATGACGGCTTGACGAGTTTTTTGGAAGTGAATAAACTATTTTGGGTGTTGAATTTATGTACTTTATAGTTAAATTGGTTTCTCCATTGTTTTGCCTATTTTCCAGCTCCTTCCACAAACTTGTAATTTGTTGACGTTGCAGTACGGTTAGGTCATGTTTTATTTTAATAGTATTTTTATCCAGAGGTATTGTTTTTTTCAATAGCACAAGTTTGGCTTGGTTCGAATCTGAAAGTACAATCTTGATAGGGCGAGTTTTATCAGCATTTTTTCGTCCCAACCTATATATTTGTAGGTGGGTGGTGTCAATATTGTCCACTTTTTGGAGTATATTGGAAACTTGACTCCGATCTTCATTTATGCAGTCCGATTGTAATGTAGCCGTGCTCTCAGGAACGTTGAACATTATTATATTATTGGCACGTATTTTTCTCTCCTCCATTTCAGCTATTGTTTCTGATATTCCAGAAACGTCTGCACTGGTAATTGAAGGAAGCTGAGGATGCGGTGGTTGGCTTTTGTAAGCGTTCAGCTCACCTTCGAGAGTTGCCATTCTGGCAGCCATACCGGCAATCGTTCCCAGTATTTCATTAGTCTTTGGGATTATTTTTGCTATGTGTTCTTTAGTAAATTTACTGTTGGGGTCCATTACCATGTTAGTAAGTATATTTACGGCATCTTTGGCCACTTTTATATACGCTTGAGAATCCATTTTGTGTAATAATATTTAATTTATGGTTAAAAAAAAATAAAGTAAAAGCTTCTGAAAGATGTGTAAAAAAACTTTAAGAAAGTGTAGGATTCGAACTGACTTGCTTCAGATATCTCCAAAAAAAAAAAAAAAAAAAACTAGAATGTGCAGGATTCGAACTGACTTCGCCTTCAGATATGGAGCTATTTCAGTTACCGCTCTGTCCCCTTAGCTGTTGACTGTCTATGACGTAGCGTGGAATACGTGCAGTATTAATAATCTTTGCAGAAGTACGTTTAAAAATAAGCTGATAGGTATTTCAACGGCAAAACTAGTTGTCACTTTGCAAAAGATTATTAATTAAAGATTATTAATTATCAAATTATCGTGAATTGGCAAAAGCATCAGAATCCGACTGATGTATTGTGGGTTCAATTCCTCTGCTAGCTAAGACCTCCGTCATTGGACAATACACATTTTCCCAATATGACTTAGGAGTTGCACAAATATTGTCAGGTTAATTGTAATCCAGGAATGTTTGTCCTATCTTTTAGAAAAACAAGTATTAAAATATAATATTTTTAAATGAAACAATGTTACTTTGTTTGAACCACTTATATATTTGAGTAAAGCCGACCGGTTTCAGAACGACCGTTCCATCTTCAGGGCAAACGTACACTGATTTGACTTTGACAGTTACAAAATAGTGGATGGGAACAGTGTATTATTATGGTAGGGGTGGAGCCGTTACTAGGTATTAATGAAGAGTGGGTGGGTAGGGGAACATATCCATGATTGGGCTGTAAGACAATATTTTTTGTTTGTTGATATAATAGATTCATTATTTTTAAGGGATTTTTTTATTTCCAAGGCTTCAAGTTATCTAAGCGTTTTCCTTTACGATTAATATGAGCAATATTTATCCCCATATTTTTTCAAAACTATGGTTTTTTTCAATGATATGGTTAGCGAACTCAGAATAATTATTATTATTAACCCCTCCGCAACTTGAGCAGGTATATGCGTTAAAAATACGACAGCAGTCAAGTACAATAAGCGTGTTTATACATCAGCGCGTGTCTCCATAGAAATCGTTCCAACTCCGTTATTGTTTTGGTTACATCCCTAAAACAAAAAGTGAAAGGTCGATAGTAGATCAAGCTGTACATCAACATCCCTATTCAAGTTGTCCGTAGAAATACATAACAAGATAAGCTGTCAGTCGCATAGTTGACACAAATATTTGCGCGTCCAAATTTACTACTGGCGGCTCAACCGCGCTCGACATTGTTAATTTTTATTAAATATTTTTATATGAAATGATAAAAAAGTGAGGTGACAAAGGTGTTTATTACACATTTATACAATAGAATAAGTATTGTCGTTTACATAAAGGTCTATGCCCATTACACCGTTCCATACCATGACCGTACTATGAACGTAACAGACACGAAATAAACACGCAACGCTCTACTATGCCCACTAGAACGTGCTAACACCGTATTATACCCGTAATATACGTAAAGGTACTCTGTCCACTACACCGTTCATACCATGACATCACATACCATGACCGTAACCGTAGCGGCGCATTCAAAAAAGTATTCTTTGTATCGATCAGTATGAAACGCTGCTCACTATCCCGTTCCGTTCCGTCGCGTGCCAGGCAGAGAGCGGACCGGCACCTGCAAAATATTGTCATCGAGAATTTGCCGTCAGTCCGGTCATGGTATGCGGCGGTGTTGGTCGGTTACGGAACGGTCTAGTGGGCAGCGTTTCATACTGATCGATACAAAGAATACTTTTTTGCATGCGCCGCCACGGTTACGGTCATGGTATGGAACGGTATAGTGGGCATAGACCTTAATCTGTGATTTTAGTACCGTTTTCACATAAAAACATCACGTGAGTCATTTTTACATTTTTTTTAATGTTTGCATTCTAAATTTTAATTTTACAAATGTTAATATTTATTTGTAATATAATAATTCCAAAGCTTATTTTGTAACCTGTCTAAAACAGTTTTTACTATTCGGCTACGTTCAGAAATGTTTCATTTATGGAGCTTTAATTGTGAAGCGGTAATAACACAAAGTTTTCGTAAAATGTCATTTCGTTTGAGATATCATAAGCGAATATTCGCGAAAATTCGGAGGGGTTAATTGTAACCCAGGAATGTTTGCCCCATCTTTTAGAAAAACAAGAATTAAAATATAATATTTTTGCTAATTGGATGGATCACCTACAGACTTGCAGCTCAATTGAGCACTGAAATATCATTTGTAAGAAAAATGTTGATGCATGTTTACTTTTAACAAGCAATAAGCTATTGATTGCAGAGAATTTTTGATTTAGTCGAAATCTTTCGACATGTTTGCCTCAAACATAAACACTCTGGATGTGTTGTCCTGAAAAAACCCAGACTTATTAGCTCGCGATAAAGCTATGCTAGACAAAGCTGTGTGTGATCTTGGTTAATAAATTACCTTTTGTTACGGAAGAGTGTTCGAAAATTGCTGTTTCTGATGAATTAACCGCTCAGGTGCCGCTCGTGCGCCGGCGTGTCGTGAGACTTTACACGCGATTTTGACCCTTATGTATAAAGAAAGTGTATGAAGAACACGGTCAGAATCGCTTGCTCTATTATCGCTCTTTACCATAGAGAAAACCGCAATTCGCCTGGTCACTCCATATAATTTATATTAATGATTTACCGGAAAAATTCCTTTAACTGCGGTTTTGACCTTTCTATGTACGAAATTTCTCAAGGACAGTGTCATAATGCTGCGTTTTAATTGGTGGTGCTTTTTGCTGGCATACCCCGGCATTCAACGAGTTAAATTAATATAATTAGCAATCATAATCATAGATTAAGAGATATTTTCCTTTGATTAGCTGTAAAATGGAATTTGTATGGACTTTTTGATTTTTCAAAGGAATTACATTGCTTTAAATGACTTTAGGTTTAGGTGTTTGGTTACCAGATCTGAATTGCCAGGTACTTCCCAACCTTCCTCTTTCCCTCTTGTTGGGAAGGTTCAATCGTCAGGTAAATCAAAAAATAAAAAAAATTTTATCGTAGAAAGCAAACACTTTGTGGCTTGACATTATATAGAATGAAACAAATACTTTGTTTAAAAAACCACTTTATTTTTATTTATATTTGTCGACCGGTTTCGGTTGAACTCAACCTTCTTCAGAACAATAAACATATAAACTAAATTACAGTACAGAGTTAAGATTCTAAGGTAAACACAAAAGAAAGAGAGAGCATATAAGAGGGGGAGGGAGAACATGGATAACCACAAAGTTACTGGTTGGTGGAAGGGTAGGAAGCGGAGTCACGGGCGGGTGGGGGGTGGGGGTTACATAGGGAGAAAGGGAATAACTTTAAAATCGTGCTGTTGGTTAATTCTAACTGTTTGTTTAAAATTTGGCAATTAAGTTTCTTTGATTTGGATATTTCTAATGCTTCTAAATTATTAAGGCGTATTCCTATTTTATTTATATGTATTATTTTTACTCCTGTATTTATGTTAAATGTATGGTCAGTATCAATTAAATGGTCAGCAAATTCTGAGAAACCTGTGCTTGTAAGATGAGGATAAGGATGAGGATAAGGATAAGGGTAGGGATGGGGATGAGGATGAGAATAAGGATAAGGATAAGGAGGGTAAGGATAAGAGGGAGATATAAGTTAGTGAAGTTTTACTTGAGGTACTTGCCGTGTGGTCTAAAGCACACTCATTTTTTTTTTTCAATTATTTCTGGCTTTCACCCTTCAAGGGTATTCTAGGCCATCATTTAAAATTACAGAGAAAGGAAAGGTGAATTTATATATTAATTTTATTTAAATGAGCCAATCTCAAAATTATATGGAAGATTGGAGTCGAGTTTAGACTTGTTGAAAGAGATGAAATGTTGAATGGAGGAGAGGCAATTTTAGATAAAGCTTCACAGAAGAGAGGATATTTATTTAGAGAGGGCAACCATAAAATACGTGAACTAAAGTTCCCGCATCTAGACCACAGAATGTACAATCTGAGAAGTCAAGGATGTGAATTTTAAAAAGGTGAGATATCCGATTCTCATTTGAATAAGTGAGGAAATTTATTTTTTGAAAAAATGGGGGAATTTTTGAAACCACAGTTTTGATGGGAGTCCTTTGCATTGAGGCGTAGCGGGCACCTTTGGATTGACTAACAATGTTCCAATACTCTGCCCAAACACTGGGGACAAAAAATTGATAAGTAAAAAGTGAAGTTTTAAAGCGAAAAGTTACAGAGTGACGTTAAGTGAAAAATTAGACATGCAAGTTCATCAAAAAAATAAATAATTATTATTAATTTCCGATCTAAAATTAATTAGACAATTAAGAGGGAATGCGGGCGACGTTTTTCCATACAAACGTATTCCCCGTTTATCTCTCTGGATTTTGACCCTAGAGCAAATTTTTTTTTACATAATATAGATATCGACCATACGTTTTGCTTTTTTTGATAATTTACTTCTTGGAGAAGTTAGGACCTTCCAAAAATGAATAAAATTGCCAGGTTTAACCTGTTGAGGTCCCGGCTTTTTCCAGAAAAACACGGAAATTTCACGATCTTCAATTGAATGTTTTGTGGATTAAATTTAACCTATCGTATATTTTATTGACTGAAACACATTCCTAGAACAATAAACTATTTACCAAAATAACATTACTTGCGTAATTACGTAAATTGATAGGTTTTATGATGTTTTATTCGAGGTACACGCATGTCACGCATCGGCAATGTGACGCGGCCGCCAAAATGACAGTTGGAGATGCCCACAGACAAACATTATTTTTAAATATTGTGTGGCTACTAAATGAATGAAATCTTTACCCATACCATAGGGAATGTTGGCGGCAGTGATTCTGACACTTCCTTTACCGATTTTGTACATAGAAGGGTCAAAATAGTAGAAAGGAGATATTTTTTTTTCGCGCATGCGCAGAATCTTTTTACATCCCGGACTACGGAAAATTTAATATAAATTATTCGAAGTGACTTGTCTCATTGCGGGTTTCTCTATGGTAAAGTACGATAATAGAGCAAGCGTTTCTGACATTGTTCTTCATACACTTTCTGTATACATAAGGGTCAAAATTGCATTTCAAAGTGCCGCGCCACCTCGCGGACACCGGTGTCCGAACGGCCCACAACGAGTTAAACGCCGTCAAAAGACGTTCAGTATACAAACTAAACAATGTATTTTTAAAAAAAGCAAAACGTACCGACATAGAATATTTTCTTCTAATACAGTTGTTAGTGAAAAAAAAAATTAAATACAGTCCAGTTTTGGGGAAGAAAAATTGGGAATACAAAATATCGATTTTGAAGATTTTATTTAGGTATTTTCGGCCCGATATGCAGTTGTCCCTTTCGCTCAGTTCCCCCGAGGGGAGCGCGGGGTGGAACAGTTACAATACATATCGACGATATTTTTAAATGACCGGCATAGCTCTTAAGACCACCATAATACGGGCATCAGCCTAGCATGGTGGTCGAAAAATCCACAAATAATGTAACCATAATATGCAATGAATAAAGAAAAATTAAAAAAAAAAAAAATTAAAATTTAACCATTATAGACGACCATATAGAAGTTAACACTTCATAAGAGATAGGATAATTTTATAAGATAATATAATTAACCCTTCGAATAATAAGAAAATAATTTTCTGTCAACTTTTGCCTGTCAAAGTTTGCGCGCAAAATTCTTGGTTCTTCCCATGCATTTTAAATGTTCCTATTTATTAGTTTTTTTTAACGCTTTTGCAAAAATAAAAATTGTTCTAAAATTTCGATAAAATAATCTTTCCGATATGTTTATTAGAAATCAACATTTTAGTTTATAAATATTAAAATTTTAATATTGAAAATGTAAATTGGCTAAAAAATGCATACCTGCGAATATTTGAATTAAAGTAATTAAAATAGAATAAACTTTCAATTTTAAATTCAGATTCCTTTTTTAAACAAAATTTGTAATAAAACTGTCACCTCACTTTTTATCACTTTCATACAATTTTATTTTAAAATTAAATGTGGGTTACGTCAAAAACAGTGGCGGTTTCCTCTAAAGTGCGTTTGTGCGCTGAACCCCCATTAAAAAGCTGATAAAATAAAAGAAACTTGTTTTATAATAATATACAAATACCTAATATTATTATAAAACAAGTTTTTAATCATTATAAAACAAGTTCATAATCACACCATAAATAGGGCTCCTTTAAAATCCGTTTAAAACTCGCGCCACCGCGTCGAATTCGGTACCTATATCCATTTTGTGCGAGATGTGTTACGCGCAAAATTCTGTATAGAAAAATATCCGGGCCCATAAAAATCCCTCTGACGGTGATTTGAATGAAACTATGCATTTCTTTACCAAATTTTAGGCACGCTCGGTGCGTTGTGATCCCGAGTAGGTACCACATGATCTACGATCTTTCACGAATTGTACCGATCGTGTTCGTCGCAGAATGACCATTGCACGGGATGAAGCTATACTCGAAATCTTATTTAGATACTATTTAGATTAATCTTTACTACGAATTGGTTTACATTATGAACATCAAAAAATATGCTACGGATAAATTGAACCTTTTACTACCTTTTGTATGGATTGGAATTACAATAAAATTATTATTTACGAAACAAAAAATATAAGCATAAACGTTTTTTCATGACTTAAGTAACTATAAAGTAATAAGAGAATCAATTTTTAAAAGTACCCCTTTATGGCTAAGACTATTTTTGACCTTTTTATGATTTAACTTTTTTTCATTCTTATAAAATTACGCACAAAATAAATAAAAAAACCGCTCTGGCGCATACTTGCCTCGTGCAAAAAAGATGCTCGATTTAAAATTTTGAAGGCGTGGGAATCAAAATATTTCTAGCGTTTGTATTCCCCTTTTTTATAGTATTTTCGGCAAACGTCGCATTGTCAAGTCGCTAGTTATGTAATTTATTGTTGAACTTACTTCGGTATTTTTTTTTAAAATCGCTGAACACAGTGTTGTGTACATAAAAAATAATGCTAATAATATAAATGAAAAAAGGTTGGAAATTAAAAATAAAAGGCCTCCGCGTCCACTTATATATTCTACGTAATTATTCTTGTTGTAAAAACAATAATAATTAGCAACGTTTATTGCTGTAACAAAAATATTAAACAACTTAATTCCTCTAAATGTAAATTTTGATTAGATATATCTTCTCTTGGATTTCTGAAGCCCCTGTTAAAAAGACCACGAACCGCCACTGGTCACAAATAGGCGCAAGATCAAACCGTCACTTTTGATCAGGTTTGTAAAATATCTGAACAACCTAGCTCATATAATTCTAAGACAATGAGAAGCATTATTTCTTTCCGTTTCTAACATAAAAGAAAGCACAAATATTCGCATTACAGAAAGAGAGATATCTAACTTTTAATAATGCACGGTCGCTCTGGGACAATCTGGGTCTCCTGTTATTATAACGGCATATGATGTTTTGGGACAACTTGGGTCTCCTGTGATTAAACGGGTTAAGGTAATAAACAATGTAGATAAGATCTATATAATATATTAGAAATAATAAGCAAAACTTAACAAAACAAGCGGCAGCATATATCTGAATTAGTCCTGGGTCGATCGATCGTTTTACACGACCCGGGTCGCTCACGACACACTGGCGCCACGAGCGGGTCGCGAAGACCCGCTCTTTTCGAGACACCAAATATGAAACTCGATTACGCTTCACCCAACTATTTTCTAATACCTGAGTCGAGAGAGCGGGTGGCGAAACCCGGGTGTTGACAAACCGTTCGCTCTCTCATACATCTATCTATCGTCGCTCGCCCCGCCACATCCGCACCCGAAACCCAGGTAGCAGTAGTAGAGCGGTTGCGAGAAGTGAGTCGCGAGACCCGGGTGCTGACGAAAAAATGACCCGCTCGCTCTTTGGTGGTCCGTGAGCGGGTTTCAATGAGCGGGTTATTCACGACCGACCCAGGACTAATCTGAATAGGCCTTTAAAATTTGCTTAATTGGGACAGCCGCTTATTTGTGACAAAATATTTGGGCCCAATGTGTCCCTTTTAAGCGGAATCAACTGTAATATGTATTTGCTTAAAATTATATAAATTTTTTGTTGTTGTTTATTACTGATTAATATAATCAATCCTATTATAATACACATTGAATATTAGATTGGATTATGTACATGTAGGTACATTGTACATACAACATAAATACATTATTGGGTATCACATCATCTGATTGCATAAATAAAATTACAATAATACATATTTTAGAGCTCTTGCCTAAAATTACTCTTGAAACGTTCAAACTAATGTTGAAAATGTCAAGGGACCTAGAGATATCATTTAGCGGCACCATACCTCTTGTCATGCTGTGCTGGGCCAGAACATCTGTTCTGCCATGTGGGATACAGAGCAAGTCGTGGTGGCGACACTAGCAGTAGATGTTCGGTACAAACAATTTATAGCATTCTAAGAGGTATGGGCTGTCAATGTAATAGTTCATAATTTTGAAAGCTGTTACTGTTCCATTCCTTCTAGATTGGAGACTTTCGAAGCGCGTTTCAGATAGCAAATCCATATGATGCATAAATTGCGGGTATTCACCATGCATTCTCATATAAAGATACTGTAGATATTTTTTTTGGATCTGTTCCAATAAATCTATGTATTTTTTCTGGTATGGGGCCCAAACAGCAGAAGCGTATTCTAATTTTGATCGTATAATGCAGTTGAACATCGATGTCATTGCTTCGGGCTTGGAAAATTGTTAACCTCTGAGGCCACAAGCATATTCCGTCAGTTGGTCAGATTATTTCCGCTGTGCAATAAATTCCAAATAAATGGAATATTTCTGAAAGCATCCGAAAACTGTTTTTGAAAGGTGATGAAATACGCTTTCAAATTTTATTATTAGAAACAAAAATATAATTTTTTTTACATGAAAATTTTGAATGCAAACATAAAAAAAAATTAAAAATGCTTTTTTTCTAACTGAAATTGCTGACAACGAAAATAAATAAAAACACATCCAGATTTCATTGGACAATTTGGGAGCGACTCCGCCAAAGATCACCCCAAGTGGTTCACTATGTTTGATGGCTTAGCAGGGATACCCGGGTTAATGGGGTGAGATTTGTACAGAACTTGGCGGCGGATGCGTCTGCCAGCCAA
This sequence comes from Limnephilus marmoratus, assembly GCA_917880885.1. Lineage (NCBI taxonomy): Eukaryota > Metazoa > Arthropoda > Insecta > Trichoptera > Limnephilidae > Limnephilus > Limnephilus marmoratus. The sequence continues at coordinate 18,334,425 of OU862932.1, forward strand.
CTACTGAGGGAGATATTTTGATCTCTCCAGCAGGGCTTCATCGCCTTACCGCAGTGAGAGGGATGGGTTCATATGTCCTGGACATACTGACCCCCACATTCCTACCCACCCCTCATACCTTTTCCTTCCGAGAACTTCCTCTCCTCCTTCCCTAAAAAGACCCTCCAAACAGCATCCTCGAAGATGATACACCCTAAGGAGAATTTTTTTCTTCAGGGCTTCCTGATTGGAGCTAATGCAAAAAAAAATAATAATAATATTAAGGTTAATGTCACCTAACTATTTTTTTGTTTGATAAAATTTATTTGATAAGTTTGACAATTTTTTTTTCAAATTGCAGCCGGAAACTTTGGTTTCATAAAGGTGTACATTTTAATTTTTCTGTGGTTAACTTTTAGATTTGAATATGAAGTGTGATATTTTCTGTCTAACACCATTTAGATCAGTGGTTCCCAAAGTAAGGACCCCCAGGGGTCCCCAGCAAGGGCGGCTGGTCGCACAGTGTGTTTGTGTGCAGCACTGGCAAATTATAATGACTATATTTACTTTATTTACTTACTGAAGACTATAATATCTCAATTTAAATCTATAAAATCCCTAATTTAAATTCTCTAATTTAATCACTTAAAAATATTAGTTAATAATCCGAGTCTTGCCGAAGTTTACCGATTGACCCGAGGTGACACGAATACAATCGAATTTCGGCGAAGATCATATTATGTAGATCAGTCTAGCTTGCGTCTAGCAGCGCCGGCGCGGCGTTGTATTTATTGACCCGTGACGTGATAATTATTGTCATTGTTTTGTTTTTTTTTGTATTGATTATATTAATTACTAATAACATAATTTATTAATATATAATTTTATTACCAAAATGAGTGCAACCAGTGTTCAATATATTAGAAGAAATAACAGTTTGTTTAAAAATAAATTAATAATTAAAAATTCCTAATTAATAATTTTTTGTCATAAGTAGGTACGGATTGTCAGTGAACCACCACATTCTCAGGGCAGCGGCCGCCACTGGTCCCCAGGATCATTCAGGGGGTCCGTGCAAAATTAAAATTGAGTTGGGAGTCCCTGAACAACACTAGGGGGTCCGCGCTAGATTCTTTTTTTGCCCACCGCCCACCCACAACGGGAGGAGCGTAATGATATGGGATGGGGCAGGATGGGGTGAGATGGGTTTCCACAAGGAACGAGCGTAATGGGACGGGATAAGATGGGTTTCTATGGGTCTCCTACCGCCCCCCCTGAAAGTCTGAAACGCCCACAAACAAAAGGGTCTGTGGGTCAAAAGAGTTTGGGAACCACTGGATCATAGGTTCTCAACGTGACAACGCCCCATTGTGGGCGTTTCAGACTTTCAGGGGGGCGGTAAAGACCAAGATAAAATTAGGGGGCGTTTCAGACTTTCAGAGGGGCGGTAGGAGACCAATAGAAACCCATCTCATCCCATTACGCCCCATCCCATCCCATTACGCCCCATCCCATCCCATTACACCCCCCTCCGTTGTGGTAAATATAATCATGAGAATAGCTGTTTCAGATTCACAACGACAGATGGTAAGTAAAAACAGTTGTGGGGTGCCAGAAAAAAAATGTTTTCAAATAGGGCGGTGGGACTTTAACCATTATTTCAGATAGATAAAGCAGTAAGGCTATTTTCTAAATTATAAGAATAATTAAGAGCGTTTAATCAGCCGGCGGACGAAAATCCACATTTCGTCGAAAGTTGTTCTTACGATCGTGCAGGGCGGTTACAATGAGAAAGACTAATTATTCTCCGTACCAGCTTTTTAAAATTATAACTCAATATCGATTTTATTTCATTCCAAATTTGCTTTAATTTATACCTACATCCAAAAATGCTGAAAGGCGTGACGATAAAACTATTAAAATAATGTACTTTTTGTAATTTTTTTTTGATTATAAGTATTTATCATTTTTCAATAATGTCTAAGTTAAATAAGAATGTTAAAAAAATCTGAAATATATTAGTTTGTAAGTGCGCAAATAAATACAGAAACACATGTACGTATATATTTTTTGATGATTTTATTTAAACTAAAATTAAAATTCTAAAACATGCGATACCTAGATAATGCATTGATTTATTTTAGTGAATTATGTATTATAATACAAAATCTTTTTTGAAAATTTAGCAAATCTGCCAACGATCTATTGTATTATCTTATTATACTAAAAATAAACATTTTTTCTCAAAATTTAAAACATCCAAATGCTAGATTAAAGAACAATCTTTCGAAATTCATTTATATTTTTATGTGGAAAAGAGTCAATGCGTCTAAAATCTGATTTAAAAATGACGTATTTCTGGTTTTCTCTGGTAATACCCTCTTAATAGCTTACGGATGAGTGTAATGATAAACCTAAGAAAAGTGAATTTAAAACATAAACAAGTCAGTGACTAAACCGTCTATGTGATTGCGTTGATCACACATTTTTAATTTGGCGTAAGGGGTCAAGGTTCAAAATTTGGTTTGATGACTCAACGACCTCCCACAGCATTATTTAATCGTTTCTCATTTTGTTTGTAACTCTTTGGATGGGTTGTTTAAAAAAATTTTAATAATTCATCAAATATTTGAAGTTAATTGTGTAAGTTCTATTCAAGTTCTGTTATTACATCATTATAGACCAGTTGCTTCATAAAACTAAAATAATCACTGAACTTGAATAGAACTATGACAGTATGCGAAAATTAAATTCAAATATTTTGTTTGGTGACTTAGCAGGGGTGCCCGGGTTCACGGGGTGAGGTTTGTTGTGGTGGTAGGCCAAATCAGGAGAGACTGGTTGAGGGAGATTGTGTGACCTTTAAAGCGGAATTCTTTTGGAACATCGCCTTGCACCACAGTGGGAGGGGTGGATTCATACGTCTGTGACTTCTGGACGCACTGACCCCCATATTCCTAGCCACCCCTCAAACCGTATCCATCCTGGAACTGCCTTTCATTCCTTTCTTTTAAAAGACCCCCCACACATCATCCCCAAAGATGACGTAGGCCCTGAGGGAAAATATTTTCCTCAGGGCCTCTTGTGTGGAGTTCTCGTAAAAAAAAACGAAGACTGTTAGTGTAATAATTTAATAATTTGGCCAGCGATTCCGAATATTTACAAATTATTAATGAGTGGGCACTAGTCTAAGAATCTTAGACCAGCTCAGTCTCAGTCAAAAGCTAAATGATTGGATACTTTGCCCATTTTTCTGGCACTCACAATTCCTGCTGATCTCAAAATGAACCATTTATAATCTACAACACGAAACTATCCCACACAAAATGTGGTGGGGTATAGCCAAATGCATTAGGCTCGCTTCATTGTAAAACAAGTTGCACAACAGTACAGTTAATATCAAAGGAACTCTATTTAAAAATGCTTCTCAAATTTAAGCAAGGCTTGACTGCGGAGTCTGTGATGAGCTTTAGAGAAAAATGGATTATCATAACATCTTCCATTCAGTTGAAGCAGCAAAATTTTTGGATATATCAATCGTCCGGTTAGTCAGACATCTCCAAATACTAAGTTTTTATTTAATTAAATAAAGACAATATTCAAATTAATAAATAACTTTGTATTAACCACTTAATTATTTACAAAAACCGGCATGTTTCGTCAGCAAAGCTGACTTCCTCAGGGTTTTGACAGAACTAATTTTAAAAATAGACATACATAGGTAATAGAGAAAAATAATAGACATAAACAATAATAAAATTTGAAAGAAAATATACATATACAATGTATATTAAATTAACCGCTCATTTGCCGTTCGTGCACCGGTGTGTTTGAGATTTTACACGCGATTTTGACCCTTATGTATAAAGTGTATGAAGAACACGGTCAGAATCGCTTGCTCTATTATCGCCCTTTACCATAGAGAAAACCGCAATGCGCCTGGTCACTCCAAATAATTTATATTAATAATTTACCGGAGCGCGGGAATGTGCGCAGTTCTTGCGCATGCGCGGGAAAAATTCCTTCATCTACGATTTTGACCCTTCTATGCACAAAATTTGTGAAGGACAGTGTCAAGAATCGCTGGACACGAAATGTCATTGGGTGTCATGGATGCCGCGCCGTAATTGTTGGTGCTTTTTGCTGGCCTACCCTGGCAAACAACAGGTTAAATAGAATTAATACATTGTAATGTCAATGGCTGTAATGTCAATGAATAATCGTCCGGTTAGTCAGACATCTCCAAATTCTAAGTTTTTATTTAATTAAATAAAGACAATATTCAAATAAAGTTGGATAAATTAGAAATTTTAGAGATTAGAAAGAGTGTTAATGCAAATTTAAATATTATTAATAATCAAATATTGTTTTTTAAATGACCCATTATTAAATTTATTCCCCTTTGAAATTTTTAATTGTTTATATTGCCCCTCGTCCCTTACACATTATTTTCTTTCAAATTTTATTATTGTTTATGTCTATTATTTTTCTCTATTACCTATGTATGTCTATTTTTAAAATTAGTTCTGTCAAAACCCTGAAGAAGTCAGCTTTGCTGACGAAACATGTCGGTTTTTGTAAATAATTAAGTGGTTAATACAAAGTTATTTATTAATTTGAATTTAAAATGTTACCACAAAATAATTTTGCACTATTAGAAGAAGTGAAATACAATATTAGCGAAACTCAATTGAAAATCTGGAAACGGAAAAATCAGAAAAAGATTTTTTTTTTTATATGAGCTTCACACAGGAGGCCCTGAGGAAAATAATTTCCATCGGGGCCTGTCATCTTTGGGGATGCTGTGTGGAGGATTTTTTTTTAAGGAAAGGAAGGAGGTGAGAGTTCTGGGAAGGAAAAGGGTTTAAGGGATGGGTAGGAATCTGAGGTTCAGTGTGTCCTGGTCATCCGCCTCCAAGACCTAAACAAACCTTACCTCATGAACCCGGGCACCCCTGCTTAATCACCAAATGTAGCGAACCACTTGGGGTGATCTATGGCAGAGGTGTTGGTTATCCAATAAAGGTTCCCGGGACGGCGGTACCCATATCCGCCTCCCAAATTGGCACCTATGGGATTCAAACCCAAACCCGGGACCTTCGGCTTTCCGTTTTAGATAATAAGAAAAGCAATATTTTAATGCTCACCATAAATGAAATATTATTTACACATGTCTATGCTTTACATATTATATATGTTATAAAATAACACCGGGAGGTTTTATGGTCCGGTACATTAGTACGAAATATCCTACTCGTGACCCAGAAAACATCGACATTTTGTTTCATTTTATTTTTTTTTACAAGTATAAGTATTTCTGCATTATAATTCATTTTGTGGTGTTAATAAGTAATCTGAGTATTGTACCAGACAGAGGGTACAGTTAATTTAAGAAAATGAATAAATGGGAGAATATGCTTTATAAAAAATTTTAAAAAATTTAAAAAGCAATTGATATAGCTTGCCAATAAACAAAACTGATAAGTCAGATATGGTCTAGTGCCAGGGTAACACAAAAAATAAATAAATGTTGCTCTAAAATTAAATGCGAATTAAATAATACTTTAATAAATAAATAATACTCTAAAATTAAATAATTAATACTCTAAAATTAAATTAAAGGAGAAAGCGAGTAAAAGTAACAAAAAGTATTAAATTTTAAATTTAAAGGTATTTAAATTTTAGTTATACTCAGTAAGGGTCGACCGAGACAGGTTTTTCATTCTCGGCCGAGACCGAGAATAGATAAATTGAGAAAAAAAAATTAAATTCGCTATTTTTGCATAATCTGTATAAATAAAAATGAATCGCCGAAATGTATGTACGCGCATAACTTCCGAACGACTGCACCAAATTGGATAATTATTTATTTCTTGTGTTCGTTATTGTCAGGACAATGTTTGTATAAAAATACTGGTGAGCTTTGACATTATGAAATTTGTTAATGAGCTGTTATAAAACTGAATGAACCGGTACCGAATGTATGGAATGCGAGAGGGGGGAGGGTAACTCGGGTAGGAGGTTCACTGGAGGGGGGGAAGGGGAATCAGGGAGTGGGGAGAGGAACCTGGGAGGGGGGAGGGGAACTCGGGAGGGGGGTTCGCGGGATAAGGGAAGGGGGGAGTGGAGTGGGGAGAGGGAAGGTTAAGTAGACGGAGTGTTAACGCGAGAGGGGAAGGGGACGCGGCAGAGGAAGGGGAGGTGGAAGGGGAACGGGAACGGGGCGAATGGGAAAGGACACGCAGGAAGAAATAATTTCTTTATTAAATGGCACAGCAACGCATGCCGGGTACCAGCTAGTATAGTATATTTAAGAATGTAATTTTTATGCGTTTTCACCCTTCAAAGAGTGTCACAATCGACAATGTGGACGCGCGCAGTAGATTTGAATCCCATAATCCTACACCGTACCTATTTACAACGGTCTCAGTTATGGCCGAGAATCTCGACGATTTTTCGCCGAGTACCGAGACAGAGTTCTCGGTACTTGTAATTTGTAGCTGAGAATGCCGAGACCGAGACCAAGATCTCAGTCAATCCTTAATACTCAGTCCCAACTACAGTAGTCCCAGAGTGAGTGTGAGTCATCAACGATCATTGTAAAAAGCTTACATAAATCTTCCTTCTCACATGTATTGTATGAAATCATGATTTTTTTATGTGAATAACGGTATTCGTACGGACGAGAGTCCCAACTGCTCCCAACCGCCCGGAGCCAGTGATACTATGGCATCCCCAATTGAGGTATTTTGTGAGGCTGAAGGTAATGGGGAGGAAAGGAGATGTACATGGCTATTCAGATCTGGTCACCAAATTGTGCTGAATCCATTATTAGACCAATTATTTTAGTTCAAAAACTAATTCTGAGAATTATATTTAAATGTCAACCTACCCATCCGTCAAATGAACTCTTTGCAAAAATCAGGGTCTTAGATATTCGACAGCTATTTACTAAAACAAGCATTTGTTATATACGAAAAAATAATCTACTAATCGCTCCACAACATCAAGCACACACCCGCTTTTCATCAAACCTGGGTTGCGTGATCCCAAAAACTAACACCTCATTCGCTCAACGACAATTCTGGTTCATCGCTCCTAAAATATATAATGCTCTGAGTACTGACATAAAGTCAAGTAATTCTAATTCTCTTTTTATAACACGTGTACAACATTGGATTTTTGAAAGGGGACGAATGTACTTTAAAGAATTCATGAGTTCTAACACTACATTTTAATTATTAATTTTTGCATTTCAAAATTTTTATTTCCATTTTTATTTCTATTTTTCTTTAAAATGTTGTTTTTTTTTTCTCTTAGTTTTTCACTAAATTTATTTATGTTTTTAATTTTGATTTATATACTTATATGTTTTAATTTATACAGAACACTTAAGTTCTTAACATTTAATCTTTATTATTAATTTTTGTATTTCAAATTTGAATTTGAATTTTCATTTTTATTTCTACTTTTCTTTAAAATATGAGCTTTTTTTTTTTTTCTCTTTAGTTTTAAGTATTTCTTAATATTTTTTGAAATGTTAAAATATTAAATGTACGACTACCACAACACGGGCTTAGCCTAGTGTGGTAGCCAAAAAAAAAAACAAATATCTGTTACTAATAAAAAATGTATGAAATAAAAAATAAAAAAAAATAAATAAAAAAAAAATAAATAAATAAAAAAAATAAAAAAAACACAGCTAAAGCCATTTCAATTCTGAATGATCGTCTTACACACCAGGGCGATAACGAGAGTATCAAACGTGCTGCAAATATACCTTACATTATTTTTAAATGATTAAATTGTAAAATAAAACTAACAAATCAAACAAAATTTAATTGAGCACCAGAGAACGCCGGGATTTCGAACCCACCACCTCCGGATCCGGATCCAGAGCCTTACCCCTCGACCACATAGGGCATCAGATAAAACAAGCTACTAAAATGATGATGTCACATTCAACTTCTCTCTAGGACTACTATACCTGAAGCCAGTGGCAATGAAGTTGTTTCACGACCAGGGAAATTTGACATGGGGATATCGTTGTGCCCATGTGATGTATAGATGGGGCCTTAAAGAGTCGGCGATATGAAAATGCGGTGCGGTGCAAACCACCGAACATGTGGTCAACGAATGCCCGCTCCATTCATTCCCCGGCGGGATTGATGAGGCTCTAGACTGGCTCGGAGACCTAGATGTCCCCCTCTGACCCCCCACCAAACTAAAGAAGAATCTCTCCCACCGCGGTGCAAGGCGACAGGCCGAGAAAATCCGGCTGGAGAGGTTAGGTTTCCCTCAAGCAGCCTCCTGATCCGACCCGCCACACAGTAAGTGGGCTAACACATTCGCCATCAAGACCTGGACAAACCTCACCACATGAAACCGGGCACCCCTGCTAAGTCACCAAGCGTAGAGAACCACCTATTGCAGGGGTATTGATTACCCAATAAAATTTATTTATGTATTAGCCGGGTTTCGAACCCATGACCCCCTGGGTCTGGGCAATATTTTGATTTCGAATGATAATCCCTCACCATAGCAATACTGAATGTAATTTTATCTCTGGAAAGAGGCACAAATTCACTGTTTTTTTTTTTTAATTTCGAATATCTATTTCATTTGGCCACTCTGGATATCAAACCCATGACCCTTGTGTTCAGAGCTTACCACTCCGTCACAAAGAAAGTAAAAAGAACTAAATACAATCATTCAATAGGGATACGGGTACCGCCGCCCCGGGAAACATTTATTGGATAACCAACACCTCTGCCATAGGTCACCCCAAGTGGTTCGCTACGTTTGGGTCACGGGGTGAAGTTTGTCCGGGTCTTGGAGGCGGATGCATCTGCCCACCAACTGCATGGCAGGCCTGATCGGGAAAGAATGGTTGAGGGAGTCCCTTTGACTTCTGTAGCCGTACTCTCTTGAAACATCGCCTTGCACCGCAGTGGGATGGATTGATACGTCCGTCACTCTTGCACACACTGACCCCCAGATTCCTACCCATACCCTTATACCCTTTTCCTTCCCAGAACTCCCTCTCTTTTTTTTACATTAGCACCACACAGGAGGCTCTGAGGAAAATAATTCCCCACAGGGCCTATATCATCTTTGGGAATAATGTGTGGAAGGCCTTTTTAGGGAAAAGAAGTTCTGGGAAGGAATAAGTAATGAGTGGGTAGGAATCTGAGGGTCAGTGTGTCCAGAAGTGACGGACGAATGAATTTATCCCTTTCACTGCGGTCCAAATCCTGCTGGAGAGGTCAAAAGATCTCCCTCAACCGGTCTCTCCCGATTCCGCCTGCCACGCAGTTGGTGGGCAGACGCATCCGCCACCAAGATCCAGACAAACCCGGGCACCCCTGCTCCTAACCAGTCACCAAACGTAGCGAACCACTTGGGGTGTCCTGTGAAGAGGTGTTGGTTATCCAGTAAAAGGTTCCCGAGGCGGCAGTACCCATACCCGCCCCCCAAATTGAAAACCTCCTTCCTTTCCTAAAAAGATCCTCCAGAGCATTTCCAAAGATAACATAGGCCCTGAGGGGAATCATTTTTCGCAGGGCCTACTGATAAAAGAAAAAAAATACAATCAAATTCGGAGGAATTAGGTACATTACTAAACTACGGAGGCGTCTACTAATATCTACAGGAATTCCAAAAACTGAAAGAAATCAAACTAATATCTATGAGAACCAAAGTGTTGACGAATATCTACAGCTCAAACTGTTGACTAATATCTATGAGAACCAAGTGTTGACGAATATCTACAGCTCAAACTGCTAACTAATATCTATGAGAACCAAGTGTTGACGAATGTCTACAGCACTGGCAGAGGTTGGATTTTATTTATTTATTTATTTATTATTTATTTATTAACGCCCTTTTTCGGGGCTTTTACATATGAATAGTAAGAAATACACAGTATTTATTGTACATAACTGAACTGCCTTCGTAACAATATTTTATATTTGTTTAAAGATAAATTGAAGATGTCCACTGACTTGGTATACTTGTTTCCCTCCATTAGTATTCTGGGCAAAGAGGAATACATATGGTAGTTAGTTCCAGAATTACTGCACTGAAATAAATCCTGACTTCTAGTATTACGTATTGGAATCCGGAAGCTTATCAATTCGAGCAATATCGGACTGTCAACTAAATCATTTAGAATTTTATACAGAAATACCAAGTCAGTGAAAGTTCTTCTGTCTGACAATTTGAGCATATTCATATCATTCAAAATAGTATTGTAGTTCAACATAATTGCTGGAATACCCATTTTAAAATTAAGAAAACGTAAGAATTTGTTTTGTATTCTTTCAACAGCTTGTACATGTATATTGTAATATGGGTTCCAGACGGGAGAATTGTATTCAAGTTGACTTCTAACATATGCAAAATATAAAAGTTTTATACACTTAATATTGTTAAATTTTCTAGTTAGCCTAGTTATAAATCCCAACATTTTTAAGGCCTTATTAGAGATTTCTGTTATGTGGTTAACAAATGAAAGATTAGATTGAAAAGTGATGCCCAAGTCTTTAATTTGTGTTAATGTCTCCAGAGTATTGTTATCAATGTTGTAATTGAAGATCACTGGATTTTTTATTCGAGAAAATCTAACTATATGACATTTTGAGATATTTAAGTAAAGTCTATTTTCATTACACCAAATTAACAATTTGTTGATATTATCTTGAAGAATGTTGCAATGATAAATATTTTGAATTATTCTAAAAATTTTGAGGTCATCAGCAAAAAGTAAGATAAATACATCATGAAATATTTTTGTAAGATCATTTATAAACAAGATAAATAATATTGGGCCAAGGTGTGAACCCTGTGGAACTCCACTTGTTGCATAAATTTTTTCCGACAATGAGGATTTTATTCTAACAATTTGTTGTCTTCCAGAAAGATAGCTTTCAAACCAGGCTAATATACTGCCACGTATACCAAGCTTTTCTAATTTCCAAATGAGAATTTTATGGGAAACTGAATCAAAGGCTTTACTAAAATCAGTATAGACAGAGTCTACTTGTTTTTTTTTCTTTAAAAGCATTGGTTATAAAATTTTCATAAATAATCAAGTTAGAGAGTGTACTTCTACCTGGCATAAATCCAAACTGGTAAGGTGATATTACAGGTTTTATTTGGGCAAAAAGTTTGTCAAGTATTAGGCTTTGCAATTATGTATAGCATATTGTAATAACGTAATATTGTAATAACGTAATATTGCATATGCAGTTTAAAAAACTTAATTTATGTAAGTATGTATGTAAAAATCCCTAATATCGGACTATTGGACACATTTAGCTGATTAGTCCAACCTACGCTCTGTAGATATTAGTTCAACCTACGCTCTGTAGATATTAGTCAACACTGGGACCGTCATAGATATTAGTATCTGGAGTCCTAAACTACTACTATAGAAAAGACAATCTAGTCTCATTCAACAGAAGCAATCTTCCCAACAGACCTTTCATCGATATGCTTGGTGTAACTCTAAGTGACCAGCTCAGATACGGAGGCTCCATCGAAGCCAGAGTTAAGTTAACCTCTCAGAAGTTGGACGTAATGTACAGGGCCTGCAGATACTTTAATAGTACAGAATTGCTAACCCTGTACAAATCACAAGTGTGCCCCAGTGTTGAATGGCAGCCACCTCTGGTCTGGAGCCCCAAAATACCTGTAAAAACTCTTTGCTGTCCTCGTTCTACCGGTATTATAATGAAAGATGCTCTGAGGAATTAGTGTTATTGATCCTTTCGGCACCGGTGCATCGGCGTGAAACATGTCAAACAAGCGCCCAATGTATGTACACAGTTGACGTTCGTCATATGAAACGAGTCGTTTCTACAATTCATTCTTGAGTTCAGATGTAGAATGATTTTTCAGGCAAAATTTCGCATAATTGTCCGATCCCTTGTGGTTTTTTTTCTTTTCTATTTATTAACTTGGGAGGCGGGAATGGGTACCGCCGCCCCGGGAACCTTAATTGGATAACCAACACCTCTGCCACAGGTCACCCCAAGTGGTTTGCTACGTTTGGTGATTTAGCAGGGGGATGACTAGGACACACTGAACCCCAGATTCCTAACCACCCCTTAAACCCTTTTCCTTCCCAGAACTCTCCTCTCCTTCCTTTCCTTGAAAAACCCTCCACACAGCATTCCCAAAGATGACATAGGCCCTGAGGGAAATTATTTTCCTCAGGGCCTCCTGTGTGGAGCTCATGTAAAAAAAAAAAAAAAACTCCACAAAGAAGGCCTAAAGGAAAATAATTTCCTGTGTCATCGTTGGGCATGCTGTGGGAAGGGTCTTTTGAGAAAAGGAAGGCATGAACATGGCATTTGGTGATCAGGTCAGAATAGCCAGGTACGTCTCAACCTTCTTCTTCCCTGTCTCCTGCCATTCAATTCCCTTCTGCCATAGCCCCACTGGCTTCAGACAATTGGAACTTGAGCGGTGTTTAATAAACAAACGAAAAAATTGGTCTTCATTCAATCCAACATCTATAGGCGACAGTTAGCAATGATTACACAAAATTTGGCGCCGTTTTTATCAAAGCAATGTGTTACGTTGATAAGAATTATAAAATAAATGGACAATAATTTTGTATGCCTTCTAAATTATCTATTTTCTTCGAAAGTTCAAGGCTTTCTTTATTACTTCAAGACATTAAAAAAAAAAAAAAAAATTTTGTACGTTAACGACAGCCCATACATCACGATAGCGAAACGGGTTATGTTTTAGACAGAAAATACAATTTGTGAAATAATATTGAATAGAGTTATAGAGCTATGTTTGTATTAGCAGTATTTCTGTGAGATATACTATAATATTCAGTTTAATTAGCTTACGATAACGAAAAACGTGAACGAATGTAAGCGTGTTTGCCGACCTGTCATATTTATATTGAAAATGTATCCTCTGTTGTACGAGCTGGGAACGTGTACCGTAATGCGATGTTTATACTTATAATTAGTTTGACCCGTTTGAAAGTCAATAAATATTAAAATAACGCGCTCGTGCAAGCAAATTTATTTGTAAATATAAATAAACAATGTTTGACAACAGACCCGCGAAAAACGCCATCATGTTTTGCTACTTTTTGACAGTTGTTATTATCTCAAGTAGCCTTGGCCGGTAAACAATTTGCGAAGTACAAACGTATTTTATTCGTGGATTATATGCGCATTTATCGTTTGAAATAACTATAAAATCAAGTATTTCGCTAAAATAACGTGGTAAAAACATGCAACTCCCCTGGCGGAAACTAAAGTAAACTATCAAAAATCATCATGGCGGATCGAATGGCGGATGCTATTTTATAATTTCCAGCTTAAAACATGTTATACTCACGCATTCTTCCTCTTTTTCCATCCCTGATGGCATCTGGGGCACAGCCCTATTAATTGCCGAGTAATCAGGGAGGTCTGGAAGCTCCTCGGCGAGGTATACGGGCATCGGTTTCGACGCATCGAGGGCCCTCGCCCTGAACGAGAGCTTCGACATTTTTGTTGACAGAACAAAACACGCTAACGTCGAAACAAAAACGCACTGAAAAAACACTTTGTAGGTCCTTCGAGAGGTCCTAAAGGACCCAAAAATAAACTGGGTATTCTCTAGTTCGTTCCCATGGTTGAAATTTGCACACACTCAGTCACAATTATGGAAAAACAACATTGAAACTTTACATGTCGAGCGTGCCTCACAGAAAGCCATCATGGCGGCTTTCCGTTTGGCGAGCGACCATGACCAACTTCCAACCAGCACGCTGCGCGCTGCTTCCCGCGCGGACACGTTGCCATTCAAAATAACAACTTTTTTTCTGAATAAGCATTATTTGTTAGGTAAATATTTTTTAGTCTTGATATAAATATTTAAAAAATCATAAATATATTTTTAGAATGCAATAATATATAATAAAGTTTATTAGGTCAAAATGAATTTTCTTTTGGATATCAGTGTGTGCCATACGTGGTGGAGCGAACTACAAATATTTTTTACGCAAATAATTCATGATTTCTTCCATAGTTCATTCATCTACGCTGTACTCTTATCACAAGTGTCCTGAATAAAGTCTGTGAATCACTGCAAATTCATTTTGACTGTTTTCAGATCCAAGATGTGATTATTTATTGCGCCGCGATGATATCATAAATTTTCCGTATAAAATTATTAAGGTTGCCACGGGTTGCCAGATGCTAAAAGATAATAATCTTTTTCAGTAATTTCCTTCGAATATTTTTCTGCCAGCATCGGATGTGTGATAACCAAACTTTTTTTAATGTCCGATGATAAAAATGAGTGTGCATTGGTCTGTCAAATTAGTAGATTGCATTTTTTATATTCTGATCGGTGGTTAAACTTACAAAGAAGAAAAAACATGTAAACACAAGTCAAATCATCATGAATGACGAATTCTGGAAGGAAAACACTTCATTTGAATATATATTTTTAATATTAGCAGATTCATACGTGACTTAGGTATTTGTATATGTTATTACAAATACATCTTAAATAATCCACGGATGCCTGAGGTAACTAAGAAGATTTTTTTTTATAAAAACAACTATATAACAATTTATAACTTGTGAAGGTTATTCCCATCAATGTAATATATTATCATTATAAAAGAAGATAACACTAATAATCTAAACTAAATAAAATAAAATATGAAAGAGAACAAGACACAGAAAAATATAAAAAGATAATGGTCGCGACTGGGACACGAACCCAGAACCTCTCGTCTAACCGGGACGTGAGCTTTTACCAATTCAGCCACTGCCAGCTTCCATCAAGCCATCATAATTGTCAATCTAAATACCAACTCTAGATACTTTTGCAACTAATCTATTCATAAATGTAATACTAGGGAAGCAAATAATGTAAAATCATGCAATGTCCAGTGTGTTAACTGTAATGTCCTCCGCGTGCAAAGCCGTATCTTCTCCATAAACTTTCTAATTAAAGTGTGTTTATAGGAAGTGACCAGCCAGGTAAGTATGTTTCTGTATCCATTTATAAATAGTAAAATTAGTTAGAACCTAAGCATTCCTAATAAATTGTACAGCGCCCTTGAGGTGATTTTTCACAAAAACGGCGCTTTATAAATTATCCAATTATTATTATTATTATTATTATTATTATTATTATGAATCTCTTATTTTCAAATTTTAGAATTAACTATCTTCGACTAATTTTTTTATAGAGAGGTTCTGGGTTCGTGTACCAGTTGTGACCATTATCTTTTTCTATTTTTCTGTGTGTTGTTCTCTTTCATATTTTCGTTTAGATCATTAGTGTTTTTTATCTTCTTTTTCAAAAACTAAGAAGTGCTTAAAATTTTCGGAGAGGATAAAATTATGAATTCCATTATTAAAATTCATTATTTCTTATTGCTTTAGCAGTTTTAGTGCATAAGTATTCACCACAGTATTCTAAACTGATAATTGTATGCCTCAAACCTAAGAGTTACAGCAGCCTTAAAAAAAAAGTATTTTTCTTTGTAACACCAAAAAGTTTCGTATATATTGATTTTATTTATCCCATCACTTAAATTCTTGTTAAATTGCAAGATTTACAAAAGGTAAAAAAATACAAATAGATTTAATATAATATATCATTGAATAGGGAATAACTTTCAAAAGTTATAAAAAGAGAGTTTTTCTTATAAAAAATTGAATATTTAATATAATTTGTCCCCAACGTTAACATTCATGGTTCCCAATCCCCTCTCACAAGATATTCTCTCGTTTTAAGTAGGTACCCAGAACAAACGTTTCCTCAACTAGCAACACCAGATTAAAAAAAGTCAAAATCAAGACTCTTTTTAAACCGGGATATATCTGCTGATGTAAAAATATTGTAATTTTTAATCATTTCAATACGTAATCTGCCTGTTAATAATATGTACAGTATCTGAGTGGTTTATTTTTAAATAACGGTGAATCATAATATGATGGCACTAAGATATTTAATCATTTATGCAATATTATTAATTTCATACACATATTATTTGGCTTTTACATGGTAGGGAAGTGGCGGAGTGCGGAGTTCGATTGGTAAACATAGGTAAAAGCAAGATTGAGATAATAAATTATGCACAGATTCCGAATGTTGAAGGAAAAACAATTGGATTAAAAATATGTTTAAATAGAAAAACATAATATTTTGTGAATGAGCTTGACAACAAACTTTTCCTTTTTTTCTAGTAGAATAAATAATACGCCCAGTTAGTGTTAGTGACCATTTTATAAATCCAACAGGAACTGGTTCCAAAAATAGCCCGTTCCTCGGATACACTGGCATCCAGTGATAGCTAGTCACTGGGACAAAGCAACTGGGGCGGGCAATGACGTCATACGTAATATATATCCGCTTGATACAACCAGTACCGGATTATCCCTAAGGCAGAGTAGGCAACTGCCTAGGGGCCCCGCATCGGCTAGGGGCCCCTCGCCCCGAGAAAAAATTAGTGAGCAACGAAGTTTCGGAAAAAGTCAGCTTTCAAGATGTTTTAATTTTTTATTATTAGGAAGATTTTCAGAAGGAAGGTACACGCATTAAAGAAAACAACAAATTATAAGGGGAAGGGGGGGAGGTTATTGTATGTATGCCCACTTATATGTTTTCCTACGTAGTCAGAAGGGTTTTTTTTCGATTTTTTTTTATTTTTGGCAGCATTTTGAAGTGAAAAACGCGATTTTAGTTAAAAAAAATGTCAATGAATTAGTTATTAAAACGGTAAAAAAACTCCCTCTGACTACATGTTGATTTATGTGTAGAAATAGTGTACAAAATTTCAAAAGCTTCAGTCATGTCAAGTCAAGATTTTGAGTTATGATGTTCGCAGAAATGTTGTTTGCGAGAAACCGATTAAAATTTTTTTATACTCGAAATGTAGTTGAATCGAGCATGAGGGCCAGTTGCTTGAAACACTGTATCTTCGTTAGTTTTGCTCCAATTTGCTTGAAATTTTGACACAATACTCTTGACATGTTGTACATTCAGTAAAAAAATTAAAAAGTTTTAAAACTTTACCCCCCCCCCCCCTTTAAAACCTTGTTAAGGATTTGATCAAGGGAACAAGGAGGCGTTTTGAGGCCCCTCCAACCCCCCCCCCCCCCTAGTCCGCCATTGGTAAAGGGGCTCCGAGACGTGGATTGCCTAGGGACCCCGACTTGGTTAATCCGGCCCTGGATACAACTGAGGATTACCGTCAATCTTTCCATATCCGGAGAGATACTACAAATTCACAAATTTGTAGTACTTATACCTACCTAGGGGGGGCACGTCCCCATGCGTCCTGTTAACAGAAGTGGCGACATCTTTTGACAAATTCTTGAATTCGAAACCGAATTGTAATGGTAGTTTTGTTTAAAATTTCACGTGCACAGGTGTTATTTGTGAGGCGGCGCGTATGGCGTGACCAGTGGCGTAGCTGGGGAGGGGGAGGGAGTGGTGGGGGCGGTCCGCCCTGGGTGCCACCCGATGAAGGGGCACACCCAACCGTGGAAAGAAAAAAAATACGAAGAATATTGTCACAAAAATATTTTACACATGAACAAGGCCTGTTAGTTATATTTCGTTCCTAGCTCTTACTATTGGTCTGGTTGTTGAAAAAAGTGTTATTCTGTTTGTGTTAGTGTTAAAAAACAAGGTAAGTGGATTAGATATTTATTTGGGGGGGGGGGGGGGGGGGGGAGGGGTGACACCACGTTATGCCACCCATGCTAGCTACGCCACTGGGTGGGTAGGAATATATGGGTCATATTTCTAGAAATGGCGGATGTATGAATCCATCGCTTCCCGCTGCGGTGCAAGGCGATGGGTCGAGAGAGTCTGGCTGGAGAGTTCAAAATGTCTCCCTCAACCAGCCTCTTCAGATCCGACGCCACCAAAACCTAGACAAACCTCTCACCATGAACCCGAGCACCCCTGCTAAGTCACCAAACGTAACGAACCACTCGATGTTCGGAGCGGACTGCTTCTATTGCACCCGCCTGGGGCCGGCCCTGAACATAGGAATAATAATAATACGGGTATTAGAATGTTCCATATGTCGGTACCTACTAACAAACTAATCAACTCGCCTTTTCTCTTCTCCACAGGAGTAGACAGAGGACGGACAGCCACACAGATATATCTTAGCATACACTTTTCGGTTAGTTCATATTCATACATCATATCGGACGTAGGTAATCTTCTGTTATCAGGACTATTGATATGACCCAAGACCATGGGTGCATGCATGGTGGGGCAAAGTGGGGCGTTTGGCCCACCCTGGCTGGCCGATGCATGACCTCTGGGATTTTCAACCGAGTCGCGTTTTAAAATTTACAGCGCATTATAAAATGGTTTTTCCTTCTTCCGTTCGTAATCTTTGTATTCATAGAGCCCGAAGCATGAATATGCATCGCGTTTGGGTCCCACCCGGGCGTCCCTTGTTCGATTCCTCGACTGGCTAAGTCCTCCATCACAACACAAGCAACATTTTCATCATGTGGTGGTAGTAGGAGATTTTGGATTATTCGTAACCCGGGAATGTTTGTCTTTCTTTTTAAGAAACAATTAAAAAAAAATAAAAATATACAACAATAATGTTGTAGAAGCCTACTTTTTTCGGTATCTTCCTACCCTGGATTTTTATTTTTTGCCCCTCCCTAAATCAAAACCTGGCTACGCCCATGCCAAGACCCAACTCTATACCTAAATATTAAATGTGATTTTGATTCGATTCACTTGATCGTGCCATGTCTTCCTCGTGTATCCCCGACTTTTTGAAGTGAAAACGTCTTTAGCACCGTTGTGATTTGAAACTCGGTGAAACGAAATTAATTTTTGGGGATCGCTGGCAACGGTTAATATGCACTTTAAAAAAAAAACAACCTTTTGATTCACCTTAATTACATTAAAAGGCAACTATTTGCATTGGGGGAAGTGGAAAATATTTCATTCTAAATTTCATTACGTAAAATTAAAATTAGCTTTCGTCTTGTGAGATTGTACGCCAGAATCACAAACCATGTTATACAAACCTAGCGTAGCCGCTAAACTACTCGAAAACTGGGATGCTTTTCTTGCCTTGACGCGAGTAGGCGTTATAAAGGGGCACTTTCTTTTTTATCACAAACCATGTTACACAAAAATATTTTCCACTTCCCCCAATGCAAATAGTTGTCTTTTAATGTAATTAAGGTGAATCAAAAGATTTTTTCAAAAAAAAGTGCGTATTAACCGTTACCAGCGATCCCCAAAATTTACCGAAACGAAAAATTGCACTAAAAAGAGACAAACACATACTTACATCTACAGGATTTAGACTGCGTGAGAATGAGATAGTATAATCGGTCTCCTCTTTGTGCGGTGCTTCGGAGCCTCCCCACTCCTGTCTACTTTAGTTTTCTGAAGGTTTCACTTCTACCGCTGAATTGCACACTCTGTTTTTTTTTAAAGCTGCTTCGGCGCAAGTTTGTCGAAATGCCATTATTATAAGTTATAATTTTATAACACTGTTTTCACTAAAACATTTATTAATCTGTAGTCGACGTGAACTGTGGTTTATTTGTTGGCGATCTCCAGTGTCAACCGACATTGTCGATAAAACCTTTATCGATGTGCTCGTGCTAGATTTAATTTTTTAAATATAATTACTGCTTAAGATCTCCAACTGCTCCCCGCTAACCGGAGCCGGTGAAATAGATATTGCACTGAAATAGATACTTTAGAATCACACTGGCCACATGCAAGATTCATAGAAAATGCGTTTAACAAGGTTAGGGAACGTACCCATACTACGTGACCAACTTTTTGCAATTTTTAACCCCCCCCCCCCCCCCGGTGACCAAAATCCTAAGCAACCCGCCGCTCATTTGTATGGAGCGTGACATTTTGAAGACCCCCCCCCCCCCTAAATGTGTCACGTAGTATGGGTACGTTCCCTTAGCTCATCGAGGGGGTAGAGCGGTGATTGGTTAAAATTTCGTGACGTGGCTTGAAGTCCATGTTCCACTGTGAGATTTGAATTAAATGCAATACAAGTGGCAGTGTTTTACTTAAAGCTAGGTCACGCGTTAGAAATTTCGAAAGAGGCACGATGAGCTTTTTTTTAAAAGGCCCATATGAGCAAACTAGATTAAACACATTTTTTGGGCCACACATGCATCGCAATGTGTGGTCAGTGTGATTCTGAGGCATTTATTTCCATATAAAATGTATGGATTATAAAGGCAGAAACACACTTGCGTGTCGTGGCGTGTCGTGACTACAAATTAACCAATCATCGTCGTGGCCTGTCGATACGCCACGACGTACAAATATGTCTCTAATATGGTTAGAGAATAAATGTATGAAACCGATGTGCTTCTGGCGCGTCACGACACGCCACGACACGCAAGTATGTTTCTGCCTTAAGTATGTAGTCCATATCGAAATGTGTCGCCTAGGTAGGTACGTCGACCCAGTAAGTTCTTACCTTACTTGCGTAGGTATTGAAAACAAAAAACATCTCTATACTTTTTAGCACCATTTATTAAAAGTTGATGTTACAAAACACACACACCTACACAATAAATCATTCATATTTAATATACCTACCTAAAATAAAGACTAAAAAAAAGTTTCATCATAAAACCAAATAAGAAAACACAGTCCGTTCAAATCAATTCAAACAATAGTCTGGTATCTAGCCTCATCGAGTTCCTTATTTAAATTTTCTTGCAGCTGGCGGCCGCCATCTTGTCCATCGGTTTGGCGCCCATTTTGCGGTGAGAAATCATAAGATGGCCGCCTCCGATGTGCGAGGCTGTCCTTGTCGAAGTGTGTAGGAAACATTGCCAGGTACTCGTAGAAGTTACTGTCTAGTTCAGGATTTACAGGCAGAGAATTGCGCATTTCGTTGTCTTGATAGTTTGGAGAGATGCTGTCGCCATTCACCAAGTTCTCTGCGAAAAAATAATAATAGTTAATAGTTTATGGCAGATCAAGTGAGGAATTTGAAATATTCTAGGCATTTCTTATACTTAGTAGGTAAGCAGTGTAGGATAGAGCCTGGGTTCTCTTTTGAACTGATTCAGTGATCATACATGAAACTCTCGACCTTCTTTCAGCCTAACAAACTCCCTAAATGAGGATTTGTTTGATTTAAATGGCTTAACCCTTGAAAGATAATCGCTGTCCTTTTTTTATTTCGCAACATAACGCTTTGTCTATCTCAGTGAGCTCAGTTGCCGATCAGAGCTTGCGCGGGGCGGCTCTGCCACCACGGTAAGTACAATCATTTCTCAGAAAAACATACACCATACGTGACGTATGATCATCTTTCGAAAGACGTAGGTAAGTATGAATATCTTTTGTGTAATTTTCGGACTTCTTATAAATGTGATTTAGCGAACAATTTTTTTTTATATTTTTAAGTTTAACGACTGATTAGCTTTTAAAAAAGTATGATTTAGACATAAAATGAAACATTATTTAAACATTGCATTTAAAAAAAGAATTAATAGAGTATACTTAGTTTATGTAGCCAAAGTCTCTGAATTAGCGAAGAGGCTTTCAGCATTTTGTTATTTTTTTTGTTATTATAATACTTATATTTTTATAATTATTTTGGCTTTATTTGAAGTACAAAATCCTAAACTAATTATTCAACTATCTTTTTAAACTGTTTAATAATATGTCAAAAATATACATTTTTAAACTTTACTACTTTAGGTCAAAATAAGATTATCTTTCTAGGGTTAAGTATTTAGAAATATTGTGCTGTAATACCACAAAAAAATAAAACACAATCATTTGAAAGTTTCACTGGTACAAGATATCACCCCAACTCAGTGCCTAAGTAAAATTACCTATGTAAGTTAAACCTTAAGTAGATATTACCTATGTTAAGTACCTACATATATGGTGTAGTACCTACTCACTTGGCTTTTAAGTAATGGTTTAGTTCCCATTAGATATTAGGTAACGTGTATTTTTTACTGAAGTTTTTAATAAAGTAAAAGTGTTGATAATAGTCGAATAATCAATGTTCTTCATACTTATGGCTGCCTATGCTCTGTGACTCCCCTCATGCCTCGACGATATTTTGTCAGAGGGTCAAAATATTTCTGCTTTGGTTATAATAAAATCCATATAAACTAAAATCCATAAAAAACTGTTTTTGACCGGTGATAAAATACGCTTTCAAATTTTATGAATCGAAATTTAACATAAAGTTTTAAAAATGGCTCCCCTTACTTTTTTTCTATCAGTAATATTACTGATAACGGAAAAAATGAAAATGAATACCTACATATTTTATTAGACAAATGTATCACGAACGTTATTGCCATCTCACTTTTTTGTCGTTCCATGTAAAAATAATTAATGAAAAATTCGCAAAGTTACATTTTATTTTTAAAGTTTAAATTTATTTCAAATTGCGATTCGAAACTTTGGTTTCATAAAGGTTTACATTTTACTTGTTTTATGGCTATTTTTTTTAAATTTGAATATAAAGCGTGGTAGTTTCTCTTTCTAACATCGTTTAAATCATATTTCTTACTATGATAGTAAGGGAGATACAACGATTTCTATGAGACATATGAGGAGCTCAGTATCAAAGTGGGACATAAGCCATTTGGATTATTTTTCAGAAGAGTGAGTTTCTTGTTTCGAATATGCTCGTATGAAATATCTGATTTTTTTTCTATCTGCATAATCCTTGCGCTTAAAGAATCACAAGCCATCCATAACAATCTATAATTTAATACTCTAACTATTTTATTTTTAAATTTAAAAATTACTATGTCCGCTTTTGATACTAAAACGAGCAATTGTCAGTTTGAAACACATGAGCCTGCAAGCGTCCGTTTTTGAAACAAAGTTTACAAAGATCCAAGCTCTATAGTATGAAAGAAAAGGCTATTCAAGTTCATTTTTATGAAGTTTATTTTTTTTTAGTAGCGTAATAATAAATTGTTACAAATAAAATTACTCACTTTGTGATAATAATAAGCCAACTCCGGTATAAACGCAAAATAAGCGCCGTAAACGCAATACTTAATTACTCAATATATTGCCATTTTTTCAATTCTATTTTTAATTATATTCATCAAAATGGGCTTATTAGTCTCATAAACGTAGGATTCGAGGTTCTAATCATCGTATTTATATAAGAAAACTTCATTGAAATGAGCACAGATTTGAATTAGTATTGTGGGCGAATTGACTTACTTTAACGGCTTTTCTTTTGCTCGTTTCCAATTTTCAGAGTTGGTTACGCGCTTACAAGCATTAGTGATCTCCATTTTATCATATTTCGGTGAATTTGGTGCTGTAAAACTTCAATAAACCTCAAATTTCAGCCTAAAACTGTTAACCCACGATCACATTCGGCGGTTGGTGCTTGACTGTCAAAATAACAGCCGCCATGACACTTTTTGTAATGTTTTTGTTGGTTTTTGTATTGAATGTCCGATTTTGTTGCAAACATGAGTTGTAAGTGTCCGCTTTTGAAACAAAGTGCAAATTTTAACATGTGATTTCTTGTATTAATTGTCCGTTTTCGATAGATTCTCTCAGTTATTCAGTTAGAGAATCAGACGTACTACCATAATCAATCAATATATGCATTTTATAAAAAGTGGCGTATGTCCCACTTTGATACTGAGCTCCTCATATATGAGTAGTTCCGAAAACCGAACAAATAGAATTTAAGGGCTAGGGAAGATAAAGATATTGTATTGTAAAATGAGCTTACCATAATATTGTGATGACTGGGAAGGAAGTGATGCCAAGTATTCATTGTTCAGCCATTGCTCGTAGGGGCTGTCTGGAGAATCAACCTGTTATGAATTAAAATAATAATCAGTATCAATACGTAAATTTCTTTATTAATTTGTACACGCCCAATTAGGGCTTTTACATATGATATAATTAAATATACATTTGATATAATCAAAGAATTAAGAGATATAACAATATTAAAATAAGTACTAAGTATAATTTTTTTAACTTATAAACAACAGAGTAAAATATAGGATGCCCATTCATATAAATTTCGATACATATTGAAAATTTATAAACATTTCAAAGCTATCAAGATAGACATATTTAATAACAACGTTTTTATAGGCTGATAGACATTCAAAACCGTTGGTGTTCATGTAATATTTATTCCCTGTACTGTGCAGTCGGTTCTTACTGAGTTTATTTCTGCATTGGTACCTGAATTGTTACAATGGTAAGGTACTTTCTGACGAACCGTTCTACTAGGCACATGAAAGTTAATCAGCCTAAGGAGTTCAGGGGAGTCAAACATGTTATTAACAATGTTTTAGAGAAAAAATAGATCAGTACATACAATAGTACATATTGTTCTTTCTTTTAATGTGGCAAGGCCCATAATTTTCAACAGCGACACGTAGCTAATGTTTTCAATAGGAATTCCTGATCTATAATTTATGTTTTGTAAAAAAATATGTTGGATTCGCTCGATAGATTTTTCATGAATATTGTAAATACCGATATTCGTACTTACACAATTTCTATTAAAGATTAAAACGTGATTTAGATAATTTAGGTTATAGGCACAGGCCGCACAGGGGTACCCAACCTAAATCATTTGGTGGGCCAAAAAAATATTACCTAGCTTAAGTTTTTTAAGTACCTACTTAACCATGGCATAGCTCAAGATGGCTTGCCTTCAGATTGCTTTGTGCAGAGCGAAACATGCAATTTTAGTAGGGTTTTTACATAACAATTTTTCCCTACCGACAAAACACAAGACCTTTAAGACTATAATAGCCAGGTAATATTTTTAAATACCCACATGAGGTAAAAATTGCAAGGCGCATATGACGCCGTTCTATTTGTATAAGGAACATTAACTTTAAATTCAGTAAATTTAAATGATTCATCTCTTCAAGATACATAAGAATCTAGTAAATGAAAAAAAAAAAAAAAAGGTTAGGATTATTTGGCAATCACTAAAAAAATCGGTTATAGTAAATACCTAGGTAGGTACCTACTAAATTATGACACAAGGTGAAGTGGTCAACCATTTAACAATAATAATTACTTTCTCTATGCGAAATTTGGAATAGGTGCTGCACTGTGACTCAAAATGAAACCCAACCACCTAGAACAGGCTCAGCCTAATGACGTGGTTTATAAACAAAAAATGTCTGTAACTATTATGTATCTTTCGATTAAAAAAAGTGAATATTGGAGTACAAAACTATGTCCCAGAATGAAATCAAAAGTAGGTACTAAACAATGGATTGTAATAAGGTTATTATTACTAAACATTGAGTCAAGATGAGATTAATATTAGGTATTTTACCGTGACTCAGGTGAAGTTGGCAGTTTATAACCATGACTCAAAATACGGTTACATTTAACTACTAAGTTATATTTACTATTGTAAATATTAATTTATAAACTGTAGGTACATTACTGTGGCTCATAGTGAGGTTAAAATTGTCCACAAATCAATAAAATTTTGAGGAAATACTTAAACCGAGAGTCAAAAAAAGTTGGAGTATGTACCTAGGTCAATTTGGGAGGCGGGTGTGGGTACCGCCGCCCCGGGAACCATTTATTGGATAATCAACATCTCTGCCGTAGGGTGTATGGGTGCCCGAGTTCATGGGATAAGGTTTGTCCGGGTCTTGGCGGTGGAAGCGTCTGCCCACCTACTGCGTGGCGGGCCGGATAGAGAGGTACTGGTTGAAGAAGGTCTTTTGACCATTACAGCCGGATTCTCTAGACCCATCGCCTAGCACCGCAGTTGGAGGGATGGATTCATACGTCCGTCACTCCCGGACACACTGACCCCCAGATTCCTACCCACCCCTCATACCTTTTACCTTCCCAGAACTTCCTATCCTTCCCTTCCAAAAAGACCCTCCACACAGGACATAGGCCCTGAGGGAAATTATTTTCCTTAGGGCCTCCTGTCTGGAGCTAATGTAAAAAAAGAGATAGGTACTCGTTGGAAGGCTCGAAGGTTCGAAGGTTCGAAATATCCGGGGCTGAGCTTTCGATATCTAGTGGTATTTACGAAAACTGGTGTCCGGAAACGAAATTAAAATCAAATCAACTCACCGAGCCCCCATTTCTCCTGCCCACCCTTGGAACGGACTTGCTGGCCTTCAGGAAGAAGCTTTCGAAGTCCCCGGGGGCGGAGCGCCCTGCACGGGGTACGGACTTGGGCGCCTTGAGGAAGAACGAGCTGGGCTCCCCGGGGCGCGAGCCCCCCACGGCCCCCGCAGCCAGCACCAGCAGGCAGAGACAAAAGCAGGATTGTGGCATGGCTGAAACAAAGACAAAATTTGACACAACATATTAGGTAAATATCTAGTGGCGTTTGTTGCAAAAACTGATTTCCCGAAACCAATTGAACAAAATTAAAATTTAAAAAAACTTTGGAGACCTTTCAATAATTTATTTATGTGAATCAGGTCCAACTGCTCGGAGTTAGTGGGACTACGATATTCCCAATTGAGGTAATGTTGCACGACTGAAGAAAGTGGAATGGAAAGGAGTTGGGAAACAGGACAGTTTTTTTTTTACATGAGCTCCACATAGGAGGCCCTGAGGAAAATAATTTCCCTCAGGGCCCTTGTCATTTTTGGGGATGCTGTGTGGAGGGTTTTTTTAAGGAAAGGAAGAAGAGGAGAGTTCTGGAAAGGAAAAGTTTTTAAGGGGTGGGTAGGAATCTGGGGTTTAGTATGTCCTGGTCATCCGCCTCCAAGACCTAGACAAACCTCACCCCATGAACCCGGGCACCCCTGCTAAATCACCAAACGTAGCGAACCACTTGGGGTGACCTATGGCAGAGGTGTTGGTTATCCAATTAAGGTTCCCGGGGCGGCGGTACCCATTCCTGCCTCCCAAATTGTACATTACCAAATTGTAGTTGCGTGATTCTAAGCATTTCGATTTGAATGGTGGTCGTTCACTACAGCGATACTTATTAATACCTTCTTAGAAAGCTGCTGTTAAATGTTTTCATAAAAATAATGTAAATGTATAACATTTGGCATGGATAACTCTTTCGCAGCCAACTGAAGCCGAAGGTAGACCCCAAAATTACCATCGTTCTTATATTATTTAAATTTAAATACATGAAACATATTTAGTATTTTAAGTATTCCTGTGCAAAGGATTAATACATAATGTGCCGTTTAAAAAAATGTGAAAAAATCGTTGATCGCAGGAAAAAATATTTTGCCAAACATAGGAAATATTCCCTGCCCAATAAATGGACAAATAACAAAAAAAAGAATCTCCATGGTTTAAACGCCCATAAAAAAATTCATAGGGTCATCGGCCGACCCACTTTGTCACGGACGTTATGTTTGGCATCTTGGCCTGTCGAGAGTTAAAAAAAGATTTTCGTAAATACGATGCATTGTTTTTTTTTGGAAACCCGTTAATTTGTTGGAAATTGGATGTTACGCTGGCCAGATACACGAATTATAAAATTGGATCACGAAATTTGCTCAGATCCATCGAGAAATCAACGCAGTTATTTTCTACTCTCAATGTTATTTGCTTTGAAATAAATTAATCATGATGACTGTTTTTAAAAATAAGAGTCCCAACTGCCCGGAATCTGTGGCACTGCGGCATCCCCAAATGGATTACATATTGAGAGTCAGAAGGGACTGGGGTGGGGAAGGATATAAGGAAATGGAAGGTTATTTCTAACATTATCTTCGCACATGAAGATGAAGTTATACGTGAAATCCTATTTAGATACTATTTTGATTAATCTTTACGACGAATCGGCTTACAGTATGAACATAAAAAAATATGCTACGGATAAATCGAAGCTTTAACTAGCGTTTCTATGTATTGGAATTACAATAAAATTATTATTTACGTAACAAAAAATATAAGCGTAAACCTTCAAAAAAAATATTTTTTCATGACTTAACTATGAAGTAATACAAGAAACAATTTTTTAAAAGTACCCCTCTATTTTTGAGGTTTTCTATGTTCTAACTTTTTTTCGTTCTTATAAAATTATGCACAAAATAAATAAAAACCACTTTTTCGCTTACTAGCCTCGTGCAAATAAGACGCACGATTTTAAAATTTTGCAGGCATGAGATTCGAAATATTTCTAGCCTTTATATTCCTCTGAAGCACTGAAGAAAATAATTTCCCTCACGGCCTGTGTCATCTTAGGAGATGCTGGGGGAGGAAAGGGGGGAGAGGAAGTTCTGGGACGGAAAAGATATAAGATATGGGTATCACGATCACAGAATACACCGGGGTCAGTGTGATCAGCAGTGACGGACGTATGAATCCATCCCTCCAACTGCGAATGCAAGGCGATGGGCCGAGAGAGAACAGCTGAAGTGGTCAAAGGGTCTCCTTAAACCTACATCCCCCGATCCGGTCCGTCACGCATTCGCTGTACACACCTCACCCAAAGAACCCGGGCACCCCTGCCACGTCACAAAACGTAGCGAACCACTTTAGATGACCTATGGCAGGAGTGTTGGTTATTCAATAAATGGTCCCCTCTACATATATTGCGTCCTTTCTACAACTCAGTGATAAGGAAAGCCGAGCTCAGTATCAAGACAAAGATGGCAGTGTTCAAAACTGTATACCACCCGACACTCATTTACGGCCACCAGATATGGATGCTAAATGAACGAACACGCTCTAGAGTCCAAGTTGCCGAAATGAGGTACTTGAGAGGAGTGGCAAGGGTTACGAAATGAGATCATGTAAGAAACTCGACGATCCGAGACGATCTAAACATTGAACCACGCAAAATCGCAACTAAGGTGGCTTGGGCACGTACTAAGAATGTCTGATGATTAGATTCCGAGGAAAATACTGAGTGCGATTCCAGGGGGTAGACGTCCAGTGGACCACCCCAGACACAACTCCAGAAACTGTGTGAGGAGAGGATGGGACTGCACATGGACGGAGAACTATAAGCACAAGACAGGGACGTATGGATGAGCGTTGTCGATGCAGTGGGTCCCCGACCCGAATAGAATAAGGGGACGAAGATGATGATGAAAAAAAACATTGTAATTTTTTTGTACCTACTTGTTTTTAAAACAATCAGATGCGAATGAAATAGGTGCAGGTGTATTAAAACTTATGAACTTTCCCTTTAGAGTATGCTTGCAATCGTTGATTGCACGCTTCTGCATTATCGTTTGAAATTTCCAGCTTTTATATCAGATCTTATTTCGATCTGCCCCGCATATTGGGACCGTTTTACGTTTAATCCCCTCTGATAACGATCGAACAATTTTTATTAGACACCTATTAACAACCTTCTGTGCCTAAAATTAAGTCATCATTTATTGGCGGTGCGTTGGAAGGTATCTGCTTATTTTTTGTTCGCGACCTAAATGCAGTGGTGTAGCAACATTTTGTAAAAACGGGTTTCTCACAATTTTTTCTAATAAATGAAGACCAATTTCCGTACAAAATTTCAAATTAAAAATCTTTCAATAATATTGTTTATTTGCAGGCATATGAACGGTGACCAGATAACTCAGAATGAAACAGTGGCGGCGTAGGGTAGATTGGCACCCGGGGCGGTTTTGTATTGAGCACCCCCAACTTAAAATAAAGCACCAAGATCACATTATCCTAATTTATTACCTGTCTCTTTCAGTAGATAAAATCGAAAGATTGGTTAGTCGCGCTTGGCTCATTGTGGACCTAAAGTACGATTTTAATAATTTTAGCTTTGATAAGCTTCTTTCACACGCAGCCACCAAAACACATATTGTTAAAAAAAATCTCAAGCCTCGATTACATTGAGCGAGTTTACAAGCTACTAGCCGGCGTATTCAGCTAGTGAACTCGCTCAGTGTTACCAACGTTTTAGGCTGAATAACACTAAATGTAACCAGCATAAAATCCGTTGCCCTGTAACGATGGTTTAATTCTTCATAAAATCTATCGTGACATTCTAACATTGCTTTCCACAGCTTCTCTGGTAAGTCCAGCATCTCGGGCAAAAAATGTGAGGAAGAGGCAGGCATACGTTTTTGAAATCTCCTCCTTTCTCTTTTTCCTCCAATCAAAATGTCTACCTCACATTTTTTTATTGCGTAGCAAATAGCCTTTTCCATTATTTGGTTACGTTGAATTTGAAGAAAAATTTTAACAGCTATAATTTTTATTACACACTTTTCCAAAGTTAGTCCAGATTTTTATGTATACTTTTTTGGCTGATTAGCTTCTTCTAGGACACCAAAAGGAAAGATAGCATAGAAAACTGAAGTCACACAAAGCTGGTATGAGTATTGATGCTGCTTCTTTTGCTTCGATGCTTTCTTTGCTGTGCTGGGATTACGCATCTCTTCGAGTGTTGATACAACCATCTCAAAATTATTCTCCAGTGTTTTAACAGCGTCGTGATGAGCACTCCATATTATCATCTTTGATAGTCGTTTAAAGGACACGCCTATATTTTTCATTAGTATTTCACACCGCGCTCGATATTAGGTACGCGCGGTATAAGATCAGACAATTTGGGAGGCGGGAATGGGTACCGCCGCCCCGGGAACCTTTATTGGATAACCGAAACCACTGCCATAGGTCACCCCAAGTGGTTCGCTACTTTTTGTGATTTAGCAGGGGTGCCCGGGTTGATGGGGTGAGGTTTGACTAGGTCTTGGAGGCGGTTGACCAGGAACCCCAAATTCCTACCCACCCCTTAAAACATTTTCCTTCCCAGAACTCTCCTATCCTCCCTTTCCATAAAAAAAACCCTCCACACAGCATCCCCAAAGATGACATAGGCCCTGAGGGAAATTATTTTCCTCGGGGACTATGTAATCTTAGGGAATAAATGCAACATGAATTCATTCTTTAGGGAATTAGAAATTATGTTCGAAAAAAAATGAAAATATAGTTTCGATGCGTTTCAATAGTATCATTAATTAATGTTCATTAGTATCTAGGCTAGGTACAAGAGTAGGTAGTTATTTATTGATATGTCTTTATAGAGGAAGATTTTGTGCATTCTTTGGCTCTACGGGTGAGTTGTCGTTGTCACCCCTCAGTGCTTGGTACCCGGGGCGGACCGCCCCCTCCGCCCCCCCCTTACACCGCCACTGGAATGAAAACAACTCAGAAGCACCTCATAAAGGTCATTAAGAGTGATGATAAAAAAATACAAAAATTGGTTAAATAGGTTAAGTTAGGTCCCTAACCCAACTTAACCTATTTAACCAATTTTTAAAAAATATTTTAAAATAGCCGGTAACCCTATTACCGGCTATTTTAAAATATTTTTTTCATAGCTTTTAATGACCTTTCTGAGGTGTTTCTGAGTTGGTTTCTTTCTGAATTGGCATGGAACCATATGAACACAAGTGCATGGATTAAAAGTTACTATATGTGAATAATTATTTTTAAATTACTTAGGTAGGTACCATTAGGTATAACAATATAATAGAGTACAAATCGCAAGCCACCTCTGGTCTGGAGCCCCAACATACCTGAAAAAATCTCTCGACTCTCTGCAGAAACGGTCGGTCCGTTTGATAGATTCTCCTAACTTCTTCTCCTAACAAACGGATTGCGATCTTTAGAGCACAGCCGTCGAGTCTCTTTTTTTTTTTTTACAGTGAATACCGCACAAGAATCTCAACTGCTCCCGTCTGGAGCCAGTGAGACTATGGCATCATCAATTGGGGTATGTTGTGAGGCTGAATGTAGCGGGGAGGGGAAGGAGGTGGGGAAGAGGAAGGTTGGGAAGTACCTGGCTATTCAGATCTGGTCACTAAACACGGCTAAAGCCATTTTCAAGCAACGTTTCAATTCTGAATGGTGGTCTTACACCAGGGCGATACTGAGTGGGAATGCTATCTGTGTTTTACAGGCATTTCAACGGAAGATGCTCCGAGGAACTAGCGTCATTGATCTCTTCGACACCGGTGCATAGTACGAAAACGCGCCAACCGCGCGCACAACATATATGGTTGACATTTGTCATATGAGAACGGGTCGATTCTTCGACTCGTTCTTATGTTCAACAGCTCGGCTGTGGATATATTTGCCGGCCTCTGTGTTTCTTCCTTCCTACAACTTAGGTCTCTCCAAGACCAATGTTCATTCCTTCCTCTCTTCAAAAAGATCCTCCACACAGCATCTCAGATGACGTAGGACCCGAGGGAAATTATTTTCCTCAGGCCCTCCTGTGTGGAGCTAATGTAAAAAAAAATGTTATGATCAATCAACTGTCTTATCCTTTCAAGTAAAAACAATTGATAAAAAAACTCACGAAGTTTAATTTTTCCAAATTGTGGTCGGAAACAGTGTTCATTTTAATATTTTTGTTGTTAACTTTTAGATTTAAATATAAAGCATGGTGTTTTCCGTTTCTCATCCAGATAGTAAGTAACTCATTGTGAGTAAATCAAATAAATTACTAGGTTTTATTGTAAGATCAACCAAACTGTTTAAGAATTCTAATAGCCTAATAATTCTATTCAATTCCTTAATCCGAAGTGTTCTTGAGTACGGGTCAACAGTCTGGAATCCACATTATATTACACAGGTATCTAGACTCGAATCAGTCCAAAGAAAATTTACACGGATTTTGTCTTACCGATCAGGTGTCTATCTAAAGACTTAAATATTTAAAATTAGAGAGTCTAGTTAAAAGACGAAACATAAATGACCTCTTAATGCTTTATAAAATTGTGAATAATCGTATAGACAGTAACTTAATCAACCAAATCAAGTTATACGCCAGGCCCAAATCTACGAGAACCCTTAACATATTTTGCACCGAAATTTTTACGAATAATACTGGATATTTTAATCCTATGTCTAGAATGTCTCGATCATACAACGATCTTGTTAAAATACACAGTTTCATAGATATTTTTGTAATTAATATAACATGTTTCAAAAAATATCTCCACAATTTGTGCACTTAAAAACAAAAAAAAAAAAAATTTTGCTGTTTTACTACTTTTTAGTAAATACTTCATAAATATTGTATACTTGTTATTATTATGTAATTCAATTTTGTATTTAAGTTTTCAAGTTATGTACAAATAATACTTGCATTGTTTTTCAAGAGTTTGCTTCTGTGAAAATGCATATGTGATAACTGCAGACACATTAGTCTAGGGATACTTATACTTGTATTTTAATTTATTATATATTACCCACAAAAATGTTGTATAAATATCCTGTTTGTGTCTAAAATAAATAAATAAATAAATAAGGGAGGCACAACGATTTCTATGAGACCTATGTATAAGCTGTTCCCAAAAGCGAAAAAATTAGCCTGAGGGTTAATAAAAAAACGCAACCCAAAAAATTAAAAAAGGTAAAAAAAAATAAGAAAACGTATCCTGCTATACAATGAATTTTTAAAATTATTATTTCCTCGAGACGCCAATGCAGTTTCCAGCGGCAGCCCCTATCAGCTATGAGCAGTGTCGTATAGATCGAGTAGGTGTGCAGGTAGACAGCTTATCATGTTTTGGATAAGAGTTCAATGAAAGTGTAAATGTTTGATGTGGCGATGCGATAGGAATTTCAATGACTCAATTTTATGAGTGCAGAATGCTAATTATTTCCGAGGTGTTTAAATTTATCACCTATAGCGAGTTCCCGGCATGCGTTGCAATGCCACTTAATGAAAAAATTGTTTCTCCCTGCGTGTCCTTTCCCATTCGCCCCGTTACCCGTTCGTCTCCCCTTCCTCTCCCGCGTCCCCTTCCCTTCTCACTTCCCACTCCTCTCTTCTTCCCTCTTTCGCTTCCCCCGTCCCACGAACCCCCCTCCCGCGTTCCCCTCCCCCTTCACGTTTCCCGCCCCACCCAATCGCGGGATGCGCACATCAAATCCCCAAAGTTTCATCGCAATCGTATGAATGGTTTAACAATGCAGAGACAACTCACATACATACTAAGAAGCAAGCATATTTTGATTTAGATATATATACATAGATAATCTGTGTTGCCATGTCTCAAAACTGAAAAACCATGTTTCAGGGATAAAAAAAAACATGTTTTACCTTGGATAAGTTTTAAGATTTTCACGGCCAAAAGCATTTTCGTTATTTGTTTTTGGGGTGTTATGCCGTGTTGCGCTACCTCCTTCTTTAGCCAACGTTTCGGATATCGTTGCAGTGTCCATGGGCCGGATCTGCCCTGATGATGGACACTGCAACAATGTCCGAAACGTTGGCTAAAGAAGGAGGTAGCGCAACACGGCATAACACCCCAAAAACAAATAACGAAAATGTTTTACCTTGTTTTGAAGGTTAAAATAACCATGAAAAAAAGCTTTTTATTGAGAATATAAATAAGAAAATAACGATACCTAAGTAAAGCGGATGTCACCCCCCGGGGAGTGGTGCCCCCCCCCCCCCCCCCCCCTCCTATTAAAGTTGACAAAACGCTAATTTCGACTTATACTTTAACCCGCGGGCCGCACTCCAATTTCCGTCTCGGGGGGGGGGGAGCCATATTCGAATCAAAGAACTGGTTTTACTAAAACTAATGACAAAAATAGTTACGTAACTGCCAACACTCTTTAATTATAGCTACACTCAGAACATGCAAATGGTTTTCCTGAAAATTCAGGCTGCACATAGTCTGCAACCAGAGTTTTATAACTGCACTTTGAACACGAGAATGGTTTCCGTCAAAATGCATCAGCAGATGAAACCACAACTGAAATTTTTAGTTGCATTCTGAACATGAAGCTAGTTTCAATTTAGATTAAATTTGCATGCGGGGAATTAAAACTATACTCAGAACATGAAAATGACTTTCATCAACATAACATAAGAAATGCAAAGAAATAAGCAAATGAAATCACATCTGACACGTTTTCATTGCATTCTTAACACAAAACTGGTTTTAATTACAGGTTGAATCTGTACGCCATGAATTAAAACTATACTCAGAACTTGAAATTACTTTCCCCCAAAACTGGCAGCTATGCAACTACAAATTTATAACTACATTTCACAAACGAGAATGGTTTCTTATGAAACGCGTTAGCGAGATAAAACCCAACCTGGAAATTTTTTTGTTGCAACCTTAACACAGAACTGGTTTTAAATATAATGTGAGTTTGTACGCGGAGAATTAAAACTCCATTCAGCACATGAAAATGGTTTTCCTCTAATTCTGGCAGCACAAAGTACGCAACTAGAATTTTATAAATGCACTTCTAACACGAGGAATGCGTCAAAAAATGAAAACCAACCTGGAATGTTTTCATTGCATTCTAAACACAGAACTGGTTTCAGTAATAGGGTAAATCTGTACGCGGAAACTTAAAACTATTTTACTGAGTATATAAAAATGGCTTTTCTCTAATGCTGGCAGCACAAACGTGACTAGAATTTTATAAATGCACTTCGAAAGCGAGAACGGGCTTCTACAAAAGCGTAAGTAGACGAAACCACACATGGAATGTTTTCATTGCATTTTGAATACAAAACTGGTTTTTCCGTCAGAGCGAATTGGATAGTGAGTCCCCAGGTTTAATGAAAACTGCACTTAGAGCACCAAAATGGTTTTACCTTCGAAATGCGTTAGGGTTAGCAGATGAATCCGCAACAGGAATTTGCATTGTGGACACAAGATTGGTTTCACCTTTAGAATGAATCTGCATAGGACTCCACTAATCAGCCAGCTTATATTAAAAATTTTCTACATTTTGTAGCATAATTATTGTCCACAAAATAATATTATATTTATTGAACAAATTACAATAAATTATATTTAATTACTTTTTATGCGAGAAGTGTGTCAATTATTGTGGCATTAATGTTTGTATTATATATAAAATGTTAAGGGACGTGCTTGACTTAATATAACCAGTGATTCCTGACTTTATTTGGGGAGATTGTTATATATAGCTTTTAGTTCATCATCGCTTTGAAATTGAATAATTTCGTGCTACAGATTATCATACACATTCGACGGTTAGACGTTAAATGGAGTAGCAAATATGTTCAAATCCGTTTGCTCTCTTTTCACGCTCTTAAATCGTTCATTAAATGCCTCACTTAATTTCGCGCACTCACCAGCGTATTCAAACTATGTAGAAGGCTTTTGTCCTTGCGGTGTTGGAAAATGCATCGTGTTATTCATTTCGAGTTGCACTTTCCACAGCCTTAATTTGGTTTCAAATGATTTCACGTTTTACTCAGCTTCAACTTTTCTTTTGTTCGTAGTTGTCATTAATAGCATTTTATTGATTTACTCTCCACTTTACTTCCGCAACGATGACTAGAAAATAATGTTTATGGGTCATTCCGCGGTTTCGTTCAAATTTGCCTGATTCCGCGGAATTTTTTTTTTGCGTTTTTACTATATATTTTTTTAGAAATGGGTTCCTGTACCTACCAGATGTAGAGAGGTGAAAAGGGCACCTTTGTACGACTCTTGGATATGAAGAAAATTGATGGATGGTAATGAAGGTGTGGATGGTAATGAAAAACTTTTGGACGGTAATTTATAAATTTGGATGGTGATGAAGTTTGGTAATGAAATATTAATAAATGGTAGTGAACACGTTCAAAGTTCTTAAAATTTCTGTGAATAATGAAATATGAATTGAAATTGAATAATATAATAGATTTCAAATCATGCCAAGTATCGTTTGACCTGATGTGATGAGCGGATTAGGAAAAAGGAAGAAAAATCTATTATAGTGAAAAACTAAAAGCTTTATTCAGACTTTCGAGTATTGGAGACAAGAAATACATTTGTTCATACGTAATCAGTTCTGCTTACTTATGCTTTTGCAATATTTGTATAAATTGTTGAAAAATAATGGACAAAATATCAAAATAGGTGCAAATGAAGAAAATGCAGCTGGAACATCACAGGCACACCATAATTTCCCTACTTATTCTACTTACCCCGAAATTATAAGGCGTAGTCAAATTCTTTATAATTCAGTTTTATAAGTGGGTATTGGACACAAGAAATACAAAATTTTCACATTCCTGAGCAAACATTGTAATAATTGAAGAATAGAAATATTTCAATATTAAAAATAATAATTAAAATAGGAAAAGAACAGAACTCAATTGGAATGCAGTTAAAAATAACATCAGAGACACTACTAAACAAACACAACATAACTAATACATAGTAGGTACAGATCTTACATCTAAATAGGAACATGATATTTAAGGAACTTTAATGAGATCACGAGTTGCTATTCTTGTGAAGGTTTTTGCTCGAAAACTATTTAAAATTAAAGTTCGGCAAATTTTTGAAAGTGAATTTTCCTCTTCCATTCTCATATGGATCTTGCAAGCGCTGAAGAATTTGTAATTCCAGAATGAAATGAAATTGGCCAGACAATTTTTTGGAATTTCTTTGAGCTTTTTTCAAAAAAAATACTTTGTACTCTAGTGTGTACTCATATTTCCCAATAATTTTCCTAATGAAATAATGTGTTGTGTTATTTATTTTATATTGAACCATTATCCAGTCTTCGAAGTCATATTTGAATGGCGCCTCCTTATGCTCTTTTCGTCAATTTCCATGTGTGGGATTTCCATAGTTTTGGGAGACTGCTGTTTTGATTCATTGAAATCAGGATCTTCTACTCTTAGGGATCGGATGAACTTCTCGAACTGACATTGATCGAAAAGATTGAATTCTTGGGTACTATTTTTATAGAAGGAATAATGCTGACAGTCGAACGGGATATTTGAGAGTATTTTCACTTTACATTTCTTTTCTATAGTTTTAGCAGATTCTGGCGTTGAAGCAATAGTATCGTCCAAAAACATCGAGCCGTCGAATTCGCTCAATAGCATATTGTCATCAATATTTTTGAAAATAGTAGGCGAGTCAATAGTAGCTATGTCGTTTACTTTTTTCTCTAATGTATCTTCGATTGCTATGTTTGCGTTTCGTAGCTTCCATTTTCAACGCAACGCTTCCATTTTCTTTTGTTCGTTTTTTTTTTTTTTTTTTAAGTTTGTTTATCTCATCCTGTAACTTGGTAATGTTTTTCCTAGATCTACCTTAATTTTCTAACATTCCTTAGACAATGCATGCTTTTTTGTGTGATTCGTTGTTCATTCTCGACTGCGAAGAGATCAGGATCTAGAGTGTTTTGCACATTATTGGGTACTTCCTTAACAATGTCACTAATTGGAGGCATATTTTCTAGTATAATCATTTCTATTTTACACTGCTCCTCTTTTTTCTTCAAATAATTTAGAGAGTTCTTTCGCCATCATCGTCCTTGCTTTCTCTGGGCTCTTTCACTCATATCGTTTTCACGAAAATGGCGCTATAAAAATCATCCAAACAATTATTAGCTTCAATGCTGCATATCTTTTTTTGCGCTTTTCGCAGAGTGTATCTTTTTTTCTTTCGCTTTCTGAAGACTGTACAGTTTCGGATTGTTTTTAATCTCTGCATATTTTTGTTGCTTATGTAGTCTGTCCTTGGAAAGCTTTTCTTAATTTTTCAGATTTTTATTTAACTTTGCCATTGTGGTTTATAGTGGTTAAGCCTGTAACAAATAACAAAGAAAAATTATCATAAGTATCGGATTAAGTGAGAAGTCGAAGAACAAAAATGGATAATTTCATTTTGGTAACTTTTACAGGAGAGTCCAAAAAATTTTACCACTTTTATATCTTTGTTTAATAATTTTTTACCCTAAATGATTTAAAATGTAAACTACTGTTACATTTTTTGATACCGTTTTTAATCAAGAAATTTACGTTGGACTCTTGATGCCCAGTATGTAGATTTTTGTTTAAATTTGGCTTTGTTTAGAAACTTAAATTATGTAAAAATTCGTCAGTTTTGAAAGACAACTAACTAACGAAAGATCTTGAGACTGTAGGGTGAATAGTTAAATTATTTGTATAATATATTCGTCTTCTTTAAAATAATTATATCATTGAATAAAAAATCAATTTTCAAATAAAAATTTGCTGGGTAAATTTTAACTGATTGTTTTTCCACACCAGAAAGAAAATAAAACGAAAATATGTATTTCACCAAAACCGAAATTGTCCGACGCCAGAACGTAAGAAACTGCATTTATTCATAATATTAGCTTTTATTAACCCCCAAACATGGTCCCAGATGCTCGTAAAAATAACCCTTACAAAAGTTTCATTACCCTCCAAACCTCTACATTACCATCCGGCAAAAATTTTGACGATACGGAAGGTAATGAATCGGAAGGTAATGAAGTTTTGACAGTTTTTTCTCAATTACTCGCTTAATATTGACATTACAAATCTGTATGATTCAATCAAAAATAGTCCGACTAAATACAGTTTATAGACATATGATTCGAATTTTTAAAACATGTACTTACTTTAAAAAATGCTGGAAGGTAATGATGCCTGGTCGGTGACAAAGTTGATTTCGAGCACGGAGATCGCAAATATTTCTTTATTCAGCGATGCACGGCTTCCCCCATCTAGATGTAGTGATACACTGGTTAGTAACGGAGGTGCGGTGCGGGATACAGCTGACCAACAGGGGCAAACGCGGTCACAATTTTAATTACCGCTTTCGCGGAAGGCTACGACGATTTTCTCTGGACAAAATCAAAATCTCAATTCTTTCTATGATACAATAGCTTTAAAAATAAATTAAATACAAATAAATATGCATAATTAGTTGTACATACAGGTCGATTAATTAATGTAGTAATTTTACAAGTGTAAACTGTTCTTATTTGTAGATCAATTTACCGGTCCCTCATTTTCATGGGGAAGGTAATGAAATTTTAGCATGTTTTTTGTATATCATAAAGTAATTAAGTAACAAATGGCTAATCTGGGAAATACTCCTTTTTCCTATTTTAAATAGCTACATTTTCCAATAAAATTTTCTTGAAAAACATTCACTTTCATATGACTTTTTTGCGAGAACATGTGATTTGAACGAAACCGTGGAATGACCCTTATGACAAACTGCCTAAGATTCTTAGTTGCCATCAATCCTTAAATATCGGGACTGTCCCATACAAGAAAATTAAAAATTCCGATGGAATTTCACTATCGTTTCACAATAACAAATTAAAATAAAAGTAAAATGGGAGGTTTTATCACGCTTTTATTTGTATTTAAACTGCTTGCTAGTAACAATTTTGTAATAACGTCTTAAAAATGCATCTGAAACACCGTGAAAAAAATCCCATTCTGTGTAATTTTTTGTAATTCTTTCAGCAGGCCGCACCAAAAGTGCCCGCGGGCAGCACCAAAAGGCCTCGCGGGCCGCAGGTTCCCCACCCCTGATGTATACAATACTTTGGTCACTTTGGTGACAATGGTCGAGTGTAGGTATTAATTTAATTAATTCTTTCAAGGAACTCGAGTCTTCACAAGCATAAGTCACAAGGATAGGATAAGTCTTCATGCAAAAGGATAGCACAACGCACGTGTGCCACTCCCAACTAGCAAATAAGTTGTTAAATACTTGAACAATATAATAGGAGCACTTAATTTTTTTTCCTTTGAATGCTTAATTATGTATTTTTGACGTAAATGTGAATGGTAAAAGAAGTCGAGGACCCCCGAGGAAAACATGGTACGGTCAAGTGAATCAGATACTGAAGTCTGGCCGTGTCAAGTCAGAATTATAGAAGAGATGATACGATGTATGAATGTGAATGAGGCAAGAAGTGTATGCCAAGACCGAGTTGCTTGACGCGCCATCCTCTCTGCCTACCCCCGCGAAACAGTGTGATGGTTAATTACCTAGTTATTTTTTTATTATTATTTATTTTGTGCGTTGTATTTTGGGCCTGGTAGGAGACAAACGTCTTGGCTGAGAAATGTACGAGAATAGACCGGTATTAGAAGTGTGGAGGAGCTATCCGAGCAGCGCAAGATAGAGATTTACCAGAGTGATTGCTAACGTTGGGGGGACCTGATAGGGCATACGAAGAATAAAAAGTAAGTAATATTACATTAATACATTAATAAAAAGAAATTAATGTACATATCATGTAGGTAACTTTAATTAGGTACCTACACCAGAAACTGTAAAATGTTGAAACAAATATTAATGGAGTTGTGGGGAAATGTTTTCACCCTCATCCACCTGAAAATACTTATTTCTAAAAAAAATATATATTCTAATTAGTAAATACCTAGGTACCATAAATTAATCTTGATGACATTAAAAAAAACGCTTTTTAATGTAAAAAGTATTTTATAAAAAAACACCTATATTTTAATTTGTACGGCGTTTTTTTTCAACATTATTCTTTCCTCACAAAACAAAGTATCCGCTTCATATGAACAAAAAAATTATTCTTTCCTATTTTTTGAAGAAAAATTATAAAATGATTTTCGTTACATGTTTTTGGGATGTTATGCCGTGTTGCGCTACCTCCTTCTTTAGCTAAAAGACAGCACGGCATAACACCCCAAAAACAAACAAAATCTTAAAACGTACCATATGTTTTGTGTTTGTTAAAAATATAAAAGGGGAAAAAACACTTTTTCTTGATAAAATCAGTATTCTTGTTGACTTACTTGTATTATTTTTTTTTTCATTTTTGTCAGCTATGCGCATTTTTTAATAACAAACAAACGTTAAAAGGTTAAATTATTGACAAAAAAATAATTAAAATATTTTTTTTTAAATGTTTTAGGTTTGTTTTCTGATTTTCAATGCATTTTAGCGGGCTAATAACCATTAAAAAAATGCAGTTCTCATTTTCTTTGTAAGACGCAACTTTTGAGACCCCGGGCGTATCTGAATTCAAAAGTTGAAATAATTGGAACACAATTGTTGATATTACAAATACGTAGGTATTTAAAGTTTTTTGGCATGAGAAAGAAGCAGTTAATACCGTGGTTGATACTTGTGAAGTATTTGTTCAGGATAAGTTAAGATAAATAGAAAAACGTAATTTTATTCTCATGTAGTTACCTACCGTCGAAAGATTCACGAAAATCTGGACTTTTGTGACATTTTGTGCAAAATTGATTTTTTTCACCAAGTTTCTAAGATTTTTTCAATCACCCAGGAGTCCCTGAGGAAAATAATTCCCCTCAGGGCCTATGCCATCTTTGGGGATGCTGTGTGGAGGGTCTTGTTAGGGAAAGGAAGGAGAGAAAGTTCTGGGATG
The DNA here is from genome assembly GCA_917880885.1 of Limnephilus marmoratus. Taxonomy (NCBI): domain Eukaryota; kingdom Metazoa; phylum Arthropoda; class Insecta; order Trichoptera; family Limnephilidae; genus Limnephilus; species Limnephilus marmoratus. The sequence continues at coordinate 18,376,512 of OU862932.1, forward strand.
GATAAAGGGGTGGGTAGGAATCTGGGGGTTAATGTGTCCAGGAGTGACGGACGTATGAATCCATCCCTCCCACTGCGTTGCAAAGCGATGGATCGAGAGAGTGTGACTGGAGAGGTCTAGATTAGGTCTCCCGCAACCTGTCTCTCCCGATCCGGCCGCGTATTTCCAAAACCCATACCAGTTCAGTCGCAGTAGCAACAATTTTTCATTTTCAATATCAAAATTTAAATATTTTGAAATAAAGTAATTAAATTCTAATATACACATCGGAAAGATTATTTTATCTAAATTTTAGATCAATTTTTGTTTTTGCAAAGTGATAAAAAATAACCAATATAGAGGTGTATTTAAAACGTAAAATGTCGCCACCGCGATTGCATCGGTATAGGTTTTGTAAATACGCGATCCGGCATGCCACGCAGTTGGTGGAAAAAAGCATCTATCGCCAAAACTTAGATAAACCTCACCCCATGAACCCTGCTAAGTCACCAAATGTAGCGAATCACTTGGGGTGACCTATGGCAAGGGTGTTGATTATCAAATAAATGGTTCCCGGGCGGCGGTACCCATACCCACCTCCCAAATTGAAACATTATCTATTTCACTAATAAATTTTTGTTTTTTTAAATCAACAAGATTCCATTTTCAAAATTTATGGGCAACTTAGTTCTATCTGCTATAGATAAAATATGCTTGTTCCATTTATGCAACAGATTTTGTTGTTTGAATATAGCTAATGCAATTTTCAATAAGTAGGTACGTTAGGTAGGCGCCTACTCATTTACAAAAAATGTATCATTTGGCACGTACTGCATCTATGGAACATTTCTCTAAAAAACACAAATATGGCAGAGGAGAGTTCATGGAGGGCATGGTTGCTGAGAGTTTTCAGATACTCAGACATTTTATGTTATAAATATGTATAAATCGATCGCAAAAACCCAAGATGACTCGGTGGGTAAAATTAATTAATATGCACAATGGTCATCTGTTTGGACAGTTTGGTGGTGTCCTTTTAAGGTTCATGCACGCACAGTACAGTGGTCATCGGATATAATTCGACAAGGGCAGAATAACGTGTCTCCAAGGTAAGGTTACACTTTAAATTCAAAATCAAAACAATAGTTCCGCGGGAAACAATAGCACACATAATACCGCTATCAAAAATGGAATAAACCATGGTTTAGATTCAGGAAACAACCTATAAAACAGGCACAAACTCTTGGAAGATCATCAGTCACATTCTGAACTCACAGTATTCAAGTCAATATTTTGATAAGTCAGATAATAATATGAAGTGTTTTGTAGCTATCGTTTTGTGTGTGATTGTCGCAGGGAGCCACGGAATTCCGCAAGGAAGAGGAAGTGCAAGATTTAGATCATCTAGACAAGAAGTTTCGGATTCTGCAGAGCTGCGAGTGATTCCATTAATACCTAAATCTGATATTGTGAATGCACCCTATCCACCATCAGGGTGGAAACCAACAGGAGAAAGACTTCAGCTGCCCGCCAGATTGCCGCTCCCAAAGATAGAATACGCAATGAAAAGTAATGGAGGCTATGTTTACAATCCACCAGCAACAGAATTTGAAATTACAACTGCAGTTGAAGAAGACAGCACGACAACTGAGCAGTCAACTACAGCAGCTGAAGAAATGTCAACAGTAACATCAACCGAAGGACCCATGACCACGCCACCAACTGAAAGTGCAACAGAACAAAGCGGTACAGTTGCAGGAAGGCTGCGACTGCCTGTCAGATTGTCAGTTCCAACTATAGAATACGCCAAAAAATCTGCAATGATAAATAACGGTTATGTTTACAATCCACCAAGAACGGAAACAGATGAAGTCACAACTGTCGTAGAAGAAAACGCCGGCACAACAACTGAGGAATCGACAACAGCAATTGAGGAAGTAACAACAGCAACTGAAAGTTCAACGGAAACAGCAACTGAAGGGCCAATGACAACACCACCAACGGCAGCAGATGAATATGGAAGACCACAGGCAGAAAGACTTGTTGGCAATCCGGAAAATGCAGACATCGTCGAGGAAGATGTCCCAATGAGTTTACAAGAACCCAAAGACGAATTTGAAAATGTTCCAGTTTCTTTAGGAAGACTGAATGCCCAAGGAGCGTATTATGTTCTTCTTCCAGAATCGAATCTGCAAGGGATATTCTACAGGCTGCCTGCATATCCTCAACGGCAGAGATTTTCATCACGTCAGCAAGCTATTAACCCACAAAGATTTGATGCCCCATTGATTCTGTACACTCAATAGACATCGTGAAATTATTTTTCTGATGATGATATTTTGGATTTCTAGTTGGACAAATATGTAGATACTTGCGTGGGCTATTTATGTGTGTGAATTAATTTATTTTGTTCATTTTGGAAAATTTTGTAAAAAATGTGAATAAAATTTGAATGTAATTTTTTTTATTTACTTTGGCTTTAGCCATATTTGGTGACCTGGACTGAATACCCAGGAACTTCCTCTTCTCCGTCTACTTCTCTTCCCCACCCCAATTGGGGATGCCGTAGTTCCATTAGCTTCGGACAGTTGGGGAATCTTGTGCGTTATTCACGCAAAATAAGAAAATAAGTAGATGTAGTAAATATCGTTTTCCAGGAGATATCATTCTAGATAGTTCCATCCTCTTTATCTACCCATCATATAATATGCCTACGGAATCATCAAATCACGACATTACATACGATAAAATAAACAATAAAAAAAACGCTATCAACAGCTATCAAAGGAGGATGGAGCTGTCAACAGTTTTTTTTCTTCGACATTTCAGAACAATCTAGATTTCTGATTAATTCCAAACTTGCTGTAATTATCATCACGGTTTTATTATTTATTTGATTTAATAAACCATTTACACGTCATATTACATACATTTATACTTTTCAGAGCAATCTTCCGTTCTTGACTAAAACACCTTGATCAGGTGACAAACCAACTTTAATTTTTTTACGTTTTAACAGATATTTCTTCATACTCATTTCCGCAATAAACGGGTATGTGACAAAAATGAACAAAAATACCCAATAGCCTTCAAGGGATAACTACACCACCATTCGAATTTTTCATTCCATGATCATGCCGTAATAAGTTATACAGGTTTGTGAGATTTATTTATTGATCGTGCAGTTTCACATAATTTGCTACGCTATAATTTTTCGTTCAGAGAAGGGAAAGCACCATCTGTCCTTCAACTCCAAACTACCAAACGTCACAATTTCTTGTTTTACGAGATTAGTAGGGTGAAGTTTGTTTTGCAAGGTTGTGCAAAAACTTCAGAAAAATCATTAAAAACGTAATAATGTCTGGTTTAAATGTGTTATAATAATTAAAAATATATTATTGTATGTTATTTTCTACATTTGCGTAAAAATCAAGTGATATGTGGTGAGTTGTGATGTGTTTTATTAGATATATAAGTTTAAGGTTATGTCGAGTCCTATACAATATGTCTGCAAGTGCAATGTTTTGACTGCTTTATTGCTTTTTAAATCCTTAATATCAAGTGACAGGGTCAATGAATCATCGTGGATTCGATTTTAAAGTTATTTAAGTAATTTAAATCTTATTTAGAAATTTTATTTGTGTTATTTTAGAAAGTTTTCAGCTTTTCTTTTGTAGACCGTGAACGAATGGGTAAACACGAAACCTGGATTTCTTTTTTAATAATACTAGTTTTATTGGTAAACAAGCGTATTTTACGTTAATTCGTGTGAACAAAACATTTATATCATCTGTGGTTAGCATTAATGACTTTACAGTACATTGAGTCATATCTCAGAAAAACCCATTCCATATTTTTATTAAAATCCAAAATAAAACCAAAACCTCATGTTTACGAAATATTTAATTCTTACCTACTAATCAAAATTTTAAGTCCATATCGTTTATTTTTCGCGAAAGTTAACGGTTTTATATTTACTTACTTAACTGTTTATATTCCATACTTGGACAGATTATGTGGGTAGATGGGTAGATGGCAGTGGGCAGTCGATTTGCCTTTTTTTAAATGCGAAATAGAATGAGGTTTATAAACAATTTTGAAAGGTGAGTCAATGAACATTAATTGAAATACTTATTTTGATTAGTAAATCTGATTTTCGAGTTATAAATCACGACGGAATCTAAACCTAGTGGAAAATTTTCTCAATATCTCCTCACCAAAAAATGATATTTTTTAATGTGAATTCTGCACAAAAGTTCCAACTGTCCGAAGCCAATGGCATCACCAATTGGGGTGTGTTGTGTGGCTGAATGGAGTGGGGAGGAGTAGGAGGTAGGGAAGAGGAAGGTTGGGAAGAGGAACGTAGGGAAGAACCTGACAAAATATTTATTTATTTATATTCTTACTGGCAAATTTTTCTATCGGGGCTCTTGGAAACCTATTAACATGTACGTACATAACACCATTTAATAATACCAATAGTATTTAATAGTAAATTTGAAATGCTGTAAAGGTCAAGAAATCCAAAAATGAGCCAAACATATCCATTTTTTTCTCTTTAGATCTGCGTCATCGAAATATTTCTAGGAAAACAAGTGGGTCCTTTCCCATGTGCTTTTTAAGGGGATTTTTACTGAAAAATTAAAAATAAATTAAAACCTGTTATTAAAGAATTTACATAAAATTTTATAATAGTATTCTGAAAGATTTATTTAATGTTAATTTTATATAAAAATTCATAATAATTATGAACTATAATTATTGTAGTTCTACTAAAACAGGAGAAATGATTTTTTGAAAAAATGAAAACCTTCTTTTTGCTCTCCCGAACAATTAACATTTTGTCCTTTACAGCATTTCAAATTTCTATTTATTTATTTATTTACTAGCTTTTGCCCCCGGCTTCGCTCGCATAGTATTAGGGGGTTTCCCACTCCGCCTCCTCCACCTTCCCTATCCCCACTCCACTCCCCCCCCATTCCCCCCTCTCCTCCTCTACCTTCCCTATCCACACTACCCCCTCCTCCCCCCCATGCCCGTTACATTCATTTTTCAAACAGCTCGCGTTTTACCTGGTAAAACGTAACAATCAAACACACTCAGTTTCGCTTATTTATAATATTAGTATTTTATACATATTTGAATTTTTACTATCCAAGGGAACTTCATAGTAACCTAAACAAATTATAAAATAACAGCGCACGTCGAACAATTACTTAGCAACGCTTTGCTTTTCGTCTGGACAATAAACGTATTATAAATAATTTCATAACGCCAGAGCTTTTTCGTAATGCCAGAGCTTACAATATATACAGCCTATATTACTCGCAAATAATGTAGTTTTCTATTAGTGGAAGTCTATTCAGCATTTATTGCGTGAAAAAGTAACAAACATACATACATCAAATATCTTCTCTTTGGTTAGGAATTCCAAATTCAAATTTATACAGCCCTTTACTCATGTATTTGTGTTTCGAAAATTATAATTCATTTGTTTTTTCGTTAATGGTTTTTTTTCTTTGCGTCACTTAGTTTACAAAATGGAAAACTTGAAATATCGCGTTATTTACGAGTACGAGTTCCACCGTGGCACCAGTGCTGCAGAAACGGCTCGAAGGATTAATGATGTGTTTTCGTTCTGGAAATTTCGACATGCAGAAAAAGCCCCGTGGACTGCCGGAGACCAAAGTTGATAATGAAGAATTGAAGGCCGATGTGGAAGCGGATCCATCGCAAACCACGTCCGAGTTAGCTGCAGGCTGCGGTGTTAGTGATAAAACTGTTTTAATCCACTTGAAGCAAATTGGGAAGGTGAAAAAGCTTCAAAGGTGGGTAAAGCTAGACCACACACTGCACAACAGACGGCTACCAAATTAGAGGAGCTTCAATTGGAATGTCTAAGACATCCACCGTACTCTCCGAACCTTGCCCCAACAGATTACCATTTTTTTCGAAATTTGGATAACTTCTTGCAAGGGAAAAAATTCAACTCCGATGGGGCAGTCCAAACCGCCTTCAAAGATTTTATTGATTCCCGTCCGAATGGTTTTTTTAGTAAAGGGATCGATGAATTACCTATGAGATGGCAAAAGTGCATAGATAGCAATGGTACATACTTTGATTAAATAAATATATTATATTAAAAAAAATCGACTTTATGTTCTTCCCATACAAAACGCCAATTTCATATGTAAGGACCATAGACATCCAAATGGATAGACAAGCAGTTACAGATGAGGGGTAAAACCAAACTATGGAGAGCGGAGAGGGGAAAGATGACTGTCATTCGTTGAACAATCAATCTGACAGTATATAGGCATCTCGCATTACAATATCACCATTTAGTTCTTAAAAGCAAAATCTGCTTTGAATGAATAGACCTTTTTACATGGGAGCGCGAATTGCTTGCCACGTTCAAAACATATTTGCTAAGGCCAAATGCTCGCCCCAAAAAGACTCGCGCCAATACACATATCAATATTTTGTTTCCGTGTTTAGTTAAAACACTTTTACAAATGTTTCATAATTTACTTACCCCTGTAACCAGCGACGAGCACATTGGAGTACCGCCCACATTCCCTATGTGTACATTGATACGTAGATATATTGTATAGCACAAGCTGCCGTTATTTCGTTAAATGTATGGATGTCAGCTTCTCGCTGTTCACGGCAGGAATGATGACGTCACACATTTTAGATTCAAGCGAGGCTATATCCCCTCCCCATGGAGCGAGCCGGTTCCAAGGAGGAGCTACAGCCGGCGCCATGTGGAGGGGGAAATAATACGTTTTTATCACTTAGGGCAGGTCCAGATATATTCATATGTCCGTGGTAAGGACCTAATATTAATAGGATAGGATATGGAAAAAAAAACAGTACATTGATTACAGTGATGAGACAATATACAGATATTAAGTAATATGTTATGGTGGGTACCTGTGATATGTTTCTTTGTAGGGTCTTATTTGTGGTATGTATATTTAGTAATTACTGGGTGATGTGCGTAGTGGGTAGGTGTATGTGTATGTGCGAGTGTGTTTGTAGATGTGAGAAGTGGTGATCAGTTTCCATGATCGATATGTAATCTTATTTATATATCCATTTCATTTTCTTTTCAGATACTTCAAAACACAACTCCTAAACACAAACCCATCAAAGCACCCACAAGATGGCCGTCTTAAATATGCTGCTTTTCCTGGTAGCGATGGTGTCAGTAATGCTGCCGGTTATTATGTCGGAATATATTCCTCCAGGTCCCAGATACACGTGTCCCGTGGAAAAATCTAAGGTAAACTGTATTGTGTTAAATTGATTAACTATATCCCTCAAGACAGTCAGGGGCATTCATCTTCCATTCTGAAGGTCTAGAACAGTGAAATCGATAATTTTGTAATATTGGATCGATTGGCGTAACTACCAAACATTTTCCCAAGCAAGGCCGCACTGTTGATAGCCAGACCGATATTGACGGGGAATAAATAAGAAATCGATATATGCTGGCAACACTTAAGCAAGGATCATACTGAGCAGACGCAACGCGACGCAACGTTCCTGTCCCATTCACACTGGCTGACGTACGTACGCGTCGCTGTGACCACGTGACAAGGGGTCTCTGGTTGTGCGCAGGCGCGTTTGATTTGACACATTTGACATTTATTTTTTAGGTTATGTTTATGTGATTCTCTTCTCAGCAGATGACAGCTTTGCCATATCTTGAAAGTGAATTTGAAGATGATTTGCTACGATTATTATTATTAAATCAATATTCTCGTTAAAAGAAAAAAGTGAGAAGTATTTGGGTCCACAACATTAACAAACAAAGACAAATGTTTGGAGAGTTCCATACTTTAGTAAAGGAACTAGAATCTGATGACGGACGATTCTTCATGTACTTCCGTATGAGTAAAGTGGTATTTGAAGAGCTTCACAGCATAATTGAATATGACATAAAAAAAGAAAACACACGTTTTCGAAAGTCAATTGGGATCAGAGAAAGACTGGCAGTGTGTCTAAAGTTTGATTGACATTCATTATAGGGGTATAATATTGAAAATCATGCCATGAATGGCTGAAATTTCTTCCTAAGTTGCACTGCGTATGCAGAATCTCTATAATCCTGTAATTTGATTTTATAAATAACTTCGTGCCGTCTAAAAGCTTCAATAAACTGTTCTTCATCCATTTTTTAATAATATTTGTCAAAAAAACAACCATAGATATAGCGAAACAACGTTAGATGCTCAGATAACACCAAAAAGATGTAAAATCATCTCGTAGTAGGCGTGACCATACCCCCTCCACCTTCCACATGGCCCACGCCGATCTGGCTGCGGCAGATCCGCATAGCGTAGGGGGCGTCGGTTTGCGTTGCGTGAGGCTAGTGTGATTCTAAAGCACCCGTTTCCATAGAAAATGTAAGGATGGTAAGTAGTCCAGATATGGAAATGATGACGTCTACCTACGTCGCATAGCGTTGCGTGGGCCTAGTATGTTCCCAGCTTTACATTTTACATTCTTTTAACGTCAAACTTCTCTCTTCTTCCTTTGCGCTGTCCCAACTCATTGCCTAGGTAGGCTGTTGGGGTCGGCTCTTCTCGTTCTCAGGTTGTAATATCTTTCAAACCCAGAACGACTGTCTTTCCTTCGCTTCATTTTGCTTGCCCCTGGAGTCCTGCAAGCTGGCCCTGACATGATGTCAGTCTCTGGATCACCGAAGAGAAAATCACCCTCGCTGCCAGACAGGGTAGTGCATCTTTGCATACGTTTAACGTCAAACTGCTACGTAAATATTAAAAATACTGATAAATAGGTTATTTCCAATTGAAATCCTAACTTTAATTTACATTGGCACTTCGCATATAACTATTAAAGCAGTTCTTTCTTTTGACGAATTTTACTCCTATCCACAACCCGAGATTTATCGTTATGTGGAATAATGTCAACATCTTGTAATACAGCAGAAACTACAGCAACTTGCTCGATTCGAAATACAATGTTTGTCTATTGTTCTGGCCACATCAGGGAAGTTTTTCACCGCAGCAAGGTCAGCACAATGCTGAATATTTTTTAGTTGTATTACTCACTTGGTATTATTTGTTGATACTAAATGTACTTTTTGAGACTAAACTGGAGTTAATTAGTTAATGAGGTCTTTAGTCATATTTGAACCACTTTGTTTCTCAACGATTGAATGGAATTAATTGATCGCATCTTAGATGAATTAATTAAGTTTATGAATCGCATATACAATTTCTTTCAATTCTTAGAGCTTCATTAGTCCAACTCCATTGATTAATAAGCCAGTTATTTTGCATATGTATAGATAGTACAATCCAGCATTTCCCAAATAGTTAAACACATTTATACAGTAAATTTTAAGTAAAGAAACAAGTAGAATAGGAAAAAATAATTAGAAAAAAAAACAAAAAAAAATCATCAATAGGCCACTTGCATCAAATTTTTTAAAATTTTTTTCCGGTGTAGGCAAATATTCTAAGACATTCTGTATTTTTTTTTATTTTTTAATCGTATTTTTGAAATCCTGGGGATTTTTTGAAAATTTCAATCCGATAAATCAGACCATTTTTTATAAACCGGAAAGACGGGACATAATTTTATAGGTTTGAAAAAACGATAATTACATAGCCGAAAATCATTTTTAAAAAAAAAGAACATTTTCCACACGAATGGCACAGGAGAATAACGAGGCATACCAAAAATATTACATCTCATAAATATTTTTTTTCCTTGATCCATCTTATTGACCATAAATCATTATAATGAACAGCGTCTATATTACTAAATTCAATGTAATATACTTGTACTTGTAAATTATAATAATAATACGAATATTATAAAATTTAATTTTGTTAAAATCAGCACCATAATCATTATACCTCTAAAACACGTACCGACATCATCTGCACGTTCTGAAGAGAACCCCGTAGATCATTAAAAGTACGGGGTTCTCTTCAGAGCATCTGTCAAAAAGTGAAACCAAATGATAAGTTCGCAGAGAACAAACAATAAATCTAGTGAACAAATTCAAAAATTCGCCTGAAATCAAAGTGATGCCATATAAAAAAATAAATCAGTGTGGAATTTTAAAAAAATAATAGGAACATTTTCGGAGACGGGACATTTTCATGTAGTGACGTCACAAGCCTAAATAATGAATTTATTTATTTAAAAATAACAAAAACTGTACATTTCTATACAATTTTACTAACATTTTCTTAATCTTAGTAAAAAGATCTATCCACATGATTTTTTCCAAGTCGTTATGAAATCCATGCAAGTGGCCTATTATGTAGGGCGAGGTCTTGAGTGAGCTCGGGCCCAACGCTCACTCAGGAATGGCACTCGGTGCTGGAAGGCTGCTGTCACCACCAAGTTGTCAGAGGCCATTAGCCGCGTCCTGGCTCCAGTGACCTGATATCTCATCAGACCAGCGAATCCATTCAGTGCTAGTTCCGTAAACATTGTCGAAGCGCTACTATACCTTCTGTAGTTGAGTGGTCGGTGGTTGAGTGAGCATAGCGCTTGGATCCCATCCGGGCGTCGCGTGTTCAATTCCTCGACTGGCAACATCCGAGCCATCACAACACAAGCAACATTTTCGGCTTTCTGTGGTGGTAGTAGGAGATTTTCAAACATTGTTGGGTTATTCGTAATCCGGGAATGTTTGTCTTTCTTTTAAAAAAAAAAAAAATAAAATTATCCCAATATAATAATAATAATAATATATATCTTTATTGAACAGAAATTTAAAGATTTATAACTACAAAAAAAAAAGTATACAATAGTTTAAAAGTTGCATAAGTACAAAAGTTAATAATGGAAAACAATATACATATAACAGTAGGTACTTAAAGAATAGAGATTTATAATTATAAACGTAGGTTTCTCGTAACCTGCCTCACTAGGCTAGCCTGTGTTGAGGCAGTAATTTTACGTCAATTTATAATTCTGTGAAAATACCTACACCTATATTAGAAAATAATCACACAATAGATTGGTTGTATTAATAATAACAATAACATAGGTACAATAGTGACAGCATTGGTTCATTACTAATTTCGAATTTGGGTAAGTGCACCGGTAAATGCCCTATCAATTTTTTTTATCCAAACTTTTATGTTTTTTTTTTTAATTTTTTTGTGATTCACATTTTTTTATACTAATTGGAAGAATGTTGTAAAGTCTTGTTGCAAGGTATCTGAAGCTACGTTGACCAAAAGTAGTATGAGTTATGGGAATTTATAGTAATTCTTTGTTATTATTTCGAATACAGCGAGTATTTAATCTTTTTTCATAGTATTTATGTATATTTGTGAATAGATGAGTGAGGATTGTTTTTGCGTATATCTGCCGAACATCAAACACTGCAGGCGTTATCATATTAGATCCAGAGTCATTCCATTGAGCTGATTCGGTAGTGACGCCGTGTTTCACACGTATTTAGGCTAGTACAAAATGCATTGAACAATGTTTATTTTGAAGTAAAACTTCTTTACGCACGCTTGACTTGGGGAGTAAGCTGGTGAATGCGTGATGAGAGCGTTATGGAAAGAGTGATCGGGCGAGGCAAACGGAAGTTGAGAGGGAGATACAAGTTAGTGAAGTTTTACTTCGGTTGTGTGGTCTAAAGCACATTGATTGCTTACCGTAGTTAGTTTAAACACCATTCATACTAACTACGGTAAGCAATCAATTAGTTACGAGGGGGGCAATTTATATAATTCCCTTCCAGATATCAAAAACGAAAAAAGTGTGTGCAAATTCAAAATAAAATTGTTCATGTTTATTCACAAAAAACAAAGTAGTGATAGTGAATAATATCGTATGGTAATATAATGTCATGTAAATGTTAGTATTGCAATCTAATGTAATCTAAGGTTATGAAATGTAAAAACTATGTAATGTAAAAACTATGTAATGTAAAAACTGTACATAATTCAATATTCTAGTTAAGTAAGTGAAAATGTTATTTTCTTTTTTACTGGAATAAAAACATATGAAAAAAAAAAAAAAAAAAAAAATCGTTCTTTTTTACACTATTGCTGCATTGGAAGAATCTTCGGGCCAGTAGCGTAGCTACCGCCGTATCAGCCATATCAATGATACGGGGCCCCCGGGCTACAGAGGCCTTTTGTTTCTTTTGTGAGAAAGCTTTATCTTCATTAGGGCCCCCCAACTAATTTTGATACAGGGTCCCTCCAAGGCACGCTACTCTACTGCTTCGGGCGATCGTATTAGACAGTACATGATACTTCGCCTTTGTCGTTCAACATCACCATCATCCGAGAGGTCTTAAGTAATGATGTACCTCAAATATTTTACGTTCTAGATGTATTTATGTTTTCCTCATTAAGTTTGTAGATTTATTAATATTAGGTATGATTTTTTTAATGAGCATGGCCGAATCTCCATCACTCGATTGATTATCTTTGAAAGGGTGACCCGATAATTGATCCGGCAATAATTGGCCCACCGATTGTCGGCCCGCCATTGATATAAGTATGTCGTAATTTGTTTTTTTGTCAGTATTCATTCAGAATTGAAATGTTACTTGAAATGGCTTTAGCCATGAGTGGTGACTAGATCTGAATAGCCAGGCACATTTTCCACATCTCCTTCCCCTCCCCACTACCTTCAGCCTCCAAAATACCAAAATTGGGAATGCCATATAGTTGGGACTCTTGTGCTATATTCAAATAAAAAAGTTATATTATTTGCAAGTCAGAACCTTTAGCAGTTTTTGGCTAAGCTAACTGTACGTATAAGTATGTCGTATTTTGTTATTAACGCGTGCTCCTTCGGAGAATCGAAATTATCATTAGTAAAAATATTTATGCAGCGGATTTTCACTCCAGATGCCTTCAGCCGAGCGATTCTCTATGTTTTGTTAGATCGAAATAGATCTCGGCCTAGATCTCCTGTCTCCTTTCAGATTTGTGTGATTTTCTTTTACTGTTATTTGCTTTTTCTATTGGCCAATGTCAGAATTTCAGCTGTGAGCTGTCATATATTTATTATTATTATATTCATTTAACAGCCAAAGAAAATCACAAAAATCTGACAGGAGATCTCGCCCGAGATCTATCTCGACCTCACAAAACATAGAGATTCGCTCGGCAGTAATGAGTGTATCGACTTTGGTTGTACAGCCTCTTTGCATACTTACTTGAAAAATAATCTCTTAGGGGATCAACTGTCGGGGGGGGCAAATGTCGCCGGATCAACTGTCATGGGACCCTTTGAACGGTACTTTATGACAGCATCTTTGTAAGGTGTAATTTGGCAATATCCCTGACGTCATTCGTTTTTGTAATTCCAGGCTGTTTTGCTGTACCCCTGTGAGTGCACCCTGGGCACGGACTCCGGGCTTTATGTCCAGTGTGAGAACTCGGGGCTGGCGACGCTCAGTGTTGGACTGGGCAATCTGGCCTCTCTGGATGTTCCCGTAGAACAGCTGATACTAAAGGAGTGTAACATCGGTGAGGATTAGAAGATATAATGCACACAAATAAAATAAAATAACTAACTAACTAACCATCACGCTGTTTCCCCGCAGAGGACGGACCGCCAAACAACTCGGACTTGACACACACTCTTTGCCTCATTCACATTCATACAATGTCTCATACACACTCTTCTATTATTGTGACTCTTGGCATGGCCTGACTCAAGTATCTGATTCACTTGATCGTGCCATGTCTTCCTCGGGCGTCCCCGACTTCTTCTACCATTCTCATTTGCATCATATATTCTTCTTACACTACTTTCTTTGATCATTCGCTCTACGTGCCCAAACCACCTGAGAGTCCCTTTCATTACGTTTACATCAGTCTTACATTCTTTGCGGATCACCACATTTTTCACACCCTCATACATGGTATTAAAACACATATGCCTCAGGGATCTCAATTCAACAGCATTCAGTCTATTTTCATCCTTCCTCTGCCAGTTCCATGCCTCACTGCCATACATCGGGGTAGGTACCAAGACTCCATTGTGGGCTGCTAGCTTCTCTTCTTTTGACAGTCTTTTTATTAGTGCCAACGGCATTCAGTCCTCCATTAATGAAGTTACCTGCATTAAATTACACATTCATGGTGACGAAGCTTGGAATTGGCAGAGAAAGTTGGCTAAATGCTCTAGAAATGAGATTCCTGCGGCGTATGTATGGTAAAACTATGTATGGTCGTGTGAGAAATGTGAAGATTCACAAGGAATGCAAGGCTGATGCGAATTGCGAAGAAAGGGTTGCTTAGTTGGTTTGTACATGTAGAGTGAATGAAAGGAGTTTGCAGAATATACAATGAGAATGGTAGAAGAAGACGGTAACCCCATGAAAGACACGGTGAGATTAAGGATGAAAGTAGGCTCAATGCTCTCGAAATGAGATTCCTTTGGCTTATGTATGGTAAACCTGTGTTGTATCTAAAAGCTTCCTGCTTAATCACATAGATGGCAGTACTAAGAAGTGTCCTAAGATTCCGCTAGATGGCATCTAGCTTAGTTCAGGCTTTGGGCAACAGAGGGTCCAACTACTCAGAGGCAGTCTTCAGCAGATCTCTCACGTCAGATTCCAATTAGCCAGTTCCTAGACTGGTCGACTATCATGGTCAACACTGTATATGCGAAGTATCAATAAACCAGATTTATAGGAAAAGAACATTATTCTACCCATTGGTGAAACACCAACAGTCTGAATATGTATGGTCGTGTGAGAAATCTGGAGATTAACAAAGAATGCAAAGCTGATGCATAATGATTAAGATTAAGAAAGGGTTGGCTAGATGGTTTGAACATGTAGAGCGAATGAACAAAGAGAGGAATATAAGGAGAATATACAATACGAATGGTAGAAGAAGTCGGAGATCCCCAGAAAGATACGGTGCAATTAAATGAACTAAATACTTGAGTAGGGCTATGTCAAGAATCAGAATAACAGAGTATGTATGAGACGATGTATGAATTTGAATGAGGCAACGAGTGTGAGCCAAGACCGAGTTGTTTGGCGGTCCTTCCTTTCTGCCTGCCCCTGAGGGAAAAATGGCGTGATGGTTAGTTAGTCACATTGTGTCAAAACATGGCGCCTGAGAGATTGTTTGCGTTGAAAAGGCCAGCATCGTAAAGTTCTATATGATGATATGTTTTCCAGGAAAGTTGTACGGCTCTCTCCTGCATAGGCTGAGGGTTCGGATCCTGAAGGTAGAGGAGACCCCCATCAGCACCATCAAGGAGGGGGCCTTCCTTGGCATCAACACCACCCTACAGGAGCTGTATCTGACCAACACCATGTTGGATACCTTCCCCAAGGAGGCCTTTAAAGTAAGCAGCGCATTATTAGCATACACTGCATTTTAATTATAAAACTTCAGGCACCTTTAAAACTTATTTATTTAATTATTTACGCCCTTGGGGCTTTTATGTAAAACAGGTCTTAAGATGCGCAGATAAATTTCATTTGTTTGGTTTGTGTTTTCACAGTTTAATCATTTAACCCGTCTAATCACAGGAGACCCAAGTTGTCCCGAAACATCATTTGCCGTTATAATAACAGGAAACCCAGATTGTCCCAGAGCGACCGTGCATTATTAACCTTTTCCACGCGATCGTAACAACAGTTGATACGGCAAAAGCCATGCCTCACACGCGCCCGTATCAGCCCTTGTTACGCTAACTTTGACTGCCGATATAACAGCGCTACTATGTCACAGTATTTTTTCCCACTCGCTAGGATATTCGTGTAACTATCACAATGCTGACATATTCAGGCATATTTCGAAAGTAAAATTTTTTTTCGTAAAAAACATCTATAATCAAGTGAATGTGTCCTCGTGCCTCGTGGTACTTGAAATATGACATATACATACCGCGTATGGGTATTGAAAAAACGGAGTAGATCAACGCGGGTAAAAAGTTAGATATCTCTCTTCCTGTCATGCAAACATTTGTGATTTCTTTTATTTTAAGCCGGGTACAGACTGCTGTAATGTAACATGATAGGACCATTTCATATGTGTGGACGCAGCACGCGCACGAATTGAGCATGTACCTACTCGCATCTGTTTCCTGCATGAGCGTGGTGAACATAGCTCAGTCTGCCGAGTACAAGTCCTCCATTGTTCGCGCGCGGTCTGCAGTATAGACACAAACAACCCGTCCGCTCTGTTCGTGTGCGTAGTGTGCACGGTTCGTGCGCGCAAGGCATCCACACTATGGGAATTCTGTTACATTGCATGATACATTGCGACAATGTGGACGGCAAATTCTTTCATTGCGTATTACATTGCATGTTACATTTAATAA
Source organism: Limnephilus marmoratus (assembly GCA_917880885.1). Lineage (NCBI taxonomy): Eukaryota > Metazoa > Arthropoda > Insecta > Trichoptera > Limnephilidae > Limnephilus > Limnephilus marmoratus. The sequence continues at coordinate 18,392,811 of OU862932.1, forward strand.
GTCTGTACCCGGCTTTAGAAAGCGAAAGAAATAATGTTTCTTATTGTCTTAGGAATATACGAGCTATATTGTTTAGATATTTTACAAACGCGATCATAAGTGACGATTTTATTTTGCGCCAATTTGTGACGTAACAAACACTTAATTTTAAAATAAAATTGTATGAATATGAAAAAAAGTGAAGTAACAGTTTTTTTAAAAAAATTCTCAAGAAAAGGAATCTGTATTTAAAATTTTATGTTTACTCTTTTGTAAGTACTTTAATTTGAATATTCGCAGTTAGGTATTTTTAAGCCAATTTACATTTTCAATATCAAAATTTTAATATTTAGAAAGAAAAATGTTGAATTCTAATAAACACATCAGAAAGATTATTTTATCTAGATTTTAGAACAATTTTTGTTTTTGCAAAATGGATAAAAAAAAACCAATAAAAATGAACATTTAAAATGCACGGCTAACCGGGAATTTTGCAATTTCGCAAAACTTGACAGGCAAATAGATTTTCTTCTTATTCGAAGGGTTAAGATAATACAAGGTATATTCGCGGTACATTCAGCAGTAGGCAAACGCATCTGTCGCCCAGAGCCGGCCAAACCTCACCCCATGAACCCGGGCACCCGTGCTAAGTCAAACGTAGCGAACCACTTGGGGTGACCTATGCCAGAGGTATTGGTTATCCAATAAATGGTTTCCGGGGCGGCGGTACCCATATCCGCCTCCCAAATTGTAGGCCATAACATAAGTTATGCTGTAGTGTAAACTGTTTTTGTTATTTATATAATATAAATAATTACAACCTTTGATATAAATCTGAATATTTGGTTTCATCAGAATTATTTCTGGTATTGATATTATTTATAACTAGCTTTTTGCCCGTTCCAGGCAACTAAAAAACACTAAGCGATTTGACGTGACGATTTGAAGCGAGGAGTATGTGTTAAATTAAATACATAAAGAAAAAAAACGATGTTTGGATGTGGATGAAGCGAGGAGAGTGCACCTACAAAATGTACAGGTAGTTGACCACTCAATTTTGTACACCTGCTGTTGGGCCACTTTGGTCACCAGGTTCAAGGCGTTTAGTACGGGCCTTTTTTCGCAAAAAGGGGCCAAGAAGCTTACTGCTCAATTTTTCACCGTGCCATTAGGGATTGCAATCCCGCAAAGCGGGATCCCGCAATCCCGCGGGATCCCGCAGCTTTTATTAATCCCTCAATCCCGCACCTTCAAAGCGCGGATCCGCGGATCCCGCAAGTTAAAAATTTGGGGCTAAAACTTTCGCGTAAATCGAGAGTAGCATGAGCGCAATGTTACCGTTTAGCACAAGATAGCCCATCTGCCGCCAACTGCTAGTGGCGCTAGTCGCCGGCCACTAGAGGATTGGCCGGGGACTAGCGCCACTAGCGGTTGGCGGCAGGCGGGCTATCCTAGTATCCTGTATCCTGTCGGCGCCTGCCAGTTGTTCATAAATAGTACTGCGAGCGCACGTCTTTCTGTAGGTGACGAGTTTTTTCGTATTCACTGACCGGCGTTTAATGTAAGTACCTAAATTTTAATGTTTTTAATTTAGTTTTGTTCTGTTTTATTTTAAAAGCAGATTGTGCCGTAAATAGCAATATAATGTCGTAATATAGCGTGAAACAGTATGACTTAAAGTGGTTTTTGTTAATAAAGTTTTTTGGATATGGTTATCGAAGATAGTAATCAATTTGAATGGTGTAAAAATGAAATATATGATACTTAATCTATAACAATATAATGTCGTAATGTCGCGTGAAACATTATGAATTAAAGTGGTTTTTGTTAATAAAGTTTTTTTGATATGGTTATCGATGATAGTAATCAATTTTAATGGTGTAAAAACGAAGTAAATGAATATAAATCTATAGCAATATAATATCGTTCGTGTGAAACATTATTATGACTTAAAGTGGTTTTTGTTAATAAAGTTTTTTGGATATGGTTATCGATGATCGTAATCAATTTAAATGGTGTAAAAACTAAATAAATAATGATAAATCTATAGCAATATAACGTCGTTCGTGTGAAACATTATTATGACTTAAAAGTTGTTCTTGTGATGCGGGATCCCGCGGGATCCGCGCGGGATTGAGTAATCCCGCATATCAATCCCGCGGGATTGAATTAGCTGCGGGATTGCAATCCCTACGTGCCATTCATTAACAACGTATGCAGGGACACTGGACGTCTAGATTCGTTCAAAATAAATAAATGTAGCTTCGTTTAACAAAAAAATTAGAATCTTGCGAGAGCCTTGAAGGAGTAACCATTTGTTACTTATACCAGGGCGGGTAAGTGGTGGGCTATGTGTCACTCCACCTCCAATGTGCCATTCGGCTTGTGCAGGTCGATACACTTAATTTGACACCCATATTGCCTAATTTCCTGTTCCAAAGAAGACTCTTACCACCGAGCCACTTTGGTTGCCGACACTCTTAAAACGGCCCAGGAAGCTTACCGCTCAATTCAGTACATTATTTATATTTTGTATTTTCAGGTACTTGGTAATCTTACTATCCTAAAAATCGATGGTCACAAGATGGAGACGCTAGACAAAGACATATTTGCAGACAGTTTGGCGTTGGGGAAGTTGGAACGACTCCATATTGTGAATGGGGAACTCAAAGAGCTGATGGTGGAATCTTTCCAGGTATTTATTTAAAATATTTGCTTTTGATTGTTATTGATTGGTTTGATTAGGGGAAATTAATAAAATTTAGCTCATTTTGAACACCAGTTCTCCGGCAGTTTTATCACTTGATCAAATTATTATCAGCCGTTAAGCATAACGGGCCTGCTGTTGTCGCAATTTGATGAAAAGCTTTAACGGGTTGAGAATTGGCGTCAGTAAAATGTGAGACACCCCAACAACAATTTGATGTTTGTCATTTTTACGTTAGCTCCACACAGGACACCCTGAGGAAAAAAATTCGCTGAGAGCCGATCTTACCAATCTTTGGAGATGCTGTGTGGAGGGTCTTTTTAGGGAAAGGAAGGAGAGGATGTTCTGGGAATGAAAAAGGTGTGAGGGGTAGGTAGGAATGTGGGGGCAATGTGACAAGAGTGATGTGACATTGGACGAGCACGTGTGAATCTACCTCTCCCACTGTGGTGCAAGGCGATGGGTCGAGAGAGTCCTGCTGGAGAGATCTAGGTTAGGTCTCCCTCAAACAGCCATGAATTAGGTGGGCAAAAGCATTCACCGCCAAGACTCAGACAATGTTCACCTCATGAACCCAGGAACCGCTGCTAAGTCACCAAACGTAACGAACCATTTAGGGTGACCTACGGGAGGGGTATTGATTATCGAATAAATGGTTCCCGGGGTGGCAGTACCCATACCCACCTCCCAAATTGAAACTGACACACTGGTGCTCAACAGATTCAATTTTTTCAATGGATGTCATTGTTAATGGGTGTCACCAAATTAACAAATTGTTGATTTTATCTTGAAGAAGGTTGTAAATATTTTGAATACCTATGTACTTCTTGTCCAAAGACGCGAAACTAGCTGTCCATAATGGAGTACTGGTACCTACCCTGATGTATGGCAGTGAGGCATGGAACTGGCAGAGGAAGGATGAAAGTAGGCTGAACGCTGTAGAAATGAGATCCCTGAGGCGTATGTGTGGTAAAACCATGTATGATCGTGTGAGAAATGTGGAAATCCGCAAAGAATGCAAGGCTGATGTAAGCGTAATGAGTAAGATCAAGAAAGGAACGCTCCGATGGTTTGGGCATGTAGAGCGAATGAACGAGGAAAGGAGTGTAAGGAGAATATATGACGCAAATGTGAATGGTAGAAGAAGTCGAGGACGCCCAAGAAAGACATTGCACGACCAAGTGAATCAGATACTTGAGTCGGGCAATGTCAAGAGTCAGAATAATAGAAGAGAATGTATGACACGTTGTATGAATGAGGCGAGGAATGTGTGCCAATGTGTGTTGTATGAAACGAGGCAAGGAATGTGTGCCAAGACCGGGATGTTTGACGCTCTGTCCTCTCTGCCTACCCCTAGGTCATCAGCAAAAAGTAATATAAGTACATCATGAATTATTTTTGTAATATCATTTATCAACAAGATTGGACCAAAGGGTGAACCCTGTGGAACTCCTTTTGTGTATGAATTTTTTGACATTTGAGAAGTTAAGAGAACACAGTAGACCAGTGTTTCTTAACCTGTGGTCCACAGACCCCCAGGGGTTCGCGAATATATGTACGGGGGTCCGCAGTCTCATCTTGGACCATTTAGTAATCTCGTAATCGCTACCCTTACCTGACAAAAATAAAAATTGTATATTAGACCCTTTCAACAAAGATGTTACTGATATTACTGGCTTGACAACGGCACAGGAAAACCAGTTAACAGAAATATCTTGTGATTTAGCTTTGAAACGTAATTTCACTTTATCAAATTTTTGGGTGAATGTTAAGAATGATTATAATTATTATAAGCAATAATTTTAAGCCTGAAGCGCATCTACATTGAAAAAATCTCCCGAGAAAAGATACATGCCGCCGACGGGACACGAACCCGCGTCCTTCTAATACCCGGTCAACTGCTCTAAATTATTGCTTATAATAATTGTTACCCTTTGTGCTATGCATAAAAATCTTGTCTTAAACATTAGTTTATCACTTAAAAAATAATAAATAATGATTATAAGGAAATATCAGAAGAAGCACTGAAACATTTACTGCTTTTCTCAACCACATTCCTCTGTGAAAATGTATTCTCTGCTCTTGTATATACTAAAAACAAATAGAGATTACAAGGAGAATCCGATTTGAGAACTTAGTGGTAACATCAACCCCAATATCACTAATTTAGTTCCAAAAAAGCAACACCAACCTTCACATTAATTATCTGTTAATAATCTTCTTTAATGTATCAGCCGGTACATACCAAAACATCCTTTTGACAAAGAAGTTTTTCATATAAAGCTCCGTTGCTTTATAATATGCTCAATGAAAAAATAAAAACTATTGGTACATTACATTTATTCAAGAAAATGGTCAACACATGTATACTAACCGAGAGTGATAGTTTTGGATTACCCATGTTGTCGCTTATATCATAAATCACTCTGGAATTTAACTATATCTCATACAATCCATATTTAATAACTGTGTATGTACTTAACTTATATATTATTAATTATTATGTCCTTTTTAATTTGCTTATTGTTATAAGTATTTACTTATTATTATCTACTTCCTTCGTATCATAATTTACTTACTGTACCATATAATTGTTTATTAGTATTTACTCGTAATTATTATGTACTTAATTTACCTATGTTTATTTACTTATTATTAATAAATTGTTTATTTTTGTTTGCTCATAATTATATTATATATTATCTACTTAATTTATTTATATTTATTTACTTAATATATTATATTCATTACATAAACAATATAAATTTATTACTTAATTATTATTATTTTTAATATACATAATTGTTTATTATTATTTACCTGATATTATTTAGCTCTTGTTATTTACCAATCTTTATTTTTTGTCAATAATTAAATGCTACTGTGGTATGGTCACCCTATGAATGCATCTGGTAAGCCACAACTAATAGGTACCTTATATTTTTTGTTTACAGTATAATGTTATTGTTGCCAACGATGAGCATTCTGCCCAGCTATAATTAAATTATTAATAATTCATGTCTGAATAATTGTTCTCGGTGTTTCTTTTGTAGGTTTATAATTATTTTTTTAAAGTTAATATGTATTTTTTTTAATTACTTTGTAAACTGCATATCTCGTTACAGGAATGCCCTAGTGAGATATGCAGCTTATGTTTTTTCATGTATTTCTCACTTTTCAATAAATAAATAAATGTTAATGTTAGTGTTGCTGTTGTACGTTAATTATTAACGTTTTTTTATATATACATTTTTTCTATTTGTTTTACTAAAAAAGGGTTAAATATTTATTGCTGGTTTTTGTTATTAAGGGGGGTCCTTGAAAATTAGGCTTGATTTCCTAGGGGTCCGCGGCTGCAAAAGGTTGGGAAACGCTGCAGTAGACAATAGACAGTTTTAATAGATATTATATATATTTTAATTGTATTTTTTTTCTCCCAGTTAATTATTGTGATATAATTATATAAATAATGACTTGACATGTTTCCATTGTGATTTCAGCCTCTGAGAAAACTGAAGACACTTGACCTTCATGGAAATAAGCTGACAGTTCTGAAGAAAAATCAGTTCAAGGGCTTGAGGGACGCTGAAGTTCTTGATATAAGGTATTTAATTAAGTATTTCTCTCAGTGTCTCACTTGATCCATCCAACTGCTAGCCGAGTGTCCTACCTACGGTCTATTGACCACCTCAAACTGATAATACTAGGTAGCAATCCACAATGGAGCTCTGATAGGCAGTGAGGCAGAGAACTGGCAGAGGATGGATGAAAGTATAGCTTTTGAAATGAGATACCTGAGGCGTATATGTGGTCAAACCATACTTGAAAGTGTTACAATATTGTGGAAATTCGGAAATAATGCAAGACTGATGTTAGTGTAAAGAATAAGATTAAGAAGCAGATGCTTATTGGGCGTGTAGGGCAGATGGGCGAAGAAAGGAGTATAACCACTGAAGCGATTTTGGTCGAAAAATGGACCACTTTTATTTTTCTGCGATTGTTAGCGGTCCAAAAATGGAGAACATTTTCCTACCATTTCCTTGGCCAGCCATTTATTTTAATACGAAGCTATTGAAACGCTTTATCTTTTAAGACCATAGATGTCGCAAATCCGAATTTCGTAGACTATTTTAGAACCATGTTAAAAATAAATTTTTAAAATAGATTTTTCCTGTCGAATTTTTGATCAGCTGTTTACGGACAAAATTGAGTCCTTTTTCCATAGATATGCACCTTTCATTATCAAGTATACCACAGACAACATACAGAAATCGAAAATAGTCTATGTTGACTGAAATAAATATCCCTCACGGCAGTAAAAAAACACACAGGATTCACGAGATTATAAACTTTACGTTTTTTTATATTTTTAAATAAATACAGGTTAATTTGTAGACTATACATATAGCACTAAAATAAGTTTTTATGTCTCCATGTTAAAATTCGAAGTTACGATTTTTTTAATTTTAGCGAAAAATTTTAAAAATTACCTTCGGGGAAATCTCAACCAATCGAGGCAAATTTATTTATTTCGCATGATCGCTCCAATGGATAAGAAAAAAATATGACGAAAAAGTGAATGGTAGAAGTTATCGGAGACGTCCGAGGAAGACAAGCTACGGTCAAATGAATCAAACACTTGGGTCAGTCAAGAGTCAGAGTAATAGAAAAGTATATATGAGACAATGTGTGAAGTGACTGATGCAAGAAGCGTGTGCAAAAGACAGAGTTGGGTGGTGGTCCATCCTCTTTTGAGAAAATCTGACTATTTGACGTTTTAAGATTTTTAAGTAAAGTCTATTTTCATTGCACCAAATTAACAATTTGTTGATAAGATTCTTGCAATGGAAAATATTTTGAATACTTATGTACTTTTAAAAAAGTAAGATAAGTATGTGATGAAATATTTTTGTAATATCATTTATAAACAATATTGGACCAAGGGGAGAACCCTGTGGAACTCCACTTGTGCATGCATTTTTTGTTAGTCTAATCTGAAATGTTTGTTAATTTCTGTAATTTTATTTTCACAGTTACAACAATATAACGAAGCTCGACAGTTCCCACATAGCCGATCTCACCAAACTCTCCTGGTGCAATGCCTCACACAATCACCTCACAGAAATGGCCAGGTATGTCAAACATATTAATATTCAAACAATAGAACATATCGTAGAAGAATTTCTTCTGCATCAGTTACCAGGAGGCACATCAGTGCTGAACCAAGTGACGATTAGGCGGAAACACCTCGGCAACCTGCGTTGACTTCCACCATCTGAAGAAGGAGAACAAATTATATTTCTTACCGTTAGAATTAAACAAATTAATTAAATTTAATGTTTTAATTAAATTTATTGTATTAATTTAATTTAATGTATAAATTTAATTTAATGTATAATTTTAATTTAATGTCTAAATTTAATTTAATGTATAAATTTAATTTAATGTTCATTTAATTTAATGTATTAATTTAATTTAATTAAGCGAATTAATTTAAGTATTAATTTAATTTAATGTTTAATTTAGCGTATTAATTTAATGTATTACTTTAATTTAATGTATTAATTTAATTTAATGTTTTTTATATAATGTATAATTTAATTTAATGTATTAATTTAATTTAATGCATAAATTTAACTGAATGTATAAATTTAATTTAATGTATTAATTTAATTTAAAGTATTAATTTAATTTTATGAATTAATTTATCTTTCAGAGGAATGTTCGCCCGTAATGCAGTCCTGCGAGTGGTACACTTAAATCATAACTTCATCAAGAGACTGGACACGAACAGCTTCAGGGGGATGAGATTTCTAAGGTAATAAATAATGCATTAATTTTTAAAAAAATCATACATTCTCTTCTGTTATTCTCTCATGGCTTATCCTATTCTAGCATTTGATTCTCTTCTTCCTCGGTCATCCCCGACTTCTTCTACCATTCACTCTCCCTCTTAAACTTATAATTTATCTAGTAATATTATTTATTTATTTTTCTTCTTCTTCTCGTGCCCTGTCCGTTCAACGAACGTTGGCTATCTTGTTGGCTATGCGGACTTTGTTTACTGCTGCCCGGAACAGCTCTACAGTAGACTGGCCAAACCACTGTCTCAGATTTTTCAGCCATGATGTTCTCCTTCTTCCAGGGCCCCGTCTTCCGGCAATCTTTCCCTGTATTATGAGATGCAAGATCTCGTACTTCTCTGGATGTCTCATCACATGTCCTAGATATTGAAGTTTTTATTTTTTTATTTATTGTAACTGTCTAATTATCTTAATTGGTTTTTGTTTCCAGGCGTTTGTTCCTCTCAGACAATGAGATATCAGACATTGGTAGGGGCACCTTCAGCTCCGTGACCAGAATCGGTACTATTGACTTGGCCAGGAACAAAATCAAGAGGATTGACTACCAGATGTTCAGTCAGCTGAATTATGTGGAGGTTTGTCCATTTTCATTATTAATTATGATTGAAAAACTTTACCCCTCAAGCTGCGGGAAGCGATTTAAGTCATTTCATGGAATACATTTAAAAATAATATTGCATGTAGCCCTCTGACCCAAATGTGTCGACTATATATAATAGGTTCCATGTCAACTCCGAATGAAACCAACTCAGAAAGGTCATTAAAAGCTATGAAAAAATAATTTTAAAATAGCCAGTAACCCTAACCTAACTTAACCTATTTAACCAATTTTTTTCATATTTTTTTATCGTCACTCTTAATGACCTTTCTGTGGTGCTTCTGAGTTGGTTTCATTCGGAGTTGGCCGGTCACCATATAATACAATAAGATAGAGTGTGCTGAAGTAGACATTTTCATTGATAATTTGTACGGATTCGGAAAAAAAATTGTGTCCCATGTATATGACAAAATTCGGATTTGTAATTTTAACAGAACAGAAGTTATTTGAAAAGGGAGTCAGGATCACACCAGACGCGTCCTCTTCCAAACACGCACCTCTTGATCTCCCAACAATCCAGTTATAAAAACTCAATTAAAATACAAAGTTATAAATTCAGTTGAGGTACATAAATTTACAATAAAGAGAAGCAAGGGACACAATTTTTTTTCCGAATCCGTATAAATTATCAACGAAAATGTCTACTTCAGCACACTCTATCTTATTGTATTATAAATATGGTGACCGGGAGATGGGAGGAAGGAGATCCGGTCGCCGGACGCGGCTGGGGCTATTTTGGTCAACGATTTGGGCAATGCACCAGGGCGATGCTGGGATGTGCACACGAAAACCATTTTTTTTTCTTCTTTGTCAACATGTTTTTGATTTTAGGTTTTTGGGTTTTCGGTTTTTAGGTTTAGGTTTTAAGTTTTTACAGGTTTTTTGTTTTAGCCAAAAACCTGAAAGAAATTCTTCTCAAGTACCTACACCTTTTATCATTAATTAATTCAGTCATTTATTACACTTCGGGGGAGTGTCATCTATTCTCTTTTGGATTATCTGATTCGAGTATTCAAGAAAATGACAGAAGATGCAAGAAGAAACAAGAAGACCCAAGAAAACAATATTTAATATTACAATTTGGGAGGCGGGAATGGGTACCGCCGCCCCGGGAACCTTTATTGGATAACCAACACCTCTGCCATAGGTCACCCCAAGTGGTTCGCTACGTTTGGTGATTTAGCAGGGGTGCCCGGGTTCATGGGGTAAGGTTTGTCTAGGTCTTGGAGGCGGATGACCAGGACATACTGAACCCCAGATTCCTACCCACCCCTTAAACCCTTTTCCTTCCCAGAACTCTCCTCTCCTTCCCTTCCTTAAAAAAAAACCCTCCACACAGCATCCCCAAAGATGACATAGGCCCTGAGGGAAGTTATTTTCCTCAGGGCCTCCTGTGTGGAGCTCATGTAAAAAAAAAAAAAAAAAAAGAAAGGTCAAGAAGAGCTAAGACGCAGCAAAAATAGACATGAAGAGTAAGAAGACCAAGAAAAATCAGGAAGAGGCTAAAAGAAGCAAGAAGAGGCAAGAACAGAGTAGAAGAAACACAAAGAAACATTAAGATACAAGACAGTGTAGGCAAAACCGAGGCGAGCCAACAATAGGTGAGAATTTGAAAGAAGGTGCAGTAAAAACAAAGAAGAGTGAATAAAACCTAAGAAGAAGCAAATATTAGACGAAAAGATACAAGAAATAGCAAGCAGTGCCGAGAATATCCAAGAGACAAGAGAAAAGAGACGAGAAGATTCAATAAGAAGCAAGAAGAGCCAAAATGAGGGAAAAAGAGCCAAGAGGAGACAAGACCATCCAAGAAGGAGCAAGAAAAGACAAGAACATTCAAGAAGAGATAAGTAGAGACAAGATAAGACAAGCAGAGGCCAGAAGAGACAAGAAGAAGACTATTAGAGGCAAGGAGAGCCGATAAGAGATTGGTAGATTCCAAAAAAGACAAGAAAAAACCAGAAAAAGCGAGAAGAGGCAAGAAGAGCCAAGAAGAGTCGAGAAGACCCAAGAAGAGCCAAGAAGAGACTTGAAGATCCAAGAAGATATTTGAAGATCCATGAAGAAGCAAGAAAAGACAAGATCCAGGAAGAGGTAAAGCAGCCAGAAGTAGACAAGAAGATCCAAGAAGATACTTGAAGATCCATGAAGAGACAAGATCCAGGAAAAGGTAAAGCAGCCAGATATAGACAAGATGATACTTGAAGATCCATGAAGAAGCAAGAAGAGACAAGATCCAGGAAGAGGTAAAGCATCCAGAAGTAGACAAGAAGATACAAGAAGATACTTGAAGATCCATGAAGAGACAAGAGACAAGATCCAGGAAAAGGTAAAGCAGCCAGGTATAGACAAGAAGATACTTGAAGATCCATGAAGAAGCAAGAAGAGACAAGATCCAGGAAGAGGTAAAGCAGCCAGAAATAAACAAGAAGATCCAAGAAGATTCGAGAAGAGGCAAGAAGAAGGAAGATATGTTAAAAAATATATAATGCTCAATCCATTCCTTTATTCCTGCCCATCCTAAATTCCAATATTGGCTTATTAGTTTGGCGTTTGGCCATGTATACCGGTCGATTAAACTCCAACCTCCTACCTTTCCTCAGAGCATGTGTTCCAAGTCCTAACAAATCAGTGCCCCCTGGTGTACCGGTCTCACCGGGACAGGAGTGCTCCTAGCTGGGGTGGTACAATCGTAACGTTTTTATAACTGGATTGTTCTCATGTAAGGGAGAACATTTGTAAAACCTGTTATAAATCTTAATGTATAAAAATGAATGTTTATTTGTTTGTCCCATATGCTTTCCTGAACCTTTTCATCCGTTTGTGATGAAACTTTGGGGGATTTGATGTGTGCATGCATATGCATATTTCCATATATAATAGTCAGCTCTGGCATTATGAAATTATTTCCAATAATATTAATCTAAATGCGATGATACTTTGGTGATTTTTGTGCGCACGCCCACAAAGATTTCTGTATGTAAGGATGAACTCTGGTGTTATGAAATTTGTATAAAATTTTTATAAAATGGGGTGAGGTGGTTTGAGGAATGTGTGTATTTCATGTAGTTTAACGGCAGGGAAAGAAGGCGGGAGGGGGAGGGGAATCCGTAAGGAGCGTTAGGGGGGAGATTTGCGGAAGGGGGAGGGGAATGTGTGAAGAGGGGGGTTTGCGGGTCGGGGGAGGACGGGAGAGGGGAGAAGGCGGGGAAAGTGGAGGGGAACACGGGAGGGGAAGGGGGGCTGGAGGGGAAGGGGAGGCGGAATGAGAATAAGTACAAATGGGAAAAGACACGCAGGGAGAAACAATTTATTTATTTAAGTGCAACTCGCTAGTAAATAAATAAAAATTGAGCTGTATTGCGTACACAAAACGTACATTACGCAAAATGTTTATAAACCTTACAATGGTCTCATATCTACAAGGTGCTCAAGTTCATGATTCATCTTAACCCCTCCGAATTTTCGCGAGTATTCGCTTATGATGTCTCAAATGAAATGACATTTTACGAAAACTTTGTGTTATTACCGCTTCACAAATAAAACTCTATAAATGAAACATTTCTGAACGTAGCCAAATAGTGAAAACTGTTTTTTAGAAAGGTTACAAAATAAGCTTTTGAATTATTATATTACAAATAAATATTAACATTTGTAAATATTAAAATTTAGAATGCAAACATTAAAAAAATGTAAAAATGATGTTTTTATGTGAAAACGGTACTAAAATCACAGATTATGTAAACAACAATACATATTCTATTGTATAAATGTATAATAAATACTTTTGTCACCTCGCTTTTTTATCATTTCATATAAAAATATTTAACAAAAATTAACAATGTCGGGCGCGGTCGAGCCGCCGGTCTGAAATTTGGCGGAATAAATTATGTGTCAGATTGCGCGAATGACAGAATATTCTAGTTATGTTTTTCTATGGACAACTTGAATAGGGATGTTCAGCTTGTTCCACTATCGACCTTTTACTTTTTGTTTTAGGGATGTCACTAAAAGAATAACGGAGTTAGAACGATTTCTATGGAGACACACGCGTTGACATATGAACACGCTTATTGTACTTGACTGTCCTATTTCTAACGCATATATCTTCTTAAGTTGGTGACCGGTTAACCTCTCATCTGTTGCGAGCCCGCAGGCAGGTTTTGCTTTTGAATGTGATTTTAACCCTTATGAATGAAGAAACTCTATGAAAGACAAGGTCAGAATCGCTTGCGCCAATATCATTCTAAAATACCATCCAACAGGTTAATCCTGTTTCTATCATAGGTTAAAAAAAAATTCCTAGAATTTGACTCTAAAACATTTTATTTGCAGTTAATCGACGTGTCAGCCAATCAGATCACGGAGATCCAGAAGAACTCCTTCAAGGACCTGTACCTCACCACCATCAACATTTCCCACAACGCTCTGTCCAAGATTGAGGCAGGTTCCTTTGAGAACTGTGCTAACATCACGCTGCTGGACCTCTCGTATAATAACCTCACCAAGATACTCCCCAAGGCGTTTGATGCTACTACATATGCAACGGAGTTTCAGCTGTCTTATAATTTCTTTACGGAACTTAATCAGGTATGTATCCTGTGAGAAAGACCACTTGTTAGAATCGAATAATAATAATACTTGGCTGATTTAAATCCACTGGAGCGCCTAATAATAAATAAATTTGCCTCAATTGCTCGAGATTTCCCAGAAGATCATTTTTTTAATTTTTTGCCAACATTAAAAAAATCATACCTTCGAATTTTAACATGTAGAGATAAAAACTTATTGTAGTGCTGTACAGCCAATGAATTAAGGCGGCGGTTCGCGCCGCGACCGTGACTTAAGACCGCAACGGGTACTTGTTCTTTAGCTTTGTATGGGGGCAGTTCGTGCACGCGATCGAGGCAGGAGACAGAGATGGGAGACAGCGAGACGGTCGCCGCCCCGGACAAGTAGTGTCTCGCGTCGCACTTGATAAGTATGTGTGTTTGTTGTAAAAAATGGCCGCTTTTTCTGACTAATACTGTGAGAAGCTGATTGAACTGATCAGACAGCATATACAATGCACAATTAGATTCCGAAAAAAATTAATTAATTAAATTAACAAATTTAAAAAATTAATGAATTACTAATTTTGCAATTAAATTTATTTTCTATTTGATGAACAGTGCGCTCAGAAACATTTACGCTAGCATCCTGGAGTTGTGATTTTATTACCTTTGTGGTAGCAAACCTGTTTTCTAGGCAAATTTTCTTCAAATATCTCTCTGACCGTGGAGTGAAAATTGGTTTTCTACCGCATCTTTTCTTTCTTTTCGGGCTTAATTCCTCCCCTGACTCAATTTTCTTTTTATGCGTCGTACACTAGCTTCAGAAACCTCCAATCTTAGTGATATTTCTCGGTTTGTAAATGTTTTCACAATCTCAAGGGCCTTCACTTCAGCTTTTTTACGTTGGGAAAGATCGCCTTTTCTACCCATAATGAAAATAGTCCAATTACTTTATTAAAATACTGCATTCAAAATAAACTAATAACTGAGTAGTATAAAACTGTTAAACAAACAACCACAGTCCATAGAGCCACAGAAACACATCCGTACCTGACTCGATTCCGATCGTGACTGATACAGGTTTGTACTTGTTTACGTTCATATCTCACTTTGTCAACACAGTGTTGCCATATGTTAAAAATAAATACAAATATATAGTCTACAACAATTCTTTTAAATAAAAATCAATAATATTGTAGTTTAAATATACCATTTTGCATAAAAACTCTCAAGAAACATAAAATTACAAAAAAAAATACAGTGCGTCTAATAATTTGGCCAGGGACTGTATATCATTACATAGTATAAAATGAATTCTGGAATGTTCCACAATGATCTGGGATGTTCCCGAACTTTCCAGACTATTCCCGAACATTTCACAACATTCCAGAATGTTCCGGGATGTTCTGAAATGTTGTGGAATGCTCTCGACTACTCTCGAATGTTCTGAACTGTTCTAAATTTTTATAGGGCGAAACATCCAGCCCTTATATCTTCAAAAGCACAACCTTCAGGTAAAAACGGGAATCTTCTTCATGGATGGAGGATAGAGGGCTACCATACCATATAACTCCCTTGATCGTACCGGAACTCGTTTCTGAGTTTTAGCGGCATGCACATTGTATTTATAATATACAGTGGAGCGTCGATTATCCGAACGTCAATCAACCGAACGACCGCTTATCCGAACTACTACGCCCGCCCGCCGCTGGTCAATAAACTAAATTTTGCCACGTGAAAGTACTACTTGCTTAGATATTGCCTTGCGTTGGTTTGAAACACAAGCTGAAAGTGACCAGTATCAAATATCTATCCTTAAAAAAGTACGTGACCTAGCCGCTTGTAAGCAGGTAGGCATGCTTCGGCAGACGAACATTGAAGATTTTTTTAAGCGTTAATTTTGCACTGTTTTTTGTTTAATTCCTATTTGTCATTAAAGATATAAATGTAAATATGATTTTCATTCACCTGTACGTAAATATGTATGGCTCGATTATCCGAAAATACCGGTTATCCGAACACCCATGTCTCCCAATTAGTTCGGATAATCGACGCTCTACTGTATATTGATTATAATAACAATTGGATAATTTGTACAGTTCCGTTTGTATTAAAAATCACCTCAAGGGTGCTAAATGTGATGAAAACAAATGTGATTTTCTAGGCTCTATGGGGGCATACATTAATTTGTGAGCAGGTTTTCTTCCAATCTAGACCCCCCCCCCCTTGGTGTGATAAATTTGAGCCACTTTGTATATTCTTTTCATTAGATTTTGCTGGACCCCTCCCCTTTTGAGCTCACGTAATTAATGTATGACCCCTAACTAATTATGTACAAACAGATACAGAAAACATACTTACCGGCAAATTTCTTTTCCAGATTCCCCTGCATAACATGTCCGGCCTGAAAATCCTGAACGTGTCGCATAACCTGATCCACACAATACCGAAGAACACCTTCCCTAAGCTGTACGAACTGCACACTGTAGATGTGTCATATAACGAAGTCAAGGAGATTGCGAGCGCCGTTTTCCAATCACTGTTTTCTCTGAGGTACTTTTATTTTTGTTTTGTTATCTTTCTACAAAGTATATGTATATATATATATATATTTACATTAACCCCACACTGTCATCTTTATGGATCCTATGTAAACGGTCTTTTATCCACTGGAGCGATTATGGTCGAAAAATGGACCACTTTTATTTTTCTGCAATTGATAGGGGTCCAAAATTGGACTACATTTTCCTACCATTCGTAAAACATTTACATATTGAAATTATTTAAAACATTTCCATGGCCAGCCATTTCTATCAAAGCAAATTTATTGAAATGCTTTGTCTATTATGACCATAGATGTCGCAAATCCGAACTTCGTAGACTATTTTAGAATGATGTTAAAAATAATTATTTAAAAAAAAAAATTCCCGCCGAATTTATGATCTATGGTTTACGGTTAAAATTAAGTCCTTTTGCCATAAGGCCCCAGTACACGTTGGGCCAACGCGCTCGGCCAACGCGTTGGCCAGATTTTTGTGGTTACCGTTCACACGTTGGCGTGTCTCATTCTGCGTCGATCGCTAGACGGAGATGGACGTCAGCGGAGCTGCCGCAATATACTTTTATAGCGCGATGCGATGTATTCTGTATGTAGCCATTAATGACTCTTTTTTAAAAATTCAGTTAGTGGAATATTCATATTATCTGCTATTCTACTCCAAGCATCATTACACTGAATTTTTTTTTGGTAGGTATACTTACAGTTTACCACATAGAACAGTCCAATAATATTTCAAGAGGTTTAAATAACCCATCAATATTGATATGAATTATTATTTTGAAAATTGATATTTTTGAAATCGATCCAGTAGTTTTGAGTTTATTCGTTACAAACTACAAAAATACAAATCATTCCTCATTATTATATTAGTGTGATTATCATTACTTTGAAATCACAACTAAATATGTATTATTATTGTGATAATAATCAATTAGCCTAAACATTTCATCAATACTCCAAGACGCCATGTTCGTGAAACGATCGTTGGAACAATTAAGCGCGACAAACAGCGTCCGCTCCGGCCGACGCGTATTTATGAACTGAGCGCTCGGCCAACGTCTGAACGCTGTTTGTGGCTTGCGACAAATTCCTTTGATTTGTGCACGAAAAACCGACACCCATCGGCTCGTCGGCGAGCGTTGGCCGCAAGCGCCAAAAACACACAAAATAGCCCTGTACACGTTGGCCCAGAGCGCTGGCCGAGCGCGTTGGCCCAACGTGTACTGGACTCTATAGATATGCACCTTTCATTATCAAGTATACCACAGACAACACACAGAAATCGAAAATATTCTATGTTGACTTGAATAAGTACCCCTCACTGTGGTTTTAAAGTAAAAAACACGCAGGAGTCGCACGGTTATAAATTTTACGATTTTTTAATATTTCTTTTATAAATCCTACAAGTATGAGATAAATGGTAAAATACAGGTAAATTCATTGGCTATATAGCACTATAATAACTGCTTAAGTCTCCATGTTAAAATTCGAGGGTATGATTTTTTTAATAAATGCGAAAAATTAAAAAAATGATCCTCTGTGACATTTGACAATTTCGAGCAATCGAGACAAATTTATTTTTTTCGCATGATCGCTCCAGTGGTTAAAGGAAATGGATGAGAGTAAGTTCTGTGAAGGAAAAACTTATGCAGGGTGGGTAGGAATCTAGGGGTCAGTGCGTCTAGGAGTGACAGAAGTATGAATCCATCCCTCCTACTGCGTGGCTAGACAATTGGTCGAGAGAGACCAGCTGGAGAGGTCGAAGGGTCTTCCAAACCAGTCTCCCCCGATCTGGCCCACTATGCAACTCTGCCACCAAGACCTGAACACACCTCATCCGATGAATCCGGGCACCCCTGCTAAGACAACAAACGTAGTGAACCACTTGGGATGACATATGGCAGAGGTGTTAGTTTTCCAATAATTAGCACCCAAACCCGCCTCCCAAATTGTATTTCTAGATACCTGTGAAATTACTTTATAAATTTAATAAATCTGTTTGTATATTTATATTAGCATTTGTACCGTAAATGTGTACACACTGGTACATAAATCATTTTAAAGAGAACCTTACCTGTGTAGTAGTGTACTGGATGGATAAAAAAAATACTATTTTTGTTATTTATTTTTGGGGTGTTATGCTGTGTTGCGCTACCTCCTCCTTTAGCCAATGTTTCCGTCAGCGTTGCAGTGTCCATCATTAGGGCAGATGTGTAATAGTGGCGAAGTGTGTGCTTATGTATGTGATATATACACGTACATAAATACACACTTCGCCACTATCAATTACACATCTGCCCTGATGATGATGGACACTGTAAGGCTGTCCGAAACTTTGGCTAAAGGGCAGGTAGCGCAACATGGCGTAATACTCCAAATAAATAATTATTACTTTTGGCGGTGAAAATCTATACTAATTTTGTTTTTTTTTTACGCAGTTGAAGAATGAAACAAAAAACATAAAACATTATCATTATTTATAATAATAATATTTGGATAATTTGTAGAGCACCGTTTTTGTGAAAAATCACCTCAAGGGCATTAAATATTAGGTGTAGCTAGCATGGGTGGCACCCGGGGCGGAAAGGGTGCAGAAAGTGGTGTCACCCCCAAAGTTGACAAACACGAATTTTGACTTCATAAAAAATTGCTCCGTTCTAGGTGGGAGGGGGAGGGGGGTGGCAAGAGAATTGTGCTCTTGGGGGTTGTCCCTCGGGGTTGACACTCGGGGCGGTCCGCCCCCCCTCCCTACGCCACTGCCTAGCACCATACATAAAAAAGATTTGTGCTACTTTGATTTGAAGGCACGAAAATCATTTCATATTGTCTATTAATCTTTAAAAAACATATGTTCTGTGTGTTCAGATTTGTAAACCTCAGCCATAACGCGATGGAGCAGATCAAGCCGCCCACATTCGGCACGCTCCCCACAGTGCTGGAATTGGACCTCTCGCACAACAATCTGTCGGACATATCGCGCGGGGCACTCACAAAGCTGGCCTCGTGCCGGCGCCTTGACGTCAGCCACAACCACCTGCAGAAGATCTTCATGATGCCCATCAGTTTAGGGTGATTATTGCTTAAAAATTCCCATTACCAAGCTCTAAAACGGCCTTCCGATCCCAAGAAGACATACTAGCGTCTCCACATAATATTTGTGCAACTTACATTGGAATGTTTTAAAATTCATCAGATTTGATGGCCTTTAAATTGAAGAACGGTACCCATTAAACACTGATGCTCTGTCAGTTTTAGCTTTTGATCAAATTGAGATCAGCCAACAAGCCTAAAACGTGTGTGATGTGTTGCATCCGAAACTGCTTCCGAATTACAGCTTCAGATGCACTTGAAAATGGACTGTAATTAGGAAACGAAATGAAAAGATATGGTGTTTCCTGGAATTGGCATATAAATAGACTCGCCATAGTCTCACATGCTCGCAAAATAATGTGGCAAGTAAGCAACACTCTTTTGTTTTCAGCGGTTTTCAGTAATTTCTTAATTCAGAAGTTATTCATGTATTAAAAAGTTATGCTACTTCCACACTGAAGCCAAACTTCCAACTCGAACTTCCAACGCATGAACTACCCTTCTACGCAATCGTCCGAAAGTTGGAAGTTGGCGAAGTTGAAGTGTGGCCATACCATAAGACAATCAAAGAATGTGTGTTTTTTCTCTAATGACGTACAAAATTGTCAGACGGGGAATATGAAAATTAATTGTATTGCTTATAATTAAAGACCGGATTATATGCAAATGCATATTTGCATATGCAATTGCATATTTAGACCATTTTCAGCGGTAGTTGCATACTTTAGCAAAACATTTGAGATCTTGCATATTTACGCTTGATTTCGTTCATCATTCAAATGCCTCAGATAGTGACACTATAAAAGTCAGATAGTGGGTGGTTTGGTATATTTATGGTCAGATAGCTAAGCGCGCGGCTAGCGAACTGATTGCTCCTCTTCGCCTTAGTATAAAACGCTTGAAACTCATGGATTGGCGTTGAATGAATCTATTCAGGTTATGAAGAAAATTCGCCTTACGAATTCTTCGTTGCCAAACCTCAAAACTCAAAGAACAGTTTGAAACCTTACTGAACAATAACCCAGGGTTTGAACCCTTGTGCCAAATTGATAGCTTCATCAACGGGGCAGGTGAAATTTTGCCCAGCACAATAAGTTCAAAAATCGCACCCAAATTTAAATTCTGTCCAGTCACATCAGTAGACGTAGAACGCACCTTTTCCGCTTACAAAAATATAACACAATTTGTCTACAGAACATTTAGAACAGTAGGTACTTAGTCATATACGTTTTTAAAGGTAAATTGTAAATTTCATTGTTAAGTAAATACATTTTGTAATTGATATTTTCGAAAATACGATTGTTATCCTTGAGAACTAATGGCTTACTAAAATAAAAAGTATTTAAAAATACGACTTCCTGTATTATTTCATATTGCATATTTTGGCCCTTTTTACGTATTTTCGTGCATATTTTAGCTATTTTGATTGCATATTTGCATGTATATTTTAGGTTGTTTTTGTCGCACATAATCCGGTCTTTACTTATAATAATCGATAATTATAAGTAATTTGTATGTACATATAAATTAAATGTTATTTCTTCACTTTTACTAATGTTTGCCGTGTAATGGAAACACTTTCTCAACATGCATGAGGGCATTTTGGCGCTTTTTAAATGCAATTTTCCTACTGGTAAGACATGACCTTACTTGACGAGTGACAGTTTAGTACTAAAGTACTAGAAATCGAGACCAGTGCAATTTTCTTGCTTTTGGCTTCCCACTTTGAGATTTCTACCCCGCGTCTAAAGTATGTAACGTCTTTGGGAATTGGGTGATAATTGGGTGATATATGTGTAGGGAAAAATAATGGATACAAGGAAGGAGGACAACCAATCACTTACCTCTGCGAAGGCGCACACAACACAACTAGTGAATGAAGATAACATTAGATATAAGATGTCAAATTTTATATCTAAATAAAATATACAATAAAAAAAAAAAAATTATATATATAGTTTAGTTAGTTCCACTGCGGTACCTCAAGGTAATTATCGCCACAACACAAATAAGTATACAATGATCTCGATAAGGTCAAAAACCTTCTTTTAGTTCATAAACAATATTATGAACACAACAAAATGCTTCCAATGTAGTCCAAAATCTTCTTCTGTTTTTTTTTTCAGAAACAAAAGCACTTGAATTAACTTTGTTAAATTTTTTATTCATTAAATAATCAGTTTACAAAGTATAATTATTTTGACTGGAGAAATAAATTACATAATAAGTTTTCACTAATTTTTTCATTTTATAATGTTTCTCTTCTATAGAAGCAGACACTTGTGATTAGTAGAGGGAAGAGGGAGCTATGGTTCTCAACAACAGGTTTTAATCAAAATATGACGAAAATTTACTATACTATTCTAATTTCGCAGTGAAGTGAACCTCGCCCACAACAATATCTCCACTATCCCGGACAACGTGTGGCCCTCCATGAACGCCCTGCTGTCTCTGGACCTGACGGGGAACCCCTTGGTGGAGGGGGGCCTCACTTCGGGCAGCCTGACCCCTCTGCTGACCCTGAGGGTGCTTACGCTGACGGATACGGGGCTCACGCAGCCCCCGTGGGAAGCACTCAACACGCTGTCTTCGCTGCAATACCTGTATCTGAATGTAAGTCTAAAGTGAATGCACAACTACTCCCAATCGCCTGGAGCCTCTGAGATTATGGAATCCCCAATTGGGGTCTGTTGTGAGGCTGAAGGTAATTGGGGAGGGGAAGGAGATGGGGAAGAGGAAGGTGGAGAAGTACCTGGCTATACAGATCTAGTCACCAAACATGGCTAAAGCCATTTCAGGCAACGTTTCAATTTTGAATGGTGGTCTTACACCAGATACTGGGAGTATCTTCCACTTTGGAACGTGCCGCAAACATACCTTGTGTTATTTTAAATGATTAAATTATCAAAACACAAAACATTCAAATACTTGCGCACGCCAAGATTTGAACCCTCCGACCTCCGGATCACTAGTCTAGATCACTAGTTGGGATATATGTACACTTTAGAATGTAATGATTATGACGCACAGTGACTACTAGAAATTTTAAAACTAGAATCAGGGAACATGAACTCTGTTCACGAAATAATAACTATTCTGAGTTTGCTAATAATTTAATACAGACCTCCAATATATACCTCCAACAAAGAAAAAACCAAATTTAAACATTCAATATAATTTGTGCGCTTTGTAAAACTAAGGCCTAAACTACACGAGCGGTTCTCCCGCCGCGGGAAACCGCAGCAGACAGAATTTACTATGAACGTTGTATGGCGCATTCTACACGAGCAGTTCTCCCACTGCGGAAGCTCGCGGTTCACAGACGGGAGAAATTCGACTGCCACATGCGGTGGCTCTCCCGCGGCAGATAACGGCCACGTTCATACTACACGAGCGGTTTCCCGCGATTGCATCATTTTGTGCGAGAGAGCGTTGTTGTTCGATCGTACGCGTAAAGGTTTCCCGCGGCGGTAGAACCGCTCGAGTAGCATGGCGGGAAACCGCCACCCGTGTAGTACGATGATCCGCGGCAGCTCTACCGTGCGGTTTCCCGCGGCGGGAGAACCGCTCGTGTATCCTAAGCCTTAGAAATAAAAAAATAAAAAAAATAATAATTTACTTAAAACAATAATTGCACCCTGTAAATCACCCTTATTAACAATGTTCCCATGTTATGTTGACTCCCCCACCTTTCTTCCATTCCCCCAAAATCACATCTCCCATTACCCCCACCTAATTAAATGTAATCATTTCCGTACTAATCGTCGTCTCAGTTCTTATTTGCCCAACAAACCATTTTAGTTTTTGTTCGATCTCCACTTTAAAATTAAAGTATGAAAAATTATTGTTAACCCCTCCGAATTTTCGCGAATATTCACTTATAATGTCTCAAACGAAATGACATATTACAAAAACTTTATGTTATTACCGCTTCACAATTAAAGCTCTATAATTGAAACATTTCTGAACGTAGCCGAATAGTAAAAACTGTTTTAGAAAGGTTACAAAATAAGCTTTCGAATTATTATATTACAAATAAATATTAACATTTGTAAATATTAAAATTTAGAATGCAAACATTAAAAAAATGTAAAAATGACACACGTGATGTGAAAACGGTACTAAAATCACAGATTATGTAAACAACAATACTTATTCTATTGTATAAATGTATAATAAACACTTTTGTCACCTCGCTTTTTTATCATTTCATATAAAAATTAACAATGTCGAGCGCGGTCGAGCCGGCCGTAGGAAATTTTGCAGGTAAAATTATGTGTCAGACCTCGCAAATGACAGAATATTCTTGTTATGTATTTCTATGGCCAGCTTGATAGGGATGTACAGCTTGATCCACTATCAACCTTTTACTTTTTGTTTTAGGGATGTCACTAAAAGAATAACGGAGTTAGAACGATTTCTATGGAGACACACGCGTTGATGTACAAACACGCTTGTTGTACTTGACTGCTATCGTATTTTTAACGCATATGTGGCGACACATCATTATTATCTTCGCCATCAAAAGAACATACGAGAAACATCTCCTAATATTTGCGCCCATCGGCAAACCTACTTGCCTAGGTACCTTCGTACCTATACTGGCCGCGATGTACTTTCTCGCCTCCCGTGCCAGCCCGACGATAATAATATCGCCCCGCCTAGAAAGGTCTCGAGACAGCACCGTACAATATCTGTACGGCGCCGAATATTCTCGTCAGCTGCCGAAGTGGCTCGTATTACCTACCGCGAGGTAGTTACTCTACCGCGGCTATATAAGCAGCCGATCGCTCGCCCGCTGCAGTTCAGTCTCACATTAACAGTCGGCCAATATCTCAGCATGTAACAGATCTCCGTACCAGTGCTCCGCAGGCATCGCTACGCTCCAGGGCAGCTTCCTCGAGGTCCATCACCACGTCTCAGCTACAAGGCCCATCGTGTCTTCAGCTCCTGAGATCAGCTCCATCCCGCGACTTATAAGGTTTGACGCACCTTCAGTCCAGGGATCAGCTCACCACTTCATGGCACCCCGAAGCCTCACCGTGCTTTGCTGCCATGGAAATACGCTCCGCCTCGCCAGGACTACCTGCTGGTGGCTCAGCTCACCGAGCCACACACCGTTCATCTCCGCGACACAAAGCGTCGAGCAACGGCCTGGAAGATAGGTCATCTCCACCGCCATGGTGTCGAGCAACTCGCTGACCTTCACCGCACCATCTCCATCACCTCCGCACGCCTACAGCATCATCTACGGCACTCCGCATTACCTCATGTTACCGACCACCGACCATCTGCTACGTAGCCCAATAAATGACTGACTCACCACATCGACATGACGCCTTTCATTTCCGTCTCCCGCTCCCTCACATATATCTGCTTACATTGCTGACCGGTTAATCATTTAACTAAGAATTAAAAAATAGCTTGATAAAGATACTACACCTATCGTAATGTTTCATTGTAATAATAAAAGAAAACCTTCTCCTCCTGTAAAATTTTCTAATGGTCTATTGAACAAATAAGAACTAAGGCGACGTAATGTAAAAAATTTAAAGTTAGTTTTAAGTTTGCTAGTGAATGACACGGATCTATCGAAACCTGTGGTAGAAAAATAAAAATTTAAGTAACAAATGTACATTGAAAGTAAAACATTTCAAAACAAAAATATCTAGCAATTGTTACATAGTTAATGCCAAAGAAATACATACAAAAAATATATTTATGATCTTTTCAGAAAAACAATCTAACGTCACTGAAGAAAGCGGCATTTGGCCGCCTGCCTATAGTGTTTGAGCTGGATCTATCAGACAACCAGATCACGAAGGTCAGCTCCGGAGCCTTCACTGGCCTCCTGCAGTTGCTGAAACTGTCCTTCAGGAATAATAACCTGACACACATTCCCAATGGTGCTTTTCAAGGACTTGTGTCTTTGAGGTAGGTCATATAAAATATTATGATAATACATAATGATAGTTATTAAAAGAAGTCAAAATGTATACAACATATTTGCTGCCGAAGATTAGAATTTAATTTAACATCAAGCAAAATATTTCCAAACTGGAAGATACTCTTAATTTGGGCATAACTACCCGGGGAACCATTTATTGGATAATCCCAACACCTCTGCTATAGGTCACCCCAAGTGACTTTGCAGAGGTACCGGATTTCATGGGGTGAGATTTTCCAGGCCTTGGTGGTCGATGCAACTTCCCACCAGCTACGTGTCGGCCCAAACCGGTTTTTTTTTTATCTCGCCAGCCAGACTCTCTCGACCCATCACCCTACACCACACAGTGGGAAGGATGGATTCATAAGTTCATCACTCTTGGACACACCACCTCATACCTTTTCCTTCCCAGAACTTCCCCTCCTTCCTTCGCTTTAAAAGACCCTTTGCACAGCATCCCCAAAGATTACATAGGCCCTAAAGGAAAATATTTTCCTCCGGGCCTCCTGTATGGAGTTATGGTAAAAATAAAAAAAGCTTTCAGCATCGCCCTAGTGATTGCACCGCCATTTCCAATTGAAATGTTTGCTTCGTTACAACGTTAACTATTTGTAGAAAACAAATTGATAAAAATCTTAGATGGGACCTACACATCAAAGGTATTACTGAAAAACTCACAAGCCTTATATATTTCTTTAAAAATCTAAGAAATGTAGTAAATAAAAAGGATTTGAAAAAGCGTTATGTCATTCTCGAATTGAATATGGAATTATAGGATGGGGATCTACTACACATACATATATACACAACCTGAATACAATTCAAAAAGGAATATTAACCGCTTCTGTGCCAAGAGCGAGATTTCTCGCATTCTTGGCTGTGCCCAGCAGGCCGGCCATAGAAAAATAGCAAGTTATCTCGCTATTCTTTGAGCAAGATTTTTTATTTTTTTTTTATTTATTTTTTTTTTTTTTTCAAGATTTTCGCTAAGTCATTTAAATATCCTTTCAAGGTGTAATGTTTTTAATTTATTAAAATAAGATTTAAAAATGATTTATTTTGATTAAAAATTCATGGCCTGCTGTTCACAGCTACACTCCTACATACTGGCATTTAAAAGGTTAAAGACCATACTGAAAGTACCTATTAGAACCAGTGGCGGCTCGTGACTTTTTGTGTGCTAGGGTGCTAATATTTAAAAAAATGGCATCATGGAAGTTGTCGTATGCAAAAAATAATTTTTTTTTTTTTCAAAAATCGGTGTTTTCTATGAAGATTTTTCAGGAAATCGGTGCGGCACACCGCCAAACTGAAACTTTCTGAAATTTCTCATACAAAAAACAGATTTTCAAAAAAAAAAAAATTTTTTTTTCGGCTACAACAACTTCATAATGCCATTTTTTTTTTAATTTCAGCACTCTAGCACACCCAAAAGTCACGAGCCGCCACTGATTAGAACGCATTAAATTGAAATTTTCAATAGCTTTGACAAACGAATATATGCCAAAAATATATTATTGAAGCTATTCAAAAATACTGAATCCTCTATTAGACCGCGTATCCATCACACAAGATCGAATAAAAATGGCATAAAAAAAATTCCAAGTTTTAAAACCACATTCGGACAAATAAACTACACTTATTTTGCAACAAAACTCCATAAGATTCTTCCCCAAGACACAATAAAACTAATAAAAAAATTTTATGAGTACAAATCAAGAATAAAAATATGGCTGAAAGAGGTCAACGAAAACACACTAATGAAGACACTAAAAACGACATAGAAGACAAATAAACTATAAATAAACAATTTTAGTCCACCTCGGCACAGGAACCCCTAGTGAGGAGGACTAAGAAATACAATATCTTAACCTAACATAACCATTATATTTTATATACTTATAGAATTATTTTATACAGCCAAGCGACTATTTTTTTCATTTTTATTTTTTAGCTTTTTATATTTTTGTAAAAATAAAAATATATTTCGACCACGGACATATGAATATATGTGGACCTGCCCTAAGTGATAAAAACGTATTATTTCTGCTTCCCCATGGAGCCAGCTGGAGCTCCTCCTTGGAGCCAGCTCGCTCCTTGGGGAGGGGAGAGAGCCTCGCTTGAATCTAAAATATGTGACGTCATCATTCTTGTCCTGACCAGCGCGGAGATAACATCCATACATTTTACAAAATAACACGCCAAAAAGGTAGCTTGTGCTATACATTATACCCACATATTATGTGGACAAAGCGAATGTGGGCGAATCTCCATTGTGCTCGTCGCTGGTTACAGGGGTAAGTAAATTATGAAACATTTGTAAAAGTGTCTTAACTAAACACGGCAACAAAATATTGCTATGTGAATAGGGGCGAATCTTTTCGGGGCGAGCATTTGGCCTTGGCAAATATGTTATTAACATGGCAAGCAATTCGCGCTCCCATGTAAAAAGGTCTATTCATTCAAAGCAGATTTTGCTTTTAAGAACTAAATGGTGATATTATAATGCGAGATGCCTATATACTGTCAGATTGATTTTTTAACGAATCACAGTCATCTTTCCTCTCTTCGCCCCCCATAGTTTGTTTTTTCCCCTCATCTGTATCTTCTGGTCTATTGAATTTGGATGTCTATGATTTCGACAAACAAAAGCTATTGAATACCGTGAAAAAAAAAATTAAGGAATGGTCCCGGGCTAAAATATAAATAAATATTTCCAACATTTCCTTTTCCTCCCCTTTTTACATGATGGTGACTGAATTTCGGAAGTGATTTTAGTTTGTGCTAATGGATTAGCAGTAATATTACAATAATTCTATTTTTTTTGTTCCAGATCCTTAGATCTCTCCCACAATTCCTTAGAAAAGATTGACAACAAAACCCACGGACTACTCGATGATTGTCTCTCTCTTGAAAGGGTAAAGAATTTTTTTGTTTGACATCTTTAATTGACTCCAAGGCCCATAAATATTTACTCTAACAGCCTTACTAAAAAAAAAACCACAGCAACACCGATAAACTGTATTATTGCAATAACATAAATAAACCCTGTATATGCTAGATTCCAATTTGTTACTAATAACGTTGCATCCGGCCGCGCTGTAAAAACGCATTAAAGATCTGACAACATTGTAAATGGTATTAATTTACTAGGAAAGAATGTTGTTTTAATTTTTCTCCGCCAGGGGCATTATTGGCGCGCCTATGCATTAATTCTCAACGGCACCGCGATGAAGACAGCCCGGTGTGTTTTTATGGCGGGATGCCAAAAAATTTTGTTAGTGCCTAAATGTTGTGATTTTACATAATAATTTCTATTGTAGTGACGAATTTACTCTTCTATTCACATAATTGATACATTTACTATGTTATGTGTGTGGTTTACATCAGTTTAATCAAGTTATTGTACAAACGCCGTACTTTCAAAGTTGGACTGTCAGAATATTGTTCTATAGAACTATAGATAGTTTACTTAAAAGATAAAATTAACATTTTAAGAGAATTTCTTAAAAGTGATATTTTTTAATAATATTAATATCTAATACATGTGTTCGTAAACCTATCAAAGAAAGTAACGTCTTTAGAGATGCAAGAAATCTGTTTGAAATGCCGTTATTATTTCTAAGTTATTTTTTTGGCAATAAAAAAACTTTGAAATTTTTTATTATTTTTTTATTGTATGCACGAGGAAAAAGTGATGTGATAGTTTCCTTCCAAATTTATTACATAAAAGGACTGTGTTTTTGAAATTTTGATTTTTTTTTAATTTCTCTACATTTTGGTCAAAAATGTTTGGGTAAGAAATTTTTTTCCATTTTTTTTCGAGTATGGATCTTAAAATATGGCAGTTTTTGAAAACTAAAGTGTATTTTAAATACACAAATCTAAAAGGTAATTTTATCTAGTTTTCATAAATGGTATTTGTTTTTACGACACCTTCAAAAATAAGAAATATATCTAACATTCAAAATACTTTGGAAAAATTTCAAATTTCGTTAGGATATCATTACAAAAACAGAGATAAACTACCCTCTCAGGCCGTGTGAACCAAGTGTATTTTTTTCAATGAACAATTTTTTAATTAGTAATGTTTTCACATCCGCGGCCGTTTGTCAATTGAATAAAATTTTCACTGGGTTTTTTAGTAAGGCTGTTAATGTTTTACTAATCTAAATCAGCAATAACTTCTTATTAACCTGTTGAACATTGGATGGTATTTCGAAAAAATGTCTGCAAATTTCATAGAAAATTCTTATAAAATAATACAGAATAGCTACAATAATCAAATAGTACCTAGGTCCTAGATTGATATTGGCGCAAGCAATTCTGACCTTGACCTTCATACAGTTTCTCTATACATTAGGGTTAAAATCGCATTTTAAAAAAAAACAAAGAATTTTTTTGGTCCCGCCGGCGGGCTCACGACAGACAGTTTAACCCTCAGGCGGCAGGAAGCATCTAAAGTCATTTCATCCCGCTTGCCTCTCACACGGGAGGCGACTTAAGCAATTTCTAGGCTGTATCGCATACAAGTATGACACAAAACCGAAATTCAATTGTAAAAATTCTCCATTCGTATCTCTAGCGACATCTCTACAAAAATATGTACATTCATTAAGTTTGTTTATCTTAGTTAACCTCTCCGAAAATCGCGAGTATTCACTTATAATGTCTCAAACGAAATGTCAGTTTTACGAAAACTTTGTGTTATTACCGCTTCGCAATTAAAACTCTATAAATGAAACATTTCTGAACGTAGCCGAATAGTAAAAACTGTTTTAGAAATGTTACAAAATAAGCTTTCAAATTGTTATATTACAAATAAATATTAACATTTGTAAATATGTATTAAAATTTAGAATGCAAACATTAAAAAATGTAAAAATGACTCACATGATATTTTTATGTGAAAACGGTACTAAAATCACAGATTATGTAAACAACAATACTTATTCTATTGTATAAATGTATAATAAACACTTTTGTTACCTCACTTTTTTATCATTTCATATAAAAATATTTAATAAAAATTAACAATGTGGAGCGCGGTCGAGCCGCCCGTAGGAAATTTGGCGGGTAAAAAAATGTGTCAGACCGCGCAAATGACATAATATTCTTGTTATGTATTTCTATGGACAACTTGATAGGGATGTACAGCTTGATCCACTATCGACCTTTTACTTTTTGTTTTAGGGATGTCACTAAAACAATAACGGAGTTAGAACGATTTCTATGGAGACACACGAGTTGACGTATAAACACGCTTATTGTACTT
The DNA here is from genome assembly GCA_917880885.1 of Limnephilus marmoratus. NCBI lineage: Eukaryota > Metazoa > Arthropoda > Insecta > Trichoptera > Limnephilidae > Limnephilus > Limnephilus marmoratus. The sequence goes on from OU862932.1 coordinate 18,423,381, forward strand.
GACTGCTATCGTATTTTTAACGCATATATCTGCTTAAGTTGCGGAGGGGTTAAGTTTGTTTATCTTAGTTAAGAATTTAATGTGACCAAGACAGGTTTTCCCTTTTAGCTCGTTTAAAATCTGCCATGTTAGTATAATAATAGTAACTAGCAGTTAAAAATCCACTCCGCAGGTTTTTGCTACCTGGCCCTATGGGCGGCGTTTCGTTCGGCTTCACCCAATTTGAGTGTTGGTGACCATTTTATAAATCCGATAGGAACCGGGTCCAAAAACGGCCGGTTCTTCATATCCACTAATCTACTGGGATCCAATGACAGCTAGTCACCGCGATAAAGTAACCGCGACAGGCAATGGCATCATATGTAATATAATATATAGTGATACTATTTAACTCTAAGTATTGCTGTCAATCTTTCCATATCCGGAGAGATACTCAAATTTACAAATCCATAGTACTTATACCTCTAAGTATTGCTGTCAATCTTTCCATATCCGGAGAGATACTCAAATTTACAAATCCATAGTACTTATACCTGCCACGGGTACGTCCTCATGGGATCTGCTATGTAAGTAGTGCCATACTTTAACGAATTCTTGAATTCGAAACCAAATTACAAAAGTAGCTTTTTAACAAACTTCAAGTAGAAGATGGCTTGGCATAAGGCGCGGCATCAGATTTGCATTCTTAGCCAGATTCTTAAATTTCAACCGTACAGACGTTAACGTGATAAAAACGTCCGATGGTAATAAGATGTTTATTCCGGCGTGTGGGGAAGTTAGTGAAGTCCCACACATTCGATAAAGACATACATTACAAAAAGCAGGTGAATATAATCTCAAAAAAACAAATAATAAAATAATTGTAAAAAGTAAATAAAAAAGATAATAAAAATAATAAGCCTTTGGATACTGTGATTACATTAGGAGCTACTATTTTTTTCTAATATGCGTCAATACTGAAGGATGAACTGAGGCGGGCTTCCATCATGAGGATATTCCCAGAGCTTAAGAGTATAAACGATCTTATTCTGCGCGCAGGTGCAATGGACGTTTGGTGTGATAGCAGTAGAACGCTCGCCGCTTTTCATTTTAGGCTAATTTTGCGACGATTTTTCAGCAGTTGTGAGTTTAGAAATTTCTCGCTTAACCCCTCCGAAAATCGCCATTTAAGCCCTTAAGATGTCTCAAACGAAATGACATTTTACGAAAAATTTTTGTTATTACCGCTTCACAAATCTAGCTCCATAAATGAAACATTTCTGAACGTAGCCGAATAGTAAAAACTGTTTTAGAAAGGTTACAAAATAAGCTTTCAAATTATTATATTACAAATAAATATTAACATTTGTAAATATTAAAATTTAGAATGCAAACATTAAAAATAGGTAAAAATGACTCACATGATGTTTTTATGTGAAAATGATTATGTAAACAACAATACTTATTCTATTATATAAATGTGTAATAAACACTTTTGTCACCTCACTTTTTATCATTTCATATAAAAATATTTAATAAAAATTAACAATGTTGAGCGCGGTTGACCCGCCAGTTGTAAATTTGGTGCGTAAAAATTTATGTCAACTGCGCGACTGACAGCATATTCTTGTTATGGATTTCTATGGACAACTTGATAGGGATGTACAGCTTGATCCACTATCGACCTTTTACTTTTTGTTTTGAGTTAAAACGATTTCTATTTAGACACACGCGCTGACGTATAAACACGCTTATTATACTTGACTGCTATCGTATTTTTAACGCATATATCTGCTTAAGTTGCGGACCGGTTAAAAAAAGATAATAAAAATAATATGCCTTTGGGGTACTGTGATTACATTAGGAGCTATTATTTTTCTCCAATGTGTGTCAATGCGGGAGGATGAACTGAGGCGAGCTTCCAGGATATTCCAAGAGCTTAAGAGTATAAACGGTCTTATTCTGCACGCAGGCGCAATAGACGATTGGTGCGATAGCAGTAGAAAAGCACAACGGTTTTGGTTTTAGGGTGATTTTGCGATGATTTTTCAGCAATTGTAAATTTAGAAATTTCATTTCACAATCAAGGTTGTTTTCCCGCTTAAGGGCTCAACTACTTTCAATAATTATTTTAAAACATTTTCACGTGTTTAGGTGAACCTGAGCTACAACAAGATAAGTTTCATCACCCGTAAGACCTTCCCGAGCGATCCGTACATCCCGTACAATCTGAAGGAAGTGGACCTCAGCCACAATGTGATGCCGGTTCTGACTAACGACATCATCTTTGGCACCAAGCAGATGCGAGTGTTGAACATATCTCACAACATTCTGAACAGCATTAGGAAAAGTATGTAATATATTATCAAAATGATGTTCATAACCTTTTCAGTGATATTGTATTTTAAAAAATCATCTTGAGCCGTAGATATATCCGGAGTTTTGGTTTGGGATCTGGCCTCGCTCATTCCAATTAATTTCACTGTTTGTCCCAAATTTTTATGCATTGTAAAAAAAAAAAAATTTCCAAATGCCTCAATTCTGTATGTTAGTTTCCAGAAATTCCCTATCTTTTACATATTCGTGGATTTACGTATTTCTGTAGTATACTTGAAAAGACCATAGTCACAGACATTAAAAAATTAAATTTTTAACACATAAACAGATGTTTAGAAACCAATTTAAAATGGCATCTACTTGCAGACTGCACGGTACAAAATATCTTGACATTTTTTGGAACTTGATAGAAGCGTAATCAAGCTAGCGATTAAACATATTAGCCGATTGCGGGAATTCAAACTAAATTAATTTTAATTCACAAAAATTACCTACCTACAGCTACGTTTCGTGTAGTTTTACAGCATTCATTTTCAAGGCCGATGCAGAGAGTATAGTAGTATAGCATACCGTTACTTTAGCATGTCTTCTGAAGAACAGACTTCAGGTGGGAATGATGTCCTAGTTCTGGTATACTGATATTACAACAGACGATGCTCCGATGAATTTCCATCATTAATCCTTTTGGCTCCAGTGCACAGCTGAGAGATATGGCATGCCAAACGCGTGCCCAGCTTTTATACACGGCTGACTTTTGCCACACGAGAGTGGGTCATTTTAATGACTTACTCTTATGTTGAACAGCTCGACTCTGGAGTTTTCCTGCCTCTATATTTCCTCCTCCTGCTCATGGGTCACTCCTTCTATTCGACATAAAAATGCCGACAGAGTCCCAAAGATAACATTCACACTATGTATTCACAAACCATTTTGTTTTTGTTCAGGAGTACCCCAAGATTCTAATTTAGGTCCACTCCTCTTTTCCATATTTATAAACAATTTCAGATTACATATTATTATATATTCAGATTTTAGGCCTCTCCTCTTCGCTAATGACCTAAAACTATTCACAAAAATAGAAACATTAGATGATTTATTAATGTGTATTAAATGTTGAGCAAATAAACCAGGATATAATTCTTAAATAATTAATATTATGTTTACATATGTATTTCCCAGGTGTGATAGGAAATCTGACATCAGTACAACTGCTGGACATGTCTTACAATGATCTCAATGACCTGACATCAGAAAAGGGTATGTAACTAAATGCTGCTATTATGTAACATTTGTCTGGCAATTTATTTTGTGCTCCCTTTTTCTGAAATTAAATCGTTTTGATATGATTTCTGAACACAAGGCTTGACAAGTAAAGCCGGGATCTCCCCTGATCTATTTCATCTATGAATCTACGAAAGATTTTAATCTCTGAAATAGATCTATGAAAACTGACTTTTCTATGGAATTAAAAACCAAAGTTGAATAGACTTCAACATTTGATTGATAAATTGACCATGGAGACGAATAGATCAGGTGAGAACGCGCTATAAGTCAATGTTATTATACCAAATCAGGAATGGAAGATAAACTTTATACTGTGCAATGTGTTAAATTGTAAAAAAAAATTTCAGAACTAATCTGTTTCACATTATTTGTGAGAGTTGTTAATATGTATTGTCTTCAATAATTAAATATTACAATTAAGGTTTTACTCAATAAATTGTTCCCCTATAAAAGTATTAAATTCATCGTAGTCTTGTTAGAAAGTAAATAGATGTCGCATATTAAAAATTAAAATGGTTATATTTATCCAAGGCACTACCCACCTAGATTGCAATTAAATTCTGGTAGAATTATGCAATCGTGTTTAAAAATAGCAGCCAAAATATATGCGTTAAAAGAATAAAGATGGTGTTGGTAGTTCTTAGTGGAAATATGATACAGTTAAGGGGATAGGGTCATATTAGCTCATTGGTAGAGCAAAGCCCCGGCAAGGCTGAGGTTCTAGGTTCAATTCCTAGATGCGTCCGAATCTTTTGATTTTGATTTTTCTGTTTCACATTTTTCATTTGAGAGTTTTTTTTATCTATTATATTCAATAATTAAAAACTAATACTATTTATTTTCAGAACTCTTCCGTCTCCCGCCGAAAATAACCTCCCTGAACCTCTCCCACAACCAGCTGCAGGTCCTGCCCGTGGAACACATCAACAATGCCAGCAGCCTCCAGGAGTTGGACATCAGCACCAACTTGCTGGAGACCTTCGATGACCTCCTGGTCAGCAGGATAAAGAACGACAAACTGAGGGTTCATTTCGATGGTAAGTCTCCACATCTCAATCTCCAGACTTTTTTTACATTAGCCCACACAGAAGGGCCTGAGGAAAAAAAATCTCTCAGGGCCAATGTCATCTTTGAGGATACTATTTAGAGAGTCATTTTAGGAAAAGGAAGGATGGAAAGTTATGGGAAGGAAAAAGGTAGGAGGAATGGGTAGGAATCTGGGGGTCAATGTGTCCAGGAGTGACGGACGTATGAATCCATCCCTCCACTGCGGTGCAAGGCGATGGATTGAGAGAGTCCAGATGGAGAGGTCTAGGTTAGGTCTTCCTCAACCAGTCTCTCCCGATCCGGTCAGGCATGCAGTAGGTGGGAAAACGCATTCGCCGCCAAGACCTAGACAAACCTCACCCCATGAACCCGGGCACCTCTGCTAAGTCACCAAATGTAGCGAACCACTTGGAGTGACCTGAGGCAGGGGTGTTGGTTATCCAATAAATGGTTCCCGGGGCGGCGGTACCCATACCCATCTCCCAAATTGAATGGATGCACTGGATGCTCTGAGGAAAATAATTTCTCTCGGGACCTATGTTATCTTTGGGAATGCTAGGTGGAGGGTCTTCTTAAGGAAAGGAAGTTATTTTAATTATTTAAAAGGAAAGGTTATAGGATGAAGGGTGGGTAGGAATCTGAAGCCCAGTGTATCCAGATATATGAATCCATCCCTCCCACTGCGGTGCAAGATGATGGCCCACCACGCAGCTCTGGTGGGCAGACGCATCCACCGCAAAGACCCACACAAATTTCACCCCCTGTTGGTGGTTGGTTGGTGTTGTTGCCCCGGGTGGGCACCCCTGCTAAGTCACTAAAGGGAGTGAACCACTTGGAGAGACCTACTGCATGAATGGTTCCCAGGGCGTCAATACTCGCCTCCCAAATTGGCTTGTTCACCGCCAGTGTAAAAATGAATTTGTTACCTTGAGATACTCTTTATTCAAAATGATTAAAATTTTAGAAGAAAAATATGTATTGTTCTCCATTCTCCAGGTTATTTGGTTATTCGTTAACTCAGGAATCCTTTTAATAAAATAAAAAATATTTTTTTCCTAAGGCAACCCTCTGAGATGCGATTGCTTTGCCCGACCGCTAAAACACTACTTGAACCACCTCACAAAGAGCGCTCTAACTGGCAACATTCTCTACTCCAACATAACTTGCGCCTCCCCCGTCACTCTACAAGACTCCCTATTGGTCGAGGTGGACGATGACAGGATGAACTGCAACGAGAATGTTGCCATCAGACAAAAACTCGATACCAAAGTGGGAATTTTGAAAGGGAAATCGGCAGATTTTGAAATGGAACCGGATCTAGTTTTCAGGGATTTGAAGTTGTAAGTAATATATATATTTTTGGAGACGGTCAAATACCTCACTTTCACTTCTTTTCCGCTTTTTTTCTTTTCTTTTTTATTTTATGTACCTACATATGTATTGTTATTTTGTCTAATTTATTTTTCTTATTATTTATCTAGTATCTTTTTTTGTTATGTCGAAATGTGGAATGTATTGCATTGTACTTCCCCAGCATACATTTTGGTATACTGTAATTTTATTATTGAAGTGAAAACTTCTTTAGCACCATTGTGATTTGAAACTCGATGAAACAAAAAATAGCAACACTAAAAAAAGACTAACACATACATCTATAGCAGGGATGGCGAACCAATGGCACGCGTGCCATTAATGGCACTCCACACAATATTTTGGGCACGTCACTGATCAGTGATCACAAAATTTATTATGCACGTTTTTTATCTATGATTTAAATGTTATTTAATATGGCTAGTTCAGCAAAAAAACAAAAAGTGCAAGATAGTAAGAGTATCAAAGAATTTCAAACTTGGTGGACAGAGAAATATGCCATGATTAGTAAAGGTGACAAAGCGGTGTGTGTTTTATGTTTTGGAACAGTGGTATGTAGAACATCGTCTGTGAAACGGCATTTTGAAACAAATTACAAATCCGTTGGTCATAAAAGCGAACTAGAGCAAAAAGAAATAATTGCAAGTGCATTGAAAGACAGAAATAACTCCTCTGTCCAGAAACTGTTTGAAGAAGCTGGCTCATGCTATTTTAACAATATTTTCATCAACCTGTGCCTGCGAGTCATTATTTTCAGAGATGAATAACAAAAACGTTGTGAAGATGACTCCAGTTCAGCATGCATCCTGCTAAAAGAAACATCTTATAATCCTAACATATGTTATTTGTCATCTAACCTGCAACAACAGAAGTCACACTAATTTTACTTTAATTTAAATTACGCATATAATGCAAAATGTTCCTATTTTTTCAAGTAAATAAAAAGTTTTTAATTGATAGTAAGTATTTATATTATTATTATTTTCCCAATAATCGTAAAGTCAAAATTAATCTGATGGCACGTCAATGACTTCATTAAACATTTCTTTAGAAAAATGGCACGTTGATACGTAAAGGTTTGCCATCCCTGATCTATAGGATTTAGCCTGGCAGAGAGCGAGATAGTATAATCGGTCTCCTTTCGGTGCAGTGATTCGTAACCTCCCCACTCTTGTCTGCTTTAGTTTTCTGAAGGTTTCACTTCTACCGCATGTGAACTACACACTCTGTTTTTGAAGTGATTATTCTGTTATGATTTGAAACTCGATGAAACGAAAAAGCGGCACTAAAAAGAGACAAATACACATATCTATAGAATTTAGCCTGCAAGAGATGAGATAGAATAATCGGTCTCCTGTGCGGTGCTTTGGTGCCTCCCCACTCTTGTCTACTTTAGTTTTCTGAAGGTTTCACTTCTACCACGTGTGAATTACACAGTCTTTTTTTTATTATTAAATGATTGTATAATGTATAAAAATTCTATTATATTAGGATTTAGTCATGTTTATTGACAAGATCTGAATATTTAGGTAGATTGCTCCATAAGTCATGATAGAAATAACCTAGTTATTAGAGACAGAAGCTTTGTTCAAATTTGATGATGCCAGAGCTCACTATTCTCGTTGCTTCTTATGTATTCTGCTTTATATCTGTTTTATTATATCAGCCTTCAACTGTTATTCCATCTTTTATACAATTTCTTGAAGCCAGAGCTCGCCTGAAGTGTCTCCACTGCTTTAGACAGATCAAATCCCACTTTACACATATATATTATTTAAAATTATCAATTTATTGTGCATTTTAGATGTAATTGCAATTAATATCCTTTATTTTCTAGTTCACAAGACTCAATCCTCATTGAATGGTTCGTCCAATCATCAAAAGACATAGCTGAATTCCACGTCATCATCAGAAACATGAAAAACGAAATATTCTTCACAGCAGACGTGCCGTACAATAAAAGACAATACATCTTGCAACTAGCCGAAAACTCTATACTCCAAAAGGCCATAGACAGCAAAACCACAGACTTAGAACTGTGTGTTTTGGCGGGAAATTCAAATTCCATAGCCGGAAGCTGGTTCCAAACTCAATGCAGACAAATGCCGCCCGATTTTGGAGTTTTGAAAAAGGAAAACTTCGCAAAGACTTTGGCCTCCAATGTCTATGGTAAGAACAGGAATTCAAGAAGGAGATATAATTCATCGGCTGTGATTTTCAAACCTAATTTTGTGAAGATGTGTTTGTTGATAGTTATTGCATTGTATACATTTAATTTTATTTATTTGTAAATTAGACTGTCCTATATACAAAGATAATAGAAACAAGTGAGATGGGCCATGAACCATTATTACATAGTATGAAATCACACTAAAAAAGTGACACTAACAATGTTTACCCGTACTATTGCAAATTGCATCTATACCACGGACATATGAATATATCTGGACCTGCCCTAAGTGATAAAAATGTAATATTTCCCCCTCCCCATGGAACCGGCTTTAGCTCCGCCTTGGCGCCAGCTCGCTCCATGGGGAGGGGAGAGATCCACGCTTGAATCTAAAATATGTGACGTCATCATTCTTGTAGTGACCAGCGCGAAATTAACGTCCATACGTTTTACGAAATAACACACCAAAAAACGGCAGCTTGCGCTATACATTATAGGTACATATTATATAGACATAGCGAATGTGGGCGGTTCTCCAGTGTCCTCGTCGCTGGTTACAGGGGTAAGTAAATTATGAAACATTTGTAAAAGTGTCTTAACTAAACACGGCAACAAAATATTGCTATGTGAATTGAGGCGAATGTTTTTGGGGCAAGCATTTGGCCTTAGCAAATATGTTATTAACGTGGCAAGCAATTCGCGCTCCCATGTAAAAAGGTCTATTCATTCAAAGCAGATTTTGCTTTTAAGAACTAAATGGTGATATTATAATGCGAGATGCCTATATACTGTCAGATTGATTTTTCAACAAATCACAGTATCTTTTCTCTCTTCGCCCCCCATAGTTTGGTTTTACCCCTCACCTGTATCTTCTGGTCTATTTATTCTGATGTCTATGATCTATACACATTGGAGCCCTGCCTTTTAGGTTAGAACGGATTTAAAATATGTTAAATCACATCTAAAAGATGAAAAAACCTGATCTTAGGAATATTTGAGACCGAGTTTTATGGATTATTTTAAGAATCAATTTTTTTTTTTTTAAATTTCAAAAATCCTGAATATTTTAGATATGTAGAACTTAAAATCGCATTTGATGTGAAAGTCTCTCTAAAATGCACTTTCCTACTTTAATTGTTATGTACATCTCTCTCTGGTTTCAATCCTGAGATTGGTTTGCAGCAATGTCATCTATTCGTTTCTTCCACTCTTCCCTGTCTTGTGCGGCTCTTTTGAAGTCTGCATATGATGAGCAGCGCACGTCCACCAGCAGGTCCTCCAGGTACTCTCGGCGTGGGCGTCCCCTAGCGTTTGTCCCCTCGGTCATACCCTCCATTATGGCATGCAAGAGGCCTTCTTGTCTTATTACATGGCCGATCCATCTTGCGCGCCTTTCGGACAAGGTCCTGAGCAGGTGCCTTCCTCCTTCGATTCTTTGGAGAACTTCTTCATTTGTTATGTGGTCTCTCCAGGAAATTCCTAATAGTCTTCTATAGGACCACATCTCAAAAGCCTCTAGTCTCCGTTTATCTCTTTCGGATAGGCACCATGTTTCACAGCCGTACATCAAGATACTCCATACATAGGTCTTGATGAGGAGTATTCTCAGTTTCAGGTCTATATTATTTGATTCTATTATTTTCGACCTTTTATTGAATGCAAGCCTAGCCTGGTGTATACGGCTGTTGACCTCGCTCTTAGACCGACCGTCCCATGTTATTTTACTCCCGAGGTAGACAAACTCCTTGGTGTTCTTTAGTGGAACTCCTGACATCTCTACTCTCATCTGATGTTGCGTTCGGCCTACAGTCAGCAGCTTTGTTTTGTCTTTATTTATCTTCATGTTGTAATTGTTTATGTTCATATAACGTACACAAGCATGTCTTGTAGTAGTTATATTTTATTTATTAAACTTACCACTATGAAGGTCAACTTTATTACCACCCTTACAAAATTACTTCTCAGTTAAACGAGGACGACTTCATCATCAGTGTACAGAAAGTATCTGATTATAATTTTCAATATTTATTTTTGGGGTGTTATGCCGTGTTGCGCTACCTCCTACTTTAGCCAATGTTTCGGACAACGTTACAGTGTCCATCATCAGGATGTTTTATTGATAGTGGTAAAATTGTGTACGTAGATGCGATACCATGTTTCCAGTCCACTCCTCTACGAGCTGGTATTACAGTATAATTCACAATGGTTTTCTATGTTTAGCTTTGGCGTAGCTGTCAACTACCAGATATCAAGAACTATTGAGTTTAGCTCTATCTAAAACTGAAATCTGTTTTTGAAAGGCGATTAAATACGCTTTCAAATTGTATTATTAGAAGTAAGCATGTTATTTTTGAAATATTAAAATTTTGAATGCAAACATTAAAAATTTTCACCTACATTGTTCTGGCAGAAGTTTGACGTCATAAATCCAAACAATTTATAATTTTTGCAGATAACTATGAAACTCAAATCGTAGCGTAGTGTTTTCTCTTTCTAACACTACTTAGATCACATTTCTCGTCATGATAATAAGGGAGACATAACGATTTTTATGAGACCTGACGAGCTGACCCCTAAAAGGGTCAAATTTACTCTAACGATAATCGGCTGTTTGACCCATAAATGTGTCAAATTTTCTCAACCGGTTAATATTAACGGGATAACACCCCAAAAATAAATTACAAAAATATGTTTGGCCGTGAAAATCTAAAATCATATCTGTTATAATTATTATTTAACCTTAGTATAAGATTGTATTACTCATGTACAAATCATGTCTTCTTTATTTATCTTATTCAATTTAAAAATAATTATTTCCAAATCTTACCAAGAAATATCTTTATCTTTACTAAGTATAAAATGAAGTCGCTCCCGCTGTATGTGCGCTTAGATCTTTTAAACTACGCAACAGATTTTCATGTGGTTTTCACCAATAGATAGAGTGATTCATGAGGAAGGTTTTTAGGTATATAATTTCTCAACGTTTTGTGTAAATTGGTTGAAATACGTAATATATATGGCCAAGCGGCAGCGGGCAGCGTGCTGACAAACGGGCGGTGTGGATTTTTATTTAACAGGTGGAGTTGGTTATAAAGGTTTCGTCAGCCACAGCAAAATGTGGCCAGGTCTGCTAGTTGATAAATAAAAAGACTTGAGAATGCTCATTACAAACAGCAATATTATATTATATTATTCCTTTACATAATTTTTTGTACATATTGTATAAATTTTACAAATAAACAAATTTTGCATAATTTATTTTGTTGTATATTATTTTATAAGCTAACAAGCCATATCACCAACACTGTATAGTATGGATATGTTTACTTAAGTCACCGAAATCTCATTTTTTAATAATTTAGTATTATAATTGTCACCACTATTTAATAATCAGTTACATTGATGGCTGAACATCAAAAGCGGGGGTAATGAACAACCCCAAACAGAGGCGGCTCTAGGGAGTGGAAGGTCGATCAAAAAAAAATTTATCAGAGGCAATATTGTTAATGCATGAGGAATATTATTAAAACGCTAATATATACATGTAATTATTTGCCGGTACCCACCTATTCCGAAGCCGGTAGCACAATATGGTTTTATTTGAATTATTCACTATGTATTTCAATATATCATCTACAGAATTCGACATTTTAATTTATTCAATACAAATCACGTCAACAGTGAAACGTGCTTTCTGCTAACTAATGATATCCAAGATGGCCTTGCCCTTGCAATAATCAAAATATACAATAAATCACACTAAAACTTTGACGTCTCTCCCTAACATCTTAATAAACGTATATCTGTCTCGCCACGGTCATGTTCAAAAGTTCTTTAAAAAAATATTTGATATGATTCTAAGCACACTTCAGACATGATCGTATTTACCTCTTTTGTCTGTATTGCAAAGAAAGAGACAGTAGACCATGTTGAACTGACCCCACGATAGGTACAAACAAATGCTTCTCATTTGGGAGCAAGATGGCGCTGAAACGCTACGATATTATTTTTTTATGAATCCGCAAAAATAAAATAGCTTCTCATTTGGATACTAGATGGCAGTGGAATCGTTTCATAGTGCTTGCACACAAACGAAATATTGTTTTCCGAAAGTATAAATTTAAATATTAGGGCACTTTAAAATTGATAATTGCATAGTTTTTCAATACAAATTTTTAGGAGGTCATTGACCTTTTGACCCCTATCGAAGGGTCGCCACTGACCCCAATGAGAATTTTGTGCAATATCTAAGTTGTCTTTTACATCGCATTCTCTACAATTTGGGTAATACTAGAAATACTATTCAGTAATCGATCTGCATAAAAAAAATTATCCTGAAATTATTTTATAAGATATTAAATTATTTTATATGCAGTTCTGACGGAATTACTCTCCCCTACCCCCCGGATCCCTATTACTCTTTTTAAAAATTCCTCGCTGAAAACAAGCCGCGAGTGCGTACCTACGTAAAAAGTGCATTTTATTGGAAAGGACTATATTAATATGTACTAGCAGTTAAAATACCGCTCTGCAGGTTTTTCTGATAGGCCCCGCGGGCGGCTTTTAGTTCGGCTTCGCCCAGTTTGAGTGTCAATGACCATTTAATAAATCCGATAGGAACTAGAAGTGAGTCGTTCGCGAACGAGTCGGCTCAGTGAACCGGATTTTCATACTGATCCGTAAGATCCGGTTCCCAAAGAACGATCTTCACGGTTCGCGGATCTTCGCGAACGAGTGAGCCGGTGAGCCAACTGACCCGCCAGATCCGGTGAGCCGACTGAGCAACTGACCCGTGAGATCCGAAGACCCGACTGACCCGTGGGAGCCGAGAGCAGCGTATCGTTCAACGGATCTCGCGGCTCGCGGGTCACTACTGATGTACTGATGCGGATTGCTCGTTCGTTCATAGCCACTCTAGTCAGCGACGCAGAAAGGTAAAATATGAAAGTAAGGTAACGGTTTACAGTTCAGTTCACTATGACACTTTTCTACGCGGTGGCGTACCTTTGCTGGTCAGTGTGCGTGCGCCGTGCATGTACTACCGAAATACAATGAATATAATAATAATATCGGAATTCAAGCGTGTTTGCGTGCATAAAACGTCAGTCGTGACGTCAGCGCTCCGGCCACATTATCCTTTGCTGGGTAGTGTGCGTGCGCCGTGCATGTTATTACCCGAAATACAATGAATATAATAATAATATCGGAATTCAAGCGGGTGTGCGTGCATAATACGTCAGTCGTGACGTCGACGCTCCGGCCAAATTATTTTGTTTATTATAACAGGATAAGTTATATTATTATTATGCTCATTGTTTATTTTCAGTAAATCATTCATTGTTTATTTTCAATAATTCATGCTTTCTAAAAATCGACTCAACTAAATACAAAGGATTTCATTTTTTCATTCAGGGATACAAGAATCCGATTAAAAAGGGAACCCCAAAATATTGGGGTTCCCTTTTTAATAAAGTGTGGAGGGCCGAGGGAGGGGACGGGGGAGATGGACCAATTCAGTCGTTCATTCGAGCCGGTTCACTGACCCGGATCTTTTCATTGAACGAGACCCAGTGAACCGGCCCGCTCAACTGAGACGCTTTGCCCGCCTCTAATAGGAACTGGTTCCAAAAATAGCCGGTTCCTCTGATCCACTGTGATCCAGTGACAGCTAGTCACCGGGACAAAGTAACTGCGACGGGCAATGACTGCAGTATTTACTCCTGCCAGGGAATGCTAATCACGCGATCTGTTAACATAAGTGGCGCCATCTTTTGGTATTGTTTTAATTCGGCACTATTCAAAAGTAAATTTGTACAAAACTCTTGACCTATTAATACTGTTCGATTTGAGTTGCGCTCAATCTTTCACAACTTTTTGCATTACCTATTTGACTGCTGATTGAATAATTCGTTGATCTAATGTAAGAGCGTCGTCATATTTTGTTCAGTTCTCGATTCTTTGGATAAGAGGCCACCCTCGCATCACCAGAGTCGCCAATCATAATACCAAAAAAAAAACTTCAATATTAAGTAGGACAATATTATCTAAAATTAAGTTTATACTAATTCTTGGGGTGACACCACGTTATCCGCACCGAGTGCCACCCATGCTAGCTACGCCGCTGCCTTGAATCTAACATTCGAGTAGATAATGCTATCTATTAAATTTCTGAGCATGGTAGCATAATTTATGAATGGATTACAATACAATTGCTCAATAGTCAATCAAAGAAAGGCGTTCAGATAACATTTAGATAAATATTTTGAAGCTTTTGTTCATCAGCCACCAATGTAACAGTCCTTTACTCATTTTATTATATTACCATTTACCAGCCTAAAGGAATGTCATGCTTTGCGATCAAGTTATTCAGGATGGTCTTCAGAGGAGCGAAATACTCGTGCAGAGCTGATGATGAGATGGTTCTGTCCCCGGTGAGGATGTAGAGAGCTTCAGACCAGTTGACGGAGCTTCCTTTGGACATCATCTCTCTAAAACAAAAACAAAATAAATTAAAGTCTTTTCACTGTTCATTTTTTTTTTGCGGATACCTCACAAGAGTCCTAATTGCTCCCAACTCGAAAACTTGATAGCTACCATGGCAACTGAAAAGTGACGGCCGCAACAACCGGTCTTTAACAAGTTGCCTGTGTGCGGACCGCCAATGAAGTTCCTTTCCTGTGGATAGCGACCGAGTCGCTAGCTGGTTTTTTTTTTCAGTTTCTCCATGAACGGAGGGCCTTACTTCTCACACTTCTTGTATGAAAACGAAAAAGACAAAAGATACTATAATGATGTTTTAATGATCGCCTCACCTCAATTTCCGTCCTGCCTTCTTGGAACCATAGATGTCACACCTGTGCAGCGGCATGGGCACCCGCAGGTCCGGGGAGGGCGGGGAGCCCTGCCCAAACATGCTCCACTGACACATGCCCCGGAACATCTGCACTTGCAGGAAACTGCTCAGGAAATATCTGAAATGTTAATACCTACAATCAGTCAAATGGCAATACTTTCCATATGCCTATAAAAATGCTTCATATTATTATGACAATAAAAGGTTTCTACGTTCCAATATTATCGATGCATGAATCGGTTCTTCGTAATTTGAGATGCAGCTAATGGTAGACTCAGGCGGAAGTAAGTACCTCCCACTACAGATTATTCTGTAATGTTAACATCTAACTTTTGTTGAATAATTTTAATTTATATTAACATCATTCTCATTATTTATGAATAGTTAAAGCATGAACGAGTTTATTGACCTGAATTCAAATGCAGAACAATCATTTAAAATATGTCAAATGACAGTGGAGGTTATCCACCTCTTACCCGCCCTGGTATAAGTAACTGATGGTTACTCCTTCAAGGCTCTCGCAAGATTCTAATTTTTTTTCTTAAACGAAGCTACATTTATTTATTTTGAACGAATCTAGACCTCCAGTGTCCTTGCATACGTTTTTAGTAAGCAGTATGCAAGTGCTTAACAGGAAAAAAAAACATTAAAAAAAAAAACAAAAAATTTTAAAAAATTAAAACATTAAAAAAACAACATTACTTTTTAAAACTGTCAAATGACAGGTAAATGTTGTTGGGTTTAATCAAAATATTAAATGTACCACATTGCGTTGTGTCGCTTCGGCAGACACACACTCTGACGCAGCCTAAAGGTTAGAAGAATTCATAATCTGCTCTTTCATAGATGGCAGTTAGGTATTTCATTATTTTATCCATAAAATATTGAGTTGAATTATTTCAACGATCCTGAATAACAATGTCGGATCTGCTAAAAATTGAAAACGTTTCATTGGCTTATTTAGTTGATTTAAAAGTGTATATTTTTGGAATTTATAATGAAATGCAAAATATCAAAGGGGCCGTTCAAGTATTACTTAACGCACTTGGGGGGGGGTCTTATGAAACGTTACTGTGCGTTACGAGGGGCGGGGAGGGGGGGTTTGATCAACACGTTACGTAACATGTTTTTCTTTATTTAGATAAAAAAACTAAGGAATTAAAATCTTCCAAGTTGGCAACCCTTTTCGTTCTCGAAATCTCTTGTTTTATTTATTACCGCAAACGCGATTAAAACAAGAAAAAAGGTATAAGCGACTTTCCAGTACTTTGCGCAACTTAATTGTCACTTTCAGGTAAAAATTGTCTCACTTGGGCGTTACGTAACGTTTAGGGGGGTAGGTACTCCAAAACAGTAAAACTACAAGACTACAAAATCGCACATCCGACATTGTTTTTTGGCATCGTTGATACGTTTGAGCCCGTGCATGAATATGAATAAATAGTGTTGTTATTGTAGTTTTTCACTTTCGTGAAAACTTGCAAAAAGTTTTTTTCCTAAAATAATTAAATTAGTGCCATCTATGAACGAGCAGATTATGAATACTTTTAAGTTGACCATAATTCCACAGGTGTCAGCGATATTGGTAAATAATGAATAATTAACATTTACCTGACATAAGGTGTGTTATCTGGGACATGAAACTTGGCTGCAGCATCAAAGTAATATTCTGGCCTATCAGCGCCATCTGGCGGTTGGATTCCTTGATATTTGGTGACATAGGCCCAGAAGGCCTTGTTATAATCTTCAGGCTGGATTTTACCACTGAAGATATCCCATCTGTACTTATCTATGATGTAGCCAAACGGTATCTGTGGTAATTTGGTCAAAGCTTGCCTCAGGAGAAGTATTGTATCAAAATCCACGCCAATATCTTCATCCGGAACTTCTTCGAATTCGTCGGATTCAGTGAAAAAATCGTTTTCAATATCATTTTGATCCATGTTTTTATAAATGTCACTCCTTTTAGCGTTTAATTCTTGGAATTCGCTGTTGAAATTAACTCGTTCTTTATTAAGGTCTCGGTTGCTGTAAATTTTGAAAAGGTTGTTATTTTTACTGACGCTGTTTCTTGAATTATATGTTTTATCATCTGACCTTTCATTGTTTATCAATTTCCTAATGAATTTCATACTGTTTTCATATCTGTTGTATGTGAGTTTCTTGTTCATGTCAATGAATGGGTTTCTGTATTTATTGATTTCTCTTTTTTTGATATTTGATTTGTTGATGCTGTGTTTGTTGGTATTACTGGATGGCTGATGTTTGTTTTTGGGGTACTCGTAAACCAAGCTGTCTTTTATTAGTCCAAGTCTTTGCAAGTGTTGAGGGGTCAATACGGCATACATTATGGCGTCTCCAACACTCTCTTGAAAGGCAGAATTTGCTCCATCCTAGAAAAGATAAATATTTCAAATTTGTAACATCAATATTTTATTTATGCTTTACCGCTAAAATTGGAATTATGATATTCCCAGTTGGGGATACCAGTCGGCTATAGCAAATGATCTTTACTGGTGTGGCCCATTACAATTTGGTAATTTGCTCCCTGTTGCAAGGAGTTAATATTTAGTAGGTACTTACTTGGAAGATGACAGGAAGCTTGGGATCGTAGGACATATAGTACTCAATGTGCCCCATCTCGTGGTGAATGACGTAGAAATCCTCAATAGAAAGACCGGCGCAGTAGATCATCCTGAAATATAACACAATTTGATATGATTAACTGCACTGATTTTACTCCTGAGAGGAGGCCTCCCAAGGCTTGTCATGACAAATTTAGACATTATATCAGTTCACCGATCTTCATGTAAACATATCTTCTTCATCCGATTCCCTGGCATTGGTGGCCTTAACCCCAAACTAAATTTTAAACCCCCAATATTCCTTAATTTTGCAGACTTATCATAAAGAAGACTTGGTTTAGCACCATAATATGTAAATCTATTAGTTTTCGTCTCGAAGTAATTACAAATAATTCAATATTATTTTTATATCTCAAAGATGGTTTTCTGCCTCTGTGTATTCGAAGTTGCACTAAATGTATAGCGCTTGTTGAAATGCATAATATATGGCATTCTAATGTCCGTTTGGACAACAATTTCAAATTCAAATATTTTGTTGTGACAAGAATTTAAATCACCTGCGATTTCCGTTGTGAATATTGCTTTCGTTGGGTCGACTTGGAATCATTTAATCATCTTTATTATTTATCAAGAAATATAATATAATTATTGTGTGAGGTGTCCTTTGATGCAAGGAAACCAACTGGACGTTTTAAGAGTCATTCTTTACAGGAAGACATCGCTTACAGTTTGGTGCTACTTTTTTATGCATTTAGGCAATTTGTAGGATTACCATTCATGAGATATTTATGTCCTGAAGTAGATTCACGTCATTACTTTTAAGCTCAGGTTGGGGCTTTTTATATGCCCCAGGCTTGTTATTACATGGACGCGTGTATCGCAAAGTGGAAGAAAAGATAGGTGTCAGACAATTTGGCTTTCGAAATGGGTTGGGTACTCGGGAAGCGTTATTTATTATTCAAGTACTAATCCAAAGATGTAGAGATGTGAATACAAATGTACATGCATGCTTCATTAACTTCCTTAAAGCATTTGATAGAGTTAGACATGACAAAATGATTCAAATTCTGAAAACCTCCGGGATAGACGATAAAGATATAAGGATAATAAGTAATCTTTATTGGAACCAGAAAGGAGCAGTAAGAGTAGAGCAATGTCTAACAGACGAAGTAGAAATAAAGAGAGGCGTGCGACAGGGTTGTATTCTTTCACCTATGCTGTTCAACTTATATTCTGAAGAAATATTCAATGAAGCTCTGCAAGAAGCTACTCAGGGACTTGTTATAAATGAGAAGATTCTGAACAACCTGCATTATGCAGATGATACAGTACTTCTAACAAGTAACATTGAGGATTTACAACTTTTGCTGAATCAAGTAGTGAAGACTTATGAGAATTTTGGGCTAGAACTGAATATAAATAAGACAAAATACATGCTCATAAGCAAAAATAACGCATTGGATGAAAATCTTTATATAATGAATAATAATAATAATAATAATTTTGCGAAGTTTGAAGAAGTAAAAAAAAAAAAAAAAAGAAAATCTTCATATTGCTGGAACAAAACTAGAGAAGGTACAGACAGGGCTGGACAGTATTTGAATTACTTGTATTTGAAATACAAATACGTAATTTGTATTTCAATTACTTCCTAAAAATGTATTTTGTAATTTGTATTTCAAATACTTGTAGCGGCTACTTAACCCGCTCTGCAAAATTTACCGCAGCGCCACTGACCTCCACAGAATTAGCTGGAAGCACATACCTACAGCGATACATCTACCTACATACATACAGCGTAGTAATAATGGCCGCCTTAATGATAATCCGCCACCTACGCGAAAGAGCTAGAACGTACGGCTGTACCGTTCAAGTGCCCGCAGAAGGTTCGGGTGATATCTCGCCTTTACGTGAATTCACCCGACGTTACCTACCGTCATCGAAATTACTTGCCACGGGTATATAAGCCGCGCTCGCTGGCTCGGAGTCAGTCAGTCAGTACCTCAGTATTCATTCATCGATAAAGGAACACAGAACGAGCAGTGTCGCGACTAAGTACCTGCCCGCGCGGGGCACGGGCCTCGCGCAGATAACAGTGAACATTATTCATCCAGCGTGACCCAGGAACATTCCAGCACCTACGAGGAACCTCTCCGACTACCATCTCGACATGAGATGTCAACCAGCACCCTGCAACGAGCAGCTACCACAACCAACAACAGGCAACGCGCCATCATCCAACATCCTGCAACGAGCAGCAACAACAACTGGCAACGCGCCAGCATCCTCATCCTGCAACGAGCAGCACCAACAATCGGCAACGCGCCAGCATCCTCATCGCCTCTCAAGGTTCCTTCCTGCGTCACGTGTGTGCTCCGACCCACTGGACACACAGCCGCCATATCCCGTCAACACGACGTCGATCGACCGCCTGGACCAAGGTCTCGTCTACACCGCCATGGTGTAGGGTAATACGCCGGCTTCCCTGAAGACCAGTGATCTTCACCGCCGTAGTGTCCTGACCTTCATCTTCACATCATCGCGCAGCAGCATCACTACTGTCACTCCGCTCCCGCTCCGCATCGACCTCCGCTAAGTAGCCACAATAAAGACTGACTCACACATCGACTGCACGCCTTTCATTTCTCTCTACCGATCCGGCCCGCTCCCTCATACTTATGACTTCAAAATACATTTTCAAATACATTTAGCGGTCTTAATAATGATGATGAAAAATATACTGACATAGATAATACATAGACTAAAAACGCTAGAATCCAGAGCAATATATTATGTTAATATTTAGAATTAGCAACACTGTAGGTACGTCAAAGGAAGTATCTTGTCAATTGTTGCTTTCATCGTTTCGCGGTATTAATTCATGAAGACGTGAGTTAATTGATTATTGATAATGGATAATCAAATTTCGTCATTGCTTTGAATTGTACATTTTTGTGTCATAGTATTAGATCAAGCACTATAGGAATAATTAGACTGAATAAGTACTAGATTATTTTTAAGTTAATTACAGTAGAGCGAAGTGAAATAACACAAAACTGTGCTATACAAATGTCATGTCATTATAATTATTATTATCTAACACCTGGGTCCTATACCACAAAAATTTACAAGTGGAGCGGAGATGAGATGTGTCTTCTGAGTAATATGATTGGTCATTTTTTGCACGTCTCTGTTTCACTCTGCTCAGCTTTGCTTCTATGGAAATGCACCCTTAGATAAGGGCACTTACGACAATTTATTGCAACCAAAGGTTCTACCAAAACCAAATGTGTTTTGTAATTTGTATTTTGTATTTCAAATACACGACTTGAAAGTATTTTGTATTTCGTATTTTAAATACATGCGAAAAAGTATTTTGTAATTTGTATTTTAATTACAGCAAAGCATGTATTTTGCCCAGCCCTGGGTACAGAGTATTGTATACTTGGGCTGCAATGTAAATGATAGATGGGATCCTTCAGTTGAAATCAAATACCGCATTGAGCAAGCTCGTGCAACCTTTATCCGCATGAAAAAATGTTCTGTAGTCATGATCTCAACCTTAGATTACGAATGCGAATGGTCAGATGCTACGTGTTTTCGATATTATTTTACGGAATGGAAGCATGGACGCTTACTGAAGAACTAATTAGGCGACTTGAGGCATTCGAGATGTGGATCTACAGAAGAATACTTAAAATAAGCTGGATGGACAGGGTTACAAACGAAGATGTTATTGTTCGGATGAATAAAGAAAAGGAAGTAATTAAAACTATAAAAATCCAAAAAATTCAATATCTTGGACATGTGATGGGACACAGGGAAAGATTGTCGGAAGACGTAGCCCTGGAAGAAGGAGAACCTCATGGCTGAAAAACCTGAGACAGTGGTTTGGCCAGTCTACCGTGGAGCTATTCTAGGCCGCAGTAAACAAAGTCCCCATAGCCAACATGATAGCCAATGTCCGTTGAACGAACAGGGCACAAGAAGAAGAAGAAGAAGGCTTATTATACATGTCTCTTTGGTGATTGATTTTCTTTTTAGCTTACATCCTTGTCCAGCAGAGTGATCGCAGTATTACAAACTTAGCTATTGACTTCAAATTGATATTGCTTTAACAAGACTGAAATTTACCTGAAATCTCCTGGCATAAACATATTGGCAGCAGTCCCGTGACATTTGGCAATGTTTTTCGTCTTTTCGTCACCGCCTTTGTCTTTTCTTCCACCGTCTCCATCTCCGAAGTAAGAATACTTCCAGAACTTCTCAGTCATTGGGAATAGGCCGATGGAAGTGTAGAAGTCTTCTGCTCGCTTCAGCTGGAAAAAGTTAGGCTCGGATATTTCAACAACTAGTTAGGATATTTCAACGACTTCATAATTCTTGGTGAAAGATTTAAATTGTAAATGTTATATGTACATGTAACCAATCATTTTCCAAACCTTTTACATATACATACTATAAACCAGGGGTTCCCAATCTTTTTCAGCCAGCGGCGCACTTACAATTTTAGTATTCTGTCACAGCGCCCTACTTTAGTAAGCTATTTGGAATAGATATAGTGACTACATATATATTATAGTCGAAAGAAATAGGTACCAACAATCAGGCGCGGCCGGTGCCTTAGTGCACTCGTGCAACGAACTGCCAACAAAGTTGAAAAACAATTTACAGCTCCTCGTAATATTACTTAATGTTTTTAATTATAAAATTAAACAAAATATTTTAAAAAATCTTAAAAATTGCAATTAATAACATACTAAATGTAAGAATATTACGGCAAAAACATTCCACCCGCGCGGTTATCACTGGCTAGGAACGAGAAACCGAGGTACATGCCAATCTGCGCATTAGACCAAAGCGCCCTGTTTGGCTATTATTATTTTATATGCAGCCCATACGAAACATCTCCGGACGGTGGTTTTGACAAAACGTATAAAGAAAAATACCCCCGACAGTCCGCCGCACGGACAGCGGAGATATCCGAACGAAGAATCCAAGAATTCCGAACGTAGGGCTCGAGCGATTTAGGGATTGAAGAAGTATTAAGTAAAATCGTAATATTTCTCTTGTAAAATGCAACCTCGGGTCAACGGGTCATGTATCAGCTATGCGTGCGATATTATCTTGTGATAGAGTCCTGCGGATTTACATACGTGGCATTGACTTTATTATTTGCTTTTTTTGCAGAAAGTAACCTTTTATTTGTGTGCGTTTTTTTACTTATTGCTAACTTCGTATCGATGCTCATTGGGTCAGTAAACGCCCGCCACCATTTGAATCTTACGCTGCAAATTAAAATTGCTTGTGCTTGTGTTAATTATTGTGATATTAATTAATATCTGAAGGTCTTTCAAAATAAATACCTACTCTTTTTTGCCACTAATCCTTTAATAGTAATAGATGTAATGTCAAAAGAAATTAACCGTAGTGTAAAATAGCAAATAATTTATGATTTTTAAAGTTTTTTAATGCAGTGTTGCCGCTTGCAAAGTCGTTTTCTTATTCGAAATTCGAACTATCCCCGATTTTAATACACGGGTGATTGAAGTCTTCGCTCGGCAAAGGGATCGAAGAATTGATCTTCTCTATAAATAAGTATGATACGTGCATTTATATAAATTACATACATTATGTTTTTGATGAATTCGGTGAACCACCAAAAATTTAAGGCACCGGCCGCGCCTGCCAACAATAATAGTAGTTGGGTAGATATGCACAAAAATTAAAACATTCCCAATATGAAATTAAGTTTTATTATATTTATAAGAATTCAGAATTGGAACAGAGAACAACAAAAAAGACTTAAGAAAAAAATAAAATGCGATAGTTACACAGTCAAATCGATGTGACGGGTGAGCTTGATGATTTCCGCACAGTTTTTCAAAGCGGAGAATAAGACTTGAGACTGCTACTCTCATTTCTTGCTCCACATTGATCTTTGAGCATTTTGTTCTTGATTACAGCTACAGCTGAAAACCAGCTTCACGTAAATATGATCTGGCAAACGAATGAAAAATTTTAAAGCTTTCGAAGTTAAATTTGGATATTAATTTTGAATCGATACCCAAAACTCCACCAAATCGGTACCGGTGAATCTAGTTTTGAGGCTGTTATCGCAAGAGAGTTCAATGAGACTCTCTTGCTCTTGTGTTGTTAATCCTGGCGGAGCTTATGCACGGAAAGGATCTTGGATCACGCAAATTATTCGACATCATCATCTGCAAAGTAATTCGAAAACCATTCGTTGAGCTTCGATAGGTGTTCCGTGAAAAGGGCCATCAGGTCTTGTCAGACAACCTGTTTATTAGATGCCGCATATTTATACAATTTTATTTTATACAAAAGCGGGAAGCCGCGGCGCACACTTTGGGAACCCCTGCTATAAACAAAGAAAACCTGTTTATTTACTTAAACCTTACACCATATATATTAAACTAGGTATTGATGTACTTGTTGATTATATTCATTTGTTTATATTACATTCAATTTGTACTTGTTTATTATTAAGGCTTATACTATTTACATACTTATAACTATTCTGTAATCTAACCAATTCTAATCTAGGTGATATATTTCATCTTAAAACTAATAAGTATAAATGTTGTATATTCTAACACTTTTATTCTTCTAGACACAAATAGATTTACATAATTTACATACTTTCTGAAAATTTTGTTTATATTGAATGTGAGACTTCTTATATTATATTATGTATTGTATATTTTCTTTTCTCATTGTATTATATTTTCTTCATTATTTGATACTCAACTTATAAACAATAATGTAAAAGCCCGTCAAGGAGTGTAATAAATAAATAAAATAAAAAAATTTCCCTCTATTTGAATTTCGATGTTTTCTTGAGTGAATACAAATCTTAGAAGTGGAAATTAAACTACTTCCCGACACCTGATTTAGCTGAAACTCAGCAGATATACCTACTCGTTATGTGTGTGTGCGCACACACATAACGAGTATATCTGCTGAGTATACATACATTCTCTTAAATTGGCTACGAGCCGTCCCAAGAGATGGAGCAATTAGGTCATGCCGTAGGATCGTGGTGGAAAGTTAAAACTTTCGTATAACCATATAGTAAACAAACTTTTTTACGGGTTGTTTTTTTATTAAGGATTATACAACGTGTTCGGAAACTCGTAGTACAAGCGGGAAACTGGTGAATCTACATCACGTAGAGAACCCAAAAAACTTATTTTTTCGATCTGAGTATTTCGATTTAAATATATTTTTTTTCTATTTTTCCATTTTTTCGGCAACTAAAGGGTTAAAAAAACTTTTGAGCCCGGTTTACCCTTCGGTGCATTTTATAAGATATTACACAGCTGAAATCAACACCCTAGTGAAAAAATTTTTCAAATTTAACCAAAAAAAATCCAACTATGGACCCTATTTACTCGAAAACGAAAGATCAAATCAAAAAATTTATATCACAAATCGACTCCGAATGTGATGTAGATTTACCAGTTTCCCGCTTGTACTACGAGTTTCCGGGCACCGTGTATATTATAATCTCCGAGTATAAATAAATATCAAGGGTGGAGTGGTTTTGGTCAGTAGTTGTATGAATTTACGATACCTACCATGTCTTTGGTAGTCCAATTAGTGCTCCTTATAATCGTGTCCAGATCAATTTGTTTAGCTTCTGGCAGTATAAGATCCAGTACAGTCTCCCAGTTCTGCGCCCACATGTTCCCCAGCAGATGAGCCGGGATGGGGCCATGTTCGCTCACCACCTCCGGACCGAAGAACCGCCTAAGGAAGTATCTGACCACCCCGTGGAGTGAGCGGTACAGGTCGGATGTTTGCTGGAGTAGATCTTCTACCAGGTCTTCTAGGTTAGGGATTTCGAGTTCTTCGCGCCATATTTCACCGATGTCTGAATAACCTGAAAGAATAAATAATTGATTGATACACTTCTTCTACTGTATCATCAGATTTTGACATAGTTCTTAGATATAAAACAACTTTTTTTGATATGTGTTATGTAATGATGAATGTTACTAATTTAATCGGTAATCTTCTATCTTCTATATAAATAAAAATGAGTCGCCGAAATGTATGTACGCGCATAACTTCCAAACGACTGCACCAAATTGGATAATTCTTTTTTTGTTGTGTTCGTTATTATCAGGACAAGGTTTGTGTAAAACTACTGGAGAGCTCTGGCATTATAAAATTTGTATTAAAAAATTGCAATATGTGGCACGCGAGCTGTTTGAAAACTGAATCCACCGGGAAAGGGGGGTATGGAGTGGGGAGAGGGAAGGTGGAGGAGGCGGAGTGGGAACTCGCGGGAGAGGAAGTGGAGGTGGAAGGAGAACGGGACGAATGAGAAAGGACATGCAGGAAGAAACTATTTCTTTATTAAATGGCATAGCAACGCATGCCGGGAACCAGCTAGTTCTTGATATTATTTCGAGTAAAAAATGTAAACAAAAATTTTGTGACTTTTTTGGTGTTTTTTTTTCTTCTTAAACTTAAATCATATAAAAACAGTATGTATTGGACATTTAGCGTTGGGGTGTGGGAATGAGCGGTAAACAAAAATTTTGTGACTTTTTTGGTGTTTTTTTTTCTTCTTAAACTTAAATCATATAAAAACAGTATGTATTGGACATTTAGCATTGGGGTGTGGGAATGAGCGGCTACTCGACTGTGTGACCAATGATGACAAGTGAAAGAAAAAAAGTTGTTTGGTTTTGAAGAAAAAAAAAACATCAAAAGTCACCGGGATCAAAATTACATTTACATTTTTTACTCCAAATGATGTCAGGAATCACTTGTTAAAGTAAATCAAGTACGTCACTTAACACTCTGCGACACCCTTTATATCACTGGAAGTGCTTTCCATACCAATTTGAGTGGAAACAAGTGTGCCACTGACTTGGAAACTGTAACGAACCAATATGTAAATTATTTCTCAGATAGTACAAGCCAAATGTTGCACAGATGTGATTTTAAAGCATCCAATGTTGATCTAGTAGAATTACCTCTAACTAACCATCATAACGCCGTTTCTCCGCAGGGGTAGGCAGAGAGGATGGACCGCCAAACAACTCGATATTGACAACATAAGAATCATAAATAAACCAATCCAATCAATAAGAATGTACGACATAAAAAGACATTGATATTTTAGCACCCATTATTTGAATCAACCGCCAAAATTGAAAGTACATAGTTATAAGTTGTTTAATATTTCGAAATAAAAAATCGATAGCATTCATTGTTTTGGCCTTACGGATATAAACTTTTCACCTGCGGCGCTTTATTTTTACCCACATTGATAGTTTTATTTAACAAATATTGTTTTACAATATATAAAGTAGGTTTGCGACTTCACCGACAAAAAAGTTAACCAGGTTTTGAAGTACATACCCTCCCACCAAGGTCCCCATACAAACTAATGACGACCTCTGTAGTCCAGTGGGTAAGACTCTTGACTCACAATCTGGAGGTCGCGGGTTCGAACCCGGCATGCGCAAGTAAATTTTATTTGATTAATTTGTGTTATTTCACAATTAATTCATTTAAAATAATATATAGTATATTTGCGGCATGTTCCAGAGTGGAAGATACTATCAGTATCGCCCTGGTGTAAGACCACCATTCAGAATTGAAACGTTGCTTGAAAATGGCTTTAGCCGTGTTTGGTGACCAGATCTGAATAGCCAGGTACTTCCCAACCTTCCTCTTCCCCACCTCCTTCCCCTCCCCACTACCTTCAGCCTCACAACATACCCCAATTGGGGATGCCATAGTCTCACTGGCTCCAGACGGGAGCAGTTGAGATTCTTGTGCGGTATACACTGTAAAAAAAAAAAAAATAATAATAATAATGGATATATTAATAATACTTCGACTAAAAAGGTTGATCATTTCTAAAAACAGCGGGGGGGGTGAATTTATTTTATTACTAATAGCGGGTCGCGCTTTAAAAAAGTTTGAAAACCACTTCCATATTGTGACACTAGCCCTCATTGTATGTATTAGTAGTCGAGCTGTTGAGACGTCACAAGCAGTATGGTGACTTGATGACGTCAGAAACTTTGATGGTAATAAAAGTAATTCTTTAACTTTATTACGTTTATTAAAACGCTGTTTAGAAGACATACGTAAGGTTTTTTTTTGTGTAATCAGATGGCTGACTACATTTTCAAAAATAAAGTCCGCTGGATAGAACATCTAAAATATTCGGAAGTGGGATATTTTTGTGTTTGAAAAATTTAACCCGCTCGGGATGACTTGCCAGATCAATTAGCTCTCTGTAGACTAACAAAAGGTAAAAGGCAAAGCACAATGCGATTAAAATACTGCGATACAATGCACGCCCTTTTCATAAAAGGGCTTTGAGCCAATTTGAAATTTGGTTTGGGTGTTAATTTTAAGCTCTTAGGGCGCGTCTAGGATATACTTGGTCGAAGACTTAGTCAATAGACTTATTATAGAAGCTGAATTGCCTAATGACCATGGACATATAAATATATCTGGACCTGCCCTAAGTGATAAAAACGTATTATTTCCCCCTCCCCATGGAACCGGCTATAGCTCCGCCTTGGCGCCAGCTCGCTCCATGGGGAGGGGAGAGAACCACGCTAGAATCTAAAATATGTGACGTCATAATTCTTGTAGTGACCAGCACGGAACTAACGTCCATACGTTTTACGAAATAACACGCCAAAAACGGCAGCTTGCGCTATACATTATGGGTACATATTATATGAACATAGCGAATGTGGGCGGTTCTCCAGTGTCCTCGTCGCTGGTTACAGGGGTAAGTAAATTATGAAACATTTGTAAAAGTGTCTTAACTAAACACGGCAACAAAATATTGCTATGTGAATTGGGGCGAATGTTTTCGGGGCAAGCATTTGGCCTTAGCAAATGTTATTAACATGGCAAGCAATTCGCGCTCCCATGTAAAAAGGTCTATTTATTCAAATCAGATTTGGCTTTTAAGAACTAAATGGTGATATTATAATGCGAGATGCCTATATACTGTCAGATTGATTTTTTAACGAATCACAGTATCTTTCCTCTTTTCGCCCCCCATAGTTTGGTTTTATCCCTCATCTGTATCTTCTGGTCTATTCATTCTGATGTCTATGCTAATGATCTTAAATCGTGCTATTATTAGACCTGTATGCAAAGGGGGAAAGCATCCAGAAATGGGAAACTATCGACCTATTAGTATCTTGCCTGCCCAAGACTTTTTTTAATACATTACCTTTTAAACAAATACTGAGAATTTTTTTGCATTAAAGACCAAAAACCAAATGGCTTTCAAAAGAAAAAAGAACATATTTTTTCATAGAGACGAAACATGTCATAATTGTATCGAAATTTAATTTTAAAATATTGATTCAGCATATACCTATGTATGACTCTGAATATAAGAGGAAAGTGGAACCTGAACATAATACTAGGTTCACAAAGATTGAAGGAAAGCTTGTTCCTAAATATTTAACAAGTGTCCAAAATGTTACCAAGTACCTAATGTAAAAAATTGGGATTCACCAGATACTTTATACTAAGTCATGTGTATTGACAGTCTGTATAGTATATTATAATTAGTAGGTAATAATATTACGTAGGAAAGTATATATGTTTACAGTGTAATTGAACAAACATTGTAATTTAACAAACATTGTAATTGATCAAACATTGGAATTGAACATTAACATCCTGTTGACAAACAATAAAAAAAATTCTATGTTACAATGTGAACACCACACAACAGTCCCAACTGCTGAGACATAGGGACTATGACATTGGCGTATATTGTGAATTGTGAGGCTGAAGGGAGTGATGGAGGGGAGCAGATTGGCTAGAGGAAGTTTAGGATGATCTTACCGTTAATACGTTTTTGTTTAGGTAATTATCAAAAGATTACTATTGTTACCTGTTCTCCTAGCGGCAGAATTCTTAACCTCCACCATCTTCTCGTACAGCGGCCTGATTGGCGGGCCGACCTTTTCCCGCCAAGCAAGCCACGCCCACTTCAAGATGGCCTCGCTCCTGCTTCGCGCCATCAGTCTCTCCAGATCTGGTTCGCCGGAAAAACAGACAAAGTCGCTTCTCCCTTCAAAGCCTCCGTTGGCGGCCGCCATCTTGGCCGCGAGCAAAATGGCGGCATTAGAAATGGCCGCCCCATCATTTTGAATATTTTCTCGTAATTCAAAACCGTTGTAGTGATCAACATTTGCTTCCTCATTTTTCACAGTATTCAAGTTCATGTTTGCTTTGAAAATTTCGATTGGATTGCATTTTTGGGTGTCGTGTTCGCATAACATTTCGATTTTAATCAGGATTCTATCTACTTCTGTCAAATACGAAATAATGTCTGTGTCGTGATCTTGTTTTTCTCCGTTTACGGGTTGGGAGGCGTTTAATTTTGGTATACAGACATTAGCAGAGGTGTACATCGTTTGCATCTCTTCCAAGACGACGCTGAGGGTTCTGAAAATAATATACATAACAAAAATAGATTATTTTATTTTTTTTTTTTATATCATTGAAGAAGAAGATAACACTAATAATTTAAACGAAAATATGAAAGACAGCCAGACAGAGAAAAATAAAAAGATAATGGTCGCAGCTGGGGCTCGAACCCAGTGGTGGACTGACGGGGGGAGGGGGGGGGGGGGGGGGGCAGAAGGGGCCTCCAAACGCCTCCACCTTCCCTTGATCAAATCCTAAACAAGGCACCAGAAGACTGTAAATTTTTTTTTGTCAGTTTTTCAATTTAATTTTCTGAAAGATGCATTTGTTAAGAATCCTCTCACCAATTTTTAAAAAGAAATTCGAAAAATTGACTGAGTCGAATTATTATCCCTCAGGAAAACTTTGAATGCGTTTTTCTCGAAACTTTTTAATATGTTTTTCAACCTGGTTGACAACATATTAAAAAATTATAAGTAGGGGAGACCGAGGGGAGTTAAAACAATTTTCACATTTTGTTTCATACACCAAATACTATAGACAGAAATCGTATGATATTAGTACCAATTGATACGTCACTCTTTACACTTGCGAATACTAACATAAAGACATTGTAAGCGTTAAATATTTTAGTTATAAATCGACTTATCCGTAACAAGTCAACTTGTTTCAACTCCCCTCAAACCGAGGTAAGATGAAACCTGGGTCGAGGAGAGTTGAAACATATTTTTTTTGAGAAGTATTAAGGGCTGTAAAATAAAAATTGTGATATAATTTAAAGGTATTTATTAAAATTAAACTTTTCAAGTACAAAACAAACTGACAAAAAAAAAATATTATGAAAATAAAAAACGTCAATCCGAAAAGCAGTTGTGGTAAACAGGTATTTATTAAAATTAAACTTTTCAAGTATAAAACAAACTGACAAAAATAATCAGAAATAAATAAATACTTTTATAATCAGTAGGCATTCTGAAACAAAATAAACAAATTAAATCAACGAAAAAAAAACATTTTATTTTGTGCCCGTTATTTATTGACTGCTGTCCGATATAAAATTGAAAACGAGTAAAACAGTCTGTTTCAAGTAAGAAAAAACCTCCCAATTTTTATTTAATCCACAATCAAGAAGCAAATACACAAAAATCAATTGTACCAAGCATATGTAATAAATCTTTAGTTAATGAGCTTTCGAAACACATACAATTTAAACCAAAATACAAAACCCTTATCAAAATATAGGCATCGTAAAAAAACGTTAAAAACTTACTTTTCACGATTTTTGTCAGATGGCACCCACAACTCCACAACCGCACGACTCACGCCACCGAAGCGAACTGACAAGTCAGCAGGCGGAGGTAAATGCTTGAAAACCGACGTTGCCAATTCGCTAACGGTTTTAAGTCCCGAGAAATCGGTACTGTTTCAAGTCACCTTTGTTTCAAATCCCCTCAGTCTCCCCTATATCCGATTTGCATGCACCACGTCTTAAACTGTTAAAATCCAGTGTCTATGGCACCACGTAGGGGAATTTTGATATCTAAATAAAAGAAAAAATGGCGGACCAGCAAATTTTCAATTTTTTATGGAAAATTTTCATCGTTCATAAAAACAAAATAGAAGGGGACCCTTTATAAAAAAAATCCCTACGTGGTGCCATAGTAATTGGATTTTCGAGACTTGGTGCATGCAAATCGGATGTATAGTTATTCTAATATAATATGTTGTCAACCAGGTTGAAAAACATAGTTTCGAGAAAAACGCGTTCAAAGCCTTGCTGAAGGTTAATTTAACATACACACTGTTTATAACGGTTTCGTATAAATCAATCAATCTCAAGTTTCAAATTTCAGAATTATCAATATTATCTTCGACAATTTTTTTATATTTTATAGATATTGGTACATTACATTGATGGGAATAAATAACCTTTAAAAGTTATACAAAGAGTTATACTTCTAACTAAAAATGTTTATTCATTTAGACTTTTACAAAAAGCTCAGTAAGTAGGTATTCCATATGAATAAAATCGGATATATTTATCCGAGACGCTATCAAGGTTACAAACCAGTTCCTTGAACATTTTTTTTCCAATGAAAAAGGTAGTTGCCAATAATATGGAGAAAAAATAGTCGAAGATAATATGGCAGTAGCTGAATTGGTAAGGCATTTGTCCCGGTAAGACGAGAGGTTCTGGGTTCGAGTCCCAGTTGCGACCATTATCTTTTTATTTTTCTGTGCCTTGTTCGCTTTCATATTTACGTTTAGATTATTTGTTATCCTTTTCTTCAACGATGAATTATTTTTTTACTTAAAACGCGTATAAGAGAGTTTAGAAAATATGTATACAAAATAAGAAAAATTAAAGATCAATGTTTTGTTGGTTTCTGCATGAAATTTTGGAAATCTGGCAGAAAATACTTACTCAGACTCCCGGGCGTTCAGCGTAGCGCCTCTACACAAAAACCCCAACTCTCTTCTCTGGATGTCATTCAGCATAGAAGCGTCTATTCTCGCAACTTTGCTACACGCATCTTTTCTCCACGTCGAGCGAGTAATATCCAAAATGGCGCCTTTCCCCGCCAAATTCGGATCTTCCGGATTCACACTCATCCCCCAAGCGAAATCAGCAGTCAGGACGTTGAACTCCAATGCTTTTTCGTTGATTTCATCCAACCAGAGTGACATTTCAACTTGACAGATGTCGGAACGGTCGCCATCTTGGAAGTATAATCGCCTGTGTTCGAAATAATTCAAATTTGAACACGCCGCCACTGCCTTGTCAGCGGTTTCGCCATTTTTAATGTTCGCCGACACTTTTTGAGTAATTATGATCAGAAATAGGCACAAATGTTTTAGTTTGCATTCAAATGCATACATTTTTATGGTTTTCAGCACTTTTCCTTTAAGAAACAATTTCTGAAGATAAACTGTATTCATTTAATTAAATACATTAATTCGCAAATTATTTATTGTCCAGATGTATCAGCATGTATCCTAAGGGTTCTAAAAATCGAAATCTCAGCATATTTGAAGTAAAAAAATGTAGATGTCATTTTGCTGTCCGATGATATTACTTTTGCAAGTAAAAACAAAAAAAAAATTCTATTACCCGTCACTGGATGAGCCTAACGGGTCAAATGAGGGGTTTATAATATGATCAGTGCGACGTGTGATAGAAAAAAAAATATTGCTAAACAAATATCATCAGATTCTTTCATTTATTGAATAAACAACACCTCTGCCATAGGTCACCTCAATTAGCTAGCTACGTTTGGTGACTTAGCAGGGGTGCCCGGGTTCATTGGGTGAGGTTTTTTAAGGTCTTGACAGCCGGTGTGTCTGCCCACCTGCAGCGTGGCGGGCCGGATCGAGAGAAACTGGTTGAGGAGGTCTTTTGACCTCTCCAGCCAGAATCCCTCGACCCACGCCTTGCACCACAATCGAAGGGATGGATTCATACGTCCGTCACTCCTGGACACATTGACCCCCAGATTCCTACCCACCCCTCCTACCTATTTCCTTCCCAGAAATTCCTCTTCTTCCTTTACTTAAAAAAAACCTTCCGCACAGCATCCTCTAGGATGACATAGGCCTTGAGAGAAATTATTTTCCTCAGGGCCCCCTGTGTGGAGCTAATGAAAAAAAAATCGTCAGCAAAATGATATTTACATTTTTACTCCAAATATGGTAAGAAATCGATGGTTAAAATACTTCACGTATATGCTGATGCATTTGATACACCCAGTATATATTTTGTAAGTTGGCCTACTTGGTTTTATTTGATAATTGTTTTGTTTGTCTGTATTTAAACTTATTTAAATGCACCCCTAAAGGCCAATTAAATTGTTTAAACTGTTGAAGAAATAATTCCGATATTAAAGTTTGAACAATTTCGCCAGAAGTAATGAACAATTGAGGTTTCTTCGGGCAAACGGACACACACTTTCATCGGTTCAATGTTTACAGTAACTCCAAGACCCCTAGCACGGTCGATCGATAAGGATTGGTAGGATAACTTTCGTTCCCTAAGACAACTGCAGATCGCTAACGTACAAACAACACTTGACGCCGAATGCGTTAACCCCTCGGATCTCAGCCGTATTTTGCCAGAGGAACAAAATATTTTCGCTTCGCAATAATATCCAAAGACTCCAGATACTAATATCTACAGCCTGTATGTCGGACGAATATCTACAGCTCATATGTTGAACTAATATCTACGAACTTCAGAGTGTTGACTAATATCTACAGAGCTAAGGTCGGACGAATATCTATGACGGTCCCAGTGTTGACTAATATCTACAGAGCATAGGTTGAACTAATATCTACAGAGCGTAGGTTGGACTAATCAGCTAAATGTGTCCAATAGTCCGATATTAGGGATTTTTACATACTTACATAAATTAAGTTTTTTAAACTGCATACGCAATATTACGTTATTCCAATATGCTATACATAATTGCAAATCCAACCTCTGCCAGTGCTGTAGATATTCGTCAACACTTTGGTTCTCATAGATATTAGTCAACAGTTTGAGCTATATATATTCGTCAACACTTTGGTCCTCATAGATATTAGTTCGATTTTTTCAGTTTTTGGAATTCCTGTAGATATTAGTAGACGCCTCCCTTCCAAATAAATGGAATATTTCTGAAGGTATCCAAAAACTAAAAACTGTTTTCGAAAGGGGATAAAATACGCGTTCAAATTTTATAAATCAAAATAAACATAAAATTTTAGAAATACAAAAATTTTACATGCAAACCAAATAAAATTTAAAAAATGGATCACCTTATAAAATTACTGGTAAAAAATACACATAAAGTTACGTACATAAAATAATTCCACTCAGGGCCCTATTTCGTCTTTGGGGATGCTGTGTGGAAGGTCCTTTTACAGGAAGGAAGGAGAAGAAATTCTGGAGAGGCAAACGGTATGAGGAGTGGGTAGGAATTTGGGGAGTCAGTGTGTCCAGGAGTGAAGGACGTATGAATCCGTCCTTTCCACTGCGATGCAAGGCAATGTTCCGAGAGAGTCCTGCTGGAGAGGTCAAGATTTCCCGTGACCAGTCTCTCCCAACTCGGCCTGCCAAGGTGGTGGTGGCAGACACATTCGCCGCCAAGATCCGGACAAACCTGACCCCATGAACCTGGGCACCCCTGCTAAGTCACCAAACGAGCGAACCACTTTGGGTGATCTATGGCAGACGTGTTAATTATCCAATAAATGGTTCCCGGGGCGGCGGTACCCATACCCGCCTCCCAAATTAAAAATTGGTAGTTCTATGCTAAAAATACACAACATGGCATAATATCCCATATGTTCGAAACTTATTTTATTAGACAAATGCATTAACTTTCACCTCACTTTTGCATCGTTCCATGTAAAAAAAAAGGTAAACTTTTGAGATCACTGGCAATGGTTAATACGCACTTTTTTTGAAAAAAATCTTTTGATTCACCTTAATTACATTAAAAGACAACTATTTGCATTGGTGGAAGTGGAAAATATTTCATTCTAAATTTCGATTACGTA
This sequence comes from Limnephilus marmoratus, assembly GCA_917880885.1. Taxonomy (NCBI): domain Eukaryota; kingdom Metazoa; phylum Arthropoda; class Insecta; order Trichoptera; family Limnephilidae; genus Limnephilus; species Limnephilus marmoratus. Next base: position 18,459,007 of record OU862932.1, read on the forward strand.
AAATTAAAATTAGCTTTCATTCTGTGAAACGAGACCGTCCATTTTCAAACATTATTTTCAAATGTCATTTTGTTAAGGCGGGTACAGATTTCCGTAACGTAACACGCAATGTAACACGCAATGAAAGAATTTGCCGTCCACATTGCCGCAATGTATCATGCAACGTAACAGAATTCTCGTAGTGTGGACGCCTTGTGCGCACGAACCGCGCACACTCCGCGCGCAAACACAGAGCATTTCAGCTCGTGCGCGCCGCAATCCACAATCGGTTTTTTCGCCGAATACAAAGGGGCGCGCAATGTGCGCGGAGCGTTAGTGTGGACGGGTTGTTTGTGTCTGTACGTCAGAACGCGCGCGAACAATGGAGAACTTGTTCCCGGCAGACTGAGCTATGTTCGCTGCGCGCATGCCGGAAACAGATGCAAGTAGGTTCATGTTCGGTTCGTGCGCGCGCTGCGTCCAGACTTATGAAATGTTCCTTTCATGTTACATTGCGTGTTACGTTACAGCAATCTGTACCCGCCTTTATGTTGGTATTCTTGTTACTGTACGAAAAGATGCTAGAGCAAAGCGTAGCAGACTTCATGGGAATTCTAGGTTTGTGTAACATGGTTTGTGATACAAAAGAAAGTGCCCCTTTATAACGCCTACTCGCGTCAAGGCAAGTAAAACATCCCAGTTTTCAAGTAGCTTAGCGGCTACGCTAGGTTTGTGTAACATGGTTTGTGATTCAAAAGAAAGTGCCCCGTACCTTCAAAATCTTCTAGCCGTTCGTTATACATTCAAGTGTATCAGGAATACCAACATACCAAAGTGACAGCGAATGAGCTAATAGCTAAGGGAACGTACCCAAACTACGTGACCAACTTTTTGCAATTTTTAACCCCCCCCCCCCCCCGGTGACCAAAATCCTAAGGAACCCGCCGCTCATTTGTATGGAGCGTGACCTTTTGAAGACCCCCCCCCCCCCCTAAAAGTGTCACGTAGTATGGGTACGTTCCCTAATGGCGTACAATCTCACAAGACGAAAGCTAATTTTAATTTTACGTAATCGAAATTTAGAATGAAATATTTTCCACTTCCCCCAATGCAAATAGTTGCCTTTTAATGTAACTAAGGTGAATCAAAAGGTTTTTTTTTTTTAAAAGTGCATATTAACCGTTGCCAGCGATCTCCAAAAATTAATAAAAAAATACCAATGTTTCTAATTGCGATCCGAAACTTTGGTTTAATAAAGGTGTATCTTTTAGTTCTTTTGTGTTTAATTTTTAGATTTGAATATAAAGCGTGGTGTTTTTTCTTTCTAACACCGTTTATATCATAATTCTCATTATGATAGTAAGGGAGACCCAACGATTTCTGAGAGTCATTCCGAAAAGCGAACACATTAGCTGACGGGTTAAGAACACTTAGTCACTGTGAACTGTTGGCGATCTGCAGACATGCTAGGGGAACGATGAGAAGTTACCGAAAGTTATCGATACAATCCTTATCGATCGACTCCAGATACTAATATCTACAGCCTGTATGTAATATGTTGAACTAATATCTACGAACTACAGAGTGTGGACTAATATCTACAGAGCTAAGGTCAGACGAATATCTATGACGGTCCCAGTGGTGACTAATATCTATGGAGCGTAGGTTGGACTAATATCTACAGAGGGTAGCTGAGCAAGAGGTTGCACGGAAAAACACAAATTACTTCAATGACGTAATTACTAATTACGTAAAGGCTTAAACGTTTAAAGTACTTACATGAAGTTTTTGCATAATGTTACGTATTTTGCTGTTTAAGAGGACAATAATTTATTGAACAAACATGGAGGTCATAATACAAAGAGATTTATTTATTTCGAAATACACGGCACCACAACCTAACCTAACCTAACCTAACCTAGCTGACATAGAAATGGTCATGGTTACAGACTAAATAATTTAGAAGCACTCGAAATAAAGAAAGCTGTTAAAACAAAAACCCAAATCCTTAATAATCGGTTAAATATGTCCATTAGTCCGATATTAGGGATTTTTACATACATACACACATAAATTAAGTTTTTTAAACTGCGTACGCAATATTACGTTATTCCAATATGCTATACATCATTGCAAATCCAACCTCTGCCAGTGCTGTAGATATTCGTCCTCACTTTGGTTCTCATAGATATTAGTCCGATTTGTTCAGTTTTTGGAATTCCTGTAGATATTAGTAGACACCTCCTTATCGATCGACCATACTAGGGGTCCAGGTAGCCTCTGTCAGCTTTGTATAATCTATTGATGATATTACTATCAATACCTATACCTTAATAATCGCGCAGGTATGGAACTTAAATATCTAGACTAATGACAGGCGTTTTATCAGCACCTGATACCAATTAGTAGTGGTCGTGAGGATAAATGACTGGTGACAAGACTGACAACAGGTAACACTGATAAAGGATTATGCTGGAATATTTATTCTGGCGGATACGAAATAAATAGGGTGGATTCCATAAAATTATATTTATCTAGCGTTTATCGGAAGTTAAAAATGGTGTCAGTCATAAATACGTTGAACAAATTGACAGTTTCGAGTGTTAAGCGTTCTTTTTCGGTTTTCTATAATATATCCACAAAAAAAACTACAAAAAATCATTAGCATTAGCAATCAACTCTAGAAGATACAAGAAATATATCCGATCAGAATTTTTTACCCAAAATCGTCAACAACTTTGTTGACGACAGTTATGCGCTTTTATAATTACCGTGACGATTCACAGTTACGGTACCGTGATGACAAAAATCCAATAAACATACGTTCCTAAGCTGCAGCTCTTTCTTACACATTAAATAATGATGAGACACACAAAATACGTGTGACTGTTTCATCCAAAGTACTACTTTTTTGCGACGGGAATTGCATTTCATTTTCTTTATACGTGTGAGGAAGATGTATGATAATTATTGTATGTTTCCCTTGGGGGGTGCAGATATACGTTCACAGATTATTTATTTATTTTCGACTGTTGTCATTTAGTGTGTAAGAAAGAGTGGCAGCATTACATGTTTAAGAACAGAAGCAAAATCATTAGCGAATTGACATTTGACGTTTTTGAATTTTTGGAATTCGACGGCCGGCGTAATCCAGAGGTAAGGCTCTTGACTCGCATTCCGAAGGTCGCGGGATCGAATCCCGACGTGATAAATAAATTTTATTTGATTAATTTGTGTTATTTCACAATTTATTCATTTAAAATAATATATAGTATATTTGCGGCAGGTTCCAGAGTGGAAGATACTCTCAGTATCGCCCTGGTGTAAGACCACCATTCAGAATTGAAACGTTGCTTGAAATGGCATTAGCGTGTTTGGTGACCAGCATAGCGATTCCGTATTTTTTGTGAGATCGTTATTGGATAACGGACGTAATCTCCTGTCAGATTTGTGTGATTTTTATGGCTGTTATTTGCGTTTTCTATGTACAACGTACATTAAATGAGTAAATAATCATGCGTACTTGCAGGAATTCATGTGTAAATCGATCTAAACTAAAATATGTGACGTAAAAATCACACAAATCTGACAGAAGATAACGTCCGTTATCCAATAACGATCTCACAAAAAATATGGAATCGCTAGGCAGATCTGAATAGCCCGGTACTTCTCCACCTTCCTCTTCCCTATCTCTTTCCCTTCCCCACTATCTTCAGCCTCACAACATACCTCAATTGGGGATGTCATAGTCTCACTGGCTCCAGACGGGAGCAGCTGAGACTCTTGCGAGGTATCACTATAAAAAAAAAACTCTCACTTCAATATTATCTATGTATCTGTATTCCATACTTTCAAAATTATCGTCACGGAGAGTTTAATAGTATTGGTAGGAGACTACGGAGACGTCACGGTGCGGTGTGTGAGAGAGATGCAAGAAAAGGATGACTTTTTTCCTTTGGAGGAAACAGACCTACCTATATTGTGTATCTCATCTTTTGAAAGAGCTACAGCATTATAGCAATAAGGAACGAATGTTTATTACATTTTTTGACGTCACGGTACCGTAACCGTGCATTGTCAATTATCTTCTATAAAACAAACATGATCAAATCTACTATTCCACACTCTCAAACTAATTACACACAACATTCATTTCTCAGAAGGACGTGCACAAAATACTATTATATCTTTTCAGACGCTGTTATTTTCTATTTGTCCTCAGTGCAATTCACAAAATGTTTATTAGTAAAAATTAAAACAAAAAATTGTTAATTATTCTCTCAGAACCCCGTGCTGTGTTTTATTTTCTCATTCTATTGTTTTTCTTTTTTTAATCATGTTTATCTTTGAACATTATCGTATGACGTAAAATAATATTATTTTTATACGGGTACAGAGATTAATTTCACATTATCTATCCTATATCTTTTTCTACCAACTCCACTTTCTTTCTGCACCCGACTCACTTTAACCAACTTCTCTCGACTTAATTTGGAGCCAAAATGTAGATGACTTTTGGTCTCTTTCAATTGAAAAACAAAAAATCTTCATTTATTTCACTTGTTGAGCCTAGTACCAGCACGTTTGCACCACGTATTATACACCGCCCCGTTCACACGGCATTGGACAGTAAGGCAATATTGATGCGAAACGGAACTTACAGCTGTCGTAAGGTCATAAGGAACATAAACGAAAAAAATATAAATCAATTACATTTCGGTAACATCGGTGCTAGTAATTTTGCCTATATAATGGAGCCATTTTTTTTTTCTTCATATTTATGTTCCCATTTCACCAAAGTATATTTTTTATTAACTGCCAAGTTTATTGAATTTTCACTGCCTATTTATTATTATTCATATATACTAACTCTATGAAATATTTAGACTAATTGCATTTGAAATAATTGACTTATACGTTAAAACCACATACCTATTACTAACTAAACTAACTAACCATCACGCCGTTTCCCCGCAGGGGTAGGCAAAGAGGACGGACCGCCAAACAACTCGATCTTGGCACACACTCCTTGCCTCGTTCACATACATACATCGTCTTATAAATGCTCTTCTATTATTCCGACTCTTCACATGGCCCGACTCAAGTAGGTATCTGATTCACATTTGCGTCATATATTCTCCTTACACTACTTTCCTCGTTCATTTGCTCTATATGCCCAAACTATCTGAGCGTCCCTTTTTTAATCTTACTCATTACGATTACATTAGCCGTGCATTCTTCGCGGATCTCCACATTTTTCACACGATCGTACATGGTTTTACATATATACGCCTCAGGGATCTCATTTCTACAGCATTCAGTCTACTTTAATCCTTCCTCTGCCAGTTCCATGCCTCACTGCCAGAATTACGAATAGGAAACTCGAATAAAATGGGACTTCAAACTACTTGGAGATAGTGAATAAGTTTTTGAAAACTATTCTTAGGTTATTTGGACACATACAGATGGATGAAAAAGAAATTTAAATAAAACTGGTGAAGAAATCGGGAATGGTGGAATATCCCTTGGGGAGGATAACGGAACCTAACATTTTAATAATGTAACACTATTTTGAATGAAGCTTTTGAAAAGTATATCTGCCATCTTCGACCAAAAAAACTTTCCCGAGGATTCTGGAATAATCAGTTCCGAGATAAGCTCTTTTTCGGAATGGTTTATGGGGGGTATACGTGGAACAATTATTAGAACGGTCTTGGCCTATGGATGTGAGGCGGGAACACTGACAGCAAAGTCAGCGGAACAGCGAACAGCTGGACATCTTCAAAAGAAAGTACTTCGAAGAATCTTAGGAGCGGTGCGAGAGGGAAAGGCATGGAGAATCCGCAACAATAATGAGCTCTATGATATTTACCAAGCTCCCAGACACTCCACCCATAGACTAAGATGGGCCGGACAGGTGCACCGAATGCCAAGCACACGAGTACCGAAGAAGGTTCTGACAGGACACCCGGGAGGTAAACGAAAGGCGGGCAGACCTAGACTGAGATGGAAGGATGATGTCAGGAAGGATGCAAGAGGATTACTCCATGTTGCAGATTGGAAAACGACGGCCGAGGACAGAGGGCGGTGGAGGCTTATTTTGAAGGAGGCCAAGGCTCGAAATGGGCTGTAGCGCCATTGAAGAAGAAGAAGATACTTGGTCGAAGTCTGCCATAGACATATGAATATCATATGTCCATAATATCTGAAAATCATCTAAATACGCTGAATATGTTTACTTATATAGTTATCCAATACGAAAATTCTCCATCAAACCATAAAATTTTGCAAACATGTGTAGAATAGAAAAACGCAAGAAATGCAACGTGGACGTATTTCGCAATCCAAAAGTCTTGCCCATCGGGCCTTAAATTACCAATACAAAACTGTGCTTCGGCCAAAAGTATTACCGTGATTAATTTTGGTGGTATTATGCCGTTTTGAGCTACCTCCTTCTTCTTTCCGATTCGCCCACCTTCTGCGTGGCGGGACCGATCGGGAGACTGGTTGAAGAAGACCTTTTGACCTCTTCAGCAGGACTCTCTCGGAACATCGCAGTGTGAGGGATGGATTCATAAGTCTGTCATTCCTGGAGACACTGACCCCAGATTCCTACCTATCCTTCACACCTTTTTCCTTTCCAGAACTTAATTTCCCTAAAAATACCCTCCATACAGCATTCCTAAAGATGATATATGCCACCAGAGAAATATTTTCCTCAGGGCCTTATGTGTGGAGCTAATGTAAAAAAAAAATTAAAAATGTAAGTCGGCTGATATCTTAACCTCAAATTGATCGACTACGTACACACGAAGCCCGCAAAATGCGCTGAGCCGTTCCCAACTCACAAAAAGGCCAAATAAAGAGCCTTCTCAGTCACCAATATTGAATTATATTTATTAACTTACTAGAGGGAACAACCTGACAAAACCGAAAATACGTCATTTTAAGTCAGAGAGGACGGATCGCCACACAACTTGGTCTTAGCACACACTCTTTGCCTCACTCACGTTCATACATCGTCTCATACATTCTCTTCTATTATTCTGACTTTTGACATGGCCTGTTAGTATCTGATTCACTCGATCGTGCCATGTCTTCCTCGGGCGTCCCCGACTTCTTCTACTATTCACATTCGCGTTGTATATTCTTCTTACACTACTTTATTTCCACAAAAAATTATAAATTGATTTAGAAAGACTGTTTTTTTATCAAGTAAATCTATGTTTAAATTTTGAGAAAATATATTTATTTTTAATTCAATAAGTTTTTATCATAGGTTACCGTTTACCGTAGGTTACGTAGTTTTTACCGTATTTATTAAAATTTTCAAACCAAATTTTGTATTATACAACACACATTTCAAATCATATCACTCAGTAAAATAAATCAATAAATTATCTGGTAAAGCTATGTTTCAGAATTTTAATTTTAGTTTAAATAAAATCATTTAAAAAAAGGAAGATCCGCACACGTATTTTGTGACGAAAATGCTTCAGTTTGTCTATTTATTTACGGTCTTACAAACTAATATATTTAAGATTTGTTTTTCATTATTTTGCTTAGACATTATGAAAAAAATATATATACTTTTGATCTTATTATTGTATAAAATTGCATACAATGGAAATTTACACCCGCTAAGCTATTGAAAGTAGCTTGTCAGCAATAAATAATTACAAAAAGTACATCGTTTTAATAGTTTTACCATCACGCCTTTCAGCATTTTTGAATGTAGCTATAAATTAAAGCAAATTTTGAATGAAATAAAATCGATATTGAGTTATTATTTAAAAAAGCTGGTACGGAGAATAATTAATCTTTCTCATTGGAACCGCCCTGTACGATCGTAAGAACATCTTTCGACGAAATATGAATTCTCGGTCGCTTGCTTGTTAATGGCCCTTAACAGTTTGGTGCGACTCGGCGAGTTGTGTGGGCGTTGTATGGAAGGAAACAAATATTCTGGACGATGTAGCACACGACAGTTGAAAATCGTCATCTAGAACTGGTGGCTTCATTTTCTCGAAAAGAGAGGCAGAGGTCGCCCACAAAAGAGTGATGATCTGAAGAGGACCACAGGCTTCGAATGTTTAAAGGTCAGCAGGATCGGCAGAAATGTTGATGCGGCCTATGTATAAAGCTGGACATCAGAAGAATCTTTTGAAGAATAAATCTATCCGACTACGAGTATTTATATTTATATGTGTAATTCTTGAAAGACCTGAGACCTCACACCATGCCGCAAGTAGTAGCACTAAGATCGAAAAGGTTCCGCGACTTTTCATCCCGCGACAAAATACCCTCCGACAATATATCGCCGACAAACTGTCCTCCGTACAAAACATCCTCCGACAAAATATCCTACGGATAAAACATCCTCTGACAAAATATCCTACGAACCTCCGACCATCCTTCGACAAAATATCCTATGGACAAAACATTCTCCGGCAAAATATCCTACGGACAAAACATCCCCCAACAAAATATCTACTAAAACCTAACCTAACCTAAACTAAACTAACCAAACAAAAAATGGGAGAAAAATAATACGGACAACCTGTAAAAACAATAAATTATTGTTCAAAAATAGTAAAATGTAAAATAAGATTAGGTTAGGTTAGGCAGCGCCGGATCTGCCATATGTTCAAAAACGTGCAAAAAACCTGGCGCCAACTCCGAAGGGGCGCCGTGAGAAAATAATATTGTATTAAAAATTTGTTATAATATTCCCTGAATCGTTTAAAAATTACCCATAGTACGAAATAATTATTACGCTCTAGCAACACTTTCCAAAGATACAGACCGCGCACGCATCTGGTTTTAATTCAACGAAATTCAACGATTTACGAATTTATAGTCAGTTACAGAATTTTTTTACAAATTCCATATATTTAGTTTAAACGTAAGATCTATTTTTCCATATATCTTTTACCGTCTTTTACGACGAATGAGTGCGATCCAAATTCATTAACCAATCACAGCGCCGTACTTTTATTCAAGAGAACAAACAAACAGACGGCGCCTTTCAAAATGCTTTTGTACGATTTAAATCTCGAATAAGGAGAAGGAACTTAAAGACCATTTTCTTATGAAATCTTCAGTAAATTCAAAATTTCATTAGCATAAACATCGCACGGTTTGCAAGGTTGCAAACTTGTTAACAGTTTCATCATTGATTTGACAGTTGAAGTTCGTTAAATGTACCTATAATTAATTTCTATTAGATTTGTTATTTTACAGTCAGTAATAATCAGTGTAAGCATCTTTCGTAAGCCGTTGATACCATAGATACGTTCGTGTTTGTTCGCTCAACACAGAACACAGGGGAAATGGAAATGCAAGGTACAAATTTGAGGTTATATTAGATTTTTTAATTGATAACTAAATTTCTATTGGTTGTTAGAGGTTGTGGATTGTGGATTACAATGAATAGAACAATAATTAAAAAAAACTTTCAGGCTCGCAGAATCTAAAACTTAGAATTAAAGAGCATAATGACATAAAAAAACTCGTTTCAAAACTCAAAATTCCATTAGTTTATTAGTTCAGGAAGGTCCTGTACAATTGAAAGGTTTTGATTTTCCTATTACGAACAAGCGTAAATTTAATACTGAGTATTATTACAAGAAACTGCCTAATGGAGAAGAATTACATAGATCGTGGCTTATTTATTCGAAAACTTTAGATAGGGTTACACCCTTTATATGTCTTGATTTTATTTGATAAATTAGTGTAAAAAAAAAATTAAATAATAAAAAAAAAATTGGGGTAAACGAATTTTTAATCAAAATAAAAATGTAGGGGGGGGGGGGCGCCATCGGTACCTACTGCACAGGGCGCTAGATTTCGTAGATCCGGCCCTGAGGTTAGGTTAAGCTAAGTTAGGTTAGGGTTTTGTAGATATTTTGTTGGAGGATATTTTGTCCGTAGGATATTTACCATCTAATCTATTTTCAATTTTCGCAATATGAACGGCATAACCTAGTTGTTGCGCCATCTCTTGAGCTGGCTAGTAGCCAATTTCAGCGAAATACGTAAATGTGCGCTTGTGTCTTCGTGAGTGCCACCAAACCAATCGAATTTTTACGGATTTAAACAGACCTATCTTTAAAACAACCCTCCGCATAGTCCCCCCAAATATGAACGGCTCTGATGAAAACCACAGATTCTAAATTTTGTTTCGGAGGATAGAGCCTTCCTATCCAGGAACTGGAGTCGACAACTCTACCAACCAAGCCAAACCCTGATTGGATTAGACCGACATTTATTGCGTGTATTAACTGCTGTTATGTACTCCAATTTATGACAAATTCGTGTATGCCAGCGTGTGTTTGCATGATTGCCGAGTTGCAGCTCAATCGGATGTCGGGAAGTGGATTAATTTTCACTTCCAAACATTGTATTCGTTCATTTAACGGCATCCGTAGTCTAGGAGTAAGGCTCTTGACTCGCAAACCGGGATCGAATCCGGCGTGCGTAAATAAATTTTATTTGATTAATTACTGTTATTTCACAATTAATTCATTTAGTATATTTGCGGCACGTTCCGAATTTCATTTCACCATTCAGAATTTAACGTTACTCCAAATGGCTTTAGCCGTGTTTGGTGACCAGATCTGAATAGCCAGGTACTTCCCCACCTTATGCTTCCCCATATCCTTCCCCTCCCCAATACTTTCAGTCTCACAACACACCCCAATTGGGGATGCCATAGTCTCACTTGCTCCAGACGGGAGCAGCTGGGACTCTTGTGAGATATTCACATAAAGAAAAATGAAAAAATCGATCACAAAAACAAATTCGAAATTCAAATGGATGAATTTAAAAAAATACACGTGTATATTATTTTAATTATTATTAACAAAATCAATAACATCGTCAAATGTTCGTTAATTAAATTTTTAATTAAAAATCACTTGCTTGAGATGTAACACTGTGAAAATACGACAATTCAATTAAAAATTCATCTTTTTGTTTTCAGTAAAATTATAAACGCGGCAAAGTTTGTCGACGAGCTTACGGACAAAGCTTTTGAAAGCAACTGACGAACTGAAAGCTCTCAAAGGTGTTTGTTGGTGTTTTCAGGCTTCGGACCGGCGCGTATCGCTTTTATTTTATGTAAAACACACATTTTATACAAAGACAGTAATATATAAATTATGTTAGTGTGGGTAAAAAGGTTTATTATGTTACTCCCACAGAGAGACAGGCTTGGTTCCCACTCACTTGTTGCATAAATTCTGACATATTATTTCGCCATATTTGTATGCAATCGTCTGGTAATTAGAGTTGAGGCGAACAACAAAAACTTAGGATTGTTTGTATTAGTGCATAGTATATTTAAACTTTAAACTTCCGACTACAACGTCCTTAAATTTAAACGTAACTGAGAATCAGCATTTTGTCTTTTTTTACGTTTACTTTTAGAGTTATTAGCTAGAAATTATAGGTAAGATACAATCAACAAGTTGTGGGTATGTTTATTTGAAATATTAGGTCCTTCCTTACATATGAAATTGGCGTTTTGTATGGGAGGAACATGAAGTCGATTTTTTTAATATAATATATTTATTTAATCAAAGTACGTACCATTGCTATCCATGCACTTTTGCCATCTCATAGGTAGTTCATCCATCCCTTTACTAAAAAAACCATTCGGACGGGAATCAATAAAATCTTTGAAGGCGGTTTGGACTGCCCCATCGGAGTTGAATTTTTTCCCTTGCAACAATGACGTTATATACTGTAGACGCATGGTAGAAATCTCAAAGTGGGAAGCCAACAACAAGACAATTGTACAGTACTCGATTTCTAGTACTTTAGTACTAAACTGCCACGCGTCGAGTAAGGTCATGTCCTACCAGTAAGTAAATTGCATTAAAAAGCGCCAAAATTCCCTCCTGTGTGATGAGAAAATGTTTCCATTACACGGTAAACAGTAGTAAAAGCGAAGGAATAACATTTCATTCGTAAATACATGCAAATGACTTATTATTATCGATTATTTAAATAATACAATTGCTTTCCGCCCAAAGATTTTATGCGTCATTAGAGAACTCAAGGCCTACTAAAGTACAGGTTTGGATGCGCAACAGCCAAATTACAAAGTCGATGCCGTCGCTTAGTATAATTTACTTTTTATAATAATAATCTGAGGGAGCGGGAGACAGAAATGAAAGGCGTCATGTCGAAGTGGTGAGTCAGTCGTTTATTGGGCTACGTAGCGGGGTCGGTAAAGCGGTAACATGATGTATGCAGGGTGCCGTAGATGAGATGCTGCAGGCGTGCGGTGTGATGGAGATGGTGTGGTGAAGGTCAGCGAGTTGCTCGACACCATGGCGGTGGAGATGACCTTCCAGGCCGTTGCTCGACGCTTTGAATCGCGGAGATGAACGGTGTGTGGCTCGGTGAGCTGAGCCACCAGCAGGTAGTCCTGGCGAGGCGGAGGGTATTTTCATGGCAGCGAAGCATGGTGAGGCTTCGGGGTGCCATGAAGTGGTGAGCTGATCCCTGGACTGAAGGTGACGCAAGCCTTGTAAGTCGCGGGATGGAGCTGTTCTCAGGAGCTGAAGACACGATGGGCCTTGTAGCTGAGACGTGGTGGTGGACCTCGAGGAAGCTGCCCTGGAGCGTAGCGATACCATGCAGGAGCACTTATTACATGTTGAGATGTTGACCGACTGTTTGTGTGAGACTGACTGCAGCGGGCGAGCGATCGGCTGCTTATATAGCCGTGGCGAGTAATTACCCACACGGTAGGTAATACGCGACCCTTCGACAGTTGACGAGAATGTTCCGCGCCGTACAGATATTGTACGGTGCTGTCTCGAGACCTTTCTAGGCGGTGGCGATATTATTAACGTCGGGCTGGCACGGCAGGCGAGAAAGTACATCGCGATCGGCATATGTAGGTACCTAGGCAAGAGCCGGCGCCGCGCAAATATTAGATGTTTCTCGTGTCTTCTTTTGATGGCGAAGTTTATGATGTGCCGCCACAAATCTAATGATTCTTTAGTTACTTGCCTGCGGTAAAACAACATACCAAATCAGCAGAAACAACAAATACAATAACAATCGACGCCATTTGCAAAATATCGTTGTTCATTATAGCTTGAAAATTTGCCTCCTACTTTAGTCGGCCTTGAGACAGTATTCGACGGAACTTTTGAATTTTGAACACGAAAATGCCGCCCGCGTTCTATCTTTTGTTTCGTCCATATGCACATATTCTTTAAGCGTCTATCTTTATCATACATGAATAACTTTTGAAATAAGAAATTATTATTGAAAATTTGCTGAAAACAAAAGAGTGTTGATTAATTGCCACATTATATCTTGAGTTTGTGAGACTATGGCAAGTCTATTTATATAACGTCATTGCCTTGCAAGAAGTTATTCAAATTTCGAAAAAAATGGTAATCTGTTGGGGCAAGGTCCGGAGAGTACGTGAATGTCTTAGACATTCCAATTAAAAATCCTCTAATTTGGCTAACACGCGTTTGTTGATTTGCTTCACTCAATTCGTGAGGTACCCATCTTTCAAGCTTTTTCACCTTCCCAATTTGCTTCAAATGGATTAAAACAGTTTTATCACTAACACCGCAGCCTGCAGATAACTCGGACGTGGTTTGCGATGGATCCGCTTCCACAATAGCCTTCAATTCTTCATTATCAACTTTTGTCTCCGGCCGTCCACGGGGCTTGTTCTGCAGGTCGAAATTTCCAGAACGAAAACGTTGGAACCAAAAACGCACTGTGTTTTCTTTTGCGGCACCGTCGCCATACACATCATTAATCCTTCGAGCCGTTTCTGCAGCACTGGTGCCACGGTGGAACTCGTACTCGCAAATAACGCGATATTTCAAGTTTTCCATTTTGTAAACAAAGTGACGCAAAGAAAAAAACAATTAAGGAAAAAACAAATGAATTATAATTTTCGAAACACAAATACATGAGTAAATAGCTGTATAAATTTGAATTCCTGACCAAAGAGAAGATATTTGAGATCAAAGTTGCCAGTACGGCAAAACGCCAATTTCATATGAAAGGACCTAATATTTATTTTGAAAGGTTTTTGCAATCGCACGATATTATATTTATTTGAAAGGTGTTTGCAGTCATATGAAATTATATTTATTTGAAAGGTTTTTGCAGTCATATGAAATTATATTTATTTGAAAGGTTTTGGCAGTCATATGAAATTATATGTATTCGAAAACTTCAATGATTCTTTTTGAAAATAACAGAGGGCACCACTTCCATTTACAAAATCCTAAACTGTACAGACACTGAGATAATAATAAAATCAGATGATTTTTTTTCATTTTCACACCTTCCAAAATGTCTTGCTTAGAAGATTCACCAAAAGCCCTTGGTTCATCCGAAATAGCATTATTAATTCAGGCACGAAAATCCCTTCACTCAAAAAACACATAATAGACCTAGCCAAAACATTTTTCTCCAAACTTGCTTCAAATCCGAACCCAAGCATCTCATGTCTCGGGCAATCAAGTCCCGATGACAATCTCCTCCACCGCCTGCCCATATCCATCCTTCATCCACCTTGATGCGCTGGCTTTTAAAATTTATCTGTGTTTTCTTATATAAAAAATAAATAAATATTTATGTATATTTATTATGGTATACGTATTTGTCGTATATGAATAGATACATGCATGGGTATGTGTAAAAATGTCTGTATGTGTGTGTATATCTATACAAAATATAACAAACCATCAAAAAAAATTATTAATGCCCTTCATCTTGCCCAAAGTAGCCCGAACATCGGGTAAAAAAATCTATCAGGTGACATTACTACAGTTTGCAAGACAAAGGGGTTAGTTTCTCCCTGTAACTTGCCAAAAACCAATCTATCTATCTATATATATAAAAATCAATTGCTGTTCGTTTGTCTCGCTAAAACTCGAGAACGGCTGGGCCGATTTAGCTAATTTTAGTTTTGAAATGTTTGTCGTAGTCCAGGGAAGGTTTAAACGGTGAGAAAATATGGAAAATTTGCGAGGAAGATAGTTAAAACAACAATTTCATTTTCCCATATAAACTGTTCTACCTACTTTCCTCGGGTCCACTCGAATTGAAGCACGTATTAAATTAAGGGTTTTGAATCGACGACATAGGATCCGCAGGAGGGAAGAGGCGAATACGGGAGGGTGGAGGGGAACTCGGTAGGGGGATTTGCGGGAAGGGGGAAGGGGGGGAGTAGAGTGAGGAGAGGATAGGTGGAGGAGGAGGAGTGGGAACGCGAGAGAGGAAGGGGACGCGGGAGAGGAAGGGGAGGAGGAAGGTGAACGGGACGAATGGGAAAGGACACGCAGGGAGAAACAATTTATTTATTAAATGGCATAGCAACGCATGCCGGGTACCAGCTAGTATATAATAAAAAAGAAATTTCATTTTCACACAAATATTATTTCTTTTCAGATTTTTTAATTTATTTTCAGATTTCAGAAGGCGCCAAAATGAATGTTGCTCTGGGGCCATTTGGCTTAACTTAGGGTCTGGTTGAATACGATAATTTTATTTCACGTGTTTTCCATTTCTTATTTTTTTTTACATTAACTCCACACAGGAGGCCCTGAGGAAAATAATTTCACTCAGGGCCTAAGTCATCTGGGATGCTATGTGGAGGGTCTTTTTGAGGAGAGGAAGGAATGAACATTGGTCTTGAAGAGACCCATGTTGTAGGAAGGAGGAAACACAGAGGTCGGCAAATCATTCTACAGCCGAGCTGCTGAACAAACGAACGAGTCGAAGAAACGACCTGTTCTCATGTGACAAATGTCAACTGTGTACAAATTTTGGGCCCGCGTTTGTCGTGTTTCCCGACTATGCACCGGTGCCGAAGGGATCAATGATGCTAGTTCCTCGGAGCATCTTCAATTGTAATACCGGTAGAACAAGGATAGCATTCCCACCTGACGCCTGTGCTCTAAAGATTGCAATCCGTCGGTTAAGATGGGAGAATCTATCAAACGGACCGCCCGATTCTGCACAGAGTCGAGGGTATTTTTCAGGTATTTTGGAGCTCCAGACTAGAGGTGGCTGCCAAATTCAACTTGTGATTTGTACAGGGTTAGCAGTTGTGTACTATTAAAGTATCTGCGGGCCCTGTACAGTATGCTCAGTTTTTGTGAGGCTAACTTTACTCTGGCTTCGATGGAGCCCCCATACTGTGCTGGTCACTTAGGGTTACACCAAGCATATCAATGGAGGGCCTGTTCGGAAGATTGCTTCCGTTGAAAGAGACTAGATTTTCATTTCGATCCCTTTTAGACGTAATCAGAAAAGATTGGGTCTTTGAAACATTAAATTCAACGAGATTATTTTTACCCCTCTTCAATTTGGGAGGCGGGAATGGGTACCGCCGCCCCGGGAACCTTTATTGGATAACCAACACCTCTGCCATAGGTCACCCCAAGTGGTTCGCTACGTTTGGTGATTTAGCAGGGGTGCCCGGGTTCATGGGGTGAGGTTTGTCTAGGTCTTGGAGGCGGATGACTAAGACACACTGAACCCCAGATTCCTACCCACCCCTTAAACCCTTTTCCTTCCCAGAACTCTCCTCTCCTTCCTTTCCTTAAAAAAACCCTCCACACAGCATCCCCAAAGATGACATAGGCCCTGAGGGAAATTGTTTTACTCAGGGCCTCCTGTGTGGAGCTCATGTAAAAAAAAAAAAAAACCCCAAGAGAAAACACTCTCGAGGTAACCGTCATAATATAATATTTGATATTTATCAAAAAATCTATATGCCAAATGAACTCCTTTCCTTTGTAAAATAGAACACATTATTTATGTAAGATACCCGGATTTAGTTACTGTACATTTATTATTACATAACATGTGCATTAAAGATGTAAGAATACAAAGGCTTAGATAATCGAATCACTAATTCGGAATTAGTCTTTTCTTTTGAAGGTGACTCCGTGAAGGGGAATGTTAGGCCTAACTATAGTTACATATATTTGGAACGAAATTCAGAGAACGGCTGAATTAAATATAAATTGGTTAAACCAAAACTTACTGTCGCTAAATACATATAAAATATTTTTAACACCTTTCATTCATAATAAAAATGTCTCCCTGAGAATTTAAACATGTATAACTGTAATACAAATAAAAATTTTCCTATGTTATTAATAATACTATTCTTAAAAAAGTGTCCTCCATAAGAGACCTAGGAATCACTCTTGATTCTAAATTCATATTTGATGTAGGTACACATTAACGACATTAAGTGCAAATCATTTAAAATGGTGGGATTTATTCATAGAACTAGCTGATCTGGCCGCGCGTTGCTGTGGCTAATAAAACACAACGTCATCTACTGGATGGTTATCCAACCTTTATAACCACAGCCGTCTTTGAGTTTATCGCGAAGAGACAGACGCGCGGAAGACTTTATTTTATAATACGTAGAGACAGTATGAAAGATTTTAATAATGTGCATGAAATGCTTGGGGTAACTAACGTATTTAAGTTAATAAGGATTAATACCGTATCCGTCTAAATAACTTTTCAATTACTGCAATGCACGTGACCATTTTTCAGAAGAAATAATGGGTATAGTAAGCTATCCGTAAAAGATAGATATATGGCTTCGGTGACTTTTTTGTAGATCTATAAAAGAGGAATATCCCACCATTCATTGTTTTGTTATATCCCAAAAGGATTAGGCAGCGTTTTCGATGAAAGCTACCAAGCGGCTTGACTTTTTCCGACACTTCTAACAATTATCGTTATGTTTCAACCAATTTACACAAATCCTTGACAAATTACATACCCAAACCTTCCTCACGAAACACACTATCTATTGGTGAAAACCGCATGAAAATCCGTTCAGTAGTTTTCGAATTGCGAACAGACAGACAGACAGACAGGCAGACGCCGCGGGGGACTTTAATTTATAATATGTAGAGATGTTTCAACCAATTTACACAAATCCTTGACAAATTACATACCTAAACCTTTCTCACGAAACACACTATCTATTGGTGAAAACCGCATGAAAATCCGTTCAGTAGTTTTCGAGTTTATCGCGAACAGACAGACAGACGCCGCGGGGGACTTTAATTTATAATATAATAGATCCTCTATCAATTCTAACCCTTTACAATGCCTTAATTAGAAGTAAACTTGAATACGGAAGCACTATTTGGAATCCACATTACTGCAAGTATGAAAACATTGTAGAATCAGTTCAAAAAATGCTAAGAATGTTATCTTTTAAATGTCAATTACATGAACACCTTAGATCATACGACATGCGACTTGAATACTTCAAAATTAATACACTTAAAATCAGAAGGCAATTGACTGATAATATGTTTACATAAAATAATTCACGGCCATCTTGATATTTCATTGTGTCTTAGCAACATTGATATCTTCTTCTTTGTGTGCCGTATCAGGTCCCCCCGACGTTGGCGATCACTCATGAGAATGTCTCTCTGTCTTGCGCTGCCCGGAATAGCTCCTCCACACTTCTAATGCCGGTCCACACAATACATTTGTCTCATACCAGGCCCTCGGCAACCCTCTATCTTGCCTTTCAATATTAAATGGAGCAAGTGATACTTCTCCCCTCGAAGTATATGACCCAGATATGAAATTTTCCTGATTTTTATTAATGTAAGCAGTTCTCTATCTGCTCTAGCCCGCCTGAGAATTTCTGTGTTGGTGATCATGTCGGTCCATGAGACCTTGAGCATTCTCCGGTGATGCCATATTTCAAAAGACTCTAACCTGTTCATGGTACATATTTACTTTCAAGGTCCATGTTTCACATCGATAGAGCAAGACCGACCACACATAACATTTTAGCACTCTCTGCCTTAGTTGATATAAATGTCCCCAATTCCCATTGTTTAAGACGCTATAATACGTTTCACCTGAATACATTTAAAAACAATATCGCCTATTTAGCCCTCTGACCCACATGTTTCGGCTGTATAATAAGATAGAGTGTGCTGAAGTAGATATTTTTGTCGATAATAATTTATATGGATTAAAAAAATACTCTGCGATTGCTGAAAAATATGTGCTAATTTATTATATATATCTACCATTTGTGTTTCTAATTATGTCTCTTATCTTGCCTCTCTTTAATTGTTATTTGAGTAAACTTTAAATTTTAATAATTTTTATGTCTAACTGTTTTTTCTTTTATTTTATCTAATTTTTATTTTATCTGTTCCAAAATTAATCATTGTATTATTTGGCTAATTGATTGTATATAAATTTTTACTTTGTCTTATTTGTATAATTAACTGAGTTTTTATAACTGGGTTGTTCTCACATGTGTGTGAACAACCTGTAAAAACCCAGTATAAATAATTAAATAAAATGTTAAAAATTTATTTACATACGTTTCTCCACCTTTTTAACTCAAGCATTGCTATAAAAAAATGTGTAACGCGATTTATGTTATATATTAAAAAAAAAATATATATAATGTTATACATGTAACTAGCAGACCCGGCCACACGTCACTGTGGCTAAAGAAAGGAGGCGTCTACTAATATCTACAGGAATTCCAAAAACTGAAAAAATCGAACTAATATCTATGAGAAGGAAAGTGTTGACGAATATCTACAGCTCAAACTGTTGACGAATATCTATGAGAACCAAAGTGTTGACGAATATCTACAGCACTGGCAGAAGTTGGATTTGCAATTATGTATAGCATATTGGAATAACGTAATATTGCGTATGCAGTTTAAAAAACTTAATTTATGTAAGTATGTATGTAAAAATCCCTAATATCGGACTATTGGACACATTTAGCTGATTAATCCAACCTACGCTCTGTAGATATTAGTTCAACCTACGCTCTGTAGATATTAGTCAACACTCTGAAGTTCGTAGATATTAGTTCAACATATGAGCTGTAGATATTCGTCCGACATACAGGCTGTAGATATTAGTATCTGGAGTCTAACGAAACACAACGCCATTATCCAACCTTTATAAAATCCACACCACCCGCTTGCCAGCTGCCCGCCGCCCGCTGCCCGCTGCCTGAATTGAATATTTGAATTTCTCGACTTTTCTCTACTATAATAAGCATGTTTTTATACATATAAACCTTCCTCTTGAATCACTCTATCTATTGGTAAAAACCGCATGAATATCCGTTGCGTAGTTCAAAAGATCTATGCGCACATACATTTTGAGCGACTTCATCAAATAAAATAATTTAAATCAAATACCTGCTTACTCTAGGACATCTATTTTCCAATTTCTTCCGTAGAACGAATTTCAAAAGTGACTATAGTACGGCCCGCCAGCCGTTTTAAATCACACAAAAATGTTTTCTTTAAATTTCTCGGCTTTTCTCTAATATAATTTACATGTATTATACATTATAAACATTCCTCTTCAATCACTCTATCTATTGGTGAAAACCGTATGAAAATCCGTTGCGTAGTTTAAAAGATTAACGCGCACATACATTTTGAGCGACTTCATTTTATACTACGTAATGATGATGATGATGATGACAATGATAATGATGATTGTACTATTTAATAAAAAAATATATGCAAATTATTACTAGCGCAAAATAATGACCTTTGCCCCGGCAATGGTTTTTCTTTTAATTTTTATACCTACAAACCTTCGTCAGGAAATTATTTTTTGTTTGTTTTGTTTGTGCGTCACTTCCTTTATGAAAGCTGGAGGTTATTGTAAGGCGTCTAACATAAAGCTGAATTTAAAAAAAATATACTCTGACTTGTTACGATATTATTTTAGTTCATTTTTTATTTGATTCTAAGTGAAATGTAAACAAAACTTTTATAAACTTTACAGGCTAACTGTTCACCTTGGAACAGCTGAGCCTTTAAAACTTCAAACGGTCACATAATAAAATATTGTTTTTATTTGTTTATCAACAACTGGCAGTGGTGGTTGGTGCTATGGGGGTAGGCCGTGCCTCCCCAAAAAAAAATTTCTTAACTTATTCGATTGAGAATTGGACATTGTTTCTTTCCTTCTCACTTAACCCTTCGAATAATAAGAAAATAATTTTCTGTCAACTTTTGCCTGTCAAGGTTGGCGCGCAAAAGTCCTGGTTCTTCCCATGCATTTTAAATGTTCCTGTTTATTGTTTTTTTTAAATCTTTTGCAAAAAAAAAATTGTTCTAAAATTAAGATACAATAATCTTTCCGATGTGTTTATTAGAAATCAACATTTTTGTTTCTAAATATTAAAATTTTAATATTGGAAATGTAAATTGGCTAAAAAATGCATACCTGAGAATATTCGAATTAAAGTAATTAAAATAGAATAAACTTAAAATTTTAAATACAGATTCCTTTTCTAAGCAAAATTTGTAATAAAACTGTCACCTCACTTTTTATCACTTTAATACAATTTTATTTTAAAATTAAACGTGTGATGCTTCACAAATTGGCGCAAAATTAAACCTTCACTTTTGATCGGGTTTGTAAAATATCTGAACAACCTAGCTCATATAATTCTAAGACAATGAGAAGCATTATTGAAGAATTATTATTATTATTATTAATGAGAAGCATTATGAAGAATTATTTCATTCCGTTTTTAACATAAAAGAAATCACAAATATTCGCATGACAGGAAGAGAGATATCTAACTTTTAATAATGCACTGTTGCTCTGGGACAATCTGGGTCTCCTGTTATTATAACAGCATATGATGTTTTGGGACAACTTGGGTCTCCTGTGATTAGACGGGTTAAAAATGTACGTGCTTGTTTCCATTAGTGTACATTATGTGGTCCAGAAGCGGGAACTTTAGATCACATCTTTTTTGGTTGTCCCTCTCTAAACAAATCACCTCTGTGAAGCCTTATCTCCTCCGTTCAATATCGTAAGTCTGAATTCGACTCAAATATTCCATACAATTTTTAAAAATTTTCCAATAAAATAAAGTGAAATATGTGTATAAATTCACATTAGACGTTATATTAGGTCCTTACATATGAAATTGGCGTTTTGCCGTACTGTCAACTTTGATCTCAAATATCTTCTCTTTGGTTAGGAATTCCAAATACAAATTTATACAGCTATTTACTCATGTATTTGTGTTTCAAAAATTATAATTCATTTGTTTTTACCTTAATTGTTTTTCTTCTTTGCGTCACATAGTTTACAAAATGGAAAACTTGAAATATCGCGTTATTTACGAGTACGAGTTTTACCGTGGCACCAGTGCTGCAGAAACGGCTCGAAGGATTAATTTGTATGGCGACGGTGCCGCAAAAGAAAGCACAGTGCGTTTTCGGTTCCAACGTTTTCGAGTAGGAATGGTCTAAACTAAATATTTTTTTTTATTTCACTTAAAAAAACAGAGTGTGCAATTCAAACACGGTAGAACAAGGAGGAGACCGATAGGCTACGGAAGCACCGCACAAAGAGACCGATTATACTATCTCAGTCTCTCGCAGATGTATCTATGTGTTTGTTTCTTTACAGATGTATCTATGTGTTTGTTTCGTTTTAGTGTCGCAATTTTTCGTTTCATCGAGTTTAAAATCACAACGGCCCTATTTTCACATAAAAAAATCGGTTATCTGTCGCCGCGCCAAGTCCCACAGATACTCGTATATTATTTCTATCTAAATTTTCTATACGTAAGTAAGATTGTCATGGTAGCATCGATATATTAACTATAGATTAGCCCTCCTATACCCAATTCCAATCCCAAAGTGACATCACCTGCGAGAAATTTCATAATACAACTGCCCATCGAATTCCGTTGCATCTCTTGCGTGACGTAGTTGTTTTACTAGGAAGAAATTAAACATTTTTTATCAAGTGTTACTTTTCTCGAAACGCTGCCTCGAATTCATATGTTATGTACACATTTTTTAGATATTCATATAACTGATTAAATTGCTAATAATAAAGTCCGGGATAGCCCATACCTAAAATATTTCTAACTGCCTGAAATTTGTGTTTTAAAAATGATCTTCACAAAGCTAGTAATTCTGTTACCGCGAACTTGCTGGAAAACAAATTAGCCCCACGCAGACCAACTAAAGGTACAAACCAATGCTTCTTGCGATCTTTTTGACTGTGAGATAATGGACTTTCTTTTTGATAAATGTTTTCGTAAACCAATATTTTTGGTTCCGGTGTCATTTTAAGACCTACACGCCCTGTCTAGATATACTTGGTCGAAGCATGGTAGGAATCAATTCTCATCTCAGACTCCGACTCACATTAAACCAAACACAACAACAAACTTATTTAAAATGTAGACGATCTATTTGTCAGTATTACAGTTGCTTCTTAGTATTCCGAACAGAGCCCGAGTATTTCTAAACCTGTGATCAGGACATCAGGAACACAGCAGGGGCGAGGGGAGAGGGGAGGGGAGATTATAAATGGGTAAGTAAAGCCCGTTTGACAAGGAAGCTAAATAATCGGCGCGGAGATCTTTGTGTTGTAGGTATATTTTACACGTCGCTTGCTTAGGATTGGTTTGTACTATGTCCACTTTTGTTTATTTTAAGCTGTGAATGCAGTAATATTACTTATATTTTTATCTTATTTTTTTATATTAACTCCACACAGACCTGAGGAAAATAATTTCCCACAGGGCCTATGTCATCTGGGATGCTGTGTGGAGGGTCTTTTTGAGGAGAGGAAGGAATGAACATTGGTCTTGAAGAGACCCATATTGTAGGAAGGAGGAGACACAGAGGCTGGCAAATCATTCCACAGCCGAGTTGTTGAATACAAGAACGAGTCGAAGAAGCGACCTGATCTCATGTGACAAATGTCAATCATGTACAAATGTTGGGCATGCGTTTGGCGTTTCCCGACTATGCACCGGTGCCGAAGGGATCAATGATGCTAGTTCCTCGGAGCATCTTCCATTGAAATACCGGTAGAGCAAGGATAGCATTCCCACCCGACACCTGTGCTCTAAGATTGCAATCCGTCTGTTAAGATGGTAGAATCTATTAAACGGACCGCCCGTTTCTGCACAGAGTCGAGGGTATTTTGCAGGTATTTTGGAGCTCCAGACCAGAGGCGGCTATAAAATTCACTCAGAGCCCCCATACCTGAGCTGGTCACTTAGGGTTACACCAAGCATATCAATGGAGGGCCTGTTCGGGAGATTGCTTCCGTTGAAAGATACTAGATTTTCATTTCGATCCCTTTTAGACGTAATCAGACAATATTGGGTCTTCGAAACATTAAATTCAACGAGATTATTTTTACCCCAAGAGAAAACACTCTCTAGGTAACCGTCCATTCTTTGCTTCAAAGCCCTCCGAGCCGTTGGAGTTTGTGAGCCCTTTGGGGGCTTATCAAACAAAAAGCTATGATGGACTGTACTGTCATCCGCGTAACAGTGAATTGGTGCACATGACAAAAGGTCGTTGATGTGCAACAAAAACAAAGTCGGAGACAGAACCGATCCCTGTGGGACGCCAGCATTTATCGAGTGTGAGGAAGAGGAGAAACCATCGGCTACCGTCTGAATCGACCTCTCCCTCAAAAAGTCGGCAATCCACATACACAAGGATGCGGGAAGTCCGTAAGAAGGCCGTGTGTTGACCTCTCCAAGTCCTCGGTGCCAAACCTGGTCAAAGGAAATGGAAAAAAAATGGTGCCAAACCTGGTCAAAAGCCTTGGAATTGTCCAGTCCAACCGTTTGGGTCTCACCGAAATCTACCATGTCCACAAATCTACTATGTCCACAAACAAAAACACCACATTTTGCCGGGAACTAACATTTTGAAAATCACTTTTTATTCTATCTCCACAGAAATCACAAAAAATAAGGGTTGGAGTGTACCATGTCCATTCTGGTCAAAGAAATGCGTTCATTTGTGGACATAGTTTAAACCAAAAGCCAACGCTTTCCATTATTATCAGCTATACACATTGGAACTGTTAAAACATTTGAATATATTTTTAATTTGGTGCTCTTTATTGTAACATTTTATTTATTAAAGAACAGTGTTTTTAGTAAAATAATAAGTCATTAATTGATATTTTAGTATTTTATGTAAAAAAACTTTCAAAATTGTATCTGTTTGGAACGTGAATTGCGACATAGTATTCTATGCAGACTTCATCAAAAGACGGCAAAGGCTTAATTATTCTGCGATTCCTTACGCACATATAAAAATGTCCACCATGAAAAACGCACAATTTCATGTTTATTACAAACAAAAATTTGATAATGACAAAAAATCTGTAAGGGCCGGTTGTTTCACAGAATATGAACAATTAATCAAAGTTTATTTTCAGATTGAACGTTCTATTTTGTGAAACATCTAGTCCAGTGGTTCTTAACCTTTTTGG
This sequence comes from Limnephilus marmoratus, assembly GCA_917880885.1. Lineage (NCBI taxonomy): Eukaryota > Metazoa > Arthropoda > Insecta > Trichoptera > Limnephilidae > Limnephilus > Limnephilus marmoratus. The sequence goes on from OU862932.1 coordinate 18,484,318, forward strand.
CTGGCGACCCAAAGTACGAATATATTTGAAGTACACGACCCTAATCTAATTTTTTATTTTATTTTCCAGTGACAGGTACTAAAATGATATATTAGGTATGTAATTTTATACTATAAAATTACAACTACATCTTATATAATTTATAGGATGTAGTTGTAAAATTAGAAATAAACAACTTTATTTAAATGTTCTAAATTAAAATCAGACAATTCAGCATTAAAACAGTTAAAAAATTTACAGCAAAATAATTAGTGACTACCCTGGTGTTGTATTTTTGAGCAAAGATCATGTATACGTGGAGTTATGTTTATAGAAAGTGCACACCGCTTGTCATGCTGAGGATCCAACCTATTCCTGTACTTATTCTTCATAACAGCAAGGCATGAAAATCCTGCTTCACATAAATATGTAGTTGGGAAAGATAGCAGGGCTTTTTCAGCTTCATTGCTCAGAACAGGCTTCCCAGATAATTGTGCCCAAAATTTTGTGAGACTCGTTCTGGCAAATCTCTCTTTAAAAAGTGCATCACCTTGCATTTCGAGCAATTCTTCTTGTAATCCAGCTGAATCGTTTTCAACGCCCATTACATCTACTTCAAATGGATTTCTTACCCAACTGTATTTCACGACATGGACATTTTGTGGTATATATCTTTCCATTTCATTTTCAAGTTTTCTCAAATGTTCTAAAAAAAGAGGCATGATCTCCACGAAAATACGGTTGCCATTAAGATTAAGATCTTCCAAAAACAAGTTTAATGTTGGAAACGCTGCCAATTGACATTGAGCAATTTCATTTTGCCAAAGTTTTGTTTTTCTTTTTAAAAACCGTATTTTTTTCATAAATGTCTACTGCAGTTTGATTTTGACCTTGCATTTCTGTGTTCAACTGATTCAAGTGTTGAAAGTATCACTCAAATATGCCAATTTATCCACCGATTTGTTGTCACTGAAGCGATCAGCACATTCCTGTCTTTTATCTGTCAAAAATATTTCTATTTCTTTTTTAAGAGAAAGAACTCTAGCTAGAATCTTTCCGCGGGATAGCCAGCGGATATAATAAATTCTTGTGTTCTGAACCCATTTCTTCGCACATCAGTCAAAATATCCGAGAGTTCATAGCGCTCGCCTTTATAAAATTTATTATTTGTATTACGTCCTTTAACACCTGATGTAGATCTGGCTGCATATCACGTGTAGCCAAGTTTTCTCGGTGTAAGTTTAGTGACATCGATCGAGTTATCAATACGCGATTTCCGCGACCCAACCCAATACCTCTCGCGACCCGAATTTGGGTCGCGACCCGAGGTTAAGAATCGCTGATCTAGTCCATATTGAAATAATTTAAATTCTGTGAAAAAACTGGCCCTTAGCATAATAAAAACAACGAGAAGAAATAATGCTTCAGCCAAAAGTGCTGTCTTACTTTCTTGTCGTCTCCAATTAATGTGGCACAACAACTCTTGATACCACCTTTTTAAACGACTTCAAAAAGGAGGAGGTTCTCAATTCGACTGTATTTTTTATTTATTTATTTATTATTAATTTTTTTTTTATGTTTGTTACCTCAGAACTTTTGACTGGGTGAACCGATATTGATGATTCTTTTTTATTTGAAAGCTGGTGCTTCCCATGTGGTCCCATTTTAATTTGGTCCGGTTCTGACAATGGCATCCATGAGAAAATCATATAAGTCTTAAATTTGCGTTGAGTATGTGCGCGACAAATGGACGAATAACTCAATATCACGCCAACCGATTGCGATGATCCTTTTTTTATTGGAAAGGATATACTTTAAGGGTAATTTGATGAGAGTTTGGTTAGGTTCTGATTATCGGATCCATGAGAAATTAACGAAATTCGGCCGAATCTCTTAATTTGACCCTAACGTCGTTATGGTCAAATTATGTCTGTCTCATATGAGCAGCACGTTTAGTAGGTTTACCCATATTCAGACAAATTAGTTAGTGTACTTCAGATTCACTAAAAATCAAAAAATAAACAAAAATTTTAACAAAACAAAAAAGACTTCAAAAAATGCACTAAAAAGTAAAAAAAATAATTCCGTATTCTTCTACAACTTCATAATCAACTTACTTTTTCTAATCATCAATATGTAGGTACGATTGTTATTTTTGGAGTCGGTGTCAGCAAAGGTACCCGACCCAGCTCCCCGCGCCGCCGCGGCCCCGCTCTCGCCTCTTTTGTGCGACAGAAGCACATCTCAGTCATCTCACCTATAACTATGTATGTAGTTACAAACCTATCTTGACTGGCACCGACTCTCTTTTTTGACGTCGTTTTTTGTTTTGTTAAAATTTTTGTTTATTCTACAAACATCAAATTGTTTTGTTGTTCTTATTTATAAAAAAAGGAAATATTAGGTCCTTACATATGAAATTGGCGTTTTGCCGTACTGGCAATATGATCTCAAATATCTTCTCTTTGGTCAGGAATTCCAAATTCAAATTTATACAGCTATTTACTCATGTATTTGTGTTTCGAAAATTATAATTCATTTGTTTTTTCCTTAATTGCTTTTTCCTTTGCGTCACTTAGTTTACAAAATGGAAAACTTGAAATATCGCGTTATTTACGAGTACGAGTTCCACCGTGGCACCAGTGCTGCAGAAACGGCTCGAAGGACTAATGATGTGTATGGCGACGTGCCGCAAAAGAAAACACAGCGCGTTTTTGGTTCCAACGATAATGAAGAATTGAAGGCTATTGTGGAAGCGAATTCATCGCAAACCACGTTCGAGTTAGCTGCAGGCTGCGGTGTTAGTGATAAAACTGTTTTAATCCACGTGAAGCAAATTGGGAAGGTGAAAAGGCTTGAAAGGTGGGTACCTCACAAATCGAGTGAAGCAAATCAACAAACGCGCGTTAGAACGCAAAACCACACACTGCACAAAAGACTACTACCAAATTAGACAAATTACCAAACTTCAATTGGAATGTCTAAGACATCCACCGTACTCTCGGAACCTTGCCCCAACGGATTACCATTTTTTTCGAAATTTGGATAACTTCTTGCAAGGGAAAAAATTCAACTCCGATAGGGCAGTCCAAACCGCCTTCAAAGATTTTATTGATTCCCGTCCGAATGGTTTTTTTTAGTAAAGGGATCGATGAACTACCTATGAGATGGCAAAAGTGCATAGATAGCAATGGTACATACTTTGATTAAATAAATTATACGTATTATATTAAAAAAAAAATCGACTTTACGTTCCTCCCATACAAAACGCCAATTTCATATGTAAGGGCCTAATATTTATTTAGCAATTTTTTTTAATAGTACGAAGGAAACGATAAGATAATAACAATGGGTATTGCCTTTTTATTGTCTTGTAATTCATATGAACATATTTTATTTTAAAAATTTTAACAAAGAATTTCATTTTTTTATTTATTTAACTTTCGATTACTCCATACATTTTATCATAATAACCAAACTGTGATATAGAATTAACTTAATGTTGGTGTTTTCTATCTCAAATGAGAGTATAAAAATTTAGTATAAACCAGCACTAAGTATGGACATGGTACATACCAATAATTATTTTTTTGTTATTTTGTTGAAAAATAATTATTGTCCTTTTACGTTTTTCTTTATGCTTTTATTCATATTAAAATTCAACCAAATATGTTGTTCTTCTACTTATTGGTGGATTAACCTTTGTATTTTTTAAAACATCGCCTTGCACCGCAGTGGGAGAGGTGGATTACTACGTCACTCCAGGAAGGTTCCATGACAGTTGGTCCGGAGACAGTTGGTCCGGCGACATTTGATCCGGCCGACATTTGATCCGGCCGACACTTGATCCGGCGGACAGTAGATCCGGCGGACAGTTGATCCGGCGACAATTGGTCCGGCCAGATCATTTAGAAGATTTTTTCTTTAAGTAAATATGTAAAGAGGATATACGGCCGTACAACCAAAGTCGATGTACTTATATCAGAAGGCATCTTGAGTGAAAATCCGCTCTAAAAATATTTTTACTAACAATAATTTCGACACTCCGAAGAAGCATGCGGCAATACGAAATACGACATACTTATGCGTGCAGTCAGTTTAACAAAAAAACCGTAAAAGATTCCTACTTGCGTATAACTTTTCATCTGAAAAGTACACTAGAGTCCCAACTGCTCTCAACCGTCTCGAGCCAGTGAGTGCCAATGGCATCCCCAATTTTGGTATGGTGTGGTACTGAGGGTAGTGGGGAGGGGAAGAAGATGTGGAAAACCTACCTGGCTATTCAGATCGAGTGACGTCATTTTAAGTAATCCGACTAAACCTACATACACTGTACACCAGCGAACAAATTACAAAAATCATATGATATAATTTTGTGAATATTTTTATTTTTATTTTATAGAACTTTTATTATAACAACTGTTATGATTAGTCCCAACTGCTCCCAGTGGAGCCAGTGAGACCATGGCATTCCTAATTTTGATATGTTGTGAGGCTGAAGATAGTGGGGATGAGAAGAATACGTGAAAAAATTTCCTGGCTGTTCAGATCTAGTCACCAAACACGCCTAAAGCCATTTCAAGTAACGTTTCAATTCCGAATGAATACTGACGAATAGCAAAATACGATATTCTTATATGTGCAACATCTACTTAAGATTTAGGAGGCGGATATGTTCACCGTCGTCCCGGGAACCATTTATTGGATAACCAACATTCCTGCCATAGGTCATCCCAAGTGGTTATAATCCAAAATTTCAGTCGGTTCGGTGTTATGACCGACCGCAAGAGTTAAAACGATCGAATCCAAGTGCTAAAACGACCCACCCTAAGAGCTAAAACGACCGACACCAAGTATTAGAATCCAAAATTTCAGTCGGTTCGGTGCCATAGGGCAAAAGTTATGACCGAAACAAAGTGTAAAAACGACCGACCCCAAGATTTAAAACGATGATTTTTTTTAAATTATGCTTTGGGCAGATTCTTTTATTAATTATTGTACAGACGATGATTCTTAGTAAGAATCAAAATCGCAGTCGGTTCGGTGCCGTAAGGCCGAAGTTATGACCGACCACATGTGTTAAAACAACCGAACCCAAGTGCTAAAACGACCGATTCCAAGTATTAAAACGATGAATTTTTTAAATTCTTGTCTCGGCAGATTCTTTGATTGATTCGAGAACAGACTTTCTCATAGTTCATAAGAATGAGTTCATTCTTATGAACTATGAGAAGTCTGTACCTAAGAAGTTAGAATCCAAAATTTCAGTCGGCTTGGCGCCATAGGATCTGTGCAATGACCGACGACAAGTGTAGTTACGTTACAAATCACCCGTAGAACGATGATGTTTTAAAAAATTCTTCTTTTTCATATTTTTGATTGCTTCGAGTACAGACCATGATTATTAGTAAGAATACAAAATTTCAGCCGGTTTCGTGCCATAGGGCCGAAGTTATGACCGACCCCAAGTGTTAAAACGACGAAACCCAAGTTTTAAAACGATGGTTTTTTTAATAAAATTCTTATTTTTCAGATTTTTTGATTGATTCGAGTACAGACCACGATTCATGGTAAGATTACAAAATTTCAGTCAGATCGGTGCCATAAGGTCTACGTTATGACCGACCCCAAGTGTTAAAACAACCGAACCCAGTGATAAAACGCCCGACCCCAAGTGCTATAACGACCGACCCCAAGTTTTAAAACGATGATTTTTTTTAATTCTTCTTACGGCAGATTCTTTTATTGATTCGTGTACAGACCATGCTTCTTAGTAAGACTCCAAAATTTCAGTCGGTTTGGTGCCGTAGTGCCGAAGTGATGGCCGGCCCCGAGTGTAAAAACAACCAAACCCAGGTGTTAAAACGGTGATTTTATTATAAAATTCTTTTTTTGGCAGATTGTTTGATTGATTCGAGTACAGACCATGATTCTAGGTGAGAATACAAAATTTCAGCCGGTTCAGTGCCATAGGGCCGAAGTTATGACCGACACCAAGTGTTAAAACGACCAAACCCAAGTGTTAAAACGACAAAACCCAAGTGTTAAAAACGATGATTTTTTGATAGATTTCTTCTTTGTCAGATTTTTGGTTGGTTCGAGTACAGACCATGATTCTTAGTAAGAATACAAAATTTCAGTCAGTTTGGTGCCAAAGGGCCGAAATTAAGACCGACCCCAAGTTTTAAAACGACCAAACGAAAGTATTAAAAACATGATTTTTTTAATTTTGACTGATTCGTGAATGATTCGTGTACAGGCAATGATTCTTAGTCACACTCCCATAATTTCAGTCGGGTCGGTGCCATCTGGCGGAAGTTATTACCGACCGTAAGTGTTTAAACGAACAAGAACAAGTGTTAAATCGATGATTTTTTAATAGATTTCTTCTTTTTCAGATTTTTGATAGATTCGAGTACAGACCATGATTCTTGGTAAGAATACAAAATTTCAGTCGGATCGGCGCCATAAGGTCTAAGTTATGACCGACCCCAAGTGGTAAAATGCCCTAACCCAAGTGCTAAAACGCCCGACCTGAAGTGTTAAAACGACCAAACCCAAGTATTAAAACAATGATTTTTTATAGAATTCTTCTTTTTCAGATTTTTGATAGATTCGAGTACAGACCATGATTCTTGGTAAGAATACAAAATTTCAGTCGGATCGGTGCCATAAGGTCTAAGTTACGACCGACCCCAAGTGCTAAAACGCCCGACCTGAAGTGTTAAAACGACCAAGCCCAAGTATTAAAACGATGATTTTTTTTATAGAATTCATCTTTTTCAGATTTTTGATTGATTCGAGTACAGACCATGATTCTTAGTGAGAATACAAAATTTCAGCCGGTTCGGTGCCATAGGGCCGAAGTTATGACCGACCCTAAGGGTTAAAACCACAAAACCCGAATATTAAAACGATGATTTTTTTACAGAATACTTCTTTTTCAGAGTTTTTGATTGATTCGAGTACAGACCACGATTCTTGGTAAGAATACAAAATTTAATTCGGATCGGCGCCATAAGGTCTAAGTTATGACCGACCCCAAGTGTTAAAACAACCGAACCCTAGTGCTAAAACGCCCAACCCCTAGTGTTGAAACGACCAAACCCAAGTGTTAAACGATGATTTTTTTATAAAAGTCTTCATTTGGCAGATTGTCTGATTGATTCGAGTAAAGACCACGATTCTTGGTAAGAATACAAAATTTCAGTCGGATCGGCGCCATAAGGTCTACGTTCTAACCGACCCCAAGTGTTTAAAAAACCGAACCCAAGTGCTAAAACGCCAGACCCCAATTGCTTAAACGACCGACCCCAAGCATTAAACCGACCAAACCCAAGTGATAAACGATGATTTTTTACCGAAATCTTCTATTTCAGATTTTTTAATTGATTCGAGAACAGACCACGATTCTTGGTAAGAAAACAAATTTAAGTCGGATCGGCGCCATCAGGTCTAAGTTACGACCGACTCCAAGTGTTAAAACAACCGAACCCAAGTGCTAAAAAGCCCGACCCCAAGTGTTAAAACGACCAAACCCAACACAAAATTTCAGCCGGTTCGGTGCCATAGGGCCGAAGTTATGACCGACCCCAAGTGTTAAAACAACCGAACCCAAGTGCTTAAACGACCGACCCATAGTATTAAAACGACCAAACCCAAGTATTAAAACGATGATTTTTTTACCGAATTCTTCTTTCTCAGATTTTATGATTGATTCGAGTACAGACCATGATTCTTAGTAAGTGTTCAAAATTTCAGTCGGATCGGCGCCATGAGGTCTTAGTTATGACCGACCCCAAGTGTTAAAACAACCGAACCCAAGTGCTAAAACGCCCGACCCCAAGTGTTCAAACGACCAAACCCAAGTGTTAAAACGATGATTTTTTTTATAAAATTCTTCTTTTGGAAGATTGTTTGATTGATTCGAGTACAAACCATGATTCTAAGTGAGAAAACAAAATTTCAGCCGGTTCGGTGCCATAGGGCCGAAGTTATGACCGACGCCAAGTGTTAAAACAACCGAACCCAAGTGCTAAAACGCCCGACCCCAAGTGTTAAAACGACCAAACCCAAGTGTTAAAACGATGATTTTTTTATAAAATTCTTCTATCGGCAGATTGTTTGACTGATTCGAATACAGACCACGATTCTTGGTAAGAATACAAAATTTCAGTCGGATCGGCGTCATAAGATACGTTCTGACCGACCCCAAGTGTTTAAACAACCGAACCCAAGTGCTAAAACGCCCGACCCCAAATGCTTAAACGACCGACCCCAAGAACTAAAACGACCAAACCCAAGTATTAAAACGATGATTTTTTTACCGAATTCTTATTTTTCAGATTTTTTGATTGATTCACGATGATTAATTAGTAATAGCACAAAATTTCAGTCGGATCGGCGCCATAAGGTCTACGTTCTAACTGACCCCAAGTGTTTAAAAAAACGATCCCAAGTGCTAAAACGCCGGAACCAAATTGCTTAAACGACCGACCCCAAGCATTAAACCGACCAAACCCAAGTGTTAAAACGATGATTTTTTACCGAATTCTTCTTTTTCAGATTTTTTGATTGAATCGAGTACAGACCACGATTCTTGGAAAGAATACAAAATTTCAGTCGGATCGGCGTCATAAGATACGTTCTGACCGACCCCAAGTGTTAAAACAACCGAACTGAAGTGCTAAAACGCCCGACCCCAAGTGCTTAAACGACCGACCCCAAGAATTAAAACGACCAAACCCAAGTATTAAAACGATGATTTTTTTACCGAATTCTTCTTTTTCAGATTTTTTGATTGATTCACCATGATAAGCAATAGCACAAAATTTCAGTCGGATCGGCGCCGTAAGGTCTGCGTTCAAACCGACCCCAAGTGTTTAAAAAACCGAACCCAAGTGCTAAAACGCCGGACCCAAATTGCTTAAACGACCGACCCCAAGCATTAAACCGACCAAACCCAAGTGTTAAAACGATGAATTTTTTTAAAATTCATCTTTCGGCAGAATTTTTGATTGATTCGAATACAGACCACGATTCTTGGTAAGAATACAAAATTTCAGTCGGATCGGCTTCATAAGATACGTTCTGACCGACCCCAAGTGTTAAAACAACCGAACTCAAGTGCTAAAACGCCCGACCCCAAGTGCTTAAACGACCGACCCCAAGAATTAAAACGACCAAACCCAAGTATTAAAACGATGATTTTTTTACCGAATTCTTCTTTTTCAGATTTTTTGATTGATTCACCATGATAAGCAATAGCACAAAATTTCAGTCTGATCGGCGCCATAAGGTCTACGTTCTAACCGACCCAAAGTGTTTAACAAACCGAACCCAAGTCCTAAAACGCCGGAACCCTAGTGTTGAAACGAAAAAACCCAAGTGTTAAAACGATGATTTTTTTATAAAAGTCTTCTTTTGGCAGATTGTCTGATTGATTCGAGTAGAGACCACGATTCTTGGTAAGAATACAAAATTTCAGTCGGATCGGCGCCATAAGGTCTACGTTCCAACCGACCCCAAGTGTTTAAAAAACCGAACCCAAGTGCTAAAACGCCGGACCCCAATTGCTTAAACGACCGACCCCAAGCATTAAACCGACCAAACCCAAGTGTTAAAACGATGATTTGTTACCGAAATCTTCTTTTTCAGATTTTTTGATTGATTCGAGTACAGACCACGATTCTTGGTAAGAAAACAAAATTTCAGTCGGATCGGCGCAATCAGGTCTAAGTTATGACTGACCCCAAGTGTTAAAACAACCGAACTCAAGTGCTAAAAAGCCCGACCCCAAGTGTTAAAACGACCAAACCCAACACAAAATTTCAGCCGGTTCGGTCCATAGGGCCGATGTTATGACCGACCCCAAGTATTAAAATAACCGAACCCAAGTGCTTAAACGACCGACCCCAAGTATTAAACCGACCAAACCCAAGTGATAAAACGATGATTTTTTACCGAAATCTTCTATTTCAGATTTTTTAATTGATTCGAGAACAGACCACGATTCTTGGTAAGAAAACAAATTTAAGTCGGATCGGCGCCATCAGGTCTAAGTTACGACCGACCCCAAGTGTTAAAACAACCGAACTCAAGTGCTAAAAAGCCCGACCCCAAGTGTTAAAACGACCAAACCCAACACAAAATTTCAGCCGGTTCGGTGCCATAGGGCCGAAGTTATGACCGACCCCAAGTGTTAAAACAACCGAACCCAAGTGCTTAAACGACCGACCCATAGTATTAAAACGACCAAACCCAAGTATTAAAACGATGATTTTTTTACCGAATTCTTCTTTCTCAGATTTTATGATTGATTCGAGTACAGACCATGATTCTTAGTAAGTGTTCAAAATTTCAGTCGGATCGGCGCCATGAGGTCTTAGTTATGACCGACCCCAAGTGTTAAAACAACCGAACCCAAGTGCTAAAACGCCCGACCCCAAGTGCTTAAACGACCAAACCCAAGTGTTAAAACGATGATTTTTTTTATAAAATTCTTCTTTTGGAAGATTGTTTGATTGATTCGAGTACAAACCATGATTCTAAGTGAGAAAACAAAATTTCAGCCGGTTCGGTGCCATAGGGCCGAAGTTATGACCGACGCCAAGTGTTAAAACAACCGAACCCAAGTGCTAAAACGCCCGACCCCAAGTGTTAAAACGACCAAACCCAAGTGTTAAAACGATGATTTTTTTATAAAATTCTTCTATCGGCAGATTGTTTGACTGATTCGAATACAGACCACGATTCTTGGTAAGAATACAAAATTTCAGTCGGATCGGCGTCATAAGATACGTTCTGACCGACCCCAAGTGTTTAAAAAACCGAACCCAAGTGCTAAAACGCCCGACCCCAAGTGCTTAAACGACCGACCCCAAGAATTAAAACGACCAAACCCAAGTATTAAAACGATGATTTTTTTACCGAATTCTTATTTTTCAGATTTTTTGTTTGATCACGATGATTAGTAATAGCACAAAATTTCAGTCGGATCGGCGCCATAAGGTCTACGTTCTAACTGACCCCAAGTGTTTAAAAAAACGATCCCAAGTGCTAAAACGCCGGAACCAAATTGCTTAAACGACCGACCCCAAGCATTAAACCGACCAAACCCAAGTGTTAAAACGATGATTTTTTACCGAATTCTTCTTTTTCAGATTTTTTGATTGAATCGAGTACAGACCACGATTCTTGGAAAGAATACAAAATTTCAGTCGGATCGGCGTCATAAGATACGTTCTGACCGACCCCAAGTGTTAAAACAACCGAACTCAAGTGCTAAAACGCCCGACCCCAAGTGCTTAAACGACCGACACCAAGAATTAAAACGACCAAACCCAAGTATTAAAACGATGATTTTTTTACCGAATTCTTCTTTTTCAGATTTTTTGATTGATTCACCATGATAAGCAATAGCACAAAATTTCAGTCGGATCGGCGCCGTAAGGTCTGCGTTCAAACCGACCCCAAGTGTTTAAAAAACCGAACCCAAGTGCTAAAACGCCGGAACCCTAGTGTTGAAACGAAAAAACCCAAGTGTTAAAACGATGATATTTCTATAAAAGTCTTCTTTTGGCAGATTGTCTGATTGATTCGAGTAGAGACCACGATTCTTGGTAAGAATACAAAATTTCAGTCGGATCGGCGCCATAAGGTCTACGTTCTAACCGACCCCAAGTGTTTAAAAAACCGAACCCAAGTGCTAAAACGCCGGACCCAAATTGCTTAAACGACCGACCCCAAGCATTAAACCGACCAAACCCAAGTGTTAAAACTATGAATTTTTTTAAAATTCATCTTTCGGCAGAATTTTTGATTGATTCGAATACAGACCACGATTCTTGGAAAGAATACAAAATTTCAGTCGGATCGGCTTCATAAGATACGTTTTGACCGACCCCAAGTGTTTAAACAACGGAACCCAAGTGCTAAAACGCCCGACCCCAAGTGCTTAAACGACCGACCCCAAGAATTAAAACGACCAAACCCAAGTATTTAAACGATGATTTTTTTACCGAACTCTTCTTTTGCAGATTTTTCATTGATTCACCATGATAAGCAATAGCACAAAATTTCAGTCTGATCGGCGCCATAAGGTCTACGTTCTAACCGACCCAAAGTGTTTAACATGAGGGAGCGGGAGACAGAAATGAAAGTCTTCATGTCGAAGTGGTGAGTCAGTCATTTATTGGGCTACGTAGCAGATGGTCGGTGGTCGGTAACATGAGGTAATGCGGGGTGCCGTAGATGATGCTGCAGGCGTGCGGTGGAGATGGAGATGGTGCGGTGAAGGTCAGTGAGTTGCTCGACACCTTGTCGGTGGAGATGACCTATATTCCAGGCCGTTGCTCGACGCTATGTGTCGCGGAGGTGAACGGTGTGTGGCTCGGTGAGCTGAGCCACCAGCAGGTAGTCCTGGCGAGGCGGAGCGTGTTCCCATGGCAGCGAAGCACAGTGGGCTTCGGGGTGCCATGAAGTGGTGTGCTGATCCCCGGACTGAAGGTGACGCAAGCCTTGTGAGTCGCGGGATGTTGCTGTTCTGCGGGGCTGAAGGCACGATGGGCCTTGTGGCTGATGTCTGGTGGTGGACCTCGAGGAAGCTGCCCTGGAGCGTGTGCCATGCAGGAGCACTTGTTACATGTTGAGATATTGGCCGACTGTAAGTGTGAGACTGACTGGACTGAACTGCAGCGGGCGAGCGATCGGCTGCTTATATAGCCGCGGTAGAGTAACTACCTCGCGGTAGGTAATACGAGCCACTTCGAGAATATTCGGCGCCGTACAGATATTGTACGGTGCTGTCTCGAGACCTTTCTAGGCGGGGCGATATTATTATCGTCGGGCTGGCACGGCCGGCGAGAAAGTACATCGCGGCCAGTATAGGTACGAAGGTACCTAGGCAAGTAGGTTTGCCGATGGGCGCGGATATTAGGAGATGTTCCTCGTATGTTCTTTTGATGGCGATGATAATAATGATGTGTCACCACAAACAAACCGAACCCAAGTCCTAAAACGCCGGAACCCTAGTGTTGAAACGAAAAAACCCAAGTGTTAAAACGATGATTTTTTTATAAAAGTCTTCTTTTGGCAGATTATCTGATTGAATCGAGTAGAGACCACGATTCTTGGTAAGAAAACAAAATTTCAGTCGGATCGGCGCCATAAGGTCTACGTTCCAACCGACCCCAAGTGTTTAAAAAACCGAACCCAAGTGCTAAAACGCCGGACCCCAATTGCTTAAACGACCGACCCCAAGCATTAAACCGACCAAACCCAAGTGTTAAAACGATGATTTTTTACCGAAATCTTCTTTTTCAGATTTTTTGATTGATTCGAGTACAGACCACGATTCTTGGTAAGAAAACAAAATTTCAGTAGGATCGGCGCAATCAGGTCTAAGTTATGACTGACCCCAAGTGTTAAAACAACCGAACTCAAGTGCTAAAAAGTCCGACCCCAAGTGTTAAAACGACCAAACCCAACACAAAATTTCAGCCGGTTCGGTCCATAGGGCCGATGTTATGACCGACCCCAAGTATTAAAACAACCGAACCCAAGTGCTTAAACGACCGACCCCAAGTATAAAAACGACCAAACCCAAGTATTAAAACGATGATTTTTTTACCGAATTCCTGATTCTCAGATTTTTTGATTGATTCGAGTACAGACCATGATTCTTAGTAAGTGTTCAAAATTTCAGTCAGATCGGCACCATAAGGTCGAAGTTATGACCGACCACAAGTGTTGAAACAACCGAAGTCAAGTGCTAAAACACCCGACCCAAAGCGCTTAAACAATCGACCCCAAGTACGAAAACTACCAAACCCAAGTGTTAAAACGATGATTTTTTACCGAATTCTTCTTTCTCAGATTTTTTGATTGATTTGAGTACAGACCACGATTCTTGGTAAGAAAACAAAATTTCAGTCGGATCGGCGCCATGAGGTCTTACTAGTTCCAAATATTTATTTGAATTTTTATTTTAGTAATTTGTACATTTAAGTTTACAAATTTCTAATTGATTATAATATTTCATATTGCAGTTTTTTTTAATTATAATATTTTAAATACACAAAATTTTTTGAAATCACAAAATTTTTTGTTTTTGTTTTATGTAGCTCCTACAATCCATCTTGAACTTTTCAATTGGTGAGGACTTAAGAGTTTCTGGTAGTGTGTTATATAACTTAATTCCTTTGTACAGCAGACTGTTTTGCGTATTCGTTTTGTCCTTTTTGTTTAATCTTATTTCCTTGCAAGTCCTTGTGTAATGTCTGTGAATGTCCTTATTGTATACGATTTTATTTGTGAAGTATTTTGGTAACATGTTGTTTAATATTTTGTGAATAAATATCAACGTGGACAAGGTCAGTATTTGTTTCACTGTTAACCAATTAAGTTCCTTTAACATTTTAATTATTTTTGAAAATCTATTTCTTCGGAGTATTATTCGCATTGCTCTGTTTTGGAGAATTTGAAATTTATTCTGTTCTCTTTCATTACAAAGGAAAAGTAGTTCTTAGTTATGACCGATCCCAAGTGTTAAAACAACCGAACCCAAGTGCTAAAACGCCCGGCCCCAAGTGTTAAAACGACCAAACCCAAGTGTAAAACGATGATTTTTTTATAAAATTCTTCTTTTGGAAGATTGTTTGATTGATTCGAATACAGACCATGATTCTAAGTGAGAATACAAAATTTCAGCCGGTTCGGTGCCATAAAGCCGAAGTAATGACCGGCCCCAAGTGTTAAAACAACCGAACCCAACTGCTAAAACGCCCGACCCCAAGTGTTAAAACGACCAAACCCAAGTGTTAAAACGATGATTTTTTTATAAAATTCTTCTTTCGGCAAATTGTTTGATTGATTCGAATACAGACCACGATTCTTTAAAAGAATACAAAATTTCAGTCGGATCGGCGTCATAAGATACGTTCTGACCGACCCCAAGTGTTTAAAAAACCGAACCCAAGTGCTAAAACGCCCGACCCCAAGTGTTAAAACGACCAAACCCAAGTGTTAAAACGATGATTTTTTTTATAAAATTCTTCTTTTGGAAGATTGTTTGATTGATTCGAGTACAAACCATGATTCTAAGTGAGAAAACAAAATTTCAGCCGGTTCGGTGCCATAGGGCCGAAGTTATGACCGACGCCAAGTGTTAAAACAACCGAACCCAAGTGCTGAAACGCCGGACCCCAAGTGTTAAAACGACCAAACCCAAGTGTTAAAACGATGATTTTTTTATAAAATTCTTCTATCGGCAGATTGTTTGACTGATTCGAATACAGACCACGATTCTTGGTAAGAATACAAAATTTCAGTCGGATCGGCGTCATAAGATACGTTCTGACCGACCCCAAGTGTTTAAACAACCGAACCCAAGTGCTAAAACGCCCGACCCCAAGTGCTTAAACGACCGACCCCAAGAATTAAAACGACCAAACCCAAGAATTAAAACGATGATTTTTTTACCGAATTCTTATTTTTCAGATTTTTGATTGATTCACGATGATTAGTAATAGCACAAAAATTCAGTCGGATCGGCGCCATAAGGTCTACGTTCTAACTGACCCCAAGTGTTTAAAAAACCGATCCCAAGTGCTAAAACGCCGGAACCAAATTGCTTAAACGACCGACCCCAAGCATTAAACCGACCAAACCCAAGTGTTAAAACGATGATTTTTTACCGAATTCTTCTTTTTCAGATTTTTTGATTGAATCGAGTACAGACCACGATTCTTGGTAAGAAAACAAAATTTCAGTCGGATCGGCGCCATCAGGTCTAAGTTATGACCGACCCCAAGTGTTAAAACAACCGAACCCAAGTGCTAAAAAGCCCGACCCCAAGTGTTAAAACGACCAAACCCAACACAAAATTTCAGCCGGTTCGGTGCCATAGGGCCGAAGTTATGGCCGACCCCAAGTGTTAAAACAACCGAACCCAAGTGCTTAAACGACCGACCCCAAGTATTAAAACGACCAAACCCAAGTATTGAAACGTTGATTTTTTTACCGAATTCTTATTGATTCGAGTACAGACCATGATTCTTAGTAAGTGTTCAAAATTTCAGTCGGATCGGCGCCATGAGGTCTTAGTTATGACCGACCCCAAGTGTTAAAACAACCGAACCCAAACGCTAAAACGCCCGACCCCAAGTGCTTAAACGACCGACCCCAAGAATTAAAACGAACAAACCCAAGTATTAAAACGATGATTTTTTTACCGAATTCTTCTTTTTCAGATTTTTTGATTGATTCACCATGATTAGTAATAGCACAAAATTTCAGTCGGATCGGCGCCATAAGGTCTACGTTCTAACCGACCCCAAGTGTTTAAAAAACCAAACCTAAGTGCTTAAACGCCGGACCCAAATTGCTTAAACGACCGACCCCATGCATTAAACCGACCAAACCCAAGTGTTAAAATGATGATTTTTTTCCGAATTCTTCTTTTTCAGATTTTTTGATTGATTCGAGTACAGACCACAATTCTTGGTAAGAAAACAAAATTTCAGTCGGATCGGCGCCATCAGGTCTAAGTTATGGCCGACCCCAAGTGTTAGAACAACCGAACCCAAGTGCTAAAACGCCCGACCCCAAGTGTTAAAACGACCAAACCTAAGTGTTAAATGAAAGATTTTTTTATAAAATTCTTCTTTCGGCAGATTGTTTGATTGATTCGAATACAGACCACGATTCTTGGTAAGAATACAAAATTTCAGTCGGATCGGCGTCATAAGATACTTTCTGACCGACCCCAAGTGTTTAAACAGCCGAACCCAAGTGCTAAAACGCCCGACCCCAAGTGCTTAAAAGCCCGACCCCAAGTGTTAAAACGACCAAACCCAACACAAAATTTCAGCCGGTTCTGTGCCATAGGGCCGAAGTAATGACCGACCCCAAGTATTAAAACGACCAAACCCAAGTATTAAAACGATGATTTTTTTACCGAATTCCTGTTTCTCAGATTTTTTGATTGATTCGAGTACAGACCATGATTCTTAGTAAGTGTTCAAAATTTCAGTCTGATCGGCGCCATGAGGTCGTAGTTATGACCGACCCCAAGTGTTAAAACGACCAAACCTAAGTGTTAAAACATAGATTTTTTTATAAAATTCTTCTTTCAGCAGATTGTTTAATTGATTCGAATACAGACCACGATTCTTGGTAAGAATACAAAATTTCAGTCGGATCGGCGCCATAAGATACGTTCTGACCGACCCCAAGTGTTTAAACAACCGAACCCAAGTACGCCCGACCCCAAGTGCTTAAACGACCGACCCCAAGTATTAAAACGACCAAACCCAAATATTAAAACTATGATTTTTTTACCGAATTCTTCTTTCTCAGATTTTTTGATTGAATCGAGTACAGACCATGATTCTTAGTGAGAATACAAAATTTCAGCCGGTTCGGTGCCATACGGCCGAAGAAATGACCGACCCCAAGTGTTAAAACAACCGAACCCAAGTGCTAAACCGCCCGACCTCAAGTGTTAAAACGACCAAACCCAAGTGTTAAAACGATGATTTTTATATAAAATTCTTCTTTCGGCAGATTGTTTGATTGATTCGAATACAGACCACGATTCTTGGTAAGATTTCAAAATTTCAGTCGGATCGGCGTCATAAGATACGTTCTGACCAACCCCACGTGTTTAAACAACCGAACCCAAGTACGCCCGACCCCAAGTGCTTAAACGACCGACCCAAGAATTAAAACGACCAAACCCAAATATTTAAACGATGATTTTTTTTACCGAATTCTTCTTTTTCTGATTTTTTGAATGATTCACCATAATTAGTAATAGCACAAAATTTCAGTCGGATCAGCGCCATAAGGTCTACGTTCTAACCGACCCCAAGTGTTTAAAAAACCGAACCCAAGTGCTAAAACGCCGGACCCAAATTGCTTAAACGACCGAACCCAAGCATTAAACCGACCAAACCCAAGTGTTAAAACGATGATTTTTACCGAATTCTTCTTTGTCAGATTTTTTGATCGATTCGAGTACAGACCACGATTCTTGGTAAGAATACAAAATTTCAGCCGGATCGGCGCCATAAGGTCTACGTTCTAACTGACCCAAAGTGTTTATAAAACCGAACCCAAGTGCTAAAACGCCGGACCCAAATTGCTTAAACGACCGACCCCAAGCATTAAACCGACCAAACCCAAGTGTTAAAACGATGATTTTTACCGAATTCTTCTGCTCAGATTTTTTGATTGATTCTAGTACAGACCACAATTCTTGGTAAGAAAACAAAATTTCAGTCGGATCGGCGCCATCAGGTCTAAGTTATGACCGACCCCAAGTGTTAAAACAACCGAACCCAAGTGCTAAAACGCCCGACCCCAAGTGTTAAAACGACCAAACCTAAGTGTTAAAACATAGATTTTTTTATAAAATTCTTCTTTCGGCAGATTTTTTGATTGATTCGAATACAGACCACGATTCTTGGTAAGAATACAAAATTTCAGTCGGATCGGCGTCATAAGATACGTTCTGACCGACCCCAAGTGTTTAAACAGCCGAACCCAAGTGCTAAAACGCCCGACCCCAAGTGCTTAAAAGCCCGACCCCAAGTGTTAAAACGACCAAACCCAACACAAAATTTCAGCCGGTTCTGTGCCATAGGGCCGAAGTTATGACCGACCCCAAGTATTAAAACGACCAAACCCAAGTATTAAAACGATGATTTTTTTACCGAATTCCTGTTTCTCAGATTTTTTGATTGATTCGAGTACAGACCATGATTCTTAGTAAGTGTTCAAAATTTCAATCGGATCGGCGCCATGAGGTCGTAGTTATGACCGACCGCAAGTGTTAAAACAACCGAACCCAAGTGCTAAAACGCCCAACCCAAGTGTTAAAACGACCAAACCCATGTGTTAAAACGATGATTTTTTTATAAAAGTCTTCTTTTGGCAGATTGTCTGATTGATTCGAGTAGAGACCACGATTCTTGGTAAGAATACAAAATTTCAGTCGGATCGGCGCCATAAGGTCTACGTTCTAACCGACCCCAAGTGTTTAAAAAATCGAACCCAAGTGCTAAAACGCCGGACCCAAATTGCTTAAACGACCGACCACAAGCATTAAACAGACCAAACCCAAGTGATAAAACGATGATTTTTACCGAATTCTTCTTTGTCTGATTTTTTGATTGATTCGAGTACAGACCACGATTCTTTGTAAGAAAACAAAATTTCAGTCGGATCGGCGCCATCAGGTCTAAGTTCTGACCGACCCCAAGTGTTGAAACAACCGAACCCAAGTGCTAAAAAGCCCGACCCCAAGTGTTAAAACGACGAAACCCAACATAAAATTTCAGCCGATTCGGTGCCATAGGGCCGAAGTTATGGCCGACCCCAAGTGTTAAAACAACCGAACCCAAGTGCTTAATCGACCGACCCCATGTATTAAAACGACCAAACCCAAGTATTAAAACGATGATTTTTTTACCGAATTCTTCTTTCTCAGATTTTTTGATTGATTCGAGTACAGACCATGATTCTTAGTAAGTGTTCAAAATTTCAGTCGGATCGGCGCCATGAGGTCTTAGTTATGACCGACCCCAAGTGTTAAACTAACTGAACCCAAGTGCTAAAACGCCGGACCCCAATTGCTTAAACGACCGACCCCAAGCATTAAACCGACCAAACCCAAGTGTTAAAACGATGATTTTTTACCGAATTCTTCTTTTTCAGATTTTTTGATTGATTCGAGTAGAGACCACGATTCTTAGTAAGAAAACGAAATTTCAGTCGGATCGGCGTCATAAGATACGTTCTGACCGACCCCAAGTGTTTAAACAACCGAACCCAAGTGCTAAATCGCCCGACCCCAAGTGCTTAAACGACCGACCCCAAGAATTAAAACTACGAAACCCAAGTGTGAAAACGATGATTTTTACCGAATTCTTCTTTTTCAGATTTTTTGATTGATTCGAGTACAGACCATGATTCTTAGTAAGTGTTCAAAATTTCAGTCGGATCGGCGCCATGAGGTCTTAGTTATGACCGACACCAAGAGTTAAAACAACTGAACCCAAGTGCTAAAACGCCCGACCCCAAGTGTTAAAACGACCAAACCCAAGTGTTAAAACGATGATTTTTTTATAAAATTCTTCTTTCGGCAGATTGTTTGATTGATTCGAGAACAGACCATGATTCTTAGTGAGAATACAAAATTTCAGCCGGTTCGGTGCCATAGGGCCGAAGTAATGACCGACCCCAAGTGTTAAAACAACCGAACCCAAGTGCTAAACCGCCCGACCCCAAGTGTTAAAACGACCAAACCCAAGTGTTAAAACGATGATTTTTTTATAAAATTCTTCTTTCGGCAGATTGTTTGATTGATTCGAATACTGACCACGATTCTTGGTAAGAATTCAAAATTTCAGTCGGATCGGCGTCATAAGATACGTTCTGACCGACCCCAAGTGTTTCAACAACCGAACCCAAGTACGCCCGACCCCAAGTGCTAAAACGCCAGACCCCAAGTGCTTAAAAGCCCGACCCCAAGTGTTAAAACGACCAAACCCAACACAAAATTTCAGCCGGTTCTGTGCCATAGGGCCGAAGTTATGACCGAACCCAAGTATTAAAACGACCAAACCCAAGAATTAAAAACGATGATTTTTTTACCGAATTCCTGTTTCTCAGATTTTTTGATTGATTCGAGTACAGACCATGATTCTTAGTAAGTGGTCAAAATTTCAGTCGGATCGGCGCCATGAGGTCGTAGTTATGACCGACCCCAAGTGTTAAAACAACCGAACCCAAGTGCTAAAACGCCCGACCCCAAGTGTTAAAACGACCAAACCCAAGTGTTAAAACATAGATTTTTTTTATAAAATTCTTCTTTCGGCAGATTGTTTAATTGATTCGAATACAGACCACGATTCTTGGTAAGAATACAAAATTTCAGTCGGATCGGCGTCAAAAGATACGTTCTGACCGACCCCAAGTGTTTAAACAGCCGAACCCAAGTGCTAAAACGCCCGACCCCAAGTGTCTAAAGCCCGACCCCAAGTGTTAAAACGACCAAACCCTACACAAAATTTCAGCCGGTTCTGTGCCATAGGGCCGAAGTTATGACCGACCCTAAGTATTAAAACGACCAAACCCAAGTATTAAAACGATGATTTTTTTACCGAATTCCTGTTTCTCAGATTTTTTGATTGATTCGAGTATAGACCATGATTCTTAGTAAGTGTTCAAAATTTCAGTCGGATCGGCGCCATGAGGTCTTAGTTATGACCGACCCCAAGTGTTAAACTAACTGAACACAAGTGCTAAAACGCCGGACCCCAATTGCTTAAACGACCGACCTCAAGCATTAAACCGACCAAACCCAAGTGTCAAAACGAAGATTTTTTACCGAATTCTTCTTTTTCAGATTTTTTGATTGATTCGAGTAGAGACCACGATTCTTGGTAAGAAAACGAAATTTCAGTCGGATCGGCGTCATAACATACGTTCTGACCGACCCCAAGTGTTTAAACAACCGAACCCAAGTGCTAAATCGCCCGACCCCAAGTGCTTAAACGACCGACCCCAAGAATTAAAACTACCAAACCCAAGTGTGAAAACGATGATTTTTACCGAATTCTTCTATTTCAGATTTTTTGATTGATTCGAGTACAGTCTTAGTAAGTGTTCAAAATTTCAGTCGGATCGGCGCCATGAGGTCTTAGTTATGACCGACCCCAAGTGTTAAACTAACTGAACCCAAGTGCTAAAACGCCGGACCCCAATTGCTTAAACGACCGACCCTAAGCATTAAACCGACCAAACCCAAGTGTTAAAACGATGATTTTTTACCGAATTCTTCTTTTTCAGATTTTTTGATTGATTCGAGTAGAGACCACGATTCTTGGTAAGAAAACAAAATTTCAGTCGGATCGGCGTCATAAGATACGTTCTGACCGACCCCAAGTGTTAAAACAACCGAACCCAAGTGCTAAAAAGCCCGACCCCAAGTGTTAAAACGACCAAACCCAACACAAAATTTCAGCCGGTTCGGTGCCATAGGGCCGAAGTTATGGCCGACCCCAAGTGTTAAAACAACCGAACCCAAGTGCTTAAACGACCGACCCCAAGTATTAAAACGACCAAACCCAAGTATTGAAACGTTGATTTTTTTACCGAATTCTTATTGATTCGAGTACAGACCATGATTCTTAGTAAGTGTTCAAAATTTCAGTCGGATCGGCGCCATGAGGTCTTAGTTATGACCGACCCCAAGTGTTAAAACAACCGAACCCAAATGCTAAAACGCCCGACCCCAAGTGCTTAAACGACCGACCCCAAGAATTAAAACGACCAAACCCAAGTATTAAAACGATGATTTTTTTACCGAATTCTTCTTATTCAGATTTTTTGATTGATTCACCATGATTAGTAATAGCACAAAATTTCAGTCGGATCGGCGCCATAAGGTCTACGTTCTAACCGACCCCAAGTGTTTAAAAAACCGAACCTAAGTGCTTAAACGCCGGACCCAAATTGCTTAAACGACCGACCCCATGCATTAAACCGACCAAACCCAAGTGTTAAAATGATGATTTTTTTCCGAATTCTTCTTTTTCAGATTTTTTGATTGATTCGAGTACAGACCACAATTCTTGGTAAGAAAACAAAATTTCAGTCGGATCGGCGCCATCAGGTCTAAGTTATGACCGACCCCAAGTGTTATAACAACCGAACCCAAGTGCTAAAACGCCCGACCCCAAGTGTTAAAACGACCAAACCTAAGTGTTAAATGAAAGATTTTTTTATAAAATTCTTCTTTCGGCAGATTGTTTGATTGATTCGAATACAGACCACGATTCTTGGTAAGAATACAAAATTTCAGTCGGATCGGCGTCATAAGATACTTTCTGACCGACCCCAAGTGTTTAAACAGCCGAACCCAAGTGCTAAAACGCCCGACCCCAAGTGCTTAAAAGCCCGACCCCAAGTGTTAAAACAACCGAACCCAAGTGCTAAAACGCCCGACCCCAAGTGTTAAAACGACCAAACCTAAGTGTTAAAACATAGATTTTTTTATAAAATTCTTCTTTCAGCAGATTGTTTAATTGATTCGAATACAGACCACGATTCTTGGTAAGAATACAAAATTTCAGTCGGATCGGCGCCATAAGATACGTTCTGACCGACCCCAAGTGTTTAAACAACCGAACCCAAGTACGCCCGACCCCAAGTGCTTAAACGACCGACCCCAAGTATTAAAACGACCAAACCCAAATATTAAAACTATGATTTTTTTACCGAATTCTTCTTTCTCAGATTTTTTGATTGAATCGAGTACAGACCATGATTCTTAGTGAGAATACAAAATTTCAGCCGGTTCAGTGCCATAGGGCCGAAGAAATGACCGACCCCAAGTGTTAAAACAACCGAACCCAAGTGCTAAACCGCCCGACCCCAAGTGTTAAAACGACCAAACCCAAGTGTTAAAACGATGATTTTTATATAAAATTCTTCTTTCGGCAGATTGTTTGATTGATTCGAATACAGACCACGATTCTTGGTAAGATTTCAAAATTTCAGTCGGATCGGCGTCATAAGATACGTTCTGACCAACCCCACGTGTTTAAACAACCGAACCCAAGTACGCCCGACCCCAAGTGCTTAAACGACCGACCCAAGAATTAAAACGACCAAACCCAAATATTTAAACGATGATTTTTTTTACCGAATTCTTCTTTTTCTGATTTTTTGAATGATTCACCATGATTAGTAATAGCACAAAATTTCAGTCGGATCAGCGCCATAAGGTCTACGTTCTAACCGACCCCAAGTGTTTAAAAAACCGAACCCAAGTGCTAAAACGCCGGACCCAAATTGCTTAAACGACCGAACCCAAGCATTAAACCGACCAAACCCAAGTGTTAAAACGATGATTTTTACCGAATTCTTCTGCTCAGATTTGTTGATTGATTCTAGTACAGACCACAATTCTTGGTAAGAAAACAAAATTTCAGTCGGATCGGCGCCATCAGGTCTAAGTTATGACCGACCCCAAGTGTTAAAACAACCGAACCCAAGTGCTAAAACGCCCGACCCCAAGTGTTAAAACGACCAAACCTAAGTGTTAAAACATAGATTTTTTTATAAAATTCTTCTTTCGGCAGATTTTTTGATTGATTCGAATACAGACCACGATTCTTGGTAAGAATACAAAATTTCAGTCGGATCGGCGTCATAAGATACGTTCTGACCGACCCCAAGTGTTTAAACAGCCGAACCCAAGTGCTAAAACGCCCGACCCCAAGTGCTTAAAAGCCCGACCCCAAGTGTTAAAACGACCAAACCCAACACAAAATTTCAGCCGGTTCTGTGCCATAGGGCCGAAGTTATGACCGACCCCAAATATTAAAACGACCAAACCCAAGTATTAAAACGATGATTTTTTTACCGAATTCCTGTTTCTCAGATTTTTTGATTGATTCGAGTACAGACCATGATTCATTCGTTTTTCGACGCCTGACGCGCTGGTTGTGTGTTGTTCCTTACAAGTCTTCCAATGTAATACTTATCATTATCGTGTTTGCTAAACTTAAAATAAATCGTAAAACTCAGTATAAGAATGATCATCTTTTTATTCATCAGCACGATATATCTTTGGTAAATATATGGAGTCAGATAAAAGCAGTGAAAGTGAGTATCACCACGCGGCCGCTGAATAAATGCCGCCATTATACAATCTACCCACGCACTACACACCTAATACCAAATTAGTAAGTGTTCAAAATTTCAATCGGATCGGCGCCATGAGGTCGTAGTTATGACCGACCCCAAGTGTTAAAACAACCGAACCCAAGTGCTAAAACGCCCAACCCAAGTGTTAAAACGACCAAACCCATGTGTTAAAACGATGATTTTTTTATAAAAGTCTTCTTTTGGCAGATTGTCTGATTGATTCGAGTAGAGACCACGATTCTTGGTAAGAATACAAAATTTCAGTCGGATCGGCGCCATAAGGTCTACGTTCTAACCGACCCCAAGTGTTTAAAAAATCGAACCCAAGTGCTAAAACGCCGGACCCAAATTGCTTAAACGACCGACCACAAGCATTAAACAGACCAAACCCAAGTGTTAAAACGATGATTTTTACCGAATTCTTCTTTGTCTGATTTTTTGATTGATTCGAGTACAGACCACGATTCTTTGTAAGAAAACAAAATTTCAGTCGGATCGGCGCCATCAGGTCTAAGTTACGACTGACCCCAAGTGTTGAAACAACCGAACCCAAGTGCTAAAAAGCCCGACCCCAAGTGTTAAAACGACGAAACCCAACATAAAATTTCAGCCGGTTCGGTGCCATAGGGCCGAAGTTATGGCCGACACCAAGTGTTAAAACAACCGAACCCAAGTGCTTAATCGACCGACCCCAAGTATTAAAACGACCAAACCCAAGTATTAAAACGATGATTTTTTTACCGAATTCTTCTTTCTCAGATTTTTTGATTGATTCGAGTACAGACCATGATTCTTAGTAAGTGTTCAAAATTTCAGTCGGATCGGCGCCATGAGGTCTTAGTTATGACCGACCCCAAGTGTTAAACTAACTGAACCCAAGTGCTAAAACGTCGGACCCCAATTGCTTAAACGACCGACCCCAAGCATTAAACCGACCAAACCCAAGTGTTAAAACGATGATTTTTTACCGAATTCTTCTTTTTCAGATTTTTTGATTGATTCGAGTAGAGACCACGATTCTTGGTAAGAAAACGAAATTTCAGTCGGATCGGCGTCATAAGATACGTTCTGACCGACCCCAAGTGTTTAAACAACCGAACCCAAGTGCTAAATCGCCCGACCCCAAGTGCTTTAACGACCGACCCCAAGAATTAAAACTACCAAACCCAAGTGTGAAAACGATGATTTTTACCGAATTCTTCTTTTTCAGATTTTTTGATTGATTCGAGTACAGACCATGATTCTTAGTAAGTGTTCAAAATTTCAGTCGGATCGGCGCCATGAGGTCTTAGTTATGACCGACACCAAGAGTTAAAACAACTGAACCCAAGTGCTAAAACGCCCGACCCCAAGTGTTAAAACGACCAAACCCAAGTGTTAAAACGATGATTTTTTTATAAAATTCTTCTTTCGGCAGATTGTTTGATTGATTCGAGAACAGACCATGATTCTTAGTGAGAATACAAAATTTCAGCCGGTTCGGTGCCATAGGGCCGAAGTAATGACCGACCCCAAGTGTTAAAACAACCGAACCCAAGTGCTAAACCGCCCGACCCCAAGTGTTAAAACGACCAAACCCAAGTGTTAAAACGATGATTTTTTTATAAAATTCTTCTTTCGGCAGATTGTTTGATTGATTCGAATACTGACCACGATTCTTGGTAAGAATTCAAAATTTCAGTCGGATCGGCGTCATAAGATACGTTCTGACCGACCCCAAGTGTTTCAACAACCGAACCCAAGTACGCCCGACCCCAAGTGCTAAAACGCCAGACCCCAAGTGCTTAAAAGCCCGACCCCAAGTGTTAAAACGACCAAACCCAACACAAAATTTCAGCCGGTTCTGTGCCATAGGGCCGAAGTTATGACCGAACCCAAGTATTAAAACGACCAAACCCAAGTATTAAAAACGATGATTTTTTTACCGAATTCCTGTTTCTCAGATTTTTGATTGATTCGAGTACAGACCATGATTCTTAGTAAGTGGTCAAAATTTCAGTCGGATCGGCGCCATGAGGTCGTAGTTATGACCGACCCCAAGTGTTAAAACAACCGAACCCAAGTGCTAAAACGCCCGACCCCAAGTGTTAAAACGACCAAACCCAAGTGTTAAAACATAGATTTTTTTATAAAATTCTTCTTTCGGCAGATTGTTTAATTGATTCGAATACAGACCACGATTCTTGGTAAGAATACAAAATTTCAGTCGGATCGGCGTCAAAAGATACGTTCTGACCGACCCCAAGTGTTTAAACAGCCGAACCCAAGTGCTAAAACGCCCGACCCCAAGTGTCTAAAGCCCGACCCCAAGTGTTAAAACGACCAAACCCTACACAAAATTTCAGCCGGTTCTGTGCCATAGGGCCGAAGTTATGACCGACCCTAAGTATTAAAACGACCAAACCCAAGTATTAAAACGATGATTTTTTTACCGAATTCCTGTTTCTCAGATTTTTTGATTGATTCGAGTACAGACCATGTATGTGTTCAAAATTTCAGTCGGATCGGCGCCATGAGGTCGTAGTTATGACCGACCCCAAGTGTTAAAAAAACCGAACCCAAGTGCTAAAACGCCCAAACCCAAGTGTTATAACGATGATTTTTACCGAATTCTTCTTCGTCTGATTTTTTGATTGATTCGAGTACAGACCACGATTCTTTGTAAGAAAACAAAATTTCAGTCGGATCGGCGCCATAAGATACGTTCTGACCGACCCCAAGTGTTTAAACAACCGAACCCAAGTACGCCCGACCCCAAGTGCTTAAACGACCAAACCCAATTATTTAAACGATGATTTTTTTACCGAACTCTTCTTTGTCTGATTTTTTGATTGATTCGAGTACAGACCATGAATCTTAGTAAGTGTTCAAAATTTCAGTCGGATCGGCGCCATGAGGTCTTAGTTATGACCGACCCCAAGTGTTAAACTAACTGAACCCAAGTGCTAAAACGCCAGACCCCAATTGCTTAAACGACCGACGCTAAGCATTAAACCGACCAAACCCAAGTGTTAAAACGATGATTTTTTACCGAATTCTTCTTTTTCAGATTTTTTGATTGATTCGAGTAGAGACCACGATTCTTGGTAAGAAAACAAAATTTCAGTCGGATCGGCGTCATAAGATACGTTCTGACCGACCCCAAGTGTTAAAACAACCGAACCCAAGTGCTAAATCGCCCGACCCCAAGTGCTTAATCGACCGACCCCAAGAATTAAAACGACCAAACCCAAGTGTTAAAACGATGATTTTTACCGAATTCTTCTTTTTCAGATTTTTTGATTGATTCGAGTACAGACCACGATTCTTTGTAAGAAAACTAAATTTCAGTCGGATCGGCGCCATCAGGTCTAAGTTATGACCGACCCCAAGTGTTAAAACAACCGAACCCAAGTGCTAAAAAGCCCGACCCCAAGTGTTAAAACGACCAAACCCAACACAAAATTTCAGCCGGTTCGGTGCCATAGGGCCGAAGTTATGGCCGACCCCAAGTGTTAAAACAACCGAACCCAAGTGCTTAAACGACCGACCCCAAGTATTAAAACGACAAAACCCAAGTATTGCAACGTTGATTTTTTTACCGAATTCTTATTGATTCGAGTACAGACCATGATTCTTAGTAAGTGTTCAAAATTTCAGTCGGATCGGCGCCATGAGGTCTTAGTTATGACCGACCCCAAGTGTTAAAACAACCGAACCCAAGTGCTAAAACGCCGGACCCAAATTGCTTAAACGACCGACCCCAAGCATTAAACCGACCAAACCCAAGTGTTAAAACGATGATTTTTACCGAATTCTTCTTTGTCTGATTTTTTGATTGATTCGAGTACAGACCATGATTCTTTGTAAGAAAAGAAAATTTCAGTCGGATCGGTGCCATCAGGTCTAAGTTATGACCGACCCCAAGTGTTGAAACAACCGAACCCAAGTGCTAAAAAGCCCGACCCCAAGTGTTAAAACGACCAAATCCAACACAAAATTTCAGCCGGTTCGGTGCCATAGGGCCGAAGTTATGGCCGACCCCAAGTGTTAAAACAACCGAACCCAAGTGCTTAATCGACCGACCCCAAGTATTAAAACGACAAAACCCAACACAAAATTTCAGCCGGTTCGGTGCCATAGGGCCGAAGTTATGGCCGACCCCAAGTGTTAAAACAACCGAACCCAAGTGCTTAATCGACCGACCCCAAGTATTAAAACGACCAAACCCAAGTATTAAAACGATGATTTTTTTACCGAATTCTTCTTTCTCAGATTTTTTGATTGATTCGAGTACAGACCATGATTCTTAGTAAGTGTTCAAAATTTCAGTCGGATCGGCGCCATGAGGTCTTAGTTATGACCGACCCCAAGTGTTAAACTAACTGAACACAAGTGCTAAAACGCCGGACCCCAATTGCTTAAACGACCGACCCCAAGCATTAAACCGACCAAACCCAAGTGTTATAACGAAGATTTTTTACCGAATTCTTCTTTTTCAGATTTTTTGATTGATTCGAGTAGAGACCACGATTCTTGGTAAGAAAACGAAATTTCAGTCGGATCGGCGTCATAAGATACGTTCTGACCGACCCCAAGTGTTTAAACAACCGAACCCAAGTGCTAAATCGCCCGACCCCAAGTGCTTAAACGACCGACCCCAAGAATTAAAACTACGAAACCCAAGTGTGAAAACGATGATTTTTACCGAATTCTTCTTTTTCAGATTTTTTGATTGATTCGAGTACAGACCATGATTCTTAGTAAGTGTTCAAAATTTCAGTCGGATCGGCGCCATGAGGTCTTAGTTATGACCGACACCAAGAGTTAAAACAACTGAACCCAAGTGCTAAAACGCCCGACCCCAAGTGTTAAAACGACCAAACCCAAGTGTTAAAACGATGATTTTTTTATAAAATTCTTCTTTCGGCAGATTGTTTGATTGATTCGAATACTGACCACGATTCTTGGTAAGAATTCAAAATTTCAGTCGGATCGGCGTCATAAGATACGTTCTGACCGACCCCAAGTGTTTCAACAACCGAACCCAAGTACGCCCGACCCCAAGTGCTAAAACGCCAGACCCCAAGTGCTTAAAAGCCCGACCCCAAGTGTTAAAACGACCAAACCCAACACAAAATTTCAGCCGGTTCTGTGCCATAGAGCCGAAGTAATGACCGACCCCAAGTATTAAAACGACCAAACCCAAGTATTAAAACGATGATTTTTTTACCGAATTCCTGTTTCTCAGATTTTTTGATTGATTCGAGTACAGACCATGATTCTTAGTAAGTTTTCAAAATTTCAGTCTGATCGGCGCCATGAGGTCGTAGTTATGACCGACCCCAAGTGTTAAAACAACCGAACCCAAGTGCTAAAACGCCCGACCCCAAGTGTTAAAACGACCAAACCTAAGTGTTAAAACATAGATTTTTTTATAAAATTCTTCTTTCAGCAGATTGTTTAATTGATTCGAATACAGACCACGATTCTTGGTGAGAATACAAAATTTCAGTCGGATCGGCGTCAAAAGATACGTTCTGACCGACCCCAAGGTGTTTAAACAGCCGAACCCAAGTGCTAAAACGCCCGACCCCAAGCGCTTTAAAGCCCGACCCCAAGTGTTAAAACGACCAAACCCAACACAAAATTTCAGCCGGTTCTGTGCCATAGGGCCGAAGTTCTAACCGACCACAAGTGTTTAAAAAACCGAACCCAAGTGCTAAAACGCCGGACCGAAATTGCTTAAACGACCGACCCCAGGAATTAAACCGACCAAACCCAAGTGTTAAAACGATGATTTTTACCGAATTCTTCTTTTTCAGATTTTTTGATTGATTCGAGTACAGACCACGATTCTTGGTAAGAAAACAAAATTTCAGTCGGATCGGCGCCATCAGGTCTAAGTTATGACCGACCCCAAGTGATTAAACAACCGAACCCAAGTGCTTAAACGCCCGACCCCAAGTGCTTAAAAGCCCGACCCCAAGTGTTAAAACGACCAAACCCAACACAAAATTTCAGCCGGTTCTGTGCCATAGGGCCGAAGTTATGACCGACCCCAAGTATTAAAACGACCAAACCCAAGTATTAAAACGATGATTTTTTTACCGAATTCCTGTTTCTCAGATTTTTTGATTGATTCGAGTACAGACCATGATTCTTAGTAAGTGTTCAAAATTTCAGTCGGATCGGCGCTATGAGGTCGTAGTTATGACCGACCCCAAGTGTTAAAACAACCGAACCCAAGTGCTAAAACGCCCAAACCCAAGTGTTAAAACGATGATTTTTATTCGAATTCTTCTTTGTCTGATTTTTTGATTGATTCGAGTACAGACCACGATTCTTTGTAAGAAAACAAAATTTCAGTCGGATTGGCGCCATAAGATACGTTCTGACCGACCCCAAGTGTTTAAACAACCGAACCCAAGTATGCCCGACCCCAAGTGCTTAAACGACCAAACCCAATTATTTAAACAATGATTTTTTTACCGAACTCTTCTTTTTCTGATTTTTTTATTGATTCGAGTACAGACCATGATTCTTAGTAAGTGTTCAAAATTTCAGTCGGATCAGCGCCATGAGGTCTTAGTTATGACCGACCCCAAGTGTTAAACTAACTGAACCCAAGTGCTAAAACGCCGGACCCCAATTGCTTAAACGACCGACCCTAAGCATTAAACCGACCAAACCCAAGTGTTAAAACGATGATTTTTTACCGAATTCTTCTTTTTCAGATTTTTTGATTGATTCGAGTAGAGACCACGATTCTTGGTAAGAAATCAAAATTTCAGTCGGATCGGCGTCATAAGATACGTTCTGACCGTCCCCATGTGTTAAAACAACCGAACCCAAGTGCTAAATCGCCCGACCCCAAGTGCTTAAACGACCGACCCCAAGAATTAAAACGACCAAACCCAAGTGTTAAAACGATGATTTTTCCGAATTCTTCTTTTTCAGATTTTTTGATTGATTCGAGTACAGACCACGATTCTTTGTAAGAAAACAAAATTTCAGTCGGATCGGCGCCATCAGGTCTAAGTTATGACCGACCCCAAGTGTTAAAACAACCGAACCCAAGTGCTAAAAAGCCCGACCCCAAGTGTTAAAACGACCAAACCCAACACAAAATTTCAGCCGGTTTGGTGCCATAGGGCCGAAGTTATGGCCGACCCCAAGTGTTAAAACAACCGAACCCAAGTGCTTAAACGACCGACCCCAAGTATTAAAACGACCATACCCAAGTATTAAAACGATGATTTTTTTACCGAATTCTTATTGATTCGAGTACAGACCATGATTCTTAGTAAGTGTTCAAAATTTCAGTCGGATCGGCGCCATGAGGTCTTAGTTATGACCGACCCCAAGTGTTAAAACAACCGAACCCAAGTGCTAAAACGCCGGACCCAAATTGCTTAAACGACCGACCCCAAGCATTAAACCGACCAAACCCAAGTGTTAAAACGATGATTTTTACCGAATTCTTCTTTGTCTGATTTTTTGATTGATTCGAGTACAGACCATGATTCTTTGTAAGAAAACAAAATTTCAGTCGGATCGGTGCCATCAGGTCTAAGTTATGACCGACCCCAAGTGTTGAAACAACCGAACCCAAGTGCTAAAAAGCCCGACCCCAAGTGTTAAAACGACCAAACCCAACACAAAATTTCAGCCGGTTCGGTGCCATAGGGCCGAAGTTATGACCGACCCCAAGTATTAAAACGACCAAACCCAAGTATTAAAACGATGATTTTTTTACCGAATTCCTGTTTCTCTGATTTTTTGATTGATTCGAGTACAGACCATGATTCTTAGTAAGTGTTCAAAATTTCAGTCAGATCGGCGCTATGAGGTCGTAGTTATGACCGACCCCAAGTGTTAAAACAACCGAACCCAAGTGCTAAAACGCCCAAACCCAAGTGTTAAAACGATGATTTTTACCGAATTCTTCTTTGACTGATTTTTTGATTGATTCGAGTACAGACCACGATTCTTTGTAAGAAAACAAAATTTCAGTCGGATTGGCGCCATAAGATACGTTCTGACCGACCCCAAGTGTTTAAACAACCGAACCCAAGTACGCCCGACCCCAAGTGCTTAAACGACCAAACCCAATTATTTAAACAATGATTTTTTTACCGAACTCTTCTTTTTCTGATTTTTTGATTGATTCGAGTACAGACCATGATTCTTAGTAAGTGTTCAAAATTTCAGTCGGATCGGCGCCATGAGGTCTTAGTTATGACCGACCCCAAGTGTTAAACTAACTGAACCCAAGTGCTAAAACGCCGGACCCCAATTGCTTAAACGACCGACCCTAAGCATTAAACCGACCAAACCCAAGTGTTAAAACGATGATTTTTTACCGAATTCTTCTTTTTCAGATTTTTTGATTGATTCGAGTAGAGACCACGATTCTTGGTAAGAAAACAAAATTTCAGTCGGATCGGCGTCATAAAATACGTTCTGACCGACCCCATGTGTTAAAACAACCGAACCCAAGTGCTAAATCGCCCGACCCCAAGTGCTTAAACGACCGACCCCAAGAATTAAAACGACCAAACCCAAGTGTTAAAACGATGATTTTTACCGAATTCTTCTTTTTCAGATTTTTTGATTGATTCGAGTACAGACCACGATTCTTTGTAAGAAAACAAAATTTCAGTCGGATCGGCGCCATCAGGTCTAAGTTATGACCGACCCCAAGTGTTAAAACAACCGAACCCAAGTGCTAAAAAGCCCGACCCCAAGTGTTAAAACGACCAAACCCAACACAAAATTTCAGCCGGTTTGGTGCCATAGGGCCGAAGTTATGGCCGACCCCAAGTGTTAAAACAACCGAACCCAAGTGCTTAAACGACCGACCCCAAGTATTAAAACGACCATACCCAAGTATTAAAACGATGATTTTTTTACCGAATTCTTATTGATTCGAGTACAGACCATGATTCTTAGTAAGTGTTCAAAATTTCAGTCGGATCGGCGCCATGAGGTCTTAGTTATGACCGACCCCAAGTGTTAAAACAACCGAACCCAAGTGCTAAAACGCCGGACCCAAATTGCTTAAACGACCGACCCCAAGCATTAAACCGACCAAACCCAAGTGTTAAAACGATGATTTTTACCGAATTCTTCTTTGTCTGATTTTTTGATTGATTCGAGTACAGACCATGATTCTTTGTAAGAAAACAAAATTTCAGTCGGATCGGTGCCATCAGGACTAAGTTATGACCGACCCCAAGTGTTGAAACAACCGAACCCAAGTGCTAAAAAGCCCGACCCCAAGTGTTAAAACGACCAAACCCAACACAAAATTTCAGCCGGTTCTGTGCCATAGGGCCGAAGTTCTAACCGACCACAAGTGTTTAAAAAACCGAACCCAAGTGCTAAAACGCCGGACCGAAATTGCTTAAACGACCGACCCCAGGAATTAAACCGACCAAACCCAAGTGTTAAAACGATGATTTTTACCGAATTCTTCTTTTTCAGATTTTTTGATTGATTCGAGTACAGACCACGATTCTTGGTAAGAAAACAAAATTTCAGTCGGATCGGCGCCATCAGGTCTAAGTTATGACCGACCCCAAGTGATTAAACAACCGAACCCAAGTGCTTAAACGCCCGACCCCAAGTGCTTAAAAGCCCGACCCCAAGTGTTAAAACGACCAAACCCAACACAAAATTTCAGCCGGTTCTGTGCCATAGGGCCGAAGTTATGACCGACCCCAAGTATTAAAACGACCAAACCCAAGTATTAAAACGATGATTTTTTTACCGAATTCCTGTTTCTCAGATTTTTTGATTGATTCGAGTACAGACCATGATTCTTAGTAAGTGTTCAAAATTTCAGTCGGATCGGCGCTATGAGGTCGTAGTTATGACCGACCCCAAGTGTTAAACAACCGAACCCAAGTGCTAAAACGCCCAAACCCAAGTGTTAAAACGATGATTTTTATTCGAATTCTTCTTTGTCTGATTTTTTGATTGATTCGAGTACAGACCACGATTCTTTGTAAGAAAACAAAATTTCAGTCGGATTGGCGCCATAAGATACGTTCTGACCGACCCCAAGTGTTTAAACAACCGAACCCAAGTATGCCCGACCCCAAGTGCTTAAACGACCAAACCCAATTATTTAAACAATGATTTTTTTACCGAACTCTTCTTTTTCTGATTTTTTGATTGATTCGAGTACAGACCATGATTCTTAGTAAGTGTTCAAAATTTCAGTCGGATCGGCGCCATGAGGTCTTAGTTATGACCGACCCCAAGTGTTAAAACAACCGAACCCAAGTGCTAAATCGCCCGACCCCAAGTGCTTAAACGACCGACCCCAAGAATTAAAACGACCAAACCCAAGTGTTAAAACGATGATTTTTACCGAATTCTTCTTTTTCAGATTTTTTGATTGATTCGAGTACAGACCACGATTCTTTGTAAGAAAACAAAATTTCAGTCGGATCGGCGCCATCAGGTCTAAGTTATGACCGACCCCAAGTGTTAAAACAACCGAACCCAAGTGCTAAAAAGCCCGACCCCAAGTGTTAAAACGACCAAACCCAACACAAAATTTCAGCCGGTTTGGTGCCATAGGGCCGAAGTTATGGCCGACCCCAAGTGTTAAAACAACCGAACCCAAGTGCTTAAACGACCGACCCCAAGTATTAAAACGACCATACCCAAGTATTAAAACGATGATTTTTTTACCGAATTCTTATTGATTCGAGTACAGACCATGATTCTTAGTAAGTGTTCAAAATTTCAGTCGGATCGGCGCCATGAGGTCTTAGTTATGACCGACCCCAAGTGTTAAAACAACCGAACCCAAGTGCTAAAACGCCGGACCCAAATTGCTTAAACGACCGACCCCAAGCATTAAACCGACCAAACCCAAGTGTTAAAACGATGATTTTTACCGAATTCTTCTTTGTCTGATTTTTTGATTGATTCGAGTACAGACCATGATTCTTTGTAAGAAAACAAAATTTCAGTCGGATCGGTGCCATCAGGACTAAGTTATGACCGACCCCAAGTGTTGAAACAACCGAACCCAAGTGCTAAAAAGCCCGACCCCAAGTGTTAAAACGACCAAACCCAACACAAAATTTCAGCCGGTTCTGTGCCATAGGGCCGAAGTTCTAACCGACCACAAGTGTTTAAAAAACCGAACCCAAGTGCTAAAACGCCGGACCGAAATTGCTTAAACGACCGACCTTAGGAATTAAACCGACCAAACCCAAGTGTTAAAACGATGATTTTTACCGAATTCTTCTTTTTCAGATTTTTTGATTGATTCGAGTACAGACCACGATTCTTGGTAAGAAAACAAAATTTCAGTCGGATCGGCGCCATCAGGTCTAAGTTATGACCGACCCCAAGTGATTAAACAACCGAACCCAAGTGCTTAAACGCCCGACCCCAAGTGCTTAAAAGCCCGACCCCAAGTGTTAAAACGACCAAACCCAACACAAAATTTCAGCCGGTTCTGTGCCATAGGGCCGAAGTTATGACCGACCCCAAGTATTAAAACGACCAAACCCAAGTATTAAAACGATGATTTTTTTACCGAATTCCTGTTTCTCAGATTTTTTGATTGATTCGAGTACAGACCATGATTCTTAGTAAGTGTTCAAAATTTCAGTCGGATCGGCGCTATGAGGTCGTAGTTATGACCGACCCCAAGTGTTAAAACAACCGAACCCAAGTGCTAAAACGCCGGACCCAAATTGCTTAAACGACCGACCCCAAGCATTAAACCGACCAAACCCAAGTGTTAAAACGATGATTTTTACCGAATTCTTCTTTGTCTGATTTTTTGATTGATTCGAGTACAGACCATGATTCTTTGTAAGAAAACAAAATTTCAGTCGGATCGGTGCCATCAGGTCTAAGTTATGACCGACCCCAAGTGTTGAAACAACCGAACCCAAGTGCTAAAAAGCCCGACCCCAAGTGTTAAAACGACCAAACCCAACACAAAATTTCAGCCGGTTCGGTGCCATAGGGCCGAAGTTATGACCGACCCCAAGTATTAAAACGACCAAACCCAAGTATTAAAACGATGATTTTTTTACCGAATTCCTGTTTCTCTGATTTTTTGATTGATTCGAGTACAGACCATGATTCTTAGTAAGTGTTCAAAATTTCAGTCAGATCGGCGCTATGAGGTCGTAGTTATGACCGACCCCAAGTGTTAAAACAACCGAACCCAAGTGCTAAAACGCCCAAACCCAAGTGTTAAAACGATGATTTTTACCGAATTCTTCTTTGACTGATTTTTTGATTGATTCGAGTACAGACCACGATTCTTTGTAAGAAAACAAAATTTCAGTCGGATCGGCGCCATAAGATACGTTCTGACCGACCCCAAGTGTTTAAACAACCGAACCCAAGTACGCCCGACCCCAAGTGCTTAAACGACCAAACCCAATTATTTAAACAATGATTTTTTTACCGAACTCTTCTTTTTCTGATTTTTTGATTGATTCGAGTACAGACCATGATTCTTAGTAAGTGTTCAAAATTTCAGTCGGATCGGCGCCATGAGGTCTTAGTTATGACCGACCCCAAGTGTTAAACTAACTGAACCCAAGTGCTAAAACGCCGGACCCCAATTGCTTAAACGACCGACCCTAAGCATTAAACCGACCAAACCCAAGTGTTAAAACGATGATTTTTTACCGAATTCTTCTTTTTCAGATTTTTTGATTGATTCGAGTAGAGACCACGATTCTTGGTAAGAAAACAAAATTTCAGTCGGATCGGCGTCATAAAATACGTTCTGACCGACCCCATGTGTTAAAACAACCGAACCCAAGTGCTAAATCGCCCGACCCCAAGTGCTTAAACGACCGACCCCAAGAATTAAAACGACCAAACCCAAGTGTTAAAACGATGATTTTTACCGAATTCTTCTTTTTCAGATTTTTTGATTGATTCGAGTACAGACCACGATTCTTTGTAAGAAAACAAAATTTCAGTCGGATCGGCGCCATCAGGTCTAAGTTATGACCGACCCCAAGTGTTAAAACAACCGAACCCAAGTGCTAAAAAGCCCGACCCCAAGTGTTAAAACGACCAAACCCAACACAAAATTTCAGCCGGTTTGGTGCCATAGGGCCGAAGTTATGGCCGACCCCAAGTGTTAAAACAACCGAACCCAAGTGCTTAAACGACCGACCCCAAGTATTAAAACGACCATACCCAAGTATTAAAACGATGATTTTTTTACCGAATTCTTATTGATTCGAGTACAGACCATGATTCTTAGTAAGTGTTCAAAATTTCAGTCGGATCGGCGCCATGAGGTCTTAGTTATGACCGACCCCAAGTGTTAAAACAACCGAACCCAAGTGCTAAAACGCCGGACCCAAATTGCTTAAACGACCGACCCCAAGCATTAAACCGACCAAACCCAAGTGTTAAAACGATGATTTTTACCGAATTCTTCTTTGTCTGATTTTTTGATTGATTCGAGTACAGACCATGATTCTTTGTAAGAAAACAAAATTTCAGTCGGATCGGTGCCATCAGGACTAAGTTATGACCGACCCCAAGTGTTGAAACAACCGAACCCAAGTGCTAAAAAGCCCGACCCCAAGTGTTAAAACGACCAAACCCAACACAAAATTTCAGCCGGTTCGGTGCCATAGGGCCGAAGTTATGGCCGACCCCAAGTGTTAAAACAACCGAACCCAAGTGCTTAATCGACCTGCCCCAAGTATTAAAACGACAAAACCCAACACAAAATTTCAGCCGGTTCGGTGCCATAGGGCCGAAGTTATGGCCGACCCCAAGTGTTTAAACAACCGAACCCAAGTGCTCAAACGCCGGACCCAAATTGCTTAAACGACCGACCCCAAGCATTAAAACGACCAAACCCAAGTGTTACAACGATGATTTTTACCGACTTCTTCTTTTTCAGATTTTTTGATTGGTTCGAGTACAGACCACGATTCTTTGCAAGAAAACAAAATTTCAGTCGGATCGGCGACATCAGGTCTTAGCTATGACCGACCCCAAGTGTTAAAACAACCGAACCCAAGTTCTAAAAAGCCGGACCCCAAGTGTTAAAACGACCAAACCCAACACAAAATTTCAGCCGGTTCGGTGCCATAGGGCCGAAGTAATGACCGACCCCAAGTGTTAAAACAACCGACCCCAAGTGCTAAGCCGCCCGACCCCAAGTGTTAAAACGACCAAACCCAAGTGTTAAAACGATGATTTTTTTATAAAATTCTTCTTTCGGCAGATTGTTTGATTGATACGAATACAGACCACGATTCTTGGTAAGAAAACAAAATTTCAGTCGGATCGGCGTCATAAGATACGTTCTGACCGACCCCAAGTGTTTAAACAACCGAACCCAAATGCTAAAACGCCCGACCCCAAGTGCTTAAACGACCGACCCCAAGAATCAAAACGACCAAACCCAAGCATTAAAACGATAATTTTTTTACCGAATTCTTCTTTTTCAGATTTTTTGATTGATTCACCATGATTAGTAATAGCACAAAATTTCAGTCGGATCGGCGCCATAAGGTCTACGTTCTAACCGACCACAAGTGTTTAAAAAACCGAACCCAAGTGCTAAAACGCCGGACCCAAATTGCTTAAACGACCGACCCCAAGCATTAAACCGACCAAACCCACGTGTTAAAACGATGATTTTTACCGAATTCTTCTTTGTCTGATTTTTTGATTGATTCGAGTACAGACCACGATTCTTTGTAAGAAAACCAAATTTCAGTCGGATCAGCGCCATCAGGTCTAAGTTATGACCGACCCCAAGTGTTGAAACAACCGAACCCAAGTGCTAAACAGCCCGATCCCAAGTGTTAAAACGACCAAACCCAACACAAAATTTCAGCCGGTTCGGTGCCATAGGGCCGAAGTAATGACCGACCCCAAGTGTTAAAACAACCGACCCCAAGTGCTAAGCCGCCCGACCCCAAGTGTTAAAACGACCAAACCCAAGTGTTAAAACGATGATTTTTTTATAAAATTCTTCTTTCGGCAGATTGTTTGATTGATACGAATACAGACCACGATTCTTGGTAAGAAAACAAAATTTCAGTCGGATCGGCGTCATAAGATACGTTCTGACCGACCCCAAGTGTTTAAACAGCCGAACCCAAGTGCTAAAACGCCCGATCACAAGTGCTTAAAAGCCCGACCCCAAGTGTTAAAACGACCGAACCCAAGTGCTAAAACGCCTGACCCCAAGTGCTTAAACGACCGACCCAAGAATTAAAACGACCAAACCCAAGTGTTAAAACGATGATTTTTACCGAATTCTTCTTTTTCAGATTTTTTGATTGATTCGAGTACAGACCACGATTCTTTGTAAGAAAACAAAATTTCAGTCGTATCGGCGCCATCAGGCCTAAGTTATGACCGACCCCAAGTGTTAAAACAACCGAACCCAAGTGCTAAAACGCCCGACCCCAAGTGTTAAAACGACCAAACCCAAGTGTTAAAACGATGATTTTTTTACCGAATTCTTCTTTCTCGGATTTTTTGATTGATTCACCATGATTAGTAATAGCACAAAATTTCAGTCGGATCGGCGCCATAAGGTCTACATTCTAACAGACTCCAAGTGTTTAAAAACCGAACCCAAGTGCTAAAACGCCGGACCCAAATTGCTTAAACGACCGACCCCAAGCATTAAACCGACCAAACCCAAGTGTTACAACGATGATTTTTACCGACTTCTTCTTTTTCAGATTTGTTGATTTGTTCGAGTACAGACCACGATTCTTTGTAAGAAAACAAAATTTCAGTCGGATCGGCGCCAACAGGTCTTAGCTATGACCGACCCCAAGTGTTAAAACAACCGAACCCAAGTGCTAAAAAGCCCGACCCCAAGTGTTAAAACGACCAAACCCAACACAAAATTTCAGCCGGTTCGGTGCCATAGGGCCGACGTAATGACCGACCCCAAGTGTTAAAACAACCGAACCCAAGTGCTAAACCGCCCGACCCCAAGTGTTAAAACGACCAAACCCAAGTGTTAAAACGATGATTTTTTTATAAAATTCTTCTTTCTCGGATTTTTTGATTGATTTACCATGATTAGTAATAGCACAAAATTTCAGTCGGATCGGCGCCATAAGGTCTACGTTCTAACCGACCCCAAGTGTTTAAAAAACCGAACCCAAGTGCTAAAACTCCGGACCCAAATTGCTTAAACGACCGACCCCAAGCATTAAACTGACCAAACCCAAGTGTTAAAACGATGATTTTTTACCAAATTCTTCTTTTTCAGATTTTTTGATTGATTCGAGTACAGACCACAATTCTTGGTAAGAAAACAAAATTTCAGTCGGATCGGTGCCATCAGGTCTAAGTTATGACCGACCCCAAGTGTTAAAACAACCGAACCCAAGTGCTAAAACGCCCGACCCCAAGTGTTAAAACGACCAAACCTAAGTGTTAAAACAAAGATTTTTTTATAAAATTCTTCTTTCGGCAGATTGTTTGATTGATTCGAATACAGACCACGATTCTTGGTAAGAATACAAAATTTCAGTCGGATCGGCGTCATAAGATACGTTCTGACCGACCCCAAGTGTTTAAACAGCCGAACCCAAGTGCTAAAACGCCCGATCACAAGTGCTTAAAAGCCCGACCCCAAGTGTTAAAACGACCAAACCCAACACAAAATTTCAGCCGGTTCTGTGCCATAGGGCCGAAGTTATGACCGACCCCAAGTATTAAAACGACCAAACCCAAGTATTAAAACGATGATTTTTTTACCGAATTCCTGTTTCTCAGATTTTTTGATTGATTCGAGTATAGACCATGATTCTTAGTAAGTGTTCAAAATTTCAGTCGGATCGGCGCCATGAGGTCGTAGTTATGACCGACCCCAAGTGTTAAAACAGCCGAACCCAAGTGCTAAAATGCCTAACCCCAAGTGTTAAAACGACCAAACCCAAGTGTTAAAACGATGATTTTTTTATAAAAGTCTTCTTTTGGCAGATTGTCTGATTGATTCGAGTAGAGACCACGATTCTTGGTAAGAATACAAAATTTCAGTCGGATCGGCGCCATAAGGTCTACGTTCTAACCGACCCCAAGTTTTAAAAAAACCGAACCCAAGTGCTAAAACGCCGGACCCAAATTGCTTAAACGACCGACCCCAAGCATTAAACCGACCAAACCCTATTTTTTCAAACTATGATTTTTACCGAATTCTTCTTTTTCAGATTTTTTGATTGATTCGAGTACAGACCACGATTCTTGGTAAGAAAACAAAATTTCAGTCGGATCGGCGCCATCAGGTCTAAGTTCTGACCGACCCCAAGTGTTAAAACAACCGAACCCAAGTGCTTAAAAGCCCGACCCCAAGTGTTTAAACGACCAAACCCAACACAAAATTTCAGCCGGTTCTGTGCCATAGGGCCGAAGTTATGACCGTATTAAAACGACCAAACCCAAGTATTAAAACCATGATTTTTTTACCGAATTCTTCTTTCTCAGATTTTTTGATTGATTCGAGTACAGACCATGATTCTTAGTAAGTGTTCAAAATTTCAGTCGGATCGGCGCCATGAGGTCCAAGTTATGACCGACCACAAGTGTTGAAACAACCGAAGTCAAGTGCTAAAACACCCGACCCCAAGCGCTTAAATAATCGACCCCAAGTACTAAAACTACCAAACCCAAGTATTAAAACGATAATTTTTTATAGAATTCTTCTTTGTCATTTTTTCTCGGGCCGCGGGGCCCCTAGCCGATGCGGTGCCCCTAGGCAGTTGCCTACACTGCCTTATGGATAATCCGGAACTGAATTTATTGATTGGTTCCTATAAAGACATTAGTTTTTAGTAAGCTTCCAAAATTTCAGGAGGTTCGGTGCGATACTGCCTGAGAAAACGTCTTTTGAAGTTCGACTTTAGCCTTGCTGACTTTCATTCTGACTAAAACTATGGTGACAATTATTATAAGCAATAACACAGGCCAACAAAAAAAAATGTTTGTGAAAACTTTTTAAACAAATTTACCAAAATCTAACGTATTTTTGGTTGCTGAAACCGTATTTCATAGCCGTTTTTTTATCACCCACTATTCTTTCACAATATGATATCGATTTAATATTTCAAAAAATTGGGAAAATTTGATCTACTAACTTTAAAAAAATTATAGTTTTTTAAATTTGTTATATTTTTGCTTACGTTTAATTAATGTTTAAACTGTTTATCTCTTGTTATATAATGGCAAATAGGTGTTTCGGGTTCCAATAAATGTTTTTCTTTTAGTCTAGAACCAAGCAATTCTGCTTTATCCTTAGTCAAACCCAAAGCTCTCACTAAATCATTTAACTTAGTTTGTGCAAATAACCGTGGTTTTAAATTGTCTGGAGAACATTGGAAACCGTCATCAGTCGGTTGGTTTTGACTATATACGGGACTAGAATGTAAAACTTCATCAATATCCTCAGATGGCCCAGGAACAGGAAATCTTGGTCCATGTCCTACCAGCCGATTAGCTGATTTAACGTTAGGATAGATAACAACTTTTTTTTATTTTTAGAGTTATATCCGGTAACATCTATGCAGCAAAAATAACAATCGTATAAATGTTTTTTTTTTCTCTCCATACCATGGGTATTGCAAAAATTTGAAAGCTATTTTCTCTTTTTTTATACCATTTTCTTAGATCCTCGACACAAACCTAACATACTTTGTGAGGAACACTTGTCTTGATTACTAATTTCTATACCAAAACATGCGAAGTAAACTTTTTTTACAAAGTCAGAAATGTTTTTTAATCACAAAATTTCCACATATATAACATAAAGTATTTTTATTTTGTTACGAGAATTTTTACAATCACGTTTAACCATTTTAATCTTTGAATAAGATGCACATAGGGTAAATACTGCAATTTGAGATTACATATACTGAAAGTGTTAAAACGATGATTTTTTTTTAAATTCTTCTTTAGCAGATTTTTTGAATGATTCGAGTACAGACCATGATTCTTAGTAAGAAAACAAAATTTCAGTCGGTTCGGTTCCATAAGGCCGAAGTTATGACCGACCCCGAGTGTTAAAACGACCAAATCCAAGTGTTAAA
The DNA here is from genome assembly GCA_917880885.1 of Limnephilus marmoratus. NCBI lineage: Eukaryota > Metazoa > Arthropoda > Insecta > Trichoptera > Limnephilidae > Limnephilus > Limnephilus marmoratus. The sequence goes on from OU862932.1 coordinate 18,528,081, forward strand.
ACGATGATTTTTTTAAATTCTTCTTTTGGCAGATTTTTTGATTGATTCGAGTACAGACCATGATTCTTAGTAAGAATACAAAATGATGATTTTTGAATATGGGTTATATTTTTGCTTATGTTTAAGATGAAGTTATACGTGAAATCCTGTTTAGATACTATTTTGATTAATCTTTACGACGAATCAGCTTACAGTACGAACATCAAAAAATAGGGTACGGATAAATCGAAGCTTTTACTAGCTTTTCTATGTATTGGAATTACAATAAAATTATTATTTACGTAACAAAAAATATAAGCGCAAACCACCAAAAAAATGTTTTTTCATGACTTCACTATGAAGTAATCAAGAAACAATTTTTTAAAAATACCCCTTTATGGCTAAGACTATTTTTGAGGTTCTCCATGTTCTAACTTTTTTTCGTTCTTATAATATTTTGCACAAAATAAATAAAAATCACTTTCTCGCTTACTAGCCTCGTGCAAATAAGACGCTCGATTTTAAAATTTTGCAGGCATGAGATTCGAAATATTTCTAACATTCCTCTTAATTAATGATTAAACGTAAGCAAAAAGCTTTGCTTACAAATGTGTACTAATAAGTTATTTTGAGAAGAATTTGCTCTAATATCCTTGTATGCACGCTGTGATTCCTCACGCCTTGGTGATGCCTTAGTCTCATTGACTCCAGACGGTCGGGATCAGTTGGAACTCTTGTGCGGTGAATACACCTAAAAATGAATACACCTAAATAAATTTAATAACTGAAATTGCTCCATCCCGTACAGAATGATAATATTCACATTATCCAGTCACCGATACGACAGTGTTTTGCTTGGCGGAGCGAAAAATTGGCAATTACCTGGCAAAGGGGAGGTGGGGCGAGAGGGGGGAGTGCGACATGACCTTAAGCCCGATTTAGAACAGTTCCCCCAAACTTACGCCGTTCATGACATTGTATTCAGCCCGCGTTAATTTTTGGTATTTTTTTGTGAATTTCGCACAAGAGTCCTAACTGCTCCCAAACGTCTGGAGCCAGTGAACTATAGCATCCCCAGCTTGGAAGTGGGAGGGGGGGAGATGGGAAAGCAGAAGAGTGGAAAGTATCTGGATGTTCAGATCTGGTCATCAATATGACTATCCTAGTCCCAGCGAGAGATTGTGCGTGACGTCATCGTTCAAGTATCTTCTATATTTTTATTTTATTTTCAAACACAAGGGAATGAACGTTGATGTCGCCAATACGAGCTATCATTGTGATTAGTTTATTCATAGAATTTTAAATAATAAAATCGAATTTATCGAACTTCTGTCCCTACTTCAGAGTGTAAGATACTCTTAGTATCGCCCTGGTATAAGACCACCATTCAAAATTGAATTGTTGCTTGAAATGGCATTAGCCATGTTTATTGACCAGATCTGAATAGCCAGGTACTTCCCCCCTCCATCTTCCCTATATGTTTTAACAATTTTTAAATTTCATTTTTTTTTTGTTCTATGGGGTATGACCAATTATACGCAGGTATATAGGGCTTCTTAGGGTTAATATCACAAGTGCGGCCCGCCTTTAGTTTATTTTGCCAACTTGTGGCCCTTTCCTGCCAAAAGATTGCCGACCCCTGCTCTAGACCTATCGCCTTGCACCGCAGTGGGATGAACTCATGCGTACGTCATTCCGTTGAACCCCAGATTCCTACCCATCCCTCATTTCTTTTTCCTTACCAGAACTTTCTATCCTTCCCTTCCTTAAAAAGATTCTCCACACACCATTCCCTAACATGACATAGACCCTGAGGGAAAAATATTTTCCTCAGGGCCTGTGTGTGGGGCTATTTAAAAAGAAAAAAATATTTTTAAAAAACTCACTGACAGTAACTTGCGTAACGTGGCAAGTCTTAGTTGCTAAGATTGAGATAAATTTGAAGATTTTAATCTAGATTTCATTAATAAAAAAATCATATTTTGTACTTGACTTGACTTGTAAATGGACCTCTCAAATGTTTTTAAGCTCTGAAATAAATTAAATCAAATGTGAGTTAATTTGCCGCAGGGATAAACCGTTGCAAAGCCGGGAATTAATTAAAATGTTCAGCCATTGTTTCTCTCAATGCAAAAGTGGATATTATTTTATCCACGGCAGGTATTTATAAAATGGATTCTTTTATTTACGTCGTAAACGAAAAATTTATAGTAAAAATGTGGGTGGTAATCAAATGTAATAAATTAAAAATGTATGTCCTAATTTTTTCATTTTCATTTTTATTTGTGCAAAAGAAAACATGAGTGTAATAATTACGTGTATTATATGTATGACCGGTCAGTGGCTGAGTTGGCACCGCGTTTGGGTGCCACCCGGGCGTCGCGTGTTCGATTCCTCGGCTGGCTAAGTTCTCCATCACGGCTCAAGCAACATTTTCCGCTTACTGTGGTTCTTCTTCTTCTTCTTCTTTCGTATGGTGGGGGGTTAGAGGGGGACATCTAGGTCTGCAATCCCATTTAGGCCCTGTGGAACTCATCAATCCCGCCGGGGAATCAATGGAGCGGGCATTCGTTGACTGACCTGTTTATTCACCATTTTTTAAATCCAGCATAATATATATGGTGTCTGGTACAAATTGTAGTGTTTTTGATTTCCATCGGCCACGGAGAACTAAAACTGTGGTCCCCGCCACAAGGTTTTATTTTTATTTTTTGTCGAATGTTTTGATAACGTATTGCCGTAGAAGACGAGCCTTAATATCCACGATAATTTTCAAAGTGGTAACTATCAACTGTCTGGTGAACCTTTTTATCAGAAGGGCAAATAATATATTTAAGTATTTACCTACTTTTAAAACGTTCGCGGGTTTTAAAGTTGGTTGTCCTTTTGTTCAAAAAATATTCTTCCACACGAAAGACCATATTTTTTATGCATATTAAGTCGGACCGTTGGTAGACAGGGTACGGTTGAAACGCGTCATGATTGAAACATCTCAATTTTCTTGAACACTGTATGTACGTGTGTGACACATCACACACCACTCCGTCAGATAGCTTTTAATTGAAATATGTCATGATTGAAATATCTCAATTTTGTTGAAATCTTTGATATGTACGAGTGTGACACATAGCACAACGCTCCGTCAGATAGTTTTCAATTGAAATATTATGTCATATGAAATATGTCATGATTGAAATATCTCAATTTTGTTGAAAACTTTGATATGTAGGAGTGTGACACACTTCGTCAGATAGTTTGCACCCATCCTCTGTCCTGAAATGCCAATAGCGTTAGATAGATACAGTCGTGCACAGAAGACATTATTGAATATCCGGCTCAAAAGTTAGTATTTTCGACAAACTCTCCCCTAGCTTGACCAATTTTTTATTCTATTCTCTTTTTAACTATTAAATTAAATTATATTTTAATTGCATTAGTTTGGCGTTAAGGTCTATTTAAAATGGGATGGTAAGATGGGATTCAGTCTTAAAGGTGTGATATTTTTTTTTTTTACATTAGCTCGACACAAGAGGCCCTGAGAAAATAATTCCCCACAGGGCCTGTGTCATCTTTGGGGATGCTGTGTGGAGGGTCTTTTTAGGAAAGGAAGGAGAGGAAGTTCTGGGAAGGAAAAGGATATTAGGGGTGGGTAGGAATCTGGGTCAGTTTGTCAAGGAGTGATGGACATATGAATCCATCCCTTCCACTATGGTACAAGGCGGTGTTCCGAGAGAGTACGACTGGAGAAGTCAAAGGGACTCCCTCAACCCGATCATCTCTCCCGATCCGGCCTGCCATACAGCTGGTGAACAGACGCATTCGCCAAGACCCGGACAAACATTACCCCATGCACCCCTGCTAAGTCACCAAACGTAGCGAACCACTTGGGGAAACCTATGGCAGAGGTTTTGGTAATCCAATAAATGGTTCCCGGGGCGGCGGTACCCATACCCTCCTCCAAAATTGCTCTGTACGGAACCCGCTTGCATAGCGCGGGTGTAAACTTTGCGCCTTAAAGTTTAAGTTTACACTTACGAAATTCAATTATTCGTTTATGTGAAAGCTCTATGAAACGATACATGAAAATACTTTCCTGCGTGGGTACGTTTGGAACATCTTGTCTGGGGATGATTTCAACATTTCAAAAATTTCGGTAATATTATTTTAGCCGTCCACAAGTTTTGAAACTGTAGCCAATCAAGTCATAACGAAAATACATTTATCACCCAGAAGCTTTTGAAAATCATATTCTCCTTCCGAATGAAGGTGTAGTCAGAGGCGTAGCTTGAGGGGGGGGGGGCGGTGGGCGGTCCGCCTCAGGTGGCATTTTTAAGGGGCGGAAAATTTTCACAATAAATAATAATAATATCTTGTAAAAATTTTAACCATTTCATTTCATATTTTTGTCGCACCTACGATTCAGACCGATTGAAATGAGCACGGAATGTTTCATTACTTTTTCTGTGACGAAACCGGGGAATCGCCTTTCTTTAAATGAATGTATAATAATGTTATATTGATCACTGTAGCGTCTGGCAACACCGTCTGTAGTGAATTGCAAGAATTCCCCGTGTTTTGTTTTTCGCTTGGATTGTTTATGACTAATATTCAGTGAGAATGATTGAGAGAGGTCCTTAGGCGAAGCCTTAACAATTCTAAGAAAGTTTGATAGATCATCATGTGTTCCTATGGATCATCAAACCACCCATGTGTTCTAAGTACAAAAATGGGAGGAAAATCATTTTCGCGTTCTGGGTGTAGTATCAATTAAAGCTGAGTGATCATATGCAGATTCACTCTTAGGTTAAAACCAGTTTCATGTTCCGAATGATCTATCAAAATTCCAGTAGCGGATTAACCTGCTGACGCATTTCGAAGAAATTCGTTCTAATGTAGTGGAATTAAAAATTTTGTTTCACACCATTCTCAAAATTCGTAATTCAAAACTAATCTAATTCTAATTAAAGCTGGTGACTCGCAAGCGGTTTCACTCTTAATTTAAAACCAGTTTTGTGTTCAGAATATAAAATTTTACTAGTAGATTCATCTGCTGACACATTTCGAAGGAAAACATTCTCTTATTCGAAGTGCATTGGAGGGGACCCCACCACTTTCCCAACGGCGTTATAAGGAAACATGGTTTCCTCCTTCACCGCACACGTCAAGACTCTACTTTTTCTTGAACGAAGCTACATTTATTTGAAAGACTCTAGACCCTCCAATGTCCATGCATACGGGATTAGTAAGCAGTATGCATGTACTTACATTAACATTATACAAAAGATAAATAGAAGTAGCAGCCCGCTGAATAGTTCTACTGAAATAGGTAACATCAAAAAGAGATAGTGTTAGTAAAAGAAAAAGAAGTTCTGACAGGACACCCGGGAGGTAAACGAAAGGCGGACAGACCTAGACTGAGATGGGAGGATGATGTCAGGAAGGATGCAAGAGGATTACTATATGTTGCAGATTGGAAAACGACGGCCGAGGACAGAGGGCGGTGGAGGCTTATTTTGAAGGAGGCCAAGGCTCGAAATGGGCTGTAGCGCCATTGAAGAAGAGAAAAGAAAAAAAAATAACGGCTATAACCAGTCGAAGAAACCTTCTGAAAATAAAATAATTAATGAGAAAAAAAAAACAGTTATATGATTATCTTATAATGAAAGTAATTACTATAATAGCGGAAAGAAAATAAAATATATAAAAAGAAAAGCCAGAGAAAGTATTCCATAGACCACCGGGCAGTCCCATTGAGAATGCGAATAGCTATCGGCCCAACTTCAGAACATGCTCGAAGTCCGCGCCTTTTAGCCGGCTCCCCGATTTTGCCACGAAGAAATGTACTTGGGAGAGAAGAGGAAGTTTTTGAAGACTTTGAGGAAAAGATGAGCGTCTGGTTACCGGAGGGGGGACGGAAGGACATCGAGACCGCATGGTTACGCCTCAGGCCTACGCATGTCGTTGAGGGAGGCGCGGGCGGATCGCGGGAAGACCGCTCCGGTGTATGTTCGCCTGGCAATGTGCATGGACAGGGTCTATCCCACCCCCTTTTTTATAGGGGAACAACGATACGTAATATGTACAGTTCAGTTGTGCCACTAAAGAATGGAAACCAAAACTAATTTAGAAAAAATTTCTAAGTGCAGTGGAGGTAATCCACTTACCCGCCCTGGTATAAGTAACAGATGGTTACTCCTTCAAGGCTCTCGCAAGGACTCTAATTTTTTTGAAAGAACGAATCTACATTTAAGTTTGAACGTTTCTAAGTGCATTGGAGGACCCACCACATACCCGCCCTGGTATAGGTAACAGATGGTTACCCCTTCAAGGCTCTTGCAAGGACTCTAATTTTTTGGTAAAAACGACTCTACATTTGATAACGAAACTAGACCTCCAATGTCCCTGCATACATTGTTAGCAAGCAGTATGCAAGTGCTTAGCGGGAAATACAGATACAATATGTGTTAGTATAACAAAAATAGACAAGACAATATATTTTAGTGAATTGTAAAGATATAAAAACCGTACCTACAATGTTACATCACTGAAACTGGCTGTATCTGTGCTGAATGGAAATCTGGAACCTTCACGATCTCATTGAGCACTATTACAGTAACGAAAATGTTTAACACTGATTAAAATTACTCCAATTAATCTAAAGATATACATACCGTTTCAATTGACATCAGTCAATCAACTGAACCAAACTTACCCGTCTTATTTGGGTGGTCATTGTAGCTTACCTGTACTATTTGTCGCCATCCAATAAATTTTATTTGGCAACCAGATAATAAATTTGTTTCAACCGTCCCCGGTCCACCCTACCTACCTACTTATACAATATTCAATATAAAAAATTAATGGCAATGCCTTTAACTAAAGTAGGATCGGCGTAAAACGTAGAACTCTCGCATAAAGTGTATTGTTAAGTCCTTACGACATAAAAACAATCAAGAATTGAGTCCCGCATTACCAAGACTTCCCTCAGGCAGTAAAAGATTTATCCAACTTATGCCTCTGTATTGTATTAATTTAACAATATACATAGCATCTATTGTTTCCATTCCAGTGACGTAAACTACCTCGCAGCTAAGGGGGGCGGCGGGGGTGGGTCGCACCGGGTGCTTCCCGATGGGGAGTGTCACCCAACCGTGAAAAAAAACTTACGAAGATAGAATATTGACACAAAAATATTTTGCACATCAACACTATTTGTTATTTATATGTTCGTAGATCTATGGGATTTCCCAAAAAACTGTTGTTTTATTTTCAATCCTAGATCTAACTATTGGTCTGTTTGGGATTCCCCTGGAATATTCCTTGCTTGTGTCATTCTCATTTCTTTCTTCTTTTGTACATTGTGATTGACGTGAACTCGTGAAGTGAATTGTTATATATTGATTGACACGAATTAGTGAAAAAAATTGTTAGTCTGTTACGATAGGTTGTTTCAAAAAATTTGAACAATTCATTATTTGATGTCAATTTTCACGTTCTGTGAAAGTTCTATTCAAGTTCTGTGAATAGTTCAGTTTTATCAAGCAACTGGCCTATAATGATACGTTAACAGAACTTGAAAAGAACTTACACAGAACGTGAAAATTGACCTCAAATATTTGATGATTTTTTTTAAACAACCCTACCTTAGTGTTTTTAAAAGTGTTGAAAGAAATCTTTCAAAAAACAAGGTAAGTGGGTTGGATAGTTCATTTTTTTGAAATAAACGATAACTAATGAACGCAAAACCTGAATGTAATTATAGCAGAATCGATTGAAAAAAATTATCAATCATCTGTATTTTTTTTGTATTTCATTGTTAAGTCTAGATAAATAAATAATTAAAGAATAATAATAAATAATTAGTAATTTGGAGGATTTCTAAAAACGTTTAACATTAATGTTTTTTTTATTATTATATTTACGTTTCGAATTTCTCTTATTAAAAAGTTAAATTAAAGTTATTTTGATGGCTCTCTTAAGCTGCGAATACATGCATGCAACAAAACGCAAAACGAACAACGAATTACTAGTAGGTATATGAAAGGAACGAAGTAACGGCAAGTTATTGGCGTTTCGCGCCGTTAGCTTCTGTTTCATTCCTTTCCCATATTCGTTGTTCGTTTTGCGTTTTGTTACATGCATACGCTTCCTTCCATTGGGTCGTCTGTTCGCTGGTCGCTTACCGCAGGCGATAGACGAAGCGCTATTTACACCGATTACCGAGTCAACTACTGCCGACACTGTTTACAACCGACGCACAGTGATTCGTTTCATACAAGCTAGGAGCTAATAAGTCACTTTCGAATTCCCAAACAATGACGTCATGGCGACATTACCAGATAGACAGGATAATAAATACATGCTTAATTGGGGTGATTAGTGCACGCATTGACTCATACCAGGGGCCTAAAGACGAATAATGTGTTTTGAAATTTTCATTTGCATTTATTCGCTCGTCGCATCTCGACGTTTAAAATTGTGTACTAAGTTTGAAAAGTGTTTTTTTTCGGTTCTGTAAAATGGTGGCTACTTTGCAAGGTATGTTTTAAAGTTTTTTCTTAATACTTTAGAGTAAATAATTTTAGTTGTTTTTTAAATAATAAATAAGTTTTGTGTTTTTTTTTTGCCCAAAAAATATTAAATTTCTAACTTCTCGAGAGTTTATCTCAGAGAGTATATCAAAATCGCACGATAATTTTCTTTTTTTTAATAGTGCAACTAATATTCTATTCATATCAGTTTCGATATTAACCCGCACGAGTCCACATTATTATTATATTTTCATTTTACAGGAACCACATACGAGATTTCCAGGCTGGAATTGTTCGTGACATGGAAGAGTTTGCCGAAAAAAGAAAAGCTTGAGGGAATGTTTAACAAAATTTTAAGTACATTTGAACTTGATAAGCTCAGTGCAAGTGGTGAAAAAAAGTTAAAAAACCAAAAAAGGCTTATATCTTTGAATATAAGCAGAAAATGGACCGTAATTTTAGCAATTTATTACACTCAAAATACACTTTTTTTACTTTTTTCATATAATTGTTTTATTATAAATCTCAAATACTCTATTAACACATTATTTCAAAACTATATAAAAAAAATGAAAAAAACGATAGGAAAAAAAATATATAATTTTTAACACTAATTTTCATAAAATTAGTGTTAACTACACCTCAATAGAGGGTTAAAAATAATTTAATCATGTGTAAGAGTTTTTAGCGTCTAGCATTATGAAACGAATCACTGTGCGACGGTCCCGAAGAAACAATGTCGGATCTGATAAAAATTGAAAATCATCTTGTTGGCTAATTTTAACTTCATTATGACGATTTAAAAGTATGTATTTTCAGAATTTTCAATGAAATGTAATGGAATATACTGAAACGTAATGAAATGTGATGAAACGTAATGAAATGTAGTGAAACGTAATGAAACGTAATGAAACGTAATGAAATGTAATGAAATGTAATGAAATGTAATGAAATGTAATGAAATGTAATGAAATGTAATGAAATGTAATGAAATGTAATGAAATGTAATGAAATGTAATGAAATGTAATGAAATGTAATGAAATGTAATGAAATGTAATGAAATGTAATGAAATGTAATGAAATGTAATGAAATGTAATGAAATGTAATGAAATGTAATGAAATGTAATGAAATGTAATGAAATGTAATGAAATGTAATGAAATGTAATGAAATGTAATGAAATGTAATGTAAATAAGAAAAATTTACTGATCTTTTTTATATTTATACATTTATTACACAAGAATGAAAAAACACATTTTTGAGCAGGAACATAAAGGGAAACTTCGTTTATTTTGTACATTACATTAGTAATCAATATTAATATAGATAAATATTATTTGGATATTCGCCTTCATTTTCCTGTCTTAAAATTGTGTCGTTCATTGTAAAAGTGGTGTAACTCCATATTTTTAAAATCCCTTTTTTCTTGCTTAATGGTATCACTGTCAAGTTCATGTCAAGTTACTAGAAATTATTTTTCTTTGATTTGTATTAACCAATAAACATAGAAAACATTGAATGAATGCTTGTATTTTTTTTCGTTCCCTTTAATATGCAAAAAGCTCATTATTTAAAAATTGAGTAAAAGGGAGATACTTCACTTTTACAATGAACGACACAATATTGTGTTTTCACTCTGCTCTAAAAATGCATTTTTCAATTACTTAGAACCCAATACCAAAAAATGGCATCTCCTCTCCTCACCAGTTCCACATACCGAACGCCCTTCTGGAAAAAATTATCAACGTTTTTTGCGTTTTTAATGAATCATCTCCAACGATGTATTTTCACCTTATTTCAGGCTGAAAAATTCTTTTCAGAAACGAAAAACTATTGATTGGTTTCAGCTTTTACCTTTTGTGACAATATCTGAACATCCAGATATCGACTGTCCAATTGATTAGTCAGACATCTCCAAATACCAAGTTTTGAGATAATAAGGAAAGCAATACTTATTTGAATACTCACCATAAATCAAATATTATTTACACGTGTCTGGGTTTTAAATATATGTTATAAAATAACACCGGGAGGCATAATGGTCCGGTACATCAATATGACACTTTGAAAAATATCCTACTAGTGACCCAGACAACATTAATATCTGATAGTATTATTATGTTAATGTCCGTATAGTTTCGGTTTATTGTAAGGGGAAGTGGCGCCCTCTCTTATTTTCAAAAAGTCTGTTGAAGTTTTCAAACAGCATCCCCTTCGAAATAATGACAAAAATAACTTTGATTAATTAATTCACTACAAGTTTTTCTGCATTCTAATTAATTTGGTGGTGTTTATGAGTAATCTGAGTATTGTACCAGATAGAGGATACACTTTTACATATACTCGACTCAAATTTCGACTTTTCGGAGATGTCTGACTAATCAACTGGCGATCGATATATTATGTACTTCCCAAACTTCTTCTTTCCGTTTCTCTTCATTCTTCTTCTTCTTTATGTGCCGTATCAGGTCCCCCCGACGTTGGCGATCACTTTTGAGAATTTCTCTCTGTCTTGCGCTGCCCGGAATAGCTCCTCCAAAGTTCTAATGCCGGTCCACTCTCGTATATTATGCAGCCAAGAAATTTGTCTCCTACCAGGCCCTCGGCGACCCTCTATCTTGCCTTTCAATATTAAATGGAGCAAGTGATACTTCTCCCCTCGAAGTATATGACCCTGATATGAAATTTTCCTGATTTTTATTAATGTAAGCAGTTCTCTATCTGCTCTAGCCCGCCTGAGAATTTCTTGCTGCTTCAATTCTGCATCTAACCTCTACATCTCTTCATAATAAAATAAAATGAAACAACATTGTTGGATTTTTCATCAATTTATTCATTTATCTGCACACACATACCCGACACTAAGCGACTTGCCAAAACATTTGTATCCAATACGTGAGTAAATATTCATAAGTACAGAGCCCGTTAAATAAATACATACAATGACCAACGATGACCTTAAATATAATACTTTGTAAAATATATATGTATAAGTGTAACTCATATTCTTTATATTACAATAAAAAACAGTCATAATAACTTAATAAACACTCATCTGGGTTGATAATTGAAAAAAGGGAAATGAACCATGAACCATTCAACTCTAACATCTAGTGGTACAAAATGACAACACGTCTGTTTGGCGAAGAGATAAATGAGATCTCACGCATAAAAATGTCGCCATCATTGCTCACCTATACTACTGCAAATCTTTGTTTCTACCTACACACTCCAAAAGCATAAACTTTCATTGATTTGAGGCCAAAATACCCAACTAAATTGAATAATTATTTTTTTAATCAAAAGGTATAGCAAATATCTGGTACGGATTTGTGCTATTTTATTTATTTCTGTTGTAAATTAAAAAATATAAGCTATTAAAGAAATCAATTTTTCTTGATTTTAGATGCAAATTTGAAACCTTCAGAAAACTAAAGTAGACAAAAGTGAGAAGGCTACGAAGCACCGCACAAAGAGGAGACATTCTCTTGCAGGCTAAATCCTATAGATTTATGCATTTATCTCTTTTTATCGTCGCTTTTTCGTTTCATCGAAATTCAAATCACAACGGTGCTAAAGAAGTTTTCACATCAAAAATAATTTGGTTCTAGTTTTTATAGAAATATGTAGAATCACGTAATAAAAAATTTAAATTAATAAAAAAAAATATTTAAAAAAAAATTATTATAAAATACCGATTTACGTCGGAATAAAAAATTAAAGTAATTAAGTAAATTAAAATTTCTATCGAAGAAAAGTTTTATTTATGTTAACAAAGTAGATAGGATTAGATTATTTTTTTAATAATTATAAGTTTCCCGCAAAAAATTTATAATTTAATATATTTTTTAAATTTAAAACATACATAAATAAAGTAGCATATATTCTAACTAGACATTTATTATATCATTTGTTTAAAAAAATAATTATTCAATTTTGTTGGGTATTTTGACTTCAAATCCAAAATTAAGTTTTGTATGAAAAAGACAGCGCTTCCTCTTAATAGTCCGTGCAGTTTGATGGAAGCTTGGCGACCATCGGCACGCTTCCATGCCATGCCATTCTATTCTATTAGGCTCCACCACACGCACACTTCGGACCGACCGAGTCCCGCGCCACTTCAGGCCGCCGCGCAGAAAAGTAAAGACCGATAGGTTTACAGCCCAATTCACCGTGATACTTTTCTGCGCGGCGGCCTGAAGCGGCGCGGGACTCGGTCGCTCCGAAGTGTGTGTGTGGGGAGTGCTATTATCTGTTGGTTGGTACTAATAATTCTTTCTGATTTACTTTTATTCAACAATACTACTTCCTACCAACAATAATTCATAATAGCAGAACAAGCAGTCTTGCCAAAAGCCGAATTGAAAACTACCTATTAAAAGTCTAAACAGAATGATATCTAAACATTTTATTTTCATTCAGTTGTCTTTTATGTAGTTTGTAATAAGAAACTAGGTTCATCCGCTCATGGGACAACAGAAAAAAAACAGTTGACAACTCAAGTCGCTCTCCACACGATAGCAGCTTGACAATTTCAATGTTGGTTCGCACACAGGCAACTTCTCAAAGACCAATTGTCTACGGCGACGCAACCCGTTACTCAAAACCCGCCGTGCTAGTCGCCGCGTTTCAGTTGCCAGTTTGCCATGGTTGCGCCTCACGACCTGTCAGTTTTTGAGTAATTTGCGATACGTCCAAGTAGGAAAATATCCATTTTGTTCAGTAGCTGATAAATTAGTAATTATTTTTATTATACAGGGTAAAGTGCATTAACTTCGGAAAGTGATTCTACATGATGGTAGGAGTAAAAAAGATTAACAACTTTTTCTAAATTCCAACATTTTTTTTCCCATACAAAAAGACATACCTACTAAAAATCTTTAGTGTGAAGTACGATCTTACTTGCTGCGAGCCTGCCGGGCGCCCGACTCGATTGTAATTGGCCCGTATCGTAACGGCGGAAAATAATAAATCTGGCCGCACACGCCGGACTAATTTTATCTTTTTACCTCAAAACTACCCCTAAAAGTTGGAATTTCGAAAAAAGTTATTTATCTTTTTTACTTGTACTATCGTGTAGAATCACCTCCCGAAGTTAATGCACTTTACCCCCAGACACCCTGTATATTAAAGTTGATAATTGATAAATTATTAGGTTGATAATTAATAAATAATATTTTTGTTAAACAAGCTGATATAATTACTGAAATCGTAAATTTGAGTTGCGCCGTGAGAGAAGCTTTTTTACGTTGCCAACCAGTTTTAGTTTGATTTCGGTTTCTCCATTAGCGAAGGGCCTAAAACACGCAATTGTGACTAGTGCAACATGAAAAGAATTCTAGTTCAGACCAGAAGAGGACTGGCCTTGTGCGGGCGCAATCTGATCATTCTGATCCTTGGCAACTTGCCAAGCTGCCAAGGAATTAAGAAGCCGCCGATAATACCTAACACCTAATACAGGACCTTTGAGGTTTTTACTATCTCTCCAGGCGCCGTTTGGCTCAGGACTGACTAGAAATGTTATCGGACATCGTTTTTTTTTAACAGCTCTACTCTCACCTCTATATAAATGTAGCGAATTCTATGATTCAACCGAAGTTCAAGTATTCATCTTTACATAGTATAAAATGAAGTCGCTCCCGCTGTCTGTGCGCTTAGATCTTTTAAACCAAGCAACGGATTTTCATGCAGTTTTCACCAATAGATAGAGTGATTCACGAGGAAGCTTTTTAGGTATATACTTTGTCAAGGTTTTGTGTAAATTGGTTAAAATATATAAATAAATGAAGCTGGCTGGCAAGCGGGCAGCGGGCGTGGCGTTGGTTATAAAGGTTGGGTAATGGCGTGGTGTTGTGTATCATTAGCCACAGCAACGTGTACCAAGTAATTAGAACATGGAAATCGATAGAATCGAACTACATTTTAGATTTTTGGTGATTTATAAATCGACCCTTTGGAATAACAAGTTTCCATCGGTTGCGGTAATGTCATATGATAATGAACTCTAAAGAAGGTTACAATAGATCCCATTATAGCATGACGTTAAAGCGACAGATGAACCTTGTTATTCCAAAGGTTCGAAATTAAATCTTTGATTGAATCACAGATTAAGGGAGGGTTGTTGAATGGAAACAATTCATTAAATTTCAAAGTTAAACTGGACAATATTGATATATTGACAGAACTTAAAATTTTACTTTGAAATTTGATGATTGTTCAAAATCTGTGAAACAAACCGTCATTAGTAATTCATCATAGTTGAAAGATTGCTTTAAATGGCTTTAACTATTTTTAATGTATAGATCTGAATACCAAACTACTTCCTAATGTAATCTTCCTCTCCCCAATACCTTTAACCTCACAAAACGCCCCAAATTCAAGAAGTCTTTAGTTGGGCTCTTGTGGAAAGTATCAAGAAATAAGAAGAGCATATTTAATAAGTGGTTTGAGTTTAACACGAGATCGGTAAAAATGACCCAATTTAATTAGATCTCAGTAGCTCAATCGGTAGAGTGTTGGTCCTGGTGAGACTAGATGGGTTCAAGGTTCGAGTGCCTGTTGCAACCGTTATCTTTTTATTATCGGTGTCTTATTCTATACTATTACCTTTTCTAAGCTTTTTATCATAAATAACAGCGGTGTTTTTTAACTTCTAAAAATATTTTTGTGCAGGAATTCGATTTTTCTTATTGCAATATAAGTGAGATTTTTAATTTCTAGGGCTCTGTTCTTATTTCTAACATTTCTAATTTGATAACATTTTCTTTCCATCCTTACCTTCGAACAATATATTTTTTGATAGAATACATTTTTTTGTGTATATATTTTAGATAGTATATATTTTACTTAAAATACTAATTCTCTTGTATAAGTAAGTGATTTATTAGGATTATATAATTGAAAATATATAAATATGTACATTTCTCATCCAAATTTTAAAGTAAATTATAAAATTATAGAACAGCAAACAAAAGTTATTGTAATGTAATGAAATAATTTTACTTTGTATAAACCACTTATTTGATGTGCAAATCCGACCGGTTTCGGAACAAACGTTCCTTCGTCAGGGAAAGCTTATACTAATTTGACAGTTTATTATTACAATTTAAAATTATTTCATTATTCTATAATGGATAACCACAAAGTAATAGCTACATTCAAAAATATAAAAGTTATTGTGTTCAAAATAAACAGTGCCTGGTACTTGATGCGAAAATATTCAAACGCAGTATGTTGGAGACATATCTTAATTGACGAGATGGAATAAATAATAAATAAATAAGGTACATGTCTCTATAGCTGTCGAAGAAGCGATGTTGGGGATGAGGGTCTTCTGTAGATAGTCGGCCAAGCGAGTTGGGAGCGTCTTTCTAATTAAATAATTTTTATTCTTCAAGGCGACCCGACAGTTGATTTAGTTTCTTCAAACCTAGGTTCACTCATTTCTTTCCTCAAGAAGACCCTCCACACAGTATCCACAAAGAAGACATAATAGGCGTACAATAGGCGAGTTAAGGGGGGAATCTGGTCCAGCCGATCCAAAAACAACTTTTTTTGTTGCCTAAAAATCTTCCTGTACATATGGAGAATACATTCCCAAAGTTATAGCATCAAATTCGACCTTGAAATATAGTTAGGAGTGGTGCTCACCAAGCAGGTAGACCGATAAACATAACGGTCCGGTTACAAGTCGAAACTTCAAACGCGTTTTTCTCAAAACCACGTTATTCAAGATGGTTGGAATCGTAGCTCATTGAATTTTCATCCGATTCACTTCATTCAAAGTTTAAATTAAAGAAAATTCAATTTATACAAGGATAAACCTCGACTTATGAAAAATTATTAATATAGGACAAAGTTATTGCAAAATTGAGATCGATTTTTTTCATGAATTTTTGCCATTTTCAAATACTTAGGGGTCGTCCATTAATCGCGTGATGTTTTTTAGCAACTTTTTAACCACCCCCCCCCCTTGATGATATGTGGTGAGGTTTTAGACAAACCCCCCCCCCCCCCCCCCCCAAAATCACGTGTATTGTTTTTTGTTCAAAGAATTTTGAAATTTTCAGAATATTATCACGAAAAATAAATACACGTGATATCTCATTATACCCCCCCCCCTCGTTATATTTCGTGATTTTTGCCGAACCCCCCCCCCCCCCCTCCCCCTTTGGAGCCTCACGTGATTAATGGACGACCCCTTACTGAGGATTCCAACCGATCTGCCGAGCGATTCTATATCTTTTGTGGGATCGTTATCGAAACAACGGACATGATCTGCAGTCAGATTTGTGTGATTTTTACATATTTACTGCCACATATTTTAGTTTAGATCGTTTTAAACACGAATTCCTGCAAGCATGCATGATTATTTATTCATTTAATGTACGTTGTACGTAGAAAAACAAATAAATCACACAAATCTGACAGGAGATCATGTCCGTTATCTCGATAACGATCCCACAAAAGATATAGAATCGCTCGGACCCTCTGCTATTTCTATATAGAAATATAAATATTCAAATCAAACTTTCAATAATGTTTTTCTTGTTCAACTGTACCGTTCTTCACATGTAACAAAAGTTTCATGAATGAAAATAAATTTTATCGTTAAAAATTAACAGCGTTAAAATTTTGGTCGTTTTGCATGTCTCTTCTATACGTTTTTAAATATTTCACATTGTGTAACAGTTACCTCTTCACACAAAAGTATTCTAACAAAAGCTGTTTCCAAATTCCTTCGATGGAATTATATCATTGAAATAAAATACACAAGTTAGATACAAGTATTTGAGCATTTTTTTATGTTATTATACAAAATTAAAGGTCCATAAATAGATCAGCAGGTCTGTAATAAAAATGAATTGGTCTAACAGAGGGCTCAAGTAATCAATTCTACACAATTCTACCTTTGAATTACAAGGGTTTTATCGACAACGTAGGTTATTTGTCATTGTTCCCGAACACAACTGCAGATCTCCAACGAAGAAACATATATGATTTGATTAACCCTAGAGTACTAATCATCGCCTGGGAGGCCGCACTCAAACAGTTTTTTCGTTATAATTTCAAATCGTGCCACCGTTACGACTCGAGCGCTCACCTCAACTCATTGCTCAACGTGACGCGGTGGATAGTGGTCACGCGTCTCGCAAGCTCTTATCATTCCCGAATTACAGCGTATTGGATCGCTTGGGAGGCGATCATTAGTATTAAAGGTAATTTTTTTTGAGAAAATATCATTAAAAAAGTTTTTTTTTTTTCAAGAATATGTCATTAAAAAAGGAAAATGAAGCATGTGCAACTCTTGCCCAGCAAAAAAAAGACGCATGAGTGTGTACTACTGTGTGAAATGCAACAAACCATATTATCTGGAACATCGATCGCCTAATTGTTTCACTTGTGATAAGAAATTAATAGACAAACTTCAAAGTTATGTGACATAAAAACTGTAATGCTAAATGCTACTTTTTTATAATGATCTCAACAGACTGATATTGTATTTTAATAAAAATGTTTAGTTTTTAAGATTTTTGCAATAATTAATTTTTTTTCATACTCTTAATGTATCTTTGTTTTACCAAAAAAAGTTAGGAATGTGTTAAGTTTAAACCACTATTTAAGACTGTGTTGATTTAGAAAACACATTTTTTGTTATTGCATTTAAAAAGGCAGAGGTTGCTCTCTTGTGTAAAAAACTTATTTTTCATATTTTAACAAAGACACTTAAAAAAATCTTACTTGTTTTTTAAAAGTAGCTTCCCAAGTGATGATTAGTATTAAGCAGTATAAAAATAAGATTAGTATTCTAGGGTTAAATAGTTGTTGCCACAACACAGCATTATAACCAAAAAATTAATCACAATGGAACAAACAATAGTTTATGCTTAATTTAGTTAATGTGAACTGTTACTTTTTATTTAATATCACACAAGACTCCCAACTGTTTGTAACCGTGGGACTATAGCATCCCAATAGGATAGGAAGTGGTCGGCGAAAGAAAGGAGAAGAAGAAGATGAAGGTTGTGTTCTAGCTATTCTGATCTGGTCACCAAAAATGGCTAAGGCCATTTCAAGCAACGTTTCGCGCCTGAATGGTAGTCTTCCACCAGGGCGATACTGAAAGTATCTTCCACTTTGGAACATGCGGCAAATATACTATAAATTTTTATATAATTTAAATTGTGAAATGAAATAAAATTTATTTGCGCATGTCGGTGTTCAAACCCACAACTGCAGAGGTTGTTGTGTTGTTTGTTGACGATCCGCAGTCGTGTTCGGGAATTATGCCAAATAACCAAAGATATTGAAATACAAGAGATATGCTATGATGGCCGCCTGACTGTCGGCAGACTAGCGCTTAATCGGAATAGTTTGAATAAGGAAAGAATTCGTTCATTTAGTTGATTTTATGAAGGTCTGCAGTAGTGTTGGTTAACAAGATCGGCGACACCAGGAAGCACAGTCCCTCCCAATAAAAATTGCCGATAGCACATCTCTTTTATTTCAATATCTTTTAAATAACTGACATTTCAATAAAATCTTTATTGATGTGCTTTTGCTAAAGGCTATCACTCGAAAGGTAAAGTTCTTTAGAAATATTTAATTAATGAAGTGAATTTTCTTTTAAATTAACAATATGGAATTTAGAAAAAAAATTGTAGTTGGTAACTTTCAAAAGAGAAATTGTATATCGAGCCTATGCATTGTTCGGTCCAGCCGTGCATATCAATATATATATATTTTTTTTCTTCAGAACTTTATTTCACCAAGTGAATTCAAAGATGATTTTCACTGGAGGCGTCTACTAATATCTACAGGAATTCCAAAAACTGAAAAAATTGGACTAATATCTATGAGAACCAAAGTGCGTACGAATATCTACAGCTCAAACTGCTGACTAATATCTATGAGAACCAAAGTGTTAACGAATATCTACATCACTGGCAGAGGTTGGATTTGCAATTATGTATAGCATATTGGAATAACGTAATATTGCATATGCAGTTTAAAAAACTTAATTTATGTATGTAAAAATCCCTAATATCGGACTATTGGACACATTTAGCTGGATTTGGGTTTTTGTTTTAACAGCTTTCTTTATTTCGAGTGCTTCTAAATTATTTAGTTTGTTACCATGACCAATTCTATGTCAGTTAGGTTAGTTTAGGTTAGGTTGTGTTGCCGTGTATTTCGAAATAAATAAATATCTTTGTATTATGACCTCCATGTTTGTTCAATAAATTATTGTCCTCGTAAACAGAAAAATATGTAATATTATGCAAAAACTTCATGTACGTACTTTAAACGTTAAAGCCTTTTAGTAATTAGTAATTACGTAATTGAAGTAATTTATGCTTTTCCGTACAACCTCTTGCTCAGCTGCCCTCTGTAGATATTAGTCCAACCTACGCTCTGTAGATATTAGTTCAACCTACGCTCTGTAGATATTAGTCAACACTGGGACCGTCATAGATATTCGTCCGACCTTAGCTCTATAGATATTAGTCAACACTCTGAAGTTCGTAGATATTAGTCCAACATATGAGCTGTAGATATTCGTCCGACATACAGGCTGTAGATATTAGTATCTGGAGTCTTTTCACTCACCAATAAAGATATAGTATGTGATCTTCACTGCCTTTCTAACATGCATAATTAAGTCAATGTTTCAATAATATTTATATTGAAATTACAAACATGAAACCAACCTTCTTCCAAGAAACACCTCATAAATTATAGGTTGGAATTAGAGTAGATACAAACAAAACATACTTAGGATTGTGTGTGTGGATGAATATGTATACACTTTCGACAGTGATAACCTTAGCAACACTAATGATTGGACCACACGAGGCTAGCATTTGAAGCCAGGATAGCAAGCTAGTATGCCGGCATCCTATCCCGACAATATCCTGGCTTTCTCTCCTGGATTGGCACAAGCTAGAGCAGTTTACCAAGTGCTAGGAAAATTTATGCTAGTATCATTGCAGTGACTAGGATAATGGTCCGTAAAGAAAAATAAACAGCTTACTTAGATGAAAAACAAGACTCAACAATTTCTTCGGAAACTGTGCCAAGTTGCATTGGTCTAATTATTAGAAGAGAAAAACGTGTTTGGACAATACCAGAGACAATTTTATTTTAATTAGCTTTAGTAGCCATTATTATGCCGATTGTTATTATTTCAGCACAATTTTTTTGTAGTATGTGGTGAATTATGCATAGATTTTTCTTTATAAGATTGAATACTAGCATTCACACAGACATTCTTTATCGCAATGCAATTGTACAAATTTTAAATTAATCTCGTTACTTAGTTTTGACATTTTGCATAGAAGCGTATCGTGTCAGAAAAAAACGCAGCACGTCGTACACTAGCCGATCAAGTACTAGCTTCAGGTGGCCACACGTAGCTAAACGCAAGGCCAGGATAGTAACTTCGGTGGCGAGGGAGTGCTACTAGCTCAGATAATAGAACCACATCCTGTTAAACTATCTTGGTTCGAGACGATAGCTTAGTAGCTTCCTCACTAGCTTATTAGGTTTTAACCACTGGAGCGCTTTTTGCCATAATAGGGCACTATTCAAAACATCTCGGATTGCTTTGCTGCCAATTTTGGCAAATTTTCCCTTATTTGTAAGTAATTATGTAAAAGTTTACGATTGAATAATATTTTTTTTATAAATCCTACGAATATGTGAAAATCGACAAAAGATAGGTGAATTCTTTGGCTATACAGAACTATAATCAGTTTGTATGTCTCCATATTAAAATTCAGAGATATGATTTTTTTAATGTGGGCGGAAAATATTCAAAATCATCACCAAGCAATCGGAGAAAAAGTTTTAAATTGCACTGTCGCTCCAGTGGATGAACGAAGCTAGTTCTATCTACACGTAACTATAGTTATTATTAGGATACTAGTAAAAGCTTACTATCCTGGCTTGAAATGCTACCCTTGCGTGGCCAGGGCATGAGAAACAGTATGAATTTGAATGGACAAGTTTTACAGTTGTTGTTAGAAATGTTTTCCAGTGTGTTCTTTTTATTATAATGTTAAAAATGAACTTTTTACAATTTCAGTGGAATTTTCTTTTCTGAAGTCGAATAACTTGTTTCAAACATGCTGTATGCAAGCAATGAATGTGTGTGAATACTAAGTTCACATCAACATTTACTGCGATATCTATACACAGTATGTACACATATTGAAAACACTTCTATTTCACAAATAAAGCATCAAAATTCTTAAATCATATACATATACACAATATCAGTACATAACCTTTCTCGCACACTTGATAAATATAATATAATAGGTTTTGATATAATATGTGTTAGTATTATTGTTACGTATATTATATCATCTATTTAAGGCGATGGCCACATTATGAAATCACAAACATGCTTCTACAACTACAGATTAAAAATCTAAGTGACAATGTCCTTCTACTATAATAACTTCTTTAAAAAAATATATCGTATTCTTATTGCCCATAGCGTTATATTAAAAGTTCGTAATAATTATTAGTGACAACTTCTTGTCACGGCCAAAATACGCAAGCGTCATAAAAATTCACAAATAATATTACGCAAGATTCACACAAGCATTGGAAAATGGAGGAAAATCTGTGTTTCTTTTGACATTATCGAAGAATTTTCAAGAGAAGTTTAAGGGTAAACATAAAATAATTTACAATCTGCTTGTTAAGGCTCCGCAACCGGGCCCGAAAAGAAGAAGATGGAGAGATACGAAATTACGAATGTTAGAGGAGAGCGCTAACATTAAAGCGACAAAATCGATGCGAAAATTGCGAAAATATTTAACAAAACACGACTGGTTTAAAATAGAGCAAAAATCTCGCGGGCATTGTCTTAAACAGCATTTAAAGAAACACTGTGAATTTTTTCATACATATAACTCGTAAAATAACTGAAACAAACTTGTTTATAATAATTTTTGGAGCATGCTTTGCAATTTTTTTCTATCGAGGGAATCTATATGTATGTACGCGCATAACTTCCGAACGACTGCACCAAATTGGATTATTCTTTTTTTGTTGTGTTCGTTATTGTTAGGAGAAGGTTTGTATAAAACTACTGGTGAGCTCTGGCATTATGAAATTTGTATAAAAAAATTGCAACAGTTAGGGGCGGTAGGGGGTTCGCGGAAGGGGTGGGGGAAGGGGAACCAGAGAGGGGAAGGAAAACCCGGGAGGGGGGAGGGGAACTAAGGGGGGGCGGTTCGCGGGACGGGGAAAGGGGGGAGTGGAGTTGGGAGAGGGAAGGTGAAGGAGGCAAGAGGGGAAGAGGATGCGGGAGAGGAAGGGGAACGGGACGAATAAGAAATGACACGCAGGGAGAAACAATTTATTTATTAAATGGCATTGCAACGCATGCCGGGTACCAGCTAGTTTTATATAATTTGCGTTTCGGCGCGGGCAATGTTTGGATATTATCTTCAAGAATAACATTTATTTTTTTAAGAGCTTTAAAACTTAACGTGTTTAAGGGAGATATGTAAGAAATCGGTAGTAATTCGGGTAGCGGGCCCAAGGAGTTAATTTAATTATTTTAGGATAAAACTATTTTTGTAAGTTATGCTGTGAAATACTAACCCCTCAGGCTAATTTGTTCTCTTTTCGGAACAACTCATGTAGGTCTCATAGAAAGCAATTTTTCTCCCTTACTGTCTTAATACTTCTCAGTACTTTATATTTAAATCTAAAAGTTAACAACAATAAGAAGTAAAATGTACACCTTTATGATTTTTTTTCATTATCAGAATTTTTTGTTAGAAAAAACGTTCAAAAAACAGTTTTTAGTTTTCGGATGTGTTCAGAAATATTCCTTGTATTTGGATTTTATTGCAAAGTGTAAATATTTTGACCCTTCAACAAAATATGGTCAAGGCCTGAGGGATAAGATAAATTTTAATGTAAAATATTAAGATGATGTTTGTTTGTGCCCGTACATACGCAATACGCATATGAATAAAGAGTTTTCTTCATATAAAAACTGAATTCTTCCAAGAAACACATGTATACAATATTGAATTGGATCTAGGGTTGCCAGATGGCCGGGAATTCCGGGAAAGTCCCGGAATTTTGCGTGTGGTCCCGTGTCCAGTAATTATACCTTACTGTCCCGAAATTCATGAAAATACTAGTTTTTTTCCAAAAAATTACGGCACCACGGGCGATGCAACAAGAAAATATTGCCGCGGTCTGTAGGAATGTGTCGTCGCGTCGGTCGTCAATTTGTAAAACATGTAACTCAGATATCGCAATTCAGTATGAAGGTCGCCGCGCATTGACAGTAAGTCGTCATTATTAGGTATATTTATTATGTTTTAAATTTTATTTATTTATTGGCGATGCCAATTTGGCGTCGTCGATTTTTTACTGTGGGTGAAATATAAAAGTAGGTATTTAAGTATGTTTATTTTGTACACACTATCGCAATAATTGTATTATAGTACAATAGTCCCAAGCATAAAAAAATGGTGTCAGCCAAAAAGACTTCAAGGTGCATGGACACTTTTTTCTTAAAGAAAGATACTAGGAAGAAATTTCGATCGTAAATGCAGAAGTAGCATTAGTTAATCATAATGTAAAACGTGGTTTGAGTTGCTTGGGGAAAAATTTACACAAAATAATTCCAGATAGTCAAATAACTGCAAAAATGACATGTGGACATACAAAGGCTTCTGCAATCGCACGCAGTGTATTACGCAGCCTATTCGCAGAAAAAATAGATATCTGATTTAAAAAATCTCATTATTTTTTAGTAGTAGTAGAAATGTCCAGGAAAAGATAAGCCCGTGTCTGGCAACCCTAATTGGATCACCTGCACATATTGAGTTTGTGTGCCTTTCTTGAAAGAATTGAGTTTTTATGTTAACAAAGTTCTTTATTCATATGCATATTGCGTATTTAGAGGCGCAAACAAACAATTCATCTTATTTTTTTACAGCGTGGCTTGCAATGAGAATTTTTTTCCTAAAATGATTAAATTAACGCCATCTATGAATGAGCAGATTATGAATTATTTTATGTTTACCCTTAAGTATAATGTGTGTGTAGGGTGATGTTTGTTTGTGATATGCGTTTGCGAGGGTAACTGGATAAAAAAAGAACGTAATAAAATAATAAGTTAGGTTAGGTTGTTAATAGTTGTTAGTTCAAAAAGGCAAATATCCTTGAATAATAGTAACAAAATGCCCAACTCTGATCAAACTTCGACAATATTTACTCAACGCTGGCCATGTTGACATCCCTTCCAGACAATGGCAGCAAATAATTGAATTCATATAGTACTTGATGGAGATGTTCTTTGCTTTCTAATTTATATTTTTATCAACAACACCCCTGACAGGTCACTCCAAGTGGTTCGCTACGTTTAGTGACTTAACAGGGGTGACTTCACGGGATGAGGTTTGTCAAGGAAGAATTTGTCATCCACCAAGAGGTGGCGGATGTGTTTGCCCACCAACTGCGTGGCGGGCCAGATCATAGAGACTGGTTGAGGGAAACCTTTTCACCTCTTCATCCGGGCTCTTTCGACCCATCACCTTGCAACGCAACAGGAGGAATGGATCCACACGTCAGTCACTTCTGGACGCATTAAGCCCAGATTCACCTCGCATACCTTTTTTCTTCCTGGAACTCTCTCTCCAATCCAAGCAAACCTTGGTGACAACCCATTTCCGGTATCAAGTAATGTAATGAAGTTGGGATAGGTACTTTTACAGTAGATATTTCTCTTTATTTGAATGTGTAATTTTTCAGTATTTTAAAACTGAAGTAAACAAGTTTATAACAGATAATGACGATGATAAAAAATGGATATAGATGGAATGGTAGATTTAGAGAACTGATTGGTCAAATAGGTCACAAAGCTGATAACCGCTGGTTCTCGGTCCGTGAGCGTTAAATCTAGCATAGTGTCTGTTGGGGAGTATTCCTGTCATTTCCCTGATTCCTACCCACACCAGTCCCTCTACCTACACTTGTGAAATCACAAGGTCAATGCATTGACAATCTTCAACGTGCAAGCAGTATTCTATGATTCAGTGTAATAGTGTGTACAGTGTGATAAATTACGAATTAGTAAAATAATAACTGGTGATGTAATATACAATCAGTACACAGTGTAAAGTTTAATGTGGACAAGAGAGAGTCCTAATTTTCCCACCTTCCAGAAAGTTCTAACAGTGTCAGGGTCAGCCCTGGGCAAAACGGTGCTCACGCTAGTAACGGTGCTCACGCTCAAGGGCCATGTTAGGTTATTATTAAAGACCGGATTATACGCAAATGCATATTTGCAATATTTAGACCCTTTTTAGCAGTAGTTGCAAATTTTAGCAAAAAAATTGAGATCTTGCATATTTACGCTCGTTCATCGTTCACATAGTGACACTATAAACGTCAGATAGCTAAGTGCGTGGCTAGTGAAAACGCTTGAAACTCATGAATTGGCGTTGAATGAATCTACTCAGGTTATGAAGAAAATTCGCCTTACGAATTCCTCGTTGCCAAAGCTATTCCCGAGTAAACTCAAAGAAAAGTTTGAAAATTACTGAACAATAACCCAGGGTTTGAACCCTTGTGACAAATTGATAGCTTCATCAACGGGGCAGGTGAAATTTTGCCCGGCACAATAAGTTAAAAAATCGCACCCAAATTTAAATTCTGTCGCGTCACATCAGTAGGTACATCAGTAGACGTAGAATGCTCCTTTTCCGCTTACAAAGATATATTAAGCAATCGTAGACACAATTTGTCTACAGAACATTTAGAACAGTACCAAATCATATACGTTTTTAAAGGTAAATTGTAAATTTCATTGTTAAATACATTTTGTAATTGATATTTTTGAAAATACGATTGTTATCCTTGAGAACTAATAGCTTACTAAAATAAAAAATATTTAAAAATATGACTTCCTACATTATTTCATGTTGCATATTTTGGCCCTTTTTATGGATTTTCGTGCATATTTTAGGTATTTTTATTGTATATTTTAGGCTGTTTTTGTTGCATATAATCCGGTCTTTAGTTATTATTATAGGTGTTATGTTTTTATTATCAATCAAAATTCAAATCAAGCTCCAATCGTGCCAGCACAGGACTGACCCTAGCATAGTGAGGAAATGGTTTTATTCCAGATGTCTACAATTATTTTATCACTTTACTTTCAATAGTATTGCTGCTGATTCTTCCGCTCTTTAAAAACTCGAGAATTCAACCCCTGAAAATGACAAGATTCCATCTGACCTATGGAAGATACTTTTTTACATTAGCTCCTTACAGGAAGCCCTGCAGAAAAAAATTCCCTCAGGGACTACGTCATCTTATCAGGAAAAAGGTATGATGGGTGAATCTGGGCTCAATGCGTCCAGAAGTGACTGACGTATGGATCCATTCCTCCATTGCGTTTCAAGGTGATGGGTCGAAAGAGCCCAGCTGAAGAGGTGAAAAGGTCTCTCTCAACCAGTCTCTACGATCAGGCCCGCCACGCAGTTGGTGGGCAAACACTTCCGCCACCAAGACCTTGACAAACCTCACCCCGTGAAGTCACCCCTGTTAAGTCACTAAACGTAGCGAACCACTTGGAGTGACCTGTCAGGGGTGTTGTTTATCCAATAAATGGTTCTCGGAGTAGCGGTATACCCGCCTTCCAAATTGTACTAAGTTCCATTTTTGCATAACGTTGTTCTCAGCAGGATCCTTGTTATTTCAAGGGTTTAAAATGTCACAAACAAATCAATTTACCTTAAAAAAGTGGTTCTGATGAACTCCTAAAGTATTTCATGGCCAAAATATTAGCAACTCTTTATTACAGATGGGATTAATAACTCAGGTACGCCTCATACGTCATACGTATGTATGGCAATGTTATATTGTCTTGTAAACAAGCTTATGGGTCTGAGTGGTTAACTTCATAACATAAAGATTGATGCCTGAACTCCTATATCAAATTCCAAATCACAAAATCCATACTCAAATGGAACTACGCTGGGCACGCATTGGGCTAGCAGATGACCAATGGAATTCCAACATCATTTGGTTGGGAAAGAGAAACTGAGATCTCCCATAGATGACAAACTAAAGAGAAATGCCAGCTTTAAATAGGTGAGAGCCACAAGGGGCAAAACTGGGAACATTTTTAGTCTGACCAAAGCTGAACGCCAGAAGATATGTGGAAGCAGAAGAGGTAGAATGATGGATACTCTCGATATCGCCTCTGTTGAAGACCACCGTTCAGAATCAAAGCGTTTCTTGAAATGGCGTAAGCCCAAAGATATTCAAATACAGAAGAGATATGCTATGGTGTCCGCGCAACTGTCGCCGGACTACGCGCTAATTAGCGTAGTTTTCATACAAAAAGAATTTGTTCATTTCGTTGATTTTTTGAAAATGTGCATTAATATTGGTTAACAATATATTTTGAATAAGGAAAGAATTCGTTCATTTAGTTTAACGTTCGTTTGGTTTAATCGTTAATTATTTGTTCTTTTAGTTTATTTGTTAATTGGTAAACAATATCGGCGACACCCGGAAGCGCAGACCCACATAGTAAAAACAGCAGATAGCACATCTACTTATATTTCAATATCTTTGCGTAAGCCAGACCGTATTTCGGTAACCAGATCTGATTTTCCCCTTCTCACACCCTTTAGCCCGTACAGCACATACAGTATTTTAACCAGCGGTTTCTCCAGCATATTTTGAGTACAAAAAGTAGATGTAATTTTGCTGTCCAATGATATTATTCGACGGAATCACGTGATACGTGTACTGTTTTATATGTTAGGGAGCATACATTAATTACGTGAGCAGTTTTTCTTCAAATCTAGCCCCCCCCTTGGTGAGATAAATTTGAGCCACTTCGTATATTCTTTTCAAGTAACGTGAGATTTTGCTGGACCCCTTTTGAGCTCACGTAATTAATGTATGCCCCCTTACTGTGCTGCGTGCTGCTGGAGCGCAGCAGGTAAGGTGCTTGACAAGTCTCAGCGGCCAGAGAGACAGACATCAAGCGAACGGAGCTTCAAATTCTACAAAATCCAAAAAATAAAAAACATTTAATTTTTGTTAAATCAATATCCAATCATCAAACCACTTTAAAATAAACAGGCAAAAGAAAAGAAAGCGACATCTAGCGACTTTCTAGTTTCACTTCTACCGCATGTGAATTGCACACTCTGATTTTTTTTTAAATATTATCAGACAGCAAAATAACATCTACATTTTTACTTCAAATATGCTGGTTAAATTCCTTTGGGTATGTACTGTTACACCTTGTATGATCTGAGCTCACATTACAATTGAGGGGAAAACTAACCATTATCATCTTGTACGTTGTGTATGAAGGTTTTATGAAATGTTGTGGTGATTTTTGTTATGATAAAATAAAAATAAACCAAAAATTATTATAATTCATCTTTATATTTTTAATAAAATTAAATATTATATACGTTTTTAATACAAAATAAATTTAATACAAAGAAGACATCTCACCCAGAGGCACTAACTAAGGAAGGTACATTTTAACTGTTAACAAAATCAGGAAAACTAAAAGAAAAAATAAATAAAATGACAAATAATAAAATAACAATTTTGTTGGTGATAATAACTGTGTTTTTTTGCGCAAATCATAACTAAAACAGATATTTTGATTTTTTTTTTCAAACTAGGACTCTTTCATAATGTTAAAAAAAGCAGCTTCAGATAAAATACAATAGTGATCAAAATTGAAATAATTTATTGACAGTTTTGAAGTAATTTTAAATCATTAATAAATAATTATTAAAAATTATTGAACATAATAAAAGCGTAGGTTGAAAACAAACAACGAGAAAATAAAAACAACAAAGAAAAGAAAATAATAAGGAAACATCTGAGGCAGTTGGAAAAAAAATACTTGAAAAAGAAAATAGATAGGTGTGGTCTGTTTGATAAAATGGATTATGTATATATATTTACAATAATTATTGATATTATTTACAGTGAAAATAATTTTAAAATTTCGAAAGAACCAAAATCAGTGGGCTGATTTTAATTTACAGATTTTTTCTCAATTTAAGGCATATTTTTTAAATTTAAATAGTTTCCTTCCATTTTCCAAGTAAAATGATAAAAACGATAGCCATTTTGAAATTTCAAATAATTGAAAACGAAATTTAATCTATGGATAAAAATAATATTTGATTTTGGTGATAAATCGTTTTTTTTAAATACCTATGTTATTTCAATAAGTTTAAACATAAAATATAATTTTCTTTTGTTAACGTTTTATTTTTAAACACATATTCATCATGGCCGATATATTTGTTTGACAAATTCATACGATATCTAATTGGTGAAAGATTTGATTTCAAACAAAATAAGAATCAAGCATGTTTCTATAATAAATCTACAAGAAAATGGCAGTAGCGTGACCAATCCGCTATTTATTTCATAGACATTGATTTTCAAATGTTTTAAAAATAATTAAGATTTTGTCATGAAAAATTGATTTTTTTGCACCAAAACAATTTGACCGATGGTTCATAACACGTCAGTTACGAGCTAAAGATCTGTATCACCATCCAATATAAATATATATGTACACACAACTCTCATTATAATATTTAATACGAAAATATAAATTCAGCAATTTGCACAAACTTCAAACAGAGATTAAAATATAATATGATGATTAATTATTGCAGGGATCGTTCATTTACACAAATAAATCTATAGCTGCTCGCCCTAAACCTAAACGCAACACAAAATGAGATCTATACTAATGGTAAAAAATATGATTTTAAAAATAAATTTTCCAATCTTATTGCTTTTGTCATAGATAATCCACGGTTAAATTTCTCAATCTATACTCTATAGCTTTGGCCGTGACTTAAGCAGCAACGTGTCAAGAATGTAAATCCGCAATTAACATGACTGATTATACAATTTCAATTACAAATACATGTGTAAATTAAAATGATGTAAATTTATCAATAATAATAATAATAATTGTTTATCGCGGCGAATACTTTGGATTGTCTGGGCCGTACGTGAAACTCCTCAATTCGTACGATAGTTCTTTAGAAGCGTATTTAGATATAGAATTCGAGCGACTGCGCGCATTGTTTTCTTCGTCCTTTTCGCTGTCGCTGCCGCCGTTTTGTGCACAAAACGCCGCGAGTTCGAAACAGCCGTCGGAACGATTCATTTTCTTTTTGACCTCGTTGGAATTCAAGTCAGATTCGAAAGCCCCGAAGTTTCGGTTGATCCTCGAAGGAATGTCGGTTGTGATGACTTTCTTTGATCTTTTTTCAAATGTTCCGGTTTCAACAGTTTTCTTCTTTCGTCCTTCTGTGTTCTCCGGGTGGAAGGGGCCGTTCTGGAGCTGCATGGAGATGGCGGAGTTCAGCGAGTGCGCCGTGTCCAAGTCCGCTTTGCGGGAGACGATTATTCGGATGTCGGTATGGAGGTACACCTTGCCGGACTTTGATGTTAGAAATCTGGAAAATTTCATATTCATCGTTATGAGGGATGACTTTATTGTATTTTTTAAGTGCTCTGATTTCTCGTGTTAAATTTAGATCAAAATAATTAACGATAAAAGAATTAATTTAGTTTAGTTTAAGATTAGGTTAGTTTTCTTTCTTCACTTTCTTTCAATGTTCTGTTTCGTCATTAATTCACGTAGAACAAAGGGGGTGGAGGGTAGAAACAGTTTGGAAGTCAATGGTTCAAAGGCATCACAGCAATTAGCCTCAATTCAATTCTGCAAGAAGCACAAGAATCAAATACATCATTTTCGTATGAATACCATACAAGAGTCCCGACTGTCCGGACCCAGTGGCAATGGCATCCCCAACTGGAGTATGTTGTGAGAGTAGGGAAAGGAAGATTGGGACGTTTCAAAAGGATAAGCGTATTCTTGAGGGCACAATAAAAAGACCCTCACCTCAGATGTATGAGGTAGCGCAGTGCGCGTGGATCGGGTTTGGCGCCGTCCTGGCATGCCACGGCGGGCACGCACAGCGTTCGCTGGCGTAGGAAGGTCTTGGAGTTGGCAGGCATGTCGGCCATGTCGTACATCACCACAAACATCTTGACCACGGTGCCATGCGGGTTGAACAGGGTGGCCTGGATGGTGCCGGCGCGTGGCACGTTATAGCCGCGCCGCCCTAAGTTTATGTGCCCCTGGAAACAAAAACACACAATTGACTGTTATTCCGCCATTCCAATTCACAATATTATTAATTTTATGAAGACATTTTCCCCCCTTTTGGATTTCTAATTGAGAATAATATATTTTTGTTTCTTACCATCGTGTCCTTTATCCACGACAGTATAGTAAACTTTAAATCTGACCTGAAGTTGATACGAACCATTCTTGCGCAGGTTATAATTATTATAACAACATTATTATTGCAGAGCAAATAAAATAGTTTTTGTTTACATATTTATTTATTACGGAATTTCTATAAAATAAAATTTTGTTGTTTAGTCCAGTGGTTAAATCTCTTCCATATTCTATGAATTCTATGAATTCTAATCAAATATTCTATGTACAGAATTTACAGAAAGGACAAGGTCAGAATCGCTTGCGCCAACATTTCCCCATAAGATGGGTAAAAATTTTATTCACCTTGCAACTCCAGAATATTTTTTAATGATTTTATCTGTGGCATCAAAATGTCAAATTTGCCGCTATTCTTTCTGCCAAAGTCGATGTGTGTTACTTGATGAAAACATTGTAAAACCTATCAATTTACATAATTAACGCAAGTAATGTTGTTTTGGTACATAGTTTATTGTTCTAGGAATGTGTTTCGGTCAATAAAATATACGATAACTCAAAATTAATCCACAAAACATTCAATTCAAAATTCAAAGTCGTGCTTTGTTAGGGAATTTCCGTGTTTTTCCTGGCTTGTCACAGGTTAAAAGTGAAATTATTTGAAAATCTTGTTTGACAAAGAAATTTGGAGCAAGAATAAAGAAAAGGATTTGTTTTGGAAGCAGGATAGTTTTTCTTTGTGAAGAAAATATTTTATTTTTTCACTTCATATTCATCGTTCAGTGATCACCCCAACGAACCGCGCTATGAATTATTGTTAGGCTTTTCCAGAAAAACTAAACTAATATATATTTTTTTACATGAGCTCCACACAAATAACACAATCACATATAAACTGTGATTGTGTTATTTTCCCCAACTCCCCAAGCATACAGTGGTAAGTGATTGGTTTTCCTTTTTCCTTACTTTCCTTGTTTTTATCCTGCATTTGCTTTCACCCCGTTCCATGAATAATGTGTAATAAGAATACAGTTTGGGTATGAGGGAGCTGTTGAAGTACGGAAGATTTGTTTCTCACCAGGTAAGGTGCAGAGGTGGTGTTGTCCCCCAGCGAGTAGAAGAAGACAGTGACGGGCAGCTTGAGATGAGCGGGGCAGAAGGAGCCTGAAGCCCCTATCTCCGCCGTGAAGCCGGCCACCGTAGCCGCTGGCTCCAGCCGGCCGTTGAGGACCGACTCCTCGAAGCTGCCTGGAAAATGAAGAAGATAAAATATAATAATAAATAGTTAGTAATTTCACATACATAACAAAAACACAGTCATTACAGGAGCTGCAGGAGGCAGTGGCAAAGACCGCGTCAATGGGAATCTTTAAAAAATCAAAATGGATTTACCTTTTTCCCTCATTCAAAGGAAGGTGTGAACCTCCCTGTAGAACACGTAAATACAAAAACTATATTTGCGTGATCTTACGTTTTATAGGCGTGATATGAGAGATCTTGCAGATGTTAATGAAACGCGCGTGGACGAGATTAACATTTATTTGCACAATATAAATTCTGTGTTGTAAGCTACATGCTAGACAGAAACTCGCTAAGGGAACTGGTAGGCCTACTAACAGGACACTGCCATCTCAGGAAACACATGCAGCTATCGGGAGTGGAAAGCACCAGTAGATGTAGAAAATGTGAAGAGGATGAAGAGACTCCAATTCACTTATGGTGCCAATGTCCTGCCCTGGTGGGAATTAGGCTCAGATACCTGGGGAGACATGTTGTAGAACCAGAAGACCTAGCCACGTATCCGATAACAACTCTGGTGAACTTTATTAAAGGGACTGGATTATTATTAAAGGATTGAGGTAAAATGGGAGAAAGTTATATGGGCCCATGGCCTAAGTACTCACGGGAACCAATGGTAAACCGTCTCCGCTTTAAAAAAAAAAAAAAAAAGCTATGTGCTAACTATCGGTGCTGTCTGTGATTAAGGAGAGCGAGCAGGAATATCCATCACCTTTTATACACTGTTTCTGCTGTCTCGCTATTGCATATTTAAAAAGCAGGAGTACCAATAAAACCATTCTCATAATAGCGTTTGGCATATAGTCTGACAGTAGCTTAAAACATTTTAAGCACAGAAAACAAAGAATGCCCACACCTAAAAAAATATTAATAAATATATAGTGTAGAGATGGGTAAGCTCTGCATTTTGCCGGAGACCTCCGAGAAGTGCTTCCTTTTAAAAGTACCGAGTATTGAGTTCTTGGAGCAGGTCCGGGTCTCAGTTCTTGGGTGCGAACAGGGTACTGGGTGCTGTTGCGACTACCGGGACGCATGAGTTCAGCCGGAGCCGGAACCCGCAAAAGAACTCGAACCTGGGACCTGCTCCCGACTTGCGAGTGGCTCGGATCGCGAACACGGGAACGCCGGTTGAAGGATTCGGCTTGTGGCTCTGAGTCCTGCTCCGAGTTCCAGGCTTGGGTCCGAGTAAGGAACCGGGTTCTCTGGGAGTAGTCGATTTAAAAAAGGCGTAGAAGTAGGATCCGCTACCCGCAAAAAACCCGAGTTCAAGAGCCCACTCCAGCTGAACCTACACATCGCTAATACAGTGTGATTCAATCTGAAACGAACACCTCTGCCATCGGTAACCCCAAGTGATTTGCTACGTTTGGTGACTTAGCAGAGGTACCCGGGTGACTCAGCAGAGGTATGTTTGTCTGGGTCTTAGTGGAGGATACATCTACCCACCAACAGTGTGGCCAGTCGAATCGGGACAGACCGGTTGATGGAAACATTTGGACCTCTAAAGCAGGCCTCTCTCGGAAGAGCCTTGCACCGCATGTGGGGGGAATGGATTCATTCGCCCGTCACGTCAAACAGGCCCTGAGGGAAATTATTTTCTTCAAGGCCTCCTACGTGGAGCTAATGTAAAAAACAAAAAAAATCACTTTTATATATTTTATCTATAATATAAAAATGAATCGCTGAATGTGTTGCTAAGCGCATAACTTTCGAACGACTGCACCAAATTGGATAATTCTTTTTTTTGTGTGTTCGTTATTGTCAGGACAAGATTTTTATAAAACTTCCGGTGAGCTCCGGCATTATGAAATTTGTATAAAAAAATTGCTATTGGTGGCACGCGAGGTTTGAAAACTGAATGTATGGAAAGCAGGAGGGAGGGAGAGATGGGGGAGGGGAACCAGGGAGGGGGAGGGGGTTCGCGGGACAGGGGAAGGTGGGGAAGTAGAGTGGGGAAATGGAAGGTGGAGGTGACGGAGTGGGAACAGGAGAAAAAAAGGGGAGGCGGAAGGGGAACAGGACGAATGGGAAAGGACACTCAGGGAGAAACAATTTCTTTATTAAATGGCATAGCAACGCATGCCGAGACCAGCTAGTTATTAAATAAAAGTGGTGTTGTAAATTATAATATAACATCACCAATTTATCTGCTTCATATGTAAATATAATACGTGATTTGTTTTATTTTTTGATATCCTGGAGTGATTTTCATACAAAAGAACCAACATCCTTTCCTATATATTATGTACTCTGTTTTTACTGGTCCACGATTCCATCTAAAATCCTGAAGATGAAAATGCTGAATGGGATATTTTACAAGTAAATTCAACTCACCCAGCAATCCGCTAGTGGTTCCGTGTCTGAATATCTTCCTCTTGCTGGACACCTTCAAGACGTCGGCGCTGGTGGAGCTGACGGGGGCCAAGAGGGTGGGGGCAGCGGGGGCCACTAGGGCGGCAGGCCCTAGCACGCAAGGGGGCCCGCCCGGAGAGGGGGGCCGACCCCAGGGTAGCGGGGAGCCGGGGCTGGAGCCCGGGGACCAGGGCTGGCAGGACAGTTCCAGATCAGGGATTAGACCGTACAGGGCACTGGAAAAAGACAGGTGACTTATTAAAACATTGCCATCGGCAAAACTTTCGGCATCTAATTTAAGACGAGGCAATGAAGCACTGTGAAGTAAAGCAAAATCATTTATCACTTACAAATCAAATTAATCAAACTACAGCGGAATTCACACATTGATCTTATCTCAAAAAAGTTAACAAAACTCATCTAATTCTTCAAAAAATTACGAAACATCTTGTCAATGAGGGATTTAAAGAGAGTATATTATGCTTTATGCCACTCTCGATTAGAATATGGAGTAATAGGATGGGGCTCAGCAGCATCTAATTACATAAAACAACTTAAGGTAACTCAGAATTGCATCATAAAGACCTTACTGAAGGTCCCCATAAGGACGTCAACAACAGAAATTTTTAAACAGTTTGATGTTCCAAGGATACAGAAAATTTATGCCAAAACATTCTAGTACATCACCACAAAAATGATTCAGAGGCAGCTCACAGGCTCATAAAACCAGAGCCAAACAAATAGACATGCCTAATATACCAAAGTGTAACTCTTCATTTGGACAAAGAAGTTATGAATTTTAAGCAGTACAGTTATATAACAAACTCCCACTTAGTATCAAACAAATTAAAACAAAAAATAGCTACATTAAGGACATTAAATGTTGGCTGAAGGAACTATCAGAAAATGAACTTATTAGTATATTTAAAACATCGTCATAGAAGTTTCCGGAAAACCTTATCCGAACAATGAAGTTAAACCATAGAAGTCGCTGAAAACTTATCCAAAGCATAGTACCCCTCAGCACAGGATCTCCTAGTGAGGAGGACTACGAATATATTTTCTATTTTATATATGTATATACCTAACATGTTTGATATAAAAATGTAATAAAAATAAATGTATAGTTACTAAATAAAAATAAAAAAACTGAGAAAAAATATATGATTGAAGAAGAAGATAACACTAATAATCTAAATGAAAATATAAAAGAGAACAAGACACAGAAAAATAGATAATGGTCGCAACTGGGACTCAAGCCCAGAACCTCTTGTCTAACCGGGACGTGCGCATTTACCAATTCAGTCATTGCCACCTTCTAAGAAACCGTCATAATTGTCAATCTCATATTTTTAAATTTTTGAATTAACAATATTATTTTTGACTAATTTTTTCCAAATCATGTTTTCCAATTCCAAGAATCGTTCTAAGAACAGCCTAGCGATTCCGTATTTTTTGTGAGATCGTTATTGGATAACGGACGTAATCTCCCGTCAGATTTGCGTGATTTTTATGGCTGTTTTTGCGTTTTCTATGTACAACATGCATTAAATGAGAAAATAATCATGCGTACTTGCAGGAATTCATGTTTAAATCGATCTAAACTAAAATATGTGACGTAAATATCACACAAATCTGACAGGAGATCACGTCCGTTATCCAATAACGATCACACAAAAAATACGGAATCGCTCGGCTGGTTTGTATAGATAGAGTCTCAGATAAATATATCTGATTTTATTCATAAAAAGAGAATATTGAATATTCATTTAGACTTTTATAAAAAGGTATATTCCTTATGAATAAAATCGGATATATTTATCCGAGACTCTCTCTAGGTTACAAACCAATTCTTAGAACGGTTGTTTCCAATTAAAAGGGTAGTTGTCTATAATATGGAAAAATTAGCGGAAAATAATATTTTTAATTCTAAAATTTGAAAATATGAGATTAACAATTATGACGGTTTCTTAGAAGGCGGCAATGTCTGAATTGGTAAACGCACGCGTCCCGGTTAGACGAGAGGTTCTGGGTTCGAGTCCCAGTTGCAACCATTATCTTTTTCAATTTTACTGTGTCTTGTTCTCTTTCATATTTTTGATTAGATTATTAGTGTTATCTTTTTCTTCAATGATATATAACATTGATGGGAATAATCTTCGAAAGTTATAAAAAAAGTGTTGTTCTCATTAAAAGAACTTACAAATAATATTATAGATGCTTTCACTAAATACACATTTTGGCCTATCAAATATTCGAGAATTTTTTGTTAACCCTTTTTGTAAGTCCATCTGGACATATGTACCTATAAGGGAACGTACCCATACTACGTGACCAACTTTTTGCAATTTTTAACCCCCCCCCCCCCCCCCGGTGACCAAAATCCTAAGCAACCCACCGCCCATTTGTATGGAGCGTGACATTTTGAAGACCCCCCCCCCCCTAAACGTGTCACGTAGTTTGGGTACGTTCCCTAAGGAGGCGTAATTAATGTATGCCCCCTAAAAACTGCTTTAAAGTGCAATATCCCCTTTATGGATATGGTTTTGTTGTATAATGAGGCAAATTAAGTTCTTTAGAAAATGATCAGAAAACATTTTAGTATGTTTGCATGAACTTCATAAAATAAAAATAAACATGTTTTGCTGTGTTTTTTACAAAATCCGTATTTCCGCCATTGACAGCTGCTGAAAATCGCACGCAAATTTCATAGGAAATTCTTTTAAAATCGTTCAGAGTAGCTACAATAATCAAATAGAACATAGGTCCCAGATTGATACTGGCGCAAGTGATTCTGACCTTGTCCTTCATACGTTTCTTTATACATAAAGGTTAAAATCGCATTTAAAAAAAAAAAAAGGAAAGATTTTTTTTGGTGTCCGCCGGTAGGCAAACCACAGAATGCGAAAATTTCAACCTTATCGCCATCTATATAAGGAATGCATGATTTCGTCCAAATCCGAATGTTACATGCCTCAGTACATCGCCTTAACCCCCGAGTGATAGAATATTCTTGTTATGTATTTCTATGGACAACTTGAAGAGGGATGTACAGCTTGTTCCACTATCGACCTTTTACTTTTTGTTTTAGGGATGTCACTAAAAGAATAACGGAGTTAAAACGGTTTCTATGGAGACGTATAAACACACTTATTGTTCTTGACTGCTGTCGTATTTCTAACGCATATATCTGCTTAAGTTGCTGACCGGTTAAGCTTTAATCCTTGTCAAGGCTCTTAACAAGATAATAAATTTTAATGCAAGTTATCTTTTTGAATAGTAAAGTACATATTATTATTATTCCATTATTGTTAAATATTTATCTTAACCTTCGACATGCCAAGATCTAAAACAAAACTTGTGATGGGTCACTGAGATACCCCTGCCTGTTATCATTTATAAAGAACCAATACAATACAATAAATTCACTATTTAATCTGATACATAGTAACATGGAGGATATCACAGTGAAACGTCACAACATAGTGAAACTGCCCCCACAACATTTTTTTTCTTATTTTAAATTTTGTAATCTTCTCCGTAATAATTTGGTGTATAACTGTTTTATGGAGAACATGAAAAAAAAAATAACAATTTAATAATTTTATAAATAACAACATCTAAGATTTTGATTGCCCTTATCGCAACGGGAGAGCTAAGAAATTGCTTGGACAATTTTTTGTTGTTGACGAATAGCAGAACTTTATGACAATAATGGCAACCCTTTTAGTGGCTCTATTTGACTAGAAGATCTCAAGCTTAGGCTTAAATACCATCAAGAAATCAGTAATTTATTATGAATTTAACTTTAGGTGTGTTTTACTAACCTTTTGATGCCCGATACACTGTTGATGGAGCTATCAAAATCGAAGCAGGACTTCCCCCTCCTCAGCGGTGCCGGACTGGAAGTCAAAGGTAACCCAGTCCTCGAGTGGAAGACCATTGAAGCGGCGGAGTCCAGCCTCCAGCGAAACCTGTCCATTTCGGACACCGATGGCACTGCAGCACCGCTTTCCAAACTCTTCCCAAAAGCGTTCAAATCCTCGTTTCCTTCAATGTCCCAGTTTTGAGGTGCATCTCCAATAAAATGTATTCCATCTTCGTCACCTCTAAAATGCTTGCAGCTGTGTCCACAATCGCTTTCTACATCCTCATAAGCATGCTTCCCCATTTGTTTAGAGTCAATGTGCACAAAATTAGCGTAGTCTCCCTTTTCATACATGACAACGTGTTGTTCATGGTTTTTGGAATAATTTTCGACAGAGTCGGGTGGAGGGAAGCTCTTGTAAGTATTGCTGGTATGATCCAAATATGTATTTGAATTGGTCATGTAGGTGATGCCAGATGCCTCGTCTTTGTAAAGGAAATCCTCGTCTTGTTCATTGCCAAATTCATTGGCGAGATAGTCAGCACGATTGGCAATTTTTATCGGATTGCTCTTGGGGGTGTCTTTCTGCTTTTGCTCTATTCTCTCCATCATGATTTTTTCAATCTTGTTGAAGGGAGAGGGCCTTTTGTGTTTGGGTTTCCGAATGAAGTCCACCGCCTTGTCGGAATTCTGAAGGAGACTGGAATTCTTGGATGTTGTTGAGTTGTTGTCGTTGTTGTTGAGAGTTATGTCTGTTTGGTCGGTGCGATCACTCTGAGAATGAGAAATGTCTTTGGCGAACCTATCGCCATACGCCGACACGGGAGAAATCATATTATAATCGTTACTACAACTAGAATTATTACCACTATTTATATTAAATATATTTTTATCACACTGGCATTTATTTATCACACTATTACTACTATCACATTTGTTCGGAGCCACTTCCACTGAACTGGCACTGTTCTCATTGTCTTTATCACAATTGTCCATGGCGTTGACCTCTTGGTGGGCAGTTTTCCCGGGCAACCGGCTGCACCTCTCGATGGCTTCCAGGAACAAGTCTGACTTGTTGATGGTGGTCAAGTCGTGGGTGCCCCTAGACCGCCTCATCCCTCCCTCGCGGCTAAACCCGCTGTCATCCATCTCTTCCGCGTACAAATTATTGCTACAATCAAAGCACTTTGGTACTAGGGGTTTCCCGCAGTCACACGCATAGTTGTCGGTTTGCGTGTAACTGGAGATTAGCTTCTTAACGGACGGTTGGTAGTTATCATTGCTGTCACTAAGTCGGCCGGAGGCTTCGTCAGGATGACAGCAACTAATTTGGCAGTGTTTGTTCTGAGAACCGACGTGATATGTTTTGGGATTAATGTCTTCGAATTGGCTGCACGATTTGACCGAGGCCATTTGATCGCAGCCGATCGAAGAGCAAACGCATTCGAAATCTTTTATTGTATAAACCTCTCTGGAAGACAAGGCTCCGTGCAGAGAAACGGAAGTTCTGTAGTTTCCCATGCGGAGAGCATGGTCAAAGCGAGAGGCTTGGAGGATGGGTATGGAAGTGGCGGAGTGGGAATCAGAAGAAGGCTTTGGGTTAGCTATTTGCTTTGGCACCTTTGTTGAGTTGGCTGTTTCGTTGTTAGGAGCCACCTTGGTAGATGTCCCCTCAGGTACTGAGTTCTTCTGTCTGCCGGGGTCGAGTCCACTACTCGGGTATTGGGTGGTCACTTCCCCGTTGGCGCTCGTATTAGAAATGAGATCATTGTGTCTGCTAGCGCTCCTCCTGCTGAACTTGACTTTGGGAGAGTGCTCCTGCTTGCACTCTGAGTTATCCTGACTGGACATTCCGCTCTCCCTCTGCTTCAGCTTGGCTTCTTTCCTCAGTCTGCGCATGTATTTAGCTATCTCCTTAGCCCTACGCTCATCCAAAACGTTTATCTTTTCATCTGCTTTTCCTTCTTCACTCTTCTGCTTCGTATTCTTGCCGTCTTGTAGTTGGACTCCTTGATCAGACTCTTCGTCGCAATTGCACCGGTGTTTTCCTTTCTGTCTGCAAGGGGTCTGCATCCTGTCATCGACGAGAACATAGTTGACGACACTATCCGAAGGCACTTGAATGTTGGATTCGTCATAGAACTGATACGAACTGTCCACGACTTTGGACTTCCTCTTGCAAGCCTTGTGCAGTGGTCCTTCGCACGGGGTGCCGGTGGAGCAAGAAAACCCTGAATCATTAAGATCTGACTGTTCAGGAGTGGAACCTCTGGAATTGGGTGCGCAATAGACGTCTGAATTGGGTGACGAATAAGCTGAGAGTTTTCTGGTGATCCCGCTTGCGCATCCCATGTCGGGATTTATGATTCCAAGATCTGGTGAAAACGTCG
The DNA here is from genome assembly GCA_917880885.1 of Limnephilus marmoratus. Classification (NCBI taxonomy): domain Eukaryota; kingdom Metazoa; phylum Arthropoda; class Insecta; order Trichoptera; family Limnephilidae; genus Limnephilus; species Limnephilus marmoratus. Next base: position 18,569,807 of record OU862932.1, read on the forward strand.
CTCCTTTAATTCTGCTCTTGCAGTCGTCACTCAAGCCATCCATCTTCTTGAGACCTTGATAGTTCATTCTGGAACATGTGGCATTATCTTCCGCTAGACTGCAGACAGCGGCCAGGCTGTTAGCCAGCATCTCTTCACTCATTGCGGCGTTCATCATATCCTTGCTCCTCCTGCGCTTCAGGGTGCTGGGATTACTGGACAGACAAGCGCAACGAACAACCGGCACCTCCTCCACCCGTGGCAAACTTTCCAACAAGACTTTTAAGAATACGTTGCTGCCGATATCCGTGATGGGGAAAGTGTGTTTTACAGGCTCAACTTTAAACTCGGAAATTCTGTAAGTCTCCCCGGGTATTTTGAGACAGTAGACGACATTTAGATTTTTCTTTTTATCCTGATTTTCGTCTTTGTCTTCCTCATCACAGTTGGCTTCATACTTCTTGAAGTTGCAGGTCTCGCGGCTCAGTTTGCGCTGGCGCTCTGATGGTGACTGTTCCCGGATCTCCTTGGTCTTCTCTTCTTCCCGGATCTTGGCTCCCCAGGCAGATATTTGAGAGAAGTGCAGCTGGGAGCGGACGGCCTTGAGGAGCCACTGGGAGGTGATGTGGTTGGCTGGATCTTGAGCCCTAGAAAGTCAAAGAAAGAAATTAATCCAAGAATTGCACAGGCACTTAATGCTGTCCAGAATTCTAAAGGATACTGCCAAAGATATTTTATTCAATCAAGCCAGTCTATTCATGGCCTTTCACAATCATCAAAATGGATGCTTGAGTGTGGTCTGTCTTTAAATATAGTTTTATGCTACTATGTTTACCATTGATGTTTTGGTTATAAAAGAAGCTGTTCACACTCAGACTGCTCACAATCGAACTTGGCGTAGAGATCTGATAAAGATCAAATTAATGATGAAAGAAAAATAAATTATCGCAATATTGTAACACATATCGTCTTGCATGATATAAGTTGGCCTATATTCATTGATATTTGGCACACATCAAGGTTATTGTTTTCGTTCAACAGTTGCAACAACTATATCTTTTATACATACATAGGGATTGATGCAGTTTGTAGTGATTTTAAATTTAAAAAATTACTAATCAATAAAATATTTTCGTACACTGTTAAGCATAGTACGCATATTTGTTCTTAAAACAGACAAATAAGAATGAAGACTCGAGGCAATGCCTACACATACAGATTTACTCGACAAGATTTGCTTGACAGTAGATCTGTGCTTAACTGTTGGACCCTCAGCATGTCTACTACGCAGAAAAAAGATTGGCTTTTTTAGCGAGTCTCTTAGCGTACATACTCTAGAGTTTGGCTCGTTGGCCCGAAGAAATTAAGTATCAATTTGGGAGGTGTGTATGGATTATTATTTTTATTCTTAAACTAACGTTTAAGACAAGATTTTTATGCATAGCACAAAGGGTAACAATTATTATAAGCAATAATTATCAGCCTGAAACACTCATCCACATTGAAAAATCTTCCGAGGAAAGATACATGACGCCAACGGGACATGTCTTTACTCGGAAGATTTTTCAATGTGGATGAGTGTTTCAGGCTGATAATTATTGCTTATAATAATTGTTACCCTTTGTGCTATGCATAAAAATCTGGTCTTAAACGTTAGTTTAACAATAAAAATAATAATTAATATTTGACAAGTTTAAGTATTTCCCCAATAAATGAAGACATAATTTGTCTCGACGCCACCTAGCGAGGGATTTTAACACTAACAATGTTTCTCTCGCAAAAATAAAGTTGGTTGTTTTCAGGTGGAAAAAATATAATAAGCAGTAATTGTTGAATGAAACACTAGTATATATTGAATCATTTGGCGGGTACGAGATAAGCCGCCATAGCTCAATTGGGAGAGCAGCTGACCGGCAATCAGAAGGACACGGGTTCATGTCCCGTTGGCGTCATGTATCTTTTCTCGGAAGATTTTTCAATGTGGATGAGTGTTTCAGGCTGATAATTATTGCTTATAATAAGGTGTGTATGGGTACCGCCACATATATGTATGGGTACCACCGCATTCATTGGATAACCAACACCTCTGTCATAAGTCTCCCAAGTGGTTCGTTACGCTACAGGAGTGCACTGTGGCAGACCGGATTGGGAGAGTCTGCTTGAGGGAAATCTTTTGACCTGACCAGCAGAGCTCACTTGGAACACCGCTTTGCACCGCAGTGGGAGGGATGTATTCATTCATCCATCACTCATGGACACACTGATACCCAGATTCCTACCCACACTTCTTACCTATTTTCTTCCCCGAACTTCCTTTCTTAAAAAGACTGTCCACACAACATCCCCAAAGATGACATTGGCCCTGAGAATTATTTTCTTCAGAAAAAGTAGAAAAGAGTTAATTACGAGTTCTAAATCGCTGCGAGTCACTGAGCCATGAATTTTGCCACCCATACGGCAGTGTTTACTCGATATCAAGTAAAGCCGTCAAATAAGAATGAATGTACATTAAGTTGAGTACCCACCTCTTGGTGTAAATAGACATGGTCCAGCGCTCCAGCAGATGCAGGGGGCCCCGGCAGCCGGCAGAGCAGTCGGGCGCCAGCAGCACCTCAATGCAGAGCGGGATGTGTTCGCGCCACAGGGCCTCCGCGTGGCCCCGCAGCGCCAGGGCACGCCCGCGCCCCCGCGTCCCCACCGGGGAGTGTGTCGACGTCCCGGCCTGCAATACATTGATCATTATTTATTATTAACATCGTAATACATTTATCATTATTAACGCCGTAATAAGTTTTATGGTTATTTCCTTTTGGGGTGTTATGCCGTGTTGCACTACCTCCTCCTTTAGCCAACGTTTCGGACAGCGTTACAGTGTCCATCATCAGGGCAGATGTGTAGGCAACACGGAATAACACCCCAAAAGGAAGTAACCATAAAATTTTTGGCCGTGAAAATCTAAAACCATATCTGCCGTAATAAGTTGATCATTCATTATTAATTCTGTAATACGTTGATCATTATTCATTATTAATTCTGCAATACATTGACCATTATTCATTATTAATTCCGTAATACATTGATCAATTCATTATTAACATTGTAATACATTGATCATTGTTCATTATTAATTACGTAATACATAGGTCATTATTCATTATTAATTCTGTAATACATTGATCATTATTCATTATTAACGCCGTAATACATTGGTCATTATTCATTATTAACCCTTTGAGGAGTATTGCCGCACGTGTGCGGTGACACTCGGACGATCCAAATAGAGTATTGTCGCACACGTGCGGCAGTACGATTTTATTTCGTTTTTTCTATGCTGTGTTTGTAATTTCGATTAAATTATGATTTATAGATAATACAAATATATTTGTCAAACATTTTTACATGTTCTTACCAAAATTGTTACGTATTTCACGTTACGTATTACGTAATTCAGTGGCTCTCAACATTTTACAAAAAATTAGGAAAAACTTGAAAAATAACTCACTCCCACGAAGTAGATGACAAAAAAATAACTCACTAATCAAAAGGTTAATTCCGTAATATTCATTGTCAACACTGTAATACATTGATCATTATTAATTCCGTAATACATTGATCATTATTCATTATTAAGCGTGTACTTTTCATGAATAATTATTATTACAGATAAATTAAACAATTTTACTACGTTTGAACCACTTTTATATTTGAGTAAGTGAAATCAGTATACATTTGCTGTGAAGAAGGAACGGTCGTTCTGAAACCGGTCGGATTTACTCAAATATGAAAGTGGTTCAAACAAAGTTAAATTGTTTAATTTATCTATAACGGATAACCACAAAGTTATAGCTACATTCAAAAGTATAATTATTATTACATTTACTAGCCGCATTATCGCCTACTGCTGTGTACACACACAGCTATAATATATGTGGCTTGATGTATTTCAGCATATCGCTCGCCATATATTCCAATTGAGAATGTACAGCGAGCGATGTGCCGAAATACGCCAAGCCACGTATGATATAGCTGTGTGTGTACACAGCTTATGAATCCGGAGGTCGCGGGTTCAATCCCCAGCAAACTTCGTCCTTCTTCTAAAACTCACCAAGTGAAAAAATCAGGTGAAATTTTTTAATTATTTGTATGGAAAAAAATTGTATGAGAAAAACCACAGAATTTCGAAAAAAGCATGGACATATGAATATATCTGGACCTGCCCTAAGTGATAAAAGCGTATTATTTCCCCCTCCCCATACCGGTTCCATGGAGCCGGCTGGGCTTACGAGAGCCTCGCTTGAATCTAAAAAATGTGATGTCATCATTCTTGTCCTGACCAGCACCGAGCTCACATCGTACATTTTACAAAATAACACGGGAAAAATGAGAGCTTGTGCTATACATGCTATACCCTAAAATATGTAGACATAGCGAATGTGGGCGGTACTCCAGTGAGCTCGTCGCTGGTTACAGGGGCAAGGAAACTATGAAACATTTGTAAAAGTGTCTTAACTAAATACGGCAACAAAATATTCCTCTGAAAATCGGCGAACTTTACTTTGCCGCATTTGGACTTTACAAATATGTTAATAACGTGGCGAGCAATTCGTGCTCCCATGTAAAAAGGTCTATTCATTCAAAAGCAGATTTTGTTTTTAAGAACTAAATGGTGATATTATAATGCGAGATGCCTATACACTGTCAGATTGAGTTTTTAACGAATCACAGTCATCTTTCCCCTCTTCCCCCCCCATAATTTGGTTTTACCTCTCATCTGTATCTTCTCTTCTATTAAATTTGGATGTCTATGGAAAAGTCATTTCTCTTCTTCAGTTCTAACATCACATAGAATCATCTCCGGAAGTTATAGCACCTTACCCCCAAACACCCTGGATAATTTTGTAACATGATTGAATTCCATTTTAAAATAACTACATCAAAAAAGTATATATTAAATGTATTTATGTAACATGTAAATACACACCTTCTCCTGGTCCTCCTCTCCATTCCCAAACTGCACTCGCTGGTAGATCTTGGCACCAAGCAGCGCTGACAGCAGCTTCCTGTGCACATCCTCCTTCCTCCGCACCACTTCTCCATCCTCACTGCCGCCTCCTCCACCAAAACCCGCACTGCCAGCAGCCGCTGATGACGTATTTGGGTTATTCGACTGCTCTGCACCGGCGCTCCGTACTAAATTTGCAGTAGCAACAGCCGCAGATGGTGTATTCAAGTTATTGGACTGCTCTAATGATGACGTACCGGCGTTCCAAGCAAAACTTGCAGCAGTAGAAGTGGCAGACGGTGCATTCAAGTTGATCATACGCTCAAGACTGGCATTTCTCATAAAACTATTGGACTGCTCTCCACTGGCATGCCTCGTGCTATTTACTGGGTCAGTTGTGTTATTCGTATCCTTAATGGTAGCATTGGTCGCATTTATGTTAGATTGTTCTGGATCTTCTCCGTTTCTCTGTTCCTGGCTGCCGAAGCTGCCGTTCCTGGAGTGGAAGCGCTCGGGCGACTGTTCGCTGTTGGCCCGGCCGTACGCGTTGTGGGGGGGTGCAGAGAGGGGTGGGGCGGTGGCGTGTGGGTGACGGGGAGTGGCCCGGCCCTCGATGATGAGGGTGCCGAGCTCTAGAAGGAGCGCGGCGCCCTGCACCGGCGGGGGTGCGGCATCACAGCTGTGCATCTAAAAACAAAAACAAAAAATATATAAATAAATGTATCCTCTATTTTTTTGTAAAATTTAATGCTACACAATGTGTACGTTTTATAAAATAGGTAATTTATAAAGAGAACAAAGTGAAAAAAGTGAAGCGGCACTCATGTGAATAAGATGTAAGAATGCACAAGAGTACCGCCTGAAGCCAGTGAGACTATGGCATCCCCAATTAGGGTATGTTGTGAGTTGTGAGGTTGAAGGTAAGTTGGGACGGGAAGGAGATGGGAAAGAGGAAGGTGGGAAAGAACCTGGCTGTTTAGATCTAGTCACCAAACACGGCTAAAGCCATTTCAAGCAACATTTAAATTCTGAATGGTGGTCTTACACCAGGGCGATACTGAGAGTATCTTCCACTCTGTATGTCAGCAACAATTAAATTCCAAAGCTTATTAAGGAGTAACATTTTGGGGCGACATGTGACAGAAAAATCCTTTTTTTAAATATAAAAAAATATACTTATATTTGGCTAACAGAAAAATCGATTATCATTATTATTATTTTATATTACATCACACAAGTGCGCCCCTGTCTGAATAGTAAGACAGGAGAACTATATCGCCAACCGGTTGGACAGTGTTGCGAGGCGGGTTAAGGGCCCGCAACCCGGATTTGTACCGATTTATTACATATTTCCCTTAAACACGGTAAGTTTTAAAGCTCTTAAAAAATATATTTGTTATTTTTGAAAATAATATCTAGTGCCCGCTCCGAAAAGCAAATTATATAAAATTCCCTCGATAGAAAAAAATCGCAAAGTATGCTCCAAAAATTATTATTAACACATTTGTTTCAGTTATTTTACAAGTTATATGTATGAAAAAATTCAGTGTTTCTTTAAATGCTGTTTAAGATAATGCCCGCGAGATTTTTGCTCTATTTTAAACGAGTCGTGTTTTATTAAACATTTTCGCAATTTTCGCATCGATTTTTTCGCTGTAAATGTTAGCGCTCTCCTCTAACATTCGTAATTTCGTATCTCTCCATCTTATTTTCGGGCCCGGTTGCAGAGCCTTAAGGAAGGGCTACAGGAAAGGATTTGTATTAATGTAACGTGAAAACGGTAATAAGTGAATGGATTACGGTGGTACAGGCAAATCATTTTAAGCAAATCATTTTAAGAGGGCATGCTTGAATGTATTTGTGCAAACATTGAAATTTTTAAAACGTTTTTCGAAAAAAATTTAAACACACGCCCGCAGTCCCCTCTTACCCAAAACACTGGGTGCATAGCGACGTTTATCAATTCTGTTCAAATGTAGACTCGCGTTTTTATAAAATTCTTATGCTGTTTTTTTTGTTTCATCCCTTGGCTTCCTATTAAAATTATTCAAATTGTATTTTGATCCATCCACTACACTTTACATAAACAAGGGGCCCTTTTTTTTAACCCTCAGACCTCTGGCATTTCTGTCAGAAGGTAAGAAATGTTTCAGAATGATTCCGAAAATTAAAACTATTTTTGAAAAGCTGTTGATGAAATTTCTTTGTTATTTTTAGAAATGCACATTTAATTTATGAAATATAAATTTTTTTAATGCAACTTGAAAAAGTATAAAAAATGGCTCATCTTACTTTTTTTCTAACTAAATTTACTAAGAACGAAAAGAAGAAAAACATACATACTTTATTAGACAAATGTATTATAAATGTTGTTAGGGGTCGTCCATTAATCGCGTGATTTTTTTTAGCAACTTTTTAACCCCCCCCCGTGGTGATATGTGGTGAGGTTTTAGACTAAACCCCCCCCCCTCACCAAAATCACGTGTATTTTTTTAGTACAAAGTATTTTGAAATTTTCAGAATATAATCACGAAAAATAAATACACGTGATATCTCATTATCCCCCCCCCCCCCCCTGGTAATATTTCGTGATTTTTTTCCGAACCCCCCCCCCCCCCTCAAGCTTCACGTGATTAATGGACGACACCTTATCACCTTTTTGTTGTTTCATAAAAAATAATTAATAAAAAAATTACAAATTTTCGTAAATTAGGTATCAAATTGTTGTCGTAAAATTTGGTTTCATAGAGGCGCACATTTTAATTTTTCATTTTTGTTTACCCGTTTAATCACAGGAGATTTGTCCCAGCTCACATAGGTCTCATATAAATCGTCGTAACTCCTTTACTATCATAATGAGAAATATGTTCTAATTCTAAACGGACGTTAGAAAGTCAAAACTTCTTTAAGAAATCAAAGTTTAAAATCGCAATTTGAAAAAAATATATATTTTACGATTGCATGATAAATTTTAATATTCCAAAAATTATATGTTTGTTTCGAATTCTATCTATCTATCTATCTATAAATCTATATAAATCTATAAATCTATATAAATCTATCTATCTATCTATACATATAAATAAAAATGAATCGCCGAAATGTTTGTACGCGCATAACTTCTGAACGACAGCACCAAATTGGATAATTCTTTTTTTGTTGTGTTCGTTATTGTCAGGACAAGGTTTGTATAAAACTACCGGTGAGCTCTGGCATTATGAAATTTGTAAAAAAAAATTGCAACAGGTGGCACGCGAGCTGTTTGAAAACTGAATGTACCGGGACTGAATGTATGGAATGCGGGAGGGGAGAGGAAGGAGGGGAACTCTGGTAGGGGGTTTGCGGCAGGGGGAGGGAACCAGGGAGGGGGGAGGGAAACTCGAAGAATGGGAAAGGACACGCAATTTCATTATTAAATGGCATAGCAACGCATGCCGGGAATCAGCTAGTTATAAAATAAAAGCCTATTTTATCACCTTTCCACAACAGTTTTTAGTCATCGGATATGTTCGGAAATATTTCATTTATTTGCATTTTATTGTAAAGCGGAAATATTTTTACCATCTGAAAAATTTATTCTAGATTCTAATATAAAGCGCGGTGTTTTCTCTTTCTAACACCCTTGAGATCATATTTCTTACCATGACAGTAGGGGAAATACGAAGATGTCTATAAGACCTTTATTTACGTGTGCTTAACAATTAGTTATTACAACGTCCCTTCCGGATGGAGAAAAAAAAGAGTGGTGACGGTCGCAATTTAATCATTTTTTTTAATTTCATACTGTTTGAATATTATTATTGATTTTGTTTAAATAATTAATTGAAACAATATAATGTCCACGTTCGTTGTTGTGACTAGACGTTCATGCTGCGTGTCCATGTTATCTACAAATAATACTACATAAGATAAATGTTATGTAGATAATACTCGTATAGCTATTGCCCTCATAACCGAGCGTGGAAGTAACTGGTTTATTATCATCTTGGCAAACAAACAAACAAACATAAAATTTCATTACGTTTCCCACAAACTACTCGCTTTATAATGTTACACTACAAAAATTATAACATGCAAGAGTTTTCTCTGGACTATTGTATTATGCCCGCTTTAAGGCAGGTCCACAGCTCAAACATTTGTCGCGATTTGTCGTGAAAGTCCATCAAACATCACATCAACATTTTTGTTTTCCGTCTCCTCCGTTTGTTAAGAGCGTTTAACCAGCCAGCGGACTAAAATCCACATTTCTACCTTCATCCAAAAATGCTGAAAGGCGTGATGATAAAACTATTAAAATAATGTACTTTTTGTAATTATTTTTTGATTATAAGTATTTATCATTTTTCAATAATGTCCAAATTTAACAAGAATGTTAAAAAATCTGAAATATATTAGTTTGTAAGTGCGCAAATAAATACACAAATGGACCAATTTTCGTCAAGAAACACATGTACGTACATATTTTTTAATGATTTTATTGAAACTAAAATTAAAATTCTAAAACATGCGTTTGCTAGATAATGTATTGATTTATTTTACTGCATGATTATATTATTTGAATTGGGTGTGGTATAATACAAAATCTTTTTTGAAAATTTAATAAATCTTCCAACGACCTATGGAATAACCTAATTATACTAAAAATTAAAAAAAAAATCTCAAAATTTATTACATGCGAATGCTAGATAAAAGAACAATCTTTCGAAATCCATTTATAATTTTTTGTGGAAAAGAGTCAATACGTCTAAAATCTTTTTTGAAAATGACGTATTTCCGAATGTAAACGAGGCAAGGAATGTGTGCCAAGACCGGGATGTTTGGCGGTCCGTCCTCTGTGCCGGGAATATCTACAGGAATTCCAAAAACTGAAAAAATCGAATTAATATCTATGAGAATCAAAGTGTTGACGAATATCTACAGCTCAAACTGTTGATTAATATCTATGAGAACCAAAGTGTTGACGAATATCTACAGCACCGGCAGAGGTTGAATTTGCAATTATGTATAGCATATTGGAATAACGTAATATTGCGTATGCAGTTTTAAAAACTTAATTTATGTAAGTTTGTACGTAAAAATCCCTAATATCGGACTATTGTACACATTTAGCTGATTAGTCCAACCTACGCTCTGTAGGTATTAGTTCAACCTACGCTCTGTAGATATTAGTCAACACTCTGAAGTTTGTAGATATTAATTCAACATATGAGCTGTAGATATTCGTCAGACATACAGGCTGTAGATATTAGTATCTGGAGTCTCTCTGCCTACCCCTGCGGGGAAACGGCGTGATGGTTAGTTAGTTAGTTACGTATTTCCGGTTTTCTCTGGTAATGCCCTCTTAAAACACTAAACACGGTTGAAAGATTGGTGCGAAGTTCGCGCGATCACACACAATTTGGCTTGTGGTCTGCAATAAGGACGTGTCGACGCTTAAGCAATGAGCACTTGACGTTTGACGTTTTTGGCGTTTATATCAATGTTAAAATGCGTTCTGATGAAAAAGAGATGCATCAGGGAGAAAACACAGATATTTTAATAGATATTTATTTATCAGGAAAGATTTCCGACTAATATCGATTATTGCACGGCCTAAAGTATATATTATATTATAATTTTATTATCAAATATTTTTATTATTATATTTAGGTATAATAATATTTTAAACTTGTGACTATGCCCGCTCGTTGCAAATAACCCACAAAAGGCCGTTCCGTTAATTCTCCACACACGACCGCATTGCGCGGCATCTGTCAAGAAATTAATTATTCCCCTCCCCCTCCCGCCAGCCCCCGCCTGCCTTCCCGCTTCACCCGGGATGGAATGTTTAGGAAATGTTTTCCGTCGAACATGGGAAGCTCGAGACCCAACAAAAGTTGACAATATTTATAATGTTATGATGTTGATGACAAACATTGAATGTTGTTATGGGACTGTCAAGGCAAATGACGAAGCTATGGACCCGACTTTACTCTCTCGGCGGGACAGGATTAAATTGCAACCCCGGATCTACGACTTTTTAAACTTTATAGTGGGGCCCCCTCTCGTGAGGTGAGTCTTGATGTTGACCGCTTGGGTTTATTCGGCTTAGCTCGTCTAGCCCCTAGTTCTAGATACAACGGGGATTCCCCTGGCAGAGACATCACGTACACTATGCACACGTTTAAAAAAGACTTAGGATACGTTCATACATCAACCTAGGATGTGTTAAAGAAACCAACTGGGCGTTTTAAAATTAAATGAATAACCGATACGACAACGTGCACTGGATGTCAGGCGCTTTGTGAATCGGGTTTTTTTAATCATATATATAAATTATGATTTTGACGTCCCTAAAACTGCCGACCGGGGCAGGGGCCCCGGTTTGCCCCCCCTAGATCCGGGGCTGCTGAATAGCCAGGAAATCTTTGCAATCTTCCCATTCCGCATCTCGCCAATTGGGGTTGCCGTAGTCCCACTGGCTCCGGACAGTCTTCACATAAAAACCATAAGTTTGAGAACATTCTGAAAGCTTATTAAGTTCTAAAACGATTAAAACAAAAATACATCACCCAATGAATCGAACCACCAAAAAATATATTTCAATGTTTTCATATATTTCAAACAAATCGCTTTCCATGGTCCTATGACAACTCAGTGGGAATTCAACACACTTTTGAAAAGTGATAGAAAGTCACTAAAAACTTTAAAAAATTGGCCTATAAACCCAATCGAACGTAACCTAGTGTTTCTACTATCGTGGTACGAGAGCACAACAGTATGGAGTTGACAGGAAAACACTTATTTTTTCTTCTTCTTCACAATTTATTCAATGCAACAAATTTATTTATTACAAGAGGGTCCACGACCACACCACACTGACAAATATCGAAGTCTCTACTTCGATCTCTCTCTGGTCAGTTTTCCAGTACTGAACCGTAGGTATTACTCGTACCTACCAGCTTCAGTACAATTACACAATTGAAGGCACACAGCGTGTACCTTCTCGGTTCACTCTACTAGCGAGACTCACGCAAAGGGCCTATCTTCCCTCTGCGCAACTGAAGATACACCTCGTATATCTTCCAGTTCAACCGCCATAACAAGACTCCTTCACTCTCACAGCAAGACTAACTCTCTGTTCTAAAATTCACCATATTTAAAGCAAAAATACACTAATACAAAAAGGTATAACAATGTTGGGACACTATTTGAGCGGCTCCTAAACTGAATTTTAAAATCCCGCAATAAAACAATTACCCGAGAGTCGGCAAAAAGGGCCACCAATAAAATTAAGTACATCATACAATACTGAAATGGAGAAATGGGGGAAACTAACATTAAAAATTCCCAGTTCTCATATTCTTAAATTTAACCCACAATAAAACCGTAAAATTACTTTTAAAAGTTCGCCAAAAAGGGCACATCAATAAAGGTACCTACAACTTAAACCTAAGGTACAGCTAAGGGATTAAGTTCCTTCAGTTTGGGTCATAAAAGAACCGCCAGAAAACGCTTTGTATTTTGGCGGCTGCAACAAATATTTATGCATTCTATTTGAACTGTACAGATATAAAACTACTTAAAAATAAACAATTTAAGAAATTAACCCTTTGTTCCTTATCGGTAAAGGAATGCCCCCATATAATATCAGGCCGAATACATTTATTTCTATAGGTTGGGAGCTTACTTGAAAAACCCAAGGAAGAATTTTATTTGCAAAGGTGAAATACGTTTAACTAAAATTACTAAAAATAAATAAATCGCATTCTGGAACAAACATACCCCTTCCCGTGAATTTACTTCACTAAAAAGGTAAAGAATGCGATTTTTGTATTTTTAAAAGGTACTACTGATTTAAAATAAAAAATAAACAAAAATATATACAATGTGTGATCAAATGACGGCGTACCCCTTTTTATCTAAGGGGCGTCATTTCTGACACACTGATAAAATTAACGGGTCTGTGGCCCGCATCTCGAGAAAAACCCTATCAGGTTTTAGCTTATGCTTCGTATAAACAAACAAACTTTTAATCGCTTTCATGGCGATTATTTGTCCCGTGTCTTGTAACCAATAGAATTGTTCACATAGGAACACAAACAAAAAAATAATTCTCATAAATTCGTCAATCGGTTTGCCGTTAAATGCGGAAAAACTTCTAACAATGGGCCTGGTATCATATGAAAACATTGCCTTACCGATTGATTGCGCGAAATGGTCTTCAATTATTTTAGACGTCGGCCTCTGTAATCGGCCTTGCGGCTCAGGCCGCAGCTTCCCGTTGCTTTTCTCTGCTTTGCTGAATGACCGCTCCCAGCAGCTACTTCTTGGCGGCTGATGCTGCATCGACTGCAGCGGGGGAGGTTGCCCTATCGAGAGCTTCTGATGCGTTGATCCTTTGTGCGGGGGTACCTCGTACCGCCCCTCATGCTGCTGCTCCACCCGCCGTTCCAATTCAAGCGGAAGAGCCTGTTCTTCCCGAGGTTCCGATGACGATGGGAGAGTCCGTCCTGGCGAGGGGTGTTGATATGTAGATCCTTTATGTGGGAGTAGCTCGTACTGCCCACTACTGTGCTGCTCCAACCGCTGTTCCATTTGTAGCGGAAGAGCCTGCTCTTCCCAGGGCTCTAATTGCGACGGGAGAGTATGCCCTGCCAAGGACTCCTGATGTACAGATCCTTTGTGTGGGAGTAGCTCGTCCTGCCCACTAACATGCCGCTCCCATCGCTGTTCCTTTTGCAGCTCCGTTTGAACTAGGAGACACTGCTCATCGTAGTCTCCAAGTTCTGACGATGATCCGTGGCTCGACTGGTCCACCCAGTCATTGACTCGACCATCCCGAGTCCGTCGGAAAGTCCTTGATGCAACTTCCAGAACCATTGCTGCGTACTGCTCCTCTGCCTCCAGGACCGCCATTGCAGCAGCCATCTTTATCTTTGCTTCGGAAATCTTTGCCTTTGCTTCGGCCATCTTTGCTTCAGCTAACTGTGCTACTAGGCGGGCCTTTCTTCTCGCGATGTCCACCTTCGTATCTGCTGCTTTCAGTCGCGCCTCGTACCAGCTCGTGCTGAACCCCGCCTTGCTGCTGCAGATGGATGTCATCCTCGATTGTTGTCCTGTTTCCATGATGTCTGTATTCTCGATCCGGCTCGAAGGACCATATGTTTCTGCTATCGTGGTACGAGAGCACAACAGTATGGAGTTGACAGGAAAACACTTATTTTTTCTTCTTCTTCACAATTTATTCAATGCAACAAATATATTTATTACAAGAGGGTCCACGACCACACCACACTGACAAATATCGAAGTCTCTACTTCGATCTCTCTCTGGTCAGTTTTCCAATACTGAACCGTAGGTATAACTCGTACCTACCAGCTTCAGTATAATTACACAATTGAAGGCACACAGCATGTACCTTCTAGTTTTACCCTACTAGCAAAACTAACGCAAAGGGCCTATCTTCCCTCTGCGCAACTGAAGACACACCTCGGTGTATCTTCCATTTCAACCGCCATAACAAGACTCCTTCACTCTCACAGCAAGACTAACTCTCTGTTCTAAAATTCACCATATTTAAAGCAAAAATACACTAATACAAAAAGGTATAACAATGTTGGGACACTATTTGAGCGGCTCCTAAACTGAATTTTAAAATCCCGCAATAAAACAATTACCCGAGAGTCGGCAAAAAGGGCCACCAATAAAATTAAGTACATCATACAATACTGAAATGGAGAAATGGGGGAAACTAACATTAAAAATTCCCAGTTCTCATATTCTTAAATTTAACCCACAATAAAACCGTAAAATTACTTTTAAAAGTTCGCCAAAAAGGGCACATCAATAAAGGTACCTACAACTTAAACCTAAGGTACAGCTAAGGGATTAAGTTCCTTCAGTTTGGGTCATAAAAGAACCGCCAGAAAACGCTTTGTATTTTGGCGGCTGCAACAAATATTTATGCATTCTATTTGAACTGTACAGATATAAAACTACTTAAAAATAAACAATTTAAGAAATTAACCCTTTGTTCCTTATCGGTAAAGGAATGCCCCCATATAATATCAGGCCGAATACATTTATTTCTATAGGTTGGGAGCTTACTTGAAAAACCCAAGGAAGAATTTTATTTGCAAAGGTGAAATACGTTTAACTAAAATTACTAAAAATAAATAAATCGCATTCTGGAACAAACACCTAGTTTTTTTCAGGACAGTGGAAATTCAACACACTTTTGAAATGTGATAATGTCATTAAAAGCTTTAAAAAAAACTGCCCAATAAACCTAATCTAACGTAACATAGCTTTTTTCAGGACAGTAGAAATTCAACACACTTTTGAAAAGTGATAACGTCATTAAAAGCTTTAAAATACTGGCCTATAAACCTAATCTAACGTAACATAGCTTTTTTCAGGACAGTGGAAATTCAACACACTTTTGAAAAGTGATAAAGTCATTAAAAGCTTTAAAATACTGGCCTATAAACCTAATCTAACGTAACCTACTTCTTTTCAGGACAGTGGAAATTCAACACACTTTTGAAAAGTGATAAAAAGTCATTAAAAACTTTTAAAAACCTGGCCTATAAACCTAATCTAACGTAACCTAGTTTTTTTCAGGACAATGGAAATTCAACACACTTCTGAAAAGTGATATAGTCATCAAAAGCTTTAAAAAAACTGGCCTATAAACCTAATCTAACATAACCTAGTTTTTTCAGGACAGTGGGAATTCAACTGAAAAGTGATATAAAATCATTACAAGCCTTAAAAAAAACTGGCCTATAAACCCAATCTAACGTAACCTAGTTTTTTCAGGACAGTGGAAATTCAACACACTTTTGAAAAGTGATAAAGTCATTAAAAGCTTTAAAATACTGGCCTATAAACCTAATCTAACGTAACCTACTTTTTTTCAGGACAGTGGAAATTCAACACACTTTTGAAAAGTGATAAAAAGTCATTAAAAACTTTTAAAAACCTGGCCTATAAACCTAATCTAACGTAACCTAGTTTTTTTCAGGACAATGGAAATTCAACACACTTCTGAAAAGTGATATAGTCATCAAAAGCTTTAAAAAAACTGGCCTATAAACCTAATCTAACATAACCTAGTTTTTTCAGGACAGTGGGAATTCAACTGAAAAGTGATATAAAATCATTACAAGCCTTAAAAAAAACTGGCCTATAAACCCAATCTAACGTAACCTAGTTTTTTCAGGACAGTGGAAATTCAACACACTTGTGAAAAGTGATATAGTCATTAAAAGCTTTAAAAAAACCTGGCCTATAAACCCAACCTAACCGGTTTTTTCATCACTTTTCACGGTTTTATCTAAATTTCCAAAAGTGTGTTGAATCGCCACTATCCTGAGCTGTCCGGTTACCATTTTCCATATTTAAAAGTATAAACCACTCATATCCATAGACTTTGTTAAGAGGTAATACCATCGGTGAGAAATCTCGACGGTAGGTATTTTCAAAAATTATCGTTATCGCACCGCGCTCACAAAAGAACTAGCTATAGATGTGTGGGTGAGACCACGTGAGTGTTCTCTCTCCCCCTCTGCGCCTCCTTCCTACCGTCTTCCGCGAATCTCATCGCATGCTTAGTCAGAATCGCGCTATAGATGTGTGAGTGAATGCAGGCCTTGTGTGTGTGGGCTACGCGCTTCACCCGTAATAAGCCGAATTATTATTTCTGCCGACCACGCATGTTCCAATCTGCAAACGTGTAGAGACAAGACTAAACATTCAATTTCTCTACCCGCTCACAGGAGCGTCCCATTGTAAGCGTCCTATGAATATGCTATTATAGCTACTTTATATCGTTGTTGCGCGCACAAAATATCCTGTGGGTATTTTAGAATATTAGGAGAAATAATAAATAAAAAAATAGGGACCCATATTTTTATTTATTTTTATTAATTGTAGAGTTATTTGTGATACCATGTTTGGGTGAAAACAAGTGGGCTTAATATATATTTTTTTAATAAAACCGACAATTTTTTCTTAAATTTTGCATTCAGGATTTTTGTGCGCACTTTTTATGCACATATGATATTTTGTGTAGCAAACGTAGGGCCTCGGGCATATTTTTTCATAAGGTCGAAATATTTCCGCTTTGCAATAAAATCCAAATAAATGGAATATTTCTGATAGTATCCGAAAACTAAAAACTGTTTTTGAAAGGCGATGAAATAAACTTTCGTTTTATAAAGGTGTACAATTACAATATTTTGTGGTTAACTTTTGAATTTGAATATAAAGTTTGATATTTTCTCTTTCTCTTTCGAACACCGTTTAAAACTTATTTCTCAACATAATACTCACAATAGTTATAATAGCGTATTTTCCAATGTGGACATTTTCAATTGCAAACTTACTGAATATAAAAGGTCCATAAAAAGAGTGCTTCTCTAATGGTTCTTGAATAATGTTATGTTTTTATTGTTTATATTTCTGTTATGATTTGATTTATATGTACAACCTCTCTCCATGGCTACCAATGTTTTGATAGATTTTTTGTTTTGTAATTTTTCATTTTATATTAAAAAAAATGTTTTGAGTATACATATATATATATTTTGTTTTATATAATTTTAGATTCATATTCCTTTTTATAAAATTAATTTACTTATTCTTATTATGCTGTCTCAGTAGAAGTAAAGTCACAAGGAGGAAATCCGTAATTGGTTTTATTTTGGCTATTTAATACTATGTACAAACTGAAATAAATATAAACTGTCGATTTCCCGAAAATTAATAAATAAATAATAGTAAGGGAGACACAAGATCGATATGAGTTGTTCCCAAAGCTAACAAATAGCCGGGGGGGGGGGGGGGGGGGGTTAAATTTGGATTTGTGACCAAAACACCCAAATAAACTGAAAATGTATTTTTTTATCAAAAGGTAGAGAAAATATCTTGTGTGGATAAATATGTTTTATTTTATTTATTTTTGTTTCAAATTACGAAATATTGGTCTTAAAAAAATTAATTTCGTATGATTTTGGATGCAACTTAATTTTTTGGTAATTTTTTGAGAGTTAAATATAAATTATAAAAAAATATTTTTGCTTTACCTACTGAGTTAATATTGAAGAAATATATATATATATATATATTTTTTAATATTTAATATAGATATATAATTGTTCAATGGAGTTATATAAATTACATATGGTGTACATACATAGGATACGGTTACATACTAAAATATTGTGCACTTGGGAGAAATTCGAAAAATCTAAATAAAATAGAGATGAATATAGATTAATAATAAATAGAAAGAATGAGAAAAACAGGTAATTATTTAGTTAATTATTCCTGATGAAATGTATCTTCGGTTTATATTTTTTTTTATTTCTGTAGTATATGTAGTATATTTTTTTTAAATAATTACCATTAATTACAAGTAATGGTCAGAGTTGCCTCTAATATGATTAAAAAGATGAGTTTGAAAAATGGGATATATTTGTCAGATTATTTAGGAAACCGTGGTGAATCAAATGGTGTAAACAAAAAAAAATTGGTCGAAAACCTCACATGGGATATTTTGTGAATGCAACGACGATATGTTCTCAAGAGTTTTGAGAATAAATATATAGATATATTTTTTTTTACGTTATTAATTTATCAAAAAAATAACATTCTTGCATCTATTTTATTATATACTTGATGTGGAAAATAACATAGTTACTATATTAAGCCAAATAATGTACATGCGGATATACAATTGGATATATGCATAATGATAATTATACTAAAAAGGTTTTATTTCTGGGAGTGCAAAAGTCATATAGCTTCATATGTGCTAGAGCTACAAAACTACACTACTTGGATGTTTCTGACCACAAATGTTTAAAAAACTGGCGTAAAAGTACTAATGACGTGTAAGCCCATAGAAGGGTTCTCGAGAAACACAGAAATGCATTGATTGAAATTGCACAAACGAATTGGTTATGGCGACCCAGCTTGAAATGCTGCAAATGGGTCCAATCTTTGTGGCGTCATTTTTAATTAAATGAGAACAAATAACTTGGTAAAAACAGCTTTATGTAATCAATATTATCAACATATTTCGAAAACAGAGTGTTCTTCGTCATGATAAGATTAATATTAAAAGACAAACAAGTATAGGCATATGAGAATTATAGACAAAATAATAAAGGGAGAGGTGATTAATTACTTAAAAATATCACAAAATGCAATTATACAAAATGAAATACAAAAATTATTTTTAAGTTAAATACCCTTATAGTATAGCAAAGTCATCGGAGAAGCTGTGTGGAGGTTATTTTTAATGAAAGGAAGGAGAGGAATTTCTGGGTAAGTAAAAATATGAAATGATGGTGGAGAGAGTCCGGCTGTAGAGATCAAAAGATCTCCCTCTTCCAGTTTCTCCCAATCCGGCCCGCCACGCAGTAAGTGGACAAAATCATCCGCCACCAAAACCCATGCAGACCTCACCCGTGAACCCGGGAACCCATGCTCAGTCACCAAACATAGCGGACCACTTGGGGTGACCAAGTGGCGGGGGTGTTGGTTATCCAATAAATGGTTCCCGGGGCGATGGTACCTATAACGCCTCCCAAATTGAAAATTTATTATAGTACTTGACATAAACAATTTTAATTTTGCACAATTTTAGTGTGAAAGCTCGGTCAGTATTGGTATACCGCGATGAGTCACTAAACAGAAAAAAACGAATAAAAATATCTATTACTCGGGCAAGGACAACACTAGTCTACCGATAAAATTCGTTACATCACTACTTCGCTTTATATGTATTTGTCAAAACCCCCGTTCCCCGGCCCCCCCAGGAGAACTGAGCGAAAGGGACACCTGAACGTCGGGCCGAAAATACCTAAATAAAATCTTCGAAATCGATGTTTTGTATTCCCCATTTTTCTTCTCCAAAACTGGACCGATTTTAATTTTTTTTTTCACTAACTGTATTAAAAGAAAATATTCTATGTCGGTACGTTTTGCTTTTTTTCAAAATACATTGTTTAGTTTGTATACTGAACGTTTTTTGACGGCGTTTAAATTAGGCAATTTTATTCATTTTTGGAAGGTCCTAACTTCTATAAGAAGTAAATTATCAAAAAAAACAAAACGTACCGACACGCTAGTGGTCGATATCTATATTATGTAAAAAAAAATTTTGCTCTAGGGTCAAAATCCAGAGAGATAAACGGGGAATACGTTTGTATGGAAAAACGCCGCTAGTATTTCCTCTTAAGGACTTATATGGTTTACCCTTTAAGTTACAGATAAATACATATACACCGTGTTCCACGCTCTGTTCGCGAAACCTTGGGGCTGGTTATTCATGATAATCCAAGAAAAAACTCTCAATAAAGTTTTTTAAACAAAGTCATTCTAATTACCAAAAAAATAAAATAAAAATTGTCTAGGTATTGTAATCGTAGATCTACTTTTGCGAGTAACGGGCGTGTTCGGATAACAGCTGACCGAGTGGGAAGAAATAATAATTATAAATGTGTGTTTATACTATACGAAAGCTTTGTGAACCATAAAAAATTAAGAAATTTATCATTTTTTTTATTTGCGAGGTGTTTGAACACGGTGCACAAAGCGTATAAATAAAAAAAAATCAGAATGCAATTCACACGCGGTAGAAGTGAAACCTTCGTAAAACTAAATTAGACAAGAGTGGGAAGGATACTAAGCACCACACAAAGAGGAGACCGAAAGGCTACGAAACACCGCACAAAGAGGAGACCGATTATTCAACCTCATTCTCTCGCAGACTAAATCCTATAGACGTATGTAGTTGTCTCTTTTTAGTGTCGCTATTTTTCGTTTCATCGAGTTTCAAATCACAACGGTGCTAAAGAAGTTTTCACTTCATATATATAACGTTACAGTGTCAACAGAATAACTCGCTTATTATAGAAATTCCGAACTCAACGATACACCTGTCGTAGTCATAACGCCACTAAATAAATCATTTATAATCCGGAACAAAATTTTGGAATATGTGAAGCAAAAATACCAAATCGAAGAAACGACAAGATCTGTCGTCCAATCCTCTCTTTCTATCCAGCAAGTCGCCACACACTCTTACGCAGATGACAACTCCTCACACAAAGGGATGTTTATAGATATTTTGGCAATGGTCAACTTTGGCACTTTTCCTAGAGATGTCGTTATATGTGCACGCTTTTACATGCGGTGTTCGCGACTTCCGCGTAATGTGACGTCATCGGGACCGTTCAATGTCACCGCGGATGCCAGAATGGATACCCTTAGTACTAAATGTTAAATGTTCATTGTTATGAACGCGTTTTGCAAACTAACACCCATACAAAGTATCAAATATTCTCTTTTCTACACCTAAGGCTGGCGTCGACAGGGCATATCTACAGGTTAGTAGCCATGTGGAAAAATGCATCAGATTTCCAACCGAGATGTCGCAGGTTCAATTCTCTAGCGATATTACACGGTTCAATCAAATTTCTTCACTTTGGTTGAATGACGCAGAAGTGAAAGGGTACGCTACACGTATCCCAAAAACAGAGACGTACGAGCTCGTATGCTTCTTAGGGATGTCGAAAGTGGAAAAAAATATCGATGTATCGATATTTATTAAAATATCAACATCGACGTCGATATATCGAGGAAAAAATATCGATGTATCGGTCAAATTTTCAAAAGATTTTCACTATTTTTTTAAAATAATAGTGTATTCAACTCAATATTATCAATAGTAATTTAGAAAAATTACATATTGTGCATTATTTTATGTACAAAAATCTCAATAAAAATTAAGTTATTTTTATTAGGTAATAATTACAAAAATATCAAAACTAAAAAGCTATCTTCTAACTTGTATGTAAACTGAGACGCATACAAAGTTTGTATGCGCCTCAGGCCTCAGTAACATTCTATTGGCGTATTAATCTGTCAAAAAGGACTTCGTGTTTGAAACAAGGTATAGTCAATAATCATAGACAATTGGGAACCAACACATAGGAGTGGCTTAGAAAAAAAAAATGGCGAAAAATAGCATACATTTCTATGTATGTACCTACACATATGAGATAGTATTAGTGATCACAAATACTAATGCAAAGACAATAGATTTGTAAGCTATTAATAGTTAAAATTTCAACCACCAGATGTCATGAGTTCGTTCCTATACGGTTTTGGATTCTAGTGACTAAAGTTACATAAATTAAAAAAAATATCGTTTTTGATACAATTTTCGATATTATATATTTTGTATCGATATATCGGATCTAAATATATCGGCTAAAAATATCGATATATTTAATTAAAAATATCGATACATCGATATATCGATACTTTTTCAACAAGCCTAATGCTTCTTTTTCCATTTATAAACCATTTTTACTACGTTGACAAGGCAAATTTTCGCGTGGCTGCGGCGCGCACGATTAAAAATCGAGTGAATCTAATATAGAGTGGCGCCAAACTACCGTTTTATTTTGAATCTTATTGTAATGTGTAATAAGATTCAAAACATATCGGTAGTTTTGCGCCACCCTTTAATTGTGTTTCAACGTTGAAAGTATTTAGTAATCTCAATACGTTCAACGCGATTGAACGATGACATTCAATGACATTGAATAATTCACTTTTATATTTACATGATTCAATTTGACTGTTTCATCCAAGTTGAAATGCAGAAGTGAAACATGTAACATCGCTATAAGTCTTCTATCATTGCACGAGCAACATTTTCCGCATAAAATGATGGAAAAGGAGTACATACAGAAGTAATACATTATGACAAGTGCATTATTGTTTACATTGTCATTAATTAGATGTTTACGACTGTAAGCGTCGCACCAAGAGAGAAATATGCGTCGTTAGTTCACCTTTAAACCGCGAAACTTCGGTGAGATATTATTTAATCTAAGGAAAATGTCCACAACTCATCTTATTATATGCATTCGGTTTACAGGGAGTTCGTGATTACGTGACAAGTTGATTCCCGAAACTTAGCCCCCCCCCCCCCCCCCCCCCACCACGCTGATATACAATATGCAGCCGGTTTAGGTAAAATACGGCATACCTACTTACACAAAATATAACTAAGTGTCCCCGAATTCGCATAAAACATTACTTTATTAGATATGATTTTAGATTTTCACGGCCAAAAGTATTTTTGTTATTTGTTTTTGGGGTGTTATGCCGTGTTGCGCTACCTCCTCCTTTAGCCAACGTTTCAGACAGCGTTACAGTGTCCATCACACACAGGGTACAGTGTCCACATATCTGCCCTGATGATGGACACTGTAACGCTGTCCGAAAAGTTGGCTAAAGGAGGAGGTAACGCAACACGGCATAACACCCTAAAAACAAATAACAAAAATGACTTTATTTTTTTTTTCCGATATCAATACGGACCTGCTTACTACTAATAAATGCGTAACCTTAATAATATGTCAAAAGTAAAGCTCACATTACATATTTATTGTTTTTGTGTTTAATTCGTAGAACTCCATTTAATTATTTTTTTAAATTTAATTAAAATTAAATTTAATAATAATATGTTATTATCAAGTTCTGCAAGAATTTTAGTATTTATTTTAGTTACAGCTGTTTCGACTTACAAGGTCATTTTCAAACTGTGGTTGAGCCACATTCAGACGACTTATTTATACTATTTTAAATGTCAATTTTTGAAGGTGTCTAAATTTGACATTTTAGTTACAGCTGTTTCGACTTACATTCATTTTCAAACTGTGGTTGAACCACATTCAGACGACTTATTTATACTATTTTAAATGTCAATTTTTGAAGGTGTCTAAATTTGTATTTTAGTTACAGCCGTTTCGACTTACAAGGTCATTGTCAAACTGTGGTTGAGCCACATTCAGACGACTTATTTATACTATTTTAAATGTCAATTTTGAAGATTTTTAAATGTCAAATTTAGACACCTTCAAAAATTGACATTTAAAATAGTATAAATAAGTCGTCTGAATGTGGCTCAACCACAGTTTGAAAATGACCTTGTAAGTCGAAACAGCTGTAACTAAAATACGTACTAAAATTCTTGCACAACTTGATAATAACTTATTATTCACAATTTTCACAATATTGGAGGCGGGAATGGGTACCGCCGCCCCGGGAACCTTTATTCCTCTGCCATAAGTCACCCCAAGTGGTTCGCTACGTTTGGTGATTTAGCAGGGATGCCCGGATTGATGGGGTGAGGTTTAGTCTTGGTCTTGGAGGCGGATGACCAGGACACACTGAACCCCAAATTCCTACCCACACCTAAAACCCTTTTCCTCCCCAGAACTCTCCTCTACTTCCTTTCCTTTAAAAACCCTCCACGCAGCATCCCCAAAGATGACATAGGCCCCGAGGAAAATTATTTTCCTCAGGGCTTCCTGTGTGGGAGCCAAGTAAAAAAAAAAATATTTTAATTAAATTAAAAAAAAAAACTCGCATTATAATTTTTTAACCAAATAATAATAAATTTTTGAAAGCTATTTAAAATAAAACCATAGTTTTTAAGGATGTTTCGCGGTATGAGCGTTAAACAGGGCACATAACAGTATATTATTACTCTCAGTATTGCATTAGTTTAAGACCACCATTCATAAACGAAATGTTGCTTTAAATATAGTATTAGCCGCGCTTGGTGACCAGACAGACTTCTCAACCTTGTTCTTCCCATCTCCTTCCCCTCCCCACTGTATTCAATGTCACAACCCCAATTGGGTATTCCATGGTCTGACTGTCTGCGAGCAGTTGGGACTCTGCCGTTTCCGACTTCCTCGGCAGCGTGACTCGCGGACATCGTCCATTCATCAACGCACGTTCACCGGCCACCGCCATAACGAAATGTGTTGCCAAGAATGTTTATTTATTTTTGTTTGGGATTTCCAAGCAACACAAGTCACAGGTTCGTTGTTCGTCCCGGGTATAGTAGATGGAACTAGGAACTCGTGCACCCTCCTTTGGGTTTGTGAACCCTGTTTGATCAACGACAAATAACTAACGGCCGTTGTTCCCAACTTTTCGATCGATCAATCTGAGTCTCCGATCAGTTAAGTGATTAATTGTTTAATAACGCTCGATTCGCCTGTTGGTCGGAGAGTTGCGTTGGGAAGAGAGTATTTGTGCATTTGAGGAGTGTTAGCCAAAATTTCGTCTTAACAGATAAAATCAATAAGATTGGGGAACAACGGCCGAAAGTATTTATGTAATCAAATGTATCTAAATTTATTTAATAATTGTGTAAATCTCTTAAATTTATTTTCACGTTGATGCCCACATTGATAATAATTTATTTTTTGTTATTTAGACATCTTGGTAACTCTGTAATTATTTTGTGTTAAATTCTAAAAGCTTTGAATAAGAGTGTTAGGGCGTACTCGAATTACTTTAACCTTCGACCAAACTTTAACCCTTCAAAAATTTGGCATTTTTTTCAGATGGTCAAAATTTTTTCGCTTTACAATAAAATGCAAATATTTGGAATATTTCTGAGCACATTCAAACACCAAAAACTGTTTTAGAAAGGCGATGAAATACGCTTTCAAATTATAGAATTCGAAATAAACATATTTTTTTTGTATAAAAATTTTGCATACAAACATAAAAAAGTTTTCAAAATGGCTCACCTTATATTTTTTCTAACTGAAGTTACTGATAATAAAAAAAAAACATAAACACATACATATTTTATTAGACAAACAACAAAAACATATTGTAACCTCACTTTTTTATCGCTCTATGTAAAAATAATTTATAAAAAATTCTTGAAGTTTCAAATGTTTTTTTTCAATTTGCGATTCAAAACTTTGTGTACATAAAAGTGTACATTTTACTTTTTTGGTGGCTATTTTTTAGATTGGAATATAAAGCGTGGTGTTTTTCCTTTCTAACACCGATTAGAACATATTTCTAACTATGATAGTAAGGTAGTTACAGCGTTTTATATGAGACGTATGTGCGTTGGGACAAATATGGTCTCCTGTTAAACGTTGTTAATCTGACATTATTTGAAGTAATGAAATGAAATTTTGGTTTCCGGTGACATTTTTTATTTATTTTTTTCAACTTAACTTTAAAAATCACCAAGTATTGGACAGTTAGGGGCAGGTGACGGGTTGTGCGGTTACTCGGCTAAGCGACCAGTGACATGTGGAAGAATTACTTTTTTTTGATTTTGTAGAAAAAATGTTGAAAAATAAACATATAAAACTACTATACTAAAATGCTCATTCCTCTGCCATTTCCTCGCTTCACTGCCATCAGGGTTGGTATCAGCACTCCACTGTGGACTCTGCTTGATTTGCTTCTTTGGACAATTTTTTGTTAGCCAAAAAATTCAACAAAACATCGTTCGACGCTGGAATAATACCTAATGTAGGTACTTATGCAAGACCAGAAATTCGTTCACAAAATCATCGTTGTTGAAAATTGAAACATCTAATAAAGACCGGGTTGTTTCCCTCTAACCCTAAGCTAAAGCCAAAAAAAAGCCTAAACCCTGGCTTAAAATTATGTGATGATTTAATTTAAATTTTGCGTTTACGTCCCGTGCAAAATATACGTATTTCTTGCATTAACTATGTAACAATTTCTAGACATTTTGTTTTGAAGAGTTATATTTCACATGTAAATTTGTAACTTAATTTCTATTTTTTTATTTATCTGTTACCGGTTTCGACACATCCGTGTCATTCACCAGCAATCTTAATTTCCACTAGTAATCTTACGTTTAAACCTAACAATTTATTCCATACACTATCGGCAGAACACGCACCAAAAGCAATTACACTTTCACTGATAGTGTTCCACTTATCATCGAGCCTATTAAATATGTACATTGAAAAATAAAACCGCAGCAAAGGTAACTACTTGATTCCTACAAAATTGCTGAACCTGTTATCTGTCATTATTCTACATTTTCTGTCTTCCTATTTTCATCTAAGTAAATACAATCTTAACCACTAATTACATATATAAAATGATTCAATTGGATAGGGTAGGAAGTAGGAACTCTGGTGCCGTAGAATAATTTCATTTGTGGATACATTTTCTCCTTTATTTATCTAACTAGGTCGCCTGCTTCTCCAGAGAGACTAAAGATCTGTCTGTCCTAGGGATCGAACAATAGTAAAAATACAAGAGTGACATATTTTCTATTTTACGTCGTTGTTTAAAAAAGTATTGAGTACTTTTAATTTTCCATCGATTAAACATATTTATCGTTGAGCGAACAAATAAAAATAGGTAGTTTAGCTACAATTTTAGTACAGAGGTCGAATTGTGAATCGTGAATAAAATATTGGCTCTGTCATAAACTAACAAGTGTGGAAAGAGTCTATTAATTAAACATCGGGTCTTCTTAATTGATTTTATAGGGTAATATGATTGGGTTGCTTCAGCCTTCACCGACCTGAGCGTAAGTTGCATAATATGGGATATGGGAGAGGTTCTTCACATAAAGATCAGGAAGGGAGGAATAAACTCGTATGTTGATGCTAAACCGTTCTGATGAAGCAGAGATCTGTCAAGTATGATGGTGATTAATCGAACGTTCAGTGCAGTAAAATACACCATAAAACAAAATAACGTTAAACCGAAGAAACAAAAGTGGGCCAAAGTGGGAGCCTTGAGGGAATCCTGGTGGAATATAGTTGAGGAGAATCCGTCGACTTTATTACGCTTGACTTATGATGACAAGTATATTTTGATCCGTCTAAAAGTAATATATAGATAACTAATAATAAAAGTAAAGATAATATGTAAGTATACGTTGCAATAGTGTGACCTATTACTTACCTATTACGTAAATGTCATAAAAATTATGAATTTCTTTCTGCTTACTGTGCTATGTTGGAAAATATCAAAACATTCTTGTGACGTCACAACCCAACAGCTGTCCAATCAATACACCTACCACGATGTGTCAATGAGGCTCGTAAATCATTATATCATGTTTACGTAAATGAATATAAATAAATATTACGTATTTATATTATATTCTGATTTTTATCATTTTAGTAAGTACTACTATGATTGAACAAAATAATTCTCAACATCCTTAGGCTAATTTATACTCATATGTTTTTAAAATTTTAGCGCATTCATCACGGCGATACTGAGATTATGTAAAAGAATGTCCACTCTGGATAAAGAGTATAAGGCCCGGTATATCAGTTGATTATAAGCTCGGCTTGGTTGGGACGTCGAGCTTAGCACAGCTTGGAACATAATTCGTATATAGGTCGAAAACCTAGAAGTCACCGATGTTACGTGTATTGTCCATGAATTTAATAGAGGAATGTGATTCTTTTTTCTTTGAAAAATAAATCTGCTATCTATGCTCTCTACTATCTGTATCGAAATCGCAATATTATAATCGCGATCTTTCAAAAACGACGGCAGTTTATTTATAGGTGGGTTTAATTTACGTATTAACTTTGATAAAGTTCCCTACTTCAAACAGGGTCGTGTTATTTGCGTACACTAAATTTAATCAGTATTTGTTTAGCTTAACTCAGTGCACTACGAGTATTAATGAAATTAACCGCTAAAAACAAACTGTCCTGTCGTTGAAACTTTTAAAGTCCTTTATCAGCCTATTTTTGATTGATTATCAATTAAGAGGGAATAACCAGACACAATCGCAAATATGTCATAATTAAATAAAATTTTAGACGTATTGACTCTTTTCCACAAAAAATTATAAATTGATTTCGAAAGACTGTTCTTTTATCTAGTAAACCTTTGTTTTAAATTTTCAGAAAATATATTTATTTTTAGTACAATAAGGTTTTAATGTAGGTCGTTTGCAGATTTGTTAAATTTTCAAATAAAATTTTGTATGTACAACATACATTTTAAATCATATTATCATGAAGTAAAATAAATCAATAAATTATTTGGAAAATCTACTATTCAGAATTTTAATTTAGTTAAAATAAAATCATAAAAAAAGATCTGCGCCCTTATTTTTTAAAGAAAATACTCCAGTTTGTCTATTATTTTACGGTCTTACAAATTAACATAAAAAAAATTAAAAAAACATTTTTTATTTTGCTTAACGCGAAGAGGAATAGGTATAATACTAGTACAAAACAGCATCAGAGCAATCTGGCGGACAAAACGGTCTCTATCATTCATTTTGAGATTATTTTGTTTTCAAAAAGTTTCGTTAAAATCCGAAAGATGCCACTAGAAAAATAAATATTATATTTCTTTCAACATGTCACACATCCTATCACCGAGTGGTCACGTCACAGCAGGATTCGGGCGGCTAGGGTTGCTACCACATGCTACAGCGCACGTGTTCTGCAGTGAACTCCATGAAATTATATTTTTTCGTTAATTTTATCACCATAGCAAAACGTGGACGTGGTGGTCCTTTACAACGACATGTATTTTATATATTTTAGCGGCAGGGAGGAAGAGGACGGGGCACAGAAAAATACAAAAAGATAACGGTCACAAATGGGACTTTTTCTCTTTCATATTGTCGATGCAAGGGCGTTGTTTGTCTGGGTCTTGGCGACGGATGCGTCTGCATACCCGCCTCCCAAATTATACCTTGACCGTTTTTAGATTTAAAAAAAACATTTATGTGAATATCGCACAAGAGTGCCAACTGCTCCCGTCTGGAGTCAGTGAGACTATGGCATCCCCAATGTTGTGAGGGTGAATGTAGCGGGAAGGGGAAGGAGATGGGGAAGAGGAAGGTGGGGAAGAGGAAGGTGGGGAAGTACCTCAGATCTGGTCACCAAACATGTCTAAGGCCATTTCAAGTAACGCTTCAATTCTGTTCGGTGGTCTTACACCAGGGCGATACTGGTATCTTCCACTCTGGAACGTGCCGTAAGTATGGTATTAGTACTTAGCACATTTGACGTAGGTACTATAAATACTTCAAAATCCTTTTTTTTACGACACAAACAAACATCAATGAGAATTCTCTTTTTGAAAAACGCACTCTTAGACTCAAACATTTGAAAGCTCACGACCACGTGGCAATGGCATGATTTGTGCACGGTATTACACTTTGCAATTTGGGAGGCGTGAATGGGTACCGCCGCCGCGGGAACCTTTATTGGATAACCAACACCTCTGCCATAGGTCACCCCAAGTGGTTCGCTACGTTTGGTGATTTAGCAGGGGTGCCCGGGTTCATGGGGTGAGGTTTGTCTAGGTCTTGGAGGCAGATGATCAGGACATACTGAACCCCAGATTCCTACCCACACCTTAAACCCTTTTCCTTCCCAGAACTCTCCTCCTTCCTTTCCTTAAAAAACCCTCCACACAGCATCCCCAAAGATGACATAGGCCCTGAGGGAAATTAATTTCCTCAGTGCCTCCTGTGTGGAGCTCATGTAAAAAAAAAAAAACACATCTAGAAACTTTAAAAAATCAGTCCACCAAAAACTTTTTTTTTATAATCCATCTATTTCAAAATTTCCTTTGAAACTACTATCTATAACATAACAAAATACTATCTATAACATTCTATAACGTTTTTATTATTAATATGACATAATCGTATCATTTGTTTGGAGTTATTATATTTTGTGCGTCTTTATAATACGCACTTTTTTTATAAAACTTTTAGATTCTTCTTAATTACTATAAAAGACAACTATTTGCAT
Organism: Limnephilus marmoratus; assembly: GCA_917880885.1. Lineage (NCBI taxonomy): Eukaryota > Metazoa > Arthropoda > Insecta > Trichoptera > Limnephilidae > Limnephilus > Limnephilus marmoratus. The sequence goes on from OU862932.1 coordinate 18,600,416, forward strand.
TGGGGGAGGTTGAAAATGTTACATTTTTAATTTTATTTACGTAAATTGAAAATTTGCTTTCACACTGTCAAATCACTCTGTTTGCAGTTCAGAACAAACGTCAACGGTTAATACGCACTTTTTTTAATAAAACTTTTAAAATTAAGATAATATACACAAGCCAGCTACACAAACCCTGCTTTGCCAGACAAACCATTAAAAAACGTAGGCTGTTTTTTAAAGTAAAGATAACATACACAATCCCGTTACATAACCGTTGACGTTTGTTCCGAATATTTACCGATTTAAATACTATCTATAACATTCTATAACGTTTTTATTATTAATATGACATAATTGTATCATTTGTTTGGAATTATTATATTTTGTGCGTCTTGTCTTTACTGGATTACTTATGTTAGATTGTGTTTGTTGAAATTTGGTTTTTTGGTAAAAAATGTATTTTTTTACATTTATAGTACGTCAAATGTGTTGAGTACCAACTTGATCCATGTCAGACTACATATGTATTGCTGAATCTATTGTTTCCATTATTTGATGTAGCCAACAGAGGTTATTGTCAATCATGATATTTATTTTTTTTATTTTTTTTTTTTTTTATTGAAACATATAACAAAGGTTACAATTTTACAATATAATATATACATCAATATTTCAATCACTCTTTGTATCATTTGTCTGATTAGATTTTTGTAATTGTTTGTACCTTTTTATAAATTAATAAGTATATAGGTACTTAAATAAATAAACCATGTCTGTTATTATTATTTTGGAAATAAACTGTAATGTATTGTATTGCGGATTGTCCTTTATAAACCGGTTGAGATAATCCTCTAACTAGCTCGGGTTTATAAGAATATCCTTTCATGATTCTAACTAACTAGCACTCAGTTAGTATCCTTCTTCTTACTTCTTCGTACACTTGTACTTCTGTTGCTGCTCTTACCTTTATTATCTGAAATTTTTCTATGTAGATGATAATTTAAAATTATTATGTCACATCACAAAATAGGTATCTGCTATTTATTAAAACGTATGTAATAATTAATAATTACCCTTCAATTATTACTGTTTGATGAGAAAATATATGAATAAGTTGTGGCTTTTTGTGAATACTTTTCATTTTAAATGTACTCGTATAATGTAACTATTGATTTCCGTAAAATAAAACCAATATGAATGACGGTTCACAGAATAATCATACCGATAATCTTAATTATATATATATACTGTTGTAATTATACATATATATATATATATATTTATTTATTGAAATAAAATAAGAAGAAAACATAAACGAAAAGTGTAAATCACGAAAATATTCACACGTAAGGTTCGCGTAATAATATTATATTGTAATATAATCAGCGCCCTTGAGGTGATTTTTCACAAAAACGGCGCTATATAAATCATCCAAGTATTATAACAAAATTATTATTATCAGCACAAAGCACTCTTTTTAGGGTGAATTGTCTAATTCAAAAAAAAAATATTATCAAAATTATTATAAAAAAGAAAAAAAATTCAAAAGATTTTACGAACATCGTTTTAGAGAAAAACTGTCATGTTATGATGCTACTGTACAACTTACCGATGTTACATGTAAAAGCCTTCAAGGCGTAAATAAGTAAATTAAATTTCAAGAAACTTTATAAAATCAGTCCACAAAATATTTTTTTTTCTTTGATCTTAAAACCTACAAAAAACCGTAAAAAAGGTCTTTACCATCTACTTTCAAAAGCGTTTAAAAACTTATTAAAAAAATTCGATGGCCTGGGATTTGAACCTCTCGCTCAAATTTGAACGCCAGTCGACACTTCTACTAGCAAATAACTAAAAAACGACCATAAAAACATTTGATGTTTCCATTGAGACGTATTGCATACAAGTATACATGTGTACACGTGGCAGACTTCCGACCAAGGGTAAGCAACCGTTATCACGAATAATAATAATACTAGAACATTTGAAAGCGTATCGATATTCCAGACCTCGGTGGTTGAACGGTTACGATCGTTGGCTACGAATCCGGAGGTCACGAGTTAAAATTCCGGCGTGCGCAAGTACCTACCTATCAACATTTTATGCGATTTATTTGTATTATTCCACAATATATTATTTTTAAATAATTTCGTTTAGATTATTAGTGCTATCTTTTTATTAATGATATATAACATTGGTAGGAACAACCTTCCAAAGTTGAAAATAGGTAACTACATATTTTATATTTAAAATAAATAAATCGGAACGTTGCGCGAAATGGCTTTAGCCGTGTTGGGTGACCGGATCTGAATAGCCAGGTACTTACCCACCTTCCTCTTCGGGGTATGTTGTGAGGCTGAAGGTAGTGGGGAGGAGACGAATCCGGAGGTCGCGATTTAAAATTCCGGCGTGCGCAAGTACCTATCAACATTTTTGCGATTAATTTGTGTTATTCTACAATATATCATTTTTAAATAATTTCGTTTAGATTATTAGTGCTATCTATTTAAAAAAATAGATAAGAAATATATTTTAAAAAAGAATCGTAACGTTGCCTGAAATGGCGTCAGCCGTGTTGGGTGACCGGATCTGAATAGCCAAGTTCTTACCCACCGGGCATCACGGAGTTCTTCTACCACTCACTTCCGTGATATTTTATTGTATTTACGTAAGTATTATTTTAATAATATAATAATCATTTAAAATTTGGCACACCTGCACTCTATACTAGCTTGACGTCGATATAAAACAGTAGTCAGGTTATTATATTAAAACGAATAGGTACCTACATATAGGTAGATAGATGATATAAGTATCATCGTTTCCAAAAATAAAATGTAATAAAATATCTTAGATTCTCACCGTGATTGATTACTGCCATCTTTTGAAAAATTTTGAAAAAGGGTTTTAGTTCAAAATGGTACCATGTAGAGAAAGATAAATGGGCGCCACACGACAGAGGGCTTTTGCTAGTAATAAAAAATCCTGTTTTTAATTCTTAATTTCAAGATTAAAATTTTAAAATTGTCTTTAAAAAATGGAGAAATATAATACCAACAATTTCTCGTAACGTTTTGGTAAATAAACGAATTTAAAATTTTGTATTCAGCGTTTAAAAAAACACGAAAATTGGTGTTTATGAAAAAAATTTACTAAAAACTTATTTATCTATTTATTTTAAATTTTTTTTCGAGGTTTTAAAGAAAATCCCTAACGGTATACTTTGAGGATATTCAGCAGTTAAAAAATTTTTGTAAAGTTTACGAAAAAACGGTCAGAATAAGGTCTTATTTCTGATTTGGTTTTGATAAATGCTAAGCCTATGTAAATTTAAAAAATTTATAAAAAATATTTTTCATATTAAAAACTTTATATTTATCGATTTGCGTAATAATATTATCATTATTTAAAATTAATAAATGATTACACTTGGCCTTAAACATTACGGAAAAATTATAAATACTCATGATAAAAAAAATAATTACAAAAAGGACATAATTATAATGGTTTTATTGTAACGAGTTTCGGCATTTTTTAATGTAGGTATTTATCAAAGAAAATTTTGAATGAAATAAAATCGATATTGAGTTATTATGTTAAAATGCTGATATGGAGTATAAATAATCTTTCTCATCGGAACCGGCCTGTACAGTTGCAAGGGTTCGATCGCAAGACCATCGTTGACAGACGAAATTTATATTCTTGGCCGCTGGTTAATGGCTCTTAATAACTTCGTCATTCCTCATCGCCCGATGAATGTAATAGCATTTTTTTTACATGAGCTCCACACAGGAGGCCCTGAGGAACATAATTTCCCTCAGGGCCTATGTCATCTTTATGCTCAACTATGATGCTGTGTGGTGGGGTTTTTTTAAGGAAAGGAAGGAGAGGAGAGTTCTAGGAAGGAAAAGGGTTTAAGGGGTGGGTAGGAATCTTGGGTTCAGTATGTCCTGGTCATCCGCCTCCAAGACCTAGACCAAACGTAGCGAACCACTTGGGGTGACCTATGGCAGAGGTGTTGGTTATCCAATAAAGGTTCCCGGGGCAGCGGTACCCATTCCCGCCTCCCAAATTAAATGTACCCACTTGTAAAATTAGGCAATTTACGTAAACTTCAGTGGGAAGTTTTCAAATATTATCTGACGTCTAAAATGGGGGCTGTTTATTCTGCGGCTTAGCAAAGCTTGAGCGGTAGATTTAGCACGCTTTAATTGGAGCGAGGAATGTAGTACATAGCAAGAATACGAAATGGTTGATAAACCGGGCCTAAGGCATACATAATTATTGTACACCCTGTATCCGTATCCAACAGCGACAATCATAACCACAACGTTATGGTGACTCGTGAGTTCAGTATTGTTAGACGACTTCATCGTTTTACTACTTAAATTAGGTTAGGTAAGAAAAGGTTAAGCTAAGATAAAATAGGTTATATTAGGTTAGATTAAGAAGTTGACCTCCATACTGTAATTTATTTTTATGTAATATGTGTGTTCTTTTATACTTACAAAATAATTTTCACGCTAAAATTGATTTTTGATATACGATACGATACGATTGTACCACCCCAGCCAGGAGCACTCCTGTCCCGGTGAGACCGATACACCAGGGGGCACTGATTTGTTAAGACTGGAACACGTGCTCTGAGGATGGGAAGGAGGTCGGAGTTTAATCGACCGGTATACATGGCAACCTAATAAGCCAATATTGGAATTAAGGATGGGCAGGAATAAAGGAACGGATTGAGCGTTGTTTTTGCCCCCCTTTCTATGTATCTTCCTTCTTCTTGCCTCTTCTCGGCTCGTCTTGGACCTTCTTGACTCTTCTTGTCATTTGGATGGATTTGGATCACTCTTCATGGATCTTCTCTCTTTTTTTCTTGCTTCTTCTTGTCTCTTCTTAGATTTTCTTGGCACTTCTTGCCGCTTTTTGGCTTTTGTTGTCTCTTCTTGATTCTTCTTGCGACTTCTGGGATCTTCTAGACTCTTCTTGGCGCTTCTTGCTTCTTGGATCTTCTCGCTTCTTCTTGGCTCTTCTGGTATTCTGTCTCTTCTTGCCTCTTCTTGAATCTTCTCGGCTCCCCTTGGCTTTTCTTGTCTCTTCTTGCTTCTTCTTGTTTCTTCTTGTGTCATCTTGTCTCTTCCGAGATCTTCTCATCTCTTCTTGGTTTTTCTTCGATCTTCTCGCCTCTTCTTGGCTCTTTTGGTATTTTGTCTCTTCTTGCCTCTTCTTGAATCTTCTCCTCTCTTCTGTACATTAATTCATAATATTTGTTGTGCCGATTTGTTTGTGCTTATGTTGTAGATATTCATTTATATTATCAAATGTGTAATAAATACGATTATTCAATTCAAAGTATACTTATTTTAGGTATACTTATATTTAAGTGTGATAGTTGTAGTATTTTGGTGATAAAACATGTATATATGTTTTGAGAGGCGGGTAAAGGTATCGCCACCCCGGCTACCATTCATTGAATAACTAACCCCCTGCCGTAGGTCACCCCAAGTGGTTCGTTACGTTTGCTGACTTGAGCAGGGGTTCCCGGGTTCATGGAGTGAGGTTTGTTTATGTCTTGGCGGCGGATGCGTTTGCCCACATACTGTGTGGCGGGTAAGTTCGGGAGAGACCTTTTTAATTCCTCACTATCACCGCAGTGGGAGGGATGGATTCATACTTCCGTCCCTCCTGGACGCATTGACCAGATTCACATACAGAATTACCTGTCCTTCCTTTACCTTAAAAAACCCTCCACACAGCATCTCCAAAGATGACATGGTACATAGGCCCTGAGGAAATTTTTGAAGTGAAAACTTCTTTAGCATCGTTGTGATTTAAAACTCGATGAAACTCAAAAGCGATAGGTACTAAAAAGAGACAAACTTATGCATTGCCGGAATAATCGGTCTCCTCTTTGTGCGGTGCTTCGTAGCCTCCCCACCCTTTTCTACTTTAGTTTTCTGAAAGTTTCACTACTATCGCGTGTGAACTGCACACTTGTAATTTTTGAAGTGAACATTTATTTAGCACCGTTGTGATTTGAAACTCGATGAAACGAAAAAGCGACACTGAAAAGAGACAAACAAATACTTCTATAGGATTTAGCCTGCGAGAGAATGAGATAGAATAATCAGTCTCCTCTTTACTATCATTATTATGGTACGACTTTTATAGCGCCATTTTCGCGAAAAAATCACCTCAAGGGCGCTTAAAGTTTGCGGTGCTTCGTAACCTCCCCTACTCTTGCCTACTTTAGTTTTCACTTCTACTACGTGTGATCTGCACACTTGTAATTTTTGAAGTGAAACTTCTATAGCACGGCTGTGATTTGGATTTAGGATGAAACGACGGAAATGACGATTAGTGCACCTGTGGCGCATCAACTGCGCTCATCGGCCGCTTTGATAATGATGTCACTTTTAAAGGCTCCTATTGGTTGAGATATTAAACGGAAATTACGCGAGGTCTGCGCTCATTGATTGATTATGATCTCACTTTTCATTCTCAAGTATTGGTTGAAATTTTTTTGGTAAAGTTTCCCTTCTACCGCGTGTGAACTTCACACTTGTAATTTTTTCTCCTGTGTAGAGGTAACTTAAAAATATATAAGATTGTATTGCAGTAAAAATAAATTATAAGGAAAACCAAGTTGTGCATAGAAACACAAAATACAACCAGTTGTGCATAGAAATACATAAAAAGAACATTCTGTCAAACGCGCAGTCTGACACATAATTTATCCCGCCAAATTTCCTACGGGCGCCCGACGTTGTTAATTTTTATTAAATATTTTTATATGAAATGATAAAAAAGTGTTTATTACACATTTATACAATAGAATAAGTATTGTTGTTTACATAATCTGTGATTTTAGTACCGTTTTCACAAAAAAACATCACGTGAGTCATTTTCACATTTTTTTAATGTTTGCATTCTAAATTTTAATATTTACAAATATTAATATTTATTTGTAATACAATAATTCGAAAGCTTATTTTGTAACCTGTCTAAAACAGTTTTTACTATTTGGCTACGTTCAGAAATGTTTCGTTTATAGAGCTTTATTTGTGAAGCGGTAATAATACAAAGTTTTCGTAAAATGTTTCGTTAAAGACTTTAAAAGTGCATATTGGCGATTTTCTGAGGGGTTAATAGCAAAATAAAACAACGTTCTCGTGCTTTTTATAGATGTCTCTAATTAGCACAAGTTTAAGAGGGAATAAGCCACCATTAAGTTTGCCACCATTAACTCTGTTGGCGACAAGCAGTCTGCAGTCTGTAAGTCTGTCAGTCAGGGTTGTGTGCTGTGTGCTGTGTGTCGGTGGTGCACAATATATTGTTTTGTACGCGTACCGAGATTGGTAACGTAATGCCACGCCAAATAATAAAACACGTAGGCGTGAAGGTACGTGTAAATGTGTACATAGTACAGTGTGCAGTATTCATATTGCAAATACAGCGAAATAATACCAAACACTCAGCTGTATAAATATGTTAACGAGAGAATTTGAATGACGCCCATGAAAAAGCCGTGGATGTTTGTAGATTGTAGATAACTAAGAAATCAATGTTATTTTTATTTTATTAGGGTTGAATCTGAAAAATTATTAAATAATGTCACTTAAAACTTAAACTTTTACATGGTTAACTATTAAATGACACAACCAGTAAAATCTTAGTATACTTATAGGTATTTAATCTAAAAAAAAAAAAAACACTTTGTTTTTTTTTGGTACAGAATATATTTTTGGCATTTTTCACCAGCATTTGGTTCCTTAGAACGGGCAATCTGCCTAGCTAGGAACTAATATAGACAAACAAGACATAATAACACTTGTATACATTTTAATATTTACAGTTATTTTGAAATATTATTATTATGTTATATTTGCTGTATAAATGTATCTTATGTAATAATAAATAAATAAATAAATAAATTTGAATAACTCTCTTTTATAATAACTTTTTGTAATTATTCCCATCAATGTAATATATCATTGAAGAAAAAGATAATACTAATATTATAAAAATAAATAAAACACTTTGTATTTAACCACGAATTTATTATATTACATATCGACCGGTTTCGCTTACATCAAGCTTCTTCAGGATATAAGTAATAATAACTAAATGTTAAGTGAGAGCTATGGCTTATATATAAGTTGAGTGACAGAGGGAGAAAGAAAATGACCAATAACATAATTAGAAAGAGACAAAGTATTTGACAGAGGTAAAGTGGATAATCAATTAGTGAGAGGGAGACGACAATACAATAATCAATTAGTGGGAGGAAGACAACAGTATAGATCTAATCACAAATAAAAACCAACAGTTAACGGTAATAAATGAGATATTAAACAAATTTTGATGTATTTTACATTATAAGATAAAGAAGGATATTTAGATATATGATAATATTAATAATGAAGGACATCAGACTAACACTAAAACACATACATAATATCATGGGTTAGGATGGATTGCTGGAAATAAGTTAAAAATAGGGCTATAAGGTGATTTTTTTTGATTTGATAAATTGATTATTTTTATAATATAATGTCTAACCACAAAGTAATTGCTTCTTATGCAAAAAATAAAAAAATAATAATACTAATAAATCTAAACGAAAATATGAAAAAGAACAAGACACAAAATATAATTGAGTAGTTATTGTAATAAAAATTTAATGTTCATTTAGGCTTTTAGAAAAAGGTCATTAGGTGTGTCCCATATAAAATAAAATCGTATGTTATCCGAGACACCATCTAGATTACAAAACAGTTCTTTGAACAGTGTCATCATTTCAAAAGGTAGCTGTCAAAAATATCGAAAAAAAAATCAAACTAAGGACATATGAATATATCTGGACCTGCCCTAAGTGATAAAAACGTATTATTTCCCCCTCCCCATGGAGCCGGCTAGAGCTCCGCCTTGGTGCCAGCTCGCATTATAATATCACCATTTAGTTCTTAAAAGCAAAATCTGCTTTGAATGAATAGACCTTTTTACATGGGAGCGCGAATTGCTTGCCACGTTAATAACATATTTTCGAAGGCCAAATGCTCGCCCCGAAAAGATTCGCCCCCATTCACATAGCAACATTTTGTTGCCGTGGTTAGTTAAGACACTTTTACAAGTGTTTCATAATTTACTTACCCCTGTAACGATGCGACGAGCACACTGGAGAATCGCCCACATTCGTTATGTCCAATAATATGTGGGTATAAATGTTTAGCACAAGCTACCGTTTGGCGTGTTATTTCGTAAAATATATGAATGTTAGTTCCGCGCTGGTCATGACAAGAATGATGACGTCACATATTTTAGATTCAAGTGAGGTTCTCTCCCCTCCCCATGGAGCGAGCTGGGTCCAAGGCAGAGCTCTAGCCGACTCCATTAGGAGGGGGAAATAATACGTTTTTATCACTTAGGGCAGGTCCAGATATATTCATATGTCCGTGATTGATTAAAATACTGACTACAGAAAATGTATTAATTTTAAACACCTTTTGTGAGTAGCGTGTGTGCTCAACACGTGTGCCATGATCTTCAATACATTCATGACCAGATTGTCAATATTACAGCTGCACCAATAAACACCACATTATCTTAATTTAGCCTTGACGTTCACAAACTATTACAGTGGACTGTAAAATACACACACACACTTAAAACAAATAATATACATATTTCTATAAAGCATAGTGTTGGTGAGAACGTGTTTTTAGTTTGTAGGTATGCAAAATCATAAATAAAACATAATATAATATATCTAATACCAACAGCACGAGCTTAATTGAGTGCAGAGTGCGGCTTGTGTTGGAAAGACTGTGTTATGCAATAGTAGAGTGGAGAAAATGGTTTATTTCCAAGGTAAGAACTTATATAGGTAGGTCATTGGTCATTGGTATTTGGTATATATTGCACGTAAATATATATCATACGGCCGGTCGGTGGCTGAGTTGGCATCGCGTTCCGGGCGTCGCGAGCTCGATTCCTCGTCTGGCTAAGTCCTCCATCACGACACAAGCATCATTTTTCGCTTACTGTGGTGGTAGTAGGAGATCTTCAAATATTGTCGGGTTATTCGTAACCCGGGAATATCTTTCTATTTAAAATATATAAAATATGAAAATATTTTTTTACGTTAGCTCCACAAAGGAGGCCTTGAGGAAAAATATTTCATCAGGGCCTGTGTCATCTTTGAGGGTACTGTGTGGAGGGTTTTTGTTTAATAAAGGAAAGAAAGGAAGTTCTGGAATGGAAAAATGTATGAAAAATGGGTAGGAATCTGGAGTTTAATGTGTCCAGAAGTGACGGACGTGTGAATCCATACCTCCCACTGTGGTTCAAAGTTATGGGTCGAGAGTGTCCGGCTGGAAAGGTTCAGGTTAGGTCTCCCTCAATCAGTAATCTCTCCCGATCCGGCCCGCCATGAGGTAGGTGGGCAAACGCATTTGCCGCCACGACCTAGGCAAACCTCACCCATGAACCCGGGCACCTCTGCTAAGTCAAAACCAAACGTAGCTAACCACTCGGGGTGACCTACGACAGGGATGTTGATTATCCAATAAATGGTTAGCGGGGCGGCGGTACCCATACCAACCTCCCAAAATGATAATTGATTTGAGATACTTAAAAAATTGTAGAGGTTGGAGATTGTTATGTTTTCAAAATTACCTTAGGGAACGCATCGATACTACGTGACACGTTCAGGGGGGGGTCTTCAAAATACCACGCTTGGTACAAATGAGCGGCGGGGGGCTTAGGTTTTTAGTCACCGGGGGGGGGGGGGTTAAAAATTGCAAAAAGTTGGTCACGTAGTATGGGTATGTTCCCTTAGCTTTTGCATTTTAAGGTGAACACGAATCAAATTAATTAAGTTGCTTTGTAATTAACTTGCGAAGTCCCCGGCGATGCCCGAGCCTTACAAAGAGTTTTCGAAATCAAATGTAGTGAATGACCTTCATCTTGTTTTTAAGGTCACATGTTCAAAATTTCATCAACCTCGGCATAAAACTGTAGATTTGCATACAAATCAAATCCACACCACCCGCTTGCCAGCCCGCTCGTCTACCACATACAGACATTCTCCTTTAAACACGAAAGATTGTAAGATGTATGTGTGTTTTGTTACTCTTTCACGCAAAAACTACTGAATGGATTTTAATGAAACTTTACAATAATATAGCTCATACATCAGAATAACATAATATAGGCTATAATTTATAAAGCTTGCTAGGAAGGGGACGCGGGAGGGGAACAGGGACCCACGGGAAAGGTGATTCAGGGAGAAACATTGAATATGGCATTGCAACGCATGCCACGAACCAGCTAGTGTATTATATATTTCAACCAATTTACACAAAACCTCGACCAATTATATACCTAAACCTTTCTCATGATTCACTCCTATCTATTGGTAAAAACCGAATGAAAATCCGTTCAGAAGTTTTTGAGTTTATCGCGAACGGACAGACAGACGGACGCAGCGGAAAACTTTTAATTCTTTTTTAAGATATTATTTTTATTTTGCTTGTGTAATAAAAGATACAATAGGGGTAGTGGAGTGAGAGGAGTGGGTGGAGGGGGAGGGGGGATGATGGGAGGGAGTGGAGTGGGGAGAGGGAATGTGGAGTGGTAGGAGGTTGGGAAAGGTGTGGGTAGAGGGGGAGGGGGTTGATGGGAGGAGTGGAGTGGAAAGAGAGAAGGTGGAGGAGGCGGAGTGGGTTGGGAGAGGGAGGAGGAAAGAGGGAAGGAAGGGAAAGGGGGAGGGGTGGAGGAAGGTGGGGGGAGGTGGAGTGGGGAGGGGTATGGGGTAGGGGAGGGGTGGGTGGAGAAAAAGGGGGAGGGAGAGGGAGGTTTATGGATGAGTGGAGTGGGGAAAGGGAAGGTGGAGGGGGGGAGGAGTGGGGGGAGGGAATGTGGAGTGGTAGGAGGTTAAGGGAGGTGTGGGTAGAGGGGGAGGGGGTTGATGGGAGGAGTGGAGTGGAGAGAGAGAAGGTGGAGGAGGCGGAGTGGGTTGGAAGAGGGAGGAGGAAGGAGGGAAGGAAGGGGAAGGAGGGGGGGGGGGTGGAGGAAGGTGGGGGGAGGTGGAGTGAGGAGGGGTATGGGGTAGGGGAGGGGTGGGGGGAGAAAAATGGGGAGAGAGAGGGAGGTTTATGGATGAGTGGAGTGGGGAAAGGGAAGGTGGAGGGGGGAGGAGTGGGGGGAGGGGTGGGTGGAGGGGGAGGGGGTTGATGGGGGGAGTGGCGTGGGGAGAGGGATCATAATATGTTTAATATCACGATGGTAAAATTATGGCAGTTGCTAATAATACACAATAACAGATAATATTTTATAACTAAACGGGTAAAATAAATTGTTAAATAAAAATATAATAATATGTATGTGCAAATACAATATTTGGAACATATCGCAGTGGCCTTGGTTTAAAACATTGTCGGACATTAAAATTTAAATAATAACATTTGAAAGCTGTAACTAGGTTAGTAGGTACAGTATGATATCGTTCCGATTTATGAATAAATTATTGTAGAATTACTATAAAATTACCCGTGAAACTAAAATTAAATATATATGTATATTACTAGTAGTTCTGTGAAAATTACTGTAGACCTTGACTCCAAAAGAGTTTGTTTCTAATTTTCATGTATTTAATAAATCAAAACTAAAAATTTCCTCTGCAATCATAAGATTTGTAAGTAGGTACTTAGATACCTAATTATTTAATTATAAACTATCCCTATGTTTTATGTAACAAATTAGGAATTATGTAATTTATCCAAAGAAGCTATCTCAGTGACAATTCTTTTTTCAGGTAGGTAGAGGTACCATAATCACTCAGTCAACTTTCGCCAGCCATTTAAAGTTAGCCAACTAGTAAAGTTAAGCCACGTAGTCAAAGTTAACCACGTAATCAAAGTTAGCCACGTAGTCAAAGTTAGCCATGTAGTCAAAGTTAGCCACGTAGTCAAAGTTAGCCACGAAATCAAAGTTAGCCACGTAGTCAAAGTTAGCCACCTGGTCAAAGTTGTCCACCTAGTCAAGTTAGCCACTTGATAAAGCTAACCACCTAGTCCAAAGTTAGCCACCTAATCAAAGTAAGCCACATAGTCAAAGTTAGCCACCCACTCAAAGTTAGCCACATAGTCAAAGTTAGCCACCCAGTCAGTTAGCCACCTAATCAAAGTAAGCCACATAGTCAAAGTTAGCCACCTAATCAAAGTAAGCCACATAGTCAAAGTTATCCACCCAGTCAGTTAACCACCTAATCAAAGTAAGCCACATAGTCAGTTAGCCACCTAATCAAAGTTAGCCACCTAATCAAAGTTAGCCACCTGGTCAAAGTTAGCCACCTTTTTTATATGAATACCGCACAAGAGTCCCAACTGCTCCCGTCTGGAGCCAGTGGGAGTATGGCATCCCCAATTGGGGTATGTTGCGAGGCTGAAGGCAGTGGGGAGGGGAAGGAGATAGGGAAGAGGAAGGTGGGGAAGTACCTGGCTATTCAGATCTGGTCACTAAACACGGCAGAAGCCATTTCAAGCAACGTTTCAATTCTGAATGGTGGTCTTACACCAGGGCGATACTGAGAGTATCTTTCACTCTGGAACGTGCCGCAAATATACTATATATTATTTTAATTGAATAAATTGTGAAATACACAAATTAATCAAATAAAATTTATTTGCCACGCCTGGATTCGATCCCGCGACCTTCGGAATGCAAGTCAAGCGCCTTACCGCTGCACTACGCCGGCCGTCAAAGTTAACCAAACAGTGTACGCAAATAGATGAATTGCTTGCATACAGGGATGTTTCAAACAAGTTATTCGACTTCAGAAAAGATAATTCCAGCGAAATCGATAGAAAACATATTTTTTTTAAATATAAAAGAACTTTTCAAATACAATATAAAATTAAATTACGTAATTTTAAAATATTCGAAATTTAACAACGTATGTTTACGTAATCGTACAATAAGTTGTGTCTTTTTTTCGCTAAAAACAATAAGTAGGCATAGGCTATTTCTCTGTGACGTATCACTAGGGCATCACACACATGTATAAATTTACATTATGCAGCAACACATCCAACTCTAAATATGAGTTGTTTGGTCTGATTCCGCGACCCGTAACGGGGTCGTTACTTGAACTGGAAATGAAAAAGCTAAATGGTACTGTGTGACGATGTCAAATGCGACGGGGATTACAACAAATGGGATACACAATTTTATTCTTTATTTTTTCACAATAATTTTAAATCATAAAAGCAAACATTTAAAAAAAAAATGCAAAATTATAAAACAAATGTAAGTAATCAGAACCCACTAAATACACTGCCTGTATGTGGAGAATATAACAAAAATTACTAATAAAATCAGAGAAGCAGTTTACAAGTGGTAGAAGTGAAACCTTCAGTAAACTAAAGTAGACAAGGATGGGGAGACTTCGAAGCATACGCAAGCATATAATATAAGATACAAAGCACTGCACAAAGAGGAGACCGATTATACTATATCATTCTCTCGCAGGCTAAATCCTGTACTGTGCTAATGTATCCGAATCGGTCATATTTAACTGTATCAGACATATTAGCTCAGTTGGTAGAGATGTGCCCCGGCAGCGAATTTACAAAACCTATACCGATTCAGTCGCGGTAACGACAATTTACATTTTAAATATACCTCTATATTGGTTATTTTTTATCACATTGCAAACACAAAAATTGTTCTAAAATCTAGATAAAATAATCTTTCTTATGTGTATATTAGAAATTAATAATTTTATTTCTAATATTAAAATTTTAATATTATTCCCATATATTGTAAATACACCTCTATATTGATAATTTTTTATCACTTTGCAAAAAAAAAATTGTTCTAAAATCTACATAAAATAATCTTTCCAACGTGTATATTAGAAATTAATAATTTTATTTCTAAATATTTATATTTTGATATTGAAAATTTAAAGTGACTGAAACGCGGTAGGGATTGTAAATACGCGCCCCGGCAATGCGAAGGTCCTGGGTTGGAGTCTTACTTAGATGTAATCGTATATTTTTCTGTTTTTAGATTTTCGATTGAGTTTCGCTAATATTGTCTTTGTAAGTACAAAATAGTTTATAATATCACGAAATTATTATATAACAATGTGACGAAAATGTAATTTAATAATGAAAGAATTTCTTGAGAGCGTAAGTAGTTTTTTCGTGATATGTAAGAGAACCTACAATATAATATGATGTATAATGTGTAGGTATGTGTATGTATGTTGGTTGGTATGGCTTTCAGTTGCCATGCGGATTAAGTAGGTCACAGCCCGCTCCACGCTGGCTTCGGAAGGGCGAATGCATTAGGAATAGAACAGTTCGAGGTGCATTTTATAAAAGTGCAATGTTGCATTCGACGTTCATTGCAACACATTAGGAATAAAATGCCGTCTATGCCAATGGTAAATGTTTCAAATAGTCATTCCACACTCACAGTGTCTCAGACAGCTGCGAAGCGAGTATTGAAATCTAAGGTTTTCATCAGGGTCGTCCATATTTGGGGTGCTGTGCGGAGGGCCGTTTTAAGATGAATATATACGTGAAATCCTATTTCGATACTATTTTGATTAATCTTTACGACAAATCGGCTTACAGTATGAACATCAAAAAATATGCTACGGATAAATCGAAGCTTTTACTAGCTTTTCTATGTATTGGAATTACAATAAAATTATTATTTACGTAACAAAAAATATAAGCGTAAACCACCAAAAAAAATATTTTTTCATGACTTAACTATGAAGCAATACAAGAAACAATTTTTAAAAAATACCCCTTTATGGCTAAGACTATTTTTGAGGTTTTCCATGTTCTAACTTTTTTTCGTTCTTATAAAATTATGCGCAAAATAAATAAAAACCACTTTTTCGCTTACTAGCCTCGTGCAAAAAGACGCTCGATTTTAAAATTTTGCAGGCATGAGATTCGAAATATTT
Source organism: Limnephilus marmoratus (assembly GCA_917880885.1). NCBI lineage: Eukaryota > Metazoa > Arthropoda > Insecta > Trichoptera > Limnephilidae > Limnephilus > Limnephilus marmoratus. The sequence continues at coordinate 18,616,389 of OU862932.1, forward strand.
CTAGCCTTTATATTCCTCTTAAGGATAGGAGAGTGAGATTCCAAAAGCCCAAAGCCAGTGGAACTATGGCATGGATGTTTAGAGGTTGCAAGAAGTAGGAAGGGAGAGTAGATATGGAAGAGGAGGATTGGCAAGTACCAGGCTATTCATATCTGATCACGAACCACGGCAAGGGCGGCGTTTCACCAAATCATCCCCTTAATTAGCGTATTTAGCCAGCTATCATATCTGTTGCCAAATAAAATTTAAAAAAGGTTTTTATTATAGTCTCGTACACTCACATTTAAATTATTTGATTGAAATCTGGGGAAACGCATGTGAAAAATACATAAATGAATTACAGGTAATACAAAACAAGGTAATCAAAAAAACTAATTAACTACAAGCCCAGAACATCCACAAAAAAATATGTTATATAGAAACAAAACTATTATATTAAGAAAACTATATGAATACAATACATGTTTCCTTATATACAAAAGAATACAATAAACTCGTACACACCAAACACAGAATTCATTAAAACGTCCCAAGTGCACAAACACTTTACATGACAACATTTACATCCAAATTAACTATGGTACACAATCCATTGATTACGAGAGGGGCAACATATACAATTGCCTCCCAAATGACTTTGAAAAATAAATTAAAGGTAAATTTAAAAAATACATATTAATATTTATTATTGATAAACAATATAATGAAATATTAGGTCCTTACATATGAAATTGGCGTTTTGTATGGGAGGAACATAAAGTCGATTTTTTTTAATATAATATATTTATTTAATCAAAGTATGTATCATTGCTATCTATGCACTTTTGCCATCTCATAGGGAAAACCATTCGGACGGGAATCAATAAAATCTTTGAAGGCGGTTTGGACTGCCCCATCGGAGTTGAATTTTTTCCCTTGCAAGAAGTTATCCAAAGTTCAAAAAAATGGTAATCTGTTGGGGCAAGGTCCGGAGAGTACGGTGAATGTAAAATAAAAAAATAAAAATTTAAAATCCCTTCATTATTGTGCGGGTTGAGTAATGCAACGCAGCAGTCAACGCGCGTTTGTTGATTTGTTTCACACAATTCGTGAGGTACCCACCTTTCAAGCTTTTTCACCTTCCCAATTTGCTTCAAGTGGATTAAAACAGTTTTATCACTAACACCGCAGCCTGCAGCTAACTCGGACGTGGTTTGCGATGGATCCGCTTCCACAATAACCTTCAATTCTTCATTATCAACTCTTATCTCCGGCCGTCCACGGGGCTTGTTCTGCAGGTCGAAATTTCCAGAACGAAAACGTTGGAACCAAAAACGCACTGTGTTTTCTTTTGCGGCACCGTCGCCATACACATCATTAATCCTTCGAGCCGTTTCTGCAGCACTGGTGCCACGGTGGAACTCGTACTCGTAAATAACGCGATATTTCAAGTTTTCTATTTCTAGTTACATAAATGAGTGAAAATGTAATTTTATTTTTTTTTATTCTAGTTAAAACTAGAATAAAAATAAATAAAAAAAGAGACACTGAAATTATCTACCGCGGTACATGCACTATTTTGAGAATGCTTGTCCCAATCAGTGAACATGTCCCCACACGCTTGGCTTGCTGCGAAGTGTTAGTTTAGATTTGGCATAATACGACTAAAGCCATTTCAAGCAAGGTTTATTCTTAATTGAAAATATCTAGTATCTACCGCTATACACTATTTTAAGAAAGGCTGTCCTTAACCAGTGGAGAACCTGTCCCTACGCTGTGGGTAGGGGGTAACCTTTGACCTATATCGGACGGAACATTAAGAGGAAACCGGGCGGGGTTTTTTTCCATACAAACGTATTCCCCAATTTTCTTTTGGATTTTGACACCAGTCCAAACATGTTATAATATAATAAAGGTATCACTAGCGTGTCGGCATGTTTGGCTTTTTTGATAAGTTACTTCTTAAACAAATTTAAAACAAATTCCTCAAATATCTTCGTTACAAGTCGTACGTAAGATTTAATAATTATGCAGAGGCAGCTTCATACTTTAAAATTGATTCATCGAGTGTACGATGGCATCGTATGGATGCAATATTCCTATACAGGGTGTTAAGTGACGTACTTGACTTACAACCAGCGATTACTGACATTATTTGGAGTAAAAAGTGTAAATGAAATTTTGGTCTCCGGTGACTTTTTTCGACGACTTTTTTTTTCAAAAATTTTTTCTTCAAAATTAAACAAAAATTTCTTCCGCATGTCGTCACTGGTCACTCAGCCGGGTGTCCGACGAACCCCTTACCCCGCCTTCAACTGTTCAACAACTACCATTTTTCATGTTTTTGTAGAAAAAAAAAACATCAAAAAAGTCACCGGAGACCAAAATTTCATTTACATTTTTTACTCCAAATAATGTCAGGAATCACAGGTTATAGTAAGTCAAGTACGTTCCTTAACACCCTGTATAAATAAGTTAACAATAATATTCAATGCCCAGTTGCTAAATAAAATTCAATTTAATGTACCTGTTCGTACAACACGCTCTTCTGTCCTGTTCAGGGTGGATCAATACAAACTGGAAAAATGTAAAATATCGATAAAGACACGTTCAGTGCAAAACTAGACAATGTAAAACTAAGGAAAAGGAAACCCTTCAGAGTATTTTCTTATAATTATTAGTAAGTTAAATTAGTAAAAAAATATAGAAAAATTACAAGTGTGCAGCAAGCGTGGTAGAAGTGAAACCTTCAGAAAAGTAAAGTAGACAAGAGTGGGGAGGCCACGTAGCACCGCACAAAGAGGAGACCGATTATTCTATCTCATTCTCTCGCAGGCTAAATCCTATAGATATAGATGTATGTGTTTGTCTCTTTTTAGTGTCGCTTTTTCGTTTCATCCGGGAATGGTATTCCGGGAAGCAAGAGCAATAGTGTCAGCATCAGTTTGGTAAAATACCTATTGTTGAAATTTCTCGGCCAGGGTTTTCTCTTAAATAGGGAAATAGGTCAACCCAACTAACCTACTGAACTGGGTCAGGGAGATGCGATTGTTTTGAGACGAAGGGTTGCAGATTCAAAGCACACATACAACGCAGCCCAACGGGTGGCTACATAGTTCCCCTGTTTTTACACGGTATAGACAGGAGCGCTCTTGTGAAGTAATGCGCAATTTAATCCCTCGACAAAATATCCCCGAAAAAATATCCCAGGCAAAATATCCCCGACAAAATATCCCCGACAAAATAAAACGGTACCGCCCGTTTTCATCTCGCGACAAAATATCCTCGACACAACATACTCCGACAAAATATCTATTAAAACCTAACCTAACTTAACCTTTGAAGAAAATTATTTTTTTGAAGAAAATTCTTTTCAGCCAAATGTAGGTAATTTTATGTTCTACTAAACTTGTAAAGATACTTTATCCGAAATTTTTATTGGAAACGAGATATTTGAGAAAAACTAGATTTTGGCGCGATTTCTGCTGGTTTTTTCAAAATGGCGGCTAAAGCTCAAGTGACCTAAGTTCGAAAACTCAGATTTTACATCAGGAGATGAGTATATAAAACATATAAAATTATTGGGACTACCGGAATAATTCCGATCGCGGATCGCTAATTGCACTGGCCTATTACTCCGATCATTATAATGAAAATGGAAAATGTTGCTTACAGTGATGGAGGACTGTCAATCGTTTTTGTGTTTAATTCGTAAAACTCCATTTAATTTAATTTTTTTAAATTTAATTTACATTAAATTTAATAATGTTATTATTGAGTTTTGCAAGTATTTAGAAAAAATATATGACAGCTGTTTCGGCTTACGAGGCCATTTTCAAAGTAACTAAATATCACACCGTTTTGCAGCAAGGGTAGGCAGAGAGGACGGACCGCTAAACAACTCGGTCTTGGCACACACCCTTTGCCTCATTCACATTCATACATCGTCTCATACATATTCTTCTATTATTCTAACTCTTGACGTGGCCCGTCTCAAGTATCTGATTTACTTGTTCGTGCCACGGCGTCCCCGACTTCTTTTACAGAATCATGCGACTTCAACACCCCTTTGAAAAGTCATTAAATGTTGTGATTTTTTTTTAATATAGCCCATAAACTAACCTAACGTTATCTCTTTAAACATTTTTTTCATCACTTTTAATGACTTTTCAAAGGAGGTGTTGAAGTTGCATGATTCTGAGATGTCCGGTCACCTTCGCCGGTCACCTATAAATTTATCTTAGAAAATAATCTCTTCTTGGTGAACAGAGTTTAAGAGCGTTTAACCAGCCAGCGGACGAAAATCCACATTTCGTCGAAAGTTGTTCTTACGATCGTGCAGGGCGGTTACAACGAGAAAGATTAAATATTCTCCGTACCAGCTTTTTTAAATTTTAACTCAATATCATATTTATTTCAATTCAAAATAGCTTTAATTTATACCTTCATCCAAAAATGCTGAAAGGCGTGATGATAAAACTATTAAAATAACGTACTTTTTGTAGTTATTTTTTTATTATAAGTATTTGTCATTTTTCAATAATGTCTAAATTTAATAAGAATGTTAAAAAAATCTGAAATATATCAGTTTGTAAGTGCGCAAATAAATACACAAATGGACCAATTTTCGTCAAGAAACACATGTACGTACATATTTTTTAATGATTTTATTGAAACTAAAATTAAAATTCTAAAACATGCGTTTGCTAGATAATGTATTGATTTATTTTACTGCATGATTATATTATTTGAAATGGGTGTGGTATAATACAAAAACTTTTTTGAAAATTTAACAAATCTGCCAACGACCTATGGAATAACCTCATTATACTAAAAATTTTAAAAAAATTCTCAAAATTTATTACATACGAATGCTAGATAAAAGAACAATCTTTCGAAATCCATTTATAATTTTTTTGTGGAAAAGAGGCAATACGTCTAAAATCTTTTTTGAAAATGACGTATTTCCGGTTTTCTCTGGTAATGCCCTCTTAAAGGTGCAGTATATAAGTATGTACAAAGATAGGTAGGTAGATTGCACAGATTAAAATTAATAATAATAATAATATTTGATGACCACTTAAATTAAAGTATTGCAACAATAAATAAGTTTTTTTTAACGATTCAAATCCGGCGGTCCAGAACAGGTTCGATATTATTTAAATTCGAATGGGCCAATGGCGTAAGGTCAGTGGGACACTTTCGCTAGAGATTTCATTATTGTATCGCCAGTACATTACAAGTACCTTACTTTGATAATATCAACACGGAGATATGATTCCAAAGAGGTCACCAGTTGTATTATTAAAACAGTTTTAGACGCTCTCAATACCGCCCTGATAGACCACCGTTCAGAAATGAAAAGATGCTTGAGATGGCTTTAGCCGTGTTTGGTGACCAGTTCGGGTACTTCCCAATTATCCACTTCTCCATTTCCTTCTTTTCCCCACTTCATTCAGCCTAACAACATGTCCCAATTATGGATGAATAGCTTTTGCCCCCCCCCCCCCCTCCATACCCGTTACATTGATTTTTCAAACAGCTCGCGTGCCACCTATTAAAACGTAACAATCAAACACGCACAGTAAATAAAAAGACTATCAAAGGGATCTCCATAGTAACCTAAACAAATACAAAAAGACAGCGCACGTCAATCATTTTTTTTACATGAATACCACACAAGAGTCCCAACTGCTCCCGTCTGGAGCCAGTGGGATTATGGCATCCCCAATTGGGATATGTTGTGAAGCTGAAGGTAATGCGGAAGGGAAGGAGATGGGGAAGAGGGAGGTGGGGAAGTACCTGGCTATTTAGATCTGGTCACCAAACACGGCTAAAGCCATTTCAAGCAACGTTTCAATTCTGAATGGTGGTCTTACACCAGGGCGATACTGAGAGTATCTTCCACTCTGGAACGTGCCGCAAATATACTATACATATATTATTTTATATGAATAAATTGTGAAATAACACAAATTAATAAAATAAAATTTATTTACCACGACGGGATTCGATCCCGCGACCTTCGGAGTGCTAGTCAAGAGCCTTACCGCTGGACTATGCCGGCCGTCAATTAGCAACGCTTTGCTTTTCGTCTGGACAATAAACGTATAATAAATAATTTTATAACGCCAGAGCTTGTTCATAACGCCAGAGCTTACCAATATATATAGCCAACTCGAAAATAATGAAGCTTTATATTAGTGAAAGAATTTTTTAAGTTCATTCATTATTTTTTGCGTGAAAGAGTAACAAACACCCACATATCCACACAAACTTTCGCCTTTATAATATTATTAACAGGATATTGTCACTCCTGGATCCTGACAGTTGAAGCAGTTGTAACTCTTATACAGTATATGTAAAAAAAAAAAAATCTAGTACAGTTCACCCGCGGTAGAAGTGAAATCTTCACCCACACAAACTCAACCAATATGAGCCTTGAAAAGTGAGCTCATTATCAAGGCGGCCAAGTAGGTGCTGTACGTAGGTAAGGTTTCGTTCATCAAGATCTCATTCTCTCGCAGGCTGAATCCTGTAGATGTATTTTTTTGTCTCTTTTTAGTGTCACTCATTTTAGTTTCATCAAGTTTCAAATCACACCAGTGCTAAAGAAGTTTTCATTTCAAAAAATTCAACTCGTTTTGGAAAATTGTGAAATTTTGAAGAATGCAACCACGATAAGGGAACGTACCCATACTACGTGACACGTTTAGGGGGGGGGTCTTCAAAATGTCACGCTCCATACAAATGAGCGGCGGGTTGCTTAGTATTTTGGTCACCGGGGGGGGGGGGGGGGGGGGGGTTAAAAATTGCAAAAAGTTGGTCACGTAGTATGGGTACGTTCCCTAAGGGTCATTCAGAGTGGATGATACTCTCAGTATCGGCCTGGTGTAAGACCACCATTCAGAATTAAAACGTTGCTAGAAATGGCTTTAGCCATGGTTAGTGATCAGATATGAATAGCCAGATACTCCCCCACCTTCCTCTTCCACATCCCCTTCCCCTCCCCGCTACCTTCAGCTTCACAACATACCCCAATTGGGGATGCAATAGTCTCACTGGCTCCAGACGGGAGCAACTGGGACTCGAGAGAACTCGAATAAATGTAATATGAATAAGTACATACTCTTGTATACCTCTCTTAAACTTCGCTTATTTGGGGCAAAATCTTTGGTTTCCGATATGTCCCAATTAAGCGGAATCGAATGCATTCATATATATAAAGAAGAGTGTCTACGGCAGCGTTGATTTGTTTTATATAAATCTACAGTTTTATTCCGATATTGAGCAAAATTTGAGGGGAAAGTGTGTCTACATGGGCATTTGAAAAAATGATACAAATCCCATTAACCCCAAAGCAGAATTTTGACACTTTTGCACACTTGTCGTTCAAAATAAGAAGAAAATTACTAACTACATCCGATTTAGAAAAAAAACTATACAAAAAGCCTGGGCCACGCCGCACAGTGGGCTGAAAATTGCCTTTCATAGACATAGTGACTTGAATTTTGAAGGGTCTTTTTTTTTGGCTAGAAAATGATTCTGCTGATCATTAATGCTATAAAATTTCGTATGAAGCAATTGCGTGTACAAATAAGGGAGTTATAATTTTTTAAAGAAAAATTCGTATGATACTGACATTAAAAATGAGGCTATCTCTGGAATCATACGGTTGGCCATTTTATCCTTACACACAGATATACCTACTAGACATGGGCAGACTCATTCCCAGGGGTGAATCGATTCATTGTGATTCCCTCGGCCTTTTGAATTGATTCATTTTATTCATTCCTTTAATTGCAAAAAAAAAAAAAAAAAAAAAAAAAAAAAAAAAAAAAAAAAAAAAAAAAAAAAAAAAAAAAAAAAAAAAAAAAAAAAAAAAAAAAAAAAAACCCTCGCTTACTTAAAAACCTCGGCTACGAAGCGAAAGAGGAGGCCGAAAAGGCTACGATGAACCGCAAAAAGAGGAGACCGATAATACTATCTCATTCTCTCGCAGACTACTTCTACATACTTCTTAGTTCTCCTTTAGGTGCATGTGTTTGCTCTTTTTAGTGTCGTTATTTTTCGTTTCATCGAGTTTCAAATCACAACGGTGATAAATAAGTTTTCACTACGCAAAGCCCTCTTCTTAGTGTAAATTATGTTGTTTTGAAAAATCGTAGGTACTAAAAACGACGCGCGACGAGGTTAATGAAATATTTCAATGTGTACTTAGATATTATTTTGCCCAAAAGACAAATTTTTAACAAGAAAAATGTGTTTATATTAGGCAAGCAATTAAATCTTAAAATTAAACAGTTTTCGTGGTTAACCCTTAAAGTTTTACTAATTTTTATTTATTTATTAAACTTAAAATTGTTTCATTTCACGTGATCTAAACTTCCCACTACCTTCAGCCTCGCAAAAAATCCCAATTGGGGATGCCATAGTTTCATTAGCTCCAGACGGGACTTGTGCGGATTTCACATAAAAAACATACTATTATCGCGCTTTCATAGGTAGGTATATCCGGACCGGTCACCTGGAATAAGCTCCAGTCAAATATATATTTTTTAAATGCACCTACCTCAATGGTGAAGTTAAAAAGACGCGCCGAATAAAAACTAATTAAAAGCCCTGGCGACACGCGTCGTATAATTTGTTACAAAAATAAAGGAACAAATCGCTCGATTATCATTTATCAGTATCACGGTTCGATAGCGACTGATTTTTTGTTTACGGCTAGAGTAGACAGAGACAGATACCACAAAAAAACAATAATATAGATAAACATCATTTTGTTTCTACAAGTATTGCATCACAATTTACGCACGTGTGAGGGAGAAAAGACATAGAATAAACTTTCGCTTTTAGTCCTTTTATTAACGTTCCGCGGTCCGAAGTGGGAAGTTTCACCCTAAGATGACGGCTTGGCCGAGCGGGGACTAACGACGAACCGATTCTCTGCGGGCATCAAGAAATGAATAGGGAACTTCTGACTAATAAGTGTCTTTTGTCTTGCTGTGACTTGAATAACTTGCATTCCGCGGACCGGTCGGATCGACTCGACACGTGGTACCCAGGGACCCGTGGGACTACGACGTCATAAATGAATAAGAAATAAATGTTTTGATTCCTTGAATAAGTGAAACAGAGATTGGGGTTGCGGATTGAGTTCGCACAGACCGAACAGGTTACAGGACTATGACCACGGAGGAACGATTCCTCCGTGACTATGACTGGCGGGACTGGCGGGACACAACTGTGAAACAGACGCGACACACGGAGCTCAGAATTATTTGGATCTTGGCTGACTCGCTTGGCGGTTTTGTCACTTGGATTGGGGACGGGGACTACAGGGTTTTTTGTAGGTATAAGATTTACTGCGCGGGATACTACACAGTACCCGTGAAAGGCAATTTCGCGGCGCGCTTCGCCTGTGGTAGGTGTACCTATCCGCGCAACAAATATCCAGAATAATATTTTATTTAATTCTTACGGAACACTACAATATTTATAGAGTACATTATTATTTTCTTACCTCAATATAACATGAAATATTTAACTGTAAAATAAATTAATCAAAATAAAAATAAATATGGTGCTGTTAAAAAATCGTAAGATGCAAGGCCAAGGGTAAGGAATAAAGATTTAATTCCTTTTGAAAATGAGAATCAGATCGAGTGTGTTACAAGATTGAATTTATTCATTTAATTCAGTCATTCAATTTTGCCCACGTCTAATACCTACTACTATTTATTTGTATTTTTTTGACATACTTCGTATTGTGGCGCAACTTTTTTTTTTAAATCCTCAAAGTTGAAAAAAAACTTTTTTATGTTGATGATTCATTTTAATGCTTAAATGCATTATATCCTCTTCTACAATATTAATCATGATTACTGATTAATAATCAATGTTGAACCACCCATTTCCGTACATTACTTCGACCAGAACCGTCAAATATGCCAATGATGCCAATATGGCGGAGTAACTCTAGAGTAACTATCGGTTTTCGGAAAGTACAAAAGTTAAAAGTAACGTACAACAAGCAGTCAAATTGATTGAAAAACGAATTTTGGTGAAATTTAACTTTAAAAGTAAAAGTTAAACAAAAGGGGGTTAATGTAGTTAAATGTAAAAAAATACAAATAAATAGTAGTATATCTGTGTGTAAGGATATAATGGTCAACCTTATGATTCCAGAGATAGCCTCATTTTTAATGTCAGTGCCATACAATTTTTTCTTAAAAAAATGATAACTCCGTCATTTGTACACGCAATTACTTCATACGAAATTTAATACATAGTTATGATAAGCAGAATCCATTTCTAGCCAAAAAAAAAGGACCCTTGAAAATTCAAATCTTTATGTCTATGAAAGGCGATTTTCAGCCCACTGTGCGCCGGGGACTAAGCTAGTTTTTTAATAGTGACTAATTTTACAACATTTTTGCATGCAGGCAGATAATACTAAACTTGCAAATTATTATTAATTCTATACAAATTCGCAACTGGTAACCCGGTGAGAGTGATGCGAGTAACAATAAAAAATACACAAAAGAAAGTCATGTGGGAACAGATTTGTCAGAGAGCAGTTAATCTATCATTATTGTAGGATGAGATTTTATTTAAATTACCACATATTCAACTACTTGTTAAATAAAATTTAACAGATTTATCGTGGGTAAGGGGGCATACATTAATTACCTGAGTTCAAAAGGGGGGGGGGGATCCAGTAAAATCTCACCTTACTTGAAAAGAATGTTCGAAGTGGTCCAAATTTATCTCACCATGGGGGAGGGGGTGTCTAGATTGGAAGAAAAACTGCTCACGTAATTAATGTATGGCCCCCTAAGGGCCCTAAGTCATCGTGAAAATTGACAGATGTGTAACTTCTGTCTTACTTAATGTTAGTAAAAGGTTTATAAGAAAAATTAAAAGTGTGTAGTTCATACGAGGTAAAAGTGAAACCTTCAGAAAAGTATTGTCCTCAGGTAAGTATGGTCCTTTATATTTTCTGCCTGTACAATACATTTTTACGCAGCATCGCGTTCATTAGTCAAATCCACAGACATATGAATATATCTGGACATGCCCTAAGTGATAAAAACGTATTATTTCCCCCTCCCCATGGAGCCGGCTAGAGCTCCTCCTCGGAGCCAGCTGGGCATACGAAAGCCTCGCTTGAATCAAAAAAATGTGACGTCATCATTCTTGTCCTGACCAGCGTAGAACTAACATCCATTCATTTTACCGAATAACACGGCAATATATGAGAGCTTGTGCTATACACCTACCTAGAACACAGCGAATGTGGGCGTTTCTCCAGTGAGCTCGTCACTGGTTACAGGGGTAAGTAAATTATGAAACATTTGTAAAAGTGTCTTAACTAAACACGGCAACAAAATATTGCTATGAGAATAGGGGCGAACCTTTTCGGGGCGAGCATTTGGCCTTCGCAAATATGTTATTAACGTGGCAAGCAATTAGCGCTCCCATGTAAAAAGGTCTATTCATTCAAAAGCAGATTTTGCTTTTAAGAACTAAATGGTGATATTATAATGCAAGATGCCTATATACTGTCAGATTGATTTTTTAACGAATCACAGTCATCTTTCCCCTATTCCCCTTCCGTAGTTTGGTTTTACCCCTCATCTGTATCTTCTGGTCTATTAAATTTGGATGTGTATGGTCAAATCATTGTACATATAGTTTCGTATCAGAGATCGATGAATCGGTGGATGCAATTTTTAGACGTCACGAGACACGATTGTGTACTTACGTTTTATTCAAGTTCACTTTGAAAGTTCATAACTTCCGATATTTTTTGGAGATACCCAAAAAGTAATTGCACTGTTATTATTTATTATTAACTCTTTAACCTATCAACTGTCTTATTACTTTTTTTTAAATACGATTTTAACCCTTCTGTATAAAGAAACTGTATGAAGGAGAAGGTCAGAATCGCTTACGCCAACATCTTTCTTGACGTAACAGTTGTTTTGATTAATCTAGCTTCTCGGAATGATAGTGAGTTTTCTATGACTTTGCGGGTCACTTTTTAGCAGATGTCGGTTGTAAAAATAACAATATTTTACGTTTTCAGAAGAGATTAATGCCATTATTTATTTGAAAACTTCTTTAAATTGTTTTTTTCATGTAGGATGTGTATTCGGGTTTATGTAGAAATAATAAAATCAGTTTGTATTCGCACGAATATTTTTTTTTATATTTGTTTGCCGAGGGCGCTATAATAGAACAAATAAATTACATCAATTTAATTAACGTCCTCCAAACTACAATCTTTGACCGTGAGATGGCATTGTGTTAGGTATATCTATATTCATTTTATTCTAAATTTAAAAGTAATAAAAAAACAATGTTTCATAAATAATTAATTAGACACCTTGAAAATTGCATAAATTGATCACCAAAGACAATAAATGCAAATTTAATTTGAACGCATAAGAGCGAAAACATCCGATTACACAATAGTCTCTTTCAGGGTAACCCAGGGTAACCAGAACACTTTATAAACGACGGGGAAGTGAATGGTAGAAGAAGTTGGGGACGCCAGAAGAAGACGAATGTTTTATGACAACAATCAGAATAACAGAAGAGCTATGTACGAGATGATACACAAATGCGAATGAAGCGATATGCCGATCCATCCTACCTGCCTACCCGTCCTCATAAAAAGTACCTGTATATAAGGTGGCGCAAGTCATCGTCATCACCCATCAAATATCAGTTCTGCTTTGACATTTGTGAAGTAAACAGATACAAAGTACACGTCAACAAGACATGAATCACTATACTTTTCAAGAACGCGGAAAATTTTTGAAAAAACGCATTTCCGGGTCGACTACTCTCTCGTTTTGGTAATTTGCACTGGCCGGCAAGATTGCCCGATTTAAGGCTCTGCAACCGGGCCCGAAAAGAAGAAGATGGAGAGATACGAAATTACGAATGTTAGAGGAGAGCGCTAACATTTACAGCGACAAAATCGATGCGAAAATTGCGAAAATGTTTGATAAAACACGACTCGTTTAAAATAGAGCAAAAATCTCGCGGGCATTGTCTAGATATTATCTTCAAGAATAACATACCTATATTTTTTTAAGAGCTTTAAAATTTACCGTGTTTAAGGGAAATATGTAATAAATCGGTACAAATCCGGGTTGCGGGCCCTTAACCGTTCCAGACTTTTCTTCTTGTGGAGTTTCTTGAAGTCACGAGTCTATGTCTATGAATGAAACTTTCAACAAAAGTAATATAGGTTTAAGAGTGGTAAATAGTTGGTTAAACAATAATATATTAACTTTGAATGCACAAAAAACCAAATTTATCACTTTTAGCATTTCAAGTAAAAGTCAGCCTTCCGAAACTCACAACTTGATTATTCACAATTGTTTTCAAACATGTAACTGCAACCCTTTAGAAAATGTAGTCAGCATCAAATACCTTGGTGTAAAAATAGATAAATTCTTGAGATGGAATGATCATGTTAATATGTTAGTAAATAATATTAGGAGACTTACCTATATCTTTAAAGAACTGAGACATATACTAGACAAAGAAAAATTAAAAACTGTTTATTTTGCAATAATCCAGTCTCTGCTTTCTTATAATATAGTGTGCTGGGGATCCTGCGCAAAGACTTATATAGAACCACTTAATATTGCCCAAAAAATGATTCTTAAAGTTATGTTCAAGAAAAAAATTAAATATCCAACTCATTTACTTTTTAAGGAATGTAATGTAATGAACGTAAAACAGTTATATATTACACAAACGCTTTGTACATTTTTTAATAATATTAATATTGCAGAAAGAACACAGCAAATTCGTACTACGAGAATTGGCTCTGGTCTGAATTTTATGGCAATTCAAACTAAATCTTCTTTTGGTCAAAGAAATTATTTTTATCAAGCTCCACTCATATTTAATAGCCTTCCAGAACATATAAAGTCATCTAATTCCTTGTACACTTTTAAAAAGAATCTTAAATTATTTGTGTTAGTCGAGGATTGCCAATTAATTTTCTCTACTTTGTCCTTTCTAAATTATTAGCTAAATGAGTATGTTTATAAAATAAGCTAAAATAATTTTTATTTTTGTTTAAACTGTTTTTTTTTTCATCTTCCTCCTGCCAAATCTATAGCATGTTAAATTATATACATATATTTATTATTTACAACTTAATCTTAAAAACAAAACAAAAAAATACTTTATTTTATTTTGAATCAGATCTCAAAACTATGGTCACCCTAAAAGTCTACATTAATGTACTACCTAGCGCCATCAGTTTAGTGGGTACTGGGTACCCATAATCTCAATCTGTAAGAAATACAACAATATTGTTCTTTCAAAATCTGTATAATTTTGTTAACTTGTATAATTATTGTTAACCTCAACACAGGCTTGTCCTAGTGAGGTAACAAATTGTATTGTAAACATTTTTACCTACAGTGTAAAGAAACAATAAATAAATAAATAATAAATAAAAATGTCAACAAGCCTCAGACTCTTGAAGCCCTCAAAGAAAATATCCGTCAAGAACGCGAGAACCTATCGCCAGAAGTTCAAGAAAGAGTGATGGAAAATACCATAAATCGGGCTCATGGTAATCAATTCTGGCGGCGGCCATTTGGCCAAAATCATTTTCAAGACATCAAATAAACACAATCCAAAAGCAGAACCAAAATTTTTCGTCCATAAAAAAATAAAATTCAGCCAAAGAACATCGGCTGACAACGTTGTATAATACCCCCCAAGGGGTTCTAGGCCATCACAACAATAATAATATTTGAAAAATTTGTATAACGCCGTTTTTGTTCAAAATCACACGAAAGGCGCTGTACAGTTTAAAAATATATTTCTATGGTGCTCTATCTTAGTGCTAACTACACACTAGACCAAATTTTATAATTTATGGCTACCAGATTGCATCCACCGCGCACCGTTTCGTCGATCACTAATACAAACCGATTGAACAATGCGTTTGACCAATGAACGTGATGCTGCGAACATACCTACATTGTTTTATTTATATTCTGTACAGGCAGAAAATTGTAAATTATGGAGAGGGAAAGCTAATTTATGCACGGTGTCCGGATACTAGTGGTGAATACACATCACATTTGGATTTGGAGTGGTTTTTGTGAAAAATCACCTTAGGCGCAATGGATGAATAATATCCAAAAATACTATATTTAAAGTCATTAAAAGAATTATTACGCAATTTCCTTTAAAATTTAAAATTCATCGACCTTTCCTGGTTTTCCTTGTCTGTGGTCAACCTGCTATAATTGCAAACACATTCTACTGGAATTGTGTGGGCGAAAGCAATGAGGAAGAGGAAATACAGAGGGAAAAGAAAGAGGTCAGGAAAACCTGAGGTATTTACAGATACATTTATTTATTTATTTATTCGGTAAAGGAAATGCATTTTATGATGTATTGTAAAATGTTTTTACTGTCCAAAGAGGAATTTCCTTTTTAAGACAGTCAAATTTGGATAATTTATGTAGACATATGAATATTAGTAGACCAGAACATAAAGGTGAGGGGTAGACAACAACTACAGCGGGGCGCAGAGCGGGAAGATGACTTTGGAGATATGTGATTCGTCGATAACTCAATATGACAGTATATAGGCATCTCGCATTATAATATCACCATTTAGTTCTTAAAAGTAAACTCTGCTTTTGAATGAATAGACCTTTTTACATGGGAGCGCGAATTGCTCGCCGCGTATTGAACAAATTTGCGAAGTCTAAATACGGCAAAGTAAAGTTCGAATGTTTCAAAAGTTACTTACCCCGTAAACATCGACGAGCACACGCCATGTATCTCAAGTGATAGTATATATTTACACGTTTTCAAAACACAAACCATGTTTTTTGCGGTGTTATTTCGTAAGGGAACGTACCCATACTACGTGACCAACTTTTTGCAATTTTTAACTGCCCCCCCCCCTCCCTTCCGCCGTGACCAAAAACCTAAGGCCCCCGCCGCTCATTTGTACCAAGCGTGGTATTTTGAAGACCCCCCCTGAACAGGTCACGTAGTATGGGTACGTTCCCTAAAATGCACCGATGAGCGCTCGACGCTGGCTCGCAAGAAGAATGATGACGTCACATTTTTTAGATTCACGCGAAGCCATACTCAATCCCAGCCGGTTCCAAGGAACCGGTATGGGGAGGGGGAAATAATACGCTTTTATCACTTAGGACAGATCTTCATACGTCTACGATAATTTAACATACCTACATAAATTTAAAAAAAAAAGAAAATGAGATAAAAAAAGAACCGTAACCGATGTTTGCTTTGTTTATGTATGGTGTTTTACAACATTTTTGTAACTTTTAAAACATCCTATAAAACGCAAATAGTATAATGCGTATCCCACAGCTGACACCATTACCTATTAGTTAGAGCCTCCTAACCTAACTCCCAACATATTCCCTCCTCTTCCCTCACTTCGCCTCCGACTAATTAATTACCTGGAAGAAGTAGAACGACCACTTTGGCACGAATCCAAAGCTGGCATTATACAAATGCGGAAGAGTATGCGCCATGATGAACCTATCGTCGCGTGGAGTGAAAAGTCACTAACAAATTGTCAGTTTTGAGATAATGGGTGTTTTGTGGTTACATCTTTTTTTAAATTAATTAACAAAAAACCATCATTGTTAAAAATTACAACTTTTTTAAATAATTACGATTTTTTTTACATTAGGGGTCGTCCATTAATGACGTGATGTTTTTTAGCAACTTTTTAACCCCCCCCCCCGTGGTGATATGTGGTGAGGTTTTAGACTAATCCCCTCCCCCCCACCAAAATCACGTGTATTTTTTTAGTACAAAGTATTTTGAAATTTTCAGAATATTATCACGAAAAATAAATACACGTGACATCTCATTATACCCCCCCCCCCCTGGTGATATTTCGAGCCTCACGTGATTAATGGACGACCCCTTTAAGCTCCACACAGGAGTTCCTATGTCATCTTTAAGGATGCTGTGCGGAGGGTCTTTTTACGGAAAGGAAGGAGAGGAAGTTCTAGGAAAGAAAAGGGTATGAGGTGTGGGTAGGAATCTGGGGGTCAATGTGTCAAATGACGGACGTTTGAATCCATCCCTCCAACTGCGGTGCAATGCGATGGGTCGAAAGAGACCAACCAGCTTGAGAGGTTTAGGTTAGGTCTCCCTCAACCAATCTCTCTCGATCCGGCTTGCTATGCAGTAGGTGGGCAAACGCATTGGCCGCCAAGACCTAGACAAACCTCTCCCCAATAACCCGGACACCCCGGCTAACTCACCAAACGTAGCGATCCACTTGGGGTGAACTATGGCAGGGGTGTTGGTTATCCAACAAATGGTACCCATAACCGCCTCACAAATTGAAGACTTACAGCCTTACTAATAAAAATCACTTCCCAACCGTTAATCTGTTCTTTAGTTACATTTTGAATACTTATAGACTACAATTTTTATTTCGAATTATTACTAATAAAAAATGTCTTTAACTGTGCTGCGAAAGAACTGGCAACATTGCATTTTGGTATGCTGGCGCATGCGCCTTGCGCGTCACATCCTCGGCAAATTGGTTGGGTTTTGAAAGAGGCAAGTACTCATATGATGAAATTGAACACATTTTAAACATTTCTTCTTTAGAAAACATAGAAAGGACTCTGATCTAATTTGCATATTAAAAATTATCAACAGTATTACTGATACCCCTGCGTTGTTACAACTCATCCAGTTTAACATCCCTTCCCGTAGACTTCGAAATAATGAATTGCTGTTCCTCAATCAACATTCTACTAATTATAGATACCATTCTCCCTTATCCAGAATGTCGAGACTTGTCAACGCAAGTCAAAGCATTGATTTTTTTTGTGTAAAACTAAATGACTTTCGGCAGTCGATACGCAATATTTAAATGCTTCTTCATGCTTTGACTTGTAGTGTCTCTATATTATTATTCAGTGCCGGCAACCCGGGCGTTTATTTATTATTAGTTACCTATGTACAACATGATTTTTTTTTCCTTACCCTCCTCACTAGACTAAAGTCTGTTCTGAGGCTGGTAACTAACAATTTCTAATTACATAAAAACAAATAAGTGGTAAAAAAAAGAAAAAAAAGAAACATATAAATTATAGTAAAAATAATAATAATAAAATATGTACTTTTTATATTTTATATTGTCATTGCTATTAATTTTTATGTGCTCTCCCTTCACTGTCATCTCTGTTTTTTTATTCGTGTTATTATTATGTTTTTAATGGACGGTTGTACGTAAATTAATAAATAAATAAATTGACAGATTTGTTTGTGGTACGCGCTTCAGATCATGTTTTTGTTCAGAAAAAAATATCGTCGGACACAAAAATAACTTATACAATATACATTTTCCACCTCAAATATGCTCAGGAATCGCTGATTAAAATCCTTCGGGTACGCGCTGTATCTTAGTTTCTTCAGTAACTAAGAAAACATATCCTCTGCAGATATTTTCCAGTTCATCTTAAAACGATACTATTTATGAATGCATTCAAAGGCATTATGATTGCAGTTGTTTATGAAATGCACGCAGCTAGGAAACAACCCGAGAAGAAGATCCCCGTTGATTACCATGACAGACGTTTTAGTACGCGTTTTGCGGCAACGTGTTTGGCAT
This sequence comes from Limnephilus marmoratus, assembly GCA_917880885.1. Lineage (NCBI taxonomy): Eukaryota > Metazoa > Arthropoda > Insecta > Trichoptera > Limnephilidae > Limnephilus > Limnephilus marmoratus. The sequence goes on from OU862932.1 coordinate 18,635,047, forward strand.
CAACATTGACTTTTTGAGACCGCTCTTGCGTCATCAGCGAAGAAAGCTTTCAAACTATTTACGTAATAATATTTTGGCGTAACAATACACACAGTGCTTAAAATTCATCCGAAACAAACCGGAACGATGATCCGGTTTGTGAAATGCATGTTCCATACCGTTCCGGTTAGTGAAATCAGTCCCTGCTGAAAATTCCTCAAAAATATTTATGGTGATGTATCACTTACTAAGAAGTAACGCAAAATTATGTGTTTGTGGTTAGAAAATTAGATCACTAAATGATTTGGAAGTTTTAATTAAATATTGCGTAAAAAACTATTTGCCTTTGAAATATTCGAGCATGTTTTTATTAGTTTACATATATTTCTGGGCTTATAAAAGTTATGAAAAAAAAATAGTCCATAACCTAACCTACTTAACCAATTTAAAAGGAGGTGTTGAAGTTGTATGATTCTGAGTAGGTCAAAATATGTACTAGTGAGTTCCCGGCATGCGTTGCAATGCCACTTAATAAGAAATTGTTTCTCCCTGCGTGTCCTTTCCCATTCGTCCCATTCCCCTTCCCCTTACGCGTTCCCCTTTCACCTTCCCGCCTTCTCTCTCCCGATTCCCCCGTCCCGCGAACCCCTTCCGCGTTCCGTACATTCAGTCCCCGCTTCAATCAGTTTTCAAACAGCTCGCGTGCCGCCAATTACAATTTTTTTATACAAACTTCATAATGCCAAAGCTCACCAGTACATATAGAAACGTTCGTAGGCGTGAGCACAACAACTCACCAAAATTTATCGCAATCAGATGAACAGTACAGGAAATAATTTCGTAACGCCAGAGCTCACCACTATAGAAACGTTCGTAGGCGTGCGCACAACAACTCACCAAAGTTTCATGGTAATTGGATGAATAGTTTAGCGACCGCGTAAGGGACAAACAAAGAAACATTCATTTTTACACTCGTATATTAAGATAATAATCTTATGATATAATATCGCGGTGACATATTTAACCCATACATATACAATATTATAACTAATAATAGATAATGCGGTTAGTTAATATTGACATTTCATAAAAATAACAGCTGCCGCGATAATAATCATGTGATCCTATTACGTACAGTACTCCGCAAAAAAACTATGAACTTCGAAGAAGAGGCTCCAAAAGACCGAGCAGCAAATTTTCCAGGTAAACTGCATCGGCGTTTAAATATTTTTGCAGCTTACAGTTAAATACCAACAAGCACAGTAGTAATTAAAGAATTATTTAAATAAGTAAATACATCCGTTATAACAACGTGATATTTTTTCGATGAATATTATTTTCAGGCACGTAGGAAAAATGTGTTGGAAAATAATATTTTTTTGCATTAGCTCCACACAGGAGGCCCAATAGACAAACGTTTTCTGAATACTTCATTAATTAGTGTGATATATATCTAACAACTCCTCAAATTTTTCGTTTTCTAATAATTCTCTAACTTCTTCATCTTCTTCTTGTAACCCAATCTAACTATATATCATTTTCTTATTATGGAAGAGCTGTGTGCAAAGTATTAAGAGCGTTTAACCAGCCAGCTGACGAAAATCCACATTTCGTCGAAAGTTGTTCTTACGATCGTGCAGGGCGGTTACAATGAGAAAGCTTAATTATTCGCCGTACCAGCTTTTTAAAATTATAACTCAATATCGAATTTATTTCAATTCAAATTAGCTTTAATTTATACCTTCATCCAAAAATGCTGAAAGGCGTGATGATAAAACTATTAAAATAATGTACTTTTTGTAGTTATTTTTTGATTATAAGTATTTATCATTTTTCAATAATGTCTAAATTTACTCTTTTTTTCCTCGGGGCCTCCTGTGTGGAGATAATGTTAAAAAAATGTAAATAAACGCGGAAAAACCAAGACACCTATTCAATTATAAATATCTTCGATATAAAATAATTATATCGTGATATAGGCACCTACATCCGTGATAAGTATGTTTATTGTACGTACTTTGAACCCTCAGTAATGCCTCGGTTAAATAAGATTCCGAGAATTAAAAGGGATCACGTAGTTAGTTAGCGAGAAACACACAGATAAACAGGAAAGTGTGGTTTATAGAAAATTAGCAGACCCGGCCACATGTTGCTGTGGCTAACGAAACACAACGCCATTACCGAATCTTTATAAAATCCACACCACCCGCTTGCCAGCTGCCCGCTGCCTGAATTGAATATTTGAATTTATCGGCTTTTCTCTACTATAATAAGCATGTATTATACATATAAACTAATTAACTCGCCACTAATTAATTATACAATGCTTGCAATGCAACACTGGATATTTTAAAAGGGAAAATCAAATACCTACTTACTCTAGGACTTCTATTTTCCAATTTCTTCCGTAGAACGAATTTCAAAAGTGACTATAGTACGGCCCGCCAGACGTTTTAAATCACACAAAAATATGTTTTCTTTGAATATCTCGGCTTTTCTCTAATATAATTTGCATGTATTATACATATAAACATTCCTCTTCAACCACTCTATCTATTGGTGAAAACCGTATGAAAATCCGTTGCGTAGTTTCAAAGATTAACGCGCACATACATTTTGAGCGACTTCATTTTATACTATTGTTACATTACATAAAAATATTTGTAACAAGGTGTGTGCACCCTCTTATACACACTTTATTCATGGTTTCAGTGTGTGGCACCTCTAGTGCTTGCCCATTGACATTTGGGGCATTGGTAATATGGTAGCCCTGGAATATTTTTGAATGCAAGAGTTGCTGATCCTGGAAAATTAAAATCAGGAGATTTGAAAAGAGAGAGGATCATTCTTGGTACTACAGCCCAGAGCATTGGGCGATCCTCTGGACCGTAAGACGACGAATGGAGTATAAATCGTTACCATACAAGATCATACATGTGGGAAGTCACTCTCGCCATCTTGGAAGCCGACTTTAAATCATCCTGGGTGGATGATTGGCCACTGAAGACATCAGCCTGTCCTGCTTCTGGATGGACTTTTTTTTGGCTTATAGCCAAGGATTTGCAGCCCTGCCATTCTCTCGATGTGAGATTCTTTATATAAAACGAGGAGTTTTCGACAAGCCACGCTTCAGCCACACTACGACTTATCACGGTATCACCATCAACCTATTATCTAAGCAAGCCCTTTATGCCAGACAGTTTTAGACTTAGGATGTTCTTTTTAATTCACAATATACTCTTTTTTTTATTTTCGAATACCTTGTTTTCGTACTAGAACCTAATCCTTGTATTTGGCATGTTGAGTCCTCATTGCTCATAATAATCTACATTGTTGCCACCTCATCCCAGGTAACACTATGTAATGATGATGATGATGATGTAATGATAATGATAAAGCCGCAAATACGTTTGGTAAATATGCAGTTAGTCCACCTCACGGATAATACGGAACGTTCGTGTTGACGAAGTTTGATGCACGGATAATACGGAATATTCCTTTTTTAACTAATAGGCATTCAAAAATGACATTTGTCGGAAGTAACAATCTTATAAAATAAATTCTCTAAAATAAACTCGCATGTCATCATAATTTTAAAAAACATCGCAGGTTTTGAATGGTTTGTTTGGCAAAGCAAGGTTTGTCTAGCGGGTTTGCGTAATTAATAATTATTCTAATACATTTCTTTCCATGTTCTACTGTTATTTATTTATTTATTTATTTATTACACGCCCTGATGGGCTTTTACATTATAATTTATAAGTTGAGTAACAAACAATGAAGAAAATATAATACAATGAGAAAAGAAAATACACAAAACAGTGTAACAACAAAACAAATAATAAAATAAAAATACATATTATGTAAAAATGATAAGAAGTCTCATATTCAATATAAACAAAAATTGAAGAAATTATGTAAATCTATTTGTGCCTAGAAGAATAAAAGTGATAGAATATACAACGTTTATACTGATTAGTTTTAAGATGAAATATATCACCTAGATTAGAATATTTATTTCCGAGACTGTGAAGTCTCGGAAACGGAGAATTTTGATAAGCTAGTGTCCTGGTGTTATTGAAGTAGAAGGGTAATAAATGTCGACTTGATTTTTGGGGAACATGGATATTGATAAATTGAAGTAATTCAGAACAGTCAATTTTGTAATGCAGTATTTTATGTAATAATATTAAATCTGTGCTTATTCTTCTTTCTGAAAGTTTCAATAGAGACGTTTTATCCAGGAGATAATTGTAATCAATGTTTAGTATAGGAATATGCAATTCATAGTTTATAAACCTTAGAAACTTCCGTTGAATATTTTCAATGTTGTCTGAATGAATGTTGTAAAAGGGAGACCATAACGTAGAGTTATATTCAAGTTGGCATCTGACAAGGGTATGTATATATATATATATATATATTATAAATACACAGGTAGGTACAAACTTGTCAATAATGCATTCACTTTGTTTTACGCGATAATATTTTTTCTATAATTGGCATCATTGGTTGATTGTCAATGATATGTTAAAATAAAAACGATGAACAACAATGGCGTTACCGCGTGAGTATATTAATTTTAACAAAATTACAATGTTAAGTGCATACTTTTTGCATGTTTTTTGGTCTCCCCCGACATAAATACTCACTTTTCGTAATAATAAAGCTAAATCTAACTGTTTGAATAAAAAATATTCCGTATTCACGAGTAAGCGGTTCAATGCATAAATAACATAGGTTTTTTTTTTTACATTAGCTTCACAGATAAGGTTCTGAGGAAAATAATTTCCCTGTGCCATCCTAGAGGATGCTGTGTCAAGGGTATTTTAAGGAAAGGAAGGAAAAAGGTATGAAGGGTTGGTACGAATCTGGGGGTCAGTGACGGACGTATAAATCAATCTCTCCAACTGCGGTGCAAGGCGATGGGTCGGGAGAGTCGGACTGGATAGGTCGAGAGGCCTCCCTTTGATTTTATCTATGTATATAATAATGAACCCCTGTTTCCCTTGGTCACACCACAACCTCAGAACGACTTTACCTATTTCATTCATCTTTTTCTTAAGTTTTCTAATACTTTGTGGAAGGTTCTTACGGAAAGAAAAATTAAGAAAATTGGAAAATTTCAGAAAACTCAACGACTATTTTAACTTCGTACGTTTGACAGTTCACGCGTTTGATGAATGTGAATTTAGCAGGCAGCTGTTTTTTTTTTGTAACAAAAGAATTGAAAAAAGAAATTTAACAAAAGAATTTTAAAAATTATAGGTACTTTAAATAGGAACCTATGTTAGGTACCAAATTTGATTGATTGTTCTTCTAAAATATTTGTAACATAGGAAAAAAGAAAATTTGAAAAAAAAATTGTAATAGGTGGCACGCGAGCTGTTTGAAAACTGAATGTACTGGGACTGAATATATAGAACGCGTGAGGAGGGTTGGCAGGACGGGGGAGCGGGAGAGAGGAAGGGGATGTGGGATATAGCATTGCAACGCATGCCGGGAGCCAGCTTGTGTGATATAAAATCAAAATACATAATGGGCCTGAAAACTATACTGGTTGCAAAGGTGTCCGAAAAGTATGATGATTTTAGAAAGGGGTTTAAAAACTGCACCGATTTCAAAAGAAAATTATAAAATTCTTGTTTTTAAATACGAAAATTAACATCACCGTGATTACGAAAAGGTGCCTGAAAATTATATTGATTTTGAAAAGGTGCCTGAAAATTATATTGATTTTGAAAAGGTGCCTGAAAATTATATTGATTTTGAAAAGGTGCCTGAAAATTATATTGATTTTGAAAAGTGCCTGAAAATTGTATTGATTTTGAAAAGGTGCCTGAAAATTATATTGATTTTGAAAAGGTGCCTGAAAATTATATTGATTTTGAAAAGGTGCCTGAAAATTATATTGATTTTGAAAAGGTGCCTGAAAATTATATTGATTTTGAAAAGTGCCTGAAAATTAGTCATGAGTTCTGTAAGTAAGTTTTTTTTTATTATTGTAACAGCTGTTTCGGTTTACAAGGCCGTTTTCAAACCGCCTGAAAATTACTCAATTACTGATATCGATATCCAAAAGTAATTTCATAAAACACCCTTGTGAAAGATCAGAAACGACATGTCGTTTAAAATGTCTTTAGCCAATGCTTAGAAATCAGTTCTGAATAGCCAGGTTTTCAACTAGTTCCCTTTTCACCTTTGTCATCCTTTTTACTCCAATTTGTATGAAGCTGTCCGGAACCAGTCGAACTCAACACTGGCATCACATAAAACAAATAAAATTATCTAAAATGAAGTGTTACATCGAGTTTCTTTTTCTTACCACCGTTTATGACATCAACTAATGACCCGCAGTTACGTCGTATAAATAAACAAGAGTAACCGGCCGTTCATCGTCAACAAAAACGAGAGCGTTATCTGCCATTATAAGTAACGGGGATTATAAAGTTGACTAACGGATGATAGTTATTCCATACTATTTTGTATAAATAACCAGCGATGGGTGGTTAACCGCTCAGTCGGTAAACTGAATGCCAGGTGAAACAGTAATAGTGTGATGGGATTAATAAAATGCGAGAGAGCGAGATAAAGATACGCGACTGTTGTGTTTTTACGTTATTTATAGGGCAGTCGCTTTTAGAACGGTAAAAGACAAATGATATGGCGATAATATGCAAATTTTCCGTAATAAACACGAACGGGTGCGAGCGAGATAAGAATAGATAATTGGGCCAAGTGAAAGAGAGAATGGAACATTTCCGTGTAATATATAAGTCAGTTTTATGATAGTTTGGCGCTATATCCTCTATAGAAAGCATTGGTCTCTTACTTCTAAATGTACCGAGCGAAGTGAATTTTTTTATGTTCAATAAATTTATGAAAATGAATTTGAAAAGAAACCGTCTTCAAATATAAAATAATGGCTTGTCCAATTTAAGAAATGCTAATCCAACATAATCTCGGTGAACAACATGACAAAACGTACATAAAAATATGTCAGAGCATATGAAAAGATCCTAAACGTGGTTGTGTAATTCTACCCTATTGCGCCTACGGATTTACAATGGTTCGTTGCAGCCTCGCCTCGGTCAACAAGCAAACGAAACAAAAAAGAAGAAACATAACCGACGACACGTAGTTACTACATACAACACATAACGGCGTAACGTGCTGTTGTAACTAGTAACCGAAGGTTATCACGTATTAATAATTTATGGGGAACTATCGGTTGCGGGTTATTAATTTTCATTGTCGTTGATAATGAAAATTATATCATTGGTACAAAGGATGGAAGGAAAACGGGTCGTTTACATTTTAACAAGCGTTGTACGATTATGCCATCTGTGTTTCGTCATCACTTGCCGTCCTTATCGACTACCACGTGGTGTTTTGTTGTTGAACTTTGAAATTTAAGAGGGGGGGATATGGATACCGCCGCCCCGGGAACCATTTATTGGACAACCAACACCTTAGTCATAATATGTCACCCATAGTGGTTTCCACGTGACTTAGCAGGGGTGCTCACGTTCATGGGGTGAGGTTTGTCCGGATCTTGGCGGCGGATGCGTCTGCCCACCAACTGCGATAGGGAGAGAGGCTTTTGACCTCTCCAGCAGGACTCTCGTCTTGCATCACAGTGGGGGGGATAGATTCATATGTGCGTCACTCGTGGACACACTGACCCTCAGATTCCTACCCACCCCTCATACATTTTTCTTTCCCCGAACTTCCTTTCCTTCCTTCCTAAAAATACCCTCTACACAGCATCCCCAAAGATGACAGAGGCCCTGAGAGGGTTTATTTTGAAAACTTAGAATTGTGTGTACTGGTGCGTAGGAATACACTTTCAGTGGTGATATCATTTTGAAACGTCACTGAGAAACAGCCTTTCAATAACCAATAATTTCGCAAAGCAGCAAAAACCTTTGAATAGTGAGCACTGGCGTCACAAAATTTACAATACAACGACACTTTTATTATGAGCAATAGAACTTTTTTTTAAATGAAATTTTATAAAAAAACATTGAAAATCGAGCGAAACACAGAATGTGTAGTAAAGCTTGCATGAATTTGATTAAATAATCGTAATTGTAAGATTATAAGATTGAATAATCGTGAACACCAAATTACCAATTGTGCACCACTGCAATACGAGTATCATTGGTGGGTGAAATGAATGAAAACAATTTAATTGGTCAATGGCAAATTTTTGGGACCTCAAAGCCCAGCTTGGCACACTTGTCTTTGCAGGTGAACAAAGGATGAATTAACTCACGGAAGAGTGATAGCAATTGATAGCAGTCTTAGTATCGCCTTGATGAAAGACCACCATTCACAATCGAAACGTTGCTTGACATGAGTTTTAATATGTTTGGTGACAAGATCTGATTAGCCAGGTACCTACTACTTCCTTTCCCTTCCCACTTCCTTGCCCCAATTGAGATTGCTATAATCGGCTCCGTTTATGCCTTCCTTCTTCGTATCTCCTCTTGGCTCTTCCTGGTTACTTTTGTCTCTTCTTGGCTCTTATTTTCTTTTCTTGTCTATTCTTGTTGTCTCTTCGTCTGTTGTCTCTTCTTATTTTGTTATTTGTTTTGGGGGTGTTATGCCGTGTTGCGCTACCTCCTCCTTTAGCCAATGTCCGAAACGTTGGCTAAAGGAGGAGGTAGCGCAACACGGCATAACACCCCAAAAACAAATAACAAAAAATGCACACATCTGCCCTGATGATGGACACTGTAACGCTGTCCGAAACGTTGGCTAAAGGAGGAGGTAGCGCAACACGGCATACCACCCCAAAAACAAATAACAAAAATACTTTTGGCCGTGAAAATCTAAAATCATATCTTCTCTCTTCTTGTCTATATTTGTCTCTTCTTGGCTCTTGCCTTGTCTCTTCTTGAATCTTCTTATCCCTTCTTGGATCTTCTTGTCCCTTCTAGAATCGTTTTGTCTCTTATTGGCCAGTCGTGTCTTTTCTTGGCTGTTTATGTCTTTTCTTGCTTTTTCTGGGCTATTTTTACTTTTTCTTGGTTCCTCTTGCTTCTTCGTGCTTCCTCTTTGCTCTTCTTGGCTCTTCTATCTCTTCCTCCATATTTTTTCTTCATCCCTGTCTTGGCTTCTTCATTTTTGTCTCTTTTTTCTGTTTATTGCTCCGTTTTTGCTTAATAAAAAACTGAATTCATAGATTTTTTTGTAAACCGGGCAAAACTGACGATAACAAAAAAAGCTATTTTTAGTTAGGTAAGAAATGTTGTTTGTTAATTTTTCTTAAATGTCATGTTGTCACGGAACCGAATTTCTTGTATCCATAAAGTCAACTCCACCCATTGCAAAGTTAAGTATGTCAATACTTGATGTGTAATGTGTGTATGTGTATTGACTTCTGTGTACTTGAATGAATATATTACATACTTAGTTGAATAATGGTTAGTAGGATTAGTTTTGAATTCGGGGTTCATTGTCCTTTCCGGCTTTGTCAGGTCAAACCAATTTACATGGCGCAGGATACAATATTACACATAGGCCTACATTCAAAATATTCAATGTAAACCACAGTGGCTTAGTGGTCATGACACTTTACTTTGAATTCGTAGGCGAATAGGATTCAAGAAAAGTGTCGAAATTCCGACATGAATTAAAAATATGTTGCTGCCTAACCCAACAGAAACATTTTTTTAAAACGATTTTAATGTCTAATTTAAATTTAATTCAGAACATTTAACATAGGCCCTTGGGGTTTTTGTTTTCCTCAGGGCGTCAAAGAGACCCTCCCACACGGCATCCCTAAAGATGATATAGGCACTTGGGGGTTTTGTTTTCTTCAGGGCCTCAAAAAGACCCTTCACACAGCATCCCCAAAGATTACATAGGGCCTTAAGGGTTTTATTTTCCTCAGGGCCTCAAAAAGACCCTCCACACAGCATCCCCAAAGATGACATAGGCACTTGGGGGTTTTGTTTTCTTCGGGGCCTCAAAAAGACCCTCCACACAGCGTCCCCAAAGATGACATAGGCCCTTAGGGGTTTTTGTTTTCCTCAGAGCCTCAAAAAGACCCTCCCACACAGCATCCCCAAAGAAGACATAGGCACTTGGGGGTTTTGTTTTCTTCAGGGTCTCAAAAAGACCCTCCACATAGCATCCCCAAAGATGACATAGGCCCTTAGGGGTTTTATTTTCCTCAGCGCCTCAAAAAGACCCTCCACACAGCATCCCCAAAGATGACATAGGTCGTTAGGGTTTAGTTTTCCTCAGGGGAGTCCTGTGTGGAGTTGATGTAAAAAAAAATGTTCAAAACTGATCTCTCCGCGGCAGGACCATAGATACCCCATTCAGGTTAAGAGTATTACACCCAGGGATGTTCTGCCCAAAAAAATTATTTCCCTAGATTTCGAGGTGAAATTTCCCTAGAATTTCCCTAGATTTCAGGGGTACCAAAATTCGCGTAGAGGGGGGGGGGGTTGTCGGACTTTGAAATAAAGTACTTGGAAAGTGGTATTCCTTTTATTTACATAGTTTAATAATAATTTCTAGACATTTTGTTTCAGTTACTTAATTTTATTTTTTTCCTTTAATTTTTTTATTTATTTTTTAAATAAAAAAACAAAAATTGATTGACAAATGTACATAAAAGATAAAACTTTTCAAAACAAAATACATAATAAACGTTTGTTGTACATACCATTAGGGAACGTACCCATACTACGTGACCAACTTTTTGCAATTTTTAACCCCCCCCCCCCCCCTCCGATGACCAAAAACCTAAGCAACCCGCCGCTCATTTGTATCAAGCGTGGTATTTTGAAGACCGGGGGGGCCTCTGAACAGGTCACGTAGTATGGGTACGTTCCCTTATAAGCAGTAAAATTTTTCAAATAATCATATTTACGAAAGTACTGTGTAACACTAATCCTGTTATATGTTTATTAATTGGAAAGATATTGGAACTTAGTAGGTGTACTTATAATAGTGTGCTTTTCCAAATAAAACACTTTTTGCTAAGTGAAATAATAATTTCAAAGTATGTATACACACTTACCACTTACCACTGAATTAGAAACGGAATTTAAAATAAAAATCACTTTGCAAAATAAAAATCAACCGCAATCACCGAAAAAAAATGAACTTGAAACATAAGATAAATATTTTTTCAGGGGTCACTATCTTTTTAGATACATAATATCATTTTGAGTTGTCAGTGTTAAAAATATACATTGCTTGTAAGTAGAAAGTAGATCAATACTATATAAGATTCATGGGAATTCCAAAAAAAAAAAACTCTATTATACCAGTAATATTGTCATATTAAATAAAAAATTTGCCAGAGTTCGAAATTTCCCTAGATTTTCGTTGATTTCCCTTTTCCCTAAAAAATATTTTTCTCCCCTAGATCTAGGGAAATTTCCCTAGACATACCATCACTGATTACACCTTATACCTACTTCAATGGTTTTAACAGTACTATCTTCCCACCACCGAGACTTTACAACATTATAAAAACAATAATATTATACCATAAGATGAGTTGCAACAGTATTAGTGAAGATCGGTGATATCATCAGATCGTACGCACACCATCACACGACCCAAGTACTGCGGCGTCCGGACTCGATCGGCTGACCGAAGAGCCTTCGGGACTGTCCGTACCTGATCGGCAATAAGAAAAAAACGCGAATCTGATCCGCGTACTATAACGGGGAAACAGGGCTGTCGCAATCATAAACTTTTCTGGGTCAAATAAAGAAAGGGGACAAGCTGAAGAAAATAAACATCGAATTGAATGCGTGCAAAATGGAGCAAAAAGATAATTGTGAACACACTTAGTATCTGCTCTACACAATCTACCCTGATGATGGATACTGCAAGGCTTTCTAAAACGTTAAATAAGGAAGAACTCCAATAAAATCAATCACGATGACACTTAAGACGGATTGCTTCACAGAATTAACAATTACACAAATTTCAAAGTTGAAAATCAGGTTCTGTGAAAGTTCTATTCGGGTTTTGTTATTATTTCACCATGGGCCGGTTGTTAGGGGCCGTTCAAGTATTACGTAACGCACTTGGGGGGGGGGTCTTGTGAAACGTTACTGTGCGTTGGGGGGGGGTCTTGTGAAACGATACTGTGCGTTACGAGGGGGGAGGGGGGCGGGGAAGGGGGGGAGGGGGGGTTTGAAAAACTCGTTACGTAACATATTTTTCTTTATTTAATCTCGAAATCTCTTGTTTTATTTATTACCGCAAAAGCGATTAAAACAACAAAAAAGGTATTTAAACGACTTTCCAGTACTTTGCGCAACTTAATTGTGACTTTCAGGTAAAAAATTGTCACTTGGGCGTTACGTAACGTTTATGGGGGGGGGGAGGGGTGATACGGAAAACCGTTACGGCGCGTTACATGGGGGGTCGAAAATCTTCTGCGTTACGTAATACTTGAACGCTCCCTTACACAGTACCAGGAAAATAAAATAGATCTTGAATAAGACATTTACAGAACTTGAATATCAAATTTTATGAATTTTCGTAGTAATAAATTAAAACGGATAATAAGAGATATGGTACAGATATGAAAGAAAACTATTATCGCCAATGATTGGTTCTACATAATTTGTGATCGAACAACAAAAGTCAAAATCCCTGCCCGTTGGTAAACCAAGACTGAATTTTTGCGTAGAAAAAAACTCACAGTTTCACAAGTCGGGATATTTTTGATAAATATGAAGCAAATTTACTTTAAGTTGTCCTCTGTCTTTACATTGTATAAACAGGGACGCTCTTGTGAGGTGTCAGATATATCATATATATTTAAACGAAATGTAAACGAGTGTTCCGTTCATGTCCGTCGATAATTACTTATGTGCACCGGTTGCCCCACCGCGGTACCGGAGCGCAGGGGATCAACCTAGACCACGCTATATTAAAATACCTGTAGAACAGACTCAGCATACCCACATTGCGTCTGTGCATGATTAGAGATGGCAATCGGTCTGTTAACAACGCATTATTAATCTTTGCACAGAATCAAGTTAGTTTATCAAGTATTTTGGGGCTCCAGCCCAGAGGTGGTTCTCAATTTCAATTTTTGAACATACTTGAGATTTGTACAGGATTAACAACTGGTGAATATTGAAGAATCTGCTAGCCCTGTACAAGACGCCAAGTTTCTTAGGAGTCAGATTTACTAGGGCGTCTGAGATACTTACGGTCGTTGTTCCCAACGTTTCGATCGATTAATCTGAGTGTCCGATCAGCCGAGGATTTGTTTAGTGACGCTCGATTCGCCTGTTGGTACGATAGTTGCGTTGGGAAGAGCGTATTTGTGCGTTTGAGAAGTGTAGAGCCAAAATTTCGGCTCAATAGTTGATCAGTAGGATTGGGACCAACGGCCGTTACTCCATGAATTTTAACGACGTCTTTATTAGGGAGGAGAAAAGGGCTAATCACTTGAGAAAATAGCCAAGAAATGATTTTAATAGACGAGTTCTTGGACACCTTTTGGGCAACCCTGTATTATTCGGTAAAACGGCATAAAAACGGTTTGCAACACGACAGAAAAGAGTTGTTACTGTACGCCAAACGTTACTTTCACTAAGTCTAAATTCGGTACTAACGCTGCTGTTGCTAGGCAAGCAGGGTACCTACCTACCTGCCAACCAGACTAAATATACATACATACTAGCATTATTATACGTGCATAGAGACTATACAAACAGACTGGATGCAGTCCAACAGTTTTCAAGACATTAGCTCTGAAGCCATATAGAAACCAAACACACCTCAAAGAAGCGTCACTGAGAAACCACATGTTTATTTGAATATCACTGGGATTTTTTTTTCTGAAGTTGAATAACTTGTTTGAAACATGCTGTATGCAAGCAATGCATCTGTGTGAGTACTGAATTCACGTCAGCTCTGGCTGCGATAAATTAATGAATGTGCATATTGCATAACAGATCTGCTCACAAGTTTTTCCAGGTGATATTTATTTTTATATGATTTTCTAAAACGTATACGTAATTTTAAAAAAACATCGCCAAAAAGCGTGTTTTATTTTATTTTGCGAAACTCAGGCACAAATATTTAAATGTTACACTATCATTGTCTAAAGAATTTAATTTTCCACATTAAACAATAAAACCATAACCGAAAGGGGGTTTGTAAGTAGGAGATTTTGAAATTTAAAGCAGTTTTTAAAGGTCTGATACTTTATTTTTTTCTGGGCTTATAAAAAGACTAATATAATAATTTAAAAAAATACTTGATTGCTTCAAAAATGTGTTCTACTCACACTATTTCATTAAAGCATCTAAAATATTTCTAACCGATCTAATTTTCAAAATCAAATTCACATTATTTTGCATTACTTAGGATGGGTTGCTCCAAAAAATCTAAACAATTTAATAAATATTAATTTTCACGTTTTGTGAAAGTTTTATTCAAGTTTTCTATTTCAATTTAATGAAGCAACTGGCCTATAATAATATAATAACAGAACTTGAATAGAACTTGCAAAAAACGTGAAAATTAGATTAAAATATTTGATATATTTTTTTTTTTAATAACCCGTCCCTAGCGGTGCATCCATCACTTTAAGGGCCAGCAACCCGGATTTCTATCGATTTATTACATATTTCCCTAAAACACGGTAAGATAATATCTAGACTTTGCCCGCGCCGAAACGCAAATTATATAAAACTAGCTGGTACCCGGCATGCGTTGCTATGCCATTTAATAAAGAAATTGTTTCTCCCTGCGTGTCCTTTCCCATTCGTCGTTCCGAGTTCCCCTCCCCTCTTCCGAGTTCCCCTCCCCTCTCCCGCATTCCATACATTGAGTCATGGTACATTCAGTTTTCAAACATCTAGCGTGCCACCTATTGCAATTTTTTTATACAAATTTCATTGTGCCAGAGCTGCCCGTTTCTTTATACAAACCTTGTACTGACAATAACGAACACAACAAAAAAATAATTATTTAATTTGGTGCAGTCGTTCGGAAGCTATGCGCGTACATACATTTCGGCGATTCATTTTTGTTTATACAGATAGATAGATAGATATATAGATTCCCTCGATAGAAAAAAATCGCAAAGTATGCTCCAAAAATTATTATAAACACGTTTGTTTCAGTTATTTTACAAGTTATATGTATGAAAAAATTCACAGTGTTTCTTTAAATGCTGTTTAAGATAATGCCCGCGAGATTTTTGCTCTATTTTAAACGAGTCGTGTTTTATTAAACATTTTCGCAATTTTCGCATCGATTTTGTCGCTATAAATTTCGCACCCAGTTGCCTGGGTTGGGGCAGTTTCGCTCAAACTCACTCAAAGCAACAAATACAGAAGATACACACGTGTTGGCTCCAGCTTTAACTCTTTCATCGTGCAAACACACTTGCACCATGCTCAATAAAACCGTACGCCATAGCATCGGCCCAGTTAAAGTTAACCAGACCATTTTAAAAGAACACGTTTTTATTTCTAACCTCAATTTGAGGCAGGTTAAAAACCTACACTACTGTGGAGGTTTGCACTGCGCTGTGCAAACGTGTGGCAGAAATACGTTACACAACCTACGTACGCGAAAAGAAATTATATAGAACACAATTAGGTGTGACGGCCGGCGTAGTCCAGCGGTAAGGCTCTTGACTAGCACTCCGAAGGTCGCGGAATCGAATCCCGGCGTGGCAAAAAATTTTTATTTGATTAATTTGTGTTATTTCACAATTTATTCATTTAAAATAATTATATAGTATATTTGCGGTACGTTCCCGAGTAGAAGATACTCTCAGTATCGCCCTGGTGTTAAGACCACCAATCAGAATTGAAAAGATGCTTGAAATGGCTTTAGCCGTGTTTGGTGACCAGATCCAAATAGCCAGGTACTTCCCCACCTTCCTCTTCCCTATCTCCTTCCCCTCCCCACTACCAGCCTCACAACGTACCCCAATTGGGAATGCCATAGTCCCACTGGCTCCAGACGGGAGCAGTTGGGACTCTTGTGCGGTACTCGTGTAAAAAAAAAAGGTAATTTTTATTGAAAGAATATTTTTAATAATTTTCAAATAAAATGTAATACAAAACGAGACAAAAAAACTACCGCAAGGTAAAGCACCACTAAGTAATGCAAAAAATATCTGATTTTGGTTTGAAAATTAGATCGCTTAAGGCGATTCCAGACTCACGGCGAGAACAAGCACTTATCCACACTCTCATTTTTCTCACTCGTGATCTGTTTCCCATCCGGTATGGACGACATCACAGACGATATTCAAAATGCAGCAGGTTTGGCTCTGTGCGCCATGGCATATTATAATTTTGTGAACGTTGTGACGTTGAACGTTGTAGTTAGCCCTTGATTTAGAAAGGAATCCAGAGCGTCATATGCAAAACATATAGGTTTATAAATTTCATTTTCACCAGCACCCGATTTGGAGGAATCATTCACCATTTTTCTATATTTCCGTTAACTAGCAAAAAGGGAATCTTTTTTCTTTTTGAGTTCAGGTACTTTCATCTCCATTATTTCTCCAAGTCTGTTCCACGCATCGTGGTTCAAACTTTTGTAATTCGATGTTTTGCATCCCATAACACCGGTTCAGATTGAAAATATTCTATAAATTACAACTTTTGTTGATTTTTTATACAAAGAAACAAAATTTTCGAACAAAAATAAAAATATATCGCACGTCTACTCTCAACCGCTCACTAAACAACACTGAGACAAAACGTGAGTGTAGTAGCCTTCTCGCTTCTCGCCCGAGAAATCCTTTGAAGCGGCCAAATTTACCGACAGCCATCCGAGAACAGCCGAGCCCGAGAAATAGAATGCGAGAAACACCTCACATTCTCGCTTCTCGGGTGTTCTCGGGGCTTCTCGCCGAGAGTCTGGATGGGCTATTAGAAATATTTTAGATGTTTTTGTTTAGTCTTTTTATAAGCCCAGAAAAAAATGAAGAACCAGGCTCATAAAAACTGTTTTAAAGTTCAAAATCTACTACTTACGAACCTCTTTTAAGTTGTGGTTTTATTGTGTAATCTGGAAAATTAAAGTCTTTAGAAAATGATCGTAAAACATTTTAATATTTATGCCTGTGCTCCGCAAAATAAAATAAAATATATTTTTGGCGATGTTTTTTGTGACTAAATCAAAACAGGCGTCTGGTTAAACGGGAAATTGAACCTTATCACCATCTACAAAAGGAGTGTTATTGTTAGCGGCCATATCACGAATTTTACACGACTTGACGACCTTAAACGTGAACTCGGGACCTGTTGTTATTTACACGATTTGCTGATAATTTACATTTTGGGAGGCGGGTATGTGTACCGCCGCTTATTGGATAAACATTACCTCTGCCATAGGTCACCCCAAGTGGTTCGCTACGTTTGGCTACTTAGCAGGGGAGCGGTTTGTCTAGGTCTTGGCGGTAGATGCGTCTGCCCTCCTGCTACGTGGGGGGGGGGGGGCGGATCGAGAGGCCTTTTGAGGGAGGCCTTTTGATCTTTCCAGCCGGACTCTCGACCCATCACCTTACACTGCAGTTGGAGGGATGGATTCATACGTCCGTCATTTCTGGACACACTGACCCCCAGATTCCTACCCACCCTTCATACCATTTTCCTCCCAGAACTTTCTATTCTTCCCTTCCTTAAAAAGACCCTCCACACAGCAAAAATAATAAATGTAAATTAAACTGTGTCTTCACTGGGTTCAAATAATGTATCTCATCTATCTATCTATCTTCTATCTATATAAATAAAAATGAATCGCTGAAATGTATGGACGCGCATAACTTCCGAACGACTGCCAAAACCAAACCAAATTGGAAAATTCTGTTTTTTTGTATTCATTAATGTCAGTACAAGGTTTGTATAAAACTACTGGTGAGCTCTGGCATCTTGAAATTTGTATAAAAAAAATGCAATGGGTGGCACGCGAGCTGTTTGAAAACTGAATGTACCAGGACTGAATGTATGGAATGCGGGAGGGGGAGGGGGGAGGGGAACTCGTGAGGGGGGTTCGCGGGATGGTGGAAGGATAGGGATGGAGTGAGCAGAGGGAAGGTGGAGGAGAAAGTGGGAACGCGAGAGGGGAAGGGGAAGCGGGAGAGTAAGGAGAGGCGGAAGGGGAACGGGACAAATGGGAAAGGACACTCAGGGAGAAACAATTTCTTTATTAAATGGCATAGCAACGCATGCCGGGAACCAGCTAGTTAAGAGTAATGCTCAATTTCGGTGTCACCAGCGCGATTGAGCGTCATTTTCTATTTGTACAGATATCTGAACTACTGTCAAGTATGTTTGTAGTTTGCGTAGTTTTTGCAGGAAAAAATCAACTGAGTGGAATATACTCTCAACATAGCACTGATGAAATTCAGAATCGAAATAGCAAGGAACTTTATAATCTCAAAGGGTGCATACATTAATTACGTGAGCTCAAAGGGGGGGGGGTCCAGCCAATTCTCACGTTACTAGAAAAGAATATACGAAGTGGCTTAAATTTATCCCACCAAGGGGGGGGGGGTCTAGATTGGAAGAAAAACTGCTCACGTAATAAATGCCCCGTATGCCCCCATAACGGTTCAGGACGAGTTCATCGAAAACGAATTCATCGAAAACCAATTCATCGAAAATCAATTCATCGAAAACCAATTCATCGAACGATCAATTCGTCGAATCGCCAATTCATCGAAAAAATATGTTTTTTTTGATATTTGAGAGAAATGCCGAGCGGACCGAGAAGTTAAAAAAGCATTGGTCAACCTAAACTAACCTAACCTAACTTAACCTATTTAACCAATTTTTAAATATTTTTTTATCATCACTCTTAATGACCTTTCTGAGTTGTTTATGAGTTGGTTTCATTATGAGTTGTCTGGTCACCGTTCCTTAGATATCCCTTTTTTGCAGTATCAGACAATCGGAAATCGAAGAGATGAACTATAAATTTTACATTGTCACTACGAAACTGACAGTTGCTAAACACATTTAACTCAGTTAAACAGACCTTTTTGGGAATTTAATTTTGACAGCTCTAATATCTACAAAAAAAAATATTTTTCAATGAATTGGCGATTCGATGAATTGATCATTCGTTTTCGAAGAATTTGCTTATGATGAATTGATTTTCGATGAACTCGTTTTCGATGTATTTGCTTTCGATGAATTGATTTTCGATGAACTCGTCGGTTACCCCCCATAAAATACCCCAATAAAATTGGGGATGAGATTTGGTAAAAAAAAAATAGGAAGAAATCAATGCTGTCTGAACCAGATCGGTGGCCAACTTAGAATCAGTGTCGGGCTTTTTAAACATGAAGATCTTGTTGTAATGTCCAACAACCAACACACCATAAAAAACTCGTTGAGCGATGAAGGCAGGGAACTAATCGAGGGGTTAACACAAGCCTATCGTTGAGAAAGCTTTCTCGCAAATTTGCAATTTCTAATAAGAAATAATAATAATAGTAGATGGATCATAATTATTATTTAAGCCATCAAATAATATCTATTATGTACAAGAAGCACGCTTCTAATGATAAATTTTTAATTATTAACGCGTTCGACGATTGCCTCGAGGCAAAACCAGTAATTACTATCAGTGACGAAAGAACTGTAAGTGGACGCTTCAAATTGGTCAAAAATGGAGAAATTTTGAGAAGCCAGCGCTGTATCTTCCATAGGTGCAAGATATTGGCAGAATCGCCCTGGTAGACCACACGGTGACCGGACAATTCAGAATGAAACCAACTCAGAAGCACCTCAGAAAGGTCGTTAAAAGTGATGATAAAAAAATATAAAAAAATAATTAAATAGGTTAAGTTAGGTTAGGGTTACCGACTATTTTTAAATTATTTTTTCATAGCTTTTAATGACCTTTCTGAGGTGTTTCCGAGTTGGTTTCATTCTGAGTTGGCATGGAACCGTATATAATATATGCGAATATCGCACACGAATCCCAAACTGCTCCCAAATGTTTGGAGCGAGTTAGTCTGTCTTTTAAGGCTCAATATATGCGAATATCGCACACGAATCCCAAACTGCTCCCAAATGTTTGGAGCGAGTTAGTCTGTCTTTTAAGGCTCTGCAACCGGGCCCGAAAAGAAGAAGATGGAGAGATACGAAATTACGAATGTTAGAGGAGAGCGCTAACATTTACAGCGACAAAATCGATGCGAAAATTGCGAAAATGTTTAATAAAACACGACTCGTTTAAAATAGAGCAAAAATCTCGCGGGCATTATCTTAAACAGCATTTAAAGAAACACTGTGAATTTTTTCATACATATAACTTGTAAAATAACTGAAACAAACGTGTTAATAATAATTTTTGGAGCATACTTTGCGATTTTTTTCTATCGAGGGAATTTTATATAATTTGCGTTTCGGCGCGGGCAATGTCTAGATATTATCTTCAAGAATAACATATATTTTTTTAAGAGCTTTAAAACTTAACGTGTTTAAGGGAAATATGTAATAAATCGGTACAAATCCGGGTTGCGGGCCCTTAACCTTTACATTAAGACCGATAGGGCGAAGGAGCCTGGGAAGGCCAAGATTAAGATGGAACGACAACGCCCTCGAAGACATGTCTATCTTGGAGCTCCTAAACTGGAGAAAGCTGGCACAAAACCGAGATGAGTGGAGGAAGACTCTTGAGGAGGCCAAGACTCACCAGGGGTTGTAGAGCCAAGAGTGATGATGAAGATTCGCGTATATTTTAATGCACTAAGCATGAACATTGTAAACTTTTTAAAACATAACGTACTATACACGCTTCGAAAGATCACATTGGCGAAAACATAATATGTTAAAAATTGGCGAATTTTTATCCCTCCGCAACGAAAGCAGATATAAGTGTTAGAAATAGGACAGCAGTCAAGTACAATAAGCGTGGTTTTACGTCAGCGCGTGTGTTTCCATAGAAATCGTTCTAACTCCGTTATTGTTTTAGTTACATCCCTAAACCAAAAAGTAAAAGGTCGATAGTAGATCAAGCTGCACATACCTATCAAGTTGTCTATGGAAATACATAACAGGAATCAGCTGTCAGTCGTGTAGTTGACAAAAATATTTACCCGCTCAAATTTGCTAACGGCGGCTCCACCGCGCTCCACATTTTAAATTTTTATTAAATATTTTTATATGAAATGATAAAAAAGTGAGGTGACAAAAGTGTTTATTACACATATATACAATAGAATAAGTATTGTTGTTTACTTAATCTGTGATTTTAGTACCGTTTTCACATAAAAACACCACGTGAGTCATTTTTACCTATTTTTAATGTTTGCTTTCTAAATTTTAATATTTACAAATGCTAATATTTATTTGTAATATAATAATTTGAAAGCCTATTTTGTAACCTTTCTAAAACAGTTTTTACTATTCGGCTATGTTCAGAAATGTTTCATTTATAGAGCTTTAATTGTGAAGCGGTAATAACAAAAAGTTTTCGTAAAATGTCATTTTGTTAGAGACACCAAAAGCGAATATTCTCGAAAATTCGGAGGGGTTAACATTTTGCCTGAAGAGGCAAAAGTAAGCTCTACATTTGTAAGTGTATTGGCTATTTATTATTATTGGTGTAATTACTGATAACAGCAGGTAATTTCGAAACACACGGTAGTGTAATTACGCTGACTCGTTAAAATGGACGATTACGGCTAGCAACATGATGTGTAATTGTTATTTCTCAAACTTTCAAACACTCTTTTTTCTACAAACTAACTGCAATTAACCTGTGGATCTCAAACTTTTATAATTAATATTTTTAAGCAGAATAAAAACTTTCAATTATTTTTTCAGAGAAAACTAATTCTGTAGATCGACTTTGTATTCGAGAAGTAGCGGGTTCGATCCCAAGGAAATTAATATAAATAATATGTAATAGGTATCTACCGTATTTTCTTTCATGTGAATATGAAGAATTGCTCCTCGTGAAGATATGCGTCATTTCAATGTTAGAAGGTCTTACCTGCAATGAAAAGAAAAGGAAATTTTAGCTTCAAAATGTTATAAATATCAATAAAAAATTAATAACAGTCAATTGTCGGTATTATCAATGTCGGATTAAGTACTTTAAGGGGGGAGTCTGGTCCAGCAGATTTTTTTAATTTAATTTTGCAATAACTTTGTCCTATAATAAAAAATTTTCATTTGTCGAGGCTCATTCGCATATAATAAATTAATTTTAACTTTGAAAGAAGTTCAGATAAAAATTCGTATAGGAAACAAAAAAAGTTGATTTTTTTATCTCTTTTTGGAACCCCCTCCCCCCTCCCCCCCCACCGTACAGATGAATTTGGCACAGTCATTCACGATTGCCGAGTTGAAAAGCATGTGACATGATAGAAAAAATCGCTAACTTTTACTCCGAATAAAAAACACACCTGGTTCCGTTATTTAAAATCCTATAGAAATGAAAAAAAAAAAACACCGTGGTGTTTCTTTAAACGCTACTTAACTCAGTTGTCGTGAGATTTCCGCTCTATTTTAAATAAAGCTCTAGTTTTATTAAATATTTCCACAACTTTAATCTTCTTATAAAACAATAATCGTTATTTTTATATTAGCGTGCGAAATAATTCGAATTTACATATCTCACTTTCAAAGCATTATCAATAATCTTGTTTTTTAATGCTTATAAAGTAGCCTTAATATGTGGTTAATAAAAACGACAAAATGGAAAATTGGAAATAGACAGGCAAGCGGAAAGTTCTGAGTTCAATTCTAGGTATAATAAAAAAGTCATTTTCTGAATGCTTTGTTTTTCTAATTCACTTTCTTCGAACTTTATTAATTTTGGTTCAATAATTTATTGGTATAAAAATGATAGAATGAAAGGGACAGTTTGAGAAAGTGTGCAATAGCACATCGACAGGTCAAACAGAAATAGTACTTTCTCCGGTCGTGGTTGCCGCCATTGAAGCATGGGGACATGGCGAGTGCGCTGACGAATAGATGCATTATCTGCGCACGCCACTAACACCGAACGTTACTTTGCTAAACTTTAAATATCACTGTCAACTCAACATTCAATTCTAAACAACTATGTGTCAGTCAATATGTAATTAACGCACAAACAAAGGAGGAAGGCGAGTAATACATAATATCTTGAACACTCAGTTAAAATATGTATACTCGTATGTGTAGAAAAATGGTGGGCGCTGCATTCATTTAATATGCTTTAAATGGCTAAACCAAGATAAGGTAAAAAGGTGAGAGTTTTAAAAGTACTTTGCTTTTTTAAAATGTGCATTTCATATTACGTAAACACGGTACTCAATTCAGTTAGCAGCAATTAATTTTCGATAGTATTTGATTCTACATCATTTTCTAATGGTATTTATTTGATTCTACACATTTTCTAAGGCTATTTCAGTTGAGTTAGCAGCAGTTAATTTTCGATAGTATTTGATTCTACATCATTTTCTAAGGCTATTTCAGTTCAGTTAGCAGCAAGTAATTTTCAATAGTATTTGATTCTACATCATTTTCTAGTACTATTTATTTGATTCTACTCATTTTCTAAGGCTATTTCAGTTGAGTTAGCAGCAGTTAATTTTCGATAGTATTTGATTCTACGTCATTTTCTAAGGCTACTTATTTCATTCTACACATTTTCTAAGGCTGTTTCAGTTCAGTTAGCAGCAGTTAATTTTCGATAGTATTTGATTCTTCTAAGGCTACTTATTTGATTCTACACATTTTCTAAGACTGTTTCAGTTCAGTTAGCAGCAGTTAATTTTCGATAGTATTTGATTCTACGTCATTTTCTAAGGCTACTTATTTGATTCAACACATTTTCTAAGGCTGTTTCAGTTCAGTTAGCAGCAGTTAATTTTCGATAGTATTTGATTCTACGTCATTTTCTAAGGCTACTTATTTGATTCAACACATTTTCTAAGGCTGTTTCAGTTCAGTTAGCAGCAGTTAATTTTCGATAGTATTTGATTATTCTAAGGCTACTTATTTGATTCTACACATTTTCTAAGGCTGTTTCAGTTCAGTTAGCAGCAGTTAATTTTCGATAGTATTTGATTATTCTAAGGCTACTTATTTGATTCTACACATTTTCTAAGGCTGTTTCAGTTAAGTTAGCAGCAGTAATTTTCGATAGTATTTGATTCTTCTAAGGCTACTTATTTGATTCTACACATTTTCAAAGGCTGTTTCAGTTCAGTTAGCAGCAGTTAATTTTCGATAGTATTTGATTCTTCTAAGGCTACTTATTTGATTCTACACATTTTCTAAGGCTGTTTCAGTTAAGTTAGCAGCAGTTAATTTTCGATAGTATTTGATTCTTCTAAGGCTACTTATTTGATTCTACACATTTTCAAAGGCTGTTTCAGTTCAGTTAGCAGCAGTTAATTTTCGATAGTATTTGATTCTTCTAAGGCTACTTATTTGATTCTACACATTTTCAAAGGCTGTTTCAGTTCAGTTAGCAGCAGTTAATTTTCGATAGTATTTGATTCTTC
The DNA here is from genome assembly GCA_917880885.1 of Limnephilus marmoratus. Lineage (NCBI taxonomy): Eukaryota > Metazoa > Arthropoda > Insecta > Trichoptera > Limnephilidae > Limnephilus > Limnephilus marmoratus. The sequence goes on from OU862932.1 coordinate 18,659,513, forward strand.
TAAGGCTACTTATTTGATTCTACACATTTTCAAAGGCTGTTTCAGTTCAGTTAGCAGCAGTTAATTTTCGATAGTATTTGATTCTACACAATTTTCTAAGGCTACTTTATAACACTCCATAGTTTAGGAGATATTTAACATAATTCACCGACTTTAATCAATTTTATTTAAAAACTTTTTTTAAAGTTGCATCTCGGGAATAGTTATGTACATTTTTATTATACGTATACCTCACAAGAGTCCCAGATGCTCCCAAAGAGCCAGTGAGACTATGACATTCCCAATTGAGGTATGTTGTGAGGCTGAAGGAGGGGAAGGAGATGGGGGAGTGCAAGGTGGGAAAGTACCTGGATATTCAGATCTGGTCACCAAACACGACTAAAGCCATTTCAAGCAACGTTTCAATTCTAAATGATGGTCTTACACCAGGTCGATTCTAAGTTTATCTTCCACTCTGTAAGGTGCCGCAAATATACAAAATATTAATTTTAACCAATTAATTGTGAAATGAAATAACACAAATTAATCAAATAAAATATATTTGCACATGCCGGGATTCGATCCACGACCTTTGTATTGCGAGCCTTACCCCTCGACCACGGAGGCCGTCAAAATACCTATCTCGTCTTAACATAACTATCTCAAATAATTAAAAAAAATAAACCATTAAGATTTTATATATCATATTAAAGGTTTTTTTAAATCTCCAAAAGTCTTCTTTGTGTGGAGGGTCCTTTTTGGGAAAGAAAGGAGAGAAAATTCTGGAAAGGAGTAAGCATGTATCTGGGGTCAATATGTTCAGGAGTGACGAACGTATGAACCCATCCCTCCCACCGCGGTGCAAGGCGATGGGTCGAGAAAGTCCGTAGAGGTGGAGGTCAAAAGACTCTCTCAACCAGTCTCTCCCGATTCGGTCCGCCACGGAGTAGGTGGACAAAAGCATCCGCCGCCAAGACAGACAAACCTCACCCCATGAATCCGGGCACCGCTGCTAAGCCAGCAAACTTAGCCTATGGCAATGGTGCTGGTTATCCAATAAATGGTTTTCGGCGGTACCCATACCCGCCTCATCCGAAAGAAACTATGTGTGGATCTGTGAACACTCTGCCTACTTGGGAGATACGTTATTATGATAACTAATAACTATGACTAGACCAACGCACATCGTTGTTATTGTTATTGTCAAGTGAGGTAACGCAACAGCTGAGAAATGTCATTGAAAAAATGTATAATATCCAAACCGGTTTAAACCGATTTAAATATAATATTATACCAAAATTTTGTTTTTCAACCAGGTTATTTAACTTCCTATTGCCATCACTCTTTCTCACATACGTAAGCAACGCGTGTGAGAGAGACAGCTGTACTTTTTCAGCAGCCAAAATTTCAAGAGCTCGCACGGTGTTGCTCTGTCTCTTTCCCACTCGAGTTAATATGTGCCAGTTCTGCGAGCGAGAAGGCGCACGCAAGGCACGCGAAATGGCATGTTTGTTTTTACGCGTGTTCAAATTTAGAATGGGTCAAATCGATTATAATTACGAAACCATGTCCAATAAAAAATCTATGATTTCGTTAAAGAATTTTATTCATTTTTGTTAAGACAGTGAAATGGATATTAATGTCGGTAGGGTTTTTGTAGTTTGGAAAATAAAAACAAAATTAATTAAGAAACCGTGTTCAAATATGCTCAAATACTAGCATCTATGCTCTGTTTTGATATTTTTAACAGTTCAGTTTTGAGGCGGGTATGGGTACAGACATTTATTGAATAACCGTCACCTCTGCGGGTGGTTCGCTACTCGCCACGTTTGGTAACTTTGCAAGGGTGCCCGGATTCATGGGGTGAGCTTTGTCGGGTCTTGGCGGCGTATGCATCTGTCCACCTGCTGCGTGGCAGGCCGGATCGAGGTAATCTGGTTGGGAGACTTTTTGATCTCTCCAGTCGGACTCTCTCGACAAATCGCCTTGCATCGCAGTTGGAGGGATGGATTAATTCATACGTCCGTCACTCCTGGACGCGATGACCCATGATTCCTAACCATCCCTCAGACCTTTTTCCTTCTCAGAACTTCATCTCCTTCCTTTCCTTATAAAGACCTTCCACACAATATCCCCTTAGATGACATAGACTTTGATGGAAATTATTTTCCTCGGGTCCTGTGTGTAGTGTGTAGGGTTACCATTTAGAAAATTGAAGTCCTGGCAAAAAGCCTGACAGTCCAAAAAAGGCCGGATATTTTAATCACATAATGCAAATATCACGTACTCACTTCATAACAATATGGACGTGGTAGCGAACGGTCGCTTTATATTTTGTTTTTAGATGAGTGGGAAATTAATAATAAGAAAATTAATAATAAATTAATAATTAAGACTTATTTGATATTACTTATGTAAGTTTTGTTACTCATATTCCACCTAAACCGAAAAATCCGGACAAATTAAAAGGCCGGACATGTCCGGACTAATCCGGACGGATGATAACCCTACACGTGTGTGGAGCTAAACTAAAAAAAACTATTATCTCTCAGAAAGTTGAAGTTAGGTTAGGATACTAGAAGTTCGGACATGTCCGGACATGTCCGGACTAATCCGGACGGATGGTAACCCTATGTGTGTGTGGAGCTAATCTGAAAAAAACTGTTATCTAACAGAAAGTTGAAGTTAGTGATACTAGAAGTCCGGACATGTCCGGACTAATCCGGACGGACCCTATGTGTGTGGAGCTTATTAAAAAAAAATTATCTAACAGAAAGTTGAAGTTAGTGATATGAAGGTTTTGTAATTTAATGAATGAACGACCAGATACAATAACATACAACTATACCAGAGTTACGCAGGACGCACAGACAACCGAAATTAGTATTTTTGATCAAGTAATAGTGATAATAATCTTATAATAGTGGAAGATACTCTCCGTATCGCATTCAATTGAAACAATGATTGAAATTGCTTTAGCCGTATTTGGTGACTAGATCTGAATAGCCAGGTGCTTCCCCGCCTTCCTTTTTCCCATCTCCTTCCCTCCCCACTACCTCTAGCCTCACAACATACCATAGCCATAGTTTGACTTATATGGCGGTTGGGAGCAGTAGGAACTCTTGTGCGGTATTCACATTAAAAAAAAAAATACTTGACAGAATGAGAAAAAGCTTTTTATACAAGAGATATCTTCTGTAGTTGATATTTTAGAGGAAAATGTGCAATGAAGGAAAATCACTGTACACATTTAAATAATTTTATCGCTGGAATCGTTTTGCATTATGAATAACATTAAGAAATGGAAGCTTAGATTTTATCACTCTCGTATTTCCATGGTCGTTCAGAAACGGGTTGTTGTTTGACTTTTAAGCTGATAATTGAAACCGTAAGTATTTCGAAATGGAGATAAAAAAACTCGGCTATAAACCACAAAACTAAATAGAAAAATGATCGAAATTGTAACACAACATGTTTTTTAAGTAGAAAAAATTATTTTTATGGTAAGAAAAAAGTTTGCGAGTAGTAGAAAATAATGTTTTGATTTTATGTGGTTATATTAGACTAATAAACAATCAATAAAGGGGTGTTCAGACATCTAATATAACCGCTAGCAGGTATCTGCTGAACCGCGAGCGCTTATGTTTCGTGCCGTTCACACAGCGCAGATAAAATATTTCTTCGTATGGTAGGAGAGGGGGTCAGTTGAATTAGCGAACGGCCACGGAGTGCGCATTTTTTGTACTGAATCTATGAACTTGACATCTGTCACCCACCGGTCTTGGCAGCTCCGTAATTAAAATGACCCCCTCTCCTGTTTTTGTCGGAGTGGGGGGTGCTTAACTGTTGACATATCGCCTCAGGAGCGGTTATGGGCATATTAGACCTTTCAATTCTGCCTCGCAATTAGGTTGTAGATACCAAATTGCACCGTGTAAACAAATTCCAAAAAATTCAGTTCCAGTCTGACCGCCGTCCGCGACGGTCGCACCTCCCTGGCTTGGCTAATATGCCATACTCCACCGCGGATGCAGTCGCTTGTACCGCTCCAGTCGTGAAAACCACACCCCAGTGAATTAAAAGTGCCTTTCTACCGTGCTTATTCGCGCCACATCATACCAACCCAGTGCTTGAACATCAGTGCTTGAACATCAGTGCTTAAACATTCGTGCCCTCAGTTATCAGTGCTTTAAACATTCGTGCCCTCAGTTATCCTCGTGTTTCCCCCATTCTATACCATCATGTCCTCCCCCCTTCTCCAAACCTCCGATGAATATCAACGCCTTACCCTCGAGATCCAGTCCTTCTTCGAAAACCACCCCGACCCCAACAACTTGTCCCCTGAAGAGATTGATCATGTCTGCTCCCTGGCCTACCGCAGAGTTCATGGTTCCCCTCCCAACTCCCCCAGCAACTCACCCCAACCCGATTCAAGTATCATCACCCCAACCAGCAACCCCCTTATCACCCCCCTAGCCGCCCCCCAAACCGACCGCCCTCTCCCTGCCGCCCAATCCGACCTGGCCCTCACCGACCCCAATACTGACCACCCTCCCAACACCGCCCACCACATCTTCGCCCCCCAAATCGTCAGAGCCCCCATCGTCCCCCATTCCGACAGCGCCCCCATCGCCATCCAAACCGAACGCGCCCCCATCGCTCCTCAAACCGTCCGCCCCCCCATACCTTCCCAAACGATATACCCCCTTACCTCTCACCCGCCAACCACCCCCCAAACCAACCGCTTAATCCAAATCTCTTCTCTATTACCCAAACTACTCTCCCCACTATCTCTTCCCACCACCCTCGCCAAGGACTACGCAATCCCCACGCCACAACGTGCCTCCCCCCGATCTGCCACTACCCCACTAAATTCCCCCATCTCCCAAAGTCCCCTTACCCTTCCCCCCGTCCCTCAAATAGTGGTATCCACCCAGTTCTTCCCTCGCCCTGCAGTGAAAAAGAAATCAAACACCAACCACCTCTTCCGAAATAATCGCCCCCCATATTGCAGCCATATCCTTTGCAACTAAAAATTAACAAAAACAAAAACAAATCTCACTTTCTACAACCATAAATAACTCAGTTGAAGGAGAAAGGGGCCTAAATTGGCCCGGTGCTCCATAAGCCCGTCAAACAAAAAACAAAAACACCGTGTAAACAAGACATTGAATGTTTCCATGTCATTGCGCGCAGGGCCGTCTTAAACTAGGCTGGGGCCCTCGGGCACACAAGAATTTGGGGCCCTTTTGGAAAGTAAAAAAAGCGAATTATAATTTTTTTACTAAGTATGACCATTTATTATAGGTAATCAAATACAGTATGATACAATATGTCATTAATGATATTAGAATGCTGCTGGTTTTTTGGTTACGATTACGATAACGGTTTCTTTCGGGATATCTATTGAGCGAAATCTTCTATTATATCCTTAAAGTCAATTTTTTTAAGGATATCACTTTCTATGCACATAATAAGGAAGTTCAGTCCATTTTAAAAAATATATATATCAATGTTCACATTCAAACTTATACTAGTATTTTTTTTTTCTAAAGTTCGTTTTCATAAATAAATTAATTCTCAAAGTTTAAATTTTATTAAGCCCGCCAAAACGGCGGAATCCAAGCGGTAAGAGGCGGTTAATTTCTGTATTATATTGGGACAGCAACTCAGTATCAATTCGTCCAGTAGTTTTCATTCTTGCAACATAATTCATCATAAATTCCCTGTGCTGTAAACTGTTCTCATGCTCTATCAATAAGTTACTTATATGCTTCCAATCTTTATATCCATTAGGAGAATTTAAATTATGTCCAGTACCAGTAGTGCTGTAGTGGTATTAAATAGACGGCAGCAATAACAGTATACAGATTTCTTTGCTGGTGAATAAAGGAGCCATTTTCTTTCTAAAGACTCAACATTCGTCAATTTACGAATAAAAATGTTTTTTGTCAAGTATCTAGTTTTCGTTTTACCATTTGAATCTGGAAAACTTGTAGAAGTTTCGGAGAAGTCACTATTTTTATTTTGGAAAAACTCTGGCCCTTTTCGAATCCAAATATCACGGACTTCTTCCGGTAAAATGTCGTCACAGTAAGTACCAGGGTCAGGAGACACATTCTCTAAGCTCTAAGCTTGCAATTATTAATTCACAGTAGCTTGAAGTCGATGGTTCAGCATCTAATGTGTGTTTATCATTTTCGTCACACGTAACCTCTTTTTCCTGGTGACATTCAGAGGTACTTTTGTCTTGCGGTGATAAGAGTGAATAATCCCTCGGCTTGTTTGTTTCTTCAACCGTAAAAAAAGAAGTGAGCTTTGGAAGTTTTTCTGTTTTTCTCTTTGAGCTATAACTTTTTTTCTTTTTTGTGAACCACTTAAATATGTTCTTTTCGACATAATGAAATAATGTTTAAACGAACAAATCAAAACTTCTGTTTGTCTTACTCAATTTTAAATATCAAACGAAACAAAATAACGCCACTCAATCAGACTGAAAGTTTAACCTGTCATTGGTCGGGCCTGAGGGGGCCCCCTTCCCTTCCCTTTCCCAAACAAAGCACCACTTTGAATTTTGAATTGAATGTTTTGTGGATTAATTTTGAGCTATCATATATTTTATTGACCAAAACACATTCCTAGAACAATAAACTATGTACCTACCAAAACAACATTACTTGTGTCAATTTGATAAATTGATAGGTTTTACGATGTTTTCGTCAAGTATCACGCATCAGATTTGCATCGCGGCAAATTTGACATTTCAATTCCAAAGATAAATTATTTAAAAATATTCTGGTGCTGCCAGGTGAATGAAACTAATGGCTATATCATCAATGATGTTGGTGCAAGCGATTCTGACCTTGTTCTTCATACAAATTCTGTGCACAGAAGGGTCAAAAACACATAATTTTTTTTTCGAAATTTTTTCCGCGCGCATGCGCACACACCGCCCGCATTTTCGCGTTTCGCGAGAGAAATTGTCGGTCCTTCGGGGCCCCCTAAGAATGGGGGCCCTGGGCACGGGCCCCGTGTGCCCTTATGGTGAAGACGGTATTGATTGCGCGTCATTTTTCCACCGCATTGAAAATATTCAACTTGTTTAATATTTTCAAAGCGATTGGTTCTGTTGTCCTTCGTGCGCATGCGCGAATGCGGCATTGCATGCGCGCGCAACACTGTGCGCGCGTATTGAATTGTCAAACTGTGACTGTTTATTTTGTAGGGAGTTGTCAACATAGAAAATGGTTTTTAAATGGAGGGAAGAGCATACGCCTCTGTTCTTAGAGCACTTTAAGAACTATCCAAGCCTGTGGAACATTAAATCAGAGAGATATAATTCCCGCGCGCACGACCTGTTTCTAAGACATTCTAAACTCTATGACAGCAATGTGATTGTATGGTCCACTTCTGTCAAGTACGTCTAAACAGCACACCCTTTCAATTATACGCCGTTCTACCAAATCTCATCAATGTGGTTGATGTGTCTAATATCGCCTTTACGGCGTAAGATGTGCATTGTCTATGGTTGATGTGCGCATAAAGCGCTCAGATGTGAACGGTCTGAAGGGATTGTATGGAGAGCGATATGTGGCGTGCTATGATCTTTTATATTTATATGCTCAATGTGAACGAGCTCTTATGATAAAATATGATGTGAATAATGCCAGAGTCAAACTGACTCCAGATACTAAATATCTACAGCCTGTATGTCGGACGAATAATCTACAGCTCATATGTTGAATTAATATCTACGAACTTCAGAGTGTTGACTAATATCTACAGAGCAAAGGTCAGACGAATATCTATGACGGTCCCAGTGTTGACTAATATCTACAGAGCGTAGGTTGAACTAATATCTACAGAGCGTAGGTTGGACTAATCAGCTAAATGTGTCCAATAGTCCGATATTAGGGATTTTTACATACATACTTACATAAATTAAGTTTTTTAAACTGCATACGCAATACTACGTTAGTCCAATATGCTATACATAATTGCAAATCCAACCTCTGCCAGTGCTGTAGATATTCGTCAACACTTTGGTTCTCGTAGATATTAGTCAACTGTTTGAGTTGTAGATATTCGTCAACACTTTGGTTCTCATAGATATTAGTTCGATTTTTTCAGTTTTTGGAATTCCTGTAGATATAAGTAGACGCCTCCGTCAAACCGAGCTATACTTTCGTGGCTTGGCCTATTTCAGCATATTTTTCGCCATATATTCCCATTACCATTGGGAATGAATGGCAAGCGATATGCTGAAATATCGCAAGATCTAAAACTCTTGCTACTTTATAGTGTAGTCTGACAGTACCGTTAACTGTAAAACAGATCTTGAAGAGATCAATGTTGTAAGAGCGAGGAAACAGCAGAAGAAGACAGCAGATTACTCCAAGCAAGTTATTGAACTCAAGAACGAGTCGTAGAAACGACCCGTTCTCATGTAGCAAATATCATGCGATATTTGTCACATTAGAACGGGTCCTGGCGTTGCATAGTATTTTCCACTATGCAACGGTACCGAGGGGATCAATGGCGCTAGTTCCTTGGAGCTTGGAGCATCTTCCATTGAAATACCAGTAGAACAAGCATATAAAAAAATTGAATACCGCACAAGAGTCCCAACTGCATAATTAATTCATAGGCATAATTCATAGGCTTTGACCATTTTTTTTAATCGCTATTTTTTTAAGTTGTATCCCGGGAATAGTTATATACCTTTTATATAAAAATATCTCACAAGAGTCCCGTATCCCGGGAATCGTTATATACCTTTTTTTATAAAAATATCTCACAAGAGTCCCAACTGCTCCCGTCTGGAGTTAGTGAGACTATGGCATCCCCAATCGGGATGTGAGGCTGAAGGTAGTGGGGAGGGGAAGGAGTTGGGAAGAGGAAGCACCTGGCTATTAAGATCTGGTCACCAAACACGGCTAAAGCCATTTAAAGCAACGTTTAAGTTCTGAAAGTGATTCGCTACACTTGGTGATATAGCAGGGGTTCCCGGGTTCATGGGGTGAGGTTTGTCTAGGTCTTGGCGGCACACGCGTTTGCCCTCCTACTGCGTGGCGGGTCGAATCGGGAGACTGAGACGAAAGAGATTTTACCCCTCCAGTCGAGCCATCGCATTATACCGTAGTGAGAGGGATGGATTCATACGTCCGTCACTCCTGGACACACTGACCCTCAGATTCCTCCTCAACCCACATACCTTTTTCCTTATCGGAACTTCCTCTCATTCTTTTCTCTAAAAAGACCCTCCACAAAACATCCCCAAAGATGACATAGGCCCTGAGACAAATTGTTTTCCTCATGGCCTGCTGTGTGGAATACATAAAAAAACGAATATGCTTTAGACCACACGAATGAAGTAAAACTTCACTAATTATGTCTCCCTCTCAACTTCGTTCGCCTCGCCCGATCACACTTTCCGTAACGCTCTCGTCACGCATCCACCAGCTTACTCCCCAAGTCAAGCGTGCGTAAAGGCACGACCGTTAGCCTTGCCCGAACACACTTTTCGTAACGCTTTTGTCACGCATTCACCAGCTTACTCCCCAAGTCAAGCGTGTATAAAGAAGTTTTACTTCAAAAACGAGTGTGCTTTAGACCACACGACTGAAGTAAAACTTCACTAACTTATATCTTCCGTTCGCCTCGCCCGATCACACTTTTCGTAACGCTCTCGTCACGCATTCACCAACTTACTCCCCAAGTCAAGTGTGCGTAAAGGCTCGACCGTTCGCCTCGCCCGATCACACTTTTCGTAACGCTCTCGTCACGCATCCACCAGCTTACTCCCCAAATCAAGCGTGCGTAAAGGCTCGACCGTTCGCCTCGCCCGATCACACTTTTCGTAACGCTCTCGTCACGCATCCACCAGCTTACTCCTCAAGTCAAGCGTGCGTAAAGAAGTTTTACATCTATAAAAATGAGAATGTAAAGCAACAAATCATTAAGATGAATATATACGTGAAATCCTATTTAGATACTATTTTGATTAATCTTTACGAATCGTCTTACAGTATGAACATCAAAAAATATGCTACGGATAAATCGAAGCTTTTACTAGCTTTTCTATGTACTGGAATTACAATAAAATTATTATTTACGTTACAAAAAATATAAGCGTAAACCACCAAAAAAATGTTTTTTCATGGCTTAACTATGAAGTAATAAAAGAAACAATTTTTTAAAAATACCCCTTTATGGCTAAGACTATTTTTGAGGTTTTCCATGTTCTAACTTTTTTTCGTTCTTATAAAATTATGCACAAAATAAATAAAAACCACTGTTTTCGCTTACTAGCCTCGTGCAAAAAGACGCTCGATTTTAAAATTTTGCAGGCATGAGATTCGAAATATTTCTAGCGTTTATATTTTAATTTATCACCAAGCAAAATAGATAATAACAGTTAGATGTTGAGATTGGGATAGTCGAATGAGTCAAAGAGGCAACAGATTGAGGTTGTTCGTGAAGGGGAAAGTGAGAGAAGACCGGCTGAAGAAGAAATCAAGTTATGATTGGATCATAGATAAGATCAGTGGCGCGGCAACAGATCGAGGCCCCGGGCAAACAAGGGGCACGCGTCAGAATATTCAAAGCACACCAAATATCAGACATTGTCTCCCGCGCGAACAAAATGCTCGGATTTGTTCTTCGTAATGCGAGATCATTTACTAATGGAATTGCAATACGAAGTGCATATGAAGCACTTGTCCGCAGCATTCTGGAATACAGCTCCATTATTTGGGCACCCTCTGAACAAAACTTGATCCTAGAAATAGAAAAAGTACAAAAAAAGGTTTACGCGTTACCTGTATATGAGGGAATATACTACATACTACCCATTCCTGAATCCATCGTTGTTCTTAACAGGAATGCTCGATCTTAATACCTTAGAAGCCCGCCGTAAAATATTTTTGGGGAAACATTTTTTTAAGCTGATCTCCGGTACTGTACTGAATCCACCTATGTTGAAGGAGATTAACATATATGTACCTAACGCGTATACTCGTGGGAGATCCCACACACTTTTTTATGCTCCGAAAGCGAGAACTTCTTCCTTTCAGAATGCCCCATTAAATAGAGCAATTCAACTGCTTAAGAGCGTTTAACCAGCCAGCGGCCGAAAATCCACATTTCGTCGAAAGTTGTTCTTCCGATCGTGCAGGGCGGTTACAATGAGAAAAATTGATTATTCTCCGTACCAGCTTTTTTTAATTATAACTCAATATCGAATTTATTTCAATCCAAATTAGCTTTAATTTATACCTTCATCCAAAAATGCTGAAAGGCGTGATGATAAAACTATTAAAATAGTGTACTTTTTGTAGTTATTTTTTGATTACAAGTATTTATCATTTTTCAATAATGTCTAAATTTAATAAGAATGTTAAAAAAATCTGAAATATATTAATTTGTAAGTGCGCAAATAAATACACAAATGTGAAACACATGTCCGTACATATTTTTTAATGATTTTATTGAAACTAAAATTAAAATTCTAATACATAACTTTGCTAGATAATGTATTGATTTATTTTACTGCATGATTAAATTATTTGAAATGGGTGTGGTATAATACAAAATCTTTTTTGAAAATTTAACAAATCTGCCAACGACCTGTGGAATAACCTTATTATACTAAAAATTAAAAAAAATTCTAAAAATTTACTACATAACTATGCTAGATAAAAGAACAATCTTTCGAAATCCATTTATAATTTTTTGCGGAAAAGAGTCAATACGTCTAAAAACTTTTTTGAAAATGACGTATTTCCGGCTTTCTCTGGTAATGCCCTCTTAACGATTCTGCATTGAGCATTGGTATCTTCAATGTTACCTATAGAGAGTTTAGTAACTATCTTTTGACATATTATGTCTCAACATAGTGAAACTGCCCCCTTGGCCTTTTTTTCTCTTATATTTTGTAATCTTCTCCGTAATAATTTGGTGTATAACTGTTTTATGGAGAACCTGAAAAAATAAATAAATAAAAAATATGTAATAAAGACAAATTCAATTAATTTTCTATTTCAAGATTTCATTGTTACAGTTGTGGGAATCGCTGCCAGAGTTAACAAGAATACAGAACATATTCACACAGATGCATTACTTGCGTACAGCATCTTTCAAACATGTTATTAGAATTCCAATTAATGTGAAATAAAGGTATGGTTTAGATTTTCACGGCCAAGAGTATTATCGTTATTTATTTCGTGGTGTTATGCCGTGTTGCGCTACCTACTTCTTTCGCCAACGTTTCGGACAGTTTCCAGTCAACGTTACAGTGTCCATCATCAGGTTCAGACATCTGCCCTGACGATGAACACTGTAACACTGTCCGAAACGTTAGCTAATAGCGGTTTTGCACCATCCAGAGACCAAAGACAATTTTTTTCGCTTTACACGATCGCTATTTTCATATCTACGGATTCATGTTGGCGTCACTGCGAACAACACCATGTGGTTTGCAGTGACGCCAACATGGTTCATGTGTTATTTGCAGTGATGCTAACTGAAATCAAAAATTTTGTCTTTGTCTCTCTACGGGAATCGGGCTGAAGAAAGAGATGGTGTAAAACGGCTATATAGGAGGTAGTGCAACACGGCATAGCACATCAAAAATAAATAACGGTAAGGTGAAATTAAAGTTAAATTAATAAAAAGAGCACACCGTAAAACTTTTCAGTGTTGATGATATGCACTTGTACGTTTTTTCTTTTAACAATAGTAGGCTAGACAAAATGCTGTTTCTCAGTGATGTTTCACAAGGACATCACTAGCGCAAGTGTATATCTACATAATATGAACCAATACAAACAATCCTAACAGTGCGTTGTTTGGGTCAACTCTGCGTCAGTAATAACATGTATCGCCTTGTATTGAATTTTTATTTGAATCCGGGATATTGTCGTTTTCAGGAATGAAGATTGATACTAACAACTGTGATACTAGAATAAAAAATGGTACCTACGTCTGAGTCGCATCACTACGGCCCGGTATATCAGTTGATTTTAAGGCGCCGCTACCCGCATATCTCCTATAAACATTTGAAGTTTTTAAGCCCTTAAAAAAATATATGTTATTTTTGAAAATAATATCTAGACGCATTCCACGCCGAAACGCAAATTATATAAAATTCCCTCGATAGAAAAAAATCGCAAAGTATGCTCCGAAAATTATTATAAACACGTTTGTTTCAGTTATTTCACAAGTTATAGTTGTGAAAAAATTCACAATGTTTCTTTAAATGATACTTAAGATACCTACGTTCCACGAGATTTTTGCTCTATTTTTAAACAAGTCGTGTTTTGTAAAGTTAGCGCGCTCCTCTAACATTCATAATTTCATATCTCTCCATCTTCTTCTTTTTGAGTTCGGTTGCGGCGCCTGAAGCTCAGCTTGGTGTTATGGCGTAGAGCTTAGCACGGCTTGGAATCTAATTCGCAAATAGGTGGCAAGCCTAACTTGGATTGTCTAAAGGGGTGTTCCAGATACGTCTATAATATAGTAAAAGATCATCACACGCCAAATAACGCTCTCCATACAATCCCTTCAGAGCGTTCACACCTAAGGGAACGTACCCATACTACGTGACACGTTTAGGGGGGGGGGAGGTCTTCAAAATGTCACGCTCCATACAAATGAGCGGCGGGTTGCTTAGGATTTTGGTCACCGGGGGGGGGGGGGTTAAAAATTGCAAAAAGTTTGTCACGTAGTATGGGTACGTTCCCTAAGCGGTTAAGCGCAGATCAACCATGGACAATACACATCTTACGCCGTAACCGCTCCTGAGACGATATACGAAAAGTTATGCACCCCCATCTCCGACGAAAACAGGAGAGGGGATCATTTTAATTACGGAACAGTACAAAAAATGTGCATTCCGTGGGCGCTCCCTAATTCATCTGAATCCGTCTCCTACCATAGGAGAAATATTTGATAGCGTCCTGTGAACGGTACAAAACATAATCGCTCGCGGTTCAACAGACATCTGCTCGCGGTTTATAGCTGTGTCTGAATACGGCTTAAGACTTTTAATAGAGTTTTATTTGAAAAACCAAACCTCTGTCAACGTGAGTGCTATTATCTATGCTTTCTACTGCCATCGCGATATTTGAAAATATTAACGACGGCAGTTTATTTCATGAACCTACAATATTTTTATTGATTTTTGATAAAGTTTCCCACTTCAGTGAGCGTGGTGCTGTATGCATGTACACTAATTTTAAATAGTATGTGTTTGGCGGAGTCGTGCACTATTCATGAAATAACCGCTGAAAACATAGTGTTATGAGTTATGACATTGGAACTTTTAAAATCCAGTAACAGACTATTTTAGATTAGATAGCTGACCCGGCCACGTGTTGCTGTGGCTAACGAAACACAATGCCACTACTGGATGGTTACCCAACCTTTACAACCACCGCCACCCGTTAACTTGCATACAAATCAAATCCACACCGCCCATTTGCCAGCCCGCTCGTTCACCATTTGCAGACATTCTCCTTTATAATCAATTTACAAAAAACCTTGACAAATTATATACCCAAACCTTCCTCGTGAACCACTCTATCTATTGTTGAAAACCGCATGAAAATCCGTTCAGTCTTTTTTTAGTCTATCGCGAACAACTGTTTGTACAGACAGACGTGCCGAAGGACTTTAATTTATAATATGTGGAGATGTAAAGATTATCAATTAATAACTCATAGTTCAATGATATGCATAATAGTCAATACTTACAAAATCAGGCAATTGTATATTTCGGTTATGTTAGTATTTAATACTATTTACGTAGATGTCAGATTTGACATGTGACTGCTAGCGCTTCGACGTCTAAAAATGAACTATTATCCGGCTTATCAAGGCTTGAGCGGCAGATTTAGCCCGCTTAAATTTGAGCGAGGATACGGACTGGCTGATATACCGGGCCTATATCACTAACATCATACGTCATAGAAGATATGTAATACAAACGTATGATCAGAATATATGTAACAAGTGGCAAACAAAACGTCCACGTGTCATAGTTATATTAGTTATACTACTAATAACGAAGCCAGAATTAAAACTGAACATCTGAAGCGACAGGGACCACGAGGCCTTGAGGAGATATTCAGATTGTGCCAAGACCGTCAGCCAATTAGAAACCGCGAACTAACGTGACGCCACTAGCCCTTCTCCCCTCCACCATACTGTTATTGATACTAGATTCTAGTATTCCGACTTCTGACGCTGGGTTCGATGATTCAGAAATGGCTAATCATTGATTTATACTAGTTCTTTCGTACAAATTTTTGCTTGAACAATTTTAAAACTTGGCTAGCGAAGTTATACTAAAGCCTCGATTACATTGAGCGAGATTACAAGCTACTAGCCGGCGAATTCACTAACTAACTAACCATCACGCCGTTTCTCCGCAGGGGTAGGCAGAGACGACCGACCGCCAAACAACTCGGTCTTGGCACAAACTCTTTGCCTCACTCACATTCATACATCGTCTCATACATACTCTTCTATTATTCTTACTTTTGACATGGCCCGTCTCAAGTATCTGATTCACTTGATCATGCCATTTCTTCCTCGGACATCCTCGACTTCTTCGACCATTCACTTCTTCTTCCTTGCGCTGTCCCAACTCATTGCCTAGGTAGGCTGTTGGGGTCGGCTCTTCTCGTTCTCAGGTTGTAATTTCTTCTGTTCTGGGTATCGCCTTCATCCAGGCCGTTTCTCTGAAGAATTTTGGAGCATTGAGTCATCCAGGAGTTCTTCGGTCTTCCTCTGGATGACTGTTGATGAAGCTCCATAGACATTGCCTGCCTCACTGTGTGGTCTGATGGTCTCCGTCTTATGTGTCCATACCATCTCAACTGTCGTTCCTCCAGCTTACTATTTATGTCTGTGACACCCAGGCTCCAGGCTACCACGAATGCGTGAACTTTTGATCTTATCTTTTAGTGATACTCCTGCCGACCATCTAAGCATTCGCATTTCTTCTACCATTCATATTTGCGTCATATATTCTTTTTAGACTACTTTTTTCGTTCATTCGCTCTACATGCCCAAACCATCTGAGGGTCCATTTCTTAATCTTACTCATTCTGCTTACGTCAGCCTTAGGTACATTCTTTGCGGATATCCACATTTCGCATACGATCATACTGGTTTTACCACACATACGCCTCAGGGATCTCATTTCAACAGCATTCAGTTTACTTTCATCCTTCCTCTGACAGTTCCATGCCTCACTGCCATACATCAGGGTAGGTACCAGGATTCCAATGTGGACTGCTAGCTTCGCTTCTTTCAACAGTTTTTTTATTGGCGCCAACGGCGTTAGTCCTCCATTAATGGAGTTACCTTTATTTTCCCTTCTTTCAATATCTTTATCAGCCTTCCCATCTCTCGTAATTCACTATCTGCTAGTAAACTCGCTCAACAACGCTGTACAGGTTATACAATTATTGTTTTCTTAAACTTAAAATAAAAAAAAAGTTAACAATAACAACTGGGGATCGAACTCAATATCTGATTATAAGTTCTTAGAAAAAAAAGTTCTTTGTTTAAAACCATGGTCGATTTTAAATTTGTTTCCCTTCTCTCTATCTAACCCCCACCGTTTCCCTACACTTCTACCAGTCTGTCTCTGCTGCTCTCCTCTCCCTCTAGTATATGCTTTCTCATTTATTTATTTTATGTTTATTGTCCTGATGAAGGTTGAGAACAACCGAAACCCGGTCTTAAACAAAGAACTTTTTTATTTGTATGTCAGGTCATAAAGTGTTTTCTTTCTTCGATAATTCTATGATTAAATATTACATTGATGTGTATGTAACCTTCAAAAGTTATTTCAAATAAATTGAATAAAATATTAAATTAACACGCATCTGAATAACAATGTACTTTAAAACCTTCATCTTCCCCATCTCTTTCCCACTATCTTCAGTCTCACAACAAGCCCTAATTAGTAGTTTTATATTATCAGGGGAGCAGCCGCGACTCGCGACAAAAAGATAAAATCCTACTGAACCAAAAACGTTGTATTTTTGACCCAAGATCGGATTAATCAATAAAGCTTACTATTTAAGGCACTTTTTGATAAGGTTAATACGGCTACGAAAACTGTTGCCATGCAAAGAGAGTATAATTAGTCAGACATTACATTTCTAAGGATCAGAAGTCACATTTTATCAATAACAGAGATATCTCACTAAAAAAACATCGTATCTCCCTGTTGTCAAGAGATGGAAGCTCTACGATACGATTGTAACACCCCAGCCGGGAGCACTCCCGTCCTGTTGAGATCAGTACACAGACAAAAAGAGCCGAGAAGAGAGGAGAAGATCCAAGAAGAGGCAAGAAGAGGCAAGGAAAGACAAGAAGATACAAGAAAATCCACGAAGAGACCAGAAGAGACAAGAAGATCCAAGAAGAGACAAGAAGAGCCAAGAGGAAAGGAAAAAATAACGCTCAATCCGTTCCTTTATTCCTGCCCATCCTAAATTCAAATATTGGCTTATCCGTTACCGGTCCATTAAACTCCAAGAGCACATGTTCCAAGTACACCAGGGGGCACTGATTTGTTAGGACTTGGAACATGTGCTCTTGGAGTTTAATCGACCGGTAACGGATAAGCCAATATTTGAATTTAGGATGGGCAGGAATAAAGCAATGGATTGAGCGTTATTTTTTTCCTTTCCTCTTGGCTCTTTTTGTCTCTTCTTGGATCTTCTCGTCTCTTCGCAGCTCTTCTGGTCTCTTCGTGAATTTTCTTGTATCTTCTTGTCTTTCCTTGCCTCTTCTTGGATCTTCTCCTCTCTTCTCGGCTCTTTTTGTATCTTCTTGTCTTTTCTTGCTTCTTCTTGTCTCTTCTCGCCTCAATTATCGAAGTTCTAAGAAAAAAAAACCTTGGTGGCCGTTATCGCATTAAGTAAAGGTTCAATTATTTAAAATTACCGTAATTCACAGTGACCAATTACTGACCTTTGACACAAACATTCATCAAATTCATAAAAAACTAGGGCGTATAAGAAAATATGTACCAATTTATGATTAAAAGTTAAGTATTTTAAAAGTTAAGTTAAGTTCAATGTTTGTAAATGTTCGATACACTTGTATTATGTATGTAATAGCCCTATGTACAGGCGTTTAAATAAAAAAAAATAAAAAAAAATAAAGTATAAAAAAAACTGGCTAATTGGCACAACCTGTTTAAAGTTAGCTGAAAGGTATATGTTTTTTAATACAATGCATTTACACACACGTACATTTATTATTTTTGATAACCGAATTCTCGACACCTCGCGTCATTAAAAACGATTAATTGAAATTATCAGATGTTAACCGTGCTCCATATAAAGGTGTAATTTTTGCAATTCGCTGTTTATACATTTTATCACTGTATTTTCGTTCGGTTTTTATCAAATTTCAAGTCGAGTACATAAATCATACATTTTTTCAAAGAAGTTGAACAATTCATCGAATTACTATTCAAATTCCGTGAAAGTTCTCTTCAAGTTATGTTATTATTATTATTATTCAAGTACCGTGTAACAACTGGCCCATAATGTAATGACAAAACTCGAATAGAACTTTAATATTAATTTAGAAATTTGATGACTTATTTTTATTTTAAATCGCTGCGTGCTACTACAATCAATAAAAAACTCTTATTTTTTATGTCAATTCCTCACAAGAGTTCCAACTGCTCCCATCTGGAGCCAGTGAGACTATGGCATCCCAAATTGCGGTATGGTGGGGGGGGGGAATAGGAAAGAGGAAGGTGGGGAAATACCGGGCTATTCAGACCTAGTCACCCAACACGACTAACATATTTAATTGGAAAAATTAGTAGACATCATCAAATTTCACCATAAAATATCTTTATTTATTAGGTACTTAATTTCATTAAAAAATCATTAAATTTCTAAAAAAAATTATAAAATTTAAAAGAATTCAAGTAAATAATCATTGACATTTCTACAGCTGTCGACAACAAAATGGCATTTTGCATTAATTTTAGATTTTATTTTGTGTTCATATCAAAAATTATCCACTTACGTGACTAATTAATTAATTCGAAAAAGTTTCCAAACACTGCAACATATTAGTACCGTAGAGCAAATAGAGGTACGTGTAGTGAGTACAGCTTACTGCAGATTCTATGGAAAACAATACAAAATAATAAAAGATAATAATATAGAAGGATGCACGGCAAAAAAAACAGGCTCATTGCATTTTTTTTTTTAATTTTTGTCTTTATGCCAATTTGTTCTACAGAAAAAGAGTTGAAGAAAGGTATCACGAAAATCTCATAGATATCGTTATGTCTCCTTTATAGTGAGAAACATGATTTGAACGGTTTTAGAAAGAGAAAACATCACGCTTTAAATTCAAATACAAAAAAATAACCACAAAATAAGTAAAATGTACCCCATTATGAAACCAAAGTTTCGAACCGTTATTGAAATAAATTTATGAATCTTTGGGAATTTTTTATTAATTATTTTTACATGCAACGACAAAAAAGTAAGTTGACGATAACGTTTGTAATAATTAATAATACATTTATCTGTATGAGATTTTATTTTTTTTGTTATCAGGTTATCTGATAGAAAAAATGTAAGGTGAGTGAGCCGTTTTTAAAACTTTTTTTATGTTTGCATGCTATTTTTTTATATTTAAAACATTATAATATGTGTATTTCTAATCATATCTATCTAATTATTACCTATCCAAATACATAACGAAAATCTGTCCAAACCGTTATACAAAAATGGCGGCGATTTCCATGGTTATTATTCAGTTTATATGATAAGTAAAAACTATTGTTTACATCTTGGCCGCCATTTTTGTATAACCGTTTGGACAGAATGTTTTATTGGTATGCCTTAGTCCATATCCAAGGTATTTTATTCAGTCATTGGTTGTTACACCTGTCCTTTGTGCCCTTACGTCATGTGTTTTGCTTGTTCAGAACCCCAAGGGTTCTCAATCTTGGAGTACCTAAACCTATATCGAATATATTACAATACAATACATTTACAACTTAGAAACTTTCTCTTTTATTGTAATGCACTATCATTCCTAAATTTATCTGTACGATGTTTACCTACTAGTTATATTTTTATAGTTTACCTTTTTTATTCAAAAAAACTGTCTCTGTATTATAAACTTGTCATGTAAAAGCCCATCAGGGCGTTGAAAATTAATAAATATATTATACTTTTGTTATTTGGGGACATTAGTTACAATTTGTGCAAGTAGGTATACCATATTTTCCCTAAGCCGACTACATATTACCCTTCTCACATTGGAAACAATTCAAAAAATATTAATAAAAATCATCTTAAAAAAGCCCTATTACTACCCAACAATAAATGTTTTCCAAGATTTCCCGGTTCCCCCACTTACAAAAATGTACGACAAAATTGCACTACTACAATTACACAAAGATTTCTTTAATAAAAATAATTTACCACAATTAAATATCAGCAAAAGAATAATATCTGTTGGAGGAATAACCGTGCCACTAGTACGAACCACGACAGCACAGCATCACTATATATTCAAGGGTATAAAATTATTAGATTGGAAGAAAACTGCGACAAATATAAAAAAAATTAAAATACTCTAAAAAAATATTTAGTTGTCCTCTCCTAAACACAAGCAGCTGCTTTATTAGGAGAGTGATTGAAATGTTGATCAACTGTCATGGAATCGTTAATATCAAACCCATTTTCTAATCAATATTATTTCATCTTCTTAGTAAATTATTTCATCTTCTTATCTTCTTCTTCTTATCTCATTCTTCTTTTTGCTCAGATCCTGTTTTTACCGTGTTCCATTCAGTACGTTTTTTAACTCTCGACAGGCCAAGATGCCAAACATGACGTCCGTAACCGTGGGGGTCGGCTGATGACCCCATTTTTTTCTAAACTTTTAAACCAATGAAAACAGTTTTTCTTTATTTTTATATATTTTTTTTGTTATTTATGTTTTTGCAGGGGAATATTACCTACCTATATTTGACAAAATATTTTTTCCTGCGATCAACGATTTTTTGTCATTTTTTTTTAAATGGCATATTATGTATTAATCCTTTGCGCAGGAATACCTAAAATACTAAAAATATATTTCATGTATTTAAGTAGATATAAGAAGGATACTTATTTTGGGGTCTACCTTCGGCCCCAGTTGGCTGCGGGAGAGTTAATATAAAGTTTATTGTTATAAAAATGTTTCCAACCTCTGTCCAGTAATATTACAGAGAATAGTACCCGGTGTACAACTGCTATTGGCTGGGCCTTGTTCCATTTACGCCACACCGGCAAAGGAGAATGCATCGATGTGGCCCGCACCCGCACGATATCAGATCTAATACATTAGTATTCATTTCTATGTGATTTCTCAGCGCCCATTAATTTGGCAATCATTGATATAAATAACATCGGTCGGTATCACAAACTGCCAATTTTACAAGAGTTAAAAATAAATTAAATTTGTACTTTATGGTTCGTACATTAAGAGTGATTGAATATTATTATAATCTTACTTTTAGAGCCCTCAATTAATGTTATCGTTTTATGATACTGACACACCCACCCGCTCATAAATAGGCATGCTTTTTGGAGCTTAAAGGCTTTGCAACCGGGCCCAAAAAGAAGAAGATGGAGAGATACGAAATTATGAATGTTAGAGGAGAGCGCTAACATTTACAGCGACAAAATCGATGCGAAAATCGCGAAAATGTTTAATAAAACACGACTCGTTTAAAATAGAGCAAAAATCTCGCGGGCATTATCTTAAACAGCATTTAAAGAAACACTGTGAATTTTTTCATACATATAACTTGTAAAATAACTGAAACAAACGTATTTATAATAATTTTTGGAGTATATTTTGCGATTTTTTTCTATCGAGGGAATTTTATATAATTTGCGTTTCGGCGCGGGCAAAGTCTAGATATTATCTTCAAGAATAACATATATTTTTTAAGAGCTTTAAAAATTACCGTGTTTAAGGGAAATATATAATAAATCGGTACAAATCCGGGTTGCGGGCCCTTATTAACAAGCTGAATTACCAACAATTGAACAAACGTGCTCTCTATGAGCATGCTCTTGTCAAATAAATGTTTTGGGAGGCGGGTATGGGTACCGCCGCCCCGGGATCCATTTATTGGATAACCAGCACCTCTGCCATAGGTCACCCAAAGTGGTTCGGTACGTTTGGTGACTGAGCTGGGGTGCCCGGGTTCATGGGGTGAGGTTTGTCAGTTCTGCTTTGACATTTGTGAAGTAAACGATACAAGATAGACGTCAACAAGACATGAATCGCTATACTCCCCATTTGAAAAAACGCATTCACCGAAACGGGTAGCCTAATCTCCCGTTTTGGTGATTTGCATTGGCCGGTAAAATTTAACCATTCCAGACTTCTTTTTGTGGTTTATTTTTAAGTCGCGAGTCTATGCCAACAAGCCTCAGACTCTTGAAGCTCTCAAAGAGAATATCTGTCAAGAATGCGAGAACCTATCGCCTGAAGTTCTGAAAAGAGTGATGGAAAATGCTAAAAATCTGCCGGCGGCCACTTGGCCGTAATCATTTTCGCGATTTAATGAAAAAAATTACGATATTAAGTAAACACAATCCAAAAGCAGATCCAAATTTTTTCATTCATAAAAAAAATTACAGCCAAAGAACATCGAGCGACAACTTTTGCACCACCGTGTATAAACATAACATTAAAAAAACGTACCTCGACCCCTGTTCCAGATGAACAGAGTGTGCTGATTATTGATTATTTTTACGTAAGTGCAGTTTCCAATTTGTGGCACGTTTTCGGAACGTGATCACGGCGGAAGAAGAAAAATGATGAAATTCACCGAAATAAAAAATACCCTGAATTTTATTAACATTTCTCACAGTTTGTTATTTTTTGGAGGTTGCGTTTTCAATTAACGTGCTTGCAAAAATATATATACAGGACGTACTTGACTTACTTAAATCAGTGCTTCTTGACTTTATTTGAAGTAAAAAATTTAAATGAAATTTTGGTCTACGGTGATTTTTTTTTTCTTCAAAACCTAAAAAAAAAAAAAATATTTCACATGCTCATTCAGCCGAGTAAGGGGGCGTTCAAGTATTACGTAACGCAATTTTTGAAGATTTTTGACCCCCCCCCCCCATGATTTTTGACCCCCCCCCCGTAACGTTTTTCCATACCCCCCCCCCCCCCCTAAACGTTACGTAACGCCCAAGTGACAATTTTTACCTGAAAGTCACAATGAAGTTGCGCAAAGTACTGGAAAGTCGCTTAAAACCTTTATTCTTGTTTAAATCGCGTTTGCGGTAATAAATAAAACAAGAGATTTCGAGAACGAAAAGGGTTGCCAACTTGGAAGATTTTAATTCCCCTGTTTTTTTTATATAAATAAAAAAAAAACATGTTACGTAACGCGTTGTTCGAAGCCCCTCCTACCCCTCCTCGTAACGCACAGTTACGTTTCACAAGACCCCCCCCCCCCCAAGTTCGTTACGTAATACTTGAAGGGCCCCTAACCAAACAAACCCTCACCCTGCACTGACTGTTCAATTTCTACTGATTATTTTTTATGTTTTAACCCTTTGACTGCTAAATACAAATTAATTAAGATACTTTTTTGTGAATTATTATTAGTTATTTATTATATTATACTCCTCCGGTACATTTTTATATCGTTAGGGAATAAGTAACAACGTATCACTTAGAGGGCACACATTAATTACGTGTACAATTTTTCTTCCAATCTAGACCCCCCCCCCCCTTGGTGAGATAAATTTGGGCCACTTCGTAATTCTTTTGTGAGATTTTGCTGGGAGAATCCTGCTTGAGAGGTCAAAAGGTCTCCCTCAACCGGTATCTCCAGATTCACCGCCAAGATCCGGACTAACCTCACTCCATGAACCCCTACTAAAAAAAAATACACGTGATTTCGGGGGGGGGGGGTTAGTCTAAAACCTCACCACATATCACCAGGGGGGGGGGGGTTAAAAAGTTGCTAAAAAAACATCACGTGGTTAATGGACGACCCCTAAGTCACCAAACTTAGCAAACCACTTGGGGTGACCTTTGGCAGAGGTGCTGGTTATCCAATAATGGTAGCCTCCAAATTTATTTAAATTGAAAAAAGCGAATTTACTGAAGAGAACCGAATTACGTAATAATATGCATACAGATAACGGCATAGGTACCAATTGCAGATCCTTTGTGAAATCCCTTTTCTTATTTATATATTACGCATAAGAGCTTTCAATGACAGGACATTTAGAACACGTACAGAAAGAAGCACGTGGCAAAGTTCAACAGGTCAAGTGCGCTAATTTGGTCCTTCAAAACAAAAACATTCACCCGAAACCAAAATAATAATATTATGAAAGTACCTACACTGTAAAGTTTATTTTGGTATGATGTAATCCTACCAACCTTTGCAATATTAAAATATCGCCAACAAACTAATACTGAACTATATACTGACCACTAAGTAAAAAAGCACACAACGTTCAAAGAGTCGAGAAAAAGACACACATGAATCAAAATGGCCTTTTTACTCGTGACGAAATTTTACAAGAAAATCAACATACAGTTCACACTAGTTCACAGCACAACGGCATAAGTATAGGATTTTATACACGCAAAAATATGCCGTACAGCATTTCCATACGTTCTAAATTGGCTTGAGTGGAATGGTTTGAAATGTTGGGCGCCAATCGAATGAAATGTATGAAAATCAAAATAAAATAAATGACCGATAAGTATTTATCATAGTACGGGATGTTGCGCCGTATGGACAATGTTGTTAAGAGTCAGTTTCGCTAGCAGTTTCTCAAGGTTTACGACATTGCGTAGTTGTATTTCGCGTTTGTTCGTAATCGGACCTTGTATCAGCTGATTCCACGTGTATTTCTGTGTTGGTGTACGCGTGGCTATACAATATCAACGATATACATTCATATAGGTAGGTCAATCTAGATGAGTGACGATTTTAAGTAATTGGGCTCACTTTTCCATCAAGCATTTCTATTCAATTTACCGTCACTACGTTTTAAAAACTTTTTAATAATAATAATAATAATTGGATAACTTCTATAGCGCCATTTTCGTGAGGAAATCACCTCAAGGGCGCTTTAAACATTCATTTATACATTTAATCTATACCTATATGTATACTACAAGTGGCCTACAACTAAGATTGATGAATGACTTACAACTAAGACTTATATCACTAGTGACTTAGAACTATACCTATTTTATAACCAAGTTTGCACTTGCAAGTCATAATACGAACAGAGCAGTATTGTTACTGCTCTAATCGTGTGACGACTTGCAACAGTCTTACAATTAGTTATTTACGACTAACATACTTATTTACATTTATAAACACCTATTGTTATGATTACTGCCCGTGCTGTCAGTATAAGTCATGGAAAATAATATGAAAAAAGTAAATATATTGTATAATAAATTGTAAAAAAAATTGTGAAAAAAACCAGGTAATTCCCATGGACTGAGTAGTGAAAGACACTAAAAAGAGACAAACACATACATCCATAGGATTTAGTTTGCGAGAGATGTTTTCTGGGTCACTTACCTAGTAGGACATTTCAATATGTTATTCTAATGTATGTTATCCGTTATGCCCCCCGGAGTTATTTTATATCATACTAGCTGACCTGGCGAACTTCGTACCGCCTCAGAATCAATAACTGTTGTGTTAACTTATTAGCTGGATAAAATTCAGTTTTTTGTTAAGTTAAAAATTACACAATGAAGCAATTATCGATGCGCAACTGTTCTTATTTTTGTGTGTATCAGAGATGGCGTTGTGTACGGATTTATATTTTTGTGATTTTCTTACTTTTCAACATACTTGCGGGAATTAAGTTACATTTTCTGTATACGTGTGAGGGAAATTTATTATAATTATTGTAATTTTCCTTTGGAGGGGTGCAGACATACGTTCACCATTTGTCTCATTTTCAACTGTTGTCATTTAGTGTATAAGAAAGAGGGGCAGCATTATATGTTTAAGAACAAAACAAAACAATCAGCGCATTGATACTTGACGTTTTAGATTTTTTGGAATTCACGCACTATTTAATATTATACTTATAACAACATTGCTGCAGCTCTTTCAAAAGGTGAGAATTCGTTCCATTCAAAATGTATGAGGAAAAGAATTGTTTTCATAAATTTTTTTTCGTGAATTTTTCCGATATTTTAGTAGCTGTTCTGCTATTCGGGGCGGAGACAAATCCAACAAATCAAAGATCATAAAAATCGGTCCAGCCGATCTTGAGTTATAAGTGGTGTAACTACCCCGACTTTGTTTAATATATTAAGATTTAATATTGAAATACAGACACTTGTAAATAATGTCTGTTTTATAGTGAGCATTCTAATATTGCTTTCATCATTATTTCAAAATTTAGTATTTGGACAGGTCTGACTAATCAACTGGGCAATCGACATCTTTAATGTGTTTGTCAAATAACTCATACCCAACAATATTGTTATCATAGTTATGTTTGTCTTCAAATTACATTATGGTTTCATATCTGACAGAATGTTATTTTGGACTATGGTATTAAGTTGGGACAATCCCGACGGAATCGACTCATTGATAATGAATCTATAATAAAACCCGTGCTTATCAGTAAACCAATATTTTATTTTATATAACAGAAAATCATCATCCTATTATTGGAAATGCATACTTATAAGTGGAGGCGCAGTGTTTATAATATAATCAGTTTATTTAAAAAAAAATACAAATAACGACACAATGTTACGTTTAAAGTAAAAGACAATCAGCATCGTACCATTGGAAATGCATACTTATAAATTGTTTTTGATAAAATCTTTGATGTTAGATCTGTCTTGGCTGATGATCCAAGACTTGATGTCTGATGTATGTTTAAAACTAGCGAGTTCCCGGAATGCGATGCAATTCCACCAAATTGTTTCTCCCTGCGTGTCCTTTCCCCATCCCGTTCCACTTCCTCTCCCGCATCCCCTTCCTCTCCCGCATCCCCTTCCTCTCCCGCTTCCCCCGTCCCGTGAATCCCCCTCCGGAGGGAGGCGTCTACCAATATCTACAGGAATTCCAAAAACTGAAAAAATCGAACTAATATCTATGAGATCAAAGTGTTGACGAATATCTACAGCTCCTGTTGACTAATATCTATGATAACCAAAGTGTTGACGAATATCTACAGTACTGGCAGAGGTTGGATTTGCAATTATGTATAGCATATTGGAATAACGTAATATTGCGTACGCAGTTTAAAAAACTTAATTTATGTAAGTATGTATGTAAAAATCCCTGATATCGGAATATTGGACACATTTAGCTGATTAGTCCAACCTACGCTCTGTAGATATAGTTCAACCTACGCTCTGTAGATATTAGTCAACACTCTGAAGTTCGTAGATATTAGTTCAACATATGAGCTGTAGATATTCGTCCGACATACAGGCTGTAGATATTAGTAACTGGAGTCCTCCGGAGTTCCCCTCCCATATTCCATACAATCAGTCCCGGTACATTCAGTTTTCAAACAGTTTGCGTGCCACCTATGCAATTTTTTATACAAATTTCATAATGCCAGAGCTCACCAGTACATATAGAAAGCTCCGCGGGCGTGCTAACAACAACTCACCAAAGTTTCATCGGAAGCGGTTGAACGGTTTAGCAACTAATAATTTCATGACGTCAGAGCTCACTTTTATATCTAGAAACCATCGCGACCATGCACACATCGTATCCCCAAAGTTTCATCGCAATCAGATGAACGGTTAGCAACGCATAATTTCATGATGCCAGAACTCACTATTATTATGTAGAAACACCCATGTTTATTATACACCCATTAATGTATTGAGTATTGACCCTTGTTGTTTAGGTTATTATTTATAATTATTTCCAATTATCAAAAGATTCATCGTGGTTGCACATCATCGTCGTCATCCAGGTTTTGAACACACGATCTCTGACCTACAGCCAAAGACCTTTCCACTTTGCCACGAAAATCGTCAAAGTGGAATTTTAACAAAGCCTATAAAAATACGCCCATTTTTTACTGCAAGGACCCATCTCAAACATAACGAATCAATTGATATTTAACTTATTCTGAAGGTTTTCCATGAATGTGTACCGTGTACGTATTAGAAGTGTGATTGTATTCGTGATAGCAAAATTGTTATTACGCGATAAAGGTAGGTATATCAGCTTGGGTAGGTGCACGTTACGTCTAACAATGGTGGAGGTCATACCAAATATTACATCCAAACAGCTGAGAGAGGCGACCGTTTGTACAATTATATCGACTGTACGTCATGGGCCATGGCAGTAGAGCATATCGACTCTGTCGCAAAGAAGTACAAGAAATTCTATGTGGGCGTTTTCGTGATCCAAAATTCTGGGAGATTCTATGTACATAATATCGAATGCAGAACTGTGTTTCATCATCATTTCATTTCGGTCAAATGAGATGGCAATACACCATGTTAGGCATGATAAGGAACGGGGGTAAGGGACATGGTGCTGACACACATGCTCATATATGAGCACGCTCATTACCACTTCCACCCGCTATTTAATGAGCATGCTCACAAATCTACAGCGCGGCACACCACTAGGCAGCATTTGATTATTAGTAGCAAGAGAGCATGCGACTAATGAGCGTGGGTGTCCGTAGATTAAGGCAGGAAAGTGCGGTAAATGGGTTAGAATAATTAAAAGGAAAAAATAAAATAAATACATATTAAAAAATTTGTCATTTTTTTCAGATAATCAAAATATTTTCGCTTTACAATAAAATGCAAATATTTGGAATATTTCTGAGCACATTCAAAAACCAAAAACTGTTTTAGAAAGGTGATGAAATACGCTTTCAATTTATAGAATTCGAAATAAACATATTTTTTTTATTATAAAAATTTTGCATACAAACATAAAAAAGTTTTCAAAATGGCTCACCTTATGTTTTTTCTAACTAAAAAATAATAAAAATACATTAGAATTCTAATTTATAGCAAATATAAAATCACGTAACGTCCAGTGCTTTTTAATAGTGTCCTGTGCGTGCACAGTTGTATCTCCTCCAAGCATAAACATTCTAATAAAAGTGTGTTTATCGGAAGTGACCTGCCAAGAAAGAATGTTTTCAATGTCTGTTTGTAAATTATAAAATTAAAATTGTACAGCGCCCTTGAGATGATTTTTCACAAAAACGGCGCTCTACAAAATATCGTTCGGTCCTCCATTAATGCCAACAAAAAAACTGTCCAAAGAAGCTAAGCTAGCAATCCGTAATGGAGTGCTGGTACCTACCCTAATGTACGGCAGTGCGGCATGGAACTGGCAGAGGAAGGATGAAAGTAAACTGAATGCTGTAAAAATGAGGTCCCTGAGGCGTGTGTGTTGTAAAACCATGTACGATCGTGTGAGAAAGGTGGAGATCCGCAAAGAATGCAAGGCTGATGTAAGGGTAATGAGAATGAGACTAATGAGTAAGATTAAGAAAGGGACGCTCCAATGGTTTGGGCATGTTTTTTTTTTTTACATGAGCTCCACACAGGAGGCCCTGAGGAAAATTCTTTCCCTGGCCTATGTCATCTTTGGGGATGCTGTGTGGAAGGTTTTTTTAAGGAAAGGAAGTAGAGGAGAGTTCTGGGAAGGAAAAGGGTTTAAGGGGTGGGTAGGAATCTGAGGTTAAGTGACTGGTCATCCGCCACCAAGACCTAGACAAACCTCACCCCATGAACCCGGGCACCCCTGCTTAATCACCAAACGTAGCGAACCACTTGGGGTGACCTATGGCAGAGGTGTTGGTTATCCAATAAAGGTTCCCGGATTTTAGATCCTCTAGTGAAGGCCCAGAAATCCATAATTAGAGTCATTATGCGTAAACCCTATAGGTTTTCTAGCGATCAGCTCTACAAAAAATTTAATGTACTTGATGTTCGCCAAAACTACATAAAAAAGGTTATTATCCACGTACACAAAAATCTAGAAAAACTTAATAAAATTGATCATAAATACACCACAAGAAGTCACACCAGAAAGGATCTTGTGGTCCCAGGGAGCAATACGTCGAAGTTCCAAATGACACATACATATCTGGGACCGAAATTATACAATAAAATCCCCCCAGAACTAAACATTAAAACATGCAAAATGACATCTATCGGTTCAATAATAAATAAATGGTTGATTGGCTTAGGTAGGGTTGAGTCTGAAAAATTATTAAATAATGTCACTTAAAACTTAAACTTTTACATGGTTAACTATTAAATGGCACAACCAGTAAAATCTTAGTATACTTATAGGTATTTAATCTAAAAAAAAAAACACTTTGTTTTTTTTTTGGTACAGAATATATTTTTGGCATTTTTCACCAGCATTTGGTTCCTTAGAACGGGCAATCTGCCTAGCTAGGAACTAATATAGACAAACAAGACATGATAACACTTGTATACATTTTAATATTTACAGTTATTTTGAAATATTATTATTATGTTATATTTGCTGTATAAATGTATCTTATGTAATAAATAAATAAATATAGAACGAATGAACGAGGAAAGGAGTGCAAGGAGAAAATATGACGCAAATGTGAATGGTAGAAGAAGTCGGGGACGCCCAAGAAAGATATGGCACGACCAAGTGAATGAGATACTTAAGACGGGCCATGTCAAGAGTCAGAATAATAGAAGAACATTTATGTAAGGATGTATGTGTGGACAAGGCAAGGAGTGTGTGCCAAGACCGAGTATTTTGGAGGTTCGTCCACTCTGCCTACCCCTGCGGGGAAACGGCGTGATGGTTTTAGTTAGTTACAAATTATCCATTTATTATTTTATTGTTGCCATTTCAAGCAACGTTTCGACTCCGAATGGTGGTCTTTCACAAGAGCGATATTTAAAAGTATGTATCTGCCTACCTAGGAACCACTTTGGAATGCAAATACTTGGTGTGGAGTGCAAAAACAGTTCTTACAGAGTTAATTAAATCATCCATACAAACGCGTCCGAAAGGCGAATTTTCTGCCCGAACCATCTAAAAGGACATAATGCAACATTTACGTTGACAACCGCACACAAGTGACCAGTAGGTGCACATATATACATATCGTCCCCTCAGTTGAACAAGGTTCTAATTGACACATTTTTTTTCAAAAATTACCTTTAAATGTAAAACCATTTCTGTTGCACATTTCAATACGATACGATACGATTGTACCACCCCAGCCAGGAGTACTCCTGTCCCGGTGAGACCGGTACACCAGGGGGCACTGATTTGTTAGGACTGGAACACATGCTCTGAGGATGGGAAGGAGGTTGGAGTTTAATCGACCGGTATACATGGCAACCTAATAAGCCAATATTGGAATTAAGGATGGGCAGGAATAAAGGAACGGATTGAGCGTTGTTTTTCCCCCCTTTCTATGTATCTTCCTTCTTCTTGCCTCTTCTCGGCTCTTTTGGATCTTCTTGACTCTTCTTGTCACTTGCATCTTCATGGATCTTCTCTCTTTTTTTTCCTTGCTTCTTCTTGCCTTTCTTGGCTCTTCTTGCCGCTTTGGCTTTTGTTGTCTCTTCTTGCTTCTTGGATCTTCTTGGCTCTTCTGGTATTCTGTCTCTTCTTACCTCTTCTTGAATCTTCTCGGCTCTTCTTGTCTCTTCTTGCTTCTTCTTGAGTCATCTTGTCTCTCCGGAGATCTTCTCATCTCTTCTTGGTTTTTCTTCGACCTACTCGCCTCTTCTTGGCTCTTTTGGTATTTTGTCTCTTCTTGCCTCTTCTTGAATCGTCTCGTCTCTTCTGCTCTTTTCTCGGCTCTTCTTGTCTCTTTATGCTTCTTCTTGTGTCTTCTTGTGTCTTCTTGTCTCTTCCGGGATCTTCTCGTCTCTTCTTGGTTCTTCTTGTCTCTTCTTATCTCTACTTGTCTCTTCTAGTGACTCGTGACTCTGCTTACATCTCCCCCCCCCCCCCCCGGGGACCCTTTCCGCACGCCTTGTTTCCATTGGCTCTTCTTTACTCGCATTTTCTCCTCTTGGTTCTTCTTGACTCTTTTTGAGTCTTCTTACTTCTTACCGCCCATTCTTGGCTCTTCTGTACTCTTCTTGGATCTAGCTTTGGATTGGAACTAGCCACTTTGTTCCGCCACGCAACCCCGCCCCACTCCCACCCATTCACTTTCTCATTACTTTTACCCAGTGGTAATTAATGGCTTCTGAAATAATCCGATTTCTTCCCCCTGAATCAGTTTCCGTGAAATATACAAAAAAAAAAAATTCTTTATCTATACACAAATTCCATGTACGAACAAAATGACACTTCTCTGAAATGTTAATAAGTAAAGACCGACAGGAAAAAAGCATAAACAATTCAGAAAAATATCTTTAAAACAGTGCTCTCTGTTATAAATGATGTTTTGAGATCGCTATTGCAAGGTGAGTGTATTATGAAAATAAAAAATCTTCACACCATCAACAGAATTAAAATTAACTCTGAAAATATACGAGTATACTATTTTATCATTGTGATGCATTCCTTGTTTTCTTAATGGCCATTTCTTTTGCACATTTCAATAACCAAAAAATCTTTAGAACCATAATGTGGGTTGTATTTCCGTTGATACTTGCACGAAGAAATTCCAAAAACAAGACCTAATTATTTTACAAGGATCTAACATCACTTATACACTCTATATTTTGTTTGCAGCTGAAAGTACATAGTTGATCGTTGATACGAGGCGCATTGTAGTTTGCCACTTTGGTTGGATAGGGTTCTAACTGCGCCTTTACCGTGTTCTGATGTTTCAAAGTTTGCAATGACGAATTTTCGTAAAATATTTAACAATTGCATGCATTAGGGAAATGAAGTTAGAACTAGTGACCGACCGAAGGTTCTGTTTCGGTTTCGGCAAGTTTCGGCAAAAAAATCGAGTTTCGGCATCAATTTCGGTTTCGGCAGATTTTCTGCCGGCACCGCGTGCAAAGCCGTATCTTCTCCGAGCATAAATTTCTAATTAAGGCGATCCAATAGTCCAGGAAAAAATCGAAATCGGAATTCACGCCCTTTTATGGGAGGAGTTTAAAAATATTTGAGAAAAAGCTTTTGGAAAGGTTGGAAAAGGTATTTGAGATTTTTTTTTACAGGTTGATTTCTAAAGGCCTGTAAAAAACACTCATTTTTTACGCAATGTTTATTGTAATAAAACAGAATTTTAAAATTGATTTCACGGAACAAAGCGACACGGAGCCTAACGTCCGTTCCCCGCTCCGTCCGGAGGTGAACTGATAAAAAAAAACGGGCGTGACAAGTTATGTAGTCCTTCCGTGGACGGCATAGAGTTCACTTTGAAAATCCAAATTCGTCTACCGCGGGCCGTATTGTAAAATAACAATGCGAAAATGCATATTTTATTTTATTTTGTGAACTTCGGGCGTAAATATCATTTTTTTTCGATTTAAGTATAAAAGAAACTAAATTTGCCATATTACACAATAAAACCATATCCGAAAAGGTGTTTGTTTATAAGTAGGAGAGTTTGCACTTGAAAGTGTTTTTTAGAGATCTAATACTTTATTTTTTTCTAGGCTTATTAAATGACTTAAATGACCGATATTTTTAAGGGCCAAGATATGTTCCAAGCATCTATAATACTTCTAAGCGATCAAATTTTCAAAACAAAAAACGTATGATTTTGTGTGATTTTGCATTATTTAGTATGGCTTCATCTTAAGAGGGCATTACCAGAGAAAACCAGAAATATGTCATTTTCAAATCACATTTTAGACGTATTGACTCTTTTCCACAAAAAATTATAAATGGATTTCGAAAGATTGTTCTTTTATCTAGCATTCGCATGTAATAAATTTTGAGATTTTTTTTAAATTTTTAGTATAATAAGGTTATTCCATAGGTCGTTGGCAGATTTGTTAAATTTTCAAAAAAGATTTTGTATTATACCACACCCATTTCAAATAATATAATCATGCAGTAAAATAAATCAATACATTATCTAGCAAACGCATGTTTTAGAATTTTAATTTTAAATTCATTAAAATCATTAAAAAATATGTACGTACATGTGTTTCTTGACGAAAATTGGTCCATTTGTGTATTTATTTGCGCACTTACAAACTAATATATTTCAAATTTTTTTAACACTATTATTAAATTTAGACATTATTAAAAAATGATAAATACTTATAATCAAAAAATAACTACGAAAAGTGCATTATTTTAATAGTTTTATCATCACGCCTTTCAGCATTTTTGGATGAAGGTATAAATTAAAGTTAATTTGAATTGAAATAAATTCGATATTGAGTTAAAATTTTAAAAAGCTGGTACGGAGAATAATTAATCTTTCTCATTGTAACCGCCTTGCACGATCGTAAGAACAACTTTCGACGAAATGTGGATTTTCGTCCGCTGGCTGGTTAAACGCTCTTAAAGTGTGTTTATCGGAAATCACATGCCATGTAAGTATGTTTTCTGCATCTACTTGTAAATAAAAAAATTAAATAGAGCCTAAGAATTCATAATAAATTGTAAACGGCGCTCTACAAATTATCCAATTATTAGGATATCTCAGAATAATGTAAAGTTATCAACCGAGGTGGTGATATGTATACATATATCCACTTGCACACAGATTCACCTGTTGTAGTCTGTAGGTACAGATGTTAGTCTGGGCTCGCAACCCGACCCAGGGTGACTGAACCCTTCTGTGGCCGCGCAGTGGTTTATTTCGGGGTGGTGTCGGGTTACGGGATCGACTCCCGCCTCGGTTCATGCTTTTTTTGTCTTTCGACTCGTTTTTACAGGTTTTTATGGGAATATCCTCTGGAGTTACTACGAACGTGTAGATATTGTGTTTCCAAGTATGTATTGTGCGATGTTTTGATAAAAACAAACAATGGGCCGGTATATCAATTGCTTTTTATGCTAGCTATGAGAGATTTACAATTTGAAGTTGGTATCTGGTAGGAGGCTGGCAAGATCTAGTGTAATCGTTACTAATATACTGATATACCCGCCCAGTTTTAGAAAAAAAAAACATGTGCATTGACACGCGGTAGAAGTGAAACTTTTAGAAAACTAAAGTAGACAAGGGTGGAAAAGCTACGAGACACCGCACAAAGATGAGACCGATTATACTATCTCATTCTCTCGCAGGCTAAACCCTACAGATGTACG